>CM066999.1:46163265-48663265 GCA_033977485.1 Hydrangea macrophylla
TCCATACAAAAGCAACATCTTTTCTCATCAGCTATGTCATCGGCATTGTTATACGTGAAAAGTCTTTTACAAACCTTCGATAATAACCAGCTAATCCTATGAAACTTTGGATCTCTGTCACATTCATCGGTGTCAACCAATTGGTAATAGCTTCTATCTTCTGAGGATCTACAAAAATTCCTTTCGCTAATACTATATGTCCAAGAAAAGCAATCTTTGTCAACCAGAATTCACACTTCTTTAATTTTTGAACAACCTTTTCTTGCGTAATTGGTGTAAGGCTAATCGCAGATGGTGTTCGTGATCTTCAACACTCTTGGAATAGAATAGAATGTCATCTACAAATACAATAACAAACTCATCTAAATAGTCTTTGAAAACACGATTCATCAAGTCCATGAAAGCAACTGGTGCGTAGTCACTCTAAATGGCATAACCAAAAATTCAAAGTGACCATATCGAGTCTTGAAAGCTGTCTTCTCAATGTCTTCCTCCTTGACTTTCAACTGTTGGTAACTGGATCTCAAGTCGATTTTCGAGAATACTTAAGCCCCTTGCAACTGATCAAACAAGTCATCTATTCGCGGCAATGGATATTTGTTCTTAATGGTCAACTTATTCAACTCTTGGTAGTCGATGCACATACGCATTGTTCCATCCTTCTTCTTCACAAACAAGACCGAAGCTCCCCAAGGCAAAATACTAGGTCAGATAAAACCCTTCTCAAGTAGCTCCTGTACCTAAACTTTCAATTCTTTATTCTACCGATGCCATTTGGTACGGTGCTTTGGATACTGGTTGTGACCCTGGTGCTACTTCTATCGTGAACTCACGCTCTCTTTCAATCAATACGTCAGATAATTCATCAAGAAAAACATCTAGAAATTCTCAAACTACTGGAATGTCTTCTATTAGTGGTCCAAGAACTCATGTGTCAACAATTGAACATAAGAAACCCGAGCAACCTTTCTTCAACATCTTACTCGCTTGACTTGTCGATATCAATTACGGTGGTACTGTCACATCCTTACCCAAAAAAGTAAACTCTTCTTGACCTGATAGAAACTAACTTGTTTCTGCTTATAATCAATTCTAGGTTAATTGACCGACAACCAATCTATGCCCAAGATAACATCAAAGTAGATTACTGTCAATGAAATTAAATCAACGCTCAAGACCTTATTGCCTATCTTGATCTCACATGACTTGAATATTGAAGAAGTTACTAAAGGTTCACTAATAGGCAATGATATGCACAAATCATATCCTAGCGATTTACTTAACAGTTAAATGCTTAGCAAAATCACGGGACATAAATGAATGCGTTGAACTAGAATATATGAGTATACGTGCAGGATATGAATAAATAAGAAGAATACCTAATATGACCGTATCATTCGTATTCCCTGGCTTGAGCTGGAAATATAGCCCTTTTTGTTGCGCGATTCCTTTCCCTTTATCTACTCGTGGTTCTGTCCTTCATCCGCTTGGCACACTCGATGCCCCAGTACTTATCTCCAGTTATCTCTTACTCGAACAATTCTTCTCTATATGTCCCGGTTGTCCACACTCAAAATATTTTCCCCTCATCTCTGGGTTATAGCTCTTGGTGTTTAAGGTTGTATTCGGTGTAGTCACATTTGTATTCAAAGGATAATTTTGTGATATGTGCCCGAGTTGCTTGCTATGGTAACACGTACTCAACAAATGGCAAGTCCCTTTGTGTCGCATATTACATGTTGGGTACAACGGTCTCGAGTCTCCAACGAACGCACTTCCTCCTTTGCTACCCACTTACGATCCTATACTTTACGTGAATGGCTTCTTAGCATTCCCTTGCCTTTTGCTCCTATTGTCGTTTGTTCTCTTCCCTTATTGTCCTTATCGATATCGATAGCCACTTTTCTCAGCTATGCGGGCAGCTTCCTCAACTAGAGAAATGGTTGGGTGTTGCAAAGTGTCAAAATGACTATGGGCATTCTCTCCTAAGCCTTTCCTCAAATTTACGAGCCTTATCTTCATCAGTCGGAATTGTAGTTTTCCCAAAGCGTAACAAAGCATTATAACGAGAGACGTACTCACCCACAATCATATCTCCCTGAACTAAACTCGCAAACTCTTGATGTTTTTGGGTATGAGCAGACCGCGAAAAGAAACTCTTGTTGAATTCATCTTTAAATGCTTCCCACATATTTGGCTTTCCTTGTTCGAGCTCATTATTCCACCAATCTAATGCTTCTCCCATCAATGTATCGGATGCACAAAGAATTTTCTCTTCGTCGGTGCATATCACCATATGGAAATGTCTTTCCATGTCCATCATCTAATGATCGGCCAAGTCTATGTCAACTTGTCCATGGTACGAGGTCGATTTTCGTTTATGGAACTGTTCTACAATCGTGTGTTGAGGTCTTGGTATCGTTGGTGCATTGATTTATCAAACTTCAACTGGTGGAGCATAAACATTCATCTGATTTCATTCACTTATAGCTTGAACAAAGTTTTCCACCATATTCACTATCTGATCCATACGCAAATGCGGTGATAACTCTCTTATCGGGTCAGTCATGATGTTTCAAGTATTCGTCCTGATAAGTTGAATGCATAAAGACTATGCATGCCATGCCACAATATATATATATATATGTACACATATTATTATCACAATCAATAGATACAAACATGTGAAGCATTCATTCTACAATGATAACAATATTATCGCCACAATCATACACTCCACTCGACGTCACTCAGCATATATCGCCACTCGTTCCCAAGGTTCTAAACTTATGCTCTGATACCACTAAATGTCGCAGCCCGGTTCCACAATAGCAGACCCAAAGTCTGTGGCACGCCACCGAGGCTAAATCCATTCATTAACGTTCCCAAAAGACTTAGTTTAAGAACAAGCAGTGGAATAGAAAACCCCTCATTTAAAAAAATAGTAAACAGTCGACTGAACAGAGGTCCGGTCGACTGAAAATGCAAGATATAGAGAGCTCAAAAACCCTGCAGCCCGTCCAGTCAACAGGGCCCCAAGTACAGTCAATTGGGATGAAAAATTGTCAGTTGACTAGTACGTCCGGTTGACTGAACTCCAGCCCAAGCGAAAAGATCTGATTTTGAAAACACCATCCAGTCGACTGTGTCGAGAACCCAGTCGACTATTTTTCATAAAATGATGCGGTGAATTGCTAACAAAAGGACCCAGTCGACTGTTTTCATAAACCAATCAATTGGTTTCTCTGCAGCAGCATAATCTGCAGAATTTTCCAAGTTAAAAGGTTTTTGAATTCAACCAGGGACCAAATACACCCTCCGGATTTATTCCAAAGTGATCCTAACTGGATTATAACATTACCAAAATATAATTACAAACGATTACTATCAATTACAACATCAAGGATTCATTCTACCATTCTAAGTTAAACATAGATTAAAAATCATAAAATCTCTATTACAACATCTCAATTTCAAAACTACGAGGTGCACATACTCCATCGCCTTCTAATTGAATTCCCAAACACCCCGTGATCACATTCATGCTTCCTCTCTGGCATTAACACCTGAAATGGTTATTTGAATAACCACACATACTTGATTTGTTTAAGCTAATGCTTAGTGAATAAAACAACAATGCACATGAATGATAAACATGCTCGCATTCACATCCTCTACATTTCATACTAGTCTCCGGAGTCTCACGTGTACGTTCCACACTTCTAGTCCGTGACTCCTTGCCAATAAGTCAACGCGACTAAGTAAGACCCACGTTTCTTTTCTCCAAATATGCGACCTTGTGCCTATAACGGCTCCACAAAGTGGCTTGGTAGCACGTGCTCCATTGACCCAAATAGTAACTAAACATGCTCAAATCACATTTTACTGTGCTTTCGACATAATAAAAACATTTTACCGTGCTATTGGACCTACTTATCAATATAGTTGCCCAATATGAACTAAACAATATATATCTATAAATTAACACATGCTTTTCATATAAACATGAATACATGTCAAGAAATCATTTCAAAACACATAGTTGAATTACTCACCTCTGAATAATGCTCCTAAAATTTGCTCAAAAGAAAACCCGAGCACAAAGATCGTGCAGAAGTCTGTCTTGTACAATTCCTATCGATCAAAAGTCTGATTATCAACTTTTTAAAAAAATTCTAGAAAGTGGGGTTTTTGAAAAACTTAGCCAAACAAGTCCTAATGGATATCAAAACGAAGCTGGTACCTCTAGGAGTTCGAATATCCGATAAAATATTTTGATCAATGGACGGATCACCGAAAATAAGCATCGCAAGCTCTAAGATTAAAATCTCCCTTTTTGGCCTCTCTAAAATTACGTTAGAAAACTTATGAAAATGAAAATATCTCACCTCTTTCTATATATAGCCACAACTCTCGAAAATTATGTTTACCTCCCCGCGAGTTCTCAAAACTCCTAATTATTCTCTGAAATTTCTTACACACCTATTTTCTTGCTTCACGGGTGAAAACTAAAAATTTCAAAAGTTTTCGGCCAATTTTCGTTTGGTTGCTAAAACGCGATTTCACATGATTTTACGAAATTACTAATTTGCCTACCAATTATGTAGCGTGTTAATTCTTCCTTACCAGTATACTAAAATCAACAATAGAAATATATTCTAAATCAGATAGTGAAATACACAGGTAAATATTTATTTTTAGATAAACATTTAGGGTATTCCATAATGACCGTCCCAATCTTTGAGAGATATCACAACATCAAAACACTCATTCTACATAGTCTCAGAGGCTTCTCTTACACAGACACCCAATTCAACTCATGAGTCACAACTCACTCACACACATGCCACAAATGTACATCATATCACATTATCATGCATGAAAAATTTAATGAAATGCAACAACATGCATACGGGTGTTATATCCCATGTCCAACCCGCTCGGGGACAAGACGGCAAAAAATTAGTTTTTAATAAAAGGCCAAAAAATTTTATTTCAGCTAAAGAGCCCCTCACCGATGTTGAAGTAGATGACGAAGCACTTTGGGGGGGGGGGGGGGGGGGAGCAAGCTCTAAACGAGCCTCACAATTTTGTTGAGGTCGAAAATGGAGAGTTTGATAGGCCGAGTGATCCTGTATCGGTCATAGAGCCTCCTATTGATGAGGATGATGATGATAAAGACCCCCTTGGTGATGAAGAAGACAGCGATGAAGTGCTTGGGGGGCAAGCTTCGCCGAGACCGAATGATGTTAATTCGGTCTATAAATTTTTGAACATATTCTTTTGATAAAACTCACCCTCGAGGAGTTGTTCAATTTTTCGGTATTGTTATAGCGACCAGTTGTACTTTTTATATTAAGTCAATTAATAATTTGACTTCTGTTAATTTACATCCACAATGACTTTATAGATCTCACAAAAAATTATCTATCATTTGGTAGCTATTTTTGCAACAATGGTGCTACCAAAAGACTGGGAAAATACTACTCCTTCCGTCCCTTTTTTTGAGTCCTATATTCCATTTTGGGATGTCCCAAAATTAGTGTCCACTTTCCTAAATTGGCATACAATTTTTACTTATTTTTCAAAACTACCCTTCCTTGAAATCTATACCAAGACAAAACTAAAAAAGTTATTGCAATGATTAGAGGCAATTGTGGAAAGTAGGTGTAGATTCTTTTTATCCCCTTAATAAGTAGAATTCCCAAAGATGAACTAAAAAAAAAGGACGGAGGGAGTATTAATTCAGTGAATATATTGTTCGGACTGAAGTTGCAGACCTAAAGCAAAAGGAAAAACTGGTACGTAAAATGGTGTGTGCATTGTGGTACGTAAAATGGGTCTAGTGAAATCAAAAGGCCAAGCTAATTCAGTCCAAGCACTTACCTCGATTGTGCACATGTCCATCATTGGTGAGATTGGACATGAGTGGGCCAAAGTCAAGGTGATGTTATATATGCAGAGAAGTGGGGTTCACTGGTGGATTTGATATTCAATGATTGGACAAGAGTAATGATGAGTTTGCTATTAACCTTTTTGGTTTAACACGTGGCTTTTGAAACTGATGACAATTTCATATCTGGCATGTTCAGTGTGGCTCGAGACTGATTCAGTAGGTGCAAGCTTGTTGGCCAAGTATGGCCACATCATCATTAGCCTTTTGCCAAAGCTTTTAAATGTGCGGAAAAGTCTTTTGGTCCAATGATACTTATCAAATCGTTGTTAAAACTTAAAAGTTTACACGACAATACTGACAATACTATGGTGTACCATCGGTCTACATGATAAGACCAATGTTAGTCCAAAAGGTAATCGGTCTGGAATGATTATTTGGTTCTTCAAAAATTATATTAATTTCATTTTTTTTTTTTTTTGATTACTTACCTTGATCCGGACTGGACACACACACACCCCAACGCACACACACAACCCAGCCCAAACCCAACCCCAAGCCCCACATTGGCCCACTGCAAAGCCCCGCAGGGCCACTCATTCCGGCTGAAGAACACACGGGGGGCAAGCAAGGAATCCCACGGGGGGATTCGAACCCCCAACTTCCCACTGGGAAGAAGGGGGCCGGTGCCATCTGAGCTACACAGCTCTTGGCATATTAATTTCATTTTTAAATAGCTAGAAAGGGGCATTATTTGCACCCAAAAAATATAATTTTTAAATCAAATTTTGCATAAGATGATTGAGATTTTTTATTCGAACTAAGAGTCTGATTGCATGATTAATGGCCAAGTGAATGGTTTTAAGTAAGTTGGACCGAATGAACTCCTAAGTATTCTATGTTGGGATTGGGCTGACTGTCATTTCTGTTCGGGCTTGCTTCTTTTTATTTGGCCATTAAAGCATTCTGCCACTTACGTGATGAGTTGGCCATGCTTTTCTACTCACCTACTTCAAAAGGTTATGGTTGGCCATTTAATCAACAAAATAACCAATTTGGACTGACCAACCATTTGGGCTTTTATCCAGTTTGGGCTATCATAGATTTGTCCATTTGTTTGACCAGTCTTCGTATATAAAGTCAACTGATGGACCATCATCTTCAACGATTAGGCCACGTGGCCAATCAGTATGGTCATTCTACATCATTCTGACTTAAGCCTTCTTTGGGCGTGACTTCTTTCCATCGGGCAGTACATGTTGGCTGGCAAGTATTAGTCGGCTACTCTAGGAAGAGGTGTGGTTGGCCACGTTTGGGAAGTATATCAATTCCTACTAATGCTCTATAAAATAATATTGGTGATTAAATCTGTCATATTATTGATAAGGGAAGTAATAGATAAGTTTATCAAGAATATGTAAAGATAATATCATCAAAATATGGGATTATATTATTTGATAAGGAAGTATATCTCATGGTTGGAAGGGAGCAAAACGTACAAGGCCAATATACAGACCACATTCAAGATATCTATATATGTATATATTTAAAAATATAGAAGATTTTTTATAGATTTTGAGTGATAAGTCTGATATTTTTGCCAGATTATCATTGAAGATATTTTATTTCCTTATCTTTATCTGCTTCAGCCAGGCCTATAAATCAACAGGCCGGTAAGCGTTCACGATACTCCGCGTGACTCTAAAAAAAAGCATTCAAACCGCATCCCAAAATGCATTCTTCAAAGCCTTCATAATTTTAGGCAGATAAAAGCATTCTTTTTATTTTCTTAAGCTTTCTTAGCTTTCAATTACATTATTGTAATTTCTTTTTCATTAATTAAATAAAGGTCTATTTGATTTAATTCTCTTTTTCTTTCTCTTTCATCACTTGTATGGCTTGTATGCTTCAATAATGCCATAGGACTTTAATCCAAGGGTACTTTTCTACTTGGTCATCACAATCACACTGTTAGAAATTAGATTCTCAAATCTTGTGTATCACTCACACAAGTATTTAGGAAATTAGTTTGCATACACCGAACCACTTTTGGTTCTAGCACGCCTGCGCAAAACTACATTAAACACCTCCCAAGGTTTTTCACAAGCACACTGCTCATATGGGTGTTAGGTTGCCTGATGATACCTTGGTTTAGTGAGAGTTAACTTTGGATGCTTTCTTTTTGACATTTATGTGGTGTTTTTATTTTCTGCATAATAAAGTTGATGGTTTATGGTTTTTCTTTGAATCTAATTGTTTTCTATATGCAGTTTTACATTATTTCAGATTGATCTCACTAAAGACTAAAGTAGCACCAGTTGAAAATCGGCATGTTTGAGATCACATTGCATATAATTTTCATGCTGCTCATCCATACTTGATCTATGTCATTGAATGTATTGGTATAGTGACCATTGAAGGTCTAGTTACGATCATGTATATGTGATGAAAGCTGTCTTGATCCCATACTAATATAGAAAATAGACTAGATTAAAACTAAAGTGAAGTCTAAAAAAATAGCATACATGTACGCATCTAAGGAACATGTAATATAATTATTTCAAGAATCATATGTAACCCAAGTGGGAGATTGTTAGAAAATTACATTTCCTAACAATAGTGGGCAACAATTAATGCCAATTATATTATAAATGCTATTAAATTAAATGTGTTTATGTTATGTGGTCTAATTATAAGAAGCCCATGGACTTCTACTGGGTATGAGCTTAATGAGTGAATACCAAATACTGACAATGTTAGGAATAATGGGAACCCTAACGGAACAGTATATAAAGACACTATAGCTTATGGCCCCCAATATGTCAAATCAATATGCAACTTCTTCCTCTACCCCATCTAGAGAAGGGACCTATTACAGAACTAAGGAGATTTGACTGATGAAGACAGTAACCGGTCATCCATGGACACATGTGCTCATTCTATTTTATTGTATCAATGATAATCTGACATGATATGATCCTAGTGTTGTGTTATTGCTATTCTAGGATTTTACATATATTAAGATTAAAGATCTAACATTAACTAACACCAATAATTACCAATTATGCATATTAAAAATACAAGTAAACATAATCACGAGCGAGATTGTCATTATTTTGTATTATTGCTAAGAAAAATAGGCAGTGATTATGTTAGTTAAGATATGCATATCATATGTATAAACTAAGATTGAGTAATGCTATACTTATTAATTTTTGTATTTCAAATGTGGTTCTCAATACATATGGCAGTTGACCACCTTCAATAATGGTTGGAAAACTTCAACATCCTCCAATGAAAATCAATTGGCAATTGGATGCAAATTTACAAACCTAAGGTCATCTCCAATGCACCTACTAAATGAGCTGACATCCTATATTTGGCAGGGACTTTGGCATAGTTGAGCTCCAAGCCTCCAATGCAGTGTCAAATAAGCTGCCAAATAATAGCATTGCTAAACAACATCTCAAATATGGCAGGGGAAATGGCAGCTCCCAAATCTGCCAAATCCTAGCAAAGGTCATATTTGATTTTGAAAAAAATGAGTTTGCTATGCTGCTGAAACCCAACCCCAACTGACCATAATTAATTTTTGAAAAAAGTGCTGCTGGTGAGGACAACTCCCCAACAGTCATATTTTTTTTTTTTTTTTTAACACAGTGTGTTTTTTTTTATTTTTTTTTATTTCAATGGCTATAAATCTAAAATTATTTATAAATATTCTCATTTTTATACTCAATTTGTATTGTGCTCAACTTGTTTTTGGTCAAAAACATTGGTATAGTTCCTCAACAAAAAAAAAATATTGGTATAGCATTTAGCATTGGAGCAGAAATGTCAAATTATAGCATTTGACACTGTAGCAATACTAAAAAATAGCTTTGGCATGGAAGATATAGCATTTAGCATTGGAGATGGTCTAAGCGTTGCATGTAAAAACAAACAAACAAACAAACAAAAAGAAAAAAATTATTGGAGAACTGTCAAGAACCAAATAAAGCTAAGATTGCATTGGAGAAGTATTCCCGTGTGACCGTCACACTCATGTAACTTTCATTATAATTTGATTATTTTATGGATTCTGCATGGATCCTACTCTAGCAACTTGATCATAATTACCTTTACACGGTGTGACAGTCACATCGAATAATTTCTCGATGTGATAGAGACAATCAAGGAGTAGATAAACCTGGCAGATATATCAAATCTATGTAGGGGCAATTTTAACGATTTTATTAAATTTTGGATTCTAATTTCCCAATTATGATTTTTTTTTCCTTCTCTCTCTTTCTTTTCTATCGAGTATCCCAACTATTTCAATGTTAAACAAATACATGCATGAATGAAGTGCACACTGTTTCCATGATTGGATCCTTTTTCTTTTTCTTTTTTTTCTTTTTTTCGCGGAAAATGGTAAATAGCATGATTGGATCCCTGATAACCCAAACAATGGAAAGTGAAAATGACTTCTTTTCCTTGGAATTTGATAATTTGGATTCGGTTTCTTTCCCTTATTTCTTTTTGCACAAATCAAACAAGACCTGAGTTCATGTTATGACATTGAGAATTCACAAGTTGAAATGAATCCACTTTTTTGTGGTACCTCACAAACCATGCATGTAACAACTTTGAAGCATCTGTGGGAAATAAAGTTTAAAATAATAGAGAAGTTTTTGTATACTTTTAGGTATCACTTAACATGCATGCATTGATATCCTGTAGCTAATATCACATTCTCTACATGTAGGTCTTATCTACATAAGTTAATTTTATTGGTTATAGAGTATCACACAGTCATACCACGTGCTACTTTAAAGATCGATATACAAAAATTTCTCCCCCCACTTAGTTTATATATGAAGAGAGATGTGGGTGGATATTCTTTTTTTCAGGCCTCGAATGCATGCATATGCCCATGTTATGTCTTCCTCGATAACACAATAACACATGCGCTAAATGGGTCCAGATTTTGGATAGGCATGTACACTAGAATTTAAAAAAAAAAAAAAAACACACAAATGACCATATAGTGCATGAGCTGTCCATGATTATGTGTCCTTGTGTGGGACAGTACCACACATAACATGAAACCAATTGATTTGCCCCACCATATGTGAAGTTGACCACTAACAAGACTAGTATTTGTTTATAGTTTAGGTAGTATAAAAATATGAGTTAAATACACTTACACCCCCTGTAGTTTTACCAATTTTCACTTACCTTTTTGTATTTTAAATTTTGGCATAGTATTCCCTGTGGTTCAGACCAAAGTGCATGTAACCGTTAAATTTGCTAACAGAGCAAGTTGAAATAACCAAATTATCCCTAAATCTTCATAACATTGTTAAGAACAGAAAATGTTTACTTCAATTCATTTAGGGAGAAACCTATATTTTCGAATTGGGTGAGGAAGAACCATTGACACGTTTAAGGTCGTGTACTTGAACCAAAGAAAATGACTTATGACTTATTTTCCTTTTAATGTGACTTTCAAGGGGAAAAGAGACATTTTATCCTTCAAATTAGGGCACCCAAGTGTAAAATCGTTTAATTGGATGGAAAAAAATCATGATTACACTTTAGTCCGAAATACCACAGGGGATATTAGTGCCAAAATTTAAAGCACAGGGGTGTAAGTGAATATTGGCAAAACCATAGGGGGTGTAAATATATTTAACCCTAAAAATATTGTTCAATGTGTTTTTCTTGGTTTCTCCATGAGTTCATCTAGAATTCATCTAGAGTTGTAATGTGGTGCCAAGATAACTGTTATAACATATCGTACAACTGTCAAAATATTTAAAAATCAAATTTGAGGTTCAAATTTGCAAACCGTAACGTTACTCGTTGTCAAAGGTTTTTTTTCTTTTCCTTTTTTTTTTGATAGAGCTGTCAAAGCTTTAGCATAAACCTAACTGCTAACTAATTAGCACTTGACTCACATAATCCCTATTTTACAAAACTGAAAATTAAATATTGTATTGTATGTGTTGAAAATTTAAGCTACTGAATTTACAATATGAAAAATAATATTTTCAATACTAAAATATAGCGCGTTCAAAAATTTATCACTCAAATTTTTCAGTAATTTTTTATGCACTACTTTTAATTAAGTAGTGCATTGTCAAACACACTAAATTACAATACGTATTGTAAATTTTTATTTTCATTAGTTAATTGTATTATAACAAACACCCATTGTGAATTCTATGATATATCCTAAACCACATCCTAGTAATTTTTGTGCTAAATGGTTTTAACTTGAAGCTAAAATATTTTATCATATGAAAAACAGTAGTTTTTAAGGCTTTCAAAAAAAAATTTCCCCTTCAAGAAAGATGGTTTTCAAAATTACTTAGTCATTTGGCATTAAACTTTGACAATTTGGAACCAAAGTGGTCTCAAAAAGTTATAGCTTGAAATTATAACTAAACAACTAAGGTGTATCATAAAAGATCCCTACAAGCATACATAAATGTGTATATATATGTAAATGTATGTGTAACACAGAATAAAATTTTCATATTCACTTGGATTAAATTTTCATATATAAAACCATCTACAAGTAAAACAAATAGGGTGCCTCAACCACAGCTCCTCAAGCCAAACATGACCTAGTTTAAGTCCACACAATTTTTCTTTAACGCATTAGGTTCTTTGTCCTTTGTCCGTATTTTGGTCGAAAATCTCTTTTTATGTCTAAAAAACTTTAAATTGCTACTCCCTCTGTCCCCTATTTAGAGTCCTGTACGTATTCCATTTTGGGATGTTTTGAAAATTATATCAATCTTTGAAAAGTCAATGCATATTTTCTCCTACTTTTTCAATTTTACCCTCACTACTTTAGATGAAAGGTTTTTATTTTGGGGAAATTTTGGAAGACTTGCTTTCTTTTATATTAAAATGATGTCCCCTTAATAAGTTGGTTTTCCAAAAGTGAACTCTAAATATGGGACGGATGAAGTATTACTTTTGCTCTAAAAATCGAAGTTTAGTAAACTCTGATGTTTTGGAATCCAAAAACAATATCTATCAAACGAGATGATCAATAATGACTACGAAATCTTAGAGAAAAAATCTTTAAAATTAAGCTAAAATATAAAATAAATTTATGCATGAATGTACTAAAAACATACTTCTGTTTGCGATAGTTTTGTATTCGGGTATGCCATAGCCAATTGGGCTCGCTGTGCAAATTAAATTCCTAAACTGCTCAAGCAAGTGATGTAAGAGATCGACTTCAAATCTAGCTTCTAAAAGGGCGACTGTGATGGACAATAGGAAAGTACCCCTGTCCTAAGGTCTTACATCAATGTTGAAGCACACAAGCCGATTCATGTAGAATTTACCAAAGTAGATGAAATCACAAATGCAATAATAAAATATCTCTAAGAACAAACACTTTATTCAACTATGCTTGGAAAATACTAAATCAAAAGAACAAGAACAAAATAAGCTCTACTTGTTCAGAGGTTAAGTAGAAATAACAATGGGAATAGACCTATAGCTATGAATGATGCATAGAACACTTGAGAACACAAAGAATGTTGGGTTTGAATGTTGTTTGAATGCTTTTGGATGTGGTTTGGATACTTTTTCGAGGGTGACAAGGAGTGCTTTGCTTGGAGGTTAACCTCTTAATTTATAGCGACCACAGAGGTGATAGGATATGGTAAGGACTCCTTTCATCACGCAATCAATGGGATAATAATGATTAGCTTTCCTTTTCTAATTCCAACTCTTTCCATCCTTATCAAGATCATGCCAATCCCTAATTCTTAGGGGTCTGATTCCAATTGACAGCTAGATAAGGCCAATCTCTTTCCATGTTCAACATGCCCGAAAATCATGGGATTTGCTTCATAAATCGATAAGGAAATGATTCCATACTCACCCTTATCGATTTCCTTAAAAATATGGCTTAAATCTTCATCGGGCTGCGATGAAAACTCAGGCCTTCTCTTTTTTATTTGAACAAGACCGATGACTTTCTCCCTTGTTATGACCATCGAACACCAAGCCCGACGAACATCTTGAGTCCATCCCTAACATCAGGTTGTCACCATCCCAAACTCTTCGGCAGACTTGTTCATGGGTCGTTGCTTATCACTCCCCGTCATAGGCTATGATGCTCGATGTCTCTAATAAGACCCCCCCTGCACAATATCAGGCATACTTCCTTCAAGGCTTAATTTCATACCTTGGCAAATTTTCAACAACACATTGGTTAGCTCGAGCCCGAACCGTGTCACTATTGCTGGGCCTGTTTAATGGTATCAAGTGAAAGCAGATCCTTCCTGGGACGAATGGGCTTAGGCCCATCCTGTCTTTCTATATTCGGCCTATAAAACTTTGACAGTTTTTGGGTGCAAACAACTCCTTTTGTAAAATTAACATCCATAACTGTGTAGATCTTGAAAAATTACTTGAAATAAAAAAAATAAAAATATAACAAGTGGTCAAGTGGTACCACCTTGATGGAGAGATCAAGGGTTCGATTCTCCTTGGGGGAAGTTCTTGCCCCCCATATTTGTGCGTTCAGTAAGAATGAGTGGCCCTTGTTTGGCTTTGCTATGGGCCATTGTGGGGCTGTGGGGTGGGGTGGGGTTGGGTTTGTATGCGTGTGTGTGGTGTGTGTGCGTTGTATCTAGCCGTGATCCAGGTAAGACTCAAAATAATAATAATAATAAAATATATATATATATATATATATAAAATAAAATAAAAAGATCCACCCAAAAAGGCTAAAAAATTAGAATGTTGTGATCATTTAATACAAACATATAATATTATCAGTTTGTAATGCATCGATTTTGAAGAAATATATTAAATAAAACGAATTATCCAAAAGGCCAAAAAATGAGGAAGTTGTTGTGATTGTTTAATTCAAGCAGATATATAGATAATATTATATGTTTGTAAACACATAATTTTAATTGCTCAAACTGATAAAAGCTCAAAACGAGGCTTTAAATTATCGATTTTTGCACAATTTTCAAGTCTAATGCGTTGATTGAAAAAACACACGAAAAAAATTTAAAAAGTCACCCAAATGGCCGAAAAATTGTATAGTTATGACCATTTAACGTTTAATATTTTTTAAACAAATAATATTGTGTGGTTGGATAAGATAATTTGTAATCACTGTTTGAGGCTCAAAATGACATGTTCTTGCAAAATTGACAAGTCCAATGCGATCTTGAAAAAAACACATAAAATCATATATAAATATATATATATATATATCACTCAAAAAGTCAAAAAAATGAGAAGTTATGGTTGTTTAAAGTTCATATTTTTCAAACATATAAAATTATCTATTTGAAACTAATTTTGATAGAAAAAGTCAACAAAAAATTTAAAAATGAGGCTTAAAATTATTTGGTTTAAAAATTTGATAAGACCAATGCACATATCTTTAAAAAAAAAGTACATGAAATCAACAAAACAAAAAAATAAAAAAAAATTATCCAGAAGGCATAAAAAATGACAAAGTTATGATTGTCTAAAGTGTTATTGTGTTAGCCAAACATATAATATAATCTGTTGGCTCATTTTTGTCATGTCCAGGAGTAAAAGTGTCTAAATAATTTATGAAAAAATAAGTGACCAAAAGGGCTTTAATTGGTACCAAGAAGTAGTGAAGGGCTTAGGCTCAAAAATGAAAGGAGGTGTGGGTTCTTTTTAATAGAAATGTGTGAATCGGTCCCTTAATTCGGTCATTAATAGGAATTGATCCTCCCTAGATTTTGTGAATAGAAATTAATCCCTTATTACGAAGATACCCAGTAATTAGTTATTTTTTCCAAATTGATAGAGAGTCTACGGACCATTAGACCCTTCGTCATATATATATATATACAGAGCCCTTTTAATGAGGGATCCCTCATTTTAAGAAAGTGAGGACTTCTGTTATCGAATATTGGGTCGTGTTTACATTAAGGGTACTTCTGACATTTCACTGGCATGACCTGGATTAAATGACGATCCAACGACCATAGTAGACGTCTTCACTTTCTTAAAATGAAGGATCCCTCATTAGAAGGAGCTCGTATATATCTATATATATATATATCAAATGTGTATCATTAGCCACATCAAGGCTTGAATTTAGGGGTTTCAAATTCAAACCACAAACAACTATCTATCTATATGTCACGCCTCGGAGTAACAAAAAATAGGGAAAATTTAAAATTTCCTTTCTGAACCCGTAGAGAATGACGAGTTACATAAAACTGACCTGTCCATGCAAACATTCTAACATGGATATCTCAGAGTAAGAATTCCATAAAGTCTAATGGTATTCATGAGGTAACTTTAAATGTTTGCTACTTAGGCTATTACAGAAGTTCCAAATGAAAACCACAAAAATAGTTATAAGTTTGGGCGACTAAGGCCACATAAGTTATTACATTAACAAAAGATAGTTACTTAAAACATAAAAAAAAAAGTCTTAGTACGGAAGTAGGCTAGAGTCTCCTTCCTTGCTGGCATACCCATGCTCTTCGTTATCATACTCTTTTTTGAAAGTCTTTCTCAGTATGACCTTCCTGATAGTTCCCCTTTTGAGGATAGTGATATGCATCTTCATAGTCACCTTGAAAATTCTCCTCATTATAACCTAGACGTAATATGTCCAGGGCACAAGGAAGAGCCGTTATCTTTTGAAGCTAAGTGAGTTCATCATAACTGATCACTCCTAATACAATTAATGATATACAAGTACAACAAAATATCTTGAAACAACATTAAATGAGCACATGACATGGTAGTGTGATGACATGATGCAGTATCGATATATTCGACTTTACTCAACCATATATGCTGACTCATGTGATTTGTTACATTACCAGTGTAGCACCATTAACTTAGAGTAGAATGATTACATTGCTATCGTCTCCTAGCAGGCCCTATAGCAGTTTTGATTTTTTTTTAAAAGAGTGTAATCATTGGACTCTTAGGTCCTCGTGACCTTGCCTGGAGAATAGAATAGTTACAGCGCTATCGTCGCCTAACAGGGCCCTATAGCATTAGAAAGGTAACTATTGTATTCAAAGTTCATATGGATGCTTTGCTATCATCGCCTAGCATGGCCCTATAGCGTATCAACCATCAATTCATGTTCCACTTCAATGATTTCAATGGGTACCTTCGCTATCGTCGCCTAGTAGGGCCCTATAGCAGTTTCATCATTGTACTCATTGATTTGACTGTACCACTCGGACCTCCTCAGTCCAATCAAACATGTATGATAATAAACTTAGGTTAATCTCCTCGACTAACCATGCAAATGTCAGCATTGACATCAAGACTTGACTATATTTATATGAATGTTCATGTGATTGTATAACATATACATAATAAGCATGAATCATCACAACAGTTATCAATCAAACAAGGAGTATAGTTATCTAAACACGCGTTCATCATATAAACAGTAAATCTTAACGTACGCATATACAATATTCGTCTAATATGTCCACATAGGACTCACTGGAAAATTACATAAAACACATAGGGAAATTCTATAATATACCAAGTGAGTTAGGATAACTCACCTCGTTGCAGGTGCGTAAGAATAAGCGTAGCGGTGGTTCCTACAAAGTATACGAATTCATAGAACGTTGATTAATATGCGTACTAAAATCAAGGGTATAATGGTAATTGTGCCGGTGGGTTCCAAAACCACAACATGATAATTTAGACATCATTCTGAGTCTAGCGCCATTGACCAGACTCAAATCAGAGTCCGTCGCATAAAAGGCTGGGTTTTCTATACCAGTGTGGGCCCTAAAGATAAGCTGTATTTTTTATCCTGTCGAAAGGTCACCAAACTTTAAGGAGATGTTCTAAACCTTATTTTATAGCTCTAAGAACCGGCCGCGTATTTTTTCTGAGCTACGGTTTATTTATTATGCATTTTTGAAGTTCTAACCGTCTAATAATAGACTGCGGGGTCCCACATTTACAAAACATAATTTAGGAAGATACTTGGTCTCTATAAATATTTTTATTAAATACTAGGCTTCAAAATAAGCTAGTGGTATTTTTTCTCAAAATTTCCGGAGTTCGTTTGGTATTTAAATAATTTAAATACAACCAAATGGGTCGTTTTATAAATAATAAATAATTATTAGAAATACTAAAGTTTGTGTTTTATAAATAAAATTTATAAAATAAAGGCATTAGGCCTTAGGAAAATTTAATACAATTTTCCTATATTTTAAAATAATCATTAGGTATTTATTACCTAATTATTTTATTTATAAACAATTACTTATTATTTATTTAGGCTTAAATAAACAATAAGTATTACACATAAGAATTAATATCTTATAATGTTAGAGTATAAAATACTTTATAACACATTTTCAGAATATATAAGTATTATTTAAAATAATATCTCCTAATTTTTACAATACAATTTGGCATTTAAAATCTATTTTCGAAATAATTTAAACTATTTAAAAACCATTTTATAAATATTTATAATTATTCATAACTATTTATTGATATTTAATAAATATAAATATTACATATAAATACTAATCTGAATTAACAGAATATTTAAAATGTTAAATATCACCAAAGCAGTTTATTAATCCGTAAATCAAGATTAACAGAGTACTTAAGGATATAAAATAAACTAATTAACTATTAATCTAAACCCGCAGGTCAGCCCAGATCCAACCCGAACCCAACGGGTCGCCCATATTCACAAACAATATGATCCAACTTAAAAGATCTGATCCATAACCCGTTCGATTAATATAACCCAAACCCACAACCACTTATATATACAAACTAACCCGAACTTGCCCGAGACCCGACCCGACCCGAACCGACCCATGGGTAAACGATATAACCCGAAACCCACGGGTTGTGTCTTCTCCAAATAATAAACGCCGCCGTCAGCGAGCCCGAATCCACCGAAAAATCTTCCCAAGCTCATATCTTCTTCGTCTTTCCATTAAAATTGGCGAATCTAACGCCAAAATGTTCGGTTTTCCTCCCTCTAAACATTGTATGAGCTTAAATTGTGGTTTATTCGTTTGCTGGACCTACTGGTCCATTATTCTTTTTCGGTTTTTGGAGAATAACTCCATGCATAGCCGGCCAAACGTCTACCAATTCAAAGGCTGCTAGCAGGGGGCCTTCCTGGGACCATAAGGGTCTGTTTGGTACCATTTTTGGATGGTTTGGTTGAGTTTGAGATTTCAAGCTCTGGTGAGGGAGCTTAAATGGTGATTTTCAATTAATTAAGAGCCTTGGGCTCTGTTTAGTTCATGTACAGGGGTCTGGGTGTGTGTGTGTGTGAGGCGTGAGAGACACATAAGATAACAGAGGGGGTGTATAGGGGTTTACCAAGGTCTCAGGTCTCTTTCTCTCTCTATTTTCCGGCGAGGCTCCTCTCTCTCTCTCTCTCTCTCTCTCTCTCTCATGCGTGCCCTCTTCTTTCTTCCTCTTCTGGGTTGTGTGAGTGTGTGTGCAGAGAGTGGACGGGATGTGTGTGAGTGTGTGTTATGTTTCTTTCCCTCTCTCGGTGGTCTCTCTATACATACACTAATTCATATATTTATACACACCTATATCTTCACACAGATATCCACACAGATTGCAAATCTGCTGGAGCCAATGGAGGGTGGTTGAGTGAAGCGATGTGTTCTTGGGGGGACGGAAAAAGTGGCCGGCGTGGGGATTTTGCTTGTGTCTGCTAGTTTCTCTCTCTGCTCTCAATGGTCCAAATGTATACACAAAGTTATCCATGCAAGCATATCTCCACGCAGATATAATTGCAGCTTTGTAAAATCTGTGGAACAAGATGGATTTAGATGGGTCCTTGGGAGGTGTTTGGGTACTGGGTTTAAGTTAATTGGGTAAGTACAATGGGTATCTAGGGTAAGCTTCACATTGTACTAATGTGCAAGACAAACCAGATAAATGCGGATTTTACGGGTCCGCGTGATATGTCAGTCCGGGTTGTAATTTACAGTCTAAGTTAATGATAAATTAATTACATATTACACATATAGACATCAGAAATAACGAACTAACAATACGTGGCTCATTTAATTAAATCACAGACATTTTACGGGTATTATATCATCCACCTGCTATTAAAGATTCCATCCCCGGAATCAGAGCTAGCTATACATTAAAAAGGTAAGGAAACTTTTCACGCATCTCTAATTCTAACTCCCAAGAAGCTTCACGCTCATCATGATGTTTACACTGGACTTTTACTAGAGGGATCTCCTTAGTCCTCAGTTTCTTAGTTCCTCGTTCCATAATCTTCACCGGTCCTTCATTGTAAGTCACGTTGTCGTTTACTTCGATATCCATGAAGTTGATTTCATGAGATGGATCGTGCACAACTTTCCTCAGCATACTGATGTGAAACACATTATGCACTCCTGACATCTTGGGTGGCAGTGCAAGTCTGTAAGAGACTTTTCCCACGCATTCTAGAATTTCGAATGGTCCAATGTAACGTGGCAAAAGCTTTCCTCTCTTTTATCCAAATCTGATAATTCCTCGTACGGGTGATACTTTTAGGAACACATGATCTCCAACACTGAATTCCAAGTCCTTTCGGTGCTTATCCGCATAAGTTTTCTGTCTACTCTGTGCTACTTTCATCTTTTCTCTGACTATATTGATCTTTTCATTCGTCTGTCGAACCATCTCAGGTCCTAGAAGTTTGTCATCTCTGACTTCTGCCCAGCATAAAGGTGATCGGCACGGTCTTCCATATAAAGCTTCAAATGGTGCCATCCCTATGCTCGAATGGTAGCTGTTGTTATATGCAAACTCTATCAACGATAGGCTCTCTTCCCGTGAACTTTCAAAATCTATTGCATAGGCTCGAAGCATGTCCTCCATGACTTGATTAACTCTCCCAGTCTGTCCGTCGGTTTGAGGGTAAAATGCTGACCTTAACTTCAACGAAGTTCCCAGTGCCATTTGCAAACTTTCCCAAAATCCTGACGTGAAACGTGAATTGCGGTCTGACACGATTGACACGGGTACTCCATGTAGTCGAACAACTTGTTGTATATATATTCTGCTCAACTTCTCGACTGGGTAGGTCATACTATAAGCGATAAAGTGAGCCGATTTGGTGAGTCGATCCACGATTACCCAAATGGCGTCATGATTCTGCCGTGACCTTGGCATTCCTATGACGAAATCTATCGTAATGTGTTCCCATTTCCACCCAGGAACGGGTAGTGGTTGTAACAATCCTCCAGGTTTCTGATGTTCTGCTTTGACCTGTTTGCATGTCAGGCTCTTGGATACATTATCCGCTACTTCTCTTTTCATCCTATCCCACAAGAAGTTTCTCTTTAGATCCTTGTACATTTTCGTTCCTCCGGGATGAACGGTCATCCTTGACTTGTGTACCTCTCCTAAAATATCTTTCCTCAGGTTGGCCTCATCAGGTATGCAAAGTCGATTGCAACATCTGAATCCTCCATTTGCTCCTATATTCCACTTGGCGGGGTCCTTTGTCGATGCTTTTTCAAACCATTGATGAAGTCCTTCGTCCTTTCCTTGAGATTCGAGAATACGACTTATGAGCGTTGGTTATACTACAAGACATCCAAAGAGTCGTCCTTCATTTGACTCGATAATCTGAAAATCAAACTCCGTTAATATCTCCAATGCTCTCCATTCTCTAACCATGAGAGAGGACATGATGAGTTTGCAGGGTTTCCGACATAATGCGTCAGCAACAATGTTCGATTTGCCAGGGTGGTATTGCAACGTGAAATCGTAGTCCTTTAACAATTCTATCCATCGTCGCTGCCTCATGTTCAACTCCTTCTGAGAGAACAGATACCTCAAGCTCTTGTGATCCGAGAACAGATCAAACTTCTCTCCGTAGAGGTAGTGCCTCCAAATCTTGAGTGCAAAGACAATTATAGCTAGTTTCAGATCATGTATAGGATAGTTAAGCTCATGTGGTTTCAACTGTCGTGATCCATATGCTATCACTCTTCTGTCCTGCATTAGTACACAACCAAGTCCTTGGTGTGACGTATTGCTATATATGGTGAACTGCTCACCGCTCTTTGGTATTACAAACACTGGCACTGTGGTTAATTTCTTCTTTAACTCTTGAAATGCGCATTCAAGCTTGTCATTCCATTCATACTTTAGATCCGTTTTGGTTAATCCAGTGAGAGGGGCTGCGATCTTGGAGAATCCTTCTACGAATCTCCAGTAGTATCCAGCTAGACCAAGGAAACTTTGGACTTCCGTTGTGGTGGTCAGTTAGTTTCAATCCAAAATAGCGGCAATCTTTGATGAATCCACTGCTATTCCTTCCTGTGAGACAACATGTCCTAAAAATTTGACTTCCTTTAGCCAGAACTCACACTTGCTGCACTTTGCATACAAGTGGTTGTCTCATAGAGTTTGAAGTGCTGTCTTCACATGTCCTTTGTGTTCTGCCTCTGTCTTAGAGTAGATGACGATGTCATCTATGAACAAAATAATGAACTGATCTAGATAAGGTCTGAAGACTCGGTTCATTAAGTCCATGAATACCGCTGGGGCATTGGTCAATCTGAATGGCATAACCAGGAATTTGTAATGTCCATATCTGGTTTTGAAGGCCGTCTTGGGTACATCCTCAGGTCGAACGAGCAATTGATGGTATCCAGATCGCAGATCTATCTTTGAAAATATGGTAGCTCCTTGCTACAGTCAAACAGAACATCAATCCTTGGTTGTGGGTACCAATTCTTGATTATAACCTTGTTCAATTCTCTATAGTCGATACAGAGTCGAAGTGTTCCATCCTTCTTCTTGACAAACAATATCGGTGCTCCCCATGGTGAAGTGCTTGGACGAACGAATCCAAGGTCCTGAAGCTCTTGCACTTGCGTCTTTAATTCTTGCATCTCCATTGGGGCCATTCGGTAAGGTGTCTTTGATATCGGTGAGGTTCCAGGTATTAACTTGATATAAAAATCGATATCTCTCTTGGGTGGTAGTCCTTTAACTTCCTAGAAGACATGTTCAGAAATCTTGGACTACAGGGATTTGGGTTATGGGAATTTCTTCACTCGTGGTTCCAAGAGTAGCTAAGTAGTTGGTGAGGAAAATGTCATACGAGGAATTGCACTTGAAATCAAATGGTTCACCATCAGGTGTGGAAAAATATATGAATTTGCTAGCACAATCTAACATGGCATAGTATTTCGCAAGCCAATCGATTCCTAGGATCACGTCGAATTCCTTCATCGACAAAACTATCAAATCCGCGGGGAGGTTTTGATCTTTCAAGTTTAGAGGGCAGTCATTGCATACTTTTTCCAACTTAACGATTTTTCCTAGAGGTGATGTAGCATTCAAAGCTATATCCATTGTTTGGGGCACTAAGCCTAAGCATTGCATGGTTCTAATTCCAATAAATGAGTTTGATGCACCAGTATCGAACAAAGCTTTCACTAGATTATTAAAGAGGGTCAGAGTACCTTCTAGATTCTACTGCTCCTCTTCCTCAAATCCTGGCTCCTCAGGAATAATAGCATTGAGACAAGCATGTCCTTGTGCCGACGCTCCATAGTAACCGCCTTGGGGTGCTTTACAATCCTTAGACAGATGTCCCTTCTTGTTGCAGTTAAAACAAACTACATCTGAGTACCTGTTCCTCTTCGGGGCACAACAACCCTTAGACATATGTCCGGGGAATCCACAGTTGAAGTAGATTCCAGGGTTGTTAATTGTGGTTCCTGATTGTCCCTGGGGTGGAGTTGGCTTAAATGCCACAGCCGGTTTATTGCAAAATGGAGTTGTCTGCAGCTTTTTCTCACCATTCTAGCTTCTCTTGGATCCTTGATTATGAGCCGGGGCTTATCTTGGTCCCTGATTAAATCTTGGAGGGGGTGGTCCGCTTGCAAAGCGCTTCTGTTCACGATCGGTGATTTCCTTAAAGCCATGGGCCATTCCTACTAAAGCTTTGAAAGTTTGGTTCAGATGACCATAGGTCAGCTTCTGCAGAGGTAGGAAAAGTCCTAGGTGGTACTTCCGATTCTTTTTCTCTGGGGTATCGATTATGTGAAGCACAAATCAAGAAAGATGCTCGAATTGCACCGTGTATTCTTGTACAGTTTGGTTACCCTGCACCAGGTCAATAAACTCTTTCTCCTTTTTGTTCCTTTCAGTCTGGGGGAAGTAGTTCTCTAGGAACAACTCTTTGAACGCCGCCCATGTCATCCTAGAGTTTCCTTCTCTGACTCCCACCAGTCAGCTATAGCATATATCAATTAATACGTAGCCAATCGACGTTTCTCAACTTTAGAGCATCCCAGTGTATCAAAGATATTGTCCAGTCCATGGAGCCATTATTCTGCTTCTCATGGCTCCGTTATCCTATTAAATTTATCTGGTCGCATTGCACGGAATTGTTCCACCGTATGATCCTCTTGTGGTCTGGGTGAAACTACGAGATTGACATTAACATTGTGTTGTTTGGGCCGTGATTATTTCTAATGTGCTCCAGGCATTATAAGAATGCACTAAACACACCAGTAGGATCCATTCTAGCATGAATAGGTTCCAATGCTCCTCTAGTTGGGTTAGGGGGTCCTAAATGTCGGTTTCTCCTTGGTCTATCTGCCATTGGTTATTTGGTTCACCTACAGAAGTATTCTTCTTAGAACTAATATGCAGGATTTATCTGGGTGTCTATGAATACATATAAAATAGACAAGCAATAATTTAAGCATGAAGACAAATAAGTACTAAAACATCTTCTTCATTAATAATAGGGATAACGATTACAAAATTGAACTTGCCGAGAATACATGGTTACAAAAATGGGGATATTACCCTATCACATGTATTCATAAAAAGGGGTCATTAGCCCAAGGTTAACCTAGGCACACCTTAAACTAAAAACTACTAGCATATCATAACAGGTCATTCTTAGACTAGTCATCCATATTCGACTCGGATGTGATTTCTCCCATGTCAGAATCGTTAGGTCCATCTTCATCCATAATGGGTTCACCCAAGTCCCAATCCTCGATGTTAACTTCATCCTCGTTGTCCTCATTTTCCATGGGCTTTTCTATTATGGGGTGATCCTCCATAGGCTGAAGGGGTACTTCCTGTTCGGGTTCCTCCTCAGGGTTCTCTTCTTCAGGATCATCCTCCCCATCATCCTCTTCTTCCAGATATGCACCTGGTTCATCATCAGACATCTCCGCATTATCAGGATTGGCAGCGGGTCCTCCCACTGGGGGTGCCACTTCTGTAGGGGCATTCTCATTAGGTGGCCAGACGAGGTACTCTTCTGGGTGAATGGAGGGTTCTTGTAGTATCTGGTTTACTAGTGGTTGGAAGAGAGTGTCATCCATTGCTAACCTTCTTATCTCTCCATGCATTAACCTTTGGGTGAATGTGGTATGGTTGGCTTCATCTTGAAGTCGGTAAGGGTCGGAGATATTGTATACATGATACTGGACTCTCAGCCCGCCTCGTAGGCGTTGACAGGCTCTCAATTTTACATTCTTAATGAATCCTTCCGGGTCGGCTGGTTCGATGCCATAGGGGTAAATCATATGTCCTCCAAAGTCATCACTGATATAGTGGCCTGGTTCTCGGGATTGGGTTCTATACATAGGTACTCCTTGGAATGAGGGGGAGGGTTGTTGGGATAACACTGGAGGTGGTGGGGGCATCTGATAGGCACTGTCATGCATCTTTTGAAAGTCCTCTGGATTCTTGAGTAGCTTAACCATCTCATCATGGACTTTCCCGATGATCTCAGCCTTGTAGATAGCTTCCAAGCGTAGGAAATCAAGGTTATGAACGTTACTCTTATTCATTTCCATCCATAAGTTTCTCTTTCCTCCGTCTCTAGCTAGTTCCCGGATTTGGCGATGAAATACATCTGGGTTTACTGGCACTACGCGGTCGGGAAAAATTAAACGCCCTCCAAAGGGATCCTGGACGTAATGGGGTTCCATGTTACCTGTTTTATTAAAAGAACTATCTAATTAAGGTACTAGTTCGAAATGTCTTAAGGTTTATTGCTTAGGAAATAACTTATTATTCATAAAGAAGAATAATACGAACATCAGAGAGAAAATAGCTAGGTTTTCATTAATAGAAAGATATTACAAGAAGTTCAAAACATGAATTTTATATATAAATTCGCCAAAATGTGAGATTATAATCCCAATACAACATTAATGAAAAGTAAGCTAACTAGAATATTCTAAGCTTCTAGTTGTGGAAATTCTCCTGAAACTTTAATCTCTTCAGGAGGGGTCCATGCCATCTATCTTTCATTGTCCCATCCTATCGGCCAGTCGAGATCATATAGGTATAGTGTTCCTTTCTCTATGAGATCCTCATCAACCAGGTCTATTTCCATTTCCTCATCATCTAAGCTATCTATGGGGATTTCAAGGGATACTGTTTCAAGCTGAGATTCTTTCAGATGAATCGTAACAGGATCGTCAGGCATGTGAGGGGTTTCATCCACCTCTATTGTCACTAGGCAGGGTGCTACGACTCTGTGACATGCGGTCTTGGGGACCTTCTTCTTAAGGGAAAGGCACTTCATCAGTTTTCCTATCTTCTTATGAGCACGGTGTCTGAAGGCGGCATTAATACAAACTAGGCCTTGGGAAATGGCTTTCTTATACTTAGTGATTCTATGCTCTCCATCTTTAGCTTCAGGCTTCTTAGGGTTCTCCATACTACCTGTTTGGAAGAGAAACTATTTTAGTATCGGTTGTTGTTTCTAAAATATCTTAAGGTTCTTTAACTTAAGGGTGTCAGACAGTCAGCGAGCACAACTAAACCTAGTGCTCTGATACCAAAAATTCTGTCACTCCCCGGAGTAGCCAAAGATAGGAAAATTTTAAAATTTTCCTTTCTGGACCTGTAGAGAATGACGAGTTACATAAAACTGACCTGTCCGTGCAAACATTCTAACATGGATATATCAGAGTAAGAATTACAAAAATCTATTGTTATTCATGGGAGAACTTTAAATGTTTGATACTTAGGCTATTACAGAAGTTCCAAATGAAAACCATAAAAATAGTTATAAGTTTGGGCGACTAAGGCCACTTACGTTATTACATTAACAAAAGATAGTTACTTAAAACATAAAAGAAGTCTTAGTACGGAAGTAGGCTAGAGTCTCCTTCCTAGCTGGCATACCCATGCCCTTCGTTATCATACTCTTCTTGAAAGCCTTCCTCAGTATGACCTTCCTGATAGTTCCCCTTTTGAGGAGTGATATGCATCTTCATAGTCACCTTGACAATTCTCCTCATTATAACCTAGACGTAATATGTCCAGGGCACAGGGAAGAGCTATTAGCTTTTGAAGCTAAGTGAGTTCATCATAATCGATCACTCCTAATACAATCAATGATATACAAGTACAACGAAATATCTTGAAACAACATCAAATGAGCACATGACATGGTAGTGTGATGACATGATGCAGTATCGATATATTCGACTTTGCTCAACCACATATGCTGACTCATGTGATTTGTTACATTACCAGTGTAACACCGTTAGCTTAGAGTAGAATGATTACGTTGCTATCGTCGCCTAGCAGGGCCCTATAGCAGTTTTGATTTTTTTTTTTAAAAGAGTGTAATCATTGGACTCTTAGGTCCTCGTGACCTTGCCTGGAGAATAGAATTGTTACAGCGCTATCGTCGCCTAGCAGGACCCTATAGCATTAGAAATGTAACTATTGTATTCAAAGTATAGATGGGTGCTTTGCTACCGTCGCCTAGCATGGCCCTATAGCGTATCAACCATCAATTCATGTTCCACTTCAATGATTTCCATGGGTACCTTCGCTATCGTCGCCTAGCAGGGCCCTATAGCAGTTTCATCATTGTACCCATTGATTTGACTGTACCACTCGGACCTCCTCGGTTCAATCAAACATGTATGATAATAAACTTGGGTTAATCTCCTCGACTAACCATGCAGACGTCAGCATTGACATCAAGACTTGACTATGTCTATATGAATGTTCATGTGATTTTATAACATGTACGTAATAAGTATGAATCATCACAACAGTTATCAATCAAACATGGAGTATAGTTATCTAAACATGCGTTCATCATATAAATAGTAAATCTTAACGTACGCATATACAATATTCGTCTAATATGTCCACATAGGACTCACTGGATAGTTACATAATACACATAGGGAAATTCTATAATATACCAAGTGAGTTAGGATAACTCACCTCGATGTGGGTGCGTAAGAACAAGCGTAGCGGTGGTTCCTACAAAGTATACGAATTCATAGAATGTTAATTAATATGCGTACTAAAATCAAGGGTATAATGGTAATTGTGCCGGTGGGTTCCAAAATCTCAACATGATGATTTAGACATCATTCTGAGTCTAACGCCATTGACCAGACTCAAATCGGAGTCCATCGCATAAAAGGCTGGGTTTTCTATACCAGTGTGGGCCCTAAAGATAAGCTGTATTTTTTACCGTGTCGAAAGGTCACTAAACTTTAAGGGGATGTTCTAAACCTTATTCTAAGACTCTACGAGCCGACCGCGTATTTTTCTGAGCTACGGTTTATTTATTATGCATTTCTGAAGTTCTAATCGTCTAATAATAGACTACGGTGTCCCACTTTTACAAAATTTAATTTAGGAAGATACTTGGTCTTTATAAATATTTTTATTAAATACTAGGCTTCAAAATAAGCTAGTGGTATTTTTTTCTCATAATTTTTGGAGTTCGTTTAGTATTTAAATAATTTAAATACAACCAAACAGGTCCATTTATAAATAATAAATTATTATTAGAAATACTAAAGTTTGTGTTTTATAAATAAAATTTATAAAATAAAGGTATTAAGCCTGAGGAAAATTCAGTATAATTTTTCTATATTTTAAAATGATCATTAGGTATTTATTACCTCATTATTTTAATTATAAACAATTACTTATTATTTATTTAGGCTTAAATAAACAATAAGTATTGCACATAATAATTAATATCTTATAATGTTAGAGTATAAAATACTCTATAATATATTTTCAGAATATATAAGTATTATTTAAAATAATATCTCCTAATTTTTATAATACAATTTGGCATTTCAAATCTATTTTCGAAATAATTTAAACTATTTAAAAACCATTTTATAACTATTTATAATTATTCATAACTATTCATTGATATTTAATAAATAATAAATATTACATAAAAATACTAATCCGAATTAACAAAATATTTAAAATGTTAAATATCACCAAAGCAGTTTATTAATCCGTAAATCATGATTAACAGAATACTTAAGGATATAAAATAAACTAATTAACTATTAATCTACACCCGCGGGTCAGCCCAGATCTAACCCGAACCCAACGGGTCACCCATATTCACAAACAATATGATCCAACTTAAATATGATCCAACTTAAATGATCCGATCCATAACCCGTTTGATTAATATAACCCAAACCCACAACCACTTATACATATAAACTAACCCGAACCTGCTCGAGACCCGACCCGACCCGACCCATGGGTAAACGATATAACTCGAAACCCACGGGTTGTGTCTTCTCCAAATAACACACGCCGCCGCCGGCGAGCCAGAAACCGCCGAAAAATCTCCCCAAGCTCATATCTTCTTCGTCTTTCCATAAAAATTGGCGAATCCAACACCAAAATGTTCGGTTTTCCTCCCTCTACAACATAGTATGAGCTTAAATTGTGGTTTATTCGTTTGCTGGACCTACTGGTCCATTATTCTTTTTCAGTTTTTGGAGAATAACTCCATGCATGGCCGGCCAAACGTCTAACAATTCAAATGCTGCTAGCAGGGGCCTTCCAGGGACCATAAGGGTCTGTTTGGTACCATTTTTGGATGGTTTGGTTGAGTTTGAGATTTCAAGCTCCGATGAGGGAGCTTAAATGGTGATTTTCGGTTAATGAAGAGCCTTCAGTTCTGTTTGGTTCATGTATAGGGGTCTCTGTGTGTGTGTGTGTGTGAGGCGTGAGAGACACATAAGATAACAGAGGGGGTGTATAGGTGTTTACCAAGGTTTCGGGTCTCTTTCTCTCTCTATTTTCTGGCGAGGCTCCTCTCTCTCTCTCTCTCTCTCTCTCTCTCTCTCTCTCTCTCTCCTACGTGCCTCTTCTTTCTTCCTCTTCTGGGTTGTGAGAGTGTGTGTGCAGAGAGTGGACGGGATGTGTGTGTGTGTGTGTGTTATGTTTCTTTCCCTCTCTCGGTGGTCTCTCAATATATACACTAATCCATATATGTATACACACCTATATCTTCACACATATAACCACACAGATTGCAAATCTGCTGGAGCCAATGGAGGGTGGTTGAGTGAAGTGATGTGTTCTTGGGGGGACGAAAAAAGTGGCTTGCGTGGGGATTTTTCTTGAGTCTGCTCGTTTCTCTCTCTACTCTCAATGGTCCAAATGTATACACAAAGCTATCCATGCACGCATATCTTCATGCAGATATAATTGCAGCTTTGTAAAATCTGTGGGACAAGATGGATTTAGATGGGTCCTTGGGAGGTGTTTGGATACTGGGTTTAAGTTAATTGGGTAAGTACAATGGGTGTCTAGGGTAAGCTTCACATTGTACTAATGTTCAAGACAGACCAGATAAATGCAGATTTTACAGGTCCGCGTAATATGTCAGTCCGGGTCGTAATTTACAGTCTAAGTTAATGATAAAATAATTACATATTACACATATAGACATCAGAAATAATGAACTAACAATACGGGCTCATTTAATTAAATCACAGACATTTTATGGGTATTACACTATATATATATAGAGAGAGAGGAGTCTGATAACTCCACATATCTTATCTCTTTCTCTCTCTCTAAAATACAATCAGAAAAAGGATTATATTCATCATCATCATGATCATCATCATTATCGAGATGAAGTTTGGGAAGGAGCTTTAGATCCATATTGAAGAAGTCCTACCCGAATGGAGGGACAAATTCCTCTATTACAATCCATTGAAGAAGCTCCTCAAGCACTTTTCGGTGGCCACTGCCGATCACCCTTACTTTTTGATTGACGCCGATGCCATTGTTGGAGTTGACGATTCAGTGAGTACCGTGCCATCTTTGGAGGATCTACAAGACTGGTAACAATTTGTATTGTGGATGAGAATGAGAATCTTGAAGGCCAGATTTCTCAACACGGATTAATGCAAGAAAGAGAATCACAGATTGAAAATTTGAGAGAAGCATAGTTCCAAGTTTTGGTATATATATATATATATATATAGAGAGAGAGAGAGAGAGAGAGAGAGAGAGAGAGAGAGAGAAATTGAGAATTTCTCACTGAAAAGTGAGAAATTTGCATTAAAAAGGTCATAAATTTATTTTCATTTTGTGAGAAATTACTCATCAAAATGTTACATTTTTTTTTTTGAATTCTTGTCGAAAATTGTTAGTTGTTGATAACTTTTTCATCAAATCCTCTCTATGTGTGCTTATTTTTGTTTAAAAAGTGGGTAATTCTACCTTTCTAGTATAAGTGAGAAATTTTCCATCGTTATACACATTAAAATGAGAAATTCTCACACTTTTTAGTACTTTCACACTAGTAGCGCAATATTAGTGGGAATTTCTCACTTTTTAAGTATAAAGTTCTGAATACGTAGGAGGAAACTATCAAGTATATATATAGTTATATGGGTTTTGAATTTCAAAATCTTGATTTATGGGATGTAAATATTATGTGTGTATATATAGATAGTTCTATAGAAAATTATATATATATATATATGTTTGAATTTGAAAACCCCAATTTATTGGAGTAGGGGTATTTATGTCATTAAAAATACTAAAGGACTAATTTCTATTTAATGTTTTAAAAATGACCTATTTCTAGAAAAGTCTACAATAAAGGACTGAAATCTAAATGACTCTTTTTTTAATTACACCGCCTCAATATGAGGGGGGTTTCACCAAACTCCTACAACAAAATAGATGTATGCACTGCAGATTTACATAGGTCTAGAGAGCACCTTTCTATTGGGATTGTGCCCTCAAACTATTACTGTATGCATGAGACATTCACATTTAATATATGGATATCAGTTTATTTTCATTATGTATGTTTCATGAGATGATTGCTAGTAATTCATAAGTATCATAGTAGGTAAAGTCATGTATGTATGAGATACATACATGTGAGATATGAATTACTATTCTTTGATACGTAGAATTTGTCACAGTGGATGATGAGACTGGATATCTCATCAGGTGTAATACTCTGTGATAAGTATAAAAGTATTCGATCAATGAGAGTAAGGCTTGGTGGCCACATCAAGTAACACATGGCCAGGAGATGCAGTCATCCCTACCAGTCCAACTACCCGGCTTGCAAGTCGAGAACGCCGCCAGGGCTCGGTTCCTCGAAGGATAGCTCAGGCCAGCCTAGAGATGCAGTCCAGACTCAACCATATAGTTTCCTCTACAAGTTAGAAGACTAATGGAATGTGGAGATTGTTTCCTAATTAGATTAGGAAACTCGCACGATTGTGCTTATCGCACCCAATTAATCAGATTGTATAGTTTCAATGTATGAAGAGGTCTCTTGCAAGTATAAAAGAGGCCTCTTGCCCCCAATAAAGGGGGGAATCCACTATTAGTTACTTTTCTGCGCAATACTCATTGTAGCTTAGTTTAAACTGCCCAGCTGACGTCTGGTAGCTCCAATTTATTGTTGGTTCACCAAAGGTCACCGGCTATTTCATAACATAGTGAAAGTGCCTAGACACACCACAAGGACGTAGGTCTCTTCGTTAACAGGACCGTACCATACACAAATTTCTCTCGTCTTCTTTCTCTTATGTTATACCAAATTTTGGCATCACCAGTTTGGTGCCGTCTGTGGGAATCGACAATTTTCCAGAAACAAATATCTTGACTTATCGCCATGGCTCCTTGTAAGACTAAGAAGGTTGCTCTGCCAATTGGTCATGTAGATCCACTGACCCCAGAGTCGAAGGCACCCATGACACCAGAGCAAATCACTGCAGCTCTCGTTCAACTTCTGGAGGGTCAGCGTCAAACCCAGTAGCAGATTGAAGCCTTGCTTACCCAGCAGAACAAGCCTTTGCAGATTTAGGTACAGCTCGGGAATGACGAGCGTTGTTGGGCTCCCGTACGAACCCGACAATGTGCCCAGGTTGTGCCAAAATCCCCACAAGATGTAGGACAGCTCGAGATGAGCATGTTCGGGATCCCCTACGGACTCAAGTCTGGGCTAACCTGGACTGTGTGGGGGACACCAAAAACTTTATCACTGATAGGCGTGCTGCCAAAGTGAAAGGGGAAGAAACGCTTGACCAGGGAATAGACTCAGGATCACCCAGCCAGGAGCTGAAGTGACCTTAGGCACATGATCAACTAGAGTCAAAGTCGAGCCTTATCCCTAAGGAAAGTGCACTTTGAGGACAAAGCTTCTTCCTTCGACCCGACTGGTCTGGAAGATATGGAAGCCAGCATCAAGGACTTGGAGAAACAGATCTAGAAGCTAGGTCAAAAATCAAGTCATAATCATGCCAACACCGAGACTGAGCCATTGTTCTTTGATCAAATTGTGGGATTTTCCATCCAACGCAAGTTCAAACAACCTCATCTCAATTCCTACGACAGTTCAGGAAGTCTGGTCGACCATATCCGGACCTACAAGGCTCATATGGCCTTGGCAACCAATGCTGATGAACTGCACTGCCTGGCCTTTCCTAGTACTCTAAAGGGGCTAGCTACGCAGTGGTTCCATTCTCTGAAACCCAAATCAGTTGACGATTTCAAGGAACTTAGCAAGCTGTTCATCAGCCAGTTTGTGGGTATGCTTGGTCGACCTCAACCTAACACCCAGCTACTTACTATTAAATGGCAAAAAAGGTTGATAACCTGAATGAGACAGTCGCAATCACAGCCTTCTGCTCAGGAGTTTAGAACATCAAGGTTGCCACGTTGTTCCACTAATAATGACCGACAACCTTGGTTGAACTCACAAAGAGAGTTGGAAGGACATCGATACCGAAGAGTTCTTGAAGTCTAAGGATTCAAACTTTATGAAAGATGAGTAACAGAGACCCAAACGGAAACGGGAGGGCTTCGAGAATACTCAAAAAAGAAGCAGAAATAGGATCAGCGCAAGGGTGGTTAGATTTCCTTCACGCCACTTTCCCAACCTTTCCAAGAATTCATGGTGGCCGCAGAAGGTCCTAAGCTACTTAAGAAGCCGACAAGTTGAAGATCCCGCCCGAGAAAAGGAATCAGGACAAGTATTGCCGCTACCACAAAGACCACGGTCTTGACATCGAGGATTGCTTTAAACGCATAATTACTATAGAGAAACTCATTGAGTAGGGCCATCTAGCCGATTTTGTCACCAAAGACAAATAGCAGCAGTAAGATATCCAAGCCCCTGAGCAGTAACAGCCCCTCAGTCACATCAATGTGGTCTCCAGAGGTATATCAAGCAGAGGAGACTCGCAGTCAGCCAAGAAGAACACCCGGGCATCCCGGGCGGATATCGCGTATGTCCATACAGTCGACTACCCTCTGATCGATACCCGTACCTTCTCATCCAATGATATTCGAGATCTATACTACCGCCACGATGATCCACAAGTGATAACGCTCTTTGCCAATTACATGGTCAAAAGGGTACTTATAGACACAGGAAGCTCCTCTGACATACTCTTTGCCTCAGGGTTTGATCAGTTCAAAATCCCAAGAGACCGACTCCGACTAGTGGCCACCCTGCTAGTGGGATTCAATGGGTCTAGCACGCAACTACTCGGGACGATCGAGCTACCTATTCTAATGGGGACTTATCTACAACAATCCTCCATGCTCGTAAACTTTGTTGTGGTAGATGCCCCCTCTGCTTACAATATCATCCTTGGGAGGCTGACCTTTAACAAGGCTAGAGCGATCATGTCGACTTATAGCCTGGTCATCAAGTTCCCGACTCTGTAAGGACTGGGGAGCTTGAGAGGAAATCAAGCCACCGCCCAGAGCTATAATGTTAATTCCTTGCGCAAGGATGCGATTTCCAAAGCAGTGAATGTTAAAGAGATGAACCCAAGGGACACTAGGGATGGAGTTATCCCAGTCTAAGAACTCGGCCAAGTAATAATGGATCCCTGGTTCCCCGATCGGTCTGTCAGTATTGGTACCCTTCTGGAACTAGACCTCTGAGAGAAGCTTGTCCAGTTTTTGGGAAAGAATCAAGACATCTTTGTGTGGAGCCACGAGGACATGCCTGGAATTGATCCCCAGGTCATGTCCCACCGACTCAATGTTGATCTGAGCTTTCGCCCGGTTAAGCAGAAAATGAGGGGAATGGACCCTAAAAGACAGGAAGTAGTACGTGAGGAGGTCGAGAAACTGCTCAAAGCAAAGTCAGTCTGTTAAGTAAAGTATCCTAACTGGTTGGCTAATGTTGTCTTAGCTAAGAAAAGTATCAAAAAATGGAGGTTGTGTGTAGATTTTACTGACCTAAACAAAGTCTGCCCCAAAGATTGCTACCCACTACCCATAATAGATCTCCTGGTAGATGCAACGATAGGTTACTCACTCCTTTCCTTTATGGATGCCTACTCGTGGTATAGCTAGATCTATATGCACCCCGGTGATGAGGAAAAGGCCTCCTTCATTACCGATCGGGGAACATACTATTACAAAGTGATGCCCTTTAGACTTAAGAACACGGGAGCGACCTACCAGCGATTGGTCAATCATATGTTCAAGGACTTGATCGAAAAGACTATGGAAGTATACGTTGATGACCTCCTGGTCAAAAGTTGGATAAGCCCGACCATCTTAAGCACTTGGCCTGGGCATTTAGCATCTTGAGAAGATTTTAGATGAAGTTAAATCAAGCAAAGTGCGCATTTGGGGTCTCGTTCGAGAAATTCTTGGGACACTTGGTCAACAGACTGGGAATCGAGGTCAATCCAGAGAAAATTTAGGCCATTATCAACATGCAGTCACCTAGATCAACCAAGGAAGTTTAGAGTCTAGCAGGACAGGTAGCAGTATTAAACCGATTTGTGTCCCAAGAAATTGACCGGTGTTTTCCATTTTTCAAAATCCTACGCAAAGCCTTTGAGTGGTCGAAAGAGTATGAGGAGGCATTTCAGGAACTCACAAAGTACCTAGCCTTAACCCCTCAATTCTCAATGCCCATTCTAAGGGAAGAATTGTTTTTATACCTGGCAGTATCACCTTTAGTAGTTAGCACAACACTTATTAGAGAAGAACATGGGATCCAATACCCAGTGTACTATACTAGTCGAGCACTTCAAGGCATAGAAAGTAGATATTCGCACATGGAAAAGTTAGACTTTGCCCTTGTCACTTCAGGTCGGTGACTCTACCCATATTTCCAGGCTTATACCATAGACGTCCTCACGGATTAACCCCTGCACAGGATCCTGTGCTGGCCTGAGACGTCCGGAAGGCTCATGAGTGGGCACTGGAATTGGAAGAGTTTGAAGTTCTCTACCAACCTCAAACAGTGATAAAAGGAAAGACCATTGCAGACTTTCTTGTCGAGTTCACCTATCCTTAAGAACTGGTCGAGGAATATACCCCGGCTAATCTACTACCCGACCTGTAGCCCAAAATCCCGACCTGGGTACTCTATATGGATAGGCCTTCTAATAAATAGGGCAGTGGGGCAGGAGTCATCCTGATCATGCCCGAGCGGAATCAATTCGAGTATGCCCTCAGGTTTGAATTCCAAGCATCCAACAATGAGGTGGAGTATGAAGCCTTGTTGGTTATACTACAACTGGCTACCTCAATCGGAGCCCAGCAGATTAAGGTACACAATGACTCTTAGTTGGTGTTAAATCAAGTCTTGCAACAGTACGAGGCTAGGGAAGACAGTGTGGTGGCCTACCTAGCCCTGGTCAAAAAGATTACCAATGAGCTCAAAGGGTTGTCTATCACTCAAATCCCGAGGAAAAAGAATGCATAAGTTGATCGATTAACTCTCTTAGCACATAATCAGATCTACAGGGAATAAGGTTGGATTACCTACCCGAGCCCAGTATGTTCATCCTAGAAGGCATGGAGGTAGACCCGATAGATGCATGTCCCAGTTGGATGGACCCTATTTTAACCGTCTTTACGAGCGGGAACCTCTCGTCCGAGAAGTCTAAAGCCCGGCGAGTCAGATATCGAGCAGCAAGGTACCACCTAGCTAATGGAATACTCTACAAAAGGGGATTCACTGTTCTCTACCTCCGATGCGTTCACTCGACTCAGGTTGAAAGCATTCTACAAGAAATTCATGAGGGAGTGTGTAGAAGCCACATCGGAGCCGGGCCTTGTCCAAAAGGGCCCTGCTGCAAGGGTACTACTGGCCCATTATGGCCCAGGATTCATATGAGATGGTATGATAAATGCCAGAGATTTGCAAGCACAATCCAGCGCCTGACAGAAGAATAGAGCCCAATCCTCAGCCCATGGCAGTTCACTCAATGGGGGATCGACATAGTCGGGCCATTCCCCGTAGCCAAGGGCCAGGTCAAATTTGTCATTATAGCGGTCGACTGCTTTACCCACAATCACGGAGAAGAAATTGGAAAGTTTCGTGGAAAGGAACATCCTCAGTAGGTTCGGCATTCCCCTAGTTCTAGTCAGTGATAACGGCAGACAGTTCGACACGCCTATCTTTAGGTAGTTCTGCTCCAACTATGGAATCTCCAACCATTACTCCTCTCCTACGCACCCCTAGGCCAACGAACAGACTAATGTAACCGATTGTACCATCGTGCAGTCCATCAAGAAGAGGCTTGAGACAGCAAAGGGCTCTGGGCAGAAGAGCTTTCAAGCCTTTAATGGGCTTATCGTACTACACCCCAAGAGGCTACTAGAGAAACCCCATTCTTGCTTACGTATGGATATGAGGCGGTAGTCCCGACCGTACTCCAGTTACCAACCCACCGAGTGACCAACTACTGCAGCAGCCAGGATAATGAAAGTTCTCTCAAAGGGGAACTTGACCTTGTAGAGGAAAGAAAGGATTCAACATACCTCAGAATGGCAGCCTATAAGCAGAGGGTCTTCCAGTACTATAGCAAAAGGGTAATTTACTACAGCTTCCAAGTGGGAGACCTGCTCCTCAAAGAAGTCATCCAGTCTACCAAGAACCCTAGCCATGGGAAGTTAGGTCCAAATTGGGAAGGACCCTATAGGGTTACCTCGGTCAACCAACCGGGAACTTATTGGTTAAAAACGATAGAAGGGCAGAACTTATCACACCCTTGGAATGTGGAGCATCTACAAAAGTACTTTCAATAAAGTCAGAACCAGTATTGGTTAGGGATGTTATACTTTTTTTTAACAAATTATAGCTCTTCCTAAGCACTCATAGCATTTTTTAAATGAAATAATGAATTTTCGGGCAAATAGTGTTCCTTACCAGTGTTCTCTAATAATAAAAGACCTCAGGATCACTGAGGCACCAAAAAGACCTCGAGATCACACCCGAGGCACCAAATAGACCTCAGGATCATACCCGAGGCACCAAAAAGATCTTGGCGTCAAACCAGAGGCACTTTAAAGCCACCATACCGCAGATGGCAAAAGATCTCAGCATCACTTGAGGCACTAACTCCACTTACGTCAATAACCTACAATGGGAGCAAACCCCTAGGTGATTTATGATAAAGGAGTCAAAAGACCCTAGAACCCATACGTTCTAGGTCGGCTACCTACAGTAACTACTCCTACAATGCTTGCCTTACCTAAAGCTAGGGGGGTAAGACGGGAATAGTGAACTATAGGAAACCACACCGAGCATTCACAGGCTAAGGAATTAACTAAGTATAAATCTTTGGACACCCGAGCCCCACAATGTTCAAAGTTCACTTCGGGTCGCTACAAGACCCGGGATTAACCAAGTATGAACTTCTCAGTTATTCCCGAGTACTTACAGCACTCCCGATCGGGGCCTACAAACCTAGAATATTCCTAAGTATAACAGCTCAGGATATTCTAAGGCTTTACAAGTCCCACGAGATAAAGTGTTCTCTACGAGATACAATTCCAAACCTTTTGCTAAGGCAGGGTCATAATAAGGCTAACAACTGGTCGGGCATGGGTAATCACAAGCAAGCATAGGCAATAAAAGTATAAACACAAACAATGGATGCGCCTAGACATCGTCCACAATGACCACCTCATTCTTGGTCTCCCCGACCTCTCTGATAGGAACCGACCCCTCGACTGGAGCCTCCTCCTCAATGGCAGTCTTGCTAGCAGTAGGGGCCCCCATGTGCTAGTAGTCTGAATCAACTCTTGAGTAAGCCGACAGATCCCACTTGGGATGGTCCACGACCACTCTTCTTTAGGTCCACGTAGCCCTGAAAGAAGTCGGCATCAAAGTCATCCTTTTGGGCATCCTCCGCCTCCTCTCGTGTGGCCACTACCTCGGTCGTGGCCTTCTTCTCGGCCTCTACAATTTCCAAACTCTCCTGGGTGGCATTTAGCTCTGCCAGGACGGTCTCTAACTTTGATTGAGCTTTTCCTAAGCTTAGGGCCATCCCCTTCACCTTATCCTTCTCCACGGCCAAGGCACGTTCCTTAGCCTCCAATGTTGCCCTCTCATTCGAAAGAGCGACCTCAGTGGCGGCCACCCTCTCAGCTAAACCAAGTAGGTAGGATTCAGCCCCGACCACTATGCAGCCGACCTGTAAAAAGGAAAACAAAAACCATTTAGTTATCTTCCAAAAAAATAAAGAAAAGAAGAACAAAAAAAGATGGGATAAGTTACTTACAAAATGAGAGAGGCTATAGAGCCACCCTAGGAGTGACTGAAGGGGCATCCCTGAGCACATCTCAACCTAACCCGGGAGGAGAACTGGCCAAATTGTCTCCCAGATCTCCGAGGTCTCTGCATCTATATCCCGATTGGGACATCTCTCCTGGGGTTATTGTCATGCACTATCTCGACCCTCAGAGCCTATGTCCAACCCGATTCCTAGTGTCTCCCATGCCTGATCTGCCTGAGTTGTTGACCGTTGACAATAAGCTCAACAACTGCTCTCTTCATCTTCTTGGCTGCCCGTGGACCGTGACGACTTCTTTAGCCCTCAGTGCTTCGGGGTCTCTCCTGGGTGCCATATCTGTAGAATCAGGAAAGGAAATGAGTTAGAAAAATATTCATAGAAGACGAAAAGGCAGTAATAAAAAAGAGAAAAAATCTAAGAATCAGGAACTTACCAGGAATGATAGGAAGAAACACTAGTGCGATAAAAACTTTATCGGGCTTGTAGGTAATTTTTCGGGCTCCAATCTAGGTCAGCACGTCAACAATGTTAATAGGATCTTGGGCCAATACCCTTATCCGATCCTGGTACTCGTTGTGGACTCGCAGAATTCCACCTCTTTGTTTTGATTTGAGATTGTTTTGAAAGAGAAAAAGAAAAGGTAGAAGGTCTGTTGAAAACAGATACATAGTCACCACTTGGTCTTTAAGGAACCAAGAAACCTAAATTTGACTCACCAAAGGGATAAAAGGCACCGGTCCTTCATAACTGATGTTGTCAATATCAAGATATAAAAGTATTCTTTACTTTTCAAAAGATTTGCAGTGTGGAAGTAAAGGTCGAACCCACAGAGATTGATTAACTACCGCGTTTTAATTTTAAAACCTAAATTTAGCTAATTTAAGAAAACGGATTTTAATTTGATTTGAATTAAACTAAGAACATAAAAATTAATCTAAACTATGAAAGCAATTTAAATATTTGTTTTAAGTAATGTTTAAGGGAACCTAGGATTGCAAATCCACCACTAGCTTCATAATAGGAATATTTATGAATTACTTTAGCTTATTACGTTGGATGAATATGGGGAATTGTAGCTACAAGCCCAATTCCTCCGACAAGAAAATAATCATGGTTCAAGCACCAACATAATCCATCTGCAGTTAGCACGAATTATCCCACACTAAACTAGGGTTGTGATCTAATCCATCTAACCTAGGCATGGACTATTCGGATACTTGATAGCACGAATCAATAAAGCACCATCACATGTAAACAATCTAAACAAGCACAGCAAGAATAGATCGTTGAGCACATCACAATCAAAATAGATCTAAGACAAGAATAAATTCTGAAAGCAATGATTTAATCACTAGAAGTACGATTTATTTATAAAAATCCTCTAAACATGTGACTGTCATCCATACATAATGAAACTAAAATAAAAACATAAATAAAACCCTATTACTCATCTAGGGCTTCATTGGAACCCTAGATCTATGATCTAGCCATCCATGGAAGTGATAGATAGCAAGAGGTTGATGGAGGAGGCCATGGGAATCCTTGGTCTTCTTCTTCTTCTCCTTGCTTCCCTCCCTTCAATGGCTGAAAGTGTGTATATATTTTTGTATCTAATAATGTGTAATGATGTGTAACCTCTAATTTGAAGTAAAATAAGGTATATATAGATTACAACAAGTTTTTGGAAGCCTTTCTAACTCGAAACGCACTAAAACTGCTGTATTTTACAATCTGGACGCAGTTAGGACATCTCGTTTGCACAGGAGTCTTCAGAATACTGAAATACGCAACTTTGGTTTTTACACATATCGCGCGAGCGATTCTGGGGTTCTCGCGCGAGCGATTCTCGGATTTCGCGGGCGCGGGTCGCGCGCGCGACTTGTCTTTTTCAGCTTCTTTTCTTCTGCTTTTTCACCCTGTTTAGCCTGATATACTTGATTTCTTCCAAAACCTGTCAGAAACTAGAAAACGAAGTAAAAATATACAAAAACAGGATAAAAAGGTACTAACAAATGCTTGTTAAGGCGTATAAATAGGATTAGTTCTCTCCCGATCACACCCGCAAACCTACATTTTGCTAGTCCTCGAGCAAAACTAAAAATAAAAACTACTACTAATAAAATACTACTCCATTTTCGTATGGATCACGATTGCATTTAGCATATGCAACAAGCCTTTTAAACCTCTAGGTGTCCCTAGTCGGACGAGTGAAGTCTCGTGAGGGTTCTCGTCAACAAGTTACCCACAACCATCTTTATTAACTTGCAAACTTAAAAACTTTTATTAAAAATGAAAAACAAAACATTCAATACTCCTTATTATAAAACAATGATTCGAAATAGAATAATGAACAAAATAAACGTAATGAAACATCCACCAAAATCATGAAAAACAATTCCAAGCATATGCATCGTATAAATCAATAGAGTTCCTCATAAAATTGCACGTGTGTGATATGGTAGTCAAATAAACACGCGCATGTCATGAACTTGGAATATAACTCGGATAACCATCCAACTATGTCTCGACTACGAATCTCACAATGTTAATTACACTCTCAAATGAAACACTCAGAAACAGGTGTAATTTCTCTAAAATATGTGAGTAAAGGAAATATATTTTCAAAACAATAAATGCTCACATATGACTCGAAAAAGACGCATGACACGACAGAACAGTAGTCTCATGGATAGGATGCCAATCAATCAAGAAAAATTAATCATTACCATGTTTTAATCCCCCTCCCATCGTTAATATATCCAAACCATGTTTCCTAGGATCAAATAGGACTTTTCAAAGGTTGTAATGTGGCTCAGGCAATGAAAAATGATAGAACGGATTAATTGGGTAGGTTTAGAATGGCATTGTAAGGCATGTTCGATTTCTTTCATTCGTCTCTTCTACCAACTTCATCATTTCATTCTCTTCTTTTCTTTCATTTTTTTTTTTTTTTATTTTTTATCAACCTTCTTCCTCTTTATTTTGTTTCTTTTCCTTTTTCTTTTCTCGCTTCTCAAATGACTATGCATTGAATACCAAGCAACTACCCCAATAACATCTTATTTTCTTCTTCTCAATCAACACATCGCCTTAATACTACTAAAAGTTGATCACTCTTCCAGTGGTATACTCCAAGTTGATCAGGTTGGAGCTTTTAAAGAGGATAATGGTGAACAAAGAAAAATAGGCATTGTAACGGCTCAAGGGGCGAACTAAGGAAATTCATCATTTATCGGTCGATAATAAACAAAGAAGGCCTAAAATCACTTCCTATGGTAATACAGTTCTTCAATGTTTACAATGGAAGATTATTTAGCATGGTAACAAATATTTTAACTTGACTATCAACCAAAACAAGAATAATGAGACTAAACAACGAATTAATGCGCTATTTCAATGAAATTCGATAATATGTACTTATAACCCTCGAAAAAGAAAAGATAAGCTCAAAACCTCACCGGGTCTAGTCTCCACCTTGTGTTATCTAGAAATCCGAATCATATTATAGTTCACATCAAACATGTATTCAAGCGACTACGTGCAGTGCATAAGTTTGTGTGCAAATTTATGATATAAAACTACGATTCTAACAATACATAACCTCAAACACGACTTCATGATTTCAGCAAATGTTTAATCACATGTTCTTTTGTTTACCATTCTATAACAATCATAGTTACATAACAAGAAGTATCAAATTGAAATTGCAAAAACGTCGGTAACATCGTTTATTTAAGCACAAATATTGAAAAAGTTTTAAAATTTTAAAATTTCGCATAAAAATAATGTGCATGTGTGTGCATACCCCCAAACCTAAACCTTTCATTGTCCCCAATGAAACAATAAAATAAAAGAAAGGAGAGTAGGTAAAGAAAGGAACGATATTACCTCTATCTCGGCAAACACAGAACGGGGTAACACAAAGGAATATGGCAATCAAGTTCAATGTTACCTGTTAATACTAGATAAACGAAAAAGAAACTAACAAAAGAATATTAAACAAACAATTAAGAACAGCTAAAAGAATTATAACTAAACTAAACTAACCTAAATAAACTATAAGACTTAAAGAAAGTAAAAAGATAATAAACTATAACAGAAAGTAAAATCTAACTTGAACAATAAAAACAACAAACGACTCGATCTAATAATACCTAAGAAATAAAAACAGAAAAGTAAAAACTACTAGAACAGGTAGGGGGACTGATATAGAAAACAAAAGAAGAAAAACAAGAAAATGGGGATATCGCGCGCGCGGTCCGCGCGAGCGGCCGTCGCGCGCGCGAATCCCAACTTTTTCTTCTTTTTTTTTTTTTTTTTTTTTTTTTATTTTTTTTTTTATTTCTGAAATCGCGCCAGCAAGACCCCTCGCGCCCGCGAGATCAAGCGCGAGAAGAACCTGAGGCATCAAAAACAAAAAGTAACAAAAATTTCACTAAGTCACCTTCTCGCGCCAGCGGGCCGCGCGAGCGAGGTCTCGCGCGAGCGAGCCGCGCGCGCGAGTATGGTATTTTCTCTCGGTTTGCTTATTTTATGTAAATAAATTAAAAATAATTTTACTCCAACCCCCAAACCTATCCAGAAAACTCAACAACTGACCAAAACGACCCAAAAATGACCAAAAACAAGGGAAACAGACGAATTAAAGCTTGGGTTGCCTCCCAAGAAGCGCTAACTTTTACGTCTTTAGCTAGACCATTCTAGCTCAAGATTCATGGAGGTCGTAAATCAGATTTTGTACCCTCTAGGGCCATAGGGAGATTCTGGTGAAACGTCGAAACAAGGTTATTATGTGTTACTTCATTTGACATCTCACCATTATCGTCAAGTCGATTTTTCACTTTTCGGGTAAATTCAACGTTAGGGGCCGCAGTATTAGGATTCATCCAATCATCATCCTCTATATTATTCCCCACACTCCTATTTAATACTTTGTAAGGCTCAATATTCCCTCTTACCTCACCTTCCGCCTCACATAGGTAATCGTCGTCTTTAGGAGGTTGATCCATAGCATTAAAAACGTTTAATTTTAAGTTCATGTTCCCAAACGACACTTTCATTACCCCCGTCCGGCAGTTAACACGTGCGTTAGCGGTTGCTAAGAATGGACGGCCTAGAATGACAGGAGTGTGTTTCCTAGCATCTAGCACGGGTTCAGTGTCAAGGACCATGAAGTCGACAGGATAATAGCATTTATCAACCTTAACCAAGACGTCCTCGACGATTCCTCTAGGTATTTTAATAGAACGATCCGCTAATTGTATTGTAGCGGCCGTAGGTTTCAGTTCACCTAAACCTAATTGTTTATAGACGTGATAAGGTATGAGATTAACACTAGCTCCTAAGTCAAGGAGAGCCCTATGAATGATAGTGTCACCTATGACACATGAAATCGTAGGCGTACCTGGATCTTTATACTTCGGAGGAGCGTGTTGAAAAATAGAGCTTACTTTTTCCGTGAGGAAGACCTTTTTAGGAGTATGACTCCGTATTTTGCGTTTTTGTGTACAAAGGTCTTTTAAACATTTAGCATAAGCGGGAATTTGTTTTATAGCATCGAGGAATGGAATATTGATTTTAACTTGTTTAAACACCTCGAGTATATCCTCCATTTTTGACTTATTCTTTGTAAAATGTGACGGTCCCTCATCGTTTGGTGGATATGGCATTCTCAGAATATGATTCGTTGGGACCGCTTCTTTATCTTTTTTATTTTTATCCACGACCTCACCCCTATCTTTATTCGAGTTAGTATTCATATCTTTCACATTCTCATTCGAAAGTTTAACACCTTCCTTTTCCCGAATAGTCATCCTAGTCGATACGGCGTTTACTTGTTCACTCGTCCCCTTAACCTCAAATTGTCCCTTAGGGTTTTGGATCGTTTGACTCGGCAACGTCCCCTCGTTTCTACGACTCACTACAGTAGCTAGTTGTCCCACTTGGGATTCAAGCTTCGCAATGGATTGTGTATGAGAGTGCACTATCTGTGCTTGTGCCTGTACTTGCGTTTCAATAGTCTTAAGGGACGCCAACACCTTTTCCTCAAAAGCATTACCTCTTGAAGGATTCGAATTAGGAGGCGGGTGTTGGTATTGACCTTGTTGAGGTCTATAAGCGTTAGGGAAATTAGTCGCCTCATTAGGATTATTATTATTATTTCTCCACGAGAAGTTAGGATGATTTCTCCATGGCGCATCCGGATTATTATTAGTCGAATTATAATTATTTCGTGGGTATTGTTGAATAGAATTAATGTGTTGCTCCACGAATTCCGGAAATTGGCTCGCCGATGGACATGAAAGTATAGAATGTGAAGGATCGGAACATAATGCACAAATTTCATGAGAAGGCGGGGCTGTCGTTTGATTCATTGTTAAAAGTCGGTCAAGTTTTTTAGATAATTCTTGAATTTCAATAGAATGACTCGACTCAAACTTTACCTCTCCCTTAGATTGTGAATGATATCCCTCATTACGAACAGACACCGCTTGGTGCATCGAATTCTCGCTTAAAGTTTCAAATATTTTCCAGGCCTCGTCGGCGCTTTTGTGTAGGAAAGTTCCCGCACAAACGGCATCGACAGTATTCCTAACAGAGGGAATAAGCCCTTCGTAGAAGACCTGAACAAGTTGCCACTTAGGGACCTGATGATGTGGACACGAGCGTAGTAATTCTTTAAATTTTTCCCACGTGTCGTAGAGTGATTCCCCATCTTGCATCACAAAGTTTGTTATAGATTTTCTTATCTGGTTCGTACGCATAATCGGGAAAAACTTTTGTAAAAATGCGGTGTGTAAGTCTTCCCATGTTCTAATTGTGTTTGGCTCCAAAGATTGGAGCCAATATTTAGCTTTGTCCTTTAATGAGAATGGAAAGAGCCGCATTTTTAATTCATCATCAGTAAGATTTTGAATTTTCAAAGTAGAACATATATCTTGAAAATCTCCGAAGTGTTTATATGGATCTTCATTTAAACGGCCATGGAAAGATGGAAGTAGCGAGATGGTAGACGACTTTATCTCAAAGTGAGATGCTGTCGCCTCCGGTAATTCAATACATGTTTGTGGCGTGTAAGTCGTAGGAATAAAATAATCTTTAAGTGGAGGAGGTGGTGGTATATTAAGATTATTCATATTATTTCCGTTGTTATTCTGGTTGTTATTGTTATTTCCAATGTCTGCCATTTTAATAGGTTCTATGTTTTTAAAGCGTGGTTTCCTTAGTCTTGTAATAGTACTACGTATTTCAGATTCGAATAACGACGTTGGTTCTGGTGTCAAATCGTTGTCTATTAAAAACGTTGTTCTAGAAGTTAAGTTTGAAGACTTGTTGAGTCTTAAGGTACGTTCAAGTTCAGAGTCGAAAGGTTTTAATTCCGGTTTATTTGAACGTGTACCTAACATAAACTAAAAGAAAGTAAACTAAAAACAAAAACTAACTCAACAAAAGAAAAACAAATAGCAATCACGCAACTAAGATAACAAGCACTCAACTATTGTGATGCATGAATATTATCCTGTAATGCAATGACCGCGTCAAGCCCAGCGCCCCGGGTTTCCTAGCTAATGCAGTGCAATTAACCCTAAACTAATGCAAATAGTGCGTCACAGCGCCCTGACTTACAGTGGTTTCGAGCGAGTTTCAAAAGAAGCAATTTATTTTATTTTTATTTTTGTTTTTATTTGCGTAAGCTCCTTTGATGCAATTAGCTACTTCCCTCGGAAACGTTGGAATTGATGACTTGATAACCTAAAAAAAAAAATAGAAAAACAAGTTAGTAATTTAAAACAAAAACGGAAAATAAGAAAAAGAAAACCTAATCTAATATTTACAAATTAACTAAACTACGATTATAAAACTAAGGGTAGTAATGCAATCCCCGGCAACGGCGCCAAAAATTGATGTTGTCAATATCAAGATATAAAAGTATTCTTTACTTTTCAAAAGATTTGCAGTGTGGAAGTAAAGGTCGAACCCACAGAGATTGATTAACTACCGCGTTTTAATTTTAAAACCTAAATTTAGCTAATTTAAGAAAACGGATTTTAATTTGATTTGAATTAAACTAAGAACATAAAAATTAATCTAAACTATGAAAGCAATTTAAATATTTGTTTTAAGTAATGTTTAAGGGAACCTAGGATTGCAAATCCACCACTAGCTTCATAATAGGAATATTTATGAATTACTTTAGCTTATTACGTTGGATGAATATGGGGAATTGTAGCTACAAGCCCAATTCCTCCGACAAGAAAATAATCATGGTTCAAGCACCAACATAATCCATCTGCAGTTAGCACGAATTATCCCACACTAAACTAGGGTTGTGATCTAATCCATCTAACCTAGGCATGGACTATTCGGATACTTGATAGCACGAATCAATAAAGCACCATCACATGTAAACAATCTAAACAAGCACAGCAAGAATAGATCGTTGAGCACATCACAATCAAAATAGATCTAAGACAAGAATAAATTCTGAAAGCAATGATTTAATCACTAGAAGTACGATTTATTTATAAAAATCCTCTAAACATGTGACTGTCATCCATACATAATGAAACTAAAATAAAAACATAAATAAAACCCTATTACTCATCTAGGGCTTCATTGGAACCCTAGATCTATGATCTAGCCATCCATGGAAGTGATAGATAGCAAGAGGTTGATGGAGGAGGCCATGGGAATCCTTGGTCTTCTTCTTCTTCTCCTTGCTTCCCTCCCTTCAATGGCTGAAAGTGTGTATATATATTTTGTATCTAATAATGTGTAATGATGTGTAACCTCTAATTTGAAGTAAAATAAGGTATATATAGATTACAACAAGTTTTTGGAAGCCTTTCTAACTCGAAACGCACTAAAACTGCTGTATTTTACAATCTGGACGCAGTTAGGACATCTCGTTTGCACAGGAGTCTTCAGAATACTGAAATACGCAACTTTGGTTTTTACACATATCGCGCGAGCGGGTCGCGCGAGCGCGACATCTGGGCCTTCGCGCGCGCGGATCGCGCGAGCGATTCTGGGGTTCTCGCGCGAGCGATTCTCGGATTTCGCGGGCGCGGGTCGCGCGCGCGGGTCGCGCGCGCGACTTGTCTTTTTCAGCTTCTTTTCTTATGCTTTTTCACCCTGTTTAGCCTGATATACTTGATTTCTTCCAAAACCTGTCAGAAACTAGAAAACGAAGTAAAAATATACAAAAACAGGATAAAAAGGTACTAACAAATGCTTGTTAAGGCGTATAAATAGGATTAGTTCTCTCCCGATCAATAACCAAAGAACTTGGCTCGGTGTTTTGGTACGAGAGAGGAAGGAGCCTTTGTCACGACTAAAACACCCTTAACTCGCCCTGTCTCTCGACGGGCCTCAATTAGCATCCAAATAATCATCTTATACTATGTTTGGTTCGATAATTAATACTATGATAGTATATTACATCACATAAGAATCTTGAAATGGAAGATCAAAAGATAAGATATCATTCATAAGATCTAAACCAAATACCACACAATGCAAAGGTGAAAGATCACACAAAAGAACCTAGGAAAAACCGTCTAATCACATATCAAGTAATCAAGTTTTCCTGATCTAAAAGGGGACATGAGTTGTTCTCGAAACAAATAATCAAATATATCAAAATATGCATAGCAAGATAGTATGATGCATGTTAATATTGAGAAAAGAAGATCTCTCAATCCCCGGGATGGATGAGAAAGGAAGATTATATCGGGGGAAATCATGAACGTATGATCGAATTCATTCCTTATAATCCTCTTAGATTAGGAATTACATATGCCTCCAAATCTTGCATGGATGCAATCTATGATCCTAGAATGTGCAAAAGTTGTAGTGTGTTTATGTACATGGACTTTCTAAGGTGGCTTAGAAGTCTAAAAGATGAATAAACGCATGGAAAAAATCATCATGGGATATGTACAAATGTAGTATGGACCACTTCCTAGGATATGAACTAGTTTGAAGTACATATAAGCATCAAATCAAAGGATGGAAGTAAAAGTGTACTCGCTATGAATAGTGGACATAACAGTGACTTGATTTTGTGGAAATTAAAAAGTGGGGATAGAAAAAATGTTTTCAATGCATGATTTTTTTATGGAGATCATCCTTATTGTGTCTAGAACACATTTCAAAAAGCCAATCTTCAATAACTATTACAGATTAAGAGAAATCATATAAACAATAGAGGTTACTCAGAAACAGAGTCCGTACTGTCGACTGAAATGTTGAAAAATCTTAGAAAATGAAAACAAAACATCTAGAGGCCCATACTATACAGAACGTTCCTTAAGACACTGATGTTCAAGGGAAAAATGAATTGGGACCACCCCTATTGGAAAAGTTTTCTGAAAAACAAGTTGAAAGTCAACCAAGCTACTGTGACAGCAAAAACAGAATGTCTGGAAGGAATGTTTGGGTCAAAATGGAACCCTTCCAAGTGTTTTTAGATCAAACCAAAAATCATGGGTGTTCTCTAATGAGTTAGGAAGACTTTCCAAGTGGTCTTGCATCCATACATTGAGTATTAAGTTCTAGAGAAATCTTTAAACTCAGATCATTCATTGTTTTGAATATTTTTGAGAAAACGATGTATATTTCTTTGGAATCCAAACATTGGGGTTTTAGAGGGGTTTTGAAATAGGAGTTTTATAAGCACATTTTCAGCACAAAAAGGGAATTAAGACCACTTAAGAAATCAACATCAAACTCATCATCAAGAACTCCCAATATTGTTTGCACAAACATAGTTTTGTTTGAGAATATGACTTCAATAATGCATATGAATGTATAGAAGTTAGAATCATCATCCATCAAACATGTCTTTGAGGTCAAGAGCTACTATCCATAAGGATTCACTCTCCTCAAACAACATGTTATCTAGATGATGATAAACATGTAAGTAATTGATCGGGAGAGAACAGATCCTAATTACATGCCTTAATTCACATTTGTTATCATATTTTATCCTGTTTTTATGTATTTTTATTTCGTTTTCTGTTTTATAGCAGGTTTTGGAAGAAAACACTAATCCAAGTTAAATAGGGAAAAAAAAGCAGGAAGAAAGAAGCTGAAAAAGGCACCTCGCGCGCGCGGCCTGCTTGCACGAAATACCAGAAATCGCTCGCGCGACCCGCTCGCGCGACTTCCCAATATCGCGCTCGCGCGGCCCGCTCGCGCGACCTATGTAAAAATCAAATACGTGTATTTCAGTATTCTGAAGAGCCCTATGCGAACAAAACTGCCTAATTGCGTCCAAACTGTAAATATAGCAGTTTTAGTGCGAATTGGATTAGGAAAGCTTCCAAAACTTGTTGTAAATCTATGTATACCCTATTTTACTTCAATTTAGGGGTTGGCAATTATTATACAACCAATATATAACCACACTTTCAGCCATTGAAGGGAGGGAAGCAAGGCGAAGAAGAAGAAGAAGACCAAGGGTTTCCATCAACTACTTGCCATCTGCCGCTTCTATGAACAACTAAACCTAGATCTAGGGTTTCAATGAAACCCTAGCCAAGTAATAGGATTTTATTTATGTTTCTATTTTAGTTTTATTATGTATGGATGACAGTTACATGTTCCGAGAATTTTTATAATAAATCGTGCTTTTATTGATTAAATCATTACTTTCAAAGTTTACTCTTGTCTTAGATCTATTTTGATGGTAGTGTGCTCAATGATCTATGCTTGCTGTGCTTGTTTAGATTATTTACATGTAATGGTGCTTAAATTGAATTGTGCTATCAAGTATCCGAATAGTCCATGCCTAGATTAGATGGATTATACCACAACTCTAGTTTAGTGTGGGATAATTCGTGCTAACCGAAGATGGATTATGTTGGTGCTTGAACCATAGTTATTTTCTTGACGGAGGAATTGGGCTTGTAGCTACAATTCCCCATTATCATCCAACTTAATAAGCTAAAGTAATTCGTAAATACCCTTATTATGAAGCTAGTGGTGGATTTGCAATCCTAGGTTCCTTAAACTTATTATAAAAACAAATATTTAATTGATTTCATAATTTAGATTTACTTTTATTGTTATTAGTTTAATTCAAATTAAATCCAAAATCCGTTTTTCTTAATTAACTAAATTTAGGTTTTAAAAATTAAAGTGCGTAGTATTCAATCTCTGTGGGTTCGACCTTTACTTCCACACTGCAAATCTTTTGAAAGTAAAGCATAAGTAAGCATACTTTTATATCTTGATTTTGACAAGATCAATTTTTGGCGCCGTTGTCGGGGATTGCATTACTACCTTTAGTTTTATAATCTTAGTTTAGTTAATTCGTAAATATTATATTAGGTTTTTTCCTTTTCTTATTTTTTCATCTTTGTTTTAAGTTACTAACTTTTCTTTTATTTTTGTAATTTCTTAGGAACTCAAAATTCTAGCGTGTCGAGTGGAGCAGTTGTGCACATCAAAGGAGATTACGCGAAAAAAAATAAATAAATAAAATTCAAGTAAATCGCTTTTTTTTTAAACTTCGCATCAAATCACTATAAGTCAAGGCGCTGAGACGCAATTACTTGCATTAGGTTAGTTGTGGAGTGAGCACTGCATTAGCTAGGAATCCCGGGGCGCTGGGCTTTGACGCGAATCACTGCATAAGGATAATTACATGCATCATAGTAGTACTGTGTGCTTGCCTATTGTCTGATTTGCGTGATTATTTTTGTATTTGTTGAGTCAGTCCTTATTTTAATTTCTTTTCTTTTTAGTTTATGTTTGGTATGCGTTCAAGTAAACCTGAATTATTTTCTATCGATCCTGAACTTGAACGTAACCTTAGAGTCAGTCGGACTCCGAAACCGTCGTCGTTATTTCAGGCCGAAATTCAAAGTACCCTTAAAAGGTTAAGGAAAACTCGATTTATTAACATAAAACCTATTCCAATGGTCCCAAAAATCTATGAACATCTATGAACTCGATTTAGAAAGTACTCACATTGGTCCCAAACATCTATGAACAAGAAACTATGTCGTTTTGGCTTTCAATTATTCAATTTGGACCCTCAAATAAATTACAAAAATGGATTCTGTGGGGGTTGAGTGCCGCTGCGACACTGGCCATGTGCCGCGCGTGGCACTGGCCATGTGCCACCGTGGCAGTGGCCCAGTGCCGCTGCGGCACTGCTCCTCCGACGCCCAAAAATTTATATTTAGGACCCCAGAGGTTCCAGTATTCGCGAAAAGGCCCTAGTTCATTCGAAATTCATAGAAAATGCGTATGAACTCCAAACTGAGGTTGTGATATACCGTTGGAAAGTTAATGGAGTCTACTTTACATAAAAAAATAGTTTGGAGATAGATCACTTTGAAAAGTTTTGCGGTATTTGCGATAAAAGCTAATTTGATCGCCTTTTTTACCTTCGAAAATTCATAATAAATTCGTTTTAAATCTTGAAATTATGTGCGATATACCGTTGGAAAGCTATCGACCTCTAGTATCCATGAAAAATGTTTGAAAAATGACACGGCACTCCGGTTTCAAAGTCAACTTTTAGGTCAAATCGATCAAACCTGGGATCTCTAGGAAGTTCTTGGAACCTCTGGGAGCTCCGAGGAGCTGACGTTTTCGTCTGATTTTCTTTTAAAACTTATTTTAGTACTTTTCACATGATCTAGAATGATCTCGAAACTTTCTGTGGAATGTGGATGATTTTGGTCAAATCCTGGTCAAACCTAGGTCAAACCGGTCAACGGGGACTTTCGGGGAACTTCCGGGACTTCCTGGGGTCTCTAGGAGCTGACGATTTCATCTGATTTTGTTTCAAAAGTCATTTTTAGTATTTTTATGATGTAGCATGTTTTCAGAACTTTCGGTCCAAATCTGAGACTTTTGGTGCTTTCAGGGGTATTTTGGTCATTTTGAGCATTTTAAGTGATAGAACTAACTTCTAGGAGTCCTTTTTGAGTCTTTTTTGATCATTGTGAACCACCAAGCTATGGGTCTCCTAAATCTAATAGCCATCAAAATGGGTGTCTACAGTTTGCCCATCTTTGGTATGAACTTGCGAGGCAACGCATGTCGCAAGCGAGTGTCAAAGTTTTGAAGAGACAGGTCTTTTTGGAAGCTACAGATTTAGGATAAAAGCATTTCAAAAGATGCAAGGATGATGCTGAGGCTAGTGCTGGTCATGCTCTTCATGAGCTGCCTACGTATCCCAAGGGGAATCAGACCAGGACGTAGTTCAGGGCACAAAGGATCAAATCACACATGCACAACAAGACAGGGGATGCTATGCTATGAGGATGATATGCAATGCGTGGATGTGATATGAATTGTGTCATGAGTCCTATCATGCCTAGTGTTCTGATCCTAGTATAAGTTGGTGCTGTGGGGTGTGTGCCACTCTGAGTGGACTTATGTTGTGCTAGTGTTTCCTTGACTTTAATGAAGTGGTAGATCCTGATAAGGATACCAAGTTGTTTGAAGACTCGGGGTCTTGGAGCAAACTTCTAAATTTTGGGAAGTGTGCTTTGCAATCGAATGTAATCGGATGTGGGGTCCCAGAGGACTATAATTGAAGATGCAGTTTGACAGATAACCGACGGACATGGAAGCCCTGGAAATTAAGAGACGGACACAGAAGTCCTAAGACGTCAAGTGATGGACATGAAAGCTCGAGATGTCAAGCGATGGACATGGAAGCCCTATTAATGGACATAGAAGCCTAAGATTTTGAATGAGAACGATGAACATGATGGTAAACTAATGATGATTAATGTACTGATGATGCACGAATCGAGATGATGAGTAGTTAGTGAACTACTATGACTATCATGGGTGGGACCAATGGTTGGACTAACCGTGATCAGAAGAACTGACGATTTATAAATCGAGATGATGAGTAGATAGTGAACTACTGTGACTATCATGGATTGGATCAGCAGTTGGACTAACCATGATTAGAAGAACTGACGATTGATGAATTGAGATGATGAGTTGACAGTGAACTATTGTGACTATCATGGATTGGACCAATGGTTGGACTAACCGTGATCAGAAGAACTAACAATGTACGAATCGGGATGATGAGTCGACAGTGAACTACTGTGACTATCATGGATTGGATCAATAGTTGGACTAACCGTGATCAGAAGAACTGACGATTTATGAATCAAGATGATGAGTAGATAGTGAACTACTGTGACTATCATGGATTGGATCAGCAGTTGGACTAACCGTGATTGGACGAAGTGACGATGTGCGAATCGAGATGATGAGTCGACAGTGAACTACTATGACTATCATGGATTGGATCAACAGTTGGACTAACCATGATCAGAAGAAGTGACGATGTACGAATCGAGATGATGAGTCGATAGTGAACTACTGTGACTATCATGGATTGGACCAATGGTTGGACTAACCGTGATTAGAAGAACTGACGATGTACGAATCGGGATGATGAGTCGACAGTGAACTACTGTGACTATCATGGATTGGATCAACAATTAGACTAACCGTGATCAGAAGAACTGGCGATTTATGAATCGAGATAATAAGTCGACAGTGAACTACTATGATTATCATGGATTGGATCAATAGTTGGACTAACCGTGATTGGAAGAAGTGATGTTGTACGAATTGAGATGATGAGTCGATAGTGAACTACTGTGACTATCATGGATTGGATTAATAGTTGGACTAACCGTGATCTGAAGAACTAACGATATGCGAATTAAGATAATGAGTCAACAGTGAACTACTATGACTGTCATAGATTGGACTGACAGTTGGACTAACTGTGATCTGAAGAACTAACAATGTATGACGTGTCAACAGTGAACTATTGTGACTATAATAGATTGGACTGACGATGTACTAATCAAGATGATGAGTCGACAGTGAACTACTATGACTATGATGGATTGGATCAACAGTTGAACTAACCATGACCAGAAGAATTGACGATGTACGAATCGATACGATTGCTGGAGATTAAACTGAATCTGCTGGGGATGAAACGACTCTATCTGGGATCTTTCTTTAACTGTTTCTCTTGACCAGGAACCAGGATCCAAATTTGAATCTTTCGTAATTGATTAAATCTTATAATGGTCGAACCAAAGAGCCAGTTAGGGCCTTTGAGAGCTAATTCTTTTCTGGACTCTCTGAGAATCTCTCTTTCAATTCTTGGCCTAGAACTAAGATTCTGGTTGATCAAACCTTTTGACTGAGAACCAGGACCCATCTCTGAATCTCTCGTGGTTGATCAAAGTTTGCAACGCCCAATCCAAAAGAGTCGGTTCGGGCCTTCGAAAGATGATTCTTCTCTGGATTCTCTGAGAATCTCTCTTTCTATTCTTAGCCTAGAACCAAGATCTCATCTCTGAATCTCTCACGGTTGATCAAATCTTCTGACCGAGAACCAAGACCCATCTCTAAATCTCTCACGGTTGATCAAACCTTCTGATTGAGAACTAGGACCCATATCTGAATTTCTCGCTGTTGATCAAATCTTAACGATGCTCCTCAACTTTTTAATGATGCTTTTCAACTCTTTTGATGCTCCTCAACACATCTGATGATCCTTCAATGATGCTCCTCAACACACCTGATGCTCCTCAACTCTTTAACGATGCTCCTCAACACATCTGATGCTCCTCTTCGACAATACTCCTCAAAACTTCTTATGTTCCTCGATGCTCCTCTAATCTCTGGGTTCTAAAACACCCTCACAAAAACATCTCATTAGCAAACCTAGACTTTGAGCCCTAAAACACCTCAACAACACATCTCATCAACACATCTAGACTCTACCATAAAACACCTCAACAACACATCTTATCAACACATCTGGACTCTGAGCCCTAAAACTCCTACACATCTTATCAACACTTCTCATCAACATATTTAACTTTGGGCCTCTCATCGACACACCTCATCAACACAACTAGACTCTAATTAGATCAGCAATAGTTCCTTGGTGTTGGCAATATTTCCTCCGATCAGCCGCCTTGAGAAACAAATATCAGTTTATAGTTTGCAACCACTTACGAGATTATGCCATTCGTACTTGGGACACTTCTCATGTTGCGACCTTGACTAGTATATTAATAATGTTTGGTACTTCTGCTTGTATCTAAAGTTTTTTATAATTGGGAATCACCTTTAACCCTTACATTTGAGACCATCAGGACAAATGGACTTAACAGGAATGATGATGACAAGAAAAGTTAGGTTAGTTTGCATGAGACCTCGATCTCTAACACACTTTTAATTAGATTACTACTGACTCAAACAAAGAAGGATTGACTTGGACATGAAATTCTCAAATTGCCACGATCCAATGTGCCTTCATCATGAATGATGTACCACTCATCTTTTATGTTCACTCCTCATCTTAATATGACAACACTTTGCTGATAAATTTGGTTTTTGAAAATTCTTCCCTATTGTTCTAATCAATTCTCCACTTCTCCCAGGAAGTGCTTTGAATTAGTACCTTAGCTTTTAGAATAAAAGATGATAAATTTAAAAAAAAATTCAAAACAAATTGGTAACTTGAAAACTTGCTCTTGGTGTGAAGGGATTGTGTTAGGCAAATGGAGTTTGCCCCCTAGTTTGAGGTGTAGGAAGTGGAATTTATAGGAAACTGAGGTGGGTGACCGAAGTTTGCCCCTAGTTTGGATGTTGGTTTATTAGAGGTTTTGGGCAAACGAGGTAGGTGACCGAAGTTTGCTCCTTGTATGAAGGGCAGATAACATTCAGGCAAACGAGGCAGGTAGTCGCAGTTTGCCCCTAGTGTAGAAGGTGATTTCTGGCTTGAGGCAAGGACCGTGACTTTAATCTCTCAGATGCTCATAACATTTGCCTAGGCACTAGTGAGATGACCTAGCGAGCTCTTTTCTCTCTTTTGTTATTTCTCACTTTGGATTTAGCTCTAATTTTTGCCTAGGAATCCTTTAGGATTTTCGAACTAGCGAGTGTAGACACCCCATTTTGTCGGCTATCAGATTTAGGAGACCCATAGCTTGGTGGTTCACAATGATCTAAAAGACTCAAAAGGACTCCTGGAAGTCAGCTCTATCTCTCAGAATGCTCAGAATGACCAAAATGCCCCTGAAAGCCCGAAAACTCCCAGATTTGGTCCCAAAGTTCTGAAAACATGCTATGTCATAAGAAAAGCAATAAAATGAGTTTTTAAGAGAAATCACATGAAATCGTCAGCTCCCAGAGACCCCCGGAAGTCCCGGAAGTTCCCGGAAAGTCCCCGTTGACCGGTTTGACCAAGGTTTGACTAGGTTTGACCAAGGCTTGACCAGGTTTGACCAAGTTTGACCAAGTTTGACCGAAATCGTCCGAATTCACCAGAATCATTTTAAATCATGAGAAAAGTGTTAAAACAAGTTCCAAAAGAAAATCAAGCGAAAACATCAGCTCCCGGGAACTCCCGGAGGTTTTCAGAACTTCCCGGTGATCCCAGGTTTGACCAGTTTGACCAGAATTTGACTTTGGAACCGGGGCACCGAAACAATTTTCAAACATTTTTCATGGATACTAGAGATCAATAGCTTTCCAACGGTATATCGCACATAATTTCTGGATTTAAAACGAATTTATTGTGAATTTCCAAAGACGAAAAAGGCGATCAAATCGACTTTTATCGCAAATACCGCAAAACTTTTCAAAGTGACCCATCCCCGAACTATTTTTTATGTAAAGTAGACTCCATTACCTTTCCAACGGTATATCACAACCTCAATTTGGAGTTCGTATGCATTTTTTGTGAATTTCGGACGAAATAGGGCCTTTTCGCGAATACCGGAACTTCAGGGGGCCTAAACAGCATTATCTGGACGAGGGAGGAGCACTGCCGCCGCGTCACTCTCCTCCAGAACAGTGTTTTTGTAATTAAGTTTTGTGGTCCCATTTTGATTAATTAAAAGCCAAAACGACATAATTTTATGATTTCAGATATTTGGAGCCAATGGGAACACTTTCTAAATCCCAAAAACACCCCAAGTTGGCCTATATAAACACCCCATTACTCCTCATTTTAGGGGAGTCAAATGTGAGTTTTGGAAAAGTTTGAGAGAGAAAGTTGTAGAGATAAGGTTAGAGTAGAGAGAAAAGAAGCTTTCTTCTTTGATTTTCAAAACAAAAGTGAGTTCTAACTTTGTTTTTATGTCATTACTCCAATTTACTTCAACATTCAATACACCCAACCACCATTTTAGTGAGAATTTAAGAGAGAGGGAGCTTCCTCCATATCCAATGTCATCATATATGAGTGAAACACCAATCTACAAGTCTCATGCTTCATGAATATCATCTATTGATCATCATTTACTTGCTTGTTTATTTATTGTTTATCTCTTCTTGCCTCATTTCTTTTTTATTTTTCTTCATTTACTTACTAGTCCATCATCATCTAAGTGATGACATGAAGTTTGGGGTGAGTGAATCCTCATGGATAGTAGCTCTTGACCTCAAAAACATGTTTGATAGATGATGATCATAACCTCAATACTTTCAAGGTATTCTTGGAATGTATTGAAGTTATGTTCAAAAATAAAATAAATCACTCCAACAATCTTGGAGGTTCTTAATGATGAGTTTGATGTTGGTATTCTAAGTGGCTATAATCCTTATTGAGTGTTGAAAATATGTCTTCAAAACATCTATTTCAAAACCCCTCTCAATCCCTCTCATTTGGTTTCAAGAAACAAAACTTTGTTTTCTCCAAAATCTCCAAAACAATGAGTCAAAACAGTGAGTGAGTTGAGTTCAAAGATTTCTCTAGAACTCAATACTCAACATATGGATGCAAGGCCACTTGGAAAGTCTTCTTAACTCATTGGAGAACATCCATGATTTTTGGTTTGACTTGGAAGTACTTGGAAATGGTCCATTTGGATCCCAACATTCCTTCCAAACATTCTGTTTTTGCTATCACAGCAGCTAGGTCCACTTCCAACCTCTTTTACAGAAACCTTTTCCAACAAGGGTGGTCCTAACTTATTTTTCCCTTAAAATTCAAGGTCTTAGGGAACGTTCTGTATAAAATGGGCCCTTAGAGAATTCTTTTTCATTTTCTAAGATTTTCAAACATTTCAGTCGACAGTACGGACTCTGTTTCTGAGTTACCTGTGTTGTTTATATGATTGCTCTCAATCTGTGATAGATATTCAAGATTGGCCTTTTGGGTTGTATTCTAGACACAATAAGGAACATCTCCATAAAAAATCATGCATTGAAAACATTCCTAACCCCTCTTTGCAAATTTTCAAAGATGATGCTACTGTTCTGTCCACTATTCATAGAAAGTATACCTTAACTTTCATTCTTTGATTTGATGCTTATATGCATTCCAAATTAGTTCATATCTTAGGAAGTAGTTCATACTACATTTGTATATATCCCATGTTGATTTAATTCATTCATTCATACACATTTTAGACTTCTAAGTCATTTTAGAAATCCATGTACACAAAACACACTACAACCTTTGCACATTTTTAGATACATACAATGCATTCATGCAAGATTTGGGGTTTTCGTAACTCTTAATCTAAGAAGATTGTAAGGAATGAACTTGATCACACGTTCATGCTTCCTCTCGATCTAATCATCCTTTCTCATCCGTCCCGGGGATTGAGAAATCTTCATTTCTCAAAATTAACATGCATCATTTTAGCTTGCTAAGCATACTTTGATTTCTTTGTTTATTTGTTCCAAGAACAATTCATGTCCCCTTTAGATTAAGGAAACTTAATTACTTGATACATGATTAAATGATTTTTCCTAGGTTTATTTGTGTGATATTTCACTCTACATTGCATGATATTTGACTTAGATCTTATGAATGATATTTTATCTTTAGATCTTCCATTTTCAAGTTTCTTATGTGATGTAATATACTATCATAGTATTAATTGCCGAACCATACATAGTATAAGATGATTATTTGGATGCTAATTGAGGCCCGTCAAAAGACGGGGCGAGTTGAGGGTGTTTTAGTCGCGACAAAGGCTCCTTCCTCTCTTTGGTTATGAAGGGCCGGTGCCCTTATCCGCTTGGGTGAGTCAAAATTAGGTTTCTTGGTTCCTTAAAGACCAAGTGGCGACTCTGTATCTGTTTTCAACAGACCTTTCGTTTTCTTTCTTTGATCCAAATCAAGTTTCAAAAACAATCTCAAACAAGAGATGTGGTCCACTTCCGGGTTTCCACAATCTGGCGACTCTGCTGGGGATTTTTTATTTTCAAAACAAAATAATACAGAGGTTTGACTCATAAGAAGCATCCTTAAAATCATCTTTTTACTGTGTCCGGTTCACCACATTGCACTTTGCATTTTCCCCCTCCGACTGTGTCTGAAACGCGGCGCTGACATTGTTCAGGTCTTGCTGTGCCAGGGCACAAGTCACCGTTGATACTGTACCTTCCAAGGTATATCAAAAAGAGTAAAAACCTCCGTACTGTCTCTCTGACGGTATATTGGAACTCTCGTCAACGGACCCTCTTTGACTAAACCCAGCCTTTGCATATAGATTCCTGTAGAACCTTTCGTAGGGTTGTTTATTTATCTTCTCAGATAGGACAAAGTGATATAACTGCTGTATGCCCTGGTGGGATTACCTGCGCGATGTAGATGCTTATGTGGCATAGAATAGAACCTCCTTTTCATGATCCCCAAGGCAATCACTCACATGTGATCACATTGAGTTGACCTGCCTAAGCACCATGACAAGGATGTCTACTCCATGCTCACAAAGATATACACCGCAAACCTTGTTTGTCGATCCTAAGACATAGGAGTATGAAAACCTGCTAGAAAGTACGATCACTATAACCGGACCGACCCATTTCTCCCAGAGACTCTGCCCAAATATCCCAGATATAACCGTACCGATCCGTTTCTCCCAGAAACTCTGTCCAGATATCCCAGATATAACCGTACCGATCCGTTTCTCCCAGAAACTCTGTCCAGATATCCCCGATATAGCCGTACTTACCAGTTTCTCCCAGAAACCCTGCCCGAATATCCCAGATATAACCATGTGAACCTGTTTCTCCCAGAAACTCTGTCCAGATATCCCATACTTACCTGTTTTCCCCAGAAACTCTGCTCAAATCTCCCAGAGATACCCAAAATTGTACCCGGGTATCCCATTTTCTCCCAGAAACTCTATCCAAATCAACCAAGAATGCCCAGTTCTTCTCAGAAGCCTCCGTAAACCCTGGAAATCCCTGTTATCCCTGGGTGATTGTACGGGAAAGTAAGATTGGCACACTCTATATGGTTAGGACCTTAATTGCTTAACCGCTATCTGTTAGAAATAGGAACATCATGTAGATTAGGGCTTACATCCGCATGCTTGTCTCCCATGCATACACCATCCCCATCTCTCCGCATGCACTGTCTCGAGTCAGTCCACGTCACTGTCTTTGTCTGTCTAAAAGTCATCACTGTCAGGATCTGATACACCCCTTTCTCTCAAAATCTGTCAGGTCAGTATAGATTCCCAAGGTCAGCAGCCGGAATCCTCGTTGTGGACCAGGAGTTCGGATAATCGTTTAGTCAGAATCAGTCCGACAGCCCACTTCAACATGAATAGAGAAGAATTGGAAAACAAGGTCACCGAGTTGGGAGCAACTATAAGCCAACAGTCCGACAGTCTAGCCCAAGTCCTGAGGTTCATGGAAGAACTGAAGCAGCAGCAGCCGCAACCTCCGCCCGGGTTCCCACCACTAGGGTTTGAACCTCCTCTACACGAGCATAATGGGGAGGAAAACTGGTTTCAAGGGGTCCCACCGCTTGTGTATGAAAAGAAGCTCCAAGAGAAAATGGACAAGGTCGACAAACTGGAGAGCGTGCTGAGAAAAAGCAAGGGACTCGATGATTACATGCTAGACCTGGAAGGCCTCTTTGAGCCTGTCAAGTTGAAACTGCCGGAGAACTTCAAAATGCCTGCCATCGATCGTTTTGATGGAACTGGGAACCCGAAAAGTCACGTAAAGTTGTGCATGAGTATCTTCCAGTCCATGGGTTGCACCCACGAGCACATTGCAATGTTGTTCCCACAAACTCTGGCAAAATCTGTACTATCATGGTTCCTAACCTTGGAAGCCTCCAAGACCCGAGCCTGGGAAGATATCGTTCGAGTTTTTGTCGATCATTACTCTTACAACCAGGAGCTAGATGTCACTATCAGGGATTTGGAAACGACCCGGCAAAGCAACAATGAATCCTTCGCTGCGTTCCTGAGCAGATGGAGGAATAAGGTAGCTCAAATGACCCACCGGCCGATTGAAAAGGAACAGGTAAGGATGCTCATCCGAAATCTGCAGCCGCTTTATCATGAGAAATTATTCTACCAGTCCATCTCCACCTTTGAAGAGTTGTTTGAAGTCGGAACCCGAATCGAAGATGCTATCAGGGAAGGAAAGATCAAAAAGGAAGACCCTCCGAGTTAGCCAAGAAGGCCCAACTACTCCCGGAATCCCCCGGATGTCAATGCCCTTAGCAGTCAACCCATGGCATACCCTCCAAGGCCATACCAACCCTCCAACCAGGCAAATCCCTCCAACCGCCCTTTCCAGAAAAAGCCCCCTCGCAACTTTGCCAAGTTAGAAATCTCTCTCTCCTCAGCCCTAGACCGCCTCCTCAAAAAGGGCCATCTCCAACTACTCCAGCCTCGAAATACCCCGCCCCCGCCTAACTGCGATATGTCCAAGCGATGTACTTACCACCAAGCCCCCGGCCATAACACTGATGATTGCATGCGCCTCCGCCATGATATTCAAGACCTCATTGACCAGAATATCATCGAGCCACCCCCGAAGCAGCCCCATATCACCCAAAATCCCCTACCGAACCACCAAAATGTCAACCTCATCGAGTCCAACCCTATATCCTTCAACCTTGCTACCTATCTCACCCCCCTAGGACAACCCTTACCCCTCATTGACGTCCCGGATTCTGAGGGAATTCATCTGATCGGAGGGGAGAATGACGAGTGGCGGCAGCAGCTAGACGACGAGCAAGACTTGTTCTTCCTAGAAGAGCACGACCTAGGGGTGATAGATCTCAAATGGTATGACCCTAACAACGAGAGTGATGCTTCCATCTAGAACGAGCCGGAAAAGCCATTTGTGGGAACGGATTGTGATTGGTTCAAAAAGGATGGGACTGTAGAAGGGCCTACTCCTGCCGAGATTGATCATCTGACCAGGTCAGGCCGTCATTATCAGCCTCCACAGCCTGCCACCGATGCAACCGAGAAAGGTCCAGTCAAGGACAAGGGGAAGGGTAAGATGGATGAGATCATCGAAGAAGATAATGAGTTGATAAAGCAGCTAAAGAAAACCCAGGCACATCTCTCAATGTGGGATATCATGGTGACCTCTTACAAGCATAGGTAAGTTGTGTTGAATGCCTTGGCTGGAATTGAAGTCCCTATTGATGCCGCACCGGAGGACATGATAACTTTCTTGGGCGCACTTGCCCCCGACCCGATCATTACATTTTCCGATGAGGACCTGCCACCAGAGGGATCCGCACATAACAAAGCATTGTACATCACTGTCGGGTGTAAAGGGCAGCATGTGCCATTTTGTCTGGTCGATACAGGTTCAGCCCTAAATGTTTGTGCCCTAAGAACTGCCACTGCTTTGGGGGTCAATATCCTTGACATCACGCCATCTGTGCAATCTGTGAGGGCCTATGATAACACCAGGAGGAATGTGATGGGGACTGTCTCTCTGCAAATCCGGGTAGGATCTTTGGCAAGTACTGAGATTTTTCAAGTCATGGACATACCTGCCTCGTTCAACCTGCTGATTGGGAGGCCCTGGCTGCATGCCAACAAAGCCGTATCGTCCACTGTGCATCAAATGATCAAGCACATTCATGAGAAGGAAGTAAAAATCATCCTCGGTAATAGTTGGGGTAATGAAGCTTTCCCAAATTATGCTCCCATTTTTGAAGTCCAATTACCTGAGCTAGAAGAAGGAGAAATCGGGGGGTTCTTCATGGAAGAAGTCCACATGATCAATGACGAAGACAGGTTCCCCGAGATCCACTCCGCAGTTGTCAGCATTGTCCACAAAATGAACTATTTTCCCGGAATGGGATTGGGCCGATGCCAGCAAGGGATTCGAGAGTTCCCTCAGATCAAAGGGCAACAAGGAACTTTCGGGTTGGGGTACAAGCCCACCGAGGAAGACGTCGAGCTACAGAGGCCGTGGAAGAAAAGGGTTAAGGGTCTCCCACCATACCGCAAGACTTTGAATGGACAGTTCATAAAAGAAGGGGATGATTTCCCCTACTTCGGGTTCCCCGAACCCTGGATCCATCGAACCACTGGGAAAAGGCACCCCGGGCTTGAATTTTTCGCTGACTGCGAAAGGCCCCCATACCAAGACCCGTTCTATCCAGAAGAAGTTGAGAAGACCCTGGAGGAAGACTGGTTGAAATACCTGGAGACTGAAGCCATCAAGAAAATGTTGAAGGAATCCGCTGAGAAGAAGGAAGAAGAGAGGGCCGAGAGCCAAGATGATCAGATCAAGCCAACTGAGAAGGGTCTGAGCAACCAGGCTGTAGAGTCATCCATCTGTGTCTCCCAATCCCCTATCCCCCCGGAGTCTGTACTACCAATTATCGAGTCTGTACCAGAGTCGGCTGCCGTAAGCCCACCACTGTCCAATGTAATCACTTCACCTGTCATGAATGAAATGAAAGACGATTCTGCTTACTCCTCTGTGTCTAACACTTGTGAATGCACAGATCCCTCCGAGGATCTCCCGATCGAACTTAAGCAACTAATTGAAAAACCACCTGCTTATGAAATAATCGAGGATACTTTATCAGTTAACCTAAGTGAAACAGATAATCCACAAATTGTGCAAATTGGCTCGACTCTTAACAAAGAAGAAAAAGAAAAATTAACTCTCTTGCTAAAAGAATTCAAAGATGTTTTTGCTTGGTCTTACGAAGACATGCCTGGGGTCGATCCCGACATTGTCCAACATCATATTCCTCTCCTCCCCAATTCTAAACCTTTTAAGCAGAAACTGAGGCGCATGAGACCGGAATGGGCCCTCAAAGTTAAAGAAGAAGTGGAGAAACAATTCAAGGCAGGATTCATCATTGTCACCGAATATCTGGAATGGATTGCCAATATCGTGCCAGTCCCGAAGAAGGATGGAAAAGTTCGTGTGTGCGTCGACTTCCGTGATCTGAACAAGACCAGTCCCAAGGATGACTTCCCGCTTCCCCACATTGACGTCTTGGTGGATAACACTGCGGGACATGAGCTACTGTCTTTCATGGATGGTTTCTCAGGGTACAATCAGATTCTAATGGCGCCAGAAGATCGGGAAAAGACGACATTCACCACCCCTTGGGGAACCTACTGTTATAGAGTAATGCCTTTCGAACTCAAGAATGCTGGGGCAACCTACCAAAGAGCCGCCACCACCCTGCTGCACGACATGATTCACAAAGAAGTAGAAGTGTACGTAGATGACATGATCGTAAAGTCCAAAGATAAAGAAGGGCACCTGGTAGCATTGGAAAAGTTTTTCGAAAGGTTACGCAAATAAAAGATGAGGTTGAATCCAAAGAAATGCACTTTTGGCGTGACCTCCGGTAAACTCCTGGGTTTTCTCATCACAAAAATGGGAATAGAGGTGGACCCCTCTAAGATCAAGGCAATCCTCAAAATGACACCGCCACGGAATGAAAGAGAAGTAAGGGGGTTTCTTGGAAGGATCCAATTTATTAGCCGCTTCATTTCTAAGCTCACGACTACATGCGATCCTTTGTTCCGACTGCTAAGAAAAGGAGAAAAGTTCCAATGGGATGACCAATGCCAAGCCGCTTTCGACAAAATAAAAGCCTACCTTCAAAATCCACCTGTCCTCTCACCACCCACTCCTCATAAGCCCCTGTTCCTTTACCTATCTGTCTCCGAAAATGCCATGGGTTGCATGCTAGCCCAAAAAGGAGAAGAAAGCCACTATGAAAAAGCCATATACTACCTTAGCAAAAGGATGACTGGGTATGAGCTCAACTACTCTACCCTCGAAAAAACATGCTGGGCCTTGGTTTGGTGCACTCGCCGACTAAGGCACTACATGCTGGCCTTCCCAGTTGTGCTCATATCCCGCATGGATCCTCTAAAATACCTCCTCGAAAAACCCGCCCTGACCGGTCGTATATCCCGTTGGTTACTCCTATTATCCGAATTCGATATCAAGTATGTCACAAGCAAATCGGTAAAAGGGAGAACCGTAGCTGAGCATCTCGCAGAACATGCCGTCGAATCCGAAGGAAGCGGAGACTTTCCGTTTCCAGATGAAAGTATCATGGAAGTCAAGGAAGAACAGTGGAAGTTGTACTTTGATGGAGCAGCCAACATGAAAGGATACGGAGTAGGAATGATTCTCGTATCACCAAGCGGGGACCACACTCCATTGGCAGTCAAGCTCAACTATAACTCCACCAACAACACCGCCGAATACGAAGCATGCATTCTGGGAATGGAAGCAGCCATAGAGCTGAAGGCTCGGAAGATAGACGTCTTCGGGGACTCAAACCCCATCATATCACAAGCTAGAGGAGAATGGAAAGTAAAGGAAGAAAGATTGAAGCCCTATCACGATCGTCTCGACCAGGTCAAGAGGCAGTTCGAAAATATCACATTCCTCTACTTGCCCAAGGAAGAGAACCAGCTAGCAGATTCGTTGGCTACCTTAGCCTCCATGATCAAAATTCCTGTGGGAATCAAGATGATGCCTTTGGTAATAGAGCAGAGGTACGAGCCTTCGTTCAACATGATCGTCGCAATCGAAGAAGAAGAAAATGAAACACCGTGGTATCAGGATGTCTGGGATTTCATAAAAAAGGGAACGTACCCCCAAGAGTCTACCGAGAAAGACAAGAGGGCCATTCGAAGATTCGCAGCGCAATTCATCATTTATGGTAGGAAATTGTTGAAGAAAGGATACAATGGTCACAACCTGACTTGCTTGTCCGGAAAGAGCTCCCGAAGAATGATGGAGGAAATACACGAAGGGGTATGCGGTCCGCACATGAACGGTCACATGATGGCCAAGAAAATCGTAAGACAGGGGTACTATTGGACAACTCTGGAGAAAGATTGTTGCGAATACGTAAGAAAGTGTCACAAGTGCCAGATCCATGCAAACATGATGCACGTACCACCGTCTCTTCTATACAGCATGACCTCGCCTTGGCCGTTCTCAACCTGGGGAATCGATATCATCGGAGAAATCATCCCGAAAGCCTCAAACGGAAATCGGTACATCCTGGTGGCCATAGATTACTTCACAAAATGGGTAGAAGCTGCATCTTACACCAAGTTGGGGGCCAAGGAAGTGGCCAAGTTCATCAAGAGAAATCTCATTTGCCGTTATGGAGTCCCCCATGAGATTATTTCGGATAACGGAAGTCATTTCAAGGCAGAAGTCAGGGATCTGTTCGAGGAGTACAAAATCACTTATCACAAGTCATCCCCATACAGACCGCAGACTAATGGGGCAGTCGAAGCTGCGAATAAGAATGTCAAGGCCATACTGCAGAAATCGGCCGACACCTACAAAGACTGGCATGAAAAGTTACCATTCGTACTTTGGGGGTACAGAACGTCGATAAGGACGTCCACGGGAACAACTCCTTACTCGCTGGTATATGGGATGGAAGCAGTACTTCTGGTCGAGATAGAACTACCATCTCTGCGCGTGATGGCAGAATGCGAAATTTCGGAATCAGATTGGTTAAGAGAGAGATACGAAGAGTTGGCTCTCATAGATGAAAAGCGCTTAGCTGCAGTTGACCATGTTCGAACCTATCAAAAGAGGATAGCCCGTACTTTCAACAAAAGGGTTCGTCCAAGAAAGATTGTCAAGGGCGACCTTATCCTTAAGGAATTGCGAGCTCCGATCTTTGATCCCCGTGGGAAGTTCAAACCTAAATGGGTAGGCCCTTACATCGTCAAGACCATTCTTTCCGGAGGAGCGACTTATCTCATGGACCTCGATGGTGTCGAATTCAAAGAACCGATCAACATGGATCGCCTCAAAAAGTACTATGCTTGACCATCTCTCAAACCAATTTTCTTCAAGCCTTGCCCTGAACTATGCTCGACCTGATTCCCACTCGGGGATACGTAGGCAACCACATCGGTTCGGTCGCTCCACCCACAAAAAAACAACCAATTCCCTTCAAGCCTTGCCCTGAACTACGCTCGACCTGATTCCCACTTGGGGATACGTAGGCAACCACATCGGTTCGGTCGCTCCACCCACAAAAAAACAACCAATTCCCTTCAAGCCTTGCCCTGAACTACGCTCGACCTGATTCCCACTCGGGGATACGTAGGCAACCACATCGGTTTGGTCGCTCCACCCACAAAAAAACAACCAATTCCCTTCAAGCCTTGCTTTGAACTACGCTAGACCTAATTCCCACTTGGGGATACGTAGGCAACCACATCGGTTCGGTCACCCCACTTACCCAAAAACCAACCCGCTTCTTTCCGGCCGTGGCCCGAACTACGTTGGACCTGATCCCCGCTCGGGGGTACGTAGGCAGACTTTGAAGAAAATAAAAGAAGGATGGCTCGCTAGGTTGAAAATCTGAAAGGACGCCTAGGCAAAAATTAGAGCTAAATCCAAAGGTGAGCAATAACAAAAGAGAGAAAATAGCTCGCTAGGTCACCCCCTTGGTGTCTAGACAAAATTATGAGCATTTGAGAGAATAAAGTCGCGGTCCTTACCGTAACCCAGAAAGCACTCTCCACACTAGGGGCAAACTTCGGCCACGCGCCTCGTTTGCCTAAATCTTTTCTAAACTAGGGGCAAACGTCGGTCATCTACCTCGTTTGTCTCACAACCATACATACCCCAAACTAGGGGCAAACTTCGGCCACCCGCCTCGTTTGCCTCTAATAACCCTAGCATGCCCAAGCAAGTACCAAAAGCAACAACTAATTGAAATCTCGGTTACAAAATGTTTTTAGAAAGCCAAAATGCATAAAATGAGATTCCCGAAGTAACCAAGGTTCACCGATAAACAAACTTTGAATATTACGTAAGCAGGAATAATCAAAGAAATAAAGGTCTTTCAAAAAGCAATCACACATGTTCAAAGACACTTGGAGGAATGAGCAGAATCAGTCAGGTCTAGCTTTATCGTAGTGTCTTTTATTTCTTCAAAGGTCTTTAGAAGTAGGCCTTTACTCGGTCAGTCCAACCATCAATAAAAGCAGCAATAGTGGTAGCCCTGATCCTGGAAGCAAAGACCCTCTCAGTAAAACCCCGGGGAACCTCCTGAACCTGCCCATACTGTCTGGCCAAGCGGCGAGGATGATAGAAAGAAGTCTCTCTCAGACCCATCAACCACACTCTCTGGTGACCCCTGAGGCTCGTGGTAACAGCATAAAGGCCCCAACGCCTCACGATCCAGCAAATGTCATCCTCAGATAAGGCACTCATCATGCCCACCCAATCAGCAAAAGTATAGTGAAAGTGAAGCACGGCTCGACGAAAGTAAACTGGTGGTATGCGGCCTGTCCACAACTGAAGGCGCTCGTAAAGCCAAGCCTGTAACACCAAAGGCGCCCCAGAAAGAAGAGGAGTCCCTTGGTTGAAGGCATTATCCAAACCATTCAAGGTTTCAGCTAGAACCATGGCCATAGGATTCCTGCTAAGTTTCAGTCCGAGACACACATGCACTAAGTCACTGGAAGTACTCGAGAATAAGAAGTGCGAAGTCATGCACAGTATCAAAGCGGCCCCACGGGAAGCATCATACACGCTGGAATTCCCGGGACTGGCATACCGGGCAATAATAGAAGCAATGTTGAGGACCTCACCTTGAATCAGCTGGCGGGAAATAGTGATGGAACAATTCAGATATTCAGCCAAGCCTCGCGTAGGACTGAGGGTATCGGCAGAAGGGAGAATCAAGTCAGAGTCAGAATCAAAGCCAAGAATAGCACAGAACTCCTCAAACATGGGGCACATCTCCAGGCCATTGAAGTTGAAGACATGGTTCACCGGGTCCCAGTGACCAATGGCAGCGCGCAGGAACTCAGTGTTCAAAGTCACCTGGCAAAGAGGAAACAGCTCGGTCAAGCCATAGCTGAAGAGGTTGATCCGCTCCACACCATCCGTGATGTTCAGCCAAGCTGTGAGCTGAGCGGGATCATACAAAGCCATATTTTCTGTCGCGGCTCTAGCAAAATTTGAAATTTCGGCAGCACCTCCCTGTTTCACGGACTATCCCACCTGCAAGGCAAAAGCACTCACTATCACAAAATTGCCCATCGCAGTAACATCCAACAATCACAGTGTACATATATCAACTAAAACAAGAACACAACTGTGCCTCCAAACCGGAAGATATCCAGCCTAGGAGGCAAAACATCATAATGCTCTGTCAAAGGTTACAAACTGTTCCACACACTGTCCTACACTGTCCAAATAATCATATCCCCAGTACAACCCAATCGAAAACAAAAAAAGAAAATAAAATAAAATGCTCGCTTGGGAAGCCTCAGTCTTCCTCCTCTTCGTCCTCTGTCGGACCGCCCGGAGTGTACGTCGGCGACGGCCTCCTCCTACCACCTCTGCATCTTGGACCAGTCCTCGATGAGCCGGCTCCACCTCCACGGTACTGCACACACGAATAAAATGAAAGCAGTAAGTAAGGGAACAACAAAAAGTACAAAAATAGAGTCGAATCAGAGACTTACCAAGGACGCCATCTGATTAGCGACAAATTGCCGCATACCGTCCATCTGTCAAGGGTAAAATCTAGGGTTAGAACCTCATAACCTTAAGAAAGTGCAAAATTAGAGACATACCCGGTGGTCTCGTGTGAGGACCAAGGACCGTAGGCTAGCTTCCAAGGCGTGACCCTCCTCGGCGTAACTCCAAGGAACGTTGAGGACGCCCGCTGGCTGAGTAGGGTACCCGCATGTGACTCGTGGCACCTCCATCACTTGGGGAGTGCCATCAGCGCCTAGAACGTTGACGGTCCAATCCCAAGGAGGGATAGGATCGGGAGCCTGAGGAGCCTGTCTCATGTACATCTCGCGAAGCTGTAGGCACAGAACAAGTTAGGAAAAGATGAATAAAAAACATAGGCAATGATTAAAGACAAAAAATGCAAAAATAAACTCACCTCCAGGAGTGGGAAGTTAGGCATCAAGAAGCGGCCACGGTAAGCCTCATACCCGGTCTCAGAGAGGAAATGATCCCAGACGTCAGTGCCAGCCAAGGCCGCCAGCAGAGCACCACCAGAAAGATCACTAGCATCCATCGCAGGGGGATTCTGAGGGACGCGATACCTGGAACCGCCAACCACCTGTCGGGACACCCGCTCACCAAGGAACCACTGCCTGCAGTCGGTACTCTCCATCAGAAGGCGGCAAGAGGTAAGAGATTTGACCACTTGTATCTCCTCTGGGGCAGCATAGGTGACGCGCTCCCAAGGCGTCCAATCAACATCAGCAGCCGTCATCTCGGTTAGGAAGTTTCTGAGCAAAACAATCCGGTGGGCCCCGCTCTTCACCCCAACAACATCCCTCCGCCATCTTAAGCCTCATGGGAATAGAGGCACAGGAGCCATGCCGTCCTCATCCTCGCCTGATTCGTCCGCAGGTGAAGGAGCCAACATCTTCAAATACTCAAAGCTCCAAAGCTGCACAGACAAAGGAGAAATCAGAAAAAGGTACAGAGATCAAAAAGCCGACAAATGAAAGAAAATGCAATACATACCTCCCAAGCTCGCCAAAATCCCCCAGTCGATTTAACGTCGCCCCGAGAGACCTCGCCCATGTGCTTATAAAGATGGGCCAAGGCAGCACCGCCCCAGTCGTAGGAGGGGATCTCATCAATGGTCGCCAGGCAAGAAAGGAGCCTCAAGCTCACCCGGTCGTTCCTTGTCGCAAAGATTTAGCACCCGAGGACATACAGAAGATAAACCCTCAAAAGCTGGGAATTGTTCAAATTGTGATTACCTCTGCCATAGGCCCGGTAAAGCCAGCCGCAGGGAAACCAATGCCTCTCCAGGTTAGGGGGAACAGCCCCAATCAACATCTCCACCGCCTCCGGGTCGACCTCATAAAAGTAATCCAGAATCAAGCGCTTCCCGCCGACCCTCAAGCCCGTAATCATGGAGAAGTCGAAGGGCGTCATGGTCATCTCTCCGAACGGCAGGTGGAAAGTGTTGGTGGTGTCCCACCACCTCTCAGCCAGTGCATAGAAGTGAGCCAAATCATTGCTACTTTTCGAAACCAAGCGGATGAAGCCTCCGAACCCGGCATCGTCAACCATCCTCTTGACGGTAGGCGAAAGTTGGGTATACCACAAGAAAGCATGGGCGAGGCTACCATGGCCTTTCAATGCCACTTCCGGCACCTGCACACAACAAAGACGACAAAAGATGCACAAAATCACTATTCACGACCCGAGAGCCAAATTCACAGAATCAACATTTGAGCACAAATCGGACCTCTGACGATCTCTAGGTGCACACTACGGCTCACAAAACTAGCACAATACATGAAAATAGTCCTAAACTGTCAAAAGTTTCACATACCATGCTCGCTAGAGCCGCGGCCGAAAGATGGCGTTGGGGGTCCCGTAAAATCAAGTCCGGGGTTTGCATTTCGGCCTTCATCCGTTCCTTGGCCTTCTTAGATGGTCTCCTCGAGCTCGAAGCCATGGATCTACAAGAAAAATGGAAGTCACAGTTAAACTTTCTTCTTGAAAATTTGGGCTAACCAAAACACCAATCAAAAATCCAACTACGGGGAAAGATCACTGACCTGAGCGCGCACAAGCTGCGTTTTGATGAATTTTGGCTCCAAAAACACCCCAAAATGGCCAAGAATGAGCTTCAAAAGCTCAAAAACCCGAGATATAGGAAGATGAAGTCCGGTCACCCAGTGTCGCCGCGGCACTGGCCAACTGCCGCCGCGGCAGTGGCCCAATGCCGCCACGGTACTGCTCCCCACAGGCCCCGCTTCGCTCAGTTTTGCTCCGTTTTGGCCCGTTTTGGCCCGTTTTGGCCTTTTTTCAGCCCATTTTTGGCCCCGATCAGCCCCGGTGGCCCATTCCAGTCAAGATTTATGAGGTTTTACCCCAAACAGGCTAAAAGTTGTCAGGACCACCCCCAGTAGACAGAAACTGGGAAAAATCGGCTCCCGAAGACCCGAATCGGCTGTTTCAGGACAACCGTCGCGAATTTCGATCAAACACGAGAATTCCGATAACGAATCCTGGATTTTAACTGATGCACCAAAGGATCAAGAAAGAGATTCCCCGAGAACCCTGCATTATCCCCCGAGGACAAAAGCAGAAAAATACCAGCTCCCGGGGGCCCTGACCGGCCCTCTTGGATTGAGCATCGAAAGATTTGATCAACCGTGAGAGATTCAAAGATGGATCCTGGTTCCCGATCAAGAAAGAGATTCCCCGAGAACCCTGCATTATCCCCCGAGGACAAAAGCAAAAAATACCAGCTCCCGGAGGCCCTGACCGGCCCTCTTGGATTGAGCATCGAAAGATTTGATCAACCGTGAGAGATTCAAAGATGGATCCTGGTTCCCGATCAAGAAAGAGATTCCTCGAGAACCCTGCATTATCCCCCGAGGACAAAAGCAGAAAAATACCGGCTCCCGAAGGATTTGATCAGCCGTGAGAGATTCAGAGATGGGTCCTGGTTCCCCGATCAAGAAAAGAGAGATTCTCCGAGGACCCCGCGTCACCCCCCGAGGACAGGAACCGAAAGATACTAATTCCTACTACCCCCAGCAGAAAGTAGCAGAAGAGGAACCAACTCCCGAAAGTCAGCCATCAGGAACAATTAGGGCATCGCCCACATGAAGCACAGTCCTTCCATGGCTCCGTGTCTCCCGTCTATCATGAGTTTCCTCATCTATCCCTTTTCATCACAAAATCCCTCGGTCACCTTTAGCTGTTGTCTTTTTTTAGACAACGCGCACCTGATCCATCTCACTCGTTTGCAACACACACTCCCCAAGTTCCAGAAGTTTGCCCCTAGACCCAGAGTCTTCTAAACCTTGATGTCCTCATCCGAGTCATCCACTATATCACAGTCACGAACACTAGCACAACACCAGCCCACTCGGAGTGGCACACCCCATGGTACCTGCTCATACTAGGATCAGAAAGCTAGGCATGATAGGACTCATGTACGAAATCATATCACATCCACACATTGCATATCATCCTCATATAGCATAGCATCCGCCTGATTGTTGTGTATGTGTATGTGTGATTTATTCCTTTGTGCCCTGAACTACGTCCTGGTCTGATTCCCCTTGGGATACATAGGCAGCTCACGCGGAGCACGACCAGTACTAACCTCATCATCCTTGCATCTTTTGCAACGCTTTTTATCCTAAATCTATAGCCTCCAAAAAGTCTTGTCTCTTCAAAGCTTTGGCACTCGCTTGTGACATGCGTTGCCTCGCAAGTTCATGCCAAAGAGGGGCAAACTGTAGACACCCCATTTTGTCGGCTATCAGATTTAGGAGACCCATAGCTTGGTGGTTCACAATGATCTAAAAGACTCAAAAGGACTCCTGGAAGTCAGCTCTATCTCTCAGAATGCTCAGAATGACCAAAATGCCCCTGAAAGCCCGAAAACTCCCAGATTTGGTCCCAAAGTTCTGAAAACATGCTATGTCAGAAGAAAAGCAATAAAATGAGTTTTTAAGAGAAATCGGATGAAATCGTCAGCTCCCAGAGACCCCCGGAAGTCCCGGAAGTTCCCGAAAAGTCCCCGTTGACCGGTTTGACCAAGGTTTGACTAGGTTTGACCAAGGCTTGACCAGGTTTGACCAAGTTTGACCAAGTTTGACCAAAATCGTCCGAATTCACCAGAATCATTTTAAATCATGAGAAAAGTGTTAAAACAAGTTCCAAAAGAAAATCAAGCGAAAACATCAGCTCCCGGGAACTCCCTGAGGTTTCCAGAACATCCCGGGGATCCCAGGTTTGACCAGTTTGACCAGAATTTGACTTTGGAACCGGGGCACCAAAACAATTTTCAAACATTTTTCATGGATACTAGAGGTCAATAGCTTTCCAACGGTATATCGCACATAATTTCTGGATTTAAAACGAATTTATTGTGAATTTCCAAAGACGAAAAAGGCGATCAAATCGGCTTTTATCGCAAATACCGCAAAACTTTTCAAAGTGACCCATCCCCGAACTATTTTTTATGTAAAGTAGACTCCATTACCTTTCCAACGGTATATCACAACCTCAATTTGGAGTTCGTATGCATTTTCTGTGAATTTCGGACGAAATAGGGCCTTTTCGCGAATACCGGAACTTCAGGGGGCCTAAACAGTATTATCTGGACGAGGGAGGAGCACTGCCGCCGCGGCACTCTCCTCCAGAACAGTGTTTTTGTAATCAAGTTTTGTGGTCCCATTTTGATTAATTAAAAGCCAAAACGACATAGTTTTATGATTTCAGATATTTGGAGCCAATGGGAACACTTTCTAAATCCCAAAAACACCCCAAGTTAGCCTATATAAACACCCCATTACTCCTCATTTTAGGGGAGTCAAATGTGAGTTTTGGAAAAGTTTGAGAGAGAAAGTTGTAGAGATAAGGTTAGAGTAGAGAGAAAAGAAGCTTTCTTCTTTGATTTTCAAAACAAAAGTGAGTTCTAACTTTGTTTTTATGTCATTACTCCTATTTACTTCAACATTCAATACACCCAACCACCATTTTAGTGAGCATTTAAGAGAGAGGGAGCTTCCTCCATATCCAATGTCATCATATATGAGTGAAACACCAATCTACAAGTCTCATGCTTCATGAATATCATCTATTGATCATCATTTACTTGCTTGTTTATTTATTGGTTATCTCTTCTTGCCTCATTTCTTTTTGATTTTTCTTCATTTACTTACTAGTCCATCATCATCTAAGTGATGACATGAAGTTTGGGGTGAGTGAATCCTCATGGATAGTAGCTCTTGACCTCAAAAACATGTTTGATAGATGGTGATCATAACCTCAATACTTCCAAGGTATTCTTGGAATGTATTGAAGTTATGTTCAAAAATAAAATAAATCACTCCAACAATCTTGGAGGTTCTTAATGATGAGTTTGATGTTGGTATTCTAAGTGGCTATAATCCTTATTGAGTGTTGAAAATATGTTTTCAAAACATCTATTTCAAAACCCCTCTCAATCCCTCTCATTTGGTTTCAAGAAACAAAACTTTGTTTTCTCCAAAATCTCCAAAACAATGAGTCAAAACAGTGAGTGAGTTGAGTTCAAAGATTTCTCTAGAACTCAATACTCAACATATGGATGCAAGGCCACTTGGAAAGTATTCTTAACTCATTGGAGAACATCCATGATTTTTGGTTTGACTTGGAAGTACTTGGAAATGGTCCATTTGGATCCCAACATTCCTTCCAAACATTCTGTTTTTGCTGTCACAGCAGCTAGGTTCACTTCCAACCTCTTTTACAGAAATATTTTCCAAAGAGGGTGGTCCTAACTTATTTTTCCCTTATAATTCAAGGTCTTAGGGAACTTCCTGTATAAAATGGGCCCTTAGATCATTCTTTTACATTTTCTAAGATTTTCTAACATTTCAGTCGACAGTACGGACTCTGTTTCTGAGTGACCTGTGTTGTTTATATGATTTCTCTCAATCTGTGATAGATATTCAAGATTGGCCTTTTGGGTTGTATTCTAGACACAATAAGGAACATCTCCATAAAAACTCATGCATTGAAAACATTCCTAACCCCTCTTTTCAAATTTCCAAAGATGATGCTACTGTTCTGTCCACTATTCACAGCAAGTATACCTTAACTTTCATTCTTTGATTTGATGCTTATATGCATTCCAAATTAGTTCATATCTTAGGAAGTAGTTCATACTACATTTTTATATATCCCATGTTGATTTAATTCATTCATTCATACACATTTTAGACTTCTAAGTCATTTTAGAAATCCATGTACACAAAACACACTACAACCTTTGCACATTTTTAGATACATACAATGCATTCATGCAAGATTTGGGGTTTTCGTAACTCTTAATCTAAGAAGATTGTAAGGAATGAACTTGATCACACGTTCATGCTTCCTCTCGATCTAATCATCCTTTCTCATCCGTCCCGGAGATTGAGAAATCTTCTTTTCTCAAAATTAACATGCATCATTTTAGCTTGCTAAGCATACTTTGATTTCTTTGTTTATTTGTTCCAAGAACAATTCATGTCCCCTTTAGATTAAGGAAACTTAATTACTTGATACATGATTAAATGATTTTTCCTAGGTTTATTTGTGTGATATTTCACTCTACATTGCATGATATTTGACTTAGATCTTATGAATGATATTTTATCTTTAGATCTTCCATTTTCAAGTTTCTTATGTGATGTAATATACTATCATAGTATTAATTGCCGAACCATACATAGTATAAGATGATTATTTGGATGCTAATTGAGGCCCGTCAAAAGACGGGGCGAGTTGAGGGTGTTTTAGTCGCGACAAAGGCTCCTTCCTCTCTCGTACCAAAACCCCGAACCAAGTTCTTTGGTTATGAAGGGCCGGTGCCCTTATCCGCTTGGGTGAGTCAAAATTAGGTTTCTTGGTTCCTTAAAGACCAAGTGGCGACTCTGTATCTGTTTTCAACAGACCTTTCATTTTCTTTCTTTGATCCAAATCAAGTTTCAAAAACAATCTCAAACAAGAGAAGTGGTCCACTTCCGGGTATCCACAGTGAGCCATCCTTTTTTTCTTTTTAAGAGTCTGCCTATGTACCCCCGAACGGGGATCAGGTCAAACATAGGTTGCGCCAAAGTCTTGAAAGAAGGGGGGGTTGATTAAGATGGTGTCGACCGAACTAATGCGGTTGCCTACGTATCCTTAAGTGGGAATCAGGTCGAGCGTAGTTCAAGGCAAGGCTTGAAGGAAATTGGTTTGATTATGATGGTGTTTAACCGAATTGATGTGGTTGCCTACGTATCCTAAAGTGGGAATCAAGTCAAGCGTAGCTCAAGGCAAGGCCTTGAAAGAAATTATTTGATGGTTTTTCAAACCAATCGTCAAAGATGTTCAAACTTAGGTCACTTGTGGTAGCTTTGAATAAGAAGATTCAATTTCGGTCTCCCTTTCTTTTTTTTCTTTTCTTTTTATTTTGTTTTGAGGATTAATCCTTTTCACTTTCGCATAGCCAGTCAATTTTTCTTTTCACATAGTCGGTTCATGTGAGATCTTTCATTCACGATCTCAAAATTTCATAATGTGCATGTTAGCTCTCAGAAGTTGTTTGTGGTCGTTCGGAGCCTTTTGAAATATGATCTAGACACATTCTTGTGATGTACCTTGAAGTGTACAATTCTCTGTATCACCAAAATTTTCTATTTTTTTCATTTTGTCCATCATTTTGACTAGCTAGGGTCAGATCTTGGAAATCAATACCTTTTCAGCTCTATTTTTTGCCTAGGTGCCCTTTCGGGTTTTCAACCTAGCGAGCTTTTCTTTTTCTTTATCTTTTCTTCTTCTTTCCTTTTTGTTTCTTTTCTTTTTTTTTGTTTGAAAGTGGAGATGAAACTCACTGAAATGTTTGGCTACCGTCAAGGACTAAGTCCGCACATATTTGCATGACTATCAATTGGGCTGGGCCCAAGGCTTTGAAATGGTAAAAAAAAGGGTGTTGGGCAAGCCCCAAGTCAGTTTCAAGTATGTCTTTTCAAAATTTGAGCAAAAGCATCTTTGAAATTCTTAGAGTAAGACTATTTAATTCTCGACTCCTCATCGGTGTCAGCGTGAAATTGACTTTGACCTTTCAGGATTTGTTTTCTTTTATTTGATGCCAAATATTTATTAGCAGAGTAATATCCATGGTAATTTGAAAAATGACACTTCAGTTCAGTGATTCATGCATTTATAACTGACTAGATACATCAGATTAAGCAAATTGAGATTTCATTCCATCAAAAGAAACAGATTACATTACAGACTCAGACCCATAACAACTCAATGACAGACAGACTCAATCATAAGACTAGACTTGAAATAAACTCAGAACATAGAACAGACTTAACTTGACTCGACCCGGTCTCAAATGGAGTGTCTTTGCGACCCACTTATTATTCTTATTCCATTTTTTTTAGCAGAAGTTCCAAACACCATCACATTACTGCGTAGCTTCAACATTCATTGGCATCGTCAAAAGGGATCACTCAAGCGGTTGATCCAAGCCAAGATAGTGGATAGGAGTAGGATGGGGTACATCCTCTATGAGGTTTTGAATGTCATGGCAGAGGCAGATGCATTGATCGGTGGCATGGCCTAGATTTTAGTGGTGAGCACATCGTAGGCTCATATTATAGTGGCAGGGTATGGGATCCGGTAGCAGCTTATGAGGGAGGAGCTGTAGGTGGCCCTTTCTGAGTAGGTGGTCCAAGGCTGTGGAAAAGGGAACATCAAGTTTAGAGAATTCGCGAGGGCCTTTTGGGCGATTTGGTGGAATAGACTAGTATGGACGGAGAGGGTAGTCCATTGGTTAGTTACTAAGCGCACTGACATCTGAGGAGGCTAGGGGATAGTTGGGTCTCTTGGACTGGTGATGGGGTTCATCATTCTTGAACTTTCCTTCTCTAATGGCATCCTCTATTCTGGAGCCTATTTCAAACAGTTCTTCAAGTGTTGAGATGGACTGGTAGAATAGTTTGTCGTGGTACACTAGTTGCATGTTCTTGACCAGCATATGTACTTGCTCTTTCTCAACAGGTTTATGGATCATTTGGGCCACTTTATTCCTCTATCTGCTCAAGAACGTAGCAAAAGACTCATTGATGTTCTGCCTGGTCGTCTCTAGGTCCCGGATGGTGACATCAAACTCTTGGTTATAAGAGTAGTGATCAATAAAAGTTCTAGCAACATCTTCCCAGACTCGGGTCTTGGAGGCTTCAAGAGTTAGGAACCAGGATAGTGCGGCATTCTTGAGGGTTTGAGGGAACAACATAACTATGTGCTCATGAGTGCATACCATAGATTAGAAGATGTTCATGCACAACTTGATGTGACTTTTTGGGTTCTCGGTCCCATCGAAGTGATCAATTTCTGGCATTTTGAATTTCTCGGGCAGTTTTACTTTGACGGGTTCGAACAGGCCTTCTAGATCTAGCATGTAATCGTTAACCCCCTTGCTCTTTCTTAGCACACTTTATAGCTTGTTTACTTTATCCATCTTTTCTTGAAACCTTTTCTTATATGCAGGTGGCGGGATCCCATGAAACCATTCTTCTTCTCCGTTATTCTTATGTACAAAGATAGGAGGCGTTACAAACCCAGGTAGTGGTGGTGGCGGCATGAACCCTACTGGTGGTGGTAGGAACCCATGTGGGTACTATGGCTGCTGCTGTTTCAGTTTTTCCATGAAACTCAAAACTTGGGCCATGCGATCAGATTGCTTGCTTATGGTTGCTCCCAACTCAGTGACCTTGTTTTCTAATTCTTCCCGATTCATGTTGGAATGACTTAGTGAGCTAATTCTGACCAAATGACTATTCGAACTTCTAACTCAGGATGAGGATCCCAGTTGCTACCTTCGGGAATCTATACTGACCTACAGATTCACGAGGAGGGCTGTATCAGATTTTGATAGTGACGACTAGACAAACAATGACAGTGATGTTAATATGGACTGACTTATGTACAGACTGACTGACATAGTGTGTGCAGACTGATGAGAATGGTGCATGCACATGAGACAAGCATGCGGATGCAAGCCCTAATCTATATGATGCCCCTATTTCTAATATATAGCAGTTAAACAAGTAAGGTCCTAGCCATATAGAGTGTGCTAACCTTACTTTCCAGTATGATCAACAAGGGATAACAGGGATTTTTGGGATATTTTGGAATTTGGACAGAGTTTTGTAGGAGAAACAAGTATATTTGGGCATTTCTAGGTGATTTGGATAGAGTTTCTGGGAGAAACAAGTATTTTAGGTGTTTCTCGGAAATTTGGATAGAGTTTTTGGGAGAAACTGGCTATATCTGGGTATTTCTAAGAAACTGGACAGGGTTTCTGGGATAAACTGGTTATGTCTGGGTATTTCTGAGAAAGAGTTTCTAGGAGAAACTGGTTATGTCTGGGAGTTTCTGGGAGAAACTGGTTAATATGATAGTGATCATACTGTCTAGCAAGTTTACATACTCCTATGTCTTAGGACCAACAAACAAGGTTTGCGGTGTATATCTTTGTGATCATGGAGCAGACATCCTTATCATGGTGCCTAGGCAGGTCAACTCAATGTGATCACATGTGAGTGATTGCCTTAGGAATCATAAGAAAGAGGTCCTGCCTCGTGCCACATAGCGTCTACATCGCGCAGGTAATCCCTCCAGGACGTATAACAGTTATGTCACATTGTCCTATCTGTAAAGATAAATGAACAGTCCTATGAAAGGTTCTACAGGAATCTATATGCAAAGGCTGGGTTTAGTCAAAGAGGGTCCATTGACGAAAGTTCCAATATACCGTCAGAGAGACAGTACGGAAGTTGTTACTCTTTTTTATATACCTTGGAAGGTACAGTATCAACGGTGACTTGTGCCCTGGCACAGCAAGACCTGAACAATGTCAGCGTCGTGTTTCAGACATAGTCGGAGGGGGAAATACAGGAGTGCAATGCGGTGAACCAGACACAGTAAAAAGATGATTTTAAGGATGCTTCTTATGAGTCAAATCTCTGTATTATTTTACTTTGAAAATAAATATCCCCAATGGAGTCGCCAGATTGTGGACACGCAGAATTCCACCTCTTTGTTTTGATTTGAGATTGTTTTGAAAGAGAAAAAGGAAAGGTAGAAGGTCTGTTGAAAACAGATACAGAGTCGCCACTTGGTCTTTAAGGAACCAAGAAACCTAAATTTAACTCACCCAAATGGATAAAGGGCATCGGTCCTTCATAACCAAAGAACTTGGCTCGGGGTTTTGGTACGAGAGAGGAAGGAGCCTTTATCACGACTAAAACACCCTCAACTCGCCCCGTCTCTCGACGGGCCTCAATTAGCATCCAAATAATCATCTTATACTATGTTTGGTTCGACAATTACTACTATGATAGTATATTACATCACATAAGAATCTTGAAATGGAAGATCAAAAGATAAGATATCATTCATAAGATCTAAGCCAAATACCACACAATGCAAAGGTGAAAGATCACACAAAAGAACCTAGGAAAAATCGTCTAATCACATATCAAGTAATCAAGTTTTCCTAATCTAAAGGGGGACATGAGTTGTTCTCGAAACAAATAATCAAAGATATCAAAATATGCATAGCAAGATAGTATGATGCATGTTAATATTGAGAAAAGAAGATCTCTCAATCCCCAGGACGGATGAGAAATGAAGATTAGATCGGAGGAAATCATGAACGTATGATCAAATTCATTCCTTATAATCCTCTTAGATTAAGAATTACAAAAGCCTCCAAATCTCGCATAGATGCAATGTATAATCCTAGAATGTGAAAAGGTTGTAGTGTGTTTGTGTACATGGACTTTCTAAGGTGGCTTAGAAGTCTAAAACATGAATGAATGCATGGAGGAAATCATCATGGGATATGTACAAATGTAGTATGGATCACGTCCTAGGATATGAACTAATTTGAAGTACATATAAGCATCAAATCAAAGGATGGAAGTAAAAGTGTACTTGCTGTGAATAGTGGATAGAACAGTGACTTGATTTTGTGGAAATTGAAAAGTGGGGATAAGAAAAATGTTTTCAATGTATGATTTTTTATGGAGATCATCCTTATTGTGTCTAGAATACATTTCAAAAATCCAATCTTCAATAACTATTACATATTGAGAGAAATTATATAAACAATAGAGGTTACTCAAAAATAGAGTCCGTATTGTCGACTGAAATGTTGAAAAATCTTAGAAAATGAAAACAAAACATCTAGAGGCCCATATTATACAAAAAGTTCCCTAAGACACTGATGTTCAATGGAAAAATGAGTTTGGACCACCTCTTTTGGAAAAGTTTTCTGAAAAACAAGTTGCAAATCAACCAAGCTGCTGTGACAGCAAAAACAGAATGTCTAGAAGGAATGTTTGGGTCAAAATGGAACCCTTCCAAGTGTTTTTAGATCAAACCAAAAATCATGGGTGTTCTCTAATGAGTTAGAAAGACTTTCCAAGTGGTATTGCATCCATACATTGAGTATTGAGTTCTAGAGAAATCTTTGAACTCAGATCATTCACTGTTTTGAAGATATTTTAGAAAATGATGTATATTTCTTTGGAATCCAAACATTAGGGTTTTAGAGGGGTTTTGAAATAGGGGTTTTACAAGCACATTTTTGGCACAAAAAGGGGATTAAGACCACTTAAGAAATCAACATCAAACTCATCACCAAGAACTCTCAATATTGTTTGCACAAACATAGTTTTGTTTGAGAATATGACTTCAATAATGCATATGAATGTATAGAAGTTATAATCATCATCCATCAAATATATCTTTGAGGTCAAGAGCTACTATCCATAAGGATTCACTCTCCTCAAACAACATGTTATCTATATGATGATAAACATGTAAGTAATCAAATAAAAATAAAAATGAAATGAGGTGAGAAGAGATGAACATAGTATGTAAACAATCAAATAAGCAATCAATAGATGATGATCATTGAGATATTAGACTTGTAACTTGGTGTTTCACTCATATATATTGACATTTGGACATGGAATTAGATTTCTAACTCAAGATAGCTCAAGAATGGTGGTTGGGGAGGGTTTGGATGTGAAGTATATAGAAGGATAATGGAAGAACTTGAATTTAGAACTCACTTTCTATAGAAAATCAATGGGAGAAGCTCCCTTGCTCTCTTCTAAACCTATATCTATCTCTCTTCCTCTCTACAACTTTTTAAGCTTTGCACTTGACCCCCCCTAAAATGAAGAGCAAAGGAGGGTTTATATAGGCCAATTTGGGGTGGTTTTGGGATTTAGAAAGTGCTCCCATTGGTCCCAAACATCTGTGAACAAGAAACTACGTCGTTTTGGCTTTCAATTATTCAATTTGGACCCCCAAAATAAATTATAAAAATGGATTCTTTGGGGGTTGAATGCCGCCATGGCACTGTCCATGTGCTACTGTATCAAAGGCCCAATGCGCTGCAGCACTGCTCCTCTGACGCCCAGAAATTTATATTTAGGCCCCCAGAGGTTCCGGTATTCGCAAAAAGGCCCTATTTCGTCCGAAATTCACAGAAAATGCATATGAACTCCAAACTGAGGTTGTGATATACCGTTGGAAAGTTAATGGAGTCTACTTTACATAAAAAAAATAGTTCAAAGATAGGTCACTTTGAAAAGTTTTGCGATATTCGCGATAAAAGCCGATTTGATTACCTTTTTCACCTTCAGAAATTCATAATAAATTCGTTTTAAATCCAGAAATTATGTGTGATATACCATTGGAAAGCTATCGACCTCTAGTATCCATGAAAAATGTTTGAAAAATGACACAGTGCTCCAGTTTCAAAGTCAACTTTTAGGTCAAATCAGTCAAACCTAGGATCTCCAGGAAGTTCTGGGAACCTCTGGGAGCTCCCAAGAGCTGACGTTTTCGTCCGATTTTCTTTTAAAACTCATTTTAGTACTTTTTACATGATCTAGAATGATCTCAGAACTTTTTGTAGAATTTGGATGATTTTGGTCAAACCCTGGCTAAACCGGTCAACGGGGACTTTCGAGGAACTTCCGGGGACTTCTGGGGGTCTCTAGGAGCTGACGATTTCATCTGATTTTGTTTCAAAACTCATTTTTAGTATTTTTATGATGTAGCATGTTTCCAGAACTTTCGGTCCAAATCTGGGAGTTTTGGGGCTTTCAGGGGTATTTTGGTCATGCTGAGTATTTTGAGTGATAGAACTAACTTCTAGGAGTCCTTTTTGAGTCTTTTTCAATCATTGTGAACCACCAAGCTATAGGTCTCCTGAATCTAATAGCCAACAAAATGGGGTGTCTACACTTGTTCGAGATGCTCGATGGATTGGAAGACCCCATTGTAAAATAGAACAAGAGTCAGTCAGTAGCCTTGTAGTAACAAAATAAAAGAGACACAAGGACTCAAGATCGGGGCTTACTCCTCAATTCGCCTACCCAGGAGCTCCTCAGGTGAATTTCCAGGGCCTCCTCACTGAGCCCAAGGGTGGACACTTAGAAGAATTTCCTCTTCTATCCCTTGTTGTTGCTCGAGGTTTTGTCTATTATCTTTCTCCCTTGTCGAGCGCTCAGAGAAAAGAAGCCGACCGAACGGGAATGGTCGGTAGGTCCACAAAAACTCTTGAAGGGTCAGCTCATATGTAAAAACCTGGGGCCAGAGGTGAATGGCCCCCATCAAAAACCTCCACCCGTTTAGGGTGAGCTGTCCGGGAACAATACCGAGGTAGATTAGTAAATCCCAGGCAAGGGAGTGCAGGAGAAGATGGAGGCCCTCTATGAATGCGTCCTTGTAAAGGGTAACAAAACTTAATTAGTATAAGTGAGCCCTAGCAGTTGGCATAGAGAGCGAACAGTGGGTGGGAATGTCATACCTTTCCCTAAGTTAACTCATGTCAGACACACGCACACTGTTGCGAATCCACTCGGTGGAAAAGGCAACCTCACTGGGCCTATCTAAGACCGATGCCTCACTGCCCGACTCCTTTGATTAAAAAATATGTGTCATTCCTAACCCACTCCATCGTTAGACACTTAGATGGGGATTCTACCCTCACTATGGTGGTTAAATGGGGTTAGTGATGGAGGATTCTGGCTAGTGCTCGGGCTCCTGGATCTCGATTGCTCGTCCTCTGATCGAGAAGATGTGTTGAAGTTAGAATAGTATATTTCTACAGTCTCTACTATAGGACGGGGGAGTAGCTGGCGACCTAGATATGGGTCAGGGACCCCTAGCATGAGGTATAAAGGTAGAAGAGTCAAGAACCTATACGGTAAGGTGTATACAGTTCTAGCTATCTGGTAGCACTCAAACTGGGCTAGCCTAGGGCACACTGACCGGTTAGACTATTTTATCAAAGAAAGGGAACCACCTAACCTGAGGAAGAAGCAGAACCTAAGGAAGAAGAAATCCTACTCCCTCACAAAGCCTAAAAAATTCCTATACTCTAGCCTTGCTCGGGAATAAAAACAAAAGAAGAAGAGAAGGAAAAATGCAGTGAATGACAAGGCTAGAAGAACGAAGACTTATAAGAAAGGAATGTAGAGAAAGGCTCTGGAAGCTTGACCAAGTGATTTTTCTCTATAACTGCTTGGTAATTTCTTTTCATGGACAACAGAAGGGATGAAAATGCACAAGTGTCCCTTATATAGACACTGCGGATGGTCCAGATGATCCTAGATCCAGCAGCTCAGAGTCTCTCCTGCCTAAATGCCCGATAGCTAGCACCTCAGGCAGCTCAAGTGATGTCTCAAAAGGTATGCGCATTAATTACACAATGTGATGGTTAGGTTAGGTTAGGTTAGGTTAGGTTAGGTTAGGTTATGACTAACCGGTTGCACCTATACTGATCTAGTTGGATCCTAACCAAACCAACCCATTTATGACACTTGTAAGTCAAACCCCAAGCTCTTGACCCTTCAGATCAGGTTAATAACCTGAGTCGCCAAGACGGTCGGTCATACCCTGGGTAGTTATGCCGAGTAGTTCTCTCGAGCTATACCGATTTCTAAGTCTCATCTAATGCAACATCAGTTTAGCCTTAGAAATAGGGGGCAACTGATATGTATGAAAGTATTCCACCAATGAGAGTAAGGCTCGGTGGCCACATTGAGTAACACCTGGCCTGGAGATACAGTCATCCCGACTGGTCCAACTACTTTGTTTGTAGGTCGGGAATGCTGCCAGGGCCCAATTCCTCAAAGGATAGCTCAGGCCATCCTGGAGGTACAATCCAGACTCAACCAGATAGTTTCCTATATAAGTTAGAAGACTAATGGAATGTAGAGATTATTTCCTAATCGGATTAGGAAACTCGCACGATTTGTGCTTATCACATACAATCAAATCGAACTATCTAATCAGTACAGTTTCCATGTATGAGAAGGTCTCTTGCAAGTATAAAAGAGGCCTCTCACCCCCAACAAAGGGGGAAATCAACTATCAATTACTTTTTTGTGCAATACTCACTGTAGCTTAGTATAAACTGCTCATCCAAACTTTGGTAGCTCCAATTTTGTTGTTGGTTCACCAAAGGTCACCAACTATTTCATAACATTGTGAAAGTGCCCAGACACACCACATAGACGTAGGTCTCTTCGTTAATAGGACCGAACAACATACAAATTTCTGTTGTCTTCTTTCTCTTATGTTATACTAAATTTTGGCATCTTCACCCTATATTTTGGAGTGTATATTAATGAATAAGACTTTAAACTAACTCATGTATACTTGTATGACCTTTACCTTTCCTTTACTTAATTGTGTCCTAATCGATTGCCATATGTAATACCCTGTATTTTGAATAATTATTTAATACACAGAGTTTCTATATACTTCCCTTGATCATATATGAAATTCACTTTCAATCGATCGAAGCCCTTTCGAGCGATCGAGCATTTCAAAGTTCAAGCGATCGAACCCTGTTCAGTCGATTGAAACCCTACCGACCTGAATTTATGACACGATCCCCACTTCAATCGATCAAACCCTTTTCAATCGATCAAACCTAACTGAATTTCTTTTGAGCGATCGAACTATCTTCGATCGATCAAACCTGTAATTATCAGAATTCCAGGTTTCACACAAACAATGCCACCTGCACCCCTTCCTCCCCTATCTATACATTGTGTTCGTATGTGTTAGTGTGTTTGGAGAACCAGGGAGTTAGAGAGAGTTGTGTGTGCTTATGTTTTGATATATATACACACTTATATATATATACACACACATCTATATATACACACAGTAGAGAGATAGACAGAAGACAAAAGAGAAGAAGAGGAAGAGTAAGAGAATCAGAGAGACAGAAAGAGAAGATAGAGACGGAAAGAGAAAAGAGGAAGCCATTGAAGCTTAAAGCTCAAGCTTGACATTGCCAAACGCACCATTAGTACCCTAAGTGAGTTTTTACTCACTTGGTTTCTTTACATAATGTTCATGAGCTTTTTTTGATGTTTAGATGTATTAAACACGTTCTTAAGACGTTTTTATATTGTTGTTTATGAATCTACTGGATCAATCGATCGATAGTTCGATCGATGGTTCTTTGATCGCTTAAACATTACTTTTCTCAATTCGATCGAACTTTGCAGAACATGGTTCAGTTCTTTTGTTTATTATATAAAAAGTTCGGATGTTCGATTCTTGATTCGAACTTCTATTATACGACTTTGGGTTGATCAGGGAAAATGTGACAACACAGATAAGTATAATTAATAATGGATTAACATGATGATGTTATATGCTATGAGGTTCATGTACGAGTTTGGCATCCGCTCATTTTTACTTAGAGTAGTCAAGTGATTCGAGGTGAAAAGTGCATATTTATAGTGTATTACACGGTCTTTTATGCATGCTTTTATCCCAAAGTCCCTAGATTTAGATGCATATCAATGATTAAGTGTTTTCTATGATGTTGAGACTCAAACATGTGTTTTTACACTATTTTACAGGTCATGGAAAGCAAACATTGCATAGAAAGTGATTCTGGTGAAGAGAACAACAGAAGCAGCTGAGAAAATGCCAATTTTCACAATGAAGAGTTCAGATTTGGAAGATTTTCCCAGAGACATAAAATGTAGATCTTTGAGTTACGGTCGCGTGGCCGCAAACGGGAGGTCAATCCGAGGTCCGAGTGAAAAGTTATGGCCATTCTCCCATCGGGGTGCAGAGCTGTCAAAATCAGAGGAGTTCAAGCGATTGAAGAGAGTTCAATCGATCGAACCTTCGATCGATCGAACTGAGCTCGATCGATCGAACTCTATTTTCACCCAAAAGTTGCGTGAACACTGCGGGAACCCTATATATACGTCGTTTTGACGCCAGACGAAAGGAGGACGCTCCAGAACGCAGAAAACAGCAGTTTAGGGTAGTTTTAGGGTTAGATTAGGAGTAGTTTAGGTTAGATTCATGTTCTTTCTCCTTGTTTTCATTGATTTACTGAAGATTATTGAAGATTAAAGTTGCTTTCATGTTTATTACAAGTTTATTTCAGATTACTTACAGGTTTTTCTTCTCTTTTTCCTCTATTTGATTGTTCATTAGTTTAGATGTTAATGATTACTCTAGTTTTCTATTCCTGCATTAGTTTTATGATGTTTCCGTAGTTTAGACGTTGGGAATATGTGATGAAACATTGATTCCCAGCCTCTGCCATGCAACCTTTAGAAATCTTGGGCTCGATCGATCGAAGGTACTTCGATCGATCGAACCAGGGATAGTCAAGCGATCGAAGATAGTTCGATCGATTGAAGGATGATGCTGTTCGATCGATCGAGAGCGCTTCGATCGATCGAACCTGCAGAATCTTGAGATGATTCTTTTAAGTATTCCATGACTTTCTGTTTTAGAAATCTGTCATCAAATTGTCCCAATAAGCTCAGTTTGTCACAACAGTTTTTAGAACTTGAAGCCTTAAGGCCTTTTCTTCAATGACTTTTGAAAACCACTTTGAATGCTAACACCATTTAGAGTGCAAGTAATTACCATTGTTTTAAACCGTCTTCCATGTATTTTAAATCACTTGTGATGATGTAGTCCCGGTCATGAAAGGGCTACTGATTCTTTATCTTTAGAAAAATACGGAATACTGAAGAGGAATGAACTCTTTAGAGCATTAATGAGTATGCATGGTAGATGGTTAGGCTCAATGTGGATTCACATGTTTCCAACACCTTTAGTTTATTTATTTAATTAGTTATGTTTCTATATGCTTAGTTTATTATTTAGTTTAATTCAATTAAGTAGGATTCATTAGAACCTTCAATCATTCATTCTCTTTTTCCTTTTCTTTAGGTTATAACTTAGTAGATATTCTTCCTATTCCTTCCCTGTGGGATCGACCTGGACTTATCCAGTATTACTTGCACGATCACCTACACTTGGGTGTTGCACAAGAGCGCACAAGATTTTTTCTCGTGTTAAGTTTTTGGCGCCGTTGCCGGGGAAGGCAACTAGGTTAGGATTTTACTAAGTTTTTCCTTTTTTCTTCTTTTACTTAAAAAAAAAAAAAAAAAAAAAAAAATCATTGGACTTTTTCTCTCACAAGAAAAAAAGAAAAAAAAAAAAAAAAATTCTTTTGTTTAAATATTTTGGGTAAACATGTCTTATCCATATTACCCTCCATACAACACAAATACCACGAATGGGTACACATTAGGTAATGAGAACTATACCCCGAGTTGGCAAGCACCCACATATGATGCACATTATCAACCTGAGTGCTACCAATCACCACAATGGGAAAACCATCGTGTTAGTCCCCCATGTTATCAAACGTATCAAGAACCTCCACCTGGAGAGTTCTATCAATCGCAATGGGGATATAACCAAAATGATAGTGTAGGATATAGTAGTAGTTCCCACGATTACCAAATGCACCAAGACTTTCCTTCTGGGGAGTCTTGCACACAAACACAATGGGAAGGGGACTATTACCAACAACAATGGGGTGAAACTTCATATAGTTATAATGAGGAGAATAACCAAGTTGAGGATAATGGTATGTTAGAATTGCTGCTTAGTGAAATGAAAAGGTTAGATAGTGCACTTGATAAATTGGAAACTAGATATCAACAAGCATTTGATAGCCAATCTTTGGAAGATTATACCAGTCCTTCAACGCTACAACCTGAATTTCAAGGCACTAACAATGGAATGGAATTAGAGGACAATGATGGGTTCATACCGAGTGAGGTTAACAACTCATTTGAGAAAGTGATAACCCAACAAGAACTCCAAAACCAAACCATTGAGCATGAAGTTGTAGAACCATCTTCTCCTCAACATACAACCCCAGACATCAACTCCTTCACTGCCTGGATAAAACTGCACAATCTCTTTGTCCAGAGCACCTCAATAGATGACATATATAGTGAGGAGAGTTACAAGGATGAGAATGAGGTTTTAAAAGATGATGAGAGTTTAGGTGATTGCACGCAATTAGGAAAGGAAGAGTCCCCTGTTGACTCTACCCCTACCTTTGAAAGTGACCCTAGAGAGGACATAATTGAAAAATCTAAATCTGATTTAGATTCTTGTGATATTCATGAACCCTCACCTCTGTCGACCAAAGAGGTGGTGTCACCAAGTTGCCCATCACCTATCCTTGCTATCAATCAAAGCTCTCGTCCTAAGCTTGAATGTTATGTGTACCCCATTCGTGAACAAACAGAATGTGTTGTGGAAGAGGATGGTAAGGATACTAGCACATGTTCTTCACAAAATTTTAACTTTCAAAATTCTTTGAGAGAAGACTTGGAAAATATTGGGCCCACTTTAGATGATCTTAAAATTCAACAAGAAGCTAGCAATCTTCTAGACTGCTTGACCTTTTTGAGTGATTATGACATTGAGGCCCAAATAGATTGCTTTATCCAAGTCCAGTCCAAAACCATGTGCATAGAACAGAAATTCAATTCCTATGATTATATCTCCATAGATTCTGTTCTAGGACAAGCGGAGGGTGGTGAAGCTTCATTAGAACATCACTTCGACCCTGCCCCTTTTATTGAACCATGGCCTCCCCCTGTTTTTAGTATTAAAATAGAGGCTGTTATAGGAAATACCAACACCAAAGATCGTTTCTTGCATATAATTCCTAAAAAGTGTGGTATTCCTTTTATAACTGTCCCAAAAAAATTTGGAAGCCATAGGTTTTGCATCATCTCCTCTGACCTTGAGCCTGACATTAGTTGGGGGGAGTTGCATTTTTATGAGGATCCCAACATTCTTATCACTGTTAAATTATTTTATTGGGAAGATCCTCAAAAATTTCGGTTATTACTTTATGATAAAAATCTTGATTAACCGAGGTTATTTACTGAGTAGTTGTAGTATATTCTATATTTTTCCTTGTTGCTACTAATGATATTGCAGGTGACTTAAAAATTTTTTTTTGGATATTAACGCCTCGAGGTAACATCCTTCCTTCTCTCGCTTTTACTTTACATGTCCATGTGCTTAGTTTAGAACATTGGGGACAATGTTTAGTTTTAGTTGGGGGGAGTGAGTCATTGCATGCCTCGTTTCTTTCTTTTTATGCTTTAATGTCAATACACCTGCTTAGCAACATGACTCAGTAAATCAAAATTTTGCAAAATTTTTGAAATTTTTGATTTTTTTTAAGATAATAACATGGTTCTTGTATTTCTCTCTTAGTTAATGTAGTTAGTTATGATGCAGTAGTGTTATTTTCTGTATGTTATTAGTATGTGATACACTATGGTAGTTTCTTTACTATCTTAGTTATAGTATGTTCTATGTTTTTTAATCTTCAAACAACTTTGAGCACGTTGTGACAACCTTGTACTTAGCTAAAATGGATTAGTAAGCATAACTTAGGTGTCTTGAGGGACTGTAATGGAGACTAATAACCCAAGTGAGCTTTTGAGCCATTCTTTTGTTTTTGAGGGTTTTATAAAATTACTCTTACTTGTTGAAAAGCGTATTCATTCGTTGAAAGTCTCAATTTTCTTTATTTTGACTGATTACTAGAAGAGAACGTTCAGGATTTACCAACTTTAGAGCTCTTGAATTTACTGAAATGAATTATCCTATTAACTTAGAAGATGATTTAGGCCATCTTTTGACCATACATGGATAATACAGCCTTGGCCTACCTCTATGATATTCCTTTATTTCACCCTTTGAGCCTTATCATAATCGCCTTGTCCATACAATTCCTTAAATCTAAACCTAACTCCGTATTATGAGTTTGAGTTCTTTTCTTTATCTAGGAGTGATTGGGATGTGTTATCTTGACAAGAAGTTTGGTAGTGTGAATAAGGGAAAGTTGGCAAAGAAAAAATGAAAGAAAGAAAAAAAAAGAAAAGCACGAGAAGAAAAAGAAAAATAAATGCCAATGGTTGTTACAAAAAAGAAAAAAAAAGGAATGAAAAGAAGAGTGTGAAAAAAATAAATAAAAGAAAAGAAGAAGAGAGAGATTGGAGATGTGGGAAGTTTGAAAAGTTATAGTAGACATTCCAATCACATCCTTTGACCCAATTGAATATCACGAACCTTTTTCTTCTTAATCTAACACCTCTTTTTCAAAGTCCTAATGATTTTAAGTAATTGGATTTGAAGTTAAGGTAATGAGAGGGTTCTCCACGGTATCTCGCTCTTCTAGTGAAAAGTATCCTTTCATGAGACTTTATGCACTATAAAATGTCCGTTTTTCTATTTAGATATGAGAAGCATTAGATTCCATTTACAATTTACTCTTTATAGCTTCCATATCATGAGTGATAATTATTACACCTAATTCGGAGTGATTTCATCTTGAGAGTGTAATCCCAGTGAGAGTTGAGTCAAAATGAATGTCTCGATAGCATCTTAGGTTATGCGAGCTTTGAAATTAAAGTTTTGTATTTGGGTTGTCCATTCACACACACACTTGAAGATTAATAGGTATGGAATATTTTAATGACTTTGATAGTAGATTAACTGTAATGTGTGTGTTGCATTGCTATGGCATACTAGAGAGTTTCATGAGATTGTCGAGCTTAACTATATTGCTAAATGAGAGGAAAAAATTTCTTGAAAACATTTAAATGAGAACCATTACCATAAACATGAATTTTGTGGGTAGATTCACTGCAAACCCTCACGAGACAACACTCGTCCACTAGGGGGAACCTAGGGGTTTAAAGGCTTGTTGCATACGCTAAATGCAATCGCGATTCCTGCGAAAGTGAGTTAGGATTTTTACTTTCTTTTGTTTTCAATTCTTAGAGTTTAAATAAATATTGCTGTAGTTCGCTTCATTGCTAGGGACTAGCAACGAGCTAGTTGGGGGGTGTGATTCGAGGTGAAAAGTGCATATTTATAGTGTATTACACGGTCTTTTATGCATGCTTTTATCCCAAAGTCCCTAGATTTAGATGCATATCAATGATTAAGTGTTTTCTATGATGTTGAGACTCAAACATGTGTTTTTACACTATTTTACAGGTCATGGAAAGCAAACATTGCATAGAAAGTGATTCTGGTGAAGAGAACAACAGAAGCAGCTGAGAAAATGCCAATTTTCACAATGAAGAGTTCAGATTTGGAAGATTTTCCCAGAGACATAAAATGTAGATCTTTGAGTTACGGTCGCGTGGCCGCAAACGGGAGGTCAATCCGAGGTCCGAGTGAAAAGTTATGGCCATTCTCCCATCGGGGTGCAGAGCTGTCAAAATCAGAGGAGTTCAAGCGATTGAAGAGAGTTCAATCGATCGAACCTTCGATCGATCGAACTGAGCTCGATCGATCGAACTCTATTTTCACCCAAAAGTTGCGTGAACACTGCGGGAACCCTATATATACGTCGTTTTGACGCCAGACGAAAGGAGGACGCTCCAGAACGCAGAAAACAGCAGTTTAGGGTAGTTTTAGGGTTAGATTAGGAGTAGTTTAGGTTAGATTCATGTTCTTTCTCCTTGTTTTCATTGATTTACTGAAGATTATTGAAGATTAAAGTTGCTTTCATGTTTATTACAAGTTTATTTCAGATTACTTACAGGTTTTTCTTCTCTTTTTCCTCTATTTGATTGTTCATTAGTTTAGATGTTAATGATTACTCTAGTTTTCTATTCCTGCATTAGTTTTATGATGTTTCCGTAGTTTAGACGTTGGGAATATGTGATGAAACATTGATTCCCAGCCTCTGCCATGCAACCTTTAGAAATCTTGGGCTCGATCGATCGAAGGTACTTCGATCGATCGAACCAGGGATAGTCAAGCGATCGAAGATAGTTCGATCGATTGAAGGATGATGCTGTTCGATCGATCGAGAGCGCTTCGATCGATCGAACCTTCAGAATCTTGAGATGATTCTTTTAAGTATTCTATGACTTTCTGTTTTAGAAATCTGTCATCAAATTGTCCCAATAAGCTCAGTTTGTCACAACAGTTTTTAGAACTTGAAGCCTTAAGGCCTTTTCTTCAATGACTTTTGAAAACCACTTTGAATGCTAACACCATTTAGAGTGCAAGTAATTACCATTGTTTTAAACCGTCTTCCATGTATTTTAAATCACTTGTGATGATGTAGTCCCGGTCATGAAAGGGCTACTGATTCTTTATCTTTAGAAAAATACGGAATACTGAAGAGGAATGAACTCTTTAGAGCATTAATGAGTATGCATGGTAGATGGTTAGGCTCAATGTGGATTCACATGTTTCCAACACCTTTAGTTTATTTATTTAATTAGTTATGTTTCTATATGCTTAGTTTATTATTTAGTTTAATTCAATTAAGTAGGATTCATTAGAACCTTCAATCATTCATTCTCTTTTTCCTTTTCTTTAGGTTATAACTTAGTAGATATTCTTCCTATTCCTTCCCTGTGGGATCGACCTGGACTTATCCAGTATTACTTGCACGATCACCTACACTTGGGTGTTGCACAAGAGCGCACAAGATTTTTTCTCGTGTTATCAAGCCACAAAGGGCCTGTCATGTAATCAATCGTTAGCAGTACGAACGTTAAGTAGGTTTGATAAGTTCTGGGAAGAGAATGGGAATGTATGCTGCTTGATCATAAGTATGCGGTGGACAGATGAATGTGTCAATGACTTGCAGTGAACCTTGATCATAAGTATACGATAGATAGACGTAGTATCTATGACATGCGGTGAACTTTGATCATAAGTACGCGGTGGACAGACGAATATGTCCATGACTTGCGGTGAACCTTGATCATAAGTACACGGTAGACAGACGTGTGTGTCTATGATTTATGATGATATAGTATCTGTGACATGCGGTGAACCTTGACCATAAGTACACGATACACAGATGAAGGTGTTTATGACTTTGTGAACCTTGATCATACAGTAGATCTGATGATAGGTTGTGGCAATAGAATTGATGTGTCGATGCTCGAAGCGTTAAATCCCTAACATGCAGTGGACTGTGCATATGTTCTTAAAAGCATGATGTATTATCTATGACTTGTGGTGTTATGTGGTAGAAGGTATCTATGACTTACGGTGATGCGGTAGATAGAGCATTGGTGTATCTAGGAGTTTTCAATCATGTCTGTTTCAAGAGTCAGTAGTGTGCTGAGTTTATTATTAACAAGACGATAAGGGTTGAGTAACGATGTTGAAATACGGAGAAAGATACTATTGTAACACTATATCTTAGACACTTTAATGGGTTGTGTAACGATGTTAAAATACAGAGAAAGATACTGTTATGTCCCAAAAAAATTCTATGGGTTAACAGAACCATGGCAAGCCGAGCAGTGAATAAGGGAGATGGAATTGATCTTCGAAGCAATAGAGTGTAGTGAATAGGAGAAACGTAGCCTTGCTACATTTCGGCATATCTACGCTATCGCAGATTGGTGGAAGTTAAAAGAGCTAAGATAGGAGCTAAAGCTACACGAAGAATGTCATGGGGGATATTCAGAGAAAGATTTCTAGAAAAGTACTTCCCAGAGGATGAGAGAGACCAACAGAAAAAGAACTTTCTCAATCTAGTCCAAGGAGGATGGACTGTGCGGGAATACACAACACAGTATGAGCGTCTATCCTGATTTACTCAGCATATGATAAACACTCCACAGAAGAAGGTGAAGAGATTTCACCAAGGATTGAACCCCTACCTTAGACATATAATGGTTGGTCATTTAAATCGGTCGTTTGAGGGGATTGTCAAATTTGCTGCAGGGTTGGAAAAAGATGCCTATCCAGCATAAGGACCACAAATGAATCGACCCCAGTTGTCAAGAGGCTTTTAGCCACGAAACTTCCAGAACCAACCGCTGAGGAATACCAGAGTTGGTGACCTTAGGGAAATGTTTAAGGGAACAAGCAAACTTGGGATGGAACCAGGAAGCCTCAGTCAAGCTATCCTCGACCCCAGCAATATCAACAGCAAGGAGTGTAACCTCAGGCACTATTTACTACCCCACCACTGAGTGATGGAGGATGTTTTAACTGTGGGAAGCCGAGGCACATTTTGAAGAATTATACTATTCCCAAGACCCATCGCCGTAGCGATCACTTTTGCTGCAACTGCAATAAGTCTCGACAAGCGAGCAGGGATTACCATGCACCACGAGAAGGATACTATTGGGCACCAATTCAAGGAATTCAGGGACCCCCAGATCAGATTAGAATGAATGCCATAATTCCAGGAGGAGCAGGCTTTAATGCTGATGAGCAGCAACATTTGAAAGGTACGCTAGTACTCTTTTATAGTCCAGTTAAAGCTTTATTCGATACTGGAGCTGCATGTTCATTTATTATCAATAAGATTGTGCGCCAGTTAGGTTTAGAACCCCAGACACTTGAGCCAGCACTTAATGCTATGTCACCATTGGGAGTGACTGTTAAGTTGGGTAAAGTATGTAAAGATTGCACATTAACCTTGGGACATAGGAATCTTCCAGTAGACTTGGTAGTTCTATTAATGTCAGAGTTCAACATTATCCTAGGGATGGATTGGTTGGCTAAGTATAATGCCAATTTGGACTGCCCTACCAGGATGATAGTATTTTGATATTGGTATGCCCGACGATTAGATTTTAGTGTCAGCCACGAGTGATATGCTCTTGACAATTAGTTTAGCTACAATCGGGAGTACGAGTATGGAACTAATGATAGATCAGATTCCTACCACACAAGACTTTCAACATATTTTTCAAGATATTAAAGGACTTTCACCAAAGCAAGAGATAGACTTTTGTATGGAACTAGTACTTGGAACATTGCCGATATCTAAGACTCCATATCGGATGGCACCGACTGAGATGTTAGAACTGAAGAAGCAAGTTCAAGATCTTGAAAATTTGGGATTTGTTCATCCAAGCACGTCACCCTGGGGAGCAACAGTTCTATTCGTAAAGAAGAAAGAAGGGGCACTTCAATTCTATATAGATTCCAGGGAGTTGAACAAGGTAACAATCAAGAATAGATATCCACTACCCTGGATAGATGACCTATTCGATCAGTTGTAAGGATTAAAGATCTTTTTCAAGATCGATTTGTGTTTGGGATATCATCAACTACTAGTTCGACCGGAGGATGTATCAAAGACTGCGTTGAGGAAGAGGTATGGGCATTATGAGTTTCTAGTTATGCCTTTTGGATTGACGAATGCTCTAGCAGTATTTATGGATTTGATGAACAGAGTATTTAGGCTATATATGGATCGATTCATTATAATTTTCATTGACGACATCTTGATCTACTCAAAGACGGAAGAAGATCATAAGGAGCACTTATAGGTCGGTTTACAGACGCTTTGAGATAGCAAGTCGTATGCATTCAGCAAGTGCGAATTTTGGCTATAGGAGGTCAAATTCTTAGGATATGTTATATCTCGGGATGGTATCTCTGTGGACTCATCTAAGATTGATGCAGTCTTAAGCTGGAACAGACCGACCAATGCGATAGAGGTTAGGAGTTTTCTTGGTCTAGCAAGATATTACCGAAGATTTGTCGAAGGATTTTCTAAGATAACAGGACCTTTGACAAATTTAAGAAGGAAGGAGATGAAGTACGAATGGACAGATAAGCATGAGCATGCATTTTAGAAGTTAAAGGAAATATTGACTTCTGCACCAGTACTCGCGATACCTAAGAGTGGAGAAAGGTATATGATCTACAGTGATGCATCATACCAAGGACTTTGTTGTATACTTATGCAAGATGGGAACCTAATTGCATATGGATCAAGACAATTGAAGGTATATGAGAAGAACTATCCTACGAATGATCTAGAATTGGCAGCAATAGTGTTTGCATTGAAGATTTGGAGAAACTATCTCTACGAAAAAAAGTTTGATCTATTTTCCAATAATAATAGCTTAAGGTATTTGTTATCTCAAAAGGAGTTGAACATACGACAACGAAGATAGATGGAGTTACTCAACGACTATGATTTTTTATTGCAATACCATTTGGGTAAAGCAAATGTCGTAGCAGATGCTTTGAGTCGTAAACCTCGATTAGTAATCGCTGCATTGTTAATTTAAGAATGGAAAGCATTAGAAGTGTTAGCTGAATTCGAACTTCAGCCAGTAGAACCAATAGAAGGACAACATTTTGGATGTCTGATGGTATAGCCAAATTTGATCAGTCGTATCATTGAAGCTCAATGGACAATGGAAGATTTGAAGTTATGGTTCGCCAAGATGTCAGCCAAGGAACCAGAAGTCTGGAGTATTAGTACAGACAGAGACTTATGATGTAAAGGTAGACTTTGTGTACCTGATAAAGAAAATCTCTAGAAAGACATATTAGATGAAACACATAAGTCATGGATGACTATTCATCCTGGAGGTACAAAGATGTACAAGGATCTAAAAAGGAATTTCTGGTGGTAAGGAATGGAGCGAGAAGTAGCAAAGCATGTATCTTAGTGTCTTCCTTGTAACAAGTAAAGGCAGAACATCAGAAACCACCTCGACTTCTACAGCCATTACTAATTCCTCAACGAAAATGGGAACACATCACCATGGATTTTGTGGTATGATTCCCGAAGTCTCAGTAGAACCACGATGCTATTTGGGTAATCATGGATTGACTTACAAAGACGACACATTTTATTACCTATAATATGACATATCCAGTAGAACGTTTGAGACAGATGTATCTACAGCATATAGTACGGTTACACGGAGTACCTGTGTCTATCGTGTCAGATCAAGATTCACACTTTACTGTAAAGTTTTGGAAGAGTCTCTAAATAGCGATGGGAAGAACATTGAACTTAAGTTCAGCCTTTCATCCACAGACTAATGGGTAGACTGTACGAGTCAATCAATTGATGGAGGATATGCTACACGCTTGCGTTATTGATTTCGAGAGTTCTTGGGAGATACACCTACCGTTGATTGAGTTCACTTATAAAAATAGTTACGATACGAGCATAGGGATGTCGCCATTTGAAGCTTTGTACGGAAGACCTTGTTGATCACCGCTATGCTAGGCCAAAGTCGGGAATACTCAACTTCTTGGTCTAGAGATGGTACGAGAAACCAGTGAGAAGATTCAAATCATACGTGAGAAATGAAGACAGCTCAAACCCGACACAAGAGTTATGCTGACAAGCGACGTAAAGACTTGGAATTTGCCATTAGAGATCATGTACTACTTAAAGTTTCACCTGTTCGAGGGATTATTCATTTTGGTCAGAAGAGAGGCAAGTTATCATCGTGATTCATCAGACCGCTTGAGATTTTAGAACGTGTTAGAAAGGTTGCTTATCGACTTGCATTGCCACCGAAGATATTAGGAGTGCACAATGTATTCTACATTAGTATGCTGAGGAAGTGTGCCCACAACCTAGCGCATGAGATCAACTTTGAAGATATTGAAGTCAACAATAATGTTACATTCAATGAAGGACCAGTTCGCATCCTAGATCGAGGAATCGGGAAGCACAAAATAAGGAAATCTCATTGGTAAAGTTTTAGTGGAAGCATCATGATGAGGGAGAATCTTCATGGGAGCTAGAGTCGGAGATGCATGAGAAGTTTCCATTTTTGTTTTAACTCTGTATACCTCTAATTTCGAGGTCGAAATCTTTTATTGAGTGGTGGATGATGTAATACCCTGTATTTTCAATAATTATTTAATACACTGAGTTTCTATGTACTTTCCTTGATCATATATGAAATTTCACTTTCAATCTATCAAAGCCCTTTCGAGCGATCGAGCATTTCAAAGTTCAATCGATCGAACCCCTACCGACCTGAATTTATGACGTGGTCCCCACTTTAATCGATTAAACCCTTTTTAATCGATCAAACCTGACCGAACTACTTTTGAGTGATTGAACTATCTTCACTCGATCGAATCTATAATTATCATAATTCTAGGTTTCACATAAACAATACCACCTATACCCCTTCCTTCCCTATATATACATTATGTACATGTGTGTTAGTGTGTTTAGAGAACTAGGGAGTTAGAGAGAGTTGTGTGTGCTTATGTTTTGATACATATATATACACACACTTATATATATACACACATCCATATTTATACACACAGGCAAAGAGAGAGATAGAAGATGAAAAGAGAAGAAGAGGAAGACAATCAGAGAGATAGAAAGAGAAAGACAGAGACGGAGAGAGAGAAAAGGAAGCCATTGAAGCTTAAAGCTCAAGCTTTACGTTGCCAAATGCACCCTTAGCACCCTAAGTGAGTTTTTACTCACTTGGTTTCTTGATATAATGTTTACGAGCTTTTGGCAATGTTTAGATGTAACACATCCCTAAGACTTTTATATATTGTTGTTAATAAATCTGTTGGAGAAGACAACTCTCAAGCGATTAAACTGAGTTCAATCAATCAAAGGTTCAATCGATCGAAGCGACTTTGATCGCTCGAACATTACTTTTCTTAATCGATCAAAATTGTTTCAATTGATCAAACTTTACAGAACATGGTCAGTTCTTTTGTTTATTATATAAGAGGTTCGGATGTTCGATTCTTGATTCAGACTTCTATTATACGACTTTGGGTTGATCAGGGAAAATGTGACAATATAGATAAGTATGATTAATAATAATGAATTAACATGATGACATTATATATTATGCGGTTCATGTATGAGTTTGGTATCCGCTCATTTTTACTCTAAGTAATCAAGCCACAAAGGGGCTATCATGCAATCGTTAGCAGTACGAACGTTAAGTAGGTTTGATAAGTTCTGGGAAGAGAATAGGAACGTATACTACTTGATCATAAGTACGCAGTGGACAAACGAATGTGTCCATGACTTGCGGTGAACCTTGATCATAAGTACACGGTAGAGAGACGTAGTATCTACGATATGTGGTGAACCTTGTTCATAAGTACACGGTGGACAGACGAATATGTCCATGACTTACGGTGAACCTTGATCAAAAGTACACGATAGACAGACGTGTGTGTTTATGAGTTTCGATAATACAGGATCTATGACATGTTGTGAACCTTGATCATAAGTATGCTGTAGACAAACGAAGGTGAACTTTGGCAGTAGATCTGACAATAGGTCGTGGCGTCGATGCTCGAAGCATTAAATCCCTGACATGCGGTGGACTGTGCATATGTACTTAAAAGCAGGGGATGGACTAACGTATTATCTATGACTTGCGGTGTACGCGGTAGATGACCTCTATGACTTGCGGTGTTACACAGTAGAAAGTATTTATGACTTACGGTGATGCAGTAGATAGAGCATTGGTATATCCAGGAGTTTTACAATCAAGTCTAGTTCAAGAGTTAGTAGAGTGCTGAGTTTGCTATTAATAAGATGATTAGGGTTTAGTAACAATGTTAAAATACAGAGAAAGATACTATTGTAACACTATATCTTAGACACTTCAATAACTTATTATTATGTTATATTATTGATACCCTATGAGTTTCTATTCACTCAGATCTCAGTAAATTGACGGCCGTTATTGCCTGGACATTTCTCGTCCAGACTACCCTGTTCTTAACAATGCAGGTAATGATGCGTACGACGATAGCTACTACCCAGAAGAGGATTATGCAGAGGGTGGCCCCACTAATGGTGATTATGTTGGAGAAGGATGTTACGCTGATGATTATCCTTACACCAATTGAAGATTTGAAGATAGCATATCTAGTTTATATTTCTGTTGTTCCATTGAACTTATAGTTAAGGGGTACTTAGGCATATGTTGTCTCCAAACCTGTTGTGATCTTGAGGACCACTCTAATATTTGTAATAGATACAACCGTTGTATTATATTTAGCTTGTTTATGTTGCTATTCTTATTCTTTAGTTGACTAGTACTGTGTGGTGTGGACAATTTAGTGGCATTCACCCGTCATTCCCTATGGACCCAAAAAGAAAATTTATTTTTCTCTATATTTGCTACTCTGGGTTGTGACACCATGTTTTTCTAATGGATTGCCACTTTTTAAATACCAATCGATTGAAATCTTTTCCCATCGATTGCCATGCTGCCGAACTAAATTCAAGACGTGTCCCTATACCAATCGATTGCCCTTCATTTTAATCGATTGCCTTGAAATATCTTTAACCAATTGATTGCCTCTGATCCCAATCAATTGCCACCTGCAGAGATTGATTTTCAACTTTGCTTCGTGTTTTGATGCGTGGTACTTCATTTTTCTATAAATTTGAGATGGTTTTGTGGCCTTCAGGTGTTTTGACAAATTTTGAGAGAGAGATAGAGTGATAATATCTCATATATACACACACTTAGATATATATATATAGACAACCATTCATACACATACACACACACACTCGCTTGACAACAAGGAGGAGAAGAGAAAGAAGGGAGAGAGGAGAAGAAAGAGAAGAGACAAAGAGACAGAGAGAAGACAGAGACAAAAAGAGAATGAGAAGAGAAGAGAGAAATCTTGGATTCCATAGCCAAACACACACCCAAACATACCCTAGGTGAGTTCTACCTCACTTGGTTCCTTTTATATGAATGTTTATGAGCTTTATAGAAGTTTAGATGTAACATACACATCCTTAAGATGTTTATATATGTTGGGCTAAGCTTCAGTTGGAGAAGACAAAGTCACAATCGATTGGATGTTTCCCAATTGATTGCCATCAGTTAGGACCCAATCGATTTGATAGTTTTCTAATCAATTACCATTAATTGTAACCCAATTGATTGCAAAAGTTAGCAATCGATTAACATTATTTCGGATCCAATTGATTGCCTTTTTTCTCAATCGATTGTTATAATTTGTATCCTTATCGAATGGACCATTGTCTTAATCGATTGGAAATCACAGAACATGGATTATTTCTTTTGTTTATTATATAAGGGGTTCAATCATTCAATTCTCAGTTTGGACTTTCATTATACTACTATAGGGATAATTAGGGATACTGTGATACTAAAGATAAGTGCGAGGGTGAATAATGGAAATGTCATAACGTTAGTTATTATGTTGTTCGTGTTTGAGTTTGATATTCGTTTCATTTTAATTAGGGTAGTCAGGCCACAATGGAAAAGTCATGTATCAATGTTAGTGCGGAACATAGATGGGTTTGATAAGTTTTGGAAAATGGTACGTGGATGGGACCAAGGGGTACTAACTAGCCAGATGATCCATGGCATATCCTTAACGAGCGGTGGATGGTTTATATCCTTAACGATTGGTGGATGGGGGATCATTGGTAGACATCGATGAGTCGTGGCAATAGATTTGATATGTCATTGTTTGAAACGTTATATCCCCAACATACGGTGGACAGTGATATGTCCTTAACGAGTAGGGGGATGGACTAACGTAATGTCCATGACATACGGTGGATGGTTTATATCATTAATAAGCGATGGACAGAATGATGGTATGTCTATATATGTTAAATGATTGAATATGTTCTTTCAAGTCAGAGTGTATTGGTTATCGGTCTTGGAATAATCAGACGATAAGGGTTAGTTACGATGCATTGAATAAAGATGAAGATACTATTGTAACACTATATCTTATTCATTTCATAACTTGTTTATACTTCAGATAACTGGTACCCTATTAGTTTATATTCACTCAGCTCTCAGTAAGCTGACGGTCATTATTGCCTAGACATTCCCCATCCAAACTACCTTGTATCTAGTAATGCAGGTGATGGAGCTTATGATGACGGCTACTACCTGGAGGCAGGACATGTAAAGGGTGGCCCCACCGAGGACGGTTATGTAGGAGGAGACTACTATGCTGATGATTACGTTTATGCTAGTTGAAGACTAGATAATTATTAGTTTCTATTTCTGTTGAACTATAGAATTGGTACTTAGGCATTTGTTGCTTCTAGACCGTTGCCTAGTCCTGGGGACAACTCTGATGATTTTCTAATAACTAGAATGATTGTAACATATTCAGTTTATGTATATTATTCCTATTGTTTTGTCAGACTAATACTGAGTGGTATGGACAATTTAGTGACATTCACCCGTCATTCCCTGTGGTCCCAAAAAGGAAATTTATTTTTCTCTATTTTTGCTATTCCGGGACATGACAGGATTTTTGGTATCAAAGCTTTAGGTTTGATACTTTCGTTCACTAATGGTTCCATACCATTTGGTTCTAGCATTTTAAGATCCCTAAGATGAGATATGAGTTTAAGATAAGTTTGTCCTTCTAACAATAGATAGTTTTCTTGAATGTTAGCATGGATCCAGACTTCCATATGTTTGTGGATGATCCATTTAGAGGATACATGATTCACGGACAGAGATACGTATGAATGTGTATCACTATGCGATGACCCAAGCAGCTATATACCATGAGATGGCTCGACTGATCCAAAGTAAGCTGGAGATGGACGTGATTGAGTTACGAGCTATTTTAACAAGACCCATACCCCCAAAGCTCGCAGCTACACTAGCACAGGTAGCATCCCCAGCATCGATACCCGATGTACTCGTTCCAGAGCCACAAGATCAGCCAGATGATCTAGAGCCAGAGCAGGTTTCAGATAATGAAGAGTCAGAGGATGAGCATCCTGATGAGGATATAGATGGGGATGGTGAGGAGGAGCATGTAGGTGATGACGAGGAGCTAGAGGATGACCCTGAAGAGCCAGAGTATTTAGTAGCAAATGACCCAGAGGATGATCTAAAGGATCTTGAACCAATTGATATAAATGATACAGCTGAGGAGGATGTGGTAGTCCGGAGGACGATGTAGTGATAGGAGACGATGAGGTGGTTGAGGTAGCCGAGGAGGATATTCCTGATGAGGAGATCGTTGTACTTAAGATACCCATGGTACTTGTATTACTAGCAGGACCCATGGTATATATGGCAGCCATTGCTAATATGGCAGCAAAGTGGATAGTACAGATGGTTGCACAGCCAGATGGATTCACTGTAGGATAGGCCAAAATAGTAGAGGCTATGGCCGTAGTTAGGGGATTTGCCGAGATAGTCGCTAATATCATCAAGCCACCATTCGGTATTGAGGATATGGACGTTGATGAAATGATGGTGGAGGATTGGTATATAGGAGTGGTAGTTGGAGGTCTCGCTGCTCCAACAGAGAATGATCCACCTGTAGAGATGGACATTGCATCCGAGGATGAGGCACCACCAGTAGGATCAGATGCTGATGACTTTTGAGTTAGGATCTAAAGGGGGTTAGATTTTCTAGTTTTGTCAGGACATGTTGTCCACATGATTTTTGGGGAGCTTGAGAGATAGCTATTGGACCATACCTTTTGTATAGATGTTTATCAGTAGTAGTATTGTAAATAGCTGACCTTAGTATTGTATTAGCCTATGCCCTTTGTGGTACACAGTTTGACTAGTGTGTACTATGCAGTACATCTTCTAACATATACATATATATATACTAGTAGTACTTTTGATATATTGATGGTATGATTGAGTTGATGTATGTTGATTGGTAGAAATGTTAGTTCTGACTACTTATCGCTCTATCTTGATTTTGTTTCCCCAACAAAACTTTCATCTAATCGATAGGTTTCTTGTAGGTACACTTCACACGAGATCACTGTGGTTGGACCTAGAAGGAATCTGCCGTAACTTGGAGCACCTATTCTCGAGGGCATGGACCCTAATGGTGTCTTTGGGGTATTTATGCCGAGGATGGAACATATAGGTGACACCTATGACCATGCTACTAATCAATGACTTGTCCAACCCCTATTGCACCATTTTTGCTGAGACAGACTAGAGATAAACTACTCGAACGTTTCTGTGGATTACGTCCGGAGAAGTTTAATGGATAAACTGAGCCATAGAAAGCCGAGCAATGGCTATGTGAGATGGAGCTGATAGTTGAAGCCTTGGAGTGTACTGAGCAAGATATGTGTTGTCTTGCTACATTTCAGCTTACTTATGTTGTCGCGGATTGGTGGGAAACTAAACGAGCCACCATAGGAGTTGAAGCTACAAAGAGGATGCCTTTAGGGACGTTCAAAGGAAGATTTTTGGAGAAATACTTTCCGAAGGATGAGGGAGATCAACATGAGAAGAATTTTCTCAGTTTGGTTCAAGGAAACTAGATAGTGAGGGAATATATGACCCAGTTCAAGCGAGTGTCTAGATTCACTTAGCACATGATCAACACCTCGTAGAAGAAGGTGAAAAGGTTTCATCAAGGACTGAACCGTCATCTTTGTCATATGATGATTGGTCACCTTAACCAGAGTTTTGAGGGATTAGTCTAACTTGCTGTAAGCCTAGAGAAGGACTCCTATCCAGTACGATAGCAGATTAATCAACCCTAGCCATCAAAAAGCTTCCAATAGAGGAATTTCCATAACCCATCGCCGACAAATACCCAAGGGTGGAGACATCAGGGTAATTTCCAAGGGAACAAGCACACCTGGGATGGAGCTAGGAAGTCTTAGCAGAATTTTCTTTGATCCCAATAATATCGCCAGCAGGGACCACAGCCTCAGGCGCTGCTTACTGCACCACAACCAAGTAATGGGGTATGCTTTAGTTGGGGAATGCTAAGGCACATTGCCAAGTTCTGTACAGCCCCCAGGGTTAACCACCGAATGAATGCTAACTGCCAGAATTGCAATAAGTCAGGGAATTTGAGTAGGGATTGTCGTGCACTATATGAAAGATAATGTAGGGCACCAGTTTAAGGAATACAAGGAACCCAGACCAGACACAGATGAACGCCATCATTTAGAAGCAAGCTTTAATGCTGATGAGTAGTAGCATCTGGAAGGCATGCTCGTACTCTTTCACCACCAAGTTAAAGCTTTATTTGATATTAGTGCTGCACATTCATTTATTACTGTTAAGATTATGCGTCAATTGGGTTTAGAACAGACACTTGAGCCAGCACTTAGTGTTGTGTCACCATTGGGAGTGACTATTTATTTGGGAACAGTGTGCAAAGATTGTCCATTAACTCTGGAAGATCAGAACCTTCTGGCATACTTGGCAGTTCTGTCAATGTCAGAGCGACATAATCCTAGGGATAAATTGGCTGACCAGGTGTAGTGCCAACTTGTATTGCCCTTCTAGAACTATAGTGTTTTCAATACCCGAACGATCGATGATCAGATTTCAGTGTCAGCCGACAAGCAACATGTTCCTGACAAGTTGTTGAAGGAAAAATAGGTTTAAAATTGTTTTTAAACGCACAGTGGAAATATTAAGTTACAAAAACTTATTCGTATGCCCTGATCTACTACTCGTTAACTCTATATATGCGTACAAAAGGGGACAAAGAATTATACCTTAGTGTCTTGAACCCTATTCTGAAATCTCTGATTTCTAGCAGCCTCCACTAGATGGTCTTTACTCTTATGACTCCTATGGATGCTCCCGGAGAAACTGGGGCTGGTGGTGTCATAGCCCAACATTTTAAAAGAGGGTAATTTTGACTTTTGGGTGCCCAAGTGTGGACCCAATTTAAGCTTTGAAAATTATTCTCCTAACATATATTATTAAGAATGATATTACCTTTAAATTTGAAATGGTAGTAGGTGTGAGTGTGTTCTTATTATAGTGGGTACACATGTGGGTGCACATTTTAACTATTGGAGGGACAAGGGCCCTACCATCTCTTACACACACACACACACACTCTTTCTCTCTCTCTCCTCCCTCTCTCATAGTCGGCCCCCTCTCTCTCTCTCTCTCTCTCTCTCTCTCTCTCTCTCTCCTCCCTCACATTTTCTTTTCTTTCTTTTCTTCTTCTACTTCTTCTTCTTCTTCTCTCTCCTCTCTACCTAAAGCTTTGGCAGAAAGCTCCTATGGCTTCTCTCCTTCTCTCTTCTTGTTAGGTACCTTAGATAGATATCTAGCCCAGCCCCTTTGAGCAATATTGTTCTACAAGATGCAGCTATCAAAGTCCATTTTCAAGAAGTTTCATCCATGAGGTGTTGGAAGACCTAGCTTGGAGTTGACTTCTTTCTTCACCAAATGAAGTGCTTGGACTTCTAGGAGCCTTCTCTCTTGAAGATCTTGTCATCCTAAGTATTTTCTTCATAGGTAGATATATAATTTACTACTCTATCTCTTTGATATATATATATGTATAGATGTATATATGTACACATGTATATATGTGGTCTTGGTGAATGAATTTGTCACTAGAACTCCAAATTGGTAAAAATTTTAAGTTCTAGAATATGTTTAGTTTAGGTGTTTGATAAAATGCCTAGAAGAGTTTAAGTTTTTAGGTTGTTTAATTGCTTAATATCCCTAATTGTGATAATTGCTTAAATGCTCATATGTCTAAATGTTATGTGAATTAAGTGTCAATATGCCTAATTGTTTAAGCATTGGTTGAAAAGAATGTTAGGAGAATGTTAGAGAATGTGTGGATGCTTATTTTTCTTAAACTTGAGATAAAATGCATGTGTATGTGTGTATGGATTTTCTTCATGTATTATAGAAATCCATATGTTAAGTTCTTTGAATACATACTTAAGTTTATCATTTGCATCCACGAACATGAACATTCACGTGTGAAACATACCTACTAGCATTGGGGCCAAGTTGGGCCAAATCCCATACATAAACACTAAATGCATTGGAAGATCCCATAAATGGGGACATTGTGAAAAATCCAGATGCGGGTTGTGAGGTGAGAAAAGGTGGATAGCCCATGAGAATTATCCAGAATCCATTTTATATTTGGGTAGCTCCCGGAGAGATGGTAGGCTACATCCCCAGTTGGGGGTGGCTCGCAGTCCGGTAACGAGGGGAGTGACATTACACACTTGTGTAACCTCATAGCATTCATTGCCAAAGAGGCTCATTGCATATCATATTATCAATGTCAGCCCCTATACGTGGAGTTTTAAATAGTATTTTGCCGAGAAGGCTTAGTACATTTATCTGTCCGAGGGACAACCGAAGTAAAAATATTTTTTCAAAATTATTTCTTTGATATGAAAGTTATAGTGTATTTGTATTATATGTCTACGAGCCGTCGTTCTTACATAAACTACAAACATTTTGACAGGTTTTTCAGAGAAGGCATGACAACACTCCTTCAAAGATCCTATAAAGATTTGTATTTTGAAATGGTACTTTAATTCCATTTTCAATTGTATATCGTTCATGTGTCACAACACGTTTCATTCATCATGTTGCTAGAGCCAATGTTTAGCTCTTTGTAGGATTAAAGATGCAATTCATATTGATGTTGTAATCGAGTGCGTGTATGATCCTTGATTTACATATCTAGCCTAGTTTGTAATCATTGTTGAGATCGGTGAATCTCGCTTGTGTTTATGCTTTATGTTTCAAGTCTTATGCTTTATATTTAATGCCTTATGCTTCCCGTTTGGGATTGTTCATGTTTAGCTCATTGTGAGTGAGCTTAGGTATACCTTGCGTCACTTGTTTATTTATTTCTTTGAGTTTGGGAATCACCATGTTGATTAGTATTCGTGTGGGGATACTTTTACTTCTTGTTGCTCTTGTGTTTTAGTCCAATTATGTTAAACTTATCGTGAAATTTGTAGTGCCTCTAATCCTAGCCGGATTTGTTAAATTCTACCTATTAAACTTCTTTCCATCGACTTGCCGTCGATATTGTTCTTGTTAGAACCTCCTTTTGAATATTGTATAGAGTTCATGTGAAATTTTTCTCAATTGAACTTTTTGTGCTTAATCCAACTTTTGTGGAGTGAACTCTCTATCCATAGTTCGCTCAATCAAACTTTTTGTGCTTAGTCCAAGTTTTGTAGAGTGAACTCTCTGCCCATAGTTCACTCAATCGAACTTTTCTCTGCTTATTCCAACTTCTATAGAGTGAACTCTCTGCCCAGAGTTTGCTCAATCGAACTTTCTCTGCTTGATCCAACTCTCAGCAAAATACATAGATCAAGAGCATAAGTCTCCTATGTGATATCAATGTTTAAATGAGCATTTCTTCTTATATTATAATACCTCATTTCAAAGTACTTACCTCACAAAACTCCTCGTTATATCTCTTGAACACATGCTTGTTCGGATAGTCATAAAATGAAATTTTTAAAAGTTTTTGCCTTCATTTGACTCATTGACATGTAAGTCCATTTTGGATTTATGTGTTAGTAAGTCATCTTTGTAGGAATTTCCGTGGAATTCCAAGGGGCGGTTCCGCATTTGTGATTGGGTTTTAATTCTTTTTTCTCTATCATTCTCTTTCCTCGCGCGTCGGTTTTTGGGGCGTGACAGGTGGGAACACTACTAGAGAGGATAGAGAATATTTGGGAAGGCCTAAAATAGTTTCTGCAACTTTTGATATAATAAAACGATGAACTCTTTTTTTTGGACACAGCTACCCAATTTATAGATTCCCATAACCGACCTAACGTTCAAGCGATCGAAGTGACTTCGATCGATTGTACCACCTTCGATCGATCGAACCTGTCTAGACTTCAATCGCTCGAGACACCTTCGATCAATCAAACCTGTCTTGACAAGATCCTCATGTGCCTTTCCATGCATCCTAGTAGAGCTAAGAGTGGGACCTCCTAGGCTCTTTATTGTTGGCTTAGACTAGCTATAATTTCCATGACCAAACTCTTTGATTAGTAAATTAACCATCTAATCAGTTAACGTTTACTCCACTATAAAACAATAACTGCACTCTAATGCAAAAGAACATATCCGAAACGATAACTAGACTTGTATGGTGTACTAATGTTCCTCTACCATCAGCATTCGTAAGCATATTCAGGTAATCGGATAAACGATTATTGTAAACCTGAATCATGATTATTTCTTATATTCCTTGAGTCCCATTCACCATTGATGATTACCAAACATGTTGATAACTACTTATCAATAAGACTGCATTTCTCAGTAATCAGCTTGTTGACATTCTCAAGAGAATGCTTACTCTTTATTAGAGGGTCGATTCTATCTTGACAATATATGTTCACAACCATGTGAACATAACTTACCCAAGATACCCAGGTGTTGATCTTTAAGACTTCACTAATTGGTAAGTCAAAGCAACCACATCCGTAATCTGTGTTCACAATCGTCTCAAGATTAAGAACACGTACCTTATACAAGTTATGAGCTCCTATCGAATGTTGACAGTCTTAAGTGTTAATAGGAAAGCTTAGGTCCGCCAATGCACTGTAAGCACCAGCATATCAACTAAGAGCTATACTCTAGTAATAGAGAGTAATCACTCCATCCAATGGTAGTTAATCATGCTACAGTGTATACCTAATGAGATATCCAATCTCATCATCCACTATGATAAGTTTTAAGTATCTCAGAATAGTAATACGTATCTCACTTGTATGTATCTCATACATACACGAATTACTTACTATGATACTTAAGGATTAACAATCATCTCATAAAATAAACATACATAATGAAATGTAAAACTGATATCCATATATTATAATGTCAAAGTTTCATACATAAAGTAATGGTTTGCGGGCACAAACCCAACAAACTCCTACTTGCACTTATAACCATTCAGGACTACATCTAAGACCTAGACTATCTAGATGATGATCAAAGACCTTCTATGGCAAGGCCTTTGTAAAAGGATCTGCAAGATTGCTGACAGTCACATCTCCACGTTGAACAATATCTCGAATTAGAAGATACTTCCGCTCCACGTGCTTTTCCTTTCCGTGGTTCCTTGGCTCTTTGGACTGAGCCACTATCCCACTATTATCACAGTATAGCGTAATAGGTGACAGCAACGCTGGTACCACCCCGAACTCCATAAGGAACTTCTTAAGCCAAACAGCTTCCTTTGTGGCTTCACAAGAAGGCACATACTCAGCTTCTGTAGTTGAGTCTGTAATGCATTTCTACTTAATGCTCATCTAACTAATAGTACCACCTCCCAAGGTAAAGAGATGTCCGAATGTCAACTTCCTCGAATCTTTATCTAACATAAAGTCTGAGTCAGTGTATCCCACGGGAATTAACTCATCACGGCCGTACACAAACATGTAATCTCTAGTCCTTCTCAAGTACTTAAGAATGTGCTTAACGGTTGTCCAGTGCTCTAGACCTGGATTCGATTGATACCTGCTAACCATACTAACGTCAAAGTAGGTATCACGTCTAGTGCATTATGATGTTGTCAATATCAAGATATAAAAGTATACTTTACTTTTCTAAAGATTTGCAGTGTGGAAATAAAGGTCGAACCTACAGAGATTGAATTACTACGACTCTTAATTTTAAAACCTAAATCTAATTAATTATGAAAACGAGATTTGTATTTGAATTTTAATTAAACTAATAACAATGAAAATAAATCTAGATTACGAAAGTGATTTAAAATTGTTTTTATAAATATGTTTAAAGGAACCTAGGATTGCAAATCCACCACTAGCTTCATATTAGGAATATTTATGAATCACTTTAGCCTATTAAGTTGGATGATAATGGGGAATTGTAGCTACAAGCCCAATTCCTCCGTCAAGAAAATAACTATGGTTCAAGCACCAACATAATCCATCTTCGGTTAGCACGAATTATCCCACACTAAACTAGGGTTGTGACATAATCCGTCTAACCTAGGCATGGACTATTCGGATACTTGATAGCACAATCCAATAAAGCACCATTACATGTAAATAACCTATATAAGCACAGCAAACATAGTTCATTGAGTACATCACAGTCAAAATAGATCTAAGACAAGAATAAACTTTGAAAGTGATGATTTAATCAATTAGAAGCACGATTTATTTATAAAAATCCTCGGAACATGTAATCATCATCCATACATGATAAAACTAAAATAAAAACATAAATAAAACCCTATTACTTGGCTAGGGTTTCATTGAAATCCTAGATCTAGGTTTAAGCGGCCATAGAATTGAAGATTGGCAAGAGGTTGATGGAGGAGGCCATGGGAATCCTTGGTCTTCTTCTTCTTCTCCTTGCTTTTCTCCCTTCAATGGCTGAAGTTTTAGTTGTATATTGATGTATCTAATGTTGTGTAATGATGTGTAATCTTAAATTTGAGTTAGAATAGGATTTATATAGAGTTTGGAAGGATTTAGGAAGCTTTCCTAAGTCAAATCGCACTAAAACTGCTATATTTACGTTTCTGGACGTCATATGCACAAACCACCTTCGCTGGGCACTTTAATTTAATAAAACACGTGTTTTTTGGTTTTTTCACAGGTCGCTCGCGCGGCCCGCTCGCGCGAGGTCCTTTTCGCTGCACTGTGCGACTTTCGTAGAATTGCGATAACTTTTTGCTCGGAACTCGGATTGACTCGCCGTTTGAAGCCACGAGTCCGTAACTCGAAGATCTACATTTTATATCTCTGGAGAAATTTCTCAAATCCAAAGTATTCTTTGTCAAAAATGCGATTTTCCGAGACTGCTACTGCATTCAGCTTTCACCGGAATCACCGTTTGAGCCCAAAATGACTTCCAAAGCCACTAATCATTGGATTTTTGTGCATTTTCAAGTTAAAGCTCCAAATCCTACAAAATTTAGAATACTTATTAAAAATCACTTAATAACTATATGAAATGGGCTAACAAAGCGTATTTTTAAGCGTATAACAGGGGTGTGTTTCTTAGAATCTAGCACGGGTTCAGTGTCAAGGACCATAAAATCGACAGGATAAAAATATTGATCAACTTTAACTAAGACGTCCTCGATGATACCTCTAGGTACTTTAATAGAACGATCCGCTAATTGAATAGTAGCGGCCGTAGGCTTAAGTTCACCTAGTCCTAGTTGTTTATAGACGTGATAAGGCAAGAGATTAACACTCGCACCTAAGTCAAGGAGAGCCCTATGAATGATAGTGTCACCTATGACACATGAAATAGTTGGCGTACCAGGATCCTTATACTTCGGAGGTGCATTTTGAAAAATAGAACTTACTTTTTCAGTGAGGAAGACCTTTTTAGGAGTATGACTACGCAATTTACGCTTTTGAGTGCAAAGGTCTTTAAGACATTTAGCGTAAGCGGGAATTTGTTTAATAGCATTGAGGAATGGAATATTGATTTTCACTTGTTTAAACACCTCGAGTATATCTTCCATTTTTTACCCTTTCTTAGACAAATGTGACGGTCCCTTAACGTTTGGTGGATATGGCATTCTCGGAATATAATTCGTTGGGACCGGTTCATTTTCTTTTCTCTTCTTACTCACGTCCTCACCCTTTTCCTTATTCAAATTTATATTTTTATCTTTCTCAACCTCATCCGGAATTACAACAACTTCATCATTTCGAGTAGTCGTCCTAGTTGAAACAGCGTTCACACTCTCACTCTTACCCCCATTCTCGTATTGACCCTGAGGTTTCGGAATAGGTTGACTTGGCAACTTACTCTCTGTTAAACGATTTAGCGTGTTAGCTATTTGTCCCACTTGGGACTCCAGTTTTGCAATGGACTGGGTGTGGGAATGTACTAACTGGATCACCGGACCAAAACTTTCAAGTGAGGCCAACACCTTCTCCTCAAATGCATTATTACGTGGAGGTGGAGGAGGAGGTTGTTGGTATTGACATTGTTGAGGTCTATAAGCGTTAGGGAAATTACTCATCTCATTATTATTATTATTATTATTATTATTTTTCCATGAAAAATTTGGGTGACCTCTCCATGGGGCATCCGGATTATTTGTCATAGGATTATAGTGATTCCGTGAGAATTGTTGAATAGAATTAATGTGTTGCTCCACAAATTCCAGAAATTGACTCGCCGATGGACATGCAAGTATAGAATGTGAAGGATCAGAACATAATGCACAAATTTCATGAGCGGGTGAGGTAATCATTTGGTTCATTGTTAAAAGTCGGTCAAGTTTTTTAGATAGTTCTTTTATTTCAATTGACTGACTTGACTCGAACTTTACCTCTCTCTTAGGTTGTGAATGATATCCCTCAGAACATACCGACACAGCCTGATGCATCGAATTCTCACTCAACGTTTCAAATATTTTCCAGGCCTCGTCGGCGCTTTTATGTAGGAAGGTACCCGCACAAACAGCATCGACGGTATTACGGACAGAGGGAATAAGTCCCTCGTAGAAAACCTGTACCAACTGCCACTTAGGAACCTGATGATGTGGACACGAGCGTAATAATTCTTTAAATTTTTCCCATGTGTCATAAAGTGTTTCCCCATCTTGCATCACAAAATTTGTTATCGATTTTCTTATTTGATTAGTTCTTGTGATTGGGAAAAACTTTTGTAAAAATGCGTTGTGTAAGGCTTCCCATGATTTAATTGTATTTGGCTCAAGTGACTGAAGCCAATACTTCGCTTTATCCTTTAAAGAGAATGGGAAGAGATGCAGCTTTAATTCATCATCAGTGAAATTTTGAATTTTTAAAGTAGAGCATATACCTTGGAAATCCCCTAACTGCTGATAAGGGTCTTCATTTAAACGGCCATGGAAAGAAGGAAGTAGCGAGATGGTAGACGACTTTATCTCAAAGTGAGATGCAGTCGCCTCCGGTAATTCGATACCTGCTTGTGGCGTGTAAGTCGTAGGAATAAAATAATCTTTAAGCGGAGGAGGTGGTGGTATATTAAGATTATTCATATTATTTCCATTGTTTCCGTCAGCCATTTTAATCGGTTCGATTTTAATCGTTCGAGTTCTCCTTAACCGTTTAAGGGTACTTTGAATTTCGGCTTCAAACGACGACGGAATCGGCGTTGATTCGTCGTCTTGCAACCTAGCTCTAGAAGCTTAGGTTGCGGACTTACTAATTCGCAAAGTACGTTCAAGTTCAAGATCGAAAGATGTTTATTTGAACGTGTACCAAACATAAACTTAAAAAGAAAACTAAACTAAAATAACGTCTAACTCTACAAAAATAAAAAGCAATCACGCAAATAAGACAACAAGCAAGCACACAGTACTACTATGATGCATGTAATTATCCTTATGCAGTGATTCGCGTCAAAGCCCAGCGCCCCGGGTTTCCTAGCTAATGCAGTGCAATTCACCCTAAACTAATGCAAATAGTGCGTCACAGCGCCCTGACTTACAGTGGCTTGAAGCGAATTTCAAAAGAAGCAATTTATTTTATTTTATTTATATTTTTTCGCGTAAGCTCCTTTGATGTGCTAAGCTATTCCTCCCGGAAACGTTAGAATTTGATGACTCGAGAAACTACAAAATAAAAAGAAAAGTTAGTGACTCAAAATAAAACGAAAAATAAGAAAAAGAAAACCTAATCTACTATTTACAAATTAACTAAACTAAGATTATAAAACTAAAGGTAGTAATGCAATCCCCGGCAACGGCGCCAAAAATTTGACGTCGTCAAGATCAAGATATAAAAGTATACTTTACTTTTCTAAAGATTTGCAGTGTGGAAGTTAAGGTCGAACCCACAGAGATTGAATTACTACGACTCTTAATTTTAAAACCTAAATCTAATTAATTATGAAAACGAGATTTGTATTTGAATTTTAATTAAACTAATAACAATGAAAATAAATCTAGATTACGAAAGCGATTTAAAATTGTTTTTATAAATATGTTTAAAGGAACCTAGGATTGCAAATCCACCACTAGCTTCATAATAGGAATATTTATGAATCACTTTAGCCTATTAAGTTGGATGATAATGGGGAATTGTAGCTACAAGCCCAATTCCTCCGTCAAGAAAATAACTATGGTTCAAGCACCAACATAATCCATCTTCGGTTAGCACGAATTATCCCACACTAAACTAGGGTTGTGACATAATCCGTCTAACCTAGGCATGGACTATTCGGATACTTGATAGCACAATCCAATAAAGCACCATTACATGTAAATAACCTATATAAGCACAGCAAACATAGTTCATTGAGTACATCACAGTCAAAATAGATCTAAGACAAGAATAAACTTTGAAAGTGATGATTTAATCAATTAGAAGCACGATTTATTTATAAAAATCCTCGGAACATGTAATCATCATCCATACATGATAAAACTAAAATAAAAACATAAATAAAACCCTATTACTTGGCTAGGGTTTCATTGAAATCCTAGATCTAGGTTTAAGCGGCCATAGAATTGAAGATTGGCAAGAGGTTGATGGAGGAGGCCATGGGAATCCTTGGTCTTCTTCTTCTTCTCCTTGCTTTTCTCCCTTCAATGGCTGAAGTTTTAGTTGTATATTGATGTATCTAATGTTGTGTAATGATGTGTAATCTTAAATTTGAGTTAGAATAGGATTTATATAGAGTTTGGAAGGATTTAGGAAGCTTTCCTAAGTCAAATCGCACTAAAACTGCTATATTTACGTTTCTGGACGTCATATGCACAAACCACCTTCGCTGGGCACTTTAATTTAATAAAATACGTGTTTTTGGATTTTTCACAGGTCGCTCGCGCGAGGTCCTTTTTGCTGCACTGTGCAACTTTTGTAGAATTGCGATAACTTTTTGCTCGAAACTCGGATTGACTCGCCGTTTGAAGCCACGCGTCCGTAACTCGAAGATCTACATTTTATATCTCTGGAGAAATTTCTCAAATCTAAAGTATTCTTTGTCAAAAATGCGATTTTTCGAGACTGCTACTGCATTCAGCTTTCACCGGAATCACCGTTTGAGCCCAAAATGACTTCCAAAGCCACTAATCATTGGATTTTTGTGCATTTTCAAGTTAAAGCTCCAAATCCTACAAAATTTAGAATACTTATTAAAAATCACTTAATAACTACATGAAATGGGCTAACAAAGCGTATTTTTAGGACTATAAACGGCAACTATTCGTCGCCGATCACATTACATCGGATACATGAAACTTCCCACTGCCGAAGTATAGGGAACTCCTGCCAGGCGATTCCTCTCCTCATGTGTCTTATGACACTGGTCCTTGAAGAACGCTAAACCATGCCTGAAAGGTAATAAACCTTTCTTCGAATTGTCCATTAAAAACCTAGTTAGCACCTTATCAATATAACCAACTTGAGATAATCCCATTATCTTTCGCTTACGATCCCGAAAGAGCTTTATCTCAAGAATATAGCTCGCCTCTCCTAGACCTTTCATATCGAAAGTACTAGCTAGCCAAACCTTAACCGTTGACAACGTCGCTACATCATTCCCAATGAGTAGAGCATCATCAATGTAGAGAACAAGAAAAGCCACCACTTTCCCTTCACTCTTCTTGTATACACAAGGCTTATCCAGATTCTGTATGAAACCAAATGACTTGATCGCTTGGTCAAAACGAATGTTCCAACTTCTGGATGCTTGCTTAAGCCCATAAGTGGACTTTTGCAACTTACATACCAAGTTTCCTTTCCCACCAGCTACGAACCCTTCTGGTTGATGCATATAGATGTCCTCCTCAAGATTGCCATTTAAGAATGCAGTCTTGACATACATCTGCCAGATCTCATAATCTAAGCATACAGCGATGGATAAGAGTATTCTAATGGACTTGAGCATGGCTACCGATGAGAGGTTTCCTCATAGTCAATGCCCTCCCTCTGAGTATAACCTTTCGCTACAAGCCTTACCTTAAAGGTCTCAACCTTTCCATCAGATCCTCTCTTCCTCTTGTAGACCCACTTACAACCAATGGGTTCAATATTGGCTGGAAGTTCTATAAGATCCCAGACCTGATTAGAATCCATAGGTTCCAATTCAGCTTTCATAGCTTTAACCCAATGAGCTGAATCAACATCAGCCATTGCCTCTTCATACGTGGTAGGATCAGATTCAGACTCTATGGAGATAGCTTCAAAGTCTTCTCCTAAGAACATGTATCTATCAAGCTGGCTGATAATCCTCCCACTACGATGAGGTACTAATGGGGAAATGGGTGAAGAAGTAGTATTTTCTTAACTTACATTGTTATCAACTACGGGTAGGACTGAGGGCTCTCCTTCTATTTCTCTGAGATCTATCCTTCCCTTAAGTTTATGGTTCATGATATAATCATCCTCCAAGAAAATAGCATTTATACTAACAAACACCTTCTGTTCTCTTGGATCATAAAAAATCATCCATGAGTACCCTGGATACCCTACAAAGTAACATTCTTCCGACCTAGAATCCAACTTGATCATCTTTCCTTTCAGCATATCCGGACACCCCCCATATCTAGAGATGTTGCAAAGAAGGCTTGTGCCCAATCCACATCTCCCGTGGTGTCCTGGGAACAGATTTACTTGGTACTAGATTTAGTATATACGTAGCGGTTTCCAAGGCATAACCCCAAAGGAAAAATGGAAACTCTGAATAACTCATCATCGACTTGGTCATGTCTAAAAGAGTTCGATTCCTTCTCTCCGCTACACCATTCTGCTGAGGCATACCAGGTGCAGTCAACTGTAACAGAATCCCATTCTATACAAGGTGATCAATAAACTCATTAGAGAGATACTCTCCACCTCGATCTGATCGAATGGCCTTGATATGTGTGCCCAATTGCTTCTCCACTTCAGCCCTAAACTCTTTGAACTTTTCAAAGGCTTTAGACTTGTGCTGCAATAGGTACACATATCCATACCTAGAGTGGTCATCAGTAAATGTAATGAAATACTCATAACCACCCCTAGCTCTAATATTTATTGGTCCACATACATTAGTATGAGCTAATTCCAACAATGCATTGATCCTATTGCCCTTTGTAGGAAAGGGCCTTTTGGTCATCTTACCCTCTAAACAGACTCCAAGACTTCCATTGGTTTGAGAACCAAATCGCCTAAGGCCCCTTCGTTGACTAGTCTGCCAATCCTATTTAGATTGATATGGCCAAGCCTCATATGCCAAAGCCTTGTTGGATTAGTGGAAGGTTCCTTTCTTTTAGATGGTACAGTTACCACTGAGTTATTAAGTTCCATGCAAGAGTCTTTAGAAACATTAGGAGTAATCACATACAAACAATTTGATTTGACACCAGAACACACAAAAGAACCATTTCTTTTGATCATAACTTCAGTTCCAAAATAAAAAGAATAACCTTTATTTGATAAATTAGAAATTGAAATTAAATTACGTCTCATTGAAGGGACGTAAAGTACATCTGATAAAATCAAACTTTATTGTCTAAAAATTTTGAAGCTACTACTCTTACTGCATTCGCATAAACGATTCTGCTAGATCCCAGAGTCAGCACAAATTTCCCATCACTACATTTCTTGGTTGATCTAAACCCCTACAATGAATTACAGATATGGTTAGTCACACCAGAATCAATGCACCAAGTGTTTAAAGTATCCGTCATAAAACTTACTTCAATCAAATGTGATTCAATCATACCTTAAACTCTTCTAGCTAAGAATTCTGGACAGTTCCTCTTCCAGTGGCCTTTCTTGCCTCATTCGAAACACTTTCCTTTTCCTTGGCCACCCACCTTCCCTTTGCCCTTACCTTTTCCCTTAGATTTTGCAATCTTAGGGACCGGCCAACACTTGGACCACCAATGCTGGCCTTTTTCTTCCCTTTCTTACCTTTCGGTGTAGATCGGGAAGAGGAAGAGCTTTTCTCAATGTTCAGAACATTGCCCCCCGGTTTGATCACCCCTTCTGCTGCCAGTAAAGAACTCATTAATTCACTCATCGAAAAATTCATTTGATTCATACTATAGTTAAGTTTAAATTGAGTGAATGAAGGCAACAACGAATTCAGGATCATATCAACTTGGGTTTGTGCATCGATGTTGGCTCCCAAGGTCTCTAGTTCATTCAAATAACCAATCATTTTTTAAACATGTTCTTTGACTGGAGTCCCTTCTGACATCTTGTCACTCATTATCTTCTGCATGGCAACATGTCAGCAGGTCACCATGATCCTCAAATATCTCTTTTAGGGATTTGATAATGGCACTAGCAGAATCATTCGACTGGTATTGATGTTGCAACACATTAGCCATAGAGGCTAATATATAACAATGAGCCATCCCATTTGTCGAACTCGCATCTTGCAGCAACCGTAGCATTTACAGCGGATTCTTTGGGACATGGGGTGGTGAGGACATATATGTGATCCTCTATATTTAAAACGATGTCAAGGTTGCATTTCTATTCAGTGTTATTATTCCCAATTAACTTGTTCTGAGTGAGTGTATAGTGTCAAGTGGACTAAATGCAGATCCAGACAATATGATAAGTGAAAAATCAAAAGAAAAAATAAATAAATATGGATATCAGAATTTGACAGTTTAAAATAAAAGAATCCTTAAAACTCTTTTTTTAAAACAAAGTCGCCAGAATATCAAAACGAAAGAATAAAGCCTCCTTGTGGTGGTCAATGCTCGATCTTTTGATTAATCATGACTTGTCCGCTATGCAACTCTTGCAAAACAAGTTATGACTCCCGAACCTATTTGATCTCCAAGTTTCTGGATAATGCCCTGTATGGGATTCCTTATCCATAGCTTAACGAGTGTGTACCATTAACTAGGATTCAATCACAACCGCCTTAAGTAGTGCCTCCGTGTGGTGGTCACCCTCTAACACGTCTGATTGATCCTATCCATAGGAAGTTCACATCTAGTAACCAATGAGCAGTGTACCCTCTGTATGGAATGATCACCCCTGGCGAGGTGACACAGAATGCACTACCACCTTACAATGAACTGTTAATGGAAGATCGTGGGTATTATTAATAAGACTTTCTCCCACTAGTTTAATAATTAAGGATTTTGCTTATGAAAAAAAAAATATTTCCACACATTACCCATAAACATCTAATGTTTACTAATGCGTTGAAACGATTTTTGAACTTTATTTTAGAAAACTTGTTTCACGTGCATGCAAGTAGTAACAATATAATTAAATGTCAATCACAAACCAAGCACATAAAACAAAAAAACTAAAATGAAAATAAAGGCATTCATATGCCTCTATCTCCCATGGCTCTATCTCAACAGAACCACCTCCATGGTTTGATCGCTTCCATCTCCATCTTCATGGACAACGGCTTCTCACTCCATCTTTATAGATTTTCTAATTCTATTACATTCGTCCTATGCTTCTTTCGAAGCTTACAATTTATCTAGAAATAGAAAACAATAATAAAATAAAAAGCCTAGAGAAACCGGTGCGACTTTCCTTTTCGTAGGATTGAAGTCGCAGCGCCCTTTACATATGCCTTAAAATCAAACCAAATAAATACAACATACACCATTCACAAACATTTAAATACAAAATTCAAATAGATCTTGGTGCCATGGGAGATAGTGGACTAATCTTGCTGCAAAAGGGTTAGTCGTACGCACATCCACGCATATATAATAAATATATATAACTATTGGAATCCCTAATTGATTCATACAGTACATAAACTCTTTGCGTACTTAGGTAGAACTTAAAATAGCATATCAATTCTCTGTCACACTTTGATCGATCGATAGAAGTTCGATCACTCAAACCTTCGATCGATTGAACACAGTTCAAACGATTGAACTTTCAGTTTTACAGAATGATTTGAAAAAATTTACAGGATAATATAAAATTAAAGTAAATAATTTTAAAAACTTAAAAAACTGTGAACAGAACACTTGGACAGAGAATCAAGCTTGATCGATCGAACCCCATTCAATCAATCGAACAAAAACAAAGTTCGATCGATCGACACCAATTCGATCACTTGAGAACAGAGAGATTCAATCGATCAAACACACTTCGATCGATTAAACCCACCATGCATCCAATGCAATCACTGATTTGTATTCTGCTACAAGACTGCTATAGAAACAAATCTGTGATGATGCGATTTTGAAAAATAGTTAAAAACAATATGCAAATCAAAACTAGTGTTCCAAAATTCATCTATAGATCCACAAAAGCGTGGCTCTGATACCAATTGAAGGAAAAATAGGTTTAAAATTTTTTTTTGAACTCGCAGCAGAAATATTAAGTTACAAAAACTTATTGGTATGCCCTGATCTACTACTCGTTAACTCTATAGATGCGTACAAAAGGGGACAAGAATTATACCTTAGTGTCTTGAACCCAATTCTGAAATCTCTGATTTCTAGCAGCCTTCACTAGATGGTCTTCACTCTTATGACTCCTATGGATGCTCCTGGAGAGACTAGGGTTGGTAGGAACCCTAATAGAGAGGATAGAGAATGTTTGGGAAGGCCTAAAATAGTTTTTGCTACTTCTTGTATAAAAAGATGATGAACTCTTTTTTTTTTGACGCAGCTGCCCTATTTATAGATTCCCAGAACTGACCTAACATTCAAGCGATCGAAGTGGCTTCGATCGATCGAAGCTTCAATCGATTGTACCACCTTCGATCGATTGAACCTGTCTAGACTTCAATCGCTCGAGACACCTTCGATCGATCGAACCTATCTTGACAAGATCCTCATGTGCCTTTCCAAGCATCCTAGCGGAGCTAAGAGTGGGACCTCCTAGGCTCTTTATTATTGGCTCAGACCAGCTGTTAATTCCCATAACCAAACTCTTTGATCAACAAATTAACCAACTGGTCAGTTAACGTTTACTCCACTATAAAATGATATCTATACTCTAATGTAAAAGAACATATCCGAAGCGATAACTAGACTTGTATGGTGTACTAATGTCCCTCTACCGTCAGCACTCATAATCATATTCAGGTAGTAGAATAAACAGTTATTGTCAACCTAAATCATGATTACTCTTTATATTGCTTGAGTCCCATTCACCACTCATGATTACCAAACATGTTGATAACTACTTATCAACAAGACTGCAGTTCTCAGTAATCAACTTATTGACATTCTCAAGGGAATACTTATTCTTTATCAGAGGGTAGACTCTATCTTGATAATATATGTTCACAACCCTATGAACATGACATACCCAAGATGCCCAGGTGTTGATCCTTCACACCTTACTGATTGGTAAGTCAAAGCAGCCACATCCGCAGTCTGTGTTCATAATCGTCTCAAGATTGAGAACGTACCTTATACAAGTTATGAGTTCCTATCGACTGTTGACAGTCTTAAGTGTCAATAAGAAAGCCCGGGTCTGTCAATGCACTATAAACACTAGCATATCAACTAAGAGCTATACTCTAGTGATAGAGATTAATCACTCCATCCAATGGTAGTTAATCATGCTAAAGTTTATACCTGATGAGATATCTAGTCTCATCATCCACTGTGACAAGTTTTAAATATCACAGAATAGTAATACGTATCTCACTTGTATGTATCTCATACATACACGAATTAATTACTACGATACTTAAGGAATAACAATTATCTCATGAAAGAAACATACATAATGAAATGTAAAACTGATATCCATGTATTAAAATGTCAATGTCTCATATATAAAGTAATGGTTTGAGGGCACAAACCCAACAGTTATTTAGTTGTAATTAGAGGACAAATGTGAAACCTACGATAGATCATATTCCTACTGTACAAGATTTCAAGGAGGTATTTCAGTTTATTAAAGGACTTCCACTGAAATAGGAAATAAACTTTTGCATAGAACTAGTACCTGGAACATTGCCGATATCTAGGATTCTATATCGGATGGCGCCAACTGATATGTTGGAATTGAATAAGCAAGTTCAGGAACTTAAAGATTTAGGGTTTGTTCACCTAAGTACGTCACCTTAGAGAGCACCGATGCAATTTGTGATGAAGAAGGATGGGATGCTTTGACTCTATATAGAATATAGAGAGTTGAACAAGGTTACAATCAAGAGTAGATATCCACTTCCTCGGATAGACGACCTATTCAACCAGTTACAAGGATCAAAGATCTTTTCAAAGATCAATCTACGTTCAGGATATCATCAGTTACTAGTTCGGCCAAAGGATTTTGTCAAAGACTACATTCAGAACAAGGTATGGGCATTATGAGTTTCTAGTTATGCCTTTTGGTTTGACTAATGCCCCAGTAGTACTCATGGACTTAATGAATAGAGCATTCAAATCATATATGGATCAATCCATTATAATGTTCATCGATGACATCTTGATCTACGCAAAGACAGAGGAGGATCATAAAGGACACTTACAGATTGTCTTGCAGACACTTCGAGATAATAAGTTGTATGCGAAGTTCAGCAAATACAAATTTTTGCTACGAGGGGTCAGGTTTCTCGAATATGTGATTTCATAGGATGGTATCTATGTGGACTCATCTAAGATCGATGCAGGCTTGAGCTGGAACAGACTGACCAATACGATAGAGATTTGGAGTTTTTCTTGGTCTGGCAGGATATTATCAAAATTTTATAGAAGGATTTTCCAAGATTGCGGGATCTCTGACGAATTTAACAAGGGAGACAAAGTATGAATGGAAAGATATGCATGAGGATGCATTTCACAAGTTAAAGGAAAGATTGACTTCTACCCCAGTGTTGGCAATACCCAAGAGTGGAGAACAGTACATAATCTATAGTGATGTATCACACCAAGGACTTGGTTGTGTGCTTATGCAAGATGGGAATGTCATTGTATATGGATCAAGACAATTGAAGTCGCATAAGAAGAACTATCCTACGCATAATCTAGAATTAGCAGTGATAGTGTTTGCATTGAAGATATGGAGACACTATCTTTATGGATAGAAGTTTGATCTATTTTTTGATCATAATAGCTTCATTCAAAGGGAATTGAACATGCGACAATGAAGGTGGATGAAATTGCTCAAGGATTATGACTTTTCATTACAGTACCATCCGGGTAAATCAAATGTTGTAGCAGATGCTAAGAGTTGTCTACCTCAACTAGTAATCATTGCGTTACTAATTTGAGAATGACAAGCATTAGAAGTTTTAGCTAAATTTGATCTTCAGCTAGTGGAGTCCACTGAAGGACAACATTTTGGATGTCTTATGGTACAACCAACTTTGATCAGTCATATCATAGAAGTTTAACAAACAACAGAGGACCTAAAGTTATGGTTTGCCATGATGTCAGCAAAGGAACTAGAGGTCTGGAGTGTTTTCATAGACAGAACCTTACGATGTAAAGGTAGACTCTGTGTACCTGATGAAGAAAATCTCTGGAAAGAAATATTGGATGAAGCACATAAGTCATGAATGATGATACATCCTGGAGGTAAAAAAAAGTATAAGGACTTGAAGAGAAATTTTTGGTGGAAAGGAATGAAGAAAGAAGTAGTTGAGTATGTAGCTCAGTGTCTTACTTAAAAGCAAGTGAAGACGGAACACCAGAAACTGCCAGGACTACTACAGCCACTACTGATTCTTCAATGGAAATGGGAACATATAACCATGGATTTTGTGGTAGGTTTGTCAAAATCTCAGCAAATCCACGACACTATTTGGGTAATCGTGGATCGACTTATAAAGATGACACATTTTATCGCCCATTGAATGAAATATACAGTCAAAAGATTGGACCGGATGTATCTTTAGCAAGTTGTACGACTGTAAGGTGTTCCTGTTTCTTTTGTGTCAGATCGAGAATCACATTTTACTGCAGAGTTTTGGAAGAGTCTTCAAACAATGATGGGAACTACACTAAACTTGAGTTCAGCCTTTCATCTGTAGACCGACGGGCAAACTAAACGAGTCAATCAAGTGATGGAAGATATGCTACGTGACTGTGTTACGATTTTGAAAGTTCTTGGGAGATGTACCTACCATTAATTGAGTTTGCCTACAACAATAGCTACCATACGAGCATAGGAATGGTGCCTTTTGAAGCTTTATACGGAAGACCTTGCCAATCACCACTATATTGGGCCGAAGTCAGAGATAATTAACTTTTTGGGCCAGAAATAGTACGAGAAACAAGTGAGAAGATCTAAATCGTACATGAAAAGGTGAAGACAACTTGAACCCAACACAAGAGTTATGTTGATAAACGATACAAAGACTTGGAATTAGCTATTGGAGACCACGTGCTACTTAAGGTCTCACCTATTTGAGGGATTGTCTGTTTTGGTCAGAAGAGAGCAAGCTATCGCCACAATTCATCATACCATTCGAGATCCTAGAGCGTGTTAGAAATGTTGCATATCGACTTGCATTGCCACCAAAGATATCAGGAATGCACAACGTTTTCCACATCAGCATGCTAAGTCAGTGTGCCCAAAACCCAGCACATGAGATTAACTTCCAGGACATTTAAGTCAACAACAGCAATATATTCAACGAAGGACCAGTGCGAATCCAAGACTGTGGGATCAAGAAGCTCAGGAATAAGGAGATCCCCTTAATAAAGATCTAGTAGAAGCATCATGATGAAGGAGAAGCTTCATGGGAGCTAGAGTCAAAGATGCGTGAGAAGTTTTCATTTTTGTTTTAAATCTGGTTACTTTCGATTTTGATGACGAAATCTTTTAGTAAGTTGTGGATGATGTAATACCCTATATTTTAGAGTGTATATTAATGAATAAGACTTTATACTAACTTCTATATGCTTGTATAATCTTTACCTTCCCTTTGGTTAATTTTGTGTCCCAATCCATTGCCACTTTTTAGAGACCAATCGATTGACATCTTTTCCAATCGATTGCCCTGCTGCGAACCTGAATTCATGACGTGTCCCTATACCAATCGATTGCCCTTCATTTCAATCGATTGCCTTAAAATATCTATAAACAATCGATTGCCTCTGATCCCAATCGATTTCCACCGACAAAGGTTGGTTTTCAACTTTGCTTCGTGTTTTGACGTGTGGCACTTTCATTTTTCTATATATATATATGAGATGGTTTTGTGGCGTTGGGGTGTTTTGATAGATTTTGAGAGAGAGTGATTATATCTCATATATTTACACATTTTGATATATATATGTACCTATATATACACAGCCATACACACATATACTCTCTTGACAGCAAGGAGGAGAAGAGAAGGAAGGGAGAGAGAAGAAGAAAGAGAAGAGATAGAGGTACAGAGATAGAAAGAGAAAGAGAGGATGAGAGAGAGAGCGAGAGAGGAAGCTCCACCTCCATAGTCAAACATATTCCCAAACACATCCTAGGTGAGTTTTAACACACTTGGTTCCTTTTATATGAATGTTTATGAGCTTTATAGAAGTTTAGATGTAATAAACATGTCATTAAGATGTTTATATATGCTGGACTAAGCTTATGTTAGAGAAGACGAAGTCCCAATCAATCGGACTTTTTATAATCGATTACCATCAGTCACGACCCAATCGATTGGATAGTTTTCTAATCCATTGCCATTAATTATAACCCAATTGATTGCCAAAGTTAGCAATTGATTGGCATTATTTTGGATCCAATCGATTACTTTTTTTCTCAATCGATTGTTAAAATTTTTATCCCAATCGATTGGACCCTTGTCCCAATTAATTAGTAATCATAGAACATAGGTTGTTTCTTTTGTTTATTATATAAGGTGTTTGATCGTTCGATTCTCGATTTGGACTTTCATTATACGACTATGGGGATAATCAGGGATAATGTGATACCAAAGATAAGTACGAGGCTAAATAATGGAGTAGTGTTATAACGTTAGTTATTTATGTTGTTCATGTTTTAGTTCGATATCCGTTTCATTTCAATCAGAGTAGTCAGGCCACAATGAAAAAGTCATGTATCAATGTTAGCACGGAACATAGATAGGTTTGATAAGTTCTGGGAAATGGTACGTGGATGGGACTAATGGGTTTTAACTAGCCTAATGATCCATGGCATTATCCTTAACGAGTAGTGAATGGTTTATATCCTTAACGAGCGATGGGTAGGGGATCACTAGTAGACATCGATGAGTCGAGGTAATAGAATTGATATATCATTGTTTGAAACGTTATATCCCCGACATGCGATGGATGGTGATATATCCTTAACGAGTAGGGGGATGACTGATGTGGTGTCCATGATATACAGTGGATGGTTCATATCCTTAACGAGCGGTGGACATAATGATGGTATGTCTATATATGGTAAATGATTAAGTCTGTTCTTTCTAGTTGGAGTATGTTGGTTATCAGTTTTGGAATAATCAGACGATAAGGGTTGGTTCAATGTGTTGAATAAAGATGAAGATACTATTGTAACCCTCTATGTTATTCATTTCATAACTTATTTATACTTCAGATAACTGGTACCCTGTTAGTTTTTATTCACTCAGCTCTCAATAAGCTGATGGCCATTATTGCCTGGGCATTCCCCATCTAGACTACCTTGTTCCTAATAATGTAGGTGATGGAGCTTACGATGATGGCTACTACCTGGAGGAAGGAGATGCAAAGGGTGGCCCCATTGAGAATGGTTATGTAGGAAGAGACTACTACGCTGACGATTACATTTATGCTAGTTAAAGTCTAGATAATTATTAGTGTCTATTTATGTTAAACTGTAGAATTGGAACTTGGGCATATGTTGCTTCCTAACCTTTTCATAGTCTTGGGGACAACTTTGATGATTTTGTAATAACTAGAATGGTTTTAACATTTTCAGTTTATGTATATTATTCCTGTTATTTTGTCAGACCAGTACTGAGTGGTGTGGACAATTTAGTGACATTCACCAATCATTCCTATGGACCCAAAAAGGAAATATACTTTTATCTATTTTTGTTGTTCTGGGGCATGACATCAGCTAGACACTGTAGCATAATTAACTACCATTGGATATGCTAGTGCTTACAGTGCATTAACAGACTATGAGCTTTCCTATTGACACCTAAAACTATCACCAGTCGATAGAAACTCATAACTTGTACATGGTACATGTTCTTAATCTTGAGACAATTATGGACACAGACAATGGATATAACCGATTAGTGAGGTCTTCAAGATCAATACTTGGGTATCTTCGGTATGTCATAGGGTTGTGAACATATATTGTCAAGATAGAATCTACCCTATGATAAAGAGTAAGCATTCCCTTGAGAATGTCACCAAGTTGATTACATTGTTGATAAATAGTGATCAACATGTTTAGTAATCATGAGAGGTGAATGAGACTCAAAGTATGGAAGATGTAATCATCATTCAGTTTGACAGTAATAGTTTATCCGACTACCTGAATATAATTATGAATGCTAATGGTAGAGGGACATTAGTATAACCATACAAGTCTAGTTACCGCTTCGGATATGTTCTTTTGCGTTAGAGTGCAGTTATCATTTTATTATGGAGTAAACATTAACTGATCAGTTAGTTGATTAGCTGATCAAAGAGTTTGATCATGGGATTAATAACTAATCTGAGCCAACAATAAAGAACATGGGAGGTCCCACTCTTAACACCACGAGATGTAAGAAGATTTGATAAATGAGAAGCCAATCGATTACTTAGGCAATCGATTGGACTTCGATTGGTGTGGGAATCATTGCCATTTTTGGCAATCGATTGGACCTTAGGTTGGTTAGAAACCCTACAAATAGCAGAGTTGTGTGCAGAATTAGGTTAGACATCATTTTTCTTGCTCCAGCTCTCCAGAAATAGTTTTAGGGTTTTTTATATCCCTTTCTCTCTTAAAGAAAGACTCCCACAAGTCCTATTCTTCAAGACTACATCACCGGAGTCTTAGGAATGAAGATCATCTAGTGGAGCTAGCTAGAAACACAAGCAAGCAAGTAGAATCAATTAGAGTTTAATCGTGTAAAAGGTATTCTACTCTTCTACACATTAATAGATTCACAATAAGTAGTAGCTCCTGATCACATAAGTTTTTTTAAGCTGAAACTTCCGCTGCTAAACATGTTTTTATGATCATTTTGATAATACAAATAGATCTATAAAATTCTGGATCAAAAGTGTGCCAATCGATTGCTGACCGAAGGTAATCAATTGGAGTCCAGGCAATCATTTGGTGTTTTATCCAATAGATTGCCATAGATCTTGGAATGGCAATATTCAATTACTGTCTGATGCAATTGATTGGCATTGATCTAAGAGATACAATCGATTGGTGTTTGATTCAATCGATTGCCACTGCTTTTTCCATAAAGTGTTCTCTGCAATTTTTTAAAATCTGGTAATGTTTTTGTAAACATTGTAAACAGTTTTCTAAAATTTTAATCACCTTTCATTATTGTTTTAAGCTAATCAAATGGTGTCTAGATCCAATCGATTGGTAGGTGCAATAGATTGGCAGTTTCTACCAATCGATTGATTTGGACAAAGAACACAGTTTACTATTTTATAAGACTAAAGCATTCAAGAATCTGATTTATGAAATATGCATGTCATCTAGGATTTCTTTTAAATGTATATTGTTATATATTTGTGTGGATGCATTCGTCTACCCTTTTGCATCAAGTATAAGACCGTTGTCTCCCATGGCACCAAGAATTTTAAATGTTGTATTTAATTATGTGATTGGTGTAATTAATTGTGGTTTGATTGAAAGGCATGTATAAAGGGCGCTACAATGTCATTCCTGTGAAAAGGAGAGTCGCACCGGTTTCCCTAGCCTATTTGTTGTTTTTACTTTTCTAGATAAATTGTATGCCTCAAAAGAAGTATAGGACAATACAATCTCTAGGGTAGTCTATAAAGATGGAGCAGCATGCCATTGTCCATGAAGATGGAGCCGGAGGCAATCAAACCAAGAGATGGATCTATGGAGATATAGCCATGGGAGATAGAGGCATTTTAATGTCTTTATTTTATTTTAGTTTTTTGTTTTATATGCTTGTTTGTGATTGGCATTATTATATTGTTACTACATGCATGTAAAACAAGTTTTCTAAAATAAAAATCCAAAATTGTTTTTAATACATTTGTAAACATTGGATGTTTATGGGTAATGTGAATAAACATTTTTTCAAAGCAAAATCCTTAATTTTCAAATCTAGTGAGAGAGGGACTTGTAAATAACTCCCACGATCTTACATTAATGGTTCACTATAAGATGAGTAGTGTGTTCTGTGTCACCTATCCATGGGGTGATCATTCCATACGAAGGGTACGCTATTCATTGGTTAATAGATGTGAACTTCTTGTGGATAGGCTCAATGAGACGTGTTAGAGGGTGACCACCATACAGAAGCGCTACTTGAGGCAATTGTCATTGGATCCTAGTTAATGGTGCATACAAGCTAAGCTATGAATAAGAAATCCTGCACGGAGCATTATTCAGAAACATAGAGATCAAAAGGGTTCGGGAGTCATGACTTGTTTTGCAAGAGTTGCATAGTGGACAAGTCATGATTGATCGAAAGATTGAATATTAACCACAACACGGAGGCTTTACTCTTTCATTTTGATATTCCAGCGACTTTGTCATTAAATAAGAGTTTTAAGGATTATTTCATTTCATGCTATCTAAATTCTAATATCCGTATTTATTGTGTTTGTTTTTTTTTTCAGTATTCATCATGTCTTTATCTGCATTCAATCCACTTGCTACTATACTCACACAAAACAAATTGACTGGAAACAATTTATTGAATGGAAGGAACTTAGACATTATTCTTACTGTGAAGGAACACATATATGGCCTCACGACTCCTTGCCCTATAGAAATTGCGGCAAATGCTTCGACAAATGCCCGATGCGAGTTCGATAAATAGAAGAAGTCGAATGGGATGGCTCGTTGCTACATATTGGCCTCTATGGCTGGTGCATGCGTTACAACACCAATTCCAATCAAATGATTTTGTGAGTGCCATTATGATCTCCCTTAAAGAAATGTTTGGGAAGCATGGCAGGCCGGCTAAGCAGATTGCTTTGCAAAGATCATGAATGCGAAAATGTTGGAAGGAACTCTAGTTTGAGAGCACATTTTTAAAATAATAAGTTATTTAAATGAACTGGAGACTCTGACTGCCCACATTGACGCACAGAGCCTTGTTGACATGATCCTTAACTCGCTGCCTCAATCATTTGCTCAGTTAAATTTAACTATAATACGGATCAAATTAACTTTTCTATGAGCAAACTGATGAGCTCTCTGCATATCCTATCTATACATATGCAGGGAAAGGACCTACGGGTGAGGACTACTATGCTAGAGATGATGCTATTGTGGAAGGCTACCCCGCGGGAGACCCAGTGAAGGAAAATTATTACAATGACGACTACGTCTACACCAATTGAAGACTAAGGCTAGATAGTAATTTAATTTACTTCATTCTTTAAGACCTTTTTGTAATCAGCCATATGTTGCCCTAACACTTGACACTTTTATTTATTCCTGACTCTGATTTGCTTCTTATTGTCTACTATTTAGTACTGTGTGGTGTGGATAATCATGTGACTTCACCAGTCACAACCAATAAAACCAAAAAGAAATTTATTTTCTCTGTGTTTGCTATTCTAGGGCGTGACAAAAACCCAATCTATGTGCATCGTTGAATCTAATCTGTCTGATGTACTCTAGGATGCGATCATCTGGAGCAGCAACTCAACGTAAAATAGACTCAGAGCGCCAGTAATAAAGCTCACCTAAGACCTCACCGGCCCAGATGGGCGATGACCAATGTGTGTCCTGTAATGTCAGGACTGATGAATCCTCAGGGGCCAGGACCAAGATGGATATCCATGGTAAACAGACTATTCGAACATTATGGTAAGTCAAAATAATTACGAGAATATTCAATAAAGTGTCTTATCATGACTATTAGGGGCACAATAAAATAACAACATGAAAATATTAGTCTAAAAAGATGTTTTTATTCATTAAAAAGGATTACATCACGTTACTACATTTCCATAATACAAGACTGCATGCACGGAATTTGAACTAAACAAGCACGTTAACAACATAAGGATGAAAGATGTCCCCGACAAACACAATGCCACTGAAAATTCATTCCTAATCTAATACAAAAAAAATTTAAACATTGTTGGGAGTGATATTCAGGGTTCCATCACAGCGAGGTAAATGCCATACTACTACACTAGTTAGGATCAATGCGATGCTAGGAACGATCTTTCCTTGCCGTTTTCCTCAAAGATCTGGTGCTCCATCCTGCCACAGATCTTTCCCATGTGATCCTTAATAACACAAAGGTAAATGTCGTTATAAAAATCATCACAATTTATCTTGCTCAAGATTTCCAAATCCCCCCCACAATATGATCTGCCAACCAAGGGCCATTCTGGGTTACTAATCTCTCGATGGGACACCAGCCTCCCATATCTAAGTACCCACAATTGACGACTTTCAACTAAGGGTTTTTTTGGAATGTATCATTCTCGGTGGGCTCTTGTTGTAAGGCCCTTCAGAGAAAACCGCCGGGCCTGGGATGTACCTCGTGGGAACATAAGATGAACTAACCCAGGATAAATTACATCGAGAGGAACCACCTATTTCCATCTTCTAGGGAATTTGGAATAATATTGGTGTTTGATATATGATTATTATTAGAGTTAAACGTTGATTTATAGGGCATATGGAAGTCATATTAGACGCAAGTCACATGTTAGCTTCATTTGAGTTGTCACGTTCTACAGCAGCATATAGTGACTTTTCAAGTCAAACAAAAGCCAGTGACTTGTTAAGTCTAGCATCAGATGTTAGTGACTTGTCAAGTCAAGTTTTAGATGTCAAAGTCACTAACGTCAAATATTAGTGACTTATCAGTTCATTTATTTGACATCAAACGAAGTGAGTTATCAAGTTAGGCGTCAAATGCTTGCGAGTTGTCAAGTCAAGTGTCAAATGTCAGTGACTTGTCAAGTCAGGCATCAGACGTTAGTGACTTGTCAAGTCATCAGTAACTGGGCAATTGGCTTGATATCATCATCTAATTCATCCCCCCTGGTAAACTCATCTGCATTCACATCTTTATCCTTTGAGTTGTCTAGTGTCACATTGGTGACCATCCCTCTGTCTGCCCAGTCACGACTCTTAGAGGAAATAATTTATCGGACAACATCTCCGAGATCATCTTGATTGAACTAAACACCTCGGACCTTTCTAAAATATTATCATGCAATAGAGGTTTGTATTCAATCTGACTATTCTCCACTGGATTTGAACCATCCATATGTTGCCAATAATTATAGGATTGGGTAGACATAGAAGGTAATAACCCCTGTAAGGAAGGGTTTGAGCTTCCGGCTTCTTGTGTCAAATGAGAAGTGTACGGCCTAATCCAATCGTCTATTGTTTGATAGGACACGGGAATATTCTGGTGGGTTTGTGCCTTCAAACCATTACTTTATGTGTGAGACATTGGCATTTTAATACATGGATATCAGCTTTACACTTCATTATGTATGTTTCTTTCATGAGATGATTGTTAACCCTTAAGTATCATAGTAAGTAATTCGTGTGTGTATGAGATACATACAAGTGAGATATGAATTACTATTCTTTGATACTTAGAATTTGTCACAGTGGATGATGAGACTGGATATCTCATCAGGTTTACATTGTAGCATGATAACTACCATTAGATGGAATGATGAATCTCAATCACTAAAGTATAACTCTTAGTTAATATGCTAGTGCTTATAGTGCATTGACGGACCTTAGTTCTCGTATTGACACTTAAGACTATCAACAGTCGATAGGAACTCATAACTTGTATAAGGTACGTGTTCTTAATCGCAAGACGATTATGGACATAGACTGTGGATGTGGCTGTTTTGACTTACCAATCAGTGAGGTCTATAAAAGATCAACACCTGGGTATCTTGGGTATGTCATGTTCATAGGGTTGTGAACATATATTGTTAAGATAGAATCTACCCTCCGATCAAGAGTAAGCATTCCCTTGAAAATGCCACCAAGTTGATTACTAAGAACTATAGTCTTATTAATAAGAGTTATCAACATATTTAGTAATCATGAGGGGTGAATGGGACTCAAGGAATGAAAGATATAATCACTATTCAGGTTGACAGTAACAGTTTATCTAACTACCTGAATGTGGTTATGAATTCTGATGGTAGAGGGACATTAGTACACCATACAAGTCTAGTTATCACTTCGAATATGTTCTTTTGTGATAGAGTACAGTTATCGTTTTATAGTGGAGTAAACGTTAACTGACGAGTTGGTTAATTTGCTGATCAAAGAGTTTGGTCATGGGAATTAACAACTGGTCTGAGCCAACAATTAAGAACCTAGGAGGTCCCACTCTTAGTACTACTGGGATGCTTGGAAAGGCATAAGAGGATGCCGCCAAGATAAGTTCGATCGATCGAAAGAGTTTCAATCGATTGAAATCATGACAAGTTTGATCGATCGAAAGTTCTTCAATTGATCTAAGGTTCGATCGATCGAAGACTTAAAGTCAGTTTGGAAATCTATAAATAGGGCAGCTACATATAGAATTTCTTAATCGTCGTTTTATCACTCAGAGAGTTGTAGAAACTATTTTAGGGTATCCAAACCTTCTCTATCCCTTCCATTAGTGATCACACCATCTCTAGCCTTTTGGGAAGCGTTCAAAGGAGACATAGGAGTGAAGACCATCAAGTGAAGGCTGCTGCACCATCAAGGAAGAAAAGAATCAGAATTGGATTCAAGACCGTTAGGTATAAACTCTTCTCCCTCTTGTTTTATGCATCTATGGAATTGATAAGTAGTAGATCCGGGCATACCAAAAAGTTTTTAAACTTTGTTTTTCCATTGTGCATATAAATAAGTTTTCGAAACCTATTTTCCCTTTAATTGGTATCCGAGCCACGCTTATTTGAATCTATAAATAAGTTTTGGAACACTAGATTGATTTGTATAAGTTTTAGAACTGTTTTTTAAAACTGCATCATCACAGATCTGTTTCTGTAGTGTTTTCACAGTATAAAATAAATCTATGATTGTATTGGATGCATGGCAGTTTCGATCGATCGAAATTGTTTCGATTGATTGAAACTGTCTGTGTTCGATTGATTGAAAGTGTTTCGATCGATCAAAATAGTGTGGTTTTCAAGCGATCGAACGTCGTTCGATCGATCGAACATTATTTTGTTCGATTGATTGATATCTGTTCAATCGATTGAAACTGATTCTCTGTCCAGATCTTCTTTTCACAGTTTTAAATTTTTTAAAATTAAATGCTTTAATTTTTATCCTATTCTAGTAAAATTTTAAATCTTTTTGTAGAAATTCGAGTTCAATCGATTGAACTTATTTCAATCGATCAAGAGTTTGATCGATCGAAGCTTCTTCAATCGATCGAGTGTGACAGAGAACCAGAGATGCTGTTTTATAGTTTTAATTACTTCTATAAAGTATTTATGGTGTATGCGAATCAATTAGCAGTTCCAACTTCCAATGGTTATATGTTTTGTTATATTTATGTGTGATTGTGTGTACAACTAACCCTTTTGCCGTAAGATTAGTCCACTATCTCCCATGGCACCGATAATTTAAATTTTGAATTTAAGTTTGTGATTGGTGTACATTTAATTTTGGTTTGGTTTTAAGGCGTGTGTAAATGGCGCTGCGACTTCAATCCTGCGAATAAGAAAGTCACACCAGTTTCCCTAGCCTTTTATTTTATTATTGTTTTCTATTTCTAGATAAATTGTAAGCTTTGAAAGAAGCATATGACCAATGTAATAGAATTAGAAAATCCATGAAGATGGAGCTGGAGGCGTACAAACCAAGAAGGAGATTCTATGAAGATAGAGCCATGGGAGATAGAGGCATCATTTGGATGCTTTTCTTTCAATTTTAGTTTTTTGTTTTATGTGCTTAGTTGTGATTGGCATATTACATAATTATACTACTTGCATGCACATAAAATAAGTTTTTTCTAAAATAAAATTCAAAAACCGTTTTAACTCATTAGTAGACATTGGATGTCTATGGGCAATGAGTAGAAATAATTTTTCCAAAAGCAAAACCCTTAATTATTAAATCTAGTGGGAGAGGGTCTTGTTAATAACACCCACGATCTTCCATTAACGGTTCACTGTAAGATGAGTGGAGTGTTCTGTGTCACCCAGCTATGGGTGATCATTCCATACGAAGAATACAATACTCATTGGTTACTAAATGTGAACTTCCTACAGATAGGATCAATCAAACATGTTAGAGGGTGACCACTACACGGAGACACTACTTGAGGCAGTTATGATTGGATCCTAGTTAATGGTACACACTAGCTAAGCTATGAATAAAGGATCCTACACGGGACATTATTTAGAAATTTAGAGAACAAAAGGGCTCGGGATTCATAGCTTATTTTGCAAGAGTTGCATAGCGGACAAGTCATGATTAATCGAAAGATCGATTATTGACCACTAGATGAAGGTCTTATTCTTTCGTTTCGATATTCCGGCGACTTTGTTTTAAAATAAGAGTTTTAAGGATTCTTTTATTCCAAACTGTCAATTTCTGACATCCATATTTATTTTGTCTGTATGATTTTTCAGTAATCATAATGTCTGGGTCTGCATTTAGTCCACTTGCCACTATACTCACTCAGAACAAATTAACTAGAAACAACTGCACAGAATGGAAACGTAACCTTGACATCATTTTAACTACGGAGGATCACATATATGTCCTCACCACCCCATGCCTCGAAGAACCCACTACAAATGCTTCGGTAGCTGCTAAATGCTAGTTCGATAAATGGAAGAAATAAAATGAATGGCGCGTTGCTACATTATGGCCTCTATGGCTGATGTGTTGTAATACCAATTCCAATCGAATGATTCTGCCAATGCCATTATCAAGAACCTCAAAGAAATGCTTAGGGAACATTACAGACCTGCTAGATAGGTTGCTATATAAAAGATAATGAGTGCGAAGATGTCAGAAGGGACTCTAGTCACAGAACATGTTTTAAAAATGATTGGTTATTTAAATGAAATGGAGACCCTAGGTGCCAACATCGACGTACAGACCCAAGTTATTATGATCCTCAATTCGCTGTCATTGTCATTCGCTCAATTTAAACTTAACTATAACATGAATCAAATGAATTTCTCAATGACTGAATTAATAAGTTCTTTATTGGCAGCGAAAAGGGTGATCAAATCTGGGGGCAATGTTTTAAACATTGAGAAAAGCTCTTCATCCTCCCGATCTGCTCCAAAAGGAAAGAAAGGGAAGAAGAAGGCTGGCACTGGTGATCTAATTGATAGACCGGTCCCTAAGATTGTAAAATCTAAGGGTAAAGGTAAGGGCAAGGGAAAGGCAGGTGACCAAGGCAAAGGAAAGTGTTTTCAATGCGGTGAGAAGGGCCACTAGAAAAGAAACTGTCCACAATTCTTAGCTATAAGAGTTCAAGGTGTGATCTAATCACATGTGATTGAAGTAAGTTTTATAACGGATACTTCAAACACTTGGTGCATTGTTTCTGGTGTGACTAACCATATCTGTAATTTGTTGCAGGGGTTCAGATCAACTAGGAAATGCAGTGATGGAGAGATCGTGCTGACTCTAGGATCTAGTGCAACTGTTCTGCGACTGTTATAGGAGTGGTAGTTTTAGAATTTGAGGACAATAAGACTTTGGTTTTATCAGATGTAATTTCATCCCTTTAATGAGACATAATTTAATTTCAATTTCTGATTTATCGAATAAAAGTTATTCTTTTTATTTTGGAACTGAAGTGGTCATTAAAAGAAATGGTTCTTTTATATGTTCTAGTGTTGAAACTAATGGCTTATATGTGATCACTTTGAATATTTCTAATGATTCTAATATGGAACTTAATAACTCAGTGCTAACTGTACCATCTAAAAGAAAGAAACCTTCCACTAATTCAACAAGGCTTTGGCATATGAGGCTTGGCCATATCAATTTAAATAGGATTGGCAGACTAGTCAAAGAAAGGATCTTAGGCAATTTGGTTCTCAAACCAATGGATGTCTACGAGTCTTGTTTAGAGGGTAAGATGACCATAAGGTCCTTTCCTGTAAAGGGTAATAGGTCCAATGCATTATTGGAATTAGTTCATATTGATGTGTATGGACCAATAAATATTAGAGCAAGGGGTGGTTATGAGTATTTCATCACATTTACTGATGACCACTCTAGGTATAGATGTGTACCTAATGCAACAAAAGTCTGAAGCCTTTAAAAGTTCAAAGAGTTTAGGGCTGAAGTGGAAAAGTAATTGGGCACACATATCAAAACCATACGATCTGATCGAGGTAGCGAGTACCTCTTTAATGATTTTATTGATCACCTCGTACAGAATGGAATTCTATCATAGTTGACTGCACCCGGTACCCCTCAGTAGAACGGTGTAGCGGAGAGAAGGAACCGGACTCTTTTAGACATGACTAGGTAGATGATGAGTTATTCCGAGTTGCCATTATTCTTTGGGGTTATGCTTTGGAAACAGCTACGTACATACTAAATCTTGTTCCAAGAAAATTCGTTCCTAAGACACCACGGGAGATGTGGATTGGACTCAAGCCCTCTTTGTAACATCTTTGGATATGGGGGTGTCTAGCACATGCGCTGAAAGGAAAGATAAGCAAATTGAAAGCTAGATAAGAAGTATGTTACTTTGTAGGGTATCCAAAGGGTATTTATGGGTTGTATTTTTATGATCCAAGAGAATAGAAAGTGTTTGTTAGTACAAATGCTATTTTCTTGGAGGATGATTATCTCATGAACCAAAAACCTAAGGGAAGGATAGTTCTGAAAGAGATAGAAGGAGAGCCCTCAGTCCTACCTGCAGTTGATAACGATGTAAGACAAGAAAATACCAATTCTTCACCCATTTTTGCACCGGTACCTCGTTGTAGTGGGAGGATGGTCAGCCAGCCTGACAAATACATGTTCTTAGGAGAAGTTTTTGAAGCGGTCTTTATAGAGCCACATATGAAGAGGCAATGACTGATGTTGATTCAGCTCATTAGGCTAAAGCTATGAAGGCTGAATTGGAATCTATGGATTTTAATTAGGTTTGAGATCTTGTAGAACTTCCTGCCAATATTAAACCCATTGGCTGTAAGTGGGTCTACAAGAGGAAAAGAGGATCCGATGGAAAGGTTGAGACCGTTAAGGCAAGACTTGTAGCGAAAGGTTATACTCAAAGAGAGGGCATTGATTATAAGGAAATTTTCTCACCGGTAGCCATGCTCAAATCCATCAGAATACTCTTATCCATTGCGGCATGCTTAGATTATGAGATCTGGCAGATGGACATCAACACTGCATTCTTGAATGACAGAGGAGGATAGCTATATACGACAACCAAAAGGGTTCATAGCTGGTGGGAAAGGTAACTTGGTATGCAAGTTGCAAAAGTCCATTTATGGGCTTAAGCAAGCATTTAAGAGTTGGAACATTCATATTGACCAAGCAATCATGTCGTTTAGTTTCATACAGAATTTGGATGAGCCTTGTGTATACAAGAAGTGTGAAGGAAAAGTAGTGGCTTTTCATGTTCTTTATATTGATGACATTCTGCTCATTGGAAATGATGTGGGGCATTGTCATCAGTTAAGGTTTGCTAGCTAGTACTTTCTGTCGCGCCCGCCCCGAAGGCGGGGGGCGGTCCCCTCGTGGGTCGCGACCGTTTTAAAAGGAAATTAAATAAAATAGGGTAAAAGGCTAAAAGCAGTGAACTAAGGCGGGGAAGAAAATGTGTGAAAGTACGTACAAGTGGGAGTAGGGCTAGAAAAAGTTTTCAGAGTCGCCACCTAACATTTATCAGGAGTTAGGATCCCTGCAAAGACGATTAGAGTAATCATCTTTGACTTTTGAGAAAACGATTTGAGAAGAGTGGGGCCCTTTTAAAAGTGTGACTCTTGATAGTCATGCAAAACCAGAGTTCTTGAAGTGGGTTCGGGGACTCGATTATGTCGAGGGAAGGTATTAGGCACCCTCGAACATCCGTGACACACGGTTGCCATTTTAGTGGTTTTCATAGTAACGGGGCGTAAGTAAGGAGTAGTATGATACATATATTATAAATTAAATGTGAGCATCCGTGACATGCGGTTGCCGATTTACGTATCTCGACACGAGATAGTTTTGAAAGAGAATAGTTATGTATACGTATCTCAACTCGAGATAGTTTGAAAGTATGTATACGTATCTTGATACGAGATAGTTTGAAAGTATGTACGTATCTCGACACGAGATAGTTTGAAAGAAATAGTTATGGCCGCACCCGAGTATGGGTTGCATACGTATCTCGACTCGAGAATCAGGCCGTACGTAGTTCTGTGCTGTGTATGTGTGTGAGTTTTTTGGTCGATCTAGACCGTGGGTGTATAAAATAATGTTTTTGAGTAAAGTCGGTGTAGCTAGGAACTTTAACCTGTACGGTGTAGTCCTAGACTTTAACCTTGAGAAAGTAGTGAGTTTTGAGAAAGTGTTTTTGAATAAAAAGTTGGGGTAGATCGACCGTGCGATGAGTTTCTGTATTTTGTTTTTTTAAAATTTTTTTGTCTTTTTGTTTTATGTGCCAGAAGTAAGGGTCGGTGCCCATGTGAGTGAGAAAGTGTTTTGAAAGTAAGGGTCAGTGCCCAGTGCTTTGAAAAGGTGCCGGAAGTACGGGTCGGTGCCCAGTGAAAAAAGAGTGTACCGGAAGTATGGGTCGGTGCCCGATGATGTAAAAAAGGTGATGTGAAAATTTTACCGGAAGTACGGGTCGGTGCCCTGTGGTAAAAATGTATACCGGAAGTATGGGTCGGTGCCCTGTGGAAGAGGTTTGAAAGTAGTCGTGAAATAATTGATAAGTTCATACGTTTGTTACATATAATAAGTATGTACAAGAGTAAGTAAATAAAGCAGTAAAGGCGGAATATCCAACCAGTGGATTTATAGGGAAGCCGCACTACTAAGAGTATGAGTTTTAGTATGTTACCTGTGCAGAGGCGACTATTGAAGTTCAGTCGATGTTTGTTGAGAAAGGATGAAAGAAATCCGAGAAGCGTTGCAGAAATAATCCGAGGAGGCCTAAGTCGTATTTCGACACAAAATCGACTTAAATAGACGTCATGGTTGGGTCCGGAAGGGCCGGAAGAGTCAGTTTCCGTGCGTATACTATATGTATGAATAGTACCCGTATGTATGAATAGTACCGTACGTATGAATAGTACCCGTATGTATGAATAGTACCTATACGTATGAATAGTACCCGTATGTATGAATAGTACCTATACGTATAAATAGTATCTGTACGTATATTGTATGTATGAATAGTACCCGTATGTATGAATAGTGTATGCATGAATAGTATCCGTATGTATACTGTATGTATGAATAGTACCCGTATGTATACTGTATGTTTGAATAGTACCCGTACATATACTGTATGTATGAGATTAGAGGTGCTTATGATGGAGTTTGGATTTTATTTGGCTAATGTACCCAAACAGGGCTTAGGAGAGAAAAAGGGTTAGGGATTCCCAAACAAAGCCTAAGAGGGAGAGTGAATTGGTGAAAAATTTTGGAATGGGGGGCCTTGTATTTATAGGAAAAAATTTTATTAAAAAATAATTTAATTAAAAATAATAATTATAATAAAGTAATAAAATATCTAGATATTGTGTGTGTGCACCGCGTTCTCTGGGATTTTCAGAAAGCTACGCGGTTGAAAACTGGACCGGTGGGTACTCTCGACTAACATAGAATTTTGAAGTCGGAATCGGATTTTTAAAACGTTGTGTGACCCATATTCGGCACCAGTTGTGCCAGAACGCGACAATCGAGGTGAACTGTCCAGAATCCGGCGTCAGAATGAGACGAAATTACATGGATCCCTTTATTTTAATGCGAGGAGTATTTTTCTCCAATCAGAAAGTGACTCCTATGGCGCGATTGGCTCAAATCTGGATTACTTAGTCGCTAAGCAAAGAAAATATCTAGATATCTGTATAAGCGTCGCGCTTTCGAATTTTCTGGAAGGCAGTGCGACGAAAACTTGGACTTCCGTGGTCCTCTCGACTAACATAGAATTTTGAAGTCGGAATCGGATTTTTAAAACATTGTGTGACCCATATTCGGCACCAGTTGTGCCAGAACGCGACAATCGAGGTGAACTGTCCAGAATCCGGTGTCAGAATGAGACGAAATTACATGGATCCCTTTATTTTAATGCGAGGAGTATTTTTTTCCAATCAGAAAGTGACTCCTATGGCGCGATTGGCTCAAATCTGGATTACTTAGTCGCTAAGCAAAGAAAATATCTAGATATCTGTATAAACGTCGCGCTTTCGAATTTTCTGGAAGGCAGTGCGACGAAAACTTGGACTTCCGTGGTCCTCTCGACAAACGCAAAATATTAGTGCAAAAATGAAATTCTTGAAACACTATATGACTCGTATTAAGCATCTGTCTTGACAAATCCGTTAATTAAACTACACTTTTTTCGGAATCCGGTATCGGACTGAGATGAAATTTTAGGGATTTCTCCGTCTCGATGTGAAAAGTACTTTAATCCAGATCGAAAATGTCACAGCCGATTTGATCTCGAAGACCAAGGCTTTCTGACGATTTATCAGTATAAATTGACGCGCCTGTGAGTGACCTTATCGCAGTTTTGCAACTTTCTTCGTCTGATGGCAACGAAATTTTTGAAGGCTCTTCATCTTGATAAATATGATTTTTTGGCATCAATTTTAAACCTTCTGAAGTTCTCTGGCGATGAAATAGAATTTTTCCGTTTGATTTCTACGCCTGATAAAGTACTTTTTCCAGATCCGGTGTTCAATTAAGATGAAATTTTAGGAAGTCCTCGGTAATGTCACGCACTTCCATTCTGTCATGAAAAATGTTTGTTCTGATATCCTAAAAGCTAAAAAAGTAATCCCGATCCTTCTCTGGCAAATAGCAGATTTGTCCAAACTTTAAACAATGAGTACTTCTTCGTCCGTGGTTCGATTTTGACGATTCGAAGTCTAGGGACCTTGTATTTATAAGCTCTTCCTACCCATCGGATTCGATGTGCCTTATCTGTCCACCTCTTTGTAGGTGGGAAAAAAAACGGGCATCTACGGCTGACCCGACATGCTTTTGAAACCATATTGGTGGGTATTCAAATTGACAATAACTTGATTTGACATTTGATTTGACCTCCGGATATTCTGACTAGGACTCTACCTTTTTCTTCCTCGATTTGCGTACCCAGTGGGCCCCCTTGTAACAGTTATTTCTTTTTTTTGGTAGGTCAAAATGGGGTGTCTACAGCTGCCCCTCTTTGTCATGTTTTGCGAAGCAAATCGTGACAAAGAAACAAGACGACCCATTTTGACCCTTTTCGTTTAAGGGATGAGAATAAGTAAAAAGACGTGCCAGAGTAGGCAAGTAGGTATGAGGTGCCAACGTAGGTGAGTGAATGTGAAATGCCAAAGTAGGCAAGTGAGTATGAGGTATGTAGGCGAGTGAATGTGAAATGCCATCGTAGGCAAGTGAGTATGAGGTGCCAACGTAGGCGAGTGAATGTGAAATGCCATCGTAGGCAAGTGAGTATGAGGTGCCAACGTAGGCGAGTGAATGTGAAATGCCATTGTAGGCAAGTGAGTATGAGGTGCCAATGTAGGCAAGTGAATGTGAAATGCCATTGTAGGCAAGTGAGTATGAGGTGCCAACGTAGGTGAGTGAATGTGAAATGCTATCGTAGGCAAGTGAGTATGAGGTGCCAATGTGGGCAAGTGAATATGAGTACCTACCAGAGTAGGCAAATAGCTCCGCTGGGGATTGAGAGCGTTACCAGAAAGGGTGAACGACTCTGTTGGAGATTCACATGAGAATCGAGTAGAAGAGGGATGGTGTAGTCAAGAAGTGCATAACCGCGTAATCTCAAACTCTAACCAAACAAGTAGTCAAGTGAGGGTATGGTCGAGCTCTTAAAGCTGCCTACATATCTCCCGTCGGGAGAATCAGACCGAGCGTAGTTCATACTAACCTGGGTAGCTGAGAGATGGTGGGAGACGGTGTAGTCGAGAAGTGCGTAGCCGCGTAATCTCGAATCTTTAACAAAAAATGTAGTAAAGTGAGGGTATGGTCGAGCCTTTATAGGGGCCTATGTATCACCTGTCGGAGAATCAGACCGTACGTAGTTCGTACTACGATAGAATAAGAGTGATAAAAAATGTGATACGAGAGAGCAAAATGCCACGTCGGGGCGTGATTGCTGTGTGTGAGATAACGAAATGCCACATGGGGCGTGATTGCTGTGAGATAAGAGAGCAAAATGCCGCGTCGGGGCGTGATTGCTGTGAAGTTATAGAGTGGCAAAATGCGATTCGCGTGATTGCCTTGAATATAAGAGACGAGAATAGCAAAGTCCGATACGGGTAATTGCCGTGGAGGTAAGGTCAACAGAATGCGCTGCGCGTGACTGTTGAAGATATGAGAGAGCAAAATGCCGAGTAAGGCGTGATTGCTGTAAAGATTTTGAGATAAGAGATGCAAAATGCCTCATGAGGCGTGATTGCTGTGAAGATTCGAGAGCAAAATGCCACGTGGGGCGTGATTGTTGTGAGGAGTGATGAAATTAGCGAAATGCAGTATGCGTGATCGCCGTGAAATGATGGGGATAGCAAAATATGATGCGCGTGATTGCTATAGAGTGCGGGAGGGTAAGAGAAATACCTGATGCTTGATGCCGATGAAAGTTGGATACCGTTTGAGGGACTTATACCTGATGGTAGGTGATATGAACAGGACGCCACTTGACGGACTCACTCCTGATATTGAATGATAGATGATGACGTGAATAGGATGCCCCTTGATGGCCGTATTCCTGATTTCAGTGACAGATAATGTGAATAGGACGCCTCTTGACGGGCTTACTCCCGATTCCAGTGATTGATAGTGTGAATAGGATGCCACTTGACGGACTCACTCTCCTGAGCTTGAAGATGTGATTGGGAAGCCTCTTGACGGACTTATTCCCGGTAGTGAGATTGTAAATGGGATACTTCTTGACAGATTTATTCCCGGTTCCGATGATGAATCTGATGCCGAATAGAAAATAGCATGCTGCTATACCTGGTGCTAGAAATGAATAGTGGACGGGACGCCGCTGGGGGTCTTATACCTGATGCTGATTTTGATTATGGATTCTGATGATGAATGAACAGGATGCCGCTTAAGGGTCTCATACCTGATTCCTGATTTGAGCGTGAACGGTTAGACCTGAGCGAGGGATAGATTTCTTGACAATCCACCGAGGAGAAGACCGGTTTGATATGTAGATCCGAGTAGATGGATCAATGTGAAGTTGGCGAGTCTGAGCAAGGGTTGATATAGTGGCTCAGTTAGTGGTGAGCTTTTGGGCTATTTGAGAGGATTGCCGGAACCAGTTGCCCCTGCTATAAAAGTATGCATTGTCTGCTATGCTGAAAGATATGAATGCATTTTGAAAGTTATGTCATGCTAAGTATACGTATTTATAAGAGTATGATGCAGGAATCTATCATCTGTGAAAGAATGCTCATGAGTTAGTGGATATTGACCGTCTTGTCGCCTGTTGAGTACTAGAAGACAAAGTATTTGACTGTGCGGGCTCAGTGCCCCAGTGATCATCCTTCAGAAGGACCCAGTTTTTCAGTATTTGATTTCTCTCGAGCTTTCCTTCTCTCTGAAACCATTTTTACCTTCGGTGCCCTCACGGGTTTTCACCGAATCCGGTTATGTGATTATTGCACTTCAGTGTATCCTGTGATTTGAAAGTATGTGGCACTCCCGTCATTTGGAATGATGCAAGTATGTGATTTAGTGAACCCAACAAGGCTTGTATAAATCAAAGTGGACTTTATTGGGTTGTAATGAAGGCCAGGGTCATGGGTTGAGAAATGAAAGGGATCGCATGAAGGCTCAAAGTATATTTTGAAAAGTCGGTTGAGATTCCTGAGATCACCTTATGCCCCGCGTCGTTCCTTCTTTTGATTTTTCTCTTTTCCTTTTTGTTTTTGTTTTTGTCTTCATCCCAATCTAGTGTGGGGTATGTTATCGCTGAGTAAAGTATGTATTGGGGAGAATTACCCCAGTTTGAAGTATGCATCCGAGTCAGATTGTATCTTTTTTGTGGATGTGCTCCAGCTTTGCATTGAGTTCTCTTTTTGCTTGCTTTCTTTTTCTTTTTCCTTTTGGCATTACCCCAGTTTAGGGGGTGATCCTCAGGGGTTTAAATTTGAAAAGAAATCATTGTATGGCTCGAGTAGGCTAACGAGGGAAAGTAGTGTATAGATAGCTGAAATGATTTCCTCTAATCATTTTGACACAAGTTGAGTCGAGTTCAGAGATCACATATATGCAACATTGAAGTTAGAGATCCTGAGAATGAGTATTTACTTTTCTGACCAGGATTGAGGGGCCCCATGTGGGCCAGCAGTGATCGTGATGACCTCTTTTGCTGAGATGTGGGGGGCAAAGATTGCCCTAGTCTATGTATGTCATGATCCTGAGAATGGACCAAGGACTGTTCTTGAATGCCCGTCGGCTATCTGCTCCGTTCTTGTGTCCTCAGATGATATCAAGCTGTCATAGAGAAGTATGCTTTTGTCACCTGATTCTTGTTAAGATGTGAGCATCGTCAGAGGATGAAATGGCCGATTTGTGAACTTGAGTCGTTTCTCGGTATGACCTTGTGTTGATCGTACTTTCAGGTAGAATCGAATACAACTTTGTTACGTCCGGAAGTCTAGTACAATGTCTAATTCGTATTCAACAAGTAGTAAGACAATTATATCCAACATACTCATGAGATTTAAGGAATGAGAGCAGATGACAATTATTGAATGATGCAAAGAATGAGTTTTGTTTTTGTTTTTTGTTTAAAAGTATGAGCTTATGCAAAGTAGACAAAGCATAAATTCAATAGTATGGAAAAACTGCCCCTGTATGGCAGATGATGAGGAGTAATGTTTCAAGACACTGGGCCGAGTATTGGGTCTCTTACGAGAGTCATCTTGGGCATGGACAGAGCTTGTGGATGTATATAGGTAGAAGTCGGCCTATTGGTTCAGTGGCTTGAAGGTTCGAACAATCGCGAATGCGCTGGTACTGCTCGGATTTGACCTCCGCGGATTTTGTCATCTACCCTGCTCAGGCTAAATGTTTGGATTTGGAAGTTGGATTTGAAAATCAGAGCTGTTTGGACTGGTTGTCCATTTAGACTTTCTCAATCTGTGGAGAAGTCGGTGATGCCGGGAGTAGGCTGAGCGTGTAGAAACTTCCCATGTTGACCTCTATAAAAAATGTACCTGCAGTGGAGGTCAAAAGAAGTAGAGGTAGACGTAAAGTTAGTAAGTCGCTTCAAAGAAAAGAAACAGGGATTCTTCTCCCAGTGACTCGTTAGAGATGAGAGAGTACTACCCTAGTATAATGTGTGTTCCCAAGGTATGAGATGCATCTGGATAGCCTTTCGGCGTCACCAAATGTCTTTGAAAAGTGGATTTGTCCTTGGGAAGTTTTATTTTTGTTTTTGAAAGGTGAAAATGAGCTTTCAAAAAAGTTTGGCAGCCTTTCGGCACCGTTTATGAGTTTTTTTTTTTTTTTTTTAAAAGTTTATCCAACCCTGGTCTATATACAGGTGCAAGGGGAAGATAAAGAATAATCGGGTAGCCTTTCGGCACCGTTTTATGATTTTGAGAGAGTGTATCCATCCTTATTAAAATGTAAGGATATGATGAGTAAGAATGCGCAGCCTTTCGGCGCCGTTTTGAGTTTGAAAGTTTTTTCCCCCCTTTGTTGTAAAAGCACAGGGGGAAGACAGAGAAGGATCTGGTAGCTCATCGGCACCGTTTATTGTTTTTTTGAAAAGTTTTCCGTCCCCAGTTTATATAAGGGGAGGATGGAAAAGAATTGGGCAGCCTAACGACGCCGTATTATGTTTTTTGAAAAGTTTTTCCACCCTTGGTTTATATAAGGGGATGATAGAAAAGAATCGGACAGCCTATCGGCACCGTTTTGTATTTTGAAAAGTTTTGAATGCACATGTGCAGAATGTGACTATGTGGAGAGGTTGACATCTAATGTAGACTTATTTAGGTCCGGTTCTCGAACCTTCAAACCTCCAGTGCCGTAACACTTTCTCAGGTTGGTGGTTTCGAGCGGAGGAACTTTCGGTGCTGGTACCGACGGTACTACCGCAACGGCCATGCCACTTACTGATCCTCCTATCTAATCTAAAAAGGTTTCAGTTTCAGTTTTAGAAACGGGTTATGTCATGCTTGATGCAAGTGTGTAGTGTGTATAGCGGTAAAGTACGACATTGGCCTTGTAGTTTCAGTATGGCATTGGCCTTGCAGTGTCTTTTGAGTCGCAAGTACCTGTGTAAACAAGTTTATAACCTAAAAAAGAATTATAGAATTATAGAGTAGTTAGTGAAAGAAATGCCCCTTTAGAATATGAAAACCACCAAAGTGATGGCCTGAGTTCTCTTAACGCTCTCAATCCCCAGCAGAGTCGCCAGCTGTCGTGCCCGCCCCGAAGGCGGGGGGCGATCCCCTCGTGGGTCGCGACCGTTTTAAAAGGAAATTAAACAAAATAGGGTAAAAGGCTCAAAGCAGTGAACTAAGGCGGGGAAGAAAATGTGTGAAAGTACATACAAGTGGGAGTAGGGCTAGAAAAAGTTTTCAGAGTCGCCACCTAACATTTATCAGGAGTTAGGATCCCTGCAAAGACGATTAGAGTAATCATCTTTGACTTTTGAGAAAACGATTTGAGAAGAGTGGGGCCCTTTTAAAAGTGTGACTCTTGATAGTCATGCAAAACCAGAGTTCTTGAAGTGGGTTCGGGGACTCGATTATGTCGAGGGAAGGTATTAGGCACCCTCGAACATCCGTGACACACGGTTGCCATTTTAGTGGTTTTCATAGTAACGGGGCGTAAGTAAGGAGTAGTATGATACATATATTATAAATTAAATGTGAGCATCCGTGACATGCGGTTGCCGATTTACGTATCTCGACACGAGATAGTTTTGAAAGAGAATAGTTATGTATACGTATCTCAACTCGAGATAGTTTGAAAGTATGTATACGTATCTTGATACGAGATAGTTTGAAAGTATGTACGTATCTCGACACGAGATAGTTTGAAAGAAATAGTTATGGCCGCACCCGAGTATGGGTTGCATACGTATCTCGACTCGAGAATCAGGCCGTACGTAGTTCTGTGCTGTGTATGTGTGTGAGTTTTTTGGTCGATCTAGACCGTGGGTGTATAAAATAATGTTTTTGAGTAAAGTCGGTGTAGCTAGGAACTTTAACCTGTACGGTGTAGTCCTAGACTTTAACCTTGAGAAAGTAGTGAGTTTTGAGAAAGTGTTTTTGAATAAAAAGTTGGGGTAGATCGACCGTGCGATGAGTTTCTGTATTTTGTTTTTTTAAAATTTTTTTGTCTTTTTGTTTTATGTGCCAGAAGTAAGGGTCGGTGCCCATGTGAGTGAGAAAGTGTTTTGAAAGTAAGGGTCAGTGCCCAGTGCTTTGAAAAGGTGCCGGAAGTACGGGTCGGTGCCCAGTGAAAAAAGAGTGTACCGGAAGTATGGGTCGGTGCCCGATGATGTAAAAAAGGTGATGTGAAAATTTTACCGGAAGTACGGGTCGGTGCCCTGTGGTAAAAATGTATACCGAAAGTATGGGTCGGTGCCCTGTGGAAGAGGTTTGAAAGTAGTCGTGAAATAATTGATAAGTTCATACGTTTGTTACATATAATAAGTATGTACAAGAGTAAGTAAATAAAGCAGTAAAGGCGGAATATCCAACCAGTGGATTTATAGGGAAGCCGCACTACTAAGAGTATGAGTTTTAGTATGTTACCTGTGCAGAGGCGACTATTGAAGTTCAGTCGATGTTTGTTGAGAAAGGATGAAAGAAATCCGAGAAGCGTTGCAGAAATAATCCGAGGAGGCCTAAGTCGTATTTCGACACAAAATCGACTTAAATAGACGTCATGGTTGGGTCCGGAAGGGCCGGAAGAGTCAGTTTCCGTGCGTATACTGTATGTATGAATAGTACCCGTATGTATGAATAGTACCGTACGTATGAATAGTACCCGTATGTATGAATAGTACCTATACGTATGAATAGTACCCCTATGTATGAATAGTACCTATACGTATAAATAGTATCTATACGTATATTGTATGTATGAATAGTACCCGTATGTATGAATAGTGTATGCATGAATAGTATCCGTATGTATACTGTATGTATGAATAGTACCCGTATGTATACTGTATGTTTGAATAGTACCCGTACATATACTGTATGTATGAGATTAGAGGTGCTTATGATGGAGTTTGGATTTTATTTGGCTAATGTACCCAAACAGGGCTTAGGAGAGAAAAAGGGTTAGGGATTCCCAAACAAAGCCTAAGAGGGAGAGTGAATTGGTGAAAAATTTTGGAATGGGGGGCCTTGTATTTATAGGAAAAAATTTTATTAAAAAATAATTTAATTAAAAAAAATAATAATAATAAAGTAATAAAATATCTAGATATTGTGTGTGTGTACCGCGTTCTCTGGGATTTTCAGAAAGCTACGCGGTTGAAAACTGGACCGGTGGGTACTCTCGACTAACATAGAATTTTGAAGTCGGAATCGGATTTTTAAAACGTTGTGTGACCCATATTCGGCACCAGTTGTGCCAGAACGCGACAATCGAGGTGAACTGTCCAGAATCCGGCGTCAGAATGAGACGAAATTACATGGATCCCTTTATTTTAATGCGAGGAGTATTTTTCTCCAATCAGAAAGTGACTCCTATGGCGCGATTGGCTCAAATCTGGATTACTTAGTCGCTAAGCAAAGAAAATATCTAGATATCTGTATAAGCGTCGCGCTTTCGAATTTTCTGGAAGGCAGTGAGACGAAAACTTGGACTTCCGTGGTCCTCTCGACTAACATAGAATTTTGAAGTCGGAATCGGATTTTTAAAACATTGTGTGACCCATATTCGGCACCAGTTGTGCCAGAACGCGACAATCGAGGTGAACTGTCCAGAATCCGGTGTCAGAATGAGACGAAATTACATGGATCCCTTTATTTTAATGCGAGGAGTATTTTTCTCCAATCAGAAAGTGACTCCTATGGCGCGATTGGCTCAAATCTGGATTACTTAATCGCTAAGCAAAGAAAATATCTAGATATCTGTATAAGCGTCGCGCTTTCGAATTTTCTGGAAGGCAGTGCGACGAAAACTTGGACTTCCGTGGTCCTCTCGACAAACGCAAAATATTAGTGCAAAAATGAAATTCTTGAAACACTATATGACTCGTATTAAGCATCTGTCTTGACAAATCCGTTAATTAAACTGCACTTTTTTCGGAATCCGGTATCGGACTGAGATGAAATTTTAGGGATTTCTCCGTCTCGATGTGAAAAGTACTTTAATCCAGATCGAAAATGTCACAGCCGATTTGATCTCGAAGACCAAGGCTTTCTGACGATTTATCAGTATAAATTGACGCGCCTGTGAGTGACCTTATCGCAGTTTTGCAACTTTCTTCGTGTGATGGCAACGAAATTTTTGAAGGCTCTTCATCTTGATAAATATGATTTTTTGGCATCAATTTTAAACCTTCTGAAGTTCTCTGGCGATGAAATAGAATTTTTCCGTTTGATTTCTACGCCTGATAAAGTACTTTTTCCAGATCCGGTGTTCAATTAAGATGAAATTTTAGGAAGTCCTCGGTAATGTCACGCACTTCCATTCTGTCATGAAAAATGTTTGTTCTGATATCCTAAAAGCTAAAAAAGTAATCCCGATCCTTCTCTGGCAAATAGCAGATTTGTCCAAACTTTAAACAATGAGTACTTCTTCGTCCGTGGTTCGATTTTGACGATTCGAAGTCTAGGGACCTTGTATTTATAAGCTCTTCCTACCCATCGGATTCGATGTGCCTTATCTGTCCACCTCTTTGTAGGTGGGAAAAAAAACGGGCATCTACGGCTGACCCGACATGCTTTTGAAACCATATTGGTGGGTATTCAAATTGACAATAACTTGATTTGACATTTGATTTGACCTCCGGATATTCTGACTAGGACTCTACCTTTTTCTTCCTCGATTTGCGTACCCAGTGGGCCCCCTTGTGACAGTTATTTCTTTTTTTTGGTAGGTCAAAATGGGGTGTCTACACTTTCGATATGGAGGATCTATGAGAGGCGAGCTATATCCTTGGGATAAAGCTCTTTCGGGATCGTAAGTGAAAGATAATGGGATTATCTCAAGCTAGTTATATCGAGAAGGTACTAACTTGGTTTTCCATAGATAACTTGAAGAAAGGTTTATTACCTTTCAGGCATGGTTTAGCATTCTTCAAGGACCAGTGTCCTAAGATACAAGAAGAGGGGAATCACATGGTAGGAGTTCCCTAAGCTTCGGCAATGGGAAGTCTTATGTATGCGATATTATGCACTAGTCAAGAAATTTGCTTTTTCGGTGCCATGATTAGCAGGTATCAGTCGAATCCAGGTCCAGAGCACTGGACAGCCGTTAAGCACATTCTTAAGTACTTGAGAAGGACTAAGATTACATGCTTATGTACGACGACGATGAGTTAATTCTAGTGGGATACATTAACTCGGACTTTATATCAGATAAAGATTTGAGGAAGTCGACATCCGGACATCTCTTTACCTTGGGAGGTGGTGTTGTTAGTTGGAGGAGCATTAAGCAGAAATGCATTACAGACTCAACTACAGAAGCTGAGTATGTGGCTACTTGTGATGCCGTAAAGGAAGTTGTTTGGCTCAAGAAGTTCCTTATGGAGCTCGAGGTGGTACCAGTGTCACTATCACCTATTACGCTATACTGCAATAATAGTAGGGCAGTGGCTCAGTCCAAGGAGACAAGGAACCATGGAAAGGGAAAGCATGTAGAACGAAAATATCATCTAATTCGAGATATTGTTCAACGTGGAGATGTGACTGTCACCAAGATTGCCACCGCTGACAATCTTGTGGATCAGTTTACAAAGGCCTTGCCACAGAAGCTCTTTGATCATCATCTAGATAGTCTAGGTCTCAAATGTAGTCCTGAATGGTCATGAGTGCAATTGGGAGTTTGTTGGGTTTGTTACCTCAAACCATTACTTTATGTATGAGATATTGGCATTTTAATATATGGATATCAGCTTTACATTTCATTATGTATGTTTCTTTCATAAGATGGTTGTTAACCCTTAAGTGTCATAGTAAGTAATTCGTCTGTGTATGAGATACATACAAGTGAGATATGAATTACAATTCTTTGATACTTAGAATTTGTCACAGTGGATGATGAGACAGGATATCTCATCAGGTTTACACTATAGCATGATTAACTACCATTGGATGGAGTGATGAATCCCAATCACTAGAGTATAACTCTTAGTTACTATGATAGTGTTTATAGTGCATTGACGGACCTAAGTTATTGTATTGACACTTAAGACTGTCAACAGTCGATAGGAACTCATAACTTGTATAAGGTATGTGTTCTTAATCTCGAGACGATTATGGACACAGACTGTAGATGTAGCTGCTTTGACTTACCAATCAGTGAGGTCTATAAAAGATCAACACCTGGGTATCTTGGGTATGTCATGTTCATAGGGTTGTGAACATATATTGTCAAGATAGAATCTACCCTCTGATCAAGAGTAAGCATTCCCTTGAGAATGTCACCAAGTTGATTACTGAGAACTGCAGTTTTGTTGATAAGATTTATCAACATGTTTAGTAATCATGAAGGGTGAATAGGACTCAAGGAATGAAAGATGTAATCACTATTCAGGTTGACAATAATAGTTTATCCGACTAACTGAATATGATTATAAATGCTGATGGTAGAGGGACATTAGTACACCATACAAGTCTAGTTATTGCTTCGGATATGTTCTTCTGCGTTGGGGTGCATTTATCGTTTTATAGTGGTGTAAACGTTAACTGACCAGTTGGTTAATTTGCTGATCAAAGAGTTTGGTTATGGAAATTAACAACTGGTCTGAGCCAACAATTAAGAACCTAAGAAGTCCCACTCTTAGCTCCACTAGGATGCTTGGAAGGTACAAGACGATGCTGTCAAGACAAGTTCGATTGATCGAAAGTTCATCATTCGATCTAAGATTCGATCGATCGAAGCCACTTCGATCAATCGAAGGCTTAAAGTTGGTTTGGAAATTTATAAATAGGGCAGCTGCGTACATAATTTCTTAATCGTCGTTTTATCACTCAGAGAGTTGCAGAAAATAATTTAGGGTATCCAAACCTTCTCTATCCCTTCCAGTAGAGATCCCACCATCTCTAGCCTTCTCGAAAGCGTTCAAAGGAGACATAGGAGTGAAGACCATCTAGAAGAGGCTATTGTACCATCAAGGAAGAAGTGAATCAGAATTGGGTTCAAGAGTGTTAGGTATAAACTCTTCTCTCTCTTGTTTTACGCATATATGGAATTGACAAGTAGTAGATCCAGGCATACTAAAAACTTTTTAAATTTTGTTCTTCCGCTGTGCATATAAATAAGTTTTTGAAACCTATTTTCCCTTCAATTTCTCTGTCTCAACATATAGATCCATAGAGTTTATAGTCGTATTGTCAGATACTATTTCTAGCATTAATTCCCGACTTTTGTCATCATTTACTTCCAACGGCATAAACTTGGTAACTTGAAATCCTAGAACCGACGGATACCTACACGTGAACTTCAATCGAACCCGTGTGTGATCAATCCTCATTTTCTGACTAACTTCCATAACAATTTCAGTATACTCAGCGTCAGTTCTCATTCGAATGAACTTTCGACTGTCCATATCATAGTATACACCATCAGGTCCAGTGCTGTAGCACCTGAATTTTTCTAGAAATACCACGTAGGATATTAGAAATTAGTGATGTTGCCACCAAGGTTGTCAGTTATTCGCAATATTTTTCACATCAGTATGTTGAAGGAGTATCATCAGGGCGGGACACCACATGTAATCGACTTCAAGAACATTGAGGCGAATAACGTGTCTTACATAGAGAAACCCATCAAGATTTTGGGTCGAGAAACCAAGAAGTTGAGGAACAAGGAGATCCCATTGGTGAAAGTTCAATGGAATCATCATGACGAAAGAGAAGCTTCGTGGGAAATGGAGTCAGAGATGCGAGAGAAATATCCTTTTTTGTTTTGTACCTAGATAAGCTCTGATTTCGAGGACGAAATCCTTTAATAGGTGGTGGAAGATGTAAAACCTGTAATTTTCTTTCATTGATAATATCAGTTTTTCGAATTTCTGTATTGGACTGACTATATTATTATATTATTATTTTAATTATCTGACGGTACGGTCGGTAGTAACCGTACCGACTCAGCCATAATAAGATTTAACTTAGTCCCGTACCCAGACCCGGACATTACAAATAATACTCGGTTGCACGTAAATCGAGACCGACACATATACCGAGGAACTTATCCACGCAAACCGAGGAAGTGGCACAAAACCCGAGGTGGGCTCCACATGGCCGGCCACATGGAAGCTACATGCAACCCCATTGACACATGTCACCACCCTATGTGACACTTGTCCACATGTGGGACACTTGTCCACATGTGCACATGCAAACATGCATGAAGACACCTCCCCCTCCACCATCTTTATATAACCATGCATATACTCATGCATTTCATTTTCTTTGGCCTAAAAATCTGCACATGGAGAGAAGGCTAGGAGGTTAGAGATACATAGAGAGATAAAAGAGAAGTTAGGAGGAAAATCAAGAGTTGATCCTCCATTTCCTTGTGAGCACCTTCATATACACACTCATATACTTACATCCACATCACCATGGGGACTTAGGAGCTGTGATTATAAGTCTTAGAAGTCCAAGAAGATTCCTAGAAGAAAGAAAAGTCAAGAAGTTAAGAAGAAGAAGGAGTTCATCCTTGAAGTTTGAAGTTCAAGCTCTATTAAGCTCAAAAACAACATCTAAGCTCAATTTCAAGCTTTGGTGAGTAATTGTGAGTAATCTAAATCAATTTAGAACCCATATAATATGTACTAATGTTTAGTAGAAGTTTAATGTTTTTGTGTTGAAGTTTTCATGACATGCAAGACAAATCCATAAATCTGAGAAACTGAAACTCTCAGCAGAACATAGTTTAGTAAAATGAATGTTTTGTGCAGCTCAAAAATCCGAATTAAGCTAGGTTTTTTTGTGGTAAAATATAACTCATTTATCTACAAATAACTCTTCTATAGCTTAGTCTAGAAATCACTCCTTCATGGGTTAAATGCATGTACAACGCAGTGTTATAAATCTGAGAAACTGAAACTTTCAGCAGAACATAGTTTAGTAAAATAAATGTTTTGTGCAGCTCAAAAATCAGAATTAATCTAGATTTTTTTTGTGGTAAAAGCTAACTCATATATCTACAAATAACCCTTCTATAGCTCAGTCTAAAAACCCGTCCTTCATAGGTAAAATTCACGTACAATGCAGTACTATAAATCTGGGACAGAACAGTCCGAGATATAAGAAATGTCTTGTAAAATAAATAGTTTGAGTAGCTCAAAAATGTAATTGAAGCTAGATTTTTTTTATACATGAAGATATTCCTATTATCTATAATGTTTTAGTTTTGAGTTTGATCTACAAAGCAATTTATCATGCCTAAATAAATCTTGTTAATTCAGTCAACACAGTGAAAATGTATCTTGGCAGATTGTGTAGCTTTTTGTATGATGTTTTGTTATGCATGGTGTTGATTGTTGATGCTAGTTTTTCGGTACCTGTGTTGTTATGAAAATCTTTTGCTATGGTAGTGCTATCGCGTAGATGAGTATGTTAAGGGTTTCATCTATATGCTTATTGGTATTAAATTCATGTTATAAATCCATAAGCTACGTGCTATGTTTTCCATTGTTATGAATATAGTCTAATGACCGTTGAAAGTTCATACCCAAACTATAAGTATATTGTATGGCACGATTATTGCGTTGATAAATGATCGGGAAAGTTTCCATCGTAAGTATATTGAGAGGAAAACGGAATGTCGGACGTATAGCAAAATATTAACGGTTATAAATGGATGATATTAACGAACTAAACTACGAAACGTACGAACACGTAAAATAACGATAAAATCTTCGATAACAGATTTAAAGTGAATAAGGGACATTGGGCCTCGTTTCTAGTCGTGTGACTACCGGTCAAAGTTGATTCGTGAACTTTTGTGTCGTGTTTGGATAATTCTTGTAAAGTTGGTCTCTCGATTATTTCATGGAGTCGATTGGTGAGTTATGTTTTGTTCCTTGATCTGAGGATGGACATGACGTGTTCGGTCAAGTGCGGATGACCTGAGGATCGTCGTGACGTGTTCGATCAAGTGATTGATTATTTTTTCGCACCCTTGGACTGAGGATCGGCATGACGTGTTCGATTATATACGGGTGACCTGAGGATCGGCATGACGTGTTCGTCCAAGTGATTATTAATTTCCCGTACCCTTGGTCTGAGGATCGGCATGACGTGTTCGGTAACGTGCGGGCGACCTGAGGATCGGCATGACGTATTCGACCAAGAGATTGTTAATGTCCCACACACTTATGCCATTTGGGCGACAGTTTGAGTGCCGGTTGGGCGACAGTTAACTATTCATTGTTGAGTGTTGTTCTTTCTTGACCAGTAAATGCGTTTGGAGTTAAGTCTTCTTTCAGTCATTGTCATTGGTCAGTTCAGTTCTGGGTTAAGTTTCAAAGGGAATGATTGGGTTTAAATAAGACATGGTTTTGAGAATGAGAAAAGACGAACAAGGCATAGTATCGAGAATAAGAAATGATGAACGAGATATGGTTTCGAGAAATAAGAAGAGATGAAGAATAACTTACCTTGGTGGTAACCTTAAGGGGACCTTCACTTAGCTTAACCGCTAACGGCTTTTCATGCCGCTGGACCTTCCGCGTCAAGCCTTTGCAGGTCCAGACAGAGCCGACTGTTATCAAGATACTGACTTTACTACTGAAGACTATGCTGGTGAAGATTACTACGAGAAAGGCTACGGTTTCGCCAGCTGAAGACTTTGGAGCTTTTCTTTTATTATAGTTCTGTTATTATTATGTTAGTGATGTAATAGTTTAGCTGGTCTTGTAATATGTATCTTTTGGATATTTTTTGGCCTGTAATATAATACTGATGTAAGACTTGGATGTTTTAAATTTCTGCTTCCGCTGAACTTAGTCACTTTTCCATATCACATTATTGTTATAAGCATGTTTAGACAATCAGGTGACACTCACAACCAGTCACGTGTCTACGAACCCATAAAGGAAATTTATTTTTCCCTATTTTTAGTACTTCGGGGCGTGACAGGGATTTTTGGTATCAGAGCTTTAGGTTTAGACGCGCTCACTGATTGTCCTACACCTTAAGTTATGAGCCTAAGATTTACCTCGTATTAGTACTGACACTAAGTTAGCTCCTCTTGCATGACTATGGAGTCGAGCTTCGTTCATGATGATTTCGAAGGTCACTATAATCGCGACGGTCGTATCCAGCCTTCCGACCCTGTACTATATCGATAGCGGATCTGGTAGAGGGCAAGGCATATCTTGGAGGAGGACATACGGAGAGTTGTGCTTACCGATACATTACAGTATCCGGATCGAGTGTGGCCCGAGTCAATCCATGCTTCAAAGACTAACATACTTATTTACCAGGACCTTATCAGCATGACTCAGGACGAGGCACTATATGACGATATACTCTTCCCGATTATCATGGCCTCCCCAGCACCACCATTCTCACCCGACCCCATACCAGAGCCAGATGCTGATTCAGATCCCATAGATATAGATAGCGATGATGACATAGCGAGTGGAGAGGATTCTGCAGGCAGTGACCACTCAACAGACGACCCATCTAATGGTGACGACACAGATGACGACGGTGACCTGACAATTGAGGACGATCCGGTAAGTAGCGACGATGAGCCGATCGAGGAGGTTGACCCAGTAGACGATCTTCAGAGAGTAGGGGATGATGTACACGACCATCCAGCACCACCAGTTGACGAGGACAAGATGATACTAATGCCTGAGCAGAACCACGAAGCAGATCCAGCTGACATCGAGGAGGAATTCTTAGAGGACCCGTTATAGATAATAAGAGAGGAAAACTTTACCTTAGATATGGTAAGGGAGTACCATAGTAAGCAGTTATATCCTTTCTACTCATTCCACTCCTTTTGAGTAAATCGATGCCTTCTATTCTAATGGCCATTTCTTCTGAAAATGGTATCTATCTATTTTGTAAAGTGGCTCCGATTGCCATCAATAACTATTGTGATACACTCCTTGATAAGTAATTCATTTCCTTGAATTTTTAGAAATTCCCCAGTCAACAATTCTTGAGTATGTACCTTGATCATCTGATTCTTGACAAATTCTTTTGAGAACAAGTTCGATCACTAGTACTGGAAAGTCATTCTTTTGACTTATTATTCTTTGAACTAAAATCTTGAAAGTTCATTGTCTTTGAAATTATTCTAAATAAATTTGATTACTAATACTGCAAAGTCATTCTTTTTGACTTATTATCCCTTGAACAAATTCTTACAAGTTCATTTCATTTGAAATAATTCTAAATGAGTTCTTTGTTCTTGTTTTTGTTAGGAAATCAAAAACGTTGTACTCTCTGTACATCTTGACCTCTTATTGTCTCTCTCAGTTGCTACCTTATTCTTTATCAGTAGGGTTTCGTTTGGACTATTTCACTTATGAAATACCTAATTCTTATTTCATTCGTTGAAGGAATTATGCCATCAGTTACTTTCATTTCCTACAAATCTTGAGATACTACGATTACTTCCATAGTAATCAGTCATCCAATTATTGTTGGATTTACATTTTATTCTTGAATGGATCACATCATTCTACTATTATACTTCTATCTGTGAGGATTCATATGCCTTTTTGGATTCGGCTTCATTTTGGGTCAATTTGTTCAATCGTTTGAATCATCATATTCTAGCTACCGGGATTATGATGATAACCATAATGTGAAATATAACAGGTTATGATTGCTTCACATAAGGTATGATAGAAACCTTATAGACACGAACTCATACGTAGGAACAGAAGAATCTTCTCGATCTCTGCAATGGATGAATCATCTCAAACAACTGAGGACCGGTCCAGAAGGCTAAGCAACATAATACCTAAGGAGATCGATTCCACCAGTGTATTTGGAAGACTGATACAAGGCTTATGGAAGACCGCTGACGGCACAAGCACAAGTGACTATGGAAACGAGTTATTTAGACACCTCCATATCGTCCATTCAGAATCGCTTTTTAGACCACTCAAGCCACAACCTGCTACACTACCAAGGTCAACCCTACTACAAGGAGCACATGAGATATTGACTTAACCCGAGGCGATGGAAGACGCAAGAATAGAACATACCTTCAACAGATCGAACGACCTCATAGACTGCTGACATCGACCACGTTTAATCACAACGAACGACTCGCACCACGAACATTAGTGAAGATGAGTATTGCATTCCACCTTTAAGCCAATGATCAGATCGCATAGGTCCTATACAATATCGATGTTCCATCAACACGCTGAAGAAATGCATCTCTGACCCTGCGCACGTTATAAATTAAAACCATGTAAGGCTGAGTAACTATATTCATCTTTCTGATTTAACTCCTTTTGAGCAAACCCACTATTTTCTACCATTGGTTGCATTAGATCAATTATCCTTATGTTGAACCTTGGGATGTACTTTATTGTTTCACTAATTGAAAGTTATTCGTTGTCCTCTCTGATTTCACTTAACAAGATTTTGGATCATTCTGATCAGTGATAAATTCAATTGTGAAATCATTTGCTTTCTAATGCTAATAAGTCACCTCTCTGGACTTATCACCATGAAAATCGATTCCAATAATTCATTTATAAACCAATCATTGTAAGTCATTTGGACTTATGATCTGTTAAATTAATCTTTGTAAATCGTTTGGACTGTCAACTGTTTGACCAACTTTTGCAAGTGCGTATCCCTTGACATTATTGCAAAGGATCTCTTTGTATTTGTTCACCTAAGGAACTTAAGCATATTTGCACCCCTTTGTATACTAGTCTTCATTTCCTTTCATTTCACAAATTCTTCTTATTGGTAACCTTGACTTTTATCATTAAGGCTTCACCTAAATTATTGGCTCATGAGACAAGGAATTCTTATATCCTACCTGGGAGGCCTTGCACCTATAGTCATTGCATTACTATGATTGTCCTATAGTAATCATCTAATGGTTATTCTCAGATACTCATTCTATATATTGTGATCCTACGTACAAGTGATTGATCACGTACCTCTTCGTTTTTAACTCAGTACATAATGAGTATTCATTTTGTTATGAATTCAACTCCTTACAAGTGAATTCAATCCTACTCCAATTACCCGTAACAACTTATATGCTTGGTATTAATTAATGCATGGAGAAATTGCTTAATGACTTGTGCCATCACCTACGATGCCAAAACTCCACGACGATTTCATGACGACACGCAAAGGAACTCAATCAAAATAACACGCTTAAAAGGACGCCACGACCCCTACAAGTTATAGAAGACAATCGTGAGACCAACTAGACTTCTCAACCATCGCATCAAAAAGCTGAGAGGCAAGAATCTTGCCCGATTAACGACACAGAAGAAACAAACCAGTATCCCGAACAACTACTCGAATGCAGCCCACAATCATTGAGGAAAACTCTAGATACATCAAGAATCATCACAAGAGGCAAAGAAATAATGAAAGGAAAAGTTAATCAGACTGCCGTTCAGACACATCCAAAGCAATGTGATATCTGCGACAGCTGCGGAATATCTAGACATCTCTTCAAAGAATGCAAAGCACTGAAACATCTCACAAGTTGATAGGCACGGTGCTTTAATTGTGGAAAGACTGGACGTGTGCGCAAAGATTGTCCAGAACGAGGAACTCAGAACAAGGTTCCACCACAAAGAAGATCCCGAAAGAGAACTTCCAGATCACCAATTAATCTCAGCATTGAACAAGACGAAAGACCGAAGGTGCCATATTCAATGTCAGAACTATGAATTTCACTTGGCATTGTTTTAGCAAAGAAGTTTGGATGTTTGAAAGAATTTATGAGAAGGTCTGATTAGTTAGCTAGTGGGAACCTCACAACCTTAAAATCTGAGATATGATTAGTACCTTGTACTTTCTAAGACCTAGCAAACTCTAGATTTCGAGGACGAAATCCTTTGATAAGGTAGGTAGAGATGTAGCACCTGAATTTTTCCAGAAATTCCACGTAAGATATTAGAAATTAGTGATGTTGCCACCAAGGTTGTCAGTTATTCGCAATATTTTTCACATCAGTATGTTGAAGGAGTATCATCAGGGCGCGACACCACATGTAATCGACTTCAAGGACATTGAGGCGAATAACGTGTCTTACACAGAGAAACCCATCAAGATTTTGGGTCGAGAAACCAAGAAGCCGAGGAACAAGGAGATCCCATTGGTGAAAGTTCAATGGAATCATCATGACGAAAGAGAAGCTTAGTGGGAAATAGAGTCAGAGATGCGAGAGAAATATCCTTTTTCTGTTTTGTACCTAGATAAGCTCTGATTTCGAGGACGAAATCCTTTAATAGGTGGTGGAAGATGTAACACCTGTAATTTTCTTTCATTGATAATATCAATTTTTCGAATTTCTGTATTGGACTGAATATATTATTATATTATTATTTTAATTATCTGACGGTACGGCCGGTAGTAACCGTACCGACTCGGCCATAATAAGATTTAACTTAGTCCCGTACCCAGACCCGGACATTACAAATAATACTCGGTTGCACGTAAATCGAGACCGACACATATACCGAGGAACTTATCCACGCAAATCGAGGAAGTGGCACAAAACCCGAGGTGGGCTCCACAAGGCCGGCCACATGGAAGCTACATGCAACCCCATTGACACATGTCACCACCCTATGTGACACTTGTCCACATGTGGGACACTTGTCCACATGTGCACATGCAAACATGCATGAAGACACCTCCCCCTCCACCATCTTTATATAACCATGCATATACTCATGCATTTCATTTTCTTTGGCCTAAAAATCTGCACATGGAGAGAAGGCTAGGAGGTTAGAGATACATAGAGAGATAAAAGAGAAGTTAGGAGGAAAATCAAGAGTTGATCCTCCATTTCCTTGTGAGCACCTTCATATACACACTCATATACTTACATCCACATCACCATGGGGACTTAGGAGCTGTGATTATAAGTCTTAGAAGTCCAAGAAGATTCCTAGAAGAAAGAAAAGTCAAGAAGTTAAGAAGAAGAAGGAGTTCATCCTTGAAGTTTGAAGTTCAAGCTCTATTAAGCTCAAAAACAACATCCAAGCTCAATTTCAAGCTTTGGTGAGTAATTGTGAGTAATCTAAATCAATTTAGAACCCATTTAATATGTACTAATGTTTAGTAGAAGTTTGATGTTGTTGTGTTGAAGTTTTCATAACATGCAAGACAAATCCATAAATCTGATAAACTGAAACTCTCAGCAAAACATAGTTTAGTAAAATGAATGTTTTGTGCAGCTCAAAAATCCGAATTAAGATAGGTTTTTTTGTGGTAAAATATAACTCATTTATCTACAAATAACGCTTCTATAGCTCAGTCTAGAAATCACTCCTTCATGGGTGAAATGCATGTACAACACAGTGTTATAAATCTGAGAAACTGAAACTTTCAGCAGAACATAGTTTAGTAAAATGAATGTTTTGTGCAGCTCGAAAATCCGAATTAAGCTAGGTTTTTTTTGTGGTAAAAGCTAACTCATATATCTACAAATAACCCTTCTATAGCTCAGTCTAAAAACCCGTCCTTCATAGGTAAAATTCACGTACAATGCAGTACTATAAATCTGGGACAGAACAGTCCGAGATATAAGAAATGTCTTGTAAAATAAATAGTTTGAGTAGCTCAAAAATGTAATTGAAGCTAGATTTTTTTTATACATGAAGATATTCCTATTATCTATAATGTTTTAGTTTTGAGTTTGATCTACAAAGCAATTTATCATGCCCAAATAAATCATGTTAATTCAGTCAACACAGTGAAAATGTATCTTGGCAGATTGTGTAGCTTTTTGTATGATGTTTTGTTATGCATGGTGTTGATTGTTGATGCTAGTTTTTCGGTACCAGTGTTGTTATGAAAATCTTTTGCTATGGTAGTGCTATCGCGTAGATGAGTATGTTAAGGGTTTCATCTATATGCTTATTGGTATTAAATTCATGTTATAACTCCATGAGCTACGTGCTATGTTTTCCATTGTTATGAATATAGTCTAATGACCGTTGAAAGTTCATACCCAAACTATAAGTATATTGTATGGCACGATTATTGCGTTGATAAATGATCGGAAAAGTTTCCATCGTAAGTATATTGAGAGGAAAACGGAATGTCGAACGTATAGCGAAATATTAACGATTATAAATGGATGATATTAACGAACTAAACTACGAAACGTACGAACACGTAAAATAACGATAAAATCTTCGACAACAGATTTAATGTGAATAAGGGACATTGGGCCTCGTTTCTAGTCGTGTGACTACCGGTCAAAGTTGATTCGTGAACTTTTGTGTCGTGTTTGGATAATTCTTGCAAAGTTGGTCTCTCGATTATTTCATGGAGTCGATTGGTGAGTTATGTTTTGTTCCTTGATCTGAGGATTGGCATGACGTGTTCGGTCAAGTGCGGATGACCTGAGGATTGTCGTGACGTGTTCGATCAAGTGATTGATTATTTTTCCGCACCCTTGGACTGAGGATCGGCATGACGTGTTCGATTATGTACGGGTGACTTGAGGATCGGCATGACGTGTTCGTCCAAGTGATTATTAATTTCCCGTACCCTTGGTCTGAGGATCGGCATGACGTGTTCGGTAATGTGCGGGCGACCTGAGGATCGGCATGACGTGTTCGACCAAGAGATTGTTAATGTCCCGCACACTTATGCCATTTGGGCGACAGTTTGAGTGCCGGTTGGGCGACAGTTAACTATTCATTGTTGAGTGTTGTTCTTTCTTGACCAGTAAATGCGTTTGGAGTTAAGTCTTCTTTCAGTCAATGTCATTGGTTAGTTCAGTTCTGGGTTAAGTTTCAAAGGGAATGATTGGGTTTAAATAAGACATGGTTTTGAGAATGAGAAAAGACGAACAAGGCATAGTATCGAGAATAAGAAATGATGAACGAGATATGGTTTCAAGAAATAAGAAGAGATGAAGAATAACTTACCTTAAGTGGTGGTAACCTTAAGGGGATCCTCACTTAGCTTAACCGCTAACGGCTTTTCATGCCGCTGGACCTTCCGCGTCCAGCCTTTGCAGGTCCAGACAGAGCCGACTGCTATCAAGATGCTGACTTTACTACTGAAGACTATGCTGGTGAAGATTACTACGAGGAAGGCTACGGTTTCGCCAGCTGAAGACTTTGGAGCTTTTCTTTTATTATAGTTCTGTTATTATTATGTTAGTGATGTAATAGTTTAGCTGGTCTTGTAATATGTATCTTTTGGATATCTTTTTGGCCTGTAATATACTACTGATGTAAGACTTGGATGTTTTAAATTTCTGCTTCCCATTAACTTAATCACTTTCCCATATCACATTATTGTTATAAGCATGTTTAGACAATCAGGTGACACTCACAACCAGTCACGTGTCTACGAACCCATAAAGGAAATTTATTTTTCCCTATTTTTGGTACTTTGGGGCGTGACAAGTGCACATGCTCCCCCTCCCCAATACAACATTACAGTCACCACGCTATCCATTTCAACAGCTTAACATTAGCAATTTCAAGTGTAAGTAATTAAGTATGTGTTATATACAATGTTAAATAAGGTAAGAATTAGCCACAAATGATTAGAAATTCATAGGATTGATAGTAAATCTCATATGTCATAGTATCTTTAATTTCAAAAGGTTCTAACTATATCTATTTCAAATTTTTTTTTATTTCACAACTCATGAGTATTATTATTTTGTAAACCATCATTATTGTTCCATAAAACCTTATTTATTCCTATTTTCAAATAAAAAATTCCGAGGTTAAAGAATATTGTTTATCGTCATTGTCAAGAGGCTTTTTTGTTTTTGAAGATCTTAAACCGCATTTTCCTGCATACAAATATGAGCGACATAAAAACTTAAGTATGAGCAAGATAAGAACTTAACTCTATCTAAAAGCTAGTTTGAAATTTGATTGTGATAGGAGCAGAGTAGAGCAAGATTCTAACATGTGGGGAATAAGGATCCAACAAGCTTTCTAAGTAATAAGTGCGGAGTCGCGAGTCTAATGTGGATTAGTTTATACTTTATTTTTCCAAATTTCAACATTACAAAACTTGTTTACAAAGAGATGGTTTAGTTTTCAAAGAGAACTAGATTGCACAAGGATTAGTTTTCAACAATACTAAACGTATATGTATGTCATATAGCTTTCTCTCTATTTGCCACATAATACTTCAAATGGATTTGGCAAATGAGATCTTGAAGTATTAGTAGAAGATGCTCTAATTTATCAGATATGCATTAGAGTGTATATTTGCAACTGACTAGATGAAGAGTTAATTTAATTCCGCTGTTGATTCGGCAAATGCAAACCCATTAATAACTCATTGACAATTCTAAACCTTGGCCTTGTTATAATTGAATCCTCATCATCCTTTATAAGGCTTTGTTTGGTTCATTGATTTCAATATGTGTATATATTGTCCGTGTGTGTGTGTGTGTCTGTGTGAGTATGTATTTGTGTGTATATGCATTGTATGTGCGTGTGTGTGTGTTTGCTATAAGTAACACCCACACACACACACACACACACAGAGGGTGTGTGTGTGTGTGTGAGAAATCTAAGGCTTCTTTGTAGAACTTTGCAGATCGCAGAGAGAGAGAGAGAGAGAGAGAGAGAGAGAGAGAGAGAAATTGGTTATTGGGAGAAGAAGAAGAAAGCGTGATGAGTTTGAGAAATAAGTTGAAAACGTGATAGGTCAGGAAATAGCGACTTCATAAATGATGGGTTTGAGAAATAAGTTGAAATCGTGATGGGTTAGAAAATTAAGACCTGGAAAGTGACGAATCGAGTCAAAAATTCCTTTTTTTTATTATTATTTTTTTAGCTATAATCAATTTTTACAAAAAGTATCGCATCGCAAAAAATAGGTTGTCCCAAGGACCCAAACAGGCACTAAGACTTTGGGGATGTTTATTGTTCATAAGACAGAAACGAGTAAATAACCACGATCATATGGCCTAGTGGAAGCAAATCTTAAAAGGGGGTGTTATACCCTTTTGGTTGAGAGTTCGAAACTCCACAACAACATAGTGGTTATGGCCAGAATAACAGGGCTTTAAATGCATGTATCCTGTGTTGTGTAAGTGATGCATAAAAATAAGTCAAAAAGTTCAAACAACACAGAGTATAACATATTTAAAATACTATTGTAGAATGTGTTGTAAAATATATTATGTGCCTAACATTTTTCGTAAGCAAATAGGTACTGATCCGAAATAACGAATGACAAGCGGGTGAATTTGTCCTTGTCATCCAAAAAAAAGGAGCAATTATTGAAAAGGACAATTATGGAGCACTTGTTAAGTTTAAACTCAATTTAAAAGTACACTTAACAAAAGGACAAAAAGTTAACAGTTAGTGTTCGTACGGTATAAGTGCGCGCACCATAGAAGATCCCATGAACAACCCCCCTTCATCCCACGCGCCTCACACTCGCGCCCACGTGCGCTCACGGGCGTCGCTTCCTGCAGAGACTGCTCACACTGTGCGAGTAGTGTACCGTAGTATTTCCAATTTCAAAAAATATTTTTAAACTTTAACACTATGTTTGGGAGTTTAAAAAACGAGAGAAAGGAAGAGAAAAGGAGAAAAAGTACTTCACTTTATTTCGTTTGGGAGTTTAAGTGAGGAAAGAAAAGGAGAGAAAACTAATCCTCACTTTCTCTCAATTTCTATCTCTCCAAATTGGGAAGAAAATGAGAAAAAAAAGTGGGGTTTAATGAATTTTGTTTAATACCCACAATACCCTTTATTTAATTCTTAACTAATTTTAATTACATTTAAGTCCTAGGTTCTTAATATACTATATACGTGTATTCTCTCTCTTAACAAACAAAAAAACTCATGTACCAAGTAAATCTGGATGTTATTTGGTGTGAATAGAAAATGAAAATAAGAGATGTTAGAGGCTTCATTAGTTCATATCATTAATGGGTAAAATGGTAACTTTATTTCTTTTCTCTTCTTTTCTTCTCCACTCCCAAACAAGAGGAAAGAAACTCATTTTCTGTTCTCTCCTAAACTCCCAAACAAAAATGAAAGAAACTAACATCATTTCTCTTTTCTTCTTTTCTCTCATCACTTATAATTTTCTCTTCTTTTCTTTTCTCCCCTAAACTCCCAAACATAGCGTAAACATCCATAACTTTTGACCAACAAAAATGGAGTTGTAGATCAAAAGTTATGGAGGTTTAAAGTTTAAAAAAAACATTTTCGAAATGAATATCATATGGTACAACCGCTCACACAGTGTGAGTGGCTGAAACCAAGCAAAAGCACAAGAGGGTTATTGTGCGTGCGCTTATACCGTATGAGCATTGTATTAGATTTCTTTTGTCATTTTTAGAAAATGGTCAAACACTCAAATCAATTGGAGTGTTAAACTTTTGACCGTTATTTAAGGGATTTTTCAACAATTATTAAAAAAAAGAAACTAGGAAATTAATTTCGACCGAAATTTGAAATTTACAAATACTCTTGCGATGATAACAATAGAAAGGAAAGAAAACCATCTCTCTCTCTCTCTCTCTGGTTTCAGTGGTAACGCCTCTCCCCCGCCTTTTTACTTTTTAGGGCTTTAGAGAGAGAAAGAGAGCCCCTGTGCTCGCCTTCTCTTCAATTCCCATCTCAATCGATCCACTCCCTACTGTGATTTCTTTTTAGCTTTCTGGGTTTTCGAGATAAAGCTGATAAGTTTGCAGAGAGGTATATATATATATGTATATATATTTACACCCATGTATGTATGTATGTATATATGTATGTATGTATGTATGTATAAGGAGGATTCGTTTCTTTCAATGGTGGCAGCTTTATCAGATTGGTTCCAAAGAAAGAATGTTTAGTATATAATTAATTAATTAATTAAAGGAAGAGAATCTGATAGATCATAGATAGTATGATATGTGATGGGTTCTTCTTCAATTCAACGGTCTTCCCCTTTCATTGGAGGACGTGATTACTATCTACTCTCCTCCCAAAATTTGTAGAGTGAGAAAATTCTATTTTTAGTGAGAGAGAGAGAGAGAGAGAGAGTGTGTGTGTGTGTGACAAATATTTAAATATCTGTATTTAAATTAATGTATAATATGTATTTATTCACATAGGAAGTTTTTATAGAGAGAAATGTTGGAATTGGTTGGGGGTGAAGGCGGAGGAGGAGCTTCTACAATGGAGAAGGATTTTGATTTAAAGCTTAAACTTCAAAACAATTCATCCAACGCTGGGAATGTCCAGAGATCTAAGAGCTTTGCATTCAGGGCTCCCCAAGAGAATTTTACCATCCAAGACTTTGATTTGGGCAAGATCTATGGTACTGGTTCTTACTCCAAGGTACATATATAATAATAATTATTATTATTATTATTTCACATCATTTTCAATTTATTTTTATTTTTATATTATGTCAATTTTGATTCTCTTATTCTTTCTCTATCTTGTCTTTGTTTAATTTATATTTGTGGGTTGTGCAAGTTTTTTAATAATTAGGAATTTAGGAATATCAAATGCCATATACCATATTATTTTCCTAGTGGGCTGCCCTTTTCTTGTCTTCCAAATTGGTCATCTTGTTGGGTGAAGTTGGTACTTTTAAGGTCTATCTGTTTATATTGTTTACTTGAGGTGAGTGAATGGTATTCGATGATGTCAACTGAAGCCAGTGGTTGAATTTTTCATTTATCTATATTTTTGGAGATGAATTTAGAATATTGCTTCGAATGCTACATGTCTAATTCTTTTATTGTTGAATCTCAAATCGTGAAATAGGAAAATCTGTTTTTTTTTGGGGAGGATATCTTAACGCCTAATTGTTTTATGTAACTTGTAAATAGATGCGCATGTGGAGTAGTTTATAACTTCTAGCTGTATTTTTTGAGGAAAAAATGGCAACGAAAATACGTATTAGGAATATGAGCTTGAATCAGTATCTGATACTAGTCTCTTTTAGATGCATACATGAAGGTTATTGTGGGGATGCAGGCATTTGAAACTAGTTAGAGCTTTTATTTTGCAGAACTAAGTTGAAGGTAGCAAGGAACAACGGTAATAAATGATAAAAAAAATATATATATATATATATTTCCCTATTACATTGTCCATACTATTGGATGGAGACCGTATGAAATCGTTAACTAATGCAGCAACCATAATTCTATGTGAGGAAAGTGTTTGGAATCACACGTTTTTCAGTTATATGTCACACATTGGTGAATTTCCAGTTTGTAAGTGGCAGGTCTATTGCTTAGATTTTGTCTGTTCAGTTTCTGTGAGTGCTTTACGACTTGTTATACGGACACTTCTTAGTAGGTTGAAGTACCCGTGTCGCACACTCGGACATGGTACGTGGTACTTGTTTTAGTTGGAAAGACTCCAATAAATATGTTAGCTACTTTGAACAGTTGTATACTAGAGTCTCCAATTATGTTCCTTTTGCCGCAAAGTTCCATGTTAAACTCTTATTTTACCAGAAAACACTCTTTTGTTTTCAAAAGGAATGATAATATATATATATATTTATGGTCGTGGGTGTCCCGTGCCTTTAGATTCATGAATTTGTGAAGCCCAGTGCCAGCCCTTAAGACATGTACCTGCACCTCACAATCAAACCTGAGTTCATTGAATATGGCTTTATGGGATACACTGTCAAGAGCTTCCATTAGTTGCGTTTGGTTTATTGGGGACATGTGTGGGTTCAGCTGGTTATTCCTATGGTTTCCCTTTTTGCATTAAATCCCGCATAATACCCAATATCGCGAGCTTGTGAAAGCGCAAGTTATGTCATCTAAGTCCTGGATTAAAAGCTTCCTAAAGCATATATTGGGTTTGTTAACCTCCTTTATTTAGTTATATGTAAGTGGGTTTCTGCTTTTTTTGGCCTTCATTACATTATAAATTGTCTTTACAGTCTTCTATTCATGTCAGAATTCCTTATGTTGATAATTGTACGCTTTAATGTTTTAGTCCATTCTCTCACTATAAGCTAGTGTTCATACTTACTTCTTCTGGTCCGTATTTGACTTGTCAGTTGTCAGTGTTCACTCTTCTTAGTTCGGTTCACTTGATTACTATGGTGTCACCAGGTTGTGAGAGCAAAGAAGAAAGACTCAGGAATTATTTACGCCTTGAAGATTATGGACAAGAAATTCATAACAAAAGAAAATAAAACTGCTTATGTGAAATTGGAGCGCATTGTACTTGATCAGTTGGACCATCCTGGCATTGTGCGACTATTTTTTACATTTCAAGACACTTTTTCCTTGTGTAGGTATTCTTGGTCACAATTTCAATTATCCTGATTGATACACGAATTTGTGTTTTATTTCTTGATAATGCTTGGCTATCCTTTCCCTATTGTATACAACTATATACAGTATGATAGTTGTTGCTTTTATTGTATTGTGTAGACATGGCACTCGAGTCCTGTGATGGTGGAGAACTTTTTGATCAAATAACCAGGGTAAGTGAATATTAGAGATTTTACCAATTTTACGTAAGCATGTGAAAACCTCAAAACGTTCATGAACTAACTTTATCATTAAAGGTAGTGGTGTGATATTATTGTCTAGAATTGAATATGTAACTAGTTACCGAAGACACTGGTGTATTTTGCATAAATTTCTTCTATGCTCATAATTTATTACTCCCTCCGTCCCATAATAAGTGTCCACTTCTATTTTGCACAATATATAAGAAAGTTGTGTTATATTAATTTTTTTGGTTTATTAAAGAGTCACTTTCCAATTTTACCCTTAGATGTGATGGGTGTTTGACTTTTTGCTTGTTTTGGGACCACAAATAAATGCTACTTTGTCTTTATTATAAGGGTAGTTTTGGAAAGTAAGTAAAAGCTATATGCCAATTTAGGAAAGTGAACACTTATTGTGGGACATTCAAAAAAGGAATTGTGGGCACTTATTATGGGACGGAGGGAGTAATTTTTTTGAATAAAACTTGATTGATGGTATATTTTTCAGTTTACTCATTGCATCCTTTTTAATGCGCAAGATTTTCTTTCTATATGTTTTTTTCCTTTCTCCAAACCGTACTTAAAATTTACCAAATGGGGATTAGCTATTTATTGTTCTGGCCCTTCTGGGACATGCAGACCATGGCAGAATGTTCTAATGTTCTGTTTTTTTTTTTCCCCCCGAATGGAAGTGTTTTTATACCACATAGACTATTTAATAAGAGCACGTTATCCATTTGAAGCAATTGTCTACAAAAGGATAATGATACAGAGTTTCATGTAAATTATATAGGAAGCTTCAGCTACTGGAAGTGCTTGTGGGGTGCATGTCCAACTATATTGGTTGGACACATATCTCATCCCCATATTGCGTGTCCAATACTGATGCTCCAACGCAATTTTTTTTAGTCCATGTCACTTAAGGGGCTGTTTGGGAAGGTAAAGAACCGGTTCTTTGGTTTAAAAGTTAATGTCTATGTCTTTCACAGGAGTCCATGGCCAGTTTAATCTCTCTCCTAAAACTAGTTTTTTTGTCAAACCAACATAATCTTGGTTCTTATAAAACTAGATAGAAAGAGAGACTGAGACTGAACCAGATTCTATTTGAGTATTCCCAAATAGGCCGTAAGTATGAGGGAATCACTGAATTTCAAATTTGTCATTTGGTTCTAAAATTGTTGCATCTTGTGTTTAGTTTGTCAATTGTATGATATCGAATTTCCGAAAATCTTGTGTGGGTGCAGAAAGGTCGTATGTCAGAGGATGAAGCTCGTTTTTATGCAGCCGAAGTTGTAGATGCTCTTGAATACATACATAATCTGGGAGTAATACATCGAGATATTAAGGTACTTCACCATATTAGTGTAGTGTTTATTTTGGCATGTGAAAAATGTTGATATATTCTTGAATGGCAGCCGGAGAACCTGCTACTTACTGCGGAAGGGCATATTAAAATTGCTGATTTTGGCAGCGTAAAACCTATGCAGGATAGCCGGATTACAGTCCTTCCTAATGCAGCATCAGGTAAATCTATTATATCGTTATAGGGAGATGGAGAGACGAATATTTGAGGGATGTGTTGAATTGTTGTCTTTTGGGTCAACGTGCAGATGACAAGGCTTGCACCTTTGTGGGGACCGCTGCTTATGTCCCTCCAGAAGTGTTAAAATCTTCCCCTGCAACGTTTGGGTAAGAACTCTTTTCCTGGAATAACTCAGTTCTTAGATTAGTGTGATTAATGGCCTGTTTGGAATCAATTCCAAACGCTCGTGTTGGCACAAACGTGCTTGGGACCCAAAAGGCATAGAATTATGCTCTGGTTTTGAATTTTGAATCCCAAAAATTTGTACCCAGATTGACAATTGTACGACATTTCACTGCATGTGGTACAACTCCCATAGCATTTGCGATATCCCAAATTTGGGAACCCTAGCATTACTCAAATGCAAATAAGCTTGTTTGGATTAAATTTTGGAAGCACTTTAGAGCATCAAAAGCCCGTTGGGCTTAAGCAAGTCCGAATGTGCTTCAGCACGAGCGTGATGCGCTAAGCTGATTTGGGGTTTTAATGGGTTGTTATTTCCCACCGTGCCCATGGGCTGAGGGCTACTGCTTCTACCTAAATGGAAAACTCAGAGCCAATCCAAACGGGCCGTCAGTCTTACTGGTGGAATATTACCAAAGTTATTGTAACAAATTGTAAGCTCCTCAAATGTTGTAAAACTATAGATGGTTCCTATGAAATTGCTTTTTCCCCCCCTTCAGGCACCTATTATCTGTGTATGATGACTTTGAACTCCTTTTAAATGTCCAAAAACAGAAATGACCTCTGGGCAGTTGGCTGCACCTTGTACCAGATGCTTTCAGGAACTTCTCCATTTAAGGATGCAAGTGAATGGCTCGTTTTTCAAAAAATTATTGCCAGAGATATCAGATTCCCCAATTACTTTTCAGAAGAAGCCAGAGATCTCATTGACCGGTTGTTGGTTAGTTCTAACTTATCTGCAGTGCCATTTCAGGCACACTATACATGAACTTATTGATTTTCATTTTGTTTTTTGAATTCTTTTCTAGTACCGTATGTCTTATTCTCATTAGTTGGCTACACATTCACGGGTTGCAAAATCTTTGTGGTGTGTGTACGCTGACCCAGAAAAATCAAAGAAAATTTGGGAACCTACATGGAAAGGACACTGATATACATCCGTGTATGCTTGTATTGTATGGGTATAAGCAGCAATGTGTATCACATGCATAGTAATATGTGGTTAGTAACTTACTACACCTTGCAATCTTGGACTTTGTCGTATTGGGGTTTGACCTTCAACTTATCCTAGAAGGAGGACGTACAAATATAATTGATACTCATTGGTGGTAGCATCTATCCTTGTCAGTTCTGTATCTGATATGTTGTCATCAGTCCGCTCGATATTGAATTATGATTTGGCTAGAGATCTTATTAGTTCTGTGTATCTTACTACAATTTCGAGTTAGGTCCTGTATTTTGAATTACTTCAGTTTAGGTCTTTGATTTTAAGTGGATCTCATTGTAGGACAAACAGGTTGGACGGAATTCAGGGTATGTATGTGTTGAAGCTTGACATTCGTCGTTGTGCGCATTCTCTAACAGCTTAAGCTTTTGAAGTAGTTGGTGACTTAACATGGTATGAGAGCCTTGTTTGTGGGAGGTCTTAGGTTCGACTCTCCATCCCCACTTAGGTGTGCATATTTGCACTTTGTTATTTGACTCCACTGTGATTGAGGTTGGTTTATGGGCTCTCCACGTGCAAGACGGGGTTGCACGTGAGAGAGGATGTTGAAGCTTGATATACATTGTTGGGCCATTCTCTAACTGCTTAAGCTTTTGGAGTAGTTGGTGACTTAATAGTATCTATACATACGTACGCACTTAGTTATTCCATGTAAGAATATCCTCCAAGCACATGACCTGTTGTCATGCCGTTGTCATGTGACAATCTTCTGTCTAGTTATGCTAAGTCCGGTTCATTGTCCAACTTGGACACGAACTTAATTGAAAGGCCTTTAAAAGAAAGGATTAAAGATTGAAGGCCTAAAGTAATAGTTTTTGATAATTGAAGCAAGATGTGAACCATATTGGGTTTTTTTTTCTTTTTTTTTTTTTTTCCGGAGGGGGTGGGGGGTGTGCTAAATATTATTAGATGGATGATGAAACTTTTTTTAGTTTCATCGATTTTTAAACTTGACTTCATAAACATCTAAGTTGCTGGATTGTCTCATTCACAGGTTTTTCTATGGTAATATTTACTCCCTCTAAATAGAACTACCCAATCCGGTTTTTTTTTTTTTTTTTAATGCAATTGTTTGAGCCGTATTACACCAAGCATTAAGCATTTACTTGAAAGATATGTCCTCCACCTCCCAAAGAGAACGTTTTGGATTCAAGTCCTAATTGGTAAGACAGAGAGCCAGAGAAGAAGGGGTGTGTGTGTGTCCCAAACAGAATCCTTTTTTATTTTTTATTTTTTTATGTGATAGATTGAGCCGTGTTACACCCAGCATTGAGCATTTGCATTAAAGGTATCTCCACCTCCCAAAGAGAACGTTTTGGATTCAAGTCCCAATTTTTGTGTGTGTGTGTGTGAGAGAGAGTGTATTACGCCCCGGAACAGCAAAAATAGAGAAAAATAAATTTCATTTTTGGGTTCATAGGGAATGACTGGTGAAGTCACTCAATTGTCCACACCACACAGTACTAAGCAATAGGAAACAGTAATATAAACAAAGAAATATATTACACACGTCCTAGTTATTACAATATCAGAATTGGTAATAGAAATGTAAAAGGTCTGGAGGCAACATATGCCCAGGTACCAAATGCATAAAAGTCTACAACGGAAACATAAACTAATATCTATCTTCGGATCTTCAGCTGGCGTAGACGTAGTCGTCAGCGTAGTAGTCCTCCTCGGCATATCCGTCATCAGTGGGGCTACCCTCTACGTACTCCCCTTCCGGATAGTAGCCATCTTCGTTCGGTTCGCTACCTGCAATAGCATAGACCGGATAGGTTGGACGGGGTATGACCAGGCAATAAAGGCCGTCAACTTACTGTAAGCTGAGTGAATAGAAACTAATACAATATCATAGGTATAATGATTTAACCTGTTATGCAGGACATAAGAGATAGTTCTACTAATAATATATTTTCTCTTTTATTTCTCTCTCATACCCGATTCCTATCGCCTTTAAACCCTAAGACCGGCTGTACCGACCTCGACTGACTACTATGAACCAATTATATCATCACCACATACTCGTGTTCTTGTTCACCTCTTTTAAGAACTCTTACTGTTCACCGCTTTTAAGAATTCTTGTGAACACCATACATCGTTCCAATATAATGACTGGTCTATGAACGTACCACTACTCTTGTTCACCGTTTTTAAGAACTCTTTTGTTCACCGCTTTTAAGAACGCTTGCGAGTACGGTACACACATAGCTCTCACAAACACCATCCTGGACAATCCCTGCTACCCGCCTATTTGATTTAACATGTGCGGATTATCAACATGACTGAGCGCAATCCTTACTAATGTTCCGAACTCAAACACGTTGCATAATGGAAATATGGTACAGCATGTAAACAGCTAAGTAGTATGTATGATAGACAAAAAAAAGGAAACCACCATGTTCTGTTAAGTTCAATCGATTGGGGAAAGGTAAGTTCCGATCGATCGAAGCATCTTCAAGCAATTGTAGTGAAGGTGGTCGAGATCGATTGAAGTCATTTCGATCCATTGAGATGCTACGGTTCGATCGATTGAACCAAGTTCGATCGATTGAAAGTCTTCTTTAGAAGAAGAAGAACTGGGCAGTGAACGTCCAGAAGTTCTGGGGTGTGTTTGGGTTCATTTCTTACGTCCAAAACGTGTAAAAACATACACCTAAGCAACCGAGTGAGTTTAGAACTCACCGAACAAGCGTAAGGCCGTGTTTGGGGCGAGCTTGTGCTTCAGGCTCTAATGGAGTCTCTTCTTCTCTCTCTCTGTCTCTGCCTTTGTATCTCTTTTCTCTCTGCTCCTCTTCTTCTTCTTCTGCTCCTTCTGTCTCTCTCTCTCGCTCGCTCTCTCTCTCTCTCTCTCTCTCTCTCTCGGACAGATTGTATATACATATATAGATGTGTGTGAATATATAGGTATATGTGTGTGGTATATATATATGCCAAGATCTCTCTCGCTCTCTCTCTAAACTCTCAAGTTTTCCAAACCCCCACACACACACGAAATACCCATATATATAGGGAAAGGTGAGTGTAAGGTGGCAATCCTGCGCAAAAACTGGGACAAGATTTTCAGACGCGTTCGATCGATTGAACTGGCTTCTTCGATCGATTGAGAACAGTTCAATTAGGTTCGATCGATTGAGAATGGGTTCATTCGCTTGAGAAGGGGGATCACGTCAAAAATTATGTCGGCAGGGTTTCGATCGATTGAAAAAGGGTTCGATCGATTGAAAAACCAAATTGTCAATCGATTGAAAGAGAACTTTGAATATAGTAAAGGCAAGTATGCAGGATCTCATTACATTAACATATACTGAAAATACAAGGTATTACGGAGAGAGAGAGAGAGAGAGAGAGAGAGAGAGAGAGAGAGAGGGAGAGAGGGAGAGAGAGAGAAGACTAAGGGAAATAAGGACAAAAGAAATAAATAGAAGAAAAAAATATTCATTTTTTTCCAGACGAAACAATGAAATATTATTTATAATTTACTCTACTATCTCTTTGTTTGATTCACAGCTTACTAAGGGAAAGGACAGGAGAACACTTCTCTTTGTAGGTTAATAAGGAAATTTGAAAGGAAGTGAAACTGTAGTGAGAAAAAATTTAAAATTTTGAATTTTGGAGAAGTCACTTTTTTCTTATAGATAATCCTTTGTGACCTGCCAAAAGGAACTCACACATGTCCAATATCACCAATAGCTACATATCCACACGGACCACGTGCCCACCTCTCCATGGATGGGGGTTCCACCTCCTCAAGGGCTCCACCCTCCAATGACTCATTAGAGGGTCATGACACCCCGTCCCACTCTTGAGGGAGTGACCTGAGGGTCACGACACCTCCATTCTCCAAGGACCACCCTTTGTTACTCACAATGTCACATGAATACACAAACACACTCACCTATTGGAGCAACCACCCTTGATCAGGAGCAGTATCTAAGGGTGGCTACATCCTTTGGGACCTTGAGAGCTCAAGACTTGGTGGCTAGAACCAAGGGCATCTTACTGACTAACGCCTCACAGGAAAAGCAAGGGGTGCTTCCAAAGAGAGAGAGAGAGACACATGACTCTCTCGTGCCTTGTCCCCTCGGACCTCACAGCCAATTAGGAAGCCCGATGACCATAAGACCAGTTGACTATGAAGCACGGACACGGATATGATATTCCTAAATAAATTGCATGTCGACACTCTAGGAGAAGTGTCGTGTCCGTGGGTACGATACGACACGCGACACGTTACCTTCTTAGAAATGTCGGTGCTTCTTAGCCAACTGAACCATCGACTCCCCCATTGCCTTGTCACCTCAAGCTTGCTGAACCTTCTACAAACCAATAGCGTTATCTTGATACTCCCCCTCGCTTAAACCACTGCAACCAATAGCAAGCCAATGAGGGTTGCACTTCCTTGCTTGCCCACCTGCAACCCTCGCTGCCCCGCAACCCACCAATGACGACGTCTTCTTGCTATTGGACCCGTGGCTGTTTGACTTCTGTATGGTCAAATCACATTAATGCTCCCAACTACCTTAAAACATACGCACTTAATGCCCTCACCTACTTAAACAGGGAAACCTCTCCAGAGATGCCAACTCAGCACAGTGGCAACTCATCTAGTTGTAGGCTGCACCCTCACAATCCCTGTATATATACCAGCCTCATTCAATACATCCAACAACTAGTCTGAATTAGGCCTGTCAATGGACCGGGTCTAGACCCGGATCCGGTCCAGATCCGGCTCTGTTAGACGGATCTGAGCATTTTTTAAGATCTATATCCAGATCCGGATCTGAATCCGTATTTTATGCTTAAAAAATGGACCGGATATGGTTTTGTAATATCCGGTCCGCCTAAGACCCGGATCCGAATAATACTTATATATATAAATATATTTATATATATCTACATATTTTATATATATAATACTCCCTCCGTCCCATAATAAGTGTCCACCTTTCCTTTTTTGGATGTCCCACTATAAGTGTCCACTTTCCTAAATTGACATATAGCTTTTACTTACTTTCCAAAACTACCCTTATAATAAAGACAAAGAAGCATTTATTTGTGGTCCCAAAACAAGCAAAAAGTCGAACACCCATCACATCAAAGGGTAAAATTGGAAAATGTCTCTTTAATGAACCAAATAAATTAATATAATGCAAATTTCTTAAACATTGTGCAAAAAGGAAGTAGACACTTATTATGGGACGGAGGGAGTATAATTATGTGTATATATAATGTATATACATACCAAACCAAACCAAACCAAACCAAGCCTTGTGTCCCAATCAATTGGGGTCGGCTGTATGAATCATTTTCCTCCATTCTGCACGATCAAGAGCTATATGCTCATTTAAATTATATAAATTCATATCTTGTTGCACCACATATTCCCAAGTCAGTCTAGGTCTGCCTCTCCCCCTAGCCATTCCAGGCACTACGATCTTATCACTCTTTCGCACAGGTGCATCTACAGGTCTTCGTTGCACATGGCCGAACCATCTAAGTCTATTCTCCCTCAACTTATCCTCAATATGTGTCACTCCTAAAGTCTCTCGGATGTACTCATTTCTAATTCTATCTTTCCTAGTCTTACCACACATCCATCTTAGCATCCTCATCTCCGCTACACTCACTTTGCTAATGTGTTGTTTCTTTGTTGCCCAACACTCTGTCCCGTAGAGCATAGCTGGCCTAATAGCTGTCCTATAAAATTTTCCTTTCAATTTTGCTGGTATTCTCCGATCACATAATACTCCAGAAGCACTCCTCCACTTAAGCCAGCCCACTTTAATTCTATGGGTCACGTCATCACCAATCTCTCCGTCTCTACTGATCATTGAACCTAGATAGCGAAAGTGTTCCCTCTTTGGGATCTCCTGATCTTCGATCTTCACTGCTTCGTTGTCTCTACTTCCACTGTTGCTAAAAGTACATTCCATGTATTCTGTTTTCGTCCTACTTATCTTTAGCCCCTTAGTCTCCAGTGCTTCTCTCCAAGCTTCTAATTTAGTGTTGAGTCCCCTTTTAGTCTCATCAACCAAGACAATATCATCTGCGAACAACATACACCATGGGACCTCATCTTGAATGTGTCTAGTCAATTCATCCATAATTAGGGCGAACAAATAAGGGCTCAAGGCCGACCCCTGGTGCAGGCCTACAGTAATTGGGAATTCGCTGGTTTCTCCGGCTGGTGATCTAATTGTAGTAACCGCTTCATCATACATATCCTTCACCACGTCAATATAACCCTTGGTCACTCCTTTCTTCTCTAGCACCCACCAAATTAAATCTCTAGGCACTCTATCATAAGCTTTCTCTAAATCAATAAAAACCATATGAAGATCTTTTTTCTTCTCTCTATACTTTTCCATTAGTCTTCTAAGTAAATAAATTGCTTCCATAGTTGATCTCCCAGGCATAAATCCAAACTGATTCTCTGACACTGATGTTGCGCCTCTCAAGCGATGCTCCATCACTCTCTCCCATAGCTTCATAGTATGGCTCATCAACTTAATACCTCTATAGTTGTTGCATTGTTGTACATCTCCTTTACTCTTATATATAGGCACTAGGATGCTCTTCCTCCACTCATCAGGCATTTTTCTAGTCATTAAAATCCTATTAAAAATTTTTGTAAGCCAAGATGCCCCCACATCTCCCAAGCATTTCCAAACCTCAATGGGGATCCCATCTGGTCCTAAGGCCTTGTTGGGTTTCATCTTCTTCAAAGCAAATTCCACCTCAAACTTCCTTATTCTCCGATAGAATCTGTATTCTCTAGTTTCATCGTAACTTCCAGTTTCTTCTTCCATTGTGTTATCCATATGTTTTTCATTCAGCAACTTCTCAAAATAGCTCTTCCACCTTTCCTTAATCTCTTCGTCGTTCACTAATACCCTAGAGTCAGCGCTTTTTATACACTTAACCTGATTAATGTCCCTTGTTTTCCTTTCTCTCGACTTAGCAAGCTTATAAATACATTTTTCTCCCTCTCTAGTGTCTAGTTTGGTGTAGAAGGCGTCATAGGCTTCCATTTTAGCAACTCTAACTGTCCTTTTAACCTCCTTATTTGCACATTTATAGCTTTTGAAGTGTTCCTCACTTCTATCATTTTGCCACTTCTTAAAGCAATCCTTTTTGGTTTTTACTGCAGCTTTTACCTCTTCATTCCACCACCAAGTATCTTTAGAAGCTAACCCTCTTCCCTTCGACTCTCCGAGGACCTCCTTCGATATTCTCGTGATGCACCCTGCCATTCTATCCCACATAGTATTGCTTCCATCTTCCAAATTCCAAGGTGCTTCTGTATACATTCTCTCTTGGAATATTGCTAGTTTCTCGCCTTTAAGGTTCCACCACCTAGTTCGCGGGTTTATAGGGTCTTTTCTAGTACGACATTGTCCTTTTATATGGATATCTAAAATAGTAAGTCTATGTTGAGATGTTAAACTCTCTCCTGGGATGACTTTACAGTCTTTACATGCTAAGCGGTCTGCCTTTCTCACAAGGAACAAATCGATCTGGCTTCTATTAGATCCACTCTTAAAGGTTATCAAGTGTTCTTCCCTCTTTTTGAAACAGGTGTTTGCTACTACAAGATCATATGCTACTGCAAAATCTAAAATACTCACCCCTGCCTCATTCTGATCTCCAAAACCATACCCCCCATGCACCCTCTCATATCCAGTTCTATCTTTGCCTACATGGCCATTAAAATCTCCACCTACAATTATCTTCTCTCCTCCCGGTATTTCTTGCATTAAGGCGTCCAACTCATCCCAGAATTGTCTTTTAGTGTGATCATCCAATCCTACTTGGGGCGCGTATGCACTAATCACATTAATTATATCCACTCCAACTACCAGTTTGATAAGCAATATTCTGTCTCCTTTCCTCGTGACTGTCACAACTTTATCCTTGAGGTTCTTGTCAACCACGATTCCGACACCATTTCTATGCCTATCTTTCCCTGTATAGAATATCTTATACCCGGTATTTTCTACCTCCTTAGCTTTCTCTCCAACCCACTTTGTTTCTTGTAAGCATACTACATTAACCTTCCTTCTAATCATAGTGTCTACTAGTTCCATAGCTTTACCTGTTAAGGTTCCTATATTCCAAGTTGCTAACCTAAGCCTATAGTTCTGGACTAGCTTCTTTACCCGCGGTGGCCCAGATGAGCGCGGGAACCCTTGCTTATTTAACACCGCACCCGGGCGTCGATGCGGCGCCCCTTGCACATTTTTCGAAACACCCGAAGGCAGGCGCAACGCGTCGCTTAAAGGGAACGCCCTAGCATTTACACGTATTTTCATATTTGGATTCATATCATAAGGATCCGACGGTTTTTTTTTACGTGCTGGCTGTCGAGCTACCTAACGCACTAACCCTCCTCTTTTATACATATACATATTATATATATATACAAAAATAGTATAGATATACACATTATATATTATTTCGGATCGAATTCGGATCCGAATCCGGATTCGGTATATTTTGGCGGATCCGGATATGGACTGACTTATAACAGATCCGTCAGATCTGAATCCGAATCCATATATAGTTTAGCGGATCTGGATCTGGATGCACTAGATCCGGTCCGGATCCGACCTGTTTACAGGCCTAGTTTGAATCCACAGCTTGAGCTGTTAATCAAGCATTTACACCTCTCTTATGGTTATCCTTGACCACTCCAAAATTCCTTGCCACCATTATTAGACATCCGTTAACCATCCTCCAAGCTTCTTTAACTCATTTACCACCTACTTCTTAGCCTCTCCGAAACCCATTAGCACCCAATACACGCTTCAACCTCCACCTAAGACCTGGACCCTTACTGCTCTCTCTCTCTCTCTCTCTCTCTCTCTCTCTGCACATTTGGGGCTACCTTGGTTCTCACTCAAACTACGTCCTTTTTGGGATCTGCTGATCTACCGCATTTTTATATAATACTACTCTATTGCATTTTAAATTATTTTATTGTACTCTACCTGCACTGACATGCTTATGTGTTATACCTCTCCTCATCCATCATAATTCATACACATCACCCTAGAATCTACCACATTTTTTAATTTACAAGCAAATTTTTTTTTTTAGTTTGTAATATAAATTTAAACATGGAAGAAAACGCAAGGATATTTTTTTCTTGTTTTCCTTTGCTTCTTCATTTCCTTGTCTCAATCCACAAACCATACAGAGCCTAAAGTGTGTAGCTGTGCCTTCATTAATCAAGCGAGCATCATGCAGGATATTGATCCAAGCAGAAGACCAGGTGCTGGGCCTGATGGTTATGCTGCACTCAAGAACCATCCTTTCTTTCGCGGAGTCGACTGGAAGAGTTTAAGGGCACAAACCCCTCCAAAACTTGCTGTGGCTAAAACGGTATGCCTCTCTCTCTAAGCTGCACCGTTCTTTCTTTTTACTTTTTAGTTTTTTTTTTAAACCTAATTTTTGACAAAAAAGTTCCTTCTCCCTTCAACATCTTATGACTCATGGTTAAAAAGTAAATGCTCCTGGGAATTATTGTAATTTCGATTCCCATTTTTTAAAAAACAAATATATCCGACTCCCTGCAGCATCTTTACAACTTGTGGTAAAATGGTTCTGCAAATTATTTTAATTTCTTAACCCATTTATTGTTATTATTTTTCAACAAAGATATCCTACACCGTGCAACATCTTTACAAATTATGGACTATTGGTCGTGGGAATTGTCTTAATTTCTTATCCCGGTAATTAAATCTGTTTTTCCAACAAATAAATCCTACTCCCTGCCACATCTTTATGACTTTTGGTTAAAACAGTTCTGGGGATTATTCTAGTTTCTTATCCCAATCATTTTTTTTTTCAACGTCTGTATCCTACTCCCTGCAGGCTGCATCATCTTTATGACTTCTGGTGGTTAAACAGTTCTGGGACTTATTTTAATTTCTTATTGCAGGTTTTTTTTTAAAATTTTTTTTATCAAAATATAAATCCTACTCCCCGCAGCATCTTAATAACTTACCGTTAAACATGTCTAGCGATTGTTTAGCTTCTTATCTCCTCCTCCTCTCCCCCTCCACAACCCCAACCCCAACCCCAACCCCCTCCCTTTTCTTTTTTCTTTGAATAAATAGATCCTAATCCATGTAGCTGCGGCATCTTTAAGACCTATCGTTAAACCGTTCTTGGAGTAATTTAATTTCTTATCCCAATTTTTTACTACTCCCTGCAGCATCATTGTGACTTGTGGTTAATCTGTTCTGGGAATTATTTTAGTTTCTTATCCTGATTTTTTTTTTGAATAAATAAATCATACTCTGTGCAGCATCTTTATGACTTATGGTTCAACAGTTCTAGGAATAAATTTAAGGCTTAAATATATTTTACACACACCTAGTTTTCCCTTTGTATCAATTTGGTCCCTGTAGTTTAGAAAATGTCATTTTAGTCCGTGTAGTTTCATAACTATGACATTTTAGTCCCTTTAAAACACTTTTTGTGACAATTTTTTTAGTTTCAGTCACAAAATTATTCGTCACTGAAGGACTTATTGGATTTATTTGACACACTTATGAAATTACAGGGACTAAAGTGACACTTTCTAAATTACATGGACCAAACTAACACATGTGACAAACTACAAGGGTGTAAAATGTATTTAACCCTAATTTTAATTATTTGTCGTTATTTTTCCCAACAAATTAATCCTACTCCCTGCAGCATCTTTATGACTTATGGTACCGGTTCTGGGAAATTATTTTTTGATGACTTGTCCCAATTCTTTTTAAGCTCAGTCAAGTGATCAGGATGAAGATGTTCAGGATTCTTCGTGGAACCCTTCACATGTTGGGGATGGTTTACCGAGACAAAATGATGCTACCACTGGCACTGCATCGTCTTCTGAAACTGGCCATATAACCCGGCTTGCTTCAATTGACTCCTTCGATTCAAAATGGTAATTATCAAAATAGCTTTGTGTGGCGTAGGCCTGTGCTAAAATTCTATCAAGTGTAAAATCATCTGAAGGAAGATGTAGTACCTGTACTATAAAAGTAATTGCATTTACAATCTCTAGATCAAAATTTAGGTTTTCAATGACAATCAAGCCACCATGGTGTTGAAATTTGTTGGTTTGCGAAGTTGTGACGCAGTGAGTTATTTGGTCTAGAAGTTTAGGTGCATGGGATCCGTCAATCCCCAACTCATATGTTAAACATCATCTCCAACTTAAAAGCAAAAGCAAGCAAGTACGACTTTCTTTTTTTCTTTTTTCTCTCTAATAATAAAGTAGAAACTATATTAGAATGCATCTTTAAAATGAGCTAAAATGAAGAGGATAAGGGTGTGTTTGGATTGAACGGCGTATTTGGAATCCATTCTTACCAAACGTAATCACACTATCCTCTTCAATGTCAACTTATTTCAAAGATGCATTCTAACGCGTTGTTTACTTTTTCAATAAAGCAAGACTTACTTGCTTCAAGTTCTAAGTTGTAGATGGTGTTTTCCATATGAGGTCGTGGGTAGGGGGTTGATGAAACCCCATGCTCCTTCACCTCTAAACAAAATAACTCTCTCTCTATAATGTTGCTATCTCATCTCTAAACCTATTTGTTGGTTTTCTCGCTACATCTAAAGTACATCAGTATTGATATACTACAGAAAAATGTTACTTCCATACCAAATGAAGCATAATGTATCTTTGGAAATTTTGGAAGCACTATTTGCAAAATTTAATGAGAGAAAGGACTTTAGTTCATTCCCTCAAGTCCACTTCCAGTTTCATTCTTGTGACAAATCAAATTGATATATCCATCTGTTCCACATATTTTCAGGCAACAATTCTTGGATCCCGGGGAATCCGTTCTTATGATATCAATGGTCAAGAAGCTTCAGAAACTAACAAACAAGAAAGTTCAGCTAATTCTGACAAACAAGCCGAAGTTGATATATGTGGACCCCTCTAAGCTCGTGGTCAAGGGGAATATAATCTGGTCTGACAATCCAAACGACCTTAGCATCCAAGTCATGAGCCCTTCGAATTTCAAGATTTGCACGGTAAGCCCTGTTTCCTTTCTTCTTTTGCCGTGCACAGCAGCCACAGCTACTGGGATCAATTTTTTTCCTAAGCCTCTGCATGGTTAATGAAGAAATCACCGAGTAAAACACTTTTCTTTGTTTGATTAACAAAGAATACAATGAAGAAATTAGGAAGGAAAAGAAAATTGGGGGAAAGTAAAGTAAAAAAATTGAATTTTTCATCTTTTAACGACTTCCAATTATATTTTGGAAGCCTCTTATTTCTAATGTTTTTTAAGCATGGAGTGAAAAACTAGGAAAAATTAGGAAGGAACAGAAAATAGGGGGAAAGCAAAGTAAAAAATTTGAACTTGTCCTCTTTTAACGACTTCCAATTATAATTTGGAAACCTCTTATTTCTAATGTTGTTTAAGCATGGAATGAAAAACTAGGAAAAGCATTAGAAGTAGTTTAATTATTGTTTTCTTATTCTTTTTTCCCTTTCCTCTAAATCCGCAAATCAAATGAAACTTTGAGCAATTACTGTCACTGATCAAACTGGGTGGAAAAAAAAAAATCAGAGAACTTGTGGGATTGTCATGAAAAACATGGAAATTTAGGAAATCTTTTGGTCCTATAAAAACCTCGAGTGTCATGATGTGCCATTCCGTGATTCTTCGTTCTGGATTGACTAAGAACACGTTGTGATGATTTCTCTTGCAAAGATCCCTGAAATGTGTAGGAAATGCACCACAACGTCCATTCCATTTATTTTCTCCTATTTGTTACCGAACTTACGTAGTTGATATTGTCACAGCCAAAGAAGGTTATGTCATTTGAGGATGCAAAACAACGAGCATTGCAATGGAAAAAGGCAATTGTGGCCCTCCAGAATCGTTGAATACTTTATTTTATTTTATTTTGACTATATATTCTTTGATTGTAATATATTGTAGAGGAACTTGGTGATCCTGGAATATATGGATCCTCCCAAGTGCAATTTTTTTTTTTTAATTATTTATTTTTTTGATTTATTTGTTTAAAGAAAAGTGTTTCAAGTTGTTGAACCAGCCTTTGCAAGTTGCAGTTGCAAGCCTTTCCTCTTTGGTGTTCCAACTCTCATGGCCAAGAATGTGATGTGGAAATGGTGGTTTGAATAGCAGAGTTATGAGGTTATTACAAAATTTACAAGTCAAAATGGAAATGAAATGTTTAATTTTGTTCTCAAAGCCTTTTGGTTGTGTGCTTTTCTGAGTGTTTCTATTCGTTTGCAATCAACAGCAAATTGTCCAGAATGCCCAATTTGAGTAATGCCATTCTTCACAAATTTGTATCCATAACACGTGGCAGTGGATCACTAAAACTTCTTAATAGACTTTTGCACAAACCCCTCTTTGGTTTCTGACATGTCACTGACCTCCCTAGTCGGTCACGTTTGCTTAACATCGTTAATGGAGAGGGTAAAATTGACTATTTTACCTCAATTTAAAAAAAGAACAAAATGCTAATGACTACTCTCTCTTTTACATTTTCACTAACTTGCCCCTAACATTTCTCTTGTAGGATGGGAGATCACACAACGTGGGCTAGGGCTTGATTTTGAAAAGTGTCTTTTAATCATTGGATCATTTTATTTTTGAATTAATTATTTTAAAGTAATTATGTTTCTTTTCTTTTATTTATAAATTTAAGGCTTAGAAGAAAAAAAATGTTAATTTTTTTGAAGCCAATTTAATGTGTAATAGTATTTTTTTCCCCATATAGTGTAAAGTTGTTGGAGAGACCAATAAAAAAAAATGGGGCAACGCCACAACCCACTACTAATGGAATGGTTCCATTGTCTCATATGATGGAAATCAAATTCGGAATACAACTTAGAAACTATAGCATTACTCATATCAAAAAAAGGGGGGAAAAAAGGTAATACATATGGTAATCTGTATCATCTATACGAGTAGCGGGTGAAGGAATGCGTAAAATAAGATATGGTCTATTCCTAGTTTTATTTTCTATCCAATTTTTATGAAAACCAGCTTTATTTTTTTATTTTTCCTGTTACAATGAAACCAATTTATGTTGGTTTAACTAAGAATCTATTTAAAATTATAAGCATTTAGATCGAATACATGCTCCTATGCAGTAAAAGAGCATCTCCTAAACATTTAAGTCTATTAACTAGTTGACTTATGACTACGTAACCAGTTTTGTGTACTCCGAAACAGTCCACGCTTAAGCATTGTTGCCAGGAATATCCAAATCTAAAGGAATCAATCGGGTGCTCCCTAAATCTTATTAAACAATACCTGAATTGAGAAATTGCAGTACCAATATTTGTAGAAAAACACATGCGATTGAAAATTTAAAAAGAGCATGATGTTGCCTAAAACTGGTAAGAAGGGTTTAAAGAGAAAGTAAGACAAGAATTTGTATGTGGTTCGGTCCCGTTAACGAGGTGACCTATGTCTACGGTTGCGTCTGTCCGCTCTCACTAGCAGATTACCGGCGGGCCTGGTGAGCCAACAAAGATGGGCGGCACTACCAGTAATACCGGCCGGGTATATGTGTATTGATGGTGAGTTCTCTGTTGTATGCTTGTGAGCTTAGAGAATTATTTTCGGATCGGGATCCTTGTTGACAGGGTAGGTGGGCTCACTTATAGATGCAAGAGTCCACCCTTACATGGTAAGTTAACTGGATTAGGAAAACTAATCTAATTACAATTTGATTTGCACAATTTGGGGAAGGTTTCCTAAGTGGTTTAGGAAACTGCTACCTTCTACCTTGCAGACTTGTAATTGGTTTAGGAAACTGCTGGATTGGACGGGATCACGGGACCCGCGACCTTCATGCCCGGCCAGTTGGTACGAACCGCCGGTCAGAGAGAAACCCTCAGGGAATGCCCCACGGTGGGCGCCCTTACCGGAATAATCAGTACCTCTTGGTGATATGGCGGACTGGCGTCATGGCTAGATTATTTTGGACATAACAGCTGCCCCCCATTTTCGGAACTGACTGGATACGTCATCGGGTGAGGAATCGAAATCAGTATTGCCTTGGAAACCGTCCAGATGTCCTCCGGGAATGCTGCTCGGGATGGGACCCACACTCCAGGTCATCCGGTGGAGTAACCAACCGGTACAGGTAGGAGCTCGAGTGCGGGTGTTGCCACGTGTCAGGGAGTAATTGGCCTGGTCAGGGTTCAGCGGAGTCAGTTCGGATGTAACCGAATAGTCACGTGGTAACCGGACCGTCATGTCACGCATTTAATGCGCGCGTCTTTTGAGGCAACCCTTCACGTGCCCGAGGTGACAGCTGTCAGCGACTTTTGGCGGGAAAGTTCTTGAGCCGTTGGATCTGGTTGATCTGGACCGTTCGCTACTTCTATATAAGAAACACTTGCTCGTTTCTTCAGTCCCTGTTGTCAACTGAGAGAGTATACCGAGCGGTTTGAGAGCAACTGAGATCCCGAGCAAGATTCCCGAGTCCTTTTCAGCGCAAATTTTTGTAAGTCCTTCCTTCTCGTCTTTAGTTCTTCACTCTCTTCTTCTTTCATGAACAAAGCTGGAGGGAGCGAACCCACTTGGGTTAGAGTTAGCCTGGGATTTCTTCTTTTTTAGATTTTGTCATTTCTTTCAGTCTAGGGGTACGCTAGAGCAATTTGACCGAGCGGGAGTTCCCGGGACAGTCTTGAGAGAGAGTTATTCTTCTTCTAGAGTACTGTACGACCTGCCCTGTAGGTTGTTAGATCTACCTCCTCTGTACACCAGGTTAGGAGTTCTTGACCCTTTCTTAGGTCGTCGGCCCTTTAGATCTTCCACAGACTTAGTCATGTGCCATTCAGATTTTAACTCGTCGTCCCGGTCGGAGGATGAGCAGGTGCGATCAAGGTCCATGAGTTCAAGCCCAGACCCTCCTTCTCTGGCCCCCTGTGACCAGCATAGTGAGGGAATAATACCCGCTCGGTCGTTTCACGAGAAAACGCGCCGGGACTCTCCCGTGGCCTCAACGTCTCGGGGGTCAGGCGACGAGGGATCTGTGCCGAACACTCCGGGGTCATCTTCGCGTGTGAGTCCATCATTAGTACCCTGCGAGGCCCTAACTTGGAACGGATCAGGGACAGATATGAGCTTCCCGCCCCCTTTTCTCTTGCCGTGCATGATGGCGGAGCTCACTTCCACGAGTCGGGCTTCGTCACCTTGTACGAGGACGCTTTCATGGCGGGCCTTCGCTTGCCTCTTCACCCAGTTGCCCGGGATGCTCATCTACCTTGGGATCTCCCCCGAGCAACTTGCTCCGAACGATTGGCGATACCTGATGGGGTGCATCTCCTTGTGGCCCCAGGTCCTCGGGTATGAGCTCACATTGCAGGAGTTCTTCTGGACCCACCGGCCTTTTTAGGTTCACGGGGAGGCCGACTTCTTCTCGCTCGAAGCCAGGCCGGGGCGGAAGATAATTGTGAACTGCCCGAGCAATAATAAAGGGTGGAAGAAGAAGTTCTTCCAAGTGTCCACCCTGGGTCTGTGCGAGAAGGCGCCGGGTATCCAGCTGAGGACTTCCTGGGCGGGGAAGCTGAGGAGTAAGCCCAAGCACCCTTTCTTTCTTGCTTAATTTTTTTTACTTTGCCTTGACTAACCCGTTGGTGCATTTGTCTTGCAGTGGGATCAGGGGACCCTCCGAGTCTTCCCGACGAGCTCCAGGCGCGAGTCTTGTCTCTCGTGGAGGACCCAACTGATATCAATGAGGTGCTGACCCGGTCGGGGAGTCCGAAGACCACCTACAAGCCCCAGGGATTCACAGCTCCCATCTTCCCGGCCATCATTCCTGGTAAATTCCATTCTTGACCGTACGGTTTCTTTACACTTTGTGAATTCTGATATGCTCCTGGTTTTGCAGAAATGGCTCCCAAGAACGAGGCGGCGTTAAAGGAGAAAGAAGTGGCTCTGATGGCCCGGGCTGGCCAAAAGAGGAAGAAACCAGCCCCCGCCGAGGGCCAGCCCCTGAAGAGAATCTCCCAGGGCATCTCTATCCGAGCTGGGAAAGAAGCTGCTGCTACTTCCACGCACGTGGTAACAATTGCTGCGCCACCACCACCACCACCTCCAGCTGCCAGACCGACCGGGGTCTCCTTCCCGACCTTGGAGGAAGCTCACGCGGGCCCCTCCGCCAGGCCGGAGGTTGAGATAGCGGACGACGTCCGCGAGAGGGTACGACCCGGGCTGCTGCAGAGCCAGATTGACAAGTGCAGCCTGTTCAGGCCGAGGCCATCATCGGTTGGCTATACAGCATCAGCCACATGGTAAGTCTCTTCGTGGCGTGAACACTAGAATTTTTTTCCATGCATATACTGACTTCGTCTTGTTCCTTGCAGGTTGGCTGTATTGCGGCTGGGGCCAAGACCACCCTTCCCGGCGTTGCTGAGAGGTTGGCCGCTGCTGAGGCGAACCTTTCTGTGGAGAGGGCTACTCGGGAGTCCGCGGAGTTCGCCCTGACCGTGGAGGAAGAAAGGTCCCGAGCAGAGGCCTTGGAGCTGGGGGAAGTCCGTGATTCCTTGTTAACCGAGCGGGCTGCCCGGAAGGTTGCGGAGGCTAAGGCTGCGGCTGCGGCTGTGGAGGCTGGGAGGGTCACCGCCGAGAAGATTGCTGAGGCCAATGTTGCAGCCTCAGAGTCCGCGAAGATCTCTCCCGAGAAGGATCTCGAAGCTATGATGGCCACACTCTCGGAGCTTACTGCTGCTCGGGAGGTCGAAGCCAAAGAAGCTGAGGAAGAGTTCGAGGCAGGGTTCCTCACAGGCTACGCCGATCTGGCGAAGCGAGCTGCTGCCGACCATCCCAACTGGGATCTGTCCGGGTACTCCTGGGCCGAGTCCGGTTATTGGAAGGAAGGGCAGGCTGACTCCGAGGTCGCTGCTGAAGCTGCACCGGCTGGGGACCCCTCCGTTGATGAGCAGGCCGCTGAGGAGGAGGAAGTGGTGGTTGTAGACTAGTCTTTTTTCTTTTCTTTTTTTTTTGTTGTAGTTTTCTTTTTCTTTTTTGGGGAGGCTACTACAATTGTCCCTCAGGCTTTGTACATTTTTTTTAAAATTAATGAAAAGGCCCCTGAGGTCAAATTTTCCATTAACTGTGTTCCTTCTCTGCACTGCCTGTTTATAATTGCTAGTATCTGTTCGGTTTTTGGCCAACCTAACACCTGCCTTAGCAAATATTTTAGGACCATAACCAACAGAACACCTAGTCTTTCTGACCTGTTTAAAAGGTAGTTGCCCGGAGTGCTGTAGGAACTGGACCTGTTTAGCATCCGGGATCGCCCGGTGTATTATAGGAATACCCTGTATTATCGTCTGGGATGTCCCGGTGTATCATAGGTGTATCCTGTTTTACCGTCCGGGATATATCTCTGATCACTGTAAGTACTTAGGGATATCTTCCAAGTTCTTGTAGTGACCGGTGTTATTCCCTATTCTGGCCTAATATTCCCCTGCCCCCCAAGCATTTTGTTAAGGCGGGAGTGCAGGAGTGAATGGCCGTAGGGAACCGACCTGGAACATGGGTGGTTGCAGGGTCATTTGAAGCTTGCCATCGTTGGCCACCTAGGGGTTTGGCCCCGTCGTCAGCTGGACCTAGGCAAAACTTTAAGTAATTTCCTGTTTAGGTCTAGTATCCTCTTGCCCCCAAGCGCCCTGTGAAGGCGGGGACGTGCTGAGGAGCGACCATAGGAAACCGACCTGGAACATGGGTGGTTGCAGGGTCCTTTTGTGCCTAGGTCGGAGTCCGAAGTCTTTTTAGTGCCTGGGTTTGGAGCCCGAGGTCTTTTGTGCCTTGGGGTTAGGCCCAAGGTCTTTTATGCCTTGCGGTTAGGCCCAAGGTCTGTGGTGCCTCGGGGTTAGGCCCGAGGTCTTTTTAGCATTGCACGGTGTACTGACAGGAGTAGTTTTCAAAGTAAATTATTCCATTTTATTTAAAAATAAAAATTTATGATGATTGCTCAATCAGAGCTACAAAAAAGAAATTTCTCTACAGTACTAAATTCCCGTGGTCAGATGCTACTGATAGTACTTGCGGAGGTGTTGCACATTCCAAGGATGAGAGAGATCGTGCCCGTCCATACTCTGCAGCCAATAGGTTCCCGGTCGGTTGACCTGGGTTACTTTATATGGGCCTTCCCAGTTTGGCCCCAATTTCCCATGGCTCGGGATTCTGGTAGACTGGTTCACTGCCTTGAGGACGAGGTCTCTGACTTGAAAACTGCGGTGCTTCACCTTGCTATTGTAGTATCACGAGACCCTTTGCTTGTAGGCCGCCACCTTTAGGTAGGCCCGGTCTCTTTTTTCCTCTACCAAGTCCAGTTCTGACCTGAGAGCCTCTTCGTTATTCGGCTTACTGAAGTTGACCACTCGATATGTAGGCAACCCGAGCTCTGTGGGGACCACTGCCTCAAATCCGTAAGTTAAAGAGAACGGCGTTTCGCCCGTTGCCGCTCGAGGTGTAGTGCGGTAGGCCCATAGGAGGGTTGGTAGCTCTTCCGCCCACAGTCCTTTGGCGCCTTCAAGCCTTGTTTTGATTGACTGCAAGATTGTCCGGTTGGTTACCTCAGCTTGACCGTTGGCTTGTGGGTGCTCGGGGGAGGAGTAATGATTTAGTATCCCGTAGCCCGAGCAGAATTGCCTGAAGATAGGGGTGTCAAATTGTCTACCATTGTCGCTGACCAGGACCCGGGGAATGCCGAATCGACTGAGAATATTCCTTTCCACAAAGCACTCCATTTTCCGTTCGGTTATTGTTGCCAAGGGCTCGGCCTCTGCCAATTTGGTGAAGTAGTCAACAGCTATCACGAAAAATTTGACCTGTCCTTTTTCCATCGGTAAGGGACCAACAATGTCGATTCCCCACTGGGCGAATGGCCAGGGGCTGTGGATTGGTGTCTGGAGTTCTCCCGGTTGGTTGATCATGGGAGAGTATCTTTGGCACTTATCACACCTCCGGACATACTCTTGGGAATCCAGGGCCATGGTCGGTCAGTAGTAACCTTATAGTAGGGCCTTTCTGGAGAGTGCCCGGCCTCCGATGTGGTTCCCACACACACCTTCGTGTATTTTGAACAGTATTGCTTGAATTTGCGCAGGGTGAACACAGCAGAGGTACGGGATAGTGAATCCCCTCTTGTAGAGGATGCCGTCGAGAAGATGATATCGTGCCGCCCGGTATTTAACCCGGCGGGCTTCTTCTTTGTCGCCTGGGAGCGTCCCTGTTGTCAGGAATGTCACGAGTGGGTCCATCCAGCTGGGTTCCAAAGTGACCGGGTCTACCTCCCTGCCCTCTGAGTTGATCACACTTGGCTCGGGTAGGTATTGTATCCTTATCCTGGGCAAGTCTGACTCAAAAGACGAGGCGAGGCAAGCCAACCGGTCAGCTCTGGTATTTTCTTCTCTGGGTATCTGCGTGATGGAGAATCCCCGAAGCTGCTTGGAAACCGCTCGGACAAGGGCCAAGTAGGCTACCATGCTGTTTTCCCGCGCCTCGTACTCTTGGTTAACCTGATTGACCATGAGCTGGGAGTCACTGTAGCCCTGAACCTATTGTGCACTCATGGATATGGCCAACTGTAACCCAACCAAGAGGGCTTCGTATTCGGCCTCGTTGTTGGAGGCACGAAACCCAAACCTTAGTGCATATTCGAGCTGCATACCGTCGAGAATAGTCAGGATGATTCCTGCCCCACTGCCTTGTTGATTGGATGAACCGTCCACATGCAGTACCCAGGTTGGGATGTCAGAGTGTAACCCGGGCGGTAAGGTCGGGGACTCAGGCTCTTCAACCGGGTCTTCGGGATACGTAAACTCGACCAAAAAGTCTGCTACGACTTGTCCCTTGATGGCTGTCCGGGGTCGATAGATCACTTCAAACTCTTCCAATTCTAAGGCCCACTTGACGAGCCTCCCGGACGTTTCTGGGCGGCTGAGAATTCTGCGGAGAGGTTGATCTGTGAGGACCACAATGGCATGGGCCTGAAAAGTATGGGCGGAGCATTCGGGCCGAGGTGATAAGGGCGAATGCCAGTTTCTCGATGCAGGAGTATCTGCTCTCTGCGCCCTGTAACGCCCGGCTGGTGTAGTACACTGGGAACTATATCCCGTGCTCTTCCCGAATAAGTGTCGAACTAACTGCAAATGGCGACACTGCCAAGTATAAGAATAGTTCTTCCCCCGGCACGGGTGTTGAGAGGAGAGGAGGGGACGCTAGGTACTTCTTGAGTTCCTGGAATGCCTCTTCACACTCTTCCGACCACTAGAACGCTTTGCGGAGGATTTTGAAGAATGGCAGACAACGGTCGGTAGCTCAGGAGACAAATCTGTTCAGTGCGGCCACCCGTCCGGCTAAGCTCTGAACTTCTTTCATTGATTTGGGCGACCGCATGTTGATGATAGCTTTGATCTTCTCGGGGTTTGCCTCAATTCCCCGTCTGCTGACTAGATGGCCAAGAAATTTCCCGAACGAGACACCAAAGGTGCATTTGGTCGGGTTCAACCTCATCCTGAATTTTCTCAAAATGCTGAAGGCCCAGCCAAATGCTCGAGGTGGTCAGGCTCGTCCCGGCTCTTGACCAGTAGATCATCCACAGACACCTCCATAGACTTTCCTATGAGGTCTTTGAACAAGTAGTTGACCAGGCGCTGGTAGGTAGCCCCGGCATTCTTGAGGCCGAATGGCATGACGTTGTAGCAATACGTCCCTTGGTCGATGATGAATGCTGTCTTCTCTTCGTCCCCGGGGTACATGCTGATCTGGTTGTACCCCGAGTAGGCGTCCATAAACGAGAGGAGTGAGTGACCTGCCATGGAATCCACAAGGAGGTCTATCCTGGGAAGCGGATAGCAGTCCTTGGGGCAGGCCTTGTTGAGGTCGGTGAAGTCCACACACATTCTCCACTCCCTGTTGCTTTTCTTGACAAGAACAACATTAGCTAACCAGTCGGGATAATGGACCTCTCGGATGGACTTCGCCTTTAGGAGCTTGTCGACCTCCTCACTCACCGCTTTCTGTCTCTCGGGGACCATGCCCCTTCTCTTTTGCTTGATTGGGCGGCAATCCGGGCTGACATTGAGATGGTGGGACATTACCCAGGGATCAATCCCGGGCATATCCTCATGACCCCAAGCAAAAACATCTTGATTTTGTCTCAGGAACTGAGTCAGTTTTTCCTTCAGGCCGGGCTCCAGTAGGTACCAATGCTGACCGTGCGGTCAGGGTACTCGGGGTCCAGCGTCACTTTTTCCAGTTCTTTCATCGGACCTATCGTGTCGCTCTGGTCCCGGAGGTCCATCTCTTGAACGGTCAATGTTTCTGTGATTGCCCCCGGCGCAACGAGCTAACATAATAACTCCGGGCGGTGCTCTGATCTCCACGCAAGCATCCGGGTCCCTGAGGAGTTGGGAACTTCACTGTTAAGCTGTAGGTGGAGACGACCGCCCTGGCCTTGTTGAGGGTTGGCCTGCCAAGGATGACATTGTAGGCCGACGGGGCTTCGACGATCACAAAATTGGTCAGTACGGAGGCCTGCTGAGGGTAGGTCCCCATGAGAACTAGGAGCTCGATTGTACTGAGCGGTTGTGTGCTTGAGCCGTTGAATCCAACCAGGGGAGTAGCGACCGGCCAGAGTCGATCCCTGGAGATCCCGGGCTGATTGAATGCCGACGTGAACATAATGTCGGACGAGCTGCCTGTGTGCACTAGCACCCTCTGGACCATATAGTTGGCTATGGAAAGCGTCACTACTGGCGGGTCATCATGAGGGCAGTGGACGCCCTGCAAGTCGTCAGATGTGAACGTTAGAACATCGGTTGGGGAGGAGCCGGTGGATTGGACCTGCTAGACATCCGCTCGGGATGCCCGAGCATGCCTCTTCCGTGCCGACTGTGAATCTCCTTCTCCTGATGTTCCTCCGGAGATCACGTGGATGTGGCCAAGCGGTGGTGGCTGATCGGGAGCTCGAGTGTCCTGCCGGGGCCGTCTATCTGCTGTGACGAACTCCGCGAGGTGTCCTTGCTCGATCAGCTTCTCTATTGTTATCTTTAATTTAAAGCAATCCTCCGTTTCATGGCCGTGATCCCTGTGGTAGCGGTAGAAATTGTCCCGGTTCCTCTTATCGGGCGGGGCTCTAAGCTTTGTAGGCTGCTGGAGCAGTCTTTGCGCCTCGGCGGTGGCCATGACTTCATGTATGGGCCGGGAAAGGGGGTAAAAGCGATCGGGGGCTGACCCCGGGCGTCCTTCTGATCTTGCCTCGGCTTCTTTCCCGATCCCTTATCGAATCCTTCACGCTTGAGCTTGGCCTTTGGAGATTCGTCTCCCTTCTGGCTGGCGCGCTTCGCCTTTAGGAATTCTTCAGCATCTATGTACTTTCCAACCCTCTCCGAGAGCTCCACCAGGGTTGCCGGTCGGTCACGATGGAACGACGAGGCAACCTTGGTGTGTTGAACTCCAGAATAGAAGGCCATAATTGCAGCCGTTTTATTAAGATTGCGGATCAGGAGCCTTTGCTGGTTGAAATGACTACATACTCCCTCAGGGACTCCCCTTTGCGCTGCTTGACGGTCTGCAGCTGAGTGTCCGATTGCGACCGGTCGAGCATCCCGACAAACTGGCTGATGAAGAGCTTGCCGAGGGCTTTGAAGTTGTCGAATGTCCGGGACTTTAGAGCATGGAACCACTGTGCGGCTGGCCCCTTGAGAGTACTGGGAAGGGCCAGGCATAGTAGCTCGTCCACCATGCTGACCAGTGCCATCTGAGCCTTGTAAGTGCGAATGTGGTCTACCGGACTTCCTGTGCCATCGTAGGAGTTGAGGTGAGGGGGTTTGAACTTCCGCAGAATAGGAAATTGTGTCACCTGAGCGGTATAGGATGATTCTGTCTCCGTATTTGTGAGGTCGTGACCGGACCTGCGATTCAACCTCTCGATCTGCTGCTGCAGTTGCTAGACCTGGGCCTTGACGTCATCCCGCCAGGTCCTCCTCTCTGTATTCGAGCGGTCGGTCGGATCGGATGACGAGGCCTCGTCCTCGAAATGCGTCGACCTTTGGGATCGAGCCAGGCTCTGGGTCCGAGTAATCGTGTGCTGAAGGTCCCCCTGGCTCCTGGTCGGGGGGTCCTCGACTGACTCCTGGGCTCTCCGTCCTGACTCTTCTCCTTTGGCCGTACGCCGTCTGTTGATGATGGTCCTGGCATCCTCGACCCGACTAGGATTGGGCCAAGCTCGCCTTTGTGAACGCCTTGTTGCCTGGCTGCGCTCATCATCACCGAGGGGTTCCCGATCTGGTGGGGACACCGGGGCGGAACTGGCTTGCCTGCGTGCTCGAGCGGGCCTTTGGACAGGGGCGCTCTTCTCGAGCTGATTTTCTAACGCAGGATGCTTCCCCTGTCGGGCCAAAAACGCCTCCATCTGTTCTTGTGTCGGGCGTTGGCCCTCCAAGAGTTGTGCCAGTGTCGCCATTATCTGCTCGGTGGTCATGGAGGCAGCCTACCGCTCAAGCTGCGGGTTCTCCTGACTGGTCGGAGCAGTAGTTTTCCTACCCGTCTTTGGCGGCATGTTGATCAGTCAAGGATTTTTGTTGATGAGAAGATTGTGTCGTTTCCCACAGACGGTGCCAAACTGATGCTGCCTAAAACTGGTAAGAAGGATTTAAAGAGAAAGTAAGACAAGAATTTGTATATGGTTCGGTCCCGTTAACGAGGTGACCTACGTCCACAGTTGCATCTGTGCGTCTCACTAGCAAATCACCGGCGGGCCTGGTGAGCCAACAAAGATGGGCGGCACTACCAGTAATACCAGCCAGGTATATGCGTATTGATGGTGAGTTCTCTGTTGTATGCTTGTGAGCTTAGAGAATTATTTCCGGATCGGGATCCCTGTTGACAGGGTAGGTGGGATCTTTTATAGATGCAAGAGTCCACCCTTACATGGTAAGTTAACTGGATTAGAAAAACTAATCTAATTACAATTTGATTTGCATAATTTGGGGAAGGTTTCCTAAGTGGTTTAGAAAACTGCCACCTTCTACCTTGCAGACTTGTAATTGGTTTAGGAAACTGCTGGATTGGACGGGATCACGAGACCCGTGACCTTCATGCCTGACCAGTTGGTACGAACCGCCCGGTCAGAGAGAAACCCCCCGGGAATGCCCCATGGTGGGCGCCCTTACCAGAATAATCGGTACCTCTTGGCGACATGGCGGACAGGCTTCATGGCTAGATTATTTTGGACATATCAGGGCATAAATTATGAGATGCAATAAAGTTCTAAACAACTGGGATTTTCAGAGACAAAGATGAGCGAGGAGCCGTGAAGGATGTGCCGGAGATGTGGTCGGCAATTAGATCTTCCCGAGATTTGTTGGTGACCTCAAACGAAGAAGACGACTCCCAGCGTTCGTCGATAGAAGCAGAAGGTGGAGACGCAGGTGGGTTCGTAAAGAAGAAGACAGATTGAACGAAGGTTTTCATCAGTCTCTAAATGTCGCGCCCCAAAATCCATGACACGTAGACGGGTCAAAGAATCAAAGAAAGAGGTTAAAGGAATGGAAAGGTCCTACGTGAACCAACCAAACAGTGCAGAAGCTACAAATAAATCCTACGTAGATTCCAAAGATAAGTAAAAAAGTCAAAGATTGACCCACGGGAACCAAACGGGTCAAGTAGGGTCAACCAACATTGTTTTAGTTTTTAAAGAAGTTTTAAAAGATAGTAATATGAGGTACTATGAGTAAAAGAAGTAGTAAATGTTTGTTTTGAAAGTTTACATAAAATCTAGGTTTTGAGGATTTTCAAACCAAACGGTCCCTAAGAAATCAATAGTAGATTTTTTCCCCATGATATACAAACCATAGGCTAAGTATAAACCAAAATAGATTTTAAATTTTTTTTGAGTTTTAGTCAAAATCTACTAGTCTGGTAGAGGGTCTTTCGATCGGTCCAAAGAGTACCTTCGACCGGTCGAAGGAACCTCTGCCAGCCAATGTATATGCATTGTACCTTTCGATCAGTCGAAACATCCCGATGGACCGGTCGAGGGGTACTCTGCAGCAACATTAACAAGAAGTTCCTAATTTGAACAAGTATAAAATTTATAAAAGTTCTTACATGAATTCGAAAGACTTCAGGTTAGTGTTCTAACAAGTCTAAAAGATTGTTTAAGAGCATGAAGGGGTCATAGGGGATTCGAAGATCTCAAATACATAACTACGAATATAGACATCGAGAATATTACAAGTCTTAAGATGAGTTCCAAGATATGGACTCTAAGACATTTCCGAAAGTGTAAAGGGGCTAACATGTGCCCAAGCTTGGTCATGGCTTACAAATTAACATAGGTGCAAGAATGAGGTCAAAGTACTTGTAAGTTCTATAATTCGAATCTAACATTAACGATTACAAATTACAACTATTACAAGTCTTAACAAATGAACTATGTTTTCAAAAAATATGATTTCTCGCAAAAGCTTTCAAAATCATAATGCTAAGGCATCGAATTATTCATGGGCCTTGCCCTCTATCAAGATCACCTAAAAGGAGTTTTCATAATTCATTAAGCACGACAGCTTTGTAGAAAATATTATAGAGATTCAATATGGATCCCATAACTAATATGCAACATGTGGTGCCATGAATGCCGCCTAGGCATTACAATTAAAGAGCCATCAGACCATACACACATGATCACTCGCCTCATTACTGGACTGTGAACCACCCCTCACTGGGAATATAGCATACCAACTTTCTAATAGCTAGTCGAATATAAGTTGGAGTTTGGAATGTTCTTAGGTACATCCACCCTGTCATCACACACAACCCACATCCGGATTTTTCACATCTTTTATCCCCATTTTGGGATTTCTCATATGCAAATCGTGCTGTGCTATGAGTTGTACCCACTTGGCAACAATGCACGTAAATTCTATGATTTCAATGCATATGTTCTCTTTTCATAAAATGTTAATTTACATTCTTGTCAAAACTTAGCAAGTCTCATAACTTCAATATTAACCATGATAATGTATGATTTCACATTTCATAGAAGTGTCAACATTTAAGCATACAAACTCCTATTAACAAGAATTCAACTTTTAGGCAAAATGACTACTTTAAACAATTAACAAGTAGTACACTTAGGCAAGTAACCAATATTTAGGCAATTAATTTTTAACAACTAAGCATATAATCCCATTTAGATTACTAAGACTAATAATTAGCCAATAAACCAAATAGTGACATAAAAAGTATGATGGGGGAAACAACTAAGATTAATCTCCACATTTCAATCCTAGCATTTCCTAAAACAAATCACACATTAGAGATAAAATACATAGTGAATGAAGACAATGTAATCTACCTTTTTCTTGAGAATGAAATGCAAGAGAGATAGAGAGCTCAAGTGAGGAAATAAGAGAGCCCAAGTTGTAGAGTTTCAAAACTAAGAAAGTAGAGAAAAACCCTCTTCTCCTTCTAGGCCATTGAGCTAGAGAACACCAAAATAGAAAATAGAGGTATCAATAGGAAGCCCTAGATGAGAGTACCACTTTTGCCTCAAATGGCCTAGCTCCAAAAATGAATTAATATAGTACACCAAATGGGAGCTTGAAATTTGAAATGGTTATGGAGGTTTTAGGTTCTCTAAACCAAGAGAGTGAAAGAGAAGTACAAAGAGAGATAGGATACGAGAATGAAAAGAAAAAGAAGAGAGAGAGAGAGAGAGAGAGAGAGAGAGAGAGAGAGAGAGAGAGATGGAGAGAGAGGGAGAGAGTAACCAGATGAGAGAGGGAGAGGGAGAGGATGAGAGAGAAAGGGAAGCTTCCTTTTGGAAGCTTGGGGTTGGTTGATTGGATGGGGAGTGGACCCCACATGTCATACTCATACCCCCCCACACATATATATATTGATAAAGTATTAGAGAGAGTTGAGAGAATAATATCAAGATGTATTATTCAGATGTGCAGATCATTGCAATAAAGAAGCCTTTATATAGAATAGGAGAATCCTAAATAAGTAAAAGAGAAGTATAACCAGTACCACTAGTACACCAAGTCTAATAGTACAATGTATCTAGAATAATAAGACAATAAGATACATAAGTGCAATGTATCTAGACATATGGTCTAACATCCTTCCTCAAACTCAAGGTAGGAATATAGAGTTCAACTTGAGTTTGGAATGAAATCCTAAAATAGATGGCGGCTTAATTGAGCGGAGCTGACGATGAGGGACAGTGGAAGTGGTAGATGAAGATGAGCCTGAGTGATCCAATAATGAAGGCACTGACAGAACCAGACCGGGGAACACTGACATGATAATGTCAAGTTGGACTGAGAAAAATCATCGATGGTAATGCTGACTGAACTTGACCAGAACCACCGACATGATAGCGTCGTGTTGGATTGGACAAAGGTGATGGCACGAGGGACAGTGGTGGCAGCAGGTCCATCCGGCCGGTCGGATGTCTGAAGGAGGCCAAGTAGTGAAAGATGGTCTGGCTGATTGAAGGTCCGATAGAAGAGGCTGGATAGTGGAGGTGGATGTCTGGCCGATCGGAGGTCTGATGAAAGCGGCCGGGAGGAAAGATCCGGGCAGTGCAGTGGAGATTGACGATGGTGGTGGTGATGGTAATGGTGTGGATCAATGATGATGTTGAGGTGGCAAATTGGTGATGATAATGGGAATTAATATTGGTAATGATGATGGTGCAAGAGGATGGCAGATTGTTCGATGGTGATGGTTGAAATTGGCGATGAGGTGTGTTTGGCTCGGAATGGTAATGGAACAGTAAATGGCTTGTTTGCAGCCGAGAGAGAGCGGAATGTATGATTTTATCTTGACCGCCAGCGGGTGATGTGATTGTCACCCGTCGGTGGCAGAGGAATACGAAAGAGTTTAGCCAAGGTCCAAGAGCTTATAGCTCTGATACCATGATAAAGTATTAGAGAGTTGAGAGAATAATTTCAAGATGTATTATTGAGATGTGTAGATCATTACAATAAAGAAGCTTTTATATAGACAAAGAGAATTCTAAATAAGTAAAGGAGAAGTACAACTAGTACTACTAGTGCACAAAGTCTAATAGTACAATGTATCAAGACTAATAAGACAATGTGATACATGAGTACAATGTACCTAGACATATACTCTAACACACACACACATGCACCAATTAAAATACCAATGTGATATTATAAAACTAAATGTTAGACATTAAAATGTTTAAGTTCAAATTGGCTTCACTTATTGACCACGACATTACAACAATACCCTTAATTAAATTTCAAAACATTACACTAAATCAGCAGAAGAAGAAGAGAAGAGAAGAGAAGATGACAACGCAGAGGAGAGAAGGGTGCTCTCTATCTCTCTCTCCATCTCTCTCTCAAATGACGTCGTTTCGGAATAAATACAAGCAGATAGACCATTGCATGTGGTACCCCTCTTGTAGCATTTTGAATATCCCAAATTTGGGAACCACTGTATTACTCAACAGGAAAAAAAAAAATGGTGAAAATCAAATAAAAAATTCTGAGTTTTGTGAATCAATCGCCTTCATCTTTTCTTGAGTTCTCGCACTGTTTAATTTTTTTTTATTCCAATGTTACTTAAAACCGTGAAGGTGGAAATAATTTTCCTTGCCTGTTTAAAAAATAAAAAAATCCTTCTGTTCCATCCTTTTCATTTCATTGCGTAAATCCTTGTGGTCCAACTGATTAGAAATTGAGTGCCAAGCATTGAATAATTGTATGAGCTGGCCAGCCAGCGATTTTGACCAAAACTTAATGTAAATATGAGATTTTCCTTTAATCTCAATCAAGCCATGGCTGCTACACATTTCATACCATGTTTACTAACACTGGTTCTGATCTCCTTTCTACACTTTAATAATGTCTCAGCTATACCATTGACAAGCTTGAAGACTTTGAACACAATAAAGGAGCTGAACAAAAAAGGCCCTTATCTTGGCCTCATCACAGTCTATCCACCTGAAGAAAATGCTTTCTTTGCAACTGGGGTATTTAAGCCTGAACCAAAACACCCATTTATTGATCTTTCAGGTATATACACTTTTTTTCAGTAATTAGTTTAAGTTCATGGGAATTTTAGTCAAAAATTTTAATAAAATAAACTTTTCTGGTCTTAGGTCCAACCCTTTTTCCTTTTCACTAACAAGACCCTTGGCAGAAAATTTCACCCACATAACTAGTTATTTCAATTTTTTAAATTTCACATATCAAATTATGTGAAATTATATAACATAGGATTTGATTTGATTAAGTTTCACTAACTAGAGAATTTTGACCAAAATTAAAAATGAGTTGATCTTTAAACTCAAATAATCAAATATGAGGGACTCTTTATCAAATTTCTCTAAGTTTTATGTTTGGTATTATTTGGTTTTATATTTTTTTATTTGGGCAATTTAGATTGATGTTACATAGTTTAGTTTGTTGAAAAAACAGTTGGGTTTTGCAGGGAGGAGATTCAGGGTGGGAAAGATTTATGGGAAGAGAGTCATTTATGTGAGATGTGGGGTTGGAATGGTACATTCTCTTATCTTCTAGTTCCTTGATTTGATGCAACAGTTTTTCATTGCAGCTTCTATTATTGGCTAGTTAGGGCCTGTTTGGCAACGGCTTCTGCCTATGCGATTCAATTTCAGAATGTTATTTTTGGCCAAAAGCTGTCCAAGCAAGGCCGGCCCTGAGATGACAAAAATTATCCGAGGCCTCAAGCGATTTTTTAAATGGGCCAAAAAAATGAGGCCTCTATACTAAGTTTCATTGAAAATAGAAGAAAATAGGCCTAAAAATGATAAGTTTCATAGAAATTAGGAAGAAATTAGAATAAAAAATACCTAAAAATGATAAGTTTCATAGAAATTAAGAAGAAAATAGGCCTAAAAATGATAAATTTCATAGAAATTAGAAGAAAATAGGCCTAGAAATGAAAAGTTTCATAAAAATTAAAAAGAAATTAGGGAAAAAATAGGCCTAAAAATGAGGCCTAAAATCGAGGCCTCATGCGATTGCTTCGCAAAATTACCTCAGGGCCGGCCCTGTGTCCAAGGTAGCTTTTGGTCAATTACAAATTTCTGCGATTGACTCACATTTTTTTTTTACATATTGCTGGTTTGTGTTTTCTAAATAGTTTTTTTTCTAGCTTTTGGAGTACCATATCAATTATGAGTTTCGAAAGTTGTTGCCAAAGAGGGCAATAGCCAGGATATCCATTTACCTTGTCCCACCGGTGGGTAGCAACTGAACTGATATATGAGACGCAAATTCTAAAGTGCTTTTCATAATAACAGAAAAATCACAAGATCGGGGCGTCACATATGTGACTTTTGGTATAATTTCTTCTTTGAGTACTTTTTTTTTTGGGTTCAATTTCTCCATTGTAGTCGTTGCCCGAATTCGGGAACGTGTGTCCACACTCAAAACCATAGTTGACGAGGAATTCCTTTCCGTGAACAAACATGTACAACCCCTACACACAGGCCGCCTGCAGCACTATCTAATCAACCAATTATGCCGTGTAGCAATAACTTGACACAGCCTGAAAGCGAAAATGATAAATCCTACGAATTTTGGCTTAAATAGAAATCCAAGGTATTCACCAAAATAAGAGAAAAAGATAAATAACTGTAATAGGACGATTGTTATATTGATATTTAGCTATCATAAGTAAACTAATTTTTCTAGGAATAAAGTATCAAAAAAAATTTAAAAAGACATGATGAGATTGTTAGAAACTTAATGTGTTCCTTGAGAATTCTAAAACACACAATCATCAAAATAGGAATTAGTATGCGAGGTTAATAACTAAATCAAATCAAACCAAACCAAACCAAGCTTGTGTCCCAATTAGTTGGGGTCGACAGTATGAATCCTTTTTCGTCATTCTGTACGATCAAGAGCTATATTCTCACTTAAATTATACATATTCATATCTTGTTGTACTATATATTCTCAGGTCAGCCTAGGTCTGCCCCCCCCCCCCCCCCCCATTCCAGATACTACGATCTTATCACTCTTTCGCACAGCTGCTTCTATAGGTCTTCGTTGCACATGGCCGAACTATCTAACTCTATTCTCCTTCAATTTATCCTCAATCTGTGACACTTCTACAGGCTCTCTAATGTACTCATTTCTAATTATATATTTTCTAGTCTTACCATACATCCACCTTAGTATCCTCATCTCAGGTACGCCCACTTTGCTAATGTGTTATTTCTTAGTTGCCCAACGTTCTGTCCCATAGAGCATAGCTGGCTTAATTGTAGTCTTATAAAATTTTCTTCTCAATTTTGCTGGTATTCTCTGGTCACATAATACTCTGGAAACACTCCTCCATTTAAGCCAGTCTACTTTAATTCTATGGATCACGTCATCACCAATCTCTCCATCTCTACTGATCATTGAACCTAGATAGCAAAAGTGTTCCCTCTTTGGGATCTCCTAATTTTCGATCTTCACTACTTCGTTGTCTCTACTTCTACTGGTGCTAAAACTGCATTCCATATATTGTGTTTTCGTCCTACTTTTCTTTAGCCCCTTAGTCTCCAGTCCTTCTCTCCAAGCTTCCAATTTACTATTGAGTCCTCCTTTAGTCTCATCAACTAAGACAATATCATTTGCGAACAACATACACAATGGAACCTCATCTTGAATGTGCCTAGTCAATTCATCTATAATTGGGGTGAATAAATAAGGGCTCAAGGCCGACCCTTAGTACAGGCCTACAGTAATTGGGAATTCGCTTGTTTCTCCGGCCGGTGATCTAATTATAGTAACCACTTGCTTTATTATACATATCCTTCACCACGTCAATATAACCCTTGGTCACTCCCTTCTTCTCTAGCACCTACCAAATTAAATCTCTAGGCACCTTATCATAAGGTTTCTCTGAATCAATAGAAACCATATGTAGATCCTTTTTCTTCTCTCTATACTTTTCCATTAGTTTCCTAAGTAAATAAATTGCTTCCATAGTTGATCTCCCAGGCATAAATCCAAACTGATTTTCTGACACTGATGTTGTGCCCCTTATGTGATACTCTATCACTTTCTCCCACAACTTCATAGTATAGCTCATCAACTTAATAGTTCTATAGTTGTTGCATTATTGTACATCTCTTTTATTCTTATATATAGGCACTAGAATGCTCTTTCTCCATTCGTTAAGCATTTTTCTAGTCATTAAAACTTTATTAAAAACTTTTGTAAGCCAAGATGCTCCCACATCTCCTAAGCATTTTCAAGCCTCAATGGGGATCCTATCTGGTCCTAAGGCCTTGTTGGGTTTCATCTTCTTCAAAGCAAATTCCACCTCAGATTTCTTTATTCTCCGATAAAATCTGCATTCTCTTAATTGTGTTATCTGATACAATTAACTGTCTGAATTGTCTTAATTCCACCTAGTTTCATCGCAATTTCCAGTTTCTTCTTTAATTGCGTTATCCATATGTTTTTCATTTAGCAACTTCTCAAAATAGCTATTCCATCTTTTCTTAATCTCTTCGTCGTTCACTAATACCCTAGAGTCATCGCTTTTTATACACTTAACCTAATTAATGTCTCTTGTTTTCCTTTCTCTCGACATAGCAAGCTTATAAATACATTTTCTCCATCTCTAGTGTCTAGCTTGGTGTAGAAGTCATCATAGGCTTTCATTTTAGCAACTCTAACTGTCCTTTTAACATCCTTATTTGCACATTTATAGCTCTTGAAGTTTTCCTCACTTCTATCATTTAAAGTAATCCTTTTTGGTTTTTACTGCAGCTTGTACCTCTTCATTCCACCACCAAGTATATTTAGATGATAGCCCTTTTACCTTCGACTCTCCAAGGATTTCCTTCGATATTCTCGTGATGCACCCTGCTATTCTATCCCACATAGTATTGCTTCCATCTTTCAAATTTCAAGGTGCTTCCGTATACATTCTATCTTGAAATATTGATAGTTTCTCGCCTTTAAGGTTCCACCACCTAGTTCGCGGGTTTATAGGGTCTTTTCTAGTACGTCGTTGTCCTTTTATATGGATACTAAAATATTATGTCTATGTTGAGATGTTAAACTCTCCCCTGGGATGACCTTACTGTCTTTACATGCTAGGCGGTCTACCTTTCTCATAAGGAACAAATCGATCTGGCTTTTAGTAGATCCACTTTGAAAGGATATCAAGTGTTCTTCCCTCTTTTTGAAAAATGTGCTTGTTACTACAAGATCATATGCTATGGAAAAATCTAGAATACTCACCCCTGCCTCAATCTGAACTCCAAAACTATATCCCCATGCACCCTCTCATATCCAGTTCTATCTTTGCCTACGTGGCCATTTAAATCTTACCTACAATTATCTTTTCTCCTCCCGGTATTTCTTGCATTAAAGCGTCCAACTCATCCCAGAAATGTCTTTAATGCGATCATCCAATCCTACTTGGGGCACGTATACACTAATCAGATTAATTATATCTGCTCCAACTACCAGTTTAATAAGCAATAATCTGTCTCCTTTCCTCGTGACTGTCACAATTTATCCTTGAGGTTCTTGTCAACCATGATTCCGACGCCATTTCTATGTCTATTTCACCATATAGAATATCTTATACCCAATCTTTTCTACCTCCTTACCTTTCTCTCTAACCCATTTTGTTTCTTGTAAACATACTACATGGACCTTCCTTCTAATCATAGTGTCTACTAGTTCCATAGCTTTACCTGTTAAGGTACCTATATTCCAAGTTGCTAACCTACTCTGAGCTAGCTTCTTTACCAGTAGTCGCCCAGATGGACGTGGGAAACCTTGCTTATTTAACAGCGCACTCGGGAGTCGATGTGGCGCCCCTTGCACATTTTTTGAAACACTCGAAGGCAAGCGCAACGCGTCTGTCATGACCCATCCTACCACGGGTGGAAATAGGACACGTGGCACGCCACCAAGGCTCATCCAACTCATTAAACGATTATAGCAGCAGAAAAGAAAACTTAAAATAACATTGAATATTTACAACTTTTGGAAACGATGCTTTCCGAGTTGTAAAATTCGTACAAAATTGAAAACGTAATTATGTTTCAAACTAGATGAATTTATGTTAAAGGGGGTCCCAATGGTACCCTAAGAACCAATCAAAATATTTAAATAATTTTTGGGAAGGGTATAAAAAGTTTCATGCAGGGGTCATTTTGACAGGTCGAACGGACGCATTCGACCGGTTGATTGACCCTTGGGCAGGCATCCTTTAAGGCAGAGGGTACTTTGACTGGTCGAGCTGACCCCTTCAACCAGTCGAATGACCCCTTGGCAGAACTCTTGCTTAGAAGTCACCCAACCTTCTCACCTTAACAATTCTTGAAACAAATTTACATTAACCTAAACCTCACAAGTTATAAAAAGCATTTCAAGAATATCATTGAGTCTCACTAATCCATGGAAAGAAACAATAATAGAACAAGCCAAGGCTTGTTTGACTTGATTCACAAAGTTCTAGCTATTACAATATTCATCCAAAACATGAAGTTTACAAATTAAGTATTCCTACCGCGAATCCATAGGTTCGGATTCATAACAACCATGACCAAAGCAGGTCTTACTATCTATTACATCATTACTAATCCATTCCCAAAACTCTAAGTTAAGGATGTAGTCCGAACTTCACAAAAATAGATCATTTGGAATGGAAACAAAAACATATACAAGGAGATTCTCATCGTTCCCACGGCCTCACTCCTCATGATTCTTCTTTCCTTTCCTCATATCACCTGTAATGGAGTAAAGCTCCACTGCTCAGCTATATGCTGAGTGCACAGATTCTAACATATGCATATATGATAAATCATGCTTTAATCTCATAATTCACATCAAAATAGTCTCTAAGGAGAAAAACACGCATTCATCTGGTAGCAGCAAGTCCAAGCCTTAATCGCGATGCCTACAGCTACTCCGAGCCTACAATCGTTGTATCGCAAGTGCCCTGGCAAATCCAAGCCTTACCATGCGCAGTAGTCGTCGTTACTAAAATTCTCAAATCTTAAGAAGCTTACTCCGGAATGAAATTGTATAAGTCCCCTCTTTGGCCCACATAATCACTTAACGTGCTCACGTAAAAGTTAGACATGCTTTTCACATTTAAGCGCGTGCATAATTAATGGGTCTAAGATTAACACATGAATTTTGCCCAGATCACAATTTCGTCTTCGAAACTCAAAGCATGCATATTTCCTATATAACATAGGCTAGAATTTCATACCTCGAGCTATCGTCTTGAGCTTTTAGGAGAATCGCAAGGATGCCAATACTAAGCCAATTTCTTCGATCCTACACAATATGTACAAGTTTACAAGCATTTTCTCCAAATTTCTAGAATTAGAATTTTATAAAAACTTAGCCAAACGTGGCCTAATAACTATCAAAACGTAGCTCTTACCTCGAGGAGTTCAAATATGAAATTTAGTGAAAAATAAATGGACAAATGTTTGTCGATTTGCGTCGGCAAACTTGAAGCAATAAAATCCTCTTTAGCTCCCAAGATTTAGGTTTAGAAATCTTTACAATGAAAATAGCTTGCAACTTTCAATATATAGGCTCAACTCTCGGGAATTACGTTTAATTCTCCATGAGTTCTCAAGACTTCTAATTATCCTCCGAAATGTCACTCACGTTCATTTTTTTACTTCACTGAAAATTATAAATTATAAAAGTTTTCGTCTAAGTTTCGTTTGTCGTCGTAATTACGTTTCGAAACTAATTTCGTAAAATTTCTAGATAACCTACCTTTTATGCAATGCATCCTATTGGTTATCGCTAAAACCATCAAAATGATCTTATAAATGATTAAAACTATCAGAAATTACACTACACAAGTAATTTCACTATTTATGAATACCGGATAAAACAAATAACATTTGATCATGTAAATGTCATTTAAATTGTGTTACTTCCTCATGATTTACCAACTTTCCGTGTCCAATTACCACTCCACGTTAACTCACAATCAACCTCATCTCAATTATCAAATGACATTGATAAAGGAAATTCATTTATGCTTTTGAAAGAATACATTTTCTCCGGGACGGGTGTGACAACTCTCCCCTCCAAAAAGGAAGTTTGTCCCCAAACTTATACCTCATGAGTCGAAAAGATACGGACATTTATTCCTCATCTCTAACTCAGTCTCCCATGTAGCTTTCTTGACTGTATGACTATGCCATAACACTTTTACCATTAGAATTGTCTTTGTTCTCAATACTTGTTTCTTCTGATCTAATATCTCTAGTAGATGCTCTACATATGTCAAGCTTTCTTGGATTTATAATGGTTCTGGTACAATGATCTTACTCGTATCTGTCATACACCGTCTCAACATTGACACATGGAATACAGTGTGCACATGCTCTAGCTCGGATGATAAAGCTAGTTAGTAAGCCACTAGTCCTACTCATTCTAGGATCTCAAAAGGTCCTGCGAATCTCGAATTGAGTTTTCCCCTCTTCCTAAATTATACAATGCCTTTTGAAGTCGATACCCTCAAATACATAAAAGTCTCCTACTTCGAACGTCATCAGTCATGGCTTAGAGTCTGCTTAACTCTTATAACGACTCTAGCTACTTTAAGTCGCTCTTGGATTAGCTTCACTTTCTCAGTAGTCCACTATACTATCTCAGGTCCTAACAACCTTCTTTCTCCAACCTCGGTCCAACAAACTGGGGATCGACATTTACGTCCATACAAAGCTTCATACGATGCCATCCCAATACTTGATTGAAAACTGTTGTTGTAAGCAAATTCAATTCAGGCCAAGTATTTCTCCCCAATCGCTCCCAAAGTCTAGAACACATAGTCGAAGCATATCTTCCAACATATTAATCATTCGCTTTAATTGTCCGTTGGTCTGAGGATAAAAAGCAGTACTGAAACTCAACTTGATACCCATAGCTTTTTGTAAACTTCCCCAAAACCTCGACGTAAAACTACTATTACGATCCGATACAATCACTGTTGAAACTCTGTGTAGTCTCACAATCTCTTTCACATACAACTCTGCTAGTCTAGATGGCTTTGTCATCTTGATTGGGAGGAAATGGGTTAATTTTGTCAATCTATCAACTATAAACCAAATCTTGTCATTCTTGTTAGGCGATCATGGAAATCCTGAAACAAAATCCATCGTGATCTCACCCCATTTCCTCTCTGACACAGGTAATGGTTGTAGTAGTCCTGCTGAAAATTGTCTTCCTACTTTGACTTGCTGACATGCCGAACACTCTGAAACATACTTAGCCACTTCCCATTTCATGCCTCTCCACCAAAAATTCTCTCACAAGTTCCAATGTATCTTGTTACTTCCCAGATAAATTGAATATTTGATACTATGTACCTCCTCTAGGGTTCGCTCTTTCAAGTCTTTAACATTCGATACACATAATCAGTTTCCAAGCATCATTACCTCTTGTTCCAAAAGAAAGCCGGGTTGCTTTCCTAAAGGTATCTCATCTCTCATTTTACACAAGTAACAATCGTGGAACTATTCTGCCTTGATCTCATCTATAATATTTGGGTGAGCTATGATCGCCATCATCAAGCCACCATTTGCCTCTAGAATTACATCTAACTCCAAACACTCCATCTCTCTAATCAATTCTTTTTGCTGGGTTAGCTCGTCGGCTAAATTCCTTATCATCTTTCGGCTTAACGCGTCGGCTACTACATTAGCCTTCTCCGGGAGATACTTAATCAAAAGATGGTAATCCTTCATCAACTCTAGCCATCTCCTCTGTCTTATATTCAAATCTCGTAGCGTGAAAATGTATTTCAAGCTCTTGTGATCTGTGAAAATCTCACACTTCTCACCATACAAGTATTGCCTCCAAGTCTTCAAAGCATAAATTACCGCGGCCATCGTGAGTTGGATAATTTATCTCGTGTGTTTTCAACTGTCTAGACGCATAGGCAATCACCTTGCCACTTTACATAAGTACACACCCCAAACATTGATGTGTAGCATCATTATAAATCAATAATCACTTGGTTCTGGATGGTATCGTCAAGATAGGTGCTCTTGTCAGCCGTGACTTCAACTCTTAAAAACTGTCTTCACATTCCAAACTCCATTCAAAAGTAATACCCTTTTTCATCAACTTTGTCATAGGCAATGACATCTTTGAGATATTCTCTTTGAAAAGGCGGTAGTATCCCGCTAATCCTAAGAAATGTCAAATTTTGGATACTGAAGTTGGTCTCTGCCAATTAGATACAACTTTTACCTTGTGAGGGTCAACTGCAATTCCATCCTTGTCAATTACGTGACCAGCAAAAGCAATGCTAGTAGCCATAATTCACAATTCTTCAATTTCCCGAATAATTTTTCTCTCTCGTAATCTCTGAAGTATGAGTTTCAAATGTTTCTCATGCTCTATCTCACTCGACGAATAGATAAGAATATCGTCAATGAACACGATAAAAAAAACATCCAAATAGTCCTTGAAGACTCGATTCATAAGGTCCATGAACACAGTAGGTGCATTGGTAACTCCAAATGGCATGACTAGGAATTCATAGTGTCCATAACGTGTTCTAAAAACTCTCTTCTCAACATCTTCCACCTTTACTTTCAACTGATGATAACCCGATCTAAGATCTATTTTTTTAAACACTTGTGCTCCACAAAGTTGATTGAATAAGTCATCAATTCTAGGCAATGGATACTTGTTCTTGATTGTCAACTATTTAACTCTCGATAGTCGACACACATACGCATGGAACCATCTTTATTTTTTACAAATAATACTGGAGCTCCCCACGATGATATACTAGGCTGAATAAAGCCTTTGTCTAATAGTTCTTGTAGTTGTAATTTTAGTTCCTTCAACTCTACGGGTGCAATTTTATACAGTGTTTTCGATACGGGTCTTGAGCCTGGCATTATCTCAATGGTGAACTCAATCTCCTTTTCAATAAGAACATTTGGCAAGCCATCTGGAAATACATCCGGATACTCTTGTACTATCGGAATGTCTTCTACCTTCAATTCGATCACCGAAGTATCAATTACTGAACACAAAAATCCATGACATCCCTTTCTTAACAACTTACCCATTCGGATAGCCGAAATAAAAAATGGCGGTTGTGTAACTCCACTCCCATGGAAACAAAAGCTCCCATGCACCAGTGATAAAAAATTAACTTTTTTTCGTTCACAATCTATCGTGGCTTGGTTAAGAGATAACCAATCCATTCATAAGATTACGTCAAAATGGTTCTCAATGAGCAGTATTAGGTCTACGGTCATCAACTTCTCGCCTAGTTTGATCTCACAATCCTTATACATCGTAGGCATTACTATCGACTTACAAATGGTACATGAATGGATAATTCATATCCTAGTGGCGTGGACTTAAAGTTCAAATATTCGACAAAGTGATGCGACACAAATGAATGAGTAGATCCCGAATCAACGAGTATGCACGCTAAGCATGAACATACAAGCACCATAACTGAGACCATCGTATCTGTAGCAGCCACATCTCTGGGATTCATCTGAAATGATCTCCTTTCATGCTGCTTTGTCCCCTGCCTCCTATCATTAGACTGCTTAGGCTTTGAACCACTCGAAGTCAAAACTGATCCTTGTTGGGGGCATTCCTAGGACAATTCTTGGATTGATGCATATCCATCCCACAATCATAACATTTGCCTCGTATGCCAGATGTAGAATTTTACCACTCATTCTTTGAGTCCTGTTCTTAGGGTTAGTCATGAAACATCGGCCCGGGTGTGGACAGTTGCAAAGCAGACATGTCGATATATTGCTCGCCGGTCTCCCTTGTCCACTAAAGTTAGAATTAGAACTAGAGCCTCCAGCAAAAGGCCTCTTGATGATCTGCCTAGTTTTGGTCACCACCCTCGTTATACCTCTTTCCTTGTTGATTCTGTCTTGATCTCTCCATTCCACTTTTAGCCACAAGTTTCATTTGTTGTACCACTACAACACTTGAGTGTTCATATGTCTCCACTTTTAGGTGGATGTTCCCCCTCAGTCCTTCCTTAAATTTTCTTGTTCTATCCTTTTCCATTATAATTGAACCCTTCCCGAACCTCAATAGGGCATATCTCCTTGCTTACGGTTAACAAACTCTCTCTTCTTCGCATTGTGAGTGGTTTGCAGAAAGAATCGATGATTGAACTCCACCTTGAACCCTTCCCAAGTTATTGGTGCCCCTTGGTCTAGAATGTTCACCCACCAATTTTGAGCTTCTCCCTTTAGCACATCACTAGTGTTCTCAATTTTCAGAGCTTCAGACGTCAGAATAGATATAAAAATCCTATCCATGTCCATAACCGAGTGCTCTGCTAGTGTTGTATCGGATGTCCCGTGAAACTCCATCGGTTTCTTTCTAGTGAACTGTTCTGACATGGATCGTCCACCCCTGTTCTCTGGTGCATGTACCATAGCTATTAGTGTTGTCTCGAATTGAGGTGTCAGAGGTAACCGCTCCATTAAATTTTGAACTAATTCTCCGATGTTTCCAATCATTTCTGTCATATGGTCCATTTGTCGAGTACGTGGCGATAGATCTTGGTCACCATCACTCATGATTATATAATCCTATCAATCTCAATGCATAAACACTATGCATGAATGAAAATAAATATGAACATGCATGTATAACAACATACCATATGCATCAAACAGCTCTACAGTGTGTGGATGCATTCTAGAATATATGTCAAAATCACTCAACACTCTACTCGTAGTCAAACTTTCCTAAAGGTTTGTTACCTCTAGCTCTAATACCAATAAATGTCACGACCCATTCCACCATGGGTGGAAATAGGACACGTGGCATGCCACCAAGGCTCATTCAACTCATTAAAAGATTATAGCAGCGGAAAGGAAAACTTAAAATAACATTGAATATTTAAAACTTTTGGAAACGATGCCTTTCGAGTTGTAAAATTCGTACAAAATTGAAAACTAATTATGTTTCGAACCAGATGAATTTATGTTAAAGGGGGTTCCAAAGGTACCCTAATAACCAATCAAAATATTTAAGTAATTTCTAGAAGGGGCATAAAAAGTTTTCATGCAGGGGTCATTTTGACCGGTCGAACGGACCTATTCGACCGGTCGAATGACCCTTAGGCAGGAATCCTTTAAGGCAGAGGGTACTTCGATTGGTTGAACTGACATCTTCGACCGGTCGAATGACTCCCTAGCAGAACTCTTGCCTATAAGTCACCCAACCTTTTCACCTTAACAATTCTTGAAACAAACTTACATTAACCCAAACCTCACAAGTTATAAAAAGTATTTCAAGAATATAATTGAGTCTCACTAATCCATGGAAAGAAACGATAATAGAACAAGCTAAGGCTTGTTTGGCTTGATTCACAAAGTTCTACTCCCTCTGTCCCATATTTTGAGTCCACCTTTGGGAACTCAACTTATTAAGGGGACAAAAAGAATCTACACACACTTTCCACAATTGTCCCTAATCATTACAAAAATGTTTTTAGTTTTGTCGTAGTGTAGATTTCAAGGAAGGGTAGTTTTGAAAAGTAAGTAAAACTTATATACAAATTTAGAAAAGTGGACACTAATTTTGGGACATCCCAAAATGGAATACAAGACTCAAAATATGGGACGGAGAGAGTATTACAATATTCATCCAAAACATGAAGTTTACAAGTTAAGTATTCCTACCGCGAATCCTTAGGTTCGGATTCATACCAACCATGACCAAAGTAGGTCGTACTGTCTATTACATCATTAGTAATCCATTCCCAAAACTCTAAGTTAAGGATGTAGTCATAACTTCACAAAAATACATCATTTGGAATGGAAACAAAAACATATACAAGGAGATTCCCGTCGTTCCCACGGCCTCACTCCTCATGCTTCTTCTTTCCTTTCCTCATATTACCTGTAATGGAGTAAAGCTCCACTGCTCAGCTATAGCTGAGTGCATAGATTCTAACATATGCATATTTGTTAAATCATGCTTTAATCTCATAATTCACATCAAAATAGTCTCTAGGGAGAAAAACACGCATTCATCCGGTAGCGGCAAGTCCAAGCCTTAATCGCGATGCCTACGGCTAGTCCGAGCCTACAACTGTTGTATCGCAAGTGCCCTGGAAAATCCAAGCCTTACCATACGCAGTAGTCGTCGCTACTAAAATTCTTAAACATCAAAAAGCTTACTCCGGTATAAAATTGTATGAGTCCCCCCTTTGGCCCACATAATCACTTAACGTGCTCACGTAAAAGTTAGACATGCTTTTCACATTTAAGCACGTGCATAATTAATGGGCCTAAGATTAACACATAAAGTTTGTCCAGATCACAATTTTTGTCTTCGAAACTCAAAGCATGTATATTTCCTATATAACATAGGCTAGAATTTCATACCTCATGCTATCGTCTTAAGATTTTAGGAGGATCGCAAGGATGCCAATACTAAGCTAAATCTTCGATCCTACACAAAACGTACAAGTTTACACGCATTTTTTTCCTAATTTCTAGAATTAGAATTTTATAAAAACTTAGGCAAACGTGGCCTAATAACTATCAAAACGTAGCTCTTACCTCGAGGAGTTCAAATATGAAATTTAGTGAAAAACAGATGGCCGGAAGTTTGTCGATTTGCGTCGGCAAACTTGAAGCAATAAAATCTCCCTCTTTAGCTCCTAAGATTTAGGTTTAGAAGACTTTACAAATGAAAATATCTTGCAACTTTCAATATATAGGCTCAACTCTCGGGAATTATGTTTAACTCCCCAAGAGTTCTCAAGACTTCTAATTATCCTCGAAAATGTCGCTCATATCCATTTTATTACTTCACGAATGAAAGCTATAAATTATAAAAGTTTTTGTCTAAGTTCCGTTTGTCGCCGTAATTATGTTCCGAAACTAATTTCATGAAATTTTTAGATGACCTACCTTTTATGCAATGCATCCTATTGTTTATCGCTATAACTATCAAAATGATCCTATACATGATTTAAACTATCAGAAATTACACTACACAGGTAATTTTACTATTCATGAATACCAGATAAAACAACTAAATATTTAATCATGTGAATGTCATTGAAATTGTGTTACTTTCTCATGATTTACCAACTTCTCATGTCCTCAATTGCCACTCGACGTTGACTCACAATTAAACTCATCTCAATTATCAAATGACATTGATAATACTCAAAGGAAATTCATTTATGCATTAAAAAGACTCTATTTTCCCCGGGACTGGTATAACAGCGCCGCTTAAAGGGAACGCCCTAACAATTACACAAGTATTCATATTTGGATTCATACCATAATTATATGTAATATATAAGCCAAATTGCAATCTATTTATCATAAATATTTGTCGTATTACCCTTTCTTCTCCCATAAGGATTTAGTGCAATCCAAATTGTTGCACACTCATTCTAAAATTTACAGATACAACCAACAATCGTAGGTTAAAGTCGAAAAAAAAAATTAATAATCAGCATGCAAGGACAGAAATGCAAATATACCAAAATTCTTTTACCTCGGGGCACTGCCCCCAAACCCTTGTGTGATTCTAAGCACTTGTACACAACGCCTCTAACCGTAATTCCTGGATCCGCCACTGATTATAGCGGTTGGATCATCAACTAAAAATCCATCTATGATGTTGTAGTTGATGAACTAAACCATAACCATATCACTTAAATTACTCAACTACCAATTTTCTGCCAGAGATATGTTCTAGCTCTCCCATGAAACTAGCTCAACAAGTCCCCTTCTTTTAACTAGGCGTATCTATAATTTTATAAAGCAGTGTAACAATCTACAATTTATTTATTTATTGGTGACGAGAAATATTCCCTTTAAAGGCCTGGCCACTTGACCCAATCCTACATGGTAAACTTTGGATATGTGTAAGCTATTAATCTACAAGTTATATAAAATGCATGGTTACTTCAATTTCCTTGTAAGAATTTATATGTTTTCACTAAAATGTTTCATTATCTAATCAGGTGAACGCTGCAGCAACAACCCAACAAATGTTGGATTTGTTCAACATTATTGGAGTTGTACATTTTGGCATTGCTGGAAATGCAAACAATTCAATGTCAATTGGAGATGTCACCATTCCAAAACAATTTGCTCACACTGGCATTTGGGATTGGCTGGTATAATGCTCACCTCTAAGGCTCTGAGTCTCTGTTTGGTTAATATACTCAGTGAGAGAAAAATAATTAATTATTAATTTAAATTTTTTTTTTTAGAAAACACATTTTTTTTCTTTGGTTAATAAGAAAAATGCCAAGGAAAGCTTCAAGAAAAAGAAATTTCGGTAGCAAAATAAGTGAAAAATTTAAATTTTGTGAATTTTCTTTCTCTTTTCTTGAGTTTCTATTATAGTTTTTTTTTTGGGTGTTTAATTAATTTTTAAGCATGAAAAAAATGCTATAGAAGTACTAGTTTCTTCTCATGTTACTTTTATTTTATTTTTCATTCTCTAATTCTCCAAAACGGCATAAGCCTAAAGTTATGTTTGGTGCATGTATTTAGTAAGGAAAAGAAAAGAAAACATTAAGGAAAAACAAATTTTAATTGTTTTACGAATAACATAAAAAAAAATGATAGGGTGAATAAATTAAAAAAATTGAACTTTGAGTCATATTTCTTTTCTTTCTTTTTTTGAAAGCCCCTATAATGTTTTAAACTTGTTAAGGAGAATAGTAAGGGGCTGTTTGGCAACATTGCGGTTTCCAATTTTTTGAAAACAAAAATTGAAAATGTGTTTGATAATTGTTTTCGTTTTTATTTATATATTTGTTTTTTGGAAAACGAAAATAACATGTTTGATAATCGTTTTTCGTATTTTTTAAATAAAAAAGGGACTATCAAATTTGGCCAGCATATGAAAATTGAATTAAAAAAATGAGTTTTAGTTTTTGTTTATATATATATACAACAAGGCTCTAAAATGAACCAGTCCGTTGATGGACCTGTTTTTAGTGACGAAAAATGTGACTTTTAGTGATGAAATTTTCGTCGCTAAAAAATAGTGCATTTTTAGCGACTACTATTTTTTAGCAACGAAATAAAAGTGCTCCATTTTAGAGACTCTCGGTATATATATATATGGGAATGCTCCATTTTAGTGATGAAAAAACGCTTTGTCTATATATAGGGGAATGCTAAAATGCTTTTAATGACGGAATTTTTTGTTGATAAAAGTCGGGGTTTTTAGCAACCAAAAATTTCGTCGTTAAAAGCATTTTTTTGTCGCTAAAAACTAGTGTCGTGCTGCTAACCTACAACCACTGTGCTGTAGGTTAGAAGCTTCATATATATATATATAAAACCAAAAACTAGTATCCATTTTGATAATTTAGAAAACTAAAAACGGCTACATTACGAAATGAGCCCTAAGAAATTAGTTTCCCTTCTCGCTTTACTTTCCATTTTCTTTCTCTAAATTTGCAAACAAAGGGTGTCCGAATCCTCCAAGTTAATTGAAAAAAAAATGCATGCTAATTACATCGTGTGGACAGAAACCCAATGCGACTCTTCCTGCAAATGATGTTGTTCACTTGGACATTGGAAGCTACAATGTACCAAAAGGTGATGGAAATAATTCATTGGGGCGCATCGGATTTAGCTACGAGCAATTTTTCTCCCACTCAGGGACGCCGAACGCTGCTCAACAATTGCTTTGGGCACACATAACTCAAAATTGGCTTCAATTAGCTACCACCTTGGAGGTAAATCATAGATGTCTGTGTATTGCCAATTCTCCTACTTTAAAAATATCAAATCCTACTTTTAAGGGTCGTTTGGCGTATCATCTGCATCTTCAATTTCATTACATAACAACTGTTCTTGACCAAAACCTGCATATGTAATTAAGTTAACTTTTGGCCAATCAAAAATTTTTACGATTTACGTTTTTGCGTTTGAATCGCATAATCTGGCCTGCCAAGTATTTTTGTTTTAGCTTTTGAACTACTGTAATGAAGTATCAACTTCAAAAGTTATTGCACCCTTTTAATTGCAGAACTTCATAAAGCTTTTTATGATAGTGGTATGGTGGTGAGTCTGGTGACAAGGGCGGAGCCTGAAATTTTTCTTTTTTTTTTGGTGGGGGGGAGGGAGGGGGTGTGGCTGAGGAAGTTATATGGGAGTTCGGTGGGTAGCACGTCTCCAAAAAAAAAATTTGGGGTCTACTTATATATATTTGATGTTAGATTCGAGGTGTGAATGGGTGCTTATGTAAGCTCGAGGGGATCGTTAGGATTGCTATAGACTGGCCCAATACTTAAGGAAGGGCTTGGAACACTGAGTTCAAGATTCTGGTAGAGGGGTTTTTGACCGGTCGACCGGGTCCCTTCGACAGGTTGACCGGCCCTGTTCGACCGGTTGACCAGACCCTGTTTGTGAAGAGTTATAACTTTTCATATAGAAATTTTGAATTTGTTTGAACTTCATCCATTCTAATGGCTGATAAATGTGTATATACTGTTAAACTTAGAGTATAGGTGTGGAGACACAACCATTTGTGTAGAGAGACATCTCTTACCTAATAGACACCTCTATATATACAATATAGTTAGTTTTGATATACTTTTCACATATTTTATCTTCTCTTCTTCATCTATTCTAGAGTCATTGAGAGCACTTATATACATACAATTCTGCAGAACAATTGCAGTTGAGTTGTACTTCAATTGTTAGGTAGTATTCTCAAGAATAAGGCATTGTAGTCCACAAAATAATGGTATGTGGGACGTAAACTTGTTTTTCGGACAACGTATTCATACATGCTTCGATCTTAAGTTTAGTCACTGTTTATTTAAAATTTCATATCTGTTAGAATCCAACAATTGAAAAATAAGTTTATTAGTTAGAATAATCGTCGGAGAAACTACTTCTACTACAACTATTGTCAAGAATACTCATGCTGAGAAGTCGAAGAAATTCAAGGGAGAAGACTTAAAACGATGGCAAATGAAGATGCTCTTCTATCTCACAACTCTCAATCTTGTGCATATCCTATGACAAGAGAAGCCAGTGGTTCCTATCAAAAATCGGTTAAAAGAACAAGAGGCCGCTTTGGAAGCATGGAACCATTCTAATTTTCTATGCATTAATTATATTCTAAATGGGCTAGATGATGTTCTCTACAATGTCTATTCGACTTTTACTACCGCCAAAGAGTTATGGGAATCCTTGGAGAAAAAGTACAAAACCGAAGACGCCGGTACAAAGAAGTTCATCGTGGGTAAATTTTTAGATTTTAAAATGGTGGATTCAATTCCAGTGGTAAAGTAATTGGAAAAGATTCAAGTGATCATCAACCAAATCATCTTGGAGGGGTGGGCTATTAGTGAACCATTTCAAGTGGCATATATAATTGAAAAGTTGCCACCTTTGTGGAAAGAATTCAAAAGCTATCTCAAGCACAAGCATAAGGGACTTTCGATGGAGGATTTGGTGCTCTGTTTGAGAATTGTGGAAGATAATCGTAAGGAAAACAAGAAGGGGCAGCAAGATACTACAAAACTAAAAGCTAATCTCGTTGAACATGAGTCCTCAAAACCCACTTCTAAGTCTAAGAATGAGGGAGTAAAAAGGAAGTCTACATACAATGGATCTAAGGATCGAGATCCCAAGAAGATCAAAGGGAATTGTTGGGTATGTGGAATACGCGGACATCGTGCTAGTGAGTGTCGTCATAACGAAGGACCAAATGGGAACAAGAAGCCTAACCAAGCTAATATGATGGATATCGACATTTTTACGACGGTAATCATGGAGTCTTGTGTTGTAACTGACTCAAAAGGTTGGTAGATGGATACCGGGGCTACCAAGCACATATGTGGGGATCAAAACATGTTTTCTACCTACACAACGTCGGATGGTAGTGAGATGTTGTACATGGGGAATGTTACGGCTGCTACCGTTGAAGGTAAAGGCAATGTGGTTATAAAGTTCACTTATGAGCCTTTACAATCGAGAACAAGTATCTATTACCTAGAATCGACGATATTTTTGATCAACTTCGTAGAACACAAGTACTTTCCAAGATTATTTTGAGATCGGGTTATCACTAGTTGAAAGTAAAGGTCGCGGATGTGGAGAAGATAGCTTTCAGAACACGCTATGGACACTATGAGTTCCTAGTCATGCCATTTGGAGTCACCAATGCACTAGCAGCATTCATGGATCTTATGAATCGAGCCATCAAGGACTACTTAGATGACTTTGTGATCATATTCATCGATGACATTCTTATCTATTCGCCGAGTGAGATGGAGCTCGAGAAACATTTAACACTTATACTTCAGAGATTGCGAGAGAAGCAATTATTTGGGAAATTGAAGAAATGTGAATTGTGGCTACCTAGTATTGCTTTTCTTGGTCATGTGATTGACAAGAATGGTGTTTCAGTTAATCCTCACAATGTGGAAGTTGTATCTAATTGGCAAAAATTGACGTCCGTATCTAAAATTTGAAGTTTCTTGGGATTAGCGGGATACTACCGTCGATTCATTGAGAATTTTTCAAAGATTTCATTGCCTATGACAAGTTGATGAGGAAGGTTATTACATTTGAGTGGAATGTGAAGACAGTTTTCAAGAGTTGAAGTCGCGTTTGATAAGAGCACCTATCTTGACGATACCATCTGGAATTGAAGGATTTGTAGTTTATAGTGATGCTTCACATCAGGGTTTGGGGTGTGTACTTATAAAAAGTGGCCAGGTGATTGCCTACGCTTTTAGATAATTGAAGACCCATAAAGTTAACTATCTGACTCATGGCCTTAAATTGGCCGCAATGATTTATGCTTTGAAGATTTGGAGGCACTACTTGTACGGTGAAAATGTGAGATCTTCATGGACCATAAGAGTTTAAAATACTAATTCATGTAACGAGATTTGAATATGAGACAAAGAAGATGGTTAAAGTTGATGAAGGATTACGATCTTTCAATTGAGTACCATCCGAGAAAGGCTAATGTAGTAGCCGACGCTTTAAGCCGAAAGACAATAGCGAGCTTAGCCGACGAGCTAACTAAGCAAAAGGAATTAATCAGGGAAATAGAACATTTGGAGTTAGATGTGATTCCAGTGACAAATGGTGACTTAATGATGGAAATGACAACTCACCCAGACATCATAAATGAGTTCAAAGCAACATAATTCAATGACTTTTACTTGTGCAAAATGAGAGATGAGATACCTTTGGCAAGACGACCCAGATTTATCTTAGAGCGATGAGTGTTGATGTTTAGAAGTCGATTGTGGGTACCTAATCTAAACAACTTGAAAGAGCGAATTCTAGAAGAGGCACATAGTTGTAGAAACCTCGATTTTGACCAAACGTCAAATCCAGGGATTGGTTACCTCTTAAGACCGATGATGACAATGACCGGTGAAATTCGAAGTTTTTCCAGAAAATTCAAATTCTTCAAAGATTCTTTAAACCAAGTTTCAAAAATCAAAAATAAAGAGAAATTGGGCATTCAGGAGAAACCCAAACATTAAAGAACGTATGAAAAAGTCAGTCTGGGGATTTATCCTAAAGAGAGAGAGAGAGAGAGAGAGAGAGAGAGAGAGAGAGAGAGAGAGAGAGAGAAAATGAAAAGAAGTTTGAAAAGAAAAGAGAAAAGGATAAAAGAAAAGAAAAGAAAAAAAAAGAGAAGAAAGATATAAAATGATATATTAGAATATATACCATGCATATGGGTATATTCTAATAAAGTATATTACCAATATAAGTACATTAGTATATACTTTACTAAACAATTAAATTTTTGGTAACATATATTTTAAAAATTAAAAAGAAGGCAAGGATTCTGTTAGCTGCAGCACGCGGCGAAGCCGGCGACACTCACTGAGTGCCGCGCCGGCATTCACTGAGTGCCGCCCGGCACTCAGCGAGTGCCGCAGGCAAGCCGTCGAGTGTCGCGCGCTGTAACAGACTGCTCTTCTCACATGTTCTAGAAGAAAACTTTGCACATACGTTTTCACCCGAATTTAGCCATTTAACCATGTAATGTTGGTCTATATAAACAGACCTTCATCTCCATTATTGGGACTTTTGGCTTAACCTTTGAATCAAATTGAGATAAACATGAGATATATAGAGAATAGAGAGAATTGAGAGAGAAAAAAGAGAGTTTTCTTGAAGAATTTGAAAAAGAGAAGAAGAATTTGAAGATTTTTGGAAGAACTCACAAGAGATAGAAAAAATCCTTGAGGTCATAGAGGTAACCTCTCAATCCTTGATAGAATTGGGCAAATTCAATCACAAGTTCATAGTTCTAGGAACTTTACACATTTTCAAAACCTCTCTTCCTACCTCATTTCATCACACACCACTTAGAGCTTGTGATTGAATCTCATAACATTTCATTAATTTGGATCCAATTGATGCCTTGGTTTAAGATAAGTTTGAATTTGAAGAACTTGTGTTCCAATTTCTCTAAGTAAACTTTGATTCCTCATTTCTATTTTCTTTTTGAGATTTATAAAACTTTATGTATTCCTTTGAGTCCTTTTTGAATTCAATTCCTTAGTTTCCTATGGTCTCATGATTCATATGGAGATTAAGGAAAACTGTGGTCATGTCTACACATAGTTAGTGAGATTCAAATCTCAACTCATAATTTGAATCTCCTTACTAAGAATCTTATGGAATTCATGCTGTATTCCATAGAGGTTTATGTAAAATTTTGATTTCATTTAGTCTCCAAAGACCATTAATTTGAGAGGGGATTAGGATGTCATGACTCTATATTCCTCAAGGATCATATGTTTGAGAGAGGAATTAGATGTAGATTTTCATAGTTTATATTCAAAATTCATGAGATTATGTAAGAGCTTAGGATTCTCTTGCTATGAGATCTATGATGGAAATCCATTAAGGCTAAATCCATGAAGATCTTCATATTTTATTATTTACTCCAATGATCATAATCATACTTGATCCTAAATCTCTCTAGAATCATGGATCAAGTTTGATTCAAAATATGAACATCAATTTAACAAAGGTGCAATGAATCCATAAACCAACTGTGATCTAAGGTTTTTATAAAATCATGGTTCATTGGAAATTGGATGAGACTAATTGGAGGATGTTCATAACTCATTTAAGCACCTCTGTAATTTTGTTTTTATGAAGTTCTATGCTTAAGATGGTTTGGTCTTGTGATTTCAAAACAAGCAATTCTCTGTCCAAAATTCCAGAACAGTAAGTTCGTTTTAAAATTAATAAATAAGAACCTTAATCGAACTTCCTTGGCCTGTAATAAAATTTTCTAAGTATTTCAATGTGTTAGGAAGGTGCCCTAAAAAGATCTAAGTGTTTCTCATTTGTTTACTATTTTTAGAAAATCGTACAAGATATTTGGACAGAGAGTTGCAGATTCCTGAGTGCTGTCTAGTGTTTTTCTTATTCCCAGAGATCTAACCGTTCAATCTTTAATTTTCTTCTTGGGTTAGAAACTAGACTCACAGAGACATATCATATCCAAAAAGTATTAAGATCCAACCGTTGGAAGTATGGTTTCTCTACCTTTTAAAATCTGGTCTGCTCTCTGTAATTTAGGAAAAACAATCAGTGTTTTTATCTAGTCTCATTGATTTTAAGTTAAATGGTTTCCTAATGTCTTGGGACCCAAATCATGTTTTGAATAATGATAATTTAGCTTAAATCCAGAGGCTAAGTGGTCCAAATTAGTGAATAAATTCATATCTCATTCTTGTTCATATTCATTCATTCATTCATGTACATTGATGCTTATGATTAGAACTAGTTATTAGATAAAGTTGGACTTAGTTGAACCTAATTGAATATAACCATGGATTCCTTATGATCATGTCGGGATTATAACACCCCTATATGGACATCACATTGGCTCTTAGTTGAGACTTGTATATCTATAGAGATGCTATGGCTCCAACTAATCAAAAGGAATTCATAGTTTTATCAATTCATCCTTTACTTGATAGATTTGAGCTAGAGATTTAGGATCGATTATTTGATGTCATATTATTGTGTGAAGCATGTGGACTAACTCATGTTTTGTAGCGCTTTGGTGGTATGACTTCTCATCTCTTCTCTAGTTTATTTCATTTTTTGATTTTATTGATTTTCGACTGCATGCGCGACACCTTAGCTTAGGTCTTGCCTTATGTGTATATGTGATTAGAGATATTTTTCCTAGAATTTCTATTCTTTGTATGCATTGCACGTTTCCCATTTCGCGACTGGATCCCGGGTAAGTTCTCTAGTTCCCTACTTGCACATCATTTTCCTTGCTACTTGAATTATGTGGATTATGAATGATATTTTATCGTTAACAATTTTACACCCTTTTCAATATGCTTTTGTAATGTATATGTATATATGTATTAGTTGAGGGCACACTTAGATTATTAATTCGATTAAAAATGATGTTGAGTAGAGGCCTATCATGAGATAGGATGAGAGGAGGTGTTTTAGTCCGTCGGGCTCCTTCCCCTCTCATTCCATAATCACTGGACCCAGATTATCTTTGGTTTCGCAAAAGATCGGTTGCTTTTAAAAATGGTTTCTTAATTTTCCTAAAAAATTAAGTGACGACTCTTTGAATTTGAAAAGAAATTATTTTAAAAAACAAAAGTGGGCCCAAATGCCGGTATCCACAATCTGGCGACTCTGCTGGGGATCGAACCCAGAATCTCTGGTTTCGCAGACCAGAGTTTCTGATTTTGGGTTCACTCGAGGATTAGACTTGAAAGCATCCTTTTAATCAAATTAGTTAATTTTTGTATGCCCGTTGCATTGCACTTGTATGTCTCGCTAGTCGATTGCATGGAACTATGACCTTGGAGGCTCGGGGTAACCCGGTCGGTCAAGCCATCATGGGGCCGTGTGATCACCCTTGATCTCGTACCATGTTGGTATATGAAGCATCCTATCGGGTGTGTGTCAAGGGTCCCTTATTTGACCAAAACCCGACCTTTGCATGATAGCTTCTATAGAACCTTTCAATCGTATAAAATTAATTCTTGATTAGGATTATGTGCTAGGGAGTTTTGTATGCCCAAAAGGGATTAATTGAGATGATGACGATGCCCAATACGAGTATAATCAGGATTTGGATGTTACCGTCAGGGATAGAGACTACCCGGTAGGGAAACAAGGAATCTTTTGCTGAATATCTGAGCCATTGGAGGGGAAAAGCAGTCAAGATGGTACAGAGGCCAACCGAGAAGGAACAAATCCGGATGCTAATGAAAAATCTCCAGCCCGTCTATCAAGAGAAGATGAGGTTTCAATCCATCAACACCTTTGCTGAAGTGTTCGATGTGGGAACTAGGATCAAGGATGCGATACAAGAAGGATTGATCAAGAGAGAAGAACCGATGAACAGGTATAGGCATCTGAATTATGGGACAGGAGAAGGGCATTCAGGAAGTCATTCAAGTCCTACAGATGTGAATGCGTTAAGTGAACCAGAGAAGAAGTTCAATACAGTCAGGAATTACTCAAAGAGAGGAGGGGATAAGCCTTTGAGGAGGTTCTCAGACTTGGGAGTGTCATTGTCCACCGCTCTGGATAGGCTACTAGCAAAGGGGCACCTTCACCTATTAGAGCCACGACCGAGACCAAATCCACCACCCCCAAATTTTAAAGCTGATCTATACTACAAATTCCATCAAGAGCAGGGATACTCAACCGATCGATGCTTAAGGTTGAGACATGAAATCCAGGATCTGATAGATAAGAAGGTAATATTTGAATCACCCACCAACCCGCCAAACATCACCAAGAATCCATTACCAAATCATCATGCGGTACCGCCACCCGGAGTTTACTATTTGGAAAGTAAAGGAAGCTCTTTTGATCCATCAACATTGATCACTAAGTTGGGGTGCCCGAGGAAGTTTTATCAGATACTGGGAGATTCGAACATCTGCACTTTGGGCGAACTGACGGATAGAAACAAGGGGAAAGTGATAGAAAAGGCTCCCGCTGTGGATTGGTGGGCACCTGAAGATGACAACTCTATTTGGTATAAAGGGGATGACAGTCAGGACATTAATAAAGTTAAGGAGGATCTTTGGTGTGAAAGTGAGAAAGAAGAAGAAAATCCAAAAGTCACTAAAGCATAGGATGATCTTTGGTTTAAAGAAGAGGTCAGTCATTTAACGCGATCAGGAAGGCATTTCAAACCAAACGAACTTGAGGAAGATCACTCAGGCCAGGAATTAGATAAGGGGAAAGGAAAACTAAATGAGGAAGAAGATGAAGATAGGGTCTTGAGACAGATGAAGAACACACAAGTGAATATCACTATTTGGGGATTATCAATTGCTTCCAAGCGTCATAGACAAGCGGTCCTCCATGCTCTTAATCAATCTGATGTCTCCATTAATATCGCCCCAGAAGATCTCATTGGCATGATCAACAAGAGCTCGACTCTCGCTATCTCCTTTACTGAAGCTGACTTACTTTATGGAGGACCCGCTCACAACAATCCGTTGCACATTACCGTCGAGTGTCTAGGAAATTCTTTGCCCGCTTATCTCGTTGACAACGGGTCTGTATTGAATGTATGCACATTCTGAACAGCCAAAAGGATGGGGCTTGATGAATCTACGTTTATACCATCGGAGCAAAAGGTAAGGGACTATGACAATACTCAGCGAGCGGTTATGGGGATCATTTTTCCGAATCTCTCTATTAGGATCGTGGAAAAGGAGGCAGAGTTCCAGATTATCAATATTCCTGCATCTTTTAATCTACTTCTGGGAAGGCTATGGCTGGACAGTTTGTGTGCCATCTCGTCAACCATCCATCAGAAAGTCAAGTACATTTGGAAGGGTAAAGTTTGTGATGTTCTAGGGGATAGTTAGATGCATGCGTCTAGAGCTTCATCTAGTGCCCCAGTTTTGGAAGTACAAATGCAAGTGGAAGAGAAAAGCTTGGGCGGGTTCGAATTCATCAATGATATAGAAGACAGCAAGCCAAAAGAGTTTTTACCGCTTTACTTTGATCAGTATGCAAGTCCATTGGTAGCTGGAATTATGAGAAAGATGGGAGTCTTCCTAGGGATGGGTTTGGGTAAGAAGCACCAAGGGTTGCCCGAGTTTCCAAACATTGTCACGTAAACGCATACCCGTGGGTTAGGATATCAGCCGACAAGGGAGAAAATGAAGAAAAAGAAGAAATCGGTCGATGCACCAATAGAACCATACTCAAAGACTCTCAATGGATACTTTGTCAAAGAAGGAGAGGATTTTCCATTTTGCGGTTTCCCAGAGCCATGGTTGGATAAAGTAGAAAAATGTATGAAGTTGGGATTTGAGATTTTCATACCACATGACTTCTCTGACTATAAGGACCCTTACCTGCAAGTACCCACAAAATCCACCACTATTCAGGATTGGGTGTGCACTTTGGATGGCTTGGCGATGAAAGACCTGCTAGAAGAAGAACACATAGGAATCGGAAAGGGTAGTACCGGGAAAAGTGTGAATAAAGATGGGAAAAACAGAGGTGAAGAAGGAAGCAAGGAAAAGGCAGAAAGGGAGAAATCAGAACTTGGAAAAGAACCAAAGGAAGAAGAAATGGGGGAAATTACTCAGACATGGGACCTGGAAGAATGCTTCATCACTGATCTTGGAGGAGAAAAGAAGAAGGAATGGGTTTTTGAGTCTAGTGATAGGTATCCCCCTCACCCAGAGTCTGTATTGGCCCAAATGAAGCATCTATCAATTTCTCTGTCTGTTGTAATTGCTCCCAAGAAAGTTAATGAGACTATGACTAATTCTGCTTACTCGACTGCGTATAATAATTGTGATGCATGTGATGAATATAGTGGAATACCAGATGAATTGCAAAAATTAATTGAAAAGGAAAATGAATCTGCATGTAAAATCATTGAAGGCACTTTAACGATTAATTTGGGAAATGAAGATAAAATATAAAATGTTTCTATTGGCTCCACACTTAGTAATGAGGAAAGCAAAGAGTTAATCAATTTATTAAATGAATTCAAAGATATCTTTACATGGTCCTATGATGATATGCCAGGGATTGATCTAGAAATAGTCCAACATCATATTCCCCTCTTCCCAAACTCAAAACCCGTAAAATAAAAATTAAGGCGAATGAGGCCTGAATGGGCTCTAAAAGTGAAAGAAGAAGTTGAAAAGTAGTTAGGAGTTGGATTCTTGATTGTCATCGAGTATCCAGAATGGGTCACTAATATTGTACCAGTCCCAAAAGATGGGCGCGTTAGGGTTGGTTTATGTGGATTTCTGAGATTTGAATAGAGCCAGCCCTAAGGACGATTTCCCTTTACCCCACATTGATGTGTTAGTAGACAATACGGCAGTGCATGAACTCTTATCTTTTATGGATAGGTTCTCAGGGTACAACCAGATATTAATGGCACCTAAGGATAGGGAAAAGACTACCTTTATCACACCCTGGGGGACTTATTATTATAGAGTTATGCTATTTAGGCTTAAGAACGTGGGGGCAACTTATCAAAGAGCCGCCACCACCCTACCACATGACATGATCCATAAAGAAGTAGAGGTGTACGTGGATGACATGATAGTGAAGTCTAAAGAGAGGGAAGGGCACTTAAAGGCTTTAAGGAAATTCTTTGAGAGGTTAAGAAAATTCAGAATGAGATTAAACCCGCATAAATGTACTTTTAGGGTCACCACAGGAAAATTGTTGGGGTTTTTGATTACACAGAGGGGGATTGAGGTAGTTTTAACCAAAATTCAAGCCATAACCAAAATGCTGTCACCCCAAAATGAGAAGGAGTTGAGGGGATTCTTAGGAAGAATACTGTTTATCAGCCATTTCATATCCAAACTCACCATGACCTGTGACCCGCTATTCAAGTTGTTGAGGAAAGGGGAAAAGTTTGAATGGGATGACCAATGTCAGAAAGCCTTTGAAAAGATCAAAACTTACCTTCAAAACCCACCTATCCTATCACCTCCTAAACTTGGGAAGTTTTATTGCTATATCTATCTATTACCGAGAATTCTATGGGGTGTATGCTGGCCTAAGAAGAGGAAGAGGGGGCGTGTAGAGAAAGCCATATATTACCCAAGTAAGAGAATGACCGGGTATGAGTTGAACTATTCACCATTGGAGAAAGCATGTTGGGCTTTGGTGTGGTGTACATGTCGCCTTAGTCATTACATGTTAAGCTTCCCTGTTACCCTAATATCCCAAGTGGACCCACTCAAATACCTCTTTGAAAAACCTACCTTAACCAGTAGGATCTCACGCTGGACCATGATGCTGGCCAAATTTTATATTAGATATGTCACTTCTAAATCTGTCAAAGGGAGAGCCATCGCCGAATACTTAGCTGACCTTGCCATAGAATCCGAAGAAAGAGGAGAATTTAAGTTTCCTGATGAGGGGGAGATGAAAGTAGAGGAAGACCGATGGAGAATGTATTTTGATGGAGCAGCCAATCAGGTAGGATACGAGGTTGGAATCATCCTCATATCACCTAAAGGGGCCCCCACCCCGTTGGCCGTTAAACTTAAGTATAACTAAACCAACAACACGGCAGAATATGAAGCATGCATAATTGGGATGGAAGCAGCCTTGGCCTTAAAAATTGATAAGATTGATGTTTTTGGGGACTCGAATCTGATAATATCGCAAGTGAGGGGTAATTGGAGAATAAAGCATGAGAAATTGAGACCTTACCATGAATACCTAGAGAGACTAAAAGTGCAGTTTAGAAAAATCTCATTCTATTACCTTCCTTGTGAGGAAAACCAACTAGCTGATTCTTTAGCAACCTTGGCCTCGATGATCCAAATCCTTATAGGAGTTACCATGATTCCCCTATCCATAGAAGAGAGAACCCGGCCCTCATTCGAGACAATCGCAGCCATTGAAGGAGGAGAAGAGACAAAAGTACCGTGGTATACGGATGTTTGGAGTTTCATTGAGAAAGAAAAATACCCTGAAGAGCGTCAAAAAAAGATAAGAAGGAGATCCGGAGGTTTTCAGATCAGTTTGTGATTTATGCGGGAAAGTTATGGAAAAAGACCTATACCGGTTATAACCTAGAATGTCTATATGGAAGGAAAGTGAGAGGAATGATGGAAGAAATACATGAAGGAGTCTGCAGGCCACACATGAATGGACACATGTTAGCCAAAAAGATAATTCGACAGGGATACTATTGGACAACTCTGGATAAGGATTGTTGCGAGTATGTTAGGAAATGCCATAAATGTCAGATCCATGCAAATCTTATGCATACCCCACCTTTCCAACTTTACAACATGACCACCCCCTGGCCGTTCTCTATGTGGGGTGTTGACATCATCGGGGAAGTAGTCCCGAAAGCTTCGAATGGACACTGGTACATACTCGTGGCAATAGATTATTTCACCAAATTGGTGGAGGCGGCATCATATGCAACTCTGAAAGCCAAGGATGTGACAAATTTTATCGAGAAGAACATAGTCTGTAGATACGGGGTGCCAAATGAGCTTATTTCTGACCATTGAAGCCACTTTCAGGGAAAAGTTATCCCACTCTTAGAGAAGTATAGGATTACCCACCACCAATCCTCACCATACAGACCCCAGACGAATGGAGCAGTAGAAGCCTAAACAAGAATGTAAAGGCGATCCTGGGGAAGATGACAGATACATACAGGGATTAGCATGAGAAGTTACCATTTGCTTTATGGGGATACCAAACTTTCGTAAGAACTTCAACAGGGGCTATGCCGTATTCATTAGTCTATGGAATGGAAGCTGTTCTACCAGTTGAGGTCGAAATACCATCTTGAAGAGTTTTGACAGAGTGCGAGGTAACCAAACTTGAGTAGCTGCGGGGGAGATATGAGGAATTAGTGCTATTAGATGAGAAGAGACTGGCTGCTATAATCACACTCGGGGATATCAGAAAAGGATAGCTCGTGCTTTCAACAAAAAGGTTTGCCCAAGGAAGCTTGCTGAGGGTGTCCTGGTCCTCAAAGAACTTAAAGCGCCCATTTATGACCCCCGAGGAAAATTCAAACCCAACTGGGTTGGACCATATATCATTAATACACTCCTCTCCGGAGGAGCTGCCTATCTCATGGACCTAGACGGAGTTGAGTTTAAACAACCAGTCAACCTCGATCGCCTCAAGAAATATTTTGCTTAAGACCTTGTCATTTCAAAACCTCCAGAGTTGATGAACTACGCTTGACCTTGTAGGCAACCTGCTCGGTTCGATCACATAAATAAACTTGCCTAAAAGGCACTCCCCTTCTGACCTTAGCTGAACTACTATAGACCTGATACCCGCTCGGGGATAAGTAGGCAGGCCTACAAGGCCCTCGGTCCAAATAAAACCCAACTCCCGATGTAACCCAATATCCTAAGTTTTCTAGATCTACTGGCTGTCAAAATAGGTACTGTGCTGAATCAAATGAGAATTCATAGTATAGAATGATTAAAACTCTAAAGAAAAACTCAAAGCAAAGTAATAAAAGCTAAGAGAGACATTAAAAGGAAAATTTTCATAATCTGAAGCGATGGGAGAAGTGCAAACTATGATTTGACATGATTAGAACATTTTCTTGATACCAAGAAAAATCTTTTTGAAAAATAAAAAAAATAAGCCACAAATAAAAGCGCAGTAAGAGTTAAGCAGGATTTGTTGAAAGTTTTAGAATCTTGTTTTTTTTTTCCTTTTTGTTTGTCTAGAATCTATTTCCCGACCAAAATTTGAATCTCAAGAAGGTACTCGGTAGTGGGAACAATTGAAGAAGGGACCCTCCGGAAAGGACCCGACACTCTGTCATGCCAAGCCTCGGCAAATAATCTCATGGTAGAGGGGTGCAGAACAGAGCTCCTTGAAAAATCTGCAGTAATAATATCCGGAACATCTTGAAGCAAAACAAACTGGCAAACCACCCGTCTTGGGATGTAAAAAGTGGTAGCATGCAGACCAGGTAGCCAAACCCCTAGGCGCCTGGGAAGCCGCACAATGACAGAGCAGTAAGTCCATCGGGGGCACACCCAGCGAATGTCCCCACAACATAGGCTCTGAAGCCAAGTAAGCCAGCCGTCAACCTTGCAATAGAGGAAATGAACATCCAGGCGATCATAGGGAAGCAGTCTCCCAGTAGGAGAGTGAGCGAAGAGGACTAAATGCTCGAGAAGCCAGATCTGCAAAACATGAGGTGACCCTGAAAGCAACATCGATCCGGTGCTCTGTGCATGATCCAAACCCAGTAGGGTTTTTCCTAGAACAAGCATGATAGCACTCCGCATCTCTCGAAAACCACAAACAATAGGGATAAGGATGTCAGAGGAAGACTGGAATAGGAAATGGGAGAGCATAGCCAAAGAAAGGGCACTGCGTCCGATGATCTGATGCCCTCCGTCATCCGGATCGCCAATGGGAGCATAAATAGAAGAAAGGCGGTCGAAGTCAATACACCGGTCGCGAACAAAAGAGCTGGCGGTACCCCAGGAAATATGAAGAAGAGCCGCTAGATCTTGGATGTACCCTACCTGTATATGGGGGATGATCAAATCAGCATAAGGGTCGGTATGGAGAATGGCGCTAAATTCCTTGAAGAGTGGACAAACCTCCTCATGGCCGAATCGGAAGACATGCAAAGAGGCGTCTCAACATATGATAGCAGCTCGGAGTAAGCTCTCGTCTAGAGCCATACGACGGAATGCAAAGAGGTCTGTCAATCTGTGACACTCGAAGTTGAGTCGGTCAATGCCGGAAAGAGAATCCATCCACGTGTATAGAATGTCAGAACTTATGGGAGCCATGAAGAAGGAGAGTGAATATAGAAGGAGAGTGAATACAGAAGAAGAGTATGAATGAGGAAGAGAAAAAGGGCCTTAGGAGTTTCAAATGGGTATTGAAATGGGAAAATGGCACTTTATATAAGAAAATGGCACAAGCTGGCACTCGATGAAAAACGGCGGCACTTACTGAGTGCCGGCCGGCAGTCACTAAGTGCCGCGCAGCAGTCAGTGAGTGCCGGTCAGCCTCTCTGAGTGCCGGCCAGGTTTTAAAATGTTCATGGGTCAATTTATAATTTGAATTAGCCCAAACCTGCATAGAAATTTGAACAAGAGTATCACCATTTCATCATTCAAGCACCATTCATCAATAAGTAAATAAAGTTATTCACGTTTAAGTAAACAAGGGGAATAAAGCCTAATGCTAAGATAGTAATCAAGCATGAATATAAGCAGAATTCAAAATTGGCATAGGCCACCATGCATGAATACTATCAAACTGCCTAAATAAGTCCGCTAAAGAGATAAAAGTTTGAGAGTTCTCGTCCTCACAGGGACATAATATAAAGAGAGATCGGCTATCCTCGTCGGCGACGAGGATTTCTTCTAGGTGCCTGCAGAGCTGTCTGACTTCCCCCAGCTCTGCCATCTCCACCGTCACCACCATCCCCACCGTCACTGCCTTGGCCGCTGCTGCCAGCACCTCCTTGATAGCCGCCGCCTTGACCCAGCTGAAACTCTTAAATTTGCCTCCTCAAGGTAGCAAACTCGGCCTCCTGAAAAGACAAAAGAAAATAAAGAATAAGTGAAATAAAGAGAGTAAAGAAAAAAAAAGGAAGAAAATAGAGAAGAAGAAGAAGAAGAAAATGAATAAAAATGGTGATACTATAGCTCTGGCCTGAAGATCAGCAGTGGCCCTTGCTCCATCATTCTGAAAAAGAGTTTGGATACAGTTGTCAGAATAAGGATAAAATTGGAACTGTGAAAAAGTAATAAGAAGGTTGCTTCTAGAAAGAGATTTACCCTCCATTCGCGTCCATGAACCCAATGCTGGACAGTATGTGGGTATGATAGACCCTCCTCAGCATAATCTCTGGGGACTGTATCATATTACAGAGGGATGGACGTAACATTCTGGGTATAAGGGGCCAGCTGGTACATGGTCTCTTGGCCCATGTGTACCATGGGAACATTTCAGTTCCACTGTGGGAGAGCTGGAGGGTCGGCAACCCTAGGAACATGCTGTAAATGAGAATTTGAATATTAATAAATGTGGTCGCGTATCTAAAAAGCAGAAGTAGAAGAAATAAAAGTCTCTTACTCGGGTGACATCCATAAGAGGAAAATTATGTATGAGAGAATTTAATCTGAAGGCAGGATAACAGGCTGGACCATCCAAGAAGTTTGCAATGCCCTCCTCGTCTATAGCAGCTACTAGGTCATCATGATCCAAAGTCTCCGTACTCCTCATAGTCGTTGGGGGAGCTCTCGGCACATAAAAAGTCAGGGCTGCAAGGGATTGCCTAGTCACCCTCTCACCAAGGTACCACTCTCGGCATGCCTTGCCTACCATTAGGATCCTTATCCTGGAAAAACCTATAGCAGCTTGGATTTCTTCGCTAGCCTCTAGAAGGGCCGCCTCCCAAGGATTCCACACCACATGAACCTCACGTAAGTTGATAATGAGGTTTTTATAGCCTCCAAAGTCGTGGGCCCTAACTTTTCGGCCTGTCGCTCCTTTTCTCCATTTCAAACCCTAAGGCATGATCACAGCCTCGCCTTCCTGGGTACTAGGAGCCCTCATGCGAAGGTATTCATGAGGCCATATCTGCAAAAGAAAAAGAAAAATAGTGAATTCGATTTCCAAAATAAAATCGGAGGAGATGAGTAAAAAAAAGTGTGATTGAAATGTAATAACAAAGTTTTACCTCCCAAGTTCTCCAGTACCTGCTAGTGGAAGGTGAGTTTCCCCTAGAGACTCACTCATGTGGTTGTAAAGAGTAGCCAGTCTTGCCCCTCCCCAGTTATACTGAGATATATGGTCGATGTTTGCAAGAGAGGCCAGCCCGAGGTTGATCCTATCCCCTTTCGTGCTCATTAGCGAGCAACCTAGTACATACATGATAAAGGCCCTAGCCATCTGGTCGTCGGTAAAGACCTGACCCTTGAAGGTATCCAGGAATCATTTTGAGGGCACTATGAACTCTCCTGGGTGAGCCCCGAGCAGGTCAATAATCTCCTCATAGCGAGTCTGGAGATCGTCATAGCGAGCAATCGGGAGGCCACCAAAGGGGATGCCAGTGATCATAGCAAAATTTAGAGAAGTCATCATCATCTCCCCGAAAGGCACGTGGAATGTGTTTGTTGTGTCCCACCATCGTTCTGCCAGAGCTAGGATGTGGGTCATATCGTTCGAACTCTTATCTAAAAGTAGCGCAAAAAGCCTAAATCCAGAGTTGTTGACCAGGGTTCTAACCTCATCAGAAAGCTCCTCGTACCATCTCTGGCCATGAGCCAGGCTCCCATTGCCTTTGAGGACAAATTCTGGAGTCTGCAAGAAAAGGACAGAAGAAAAAAAAAATAAGAGGAAGAAAGAAAATAAATGATTTTTAGAATCTAAACAACTCGATTTTTTTTTGTAAAAGGAAAAATAAGTGGTGATCTCCGAGTCTAAGCGACTCAAATAAAGTTTTGATTTTTGGGTCTAAGCGACTCATTGATTTGAAAATAAGAAAATTCGTTTGAGTCTAAGTGACTCGTTTGATTTGAAAATAAGAAAATTCTTTTACGTCCAAGCAACTCGTTTGATTTGAAAATAAGAAAATTCTTTTGAGTCTAAGCGACTCGTTGATTTGAAAATAAGAAAATTCTTTTGAGTCCAAGCGACTCGTTATTGAGAGAAAAATAAGGTTCTTGGTTCTGCAATAATAGGCTTTAAGTTCAGTAAAAGCAAGGTCTACATGAAAATTCGAGTGTTTTATGGGGTCGGTTCAACCCCGCATTAGCAGTGGATAAATGGAATAATGGAATTTGTGAGCATGGAAAATTAATGAATCCAAATAAGGGCGGTAAGCGAAAAGCACAATACCAAGCATTGAACCCCAAATCATGACAAGAAAATCAATTCAAGAAGAGGGGATATCGCAAATAAGTTTTAATACATTCAAATTCACAAAGTCATGAGGGCACTCATACATGCATTGTTCATCATGGATTGCATTGCATTGCATTATTTTATCATAAGCATAAAAAGGGGGTTTAAGAGTATACCAATCTGTTGAAGGCTCATGCCGAGATATGCGCTCCGGGGTCGGCAAGTAAAATCGATGAGCTATGGCCAGGGTTGGGTTTATATTTCTTCTTAGGGGGACCATGGGACCCTGAACGACTAGCCATTGTAGAATCTACAAGCAAAAGAGGAGGAAAGTTAAAGTTTCATATGGAATTTGTGGGGGAAACATAAAGATGATCATGATTTTAAGTGTAAAATCAAACAAAGTTGTGATCTTGATGATTAATGAAGAAGACACACCTTGTTTACTTGATAAATCTTGAGTAAAGAATCAAGAGGGAGAGAGTTTTGGAGAGAAGTCCGAAATAAAAGAGGAAGAGAATGAAAAAGAAAGAAGAAGAATCAAGTTTTATAAACACTGCTGGTCAAGTCGACACTCGACGAAAAGGCGCCGGCACTCAGTGAGTGCCGCGCGGTAGTTGATGGAATGCCGACCGGCACTTAGTGAGTGCCGCTCCTCCTCACCGAGTGCCGCCGCGTATGCCAAGTGGCCCTCTTCCTCCTAATTTTCATATTTATAATGAGGACCACCAAATTTTGCTCCCATGTCCCTAAATATTTTCCCTCGTTTCGAAAGGACCCCCGGAGTTTGAAAAATGAGTTCTTAAGCCGTTTTGCAAATCAGAATGAGCCCTGATTGTGGAATTTTTGTCAAAAACACCCAGTTTCAGCAAATAAACTAAATTGAGTCAAATCGACTCCGGATATTGAAAATTTGATGTGAATGGAGTCTGATTGACTTCAGAATTTTGAAAATTTGATTTTAATTGAAGTCTAATTGACTCCGGATTTTGGGAAGTGAATAAATTAGAGTTTGATCGTCTCCGAATTTTTTAAAAATTTTATTTAATTGGAGTCTGATTGACTCCAGAATTTTGAAAATTGAGTTGATTTGGATTTTGATAGATTGATTTGTTGGAGTCTGGTTAGCTCCGAATTTGGAAATTTGATTTGATAAGAGCCTGATTGACTCCGAATCTTTGAAAAATAAATGAATTGGAGCCTGGATGGTTCCGGATTTTGAAGATTTGATGTGATTTGAGTCTGAGTGACTCCGGATTTTGGAAATTTGAATAAAGTTGAGTCTAATCGACTCTGGATTTTGAAAGAATTTTGATTTGATTGAAGTCGAATTGACTCCCGATTTTGGAATTTAATTTAATTTTGAATCTGGTAGACTCTAGATTATGGGAGAATTAAGCCGATTTAGATCCTCAATTTAAGAAATTGAAAGTAGATACGAATCCAAGTGCTTCCAGATTTAGGAAAAGTAATTCGAAATTGAATCTAAAAAAAAAAGTAACCCCTAAAAGGAAACTAAACTAGGAATCGACATGAAGTGGCTCAGTCGATTAGATGATTTTTGGAGGATTATGGAGTGTAAGGCATGAAGCAACTCAATCTTTCAACGTGCTACCTGATTTGACTATGGAGTGTAAGGCGTGAAGCGGCTCAGTCGATCAGATGATTTTTGGAGGATTATGGAGTGTAAGGCATGAAGCGATTCAATCTTTCAGCGTGCTACCTGATTCGACTATGGAGTATAAGGCGTGAAGCGGCTTAGTCAATCAGATGATTTTTGGAGGATTATGGAGTATAAGGCATGAAGCGAATCAATCTTTCAGCGTGCTACCTGATTCGACTATGGAGTGTAAGGCATGAAGCGGCTCAGTCGATCAGATGATTTTTGGAGGATTATGGAGTCTAAGGCATGAAGCGACTCAATCTTTCAGCGTGCTACCTGATTCGACTATGGAGTGTAATGTGTGAAGCGGCTTAGTCGATCAGATGATTTTTGGAGGATTATGGAGTGTAAGGCATGAAGCGACTCAATCTTTCAGCGTGCTACCTGTGGATTTCGCAAATTTTCTTTCTTTTACCCATAGCTTTTCTTTTAAAATCTTTTCTAAATGTCAAATTCAAAACAAATGAGTCGCCACTTAATTTTTCAAAGGAAAACTAAGAAACCATTTCAAAAGGAAACTCATCTTTTGTGAAACCAAAGATTAACTAGGTCCGGGGATTAAGGAATGAGAGAGAAAGGAGCCTGTCGGACTAAAACACCCTCTCTCATCCTATCTTGTGATAGGCTTCTACTCAACATCCTTTTAATTGAATTACTAATCTAAGCATGCCCTCAACTAATACATAGATATACGTATACATTACACAAACACGTCAAAATGGTGTAAAATTACCAATTTACAAAATATCATTCAAAAGTCACGTAATTCAAGTAGCAAGCAATATGATATGCAAATAGGGAACTAGAGAACTTACCCGGGATCCGGCCGCGAATATTAAACATGTAAATGCATGTTAATAGATAAAACCTAGGAAAGAGTCTCTAATCACATGTATTCACATAAGGCAAGATCCTAATTCTAATGTGTCGCGCATGAAGTCGAAAATCAATTAAAATCAAAGAATACAACAAACTAGAGAGGGGTTGAGAAATCGTACCTCAATAGCGCTACAAAATAGAGGTTAGTGTACATAATATACAAGATATAAAGTTGGATCCTAAATAACAATCCTAGACTTCTAACTTAAATCTATCAAGTGTAATTAAATCTAAAGTGAACAAATCCTAATTACAAACATCAAGCCAGATGGATGAATGTATACATGAACAAGAGTGATTTATGAAATTTTCATTTATTTGGATCACTTAAACTTTGAATTCAAGTTTAATTGATCATTATTAAAATATGGTTTGAGCCCTAGGTCATAGAAAAGTCATTTGGACCATTATTTACAAAGTTGGTCAAATATGTCATAAAATTCTGAAATATACAGAGAGCAGACCAGAAAGTAAAAGACATAAAAAGCATGCTTTCCATGGTTTGATGTCGGTGAATTTTGGATACAAGATGCCTCAGTGTGTCTAGTTTCCCTCCCAAAAAGAAAATCAAAGTTTCAACGGTTAGATCTCTGGGAAATGGACAAGAACCAGACATCACTCAGAGATTTACAAATCTCTGTTCAGAGATTTTGTACTATTTTTTAAAAATAGTAAAAAATATCAGAAATGCTTTGATCTTTTTAGGGTAGCTTCCTAAGACATTAAACTACCTATAAAAATTTATTTTAGATCAAGAAAACTTGATTAAGGTTCTGATTTGCTTATTTCAAAAGGGTGTTACTATTCTGAAACTCAGGATAGATTGTAGTGACTTCCCAAAACTCATGACCAAACCACTTTAAACATGAAATATCCTTAAAACAAAAATTACAGTGGTAGAACTTTGAGTTATAGACACTTTCCCATTGGTTTCACTTAATTCCAACGGTTCGATTATCAACTAAAAATCTATGATCCAAAACAGTTTGTGAACTCACTGCTCCACTATTGGATTTATCATCCTTTTTGCTAAATCTACCAACTAAGCCATGGACATTGGCTTATCCTAAACCTAACTCTCCTTTCCCTTTGGGGTCATTGGAGATAAAAACATGACTAATACTCATGAGTCTCAAAGGAATATAGAAAGGATTCCATGAAACATCATGCTAGAGGACCCAAGTCATAAGTATGGACTTGGATCCATCTATTTGCTCATAAAATGAAGTGATGATCAAACTTTAACTCCCATGTGAAGTATAAGCTTACATGAGATTCAAAATATCAAACTCAAGAGCTTTCAAGAGAGATATTGAAGATCTCCAAGAATCTCAAAAGAATAGTGTAAACAAAAAGAAGAAATAAAATAAAGAAGACTAAGAGAGCAAATGCTCTAAATCCATCAAAGAATCTTTTGGTAAAACTTATTTACTTCAAATTCATAGATGCTTTCAAACCAAGCTAAAAAGAAACAAAAGAGAATGAAAACTTAAACAAGATTAGAGGATCCAAACCATGGTAGGGGTATGGATTCATCTACTTGTTTCTAATAAAATTATGATCAACTTTAAATCTCATGTAAAACATAGGCTTACATGAGACTAAAAGATCAAACTCATGAGATTCAAGTGAGATATAGAAGATCCCCAAGAATCTCAAGAGATAAACATAAAAAAGAAAAATTAAAGAAGGATCAAAGAACTAGGAAGCAAGGACTTCCAAGTTTACTTAACAAAACTTTAAAACTTAATCAAGTAAACTAAATGACTTGAAGATTAGAGGCTCAAAAGAAAGAAAACACAACTAAGATTAGAGGGTCACCTCCAAGACTATCCTCAAACTTCTATATTTTGAAGATCTTCCAAGTTCTTCTTCAAGCTCTCAAAAACTCTCTTTTTCCAAAATTCTTTTTGTTTTCTTCTTGAAATTCCCCTCTCCTAAAGATGTGTAATAGTTCTCCCTCCAAAAAAAGATCCCTTGTAATGGAGTATTCATCCTCTATTTATAGGCAAGTTTAAAGGGGGTATTTCAGTTAGTTCAGGGGCAAAAACCCTAATTCAGGCGTCCTTTTGATAGTACAAGATGTGCTATATTACAGCTGGCTATTGCAAAAATGCGGCATTCACCGGAGATTGAAGCGGCACTCAGTAAATGCCGCATCGGCATTCAGTGAATGCCGGCGCGACATTCACTGACTGTCGGAACGGCATTCACTGAATGCCGCAGACAACTCCAGGGATTGCCATTTTTTTTTTAGTAAAAGTTCATTTTTTGCGGCACTTGATAAAAACGCGGCATTCAGATAATGCCGTTCGATAGTCCAGCGATTGTCGCAGCGGCAGCCCGTGACTGCCGCAAATGGATTTAAGTGCCGTTCTGCCTCTCTTTTTTCTTTTCCTCTCTTTTTGCTTTTTATTTAGGTTGGATAGTCTTTTGAAGAGCTTGAATCGTCCTTGGAAGTCCTAAATAAGTTCGGACATTGTCATCATCGGATATGGAGGTAACACTCCCCTTAATTCGACGTTTGGTCAAAATTGGGGTGTCTACAGTTTGCCCCTCTTCGGCAGAGCTCGTGGTGCAATGCGTTTCACAAGTGAATGCCGAAGCCTGTGTCAAGACATGCCTTTGACCAAACAGTCGGGTCTAGGTAAAAACAAAAATGCTTTGCAAAAAGAAAGCCATCGCGCAACAAAATTCCAATTGGTCGTGCTCTGTGATGAGCTGCCTACGTATCCTCTCAGGAATCAGACAAAGACGAAGTTCGGGCGGGAGTCAGGCATACGCAAGCACAAGTAATCATACGGATGAATGCTCCTATCTTGTCGTGATGCACATGCTCATGCAATGGTATTTTTCAAATAAACTCGACCGAGCAAGTTCCATGCTTATTCTATGTCATGTCTCCTCTATATGTGACGCATATTTCATGATGCGCTTTACCAAATGTTGACCGATGCAAAGATTCATTTGCAAGGGTTGAGAAAATGCATTTCTAAATTCCCAAGACGAGGGTTAATGCAAATCTGTTGTGAGAACTGAGAATGCAAATCTGTTACACTTTGAGGGATCAACGTAAATCTGTTACGAGGATCGAGAATATAATCTGTTATATTCCCAAGACAAGGGTCAACGTAAATCTGCTACGAGGATCGAGAATATAAATCTGTTATATTCCCAAGACAAGGATCAACGTAAATCTGTTACGAGTATCGAGAATATAAATCTGTTATATTCCCAAAATAAGGATCAACGTAAATCTGCTACGAGAACCGAGAGTGCAAATTCGTTATACTCTGAAGGATCAACGTAAATCTATTACGAAAATCGAGAATATAAATCCATTATATTCCCAAAATGAGGGTTAACGCAAATATATTGCGAGAACCGAGAGTGCAAATCCGTTACACTCTGAAGGATCAACGTAAATCTATTACGAGGATCAAGAATACAAATCTGTTATATTCCCAAAACGAGGGTTAACGCAAATATGTTGCGAGAATCGAGAGTGCAAATCCGTTACACTCTAAAGGATCAACATAAAGCTGTTACGAGGATCGAGAATACAAATCCGTTATATTCCCAAAACGAGGGTTAACGCAAATATGTTATGAGAATCGAGAGTGCAAATCTGTTACACTCTAAAGGATCAACGTAAATCTGTTCTGAGGATCGAGGATACAAATCTGTTATATTCCCAAAATAAGGATCAACGTAAATCTGTTACGAGGATCGAGAATACAAATCCGTTATATTCCCAAAACGAGGGTTAACGCAAATATGTTACGAGAATCGAGAGTGTAAATCTGTTACACTCTAAAGGATTAACGTAAATCTGTTATGAGGATCGAGGATACAAATCTGTTATATTCCCAAAATGAGGATCAACGTAAATTTGTTACGAGGATCGAGAATATAAATCCGTTATATTCCCAAAACGAGGGTTAACGCAAATATGTTGCGAGAATCGAGAGTGCAAATCCATTACACTCTAAAGGATTAACGTAAATCTATTACAAGGATCGAGAATACAAATCCGTTATATTCCCAAAATGAGGATCAACGTAAATCTATTACGAGGATCGAGAATATAAATCCGTTATATTCCCAAAACGAGGGTTAACGCAAATATGTTGCGAGAATCGAGAGTGCAAATCAGTTATACTCTAAAGGATTAACGTAAATCTGTTACGAGGATCGAGAATACAAATCCATTATATTCCCAAAATGAGGATCAACGTAAATCTATTACGAGGATCGAGAATATAAATCCGTTATATTCCCAAAATGAGGGTTAACGCAAATATGTTGCGAGAACCAAGAATGCAAATCTGTTACACTCTGAAGGATCAACGTAAATCTATTACGAGGATTGAGAATATAAATCTGTTATATTCTCAAACTAGGTCAAATTGGCTTAATTCAATTCAAAACTTCTTAAGATCCAGATAGTCAATCAGATTCAATTCATTACAATTTTTTCAAAGTCATGAGTCAATCAGACTCAAATCAATTCAATCTTTGAAAATCAGAGGTTAATCATACTCAAATTAATTCGATTCTCGAAATCATGATTCAAATTTTCCAAAATCATGAGTTAATTAGACTCAAATCAATTTGATTTTTCAAGATCAGAAATCAATCAAACTTTACTTAATTCGATTCTTTCAAAATCGGGAATCAATCAGACTCCAATCAATTCGTCTTTTCAAAATCGGAGTCATTCGGACTCCAATCAATTCATCTTTTCAAAATCGGAGTCATTCGGACTCCAATCAATTCAATTTTTCAAAATCAATAGTCAATCGGACTTAATTTCAAATTTCTAAACTCAGCAGTCAATTGGACTCAAACGAATTCAATTTCTCAAAATCCAAAGAAAGAATTCAAGTTTTCTAAAATCGGGAGTCAATTCAAATTAAAATAAATTTCTATTTCAACAAAGTCAAGAGTCAATCGGACTCAAAGAATTCAAATTTTCTGAAATCGGGAGTCAATTCGAATTAAAACAATTTCTATTTCTTATTTTCAAAAATTAGGAGTCAATCGGACTTGAAGCAAATTTTACTTCACAAAATCGGGAGTCAATCAGACTCAAAGAATCTTTGTTTCACAAAATTGGGAGTCAATCAGACTCAATTTAGTTCAAAATCTAAAAAATTGGGAGTTAATTGGACTCAAACAAATTCAATTCCTCAAAATCCAGAGTCCATCAGACTCAAACGAGTTCAATTTCACAAAATCTGGAGTCGATTCAACTCAACTTAATTTAAAATAAAAAATCAGGAGTCGATCAGACTTAATTCAATTTCATAAAATCCAGAATTCAAATTCGAAAATCTGGAGTCAATCAAAATCATATTTCAAAATCGGGAGCCAAACAGACACAATTCGATTTTCACTCAATCAGACTCAAATCAATTTATTCTTCTAAAATCAAGAGTCATTCAGACTCAAATCGATTCGTTTTTTTTCCAAAACCGAGAGTCAATCAGACTCAAATTAATTTCTATTTCTAGATTAGGGGTCAAAAAGAATTTTAATTTTCAAGATCGGGAGTTTAAATGAGACTTAAAGAATCATTGAAGATTAAAGCGAATGTGAGGTTGCCACTGAGGACTAATGAGGGATTGTAATTGAGGACTAATGCATATGCCATTGAGGACTAACACAAATGATGCTGGCACCGAGGACTAATGCAAAGTTGCCATTGAGGACTAACACAAATGATGCTGCCATTGAGGACTAATGCAAGGTTGCCATTGAGGACTAATACAAATGATGCTGCCATTGAGGACTAATGCAAGGTTACCATTGAGGACTAACACTGATAATGCTGCCATTTGAGGACTAATGCAAGGAAGGGAAGTTGCCATTGAGGACTAACGCAATGTTTGGGAGTCTCCTCGGACTCAAAGAATTTGAACGAAATTGATTGGAAAGAATGATTTTCTGTATCTACGAACCTTGGGAAGAAACATATCAATTCTGTCAAAAGAGGGAAGTCACCTTTGCCCCTAGTATTGGACTCTTCTTATATTGCCACTTTAGCATTATGTTGTGATAGTGTTCGAAACCTCTGCTCATATCGCTCTTGGGATGCTCATGAAGACCTTTCAAATCTTTATTCATCATCTTAAACCCACACATTTTGAGACCTTTTATTGACTCATCAAAGGAGCACAGACATGACAAAGCCAGTTACTCAGGATGACTGACCCAAACTCTACATTCATTATGAATCAATGCGCTTTCATTGTGAATTTATATATCATCTTACCTTTCATTTATTCATTATCTTACAAATGGTAGCGCTTTGCTGATAAATCTAAGCTTTGAAAACTTTCCCTTTTTGATTTAGCGAATTCTTTACCTATCTAGAGTATGCTTCAAATTAGCGCTTTAGCTTATAGAATGAAAGGCACTCTATTTCAGTCCTTTCAAAACAAACTCAATTACTTGAGAACTTGCCTTTGGTGTAGAGGGCTTTTGGCAAACAAAGTTTGCCCCTATTCTTAAGGGTAAGTAGGCAAAGGTTTTGAGAACATGATGGTACAAGATGCCTGTAGTGCATTTACTCCCAACCTAAAGGTAATCATCATGAATGTGGTGGGCTGAAGTGGGAAATCCAATGCTGATGGGCAAACTTTGTTTGACCCTGGTTTAGCAGTACATATGTGGCTCTAGGCAAACACAAGTTTGCCCCTAGTCTGAAGGAAGGAAACCAAAGGTGAAAAGGGTGATGCTTTTGGTTTAGGAATGGTTATAGACCAAGAACCTTGGAAGGTTCGCCTTTTTATTCCCAAGTGGGAATCAGGCCCAAAGTAGTCCGCCTGAGGCTTGAAAGAGAAATATCATGTGGTGCAACGATGCTTGTGACCGAACCGCACTGGCTGCCTACGTATCCCCAAGTGGGAATCAGGTCAAAACGTAGTTCATCGACTCTAGAGGTCTTGAAAGAATAAGGCTTCAAGAATTATGGGCTTTTCGAGCCATGTTTTCATTTGTGTCCAATGAGTGCTTTTTTCTGGGCAGATTTTCTGAAACAGATTCCTTGTGGTAGCTTTTGAACAAGATGATGAGAACATGAACTACTTCTCCCTTTTATTTATTTTTTTTTATTTTCTTCTCTTTTTTTTCTTTTTCTTTTTTTCTTCTTTTTTGTTTGTGGAGGTTGATTCTTTTCACCTTTTCACTAGCCAGTCAATCTTTACAACTTTCATAACACATCGTGTTTAAATCATACTCTACCATACTCATAAAGCAATAGCAGCCCTCCAAATCACTCTTTATTTTTCTCGAAGATACTTTTGCATTGTTTTGGGCCCACTTAGCCATTGAGCCTCTTATAACATTTTGATTGATGCTTTCAAATCTCATTTTCATTTCCAATTTATTTTCTTTGTTTAGAACAACTCAAAGCTTTGAGATAATTTATGTGCTAATGATGTACTTTGAAGCACCCAAGAATTCTCAATCTTATTTATTCTCTACTTTTTCTTTTCTCTTTCCTTTCTTTTCTCTACCTCACTCTCTCTTATTCTTTTCATGATTTTGACTGGCTAGGATTCGAATTTTGAAATCAACACGCATCTTATTTTTGCTCTAACTTTTGCCTTGGCACCCTTTCGGGTTTTCATCCTAGCGAGCTCCTTCATCCTCTTCTTTTTTCTATTCTTCTTTCCTCTTTTTTTTTTCTTTTTTTTTTTTTTTTTTGGTTTTTGGAGGAAGAAGTTCATTTATTCAGCTACCATCAAGGACCAAATTTATAGTTTTGGACTGGTTAGGCTCGTTTTTTAGGCTTGGCATTTGAGAAAAGGGGATGATGAGCATGCTTCAAGTTCCAAGTTCATCTTTTTAAGATTGAGCAAGAGCATCTTTAAATTCTTAAAGTAAAGCTTAATCAATTCTCTACTCCTCCTTGGTTTTGGCACAAAATTTGCTTTGATCACTTGGGGATCCTTTTCAATGAAAAGATTTATTAACAAAGTATTTTCCATGATTGTTTGAAAAACTGATAATTATTATTATTTTTTTGGCTTAATGATTCATTCATTCATGACTTAGCATACTGAATCAAGCAAAATGAGACTTTATTCAATTAGTAGGGAAAGAGGATTACATCACTCGACTCGATAAAAGACTTTAAAAAAAAAACTCGATAACCGACTGACTCAAAGACTCGACTGAACTTGACACTTGACTCCTACTTGACATGACTCGATTACCAGACTAGACTTGACTTGGTCTCAACTGGAGTGTCACAGATGATTTTCAATTGATTAGATTTCCAAGAGCATCCACATTTACTTTAGCAGCAGCAATTCCGAACACTATCACTTCACTATCATCATTTGGACCTCTGGGTCCGCCTTCCCCCAACAGCATGTGTGCAGAAATATCATCCACGTCCATGGCCAAATTTTTAGCGGGACAGTATTCATCTAACTCATACCAAGTGCTGTCAATGCCTTTTTCACATTTGTTGATTGGGTCAGGGCCAGTTGGTTGTTGCGCACTCATGGATGTAGCAAATCCCTTGAGGTTTCTCAGTGATGGCTGGGATTGAGAGGTCGGAGAGTGAATAGCTTGCAAGTCAAGATCATTATGTCAAAGGTCACTCGGTGGATTTGGCAAAGGAGTGATGATTTTCTGATCAATGAGATCCTAGATCTCATGGCAGAGTCTCGAGCAAGAATCGGTATTGTGGCCTTGAGTCTGGTGATAGGCGCAGTACAAAGATAGGTTATATTTGTGAGGTAAGGGATTTGATGGCGGCCTTGGGTCCAGGGGATTGAGGTGACCACTCTTGATGAGGTGACCAAGGGCCATGGATAATGTCATGCCAAGGTTGGTGAATATTCTTGACCTGCCGGCTCGGCTTAATTTCGGATTCGACTTTGAACTTGAGTTGGCTTTTGGGTTAAGATGTGGGCATGGAAGTGGATTTTGGTGCTCGGCCGGGTGATCATTATTCCCTTCTCCAATTTGTTCGTCACTACCTCATTCAAACCCACTTGCTTTTTGAGTAACTGGTAGAGCTCATTTGTTACCCTCTCCAATTGATTCACCCTTAAGTTCTGTTGCTCAATAGTGGCTTGTAGCTTGTTCACTCTCTCTTCCAAAGTTCTTAAGGCCATTGGCGGATCAATCTCAAGATGATGGTCCACGTTCTCCTAAAATCAAGAAGACGAACCCAAAAAGATTAGAAGTGTCCTCACTAGGGGATCTGATTGTTCCACTCTTTCTACAGGTCCACGACATGAAAAGGCCTGCATGCAAAATTGATTTTCAGGAGGCAAGGAATTTTGAGGAACTATTGGATTACTTTGATCTTGACTGGGAAGAGGATGGTGTAAATTTGTATTCTACATGCATGTAATGCTTTGATGATTTGATGTGGCTAGATGCATGCACCGCACACGTGGCACAGAGATGAAATGCACATGTGTGTGTGTGCCTACTCTATATGCAAAAGAAAGGAAAGTTCTAATCCTAACACATAAACATATAAGCACATAAAATCCTCACTCATGTCAAGTGCGCCAAATGCTCCTTTCATTGTGATCTTCACTACCCTCTCAAAGGTCGGATATTCAAAAAAAATTTGAAATTTATTTGAAATGCATTTTTTTTAAATGACGAGATCTTTCAAAAACAATTCTCAAAGATTTTGAATCTTTTATTTAAAAATGAGGATGTGAAAACATTTCTCAATAAAGATGATTGGATTGAAATTCATTTGAAGAGCATTTTTTTCAAAAATAATTCTCAAGATTTTGGATTTTTCCTTAGAAAATGATCACGTGAAAATGTACCTTAACAGAGGTCAGTTTGAAGCTTTAATCAAAAAGTGAACTCCAAAGATTTTTTTAAAAAGCGATTGAAAACTTTGGAATAAAGATGGAAAAAAATCCGTTTTCTTTCAAAGATGGATTTAAAATTCTTCGGGTAGAAGGATCACATGATTGGATTATCACCGTACTTTCCATGAATTTGGATACATACAAGGTCAATGATGCTTAGCTAAACATGATATAAGAGACGTAATCGTATAATCAAGGTTCAACATGTTCCCTAGATGTCGCGGGACACGAAGGGAATTGCTCAAAAGTGATTAAGAGTTTATACATCTTCTATTAGGCAAGCATTGTCGTCATCTCAAGTAACCCCTTTCCGGGCATACAAAACTCCCTAGCACATAACCCTAATCAAGGATTCATTCCCTAAGACTTGAAAGGTTCTATAGAAGCTACCATGAAAAGGCTGAGTTTTGGTCAAATAAGGGACCCTTGACACACACCCGATAGGATGCTTCATATACCAACACATGGTACGAGATCAAGGGTGATCACACAGCCCCGTGATGATTTGACCGACCGGGTTGCCCCGAGTCTCCAAGGTCATAGTTCCGTGCAATCGACTGGTTGGACATGCAAGTGAAATGCAACAGGCACACAAAGATTAATTAATTTGATTAAAAGGATGTTTTTTCAAGTCTAATCCTCGAGTCAACCCAAAATCAGAAATTCCTGGTCTGCGAAACCAGAGATTCTGGGTTCGATCCCCAGCAGAGTCGCCAGATTGTGGATATCGAAATTTTTCTTTCTTTTACCCACAGCTTTTCTTTTAAAATCTTTTCTAAATTTCAAATTCAAAACAAATGAGTCGCCACTTAATTTTTCAAAGGAAGACTACGAAACCATTTCAAAACAAAACTGATCTTTTGCGAAACCAAAGATTAACTAGGTCCGGGGATTAAGGAATGAGAGAGGAAGGAGCCCGTCGGACTAAAAAACTCTCTCTCATCCTATCTTGTGATAGGTCTCTACTCAATATCCTTTTAATTGAATTACTAATCTAAGCATGCCCTCAAATAATACATAGATATACGTATACATTACACAAACACGTCGAAATGGTGTAAAATTACCAATTTACAAAATATCATTCAAAAGCCACGTAATTCAAGTAGCAAGCAATATGATATGCAAATAGGGAACTAGAGAACTTACCCGGGATCCGGTCGTGAATATTAAACATGCAAATGCATGCAAATAGATAAAACCTAGGAAAGAGTCTCTAATCACATGTATTCACATAAGGCAAGATCCTAATTCTAATGTGTCGCGCATGAAGTCGAAAATGAATTAAAATCAAAGAATACAACAAACTAGAGAGGGGTTGAGAAATCGTACCTCAATAGCGCTACAAAATAGAGGTTAGTGTACATAATATACAAGATATAAAGTTGGATCTTAAATAACAATCCTAGACTTTCAGCTTAAATCTATCAAGTGTAATTAAATCTAAAGTGAACAAATCCTAATTATAAACATCAAGCCATATGGATGAATGTATACATGAACAAGAGTGATTTATGAAATATTCATTGATTTGGATCACTTAAACTTTGAATTCAAGTTTAATTGATCATTATTAAAACATGGTTTGAGCCCTAGTTCATAGAAAAGTCATTTGGACCATTATTTACAAAGTTGGTTAAATATGTCATAAAATTCTGAAATTTACAGAGAGCAAACCAGAGAGTAAAAGACATAAAAAGCATGCTTTCCATGGTTTGATGTCGGTGAATTTTGGACACAAGATGCCTCTGTGTGTCTAGTTTCCCTCCCAAAAAGAAAATCAAAGTTTCAACGGTTAGATCTCTGGGAAATGGACAAGAACCAGACATCACTCAGAGATTTACAAATCTCTGTCCAGAGATTTTGTATGATTTTTTAAAAATAGTAAAAAAATCATAAATGCTTTGATCTTTTTAGGGTAGCTTTCTAACACATTAAACTACCTATAAAAATTTATTTTAGATCAAAAAAACCAGATAAGGTTCTGATTTTCTTATTTCAAAAGGGTGTTACTGTTCTGAAACTCTGGACAGATTGTAGTGACTTCACAAAACTCATGACCATACCACTTTAAACATGAAATATCCTTAAAACAAAACTTTCAGTGGTAGAACTTTGAGTTATAGACACGTTCCCGTTGGTTTCACTTAATTCCAACGGTTAGATTATCAACTAAAAATCTATGATCAAAAATAGTTTGTGAACTCACTGCTCCACTATTGGATTTATCATCCTTTTTGCTACATCTACCAACTAAACCATGGACATTGGCTTATCCTAAACCTAACTCTCCTTTCCCTTTGGGGTCATTGGAGATCAAAACATGACTAATACTCATGAGTCTCAAAGGAATATAGAAAGGATTCCATGAAACATCAAGCTAGAGGACCCAAGTCATAAGTATGGACTTGGATCCATCTATTTGCTTATAAAATGAAGTGATGATCAAACTTTGACTCCCATGTGAAGTATAAGCTTACATGAGATTCAAAATATCAAACTCAAGAGCTTTCAAGAGATATATTGAAGATCTCCAAGAATCTCAAAAGAAAAGTGTAAACAAAAAGAAGAAATGAAATAAAGAAGACTAAGAGAGCAAATGCTCTAAATCCATCAAAGAATCTTTTGGTAAAACTTGTTTACTTCAAATTCATAGATGCTTTCAAGCCACGCTAAAAAGAAACAAAAAAGAATGAAAACTTAAACAAGATTAGAGGATCCAAACCATGGTAGGGGTTTGGATTCATCTACTTGTTTCTAATAAAATGATGATCAACTTTAAATCTCATGTGAAGCATAGGCTTACATGAGACTAAAAGATCAAACTCATGAGATTCAAGTGAGATATGGAAGATCCCCAAGAATTTCAAGTGAAAAACATAAACAAGAAAAATAAAAGAAGGATCAAAGAACTATGAAGCAAGGACTTCCAAGTTTACTTAACAAAACTCTAAAACTTAATCAAGAAAAACTAAATGACTTGAAGATTAGAGGCTCAAAAGAAAGAAAACACAACTAAGATTATAGGGTCACCTCCAAGACTATCCTCAAACTTCTATATTTTGAAGATCTTCCAAGTTCTTCTTCAAGCTCTCAAAAACTCTCTTTTTTCAAAATTCTTTTTGTTTTCTTCTTAAAATTCCCCTCTCCCAAAGATGTGTAATAGTCCTCCCTCCAAAAAAAGATCTCTTGTAATGGAGTATTCATCCTCTATTTATAGGCAAGTTTAAAGGGGGTACTTTAGTCATTTCAGGGGCAAAAATCCTAATTCAGACGTCCTTTTGATAGTACAAAATGTGTTGTATTACAGCTGGCTGTTGCAAAAATGCGGCACTCACCGGAGATGGAAGCAGCACTCAGTAAATGCCGCATCGGCATTCAGTGAATGCCGGCGCGACATTCACTGACTGCCGGAACAGCATTCACTGAATGCCGCAGACAACTCCAGGGACTGCTGTTTTTTTTAGTAAAAGTTCATTTTTTGCGGCACTTGATAAAAATGCGGCATTCAGATAATGCCGTCCGACAGTCAAGCGACTGCCGCAGCGGTAGCCCGTGACTGCCGCAAATGGGTTTAAGTGCCGTTCTGCCTCTCTTTTTTCTTTTCCTCTCTTTTTTGCTTTTTATTTAGGTTGAAGAGTCTTTTGAAGAGCTTGAATCGTCCTTGGAAGTCCTAAATAAGTTCGGACATTGTCATCATCGGATATGGAGGTAACACTCCCTTTAATTCGACGTTTGGTCAAAATTGGGGTGTCTACACTACCTGATTTGACTATGGAGTGTAAGGCGTGAAGCGGCTCAGTCGATCAGATGATTTTTGGAGGATTATGGAGTGTAAGGCATGAAGCGATTCAATCTTTCAGTGTGCTACCTGATTCGACTATGGAGTATAAGGCGTGAAGTGGATTAGTCAATCAGATGATTTTTGGAGGATTATGGAGTATAAGGCATGAAGCGAATCAATCTTTCAGCGTGCTACCTGATTCGACTATGGAGTGTAAGGCATGAAACGGCTCAGTCGATCAGATGATTTTTGGAGGATTATGGAGTATAAGGCATGAAGCGACTAAATCTTTCAGCGTGCTACCTGATTCGACTATGGAGTGTAATGTGTGAAGCGGCTCAGTCGATCAGATGATTTTTGGAGGATTATGGAGTGTAAGGCATGAATCGACTCAATCTTTCAGCGTGCTACCTGATTCGACTATGGAGTGTAAGGCGTGAAGCGGCTTAGTCGATCAGATGATTTTTGGAGTATTATGGAGTGTAAAGCATGAAGCGACTCAATCTTTCAGCGTGCTACCTGATTTGACTATGGATTGCAAGGCGTGAAGCGGCTCAGTCGATCAGATGATTTTTGGAGGATTATAGAGTGTAAGGCATGAAGCGACTCAATCTTTCAACGTGCTACCTGATTCAACTATGGAGTGTAAGGCGTGAAGCGGCTCAGTCGATCAGATGATTCCTCGAAACACATGTTCCAATGAATAAAACTATTACATAACCGGAGAATTTGAAGCATAAATCGCATTTATGATAATAAGAAGAGCAACATGACTCCGGATCATCACATTCGGGAGCATGAGACATGAAATTTGAGCACATGCATCACGATAAGATAGGAGTACATCTGTGTGGTTATTTGCGTTTATGTGTTGTCCTTTACCCGAAATACGTCTTGGTTTGATTTCTGATGGGATACGTAGGCAGCTCACCATTGAGCACGACCAGCTTTTGCCTCTTTGCGCACCCGACTTTTGCAATGCATTTTTTGTTTTTACCTGGATTCGACCGCTTGGTCATAGGCTTGGCTTTCACACAGGCTTCGACCTTCACTTGTGATACGCATTGCTTTACAAGCTCTGTCGAAGAGGGGCAAACTGTAGACACCCCAATTTTGACCAAACGTCAAATCCAGGGATTGGTTACCTCTTAAGACCGATGATGACAATGACCGATGAAATTCAAAGTTTTTCCAAAAAATTCAAAATTTTCAAAGATTCTTTAAACCAAGTTTCAAAAATCAAAAATAAAGAAAAATTGGGCATTCGGGAGAAATCCGAACATTAAAGAACGTATGAGAAAGTCAGTCTGGAGATTTATCCTAAAAAAAAAAAGAGAGAGAAAATGAAAAGAAGTTTGAAAAGAAAAGAGAAAAGGATAAAAGAAAAGAAAAGAAAAAAAAATTTAGAAGAAAGAAATAAAATGATATATTAGAATATATTCCATGCATATGGGTATATTCTAATAAAGTACATTACCAATATAAGTACATTAGTATATACTTTACTAAACAATTAAGTTTTTGTTAACATATATTTTGAAAATTAAAAAGAAGGCAAGGATTCTGTTAGCCGCGGCATGCGGCGAAGCCGGCGGCACTCAGTGAGTGCCGCTCGACAGTCAGTGAGTGCCGGGCAGCGAGTGCCACAAGCAAGCCATCTAGTGTCGCGTGCTATAACAGACTGCTCTTCTCACATGTTCTAGAAGAAAACTTTGCACATGGGTTTTCACCCGAATTTACCCATTTAACATTGTAATGTTGGTCTATATAAACAAACCTTCATCTCCATTATTGGGACTTTTGGCTTAACCTTTGAATCAAATTGAGATAAACATGAGATACATAGAGAATAGAGAGAATTGAGAGAGAAAAAGAGAGTTTTCTTGAAGAATTTGAAGAAGTGGAGAAGAATTTGAAGATTTTTGGAAGAACTTCACAAGAGATAGAAGAAATCGTTGAGGTCATAGAGGTAACCTCTCAGTCCTTGATAGAATTGGGCAAATTCAATCACAAGTTCATAGTTCTAAGAACTTTACACATTTTCAAAATCTCTCTTCCTACCTTATTTCATCACACACCACTTGGAGCTTGTGATTGAATCTCATAATATTTCATTAATTTGGATCCAATTGATGCCTTGGGTTTAAGATAAGTTTGATTTTGAAGAACTTGTGTTCCAATTTCTCTAAGTAAACTTTGATTCCTCATTTCTATTTTCTTTTTGAGATTCATAAAACTTTATGTATTCCTTTGAGTCCTTTTTGAATTCAATTCCTTAGTTTCCTATGGTCTCATGATTCATATGGAGATTAAGGAAAACTATGGTCATGTCTACACATAGTTAGTGGGATTCAAATCTCAACTCATAATTTGAATCTCCTTACTAAGAATCTTATGAAATTCATGCTACATTCCATAGAGGTTTATGTAAACTTTTGATTTCATTTAGTCTCCAAGGACCATTAATTTTAGAGGGGATTAGGACGTCATGACTCTATATTCCTCAAGGATCATATGTTTGAGAAAGGAATTAGATGTAGATTTTCATAGTTTATATTCAAAATTCATGAGATTAAGTAAGACCTTAGGATTCTCTTACTATGAGATCTATGATGGAAATCCATTAAGGCTAAATCCATGAACATCTTCATATTTCATTATTTACTCCAATGATCATAATCATGCTTGATCCTAGTTCTCTCTAGAATCATGGATCAAGTTTGATTCGAAATATGAACATCAATTTAACAAAGGTGCAGTGAATCCATAAACCAACTGTGATAAAAGATTTTTATAAAATCATGGTTCATTGGAAATTGGATGAGACCAATTGGAGGATGTTCATAACTCATTTAAGCACCTCTGTAATTTTTGTTTTGATGAAATTCCATGCTTAAGATGGTTTAGTTTTGTGATTTCAAAACAAGCAATTCTCTGTCCAAAATTCTAGAATAGTAAGTTTGTTTTAAATTTAATAAATCAGAACCTTAATTGAACTTACTTGGCCTCTATTATTTTTTTCTAAGTATTTCAATTTTTTAGGAAGGTGCCCTAAAAAGATCTAAGTGTTTCTCATTTGTTTACTATTTTTAGAAAATTGTACAAGATATCTGGACAGAGAGTTGCAGATTCCTGAGTGCTGTCTAGTGTTTTTTTTATTCCCAGAGATCTAACCGTCCAATCTTCGATTTTCTTCTTGGGTTAGAAACTAGACTCACCGAGGCATATCATAACCAAAAATCATTAAGATCCAACCGTTAGAAGTATGGTTTCTCTACCTTTTAAAATATGGTTTCTCTACCATTGGAAGTATGGTTTCTCCACAATCACCGTTTTTGTCTAGTCTCATTGATTGTAAGTTAAATGGTTTCCTAATGTCTTGGGACCAAAATCATGTTTTGAATAATGATAATTTAGCTTAAATCCAGAGTCTAAGTGGTCCAAATTAGTGAATAAATTCATATCTCATTCTTGTTCATATTCATTCATTCATTCATTCATGTACATTGATGCTTATGATTAAAACTAGTTATTGGATAAAGTTGGACTTAGTTGAACCTAATTGAACATAACCATGGATTCCTTATGATCATGTCGGAACAATAGCACCCCTATATGGACATCACATTGGCTCTTAGTTGAGACTTGTATATCTATAAGGATGCTATGACTCCAACTAATCAAAAGGAATTCATAGTTTTATCAATTCTTCCTCTACTTGATAGATCTAAGCTAGAGATTTAGGATCGATTATTTGATGTCATATTATTGTGTGAAGCATGTGGACTAACCCTTGTTTTATAGCGCTTTGGATGTATGACTTCTCATCTCTTCTCTAGTTTATTTCATTTGTTAATTTTATTGATTTTCGACTCCATGCGCGACACCTTAGCTTAGGTCTTGCCTTATGTGTATATGTGATTAGAGACATTTTTCTTAGGATTTCTATTCTTTGTAAGCATTGCACGTTTCCCATTTCGCGGCTGGATCCCGGGTAAGTTCTCTAGTTCCCTACGTGCACATCATTTTGCTTGCTACTTGAATTATGTGGATTATGAATGATATTTTATTGTTAGCAATCTTACACCATTTTCAATATGCTTTTGTAATGTATATGTATATACGTATTAGTTGAGGGCACACTTAGATTATTAATTCGATTAAAAAGGATGTTGAGTAGATGAGATAGTATGAGAGGGGGTGTTTTAGTCCGTCGGGCTCCTTCCCCTCTCATTCCATAATCCCCGGACCCAGATTATCTTTGGTTTCGCAAAAGATCGGTTGCTTTTAAAAATGGTTTCTTAATTTTCCTAAAAAATTAAGTGGCGACTCTTTGAATTTGAAAAGAAATTATTTTAAAAAACAAAAGTGGGCCCAAATGCTGGTATCCACAATAGTACTAAGTATTCAGTTCATCCAGGAAGTAACAATGTATTGGAACTTGTGAGAAAACTTTTGGTGGAGAGGTATGAAGCAGGAAGTTTCTAAGTGCGTTTCTGAATGTTGGGCGCGTCAGCAAGTCAAGGCAGAGAGATAGGTACCTGCAGGACTACTACAACCACTACTCATGTCAGAGTGGAAATGGGATAAGACAATAATGGATTTTGTTTCCAGATTTCCATGGTCGCCTAATAAGAACGACAAGATTTGGGTTACAGTTGACAGGTTGACGAAATCAGTTTATTTTCTACCGATCAAGACGACTAAGCCTTCTAGGTTAACAGAGTTGTATGTGAAAGAGATTGTAAGACTACACGGTGTTCCAGCAGTGATTACATCAGATCATGATAGTAGTTTTACATCGAGGTTTTGAGGAAGTTTGCAAAAGGCTATGGGTACGAAGTTGAGTTTCAGTACCGCTTTTCATCCTCAAACCGACGGGCAGTCAAAGCGGATGATTTAGACATTGGAAGACATGCTTAATTTGTGTGTCTTAGACTTTATGAGTGATTAGGAGAAACACTTATCATTAATCGAATTCGCTTACAATAACGGATTTCAATCAAGTATTGGAATGGCACCGTATTAAGCTTTATATGGGCGTAAGTGTCGTTCACTAGTGTGTTGGACAGAGGTTGGAGAAAGAAGGATGGTAGACCTGAGATAATTCAGTTGACTACTGAGAAGGTGAAGTTAATCTCGGAGCAACATAAGTTAGCTCAGAGTCGTTATGAGAGTTATGCGGACTCTAAACGACGTCCGATGCCGTTTGAAGTACGGGATTTTGTATACGTTCGAGTATCGCCTTCAAAAGGCATTGTACAATTTGGGAAGCGAGGAAAACTAAATCCAAGATTTGTAGGACCGCTTGAGATCCTAGATAAGGTAGGACCAGTGGCATACGGACCGGCCTCATCTTCTGAATTAGCATTTCAAACATAATGTGTTTCACGTGTCGATGTTGAGACGATGTATGACAAATATGAATAAGATCATTGTACCAAAACCATTACAGATCCAGGAACACTTGACTTATGTAGAGCATCTGGTAGAGATTTTTGATCGAAAGGAACAAGTGTTGAGGACGAAGACGATTCCGAATTGTGGCATAGTCACAGCGTCAAGGAGGCTACGTGGGAGAACGGGGAAGAGATGAGGAATGAGTATCCGTATCTTTCTGACTCATAAGGTGTAAATTTGGGGACAAACTTACTTTTTGGAGGGGAGAGTTGTCACACGTATCCCGGAAAATCATTCGTTTAAAGTGCAAAATTGTTTTCATGAATTAGTAAATTAATGTTGATTAATAATTTTGAAATGGAGTTGACGTGGGTCAACGGTGAGGTGTCAATTGAGGATACGGTAATTGGAGAACCATGAGGCATTGACATGAATAAATGACATTTGTATGACTTAAATATTATTTGATACTTTCTAGTAATTATGAATAGTAAAGTTTACATGTGTAGTGTAAATTTTGATAGTCTTGATCTTGATTAAGATCATTTTGATGGACTTAATGATAAACAATGAGATGCGTTGCATAAAAGGTAGGTTATCTAGAGATTCCACGAAAATAGTTTTCGTAATGTAATTAAAGACCCAAATAGAACTTAGACAGAAACTATTATAAAATGTAGATTTTACTTGTGAAGCAATAAATTAGACGTGTAAGACGTTTCGGGGAATAATTAGAAGTTTTGAAAACACGTGGGGAGGTAAACATAACTTCTTAGAGATGTGGCTATATATAGGAAGTTGTGATATATTTTGACAAATATCTCACAAATCAACTTGGGGGCTAAGGGAGGTAAAGAGAATTTTGGGGGTTTTGATCTTCTCGATGCTAATCGACGACTATTCGTTCGACATTTTTTCTCCAGATTTCATATTCGGACTCCACGAGGTAAGGGCTTCGTTTTAATACCTCTTAGGCCTTGTTTGGCATAGTTTTGTGAAAATTCAAATTCTAGGAATTTGGGGAAAACCATGTAAAACTTGTGGGTTTGCGTATAAACGGAGATCCGGTGTTGTTTTGGTATGCTAGTACTTCCCCCGAAATTATAGAATGATAGCTTAAGGTATGAATTCTAAACCTATGGTTATAGGAAAATTGCATGTTTTAAATATCTTGTTTGATATTTTGGATCCGGGCAAAATTCATGTATTAATTAGGTCGTTAATTATGCACGTAAAAATGTATAGAAAGCACGTATATGTGATTATATGAGCATGCTATGTGTCTATGTGGGTCGAAGGGGAGTTTGGTACAATTTCATTCCTAGGATAAGCTCCTCGATGTTTGAGGATTAAATTGTAGTGATGACTACAGTGCATGGTTTGGGAGAAGGCCCTACCAGAGCACAATGCATGGTTTGGGAGAAGGCCTTGCCAGTGCACTTGGATGAGTTGTTGGGAGAAGGCCCTCCACAGCATCAATTTCATAATCTCATTACCAAATGAATGCGTATCTCTCACCCAGAGACTATTTTGATGTGTTTTGAATCTTTTGATGTTAAGAGCATGAATTCGTACAAACATTTTTTTAGAATTGTGCACTCAGCATATAGCTAAGCAGTGGAGATTTACTCCATTGGAGGTGAGAAGAAAAAGGGAAAGAAGAAATTCGAGGAGTGAGGGCGTGGGAGCACGCGAGTCCTAAACTACTTGTTCATGGTTTTGTAGTTATCCCCGTTGTAAATGAATCATAAGGAGGATTATGTTTTGTAATCTCGAAACACTTGTAGTATTCGAGATCTTGTAATAATTTTGTATCTGATCTTGTTCTAAGTTTATATATAAAATAAAAATTTTGGTAATGAATTGCAATTCATTTGGTATTGATTTGGGTGATTTGGAGTAACCTTAGTATTGAACTTCTGTAGAATGTGCTGCAATTGGGAAAACAGCTGACTAGGACGGGAGCACAGTCGACTGGACCCACAGTTTAAACAAAATATCCTTTTCAGTTTAATTTAGAAAACCAGACGACTGGGTTGCTAAAACAGTCGACTGGAAAGTGTTTGAAAAACATGACATTTTGCTGGATCAAGTCCAGTCGATCAGACCAGTCGACTGGAAGATTGATACCACAATCGACCGAACCTGGAGGGCAGTCGACTGGATTGGGTTGCTGAGGTTTGAGTCTCTGCAATGGCCAAAGCAGTCGACTGGGGACCCGACACGGTCAATTGGATTGCTCTTTTCAAGCTGAATTACTTCTTTAAGTGTTTCAAATGAGGAAAACTTTTTATAACTCCTTTTTTATGGATTCTTCTTATGTTTATTCCACTGTGTGATGTTGTAATTAAATTGGATGAGCCTCAGTGGCATGCCACGTGTCCTATTTCCGTGCGTAGCGGGATGTGTCATGACACTGTGGGACGTAAACTTGTTTTTCAAACAACGTATTCATATGTGCTTCGATCTTAAGTGTAATCATTGTTCATTAGTTTCATATCCATTGTATCCAACATTTGATAATGAGATATGGTGTCAAATTAGGTCTATTTAAGAATAATATTATCTTGTGGGGTAATATTTATACATTTTGGTGTATATTTATCAATAAGATACAGTGTCAAATTGAGTTTGGAACACTTTATTGGGGCGGACTAGATTACATTTGGGCTAAAATATCACATATACTAAAAAAATTCTCAAATTTTGGAGTGGACTAGACTACATTTGGATTAAAATATCACATGTACTATTTATTTTTTTTCAAATTTGGGAGGAGATAAACTACAATGAGGCTAGAATATCACATGTATTAACAAATTTTCCAAATTTTAATGTAGCAGTCCGGCCGAGCCGCTACATACCTCCGCCCTTGCTGGTGAAAGTATTTGTAAGATCGTCTCCAATGTCTCCAATGGGAGATTGTACTTTAAGTTGGCCAAGTATTTTTGGATTCCATTTTAAACGTACACGTATTCCATTTTCAATTAGAAATGTTTGCCAGTTTGAAACGAAATATTTGGTGATGGACCAAATTTGAACACTTGTCAAACTTGGGGAGAAACTACATTTACGAAAGTGAACTCAGCCACAAAGTTGGATGATAACAAGTGTAATATATCAACACCTTCGAACAGAGGACCATATTGATATATAGTAGAAGACTCCAAACTTGACATAACTTGGTCCAACCTGATATATATATATATATATAAACAAACCAATGCTAAATTACACATACGGATGGTTAGAAACTAACTTAAAATGCAAATTTCTTAGCTAGACACAACAAAATGACCATAATAACCAACATTAGACCATGACCATTGAAGTGGCTGCAGTAGGAGGTTGCACCGAGGGGCTAGGGGCAGGACCGGAATGTGCGTCACAGAAGCCTAATACAATGTTGCATTCCTCAGATGTGAACCCAAGTGAAGACAGTATAGCAGGCCAGCATTGTTGGGTTGTGGTTTTAATGGCTTGGCAACATAGAGGACCGAATGTCGAATCTTGACCGTTGATTAAGAAAAGAATGATCTCATTTGAGCATGATTTGATCTCATTAAGAGCACTCCAACAGTCAATTATTAAACCACCACTAGTCTCAAGCCTGGCTGTGAGGTTGAGTCCTCCTGGTTGAATAGGAATGTCCCTAATAGCCTTTGCATTTTTCAAGTTGCATGTGATTGCGAGCAAGAATAGCAAACACTTGATCATCATAGCCATTTTATATAGATATAGACAGAGGGAGAGGGAGAGAAAGATAGATGGGAGAGTTGAGAAGTATAGGATGAATTTATAGTGGAGGAGAAATTATCTCGTGTGATAGTTAAATTGGAGCATACAACCCAAAACTAATCGGCTACGGGTGGAGTAGCCCCTTGAATTTATATATTGAGTAGCTAGATTACAAGTCCTCGATATGGGACATACAATCTCAACACACCCCTACACGTGTGGCATGACTGAGAGCCAAACACGTGGATTACTGAGATAGAGTGACGTAGAGCACACGTGGACAAATTGGCCCAACAATACCTTGCTCTGATACCATGTTAAATTGGAGCATCCAACCCAAAACCAATTGGCAATGGGTGGAGTAGCCGCTTGAACTTACATATTGAGTAGCTAGGTTACAAGTCCCAGATGTGGGACAGACACTCTCAACAATGATCGTCACACCCGTGTCACTTCCACTGTGATTGAGGGCTCTGTTAGTTCCACGTGAGTCCTACAATAATGAAGAGATCAAGGCGCGTGAGATCACATAGAATATTTCTTGTGAGGGAGAAGGCAGGACTGATTAAAGATGTACGAATAATTGTAGTAATTATAGGGAGAATTTTTTTATGGTTCGGGACCATTGCTATATTGTGGTCTAGCTAGTGAAGCATTCTCATGGCCAAGTGATCAAGCTAATGGGAGATTAAAAAAAAACTGCTCTTTGCCACATGACAATCCCCTATCGGCCGAGATAGTCACATAGCCTATTGTCCAAGACTATAGATCAATTTCTCAGTTATACGGCTTCTCCTTCTCACTTATAGGGCTTAAAAGTAGATAATGAGCTTCAAGACTGTTATGTATTGATCAAACAACTCATATCTAGGGGTCAGTAAGGCACTATCAAGTGATCTGGCCAATGAAAGACGTCAGAAAAATTAAACTTGATCAGATGGCAGCCCCTTATTGGTCGAGACATCGTGGACTATTGTCCAGAACCCAACAATAATTTCTCAATTATAGTGTTAGGAGAAGATGAGGGGCTTCAAGACTTTAATTGATCAAACAAACTCACATGGAGGGCAAGAGTAAATTAAAGATATTTAATGCATCTTGTGTTATATTACAGCACACCAGTTTAGAAGGAACAGTTCAATATAGTGAAGTCTTTTGGGATTTGTAGCTGTAATAAATTGGAAGCACAAAAGGCCATGCCTTTCCTTTTTTTTTTTTTTTGTGTGATAGCTTTGGGAGAAAGTACAACAGCTAAGAGTTGTATTGGCTTCTCCTGATAAAGAATCTCATAAAATCATATACGTAGTACTCTTTCAAAGTTATGTAATATCCTTGAAAAGTTTTAAACATTGATAGTAAACAAAATGTACATATTCTTTATTTAATTTTTATTTATTTTTTATTTTCTGTTGAACCATTGGGAATATAAGACGCAAGTCCCATCTTTGTAATTTAATTTCGTTCAATAGGACAGCACACCTACACCGCGACCGGGGTCATGATCTAGTGACATTTGGCTTACTCTCAAGTAGTTTGGTTTGGTGGTCGATAATTCTTGAAGTCAAAAGTCATGGGTAGCTCTTGTTGAAGTTTGATATACATTGTTGGACTCATTCTCTAACAGCTTAAACTTTTGGAGTAGCTGATAACTTAACATGGTATCAGAGTCTTGTTTGTGGGAGGTCCTGGGTTCGACTCTCCATCCCCGCTTCGTTGTGCATATTTGCACTTTGATATTTGTCTCCACTATGATGGAGTTTGGTTTGTTTGCTCTCCACGTGCAAGTCGGGGTTGCACGTGAGGGAGAGTGTTGAAGCTTGATATACATTGTTGGGCTCATTCTCTAACAGCTTAAGCTTTTGGAGTAGTTGGTAACTTAACAGCTCTTAGGTTTATTGCTATGCTAGCAGTGGCGTGTCTACTAGCGCCTTTGGTGGGATTGATTCAATCTGCGGCTCAACCAAATTAAGCATGTGCTTTTGGTCTAAAAGACTTTTTTCACTTGTCTTTTAGGAAACTAAAGAATCAATTATTGGGGCTAGAGACCTGGTTCTATAAACTCAAGTGTTCGCTGAGCAGTCATTTATTGCCTAAAAACCCATGTCCAGTCCAACAAATATTCTTTGAAATTGGCTCTTTGTAAAATAGATAATAACTTTTTGAGACTTGGACTGAACTTATCCTACTTTAGCCAATCGCAAATAGGCCCTAGGATTGAATTTAAATTTTTATTAGTTTAGAGTTCTTTGCTACCTACAATCACCTGATTGTTGCAGATTACTACATGCATATATGAAGCTTTTCTTACTACTTTTTTTTTTCCCCTTTGTAATTAATGGGCTTTTTATAATAGGGAATGGAACTAGAAAGATGTGTGAACTCAAGTTCGTGCCTTCCACAAAAGCCCAAAGTAGTAGTTGGGCTAAGGGGCTCTACCGCCAACATTTTTGTGGACAATGCACCTTACCGAGAATTCCTCTTTCAAACATTTCAAGTTTCATCAGTTGATATGGAGAGCGCTGCAGTAGTAATGGTTGGTCCCTTAATTTTCTACTTCATTATTCATTGTATTTTCTTCATGTCTTTTGGATTTATACAGGATAATTATACTTTGCACCATCATAGTTTACACTCGGTGTTACTTGTTCCCTATGATTTAAAAGTTGATTCTTTAGTCCCTAGAGTTTCTAGTTAATTTGTGTCAATTTACTCACTATCATGAAAATCAATGACAGAATTTTGACGAATTTTAACGGAATAGGATTTTTTTTTTTACGAATTTGTGTTAAATTTTGAAATTGGGTGCAAATTGATACAAATTAGAAACTCCAGGGACTAATGCGCCACCTTTTAAACAAGAGGGGGCATAGTGATATCAACATCAATAAATTTGCTGAAGAACAAGCTCTCAATTCAAATCAATCACCATATTAATCATCGTCCTCTACTAAAGCACACTTGCCAAAAAAATCGACATCAAATTCCTAGAGCAATTCGATTAAAACTTTAAGGTCAAAAGTACCACTCAACTTTGTTAATTACATAAAGCGCCCTTGAACCATGTGCAACTCACATGACCGCTTTTTGTCGAATTTTCAAACGGATATTCATGTAAGGTTGACTACGCAACTAGATTGAAAGTTTGAGAGACAAATTGCTTAAACAAATTCATTAAAAGACTAGTACAAAATTGACGTATTGTTTAAGGGTGCAAATTACATTTTACCCTTAGTTCTACTACAAAGCATACGATATTATCATATCATAGATATATAAACATATGTTTATCATTTGTCGTGTCCTCGCCATCCCCGTGTTCTATGTTTTTAGATTTTTTCGTGTGCTAGTAGCTTTTTGATATTATGAATTGTCTTTGAATCAAATTTGTGCTTCTTAGACTAATGCATTTTCTCTTCCTATAGTGTTTTGCTAGAATTCTAAGTTACTAATCAAACAACTAAATTTTTTTTATTGTTTGGTGATTTCACAGATCAGTTTGTCAAATGGGTTTCCAGTGATTGTGATACGAGGACTATCAGACCTAGCTGGGGGGCAACCAGGAAAGAACCCAATTGATGTATTTGGGCCACTTGCAGCTCTCAATGCTGCTAAAGTTGTGGCTAAGTTTATTAAAAAACTTTCTTGAGATGCTTCTCAATGTAGATAGAAGAAAAAAAAATGGGTCTTCTTTGTTAGGAAGATGTAGATGTGCATATTCATTAGTGAGAACAAAACTAAAACTGAAATGTTGTTGTATGAGCTGGAGCTGCTGAACTTTGCCTTCTTATGTTAGAACTTGTATTAGAAACTTTAGGTTCCATTCATTTCATGGATTTAGTGACGAAGATTAAAGAAAACATCCGGGAATTCTTTATTCGGTTACTAAGGTTGCATTTGCTAGATAGATTTTGTCACATCCCGGTCCCACAATAGCGGAACCGGAGCCTGTGGCACGCCACCGAGGCAAAACCAATTCATTAACATTCCCAAAAAATTAGTTTGAAGAACACACGCAGCGGAAAACAAAACACATTTTAAAATCAGAGGTTCAGTAGACTGCTCAGTCGACGGAAGAAGGCAGGGAGTTTTCAAAAGGGTTGAATAGCAATTCCAGTCGACTGAGACTGGGGTCCAGTCGACTGGGCCTCCAACCTTCAGTCGACTGATTTTCCCCATCGGTCGACTGAAGCTAGCAGAACCAAAATGAACACAAAAACTTCAGAGATCCAGTCGACTGAGGCGGGGCCCAGTCGACTGCTTCTGCTATAATAAGAAGCAGTAGCTAACAGATACAAGGATCCAGTCGACTGAATCAGGGATCAGTCGACTGCTCCCCTGACAGCAGCCCATTCTGCAGAACTTCAAGTTTAAAAGCTTTCTAACTTTCACCAATGATCAACCACTCAATCCAAACTCAAACCAAAGTAACCCTAGCTATATTAAAACGTTTCTAAAGCAGGATTACAACATGTCACTAACTATTACAACGGTTTAAAATCCATTCTATCATACGAATTTAAACATAAGTTAAAACGATAAAAATTCTTATTACAACATCCTATTGTCCCAAAACTACAAGGTTAACATTCAAGTTGCCTCCCAAAAGAACTCCCAACCCACGTACTCACTTCTGCGATTCCTCGCCAGCATTAACACCTGCAATGGTTATTTGAATAACCACACATATTTCGATTTGTTTAAGCTAAAGCTTAGTGAATAAATCAACATATGCACATGAATGATAAACATGTCCGCATTCACATCTCTACATTTCATACTAGTCGCCGGAGACTCACGTGCCAGTCCATACTCCCAATCCGCGACTCCTCGCCAATAAGTCCACGCGAAAGGGTAAGACCCACGATTCTTCTCTTCAATCGTGCGACCTTAATGCCTATATCGGCTCCACAAAATGGCACGGTGACCACGTGCTCCTTCTGACCCACATAAGCAACTTAACATGCTCAAATACATATCACCATACTCGCGGAAATCAAAACATGTCACCGTGCTATTGAGCCTACTTATCAATATAAATGCCCAATATGAACTACACAATATATCTCTAAGAATTAATACATGCTATTCACACAAAACATGAATACATGTCAAGAAATCATTCCAACAACATAGTTGAATCACTCACCTCCAAATAACGCTCCTATAATTCAATCTGAAGAAAACCCGTGCACAAAGAACGTGCAGAAGTCCGTCTAGTACAATTCCTATGGATCAGAATTCCATTTATCAACTTTTATGAAAAATTCTAGAAAATAACTTTTCGGAAAACTTAGCCAAACAGGCCCTAATAGGTATCAAAACGAAGCTCTTACCTCGAGGAGCTCGAATATGAAATCTGGGAGAAAACAAACTGACGGAAGGTCGTCGTTTGGCGTCGCAAAGCTCTAAGCAACTAAATCTCCCTCTAGCCCCCTTTTGGCCTCCTCTTTTGGAATTAGGTTAGAAGTTATGAGAAATATCTCATCCATCTCTATCTATATATAGGCAACTCTTTTGGAAATTACGTTTACCTCCCCACGAGTTTCCCAAACTCCTAATCAGTCTCTGAAACTTTCTATACTGCTTATTCATAGCTTTACGAGTGAAAACTCAAAATTATAAAAGTTTTCGACTAAGTTTCGTTTGGTCGCTAAAATGCGAATTTCTACATGACGTTTCCGAAGTTGCTAATTAGCCTACCAAATTAATAGCGTGTTCATTCGTTCTCACCAGGATACTAAATCTAACAACAGAAATAAATTCTAAAACAGAAAATAATACAAATATTGCAATACACAGGTAAACATTTATTTTCAGATAAACATTTAAAATGTTCCACAGTGACCGTCTCATACTCAGAGAGACTTCACAACAATAAATCTTCAATCACAACAGTTTCAAAGGGTTCTCTAATACAGACACCCAAATCAACTTGTGAGTCAAAGCTCACCCAAACAGGTGTCATAAGACACGCCACATCACATTATCATGCATGACAATGTAATGCAAATGAAATAACACAAATGTGGGTGTTATAATACTCTCCCCCTTAAAAGAAGTTTGTCCCCAAACTTGTACCTCATGTCTCAAAAAGGTGCGGATACTGAGTACGCATCTCATCTTCTATTTCCCACGTCATCTCTTCCGTCGTTTGGCTACGCCATAACACTTTCACTTTCGATATTACTTTATTTCGTAAGACTTGATCCTTCCGATCCAAGATCTCTACTGGATATGCAACGTACGTCAAATCGCTCTGAATCTCATTCGGCGTCGGAGTTATCACTTGATCTCTATCCTCCGCTAAGTGTTTACGTAACAATGATACATGAAACACGTTATGCACTTGAGCATACTCGCTCGGCAAGTTCAAACGATAAGCTACGGGTCCAACCTTTCCAATGATTTCAAAAGGTCCTACATATCTCGGATTGAGTTTCCCGTATTTACCAAATCTGGTTATCCCCTTTGAAGGTGACACCTTCAAATACACTAGGTCTCCTACATCAAATTCCAACGGCCGTCTGCGCTTGTCGGCATAACTCTTATACCTACTCTGGGCTGTCAATAACCGTTGTCGAATTACCTTTATCTTATCCGTCGTCTCTTGTACAATTTACGACCCTTCAATCATTCTTTCTCCCACCTCTGTCCAACTAATTGGTGAACGACATACACGACCATATAAAGCTTCATAAGGAGCCATTCCAATACTCGACTGAAAACTGTTGTTATATGCAAACTCAATCAACGGTAAATGGTCTTCCCAATCACCCTGAAAATCAAGTGCACACAGCCTAAGCATGTCTTCCAAAATCTGGATTACTCTCTCTGATTGACCATCGGTCTGAGGATGAAAAGCTGTACTAAAGTGCAATTTGGTACCCATTGCGTCTTGCAAGGCTCTCCAAAACTTCGATGTAAAACTACTATCCCTATCCGAAACGATAGAAACTGGGATACCATGTAGTCTCACAATTTCGCGAATATACAACTTAGCTAACGTCATTGGCTTAGTTGTTCGAAGTGGTAGGAAGTGCGACGACTTCGTCAAACGGTCAACGATCACCCAAATAATAGTGTTCGATCTCTTCGACCTCGGAAACCCACTAACAAAATCCATTGTTATGTGCTCCCATTTCCACTCAGCTATCGGTAACGGTTGTAATAATCCTGAGGGTACTTGGCGTTCGGCCTTTACTTGTTGACAACTAGTACAACGTGAAACGTATCGTGCTATTTCTCTCTTCATTCCCGGCCACCAATAAACATGTCTCAAGTCTCTATACATCTTGGTGCTTCCCGGGTGAACGGTATACTTTGTGTTGTGTGCTTCCTCTAGGATGTTTCGCTTCAACTCTTTCTCACTAGGTACACAAATTCTACCCCTCAATCTCAACACATTGTTCTCAAACGTGAATCCCGGTTGTTTGCCCATTAGAATCTCATCACAAATCTTCTTCAAAGCCACGTCTTGAAGTTGTTTCTCTGTGATCTCGTGAATCAAGAGTGGTTGTGCCACTATCGTCGACATAAAACCACTTTCAATCCTCGGAATCACTTCAAGTTCTAAGTTCTCCATATCTCTTATCAATTCTTTCTGAGAAGTCAAATCTGATGCGGTATTGGTTGGTACTTTGCGACTAAGAGCATCGGCGACAACATTCGCCTTGCCCGGATGATATTGAATTGACAAGTCATAGTCCTTCATCAACTCTAACCATCTCCTTTGCCTCATGTTCAAATCTCGTTGTGTAAACAGGTACTTCAAACTCTTGTGATCCGTATAGATCTCACATTTCTCCCCGTATAGGTAATGACGCCAAATCTTCAATGCAAAAATCACAGCGGCTAATTCTAGATCATGTGTTGGATAATTCTTCTCGTGCGGTCTAAGTTATCTCGACGCATACGCAATGACTTTATCACCTTGCATAAGAACGCAACCTAAACCTCTATATGATGCATCACTGTAAATAATAAATCCTTCAGTCCCTGACGGAACGGCTAATATTGGTGCTTTCACTAGTCGACTCTTCAACTCTTGAAAATTTTCTTCACATTCTGGACTCCAAACAAAAGCAATATCTTTCCTCATTAACTGTGTCATCGGCATTGCTATACGCGAAAAGTCTTTTACAAATCTCCGATAATACCCAGCTAATCCTAGGAAACTTCTGATGTCTGTCACGTTTGTTGGTCTCACCCAGTTGGTAACTGCTTCTATCTTCTGAGGGTCTACAGAAATTCCTTTTGCCGACACTATATGTCCAAGAAAAGCTATCTCGGTCAACCAAAACTCACACTTCTTTAATTTTCCGAATAATCTCTTTTCACGCAATCGTTGTAAAGCTAATCGCAAATGATACTCGTGATCTTCAACGCTTTTGGAGTAGATTAGGATGTCATCTATGAATACGATAACGAACTCATCTAAATAATCTTTGAAGACACGGTTCATCAAGTCCATGAAAGCAGCTGGTGCATTAGTCACTCCAAATGGCATAACCAAAAATTCAAAGTGACCATATCGAGTCCTGAAAGCTGTCTTCTCAACATCTTCCTCCTTGACTTTCAACTGATGGTAACCGGATCTCAAGTCAATCTTCGAAAATATTTGCGCTCCTTGCAACTGATCAAACAAATCGTCTATTCGCGGCAACGGATATTTGTTCTTGACGGTCAACTTGTTCAATTCCCGGTAGTCGATGCACATACGCATTGTCCCGTCCTTCTTCTTCACGAACAAGACTGGAGCTCCCCACGGTGAAACACTAGGTCGGATAAAACCCTTCTCTAATAGTTCTTCTAACTGAACTTTCAATTCTTTCAACTCTATCGGTGCCATTCGGTACGGTGCTTTGGATACCGGTTGTGACCCTGGTACTACTTCTATTGTGAACTCAAGCTCTCTTTCAATCAATACGTCGGGTAACTCATTGGGAAAAACATCTGGAAATTCTCGAACTACTGAAATGTTTTCTATTAGTGGTCCAAAAACTCGCGTGTCGATAATTGAACATAAGAAACCCGAACAACCCTTCTTCAACATCTTACTTGGTTGAATCGTCGATATCAAGTACGGCGGTACGATCACTCCCTTACCCTGAAAAGTAAACTCTTCTCGCCCTGACGGATAGAAACTAACCCGTTTCTGTTCACAATCGATTCTGGCTTGATTAACCGACAACCAATCCATACCCAAGATAACATCAAAGTAATTCACCGTCAACGGAATCAAATCAACGCTCAAGACTTTATCACCTATCTTGATTTCACATGACTTGAATATCGAAGAAGTAACTAGCGGTTCACTACTAGGCAATGATACACACAAGTCATATCCTAGCGGTTCTGACTTAACAGTTAAATGCTTAACAAAATCACGTGATACAAATGAATGCGTTGAACCAGAATCCATAAGTATACGTGCAGGATACGAACAAATAGGAAGAATACCTGATACGACGGTATCATCTGTATTCCCCGGCCTGAGCTGGAAGTATCGTCCTTGTTGTTGGGCGACTCCTTTCCCTTTATCCACTCGAGGTTCTACTCTTGATCCGCTTGGCACACTCGATGCACCGGTACTCATTCCCGGTTGTCTTTTACTTGGGCAATTCTTCGCTATATGCCCCGGTTGGCCACACTCAAAACATTTCCCTCTTATCTCTGGGTTGTAGCTCTTGGTGTTCGAGGTTGTGTTTGGTGTAGTCGAATTTGCGTTCAAAGGACAATTCCTAGACACATGCCCCAATTATTTACAATAATAGCAAGTGGTCAATTGATAGCAGGTTCCTCTGTGTCATAGGTTACATGTCGGGCACAACGGTCTCGAATCTCCAACAAACACACTTCCTCCTTGACTACCCATAGTCGATCCTGAACCTTGCGTGAACGGTTTCTTCGCATTCCCTTGGTTCTTGCCCCTATTGTCATTGGGTCTCTTTCCTTGTTGCCCATGTCGATATCGGTCGACACTCTTCTCAGCTATACGGGCGGCTTCCTCGACTAGAGAAACGGTCGGGTGTTGTAACATGTCCACACGGCCACGTATATTCTCTCTAAGCCCTTCCTCAAACTTACGAGCTTTATCCCTATCAGTCGGAACGGTAGTTTTCCCAAATCGTAACAAGGCATTAAAACGAGAAACATACTCACCCACGGTCATATCTCTCTGAATCAAACTCGCAAACTCTTGACGTTTCTGAGTACAAGCAGATTGCGGGAAGAAACGTCTGTTGAATTCTTCTTTAAATGCTTCCCACGTGGTTGGCTTCCCTTGTTCAAGCACGTTGTTCCACCAATCCAATGCTTCGACCATCAATGTATCGGATGCGCATAAAATTTTCTCCTCATCGGTACATATTACCTGACGAAAATGTCTTTCCATGTCCATCATCCAATGATCGGCCAAGTCTATGTCAACTTGTCCATAATACAACGTCGGTTTCCGCTTATGAAACTGTTCCACGATTGTGTGTTGAGGCTGCGGTACCGGTGGTGCATTGACATAACGAATTTCCACTGATGGAGGCTGAACGTTCATCGGTTCTCTTTCACTTACCGCTTGTATGAAATTTCCCACCATATTCGCTATTTGGTCCATCCGTGAATGCGGTGACAATTCTCTTGGCGGATCAGCCATAATGTTTCAAATATTCTCCTGTTGAGTTCAATGCATAATGACCATGCATGTTATGCCACAATACCGATATATGTGCATGGTTCATCACAATCAACAAATGCTAACACATTAAGCATTTCTATAATGATAATAATTATCTTCACAATTACACACTCCACTCGACGTCACTCAGCATATATAACGTCACTCGTTCCCAAGGCTCTAAACTTATGCTTTGATACCACTAAATGTCATAGCCCGGTCCCACAATAGCGGAACCAGAGCCCGTGGCACGCCACCGAGGCTAAACCAATTCATTAACGTTCCCAAAAAATTAGTTTGAAGAACACACGCAGCGTAAAACAAAACACATTTTAAAACTGGAGGTTCAGTCGACTACTCAGTCGACTGCTCAGTCGACGGAAGAAGGCAGGGAGTTTTCAAAAGGGTTGAATAGCAATTCCAGTCGACTGAGACTGGGGTCTAGTCGACTGGGCCTCCAACCTTCAGTCGACTGATTTCCCCCATCGGTCGACTGAAGCTAGCAGAACCAAAATGAACACAAAAACTTCAGAGATCCAGTCGACTGAGGCGGGGCCCAGTCGACTGCTTCTGCTATAATAAGAAGCAGTAGCTAACAGATACAAGGATCCAGTCGACTGAATCAGGGATCAGTCGACTGCTCCCCTGACAGCAGCCCATTCTGCAGAACTTCAAGTTTAAAAGCTTTCTAACTTTCACCAATGATCAACCACTCAATCCAAACTCAAACCAAAGTAACCCTAGTTGTATTAAAACGTTTCTAAAGCAGGATTACAACATGTCACTAACTATTACAACGGTTTAAAATCCATTCTATCATACGAATTTAAACATAAGTTAAAACGATAAAAATTCTTATTACAACATCCTATTGTCCCAAAACTACAAGGTTAACATTCAAGTTGCCTCCCAAAAGAACTCCCAACCCACGTACTCACTTCTGCGATTCCTCGCCAGCATTAACACTTGCAATGGTTATTTGAATAACCACACATATTTCGATTTGTTTAAGCTAAAGCTTAGTGAATAAATCAACATATGCACATGAATGATAAACATGTTCGCATTCACATCTCTACATTTCATACTAGTCGCCAGAGACTCACGTGCCAGTCCATACTCCCAATCCGCGACTCCTCGCCAATAAGTCCACGCGAAAGGGTAAGACCCACGATTCTTCTCTTCAATCGTGCGACCTTAATGCCTATATCGGCTCCACAAAATGGCACGGTGACCACGTGCTCCTTCTGACCCACATAAGCAACTTAACATGCTCAAATACATATCACCATACTCGCGGAAATCAAAACATGTCACCGTGCTATTGAGCCTACTTATCAATATAAATGCCCAATATGAACTACACAATATATCTCTAAGAATTAATACATGCTATTCACACAAAACATGAATACATGTCAAGAAATCATTCCAACAACATAGTTGAATCACTCACCTCCAAATAACGCTCCTATAATTCAATCTGAAGAAAACCGTGCACAAAGAACGTGCAGAAGTCCGTCTAGTACAATTCCTATGGATCAGAATTCCATTTATCAACTTTTATAAAAAATTCTAGAAAATAACTTTTCAGAAAACTTAGCCAAACAGGCCCTAATAGGTATCAAAACGAAGCTCTTACCTCGAGGAGCTCGAATATGAAATCTGGGAGAAAACAAACTGACGGAAGGTCGTCGTTTGGCGTCGCAAAGCTCTAAGCAACTAAATCTCCCTCTAGCCCCCTTTTGGCCTCCTCTTTTGGAATTAGGTTAGAAGTTATGAGAAATATCTCATCCATCTCTATCTATATATAGGCAACTCTTTTGGAAATTACGTTTACCTCCCCACGAGTTTCCCAAACTCCTAATCAGTCTCTGAAACTTTCTATACTGCTTATTCATAGCTTTACGAGTGAAAACTCAAAATTATAAAAGTTTTCGACTAAGTTTCGTTTGGTCGCTAAAATGCGAATTTCTACATGACGTTTCCGAAGTTGCTAATTAGCCTACCAAATTAATAGCGTGTTCATTCGTTCTCACCAGGATACTAAATCTAACAACAGAAATAAATTCTAAAACAGAAAATAATACAAATATTGCAATACACAGGTAAACATTTATTTTCAGATAAACATTTAAAATGTTCCACAGTGACCGTCTCATACTCAGAGAGACTTCACAACAATAAATCTTCAATCACAACAGTTTCAAAGGGTTCTCTAATACAGACACCCAAATCAACTCGTGAGTCAAAGCTCACCCAAACAGGTGTCATAAGACACGCCACATCACATTATCATGCATGACAATTTAATGCAAATGAAATAACACAAATGTGGGTGTTATAGATTTATATAAGAAATGGAAAGAAAAATGACTTCCCTGGCATTTTTTTCTAGTGTTTTACTCAATAAGTTACTGTCATTATAAATCAAAATATCTTAGAAAACTAAAAAAAAAAGGGAAGGAAAATGACACATAAAAATTGAAACAAAACAAGAAAAAGATTTTTTCTGAATGTTTTCTTTTTCTTTTACTCACTGGATCCATGAACCAAACAAAGTGTAACACCCGCTCCCATAGATAATGTTTAATTATGTATTAGCATTGCATTAATATGAATTAATGATGATTATGGTAATAGCATTGCATTTTGGAAATCTCTTGCTTTTCGGAATTGATTTCACTTAGTATTTGGAGGTGCGCATTCAGCTGGGTCCCCCACATACACCCCTGCTGGCTGAGATTGGACTGGCTTTCTCAGAGATGAACCAAGGCGGTTAAGAACGAACCGAGTGACCGTTACTGGACAAGAATGGCCAAGGGGGGACGAGGTTTGTTTTCATGCTCAGTTAGCATGCGTACGTCGAATGGATGACATATGTCCCCCTTGGTGACGCATGTACGGTCGGGTTAAGTGGGAAAGACTCCTGACCTTCTGATCTGGAAGAATCCGAGCCATCCACTCACCCATAAATAGGGGGCTACTTTCCCTTTTCTCTCACCTTGGCATCGAGATTCCTAGAGTGAGAAACTCTGCAAGAGAAAAGAAGTTGTCTCAGTTGCCCCAACGTTCCGATCTACCTGTTTGTTTTGCTAAGTAAGTTTCCCAGTACCCCTTACTTTCTTCATATTTTTCCTCTTTGTCCCTTCTTTTGAAATCTGGAGAGGTCGAATCCGTTAGGGTTTGAAAGGGAGTAGGACTTCTTCTTCCTTCGTTTATGCTTTTTCGTCAACTCTCTGGGTTCATCTTGGAAGATTAGGGATTTCTGCCCGTCTATTGGTTCTGGACCGATACTGTTAGAGGCGCATTTTGTATTTAGAACACTTTTTTGCCCTCCCTATCCAATTTGTGAAACTTCTATCTCTGTACTGTCCATTAGGAGTTTATGATCCTTACCTAGGTCGATCTGTTGTCGCATCGATAAGACCCAAACGTCTTGTTCTGTCCAGTTCATCTTCTGATCGTGGCAGCTCATCTTCTTCATTAGGAGATGAGGCTTCACCCTTTGACAGTCCTAAGCCTAGCATCCCTAGAGTCTTCTGAGCTCCATCTGACCGAGAGAGCGAGGGACACCTTCCCATTTTGATTTCTGATGGTATTGGCCAAAATGGTGGGAGTGGTCCCTTAGTTTCTAAGGAAAGTGTTTTGTCTACCTCAGGGTAAGGCGGATCGGTGCCAAAGAGTGAGCCCCAGTTCTCTTGTCAGGTCATAGGCAGTACCAACTCCTCCCTAAGTTTGGTTTGGATCAGGAAGAGGTACTCTATCACAAACTCCTTCGCACTGTCTCTCTTTCCCTAGGGTTGTTTGGCCTATTCCAACCAGTCGAATTTCTTTACTCTATATGAGGATGACTTTGCAGCGGGTCTCTGTCTTCCTCCGTCTTCCTGTGCAATCCATTTATGGCCTCGGCGTTTTGGGTATGAGCTCACCCTCAACGAGCTCCTCTGGACCTACTGAGCCTCTCCCTTGCCTGCGAACTCGCCTTTTTCCTCTAAGTGCTTGACCAAGGTGGAAGATTATAGACAAGTGTCCGAGCAACAACAAAGGTGGAAGACCAAGTACTTCCATGTCTCCCTTGAGGGGTTCTTCGTGCCCGACCCCTTTGTAATACGTATAATTTTTTATTATATTTTATTAATATATTTTCCAGTCCCAAATAGTAATTATAAGCTTTTTACTATAATTAACATTATTTCTGAACCCATAATTGTACCTGTGTTACCCAACCCTGCTTGTACCCTAAGCCAACCCCCCAAATAACCCCTACAATTTGTGTGTATGTGTGCCGACATATAAAGAGAGGGTGAGTTGAGTTGTGTGCCATGTGTTTGTGTGAGGTGTGTGTAGAGTGTTGAGGTGTGCAGTAGAGTGTTGAGTGTGTAGGGTGTAGAGTGGTGTGTCATGTGTGTTGTGTGGTGTTAGTGTAGTGGTGTGTATGTGTGTGTATGTATGTGGTAGTGGTGTGTGGCGTGTGGTGTGGTGATAGGTGTGGTGTGTTGTGTGTTGTGCATGTTATATATATATAATATATGCCTATATCCCAACCTCCCCCTCTATATAAACCCACCAACTCTCCCTCATTCTAAATAGGGGTGCAACTCGGGCGGGACCCAAAGAGTTTTGGCTCTGCCCAGGCCCGAGCCCGAATTCAAGCAGTCTGCCCAAGGCCGACATAAACCCGAACTTGTCAACCCGAGCCCGAGCCCGAATTGAGCCCGAATTACTATTTTTTTTTTGTGCAAATTGATTTTTAGTATGTAAACAACAATATGTAGAGTATCAAATCTATTTTTTTTGTTTAGATTTGAGAAAAAAACATTCATATATTAATTTAGTGCTAGAATAATATTTAATAGTGTATTATTATTACAAAAATACACTAGAATATAATGTCAAAAATAATACATAAATAGAATTCGGGCTCGGGCTCGAGTTCCACGGGTTAGCAAAATTCTGCCCAAGCTCGGCCCGAATTGAATTCGGGCTAGCATTTTTCTGCCCAAGCCCGTCCATGGTGAAAATATCACGGGCCCAAGTCCGGTAATTTTTGGGCCGGGCTCGGGTTGACTACGGGTTGGCCCGCCCGAGTTGCACCCCTAATTAAGCCTTAGGAAGAGAAAAGAAAGTTTACCCCCTGTGCCACACCGTGACTTCGAACCTACGGTGAGTTCCTAACTCACTTGGTATATCAGATTAATGTTTGTGTTATTATTTTCTAATTATTATTAATAGTATTATTATTCTAGAAAATCTTATGCTTAACATGTGGTGCCCCTAATCTATGTCCATATTATGATTTCTATTATTATTATTATTATTATTATTATTATTATTATTGCTACTACTATTTATTATTATTATCATATTAGTTAGCCGTTTAAACTCATGTTGTAACATGTGATGTCCCTAAGCCAGGTCCGTATTATAATTACTGTTATTATTATTATGATTATTAGTTTTCGCTTATTATTATTATGGTCCAATTAACCTCGTGATTGACATATGTACCCTGAACATATTAATGTCCGTTTTATTATTCCGTTAATAATAATGATATTATTATTGTTATTATCATAATATTTATTATTATTATTGATTAAACTCCAAAGCTCTAATATATTGTATCTTGAACATATTATTCCGCTACTATTATTAATATTATTATTAATAATAATAATATTATTGTTATCACTTTCTGGTTAACCTCATGTTAATATGTTACACCCCAAACATATTATCTCTGTTGTTATTATTATTATTATTATTATTATCATTAGTAGTAGTAGTACTGTTCGTTATTATTATCAGTCCGGTTAACTCCATGTTTTAACGTATGGTAATTCATTCTGTTTATTATTATTTATTCCGGTTAACCTCATGCTTTAACATGCAATACTATGAGATTCGGATCCGTACCTTATTTTAAGAATAAAATAGTAACTGTTTAATTAACTTATACCTCGTGCATAACATATGATACACCTCACGTACGTAGAAGTCGGTGTCGAAACGTCAAGTCGACGTGTACGAGTATAGAGTCAAACGGTCGCGGAGACCAAGTTCGTATGCATTTGGAAGTATGTGTAAGTCGACCGCGGAGGTCTGAAAGTTAATATGTAGTGAGTTGGTACTGCCAAATGGAATTACAGGATTGCATACTGGCGATGATTGCTACTATGGCCACGGAGAGGCAAACACGATAGCAAAGTAACCATATTGATAAGAATACATCGATAAATGAATAAACACGGTTAGCTTGTAAGGCGAGATTACTACTGCGGTCACGACGACCAACGATAGTAAAGTAACCGTTTCGCAAATCGGGGATGATATTCATAAGGAAAGGTTTCGAGGACCTAGAGTACATGGTTAGCTTGTGAAGCGAGATTACTACGATGGCCATAGAGGGGCAGACAACAATAGTAAAGTAACCATAGCTCGACCCACTGGGCGAGTCACTCTAAGCCAACGGCGTTACACTGGTAATGTAACAAAGTTAAGTAAGTCAGATGTTAAGTCGAGTGAAGTCGAATATATCGATGATGCATAGTTTAACGCACGGTCTAATTATAATTCATTCAATCGTCGTAACCAGCCGTTGTGTAATTTCAGATACATATTTTTATATTAGGAGTGTTCGGTTAGAACGCTCACTTAGCTTTTATTAAAGCTAATGGCATACTACGCCGTGGACATTCCCATGTCTAGACTATACAGGATATGATTGTCTAGAGGAGGACTATCTGGAAGGAGCCTACGAAGGGGAAGACTACTATGCTGAAGGTCACGGCTACGCCAGTTAGAGGCGCCGGTTCAAGAAAGAAGACTTAGTTGTTCTTCATAGACTTTTGTCCTTTCGTGCTACGTTGTAAACGCCATCTAACGCCTTAAGCTCTTTTGTTCTTTATCTTTTGATAACTACAAACTCTGATGTAATAGCTAGTAATCTGTTGATGTATATATTCAGTTTGCGCTTCCATTAAATTACTCTTTTATTTATCTAGCGTGTTTGTGGACAATCAGTTATTGTAACTAGTCATGGCTTACGGACCCAGAAAAGAAAATTTTATTTTCTGCTAATTTCTGCTGCTCCAGGGCGTGACACCCTTTATCGGTGCCCAGGTACCCTCGGCCTGGTCACAAAAGCTTAGGGGTAAGCCATCGGTCACCTTCCTTGCTCTTTCCGGGTGGAACTCGCCTCTGCTGGATGTCCTGATTCTAACTCTCTTTACTTTTTTAATTTAACAGCTGAGGCATGTGACGATCCTAAGTTTCCCAAGGAAGTTGAGCCACTACACCATATGGCACAATTTGTAATGGGAATATCCGTTACAAAAATTATTTGTAACGGATATATCCTTCACAATTTTGGCGTTGCAAATTTGTAACAGATATATCCATTACTAATTAGTAACGAATAAGCCTATTACTAATGTAATTTTTGTAACGGTTATACCCGTTACAAATTAGTTTAGTAACGGATAGATATCTAGTTTTTTTTTTTGAAAAAAATACTAACGGTTTGTAACGAATTAGTAACATAAAATTAGTGACGGATTTTGTAACAGACCTGCAGAGAGAGAGAGAGAGAGAGAGAGAGAGAGAGAGAGAAAGAGAGTCTTGTATATTTTACATATACATAGATATGTCATTGTCAAGGCATTGAATGCCTTGACAATTTTCTTTGTGGTGGTTTAATTTTCCTTTGTCTAATGAGAATGGTAGTTAGACTACATAAATTACAATAAGCACATGGGAGATAATCCCATGTGTTTGCTGTTTCTTTCCTTCCCTTTATTGCATTATTTGAACTTCATTTATACTTAAGCAATAAAACATGTAAAAGCACATAATTACACACATTTGAGTGACATCATCATTAAATCATATTAATTCCAAAATACATGTAAAACTAGGGATTTGGGGATTAAATGAGCACAATTTTAATTGTATTGGCACAGGAATATGAAATATTCATTGTTTGTCAACAGAGTCTCTTTACACTCTCGAATTTGATTTCTTGTCACGCCCCGGAGTAGCCAAAAATAGAAAAATTTAAAATTTCCTTTTTGGACCCATCGGGAATGACTTGATTGAAAACCGTCCTGTCCTGTAACACTATAAACAACATGAAAATAAAGGGAGAAAGCTAATCGTAACTTAAACTTCAATCTGAACAATTTAAACAATTACAAATTGTAGGTCCCTACACTAATACAGCAGACCATAATAAACACATGATGCTGGCGGCTATCTTTGGTCTTCAGTCTAGCTCTACACTTCCAGTGTTCCTCAGCATCTTACTCTCATGACTGAATTGTCCTCTGACCAACCTGCAATGAATCTCGAAATTAGATTGTCCAGGCGTAACATGCCATCAGCTTTGCAACTAAGCTGAGTTGGCATTCATAACTATATTCACTACCAATATACATACACTAACTAGTCATCTCACGTCATTACTTTGTATCTTAGGATGCGGGTAGTCCATTTTCAATTGACATCGCTCACGCGGACATAGCTAAGGTATCAATGTAATACAGTCTACCAAACATCTACCATTATCTAGATTACAGGATTAATATGATTCATAACATGCTTATCTAGTTCTCGAAATCATAACAATATATTCGTACAAATCAATTTCTCATTTCCATTATGCTCGTGCATGTAAATGCGTACTCAATGAACCCAAAACCCAAACTCTGGGATATGAAATCCCACGACCAATGCAACTCAATAGCATCGGGTTATAAAACCTACAGCGACAACTTACTCTAAACTTACTTTCACAATACAAACCACGCTTTCATTGCGCACTCTGATACTCATTTCATACTTAACATCGTCGCCTTATGGCCTCATGGTAACATCGTCGCCTTACGGTCTCATAATCCAAATAGCACGATGGCGGAATTGGCTTGATCGTCTATACCCTCGCTAGGGAATCACCACCTAATGAATTGCACGTCAGAATCTTAAATGCGAAACGGCAAGCATAGCGGCAAGCCCAGACACCATGTGTACTATCATGGCAATCCCACCTTAGAGGACGATACATTAGTAACTGACTAGCGCATGATATACAGCACGACGGCAACCCATACAACGTGTGTACTATCTCCGGCAATTACACGAACGACTGGTACAATAGCAGCTCTAACTGTTATCTTACTGTTATAATCACAATATTCAGTATCTTAATCATACTGTCCCATCATCACGTATCTTTATCATCTCGAATGGTTTCCAAAGCGTAACGACTCATGACTCACGACACAAGAACCTCAATCGTATTAGCTCCCAATTTCTAAGACTCCCAAATATTTCAACTCATGACCTCACTTGGCCGGAGTCACTGACACTAACACTGACTGCATGTACTGACACCGTGATATGATTCTCAATAACATAACTACATTAGGTAAGGCATATAAATGAAATCCTTAACATGCTCTTTATTCACATTAGCATAATTAGTCATGGCTTTCAAAGCAATATTAACAACGTGCTCGTATAATCAACATTGATGTATAAAACGTACAAACTTACGTTCCATAATTGATTATCCATCACGACTATCACATATAGTTCTTTTCTTTTACTTCTTATCAATATATCATAGTAATATCTAACATGCTTGTCTCATAGCAATCGTTTCATTATATATATATAACGTAAACATCAAGGCACATCGAATAACCATCATAAGTACGGTACATATATACAAATACTCTAGTAGTCATTATGCATATTAAGAGTGAGGTTAGTAACACTCACCTAGATGTCTTGTCAAGCTTATGACTCTCCGAACAGTGGATAAGTCACAGTCCTACAACGTACAATAGTATAGCGGTGATAAAGCGTATGTGTAAATGATAAGGGCATAATGGTAATTTTACCAAATAAGGATATAAATCTCAAGGTAGTGATCTACGTGTCATTCTAAGTCCAACGCCATTGACTAGATTCAAATCAGAGTCTCTCACATAAAAGGCTGGATTTTCTATACCAGTGTAGACCCTACAAGTAAGCTGTATTTTCGACTGTGTCAAAAGGTCTCCAAACTCAAGGGAATAATTCTAGACATTATTTTAAGACTCTGGGAACTGACCGCGTATTTTTCTGGGCTACGATTTATTTATTATGAATTATCAAAGATAAATCAAGACAGAAAATACGACCTGCGATGTACCTGATTACATAAATTCATCTAAGGTTGACAAAAAGTCCCTAAAATATTTTTATTAAATATTTGACCTTAAAATAGGCTAGTGATATATTTTTCTTATAATTTTCGGGACTCGTTTGATATTTAAAATAATTAAAGGACATACAAACGGGTCCTTATTAATTAAATACAATACTAAAGTTTGGATTTTATAAATAATAATATATCAAACAAGATCATTAGGCCTTGGGATAAACAAAATAATTTTCTATATATTAAAAATGGTCATTAGGTATTTTATACCTAATTATTATAACTTAAAACTAATATTTATTATTTATTTAAACTAAATAAATAATAAGTTTAATTAAAAATTTATAATGTAATTTTAGAATATAATATGATGATGCCAAAAATTGGTAAGAGTAAAGTAGAGCAATTTAAGGAGAGATAGAGTAAAAGACTATTTTTTTGTATGTGGTTCGGCCCTGTTAATGAAGGTACCTACGTCCATAGGTATGTCTGAGCACGTTCACTAGCAGATCACCGGCGGGCCTGGTGAGCCAACTGTAATAACCTGCATTTCCATTCAATTTAAAATTTCATTTTCATATTTAATTGGTAATTGCATTGTCATATTTAATTTCATTTGGTATTGACTGCTTCATTTAATTACATTTCCCATGTTCTAATTATTATCCCTTGTGTTATTTCATATTAAAATTCTTGTTGGGGTCAAATTGTAATTTTTATAAAATTAATAATACCTGTGTGGATTTCAAAGTCTGTATTTCAAAACGGTGAAAATAACTTCTATTGACTCAATCAGTATTTTTATGAAACCAGAAAACCATTTCTTAAGTTAAAACGAATTTTCTGTATTTTTGTGGTGACCACCGCGCCCCGAAAATACCAGTTTATGTCTAAACTGTCCATGTTGTGTTTAACTTCCACGGATTTTGGAAGTGACCGATTTAGACATTTACTTTATTTCCAATTATGGCAAGTAATCATTAACTTAGTCCTTGTTTGGCAATGCTTTGTGTGAGTGTGTAAACTTTAAGGCCATAAGCTTGTTTTGCCAAACACTTATACAATTGACCTCTACTACTTTAAATTGCCTCCTCATAATCTGTAGAATTAATCTGTAGAATTATATACGTATATGTATTGTGTATTTTCAGAAATTGAAAATCCATTTCATTTGTAGTGTGAGGGTGAAGGGACTTGGTCCCCAAGATTTCCTAATTGAATTTCTATATATGTATGCTATGCACTATCTCACACACATTCTCTTTCTGCACAAGTTCAAACACAGAGAGTTCTTAAATTTCAGAGAGAAAAGAGTGAGCTTGAGAATTTCTACAGAAAATATAGAGAGAGAGAGAGAGCTCTTGTTCTCCATAGCCTAGCTTTGATTTGGATTTCTATATTGGGTTTCTTTCTCAACAATTACTTCCATCTCTAATCTCAGTGAGTATTACTAACTCACTAAGAATGTAATTACATGTCTATTTACTGTGTGTTTGTTTAATTTTGTAATACACCATTGTTGATCCTACGTATGGAAATTCATACCTTGAAATCAAGATTTTCAAACCTTAATCTAAATTCGTTTTTAGAGATGAATATGGAAGATTATAGTATGTATTGACTATGTTTGAAGTTTTAGAGCTTAATTCGTTCATATAAGAAAGTATATTAGAAATCAAATTTTGACATGTTTTAGTTTATCATAAAATTGGAGAGTTATAGTTAGAATCATGTTAAATTGATCATAGATTCTTAATCCTTGTTTAAAAAGGAAGAGATCCATATATAACATGATGTACATACTTACAGAATTGAAAATGGGTCAAAAAGACCCCTGTTTTACTGAACCAGAGCAGTTTCTGCGGAGAAAATGAAGCCTCAGCTTCATCTCGCGCCACGATCGCGCGCGCGAGAATCGCGCGAGCGGCCCGCGCGAGCGACCCCTCGCGCGAGCGGCCCGCGCGCGCGAGGTAGGCTTCCCCAGGCAGACGTAAGAGTTTATATATATATATTTGAAAATTGGCTGGTCGCGCGAGCGAGGGTCGTGCGAGAACCCCTTCGCGCGAGCGATCCGCGCGCGCGACCTTGCTTTCCTCAGGCAGACAGAAAAGTTTATTAATAAAAGGAAAATGGGCTTATCGCGCGAGCGGCCCGCGCGAGCGACCTTTCGCGCGAGCGGCCCGCGCGCGCGAGGTATTGCAGTTTATGTTTTTGTCTGTTTTTCTGTTAAAAGACTGTTTAGGTGAAATTTATATACTGTTAAGGCTCTGTTTGGGAATTTAGTTGATCAGAACTCTATTTGGTTATGTTTAAGTGATTAAAACGTTGTAGTATGACTCATTAATTCCCGTACGCGTGTTGTTCCTTAATTCTGCATTTTGTTTAAGTGCATACCATTCATGTGGGTCAGTGGTACATGCATATGGGTGTCAGTCTGTGTGGAAAAGAGTAATGGTAGTGTGGAAAGGGTATGAGTTTGTGTTTGTGGTTGTGGTTGTGGTTGAGTATGAGTTTGTGGTTGTGGTCGTGGTTGTGGTTGTGGTTGTGGTTGTGGTTGTGGTTGTAATTGTGGAAGAGGGTATCTTTGAAATGCGACGGTGGCAAATAAGGACACTCCCTGACGCCCATGGAAGTGTTAAAGTGTGTGAAGCCGAACTCGGACATTCCCTGGCACCCATGGTAGTGCTAAAGTGTGGCCTACGGACACTCCCTGATAACTCAAGTCTGGATACTGTGTGAGGGGTTGCCCCGGTATTTGCATGGCGGTTAGGGTATTCAAAGTGTGAGGCATTGGACACTCCCTGGTACCCCGGACCAAAGTGTGAGGCAAACTGGACACTCCCTGGCGCCCCGTTGCTAAAGTGTGGCTATCTGAGTGTTTCAAAGATACCAGGAGTAGGATAGTGGGTTGTTGTGGCTGTCGAGAGAAAAGAGTCGGCGAGATGAGTGTGGTGCATTGTCTCATTTCACGAGTATCTGTATTTATGAATGAACAACTCTTATTATATTCCTTGTTGTTTTATAAAGTGAATTCTCTCTGTAATTTAATAATGGAAAAAGGTAAATGGGTATGTTTTACATTTAAAGTCATGTTTTTAATACTCATCAGCTTCTTGAAGCTGACGACGTTGATGCGTCCTGGACATTCGTGTTCAGGCTTTTCAGGTTACAATCAGGAGGAATCCTACGATTATGCTAATTGAGAATGGCTGCATCTGGAATAAAGAAACTGTTTATTTTATGCTTTAAGTTTATCTGTTTTAAGTTTTGAAATTGCTTTGTTTTAAGGATGACTGTAACAGACTTTAAGATATTATTTTATTTTTCAAGGCGGTCTGTGCCTTAGTTGACCTCGGTTCATAAGATGTAATAAGTTAGAAAGTTTTTGTAAGTCTTGATTGCTTTACTCTGATTATATGTTGTTCGACGTTTGGGACGGAATCGATCCTTCAAACTGTCGCGACCTACGGGTCCATAAAGGAAATTAAACGCTTTCCTTATTTATGCTACGTCGGGGCGTGACAGGATTTAGTGGTATCAGAGCCAGGTTACCTAGATTGACCAGGCTCGGTTATTCACGCCACAAATTAGTAACACAGGTTACCTTTAAGTTTTACTAAGCTATACAACCAAGTTCCAGTTTTAGTTTAGTACGGATTATCCTTATTTCAGAAACTAAGTTCTAGGTTGGTTTCGTCATAGAGATGATTACACGATTGTCTTGTCACATCGACAAGAATGATAGCAGTTTCCATATATCTTCAGACGTATCCATTTAGAATTAGCCGAGATGGCCATAACTTATGATGCCCCTACAGACAGATAGTAGCCGAGCTTCTAAGGAGTTAAGACATACCATAGCCCTCATAAATAGCTTAGGCACTGACGAACCTCCTGAGTCAAATCTCGGAACAGTCAGCATGGCCCACAGCCTAGAGTATGGGGAACAAGAATAAGAATACGACCTCCTTGCTATTAGATAGCCCTAGTTCGACTGCGTGTTTGGTGTATTATGTGTACTTGATATATGTTGCTTATTTGGATTTTATTATATGCTTATGATATTATACGAGTATGTGATATAGTGATATTTACTCTTTTTGGATGTCGTCATTGTTTAAACTACTTTATGTTACTGCTTCATGCATGATCATCATTTTGTTATCATGCATTAAGAATGGCTGGGAGACCAAGGAGGAACAGCAATTTAAATAAGGAGGCACCTTTGGCTGCCGATCCCACAGAAATGTTTGAAGCCTTTGTCAAACGTCTCGAGAGGGTTAGTAATGCTAATGAAAACCAACGAGACCGCCAAACTGGAGATTAGCTGGTGGAGAGATTCCGTGCGCTCAGGCCCGAGTAGTTTGCGGGTACCGCGGAGCCCTGGAAAGCGGAACAGTGGTTGAGAAGGATGGACCGCATGTTTGACGTTGTTCAGTACAATGAGATGGACAAGAGGAGGTTAGCTACCCTTGGGAATTTTACCTCATCGTTTGGAGAAAGCTTTGAGGGCTACCTCACCATTAGGAGCCGCAGTCAAGATTAGGACACGTGTGCAAAGATTGTCCTCTACGGATAGGAGACCGTGAGATTCCATCTAGATTGATTGTCCTCTCAATGAAGGAGTTTGACATAATCCTAGGAATGGATTGGCTCACTCAGAATCAAGCAACATTGGATTGTGCGAGGAAGAGAATCACATTCTCCGACAATGAGAATCAATCATTTGATTTTCAATGTAACCCTTCGGAAGATATGTTCCTCACGAGATGTTTAGCCAACATCGAAGTCGTCAGTACAGAAGCGACAGTGTCGTCTATACCTGTAGTCAAGGACTTCGAAGAAGTATTTCAAGACATTTCTGGTTTGCCGCCCGAGAGAAGTATAGAGTTCTGCATTGAGCTTATACCGGGTACCGTACCGATCACCAAGGTTCCCTACAGAGTGGCCCCCACAGAACTGTTGGAATTGAAGGAACAAGTTCAAGAGCTCGAGAACCTAGGTTTTGTACGCCCAAGTACATCGCCTTGGGGAGCACCGGTGTTATTTGTAAAGAAGAAGGACAGGACACTCAGACTGTGTATCGACTACAGAGAATTGAATCGCGTGACTAGCAAGAACAAGTATCCCTTGCCTCGGATTGACGATTTGTTTGATCAACTACAAGGAGCTACGACATTTTCCAAGATAGACCTGAGGTCGGGATATCATCAGTTGAGGGTACGGAAGGAAGACATACCTAAGACTGCTTTCAGGACCCGATATGGTCATTATGAATTCCTGGTAATGCCGTTTGGAATAACGAACGCCCCGGCAGTGTTTATGGATCTGATGAACAGAGTGTTCAAACCTTATTTAGATCAGTTTGTCATCGTCTTTATTGATGATATTTTGATCTATTCTAAGTCAAGAGAAGAACACGAGCAACATCTACGGATTGCAATGCAGACGCTCAAGGACCAGCAGTTGTATGCCAAGTTCAGTAAGTGTGAGTTCTGGTTGCAAGAAGTGAAATTTTTGGGACACAAGGTGTCATCTCATGGAATTTCAGTGGATTCGTCCAAGACCGATGCTGTATCAAATTGGGTTAGACCGAGCAACCCTACAGAAGTTCGGAGCTTTCTTGGACTCGCAGGCTATTACAGGAGATTCGTTGAGGGATTCTCAAAGATAGCAGCACCTTTAACTGGGTTGACGAAGAAGAACTTGAAGTTTGAATGGACAGAAAAGCATGAGCGAGCCTTTCTAGAGTTGAAAGAGAGACTCACTACCGCGCCGGTACTAGCAATACCCAAGCCTGATGAGAAGTTCACTATCTTTAGTGACGCGTCATATCAAGGATTAGGGTGCGTACTTATGCAAGATGGCAGGGTGATCGCCTATGGATCCAGACAGCTGAAGCCGAATGAGTTGAACTATTCCATTCATGATTTAGAGTTGGCAGCAGTAGTCTTCGCACTCAAGATTTGGAGACACTAACTCTACGGTGAGAAGTTTGATTTGTTCTCCGATCACAAGAGTTTGAAATACTTGTTCACGCAGAAAGAGTTGAACATGAGGCAACGCAGGTGGATAGAGTTGATCAAAGATTACGACTTCACATTAGAATACCACCCGGGTAAAGCCAATGTGGTTGCTGATGCCCTGAGTCGACAGACTCGTGAGACGATCGCCTCCTTAATGGTGAGAGAATGGCAAGCTTTGGAGACTTTGGCGGAATTCGATGTACAGAGTGCTGAAGAAGGAGAAGGACAATTGTTCGGATGTCTTATCCTGCAGCCTGTTCTTATCGACCGCATTATTGGAGCTCAGAAAGAAGATGAGAAATTTCAGGCATGGTCCGTGAAAATGTCAGAAAAAGACCCGACAGAATGGAAAGTGGGAATCAATGGAGGATATCGGTGCAGGAATAGATTATGTGTGCCAGGTAATGGAGAGATAAGGAAGGATATCCTGGAAGAAGCACATAAGTCGAGATATACAGTTTACCCGGGAGGAACGAAGATGTACAAAGATCTGAAGAGAAATTTCTGGTGGGAAGGTATGAAGAAAGACGTGGCCGAATTTGTATCCAAGTGTTTGACATGTCAGCAAGTCAAGGCCGAACATCAGAGACCGTCAGGATTGTTGCAACCGCTACCTATTCCTGGTTGGAAGTGGGAGCACATTACGATGGATTTTGTAGTAGGATTACCCCGGTCGCAACAGAATCATGACGCTATTTGGACAATTGTGGATCGACAAACGAAGTCAGCTCATTTTATTGCTTATAGTATGACATACCCGGTAGAGAAGATGAGCCGGATGTACATACAACAAGTTGTGCGACTTCACGGTACACCTGTGTCGATTGTGTCAGACCGTGACGCACGTTTTACCTCTGGATTTTGGGAAAGTCTGCAAGAAGCTATGGGAACTTCGCTCAAGATGAGTACTGCTTTTCACCCCTCAGACAGATGGGCAAACTGAGCGTGTTAATCAGATCATGGAGGATATGCTCAGGGCTTGTGTGATCGATTTTGAAGAATCTTGGGAGACACACTTGCCGTTGGTTGAATTCGCCTATAACAACAGTTACCACACGAGTATCGGTATGGCTCCGTTCGAAGCATTGTACGGACGACCATGTCGTTCCCCTTTGTGTTGGGCAGAAGTTGGGGATACAGAGTTGTTGGGACCAGATTTGGTAAGAGAAACCAATGAGAAGATTACTTTGGTCAAGGAGAGGATGAGAACCGCTCAGAGCCGGTATAAGAGTTATGCTGATCGACGCCGGTAGGATTTGGAATTCAGTGTTGGAGATCACGTACTTCTTAAGGTTTCACCAACCCGAGGAGTAGTACGTTTTGGTCTCAAGAGAGGGAAGTTAGCTCCGCGTTTTATCGGACCGTTTGAGATTTTGGAACGTGTCGGGAAAGTAGCGTATCGACTGGCGCTACCACCGAAGATGTCTGGGGTTCACAACGTGTTTCACGTGAGTATGTTGAGGAAATACATACGAGACCCCTCACATGTGGTTAGTTATGACAATATTGAGACGAGTCATAACATTTCTTACAAGGAGAGACCTGTGAAGATTTTGGATCAGAGTATCAAGAAGTTGAGGAATAAGGATATTCCGTTGGTGAAGGTTCAGTGGAATCACCATGACGAGAACGAAGCCTCGTGGGAAGTTGAAGCTGATATGAGGAAGAAGTACCCGGAGTTATTTCAGGACTAGTCAGTCTTGATTTCGGGGGCGAAATCCTGTTTAAGGGAGGAAGGGTGTAATAACCTGCATTTCCATTCAATTTAAAATTTCATTTTCATATTTAATTGGTAATTGCATTGTCATATTTAATTTCATTTGGTATTGACTGCTTCATTTAATTACATTTCCCATGTTCTAATTATTATCCCTTGTGTTATTTCATATTAAAATTCTTGTTGGGGTCAAATTGTAATTTTTATAAAATTAATAATACCTGTGTGGATTTCAAAGTCTGTATTTCAAAACGGTGAAAATAACTTCTATTGACTCAATCAGTATTTTTATGAAACCAGAAAACCATTTCTTAAGTTAAAACGAATTTTCTGTATTTTTGTGGTGACCACCGCGCCCCGAAAATACCAGTTTATGTCTAAACTGTCCATGTTGTGTTTAACTTCCACGGATTTTGGAAGTGACCGATTTAGACATTTACTTTATTTCCAATTATGGCAAGTAATCATTAACTTAGTCCTTGTTTGGCAATGCTTTGTGTGAGTGTGTAAACTTTAAGGCCATAAGCTTGTTTTGCCAAACACTTATACAATTGACCTCTACTACTTTAAATTGCCTCCTCATAATCTGTAGAATTAATCTGTAGAATTATATACGTATATGTATTGTGTATTTTCAGAAATTGAAAATCCATTTCATTTGTAGTGTGAGGGTGAAGGGACTTGGTCCCCAAGATTTCCTAATTGAATTTCTATATATGTATGCTATGCACTATCTCACACACATTCTCTTTCTGCACAAGTTCAAACACAGAGAGTTCTTAAATTTCAGAGAGAAAAGAGTGAGCTTGAGAATTTCTACAGAAAATATAGAGAGAGAGAGAGAGCTCTTGTTCTCCATAGCCTAGCTTTGATTTGGATTTCTATATTGGGTTTCTTTCTCAACAATTACTTCCATCTCTAATCTCAGTGAGTATTACTAACTCACTAAGAATGTAATTACATGTCTATTTACTGTGTGTTTGTTTAATTTTGTAATACACCATTGTTGATCCTACGTATGGAAATTCATACCTTGAAATCAAGATTTTCAAACCTTAATCTAAATTCGTTTTTAGAGATGAATATGGAAGATTATAGTATGTATTGACTATGTTTGAAGTTTTAGAGCTTAATTCGTTCATATAAGAAAGTATATTAGAAATCAAATTTTGACATGTTTTAGTTTATCATAAAATTGGAGAGTTATAGTTAGAATCATGTTAAATTGATCATAGATTCTTAATCCTTGTTTAAAAAGGAAGAGATCCATATATAACATGATGTACATACTTACAGAATTGAAAATGGGTCAAAAAGACCCCTGTTTTACTGAACCAGAGCAGTTTCTGCGGAGAAAATGAAGCCTCAGCTTCATCTCGCGCCACGATCGCGCGCGCGAGAATCGCGCGAGCGGCCCGCGCGAGCGACCCCTCGCGCGAGCGGCCCGCGCGCGCGAGGTAGGCTTCCCCAGGCAGACGTAAGAGTTTATATATATATATTTGAAAATTGGCTGGTCGCGCGAGCGAGGGTCGCGCGAGAACCCCTTCGCGCGAGCGATCCGCGCGCGCGACCTTGCTTTCCTCAGGCAGACAGAAAAGTTTATTAATAAAAGGAAAATGGGCTTATCGCGCGAGCGGCCCGCGCGAGCGACCTTTCGCGCGAGCGGCCCGCGCGCGCGAGGTATTGCAGTTTATGTTTTTGTCTGTTTTTCTGTTAAAAGACTGTTTGGGTGAAATTTATATACTGTTAAGGCTCTGTTTGGGAATTTAGTTGATCAGAACTCTATTTGGTTATGTTTAAGTGATTAAAACGTTGTAGTATGACTCATTAATTCCCGTACGCGTGTTGTTCCTTAATTCTGCATTTTGTTTAAGTGCATACCATTCATGTGGGTCAGTGGTACATGCATATGGGTGTCAGTCTGTGTGGAAAAGAGTAATGGTAGTGTGGAAAGGGTATGAGTTTGTGTTTGTGGTTGTGGTTGTGGTTGAGTATGAGTTTGTGGTTGTGGTCGTGGTTGTGGTTGTGGTTGTGGTTGTGGTTATGGTTGTGGTTGTAATTGTGGAAGAGGGTATCTTTGAAATGCGACGGTGGCAAATAAGGACACTCCCTGACGCCCATGGAAGCGTTAAAGTGTGTGAAGCCGAACTCGGACATTCCCTGGCACCCATGGTAATGCTAAAGTGTGGCCTACGGACACTCCCTGATAACTCAAGTCTGGATACTGTGTGAGGGGTTGCCCCGGTATTTGCATGGCGGTTAGGGTATTCAAAGTGTGAGGCATTGGACACTCCCTGGTACCCCGGACCAAAGTGTGAGGCAAACTGGACACTCCCTGGCGCCCCGTTGCTAAAGTGTGGCTATCTGAGTGTTTCAAAGATACCAGGAGTAGGATAGTGGGTTGTTGTGGCTGTCGAGAGAAAAGAGTCGGCGAGATGAGTGTGGTGCATTGTCTCATTTCACGAGTATCTGTATTTATGAATGAACAACTCTTATTATATTCCTTGTTGTTTTATAAAGTGAATTCTCTCTGTAATTTAATAATGGAAAAAGGTAAATGGGTATGTTTTACATTTAAAGTCATGTTTTTAATACTCACCAGCTTCTTGAAGCTGACGACGTTGATGCGTCCTGGACATTCGTGTTCAGGCTTTTCAGGTTACAATCAGGAGGAATCCTACGATTATGCTAATTGAGAATGGCTGCATCTGGAATAAAGAAACTGTTTATTTTATGCTTTAAGTTTATCTGTTTTAAGTTTTGAAATTGCTTTGTTTTAAGGATGACTGTAACAGACTTTAAGATATTATTTTATTTTTCAAGGCGGTCTGTGCCTTAGTTGACCTCGGTTCATAAGATGTAATAAGTTAGAAAGTTTTTGTAAGTCTTGATTGCTTTACTCTGATTATATGTTGTTCGACGTTTGGGACGGAATCGATCCTTCAAACTGTCGCGACATACGGGTCCATAAAGGAAATTAAACGCTTTCCTTATTTATGCTACGTCGGGGCGTGACACCAACAAAGAGGGGCGGCACTACCAGTAATACCGGCCGGGTGTATGCGTATAATGGTGAATTTTATAGAGGTGCTTTGTAGACTAAAGAGTTGGCCCCTTCAATGGGGGGTGAGTGGTCTCTTTTATAGATGTAAGAGACCTACTCGTACATGGATAAAGAAACACAATCCAACTAATATAGATTGGCATTAATTGTGGGGGTTTCCTAATTAGATTAGGAAATAGCTTGCACTTTCCATTAGTCTTCTAGCTTGAGTAGAAAACTGCCCGTAATGCTTGGGATCACGCCTGTGATGCTCGGGATCATGCCTGTGGGCACGGATGGGCTGTTCCCGCGGTGGGATGTGCCTGTGCGATTTTACCGACCTGTTGGCCGGGTCGTGGATGAACCGCTCGGGATGATGAGTAGACTAGACCGCTCGGGCTGATGCTTGTCCGAGGAGTTGTGCACGATTTGACCGGGGCATGGACTAGCTGCTGATTTGAACCGCTCGGTCATAGGATAGAGCCAATTTTGGGTGTATCAGCTACCCCTCATTTCCAAGGTTGGCCAGATGTTATATCGGGGCAAGTTTGGAAATTAGTTTGATGTTACTTGCCACTGTCTGAGTGCTTGGGGAAGCTGCCTCGGGGCTTCTGAGCCTGGTGAGTCCTCAGGAACTGGCGGAGAGTTGAGACCCAGCCTAGCTCAAGACCTTTAAGTGCTCGGGAACTAACTGGGAGTTGAGACCCGGCCTAATTTGGAGTCTTTGAATGCTCGGGAAGTGACCGAGAGTTGAGATGCAGCCTACTTTGGAGTCTTTTCTGCTTGAGTTAGCTCCCAGGATGGTTATCTTCTACCTGTAAACCTTCGTCAAGGTTGTGGGTAGAAGAATTTCACCATGTTGGAAAATCCGACCTAAAGCGTATTGCTTTAGGGTCCTTTTATATTAACTCCCCAGGATGGTTATCTTCCGCTCAGTTAGCCTTCGTCAAGACTGTTGGGAGAAGAGCTTGACCATATTGGCGGAGCCCACCTAAATCACATCGCTTTAGGATCTTTTTGCTCCTCTATCGTCGGCCAACCTAAGAGATTTTAGTCACCTCTATCGTCAGTTTGGACCTAAGTGAAGTTAATGCCTCTGAGTACTGTAGGTGCTCGGGTTGTCCAAGATTTTGACTTGGTTATCCGCGAGGCCTGTAAATACCCAGTGTGATTACCTGTTTAGTTCACTACGCCATCTTGCCTCCCAAGCTTTCGCTAAGACGAGGGTCTTACAGAGGCTATGATCTGTAGGTAACCGACCTGGAACATGGTGGTTGTAGGGTCTTTTGAAGCTTGCCATCATCAGCCACCTAGGGGGTTTGCCCCCATCGTCGGCTAGACCTAAGCGAAGCCGGTGCCTCGGGCGCGTGTTGGGTTTGTGCCCTCAAACCATTACTTTATATATAAGACATTGACATTTTAATATATGGATATCAGCTTTACATTTCATTATGTATGTTTATTTCATGAGATGATTGTTAATCCTTAAGTATCATAGTAGGTAATTCGTGTGTGTATGAGATACATACAAGTGAGATACGAATTACTATCCTTTGATACTTGGAACTTGTCACAGTGGATGACGAGACTGGATATCTCATCAGGTATACACTATAGCATGATTGACTACCATTGGATGGAGTGATGAATCTCAATCACTAGAGTGTGACTCTTAGTTGATATGCTAGTGCTTATAGTGCATTGACGGACCTGAGTTTTCCTATTGACGCTCAAGACTGTCAAACAGTCAATAGGAACTCATAACTTGTATAAGGTACGTGTTCTCAATCTTGAGACGATTATGAACATAGACTGTGGATATGACTGCTTTGACTTACCAATCAGTGAGGTCTATAAAAGATCAACACCTGGGTATCTTGGGTATGTCATGTTCATAGGGTTGTGAACATATATTGTTAAGATAGAATCTACCCTCTGATTCAGAGTAAGCATTCCCTTAAGTATATCACCAAGTTGATTACTGAGTACTGCAGTCTCGTTGATAAGAGTTATCAACATGTTTGGTAATCATGAGAGGTGAATGAGACTCAAGGATTATAAGAAGTAATCATGATTCAGGTTGACAGTAAGCGTTTATCCGACTACCTGAATATGATTGCGAATGCTGATGGTAGAGGGACATTAGTACAACATACAAGTCTAGTTATCGCTTCGAATATGTTCTTTTGCGTTGGAGTTCAGTTATCGTTTTATAGTGGAGTAAACCTTAACTGACCAGTTAGTTAGTTTGCTGATCAAAGAGTTTGATCACGGTGATTAACAAACTGGTCTGAGCCAACAATAAAGAGCCTAGGAGGTCCCACTCTTAGCTCCGCCAGGATACTTGGAAAGACACTTGAGGAATCTGTCAAGACAGGTTCGATCGATTGAAGCTAGTTCGATCGATCGAAGTCATGGCAGGTTCGATCGATCGATAATGGTTCGATCGATCGAATGTTCGATCGATCGAAGCACTTCGATCGCTCGAAGGTTAGGTCGGTTCTGGGAATCTATAAATAGGGCAGCTGCGTTCTGGAAAAAGTTGATCGTCGTTCTTATACGCAGAAGCTGCAGAAACTATAATAGTCTTCCCAAACCTTCCTATACTCTCTATTAGGGTTCCCACCAACCCTGGTCTTTCCGGCAGGCATCCGCAGGAGTCATAAGGGTGAAGATCATTTAGTGGAGGCTGCTGGAAGTTGAAGATCAGAATTGGGTTCAAGACACTAAGGTATAATTCTTGTACCCCCTTGCACGCATCTATGGAATTGATGAGTAGTAGATCCTGGGATACCAAAAGTTTTTATAACTTGACCTATTTTCGTTGCGCGTTTAAACTTCAATTTAAACCGGTTTTTCCATCAATTGGTATCAGAGCCATGCTCATTTGGATCTATAGATGCGTTTTGGAACACTTGTTTTGATTTACATGTTGTTTTTAGAACTATTTTCGAAACTGCATCGGCACAGATCTGTTTCTGTAGTGTTATCGCAGCAGTATACAAATCTGTGATTACATTGGATGCAAGGTGGGTTCGATCGATCGAAGTAGTCTCGATCGATCGAACGCTCTGTACTCAATCGATCGAACAGTTTTCGATCGATCGAAACTTTTTGGTGTTCAATCGATCGAATGTAGTTAGATCGATCGAGACAGACTCTTTGTCAAGTTCTCTGTTTCACAGTTTTAAAGAGTTTTGAAATTATAGACTTTAATTTTAAAATATTCTGTAAAATTTTTAAATCATTCTGTGAAACAGAATGTTCAAGCGATTGAACAGTGTTCAATTGATCGAAGGTTCAAGCGATCGAACGGTCTTCGATCGATCGAACTGTGTCAGAGAAGTAAGATGCTGTTTTAAGTTCTAATTCAGTATGTAAAGAGTTTATATACTGTGTGAATCAATTAAGTGTTCCAACAGTTACATATATTTGTTATGTATGTGTGGATGCATGTACGACTAACCCTTTTGCAGCAAGATTAGTCGCTATCTCCCATGGTACCGAGTCATTTGAGTATTTATATTTAATTTGTTTGAGATTGGTGCATGTTGTAATTTAAGTTTGGTTTGGTTTTAAGGCATATGTAAAGGGCGCTGCGACTTCAATCCTACGAAAAGGAAGGTCGCACCGGTTTCCCTAGCCTTTTATTTCATTGTTGCTATTTCTATTTCTAGATAAATTGTAAGCTTCAAAAGAAGTATAGGATAAATGTAATAGAATTAGAAAATCCATGAAGATGGAGCAAGGAGCCGTTGTCCATGAAGATGGAGCTGGAGGCGATCAAACCAAAAAGCAGGTTCTATGGAGATAGAGCCATGGGAGATAGAGGCATCGTTTGGATGTCTTTATTTTCAATTTTAGTTTTTTGTTTTATGTGCTTGGTTTGTGATTGGCATTTAATTATATTGTTACTACTTGCATGCACGTAAAACAAGTTTTCTAAAATAAAATTCAAAAACCGTTTCAACGCATTAGTAAACATTGGATGTTTATGGGTAATGTGTGGAAACCTTTTAAAAGCAAAATCCTTAATTTCTAAATCTAGTGGGAGAGGGTCTTATTAATAAACACCCACGATCTTCCATTAACGGTTCACTATAAGATGAGTGGTGCATTCTGTGTCACCTCGCCAGGGGTGATCATTCCATACGGAGGGTGCATTATTCATTGGTTACTAGATGTGAACTTCCTTTGATAGGATCAATCAGACGTGTTAGAGGGTGACCACCACACGGAGGCGCTACTTGAGACGGTTGTGATTGGATCCTAGTTAATAGTACACACTAGCTAAGCTATGGATAAGGGATCCCACACGGGGCATTATTCAGAAACTTAGAGATCAAAAGGGATCGGGAGTCATAACTTGTTTTGCAAGAGTTGCATAGCGGACAAGTCATGATTAATCAAAAGATCGAACATTGACCACCACACGGAGGCTTTGTTTTTTCGTTTCGATATTCCGGCGACTTTGTTTTAAAATAAGAGTTTTTTAAAGGATTCTTTTATTCAAACTGTCAAATTCTGATATCCATATTTATTTTGTTTGATTTTCAGTAATCATAATGTCTGGATCTGCATTTAGTCCACTTGCCACCATACTCACTCAAAATAAGTTAACTGGAAATAACTACACTGAATGGAAACGTAACCTTGATATCGTGTTAACTACGGAGGATCACATATATGTCCTCACCACCCCAAGCCCTGAAGAACCCGCGGCAAATGCTTCGACAGCTGCCAGACGCGAGTTCGACAAATGGAAGAAGTCGAATGGAATGGCTCGTTGCTACATTCTGGCCTCAATGGCTGGCGTGTTGCAACACCAATTCCAATCGAACAATTCTGCCAGTGACATTATCACGTCCCTGAAAAAGATGTTTGGGGAGCATGGCAGGCCTGCCAGACAGGTAGCCATGCAGAAGATAATGAGTGCAAAGATGTCGGAAGGGACTCTAGTCAAGGAATATGTTTTAAAAATGATTGGTTATTTAAACGAGCTGGAGACCCTAGGTGCCAACATCGATGCACAGACCCAAGTTGATATGATCCTCAATTCGCTGTCGCCTTCATTCGCTCAATTTAAACTTAACTATAATATGAATCAACTGAATTTTTCAATGAGCAAATTGATGAGTTCTCTTTTGGCAGCGGAAGGGGTGATCAAACCTGGGGTCAACGTTTTGAACGTTGAGAAAAGCGCTTCCTCTTCCCGATCTATACCAAAAGGAAAGAAAGGGAAGAAGAAGGCTGGCACTGGAGGTTCAAGTGTTGGACCGGTCCCTAAGATTGCAAAATCTAAGGGAAAAGGTAAAGGCAAAGGGAAGGTGGGTGGCCAAGGCAAAGAAAAGTGTTTCCAATGCGGTGAGAAAGGCCACTTGAAGAGGAACTGTCCAGAATTCTTAGCTACAAGAGTTCAAGGTATGATTGAATCACATGTGATTGAAGTAAGTTTTATAACGGATACTTTAAACACTTAGTGCATTGATTCTGGTGCGACTAACCATATCTGTAATTCATTGCAGGGGTTCAGATAAACCAGAAGGTGCAGTGATGGGGAAATCGTACTTACTCTAGGTTCTAGCGCAACCGTATCTGCGGTTGCTATAGGAGTCGTAGTTTTAGAATTTCTAGACAATAAAGTTTTGATTTTATCAGATGTACTTTACGTCCCTTCAATGAGACGTAATTTAATTTCAGTTTCTAATTTATCGAATAATGGTTATTCTTTTCATTTTGGAACTGAAGTTGTGATTAAAAGAAATAGTTCTTTTATATGTTCTGGTGTTAAATCAAATGGTTTGTATGTGATTACTCCCAATATTTCTAAAGATTCTTGCATGGAACTTAATAACTCAGTGGTAACAATACCATCTAAAAGAAAGGAACCTTCCACTAATCCAACAAGGCTTTGGCATATGAGGCTTGGCCATATCAATCTAAATAGAATTGGCAGATTAGTCAAAGAAAGGGTCTTAGGCGATTTGGTTCTTGAACCAATGCAAGTCTGCGAGTCTTATTTAGAGGGTAAGATGACCAAAAGGCCCTTTCCAGTAAAGGGAAATAGAACCAATGCATTGTTGGAATTAGTTCATACTGATGTGTGTGGACCAATAAATATTAGAGCACGGGGTGGTTATGAGTATTTCATAACATTTACAGATGACCACTCTAGGTATGGATATGTGTACCTAATGTAGTACAAGTCTGAAGCTTTTGAAAAGTTCAAAGAGTTTAGGGCTGAAGTGGAGAAGCAATTGGGCACACAAATCAAGGCCATTCGATCTGATCGAGGTGGCGAGTACCTCTCTAATGAGTTTATTGATCACCTTGTACAGAATGGGATTCTGTCACAGTTGACTGCACTTGGTACGCCTCAGCAGAACGGTGTAGCAGAGAGAAGGAATCGGACTCTTTTAGACATGACTAGGTCGATGATGAGTTATTCTGAGTTACCATTATTCCTTTGGGGTTATCCTTTGGAAACCGCTGCTTACATACTAAATCTAGTACCAAGCAAATCTGTTCCCAGGACACCACGAGAGATGTGGATTGGGCGCAAGCCTTCTTTGCAACATCTCAGGATTTGGGGGTGTCCGGCACATGTGCTAAAAGGAAAGATGAGCAAGTTGGATTCTAGATCGGAAGTATGTTACTTCGTGGGGTATCCAAAGGGTACTTATGGATGGTATTTTTATGATCCAAGAGAACAGAAAGTGTTTGTTAGTACAAATGTTGTTTTCTTGGAGGATGATTATATCATGAACCATAAACCTAAGGGAAGGATAGATCTGAGAGAGATAGAAGGAGAGCCCTCAGTCCAACCCGCAGTTAATAACGATATAAATCAAGAGAGTACCACTTCTTCACCTAATTCCGCACCGGTACCTCGTCGTAGTGGGAGGATTATCAGCCAGCCTGATAGATACATGTTCTTAGGAGAAGTTTTTGAAGCTGTCTCCATAGAATCTGAATCTGATCCTGCCACATATGAAGAGGCAATGGCTGATGTTGATTCAGCTCATTGGGTTAAAGCTATGAAGGCTGAATTGGAATCTATGGATTCCAATCAGGTCTGGGATCTTGTAGAACTTCCAGCCAATATTAAACCCATTGGCTGTAAGTGGGTCTACAAGAGGAAAAGAGGATCTGATGGAAATGTTGAGACCTTTAAGGCAAGGCTTGTAGCGAAAGGTTATACTCAAAGGGAGGGCATTGACTATGAGGAAACCTTCTCGCCTGTAGCCATGCTCAAGTCCATCAGAATACTCTTATCCATTGCTGCATGCCTAGATTATGAGATCTGGCATATGGACGTCAAGACTGCATTCTTGAATGGCAATCTTGAGGAGGACATCTATATGCAACAACCAGAAGGGTTCATAGCTGGTCAGAAAGGTAACTTGATATGCAAGTTACAAAAGTCCATTTATGGGCTTAAGCAAGCATCCAGAAGTTGGAACATCCGATTCGACCAAGCGGTCAAGTCGTTTGGTTTCATGCAGAATCTGGATGAACCTTATGTATACAAGAAGTGTGAAGGGAAAGTGGTGGCTTTTCTTGTGCTTTACGTTGACGACATTCTACTCATTGGGAATGATATAGCGGCGTTGTCAACAGTCAAGGTTTGGCTAGCTAGTACTTTCGATATGAAGGATCTAGGGGAGGCGAGCTATATTCTTGGAATATAGCTCTTTCGAGATGGTAAGCGAAAGATAATGGGATTATCTCAAGCTGGTTGTATCGAGAAAGTGCTGACTAGGTTTTCAATGGATAATTCGAAGAAAGGTTTGTTACCTTTCAGGCATGGTTTAGCGTTCTCCAAGGACCAGTGTCCAAAGACACAGGAGGAGAGGAATCGCATAACAGGAATTCCCTATGCTTCGACAGTGGAAAGTATTATGTATGCGATGTTATGCACTAGACCAGATATCTGCTTTGCCATTGGCATGGTTAGTAGATATCAGTCGAATCCAGGTCCAGAGCACTGGACAGCCGTCAAGCACATTCTTAAGTACTTGAGAAGGACTAAAGATTACATGCTTATGTACAGTGGTAGTGAGTTAATTCCAGTAGGATACACTGACTCGGACTTTTTGTCAGATAAAGATTCGAGGAAGTCGACATCCGGTCATCTCTTTACCTTGGGAGGTGGTGCTGTTAGTTAGAGGAGCATTAACCAGAAATGCATTGCAGACTCAACTACAGAAGCTGAGTATGTGGCTGCTTGTGAAGCCGCAAAGGAAGCTGTTTGGCTCAAGAAGTTCCTTATGGAACTCGAGGTGGTACTAGCGTCGCTGTCACCTATTACACTTTATTGTGATAATAGTGGGGCAGTAGCTCAATCCAAGGAGCCAAGGAACCACGGAAAGGGAAAGCACGTAGAGCGGAAATACCATCTTATCAGAGATATTGTTCAACGTGGAGATGTGACTGTCACCAAGGTTGCCACGGCTGACAATCTTACTGATCCATTTACAAAGGCCTTGCCACAGAAGGTCTTTGATCGTCATCTAGATAGTCTAGGTCTTAGATGTAATTCTGAATGGTTATGAGTGCAAGTGGGAGTTTGTTGGGTTTGTGCCCTCAAACCATTACTTTATGTATAAGACATTGACATTTTAATATATGGATATCAGCTTTACATTTCATTACGTATGTTTCTTTCATGAGATGATTGTTAATCCTTAAGTATCATAGTAGGTAATTCGTGTGTGTATGAGATACATACAAGTGAGATACGAATTACTATCCTTTGATACTTGGAACTTGTCACAGTGGATGACGAGACTAGATATCTCATTAGGTATACACTGTAGCATGATTGACTACCATTGGATGGAGTGATGAATCTCAATCACTAGAGTGTGACTCTTAGTTGATATGCTAGTGCTTATAGTGCATTGACGGACCTGAGTTTTCCTATTGACGCTCAAGACTGTCAAACAGTCAATAGGAATTCATAACTTGTATAAGGTACGTGTTATCAATCTTGAGACAATTATGAACACAGACTGTGGATATGACTGCTTTGACTTACCAATCAGTGAGGTCTATAAAAGATCAACACCTGGGTATCTTGGGTATGTCATGTTCATAGGGTTGTGAACATATATTGTCAAGATAGAATCTACCCTCTGATTCAGAGTAAGCATTCCCTTAAGTATGTCACCAAGTTGATTACTGAGTACTGCAGTCTTGTTGATAAGAGTTATCAACATGTTTGGTAATCATGAGAGGTGAATGAGACTCAAGGATTATAAGAAGTAATCATGATTCAGGTTGACAGTAAGCGTTTATCCGACTACCTGAATATGATTGCGAATGCTGATGGTAGAGGGACATTAGTACAACATACAAGTCTAGTTATCGCTTCGGATATGTTCTTTTGCGTTGGAGTTCAGTTATCGTTTTATAGTGGAGTAAACGTTAACTGACCAGTTAGTTAGTTTGCTGATCAAAGAGTTTGATCACGGTGATTAACAAACTGGTCTGAGCCAACAATAAAGAGCCTAGGAGGTCCCACTCTTAGCTCTGCCAGGATACTTGGAAAGACACTTGAGGAATCTGTCAAGATAGGTTCAATCGATTGAAGCTAGTTCGATCGATCGAAGTCATGGCAGGTTTGATCGATCGATAATGGTTCGATCGATCGAATGTTCGATCGATCGAAGCACTTCGATCGCTCGAAGGTTAGGTCGGTTCTGGGAATCTATAAATAGGGCAGTTGCGTTCTGGAAATAGTTGATCGTCGTTCTTATACGCAGAAGCTGCAGAAACTATAATAGTCTTCCCAAACCTTCCTATACTCTCTATTAGGGTTCCCACCAACCCTGGTCTTTCCGGCAGGCATCCGCAGGAGTCATAAGGGTGAAGATCATCTAGTGGAGGCTACTGGAAGTTGAAGATCAGAATTGGGTTCAAGACACTAAGGTATAATACTTGTACCCCCTTGCACGCATCTATGGAATTGATGAGTAGTAGATCCTGGGATACCAAAAGTTTTTATAACTTGACCTATTTCTGCTGCGCGTTTGAACTTCAATTTAAACCGATTTTTCCATCAGCGTGACCCCGAGGTCTTTAGTGCTTGGGTTCGGAACCCGAGGTCTTTTTAGTGCCTGAGTTCGGAGCTCGAGGTCTTTTTATGCCTCGGGGTTAGGCCCGAGGTCTTTTTATGCCTCGAGGTTAGGCCCGAGGTCTTTATATGCTAGAGAGCTCTCTGACAATCGGTGTAGCCTCATCTGGAGATCAGGCAGGTACCACTGTTGTCGGGCTCATCTAGGCTGATGGAGACAGGAGGTTGGATCAGGATCGTCGGGCAAAGGCGGAACTGCTTGATCCTAACCGATGTGAACTAAAGGTCGGGTCAGGAATGCCAGACAGACCACTATGAACTGGAGGTCGGGTCGAGGCTGCCGGACTCGGACCGCTGTGAACTGGAGGTCGGGTCGGGGCTGCCTGACCGGACTGCTGTGAACTGGAAGAATTGTCAGAACTCCCGAGCTGATCTCGCTTTCGCTTGCTTCTGGAAGACTTTTTGCTTTCTTGCCCGGGGTCTTTGACCTTTAGAAATTCTTCAGTGTCAATGTATTTTTCAACCCTCTCTGCGAGTTCAACCAAGGTTACCAGTCGGTTTCTATGAAACGACGTGGCGCACTTGGTGTGTTGAACTCCCGAGTAGAAGGCTATAATAGCGGTGGTTTCATCAATATCGTGGATACCGAGCTTCTCCTGATTAAGCCGGTCGGTAAACTCCTTGAGGGTCTCATTATCCCTTTGTATAACCGTCAGTAGATGTATGTCAGGCTTTGGCTGTTCATGCATACCGGCGAACTGGTTGATGAACTGCTTGCTGAGTTGCTTGAAATTGCGGACCAATCGGGGCTTCAAGGAGTAGAACCATTGGGCGACCAGGCCTTTCAAAGTGCTGGGGAAGGCTATGCAGTGTAGTTCATCGGAGTTGGTGGCTAGGGCCGTCTGAGCCTTGTGGGTCCGGACGTGGTCAAACGGGCTTCCCGAGCCGTTATAGGGATCTAGGCGAGGCTTCTTAAATTTGCGCGGGATGGCAAACCTCGTGATCTGGCTGGAGAACGGTGACTCTGTCTCGGTATTGGCCTGATTCTGAGCGCAGTTTTGACCAAGCTTTTTGGCCACTCTGTCAATCTGCTTCTGCAGGTCCTTGATTCGGGCTTCCACTCCTTCCCGACCTGTATCTGAGGGGTTGGTCGGGTCAGTGGAAGAGGCTTCTTCATGGCGGGGTGCTGTCCTCTAGGATCGGGCTCGGCTTTGACTCCGGGTAATCGTGTGCCCAGGGACGACTCAGCTATTAACCGAGTGACCCTGGACTGATTCCCAGGCCAAATGCTCCTGCCTTTCTTCTCGGGCAGCACGCCCACTGTTGGTGTCTTTGACATCCTCAACACGGGATGGGTTGGCTCGGGCACGTTGTCTGGTCAAGATCAGTTCACGACCGTACGCAACGTTCCTGTGTCGTTTCCCGACCACGGGAGGACTGCTTTTCTGGGCTAGCAGGGCTTCGATCTGTTGCTGGATTTGACGATGGCCCTCCAAGAGTTGTGTGAGGGTTGCTATGATCTGTTCAGATATCAGGACTGCTGCAGTCGACTCCGAGGCCGAAGGGACATCCCGGTCGGACTGCTACGCAGCCTTCTTACCCTTCTTTGGTGGCATGACCATCAGTCAAGAGATTTATTGGTGAAAAGACTTGTCGTTTCCCACAGACGGCGCCAAGCTGATGATGCCAAAAATTGGTAAGAGTAAAGTAGAGCAATTTAAGGAGAGAGAGAGTAAAAGACTAATTTTTTGTATGTGGTTCGGCCCTGTTAATGAAGGTACCTACGTCCACGGGTGTGTTTGAGCACGTTCACTAGCAGATCACCGGCGGGCCTGGTGAGCCAACAAAGAGGGGCGGCACTACCAGTAATACCGGCCGAGTGTATGCGTATAATGGTGAATTTTATGGAGGTGCTTTGTAGACTAAAGAGTTGGCCCCTTCAATGGGGGTGAGTGGTCTCTTTTACAGATAGATGTAAGAGACCTACTCGTACATGGATAAGGAAACATAATCCAACTAATATAGATTGGCATTAATTGTGGGGGTTTCCTAATTGGATTAGGAAATAGCTTGCACATTCCATTAGTCTTCTAGCTTGAGTAGAAAACTGCCCGTAATGCTCGGGATCACGCCTGTGATGCTCGGGATCATGCCTGTGGGCATGGATGGGCTGTTCCCGCGGTGGGATGTGCATGTGCGGTTTTCCCGACCTGTTGGCCGGGTCGTAGATGAACCGCTCGGGATGATGAGTAGACTAGACCGCTCGGGCTGATGCTTGTCCGAGGAGTTGTGCACGATTTGACCGGAGCATGGACTAGCTGCTGATTTGAACCGCTCGGTCATTGGATAGAGCCAATTTTGGGTGTATCATAATATAATATTCTAGCATATTATAAACTGATTAATAATACTATAAAACTATTTTAAAACATTTAACAATCACTAGCATTATTTTATTTTAAATCAAACCAACCTTTATTATTTATTTGAACCCAAATAAATAACAAGTATAAATAATAAGAATAATTTCTGAATATATAGATATTAATTAATAATATTTCAGAATGTATTAAATATACTAATAATACATTTAAAACTATTTTTCTATAATTTGAAACAATTTATACTACATAAAGCTACTGATTAAATATTTAACAAATATTTAATAACTTCTAAGTATAACAAATTATTACTGGAAATAATTAATTACATAACTAAACTAACAATTTATTATAATACAATCTAATCAAACCATATCAATAAAACTACATTAATAATAATCCATTAATGTCCAAAGCTTAAGGCTAAGTTTGGCAACCAAAACGACTAATTCACCTAAGTTGGCCCAAAAGCAGGTTTGCCAAACGTGGCCCAGGCCCAAGCCCATCTTCTTCCCCAATTCGTGAAACATACTGTGTATATATATTTCGTATATATATACATAAATTATACCTAAACTTCAAACGACCATATCTCACTCATTTCTTAATGAAAATACACAAAGTTTATGTCGAAATTGAGTGCCTCGACGAGCTCAATCCAACAATATAGATCTTGAAGCCTAACTCTTAACAGTCTGTCTATATAGGGGGAAAAACAGTCTCGACTAAAAAGAATAATTGAATCGTAGGTCGACCAAACGCGATCTAAGCTTCGAGCCGTTCATCGAGGGTCTTAAGGGGGTCGTTAGAGTCATTTTGGCATTAACTTTGCGGGTTTTGGTGATGGTCGAAAAACCCGAGCTCCGTACCAGCTTCAATGGTGTTTCGGCCATTGCGGTGGTTCCAAGCTCTGTTCGGGGCTGCGTGTAAGTGTGTGAGGGTTTGTGTACGTACATAATATATAGAGGGGAGTGTGTGGCTTTACCTGCCCTAGTGCGGTCTCGGTCTGGTCTTTCTCGGGTCTGGTCTCTCTCTCCTTCTTCCTCCCCCTCTCTTTCTCTCTCTCAGTGTGTGGTATATGTATGTGTTTGTGTGTATGAGGGCAAAGAGGGGTAGGTGTGGGGGTGAGGCAGTGAGTGAGGGTGAGGGTGGGTTTTCTTTATTTTCTTTCTTCTCTAGCCGAGTTTCTCTCACTCTCTCGGTTTATCCTCTCTCTCTCTCTCCACACTCTTAACTCTCCCACTATGTATATATATAATCTAACACACATGCTGCACAATATATATATAATAATATACATATAATAGGTGTGTGTATATATGTGGCTTATGTGTATACATATATAACGTGTGTGAGTGCTTGCTTGGGTGGTGTGTGGCAGTGATGTTGAGTGAGGGAATGGGGTAGTGTACTAGGGTGAGGGATGTAAGAGGGATGGGGGTGTTGTTATGGTGAGGTGGTAGTTGAGTGTGTAAGTGGATGAGGTGAATGTTGAGTGTTGGAGTGGTGAAATGGATGGGTGGATGTGACATAAAGGTGAGAGGGTTGGTGTACTACAGTCTGATAATACCAGTTTTTATGGGTCTGTATGTAAGTTAGTCTGGGTCTATATTTAACAGTATGGGTCTAAACTAGAAACGTCGATATTAATGTAATCTATAATTCAAAATTCAAAATGACAAATAATTATTAAAATACGATATATTAATATACGGGAGTCTAAAATTACAATGTTGGTACCATAATAATTATAAACATTGTCGTAAAAACTACCACGACATTGAATATAAGATATATTCTATAGTAATAACATATGCGGCCACGAGTATTAACATACATGGTCACACTTAGAAATTAGGAATTTACATTAACAAAGGGGTACGAATTTTACAGGTACTACATTTCTTCCAAAACCCGGAGTCTCTTCATGCTAACGGATAGGATTTTGTTCAAAACCCGAGGTCTCATTGACGACATCCTATTGACGCGTTTTCTTATCAAAACCCAAGAGTAGGTAATCGTACAAGTAATAAAGTTCTGGAAGACCAGGTCGAACCCACAGGGAACGGAAAATAATTTTATAAAGATAGGCAGTAACTATTTTGTCCCTAAAACGAAAAAAAAAAAAGATGATGGATTTTTGGGGCTTTTCCTAAAGTACTAGTGATTCGAGGTGAAAAGTGCATATTTATAGCGTATTACACGGTCTTTTTATGCATACTTTTATCCCCAAGTCCCTAGATTTAGATGCATATCAATGATTAAGTGTTTTCTATGATGTGGAGACTCAAACATGTGTTTTAACACTATTTTACAGGTCATGGAAAGCAAACATTGCATAGAAAGTGATTCTGGTGAAGAGAATAGCAGAAGTAGCTGAGAAAACGCCAATTTTGACAATGAAGACTTCAGATTTGAAGATTTTCCCCGAGATATAAAATGTAGATCTTTGAATTACGGTCGCGTGGCCTCAAACGGAAGGTAAATCCGAGATCCGAGTGAAACGTTATGGCCATTCTCCCATCGGTGCGCAGAGCTGTCAAAATCAGAGAAGTTCAAGCGATTGAGCAGAGTTCAATCGATCGAACCTTCGATCGATCGAACTAAGCTCGATCGATCGAACTTTATATTCACCCAAAATTTGTGTAAACTCTGCGGGAACCCTATATATAAGCCGTGTTGACGCCAGACGAAGGGAGGACGCTCCAGAACGCAGAAAATAGCAGTTTTAGGGTAGTTTTAGGGTTAGATTAGGTGTAGATTAGGTTAGATTTATGTTTTCTTCCTCCTTTTTCATTGTTTTACTCAAGATTATTGAAGATTGATGTTTATTTCAAGTTTGTTTCAAGTTATTTTCAGATTATTACAGGTTTTTCCTTCCCTTTTCTTTATTTCATTGTTTATTACTTTAGTTACTATGATCGCTATGTTTTACTATTTCTGTACTAGTTTAATCATGTTTTCGTAGTTTAGACGTTGGGAATATATGTTGAAACATTGATTCCCAGCCTTTGCCATGCAATCTTTAGAAACCTTGGGCTCGATTGATCGAAGGTATTTCGATCGATCGAACCAGGGCCATAGTCAAGCGATCGAAGGAATTTCGATCGATTGAAGGATGATGCTGTCCGATCGATCGAGAGCGCTTCGATCGATCGAACCTGCAGAATCTTGAGATGATTCTTTTAAGTATTCCATGACTTTCTGTTTTTGAAATATGTTATCAAATTGTCCCAATAAGCTCAGTTTGTCAAAACAGTTTTTAGAACTTAAAGCCTTAAGGCCTTTTCTTCAATGACTTTTGAAAACCACTTTGAATGCTAACACCATTTAGAGTGCAAGTAATTACCATTGTTTTAAACAGTCTTCCATGTATTTTAAATCATTTGTGATGATGTAGTCCCGGTCATGAAAGGGCTATTGATTCTTTATCTTTAGAAAAATACGGAATACTGAAGAGGAATGAACTCCATAGAACGTTAGTGAGTATGCATGGTAGATGGTTAGGATAAATGCGGATTCACGTGTTTCCAACTTCTTTAGTTTATCTGTTTAATTAGTTATGTTCCTTTATATCCTTAGTTTATTATTTAGTTTAATTTCATTAATTAGGATTCGTAGAACCTCCACTTTTATATTCTGATTTTCTTTTCTTTTGCTTTAGGTTGTAACTTAGTAGATATTCTTCCTATTCCTTCCCTGTGGGATCGACCTGGACTTATCCAGTATTATTTGCACGATCACCTACACTTGGGTGTTGCACAAGAGCGCACAACTATTTAGTCGTGTCAACTAGTAGGTCCCATGATTACCAAATGCACCAAGACTTTCCTTCTGGGGAGTCTTGCACACAAACACAATGGGAAGGGGACTATTACCAACAACAATGGGGTGAAACTTCATATAGTTATAATGAGGAGAATAACCAAGTTGAGGATAATGGTATGTTAGAATTGCTGCTTAGTGAAATGAAAAGGCTAGAGAGTGCAATTGATAAATTAGGAGCTAGATATCAACAAGCATTTGATAGCCAAGCTTTAGAAGACTATACTAGTCCTTCAACGCTACAACCTGAATTTCAAGACACTACCAATGGAATGGAATTAGAGGACAATGATGGGTTCATACCGAGTGAGGTTAACAACTCATTTGAGAAAGTAATAACCCAACAAGAACTCCAAAACCAAACCATTGAGCATGAAGTTGTAGAACCATCTTCTCCTCAACATACAACCCCAGACATCAACTCCTTCACTGCCTGGATAAAACTGCACAATCTCTTTGTCCAGAGCACCTCAATAGATGACATATATAGTGAGGAGAGTTACAAGGATGAGAATGAGGTTTTAAAAGATGACGAGAGTTTAGGTGATTGCACGCAATTAGGAAAGGAAGAGTCCCCTGTTGACTCTACCCCTACCTTTGAAAGTGACCCTAGAGAGGACATAATTGAAAAATCTAAATCTGATTTAGATTCTTGTGATATTCATGAACCCTCACCTCTTTCGACCGAAGAGGTGGTGTCACCAAGTTGCCCATCACCTATCCTTGCTATCAATCAAAGCTCTCGTCCTGAGCTTGAATGTTATGTGTACCCCATTCGTGAACAAACAGCATGTGTTGTGGAAGAGGATGGTAAGGATACTAGCACATGTTCTTCACAAAATTTTAACTTTCAAAATTCTTTGAGAGAAGACTTGGAAAATATTGGGCCTACTTTAGATGATCTTAAAATTCAACAAGAAGCTAGCAATCTTCTAGACTGCTTGACCTTCTTGAGTGATTATGACATTGAGGCCCAAATAGATAGCTTTATCCAAGTCCAGTCCAAAACCATGTGCATAGAACAGAAATTCAATTCCTATGATTATATCTCCATAGATTCTGTTCTAGGACAAGCGGAGGGTGGTAAAGCTTCATTAGAACATCACTTCGACCCTGTCCCTTTTATTGAACCATGGCCTCCCCCTGTTTTTAGTATTAAAATAGAGGCTGTTATAGGAAATACCAACACCAAAGATCGTTTCTTGCATATAATTCCTAAAAAGTGTGGTATTCCTTTTATAACTGTCCCAAAAAAATTTGGAAGCCATAGGTTTTGCATCATCTCCTCTGACCTTGAGCCTGACATCAGTTGAGGGGAGTTGCATTTTTATGAGGATCCCAACATTCTTCTCACTGTTAAATTATTTTATTGGGAAGATCCTTAAAAATTTCGGTTGTTAATCTATGATAAAAATCTTGATTAACCGAATTTATTTACTGAGTAGTTGTATCTATGTTTCCTTGTTGCTACTAATGATCTTGCAGGTAGCTTGAAAAAAATGGATATTAACGCTTCGAGGCAAAATCCTTCCTTCCCTCGCTTTACTTTACATGTCCATGTGCTTAGTTTAGAACATTGAGGACAATGTCTAGTTTTAGTTGGGGGAGAGTGAGTCATTGCATGCCTCATATCTTTTTGTTGTACTTTAGTGTCATATACCTGCTTAGCAACATGTAACTCAGTAAATTAAAATCTGCAAAAATTTTAAAATTTTTTTTTTTTAAAGATAATAAAATGGTTCTTGTATTTCTCTCATAGTTAATGTAGTTAGTTATGATGCATTAGTGTTATTTTCTGTATGTTATTAGTATGTGATATACTATGGTAGTTTCTTTACTATCTTAGTTATAGTATGTTCTATGCTTTTTAATCTTCAAACAACTTTGAGCACGTTGTGACAACCTTGTACTTAGCTAAAATGGATTAGTAAGCATAGCTTAGGTGTCTTGAGAGACTGTAGTGGAGACTAATAACCCAAGTGAGTTTTTGTGCCATTCTTTTGTTTTTGAGGGTTTTATAAAATTACTCTTACTCTTTGAAAAGCGTATTCATTCGTTGTAAGTCTCAATTTTCTTCATTTTGACTGATTACTAGAAGAGAACGTTCAGGATTTACCAGCTTTAAATCTCTTGAATTTACTAAAATGAATAATCCTAATGAACTTAGAAGATGATTTAGGCCATCTTTTGATCATACACGCATAATACAGCCTTGACATACCTCTATGATATTCCTTTATTTCACCTCTTGAGCATATCATAATCGCCTTGTCTTTACAATCCTAAAGTCTATACCTAACTCCAAATTAGGAGTTCAAGCCACAGTTCTTCATTTAGGAGTGATTGGAATGTGTTATCTTGACAAGAAGTTTGGTTGTGTGAATAAGGGAAAGTTGGCAAAGAAAAAATGAAAGAAAAAAAGAAAAGCATGAAAAAAAAAAAAAAGAAATGCCAATGGTTGTTACAAAAGAAAAAAAAAAGGAATGAAAAGAAGAGTGTGAAAAAAATAAATAAAAGAAAAGAAGAAGAGAGAGATTGGAGATGTGGGAAGTTTGAAAAGTTATAGTAGACATTCCAATCACATCCTTTGACCCAATTGAATATCACGAGCCTTTTTTTTCTTCTTAATCTAACACCTCTTTTTCAAAGTCCTGATGATTTTAAGTAAATTGGATTTAAAGTTAAGGTAATGAGAGAGTTCTCCACGGTATCTCGCTATTCTAGTGAAAAGTGTCCTTTCATGAGACTTTATGCACTATAAAATTTTCGTTTTTCTATTTAGATATGAGAAGCATTAGATTCCATTTACATTTACTCTTTATAGCTTCCATATCATGAGTGATAATTATTACACCTAATTCGGAGTGATGTCACCTTGAGAGTGTAATCCCGGTGAGAGTCGAGTCAAAATGAACGTCTTGATAGTATCTTAGGTTATGCAAGCTTTGAAATTAAAGTTTTGTATTTTGGTTGTCCATTCACACACACACTTGAAGATTAATAGGTATGGAACATTCTAATGACTTTGATAGTAGATTAACTGTAATATGTGTGTTGCATGGCTATGGCATACTAGAGAGTTTCATAAGATTGTTGAGCTTAACCACATTGCTAAATGAGAGGAAAAATTTCTTGAAAATATTTAAATGAGAACTATTACCATAAACATGAATTTTGTGGGTAGATTCACTGCAAACCCTCACGAGACAACACTCGTCCACTAGGGGGAACCTAGAGGTTTAAAGGCTTGTTGCATATGCTAAATGCAATCGCGATTCCTACGAAAGTTATTTAGGATTTTTACTTTCTTTTATTTTCAATTCTTAGAGTTTAAATAAACACTGCTGTAGTTCGCTTCATTGCTAGGGACTAGCAACGAGCTAGTTGAGGGGTGTGATTCGAGGTGAAAAGTGCATATTTATAGCATATTACACGGTCTTTTATGCATACTTTTATCCCCAAGTCCCTAGATTTATATGCATATCAATGATTAAGTGTTTTCTATGATGTGGAGACTCAAACATGTGTTTTAACACTATTTTACAGGTCATGGAAAGCAAACATTGCATAGAAAGTGATTCTGGTGAAGAGAATAGCAGAAGCAGCTGAGAAAACGCCAATTTTGACAATGAAGACTTCAGATTTGGAAGATTTTCCCAGAGATATAAAATGTAGATCTTTGAATTACGGTCGCGTGGCCGCAAACGGAAGGTAAATCCGAGATCCGAGTGAAACGTTATGGCCATTCTCCCATCGGTGCGCAGAGCTGTCAAAATCAGAGAAGTTCAAGCGATTGAGCAAAGTTCAATCGATCGAACCTTCGATCGATCGAACTAAGCTCGATCGATCGAACTTTATATTCACCCAAAAGTTGTGTAAACTCTGCGGGAACCCTATATATAAGCCGTGTTGACACCAGACGAAGGGAGGACGCTTCAGAACGCAGAAAACAGCTGTTTTAGGGTAGTTTTAGGGTTAGATTAGGTGTAGATTAGGTTAGATTTATGTTTTCTTCCTCCTTTTTCATTGTTTTACTCAAGATTATTGAAGATTGATGTTTATTTCAAGTTTGTTTCAAGTTATTTTCAGATTATTACAGGTTTTTCCTTCCCTTTTCTTTATTTCATTGTTTATTACTTTAGTTACTATGATCGCTATGTTTTACTATTTCTGTACTAGTTTAATCATGTTTTCGTAGTTTAGACGTTGGGAATATGTGTTGAAACATTGATTCCCAGCCTTTGCCATGCAATCTTTAGAAACCTTGGGCTCGATTGATCGAAGGTATTTCGATCGATCGAACCAGGGCCATAGTCAAGCGATCGAAGGAATTTCGATCGATTGAAGGATGATGCTGTCCGATCGATCGAGAGCGCTTCGATCGATCGAACCTGCAGAATCTTGAGATGATTCTTTTAAGTATTCCATGACTTTCTGTTTTTGAAATATGTTATCAAATTGTCCCAATAAGCTCAGTTTGTCAAAATAGTTTTTAGAACTTAAAGCCTTAAGGCCTTTTCTTCAATGACTTTTGAAAACCACTTTGAATGCTAACACCATTTAGAGTGCAAGTAATTACCATTGTTTTAAACAGTCTTCCATGTATTTTAAATCATTTGTGATGATGTAGTCCCGGTCATGAAAGGGCTATTGATTCTTTATCTTTAGAAAAATACGGAATACTGAAGAGGAATGAACTCCATAGAACGTTAGTGAGTATGCATGGTAGATGGTTAGGATCAATGCGGATTCACGTGTTTCCAACTTCTTTAGTTTATCTGTTTAATTAGTTATGTTCCTTTATATCCTTAGTTTATTATTTAGTTTAATTTCATTAATTAGGATTCGTAGAACCTCCACTTTTATATTCTGATTTTCTTTTCTTTTGCTTTAGGTTGTAACTTAGTAGATATTCTTCCTATTCCTTCCCCGTGGGATCGACCTGGACTTATCCAGTATTACTTGCACGATCACCTACACTTGGGTGTTGCACAAGAGCGCACAACTATTTAGTCGTGTCAACTAGTTTTTATATTTTTGCAGTAAAACTTAATTAAAAGATATTTTTTCTAAGTAGTTTACGGTAAAGATTTTAATAGTGCAAAATAAATTAACTAAGAAAGGAAGAAAAATAAATAAAAGCTAGATTTTCATGAGATAAACTTTTTGGATTTTATTATAGAGAAAGATGGACATAATACAAATATTTAAGCAAAGTTATTAAAAAGCAAGAAATACTAATTAACTTGGAAGAAATGATATAAAAAAATTGGAAAAATGCAAACCTACACTAGATCACACAACTTTTGTGCATTTGTAAAGGATTTGGCATTTCTAAACAGAGTGAATCTTTATTTGAAAATGAACTTAAACTAGTTGATGTCATATCAAATGTGTCAAGTTTGATATGAACAACGTCGTTTGGTTTAAAGAAAAATAAAGAGGCAATTGGGCAGTAGCCAGATTCAAACCGTGACCCGCCGCGGACGTGGGTTATTTTGGCACCCAGTCCCCACCACTCTGCCACTACACAATTGGTTGTCCATTAATGGATAGAAATATATATATACACATATTTGAAATATAAACTTTGTCATTTGAATTGTTTGAGTATGCTAGGTGTTTTTTTATGACATAATGCATAGTTTGACAATCCACATAATTATATTATTATTTCAAATATGTAATCTTTTGATGTCCAATATAGCCATAATCTATAAACATGTTAAATGGTCATAAACTATAGATAGATAGATATTTTTGGCCATAAATGGAAAAACAATCCATCTAGATAAATTTGCCCATTTAAGATTAGTGCACAAAAGTTGTGGTTTCTAAGTTTTTATTGCATGTCCCCAATTAAAGTTTTAGCCTACCATTTTGGAATTGAAACTGTCTTCTAAATGTTCTTTTAAAGAAAGATTAAATAGATATACACAGTGACTGTCTAATTAAAATTTGTCACGTCTCGGAAACCGAAGCGTGAGGAAAGAGAAAAGATAGAGAGAAAAGAATTAAAACCCAATCACTATGCAAAAGTCACTTTTGAAACCCACGGGGTTTCCTACAAGCATGACTTATTAATACATAAACCCAAAATGGACTTACATGTTAATGAGTCCAACAAGGATGAAATCATTTGAAAGTCAAATTAAAAGACTAACCGGACTAGCACTAGTTCAAGAGGAGAAAGAATAATACAATAAAATTTGATGATAGATCATTCTTGAGTAATTGCTGAATTTTAAATCATCTATAAGTAGCTGTATCTTTAAAATTTTCACATTCTGTTCGTAATTGGTCCATGTAAAATTCAATTCTGCACAACTTTCGTCAAATGGCATTTTTTCCAAATCCTCACCGTTTGGGCAGAAAATTAACATAACAGTAGCAGTTTTTATTTTACAGCAACTTTTGACAGCATTTTGATAGCTTGTTGAAATGTTCCCAACGATGCTAAATCCTCAAGTTTAAACATCAATATATGACTAAACAAGTCTTAAATGACATATAACATAAGTCTAAATCAAACGGACCTTCATGTACTCGAAATTTATTAAAAACGAGAAGTGAAAGAGATAAAGAGAGAAAGAATGGGAGAGGGGGAGATTGGGAGAGATTGGAAGAGAGAGATTTTTAAACGTTTCCTTTTTGGAAGCAAAGTGAACTAATCCGGCAAGAATTTAATTGAAATGCAACAAGTCCGACAAGGACAAAATAAACATAACCGAATCCAGCAAGGATTCAAACTAAAGGAGCAATGAGTCCGGCAAGGACAAACCAAACACAACCGAACCCGACAAGGATTCAACTTAACACACAAACATAAAACTTTAGAAGAAATGCTACGGTCTCGGAAACATAGTTACATAACATAAATAAAAGGACTGACACTTGTCCATCAAACTTACAACAAGACTTCCCGATGACAAAATTATGGAATCCAAACTTTAGAAGTTTAATAAAAGTAATACAACAATTTTCTTGAAGAGCGCTAACTATTACAAACTTCTCAATATCAATACAGTCCTTTCTTTCTTTACCATTCTTGCAATATCAATACAGTCCAATCACACGACTGGATATAAAAGTGATGTTTGTACTCCCAAGTGGAGTAAGGCATGATTTGGAGAGAACTGAGAATAAGGTAATATTAGGTAAAGGGGGGTGCATTTAAAATAAAAGATGGCCTAAATCATTTTCAAAATAGATTGACTTTGTTCATTCAAGCAATTTATGTAGCGCCCCGCCCCGCCCCTCCCCGACACGGGTCCCGCAGGCAAGGGGGTGCTAATGTAAAATAAAATAATAAACAAGAGGGAGCGGAAGGACCGAACACAATTGTAATGCTTCAAGTCCTAAACCCGAAGCTTGTATGAAAAACTTTCTCTTTAGAAAAACAAACGTTTAACTTTAAAATCATTTAAAGTTCAAAGCTCTATAACATTTAAATTTTGAAACCTCAAAACTTTGATACCATATTACAACGCCTCGAGTCCTAGACTCTGAGAGTTACTACGGAAGCATAGAATGGCCTTTCAAAATCTTTGGTAGGAAAACAAAATCTTTAAAGACTCACGGATCTGAGTAAAACTATAGCGGGAGCATTCAACTAGTCTTTAGAAAAGCTTTTCTTGTCAATTTAAAAGACATTAACAGAAAATCTTTATCGGTTCATCAAATGAACAACGATGCAGCGGAAAACATACAATTATGATAAACATTTATCATACTTCTTCTCAAGCTTCGTAAAAACAACTTTTGATAAGAAACTCAAACTTGGTTTTATATATCGAACAATAATACCATGATTTACTTTCTTTTTCTCAAACCGTAGAAACCCTTAAAATAAAAACCCAAGGTTTTTATTAATGTTCTGAAATCAATACAAAGAACCATGATCTCACAATTTCTTCCCTAAATGGGATCTTTACAAGTAAACTCTACTCCAAGCTTGAAAACAATATGTTCATCATTTGAAAAGCATCAATAAAACAGAAATCGAGTTTTCATTTGAAAACTATCCTTTCTTGAAACAAATCGTTTTCAAGATAAGTAACGGAAAATCAGAGTTAAGCTATTATGTTATTTAACAGCGGGTGGACTAACACTTGTCCAATTAAATCATAACATGCTCTTTGAATCAACATTTAAATTAACATCCCAAAAACTCGACCTCCAAACAAAGCAGAAGTTCATCAAATCTCGGGAGCCTTACCTTATCTATATCACCTGAAAAGGAAAGGTTTGATAGTCCATAAGCCAAAAAGGATCGTATAGTCATATAACCATACAATAACATCTGTTATATAACATGCGTAAGTGTAATGAATGCTAATGTCATGTATGAAAACCACTTTTCGTGCATTTTCAAACACTCACCCTCGATCGTCAATATCATTACCCGGACCATGGGCTCCCGTCCACGTAGGCCTAGCCTCAAACGTGCGGGATTTTGGACCTTGCGAATTACACAGAGGCCTAGCCTTCAACGTTACGGGGGTTTCTTGCAGCACATCCCGCAATTCGAGTTCCTAGTGGTACCCATCTCACACGCCTACCCACAAATTCGGGATTTCTAACTTTTCAAAACGAAATCCCTCCTAGAGGGTATTATGCACGGAAGCCTCAAAGGTCTTCCCTTTTCAAAACCTGGAAGCCTCTAAGGTCTTCCCTTTTTAAAAATTGAAAGCCTCTAAGGTCTTTCATCCCAAAATCATTTTCGTGATTTTCGTGCTCATGCTCATGCTCATGCTTATGAAATGTTATGACATATGCGAGCTCTAAGCATCAAGACATATTCAATATTCCATAAGACAAATTATCGAAGCATGCTATCAATTTAAAGCAACACAATAGACATGCTGAAATCACCCAGGTAAACACATAAGGCATAGCAGCTCAAGTAAACACTTAAGGCACAGCAACTCAAGTAAACACTTAAAGCATCACAGCTTAAGTAAACATGTAAGTACACTGTTAACATGTTATACAACTTTATTGAGGGTTATACGGAACTACCGTTCACCGAGGAGAGACTGAATAATTAATCAGAACAGAAACCGGAACAGCTCAATCTGTTACAAATCTCGCTATACAATAATGCACGTATATCAATGAGGTACAACACCTCTAAGCACAAGTACAACTACTATTATAGTAAGGTTCAACTCTTAAAGCTTAGGGTACAAGGTCCCTTAGCTCAAAAATGGCTCAAGTATAAGAAAACAGGAGCTTTCACAAACTGCCCGAGGTCGCGTGTGCGGGCCGCTCGCGCGAGATTGTATAGAAGGGCCACAGATTTAATTTAAAACAGTTTTTCAAAAATATGCCTGGTCGCGCATACGGGTTGCTCGCGCAGGTCGCGTGCGCGAGATGTCACAGTGTCGTCTTCTTCCTTCTTTTTCCCCTGTTTTGAAATCAAAGGTTGGTTTTTGACCCCATTTTGAAAACTTAACCAAAACAGGACTTCCAATATATGAATCTCTTCATTTTTCCGCGTAGATTTCAAATATGAAATCATAATTTCATGAATCAAATCACAGCACTTGATTTTGTTGAAAAACCGAACGGCGACAAAACTTTAAAACGACCGTTCGTCGCAACCGCTATGAATTAGCTTTTGAAATTCGAAAGGGAGCCTCGTGAGATCGAGACCTTTCATTTGATATAATGAAGATGAGTTTCTATGACAGTTTTTCTGCTCGCTATTTTCGAACCTTAACGATATATATATGAAATACATATATATATATATATGAAATTCTCTCTCTATATATATGTATCTATATCACAGATTAAGTAAACTTAAATCATTAAAGAATTTACCAAAGAAAGCTTACCCAATTGAATTACAAGGAGATATGTAGAAAAATCCCAAATTAGAAATCAAGCTTTGATTTCAAACTAAGTATATGTATCTCCTTATCTGTAAAAGTGAGTGTATATATTTATATGTCCATCCGAGAAAGAGAGGGAGAGAATGGAGAGACAGTGAGTGTTGTTGGCAGATTTGTGATAGTGTAGTGTATATATAGATATGTTTGCTTGGCCTCCAAGAGGCTTGAAGCTCACAACTCACCACACACACACACGTACAAACTCACTGCACACACACTGTGCACAAAATTTCTTTGGGCTCCAAGTAATCTCATGGGAGTTATTTCCATGTGGTAGGCACACACCTCCACACACACACATAGGTAAATTTATACTGTACCAATTTCAAAACTGGTAATTTTCTCTGACGACAAATTAAATAAAACATTTTAATACATGTCTCTAATGAAATTATGATTCTAGTTTTTCTGGGTCGTTATAATTTAGAAGTTCTAATGATAAATCCTGAACGTTCTCTTCTAATGATCAGTCAAAGAAAAATAATAATGAGACTTTCAACGAGTGATATGATAAAAAGAATAAAATGAGACTGAAAAGAATAGCAATCCTCATAAAGGAAGATTGGCATAAAAGCTCACATGGGTTAATTAGTTTCCACTACTTGTCTTTAAACTGCATAGTTTATGTTTACTCATCTATTTAGATTCAGTAAATATTTTCACACTATTTCAAAATGTTTAAAGTTTAAAGAGTTTCTAGCATTTGAAAATAGTAAAACATGTGACAATGTGTTGTATGCTATTAACATACTCAAAATAACATTAACGTGTCAAATTTATCTTATATAGAGTAAAAGAAAAACTTCTGAAAAATCCTAAGCGCATCCACTAGGTTGGATACATATATGGTGCGACTAGTATCCTCTGCACCTTTACAAAAGAAGCTACGCAATCTGGAGTGTCCAAGTTGTCATGATTACCCATCCACCTTTAGTAAAAGAGATGGGTCTAGAACCACTAGCAAGCTAAAAACATTATTAAGAGGCTAAGAGATAACTCTGGCTTTACCTAATTTTTCGCTACCACTAGAGTCATTCACCGCACTAGACATATCTGGAGATGTTGGGATCATGCAAAGTACTCCTATCGAACCAGCTAATGAAAGTCAGATGTACACGTAGGATCATTTTAAAGTCTGACCTGACTGAAAATTATTGAATGTACTGAAAATAAATTTAAAAACAAACAATAAAATAAAAAGAAATGAGGTATGGGAAAACAAAATTTATTTGGGTATGAAAGGATCCAGTCCTCTTTCTCAACCAAAATTTTCTTTTGTTTTGATTTGAATAATCTTTTGTAACAGTAGTAAACTTTAAAAGATGTGCCATTATGAGCAATTAAACCAAGACATTTTTCTCTATAATAATTCAAACACCATCCTAACATTTTAGCTTTCCTTTTGATGGCATAAAGGCTAGTGCCAGCAAAGGGTTTCTTCCGCTCAGAAACAAGTGAGCGACCCATTAACGTCTAGTCATCGACTATTGGATCCATTTTTTATACTCTCAGCCAACAAGAGAGGTTAGACTCAACCCTCCACTCCTTCCAACTATCAACTAAGATCTAATTAAAGAGAGCTTAGAGGGGGTGGGTGAGAATTTTATTTAAAAACTAAAAATATTTATATTAAGAAATATATATTCAGAAACTAAAAAGAAATTTTTTTTTTCTTTTTCTTAAAACAAAAAACTAGAAAACTACATTTTTTTTTATATAATTAGCAACGTTTAAGAATATGCATCATTACAACAATAATAATAAGAACAATTATGGTATAAACTTCAAAAATTATAAGAGTTCTAACTTATGCGTCGTCCATTTTTTTTTAAACAGAAAACTAGGGAAAATAATTATATTTGTCTTTTTTTTAACAAGGGCAATGCAACACTAAAATACCAAGAAGTAGGAGAATAACAAGATAAAGTTCGAAATTCATAAGACCGATAATTAGCGCGTCGTCCATTTTTTTTTTTGGTTAAGAAATGGAAAAATATCACCTGTCTCTTAGAAATTTGAGAACCTGGTAGGGTCGTGGATCGAGTGGTATTTTCAAGCTTCTCTGGTGAGTGGGTACCTACAACTTATGCATTATATTTAAATAATGGAAAAGAGAGAAAATAAAAATAAAAAAACTAAAAATTTAAGATTTAAGCCAGATCGGACAGAAAGAAAAAAAACTAAATAAAATAAAAATCAAGTTTTTCTCTAGATTATATCTTACCTTTAATGATTGATAGAGTGGATCTTAATTTTGGATCGAAGAATTTAAAGAAAATGGGAAAATTTTTTTGAGAGAATGGGGCAAGAGAGTTGCAGAGAGGAGATGAGAGAGAGATCACGGTGGAGAGAGAAGAGAAAGAAGAAGAAAAAGAAAGGAAAAAGAGAGATAGGGAAAAGTTTTTAGGGTTTGAAGCCCTATGTATAGCCATTTTTTCTTTTTCAGTATATGTAGTAACCTATAAATGTTTTTGCATTTATTTATTATACATGATAGTACATAATATTTGTTGGGGGTGGGACCTACCCTATCTATCCTAGCCGGATTTGTTGAATTTCTTCTTATTAAACTTCTTTCCGTTCGCTTGTCGTCGATATTGTTCTCGTTAGAAATTGTCTGCCCAGAGTTCGCTCATTCGAACTTTTCTCTGCTTAATCCAACTTCTGTAGAATGAATTCTCTGCCCAGAGTTCGCTCAATCGAACTTTTCTCTGCTTAAACCAACTTCTGTAGAGTAAATTCTTTGCCCAGAGTTCGCTCAATCGAATTTCCTTTGCTTGATCCAACTCTCATCAGAATGCATAGATTAAAAGCATAAGTCCCCTATGCGATATCAATGTTTAAATGAGTACTCCTCCATATATTTTAAGACCTTGTTTTCAAAATAATTATTTTTTTAAAAAATTTCCGTGGAATAAATACATGTAAGTGAAATTGTGAGAGTTTGATGTGACCATAATTGGTTCAGTTAGGGTGATAGTTGGACATATATGTGCATATATGAGTGGTTTGTGTGTATTTATACATACACATACCCTAGAGAAATGATAGGGGTAGGACCCAACCCATAACCCAACACCACCCCCTCCCCCTTTATTTTTCACGTCTCTCTCTCTCTCTCTCTCTCTCTCTCTCTCCTTCTCTTTTCTTTTTCTTTTTCTTTTCTTTTTCTTCTTCAATACAGGGAGCTATGGCTCTCATTTTTTTCCAAGGGTTTTCTTTCCTTTTTTCTTCATTTTGAGAGCCTTAGGCCCTTAAAGGCTTCAACTTCCAAAGTATCCAACATGAAAGTTGTAGAGCTCGACAAGATCTACACAAGGGTACTTTCAAAATTACGATCAAGGATCGTTGACTTTCTGTGGTGTTTACTCAAACCCATTTTGGCTAGGGAAGCTTATGGATCTCAGTGAGGGCTCTCTAATGGCGTGCTTAAAATTTAATTTAGAGGTATTTTGGATAGTGTGATTTCCTCAAATCCACTAAGGTGGGGTTTACTTCCTTTCTAGTACCCTTAGCTTGGATTATTGTCTAAATTTATACCTTATAGAAATTCTATCAAATCAAGAATGTGATATACTTGTTGAAATGGTTAATTTCTTTTTGTGATTAGCTAAATGAAAAATAAGTATATTTGTGCTTATGAGGCTAGTTATGGCATACCATGAGTGGTTATTTTGTAATATGATTAAAGTGAATTTTTTGGAGGATTTGACTATTTAAGTCATTTGGATCTTAAATTGGTTGGTTTGTGATTAGGAATTTTTATGTAGTATTTCTACATAGGATTGTTTGGTAGGGTAATTTGAATGTAAATTTACATTACTTGGTAGTTTAGTATCTTTGCTTGGTTGGTTGCTTAGATGATAATATAAGTTACTTGAGTATAGTTGTGCTACTCTTCTAATTCTTGTGCGTATGTGTACGTGCATGCGTGTGTATATGTATATATGTGTCTATATATCTTTTTACATAGTGTTGAATAGCCTTGGAGCTATGGATTTGAGTTAAGAGTTTGTTGGGGAAAAGCCTCTATGTGGAATAAAAGACTAATTATAAATCGTGTGGATCCCCTAGGGTAGGTTTGAATCGTTAAAGCAAGTTTTGAAATTTGAAGGGGGTTATATGGTGCAGCGATGCTAGGTGGCCCGGAAATTTAATTAACAAAGATATTGATTAAACATTATTATTAGTGGATAATTCTATGCATTGTTATTTAGGCTTTGGTCTGATTATTGGGTTAGTGTTTATGTTTGTATTTTTATGCTTAATATGAATACCAAGTGATTTACTATGGTTTGTGATGTTGCACTTTGGTTAATAGCTTTTAATTAAATTGCGCTGTTAAATTTGTACTGGCATGTCTTTGAGCGGGATCCTAGATTGGCAGTAGTGAGCACTTGCTTAATATATGTATATAGAGATCTATATATATGTATTAGCTCACCCCCCACACAGTTTTTGCAGGATTTACTAACGGAATGCGAAGTTGAAGGAGCTTGAGCTTGAGGTTGGCTGCCTCAAATTTTGAATTCATGTATATTCTCTATTTTAGTAAATTGAACCTTGTAATTCTAATATGATGGATTTAGGCGTTGAGGGCAATTGTTTAGCCCCTTTATAAGGATATGTATCCAGGACTCTAAATTTTCCTTTGAAGAGGTTTATATAGTATGTGGACCGGTCTTAAGACTCTCGTAATTCATATTTATGTGGTTACCTCGTGTAGAGACTCGTATTTCATAATGTGTTTGACTGTGGTTGTTTTGGAACATGATACAAAAAAAATTTAATTGGATTTTCAAAGTTTCATTTTGTTAGAAATCCACAAAATTATAGTTTTTACATGAAGTTCAAATGAGATTTTAAATGCTTTGTTTTCAAAATGGGTTCGTACTTAAAGCACTTGTAATCCAAAATATTTTGAAATCAAAATGGTGTTGGTTGACCCTCTTTGACTTGTTTGATCCGCTTGGGGTCAACCTTTGAATTGTTGACCATTTTGGGAATCCACGTGGGATTTCCTTGTAGTTTTTGCATCGTTTGACTGGTCGATGTGAGACCTTTGCCTTGTATATGACTCTTTGACCTTGTCCTCATGTCTCTAGCTTTCGAGGCATTACAGAATGGCATTAGAGCTAACTGTGTTAGAATACCTAGGGGCTATGGGAGTTATTTGGACATATATGTGACATATAGAATCGAGTAAAGGCGTATCTGATAGCATGAGAACTATTTTAAGTTATATGCCTACTTGATTACAAGTTCTCATAATTATGTGCTTACTTGATCTGTGTTTAATTGCATGTGCTTACGTGGTAGACGAGATTAAATCACTCGAGACCATAATGTTATTTAGTAATATAGCTAATTGCTTTATGTGTTATAAATGCTAAGGGTAAGTAAATGTGCTTACATGTACTCCAAATTTGTTTATTTCTTCGGAAGTGGTCCATACTATGTTTTTACATATCCCATGATGATTTCTTCCATGCATTCATTCATATTTTAGACTTCTGATCACTTTAGAAAGTCCATGTACACAAACACACTACAACCTTTGCACATTTTAGGATCATTCATTGCATCCATGCAAGATTTGGCGTAATCTAAGAAGATTGTGAGGAATGAAGTTGATCACCCGTCCATGCTTCCCCTCGATCACATCATCCTTTCTCATCCGTCCCGGGGATTGAGAAGTTTTCTTTTCTCAAAGATTAACATGCATCATTCTAGTTTGCTAAGCACATTTTGATCTCTTTGATTATTTGTTTCAAGAACAATTCATGTCCCCTTTAGATTAGGAAAACTTGATTACTTGATATGTGATTAGACAATTTTTCCTAGGTTATTTTGTGTGATCTTTCACTTTGCATTGTGTGATACTTGGCTTAGATCTTATGAATGATATCTTATCTTTTGATCTTCTATTTTCAAGATTCTTATGTGATGTAATATACCTATCATAGTATTAACTATCGAATCAAACATAGTATAAGATGATTATTTGGATGCTAATTGAGGCTCGTCGAGAGATGGGGCGAGTTGAGGGTGTTTTAGTCGCGATAAAGGCTCCTTCCTCTCTCGCACCAAAATCCCGAGCCAAGTTCTTTGGTTATGAAGGGCCGGTACCCTTTATCCGTTTGGGTGAGTCAAAATTAGGTTTCTTGGTTCCTTAAAGACCAAGTGGCGACTCTGTATCTATTTTCAACAGACCTTTTCCTTTCATTTTCAAAACAATTTCAAAACAAACAAGAGGTGGAATTCTACGTGTCCACAGTGACAATCTTTTCCATAAACAAGTCTATATGGAGACATCCCCAGATGGGTCTTATAAGCAGTTCTATATGCCCATAACGCATCTGTTAATTTTGAAGACCAGTCTTTACGATTAGAATTCATAGTTTTTTCGAGAATATGCTTAATTTGCCTATTTGCTAATTCAGCTTGTCCATTTGTTTGGGATGGTATGTAGTCGATACCTTATGGATCACTACATATCTTTTCATTAATTTTTCAAATGGCTTGTTACAAAAATGAGTTCCTTGATCACTTATTATTGCTTTTGGAGTTCAAAATCGAGAAAGTATATTATCTTTCAAAAATGCAATAACTGTACGGTGATCATTCTTTCTTGTAGGAATAGCTTCTACCCATTTTGAAACATATTCGATTGTTAATAAAATATATTCATATTGGCAAGGTGGAGGAAAAAGTCCCATAAAGTCAATGCCCCATCAATCAAAGATTTCAATTGTAATTATAGGGGTCATTGACATTTGATTTCTTTTTGTAATATTGCCAAACATTTGGCAGCGGTTACAAGCCTTACAGTATAAATATGAATATTTAAATAGAGTAGACCAATATAAACCACTTTGTAAAATTTTCATGGCAGTTACTCGAGATGAAAAATTTCCCCCACAAAAGGACGAATGACACATGAAAAGTACATTTTCGATTTCTTCATTAGGAACACATTTCCTAATTACCTGATCAGCACAATATTTAAACATATATGGGTCATCTATGTAAAAATGTCTAGTAATAGCTAGGAATCTCTTTTTATCTGATGATGACCAATTGCTTGGTATTTTTCTAGTTACTAAATAATTAACAAGATCAGCATACCATGGCAAGGAAGTCACAGAAAATAATTGTTCATCAGGAAAAGAGTCTTGAATAGGTAAGGGTTCACTGGTATTGTCTTCAAAAGTGAGGCATGATAAGTAATCAGCTACCACATTTTCTACTCGTTTTTTATCTTTAATTATTAAATAAAATTCCTATAGTAGGATCGAGTATCCACCTAATAAGCCTAGGCTTTGTGTCTTTATTTGAAAATAGGTATTTTAGAGTCGAATGGTTTGTAAAAAACAATAGAGGAAGCAATCAAGTATTGCCTAAATTTATTAAGGGCGAATACCACGGCTAACAATTCTTTTTCAGTAGTTGAGTAGTTCATTTGAGCATTATCCAGAGTTTTACTGGCGTAGTATATAACTCATGCCTTTTTATCCTTTCTCTGCCCTAGGACAACTCCAATGGAAAAGTCGCTTGCATCACACATTAATTCAAATGGTAAGTTCCAATCAGGAGATTGCATAATAGGTGCAGTAGTGAGATGCTCTTTTAGTTGTTCAAAGGAGTTTTGACGTTCTTTAGTCCATTCAAAAGGTGTGTCTTTGGCCAATAATTGACATAAAGGCCTAGAAATAGTACTGAAATTTTTTATGAATCGACGATAAAAACCTGCATGTCCTAAGAATGAACGGATATCTTTTACAGTTTTGGGAATAGGTAAATCAGCTATAAGATCTATTTTGGCTTTGTCTACCTGTATCCCATTTTCAGAAATAATGTGTCCTAAGACAATACCTTTAGTGACCATAAAATGACATTGTTTCCAATTTAAAACTAAACTTTTTTCTTCACATCTCTGGAGAACTTTCTGAAGATTGCTAAGGCAATCATCATAGGATTTACCCAAAATTGAAAAATCATCCATAAAAACTTCTAAATTTTTTTCTACCATATCACGGAAAATACTTAGCATACAACTTTGAAAAGTCGCAGGTGCGTTGCAAAGACCAAAGGGCAATCGGCGATAGGCGAAAGTTCCAAATGGACATGTGAAAGTAGTTATTTCCTAATCTCTGGAGCAATCTCTATTTGATTGTAACCACTATAACTATCTAGAAAACAGTAATGACCCGCTATTCTTTCTAACATTTGATCCATAAAAGGTAAAGGAAAGTGATCCTTATGGGTTACAGCATTGAGTTTTCTATAGTCTATGCATACACGCCATCTAATAGTGACACGAGTGGGAATTAATTCTCCCTTTGAATTTGGAACAACTGTAATTCCTGCTTTCTTTGTCACAACTTGTGTTGGAGTTACCCATTTACTGTCAGATATTGAATATATAATGCCCATATTTAGTAGCTTGAGAACTTCCTTCTTGACTACTTCCTGCATAATAGGATTAAGTCTTCTTTGCATTTCTCTTGAGGTTTTAGCATTATCTTCAAGATATATATTGTGAGTGCATATTGAAGGGCTTATTCCTTTTAAATCCTCTATACTCCAACTAATGGAACTTTTATGCTTCTGAAGCATACTAATGAGTTTATTTTCTTGACTAGAGTCTAGAAGAGACAATATTATTACGGAATAAGTATTATTACTACCAAGGAAAGCATATTTAAGTTCTTTAGGGAGTTCTTTTAATTCTAACTGTGGAGTTTGTAAATTAGATAGAAGTGTTAATGTCGTCTTTGGTGGTAAAGGTTCAAAATGTGTAGTCCACATTGCTTTTTGAATTATTTCTTCTGTTGAATCTTCATTAAAACATAATTGACTCATAAGATGTTTTTGTAGATTATTAATGTCTAGTTTCTAAATAGAGTTATTAATAACAGATTCTACTGGATCATTATAACTAGTCAAGTTAAAATATTCTCGTGATAGAGATTCAATAGCATGAACTTCTTCAATATTCTCATCTTCTTCTTGATGTTGTGGTTAGAAAAAACTTTAATATTTAAAGCCATATTTCCAAATACTGCAGTCATCATACCGCTGTGGATTCGAATAGTGGCATCAATGGTAGCCAAGAAGGGCCTTCCAAAAATGACTGGTATTTGCGCATTAGCATCTAATACTGGTTCTGTATCAAGGATGACAAAATCTACTAGAAAAATAAATTTGTCAACTTTGACAAGAACATCTTCCAAAATTCCTCGCGGGTATTTTGTAGATCTATCGGCAAGTTGTAATACCATGCGAGTAGGATTTAGCTCACCTAATCCAAGCTATTGATAAACAGAATAAAGAAGCAAGTTTACAGTAGCTCCTAAGTCAAGGAGAGCATGATTAATTTTGTGATTTTCAATAATACACGATATTGTTGGTGTACCTGGGTCTTTAAATTTTGTTGGTAAATTATGTTATACGATGGAATTAATTTCTTCTACGAAGTCAGCAGAATACGCATCTTTTCTTACATTTTGCTTACGTTTGACAGTACATAAATCTTTTAAAAATTTTGCATAAGCAGGTACTTGATTAATCGCATCTAAGAGAGGAATGTTAATATGCATTTGTTTAAATAATTCTAAATATTCCTGATTCTTAGCATTTTGGTGTTTTCTTAAACGTTGTATAAGGAATTTGAGGAGAATATTTAGGAGGCTGTTTCTTTCTCCACTGGTAAATCAGCTGTTTTATTTTCTTGAGAAATTTGTTGTTTTTCAAAGGTTTCAACTCCAACTTCATTAGCAATTTTATCTTCATCTATTTGTTCCTCAATTTCTAGCATATTATTATCCTTACTTGTATGCTCAATTTCTTCTAAAGAATGTGAAATTTCTTATCCAACAGCCTTACCACTTCTTTGAATAGTTATAGCTTTTATTTGTTCATGTTGACTATTACCAGAAGTTGAGGGATCACCTTGTGGTTGTCCCCTTGGATTAAGTTGTGGTTGGGCATGAAAAATGCCTTTTCCTTTAGAACTGTGTTGATTATTAATCATATCCACGGATGTTTGTAGTTATCCCATGATTTGTAATAATTGTTGCATCATAGACTGTAATGGTTCCTCTTGTACTTTCTTGTATGGAGGCACATAAACATTAGAACTTTGTTGTGTATTAGGATATGTATTTGGTATTTGTTGAAATTGAGGTAGAGGAGGCAAATACGACTGATTATTTTGAGGAGGATACTATTGAGGTTGAAATTGTAAAATACCTTCTTTGGTATACATATGATTTGGAGGATTCCTTCAATTAGACTGGTATGAATTACCATAGGAGTTTTGGGGACCCCTATAATTATTCATAGCATTTATCTCTACTGGAGCAATTTCTTGAAAATGTGAACTGTGAGAACATTCATTCGTAGGATGTCCTAACGTATGGCAGTCATCACAAAGGTCTCTTTTCTTCTTAGGTGGATTACTTTTTCCTACTGTTATAGCTTCCACTTTACGTGCTAATTCTTCATATTTCAATGTTAATTCATCTTCTGATTGTAATTGGTATAAACTTTTAGCTTTTTCCGTCCTACCAATTTCTTCTATTTCCCACTAGGAAGCATTTTCTCCAAGCCAATCAAAGTATGATTCAGCTTCGTCAGCAATTTTACTCAAAAATTCTCCTTGACACATAGTTTCAACTAATTTCTTTGATTTTTTGTTCTAATCCTTCATAAAAGAAATTAATTAAACGTCATTTTTCAAATCCATGATGTGGACAAGCTAGCAGGAGATCTTTAAAACGTTCCCAAACTTCAAGGAATGGTTCTTTTTCTTTTTGGGTAAAAAGTCTAATTTGACACATCATGCTATTAGTTAAATGTTTAGGATATTAGAAAGGCTTCATTTATATTATGCCATGAAGTTATAGATCCAGGACGAAGAGATAAAAGACAAGCTTTAGCTTTATCTTTATCTTTTAAAAAAAAAAGAAAAAGTTTAAGACAGATTATTTCAATAGGATAGTTTTGATCAAAGAACGTACTACAAACTTCTTCAAATTCACGAATATGTAAATAAGCACGTTCTGACCCCATTCCATGGAAGGTTGGTAAGAGTGGAATCATGCCTTGTCTAAAGTGAAAATTTCCTGTATGTCTAGGTAGAGTGATGCAAGGAGTGATGTTTCGTTCTGGGGTAAATAGATCACGTAAAGAGCATTGTTCACGTTCTGGCAAAACAATTGAGGTATATTTTCCCCATATTCACTATGAGCATCATCATCTATTCCTTCTATGCCAATTTCAGCCATGATTCTAGAAAACTGCATACTAAATGAATTACTAGAAATATTATAATTATGTGGTACTTGATATAAAGCTTCAGTAGTATCTAAGGACATATGAAGTAAAAGAAAAAACTAAGTCTTAAAAAATTAGTATTATTATTATTATTTATAGCTAAGTAAAAAAAAAAAACTCTTTTTTTATTTTATATTATATATATATATATTTAAGAAGATATGTTTATATATGTATATATATATATATATATATGTTTCTTTTTTTTTTAAAAGATGCACAAGTACATACTTTTAAATATATATTTATATTTATTTCACAAGGAAAAATTATATATATAAATTTTTTTTTAATTATTTTTTATGTTGTCATTATCTTACTAAGAAAACTAAATTATTTATAAGGTAGAATAGGTATATATATATATATATAGATATAGTGGGAGAAATAGTCTTAAACCTAACTTTATTTATTTTTTTCATTTTCTTAACCGTTCCCCGACAACGGCGTTAAAAACTTGACGACATCCTATTGACACGTTTTCTTATCAACACCCAAGTGTAGGTAATCGTACAAGTAATAAAGTTCTGGAAAACTAGGTCGAACCCACATGGAACGGAAAATAATTTCATAAAGATGGGCAGTAACTATTTTGTCCCTAAAAAGAAAATAAAAGATGATGGATTTTTGGGGCTTTTCCTAAACTACTAATTTTTATATTTTTGCAGTAAAACTTAATTAAAAGCTATTTTTTTCTAAGTAGTTTACGGTAAAAATTTTAACAGTGCAAAGTAAATTAACTAAGATACTAGTAAGAAAAGGAAGAAAAATAAATAAAACCTAGATTTTCATGACATATACTTTTTGGATTTTATTATAGCGAAAGATGGAAATAATACAAATATTTAAGCAAAGCTATTAAAAAGCAGAAATATTAATTAACTTGAAAGAAATGATTTAAAAGAATTGGGAATATGCAAACCAACACTAGGTCACATAACTTTTGTGCATCTGTAAAAAATTTGGCATTTCTAAACAGAGTGAATCTTTATTTGAAAATAAACGTATACTAGTTGATGTTATATCAAGTGTGTCAGGTTTGATATGAAACGACGTCGTTTGATTTAAATAAAAATAAAGAGGCAATTGGGCAGTAGTCAGGTTCGAACCGTGACCCGCCGTGGACGTGGGTTATTTGGCGCCCAGTCCCCACCACTCTACCACTACACAATTGCCTGTCCATTAATGAATAGAAATATATATATATATACACATATTTGAGATATAAACTTTGTCACATGAATTGTTTGAGTATGCTAGGTGTTTTTTATGACAAAATGCATAGTTTGACAATCCACGCAATTATATTATTATTTCAAATATGTAATCTTTTGATGTCCAATATAGCGATAATCTATAAATGTCACGCCCCGGAGTGGCTAAAAATAGTGAAAATTTAAATTTCCTTTCTGGACCCATAGGGAATGACGAGTTACATTAATTGATTGTCCTTTCTATATTCTACACATGGTTAAAGAGTAAACGGATGCATAAAAAAACATCTATTGGTATTCTTCAATAGAACTCACGCTCAACCGGTCCAAGTACCCTCTACACAAGACAGTGATTTCGAAGATATTTTTCATCGACTTTTAAGGAAACGGGCATAACTCTTTGTAGAACTTGGATTTGCGCATTGTTTTTTGTATTGGAACCGGGGCACAAAGAGCTATCTTTTGATGTAAAATTTTGTCATATTTTCTTAATGACCATTTTGCCCTTGGGCTATTTTTATCTCAGCATAGTGGTTTTAGGTTACTTCAAATCATGCTTTTCCTTAATAACTAACATAGTTCTTGCTTATTAGTGTATTTCGAGTGTGTATAGTCTTGTTACACGTGTCCTAATCCGTGGGGGCGGGTTAGGGGTGTGACAATTTTTGGTGTCTGGGATCTAGTTATTACATCATGAGTCTAAATAAAAGATCTATAAAGGCAGTCTAGGGCGAACTATTCTGATCACAATTCATATCTAAAGTATTACCTCAGATAGAAGACAACAAACCAAATTAAGTAACTCTAAGTATAACAATGTCGGAGTCCTTCGCTTTAACTTTTACATCTGTCGTGTCCCTTTGGGTAGACCTCATCTTGATAGTCGTCAATCTAGACGTGATATGTCCTGGGCAGAGGAAAGAGTCGTTTGCTTTGAAGCTATGTGAGTTGACCTAACCGATCACTCCTAATACAAGCATTAATATACAAGTACAACAGATATCTCAAACTTAAACATTTGATAAGCATTATCTCAATACGTATGATTTATGACAATAGTATGAATGAGATACAACACGATGCACCATTGATATGTTCGACTTTACTCGACCACAAACAATACAACTGACTCATGTGACTTGTTACATTACCAGTGTAACGTCGTTAGCTTAGAGTAGAGTGATTACATTGCTATCATCACCTAGCAGGGCCCAATAGCAGTTTTGTTTTTAAAAAAAGTGTAATCATTGGATTCTTAGGTCCTCATGACTATGCCTAGAGAATAAAATAGTTACAGCGCTATCGTCACCTAGCATGACCCTATAGCATTATAAAAGGTAACTATGCTATTCACTGTTCAGATGGATACTTTGCTATCGTCGCCTATCATGGCCCTATAGCATTCATCGTTGTTCCCAATGATTTGACTATACCATTCGGACCTCTGCGATCCACAATACATGTATGACAATATGACTGGATTAGTCCCCTTGACTAACCATGCAGACGTCAACATTGACATCATGACTCGATTACGCCCATATAAATATCCATGTGATTGTATAATTATGAAGCATATTAAGCATGTATAGCAACAATTAATAACTAAGCATGGAGTTTGGATATTTATACATGCGTTCATCATATAAACCGTAAATCTGAACGTACACATATATAATACTCATTAGACATTTCCACACAGGACACACTGGATATTCATATAATACACATAGAATAAATCTATAATATACCAAGTGAGTTAGGACGACTCACCTTGATGCGGGTTCATAAAAACAAGCGTAACTGCGGTTCCTACAAAGTATATAAATTCATAGAACGGCAGTTAATATGCGTACTAAAATTAAGGGTATAATGGTAATTATACCGGATGGGTTCCTAAATCTTAACATGATGATCTAGACATCATTTTGAGTTTAACGCCATTGACTAGACTCAAATCGGAGTTCGTCGTATAAAAGGTTGGGTTTCCTATACCAAAATAGGCCCTAAACATAAGCTGTACTTTTGACCATGTCGAAAGGTCACCAAACTTAAGGGGATAGTTTTAGACATTATTCTAAGACTCTGGGAACTGACCGCGTATTTTTTATGAGTTACGGTTTATTTAGTACAAATTATTGAAGGCTAATTATGTAATTATAGTCTATGAAGTTCTATAATTACAAAATATATTTTAGGAAGACATTTGGTCCTTAGAAATATTTTTAGTAAATACTAAACCTTAAAATAGGCGAGTGGTATTTTTCTCATAATTTTCGAAACTTGTTTGATATTTAAAGTAATTTAAACAAAGGTTAAACGGCTCCCTGTTAATTATTGAAATATCCAGAATATAGTTCTATAATTTTATAACTTATAAAACAAGGCTTAAATGCCTTCAAAATAATAATCATTATTCACTAGCATTTAAAATAGTCGATAGATATTTAATATCAATTTATTTATTGAATACACTAACATTTATTGTTTATTTGAACCCAATAAATAATAAGTTTATTAATAATGATAATTTTCAGAATATAATAAACATTGTAAAGTAATATTCCAGAATATTTAAAAGTTAATAAATGATATTTAAACAATTTTAACAATAATAAAAATCAATTACTAATAAAATCAATTAATGACTTAATGCCTAAGACTCAGTTTGGCAAACGAGATTCCCAACACACTAAAGTTGAGCCAAAAATTAGATTTCCCAAACAAGGCCTAGGCCCAAGCCAAACCCAATTTCTCTTGTTCTTCTTCACGGGTTGATTATGCACAGTATATATATAGATATATAAATTCGTATATATTTATAAACCCAAAACTTCAACCGACCATAACTCACTCAATTCTTAACAAAAATAAGCAAACTTTAAGTCGTAATCGAGTGTCTCAACGAGCCCGATCTAATGGTATAGGTCTTGAAATCTAACTCTTAAAGGTCTGTTCGTACGGGGAAAAAAACAGTCTCGACCAAAAAAGAATAACTTGATCGTAGGACGACCAAACGTGGTCTAAGCTTCGAGTCGTTCATCGGGGAGCTTAAGGGGGTCGGTAGGGTTATTTTGGCATTGCCTTCACGGGTTTTGGTGACGATTGAAAAACCCGAGCTCGTACGAGCTTCAATGGCCGCCGGCTATGGTGGGGGTTATCGGGACTGTTCGAGGGTGTGCGCGGGCGCGTGTGTGGGCCTGTGTATACATCAAATCCAGAGGGGCGTGCTTTTTTACCTTCTCATCTCAGTTTGGTCCGGTCTTAGCACGGCTCAGCTCGATTTCTCTCTCTAGCCTTCGGTCTCCTCCTCCTCCTCCTCCTCCTCCTCCTCCTCCTCTCTCTCTCTCTCTCTCTCTCTCTCTCAATGTGGTCTGTGTGTGTGGTGTATGGGAGAGGCAGAGGGGTATGGGTTGGGGGAGTGTTTGGGTTGCTTTCTTTCCTTCTCTCTCTCTCACTCTACTCTCGAGTCTCTCTCTTCCTCCCAACTTTTCCTCAATTTACTCTCTCAGCTCCCTCTCTAATCTGCCTATATATATATATATATATTATACCACACATGCACGCACACACCAAATACATATAATATAAATATGCAACACCCAACATGCACTTAATATATGAGTAAAACTTCAGGCACAAACATTTCCACAACCTCACCCCCACAACCTTATGTGGCAACCATGGGACCCACCATTTAACCCAACAAACTAACCATCCTCATAACCCATCCCCCACCCAGTAACCTAACCCGGTCAAACCCAGTAACCTAACCCAATACACCCTCCTCTCTCACCTCTGCGAAATTTGTCTTCCCTCTCTCTTCTCAAGATCATTTCCCTCTCTTTCTCCCCCCCCCCCCCCCCCTCTCTCTCTCTCTTCCCAAAATCTATCCCTCTCTAGATCATTTCCCTCTCTCTCTTCTCAAAATCTGTCCGATTGAGCGAAGGCGAGACGATGACGGCGGAGGCAACTGGGAGACGGCGACCGGGTAGGAAGTGGCGGCGGTCTTTCATCCACCCTCAGGTATGCTTCAATGAGGGTTTGCAGTGAGGGCTTGTAATGATAGGGATACACATGTATATAATTGTTAGGATGTTGATTAGTTTTTCTTTTGATTCTTTGGGATGCTTTCTATAGAATTTGGTCTCATAGTAGGGTACATCATTGCTATTTGGTTAGTCTTGCTATCATTTTAGGGAGTGTTGTTTTGGTGTTCTACTATGGCTTTGTGCCAATAGATTAATAAAGTTCAATTGCTTAGCAAAAAAAAAACACATGTATATAATACTAAATTTTCAAACTAGGAAGAAATATTACTGTGATTCCGTATATAAATCATTGTGAGAAATGGGTATTATCAAGATTAGGAAGCCATGGGATTAGGAAGCCATGGGCAATTGGGTATTTGCATAATAGGAAGCCATGGAGACTTTATCCTAGATTTGATGGACTGTTATGGATGATAAAACGAGAAACACTCCATATTTTGATAAATTTGGGTATCAAAATGTACTATATATTACAGCGATGAAGGTTTTATAGATTGTTAATAAATCAATGTCTGACCTTTAGTAGCATGAAGTTCTGTACATGAGCCATTGTACACAAAAATTAACAATACTATGAAGTTGTTGTCAGTAAATGAGTGCTTTCATGACCCGTTTTATTAATACCTACTTTTTGCTAAAATTTTCTTGGTCTCTGATTCTTATACTATTCTGTTGAGGTTGTTTATAATTTTCTCATCTTTGAAGGACCCTCATTTTTTGCTTTAGAAATAAATAGCAAAAAGAAAAAGTTGAACTCACTAATGTTTTTGTTCTCTTATGTTGTCCGAGTGGAGGAGGGGGGAAAGAATTGAACACTAATTCAACCGAATATACTTTTAGTTAGTATCACTATCAAAAAATTGGGAACCAAAAAGAACAGATTAAATTGCCAACCCTCTATGAATTTGGGGAAGAAACTGATGAAGGTTACCCTCTATGAATTTGATTTACTTTAACGTAGGGATAAACTAGTGTATAAAAGATGGGACAATCTGCACAAAAGAAAAAAGGGATAAACTAGTGTATAAAAGATGGGAAATCTGCTAAAAAAATGTTATCTTTTCTTTCTTGTATCTTTTCTTGTTTTACTTTACCCACTCGATCGATTGAATGTTTGCTAATTTGCTACTTTTGTACAATAATCTGCAGCATTAAGCTTTCTGGTTAGTTCCTACCCAATCCATATTTTCTAATAATTGGTAAATCCGATGAACTTAATGTATACAACATGGATATTGAATTGGTCCCTTGCAGGTTGTGTCCTTTGAAACTTTGAATTAATTCACATAACTACACAAGTTAAATTTTGGGCATTCACTAGTCATGAGCGACAACAATGACTTTAGATATGCTTTCATACATGCTGTCATATAGAGTAAAAATGCACGATAGATTAATTAAGGTTTTAATTATTACAGGTATTAATCATGTCGTATTACGTTGTGACTCGTGGCCGCATGTGTGGCATATTTAAAACTTGGGAGGAATGTGAAGCTCAAATAAAGTATTATTCCAGTGCAAAATATAAGAGATACAATACCCTTGTTGAGGCAGAAGCAGCTTGGCTCAATGATGTTGATTACATGACTAAATTGGCTTCAACTTCTGAAGGACCCCCCCCGACACTCCTACCGGCACCTACTCTACCACCCACCACACATGACAGCAGGGCTTGGCAATATATATTCTTGGGCTTCATTTTGGATTGTTTATTCGCTAAATTATTAAATTACATGTAGTCTGTCACTTGCAAGACAAAAAAAATTGCCTCTTTTTGTTGTAATGTACCTCACCCTATTCAATGTATGCCTCTTATCTATGTGTTACTTATGAAATTTCTTTAAATTGTCTAACCTTACCTTATACTTATGAAATTTCTTTAAATTGTCTGACCTTGAAATTTCTCACATGTAATTTAATGTTTAAATAATTTTTTTATAATGAAAATGAGGTATAAATTAATTTGCAAAAGAATAAATTCTTGGGGTATTGTACTTCAAGGATACATCTTATACAACCATAACGCAATTACACATCCTATCATAGTTGAATTTTTGTTTCCTGTGTACTCATGAAAATCAGAGAAGAATCAACTATTGAATTCTACAATAGTCAACACCAAGCACAAAGGGCTAATATCAAGTTGCATATAACAGTTCTTATCACTAGCATCACAAGCATAAAAGTTGCCTACTCCTTAAGGTCACCAACACAACAAGAATGGAAAAACCACTTTCACAAGTCTTAGTACAAAAAATTGAAAAAAGTCTTACTACAAAAAATTACATCTCCTTCAACAAAAATAAAGTCTTAGGATGTGTTCAACATAAAAAAAAAAAAAAAAAAGAGTTACATCTCGTGCTCTTGGTTCTTAAAACCACTTGAAACAAGCTCATTTCTCATTCTTGATTCAACTGTAATGGAAAAAAAATAGGAAAAGAAAACAAGATCAATTAGTCCATCCAAAGTTGAAATACATGAAGTGACATTATAACTGAACTTTAGGATTATCCATTATTTTCAATCCTTTCTATGAAGATAATGTAACATATAATTAGTACAAAATAAAATTCATTGTTTACAACACATGCCACAATTAGTACTTTTTATGTTTAATTTTTCCTCCTTCCTCTTTTGTTTTTCTTATCTTTGTATGATTGTTTCAACTCTCGATTGCTTCCTTTTAAACGGTTGACGTCCTTTTCCACGCATAACCAATGGACTCAATATATTTTTGCTCTTACTCCCTTGTGATTTGGGTCATCCCAACATATGAGTTGGAGTTGATTGGGTACTATTACTACCACATACACCGTCATTCTTGCTTACACAAATCTTTAGATCACCTAACCTATCTAAAACAAAATCACACTTATCTTGAAATTCAGATGCAATGTCTGCAACGTCATCAAATACCTTACACATAGTATCTCCAATTAGGAGATCTTATGAGATCATATTCTGAAAGTGCCCCATGATTGCTTAAGTTCACAACGTGACAATACATCATCCCAGTTAACTCCTCCTGAAACTCCTTAAATTTTGCAGTTGTATAAGCGGCTTGGACTTGTTTTTCCATGGCATATCTACTCACAGTGGGGATCCATGAATTGAAACAAACATCCGCATCATTTTCCTTTTTAACCTTATCAGCAAGTACATTCTCGTATTGATCCACGAACTGCTTCAAAGTAGTCTTTGAGTTGACATACTTGTCAAAAAAGGCATTCATGCTCTCACTACGTTGAGTGGTGGATATTCATGCCCAAAAACAATCTTTCACAAAATAGGGCACCCATCGATGCCTCTCAATGTACAAACCAGTCATTTTTCTGAAGTTCATACTTTCAATTAAACCATTCCAACCCATTTCAAACTCATCAGCCGTTAAAGAATCGTACACCACTTTTGCTATCATAAACTTAATTTGCTCATACTGCTTGTAACCACTTAATTTTTTTGGTATCTTTTTCATTATAAACACCACCTATGGCGAGCATTTGAAAAAACTATTTGTATAGCATTTTGCATGGCTCGGTCTTGATCAGTGATTATAGCTGGTGGAGCCCGACCATACATACAAGCAAACCAAGCTTTAAACATCCACGTAAAAGTCTCGGTGTCTTCATTTGATAGCAATCCACAACCAAACAATGTAGATTGGTCATGGTGATTGACTCCTACAAAAGGAGCAAAAGGCATGTCATACTTATAGGTCAAATATGTTGTGTCAAATGTTACAACATCACCAAACTCCTCATATACTGCCCTTTGTCTCCCATCAGCCCAAAATAAATTCTTGAGTCGATTATCTTCATCTAAATCCAACAAATAAAAAAATTAGAATCGGTAGCTTGTACATGCATGAAGTAGCTCTGAAGTGCACTAGCATCACTCTCCCCAAACTTCAACCGACGTACTTTCTCAACATAGTTCCGACAATCTTTCTCCGAAAAAAGCCAGTTGGTCATATCCCCCAGCCTCAACTGCTAATGATTGAAAACTCTTGTTTATTTTTATCCCTGGTCTATAGTTAAGCTCAAATCTTTTCTTCACCTCCTCATTAATTACCCTATTGCTCCGATGGTACCTTAATTTTCCTGGACTTAACATGTGGTTATGGTTAAGCAAAACTTTACTAATTAACCACTTTCCATTCGAGGCTAGCACTGCACTGATCCTAGCTCCACAATTTTTTTTTGATATTGGATATGGCTTTAAAACATTCTTTGATGTGCTCTTTGAAGTGCCCCACTGAGAGTATGCAATCGTAATATTTCTCTACACCCCATCAAGGTCCTTCTTTGAAGTCCTTCTGGATATAGCAAAGCCCATTTGGTTGCCATAACTTCTATAGTACCCAATTAATTCATCCACACTACCAAAACTCATTTTTGCATTAAGCTCCTCAACCTTCTCGCCTACATTCTCCCCAACCATAACCATGTCTTCATTCTCGCATACTTGACCAATTGTCATATCATTGATTTTTGTACTTGAACTAGTACTACAAGTTTCCTCTATCATTCCTACAAGTGCAAGCATCAAAATATGCACAAATAAAATAAAGCATTATTGCAATGTTTCTTTTTAAAATCAAGTAAGAACCATACTTTTTTCCCCCTTAGGATCAACAAATATAGCTTAATTAAGAACCATACTTTTTATTTTGGCTTAGGATGCACAAATAAAGTTTAGGATACTAAAGAATTAAGAACCATACGTTTTTTCCCCTTAGGATCCACAGTATAGCTTAATTAAGAACCATACTTTTTTTCCCCTTAGGATCAACAAATATAGCTTAATTAAGAACCATACTTTTTCTTCTTTTTTTTGTCTTAGGAAGCACAAATAAAGTTTAGGATACTAAAGAATTAAGAACCATACTTTTTTTCCCTTAGGATCCACAAATATGGCTTAATTAAGAACCATACTTTTTTCCCCTTAGGATCAACAAATATGGCTTAATAAAGAACCATACTTTTTTTTTTGTCTTAGGAAGCACAAATAAAGTTTAGGATACTAAAGAATTAAGAACCATACGTTTTTTCCCCTTAGGATCCACAGTATAGCTTAATTAAGAACCATACTTTTTTTCCCCTTAGGATCAACAAATATAGCTTAATTAAGAACCATACTTTTTCTTCTTTTTTTTGTCTTAGGAAGCACAAATAAAGTTTAGGATACTAAAGAATTAAGAACCATACTTTTTTTCCCTTAGGATCCACAAATATGGCTTAATTAAGAACCATACTTTTTTTCCCCTTAGGATCAACGAATATGGCTTAATAAAGAACCATACTTTTTTTTTGGCTTAGGAAGCACAAATAAAGTTTAGGATACTAAAGAATTAAGAACCATACTTTTTTCCCCTTAGGATCCACAAATATAGCTTAATTAAGAACCATACTTATCTTTCTTTCTTTCTTTTTTTCTTCTTTTTTTTTTGCTTATGAGGCACAAATGAAGGCTTAGTAGTTAAAGAATTAGGAACCATACTTTCATTTTTTTAAAAACTTTTTTCTTTGGATGCACAAATAAAGCTAACTACTCTAAACAACTAAGAACCAAATTTTTTTTTTGTTGCTGCTAAACACTAATAGTAGGACCAATTCGGGGCAAATTGAAATACCTGAGTGGTGGATTTCTTCGTCTTCCGGGTGGCTACCGCTATCGTCTTCCCAATTGCTACCGCCGTCATCTTCCTAGTCGTCGTCGTCGTCGTCTTCCCAGTCGCCGCTGTCATGGTCGATGCAAGACATAGTTATAGATCCTTGAGGGGGTGTTGTGACGGACAAGATCCTTGAGGAAATGTTGTGAGGGACAAGATCCTTGAGGGCCAATAGGGGTTTTGTGAAGAAATTGGAGAGAGAGAGAGAGAGAGAGAGAGAAAGAGAGGGAAATGATCTTGAGAGGGACAAATTTTGGGAAGAGAGAGAGAGAGAGGAACGAAAGAAAGAGAGGGAAATGATCTTGAGAAGAGAGAGGGAAGACAGATTTCGCAGAGGTGAGAGAGAAGGGTGTAATGGCTTAGGTTAGTGGGTTTGACCGGGTTAGGTTAGTGGGTGGGAGATGGGTTAGGAGGATGGTTAGTTTGTTGGGTTAAATGGTGGGTCCCATGGTTGCCACATAAGGTTGTGGGGGTATGGTTGTGGAAATGGTGGTGTAGACACCCCAATTTTGACCGACCGTCGAATTTAGGAGAGTGTCACCTCCGTATCCGATGATGACAAGGACCGAAAAATCAAAGTATTCCAAGCTCTTCAGAAAATCTCAAAAATGCGATAAAATTTCACAGAAAGAGGAAAAATACCAGGTATTTAAGAGAATTCAGGTATAAGACATGATTTTTGGAAGGGATCTTCAAAGAAAATTTGTTTCAAAAAGGGGGAAGACCTAAAAAAGGGAATCTCAGTTAAAAACGGCACACGGCAGAAGCCGCGGCACTCACGGAGTGCCGCACGGCATTCAGAGAGTGTCGTTCCGGCACTCACCAAGTGCCGCGTACATTTCTGACTGCCGTTCACTTTTTAAGTCTGTATTTTGCAGAGCAATACGTATGCGTATGCGAATAAGAACAAAAAACTGAAAAAGTAAGACTGACAAAAACGCGGCAATTCATTAATTTCCGCGGCATTTGATGAATGCCGCGCGGCAGTCACTAAGTGCCGCAACGGCAGTCATGAACTGCCGCAACGGCAGTCACGGACTGCCGCAACAGTCCCTGGACTGCCGCGCTGAGCAGCAGTCTGACTAATTTCAGAAAGTACACATTGTACCACCAAATGAGAGAATTACACCTATTTTTTGCTCCGAAATTCACCAAAAATAACTGGTATTTTTGCCTATAAAAGAGAGGGGATCTTCTTTGTAAAAGGGGAGACCAAGGGAGAAAATATTGGAGAGGAGAAAACACATACAAACATATATTCACCAACATTTTCTAGAGTTGAAAGAAAGAAGAGCTTGGAAGATCTTCAAAGGAGAGAAACTTTGAGGATAATTTGGAGGTGATCCTCTAATCATAGATTTTTTTTTGTATACCATCTCTTCCCTTTGAAATTCTAATCTAAAAAAATTGCTATCTCCTATGTTCATTAAGTAAACTTAGGAGTTTATTTTGTTTCCAATACTTTCTTCCATTTTCTTGCTTATGTTTCTCTCTTGAAGGTCTTAGAGATCTTCAATATCTCTCTTGATCTCTTGAGCATGATCCTTTGAATCCCATGTGAGCTTATGCTTTACATGGAAGTCAAGGTTTGATCATCATTTTCTTATCTTATAAGTAAGTAGATGGGTCTCAGTCCATACTCATGACTTAGGTCCTCTAGCTTGATGTTTCATGGAATCCTTTCCATATTCCTTTGAGACTTTTAAGTATTAGCCATGTCTTCATCTCTCAATGATCATCAAATGATAAGAGAAAGTAGTTTGGAGTCTAAACCCATTTCCATGGTTTAGATTCCTTGTCTTGAGATTTCATGAAGTCTACATCATACTTCATTTGAAATCCACAAATGTAAAGATCCTTAATGATCATCAAATGGTAGAAAAGATAGTTTAGTTAAGTCCAACTTCATGGTTTAATAGTTGGGGTTAACAAATAAATATTGAGTTTAAAAATAAAAAACAGTGAGTTCACAAACTGTTTTTGATCAAAGATTTTTAGTTCGAAATCTAACCGTTGAAATCGAGCGAAACCAATGGGAAAGTGTCAATAACACAATGTTCCACCACTGTAATTTTTGTTTTGAGGTAGTTTCATGTTTAGAATGGTTTGATCATGAGTTTTGTGAAGAAACAACAACCTGTCCAGAGTTTCAGAATAGTTTCAGAATAGTAAAACGTTTTTGAAATTGGTAAATCAGAGTTTTAATTAGGTGTTTGTGACCCAAAATAAATTTTCCCATGTAGTTTAATGTGTTAGGAAAACCCCCTAAAAAGAATGAAGCATTTCGCATTTGTTTGCTATTTTTAGAAAATCATACAAGATCTCTGGACAGAGAGTTGCAAAATCCTGAGTGAGGTATAGTATTTTCAGTATTCCCAGAGATCTAACCGTTGAAACCTCTATTTTCTTTTTGGGTTAGAAACTAGACTCACAGAGGAATAACATATCCAAAAATCGTTAAGATCCAACTGTTGAAAGTATTTTATTTCTATTTTTGAACGTCTGGTCTGCTCTCTATAATTCAAAAAAAAAAACTGCTACTATCCTTGTCCAATCTTATTTATTTTAACTCAAATGGTCTCTTAGTGTCTTGAAACCCAAATCATGTTTTGAATAATGATAATTTAGTTTAAATCCAGAGGCTAAATGATCCAAATTAATGAATAAATTCATATCTCATTCTTGCTCACAATCATTCATTCATTCATATACACTAATGCTTATAATTAGAACTAGTTCTTGGATAACGTTGGACTTAGTTGAATCTAGTTGGACGTGACTTAGGATTAACTACTCGTTGATATTATGTCTTGTCTAAGACATGTGAACTAACCCTTTGTTTTGTAGCGCTATTGAGGTACAATCTTCTCAACCCTTCTCTAGTTTATTGTATTACTTGATTTTAATTGATTTTTGACTTAACGCGCGACACCTTAGAATTAAGACTTGCTTTACTTGTATATATGGATTAGAGACTCTTTTCCTAGGTTTTATTTAATCGCATGCATTGCACGTTTAATATTCGCAGCTGGATCCCGGGTAAGCTCTTTTGTTCCCTATTGCACATCATATTGCTTGCTACTTGACATATGTGGCTTATGAATGATAGTTTTGTCATTAGCAATTTTACACCCTTTGGACATGCTTTTGTGATGTATATGTATATATGTATTAGTTGAGGGCATGTTTAGATTAATAAATTTGATTAAAAGGATGTTGAGTAGAGGCCTATCGCAAGATAGGATGAGAGAGGGTGTTTTAGTCCGACGGGCTCCTTCCTCTCTCATTCCATAATCCCCGGACCTGATAATCTTTGGTTTCGCAAAAGATCAGTTTCCTTTTAAATGGTTTCTTAATTTTCCTTTTAAAAATTAAGTGGCGACTCATTTGTTTTTGAAATTGAAATTTAGAAAAGATTTAAAGAAAAGCTGTGGGTAAGTCAACCTGCGATATCCACAATCTGACGACTCTGCTGGAGATCGAACCACAGAATCTCTGGTTTCGCAGACCAGAATTCTGATTTTGGGTTCACTTGAGGATTAGACTTGAAAACATCCTTTTAAATCGAATTAATTAATCCTTGTATGCCTGTTGCATTTCACTTGCATGTCCAGCCAGTCGATTGCACGGAACTATGACCTTGGAGGCTCGGGGCAACCCGGTCGGTCAAGTCATCATGGGACTGTGTGATCACCCTTGATCTCGTACCATGATTTGGTATATTAAGCATCCTATCGGGTGTGTGTCAAGGGTCCCTTATTTGACCAAAACCCAGCCTTTGCACGGTAGTTTCTATAGAACCTTTCAAATCTTAGGGAATCAATTCTTGATTAGGGCTATGTGCTAGGGAGTTCTGTATGCCCGAAGGGGATTATTTGAGATGATGACGATGCTTGCTTGATGAGAAATGTATAACCCCTTAATCACTTTTAGCAATTCCTTCTCATGTCCCACGACATTTGGGAACATGCCAAACTTTGGTTATAAGGTTATACTTCTTATATCATGTTAGCTAAGCATCATTGACCTTGTGTGTATCCAAACCCATGAAAAGTACGGTGATAATCCGATCACGTGACCCTCCTACCCTGAGAATTTAAAAAAAAAAAAAAAAATCAGTTTTTGAAAACAAACAAGATTTCCGCAAACCTTTGTTCAAAACCGCTCTTTCAGAAAACCAGGGAGTTCACTTTTTTATTCACCCGCTAAAACACTTTTTCAAAACAATCACTTTTGAAAAGCATGGTCCAAAATTCTTGAAAATTGTTTTCTAAAAGTTTCATCAGGTAAATTTCAAAAATCCTAAAAATTTTTCAAAACTTCGAAGGGTAAGAAAGGGGTCACAATGAAAAGAGAAGTTAGCACACTTAACATGGGTAAGGATTTTATGTGCTTATGTGTTAGGACTAGGGTTTTCTTTTTTCTTTGGCATATAGAATAGGCACACACGCACACATGCATTGCATCCGCATGATGTATAAAATAAAAGTCTTCCTCGAATAAAATGAAGGTGAAAAAGGTTTTCTAAAAAAGAAGTTTTCAAAATTTGCTGTAGGAGCAAAAATAGCAAACCAAGGGTGGTTTAGGGATCCTACAGCAAGACTGGTAAGGAGGGGATACACTGACATGGCCGAAGAGAGAAACGAAGAAATGACCGGGTTAAGAGTACTAGTCGAACAGCAAGCAGAACAGATGAGGAGACAAGCCGAGAATATGAACCGCATGATGGGAATGATAGAAGAGCTGAATCGCCGACCGCCGCCACATGTAATTCCACCCATTATAGACCCGCCTTTGGGAGGAGGGACGGAGATTGGTTCGACGATCAGGGGGGACAATGGAACAATGCACTGAGAGCCAACAGAGACAAAGAGAAAGATGAGAAGGAGAAGCTGCTGACCGAAAAGATAGAAAAGTTGGAAAGGGTAATGCGCAAGGCTCAAGGGGTGGATACCTATCTGATGGAACTGGAAGGGCTGTATGACGGAGTCCACGAAACACTGCCGGCCGGTTTCAAAATGCCCGTATTTGACAAATTTGATGGCACAGGCAACCCCCGCAGTCATGTAAGAATGTGTATTGGGGCTTTCCAACCAAGCGGATTGAGCACTACCATGATGGCTGTCCTATTTCAACAAACCTTAACAGGAGCTGCTCTGTCGTGGTACCTTACTCTCGAACCAAGCAAAACCAGAGTTTGGGAAGAAGTGATTAAGGCATTTGTGGCCCAGTAAGAATACAATCAAGACTTGGACGTCACTGTCCGGGACCTAGAAACAACCAGGCAAGGGAACAAAGAATCATTCGCCGAATACCTGAGCCGATGGAGAGGGAAAGCTGCGAAAATGGTGCAAAGGCCGTCCGAGAAAGATCAAATCTGGATGTTAATGAAAAACTTACAGCCAGTTTATCAGGAGAAGATGAGGTTCCAGTCAATCAACACCTTTGCTGAGGTGTTCGATGTGGGGACGAGAATCGAAGATGCGATCCAAGAGGGAACAATCAAGAAGGAAGAACCACAGAACCGGTATCGGAGGCCTAGTTATGGGTCAAATGGAGGGCATTCGGGGGGACACTCTGGCCCCACCGATGTCAATGCACTTAGCGAGCCGGAGAGAAAATTCGATGTCACCAAAAACCATCCAAGAGGAGGGGAGGATAAGCCACTAAGGAAGTTTTCAGATTTAGGAGTATCATTATCGACCGCCCTCGATAGGCTGTTGGCAAAAGGGAATCTCCGTCAATTGGAACCTCAACCCCCGCCGAGTCCACTCCCACCGTACTTCAAGGGAGATCTCTACTGCAAATATCATCAGCAAAAGGGCCACTCAACTGATCGGTGCATGAGGTTAAGGCATGACATACAAGACCTCATTGACAACAAAGTGATATCCGAACCACCTGTCAAGGCCCCCAATGTCACAAAGAATCCACTGCCAAACCATCGTGCTGTGCCACCGCCGCGAGGCCTTTACTTCCTAGGGGTAGAAGAAATGACATTCGACCCGTCCAAGCTAATCGCAAAGGCCGGGGAACCGAGAAGGTTTTATCAGTTACTGGAAGATCTGGGGATCTTTATGACTGGAAGCCAGCCAGAGATATGGGAAGCAACGGGGCAGTCAGATTGGTGGGTTCAAGAGAGTAACATAGACCATGTAAGGGAGGATGATCTGTGGTATCAAAGCGACGAAGAGGCAAAGGAGGGCTCAAAGATCGTTTCAGAAATCGACAACATTTGGGCAAAAGAGGAGATCAATCATTTGACTCGGTCTAGCAGGCATTTCAAACCAAACGAACTAGAAGAAGATCACCCGGGGAGAGATCAAGACAAAGGAAAGGGGAAGATGAATGAGGAAGAGGAAGAAGATAGGGTCCTCAAACAAATGAAGAAGACTCAGGCTAACATCACTGTTTGGGGGTTGCTGATTGCCTCCAAACGACATAGACAGGCGGTCCTAGACGCTTTGAATCTAGCCGACGTGCCCATTGACACCACACCGGAGGACCTCATAGGACTGATCGGCAAAACTCCAACTTTGGCAATTACCTTCTCGTCCGACGACCTACCTCCCGGAGGGCCCGTGCATAACAAGCCCTTGTACGTCACCGTCGAATGCTTGGGAAACACTGTGTCTGCCTGTCTAGTGGACAACGGATCAGCCTTAAACGTGTGCCCGTTTCGAACTGCCAAGCGCATGGGATTGGACGAGTCAACTTTCATACCATCTGAGCAAAGGGTGAGAGCATACGATAACACTCAGAGAACTGTCATGGGCATAATTCTCCTTCGCCTTGCTGTCGGTCCACTTGAGAAAGAGGCCGAATTTCAGGTCATCGACATTCCTGCATCCTTCAACCTGCTGCTTGGAAGGCCATGGTTAGACAGTTTGGGTGCTATACCGTCAACGATCCATCAAAAGGTTAAGTATGTCTGGGAAAACAAAGTCTGTGATATCCTTAGGGACAGTTGGGTTCGCCCGTCCGAAGCTTCATCAAGCGCACCGGTCTTAGAGGTACAGCTACAAGAAGAGGAGACGGGTTTGGGGGGATTCGAGTTCATCAGTATGATAAAAGAAGGAAAGCCGAGAGAGCTTCTACCGCCCCATATCGATCAGTGCGCCAGTCCAGTGGTCACGGGAATCATGAAGAAAATGGGTTTCTTTCCAGGGTTAGGCTTGGGGAAGAACCTTCAGGGCCTGCCGGAGTCTCCAAGGATTCCTACTCAGACTCACACTCACGGTTTGGGGTACCAGCCAACGAAGAAGGAACTAAGAGCAAAGAAGAAGGCAGTCAATGCGCCGCTAGACCCTTACTTGAAGACTCTCAACGAGTATTTTGTGAAAGAAGGAGAAGATTTCCCTTTCTGTGGCTTCCCAGAGCCATGGATGGACCAAAAGGACAAATGCATGAAGCCGGGGTTCGAGATCTTTTTCCCCCATGAATTTTTTGAGTACAAAGACCCATTTCTGCAAATGCCTGAAAAGTCTGTTGCTGCCAAAGACTGGATTGGTACGCTAGACGGTTCCGTCATGAAAGATCTGTTGAGGGAAGGGAACGCAGAGGTCATAAAGGAAGATCCTGGGAAAACCAAGGGCAAATACGTCGAGGGCATAGTGGAAGAAGCAGCCGAAAGCGAGGAAGATGGGGAAGATCAGGAAAAGATCGACAAGGGGAAGGCTGAGAAGGGAGAGATGGAAGAAATTACCAAGACAGGAGAACCGGAAGAATGCTTCATTACTGACTTGGGAGGAGAGAGCAATAAAGAGTGGGTTTTTGAGTCTAGTGATAGGTTCCCCCCGCACCCAGAGTCTGTAATGGCCCAAATGAGGCGTCTTTCAATTTCCATGTCTGTTGTAATCACTCCAAAGAAAATCAATGAAAGTATGACTGATTCTGCCTACTCGAACGCGCTTAATGAATGTGATGAATGTGATGATCATGAAATACCTATTGAACTGCAAAAACTAATTGAAAAAGAAAAAGAATCTGCATGTAAAATCATTGAAGACACCCTAACAATTAATCTAGGAAATGAAAGTAATCCTCAAAATGTCTCTATCGGCTCTACACTTAGCAATAAAGAAAGCAAAGAACTAATCAGTCTATTAAATGAATTCAAAGATGTTTTTGCATGGTCTTATAATGATATTCCAGGTATCGATCCAAAAATAGTCCAACACCACATCCCCCTCTTTCCCAATTCCAAACCTGTGAAACAAAAATTGAGGCGAATGAGGCCAGAATGGGCACTTAAAGTAAAGGAGGAAGTTGAAAAGCAATTAAGAGCTGGATTCTTGATGGTCACCGAGTATCCTGAGTGGATTGCCAACATTGTGCCTATCCCGAAGAAGGATGGTCGTGTTAGGGTTTGCGTTGATTTCCGAGATTTAAACAAGGCAAGCCCTAAAGATGATTTCCCGCTACCACACATCGATGTATTGGTTGATAACACTGCGGGACACGAGCTCCTATCTTTCATGGATGGGTTCTCCGGGTATAATCAAATCCTCATGGCACCCGAGGATAGGGAGAAAACCACGTTCATCACTCCGTGGGGGACGTATTGCTATAGGGTCATGCCATTTGGGCTTAAGAATGCAGGTGCAACCTACCAAAGGGCTGCCACCACATTGTTGCACGACATGATCCACAAAAAGGTGGAAGTGTATGTGGATGACATGATCGTAAAATCCAAGGAGAGGGGAGGGCACCTAGAGGCTTTGAGAAAATTCCTTGAGAGATTGAGAGAGTTTAAAATGAGGCTAAACCCGCAAAAGTGTACATTCGGGGTCACTACTGGGAAACTATTGGGTTTTCTCATTACTCAGAGAGGAATAGAGGTAGACCCCACCAAGATAAAAGCCATAACTGAAATGCAACCACCGAAGAATGAGAAAAAGCTGAGAGGGTTCCTGGGTAGAATACAATTCATAAGTCGTTTCATCTCAAAACTCACCATGACCTGCGACCCGCTATTCAAACTACTCAGAAAGGGAGAAAGATTCGAATGGGACACCCCGTGTCAACAAGCCTTCGATAAAATCAAAACCTACCTCCAGAACCCACCTGTCTTGTCACCACCTTCGCCTGGGAAACCCCTGTTACTCTATCTCTCTGTATCCGAAGATTCAATGGGATGTATGTTGGCCCAGGAAGGAGAAGAGGGGCACGTGGAGAAGGCCATCTATTATTTAAGCAAGAGAATGGTCGGATATGAGTTAAAGTATTCGCCCTTGGAGAAGGCTTGTTGGGCCTAGGTTTGGTGTACCCGTCGCCTTCGCCAATACATGCTAGCCTTCCCTGTAATCCTGATATCCCGAATGGACCCGTTAAAATACCTGTTCGAGAAACCTGTCTTGACCAGTAGGATTTCCCGTTGGACCATGATGCTGGCTGAGTTCGATATCAGGTATGTCACCGCCAAGTCCGTAAAAGGAAGGGCCGTCGCCGAGTTTTTAGCAGACCTCGCTGTAGGATCTGAGGACAAGGGAGATTTCAAGTTCCCAGATGAAGGAATAATGGAAGTTAAGGAGGATTTATGGAGGATGTACTTCGATGGGGCAGCCAATCAAATGGGTTATGGAGTTGGAATCATTCTCATAGCACCCGATGGGGTCCCTACCCCATTAGCCGTCAAACTCAAGTATAACTCAACTAACAACACCGCAGAGTACGAAGCATGCATAATTGGGATGGAAGCAGCCTTGGCTTTGAAGGTCGGGAAGATTGATGTATTCGGAGATTCCAACTTGATCATATCCCAAGTTCGAGGAGATTGGAGGGTAAAACATGAGAAATTGAGACCTTACCATGACTATCTGGAAAGCCTGAAGGCGTAATTCCAAAAGATTTCTTTTTACTACCTCCCTCGCGAAGAAAATCAACTAGCCGACTCTTTGGCTACCTTGGCCTCAATGATCCAAATCCCTTCCAAAATCGCCATGATCCCGCTGTCCATAGAAGTGAGGAATCAACCGTCATTTGAAATGATCGCGGCCATAGAAGGAGAAGATGAGGTGCCTTGGTATGAAGATGTTTGGAAGTTCATCAAGGAAGGAGAGTACCCCGAAGGAGCCTCAGAAAAGGACAAAAAGGCGATTCGACGATTCGCTGCTCAATTCGTGATTTATGCGGATAAGCTGTAGAAGAAATCCTACACTGGGTATAATCTGGAGTGCCTATATGGGAAAGAAGCTAAGAGAATGATGGAGGAAATACATGAGGGAGTGTGCGGGCCCCATATGAATGGGCACATGCTGGCGAAGAAGATCATCCGACAAGGTTACTATTGGACGACCTTGGACAAAGATTGTTGCAAATATGTTAGGAGGTGCCACAAGTGTCAGATTCATGCGAATCTAATGCATACCCCGCCGTCACAACTCTACAGCATGACCACCCCTTGGCCATTTTCTGTGTGGGGAATCGATATCATCGGTGAGATAGTCCCGAAGGCTTCCAATGGGCACCGTTACATAATCGTGGCAATCGATTATTTTACCAAGTGGGTAGAGGCAGCTTCATACGCGACCTTAAAAGCCAAAGATGTGGTGAATTTTATCGAGAAGAACATAATCTGCAGGTACGGGGTCCCTAACGAGTTCATCTCCGATCATGGCAGTCATTTCCAGGGAGAGGTCATCCCGCTCTTGGAAAAATATAAGATCACCCGCCATCAGTCATCCCCGTATAGGCCTCAGACGAACGGGGCAGTGGAAGCAGCAAATAAAAATGTTAAAGCAATCTTGGGAAAAACGACGGATACATATAAGGACTGGCATGAGAAGCTGCCGTTCGCTTTGTGGGGATACCGGACCTCAGTGAGAACTTCAACGGGTGCTACACCATATTCGTTAGTATACGGGATGGAAGCAGTCCTTCCGGTCGAGGTGGAAATACCCTCTCTCAGGGTATTAGCAGAGTGCGAGATCACTGAATTAGAATGGATGAGGGGAAGGTATGAGGAGTTGATGCTGCTCGATGAAAAGAGGCTGGCTGCGTTAAACCATACTCGGGGGTACCAAAAGAGAATAGCTCGTGCTTTCAACAAAAAGGTTCGCCCAAGGAAGCTTGCTGAGGGTGACCTGGTCCTCAAAGAACTTAAAGTGCCCGTTTATGACCCCAGAGGAAAATTCAAACCCAACTGGGTCGGGCCGTACATCATTAAGACCCTCCTTTCCGGAGGGGCGGCATATCTCATGGACCTAGACGGGGTTGAATTTAAACAGCCCATCAACCTTGATCGCCTCAAGAAATACTTTGCTTGAAACTGTTTCTTTCAAAGCCTCCTACCTTGATGAACTACGCTTGACCTGATTCCCGCTAGGGGATACGTAGGCAACCCACCCGGTTCGGTCATTAATAATTGCCCAAAAAGGCGCTCTCCGTCAAAACCTCAAACCAAACTACTGCAGGCCTGATACCCATTTTGGGATAAGTAGGCGGGCCCTCAAAAGCCTTCGGCCCATGAAAACCTAGGGAAGCAGCAACAACTATGCTAAACTAGGGGCAAACTGGCGTTTGCCCAGAATCACTGTGAAGCCCTAAAACCAGGGGCAAACTTCGTTTGCTAGTCAAAGAACCCGGATACAAAACCATCCCTCAGGTCACCTGGCTGTCAAAATGAGTACTATAAAGAAACAAATGAAAATTCATGAAATAGAATGAGTAGAAAGCAAACAGCAGAGTAAAGAGCCAAGTAAAGACATTGAAAGGAGAATACTTCATAAAAGATTAATTGAAGGGGTGAACACTTTCGATTTTAGCATGACAACACTTCTTGAAAAGGAAAAAGAAAAATCACATTCAAAAGCGTGAAAAGAGTAGGCAGGGTCTGTCAGAAAGTTTTGTAAAATGGCAAGCTTTTCCCTGTTTTCGTCTACTTTATTATGCATGTGTCTGTCAAGCTTGCCTCGCAACCAAGGCCTGGATCTCTAGAAGATACTGGGTAGCAGGCACAGTCGGAGCAGGAACCCTCTGGAACGGAACAGCAATCCTGCTATGCCAAACCTCAAGAAAAGCCTTCACAGTAGGAGGACGCAGAGTAGAACCCCTGATGAAGTCAACGGTCACAGGTTCAGTAACATCCTATAAAAGTCCAAACTGGCGGACTACCCAGTCGGGAATGTAGAAAGTGGTAGCACACAGGCCCGGCAGCCAGATGCCAGGTCGCCCAGGAAGGCGTACGACAACAGAACGATAAGTCCACTGAGGGCAGATCCAACAGATGTCACTGGAAGAGAGGCCCTGGAGCCAACCGAGCCATGCATCAGCAGAATGAAATAAGCAATGGACCTCCATACGGTCATAAGAAAGTGGCCCACGAAGATGCGAGGGGTGAATGAAGAGGTCGAGACGTTCCATGAGCCAAACCTGTAAGACAAAAGGTGCCCCGGCAGATAACGTGGCCCCGGTGACATGAGCATGGCTCAATCCAATCAAAGTTTCGCCAAGAACCAGCATAACGGCACTTTTCATCTCCCTCAAACCACAGGCAATGGGTATAAGGGTGTCAGAAGATGACTGAAATAGGAAGTAAGAGAGCATGACAATCGACAAGGCGCTACGCCGGATGATCTGGTACTCACCATCATAAGGGTCCCCTACGGGAGCATAAACAGAAGAAAGGCGTTCAAAGTCGATCTGCCCATCATGAACAAAAGAACCTACCGCATTTCGAGATGTGCGGAGAAGAGTGGCTAAGTCCCGGACATACCCGGCCTGAATTAGAGGAACCGCCAATTCAGCAGAGGGATCAGTGTGGAGAATGGCGCTAAATTCCTCAAACAAAGGGCAAATCTCCTTAAAACCGAAGCGGAAAACATTAAGAGCAGGATCCCAACACTAAATGGCAGCTCGAAGAAGGCTTTCATTCAGAATCATCTGTTGAAAAGAAAAGAGATCGTTTAATCGGAAACACTCGAAGTTGAGCTTGTCAATACCTGAGAGAGTATCCATCCATGGGAAGAGGATTTGGGAGCTAACAGGGGCCATTTGAAAAGAAATGGAGGAGGAAGAAGATTGTTTTGCGGAATGTTGGAGGAAGAAGGGGTATAAATAGGAGAATGGGGCTGACCACTCAATCGCGGCACTCGATAAAGTGCAGCGGCACTCCACGAAGTGCCGCGCGGCAGTCCGTGAATGCCGTTGCGGCACTTACTGACTGCCGTTGCGGCTGTCACTGAGTGCCGCGGAGGCCTAACCGAGTGCCGTCTTGAGCTTTTCACTGGCCAGGGTTTGTTTGTAACACGGTCAGCCCACCTGCAAATAGAAAACTAGATAGAAAAGCAATAAAACGTGCGCATCATGCAGCACGTGCAAATACATGCATTCATTCATTTATTTCGTTTATTTGTACATATCAAATAGATAAAAGAAATAAAAGCATTCAAGGATAAAAATAAAGTCGGGACCAAGCCATGGTCCCACATACGGCAAGAGTTGGACCAAGCTATGGTCACACATACGGTGAGTAAGCAAAGAAAACGTAAATATGTAAAGCATCTATCCTACCAACTATCAAGGAGCAGCCATCAAAAATAAAGCATGTGTATATATATAGTCATCCACCAAAATAAATGTAAATCCTCCCAGAACTCTCAAAAATAAAATAATAACAAAAGAAGGGTAAACCACAACCCCGACCCCGGCCGCGAGAAAGACGAGTCGTGCGCCTGAGAGGCTCCTCCTCTGACTCAGTCCCGCTGCCTCCACCAGTCCCGCCATGTCCGCCGCTACCGCCGCCTCGGCCTCTACCACCGCTAGTACCCTCGCCGCCACCTCCACCACGCCCAGCACCACTACCTCCGGGGGCATCGCTGAGAGGGATGCCAAACTGCTAGAGCCGCTGCTGAAGCTGCCCCACCTGCTGGGACAGGACTCTGTTCTCCTCCATCTGGAAGAGAGGAGATGAGTCCAGAAAAGTATTGAAAAGACGTCTGGAATATGAAAAGGGTGGAAGGTCATACCTGGGCCCTCAATTGAACCGCAGCAGTCGCTCGAGCTCCCTCAGCCTGAAAACAAAAACCAAGAATAAAGGTTAGTAAAAAAGAGAGGGATGCAATCCCAGTCCAAAGTAGGAATGGGGATAAACTTCTTACCATCCACTCGCGCCCAAGAACCCACTGTCGCACGCTATGGGCGTACGTCAGGCCCTCCTCTGCGTAAGCACGCGGGACAAGGTCGTAGTGAATAGGAATGGTGGGGGCGCCCTGTGAAAGTCGGGGGATCGTCGTCACATGGGGCTCGCCAAAGGAGACGGTCGACATGGTCCAGTCCCACTCAGGTAGGCCAGGAGGACGGACCGCAGCAGGAACATGCTGCAAACAGAAGTAATAAGGCATGGGTAAGGAATAAAAGGAGAATTCACAGGAATAATAAAGGAATCATCTACTCACCCGAGTCACTTCCATCAGAGGGAAGTTCGGCATCAGCTTGGCGACACGGAAGACCGCATATCCATCAGGGTCATCCAAGAAGCCGTGGATACCAAAGCTGGCTCGAGCAGCCGTGAACTCACCGCCCTGAAGTGTATCCGTAGCCCTCATAGAGTCGGGAGGAGGGAACGGCACAAAGAATCTGGGGACCGCTATAGACTGCCTGGTCACCCTCTCTCCTAGGTACCATGCCTGGCCCTCTGACCCGCCATCAAGGAGTCGCCTCATCGGGTCGTACCCGGCCGACTCTCGAATCCCCGTACCTGCCTCAGGAAGCACCCTGAACCACGGCTACCAGTGTACGTGCTCCTCCCGTAGGTTCGTCAGGAAGTTCCTGAACGAAACAAAGTCGTGAGCCCCGGTCTTCCGCCCGACCCTGTCCTTCGCCCACTTCAGCCCCTGAGGCATAACGAGGGCGTCAGCAGCACGTGTCTCAGGAGACATCATGCGGAGATACTCATGGGACCAAATCTGTAATAAAAAAAGGGGGAGATTAGTATCGCAATGTAAATAGATTTTCAAAAGTAAAATAAGCGATAGAATATAAAGAATATATGAAAAAAAAAAAAAAAGAAAAAGAGAAGAGATATACCTCCCATGCTCTCCAATACCCGCTAGTAGAAACCGATTTATCCCGGGAGATGGCGCTCATATGCCTGTACAGAATGGCTAATCCTGTACCAGCCCAGTCAAACTCCGCAATCCGACCCAAGTGCTCAAGAGATGCTACCAAGGAAACGGAGACCCGATCACCTTTGGTGCTCAACAGCGAGCACCCCAGCATGTACATCAGAAAGCCTCGGGCCATCTGCTCGTCGGTAAAGCCGGGTTTCCCCCGGAACGTGTCCATGAACCACCGAGCTGTAACCAAGGCCTCCTCTGGGACTACTCCTAGCAGCGGCTCCACCTGATCCCACTCCTGGTCTGTAAGGTACCGCAGGGGCTCTCCTCCGAATGGAATCCCCGTGATCATGCTGAAATCCAGAGGAGTCATCGTCATCTCCCCAAAATCGAAGTGGAAGGTACTCGTGGTATCCTACCACCGCTCGACCAGCGCATGCATCTGCTGCAAGTCGTTGGAGCTCTTCGTCAAGAGTTTGACGAAGTCTCCAAACCCTGTTGCGTCCACCAGAGCTCTCACGGTCGGGCTCAGCTCGGTGTACCACTCGTGGCCATGTGCAAGGCTGTCGTGGCCCTTCAGCACTTTGGGCTGCAGCTGCGAGAAAGAATCACAAGATTTGTTGTTAGAGAATGAATAAAAGAAGAAAGCAATAAAGAAGGAGATAAGTAATAAATAAAAGAAAAGAAAATCTAGAAGTGTTCATATAGGATTTCACAAGTAAGGCACTCGTTTGCATTCAAGAGAAAATGAATAAGAGAAAACGCTCAAAATTTTAGCGAGGTTTCGAAAAGAAAAATAAAAGAGAAAGAATGGTTTTTGTTCACCTTCTTTGAAAACATGCATATATAAGTTTTAAAAGAGATTTTGGGCCCGGAAAGAGTTTGGTTGCAAAAAAGGGAATGCGTAATTGCAAACATTCGAGAATCAATTTTTGAATAATAAAATGGCATTAGAAATGCTCGAGGAAAACCCGCCGGGGCGGTAAATACGGTAAAAGGTTCATGATTTCATTTCCACGAGCGTTGGATTCTTTACTCGCAAGCAATGTTTGAGATTCCAATTAAATGGCTTTCAAAAGCTTTTGAAAACAGCCGAAGGAGAAAATAAGGATAGGTGTTCAGAAAATTCAAGCGTTACATGAAAAATAAAAATAAAATTTCTTTACAAAGAGCATGTAATAAAGCATCCAAGACGCACGAGGGTGCCACGAGCATGTCATTCAGGACAGGGTATTTGAAAGGTGCGGCAATCCTACGTTACATTCAAGGAAATGCGAGAAAGAAGTACGAGAAATAAAAAAAGAAAAGCGTTTACCTCGCGCTTAAACGCGCGGGCCGACAAATGCTCATCAGGGTCCCTCAACAAGAGAGTGGCGTCCGGATGATGGGTGGCCGTATACTTGGCCTTCTTCTTCCTAGAACCGCTCGCCATAATCTGTCAAACAAAAGAAGAGATCGACACGTCAAAATTCAGGAAAATTCAGAAAAATAAATGAAATAAAGGGGTTTGAACAAGTCTTGATCAAGCAGAACATACCTGTGAGTGTCGTAGAATAATACAGAAGCAAAGAAGAGGATGAGAGAAAATTTCTCCAGAGAGATTTCGAGATGGAGAGAGTGAGAGAATGAGAAAACTGTTTTGAACCCCGGCGGTTTAAGCCACTGCCGTTCGAACGCGGCACTCAAATTTTCGTGCGCGGCAGTCGGTCAACTGCCGCGCGGCACTCGCCGAGTGCCGCAACGGCACTCCGTGAGTGCCGCGCGGCAGTCACGGACTGCCGCGAAAAACCGCGTGTGCCGCGATTAAGGCGGTTCAAAGATATTTACTTTCCCCCTAAAAATTCAAATCAAGTCCCGAAAATTGAACTTGAGCCCTCCAAAGTATGCCCTCATTGCACTTTTTGACCCCGGTTTTGTTTCCAGGTCTAAATCGACTACAAATTTCAAAATGTAGGTGTAAATTTGAGCCTGTAGGCTCCCGATTCCCAGAAATTGAAAATATAATTCGAGCCTGTGGGCCCCAAAAATCCAAAAGATGAAATCCTAGCCCGCGGGCCCCGGTTTTTGAAAATATAAAGTAGACTTTAAGCCCGTGGGCTCCCTAACTTTGAAAATTTGAATTTGGAGAATATAGCGGATTTATATTCCCGGTTCTCTCAACGGATTTGCGCTAACCCTCGTTTTGCGAATATAACGGATTTATATTCCCGGTTCTCGCAACGGATTTGCGTTAACCCTCGTTTTGCGAATATAACGGATTTATATTCCCGGTTCTCACAACGGATTTGCGTTAACCCTCGTTTTGCGAATATAACGGATTTATATTCCCGGTTCTCGCAACGGATTTGCGTTAACCCTCGTTTTGCGAATATAACGGATTTATATTCCCGGTTCTCGTAACGGATTTGCGTTAACCCTCGTTTTGCGAATATAACGGATTTATATTCCCGGTTCTCTCAACGGATTTGCGCTAACCCTCGTTTTGCGAATATAACGGATTTATATTCCCGGTTCTCGCAACGGATTTGCGTTAACCCTCGTTTTGCGAATATAACGGATTTATATTCCCGGTTCTCGCAACGGATTTGCGTTAACCCTCGTTTTGTGAATATAACGGATTTATATTCCCGGTTCTCACAACGGATTTGCGTTAACCCTCGTTTTGCGAATATAACGGATTTATATTCCCAATTCTCGCAATGGATTTGCGTTAACCCTCGTTTTGGAGAATATAACGGATTTATATTCCCGGTTCTCGCAACGGATTTGCGTTAACCCTCGTTTTGCGAATATAACGGATTTATATTCCCGGTTCTCGCAACGGATTTGCGTTAACCCTCGTAATCAAATCAAAAGCGTTTTTCGCAACCCCTATAAGCAAATTTTCAATCACTAAAGAATCGGATGATTTTCCCTGGCTAACACGTCACGGAATGTGCGTCGTACGTGGGGAAAACATGGTAAGCATGACATTTACACAACTAGGTGAATAACAGAAATCACCATTGCATGGCACTTGCATCACGATAGGATAGGTGCATCCACCCGTGTGACTACTTGCGTTTGTGAATGTTCGACCCATGCCTGAACTACGCTTTGGTCTGATTCCTGATGGGATACGTAGGCAGCTCGTCATGGAGCACGACCAATTAGAATTTTGCCCGTTTTTGCAACGCATTTTGTTTTTACCTAAATTTGATAGTCTGGTCAAAGGTTTGTCTTCACACAGGCTTTGACATTCACTTATGGGACGCGTTGCTCCACAAGCTCTGTCAAAGAGGGGCAAACTGTAGACACCCCAATTTTGACTGACCGTCGAATTTAGGAGAGTGTCACCTCCGTATCCGATGATGACAAGGACCGAAAAATCGAAGTATTCCAAGCTCTTCAGAAAATCTCAAAAATGCGATAAAATTTCACAGAAAGAGGAAAAATACCAGGTATTTAAGAGAATTCAGGTATAAGACATGATTTTTGGAAGGGATCTTCAAAGAAAATTTGTTTCAAAAAGGGGGAAGACCTAAAAAAGGGAATCTCAGTTAAAAACGGCACACGGCAGAAGCCGCGGCACTCACGGAGTGCCGCACGGCATTTAGAGAGTGCCGTTCCGGCACTCACCAAGTGCCGCGTACATTTCTGACTGCCGTTCACTTTTTAAGTCTGTATTTTGCAGAGCAATACGTATGCGTATGCGAATAAGAACAAAAAACTGAAAAAGTAAGACTGACAAAAACGCGGCAATTCATTAATTTCCGCGGCATTTGATGAATGCCGCGCGGCAGTCACTAAGTGCCGCAACGGCAGTCATGAACTGCCGCAACGGCAGTCACGGACTGCCGCAACAGTCCCTGGACTGCCGCGCTGGGCAGCAGTCTGACTAATTTCAGAAAGTACACATTGTACCACCAAATGAGAGAATTACACCTGTTTTTTGCTCCGAAATTCACCAAAAATACCTGGTATTTTTGCCTATAAAAGAGAGGGGATCTTCTTTGTAAAAGGGGAGACCAAGGGAGAAAATATTGGAGAGGAGAAAACACATACAAACATATATTCACCAACATTTTCTAGAGTTGAAAGAAAGAAGAGCTTGGAAGATCTTCAAAGGAGAGAAACTTTGAGGATAATTTGGAGGTGATCCTCTAATCATAGATTTTTTTTTGTATACCATCTCTTCCCTTTGAAATTCTAATCTAAAAAAATTGCTATCTCCTATGTTCATTAAGTAAACTTAGGAGTTTATTTTGTTTCCAATACTTTCTTCCATTTTCTTGCTTATGTTTCTCTCTTGAAGGTCTTAGAGATCTTCAATATCTCTCTTGATCTCTTGAGCATGATCCTTTGAATCCCATGTGAGCTTATGCTTTACATGGAAGTCAAGGTTTGATCATCATTTTCTTATCTTATAAGTAAGTAGATGGGTCTCAGTCCATACTCATGACTTAGGTCCTCTAGCTTGATGTTTCATGGAATCCTTTCCATATTCCTTTGAGACTTTTAAGTATTAGTCATGTCTTCATCTCTAAATGATCATCAAATGATAAGAGAAAGTAGTTTGGAGTCTAAACCCATTTCCATGGTTTAGATTCCTTGTCTTGAGATTTCATGAAGTCTACATCATACTTCATTTGAAATCCACAAATGTAAAGATCCTTAATGACCATCAAATGGTAGAAAAGATAGTTTAGTTAAGTCCAACTTCATGGTTTAATAGTTGGGGTTAACAAATAAATGTTGAGTTTAAAAATAAAAAACAGTGAGTTCACAAACTGTTTTTGATCAAAGATTTTTAGTTCGAAATCTAACCGTTGAAATCGAGCGAAACCAATGGGAAAGTGTCAATAACACAATGTTCCACCACTGCAATTTTTGTTTTGAGGTAGTTTCATGTTTAGAATGGTTTGATCATGAGTTTTGTGAAGAAACAACAACCTGTCCAGAGTTTCAGAATAGTTTCAGAATAGTAAAACGTTTTTGAAATTGGTAAATCAGAGTTTTAATAAGGTGTTTGTGACCCAAAATAAATTTTCCCATGTAGTTTAATGTGTTAGGAAAACCCCCTAAAAAGAATGAAGCATTTCGCATTTGTTTGCTATTTTTAGAAAATCATACAAGATCTCTGGACAGAGAGTTGCAAAATCCTGAGTGAGGTATAGTATTTTCAGTATTCCTGGAGATCGAACCGTTGAAACCTCGATTTTCTTTTTGGGTTAGAAACTAGACTCACAGAGGAATAACATATCCAAAAATCGTTAAGATCCAACTGTTGAAAGTATTTTATTTCTATTTTTGAACGTCTGGTCTGCTCTCTATAATTCAAAAAAAAAAACTGCTACTATCCTTGTCCAATCTTATTTATTTTAACTCAAATGGTCTCTTAGTGTCTTGAAACCCAAATCATGTTTTGAATAATGATAATTTAGTTTAAATCCAGAGGCTAAATGATCCAAATTAATGAATAAATTCATATCTCATTCTTGCTCACAATCATTCATTCATTCATATACACTAATGCTTATAATTAGAACTATTTCTTGGATAACGTTGGACTTAGTTGAATCTAGTTGGACGTGACTTAGGATTAACTACTCGTTGATATTATGTCTTGTCTAAGACATGTGAACTAACCCTTTGTTTTGTAGCGCTATTGAGGTACAATCTTCTCAACCCTTCTCTAGTTTATTGTATTACTTGATTTTAATTGATTTTTGACTTAACGCGCGACACCTTAGAATTAAGACTTGCTTTACTTGTATATATGGATTAGAGACTCTTTTCCTAGGTTTTATTTAATCGCATGCATTGCATGTTTAATATTCGCAGCTGGATCCCGGGTAAGCTCTTTTGTTCCCTATTGCACATCATATTGCTTGCTACTTGACATATGTGGCTTATGAATGATATTTTTGTCATTAGCAATTTTACACCCTTTGGACATGCTTTTGTGATGTATATGCATATATGTATTAGTTGAGGGCATGCTTAGATTAATAAATTTGATTAAAAGGATGTTGAGTAGAGGCCTATCGCAAGATAGGATGAGAGAGGGTGTTTTAGTCCGACGGGCTCCTTCCTCTCTCATTCCATAATCACCGGACCTGGTAATCTTTGGTTTCGCAAAAGATCAGTTTCCTTTTAAATGGTTTCTTAATTTTCCTTTTAAAAATTAAGTGGCGACTCATTTGTTTTTGAAATTGAAATTTAGAAAAGATTTAAAGAAAAGCTGTGGGTAAGTCAACCTGCGATATCCACAGGTGGGTCTCGACCAAAAAAGAATAACTTGATCATAGGACGACCAAACGTGGTCTAAGCTTTGAGTCATTCATCGAGGAGCTTAAGGGGGTTGGTAGGGTCATTTTGGCATTGACTTTACAGGTTTTGGTGACGGTTGAAAAGCCCGAGCTCGTGCGAGCTTCAATGGCCGCCGGCTATGGTAGGGGTTCTCGGGACTGTTTGGGGGTGTGTGTGGGCCTATGTATACATCAAATCCAGAGGGCGTGCGATTTTACCTTCTCGTCTTAGTTTGATCTGGTCTCGGCACGGCTTGGCTCCGGTTTCTGTCTCTAGCCTTCGGTCTCCTCCTCCTCCTCCTCCTCCTCCTCCTCCTCCTCTCTCTCTCTCTCTCTCTCTCTCTCTCTCTCTCTCTCTCTCTCAATGTGGTATGTGTGTGTGGTGTATGGGAGAGGCAGAGGGGTATGGGTTAGGGGTGTGTTTTGGTTGCTTTCTTTCCTTCTCTTTCTCTCACTCTACTCTCGGGTCTCTCTCTTCCTCCCAACTTTTCCCTCAATTTACTCTCTCAGCTCCCTCTCTAATCTGTCTATATATATATATATATATTATACCACACATACACGCACACACCAAATACATATAATATAAATATGCAATACCCAACATGCATTTAATATATACACTATACACAAAACGTGTGTATGCTTGTGTTGTGGCGGTTTGGTGAGGGAGGGGGCAATGATGTGTTGGTGAGGGGATGGGTGGCAAGGTGGCAGTGAAGTGAGAGGGTGAGGGTTGAGATCCAGTGGGTATTGAGGGTGTTCTGGTGGTAATCCAGTGGTTCTAAGGGGGCTGGGGAGTGTACTAAGCTAGATATAGGTTGTACTAAAAAGATTTTCAAAATCATGGGATGTGACGTTGCTTCGAGCCACGTGCCGTACAGCCTAGGTAATACCAGTTCTACAGGTCCGCGTGTAAATTAGTCCGGGTCTGACACGACTGTCCGGGTCCTAAAATAAAAACGTCGATTACACTAATAATCACAACTATAGTCTCGGGACTATCGGGTTCGATTAATATATATATATATATAATCTATGGTTATAATATCTAGTGATAACGAAACATATAAATTTACAATAATAAAATTTCGCGACAACGAATATAAGGTGTATCCTATAGTAATAATATAAGCGCCACGAATTATATGATAAGGTCTATAGTTATAATGTAACGATAACCAATATAAAAAATATATAATATTAATATACAGGGTCGGACTTAGCAATTAAAATCATATTAACAAAGCGATACAAATTCTATGAATATAAAAATCTTGAATGCCGTCGAATATATATACGCATATTAGTACATGCTACAGAAATAACTCAGAAGTATAGACATAAATCTGGGGATATATTCTCTATATATAGGAAATTTGCGGGTATTGCAATAAACATGTTAAATGGTCATAAACTATAGATACATAGATATTTTTGGCCATAAATGGAAAAACAATCCATCCAAATAAATTTTTCCATTTAAGATTAGTGCACAAAAGCTGTGGTTTCTAAGTTTTTATTGCATATCCCCAATTAAAGTTTTAGCCTACCATTTTGGAATTGAAACGTCTTCCAAATAATCTTTTAAAGAAAGATTAAATAGATATACACAGTGACTGTCCAATTAAAATTAAAGTTATAAAATCAAGGTAAGGGTGAAATATAATATTAATATATTTTTTATTCACTTAACATGAGTTGGGGTTGAATTTGTGGAATCTGCGAAATAACAAAATTTAGTACAACTAGGCTAATAAAATATAAATAAATGGAAATACAAACTAAAAATAAAATACTAAACATTTGACTTTGACTTCTTGTGGGGTCACAGTGGTTAAACTCCAAGAACACAAGCAAGGCCAAACCAAATCATAATCTAATTTGGGAGTGAGGTATGGATAGGGTGTGCTTGGGGCTTTGGTAGGTGATTATAATAACTGTGGCTAAAAAATATCGCATTTACTTGCAAATGATGTCTTCTAGTGAATGGAAATATTGCTATAAAAACTAGAAATTTGGAGTTTCAAACTATTTTAGGGGACAACTATAACTACTACTAGACTAAAAATATTAAATCTAAATTTTAATAGGAATATTTTACTACTACAAATTAACAAATGACCTACAAGAAAACAAATACTTCAATTTGAGAAATACAGTACACAAAGTTTTGTTACATATTTTTGAACATGAAATCATCAATTACATAAAAGCAAATTTTTACAACTACTAAAACTAGAAATGGCAAAGAAAAACTAAAGTTTCCTACTTCTAGGGACAATATGAAGAAGTGCTCACATGATAACCTCCCTAAACTATTCTGTCTCTAACAGTGTGTGTGAAGTTGTGAATGTTTGTGTTGTTAATGTCTTGCTCTCTCGTTGGCTCCTTCTATTTATAGACGCAATTTTGATGAAAATACATCATTGCTTTCATCACTTTGAATAAAGTTTGGCAATTTTTTCTTCAATCTTCGTCTCATTTTTCTTCCTTGCGTCTGATAGTTGTTGAATTGTGCCCTGCAGAAAAGATAAAGAGAGATAGAGAGAGAAGGAGAGGAAGGAAACAAAAAAATATTATATAAAAAAAAATCAACATCCAAGCATTGCTTGGATGTCATTTGTCGTCCTTTTTTTTTTTTTTTTTTGGGGGGGGGGGGGGTGGGGGGGGGTGGGGATTCTTCCTATCTTATAGCAATTGTTATTGTTTGTTACTATTTAACTTTTGACTAATAAATGGGATATACTATGGTGTGGTTGCTACTTCTTTCTTTCCTTTTATTTCACTTTATTTTTACCTAAACATATAAAATACATAAAAATATATAATTACACGCATTTGAGTGACATCATCATTAAATTATATTAAATCAAATATACATGTAAAACTAGGATTTTGGGGGATTAAATGAGCACTATATCTATTATATCGGCACATAAATGTGCAATATTCAGTGTTTGTCACTCATCCGACTGACGGATAGGATTTTCTTTAATACTTGGAGTCTCTTCAGACTCACAGATAGGATTTTCTTCCGAAAACCAGAGTCTCTAGAGGCTCACAGATAGGATTTGCTTCAAAACCCTGAGTCTCTTCAAACTCACAGATAGGATTTTCTTCAAAACCCAGAGTCTCTTCAGACTTACGGATAGGATTTATTCAAAGCCCAGAGTTTCCTCAGACTCACGGATAGGATTTTTTTCAAAACTCGGAGTCTCTTCAGACTCACGGATGGGATATCATTCAAACCCAGAATCTGTTCAGACTCACGGATAGAATTTTTTCCAAAACCCGGAGTCTCTTCAGGCTCATTGACAAACTCTAAATATTGCACATTCATGTGCCAATATAATAGACATAGTGCTCATTTAAATTCCCAAATCCCTAGTTTTACATGCATATTTTAATTAATGTAATTTAATGGTGATGTCACTCAAATGCGTGTAATTATATGTTTTTACATATTTTATATATTTAGGTAAAAATGAAGTGAAATAAAGGGAAGGAAAGAAGTAACAATCACACTGTAGTATCTCCTATATGCTTATTAAAAAATTGACAAACGTCAATTTTCCTACCTAACTAAGTCTTACAAAGGAAAGGTAAAGAAGAAAACAAAAAAATAATAATAAATAAATAAATAAAAGAGCATTCAATGCTCTGATAGATATACATATATATCTTTCATTGGCACTCTCTCTCTCTCTTATATTTTACAGATAAAGTCAAAGGAACTGTCAGAGAGGGAGGAAGACAATTGAGACAAGTGAAGAAAATTGCCATCTCGTGCCAAAGCTGACGAATGAAGTGATGAATGTATCACATAATTTTGCCTATAAAAAGAGACAAGCAGGAGAAGCATAATAAGCCTACAGCCAACAATCACAACAACACACACTGTTAAGGAGAAAATAGTTTAGGGAGGTTATCATGTGAGCACTTCATATTGTCCCCTAGAAATAGGAAACTTTAGTTTTTCTTTGCTTTTTCTAGTTCTAGTAGTTGCAAAAATTTACTTTTATGAAATTGATGATTTCATGTTTAAAAATATGTAGCAAAACTTTGTGTACTGTATTTCTCAAAATAAAATATATATTTTCTTGTATGACCTTTGTCAATTTGTAGTAGTAAAAATAGTCCTATTTAAAATTAGATTTAATATTTTTAGTCTAGTAGTAGTTGTAGTTGTCCCCTAAAATAATTTAAAATCTCAAATTTTTAATTTTTATAGCAATATTTCCATTCACTAGAAGACATATTTTGCAAGTAAATGCCAAATTTCTTAGCCACGTAGTTGTTATAATCACCTACTAAAGTCCAAAGCACACCATACCCATTTCTCACTCCAAAATTAGATTAGGATTTGGTTTGGCCTTATTTGTATTCTTGGAGTTCAACCACTGTGACCCCACAAGAATCCAAAGTCAAAGGTTTAGCATTTTATTATTGATTCAGTATTTCCATTTATTTATGTTTTATTAGCCTAGTTGTACTAAACTTTGTTATTTTGCAGATTCCACAAATTCAACCCCAACTCATGTTAAGTGAGGAAAAAAATATATTAATATTATATTTCACCATTACCATAGTTTTATAACTTAAATTTTAATTGGGCAGTCATTGTGTACATCTATTTCATCTTTCTTTAAAAGATTATTTGGAAGACAGTTTCAATTCTAAAATAGTAGGCTAAAACTTTAATTGGGGATATGCAATAAAAACTTAGAAACCACAACTTCTGTGCATTAATCTTAAATGGGTAAATTTATCTAGATGGGTTGTTTTTTCATTTATAGCCAAAAAGATCTATGTATCTATAGTTTATGACCATTTAACATGTTTATATACTATGGCTATATTGGACGTCAAAAGATTATATTTGAAATAAGAATATAATTATGTGGATTGTCAAACTATGCCTTTTGTCATTAAAAAACACCTAGCATACTCAAATAATTCATATGACAAAATTTATATTTTAAATATGTGTTTATATATATTTCTATCCACTAATGGACAGGCAATTGTGTAGTGGCAGAGTGGTGGGGACTGGGAACCGAATAACCCACGTTCGTGATGGGTCACGGTTCGAACCTGGATACTGCCCAATTGCCTTTTAATTTTTCTTTAAACCAAACGACGTCGTTTCATATCAAACCTGACACACTTGATCTGACACACTTGATATGACCCTGACTAGTGAAAGTTTATTTTTAAATAAAGAATGACTTTGTGGTCTTAAATGCCAAATCCTTTTTCAAATGCAAAAAAGTTGTGGAATCTAGTGTTGTTTTGCATATTCTTAATTCCTTTAAATCATTTCCCCTAGTTAATTAATATTTCCTGTTTTTAATAACTTTGCTTAAATATCTGTATTATTTCTATCTTTCGCTATTATTAAATCCAAAAAGTTTATCTCACAAAAATTTAGCTTTTATTTATTTTTCTTCCTTTTCTTACTAGTATCTTAGTTAATTTATTTTGCACTGTTAAAATCTTTACCATAAACTGTGATTAAAAAAATATCTTTTAATTAGTTTTATTGCAAAAAAATATAAAAACTAGTAGTTTAGTAAAACTCCACAAAATTCCATCATCTTTTATTTTCTTTTTAGTGACAAAATAGTTATTACCTATCTTTGTTTCCCGTTCCCTGTGGGTTCAACCTGGACTTCCAGAACTTTATTACTTGTACAATCACCTACACTTGGGTGTGATAAGAAAACGTGTCAATAGGATGTCGTCACTCACAAATAGGATTTTCTTCAAAACTTAGAGTCTCTTCAGACTCACGGATAGGATTTTCTTCAAAACCCGGAGTCTCTTCAGACTCACGGATACGAATTTCTTCAATACCCAGAGTCGCTTCATGTGCACAAATATGATTTTCTTCCAAAACTCGCAGTCTCTTCAGGCTCACGATTAGGAGTTTCTTCAAAACTTGAAGTCTCTTCAGACTCACGAATACGATTTCTTCAAAACCTAGAGGCTCATCTGTGAGACCTAGAACCAAATAAGGTGATTTAAATTAATTAGTAAAGCGAATGCGATGCAAAATTATATATATATATATATATTTTTTTTTTTTTTTGGGGGGGGGGGGGCATTTAAATTTGTGAAATTGGGGTTTATATTGTTAATTATTGATATTTTGGGGTCCTAAGGTGATATAGAAAAAATTTTGGGACTCAAGTGCATGTTTTAAATAAAGTTGGGATGTTAAACACAATTTTTGAATCATAAAAATCAGATTTTAAGGAGACATACGTATATCTCATTCATTGTGTGTTTTGAGAGGGTTTACAGAGAAGAAGAAGAACAACAAAAGAGTTTGAAGAATTGAAGTTTCTACAATCAAACCTTCATTTGAGCTAAAAATTTCAATTTACAAAGGGAAGAACAAGTGAGTATGTCCCTCTCTCTAGGGTTCTTTGTAATTGGGGTTTTTAGATTTTGGTTTTTGTAATATGAAATTTGATGTTTAAATTCATGTTTAGGTGTTGCTAAGATTATTCTTAGGTTATATATATGATGTTGTATGAATCTTACATGTTAAATTTGAGTTTTGAGAAAGTTTGAAAAATTGGATTTTTTTTAGGGTTTGTAAAAAATTCAAAAATTTTGAAAGTTTGGGTGTTTGAATTTGATGGGTTTTGGAGTTGTTTAAGTGTTTATATATGCTTTACATGCCATTGGGATCTTTGGCTATAAGCTTGGTAGTGAATTGGGATTTTACCATTGATGAGTTTTTGAAGCTTTCAAGAGCTTGAAGAAGAACTTTTGGGTATGTTTGAAAATCTGAGATTTGTCTAGAATTGGGTATTTTTTTTTTAGTTTGATAGATGGAATGATAATATTGGGATACGTTCTTGAATGCTAGAAGTGAATTGTGGGTTGGAAATTCATGAAATTCATTATTATGGGTTGTTTTGGATTTTGGTATTGCAAGAACAAAACAGGGGCTGATTTAGAAAGAATTAGAATTAACTTGTGAAACCAATTCTTAAGTTTTATTTCCATTGTAATTTATACTTAATAGCTTATAAATGCGATAAAACTTAATAGTTTAAGATTTCAGGTTCAGAGCCAAGTGGGAGCGAGCCAAAAGAGCCGCCGGAGCAAGTGCAGTAAATCGTTGCACTAATTTTCATAAAGACTTGAAAGACTTGAGGTAGTTTTCTGGATACCGTAATAATGTAATGTAAACATTATTTGTTGAGATTACATTTTTGTTAAATTAAAACCATAAGTGGATTGTATGAAATATATACATAGAGCATGGCACGAATATTCTATGTCATGCACGTGCATAGCAAAAGCAATAAAAATCCAAGTACCGAAAATTGGAAACAACCAAAAGAGCCGAGCGAAATGGGCCCCGGTGTGTGCGTCACTTCATTTATAGGAATGCATTGCATTAGCGTATATGTTGGTTGAATTAACTTGGATGCAGATTATGCGTTGATTTAAATGTTTTATATTGTTTTCTAGCTGTGAGCCAAGGTTTGCTCACACCCACACAAGCCATTTTGCAAGTATTGCAGTGTAGGCACCACTGTCGTGAGTCTCGAGTTGTTGTGTACATTTAGGATGTATGTGCGTTGTTTCGGATTGACTTGTTGGAGTTGTAAACTTATGTTGTAATCAGATTTATGTATGTGTACTTTGGTTGACAATTTGAGTAGTGTTTTGATGTAAATATTTGAGGTTGGGTGAGGTTTGTATATATTTTGAGTTTTGTCACCATGTTAGTACAGACCATGTGTTTGACGGATTCGTGTGATTGTTTTGGAGTTTCCGGATTTGTAAAACATGTTGCGTTCTTGAAAAAATCCATGATTTTATTTTGAATTAAAAAATAGGAATTTGTCTATGATGTTTATGGTGATGTTTAGTTGTGTATTAGAGGCCTAAAAATGATATGTTTAAAGTGGGTTGAAACATCCCTTTTGTGTTGGAAGTTTGGTGGTCTTAAAAATAGAGTTTTGAGAAGAAAAAAAATAATAATAATAAATATTGGTACGTTGGCTTTTACGGGCACAATTTTCTCTAGAAAACTCGAATTCGCACACCGCTCGAACCATTGGAACCGTGTACCAAATATTTTCTTTTTGATATAAAATTTGGGACAAAAATTTTAAATGACTTTTTTGCCCTTGGGATTAAACTTTGCATAGACTTTGTTTAGTAGTCTTTGTTTTGTTTGCATTTAGCGGGGGTTTTGGCGCGAACTGGCCACAGCGAGTCGGGACGTTACATCACGGATAGGATTTTCTTCAAAACCCGGAGACTCTGCAGACTTACAGATAGGATTTCTTGAAAACCCAGAGTCTCTTCAAACGTACGGATAAGATTTTCTTCAGAACCCAGAGTCTCTTCAGACTCACGGATAGGATTCTTCAAAACCCGGAGTTTCTTCAGACGCACAGATAGGATTTTTTTCAAAACTCGGAGTCTCTCTAGACTCACGAATAAGATTTCTTTCAAAACCCGGAGTCTCTTCAGACTCAAGGATAGAATTTTCTTTCAAAACCTGGAGTCTCTTCAAACTCACAGATAGGATTTTTTCCAAAACCCGCAGTCTCTTCAGGCTCACAGGTAGGATTTCTCAACACAAAAAAGTCTCTTCAAGCTCCCCCTCGTCTCCTTCAGTAGATGTGTATTTATAGACGAAGATTGATGTAAATTCGTCATTGGGTTCGTCACTTGAACAGGGACGAAAGGGAAGCTTGGCCAATTTTTCTTCAATCCTTGCCCAATATTTTAAATCATTCTGACAGACCTGCAGAGAGAGAGAGAGAGAGAGAGAGAGAGAGAGAGAGAGAGAAAGTCCCGTGTATTTTACATAAACATAGATATGTCATTGTCAAGGCATTGAATGCCTTGACAATTTCCTTTGTGGTTGTTCAATTTTCCTTTGTCTTTTGAGAATGGTAATTGGACTACCTAAATTCCAGTAAGCACATGGGAGATAATCCCATGTGTTTGCTGCTTCTTTCCTTTCTTTATTGCATTATTTCAACTTCATTTATACTTAAGCAATAAAACATGTAAAAGCACATAATTACAAACATTTGAGTGACATCATCACTAAATCATATTAATTACAAAATGCATGTAAAACTAGGGAATTGGGGATTAAATGAGCACTGGCACATAAATATGCAATATTCATTGTTTGTCAACAGTGTCTCTTCAAAACTCATGAATTTGATTTCTTTCGAAACCCAAAGTCTCTTCAGGCTATCAAATAGGATTTTGTTCAAAACTCGAGGCCTCTTCTGACTCATGGATATGATTTTCTTCAATACCTGGAATCTCTTCAGACTCATAGATAGGATTTTCTTCCGAAAACCAGAGTCTCTTTAGGCACACGGATAGAATTTTCTTCAAAACTCGGAATCTCTTCAGACTCACGGATAGGATTTTCTTCAAAACCTAGAGTCTCTTCAAACTCACGGATAGGATTTCTTCAAAACCCAGAGTCTCTTCAGACTCATGGATAGGATTTTCTTCAAAACTCGGAGTCTCTTTAGACTCATGGATGGTATTTCATTCAAAACCCAGAGTACCTTCAGACTCACGGATAGAATTTTCTTCCAAAACCCAGAGTCTCTTCAGGCTCAAAGACAGAATTTTCTTTAAAACATAGTCTCTTTAGACTCACGAATAGAATTTCTTCAAAACAGAGTCTCTTCTGACTCACGGATAGGATTTTCTTAAAAACTCGGAGTCTCTTCAGACTCATAGATGGGATTTCATTCAAACCCCGGAGTCTCTTCAAACCACAGATAGGATTTTTTTTCAAAACCTGGAGTCTCTTCAGGCTCACAGACAGGATTTTCTCCAAAACCCGCAGTCTCTTCAAGCTCATAGATAGGATTTCTTAAAACACAAAAGTCTCTTCAGGCTCCCCCTCGTGTCCTTTTGTAGATATTTATTTATAGACGAAGATTGATGTAAATTCGTCATTGGGTTCATCACTTAAACAGGGACGAAAGGGAAGCTTGGAAAATTTTTCTTCAATCCTTGCCTAAGATTTCAAACCATTTTGACAGACTTTCAGAGAGAGAGAGAGAGAGAGAGAGAGAGAGAGAGAAAGAAAATCCTGCATATTTTACATATACATAGATATGTCATTGTCAAGGCATTGAATGCCTTGACAATTTCCTTTGTGGTTGTTCAGTTTTCCTTTATCTTTTGAGAATGGTAGTTGAACTATGTAAATTCCAGAAAGCACATGGGAGATAATCCCATGTGTTTGCTGCTTCTTTCCTTCCCTTTATTGCATTATTTCAACTTTATTTTTACTTAAGCAATAAAACATGTAAAAACACATAATTACACAAATTTGAGTGACATCATCATTAAATCATATTAATTCCAAGATGCATGTAAAACTAGCGATTTGGGAATTAAATGAGCAATACATCTATAATATTGGCACATGAATATGCAATATTCATTGTTTGTCAACAGAGTCTTTCCAAACTCACGAATTTGATTTTTTTCCAAAGCCTAGAGTCTCTTCAGGCTATCGGATAGGATTTTGTTCAAAACTTGGGGTCTCCTCCAACTCACGGATAGGATTTTCTTCAATACCTGGAGTCTCTTCAGACTCGCAAATAGGATTTTCTTCCGAAAACCAGAGTCTCTTCAGGCTCATGGATACAATTTTCTTCAAAACCCAGAGTCTCTTCAGACTCACAGATAGGATTTTCTTCAAAAGCCGGAATCTCTTTAGAGTCACAGATAGGATTTCTTCAAAACCCGGAGTCTCTTCAGACTCACGGATAGGATTTTCTTCAAAACTCGGAGTCTCTTCAGATTCACGGATGGGATTTCATCCAAAACCCGGAGTCTCTTCAGACTCACGGATAGAATTTTCTTCCAAAACTCGGAGTCTCTTCAGGCTTACAAATTGGATTTTCTTCAAAACCTGGAGTCTCTTCAGACTCACGGATAGGATTTCTTTAAAACCCGAAGTCTCTTCAGACTCACAGATAGGATTTTTTTCAAAACCCAGAGTCTCACGAATATGATTTCTTCTAGAATTAAGAATCTATTCAGACTAACGGATAGGATTTTCTTCAAAACTCAGAGTATCTTCAGAATCACGGATGGGATTTTCTTCAATACCCGAAGTCTCTTCAAATTCACGAATATGATTTTCTTCCAAAATCGCAGTCTCATCAGGCTCATGACTAGAATTTTCTTCAAAATTTGAAATCTCTTCAGACTCACGGATAGGATTTCTTCAAAACCTTGAGGCTCATTGGACTCATAGATAGGATTTCTTCAAAGCCTGGAGTCTCTTCAAACTTACAGATGGGAGTTTTTTCAAAACCCGGAGGCTCTGCAGACTTATGAATAGGATTTTTTTTCAAAACCCAGAGTCTCTTCAGATGCACAGATAGGATTTTCTTCAGAACCCGGAGTCTCTTTAGACTCATGGATAGGATTCTTGAAAACCTAGAGTCTCTTTAGACACACAGATAGGATTTTCTTCAAAACCCGGAGTCTCTTCAGACTCACGGATAGGATTTCTTTCAAGAACTGGAGTCCCTTTAGACTTACAGATAGAATTTTCTTCCAAAACCTGGAGTCTCTTCAGGTTCACAGACAGGATTTTCTCCAAAACCTGTAGTCTCTTTTGGCTCACAGATAGGATTTCTCAAAACACAAAAGTCTCTTCAAGCTCCCTGACAAACAATGAATATTGCATATTCATGTGCCAATGTAATAGATATAGTGCTCATTTAATCCCCAAATCCCTAGTTTTACATGCATGTTTAAATTAATATGATTCCCGTGGTTTGATCTTGATGATTTTTGGACACAAGTTGCCTATGTGAGTCAAGTTTTTAACCCAAAAAGAAAATCAAGGTTTCAACGATTAGATCTCTAGGAATTGAGTAGAAACTAGACGTCACTCAGAGACTTGCAACTCTCTGTCCAGAGATTTTTTTGATTTTTTAAAAATAGTAAAAAAATCATAATTGATCTAATCTTTCTATGGTATCTTATTAACACATCAAACTTCATATAAAAAATTATTTGGGGTCAAAAATGTTTGATTAAGGTTCTGATTTACTCATTTCAAAAGGATGTTGCTGTTCTGAAACTCTGGACAGATTTTTATTGTTTCCCAAAAATCATGACCAAACCATTTTAAGCATGGAATTTTGTTAAAACAAAAAAAAATGATGTGGTAGAAATTTGAGTTATAGACATTTTCCCATTGGTTTCATTCAGTTCCAACGGTTCGATGTTTAACTAAAAATCCTTGATCAAAAGTGGTCATTGAATTCACTGCACCATTTGTCAAGTTCAACTTTATTTGTTAACCCCAATTATTAAACCATAGAGTTGGGTTTAAACCGAACCATTCTTTCCTACCATTTGATGGTCATTGGAGACTAAGGATACTCATATAGATTTCAATGAAGTATGAATAAACTTCACAAAATCCCAAGACAATAAATCTAAACCATGGAAATAGACTTAGATTTACACTACTTCTCCTACCATTTGTTGGTCATTGGAGACTAGGGATACTTAAACTTGTGGGTTTTGATGAAGTATGAAGAGATACTTCATCAAAACCCCAAGGTAATGAATTTGAACTATGGTAAAAGTTTGAACTCATTGACTCAATACACTAATATCAACCTCAATCCTCTCATGAGTCATGAGTTCATAAGAATATTGAGGGATTCTAAACACATGGATTCAAGTAAGACATTGAAAGCCTTATGAATCTAAAAAAAAAGACATAGTTAAAAGAAAAGAAATCAAGGTTCAAGGAACATCAAACTCCAAGATTCATTCAAACTTTAATTTCAAGGCTATTTTGATCCAACTAATGAAATAAGAGTTCAATCACAATACATGTGGTGTGTGATGAAATGAGGTGGGAAGAGAGGTTTTGAAAATGTGTAAAAGGTCCTAAGCATCTATGTATTGTGATTGAACATGGGTGTTAAACTAAGTGATTTAGAGTTTAACTCTAATTATCCTCAACTCCTTTTGTTGCTTTGAAATCTTCCAAGAATGATGATCATGCTCTTCTTCTTCTAATTCAACTTCTCTCTTAATTTAGAAAAGTTTTGAAAGAGAATCAATATTGGGATCCTAACATTCTAAAATTCTAAGTATATCTTAATGGGATACAGATCCTTTATATATAGGCAATCTTTAGAGGGTTATTTTGGGAAATTCGTAGCCAAAACCCTAATTTCAGCCGCCTTTTGATGGTATAAACCGACCTACTTTTGGACAGACTGTCATAAAAATATGGCACTCTCTGGAGATGGAAGCGGCACTCAGTGATTGCCGATGCGGCAGTCACTGATTGCCGAAACGGCATTCAGTGAATGCTGATGCGGCATTTAGGGAGTACCGCAGACAACTACACAGACTGCCATTTTTTTTTCCATAGAAATCCATTTTTCACGACATTTGACGAAATTCGCGGCACTCATAGAATGTCGTCCGGCACTCCATAGAGTGCCACAACGGCAATCCGAGACTGTCGCAGATTCTATCATGTGCTGTTTTACTCTATTTTTTTCTTTTTCTCTCTTTTCTTTTTTGTTTTAAATTGAAAGAGCCTTCGGAAGAGCTTGAATCACCTTTGGAAGTCTTGGATTAGTCGGACGCTTGTCATCATCGGATCTTAAAGGTAATACTCCCCTTAATTCGACGCTAGGTCAAAATTGGGGTGTCTACAGGTGGTGGGTACCCATAAAGGGCTTCGAAGGTGTGATCTTGAGACTAGTTTAGTGATGGGTATTGTACTACCGTTCTGTAAGTGATAACCATTGATGCCATTTCTTTGGTTTGTCCATACTCATAGCTCGTATGTAGTTCTCCAAGCATTGGTTGAGTCTTTTGGTTTGACCATCAGATTGAGGGTGATAGGCTGTTGAGTATAAGAGTTTGAAAAGATTATGCCAGAATATACTGAGGAATAGCCAATACAATGGTAGAAGGCAAGCCATGTAGTTTATGGATATTTTCAAACAAAATTGATGCCAGCTGAGTGGCAATGAATGGATGGATTAAGGAAACGAACTGACCACATTTGGTGAGCCTATCCACTATGACCCAAATTATGTCCTTATCCTTAGACTTAGGCAACCCTTGAATGAAATCCATGGAAATGTCATTCGAAGGTTGAGAAGGTATTGGTAAGGGTTGAAGCAGACCAGGATAGGTTACAGTCTTAGATTTGCTTCTTTGACAAGTGTCATAGCTTGCAACTCAACTCTTGATATCAGTCTTCAAATATGGGCAGTAGAAATAACTACTATGTTCCCAATCGTCCTGAATGTCCACCAATTCTAGAGTTATGAACTTCTTTCAACATTTGATGCTTCAGCTTCCCTTGATCTCCCACATACAACTTGCCTTGATATCTCAAAAGTCCACTAGTAAAGGAATAACCTTGTAGACTATGTGGATTTACCAATGACTGGGAAATAATTTGCTACACCACAAAATCTTCCTGGTAGGTTCTAATTAATCCTTGTGCCATATGGGCTGCACTATAGAGATGCCCTAGAGCTACTCAAAGGCAAATTCCAGCATATCATCTCCAGTAAAAGGAGTACCATGATCAGCCGTGATGGTTTGTGGTAATCCAAACCTATGAATGATATTTTCCTTAATGCACTTAATTACTTCATTCTGATTGACTGATTTAAGTGGAATAGCCTCTACCCACTTGGTAAAATAATCAGTAGCCACTAGAATATGTGCATGTTTTTTTTATGAAGGTGGACTGATCTTTCCAATCATGTCCATCGCCCATCCTCGAAATAGCCATGGTTTGATAATGGACTGAAGGTTGACAGTGAGCATATGTTGAATTGGCCCATGTCTCTGACAAGCCTGACAACCCTTGGCAAAGTTGATATAATCCTTTAAAATGGTAGGCCAATAGTAATTATATCTCCTTATTAACCATCTCATTTTTGTCCCAGCCTGATGAGCCCCACACAATCCACTATGTACTTGCTTCATCAGTCTCAATGCTTTTATTTTACTGAGACATTGCAACACTGATTCATTCGTCGATTTTTTAAATAACTCACCATCATCCAGGAAGTAGTGCACCGCTTTTCTTCTGATCTTGATATCAGTATGCATATTAGGATTCTCTAAAAACTTAATGATTGGTTCCCTCCAATCATCCTCATCAACCTGAAGGGGCATACCATACTCAATGTCCTCCTCCTCTATAATTGACGACTTAGATCTTTTTTCGACCGTAATCATCCCTTGGAAGACGTTTGTTAGGATCTTAAGTCCTGAAGCAATCTGAGTCAATTCGTTGGCCTCTTCATTTTCTTCTCTTGGCACATATTGCACTGCTGACTCGGAAAAATCGTCTATCAGCCTTAATGCAATTGTATGATACCTTTCTAAAATGGTATAATGCACTTTATATTTTTTCCCCTAGCTAATTGATTATTAATTGAGAATCTCCAACCAATTTCATAATCGTGTCCTTCATTTTGTATAAAATTTTAAGGCCAATGATCACGGCCTCGTATTCAGCCTGATTGTTGGAACATTTAAAATTGAATATAAATGAAAATTGTGTCTTTTTCCCACATGGGGATGTAAGGATATCCCTGCCCCTGCTGACTCTTCAGTACTGAATCCATCGAACCATAATACCCATGGGGTAATAGATATGTATCCAATTTCAACCCCTTTCAGGATTTCAGGACTTACATCCAGGCAAGGATGATCAACCAAGAAATCAGCCAGGACTTGTCCCTTAATAACTTTCTGGGGGACATATTGCAAGTGAAATTCCAATAATGTTAAGGACCATTTTGCCACTTTTCCAGTGATAATTGGTCTTGACAACATGTATTTAATAACATCAGTCTTACACATGACTTCCACTTTTACATGCAGCATGTAATATCTTAACTTAATATAAGAAAAGAACAAAGCCAAACAAAACTTTTCAATTAATGTATATCTTTGTTCTACATCAGTCAGAACACGGCTCAAATAATAAACCACATGTTCTATGCCTCTATTATTAATTTGAACCAGCAGACTTCCAATTGAATCATTAGAAGCTGAAACATACAATCTGAAAGGCTCATTTGGCTTAGGAGAAACTAAGACCAGTGGCTTGGAAAGATATCCCTTGATTTGCTCAAAAGTCAACTGATGCTCCTGTCCCTATATGAATTCTTTCTCAGCCTTCAATTTTAACAGTGGACAAAAAACCTTAGTCTTGCCTGCACAGTTAGAGATAAAGCAGCGCAAAAAATTAATTTGGCCAAGCAATCTCTGTAATTGTTTCTTGTTGGCTGGTGGTTTAGCCTCTATGATGACTTTGGCTTTATTTTTGTCAACTTCGATTCCCCTTTGGTGAACTAGAAAACCTAGAAAATTTCCTGCTGAGACACCAAATGCACATTTTAAAGGATTCATTTTTAATTGATGGCATCTCATTTTTTCAAAACTTTTTGTCAAAAACTTTATGTGGTCATCAAAAGTTGATTTTACTACCACGTCATCTATATAGACTTCCATCCATTTTCCAATCATGTCGTGGAATATGGAATTCATTGCGCATTGGTAAGTTGCCCTAGCATTTTTTAATCCAAATGGCATCACCACCCATTCAAATGTTCCAATTGCCCCTGGACATCGAAACGCTATTTTTCCAACGTCATCTCTAGCTATAAAAATTTGGTTATAGCCAGAGTGTCCATCCATAAAGCTGAGGATCTCATGCCCGGATGCATAATCCGCCAACATATCCGCAATGAGCATAGGATACTCATCTTTTGGAGTGGCTTTATTGAGATCTCTAAAGTCTATGCATATTTGTAATTTTTCATTCTTTTTCATAACGGGAACAATATTTGAAAGCCAATCAACATACCTGGTTATACGGATGAATCCTGCCTTCAATAATTGCTCCACTTCTTCCTTGACTTTCAGGATGATCTCACTTGCCATTCTTTTTGGGGTTTGCTTGTAAGGCTTATATCCTGGCTTTATTGGGAGTTGATGTTCCACCAGACTTCTATCCAACCCAGGCATTTCATGATAATCCCAGGTGAAATAGTCTTGATATTGGATCAACAAATCAAGCAATTTTTCCTTAAAATCCATTAAAATGAGTTGACTTATGAATGTTATTCTCTGACCATCTACCCCTCCCAAGTTAACTTCTTCTAACGGATCTTGGACCTCTGCCTTACCATCGTCCAACTTAGATGGGGCATGTGGTATTTCAGACTCTTAAATGTGGTCTAGTATATCTTGATCAGTCTCTTCCTTCACACAATTTGCTAGACACACTGATTTTTGGACTTGTGCCTACACATCATCCTAAATTAGGCGCATGATGTCAAGATAAACCTCAATGTGATGTTCGTCCATTAAACTATATTGACAGTTTTAGCATATTCATGGCAACCTCCACTTATTGTGGGAACGATCCCCTTAGGACGGCCATTACTTCCATGTCATAGAATTTAGCTTCAGCCAGATGAGCCTCTACTAGAAATAGTTTCTCATCAGCTTCGACGATTTCTGGCTCATCTTCTTCTTCATTCCAAAAAACCAAACACTGGTGCAAAGTAGATGGCACACACCACGCGGTGTGAATCCAATCACGACCAAGCAAAGCATTATAATGAGAAGTAGTATTTACCACAAAGAATGACATTAAGGTAGTCCTTCTTTCAATGGACACTCTGACTAGGAGTACACCCTTTGGCCGGACTGATGCCCCAGTTAATGGAGGCTCCATTGTCTACTAGTACTTTGGACACTGGTACACCATTAAAATTGGCCTTCACATATAACGGTTTCAAGTGTTTGGTCATTCCAGCATTTGGCTTATCAAACACGATAGCCATTTTTCGTTTTGATTCTGAAATTGGCACATTATGAACAAAGGATCTCAGCGCTGGAGCTTCCTACTTGATGCACACTATAGGCTCTAAATCATCATTAACGTCTCCTTCTAAACCATCAAGCTGGCCATCATGAAACATGAAATCCTGTGGAATTGTATACAGCATGTTGTCGTAGAAGGATAATGATGATGGTCCTATCTGGAAGGCCACATCTTGTTCCATGTTTACACTTTCTGACTGGCTTGAATCTGGGAAATCGACTATTTATTTAGCCTCAGTTTGGATTTGATCGCTCATAAGAGTTTCATCATCTTGAGATAAGTTCCCTAACTCATATTGGGCAAGGTTGTCTTCATCTTCTGAGTGGTCAGAGCATGAAAGGGTTACCGGTTGCTCGGCTTCAGTCTTGGTCTGTCCTCTTGAGGGATTCTCATCATCCTGATCCAAATTTCCAAGCTCAGACTGATCAGGGCTATTATTGTTAATGGGCTGGCAATCCATCTATTTTACGGTCGCCAATTTATCAAATTCTGAAAAAACATCCCCCATTTCTTTAAGGTCACAGTTTGTCTTGATTTCATCCCGATTCCTCAGGTTTTCATCAATTTTGCGAAACCATTGGTTAGACCTACCTTCAAATCTTCGAATAAATGGTTGCTTTTTCATTTGAGCAGCCTTTTTCCGTAACATGAGCCATTTTGGGTTCGAGTTAAAAATGACGAGTCCTGTGCTAAGGGAACTTAGGATGCTAGACGTACATACAATGCCCATCTTGTGGTACAAGTGGCAACACCATTCTCGGCTTGGTATTAGGATATGTGGCTGGCTCCGAACCTCTTTTTTGCCCTTGACTACTTAAACCTGTGACTTGAGTCTATAAATGACGATTCCTCTGTCTCTTTGGCTTGCCTTGCCTACTTGTTTGGGGCATCATCACCTCTTTACCCTTGTCTAGCCTATTCTTATTCAGTGTGACCTGAAAACCTCCTAGTCGTTGGACCACCCTACTCTGATTACTTTGTTTTCTAAGGGCTCCTCCAATATCATCATCCTGTTTCTGGAGTGGTACTGCCAGCCTCTCTGCGTAACTGATACAGAGAATTAGTTGTTCGTTGGCCTCTGCTAATTCATCTAAAGACTTTCTTATCATAATGTATGATTCATAAGGATTAGGAGCATGGTAATACACTCCAGCCCTGCTCTCGAATGGCAGTTCCTCTGGATTGAGGCTTCTAGATTAACCTTTTGGCCTTGAAATTTCACTTTTCACCCTCTCTGTTGTAGAAGCACTTTTAATCTGCCATTATTATTTAAGTGGCTTTGTCATGTTGGTAAAATCAGCTAATACCATATTGACATACGCTTCAGCCACAACGAGTTTTTGTCAACCTGCTGCATAGGTCTATCATTAGGGAATTTTATTGTTCCATTTTTTATCCACTTTTGTATGGACTCACGAAATATTGTACAATTATTAGCACTATGAGTCCATTTATTATGCCATTTATAAAAAGTTTTTCCTTTCACTTCATCGTTTGATGGCAAATCATGTGTCAGTTTTATCAGCCCTGGTAATATCAAAATCATATTTTTTTATTAGGCTTATCAGTCTGATTGGTGGTATTCTTGTCTTGAGCTTGGGTTGGCTTACGTAGGACATCACACACGAATGGCTTTTGAGTGGCTATTTTAGCGGCAGTGCATTCGTATGTGCTCTCATTTTCCTCACCAGCCTGACTTTCATCCTCGATTTCCACTAAGTGTGCAGGCTGATGATGTCCCTTGTAATACACACCCCTTGTATGATTTTTCTTTTGATTTTCTTCGTCCACCACTTTCTCGTATCATGCCAGAGTATCAACAATGTGGCACAAGTTAGTGAACTGCTGACCCACAAATTGCATTCTAAGTGTAGATTTTAAATTATCAACGGCTAATCGCACATACTCTTCCTCTGGTAACCTAGCCCTACACTTATTTCGTGCAGATTTAAACCTGGTGATGAATGTTTCTACATTCTCTCCTACATTTTGTTTTAATCTAGCCAAATCAGCAATGGTTACATCTGGATCAGTCTGATAAAACTGACTATGGAAGTTCCATTCCATATCTTGCCAATTTTGGATAGAGCCTGTGGGAAGATTCACATACCGCGTGAAGGCTGGTCCAGTAAGGGAATTGGAAAACAACCTTAATTGTAACATATCATTATACTAAACCTCACCACATTGTGCCGTGAAACAAGAAATGTGCTCTAAGGTAGTTTGCCTATCCCTACCAGAAAATAAGGTGAATTCAGGTATCCTAAAATATCTCGGGAATTCAAACATCCTATCAATAAAATCTGGATATGGTTTCTGGTACTGCGGGCGTATAGGAGCCCTAAACACTCCTCCAAACTATGTTCTTAACTGGTCATTAACCTACTCCCTAACTTGCCCATATACATGTTCCCTGATTACATCTATTACCTCGTCTCTATTGACCCCCAACGAAATATGGCCCTGAATATCAAGATGATAGGGATTACGTACCTCATTTCCAGTAGGCTGATGGATTAGAAAATTAGGAATTCCATTGCGCATTATAGGTGGCGGATATTGAACTCCAATTGGCGCTATTGGTTGCTGGTATCCTCCATTGTGCCCCAATAATGGTCTAAGCTGCCCTCCAGTCTGCACTGCAAAGTATTGCTGCCCTCCAGTCTGCATTACAGAATGTTCCTGCCCCCCAGTTTGCCCTGTTGGCTGATAACACCCCCCAGACTGATAGGTTTGCGCTTGGGACGAACTTGCTAAGTGTGTCCCTGGTTAGACAAATGCACTTGTGTTTAGTATCGGTGACTAAGTTGAGAACCCTCCCATGGAAGAAACAGCAGTATGTGGGTGAGAACCCTCATAAGAACTAGGCTAATGGACTAGAACCATCATTTGTCCAACTGGGAATTCAGGGCTAATATTTGTGTTAGGACCATTCAGTGGCTATTGAACACCCGTAAGCCCCAGATTCTGTCCCACTTGACTCTGTTGGTTGTTGGATCTTGATGTATGGTCAAACATGCCTAATCTAGGATGAGTTAAAAATCCAAGCACTGTAGGCCAGGCTAGAACCTTCACATTCCCATAATTTAGTTATGGAGCCTGATTTATAAGAATCTGCACAGACTCTTTTTGGGCGCTGCCTTTCAAAGAAGAAACTGGACCAAATTTTTCAGTCGTGTATGACATTTGCCAGTCAATGCTCTTGGTAATCTGGTCTCCCATCTTCTGCATCATGTCCGTAAATGGTTTCACAATTGTGGATGTTTGCTATGAATTGGCTTGAAGCCAATCATGCAGCGCACTGTCCAAATTGAAATGCATTGTTGATGCATATTCTTTTAGAGCCTGCTAGCTGGTCCACTTGCAGTGGCCTCGACATTTCCAGGCAGTTGTTGGGGTGATTCATGACTGTCATTGTGAGACTGATCACTCCCTTTAGCTCATTCTTCCACTATCGGCGCATCCATCTCTGGTAGCGCTATGACCTCTTTATCTTTTGACAAGTTTTTTCTTGGTGGCATAATGAATTGCTCAATTTATCCCTCTGTCCCACCATGTGTGCCAAAAATTGTATGGCAATTTATATATATATATGCGGGTGTGCTAGACAAATGTCCTCTTTAAAATGAAAGATTTGACAAATCAGACGAGTTGAGAAAAATAGAGGAACGAGATTTCTCTAAAATAGGTTCAAATTACCTTAACCAAAGATTAAGGACTTGGGATGCGAGATAAACTAAGAGTACTATATTAGCTTGAAGGAAAACAAAGTATGAATTCCTTTAAACCATTTGAAGCACAATCAGAAATGAAATACAGAAATACTCCTAAATAAACTGATAAGTAAAGACAAAAGAAAGTACATGATAAAAGATAAAGATAATGCTAAGTGTTCTTGATCTCTGGGATCTCTTCCTCTTGTTGCTTCATTCCTTAAAATAGGTACTAGCAATGGTAACCGCTTCTTCCACGCTAAGAAACTACCCACTATCTCCACGATCTTATAATAATGGGCCTCATTCAAATCCATGCTTATTACCGCTTTGTATTACACGTGTCGCTCATTGGGCTCAGGGTAACCACCAATAACTGCCCTGCCAGTGACGTGGCTTGAGTCCTTGATACTGGTGCTGTCACGTCACATCAGCCGGATTCCTCATCAACCTGCCTTTCATGCTTTGCTCCTTCTCAGATTTGGTGGGCTCCACTTTGAATATTATTTTGTGGTACAAACATATAGCCATCAATTCCTTCTTGTAGGCTGATAAACCCAAATGTCTAGGAGCCCGAGCCTTACTGAAATATGCTAGAGGTCTGTTTTGCTGGATTGAGACTTCTCCAATGCCATTATAGTACGCATCATACTCTACTATGAATGGAATGACAAAATTGGGCACGACAAGTTCTGGCTCCTTGGTTATAGCTTGTTAAAGATGATTTAAAACCTTCTCAGTAGCTTCCGACCAAAAGAACTTTCCATTTTGTAGTAATTCAGTCAATGGTTTGCTGATAACTCCATAACTTTTGACAAATTTATGATAATACCCAGTCAGGCCTAAGAATCCCCCTAAGGCCTTCATAGATTTAGGGCTAGGCCACTCTAGCATGCATTGCAACTTGCTTGGATCAGCTGCTACTCTTTTACCACTGATAATATGGCCCAGGTATTCAATGTTATTGAGGGCAAAATCACACTTTGATCTTTTTGCATAAAGCTGGTAGTCTTGCAAAAGTTGGAGTGTTGTCTTCAAATGATCTACATGCTCATCATTACTTTTGCTATAGACTAATATATCATCAAAAAATACAAGAATGAACTGCCTAAGATGGGATTTAAAAACACAATTTATGAGGGACTGAAATGTGGCAGGTGCATTAGTTAAGCCAAAAGGCATAACTTTGAATTCATAATGACCCTCATGAGTCTTAAAGGTAGTTTTGGGAATATCTTCTTGTTGAACTCTGACCTGGTGATAACCATATCTAAGATCTAGCATCGAGAACCAATAAGCTCCACCCAATTCATCAATAACTGGGATGGAAAACTTATCTTTTACTGTGATGTTGTTGAGCTGTCTATAATCAATGCAAAGCCTCCATGAGTTGTCTTTATTCTTTTCCAAGAGGGTTGGAGAGGCAAATAGGCTACTGATGGGGCTGATCACTCCTGACTGTAGCATCTCTATAACTTGTTTCTCAATTTTTTTCTTCTAAAATGAGGGTACCTATAAGGCCTCGCATTGACTGATGATTGCCCTTTCAATAGTGGAATATGATGATCAAATTCCCTTTTTGGGAGAAGTCCTTTTCATTCTGAAAAAACATCTAAAAATTGTTGCAGCAATTGACTAATAGCCATAGGAATCTCAGTGTTTGAAAAATTTTCTGCTGAAATGGAATAAAATTGATAGGCTACCAATTTCTCATTCATATTACAAAGCTTTAACATACTCTCTCCATTAATGAACTTCATAGTGGCTTCTTTGTATGCCCCTTAAGTGTGACTTCCTTACAATAACTTCTGAGCTTAATGGGCATATTATCCAAATCAAACATAATAGGACCATTTTCTTTCATCCATTGAACCCCAAGCACCATGTCACATCCTTCTAATGGCCGCAATCTAACCTCAGTTTGGAGTTTGAGTCCTTGAATTTCCCATAGGAACATAGAACATTTTGTAGAGCACGCCATGTTATCCCTATTAGCTACTGTGACTTTTAACTAGCTAGTTGGCTGAACCAGACACCCTGTTCTCTTGGCCGTAATAGGATCCAAAAAATTATGTGTGTTCCCTGAATCTATCAAAATTATTAACCTTTGAGCCTCAATGTATGATGATTAACTTCACCAAAAAGGGCATTAAAAGAAATAGTTACCTCAGGAGGTACTTCTTCAGTGGTTCTAGTAGCTACTTCAATCTGATCTAATTTTTCATTAACCTCTTCTAACTCTTTTTCTACACCAAATATCATAAATAAAAAAAATAAAAATAAAAATAAAAGATGTCTGTTCTTACACACTTGCGCTTGTGTTGTTTGACCCTGGTCCGAACTATGTCTCAGTTTGATTCCAGAAAGGATACGTAGGTAGCTCACCGTTGAGCACGACCAACCTGAACCATTCGCGCAGCCATTTTTTGGAATGCATTTTGTTTTTACCTAAATTCGGCAATCTGGTCAAATGCTTGTCTTCACACAAGCTTCAACATTCACTTGTGACACGTGTTGCTCCACAAGCTCTGTCAAAGAGGGGCAAACTGTAGACACCCCGATTTTGACCTAACGCCGAATTTAGGGGAGTATTACCTCTAAGATCCGATGATGACAAATGCCCGACTAATCGAGGACTTCCAAAGGTGATTCAAGCTCTTCCGCAGGCTCTTTCAATTCAAGACAAAAAAGATGAGAAGAAAAAGGAAAATAGGAAAAAACGGCACATGGTGAGGGTTGCGGCAGTCACGGGCTGCCGTTGCGGCACTCTATGGAGTGCCAGATGGCATTTAGTGAATATCGCAAATTTTACCAAATGCCATGAAAAATTGAATTTCCATAGAAAGCGAAAGTCCCTGGAGTTGTTCGCGGCATTCTCTGAATGCCGGCGTGGCAATCATTGAATGCCGGCGCGGCATTCATCAAGTGCCATTCCAGCACTCACCAAGTGCCGCTTCCATCTCCAGTGAGTGCCGCATTTTTGTGACTGCCAGCTATGAGATAGTACGCTTGTACCCTTAAAAGGACATCCAAATTAGGGTTTCTTGCTGTGAATTTACTGGAATACCCTCTCAAAGTTTGCCTATATAAGAGAGGTGAATATCCCATTTCAAGGGATCTTCTCTTTGACTTGTGTTCAAAGAGAGAATAAAGAGAAAGAGAAGGCTTAACCAAATTAGGTTAGCCCACACTTATATATATATATCAATCGTATATTCAAGAAAATTACAAAAATACCCTTAATACTAATACTTATATTCTAACACTCCCCCTCAAGCTGGAGCATAGATATCTATCATGCCCAGCTTGTTACAAAGATCATAGAACGATCCTCTATTTAGTGCCTTGGTAAGAATATCTCCTAGTTGCTCACTAAACCTAACAAAAGAAGTAACAATTTCCTTTCTCATAATATCTCTGATAAAATGACAATCAACTTCAATATGTTTGGTCCTCTCATGAAACACTGGATTACTTGCAATGTACATAGCTGCTTGATTATCACAATACATCTTCATAGGTTTACTACTTGGAAATCCCATCTCTTGCAGAATAGTCTTCACCCATAACAACTCACACGCAGTATGAGCCATAGCTCTATACTCAGCCTCTGCACTTGATCTTGCAACTACATTTTGCTTTTTGCTCTTCCAACTAACGAGATTTCCACCAACGAACACACAAAACCCTGATACTGAACGTCTATCAGGACTGTCTCCTGCCCAACTGGCAACTGAGAAACCAACTATCTCCAAATTATCTGAAGGCTTCAACACTAAGCCTTTACCAAGGGCACCTTTTAAATACCTCAATATACGACACACTGCCTCCCAATGTGATAACTTAGGACTCTGCATAAACTGACTAACAACTCCAATAGAGAAGGTGATATCATGTCGAGTTACAGTTAAATAAATCAACTTACCCACAAGTCTTCTATACCTTCCAACATCATTGAAGTCTTCTCCATCATCTTTACTAAACTTAATATTTGAGTCCATTGGAGTGTCGACAGGATTTGAACCCATCAATCATGTTTCATCTAGAAGGTCAAGGACATACTTTCTTTGGAATAAGAAAATTCCTTCCTTAGACCTTGCTACCTCAATACCCAAAAAATAATGTAGTAGCCCCAAATCCTTCATATGAAAATGCTTACTTAAATGAGATTTCAATAACTGTATACCTTCACTGTCACTGCCGGTAATCACTATATCATCCACATAAACTACTAGAACTATCGTACCTTTCTCACAGTGTCTCACAAAAACTGAATGATCAGAACTAGTTCTTCTCAACCTATATAAACTAGCTACTTGGCTAAACTTGTCAAACCAGGCCCTTGGAGACTGTTTAAGGCCATAAATGGATTTCTTCAACCTACATACTTTATGTGACTCCCCCTGAGCAACACACCCAGGAGGTTGCTCCATATACACTTCCTCATGTAGGTCACCATGAAGAAAGGCATTCTTTATGTCAAGTTGATGTAGAGGCCATCCCTCAGTAACAGCAACAGACAATAAAATGCAAACAGAATTGAGACGAGCTATAGGGGAAAAGGTTTCAAAGTAATCCACACCAAAAGTCTGAGTGTACCCTTTAGCAACCAAACGAGCTTTCAACCGTTCGACAGTACCATCCGGATGATACTTAACCACATAAACCCAATGACAACCTACAACATGTTTCCCAGAAGGAAGATCAGTTAACTCCCACGTACCATTTTTGGACAACGCCAACATCTCATCATCCATAGCACTCTTCCAACCCGGAGAAACCAATGCCTGAGTATAAGACTGAGGTACAGAGACTGAAGATAAAGTACTAACAAAAGAGCGCAGTGAAGATGATAAATGAGAATACGAAACAACCTGATCAATAGGATGGTGAGTGCAAGAACGAGTACCTTTTTGAAGAGCAATGGGTAGATCATGAGATTGAGGAACCTCAGCCGAAGTGGATGAAGATGGAGGTGGAGCTGGCGGGTCATGAATACTGGATGGCTTGTCACAACGATGATACACCTGCAAGGGAGGAGAACTAGGAGGAATGGGTAAAGGAATAGTGGATGATGGAGCAAGAACATCAACATCCAAGGAAGCACCGGAGGACAAAAAAAATGATGTACCTTCAAAGAAGGTGACATCTGCACTAATCACATAACAACGACTCTGAGAATTTCAGCATTTATAACCTTTTTGAGTGTGTGAATATCCCATAAATATACATTTGGTGGCTCGAGGATCCAATTTATCATGACCAGGAGTAAGAACATGAACAAATGCAACACAACCAAACACACGTGGTGGTAAGATAAACAATGATCTATCTGGATAGAGAACAGAATGAGGAATGCCACCACTAAGAACAGATGAAGGCATTCGATTAATAAGATAACAGGCAGTGAGTACAGCATCCCCCCAAAATTGTTTAGGAGCATGCATGTGCAACATAATTGTTCGGGCAACCTCAAGAAGGTGTCTATTTTTTCGTTCAGCTACCCCATTCTGTTGTGGAGTATAACCATAAGAGGATTGATGAATTATCCCCTGAGAATCATAATAGGACTGAAGAGGTCCTTTAACATATTCCAAAGCATTATCAGATTGTAAAATACAAATAGTGCAATCAAACTGAGTCATAATCTCTTTACAAAATAATTGAAAATTTGAAGAAATATCTGAACGTTCTTTCATTACAAATAACCATGTCATCCTGGAACAATCATTCATAAAAGACACAAAATAAGAAAAACCTAATAGACTCTTATGTCTAGACGGACCCCAAACGTCGGAATGAACCAACTCAAAAGGAGTGGCCCAGCGATTATTTTTACGTAAAGGAAAAGACACCCTATGATGCTTACCTAACTGGCAAGCCTCACACTCTAAACTAGACATAGACTTAAAGGACGGAAAAACCAACTACAAGGACTGTAGTGAAGGATGACCCAGACGGCAGTGCCATTGATGTGGTGAAATAGTTGTATGTAAAGCCGTCGATTTATTCGCTATTGAATGTTGTTCCAGGTAATAAAAACCATCTCGCTCACGACCTCCACCAATCATCTTCTTCGAGCTGAGGTCCTGAAAAACACAATGAGAGGGATAAAATGTTACAGAACAATTTAAAGATTTAGTAAGTTGACTGACCGATAGGAGACTAAAGGGAAATTGAGAAATATAATTTACAGATGACAATGAAAGAGATCAGGTGGGAGAAACAGGACCATGACCAATAATAGGACAAGAGCGTCCATCAGCTAAAACAATAGAAGGCTGTGTGGGTGGACTAAGCAATTGTGTAAATACATTGGACTTACCAGTCATATGTGCCGAAGCCCCTGAGTCGATGACCCATGGTGAAGGAGCAGATGAAGAAAAACACGCAATATTACCTGACTGTGCAAAACCAGCAGTACTAGACAAGGATTACTGCTGTTGCTGTTGGATTAAGGCATTGTATTCCTCGCGGGAGAGAGTGATAGACTCATTTGAAGATGCTACGGCAGGTGGAGGAGTACTAACTTCCTGTTGAAACCTAGAAGCATTGTCAGAAGAGTACAGGGCTAGATTAGGTGAGGTCTCCCACGGGTTACCATAGATATCATAACACCTATCCACAGTATGATTGTCACCCCCGCAGTGTGTGCAATAAAGAGAACCACAGCCTCTACCAAAACCACGACCACGTCTCTGAGGACCTCTTCGTCCTCGATTACCATTAAACATAGGAGGGGAATTGCCAAAGCCACGACCACTGCGACCGCGATTATTACCAAAAAAATTACCACGACAACGAAAGGCCCCTCTATATCCCGTAGATGTAAGAAGTGCAGAATTTTCTATCCCAACAGGCTCAAAAGAGATGGAGGAGGAAGACTCTGTAGTAACGCGAAGCACACGAGAATACACATTGCTCAAGGATGGAATACTACCATCACCGGCCAAAATCTGTAACTTAACAGACTGAAGATTCGAATATAAACCAGATAAGAACTTGGAGACATAAAATTCCTCTCGTTGCTTCTTGATAACGTCAACATCATTAGTGATAGGATGATACTGATTCAACTCATCCATGAGTCCCTTAACTGTACTATAGTATTCACTAACTGGCTTATCACCCTGTTGAAGCAAAAACAAATTTTGATATACCTCATAAACACGAGAAACATTCTTTTCCATAGAAAACGTCTCATGAACAGACTCCCAAATCTCTTTGGCTGAGGACAAGAACATGACACTCGAACACACAGTAGGTTCCATACTATTCCACAACTAGGACATAACCACATAATTCTCAGACACCCAATCTTCATAATCCTTACTATCCTTAGTCGGAGCAACAGACTCAATATATTTCAACTTCTTCCTAGCCCCTAAGGCGACTTTCATAGCTTGAGCCCACAACAAGTAATTGGTCCCATTCAACTTAGTAGTGATAATTTGCATACTCACAACATCGGACGAAGAAATAGAACCTTTTTGTCAGCCATATCAACCAAAAACAGTAGGAGTCTTATACCCAATAACAAAGGAAAAATACTAATAACAAACAAGAAGCAACATCAACACCAATAAACTCAAACGGAACTAACCAATAAGGTCCATAAAGGGACCGAGACAACACGAACAAAGAAACCACCAATCAAAATTGCCTAATCGAGTTCCGATGTATGCGAATATAATCCCTTGGATAGTTAGAGTTCAAGAAAGTGCAGAAATCAGATCATGAACAATGCCCGGTGAATAGTTACTGCATGAACAGTGTTTTTGGTGAACAGTGCTCAGTGAATAGTAACTGCGTGAACAGTGTTTGATGAACAGTGTTTTCAATGAATAGTAACTACGTGAATAGTAATTGCATGAATAGTGCTCACGTGAACAGTAACTGCGTGAATAGTGATGCAGCTGTGATGGTGGTGGTGGTGGTGGTAGTGGTGGTGGTGGTGTGCGGCGCCGAGAAGCCTATTCGGGTGGCTTTGATACCATGTTCAAAGAGAGAATAGAGAGAAAGAGAAGGCTTAACCTAATTAGGTTAGCCCACACTTATATATATATATATATATATCAATCATATATTCAAGAAAATTACAAAAATACCCTTAATACTAATACTTATATTCTAACAACTTGAAATAGAGAATGTTAGGATCCCAATAATGATTCTCCTTCAAAAACTTTCTAAATTAAGAGAGAAGTAGAATTAGAAGAAGGAGCTAGAAGAAGAGCTTGATCATCATTTGGAAGGTCCCAAAGCAACAAAAGAGTTAAGGATAATTAGAGGTAAATTCTAGAGTAATTAGTTTATTTACTAGTTCAATCACAATATTTAGATTCTTTTAGGCTCTTTACACATTTTTAAAAAATCTCTTCCTACCTCATTTCATCACACACCACCAATATTGTGATTGAACTTTCATTTCATGAGTTTGGATCAAAATAGCTTAGGTTTTAAAGCTTAAATAAATCTTGAAGTAGAACTTTGGTCTCCTTCCTCTTGATTATGTTTTTCTTAAGATTCATAAGACTTTCAATGTCTTACTTGAATCTTTTAAAAACCCCTAGTACTCTTATAAACTCATGATTTATGAGGGGATTAAGGTTGATATTAGTGTATTGAGTTAATGAGTTTGAACTTTTACCATAGTTTGAACTCATTACTTTGGGGTTTTATGAAGTTTCTTCATACTTCATTAAAATCCACAAGCTTAAGTGTCCTTAGTCTCCAATGACCATCAAATGGTAGGAGGAATAATTTGAGTCTAAACTTAAATCCATGGTTTAGATTCATTGTGTTGAGGTTTTATGAAGTCTCTTCATACTTCATTAAAATCCACAAGTTTAAGTGTCCTTAGTCTCCAATGACCATCAAATGGTAGGAGGAATAATTTGAGTCTAAACTTATATTCATGATTTAGATTCATTGTGTTGAGGTTTTATGAAGCTTCTTCATACTTTATTAAAATCCACAAGTATAAATGTCCTTAGTCTCCAATGACCATCAAATGGTAGGAGAAGTGGTTTGGTCATGAGTTTTAGGAAACAATGACAATCTGTCCAGAGTTTCAGAATAGCAACACCTTTTTGAAATGAGTAAATCAGAACCTCAATCAAACATTTTTGACCCCAAATAATTTTTTATATGAAGTTTGATGTGTTAATGAGGTCCCCTAAAAAGATCTAAGTGTTTCTGATTTTTTTACTATTTTTAGAAAATCATACAAAAACTCTGGACAGAGAGTTATGAAGTGCTGAGTGACGTCTAGTATTTGTCTAATTCCCAGAGATCTAACCGTTGAAATCTTGATTTTCTTTTTAGATTAAAAACTAGACTCACAGAGGCATCTAGTGTTCAAAAATCACCAAGATCAAATCATAGAAACCATGCCTTTTATTTCTTATAATCTCTTATCTGCTCTCAACAATTTTCAGAATCCTGTCACAACTTTGGCCAATCTTGTGAATAATGGCTCAAATGATATTTTCATGAGTTAAGGTTCAAACCATGCTTCAATAATGATTAGTTAATGCTTAAATCCAGAGGATAAATGATCCAAATCAATGAATAGTGCATAGCTTTATCTCGTTCATATTCATATATCAATATGCATTCATCCATATAGACTGATACTTGTAATTAGAATTCATCTTAGGTTAGGATTTATTACTTAGGAATTCAATAAATGTATCTTGTTTAAATCATGTAGACTAACCGTTTGTTTTGTAGCGCTATCGAGGTATGATTTCTCAAAACTCCTCTCTAGTTTATTCATTTATTAATTTTATTGATTTTGACTACTTGTACGACACCTTAGAATTAAGTTTTGCCTTAAGTGTATATATGTGATAAGAGACCCTTTTATTAGGATTTATTCTTTTGTATACATTACACATTTAAACATTCGCTGCTGGATCCTGGGTAAGTTTTGTAGTTCCCTATTTGCACATCATCTTGCTTGCTACTTGAATTATGTGATTTTTGAATGATATTTTATCGTTAGCAATCTTACACCCTTTTAGACATGCTTTTGTAATGTATGTATGCATATGTATTAGTTGAGGGCATGTTTATATTTTTAATTTGATTAAAAGGATGTTGAATAGAGGCCTATCGCGAGATAGGATGAGAGAGGGTGTTTTAGTCCGTTGGACTCCTTCCTCTCTCATTCCATAATCCCCGGACCTAGTTAATCATTCATTTCGCAAAAGATCAGTTAGTATTAAAATGGTTTCTTAATTTTTCTTTAAAAATTAAGTGGCGACTCATTTTGAATTTGAACTTAGAAAAGGTTTTAAATAAAAGCGGTGGGTAAGGGAAAATTGGGATATCCACACCACCAAATTTGGGGAAATCACCTCTTCGAAATTGAAAGTGTGGTGGATTTTCATGGCGTATACCTCTATTCCATTGGGGTAAGAACCCATTTCCATCATCAAAATTTTTGGCATCCCTCGGATTGAACCTCTCCACCCTAGCTATAGAGTTGTTGCCCATTGTTGCATCTAGAGTGGGTAGGAGTCCAGTTTGATCTCTCCCCTTGTCTGAGGAAATGTGATCCATGTTTCTCATTATTGCTTCAAACCTTGCTTCATTTCTTGTCTTAAGTTTAGAAAACCTCACTTCAGTTCTTGACTCAATACCAGCGATCCTATTGTACACGTCTACCATATAAGATTGCAAATCAGTTATGTCATGTTGTTGTTGATCTGCAACATCGATAGTGTCTTCATCTCTGATTTCTTGATTATTAACCATGGTTGATCAAACAAACTGTACCATCTAATGTCTTCAGATTCAGGAAAGAACAGCTCTGATACCACTTGTGAGGAATCAGCCCTTACTTAGCCTAATTAACCAGAATTTACAGAGAATAGAAGGAAGAAGATGAGTTTCAAAAAATTGGGGAAGAATAGTTAAGAGAGAGAGAGAGAGAGAAGGCAGAGGGCTAGAGAGAGAGAATCGGAGAATAAATAATTTCATTACATAAAATCCTTCTCAGCAATACAGCTCGTGTTATATACACTTTAGTTCGTCAATTGGGCTAATAGCCTAACTAAACAACTAACTAATCAACCCATAAGAAACAGACACATGTCAAAAACTGTTATAATGACAAATGACAGTGCTTTATACCAATGACTATACTGAATCTGATGGTTCAGATTCAATTGGATGATCTGACAGTTCATGACAGGTTATAAGAGAGGAGGATTCATTAGCTTCATTCCATGGGATTCACCATCATCATCATATTTCTTTTTCCCAAGTCGGTGAGTAAATATTTAGATTTGTAGGGTTGATTCATAGTTTTGATTGATTTTTGTTTTGTGTTCATTCTCGTTGGAATAAATCGTACGGATGGGTGCTTATATAGATATGGATCTGCAGTTATATATATATCTGTATATATATATATATCAAAGGTTGAATATGAGTTATTTGGAAAATTGAAGAAAAGAAAAAGTCTAACATAAATTCGGATTTGGGTAAAATTGAAAAAAAAAAAAAAACTCTCAAAACTATTTTAGAAAATAATTCTTATTGATTCATACATTTTGTTTTTGGTAAAACCATCCTCGTAGGTCAATGTAAAACATGATTCTGCACGTGTTTCATCTATTGATATTTTTCTTGATTTTGCACCGTTTGGACAGAAAATTCATATTACAATAGCAGTAAATGTCAACTCCGAATTTCAAATTTATGTTTATGAAAATTGTTAGAGATGTTTCTTTGTGCAGAATTATCATGAGGAACAATTTCAGCCCAGGTTGGTTTTGGTGCTGTTTAATATAAGGGTCTATTTGGGACTATTTTAAATAGTACTGTTGAGTGCCGATTTTAAATGTTATGTGTTGAGAAACCCTCAATTTGTGTTATATGCGGTTTTAAATGATGATTATAGAAATACTATATTGGAGACATGAATAGAATTTTTGCGCAATGGCCTTGTCGTGAATAGTCGGATAATGATAATCCATGGAATAAATGATAAATTCCCGAAGTGGTTAATGACTTGATTAAACCCTCATGAATGGGTGCTTATGTGAATTAGCGTAGATGGTAAGAAACTAGAAAAAAAAACCTTAGTGTTCACCACATCCCATTGTTGTATTATTTTTGTTAGCTTGACTTATTGAGTGTACCCTTTTGCCAATGGCTTCGTGATCAAACTAGCCTTATGCTCAGGTGAATTTATAGACGTCTAGGCATATTGATCAGCCTTCCATTTTGTATACCTAGTTTGGTTGATACCCCAACCAAACTAGCACCAGAGTGGATGTTGGTAGTATGTCCGGGCACACATGGGATATATGTGTGGGCAGTACCATGGAGGGTGGCCAAGTGGTAAAGTTAGGAAATTGAATAATGAATCGCTCAAAAAGTTAAGTCGACCATGAGTAGGGTGACCATGGTGGTGAACCTAGTGCAAGAAAAAAAATGACAATGATTGTAGAGCGTTAAATGCAAATGGATAAACTGTTGCGAAACAAAAAATTGAAAACTTGAAATGGTTACCATGGTATAATGCAGAGGAAATTGATAAAAGGATTTGGAAATGGAGAATTGCTTATTATGATACTAAGGATTTGTGATAACTCTTGAGTTGCAGGATGGTAGGCCCACTAACCATTGTATGCAGGCTTTGGCTCACCATGTTATTTAAGAGTAAGTGTTTCTTTTACTTTGTGCGTGCATGGAATGAACTGCCGCCGTTACTTGGAGAAACTACTACTTGTCCCCTCACTCACGTATGGAACTACAGTTCTGCCTACAACTCTATATGTGTATGTGGTCAAGAAAGGGAGGGAACCCAGCAGATTCCCAACCTCAGGGAAATTTATTGGGTATTGTTATGTTAATTGATTATTGTTAAGTTGAAGTCGAGGGGACCACGTGTGATCCCTGAGATTGGGGCATGTTGACTCATACCAGTGTTGTTATACAATACTGACCTGTGTGAAGCTTTTCATGCGGGGGCGTTTCTCGGGAAACGCAACCGTTTTGCGGATTAAGGAGTAGACTGTTATGATTGTTGGATGACATGGATTTGCTTGAAGGCTTAAAGACCTTTACTATTCATTTGCTATTTTCATTTATTTGGCATTGTGGGCCATTATTGTAGTTGGTATTGGGATATTTACTAGCTCTGACCAGAGATTGTAATAGAGGTTATTCTTTCAAAGCTTTATTGTAAATGAAAAGATTTTTATTATTAATGAGAATTTAGAAATGTTTATTCAGCTTCCGCTTGTCAATTTAAGTGATTTAGTTGATTTAGCATTAATCAATTTAGATTTGAGAATTTTTGGAACCGCGTAAGTTGCTCTTTTTGAAATGGAAATGTGGTGGTTTTGTTTTAAAGAGGAATGGAGATTTATTACAAATGCTTTAATTAGGTTTTTAAGAACGGATCTATTTTTATTAAAAAGTTTTAATAGGATGGACTTCATGGTGTTCACTCCAATAGTTGGCCAGTCGAATAGTAGTCTAGATTTAGTTCTAGGCTGATTATTTGGCTTTCCAAAAATTGGGGTGTGACACTCTCTCTTTAAAAACTTATCAGATTTTTTTTTAAACTAAAAAAAAAAAAAGAAATAAAGAAAAAATCAGAAATGAAAACAAAACAAAATAGGTGTTAATCGTGAAACCGTGCCCCCCAACTAAGTATGACATTGTCCTCAATGAGTAAGATGAGAAAAAGGAGCTAAAGATAACACCTGTAATAAAGAGAAACACAAAGAATAGATAATAATAATGATATTTTTATCAGTGTGAACATGAATAGTAAAAATCAAATGAGTTTTAAAAGTGTTAGTTGTAAATCATGTTTTTTCCCAAACAGTTCAAAATACTAATGATTGAATAAAAAGACATTACGGGAATAATATTATAATACAAGTACAATCACTATGCTGAGATACTAATTTTATCAAAAATATACAAATCCCAAATACATGTCCAAAAACATACAAATGGTATCCAAAATATGAGTAAGGACTATGAAAACAAAATACTCATATACACTATGTCCTATATTCCTAATTATCAATATGTCCAGGAGCAACACCACTAGATGGAGGATCATCTATAGTTGTAGAAGTAGGAGGCTGATCCTGGGGAGGATCCTATATAAGCACTGGTGTGTGATCCTGAGTAGATGATTGCCCCTGTGAAAGTGCTGGAGTAGAATCCTATGTATGTGTAGGATCCTGAGTCTGAGGCTAGGGAGCATGTAGGTTAGTTATAGAATCACTGATAGCTCAGAGCTCTGAATCCATTGAAATGCTCTCATTCTCCTCACTCGTCGTAGGATAATGAAATAGAGAAAGATCGATATTTCTATCAACAAGTAGTGCCTTAACTTCTCTAGCCACCCTCATAAGAGTGTCCTGATTCATTCTATGTGCATCCCTCTCCGTATTTAAGTGTGCCACGATCTCTTCCTACTGTCTTGCCATTTGTAACTCTCGTGCCATTATTGATGAATGTTGCCTGAGTATAGTGGTCAACATCACACATATGTCAAGAGGTACCTCTAGCTCAGGTGGTTGTATCTCAGTGGTAGGATCTATCTGAACCCTCTCATTCCTCTATGTATCAGTCTTTGTCGTAGCATCCTTGCCCTCAGGTGGATGACTACCTGAAGCTAGGCCTGTGGTGGCCTGATGTGTGGCTCTAGTATCACCCTCATCTCTATTTAATCTGGGCTTCATTAAAGTGTCCCTACCCTCAGAATCTACTGGCTCAGCTGCTTCTGGCTCGGTAGCTGCATCTCTCTTCCTCTTTCTCCCCTCTACTTGACCATTGGATCTACGTGTTGATTTTTCCCCAAAAAGACTGGTAGGGGAAGGAACTAACTCATTATTATCCTCTCTCTCTCTCTCTCTCTCTCTCTCTCTCTCTCTCTCTCTCTCTCTCTCTCTCACATAATCAATATAATGCCCAGGAACTCTTAATGTCATTGACAAGCGGGGGTATTTGTAAAATACAACCGCGCTAAAATAAAGAAATACACTGATTTAGTCTATAACTCCCTTGCAAATCGGCAATTTGGATTACAATGCTAGTTTTTACATAAAATGATTAAACTATGATAAGTGGTATTGTTTTAGCTATAATCTGTGCAGATTATTATTTGCTGTGTGAAGAAATGGATAAGCTGGATAAAAGGGTTGCTGAATTTTAAGGAAGACAATTCAAAGATACAAAGTGAACCTCGATTGATTGTAGAAACTTCAACCGATTGAAGGTTCGATCGATCGAAGTACGTTCCAGCGATCGAAGATTCCAGAAGTCGATCGATCGAGTGATGTTCGATCGATCGAACATGGCTTTTATTAGAATTTACGCGCACGCAGCAGAAACAGAGTTTTAAACCCTAGCCTTAGGGTTATGTATATATATGCATTATATTTACGTCCCAGAGGACGCCCACTTCAGTTTTTATCAGTTTATAGAGAGTAGAGAGCTTTCTTTTGGTTTTTGTAGGTATTTTTCAAGGATTATCATTGGTTTTGGTTTGGATTTCCATAGTTTAATATAGATTCTTCATTCCAGGTTACATCTTATTGTTTTATTTACATTCTACTTATAGTTTATTGTAGTTTAATCTGCTAGAATCGTAGCTTTGCATGTTAGATAGGGTTAAACTTTTAGTTTTCATGGATTACATGTTAAAATCACAACCAAACAAGACTTTAATGGACTTTTACGTTAAAAACGAATCTAAGGCACTCCAGACCATGTCTGAGTAGTCCCCAGGTTGGGAGATCACGATGAAACAGTGATCTCCAGCCTCTCCCATGCAGCAGAATAATTCCTGTGTTCGATCGATCGAAGTAGTTTCGATCGATCAAACCAGAACACAGTCAAGCGATCGAATAAGGTTCGACCGATTGAGAGATGAAGATGTTCGATCGATCGAAAGCGCGTCGATCGATCGAACTCTCTGATTCTTGGGTAGTCTTTTTGCAGTATTCCAAAACTTTCTGCTTTTGAAATTTGTTATCAAACTGTCCCCAAATGCTCCGTTTGTCAAAACAGTTTCATTACTTTAAGCTTTAAGGCATTTTTCTTCAATATCTTTTGCAAACCACCTTCAATGCTAAAACCATTGTAGGTGTGAGTCTTAACTATTGATTTAAACCACCTTCATGTGTTTTGGGAATAAATGTGATGAAGTAGTCCTAGCTATGAATGGACTATTGATTCTCCATATTTAGAAAATACGGAATACTGCAGATAGATGCACTCCTTAGAGCTTAAATGTAACTGCATGGTAGATGGCGTGATCCCAACATTCCCTTTTTATTAAGAAAATCGCCTTTAAAACATCGCTTCAGTTAATTAGTTAAGCATTAGTTTAAATTATTTTAGTTGCTTTAATTTTAGTAGTCACTTTGTTGAACTTTGTGTTCTACAACCTTTCAAATATTGATTTTTATTTTTGTTTTTTTTTAGAGATTAATCTAGGTGTTTAGTTTAACATCTTTTCTGTGGGATCGACCTGGTCTTAACCAGATTACTACTTGCACAATTACCTACACTTGAGTATAGCACATAAGCACACACATTTTTTACCGTGTCAAGTTTTTGGCGCCGTTGTCGGGGAAGACAACAAGCTAACGCTTAGATTACCTCAATCTATCCTTATCTCTTTCTAGTTTCTTTTGTCTTTTATTCTTTAGATTAAAAAAACTACTTAGGATCTTTCCCTTCATGTCCGATAATTTCACCGAAGGAATTTACAGAAATCCATTTTATTCATCCAACTCCTCTAGTTCCATAAATCCCGTAGCCACATCTATTGATTCAATGGTCGATAATCAAAGTGAAAACGGTGAGAATGTGATCGTACCAATTGATGATTCGCTTCGTCCTTTGTGCGATCTCATGACACCCGAACACACACCTACGCCTTCTTGTATTCTGATTCCACCCAATGCAAGCGAATTCCAATTTCGCAATAGAATGATTCAACTCCTTCCAACCTTCCATGGAATGGAGAGCGAGAAAGTGTATCTACATGTGAAAGACTTTGAGGATGTGTGTAAAACATTCTCACAGAATTGTCCTGTAGACGTGACACGTTTAATGCTATTTCCCTTCACCTTGAAGGATAAAGCAAAAGCGTGGCTACTCACTCTAAAGCCAAATTCAATCTACACTTGGCATGCGATGAACACTGCATTCTTAAATAAATTCTTTCCACCACGCATGACCACCGAGCTTAAACGACAAATAAACTCTTACAAATAAAAGAGCAATGAAACCTTCACCCAAACTTGGGAGCGTTTCAAGGATTTGCTTCTCTCGTGCCCACATCACGGGTACGAGAAATGGCAAACCATAAGCTACTTTTACAAAGGGTTAAATGGTGAAACTAAAAACTTGGTTGAAACCATGAGTTCGGGGCCATTTCTTCGCAAAAACACTGAAGAAGCTGAAGCTCACTTTGAGTGGCTAGCTGAACATGCCCATGAATGGTCCAATACTGAAGATGTCTCACGATCACAGATATCCTGTGTAGAGGAGAAAAGTCAATACCAACTAAAAAGCAAGGATCATCTGATGAACAAATACGAAGAACTAGTTAAGAAAGTAGATGAGCTGGGAATGAAAGGAGAGAGTTCTAGGCAGGTTTTACCTGAAGAACCATGCAGCACATGCAACATGTTGAGACACACCAATTGATTCGAGGAGAAAAATGCATATTTATAGTGTATTACGTGGTATTTTATGCATACTTTTATCCCCAAAGTCCCTACATTTAGCTGCATTCTAATAACAATTTTCTTTTTATTTTGTTAATGCTAAAACATATGTTTATACATTGTTTTATAGGTATTAGAATGTAAATCAATGAAGTGAAGCTAAAGAAAAGTGATTCTGGTGAAGAGAACAACAGAAGTAGCTGAGAAAACACCAATTTTGAAAATGAAGACTTCAGATTTGGAAGATTTTCCCAGAGATATGAAATGTAGATCTTTGAGTTACGGTCGTGTGGCCACAAACGGGAGGTCAATCCGAGGTCCGAGTGAAAATTTATGGCCATTCTCCCATCGGTGCGCAGAGCTGTCAAAATCAGAGAGTTCAATCGATTGAGGAGAGTGCAATCGATCGAACCTTCGATCGATCGAACTAAGCTCGATCGATTGAACTTCATATTCACCCAAAAGTTGCGTAAACTCTGCTAGAACCCTATATATAAGTCGTTTTGACGCCAGACGAAGAGAGGACGCTCCAGAACGCAGAAAATAGCAGTTTAGGGTAGTTTTAGGGTTAGATTAGGAGTATATTAGGCTAGATTCATCTTTTTCTTCCTCTTTTTCATTAATATATTGAAGATTATTGAAAATTCAAGTGGATTTCATGTTTATTTCGAGTTTATTTCATATTATATCCATGTTTTTCTTTTCAATCCTTGTTATTTGATGGTTATTAGTTTATATGCTATGATTACTTTAGGTTACTGTTTCTGTATTAATTTATTCATGTTTCCGTAGTTTCGACGTTGGAAATATGTGATGAAATATTGATTCTTAGCCTCTGCCATGCAATCTTTAGAAACCTTTGGCTCGATCGATCGAAGGTGTTTCGATCGATCGAAGCAGAGCCATAGTCAAGCGATCGAAGGCATTTCGATCGATTGAAGGATGATGCTGTCCGATCGATCGAGAGCAATTCGATCGATCGAACATGTTAATTCTTGAGATGATTCTTTTAAGTATTCCATGACTTTCTATTTTAGAAACTGACATCAAATTGTCCCTATAAGCTCAGTTTGTCACAACAGTTTTTAGAACTTAAAGCCTTAAGGCTATTTTCTTCAATGACTGTTGAAAACCACTTTGAATGCTAACACCATTTAGAGTGCAAGTAATAACCATTGTTTTAAACTGTCTTTCATGTATTTTAAATCACTTGTGATGATGTAGTCCCGGTCATGAAAAGGCTATTGATTCTTTATCTTTAGAAAAATACGGAATGCTGAAGAGGAATGAACTCCATAGAACATTAATGAATTTACATGGTAAATGGTTAGGATCAATGTGGATTCACGTGTTTCCAACACCTTTAGTTTATCTGTTTAATTAATTATGTTGCTTTATGCTTTAGTTTGTTATTTAGTTTAATTTAATTAATTAGGATTCGTTAGAACCTCCACCCGTACATTAATCTTTTCTTTTTCTTTAGGTTGTAACTTAGTAGATATTCTTCCTATTCCTTCTCTGTGGGATCGACCTGGACTTATCCAGTATTACTTGCACGATCACCTACACTTGGGTGTTGCACAAGAGCGCACAACTTTTTAGTCGTGTCAAGTTTTTGGCGCCGTTGCCGGGGAAGGCAAATAGGTTAGGATTTTACTAAGTTATTTCCAAGTTATTTTTTTTACCTTGCAAAAAAAAAAAAAAACCTTTGGACTTTTCTCTCACAAGTAAATAAATAAAAATTTTATTGTTTAAAAATTTTGGATAAACATGTCTTATCCATATTACCCTCCATACAACACAAGCACCAATAATAGGTACACACTTGAAAATCAGAATAGTTATTCCCCAAGTTGGCAAGCACCCACTTATGACGCGTATTATCAACCCGAGTGCTACCAACCACCACAATGGGAAAATGATAGTGGTAGTCCCCCGTATTTTCAAACATATCAAGAACCTCCACATGGAGAGTTCTATCAATCGCAATGGGGATATAACCAAAATGATAATGTAGGATATAGTAGTAGCTCCCACGATTACCAAACGCACCAATACTTTCCTTCTGGGGAGTCTTGTTCACAAACATATTGGGATGGAAATTACTAGCAACAACAATGGGGCAAAACATCATATAGTAATAATGAGGCGAATACCCAAGTTGAGGATAATGGTATGTTAGAATTACTACTTCGTGAAATGAAAAGGCTAGATAGTGCAATTGATAAATTAGAAACTAGATATCAACAAGCATATGCTAGCCAACATTTAGAAGACTATACCAGTCCTTTAACACTACAACCTAAATTTCAAGACACTAACAATGGAATGGAATTAGAGGACAATGACGGGTTTATACCGAATGAGGTTAACAACTCACTCGAGAAAGTCATAACCCAACAAGAACTGCAAAACCAAACCATTAAGCATGAAGTTGTAGAACCATCTTCTCCTCAATATACAATCCCAGACATCAACTCCTTCACTGCCTGGATAAGGTTACACAATTCATTTGTCCAAAGCACCTCAATAGATGACATATATAGTGAGGAGAGCTACATGGATGAGAATGAGATTTTTACAGATAATGAGAGTTTAGGTGATTGCACGCAATTAGGAAAGCATGAGTCCTCTGTTGACTCTACCCCTACCTTTGATAGTGACCCTAGGGAGGACGTTATTGAAATTTCTAAATTCGATATAGATTCATCTGATATTCATGAACCCTCACCTCTTTCGGCCGAAGAGGTGATGTCACCAAGTTGCCCAGTACCTATCCTCTCTATTAATCAAAGCTCTCATCCCGAGTGTGAAAGTCATGTGTACCCTAATATTGAACAAAAAGAATGTGTAGTAGAAGAGCATCATAAGGATTCTAGCACATGTAATTCGCCAAATTTTACATTTCAAAATTCTTTGAGAGAGGACTTAGAAACTATTTGGCCCACATTAGATGATCTTAAACTTCAACAAGAAGCTAGTAATCTGCTAGACTGCTTGACCTTCTTGAATAATAATGACATTGAGGCTCAAATAGATAGCTTTATCCAAGTCCAATCCAAATCAATGTACATAGAATAGAAATCCAATTCATATGATCACATCTCCATAGATTCTGTTCTAGAACAAGAGGATTGTAGTAAAGCTTCATTAGAACATCACTTAGACCCTGCCCCTTTTATTGAACCATGGCCTCTGCCTGTTTTTGATAATAAAAAAAATAGAGGCTGTTATAGAAAATACCAACACTAAAGATCTTTCCTTGAGTATAATTCCTAAAAAGTATTGTATTCCTCTTATAACTATGCCCAACAAATTTGGAAGCCATAGGTTTTGCATCATCTCCTCTGACCTTGAGCCTGACATTAGTTGGGGGAGTTGTATTTTTCTGAGGATCCCAATGTTCTTCTCACTATTAAGTTATTTCATTGGAAAGATTCTCAAAAATTTCGATTATTACTTTATGATAAAAATCTTAATTAACCGAATATATTTACTGAGTAGTTCTATTATATTCTCTTTTTTTTCCTTGTTGCTACTAATGATTTTGCAGGTAACTTAAAAAAAATTGGATATTAATGCCTCGAGATAATATCCTTCATTTTCTCGCTTTACTTTACATTTCCATATGCTTAGTTTAGAACATTGAGGACAATGTTTAGTTTTAGTTAGGGGGGAGTGAGTCGTTGCATGCCTCGTTTCTTTCTTTTTATGATTTAATGTCAATATACCTGCTTAGCAACATAACTCAGTAAATTAAAATTGTCAAAAAATTTAATTTTTAAAAATTGTATTTAAGACAATAAAATGGTTCTTATATTTCTCTCTTAGTAAATGTAGTTAGTTATGATGCATTAGTGTTATTTTTTGTATGTTATTAGTATGTGATACACTATGATAGTTTGTTTACTATCTTAGTTATAGTATGTTTTATGCCTTTTAATCTTCAAACAACTTTGAGCACGTTGTGACAACCTTGTACTTAGCTAAAATGGATTAGTAAGCATGGCTTAGGTGTCTTGAGAGACTATAGTGGAGACTAATAACCCAAGTGAGCTTTCGTACCATTCTTTGTTTTTGAGGGTTTTATAAAATTACTCTTACTTTTTGAAAAGCGTATTAATTCGTTGAAAGTCTCATTTTTCTTCTTCATTTTGACCGATCACTAGAAGAGAACGTTCAGGATTTACCAACTTTAAAGCTCTTGAATTTACTAAAATGAATAATCCTATGAACTTAGAAGATGATTTAGGCCTTCTTTTGACCATACATGCATAATACAACCTTGGCCTACCTCTGTGCTATTCCTTTACTTCACCTCTTGAGCCTTATCATAATTGCATTGTCATTATAATTTCTTAAATCTACGCCTAACTCCAAAATACAAGTTTGAGCTTCTTTTCTCTGGGAGTGATTGGGATGCGTTATCTTGACAAAATGTTTGGTAGTGTGAATAAGGGAAAGTTGGCAAAGAGAAAAAATGATGAAAAAAAAAGGGAAAGAAAAGCATGAAAAAAAAAAAGTGCCAATGGTTATAAAAGAAAAAAATAATAATAATAAAAAGAAGAGTGTGGAAAAAAGAAAAGAAAAAAAAAGAGAAGAAGAAGAAGAGAGAGATTGGAGATGTGGGGAAGTTTGAAAAGTTATAGTAGACATTCCAATCACATCCTTTGTCCCAATTGAATATCACGAGCCTCTTTCTTCTTTCACCTAACACCTCTTTTTCAAAGTCCTGATGATTTTAAGTAAATTAGATTAGAAGTTAAGGTAAAGAGAGAGTTCTCCACGTTATCTCGCTCTTCTAGTGAAAAGTATCCATTCATGAGACTTTGTGCACTATAAAATTTCCATTTTTCAATTTAGATATGAGAAGCATTAGATTCCATTCATATTCAATCTTTATAGCTTCCATATCATGAGTGACAATTATTACACCTAATTCGGAGTGATTTCATCTTGAGAGTGTAATCCCGGTAAGAGTTGAGTCAAAATGAACGTCTTGATAGCATCTTAGGTTATGCGAGCTTTAAAATTAAAGTTTTGTATTTGCGTTGTCCATTTACACACACACTTGAAGATTGATAGGTATCGAACATTCTAATGACTTTGGTAGTAGATTAACTGTAATGTGTGTGTTGCATTGCTATGGCTTACTAGAGAGTTTCATGAGATTGTTTAGCTTAACTATATTGTTAATGAGAGGAAAATTTCTTGAAAACATTTAATTGAGAACCATTACCTTAAACATGAACTTTGTGGGTAGATTCACTGCAAACCCTCATGAGACAACACTCGTCCACTAGGGGGAACCTAGGGGTTTAAAGGCATGTTGCATATGCTAAATGCAATCGCGATTCCTGTGAAAGTGATTTGGGATTTTTACTTTATTCATTTTCAATTCTTAGAGTTTAAATAAACATTTGTTGTAGTTCGCTTCATTGCTAGAGACTAGCAACGAGCTAGTTGCGGGGTGTGATTCGAGGTGAAAATTACGTATTTATAGTGTATTACGTGGTATTTTATGCATGCTTTTATCCCCAAAGTCCCTACATTTAGTTGCATTCTAATAAAAATGTTCTTTTAATTTTGTTAATGCTAAAACATATGTTTATGCATTGTTTTATAGGTATTAGAATGTAAATCAATGAAGTGAAGCTAAAGAAAAGTGATTCTGGTGAAGAGAACAACAGAAGCAGCTGAGAAAACGCCAATTTTGATAATGAAGGCTTTAGATTTGGAAGATTTTCCCAGAAATATGAAATGTAGATCTTTGAGTTACGGTCGCGTGGCCGCAAACGGAAGGTCAATCCGAGGTCCGAGTGAAAATTTATGGCCATTCTCCCATCGGTGCGTAGAGCTGTCAAAATCAGAGAGTTCAATCGATTGAGGAGAGTTCAATCGATCAAACCTTCGATCAATCGAACTAAGCTCGATCGATTGAACTTCATATTCACCCAAAAGTTGTGTAAACTCTGCAGGAACCCTATATATAAGTCGTTTTGATACCAGACGAAGAGAGGACGCTCCAGAACGCAGAAAATAGCAGTTTAGGGTAGTTTTAGGGTTAGATTAGGAGTAGATTAGGCTAGATTCATCTTTTTCTTCCTCTTTTTCATTAATACATTGAAGAATATTGAAGATTCAAGTGGATTTCATATTTATTTTGAGTTTATTTCAGATTATATCCAGGTTTTTCTTTTCAATCCTTGTTATTTGATTGTTATTAGTTTATATGCAATGATTACTTTAGTTACTGTTTCTGTATTAATTTATTCATGTTTCCGTAGTTTAGACGTTGGAAATATGTGATGAAATATTGATTCTTAGCCTCTGCCATGCAATCTTTAGAAACCTTTGGCTCGATCGATCGAAGTGTTTCGATCGATCGAACCAAAGCCATAGTCAAGCGATCGAAGGCATTTCGATCGATTGAAGAATGATGTTGTCCGATCGATCGAGAGCAATTCGATCGATCGAACATATTAATTCCTGAGATGATTCTTTTAAGTATTCCATAACTTTCTGTTTTAGAAATCTGTTATCAAATTGTCCCTATAAGCTCAGTTTGTCACAACAGTTTTTAGAACTTAAAGCCTTAAGGATATTTTCTTCAATGACTTTTGAAAACCACTTTTAATGCTAACACCATTTAGGGTGCAAGTAATAACCATTGTTTTAAACTGTCTTTCATGTATTTTAAATCACTTGTGATGATGTAGTCCCGGTCATGAAAGGGCTATTGATTCTTTATCTTTAGAAAAATACGGAATGCTGAAGAGGAATGAACTCCATAGAACATTAATGAATTTGCATGGTAGATGGTTAGGATCAATGTGGATTCACGTGTTTCCAACACCTTTAGTTTATCTGTTTGATTAATTATGTTGCTTTATGCTTTAGTTTGTTATTTAAATTAAACTAAATAATAAACTAAAGCTTATAATAAACTAAATTAATTAAACAGATAAAATAAAGGTGTTGGAAGCACGTGAATCCATATTCATCCTAACCATCTACCATGCACATTCATTAACGTTCTATGGAGTTCATTCCTTTTCAGCATTCCATATTTTTCTAAAGATAAAGAATCAATAGCCCTTTCATGACCGGGACTACATCATCACAGTTGATTTAAATACTTTGAAGACGGTTTAAAACAATGGTAATTACTTGCACTCTAAATGGTGTTAGCATTCAAAGTGGTTTTCAAAAGTCATTGAAGAAAAGGCCTTAAGGCTTTAAGTTTTAAAAACTGTTTTGACAAACTGAGCTTATTGGGACAATTTGATAACATATTTCAAAAACAGAAAGTCATGGAATACTTAAAAGAATCATCTCACGATTTAACATGTTCGATCGATCGAAGCGCTCTCAATCGATCGGACATCTTCATCCTTCAATCGATCGAAATGCCTTCGATCGCTTGACTATGGCTCTGGTTCGATCGATCGAGCCCAAGGTTTCTAATGATTGCAGGGTAGAGGCTGAGAATCAATATATCATCACATATTTCCAACGTCTAAACTACGGAAACATAATAAAACTAGTGCAGAAATAGTAAAACATAACAATCATAACTACTAGATTCATAAACAATCAAATAAGATAAAGGAAAGGAAAAACCTGGAATAAATCTAAAAATAATTTTTAATAATCATGAACTAAACTTTAATCTTCAATAAATCAATGGAAAAGTGGAAGAAAAACAAGAATCTAACCTAATCTAACCCTAAAACTACCCTAAACTGATGTTTTTCGGGTTTTGGAGCGTCCTCCCTTCGTCCGGTGTCAAAACGACTTATATATAGGGTTTCTGCAGAGTTTACGCAACTTTTAGATGAATATAAAGTTCGATCGATCGAGCTTAGTTCGATCGATCGAAGGTTCGATCGATTGAACTCTGCTCAATCGATTGAACTCTCTGATTTTGACAACTCTGTGCACCGATGGGAGAATGGCCATAAATTTTCACTCAGACCTCGGATTAACCTCCCGTTTGCGGCCACGCGACCGTAACTCAAATATATACATTTTGTATATCTGGGAAAATCTTCCAAGTCTGAAGTCTTCATTGTCAAAATTGGCATTTTCTCAGCTGCTTCTGTTGTTCTATCCACCAGAATCACTTTTCTTTAGCTTCACTTCATTGATTTGCATTCTAATACCTATAAAACAACGCATAAACATCTATTTTAGCATTAATACAATAAAAAGAACATTGTTATTAGAATGCACCTAAATATAGGGACTTTGGGGATAAAAGTATGCATAAAGGATCACGTAATACACTATAAATATGCACTTTTCACCTCGAATCACACCCCCCAACTAGCTCGTTGCTAGTCCCTAGTAATGAAGCGAACTACAACAGTGTTTATTTAACTCTAAAAATTGAAAACAAAATAAAGTAAAAATCCTAACTCACTTTCGCAGGAATCGCGATTGCATTTAGCGTATGCAACAAGCCTTTAAACCCCTAGGTTCCCCCTAGTGGACGAGTATTGTCTCGTGAGGGTTTGCAGTGAATCTACCCACAAAATTCATGTTTATGGTAATGGTTCTCATTTAAGTGTTTTCAAGAAATGTTTCCTCTCATTTAGCAATATAGTTAAGCTCAACAGTCTTATGAAACTCCCTAGTATGCCATAGCCATACAACACACACATTACAGTTAATCTACTATCAAAGTCATTAGAATGTTCCATACCTATCAATCTTCAAGTATGTGTGTGAATGGACAACCAAAATACAAAACTTTAATCTCAAAGCTTGCATAACCTAAGATACTATCAAGACGTTCATTTTGACTCAACTCTCACCGGGATTACACTCTCAAGATGAAATCACTCCGAATTAGGTGTAATAATCATCACTCATGATATGGAAGCTATAAAGAGCAAATGGAATGGAATCTAATGCTTCTCATATCTAAATTGAAAAACGGACATTTTAGTGTACAAAGTCTTATGAATGGATACTTTTCACTAGAAGAGCGAGATACCGTGGAGAACTCTCTCATTACCTTAACTTCAAATCCAATTTACTTAAAATCATTAGGACTTTGAAAAAGAGGTGTTCGATAAAAGAAGAAAAAGGCTTGTGATATTCAACTGGGTTAAAGGATGTGATTGGAATGTCTATTACAACTTTTCAAACTTCCCCCACATCTCCAATCTCTCTCTTGTCTTTCTTCTTCTTTTTTTTAATATTTTTTTATTTTCTTTCCCACACTCTTCTTTTTGTTATTTTTATTTTTCTTTTGTAACAACCATTGGCATATATTTTTTTTTCTTTTTTTTTCTTTTCAGGCTTTTCTTTCCCTTTTTTCCATCATTTTTTTCTCTTTGCCAACTTTCCCTTATTCACACAACCAAACTTCTTGTCATGATAACGCATCCCAATCACTCCTAGATAGAGAAAAGAAACTCAAACTTGTATTTTGGAGTTGGGCTTAGATTTAAGGAATTGTAATGACAATGCAATTATGATAAGGCTCAAGAGGTGAAGTAAAGGGATAGCACAGAGGTAGACCAAGACTGTATTATGCATGTATGGTCAAAAGATGGCCTAAATCATCTTCTAAGTTCATAGGATTATTCATTTCAGCAAATTCAAGAGCTCTAGATTTGGTAAATCCTGAACGTTCTCTTCTAGTGATCAGTCAAAATGAAGAAAAAAATGAGACTTACAACGAATTAATACACTTTTCAAAAAGTAAGAGTAATTTTATAAAACCCTCAAAAACAAAGAATGGCACAAAAGCTCACTTGGGTTATTAGTCTCCATTACAGTCTCTCAAGACACCTAAGCTATGCTTACTAATCCATTTTAACTATGTACAAGGTTGTCACAACGTGCTCAAACTTGTTTGAAGATTAAAAAGCATAAAATATACTATAACTAAGATAGTAAACAAACTGCCATAGTGTATCACATACTAATAGCATACAGAAAATAACACTAATGCATCATAGCTAACTACATTAACTAACAGAGAAATACAAGAACCATTTAATTATATTTAAAAATATATATTAAAAATTTTAAAAATTTTACAATATTTAATTTACTAGTTACATGTTGCTAAGCAGGTGTATTGATATTAAAGTATAAAAAGAAAGAAACGAGGCATGCAATGACTCACTCCCCCCAACTAAAACTAAACATTGTCCCCAATGTTCTAAACTAAGCACATGGACATGTAAAGTAAAGCGAGAGAATGAAGGATGTTACCTTGAGGCATTAATATCCAATTTTTTTATTTTCTTTTATTTCTTTGTTAAGTTACCTGCAAAATCATTAGTAGCAACAAGGAAAAATACAGAATATAATACAACTACTCAGTAAATAAATTCGGTTAATCAAGATTTTTATCATAAAGTAATAACCGAAATTTTTGAGGATCTTCCCAAAATAATTTTACAGTGAGAAGACTTTTGGGATCCTCATAAAAATGCAACTCCCCCCAACTAATGTCAGGCTCAAGGTTAGAGGAGATGATGCAACATCTATGGCTGCCAAATTTGTTGGGGACAGTTACAAGAGATATACCACACTTTTTAGGAATTATACTCAAGGAAAGATCTTTGGTGTTGGTATTTTCTATAACAGCCTCTATTTTTATATTATCAAAAACAGGCAAAGGCCATGGTTCAATAAAAGGGACAAGGTCTAAGTGATGTTCTAATGAAGCTTTACTGCCCTTCTCTTGTTCTAGAATAGAATCTATGGAGATGTGATCATATGAATTGGATTTCTGTTCTATGTAAATTATTTTGGACTGGACTTGGATGAAGCTATCTATTTAGGCCTCAATGTCATTATTACTCAAGAAGGTTAAGCAGTCTAGAAGATTACTAGCTTCTTGTTGAAGTTTAAGATCATCTAATGTGGGCCCAATATTTTCCAAGTCTTCTTTCAAAGAATTTTGAAAGTTAAAATTCTGTGAAGAACATGCTCTAGAATCCTTACCATCCTCTTCCACAACACATTCATTTTGTTTAACTTTGAGGTACACATGATTTTCGAGCTCGGGATGAGAGATTTGATTGATAGGGAGGATAGGTGATGGGCAACTTGGTGACACCATCTCTTTGGCTAAAAGAGGTGAGGGTTCATGAATATCACATGAATCTAAATAGGATTTAGAATTTTCAATAACGTCCTCCCTAGGGTCACTATCAAAGGTAGGGGTAGAGTCAACAGGGGACTCATCCTTTCCTAATTGCGTGCAGTCACCTAAACTCTCATTATCTGTAAAAACCTCATTCTCATCCGTGTAACTCTCCTCACTATATATGTCATCTATTGAGGTGCTCTGGACAAAGCAATTGTGCAACTTTATTAAGGCAGTGAAGGAGTTGATGTCTGGGGTTGTATATTGAGGAGAAGATGGTTCTACAACTTCATGCTTAATGGTTTGGTTTTGGAGTTCTTGTAGGGTTGTCACTTTCTCGAGTGAGTTCTTAACCTCATTCGGTATAAACCCGTCATTGTCCTCTAATTCCATTCCATCGTTAGTGTCTTGAAATTTAGGTTGTAGTGCTAAAGGACTGGTATACTCTTCTAAAGGTTGGCTAGCATATGCTTGTTGATATCTAGTTTCTAATTTATCAAGTGCACTATCTAGCATTTTCATTTCACTAAGTAGTAATGTTAACATACCATTATCCTCAACTTGGTTATTCTCCTCATTATTACTATATGAAGTTTTGCCCCATTGTTGTTGGTAGTAATTCCCATCCCAATATGTTTATGGACAAGACTCGCCAAAGGGAAAGTCTTGGTGCGTTTGGTAATCGTGGGAACTACTACTATATCCTACATTATTATTTTGGTTATCGCCCCATTACGGTTGATAGAACTCTTCATGTGGAGGTTCTTGATACGTTTGATAATATGGGGGACTGCCACTATCATTTTCCCATTGTGGCGGTTGGTAGCACTCAGGTTGATAATCTACGTCATATGTGGGTGCTTGTGTGGATATCGCAGGTTTTCCTTACCCACAGCTTTTCTTTTAAATTCTTTTCCAAATAAAAGAGTCGCCACTTAATTTTTAAAAGGAAAAATTAAGAAACCATTTTAAAGCAAACTGATCTTCTGCGAAACCAGAGATTCTGGGTTCGATCCCCAGCAGAGTCGCCAGATTGTGGATATCGCAGGTTTTCCTTACCCACAGCTTTTCCTTTTAAATTCTTTTCCAAATAAAAGAGTCGCCACTTAATTTTTAAAAGGAAAAATTAAGAAACCATTTTAAAGCAAACTGATCTTTTGCGAAACCAAAGATAAACTGGGTCCGGGGATTATAGAATGAAAGGGGAAGGAGCCCGGCGGACTAAAACACCCCCTTTCATCCTATCTCACGATAGGCCTCTACTCAACATCCTTTTTAATCAAGTTGTTAATCTAAGCATGCCCTCAATTAATACACATATACATATACATCACACAAGCATGTTGGAAATGGTGTAAAATTGATAACGACAAAATATCATTCATAAGCCACGTAATACAAGTAGCAAACAACATGATATGCAATAGAGAACTAGAAAACATACCTGGGATCCAGCCGCGAATATCAAATGTGCAATGCATGCACGAACAAAATAAACCTAAGAAAGGTCTCTAACACATATGTACACATAAGGCGAAAACCTAGGCTAAGGTGTCGCACATGGAGTCGAAAATCAATTTAAATCAAAGAATGGAATTAAACTAGAGAAGAGTTGAGAAATTGTACCTCAAATGCGCTACAAAAACAAAGGTTAGTACACATGCCTTAGACAAGATATAATATCAAAGAGTAATTAATCCTAAGTCATGTTTAATTAGATTCAACTAAGTCCAACTTTTCAACTAAGTCCAACTTTATCCAAGAATTAGTTCTAATTATAAGCATCAATGTATATGAATGAATGAATGAATGATTATGAACAAGCATGAGATATGAATTTATTCACTAATTTGGATCACTTAGCCTCTGGATTTAAGCTAAATTACCGTTATTCAAAACATGATTTGGGTTCCAAGACATTAAGAGACTATTTGAGTTGGAATAAATGAGATTAGACAAAAATAGTAGCAGTTTTTTATGAATCACAGAGAGCAGACCAGACGTTCAAAAATAGGAATAAAGTACTTTCAACGGTTGGATCTTAATGATTTTTGGATATGTTATGCCTCTGTGAGTCTAGTTTCTAACTCAAAAAGAAAATCGAGATTTCAACGGTTAGATCTCCGGGAATACTGAAAATACTAGACATCACTCAGGATTTTACAACTCTCTGTCCAGAGATATTGCATGATTTTTTTAAAATAGTAAAAAAATGAGAAACACTTAGATCTTTTTAGGGTATCTTCCTAACACATTAAGGTGCTTATAAAAAATTATTTGAGACCCCGAAAACTTTATTAAGGTTCTGATTTATTAATTTCAAAACGGACTTACTGTTTTGAAAGTATTCTGAAACTCTGGACATATTGTGATTAGCTCACAAAAACCATGATCAAACCCCTCTAAGCACAAAATCTTGCTAAAACAAAAATCACAGTGGTAAAACAATGTGTTATTGACACTCTCCCGTTGGTTTTCATTTAATTCCAACGGTCTGATCTTGAACTAAAAATCTTTGATCAAAAACAGTTTGTGAACTCACTGTTTTCACTTTGCTAGTTCAATTTTGTTGGTTGACCTCAACTATTGAATCATGGTGTTGGGCTTAAACCAAATCACTTCTTCTACCATTTAATGGTCATTGAAGACTAAGGACATCTTTAGACTTATGGACTTTTGATGAAGTATGGAAATGAACCTCACAAAATCCCAAACAATGAACTCAAACTCATGGATCAAAACTTGAGTTCAACTCATTACCCCTATCACTTGGTGGTCATGGGAGGCTAAAGACACACATACATGTAAGTTTTGGATGAAGTATGAAGAACTTCTCAAAACCCAAAAAAGAGCTTAGTCTAAGCCATAGAGATGGGCTCAAGCTAAAGTATTTCTCCTACCATTTGATGGTCATTGGAGACTAAAAAAAACAAATCTACTCTAATCTTCATGGAATATAGCATGAATTCCATAAGATTCATAGTAAAGAGATCCTAGTCATGAATTGACATTAGTATCTCACCAACTATGTGTAAAATATTGAACATGATTCATTCTAATCTCCATATGGATCATAAGATCATAGGAAATTAAGGAATCAAACTCAAAGGGGTTCAATGAGATATGGAAGACCTCACGAACCTTTTGAATGAAATAGAAAAGGAAAATCAAAGATTACTTAGAAAACTAAGAACACAAACTCTTCAAAGTTGGATTTGTCTTAAACCCAAAGCATTAATTAGATCCAAATTGATGAAATGTCATGAGATTCAATCACAAGTTCTTGGTGGTGTGTGATGAAATGGGATAAGAAGAGAGGTTTTGAAAATGTGAAAAAGTTCCTAGAACTATAAACTTATGATTGAATTGTCCTAATTCTATCAAGGATTAAGAGGTTACCTCTATGACCTCAAGGATTTCTTCAACTTCTTGTGAAGCTCTTCCAAGATTTCCAAATTCTCTTCAAAGTTCTACAAGTTCTTCAAGAAATTCTTCTCTCTCTCTCTCTCTCTCTAAAAATCTATATGATTCTTGTGTATGTGTGTATATTGATTTCCAAGTTCAAGTCCCCCAAAATGGAAGAGAAGGTTTTGTTTATATAGGCCATTATCTCAAGGATAGATGGGTAAATTCGGGTGGAGACCCATGTGCAAGGTTTTCTTCTAGAACATGTGAGAAAATGCAGTCTGTTACAGCCAGCGGTACTCGACGGGTCCCGGCGGCACTTACTGAGTGTCGGGCGGCACTCAGTAAGTGCCGCCGGGACCCGTCGAGTGCCGCTGGCTGTAACAGACGGCACTCGCTAGGTGCCGGGCGGCAAACAGAGAGTGCCGGCGCGGCACTCAGTGAGTGCCGCCGCGTTTTCCGCGTGCCGGGGCTAACTGAATTTTGTCCTTCTTTTTAATTTTCAAAAAATATGTTGGTGTAAACCAAAAATTTTTATTCTATGTATATATATATATTTGCATTAAGATCCCCCATGTGCATGGTATCAACCATGTGCATGGTATATATTTGAATATACTATTTCCTTTTGTATTTTCTCTTCTTCAAAAATCTTTTCATTTATTTTGTCCTCCCATTTTCTTCCAAGGAAACTCTCTTTCTCTCTTTTTTTGTTTATCAATTCTCTTTTCTTTAAAAAGAAAACAGATTCCCAGACTGGGTTTCTCACACGTTCTTCATCATTCGGGTTTCCCCCCGAATGCCCGAATCCTCTCCCTTTTTATTTTTAATTTTGCATTTTAACTTGAAGAACATCTTGAAGATTTTGAATTTCTTGGAAAATCTTCGAACGTCACGGTCATCGTCATCATCGGTCTTTGAGAGGTAACCAATCCCTGGATTTGACGTTTGGTCAAAATTGGGGTGTCTACAGCTTGCCAACTCGGGGGATAACTATTTTGATTTTCAAGTGTGTACCTATTATTGGTGCTTGTGTTATATGGAGGGTAATATGGATAAGACATGTTCACTCAAAATTTTAAAACAATAGAATTTTTATTTATTTATTTTTGATCTTGTGAGAGAAAAAGTCCAAAAGTTTTCTATTTTTATTTTATTTAATTAAATAATTTTTTTTTTTTAAAAGTAGAAAAATTGGAAATAACTTAGTGAAAACCTAACCTAGTTGCCTTCCCTGGCAACGGCGCCAAAAACTTGACACGACTAAAAAGTTATGCGCTCTTGTGCAACACCCAAGTGTAGGTGATCGTGCAAGTAATACTGGATAAGTCCAGGTCGATCCCACAGGAAAAGAATAGGAAGAATGTATACCAAGTCACAACCTAAAGAAAAAGAAAAGTTTAATTGTACTAGTGACTAAATCCTAATTAATTAAATTAAACTAAATAATAAACTAAAGCTTATAGAAACATAACTAATTAAACAGATAAAATAAAGGTGTTGGAAACACGTGAATCCATATTCATCCTAACCATCTACCATGCACATTCATTAACGTTCTATGGATTTCATTCCTTTTCAGCATTCCATATTTTTCTAAAGATAAAGAATCAATAGCCCTTTCATGACCGGGACTACATCATCACAGTTGATTTAAATACTTTGAAGACGGTTTAAAACAATGGTAATTACTTGCACTCTAAATGGTGTTAGCATTCAAAGTGGTTTTCAAAAGTCATTGAAGAAAAGGCCTTAAGGCTTTAAGTTCTAAAAACTGTTTTGACAAACTGAGCTTATTGGGACAATTTGATAACATATTTCAAAAATAGAAAGTCATGGAATACTTAAAAGAATCATCTCACGATTTAACATGTTCGATCGATCGAAGCGCTCTCGATCGATCGGACATCTTCATCCTTCAATCGATCGAAATGCCTTCGATCGCTTGACTATGGCTCTGGTTCGATCGATCGAAATACCTTCGATCGATCGAGCCCAAGGTTTCTAATGATTGCATGGTAGAGGCTGAGAATCAATATATCATCACATATTTCCAACGTCTAAACTACGGAAACATAATAAAACTAGTGCAGAAATAGTAAAACATAATATCATAACTACTAGATTCATAAACAATCAAATAAGATAAAGGAAAGGAAAAACCTGGAATAAATCTAAAAATAATTTGTAATAATCATGAACTAAACTTTAATCTTCAATAAATCAATGGAAAAGAGGAAGAAAAAAAAGAATCTAACCTAATCTAACCCTAAAACTACCCTAAACTGCTGTTTTTCGCGTTCTGGAGCGTCCTCCCTTCGTCTGGTGTCAAAACGACTTATATATAGGGTTCCTGCAGAGTTTATGCAACTTTTGGATGAATATAAAGTTCGATCGATCGAGCTTAGTTCGATCGATCGAGCTTAGTTCGATCGATCGAAGGTTCGATCGATTGAACTCTGCTCAATTGATTGAACTCTCTGATTTTGACAGCTCTGCGCACCAATGGGAGAATGGCCATAAATTTTCACTCGGACCTCGGATTGACCTTCCGTTTACGGCCACGCAACCGTAACTCAAAGATCTACATGTTGTATCTCTGGGAAAATCTTCCAAATCTGAAGTCTTCATTGTCCAAATTGGCATTTTCTCAGCTGCTTCTGTTGTTCTATCCACCAGAATCACTTTTCTTTAGCTTCACTTCATTGATTTGCATTCTAATATCTATAAAACAACGCATAAACATCTATTTTAGCATTAATACAATAAAAAGAACATTGTTATTAGAATGCACCTAAATGTAGGGACTTTGGGGATAAAAGTATGCATAAAGGATCACGTAATACACTATAAATATGCAATTTTCACCTCGAATCAACGATGTCATTGACTTAACCCAAGGGAACACCCTTATAATCTTGCACTCCTCCAAATTAACCCCTTCGAGCATATGGACTTCCCTGAAGAGGAAGGTGAACCAAAGGGGTATTTTGTTGGGGAAGTCGATGATGCCCTCTTGGCACAACGAGAGAATGATTCAATGTGGGAACCATGGGAAGAAGATTTACAGGATGTGGTGCCTGAATGCCATAATGCTATTTTCACTTGTGTTGATGACTTCCTTGTCATTGACTTGGCTCCATACATTTATGTGTACCTGAGCTATTTGTTATTCCGGCTTCAATGCCCCCTACTTGCTAGTGCACATGGTTATATCATGCCTATAGTGAGGTTAACTCTTTGTCACATTTTATTTTCTCTTCATCTTTCTACGTTTACCCCTTTCTTTTGGTTCTTTCTTTTGTGTTACTTAATTTCTTCCTTTATGGTTGTCTTTTGTTTTTCCTTTGTCAAAATTTTCACTATGAATCAATTGTTACCACCATTATTCCTTCCACATTAGTTGTTCCATGGATTTGGACCGTACATAAGGTCCCCGGGTACTCCGCCGCAAGTGGAAAGTTCATTGCAAAATTATACTCCGTTATCTCTGTCTCCATCCGGATAACCTCTTGCTTGTGCAATCATTTCTTTAGAGATCTCAGACTCACTCGATGATGTCCTTGTTGCTTTCCGATTGTTTTGGGAAAGGGAATCATCAGAGTCAGAATCCAGACTCAAAGATATGGTGGAGAAAGAAGCAATTGCGGAAGATGGAATATTCATGCGTGAAGATTAGTACTCCACTTCAATTGTGCTTTGTCTTTTGATCATTCGTTTACCAATTGAAGTGTAAACCTAGACAAAAGTTTTGTTTATTTCAGTTTTATTTTAGTTTTTCTTTATTAATAAGGTCTTTAGTGCCAACTTTGGAATTATAATGTTGCACCATGGATGCTATTATTAATTTTATTTATAAAATTTGCAACATTTTACCTTGTTGATGATGATGTCTGGCCTACATATCCTGTCTGTTAACTGCTTTTATGCTATTGTGTATATCCAGATCAATTTCTGTTAGTTGGGGGTGCATACTCTGTCCATTTAGAGAGTTACTGGAATTTCTAGGTTTGATCGATCAAGTTTTTTCTGATCGATCGAAAGTCAAACCTCAAGCGCTTCAACAGGTCTCAATCGATCGAAGGTTCGATTGATCAAACTTTCTCGATCGATCGAGGCTTGTATTTAAACGAGGCATCATCCATACACTTCATCAGTTTCTCTTCTTCTCTCCTTCATTCGAGCGATTGGAGACAGAGACACTCATGGAAATTTTTTTCATTCCACTCCTCACACACATCATTTAGGATCCCCTGATTCCCCATGATCCTCACCATCATCACCCTCATCGTTCTCCGCTGCCCATTCATCGAGGTAAGATTACCATGGCCCCCTATGTTTATTTCTTATTCATCTGCAAGGGGGTGCCCCCCCGTTGACCCTAAGACTTTTTTGTATTGTTTTAATCTTTTTATTTGTTTTCTTGGTTCATTTCTGTGCATGTTTCTTCTCGCTACGTTTTCCCTGTGTTCGATCGATCGAACTTGGCTCGAGCGATCGAACCCAGTCCTTCCTCAATCGATCGACCATACTGCGATCGATCGAATTTTATCAGTGACAGTTTTACCTTTTTGTTTTGCTTTCCTATTTTTATTTGTTTCCTCTTCTCTTTTTCAATTTCAGGTCGCCCACTATGAATCCCATAATGGGCTATTTTTGGGAGAAATCTTTCAACTTTGCTATACCAGATCCGGTCCCCGACCATGGGTTCCACCATATTTTTAACCAGTCGTGCTACACACGGTTCTTCAATCACCGTAAGGTGATGATAAAGAGACCTCTTGAGACAACCTGGCTTTCAGCTCCATGGTTCTTAGCCAGAATCAAGGATATGCCGCAATGGTATGAAATGTTGACACACCCCAAACAAGTCAATGTTTCTTGGGTGCGAGAGGTTTGTGCAACACTGATCAAGGACCCAGCTGCACCATTCACTTATAGATCTTTCTTCCGTGGCCAAGAGATCATCGTCAGTCCTGCCACTTTATCTGCTGCTCTAGGAGTCCCTGAGGAGTTGGAGAGTGATTGTCCTTACCATATGGGTACTCTCGAGATCCCTTACGCCATAATTGTCAGAGAGAATATCGGCAGTGCCGTTCAATTCTGGAATGGCTCGTCTTAAATAGAGGATCGATTATTGACTGACAGGTACCACATGCTCCATCTCGTACTCTGCAATTGTATCTTTTCGACCTCTTATCACGAGAAGTTGGCAGCTTGGTACGTGAGGGCTTTGTTCTGTGTGGGGACTGGGAGGCGGGTTTGCCTCCAGCGATTATATATAGAGTTTTTGGAGCAACCTACACGATACATTTTGGCCAAGAAGCACCTGAAGGGTGCATGGGGCATTCACTGCATCGTGACCTAGAGTGGATTACTTCCTCTTGCTACCGATGTTTTTCAGACCCTCGAGCCAATTTGGTGAGACAGCCGCTCGCCGCTCTGACGCCCAGAAGATAAAATGAAAAGGGAAGGACAAAGCCAAAGTCGGAGCAAAGAGGAGGCGAGGAGGGACGGATATTGAGGATGTCGCTTCTGGGACGCCGACCGAGGCTAAGGAGCATGATTCAGAGGAGGAGGTTGATCCTATTGAGGAGGTTGCACGTTCTAAGTTGAGACAGCAGTCTCAGACTCAGGCCCAGGGAGAGTCGTCTTCCGTGTCCCTCCAGGCTCTCCACTCATTGATTATTGGGGAGAGGGAGGCACGGATATGACTTGAGGGAAAAATAGATCATATGACGACGATGCTTGAGACCATTATGGTACAGCTAAGGGTTGATCAAGTTATCCCCACAGCTTCTGCCCAACCCACCACCGGTCCATCTTCTGCTCCTGCAGCTCTATCTACATCATCTGCACCACCTCCAGTCATGGCTGACCCGTAATTGTCTACATCAGCTGCCCCGACTGTGAATGACCCGGCGACGGCTACTACTATTGCTGAGGGTGGAGATGTTGTTGCTACTGCTACTCCGATCGTGATTCTTTTTTACATTGGTGATGAGTAGGTTATGTCCTTTAATATGATGGAGTTTTATTGTATTTTTTTTATTACTGTTTCTTTCTCTCCTCTCTAGTAGTTTCTTGTGGGTTTTTGGATATTTTGGACTGTTTGGATTGTTTGGTTATTTTGGACTTTGGTTATTATGGATTTTACTATCACTGCTCTGTTGTTTTCATTGTTTTATCGTTCTAGTGATTAGTTCTGTTATTGTGTATGGATCTCATGCTCTATCTGTTCATATTTTATGTGATTGTTGCTGCTTGGAGTGTTCGATGCCTTCTTTACAGATTGTTTTTCTTGTGGTTTTTGCTATAATTTATTAGGTGATATCTCCCTATCTATATTTGAAAATCACCTTCTGCGGACATTGTAATTTTTAGTTGGGGGTGGGATGTAGGTAGATAATCACCTGCCCATATCTATACGTAGCAATCTGGATTACTTTATTGCACATTTCGTACAATCTCGATTCGAATTGGATTACATTTACAGTTGGGAGACAAATAAATTGAAGAAATTGAAATTAAAGAAAATTTTAAATTTAAATTTTCAAACTATTAAGAAAGTTTTAAGAAATTTTTCTGAACTTAATTGGTAGAACAACTTTGAATAGTCATTTCTCTTTCGCTGTTATCAGGCAATGATACATTTATATTAATCTCATCTTTTATGGATTAAGTTCACGCATTTCTCTAATTCCACTAAGATGATTGTAGTTGTTGACCGTTCATGTATCTAACATCCTATTGCACTAGTTGGTAGCTATGTTGAAAACCTAATTAAGAGTTAATACGACTATTGGGCTGAAAGAACGAGTAGGGGAAACTGTTTAACCCTTAGTGAGTTTTTGAGCCAACCTTTATTTCTGAGGGAATTTTCATATAAATTCATAGTGTTTTTCTTGAATATACGTATTAAAATTCGTTGAATAGTCTCTAATTCTTCATTTTGGTTGCTTATTATAGAAGAACGTTCAGGATTTACCAACTTAACTCAATGAACACTGAAGTGTTAAAAACTAAGAAGTTGAGAAAATGATATAAGCCATCGTTATTCGCTCTTTACCTTTCCATATATCTGTATCAACATTCCAGAATATGCGTTGTCTCAACCCCACACCTAGTAAATACTGCTAAGTCTATTATGAAAATCTAAATCCCTAATCTTACACTTTGACCTCAATGAACCCCATTGCACATCTAAGGTGATTAAATTGTTGAAGTGTATGACGAGGAGGGAATAAATGTGGGAGGGACTGCATAAAAGAGAAAAGGAAAGAAGAAGGAGTTCAGGTTAAAAAAAACATATATGAGAATAGAGTATGGTTGGAATAGAATGAAGTAAAATTGCTAAATTCAATCACATGCTAAAGATGTGCGATTTCTTACCCCTCTCATTTCTGTCCTACTATATAAAAACTGAAAAGTCAAAGCCTTACTGATTTTTAACAGCTTAGTTTGAATAAGAACGTGTAATTTGAGTTATCCACGGTATTTCGCTCTTTTAGTAAGTAGCATTCCTTTCTTGAGACTATGCACTCTAAATTTTCACCCTTTATTGAGTCAAGTGTGAAAGCATTAGTACCCAAACTTTCAATTTTTATCAAAATTTTCACACCATGTGCGATCATTATTAAACCAGTTTCTGTGAGATGTTCATTCCTGAGTGTAAACCTATGTGAGAATTGAGTTGAAACTACAAGTTCTGAGAGTATGATAGTCTAAAACAACTCTAAATAAGGTTGGATGCATAGCTATTAACTTCACATACACATGGATACATGATTGTAATGCATTTGTTATATCTATCTTGGTGACATGAGGAGTATGTGGGCTTCTTTCATGGTTTGTTTGAGGTTAATATATCTTTGTAGAGCTAAGTTTATAGTTGAATAGAAGAGAGTGTTTAAAAGTTTTGTTGTATATCTTCTTGAACTTAAAAAAAATTGAGAATTTTGTGGGTATATTCACTATAAACCCTTACAAGACAACACTCGTCCACTAGGGGGAACCTAGGAGTTTAACGGCTTGTTGCATTTGCTAAACGCAACTGCGATTCCTGCGAAAGTGAGTTAGGTAGTTTCTCTTTCTATTTAGATTAGTTGCTTTAGTTTATTTTGTTTTAGTTTAGTCGTTGTAGTAATAGTTTAGCTTGTTTCTATTTTTCGCTTTATTGCTAGGGACTAGCAATTCGCTAGTTGGGGGTTGTGACAAGCGGGGATATTTGTAAAATATAACCACGTTAAAATAAAGAAATACACTGATTTAGTCTACAACACCCTTGCAAATTGGCAATTTGGATTACAATGCCAGTTTTTACATAAAATGATTAAACTATGATAAGTGGTATTGTTTTAGCTATAATCTGTGCAGATTACTGTTTGCTGTGTGAAGAAATGGATAAGCTGGATAAAAGGGTTGCTGAATTTTAAGGACTATTCAAAGATGCAAAGTGAACCTCAATCGATTGTAGAAACTTCAACCGATCGAAGTACGTTCCAACGATCGAAGATTCCAGAAGTCAATCGATCGAGTGATGTTCGATAACATGACTTTTATCATAATTTACGCGCACTCAACAGAAACAGAGTTTTAAACCCTAGCCTTAGGGTTATGTATATATATGCGTTATATTTACGTCCCAGAGGATGCCCACTTCAGTTTTTATCAGTTTATAGAGAGTAGAGAGCTTTCTTTTGGTTTTTGTAGGTATTTTTCAAGGATTATCATTGGTTTTGGTTTGGATTTCCATAGTTTAATATAGATTCTTCATTCCAGGTTACATCTTATTGTTTTATTTACATTCTACTTATAGTTTATTGTAGTTTAATCTGCTAGAATCGTAGCTTTGCATGTTAGATAGGGTTAAACTTTTAGTTTTCATGGATTACATGTTAAAATCACAACCAAACAAGACTTTAATGGACTTTTACGTTAAAAACAAATCTAAGGCACTCCAGACCATGTCTGAGTAGTCCCCAGGTTGGGAGATCACAATGAAACAGTGATCTCCAGCCTCTCCCATGCAGCAGAATAATTCATGTGTTCGATCGATCGAAGTAGTTTCGATCGATCGAACCAGAACATAGTCAAGCGATCGAATAAGGTTTGACCGATTGAGAGATGAAGATGTTCGATCGATCGAAAGCGCGTCGATCGATCGAATTCTCTGATTCTTAGGTAGTCTTTTTACAATATTCTAAGACTTTCTGCTTTTGAAATTTGTTATCAACCTGTCCCCAAATGCTCCGTTTGTCAAAACAGTTTCATTACTTTAAGCCTTAAGGCATTTTTCTTCAAAATCTTTTGCAAACCACCTTCAATGCTAAAACCATTGTAGGTGCGAGTCTTAACTATTGATTTAAACCACCTTCATGTGTTTTGGGAATATATGTGATGAAGTAGTCCTGGCTATGAACGGACTATTGATTCTCCATCTTTAGAAAATACGGAATACTATAGATAGATGCACTCCTTAGAGCTTAAATGTAACTGCATGGTAGATGGCGTGATCGCTGCGGATTCGTGTGATCCCAACATTCCCTTTTTATTAAGAAAACCGCCTTTAAAACATCGCTTTAGTTAATTAGTTAATCATTAGTTTAAATTATTTTAGTTGCTTTAATTTTAGTAGTCACTTTGTGGAACTTTGTGTTCTACAACCTTTCAAATATTAATTTTCATTTTTTTTTTAGAGATTAATCTAGGTGTTTAGTTTATCTGTTCTGTGGGATCGACCTGGTCTTAACCAGATTACTACTTACACGATTACCTACACTTGGGTATAGCACATAAGCACACACATTTTTTTGTCGTGTCACCCCGGAACAACAAAATAGAGAAAAGTATATTTTCTTTTTGGGTCCATAGGGAATGACGAGTGAATGTTTCTAATTTATACACACCACGCAGTACCAGTCAACTAGAAAAAACAAGAACAGTAATAAAACTAAACTGAATATGTTACAAAAGTTCTAGCTATTACAATTGTTGGGTTTGTGCCCTCAAACCATTACTTTATGAGACATTGACATTTTAATATATGGATATCAGCTTTACATTTCATTGTGTATGTTCTTTTCATGAGATGATTGTTAATCCTTAAGTATTATAGTAAGTAATTCGTGTGTGTATGAGATGCACACAAGTGAGATACGAATTACTATTCTTTAGTACTTAGAATGTGTCACAGTGGATGATGAGACTGGATACCTCATCAAGTCTACACTGTAGCATAAATAACTACCATTGGATGGAGTGATTAATCTCAATCACTAGAGTGTATCTCTTAGTTGATATGCTAGTGCTTATAGTGCATTGACGGACCTGAGTTTCCTATTGACGCTTAAGACTGTCAAACAGTCAATAGGAACTCATAACTTGTATAAGGTACGTGTTCTCAATCTTGAGACGATTATGAACACTGACTGTGGATATGACTGCTTTGACTTACCAATCAGTGAGGTCTATAAAAGATCAACACCTGGGTATCTTGGGTATGTCATGTTCATAGGGTTGTGAACATATATTGTCAAGATAGAATCTACCCTCTGTTTTTCAGAGTAAGCATTCCCTTGAGAATGTCACCAAGTCGATTACTGAGTACTGCAGTCTTGTTGATAAGAGTTATCAACATGTTTGGTAATCATGAGAGGTGAATGGGACTCAAGGAATACAAGAAGTAATCATGATTCAGGTTGACAGTAACAGTTATCCGATTACCTAAATATGATTACGAATGCTGACGGTAGAGGGACATTAGTACACCATACAAGTCTAGTTATCGCTTCGGATATGTTCTTTTGCGTTGGAGTTCAGTTATCGTTTTATAGTGGAGTAAACTTTAACTGACCAGTTAGTTAGTTTGCTGATCAAAGAGTTTGGTCATGGTAATTAACAAACTGGTCTGAGCCAACAATAAAGAGCCTAGGAGGTCCCACTCTTAGCTCCGCCAGGATGCTTGGAAAGATGCTTGAGGATGATGTCCAGACAGGTTCGATCGATCGAAGATGTCTCGATCGATTGAAGTCTGCAGGTTCGATCGATCGAATATTGTTCGATCGATCGAATGTTCGATCGATCGAAGGCACTTCGATCGCTCGAAGTCTAGGTCGGTTCTGGGAATCTATAAATAGGGCAGCTGCGTTCTGGAAAAGGTTGTTCGTCGTTTTGAACGTCAGAAGCTGCAGAAACTGTTTTGGAGCCCCAAAACCTTCTCTATCCTCTCTATTAGGGTTCCCACCAACCCTAGTCTTTCTGGCAGGCATCCGCAGGAGTCATAAGGGTGAAGATCATCTAGTGGAGGCTGCTGGAAGTTGAAGATCAGAATTGGGTTCAAGACACTAACGTATAACTCGTGTCCCCTCTTGTGCGCATCTGTAGAATTGACGAGTAGTAGATCCTAGGGTACCAATAAGTTTTTATAACTTGATTATTTCCGCTGCGCGTTTAAACTTTCCATTTAAACCTGTTTTTCCCAACAATTGGTATCAGAGCCACGCTCGTTTGGATCTATAGATGCGTTTTTGGAACACTATTTTGATTTGCATGATGATTTTAGAACTGCTTTCGAAACTGCATCGTCACAGATCTGTTTCTGCAGTGTTATCGCAGCAGTATACAAATCTGTGATTGCATTGGATGCAAGATGGGTTCGATCGATCGAAGAATGTTCGATCGATCGAACGCTCTGTACTCGAGCGATCGAACAGGTTTCGATCGATCGAAACCTTCTGTTGTTCGAGCGATCGAATAGAGTTCGATCGATCGAGACAGACTCTTTGTCAAGTTTTCTGTTTCACAGTTTTAAAAGTATTTTGAAATTAAAAGTTTAATTTTAACGTATTCTGCAAAATTTTAATCATTCTGTGAAATAGAATGTTCAAGCGATTGAACAGTGTTCAATCGATCGAAGGTTCGAGCGATCGAACGGTCTTCGATCGATCGAACTATGACAGAGAAGTTAGATGTTGTTTTTGAGTTCTAATTCAGTATGTAAAGAGTTTATATACTGTGTGAATCAATTAGGGGTTCCAATAGTTATATTTTGTTATATATATATGCGTGAATGTGTGTTCAACTAACCTTTTGCAGCAAAAGTTAGTCGCTATCTCCCATGGCGCCAAGAGCATTTAATTTTGTGTTTGAATGTTTTAGATTGGTGTGTTGTTTTAAGATTGGTTTGGTTTTAAGGCATATGTAAAGGGCGCTGCGACTTCAATCCTACGAAAAGGAAAGTCGCACCGGTTTCCCTAGCCTTTTATTTTGTTGTTGCTATTTCTATTTCTAGATAAATTGTAAGCTTCAAAAGAGGCATAGGTTCAATGTAATAGAATTAGAATATCCATGAAGATGGAGCAAGGAGCCGTTGTCCATGAAGATGAAGCTGGAGGCGATCAAACCAAAAGCAGGTTCTATGGAGATAGAGCCATGGGAGATAGAGGCATCGTTTGGATGTCTTTTATTACATTTTAGTTTTTTGTTTTATGTGCTTTGTTTGTGATTGGCGTATAATACATTGTTGCATGCACGCAAAACAAGTTTTCTAAAATAAAATTCAAAAACCGTTTTCAACACATTAGTAAACATTAGATGTTTATGGGAAGTGTGTAGAAACAGATTTTCTCAAAAAGCAAAATCCTTATTTACTAAATCTAGTGGGAGAGGGTCTTATCAAATAACACCCATGATCTTCCATTAACGGTTCATTGGAAGATGAGTAGTGTATTCTGTGTCACCTCGCCAGGGGTGATCATTCCATACGGAGGGTACACTGCTCATTGGTTACTAGATGTGAACTTCCTATGGATAGGATCAATCAGACGTGTTAGAGGGTGACCACCACACGGAGGCGCTACTTGAGACGGTTGTGATTGGATCCTAGTTAATGGTACACACTAGCTAAGCTATGGATAAGGGATCCCACACGGGGCATTATTCAGAAACTTAGAGATCAAATAGGTTCGGAAGTCATAACTTGTTTTGCAAGAGTTGCATAGCGGATAAGTTATGATAAATCGAAAGATCGAACATTGACCACCACACAGAGGCTTTATTCTCTCGTTTCGATATTCCGGCGACTTTGTTTTAAAATAAGAGTTTTAAAAGGATTCTTTTATTTCAAACTGTCAAATTCTGATATCCATATTTATTTTGTTTTGATTTTTTCAGTAAATCATAATGTCTGGATCTGCATTTAGTCCACTTGCCACCATACTCACTCAAAACAAGTTAACTGGAAACAACTACACTGAATGGAAACGTAATCTTGACATCGTGTTAACTGCGGAGGATCACATATATGTCCTCACCACCCCATGCCCCGAAGAACCCGCTGCAAATGCTTCGGCTGCTGCTAGACGCGAGTTCGATAAATGGAAAAAGTCGAATGGGATGGCTCGTTATTACATATTGGCTTCTATGGCTAATGTGTTACAACACCAATACCAGTCGAACAATTCCGCCAGTGACATTATCGAATCCCTGAAAAAGATGTTTGGGGAGCATGGCAGGCCTGCCAGACAGGTAGCTATGCAGAAGATAATGAGTGCTAAGATGTCGGAAGGGACTCCAGTCAAAGAACATGTTTTGAAAATGATTGGTTATTTAAACGAGCTGGAGACCCTAGGTGCCAACATCGATGCACAGACCCAAGTTGATATGATCCTCAATACGCTGTCGCCATCATTCGCTCAATTTAAACTGAATTATAATATGAATAAAATGGATTTTTCAATGAGCGAATTGATGAGCTCTTTATTGGCAGCGGAAGGGGTGATCAAACCTGGGGGCAGCGTTTTACACGTTGAGAAAAGCGCTTCCTCTTCCCGATCTATGCCGAAAGGAAAGAAAGGGAAGAAGAAGGCTAGCACTGGTGGTTCAAGTGTTGGACCAGTCCCTAAGATTGCAAAATCTAAGGGAAAAGGTAAGGGCAAAGGGAAGGTGGGTGGCCAAGGCAAAGGAAAGTGTTTCCAATGCAGTGAGAAGGGCCACTGGAAGAGGAACTGTCCAGAATTCTTAGCTACAAGAGTTCAAGGTATGATTGAATCACATGTGATTGAAGTAAGTTTTATAACGGATACTTCAAACACTTGGTGCATTGATTCTGGTGCGACTAACCATATCTGTAATTCATTGCAGGGGTTCAGATCAACCAGGAAGTGCAGTGATGGGGAAATCGTACTTACTCTAGGTTCTAGCGCAACCGTTTCTGCGGTTGCTATAGGAGTCGTAGTTTTAGAATTTCTAGACAATAAAGTTTTGATTTTATCAGATGTACTTTACGTCCCTTCAATGAGACGTAATTTAATTTCAGTTTCTAATTTATCGAATAATGGTTATTCTTTTCATTTTGGAACTGAAGTTGTGATTAAAAGAAATAGTTCTTTTATATGTTCTGGTGTTAAATCAAATGGTTTGTATGTGATTACTCCCAATATTTCTAAAGATTCTTGCATGGAACTGAATAACTCAATGGTAACTGTACCATCTAAAAGAAAGAGACCTTCCACTAATCCAACAAAGCTTTGGCATATGAGGCTTGGTCATATCAATCTAAATAGGATTGGCAGACTAGTCAAAGAAGGGGTCTTAGGCGATTTGGTTCTCGAACCAATAGAAGTCTGCGAGTCTTGTTTAGAGGGTAAGATGACCAAAAGGCCCTTTCCTGCAAAGGGCAATAGAACCAATGCATTGTTGGAATTAGTTCATACTGATGTGTGTGGACCAATAAATATTAGAGCAAGGGGTGGTTATGAGTATTTCATAACATTTACTGATGACCACTCTAGGTATGGATATGTGTACCTAATGCAGCACAAGTCTGAAGCCTTTGAAAAGTTCAAAGAGTTTAGGGCTGAAGTGGAGAAGCAATTGGGCACACATATCAAGGCCATTCGATCTGATCGAGGTGGCGAGTATCTCTCTAATGAATTTATTGATCACCTCGTACAGAATGGGATTCTGTCACAGTTGACTGCACCTGGCACGCCTCAGCAAAACGGTGTAGCGGAGAGAAGGAATCGGACTCTTTTAGACATGACTAGGTCAATGATGAGTTATTCTGAGTTACCTTTATTTCTTTGGGGTTATGCTTTGGAAACCGCTGCTTACATACTAAATCTAGTACCAAGCAAATCTGTTCCCAGGACACCACGAGAGATGTGGATTGGGCGCAAGCCTTCTTTGCAACATCTCCGAATATGGGGATGTCCGGCACATGTGCTAAAAGGAAAGATGAGCAAGTTGGATTCTAGATCGGAAGTATGTTACTTCGTAGGGTATCCAAAGGGTACTTATGGATGGTATTTTTATGATCCAAGAGAACAGAAGGTGTTCGTCAGTACGAATGCTATTTTCTTGGAGGATGATTATATCATGAACCATAAACCTAAGGGAAGGATAGATCTTAGAGAGATAGAAGGAGAGCCCTCAGTCCAACCTGTAGTTAATAACGATGTAAATCAGGAAAACACCACTTCTTCACCTATTTCCGCTCCTGTACCTCGTCGTAGTGGGAGGATTATCAGCCAGCCTGATAGATACATGTTCTTAGGAGAAGTTTTTGAAGCTGTCTCCATAGAATCTGAATCTGATCCTACCACATACGAAGAGGCAATGGCTGATGTTGATTCAGCTCATTGGGTTAAAGCTATGAAGGCTGAATTGGAATCTATGGATTCCAATCAGGTCTGGGATCTTGTAGAACTTCCAGCCAATATTAAACCCATTGGCTGTAAGTGGGTCTACAAGAGGAAAAGAGGATCTGATGGAAAGGTTGAGACCTTTAAGGCAAGGCTTGTTGCGAAAGGTTATACTCAGAGGGAGGGCATTGACTATGAGGAAACCTTCTCGCCGGTGGCCATGCTCAAGTCCATCAGAATACTCTTATCCGTTGCTGCATGCCTAGATTTTGAGATCTGGCAGATGGACGTCAAGACTGCATTCTTGAATGGCAATCTTGAGGAGGACATCTATATGCAACAACCAGAAGGGTTCATAGCTGGTCGGAAAGGTAACTTGGTATGCAAGTTGCAAAAGTCCATTTATGGGCTTAAGCAGGCATCCAGAAGTTGGAACATACGATTTGACCAAGCGGTCAAGTCGTTTGGTTTCATACAGAATCTGGATGAACCTTGTGTATACAAGAAATGTGAAGGGAAAGTGGTGGCTTTTCTTGTGCTTTACGTTGACGACATTCTACTCATTGGAAATGATGTAGCGGCATTGTCAACGGTCAAGGTTTGGCTAGCTAGTACTTTCGATATGAAGGATCTAGGAGAGGCGAGCTATATTCTTGGGATAAAGCTCTTTCGGGATCGCAAGCGAAAGATAATGGGATTATCTCAAGCTGGTTATATCGATAAGGTGCTAACTAGGTTTTCAATGGATAATTCGAAGAAAGGTTTGTTACCTTTCAGGCATGGTTTAGCGTTCTCCAAGGACCAGTGTCCAAAGACACAGGAGGAGAGGAATCGCATGGCAGGAGTTCCCTATGCTTCTGCAGTGGGAAGTCTCATGTATGCGATGTTATGCACTAGACCAGATATCTGCTTTGCCGTTGGCATGGTTAGCAGATATCAGTCGAATCCGGGTCCAGAGCACTGGACAGCCGTTAAGCACATTCTTAAGTACTTGAGAAGAACTAAAGATTACATGCTTATGTACGGTGGTAGTGAGTTAATTCCAGTGGGGTACACTGACTCGGACTTTATGTCAGATAAAGATTCGAGGAAGTCGACGTCCGGTCATCTCTTTACCTTGGGAGGTGGTGCTGTCAGTTGGAGGAGCATTAAGCAGAAATGCATTGCAGACTCAACTACAGAAGCTGAGTATGTGGCTGCTTGTGAAGCCGCAAAGGAAGCTGTTTGGCTCAAGAAGTTCCTTATGGAACTCGAGGTGGTACCAGCGTCGCTGTCGCCTATTACGCTTTATTGTGATAATAGTGGGGCAGTGGCTCAGTCCAAGGAGCCAAGGAACCATGGAAAGGGAAAGCACGTAGAGCGGAAATATCATCTTATCCGAGATATTGTTCAACGTGGAGATGTGACTGTCACCAAGATTGCCACAGCTGACAATCTTGCTGATCCGTTTACAAAGGCCTTGCCACAAAAGGTCTTTGATCGTCATCTAGATAGTCTAGGTCTTAGATGTAGTTCTGAATGGTTATGAGTGCAAGTGGGAGTTTGTTGGGTTTGTGCCCTCAAACCATTACTTTATGAGACATTGACATTTTAATATATGGATATCAGCTTTACATTTCATTGTGTATGTTCTTTTCATGAGATGATTGTTAATCCTTAAGTATTATAGTAAGTAATTCGTGTGTGTATGAGATGCACACAAGTGAGATACGAATTACTATTCTTTAGTACTTAGAATGTGTCACAGTGGATGATGAGACTGGATACCTCATCAAGTCTACACTGTAGCATAAATAACTACCATTGGATGGAGTGATTAATCTCAATCACTAGAGTGTATCTCTTAGTTGATATGCTAGTGCTTATAGTGCATTGACGGACCTGAGTTTCCTATTGACGCTTAAGACTGTCAAACAGTCAATAGGAACTCATAACTTGTATAAGGTACGTGTTCTCAATCTTGAGACGATTATGAACACTGACTGTGGATATGACTGCTTTGACTTACCAATCAGTGAGGTCTATAAAAGATCAACACCTGGGTATCTTGGGTATGTCATGTTCATAGGGTTGTGAACATATATTGTCAAGATAGAATCTACCCTCTGTTTTTCAGAGTAAGCATTCCCTTGAGAATGTCACCAAGTCGATTACTGAGTACTGCAGTCTTGTTGATAAGAGTTATCAACATGTTTGGTAATCATGAGAGGTGAATGGGACTCAAGGAATACAAGAAGTAATCATGATTCAGGTTGACAGTAACAGTTATCCGATTACCTGAATATGATTACGAATGCTGACGGTAGAGGGACATTAGTACACCATACAAGTCTAGTTATCGCTTCGGATATGTTCTTTTGCGTTGGAGTTCAGTTATCGTTTTATAGTGGAGTAAACTTTAACTGACCAGTTAGTTAGTTTGCTGATCAAAGAGTTTGGTCATGGTAATTAACAAACTGGTCTGAGCCAACAATAAAGAGCCTAGGAGGTCCCACTCTTAGCTCCGCCAGGATGCTTGGAAAGATGCTTGAGGATGATGTCCAGACAGGTTCGATCGATCGAAGATGTCTCGATCGATTGAAGTCTGCAGGTTCGATCGATCGAATATTGTTCGATCGATCGAATGTTCGATCGATCGAAGGCACTTCGATCGCTCGAAGTCTAGGTCGGTTCTGGGAATCTATAAATAGGGCAGCTGCGTTCTGGAAAAGGTTGTTCGTCGTTTTGAACGTCAGAAGCTGCAGAAACTGTTTTGGAGCCCCAAAACCTTCTCTATCCTCTCTATTAGGGTTCCCACCAACCCTAGTCTTTCTGGCAGGCATCCGCAGGAGTCATAAGGGTGAAGATCATCTAGTGGAGGCTGCTGGAAGTTGAAGATCAGAATTGGGTTCAAGACACTAAGGTATAACTCGTGTCCCCTCTTGTGCGCATCTGTAGAATTGACGAGTAGTAGATCCTAGGGTACCAATAAGTTTTTATAACTTGATTATTTCCGCTGCGCGTTTAAACTTTCCATTTAAACCTGTTTTTCCCAACAACAATATCATCAGAGTGCGCTACAGGAAATATAAAAGGTTTGTAAGCAATAGATGCCCAAGTACAAATTATAACAAAGTTAATAGAAATATAAACTAAAACCCTATCTTCTTCTTCAGCTTGCGTAAACGTAATTGTCCGCGTAATAGTCTTCTCTGACCTCTCCATCTTCAGTAGATTCACCCTCGGTGTAGCCCTCCTCCAGGTAGTAGCCACCATCATCTAGTTCGTTACCAACAATGGCATGGATAGGGTGGGCTGGACACGGAATGTCTAACCAATGAAGGCCATCAACTTATTGAAAGATGAGTGAGAATAAACTAACACAGTCTTATAGGTATAAAGTAGTTACTAGTTATGACCGATATCTAGTAATGATACTAATAATATCTTGCCTCTTTTATTCCAAACACCTTACCTGATTCTTATCACCTTCAGGCCTAAGATCGGTAACTAACTACAATTAACTGATTACATCATCACGACATACTAGTGTTCTTGTTCACCGCTTTTAAGAACTCTTACTATTCACAGCTGTTAAGAACTCTCGCGAACACCATGCATCGTTCTAATATAACGACTGACCTATGGACGTACCATTACTCTTGTTCACTGATTTTAAGAAATCTTAATATTCATCGCTTTTAAGAACACTTACGAGTACAGTATCTCCATAGCTCTCACTGTTGGGTTTGTGCCCTCAAACCATTACTTTATGCATAAGACATTGACATTTTAATTTGGATATCATCTTTACATTTTATTGTGTATGTCATTCATGAGTTGATTGCTTAATCTTTAAGTATCATTGTAGGTAATTCGTGTATGTATGAGATATATACAAGTGAGACATAAATTACTATTCATTGACACTTGGAACTTGTCACAGTGAATGATGACACAGGATATCTCATCAATTTACACTATAGCATGATTAACTACCATTGGATGGAGTGATGAATCTCAATCACTAGAGTATAACTCTTAGTTAATATGCTAGTGCTTATAGTGCATCGATGGACCTGAGTTTCCTATTGACACTTAAGACTGTCAACCTCAATAGGAACTCATAACTTGTATAAGGTACGTGTTCTCAATCTTGAGATGATTATGAACACAGAGTGTGGATACGGCTACTTTGACTTACCAATCAGTGAGGTCTTAAAGATCTACACCTGGGTATCTTGGGTATGTCACGTTCATAGGGTTGTAAACATATATTATCAAGATAGAATCTACCCTCTGATAAAGAGTAAGCATTCCCTTGAGAATGTCACCAAGTTGATTACTAAGAACTGCAGTCTTGTTGATAAGTAGTTATCAACATATTTGGTAATCATGAGGGTGAATGAGACTCAAGGAATATAAGAAGTAATCATGATTCAGGTTGACAATAACAGTTTATCCGACTACCTGAATATGATTACGAATGTTGACGGTAGAGGGACATTAGTACACCATACAAGTCTAGTTATCGCTTCGAATTTGTTCTTTTGTGTTGGAGTTCAGTTATCATTTTATAGTGGAGTAAACGTTAACTGACCAGTTGGTTAATTTGTTAATCAAAGAGTTTGGTCATGGGAATTAACAACTGGTCTGAGCCAACAATAAAGAGCCTAGGAGGTCCCACTCTTAGCTCCACAAGGATGCTTGGAAAGGTAAACAAGGATCTTCTCGAGACAGGTTCGATCGATTGAAGGAGTCTCGATCGATTGAAGTTAAGGCAAGTTCGATCGAATGAAAGTGGTTCAATCGATCGAAGTGGTTCAATCAATCGAAGGCTCAATCGATTGAAGGTAAGGTCGGTTCTGAGAATCTATATATAGGGCAACTGTGTCCAGAAAAAGAATTTCATGGTTTTAATATACCAGAAGCTACAGAAACTATGCAGGGCTTCCCAAACCTTCTTTATCCTTTGTATTAGGGTTCCCACCAACCCTAGCCTCCCCGGGAAGCATCCATAGGAGTCATAAGGGTGAAGACAACCTAGTAGAGGCTGTTGCACCATCAAGGAAGAAGACAATCAGAATTGGGTTCAAGACCTGAGGTATGAACTCTTCTCCCTCTTGTGCATATGCATCTATAGAGTTAACGAGTAGTAGATCCGGGCTACTAATGAAGTTTTCAAACTTGATTTTTCCGCTGCGCATTTAAATAAAACTTTTAAACCTGTTTTTCCATCAATTGGTATCAGAGCCTTGCTTGTTTGGATCTATAGATGCATTTTGGAACACTAGTTTTGATTTGTATGTTGATTTTAGGACTGTTTTTGAAACTGCATCATCATAGATCTATTTCTGCAGTGTTTTTGCAGCAGAATACAAATTTGTGATAGCATTGGATGCATGGAAGTTTCGATTGATCGAAGTTGTTTCGATCCATTGAAACTCTTTGTTCTCAAGCGATCGAACTGTTTCAATCGATCAATTGAACTTAGTTTGATCGATCGAGGATGTTTCTCTGTCCAAGTGTTCTTTTCACAGTTTGAAAGTTTTAAAATTATATGCTTTATTTTTATATTATTCTATAAAATTTTAAATCATTCTGTGAAACTGAAAGTTCAATCGATTGGACTATGTTCAACAGATCAAAGTTTCGATCGATCAAACCCCTGTCGATCGATTGAAGTATGACAGAGAACTGAGGTGATGTTTTAAGTTCTAAATCTATACATATAGAGTTTATGTATTGTGTGAATCAATTAGAGGTTCCAATAGTTACATACATTTATTATATATGCATGGATGTGCGTACTAACCCTTTGGCAGCAAGATTAGTCCACTATCTCCCATGGCACCAAGTCCTTTTAAATTCTGTATTTAAATATTTGAGATTGGTGTATGTTGTGTTTTAATTTTTTTGGTTTGGTTTTAAGGTATGTGTAAAAGGCGCCTGCGACTTCAATCCTGCAAATAGGAAAGTCGCACCGCTTTCCCTAGCCTTTTATTTTATTGTTGTATTTTCTATTTCTAGATAAATTGTAAGCTTCGAAAGAAGCATAGGGCCAATGTAATAGAATTAGGAAGCCCGTGAAGATGGAGCAAGAAGTTGTTGTCCATGAAGATGGAACCAGAGGCGACCAAACCATGAAGAGGTTCTATGGAGATAGAGCCATGGGAGTAGAGGCATATGAATACCTTTATTTCAATTTAATTTTTTCTATTTTATGTGCTTGGTTTGTGATTGGCGTTTTATACATTGTTACTACTTGCATGCACTTAAAACAACTTTTCCAAAACAAAATTCAAAAAACCGTTTCAACGCATTAGTAAACATTGGATGTATATGGGTAATGTGTAGAAACATTTTTCTAAAAAGTAAAATCCTTAATTACTAAATCTAGTGGAAGAGGGTCTTTTTAATAACACACACAATCTTCCATTAACGGTTCACTATAAGATGAGTAGTACATTCTGTGTCACCTCGCCAGGGTGACCATTCCATATAGAGGGTGCACTACTTATTGGTTACTAGATGTGAAATTCCTATGGATAGGATCAATCAGACGTGTTAGAGGGTGACCGCCACACGGAGGCACTACTTGAGGTGGTTGTGATTGGATCCTAGGTAATGGTACTCACTAGATAAGCTATGGATAAGGGATTCCACACGGGGCATTATTCAGAAACTTAGAGATCAAAAAGGTTCGAGAGTTATAACTTGTTTTGGAAGAGTTGCATGGCGAACAAGTCATGATTTATCAAAAAATCAAACATTGACCACCACGCGGAGGCATCATTCTTTCATTTTGATATTCCGGTGACTTTGTTTTAAAATAAAAGTTTTAAGGATTCTTTTATTTCAAATTGTTAAATTCTGATATCCATATTTATTTTGTCTTTTGATTTTTCAGTAAATCATCATGTCTAGATCTGCATTTAGTCCTCTTGCCACCATACTTACACAAAACAAGTTAACTGGAAATAACTACACAGAATGGAAACAAAACCTTGACATTATTTTAACTGTGGAGGATCGCATATATGTCCTCACCACCCCATGCCCTGAAGAAATTGCTGCAAATGCTTCGGCTATTACTAGACGCGAGTTCGATAAATGGAAGAAATTGAATAGAATGGCTCGTTGCTACATTCTGGCCTCTATGGCTGGTGTGTTGCAGCACCAATTCCAATTAAATGATTGTGCTAGTGCAAATATCAAATCCCTAAAACAAAATTTAGGAAGCATGGCAGGCCTGCCAGACAAGTAGCCATACAGAAGATAATGAGTGCGAAGATGTCGGAAGGGACTCTAGTCAAAGATATGTTTTAAAAATGATTGGTTATTTGAACGAACTAGAGCCTCTGGGTGCCGACATTGACGCACAGACCCAAGTTGATATGATCCTCAATTCGCTGTCGCCATCATTCATTCAATGAGTGAATTGATGAGTTCTTGAAGGGGTAATCAAACCTGGGGGCAACATTCTGAACGTTGAAAAAAGCTCTTCCTCTTCCCGATCTGCGCCGAAAGGCATGAATGGAAAGGAAAGAAGAAAGGTGTAACGCCCTGTATTTTATTATCATTAATAAATAAATATTGCATTTTATTTCCATGAGTATTTTAATTTAATTTCTCTTTGTAATAATTATCTGGGGTCAAACCGTAATTTTTAAAACATTTTCTATGGTTTCAAAATCGATATTTATATTTTTGTATAACCGGGAATTGAATTCCTACATTAATATAATTTTCTGTATTTTTTATTTCAACCGTAAAATACCAGTTTTGGGAATGGGCAGTATATTTTTACCTGTGTGTGTGTATCATTGCGTGAGCTCAACACACACAAGGGTATCTTGTGTACACATGGAAAAACACCCAAGGAATTAGTGCAGTGTGTGCTGTGTTTAGTGGAATGTGTGTGTAGTGTTTTGTGAGTGGAGTCTAATTGAGTTCATAGCATTTATACACCCACTAATTCCCCCCATTGGATCCATCTCTCATTTATCTCTCAACAGACTCTCTGCAGCTCTTTCTCTCTCTCTCGGCAGATAACACACACACACAGATAACACACATAACACACATACAGTATATACATATACAGATACACATACATAGTTATATATATATATATCTCAAGATCAAATCAAGATCGGGAAAAATCTCTCAACGACGGATTATTACGGCGGAAGTTCTCGGCCTTTAAATTTCTGTATAATCGTCTCTGTGAGTAATTTAAACTCACTCTCAATGTCTATATATGTAAATTTCAGTATATATATGTGTATATATGTGTATATATATATGATACACCATTAGAGCTTAAAAATGGAGCTTTGAAAAAGTTAATCAAAATCGAATCCGTGAATTGTAATTGAAAGATATTGATCCCAATAGGCTACGGTTCGAATCCTACGGCTTAATTCATCCGTATCGCGACGTACCGTTGATTTAAAGTTTTGTCACCTCTCGGTTTTACGTGAAATCCGAGAGCTACGATTGAAATTAGTTAAAACCGATCGCGTATTCGTAATCCTTGCGGAAAAACGAAGAAATCCATATATTACATGTCTTGGTTGAAGTAGATTTCAGAAATGGGTCAAAAACAGGTTCTAAATTCGTAACAGGGAAGAAACAGCTGGTTCCAACCGGTTGCATTTTTTTACAACCGGTTGCACCTTTTTTTGTTCCAACCGGTTGCATTTTTACAACCGGTTGCACCTTTTTTTGTTCCAACCGGTTGCACTTTTGTTCCAACCGGTTGCATTTTTCAGCACTGACGACTTTTAGTATAACGGCCATAACTTCCTCTAGGAAACTCGAAAACGCGCACGGTTTGAAGCGTTGGAAACTAGACTCAAAGAGCTTTCTGTTGATATGTAATTCATGTATACAAATTATAACTCATTTTTAATGGCATTACTTCAAAGTATATTAGAAATTCAATCTAATATTTTTCTCTTTTAATTTTAACAGTAGCAGAATTTTGTTTTCAGACTTTTGTTAGGAAAACGAATGAAATTTAAGGTTCTGCCCGCGTTGTCCCAAGTAAAACTCGATTCTGCACACTTTTCGTCTAATGCAATTTTCTCAGATTCTGCACCGTTTGGACAGAAAACGAGGATTTCAGTAGCAGTTTTTTTAGAATGCTATTAGTTATGTTTAAAATGATTAAGGCAATGAATTACGAATTTTCAATCCCCGTACGCGTATTATTTCTTTAATTCTGTGAATTCCTTTATGTTTAAAGTTTGATGACATTCATGTGATTTATGAATGGTGTTATTTATGAAACATTGACATACATATTAGGGTTGAGGTTGTGTCAACATGCATGTGTGTGAGAAAGTGTGAAAAGAGTAAAGAGTGGCGTTCTAGTTGTGCGACCTCAATATCGATCGGATATTATTCTCAATATCGATCGGATATTATTCTTGGTATTTGGAGATGATAGTGTTGTGTACGACTTAGATATCGATCGGATAATATTCCTGGTATCTAAGGCGCGCGTTTCGGATATTGATCGGATAGTATTCCTGATATCCGAAGCGATGGTGGTAGTGTTGTGTACGGCTTAGATATCGATCGGATATTATTCCTGGTATCTAAGGCGCTTGTTTCGGATATTGATCGGATATTATTCCTGGTATCCGAAATGATGGTATTGAGTGTGGCTTAGATATTGATCGGATATTATTCCTGGTATCTGAAGCGATAGTTTGGTGTGCTGTTTTGGATATTGATCGGATAGTATTCCTGGTATCTGAGATAATGGTTTGTTTGTGTTGAGTTTTGTTGAGAGAAAAGAGTCAGAAAGATGAGATATTACATTGCTCATGCATGGTCACATATTTATTGCTTTCTTTATTTTCCCCCGTGGGTTATGTTGGAATTGGAACCTTGAATATATTACTGTTAAGTTAAAATTGCACCGTTGATTATATGCTTATATATACATTGCGAGCACTTGTTTATTTTGCTCACCAGCTTTCATAAGCTGACGGCGTTGATGCGTCCTGGACTGTATGTCCAGATTTTCAGGGTCAGGAGCAGCTAGGGTATTTTGACTATGCTACTTAGAGTCAGGAGACTTTCCAGGAGGCTGCTTTATATTTTCCTATGTCTTTTAAATTTGGGTTTTGTAATAAACTAGTTTAGACTTTTGAATAAGGCGTTTTGTGCCTAAGACTATGACTGCTGTAATAGTTTAGTAAGTTTTTTATTTCGGAGCTTATGTTCTGTTAGTATCCTTTGCTTTAGAAATGTTGTTAAGTTATTTGTTGCAGGGACAATTGGTCATACTCACTTGTCACGACCTACGAGTCCATAAAGGAAATTAAATGCTTTCCTGAATTATGCTACGTCGGGGCGTGACAAAAGCTGGCACTGGTGGTCCAAGTATTAGACCGGTCCCTAAGATTGCAAACTCTAATGGAAAAGGTAAGGGCAAGGGGAAGGTGGGTGCCAAGGCAAAGGAAAGTGATTCCAATGTGGTGACAAGGGCCACTAGAAGAGGAACTATCCAGAATTCTTAGCTACAAAAGTTCAAGGTATGATTAAATCACATGTGATTGAAGTAAGTTTTATAAGGGATACTTCACACACTTGGTGCATTGATTCTGGTATGACTAACCATATTTGGAATTCATTATAGGGGTTCAGATTAACCAGGAAATATAGTGATGGGGAGATCGTGCTGACTCTGGGTTCTAGCGCAACCGTTTTTGCTATTGATATAGGAGTAGTAGCTTTAGAATTCATAGACAATAAAGTTTTGATTTTATCAGATGTACTTTACGTTCCTTCAATGAGACGTAATTTAATTTTTGTTTCAAATTTATCGAATAATGGTTATTCTTTTCATTTCAAAACTGAAGTTATGTTCAAAAGAAATAATACTTTTGTGTGTTCTGGTGTCAAATCAAATGGTTTGTATGTGATTACTCCAAAGATTTCTAAAGACTCTTGTATGGAACTAAATAACTCAGTGGTAACTGTACAGTGTAAAAGAAAGGAACCTTCCATTAATCCAACAAGACTTTGGCACATGAGGCTTGGCCATATCAATCTAAATAGGATTGGCAGACTAGTCAAAGAAGGGGTCATAGGCTATTTGATTCTCGAACCAATGGAAGTCTGCGAGTCTTGTTTAGAGGGTAATATGACCAAAAGGCCCTTTCCCGCAAAGGGCAACAGGACCAATGCATTGTTGGAATTAGTTCATACTATGCATGTGGACCAATAAATATTAGAGCATGGGGTGGTTATGAGTATTTCATAATATTTACTGATCACCAGTCTAGGTATGGATGTGTACCCAATGCAGCACAAGTCTAAAGCTTTTGAAAAGTTCAAAGAATTTAGGGCTAAAGTGGAAAAACAATTAGGCATACATATCAAGGCCATTTGATCTGATCGAGGTGGTGAGTACCTCTTTAATGAGTTTATTAATCACCTCATAATGGGAATCTATCATAATTGACTGTACTTAGTACGCCTCAGCAGAATGGTGTAATAGAGAGAAAGAACTAGACTCTTTTAGACATGACTAGGTCGATGATGAGTTATTCCGAGTTGCCATTATTCCTTTGGGGTTATGCTTTGGAAACCGTTACATACATACTAAATTTAGTTCCAAGCAAATCTGTTCCCAGGACACCACGAGAGATATGGATTGGGTGGAAGCCTTCTTTGCAACATCTCCGGATATAGGGGTATCCAGCACATGTAATGAAAGAAAATATGAACAAGTTGGATTCTAGATCAGAAGTATGTTACTTTGTAGGGTATCCAAAGGGTACTTATGGATGGTATTTTTATGATCCAAGAGAACAGAAAGTGCTTGTTAGTACGAATGTTATTTTCTTAGAGGATGATTATATCATGAACCATAAACCTACGGGAAGGATAGATCTGAAAGAGATAGAAGGAGAGCCTTTAGTCCTACCCACAGTTGATAACGATGTAAGAAAACAAAATACCACTTCTTTACCCATTTCTGCACTGGTAACTCATCGTTGTGGGAGGATGGTCAGCTAGCCTGACAGATACATATTCTTAGGAGAAGTTTTTGAAGCAGTCTTCATAGAATCTGAATCTGATCCTACCACGTACGAAAAGGTAATGGCTAATGTAGACTCAGCTCATTGGTGTAAAGCTATGAAGGCTGAATTAGAATCTATGGATTCTAATTAGGTCTGGGATCTTGTAGAACTTCTAGCCAATATTAAACCCATTAGCTGTAAGTGTGTCTACGAGAGAAAAAGAGGATCTGATGGAAAGGTTGAGACCTTTAAGGTAAGGCTTGTAGCGAAAGGTTATACTCAAAGGGAGGGAATTGACTATGAGGTAACCTTCTCATCGGTGTCCATGCTCAAGTCCATCAGAATACTCTTATCCATTACATGCCTAGATTTTGAGATTTGGCAAATGGATGTCAAGACAGCATTCTTGAATGGCAATCTTGAGGAGGACATCTATACGCAGCAACTAAAAGGGTTCATAGCTGGTGGGAAAGGTAACTTGGTATGGAAGTTGCGAAAGTCCATTTATAGGCTTAAGCAGGCATCCAGGAGTTGGAACATCTGATTTGACCAAGAGTTCATGTCATTTGGTTTCATACAGAATCTGGATGAACCTTGTGTATAGAAGAAGTATGAAGGAAAAGTGGTGGCTTTTCTCGTTCTTTACATTAATGACATTCTACTCATTTGGAATGATGTAGTGGCATTGTCAACGGTTAAGGTTTGGCTGGCTAGTACTTTCGATATGAAGGATCTAGAGGCGAGCTATATTCTTGGGATAAAGCTCTTTTGGGATCGTAAGCGAAAGATAATGGGATTATCTCAAGCTAGTTGCATCGAGAAGGTGCTAATAAGGTTTTCAATGGATAATTTGAAGAAAGGATATTACCTTTCAGGCATGGTTTAGCGTTCTCCAAGGACCAGTGTCCAAAAATACAAGAGGGGGGAATCGCATGGCAGGAGTTCCCTATGCTTCGGCAGTGGGAAGTCTCATGCATGCGATGTTATGCACTAGACCAAATATATGCTTTGCCGTTGGCATGGTTAGCAAGTATCAATCGAATCCAAGTCCAGAGCACTGGACAGCCATTAAGCACATTCTTAAGTACTTGAGTAGGACTAAAGATTACATGTATGACAGCGATGAGTTAATTCCAGTGGGATATGCTGACTCGGACTTTATGTCAGATAAAGATTCAAAAAAGTTGACATTCGGACATCTCTTTGCCCTGGGAGGTAGTGTTGTTAGTTAGAGGAGCATTAAGTAGAAATGCATTACAGACTCAACTACAGATGCTGAGTATATGACTGCTTGTGAAGCCACAAAAGAAGTTGTTTGGCTCAAGAAGTTCTTCATGGAACTCAGGGTGGTACCAACATCGCTGTCACCTGTTACGCTATACTATGATAATAGTGGGGCAGTAGCTCAGTCCAAGGAGCCAAAGAACCATGGAAAGGGAAAGCACATAGAGCAAAAATATCATCTAATCCAAGATATTGTTCAAAGTGGAGATGTGACTGTCACCAAGATTGCCACTGTTGACATTCTTGCTGATCCGTTTACAAAAGCATTGCCACAGAAGGTCTTTGATCATCATCTTGATAGTCTAGGTCTCAGATGTAATCCAGTATGGTTGCGAGTGCAAGTGGGAGTTTGTTGGGTTTGTTCCCTCAAACCATTACTTTATGCATATGACACTGACATTTTCATATATGGATATCAGCTTTACATTTTATTATGTATGTCTTTCATGAGTTGAGTGTTTAATCCTCAAGTATTATTCGTGTATGTATGAGATACATCCAAGTGAGATATGAATTACTATTCATTGACACTTAGAACTTGTCACAGTGATTGATGAGACTAGATATCTCATCAAGTTTACATTATAGCATGATTAACTATCATTGGATGGAGTGATGAATCTCAACCACTAGAGTATAACTCTTAGTTAATATGCTAGTTCTTACAGTGCATTGACGGACCTGAGTTTTCCTATTGACACTTAAGACTGTCAACCGTCAATAGGAAATCATAACTTGAATAAGGTACGTGTTCTCAATCTTGAGACGATTATGAACACAGACTGTGGATACAGCTGCTTTGACTTACCAATCAATGAGGTCTTAAAGATCAAAACCTGTGTATCTTGGGTATGTCATGTTCATAGGATTGTGAACATGTATTGTCAAGACAGAATCTACCCTCTAATAAAGAGTACGCATTCCATTAAGAATGTCACCAAGTTAATTACTAAGAACTGCATTCTTGTTGATAAGTAGTTATCAACATGTTTGGTAATCATGAGGGGTGTATGAGACTCAAGCAATATATGAAGTAATCATGATTCAGGTTGACAGTAACAGTTTATTCGACCACCTGAATATAATTACGAATGCTGACGGTAAAGGGACATTAGTACACCATACAAGTCTAGTTATAGCTTCAGATTTGTTCTTTTGCATTGGAGTTCAGTTATCATTTTTATAGTGGAGTAAACATTCACTGACCAGTTGGTTAATTTGCTAATCAAAGAGTTTGGTCATGGGAATTAACAACTAGTCTGAGCCAATAATAAAGAGCCTAGGAGGTCCCACTCTTAGCTCTGCCAAGATGCTTGGAAAGGCAAATGAGGATCTTGTCGAGACAGGTTCGATCGATTGAAGGAGTCTCGATCGATTGAAGTCAAGGCAAGTTCAATTGATCAAAAGTGGTTCAATCAATCGAAGGTTTGATCGATCGATCGAAGCCACTTCGATCAATTGAAGGTAAGGTTGGTTCTGGGAATCTATAAATAGGGTAGCTGCGTCCAAAAAAAGAAGTTCATCGTTTCAATATACCAGAAGCTGCAAAAACTATTTAGGCTTCCCAAACCTTCTCTATCCTCTCTATTAGGGTTCCCACCAACCCTAGCCTCCCCGGGAAGCATCCGTAGGAGTCATAAGGGTGAAGACAACCTAGTAGAGGCTATTGAACCATCAAGGAAGAAGACAATCAGAATTGGGTTCAAGACCTGAGGTATAAACTCTTCTCCCTCTTGTGTATATGCATCTATAGAGTGAACGAGTAGTAGATCCAGGCTACCAATGATGTTTTCGAATTTGGTTTTTCCACTGCGCGTTTAAGTAAAACTTTAAAACATGTTTTTCCATCACTCACAACACAACCCAAGTCAAATCCCTAATACCCGCCTATTCGATTTAACATGAGCAGATTATCATCTCAATACAACCTCTAATATCATTCTGAACACGTTACTCACCATATTATCTCATTGTTGTACCCCATTATCCCTTAATCCATAATATCGCATAATGGAAGTATGGAACATTAATTATACAACTAAGCAGTATGAACTATAACCTCAAAGAAAAATAAACATATTCTGTTAAGTTCATTCGATTGAAGTCCCTTCGACAGATTGAGGAAAAGTAAAGTTTGATCGATTGAAGTATTCTCAATCGATTAAAGTGAAGGTGGTCTCGATCAATTGAAGTCATTTCGATCGATTAAGACTCTGTGTTTTTGATCGACTGAACCCAGTTCGATCGATTGAAAGTCATCTTCTTCAGATTCTGGTAGTGAACGTCCAGAATCTGTTAAGGCATGTTTAGGTCATTATCAAATGTCCAAAATGTGTAAAATATTATAATTAAGATACCAAGTGGGTTCGAGACTCACCAAAAGTCGTTAAGGTCACATTTGGAAAGCATCAAGCTTCGAGCTCTTCCAATGGCCTCCTCTTCTCTCTCTCTCTCTCTCTCTCTCTCTCTCTCTCTCTCTCTCTCTCTCTCTCTCTCTCTCTCTCTCTCTCTCTGCCTCTGCTTCCTTTCTCTGTCTTCTTCAATCCTTCTTCCTTTCTTCTTCTGTCCTTCTTCTTTTCCTCCTCTCTCTCTCTCTCTCTCTCTCTCTCTCTCTCTCTCTCTCTCTCTCTCTCTCTCTCTCTCTCGGGTTGTATATATATATGTGTGTATATATATAGATGTGTGTGTGCATATATATGTATATACATAATATCTCTCTCTCTCTCTCATCTCTGGTTTCCCAAAACACTTCCACACACACAAAATACCCATATATATAGGGAAAGGTGGGTGCAATGTGGCAGTCCAGTGCACAAACTGGGATAAGATTTGTAGACACGTTCGATCGATCGAAGAATCTTTGATCACTTGAGAGCAAATTGTCTAGGTTCAATCGATTGAAAGTCGATCAATCGATTGAGAAAGGGAACCACATCATAAATGTATGCCGGCAAGGTTTCAATCGCTCGAAAAAGGTTCAAGCGCTTGAAAGTAAACAAGTTAGATCGCTTAAAATAGGTTCGATCACTTGAAAGTGAAATTTCCAATAAGGTTAAGGCAAGTACACATAATCTTATGTAATATTATACAATCCAAAAATATAGGGTATTATACTTAATGAAATCGAATTTTTTTGTACTCCGAATGGTAGTGTAAAGAAAATCAATATAGGCATTGGGAATGCAGAGTGGTGCACCTATACCATAGCATGAATAAACTGTACCCGCCACATACTAACATTGTCTGTGTGTGTTGTAGGAAATAATAGGGCAGTGATGGTTAGTAATAGATACATGTACTCAGGTGTGAGAGACATCTTGTGCATTGACTCACCTACCAACTCTGTAATAGTGCCCCCAGAAAGAACTGAACCAATATCATGTAGTAAGGGAGATTGAATAGTTGGGTCAATGGGATAGGGAACGATGTGGGATGGTATAGTAGTAAGGCCCAAAGCCTTTGCAACAGTGGTTGGGCAGACCAAAATAGGTATCACACAGACATACCCGTCATATGTGTAAGAAATGCCTGGTCTAAGGATCATAGAGGCTACTAACTCTCGAATCCAAGTCAAGTTAAACTCTTTTAGGCAAACTAGGATGCCCTCTAGACTCGGGTATACCTGAATTCGTGTAAGAAAAAATGAAGGGTCAACACTTTTGTAATTTGGGTCCAGTCGTCTGCTTGTTTTGATATGCATATTAAACCATTTTTTGTCCTCTAGATTTCTAAATACATCAACTCTAGGATGTGCTGGAATATCAGCCACTGTTGGCTTGGTGAGAGTAATTCTAGGCATGATTGACCTATTATCAAGAAAGATCGAAAGAAAATCGATTACAATAGAGATAAAAACAAGTAAGCAATGAATTTGAGAAGCATAATTAAAGTTGTTTTCAAGAAAAATTGATTGAAAATCGATTATAGTAGAGATGTTAAAGCTAGGATAGAAAAGAAATTGAAAATTAGTAGCCAAATAGGTTAAAAACAGCCTCTGGTTTCTCTTTTTTTTTTAGTTTCTGCTGCATAAGGATTGATCTAAGGGGGATCGATCCTTAAAGGATTGATCATTTATAGTTTTTTTTTTCAATTTTGATTTTTGATTCTTGATTCTTTATTTGGTAGGTTCGGTTTTTGTAGATTAAACCATTTGGATAATCAAAAATCAGTTTGGAAGAGAAATTTGAAAATTTTTAAATCAAAACACTAACCATTTGATGAGGCCGAAACTGGAATGGTGAGAGATGATCACAATCTTCCTTGTTTAGGTGATGATTGTGAACTAGTGGGACCCAGAAATGATCGTGCAAGATCGATTTTACGAAGATCAATCCGTACGAGATCAATCTTAGCTTCGATTTTGTTTAGAAAAATTAATGTAGGCCCGAATTTCTTTATGCAAATTTTTTGTAATATGATAATGAAGACATATATTGGTGTAATGGTAGACTCGGAACCTCAGTGAGAGTCGCCGAAGGCTCCTGTTCAAGCTGGGATATGTAAAAGTGAGGTAGAAGAAGTGTAAGATCGATTTTAAGAAGCTGCTTAAAATCCTTAAAGGATCGATCTTGCTAGGATCGGTCCTTGCTTTAAATTCTGCAAATTCTGGAAGTTTAAGCAGCATATGTTTTAAATGAGCTACACTTCTGCTATGCCTCTTCATTTTGGATTGTAATGGGATAGTTTAGACAAATACATTAGGAAACTTTCTAGATAGCAATATTTGGGATTTATCAAATTTGATAAAAGAGTCAAAACTCTTAAACTCTTATTGAAATAATAAGTACATGTAGTTTTGACATTTAATATGCTAAAACACAGTGATATATATAATATATATACAAAACAAAAAGAAAAATACAATAGCACTAACAATCTAGACAGGAATGACTTAACGTATATATTTAAAGACATGTGAGGTTTTTCAATGTCACCTAAGGTTACCCTCCAAAAACAATTATCATTTCGAGGTCTAGGGCAGTAGACTCGAAATACCAAATAACTACTATGGTCATATGTGTAGCGATCTTCTTCATCATACATCGTTATGTACATGAGAATAGTTTATCTGACAATTATTTCTTGAGGACGGAATTGTTCAATAAAGATAGGGACCAGAGAGTCTCCCCATTCAAGTAGGTGAAAAAACTAATTCCTCTGGAAGGCGTATCTTAACAGTTCTCCGTTAATAAATGCCCCCATCCACAAATAATATCATTTTCATCATAAAAGGGGAACTGTGCCAAAGATGACAGGTATCTTTCCCATTCATTTTCATCAAAATTGTTATATAATTCCTGGAATACCTCATATTGAGCTTGTTCCCACTCAACATAGGTTGTACTAATGTTTTTCTAGTCTTCTAATTCATCAAACCCTGGTGAATCATCCATCTGCGTAGGTTGGTTAGGATCTACTAAACAATGCAAATTTTCATTGGTGTTATCATCTAATAATAAACGATTAATGCACCTAGCATAAATCATCTCATCATCGTCAGATTCCATGAGATATTCAAAATTTGGGTGTGTACCATCAATAGACAGAGTTCTGTCTTCTGATGGATAGTCGTTATTTATATTAGACGAGCTAGCATGATCTGAACCTAAATTTGCACCTTCTATACTAAATGAACGACATTGAAATGGGTCTATGTCTTGTTGCTACCTGTAAAATCATATAACATGTTAAGAAACCAGTCCTGAAAAATATTAAATAGTATGAAAAAGAAAAAAAAAAAAAAAGAAAATTCCAACTATGTACAATTTTAATTATGTCATAAGAGATTAAGGAGCATTATAGTTGGGGTCCTCCAAAGGAATAGACTCCAACTCAGGCTCAAAACCCTCTAAGAATGGTTTAATTCTATGCCCATTAAGTTTAAATGTATTTACATCTTTAGGATCCTCAATCTCAACAGTTCTATAAGGATAGACAATTTTTACTATATAAGGGTCAGTCCATCAAGATTTCATCTTTCCTCTAAAGAAATGAAGTCTTGAGTCATATAATAGAACTTGTTGCGCAGGGGTAAATTTTTTGCACAATAGATTCTTGTTATGGTACATTTGAGTTCTTGCTTGATGAATTCGGGCGTTATCATATACATCTTTACGAATTTCTTTAAGCTCACTTAGTTGTAATTTCCTTGCTATTCCCCCCTCTTCAATATTACAATTTAGAGCTCTAGTAGCCCAATATGCTTTATGGTCCAATATTACAATTTAGAGCTCTGTATGGAGACATTCATAAATGAGTCTTATAAGCAATTCTATATGCCCATAAAGCATCAGTTTGTTTTGAAGACCAATCTTTACGATTAGAATTCACAATTATTTCGAGAATATGCTTAATTTACCTATTAGCTAACTCTGCTTGCCCATTTATTTGAGGATGATATGCAGTTGACACCTTATGGGTTAATCCACATCTTTTCATTAGCTTTTCAAATTGCTTATTGTAGAAATAAGTTCCTTGATCACTTATTATTGCTTTTGGAGTCCCAAATCGAGAAATTGTATTATCTTTCAAAAAAGAAAGAATAGTACGATGATTGTAGGAATAGCTTCTACCCATTTTGAAACATATTCGACTGTTAATAAAATATATTCATATTGATATGATGGTGGAAAAGGTCCCATAAAATCAATGCCCCAACAATCAAAGATTTCAATTGTAATTGGCATCTGATTTCTTTTTGTAATACTGCCCAGCATTTGGCAGAGGTTATAAGCCTTACAGTATAAATATGAATCTTTAAATAAAGTAGGCCAATATAGACCGCTTTGCAATATTTTCATGGCAGTTACTCGGGATGAAAATGTCCTCCACAAATGGATGAATGACACATGAAGAGTATATTTTCGATCTCTTCATTAGGCACGCACTTTCTGATCTCTTGATCAGTACAATATTTAAACAGATAAGGGTTGTCGAAGTAGAAATGCCTAGCAATAGCTAGGAATCTCTTTTTATCTGGCGATGACCAGTTGCTTGGTAATTTTCCGGTTACCAAGTAAACAAGATCGGCATACCATGGCAGGAAAGCCACAGAGAATAATTGTTTATCAAGAAAAGAGTCTTGAAAAGGTAAGGGTTCACTAGTATTATCTTCAAATGTGAGTCGAGATAGATGATCAGCTACTATATTTTCTACTTCTTTTTTTATCTTTAATTATAAAATTTAATTCCTGCAGAAGGAGTATCCACCTAATAAGTCTGGGTTTAGTATCTTTCTTTAAAAGAAGATATATAAGAGCTGAATGGTCAATAAAACAGACAATAGGGGAACCAATCAAGTATTGGATAAACTTTTTAAGGGCAAATACTACATCTAGCAATTCTTTTTAAGTAGTTGAGTAGTTCATTTGAGCACTATCCAGAGTTCTACTGGCTTAGTTTATAATCGATGGCTTTTTATTCTTTCTTTGTCCTAGGACAGCTCCAATTGCAAAGTCGCTAGCATCATACATTAATTCAAATGGTAAGCTCCAATCAGGAGATTGAATAATAGGTGCAGTAGTGAGATGCTTTTTTAATTACTCAAAGGAGTTTTGACGCTCTATAGTCTATTCAAAAGGTGTGTCCTTGGCCAATAATTGGTATAAAGGCCTAGAAATAGTACTAAATTTTTTTATCAAGGATAACGAAGTCTACTGGAAAAATAAATTTGTCAACTTTGACAAGTACATCTTCCAAAATTCCTCGTGGAAATTTTGTAGACCTATCAGCAAGTTGTAATACCATGCGTGTAAGCTTTAGCTCACCTAAACCCAACTGTTGATAAACAAAGCAAGGAAGCAAGTTTATACTAGCTCCTAAGTCAAGGAGTGAGTGATTAATTTTGTGATTTCCAATAATACATGATATTGTTGGTGTGCCAGGATCTTTAAATTTTGTAGGTAAATTATGTTTTATAATTGAAATAGCTTTTTTCAGCGAAGTCGGCTGAATATGCATTCTTTCTTACATTTTGCTTACATTTGATAGTACATAAATCTTTTAGAAATTTTGCATAAGCAGGTACTTGATTAATCGCGTCTAAGAGAGGAACATTAGTATGTACTTACTTAAATAATTCCAGTTACTCCTGACTCTTAGAATTTTGGTGTTTTCTTAGGCATTGTGGATAAGGAACTGGAGGAGAATATTCAGGAATTTCCTCTATATCTTTTTCCGCTAGTAATTCTAATATTTCATTTTCTTCAGAAATTTGTTGTTCTTCGGGGTTTCAACTTCAATTTCAGTGGAAATTTTTTTTCATCTACTTCTTCCTTAATTTTTAGCATATTAAAATCATCCTCCTTATTTTTGGGCTCAATTTCTTTTAAAGAAGGTGAAATTTCTTTTCCAACAATCTTACCACTTCTTAATATAGTTACAACTTTTACTTGTTCTTGTTGACTATGACCAGAAGTTGACGGACCACCATGTGGTTGTCCTCGTGGGTTAGGTCGTGGTTGAGCAGGAAAAATACAATCTTATTAGTTATTAATCCTATCCACGGATGTTTATACTTTTCCCATGATTTGTATTAATTGTTGCATCATAGATTATAAGGGTTCTTCTTGTACTTTCTTGTGCGGAGAAACATAAACACAAGAATTTTGCTATGAATTAGAATATTTATTTTGTGTTTGTTGAAACTGAGGCGGAGGAGATAAATATTGATTATTTTGAGGAGGTTGATATTGTTGATGTTGAAATTGTTGAAGACCCTCTTTGGTATACATATGACTTGGAGGATTTCTCCAGTTAGATTGGTATGAATTACCATAGAAGTTTTGGGGAGCCCGATAATTATTCACTGCATTTATTTCAGCTGGAGCTGTTTCTTGACAATTTGAACTGTTAGGACATTCATTTGTAGGATGTCCTATTGTATGACAGTTGTCGCAAAGTTCTCTTTTCTTCTTAGGTGGATTAGCTTTTTCTACTGTTAAAGGTTCTACTTTACGAGCTAATTCTTCATATTTCAATGTTAATTCATCTTCTGATTGGAGTTGATATAAACTTTTAGCTTTTTCGGCTCTATCACTCTCTTCTTTTTTCCATTGGAAAGTATTTTTGCCAAGCCAATCAAAGTATAATTCAGCCTCGTCGGTAGTTTTACTATGAAATTCTCCTTGACACATAGTTTCTACTAATTTCTTTGACTTTAGATCTAATCCTTCATAAAAGAAATTAATTACACGCCATTTTTCAAATCCATGATGTAGACAAGCTAGTAGGAGATCTTCAAAACGTTCCCAAACTTCAAGGAATGTTTCATTCTATTTTTGAGTGAAAAGTTTAATTTGACGCATCATGCTGTTAGTTAGATTTCTCGGATAGAAATTTTTTAGAAATGCTTCATTCATATCATACCATGAAGTTATAGATCCAAGACGGAGAGATAAAAGTCAAGCAATAGCTTTATCTTTTAAAGAGAAAGGAAAAAAGCTTGAGACTGATTATCTCAAGAGGACAGGATTGATCAAAGAACGTACTACAAACTTCGTTAAATTCACAATTATGCTGATAAGCACGTTCACTCCCCATTCCATGGAAAGTTGGTAAGAGTGGAATCATGCCTTGTCTAAAATGAAAGTTTCCAGTTGTGGATATCGCAATTTTCTTTCTTTTACCCACAGCTTCTCTTTTAAAATACTTTCTCAAAATAAAATTCAAAACAAATGAGTCACCACTTAATTTTTTTAAAAGGAAAATTAAGAAACCATTTAAAAGCAAACCGATCGTTTAGAAACCAGAGATTAACTAGGTTCGGGGATTATGGAATGAGAGAGGAAGGAGCTCGTCGGACTAAAACACCCTCTCTAATCCTATCTTGCGATAGGCCTCTACTCAACATCCTTTTAATCAAATTTATTAATCTAAGCATGCCCTCAACTAATACATATGTACATATACATTACAAAAGCATATCCAAAGGGGTGTAAAATTGCTAATGACAAAATATCATTCATAAGCCACATATATCAAATAGCAAGCAACGTGATATGCAATAGGGAACGAGAGAACTTACCCGGGATCCAGCAGCGATATTAAACGTGCAATGCATACAAGCAGAAGAAAATCCTATAAAAAAAAGAGTCTCTAATCACATATACACATAAGGCAAGACCCTAATTCTAATGTGTCGCGCATGAGGTTGGAAAATCAATAAAATCGAGAAATTAAAATAAACTAAAAAGGGGTTCTAGAAATCATACCTTAATAGCGCTACAAAACAAAAGGTTAGTCCACATGATATACAATATATGAAGTTAGAAGTAGCAATCCTAGATTTCTAGCTTAAGTCTATCAAATGTAATTAAATCTAAAGCAAATAAATCCTAATTACAAGTGTCGAGCCATACGGATGAATATGTGCATGAACAAGAATAAATTATGAAATACTCGGTGCTTTAGATCACTTAAACTTTGAATTCAAGCTTAACTAATCATTATTGAAATATGGTTTGAACCTTGACTCATGAAAATTTCATCTAAGTCATTATTCACAAGATTGACGAAAACTATTGCAGAATTCTGGAAATTGCTGAGAGCAGATCACAACTTTAAAAAAATTAAAAGGCATGGTTCCCGTGTTTCGATCTTCATGAATTTTGGATACAAGATGCCTCTGTGTGTCTAGTTTTTAACCCAAAAAAGAAATCAAAGTTTCAACGGTTGGATCTCCGGGAATTGGACAAAAACCAGACATCACTCAGCATTCTTCAACCTTCTGTCCAGAGTTCTTGCACGATTTTCTAAACATAGCAAAAAGATCCTAAATGCTTTGTTCTTTTTAGGGTGACTTCCTAACACATTAATCTACTTAGAAAAAATTATTTTGGGTCACAAACACTTTATTAAAGCTCTGATTTACTTATTTCAAAAGAATGTTACTGTGCTGAAACTCTGGATAAATTGTAGTAGCTTTACAAAACTCATAACCAAACCACTTTAAACATGAAATCTCCTTGAAACAAAAATTACAGTGGTAGAACTTTGAGTTATTGACACCCTCCCGTTGGTTTCATTTGATTCCAACGGTTAGATTTCGAATTAAAAATCCTTGATCGAAACCGGTTTATGAACCCATTGTTTCATTGTCAAGTTCAACTTTCATTTGTTAACCCCAACTATTAAACCATGAAGTTGGACTTAAACTAAACCATTTTCTCCTACCATTTGATGGTCATTAGAGGCTAAAGACCTTTATATTTGTAGATTTCAAGTGAAGTATGAATAGACTTCATGAAATCTCAAGATAATGAATCTAAACCATGGAGATAGGCTTAGACCCAAACTACTTTCTCCTATCATTTGATGGTCATTGGAGATGGAGATATGACTAATACTCATGAGTCTCAAAGGAATATAGAAAGGATTCCATGAAACATCAAGCTAAAGGACCCAAGTCATAAGTATGGACTTGGATCCAACTATTTGCTTATAAAATGAAGGAATGATCAAACTTTGACTCCCATGTGAAGTATAAGCTTACATGAGATTCAAAACATCAAACTCAAGAGCTTTCAAGAGAAATATTGAAGATCTCCAAGAATCTCAAAAGGAAAGCATAAACAAGAAAAATAGAAGAAGGACCAAAGAATTGGAAATAAGGACTTCCAAGTTTACTTAACAAACTCAAAAACTTAATCAAGGAAAACTAAATGACTTGAAGATTAGAGGCTCAAAAGAAAGAAAACACAACTAAGATTAGAGGGTCACCTCCAAACTATCCTCAAAGCTTCTCTCCTTTGAAGATCTTCCAAGCTCCTCTCTAATTTTTTTAAAACTCTCTCTTTTCTCTCTCAAAAATGTGTTAGTGTATTGGTAGCTACCTCTTGTGTGTGTTCCAAAGGAAGATCCTCCCTCTTTTATAGACAAAATTACCAAATATTCTCAGTGAATTCGGAGTAAAAGACAGGTGTAAGTGTCTCATTTGGTGGTACAATACGTACTTCCAAAAAATAGACAGACTGCTGCACAGGGCGGCAGTCAAAAGTCTTCTGCGGCACTCCGTGAAAGCCGCGGCGGCATTCCATAACTACCGCGCGGCTCTCAGTAAGCGCCGCGCTAAATTATTGATTGTCTCATTTTTGTCAACCTTACTTTATCATTTTCTTGTTTCTATGCATACATATACGTATTGTACCACAAAATACGGACTGTTAAAGCAAATGGCAGTCAGAAATTGTCGGCGGCACTCAGTAAATGCCGGGCCGGCATTCTATGACTGTCGTTCGGCACTCACCGAATGCCGTTTGGCACTCACTAAGTGCCGCAAAATACTGTCGTGTGCCAGTTTTTGTTGAACTTTCCCTTTTTACGTCTTTTCTTTCCTCCTTTTTCTTAAAGAAACTTATTTTCGAAGATTTTTTCCAAAAGTGATGTTTTATACCTGAATTCTCCTAAATACCTGGTATTTCATTCTGTGAAAATTTTACCGCGTTTGGAGAACTTTTTGAAGAGCTTGGAACACTTCGAATCTTTCGGTCTTTGTCATCATCGGATATGGAGGTGATACTCTCCTTAATTCGACGTTTGGTCAAAATCGGGGTGTCTACGCCAGTATGCCTAGGTAAAGTGATACAAGAAGGAGTGATGTTTCGTTCTGGGGTAAATAGATCACGCAAAGAGCGTTGTTCACGCTCAGGTTGTGGTATATTATCCCCACTTTCACTATGAGCGTCATCAGCTATTCTTTTTATGCCTTCGATTTCAGCTATTTTTAATATTCTAAGACATTGTATACTAGATGAATCTGTAGAAATATTGAAATTATGTGGTACATCCTCCGTACCTTAAAAATAGACCACATTTCTTTTTTGGGATGTCCCAAAATTATTGTCCACTTTCTTAAATTGGTATATAATTTTTACTTACTTTCCAAAATTAGCCTTCCTTGATATCTACACCAAGATAAGACTAAAATAGTTATTGTAATAATTAGGGGCAATTGTGAAAAGTAGGTGTAGATTCTTTTTTGTCCGCTTAAAAGTTGAGTTCCCAAGAGTGGACTATTTTAAGGGACGGAGGGAGTATTTGATATAAAGCTTCAGTAGTATCTAAGGACATATGAAGTAAAAGAAAACTAAGTGTTAAAAATATTATTACTATTACTTATAGTTAAATAAGGAAAACTTGAGATAATTTTTTTATTTATTTTTTCTTTATTATTATTTTTCCCTTTTATCTTTTCATTTTTTTTATTTTTTTAGAAGATCGGTTTATCTATACATATATATATATATTAAAAGATGTACATACACACACACACATATATATATATATACTTTTACAAAGCTATTTTTTTTTCTTCTTTTAGTTTTTTTCTTTATTCAAGTGATATATATTTATGTATATATATAATTATATAGGGAGAATTAGTTTTAAAACTAACTTAAATTTTTTTTTTCTTCTTTTATTCTAATCCATTCCCCAGCAACGGCGCCAAAAATTTGACGTCGCCGTGCTAGCGCGTTTTCTTATTAACACCCAAGTGTAGGTGTTCGTTCAAGTAATAAAGTTTTGATAAGACTAGATCGAACCCACAAGAAACAGTAGAAAGATTTTAAGATAGGAAGTAACTATTTCGTCCTTAAAAGAAAATAAAAGATGAAGGATTTTTAGATGCTTTCAAAGCTGCTAGTTTCTATGTTTTTGTAGTAAAACTAATTGAAAGGCTATTTTGGAGTAGTTTACGGTAAAGATTTTAACATAACACACTAGAAACAAACTAACCAATATGCTAGTAAGAAAATGATGAAAAAGAGACAAAAGCAAGACTTTAAATATACCTCAGAAAAACTTCTTAGATTTTATTCTAAATCGCAAAATGGAAATAATATGAACACGCTAAAGCTAAAATAAAAAATAAAAAATAAAAATAAATAATAATAAAAAGTAGCAAATATTAATTAACTTGGAAGAAATGATTTAAAGGGGTTGGGAATATGCAAATTAACGCTAAATCACACAACTTCTGTGCTTTTGAAAGGGGTTTGGCATTTTTAAATAGAGGGATTCTTTATTTGAAAATAAACTCGTAACAGTTGAATTATATCAAGTGTGTCATGTTTGATATAAAACGATGTCGTTTAGTATAAAGAAAAATAAAAAGGCAATCCGGCAGTAGCCAAGTTCGAGTTCAAGCTCGCGGTCGTGGGCTATTCGGCACTCAGTCCCCACCACTCTGCCACTACACAATTGTCTGTTCATTAATGGAGAGAAATATATATATATATATATACATATATATATATAATTACGTATTTAAAATAAGAACCTAATTCTATGCTAGGTATGTGTATAAACTTTATTAAATAAATTATTTTGTATGCTAGGTATTTTTTTTAAGACAACTAGCATAATTAATAATTCATAGAATTGGGTTCTTATTTCAAATGCATAATTCCTTGAAGTCAATATAACTATAATTCATAAATATGTTATATATACACAAACTTGAAATATAAATTTTATTAAATAAATTATTTTGTATGCTAGGTTTTTTTTTAGGACAACAAGCATAGCAGATAATTCATAGAATTGGGTTCTTATTTCAAATACGTAATTTCTTGAAGTCCAATATAACTATAATTCATAAATATGTTATATATACAATACTTGAAATTTAAACTTTATTAAATAAATTATTTGTATGCTAGGTATATTTTTTAGGATAGCTAGCAAAGTTGATAATTCATAGAATTGTGTTCTAGCTTATTTGAAATACACAATTCCTTTAAGTCCAATATAACTATAATTCATAAATATGTTAAGATTCATAGATCATAGTTATTTTTAGCTAGAAATGGAAAAAACATCCCAACTAGTTAAATATGCCCGTTTAAGATTAGTGCACAGAAGTTGGGTTTTCCAAGTTTTTATTGCATATTCCCAACTAGAGGTCTAGCCTAACAATTTGGAATTGAAACTGTCATCTAAATCAATTTTAAAGAAAAAAATTAAATAGATATACACATTCACCGATTAATCAAGATTTAGTATCATGAAATCAAGGATGTAGTAACAACTAAAATTATTGCAATTTTTTCTTCACTAATGTGAGTTGAGATTGAATTCTTAAAATCTGCAAAAATAACAAAGTATTAATACAACTAAACTAATAAAGCATAAAAGAACTGAAATATTACACTAAAAATTAGATACTAAACCTTCAACCTTGATTTCCGTAGAGGACTAAACTTATGTAAGGTGGGAAGGATGCGAGAACCTAAATTTGAATTAGAGTTTAATTAAGAGTGTGTGTGTGGTTTTTTCTATTTAACATTTAGGGTCTAATTACTAGATTTGATAAGTAACATGGACTAACTTATAGTTGTAATAGTCCCCACCTTTGAATTCCCATTAGCGAAGAAACTTATAGGGAGTTTTTAATATTTGGGGAGTTTTTAATATTTGGAACTAATGGAATTTATATTGTCGCTTTGATCTGGTATGAGGGTTGATTCCTGTTAGGTCACTAATTGCTCCAAAAGCTTAAACTATTGTAGAATGAGCCCAGCAATGTATATCAAGCTTCATCAATTCTCTTTGAATAGTACGAAGATAGTTTGAGGTGCATGCTTCAAGGTAAGGTTGTTTTTATAAAGGGCTAGTTTGGTAGGGGGACTTTCCATTTCCTTGGAAAGGTATTTGGAGTTCTAAAATGTCTTTGAAGGCAGCTTTATTTTTAGTATTAGTAACATCTTCGGACTATGTAAATTTCTGCCAAATTTGTGCTACATGGGTAGGAAAGTAGAGAAACTGTAGGTCGTCATCTTTTATATATTATTGCCCAACTTCAAGGATATTTGGAATGCAAAAATGATAGGGATACACCAAACGACACACCAGCTTTAAATGCATGCACCATGTGCTGTGTAAGTGATGCACAGAAAAGTGTGAAAAATTCAAACAACACAGGGTACATGCATTTAAAGCACAGTGTGTTGTTTGGTGTGTCGTTTGGTGTGTATCCCTATCGTTGTTTGGAATGCACTGCATGTTGCCGTGTTCAATGAAGGCGGCATTCTGGCAAGGTGGCGATTTATCTAGAATGCCCTTCTTTGTCTCTTTAGGTGTATATGCAAGGACATGAATAGGAGGTCATCTATGTTGAACAGATATGCTAAGCTTCTTGATTTCTTGGCCTTTGAAGAAAGGAGGGGAGTTTGTTTTCAATTGGTTGTTTTTGTCTAATATTAAGTGATTATGAAGAGGGGAGCCTTGGCGCAACGATAAGGTTGCTCCATTGTGACGTAGAGGTCACGAGTTCGAATCTGGAAACAACCTCCCTGCTTTGTGTTGGGAAAACTGAGACTGTGAACTAAAGCAATAAATTGTAAAGGCTCCAAACGTATCTAATGACACTGTCTTTAGAATATAATTTGCCCCCACTTAAATCGAGTTTGCTATTGGGTTGCAGGCAAAGTTATTCCTAGGATTAATCAAAGCCTTTGAGTGAAAAATAGCTGTTAGCAATGACTGATATTCTTCCAAATCGAAATCCTTGTAAAACTGTAATTTATCTAAGAGAGAGAGAGAGAGTGAACTGGAGCGAACAAGAAGCCTTCTGTGTGGGTGTACTCTGTATTTATTCAGATGAAATATGGTTGTACGAAGAGTCATAACTCTTCCCGAAACTGCGTCTATTCAGAAAAGTCATGATAACTGTCAAACAACACCTTTCACGAACTGGAGACTTTTCCCACATAAAGGTAACTGACAAATTCAAACTCACACGTTTCTATATTAAACAACCAATTTCAGACTGTTGATCAGTCAGTCCAAACTGATTGTGTAAAATAGGAAGTAGACTTTGTAGGCTTTTGAATACTAAATATTAATTAACAAATCACTTTATAGTTTTGGACTTTTGACTAACAAATAAAGCTTGCTTTTGACTATCAAAAAAATGGCCTTTACAGGCTTTTTATAAAATGAACAAAATAAATATCAACAATCCCCCACTTTGACAGTAAAAAGCCATTAAAATAATCTCTCTTCTAGAACAGCACAAAGTATTATTATGAATACAAGAAGGTGTTTAGCAACTTAAACCCTCAATTAGTATAAATACATCAAAGTTTAATTAGAGTCATTGGTAGCTAGGCCTTAAACCAAGTACTCTATAAGAACAAACCGGAAATACCATACACACAATAATACACTATTTAAAAAGATTTCTAAAACTGCTCAGCACTATTATGGCCATGTGCTATCTCCTGGATTCATGAACGATCAAAGTGTAAACCTAACTCTCTTGAGAAGCGGCACCACTTCTACGTCCACATAGGTGAAATCACATTGTGTTCCCATTACTTCAAACACGTCTGACTCCACTAAGAAACTAATTCAACCCTCTTTAACATAATGGTCAACACTGATTTTCTTCAAACAATCTCAAAATGGGCTCACAAAGTAAATCAGTGTTATTCGATCACTTATCAACAACTTGTTTTTACCCATTAAACCCGTCACTAGAGGTTTTCTAGTTTTGGGTTGGTGATCTCGTCAGAATCAAGATATAAAAGTGTGCTTATTTATGCTTTACTTTCAAAAGATTTGTAGTGTGGGAAGTAAAGGTCGAACCCACAGAGATTGTTAACTTTTAATCCTTTAATTACTAAAATCTAATCTATATAGTTATAAGAAAATTGGAAGTTGAATTGATTTAGGTTTTGATTATCACTACTACTTTAAACTATGAATTAAACTATGAATTGATGTAAATAAGATCTAAAATTAAATCTAAGTAAACTTAAATACAAAATTGGAAATTGATGTAAATATATGGAGATGGGACCTAGGATTACAAATCCACCACTAACTATGCATTGAGGGTCTAAACCTCTTGTTCTAAGTTCTATGTTTTGGATAGTTATGATCTATTGTAGCTACAAGCCCAATAGTATCGTCAAGAAGATATCGTTAGTTTAATCTAAACATAATCCATCTACGGTTCACATGAATCATCTACCTATAACTAGGGTGTAGCATAACTCATCTTTCCTAAGCATGGATTATAAAAGAAGTAAACATCACAATCACATAAGCACCATTGTATGTAAATACTCCTATCAATCACAGAAATCAAGGACTATTGAGTTCAATAAGTATAAGAAAAAATCTAAGACAAGAATAGATCCAAAGTACTCTTGATTATTAACATTAAACACTGATTATATAAAATCCACCAACATACAATCACTATCCATAAACATAAAATCTTAGAATAAAGAAGCGTAGAATCCCCCTTTACATAGCTAGGGTTTCATTGAAACCCTAGATGAGGAGTTTAGTTGCTCATGATAGGTGAAAGCATGAAGATGTAGTTGATGTAAGCCATTAGAAACCTTCCTCTTGCCTTCAAAAAGTGCTGAATGAATGTATTGGTGAATTGCTTTCAAGGTGTGTAACCCTTAAAAATCATAAAAACTAAATATATATAGTTTACAAGAGTGTTTAGAAGCCTTTTTCAATTCGTATTGCACTGAAACAGCAGTTATTTCCAATCTGGACGTCTTCCAGCAATTTCGTCTGCACAGGACTCTTTAGAACACTGAAATACGCAACTTTGGTTTTTACACATATCGCGCGAGCGGGTCGCGCGAGCGGGTCGCGCGAGCGCGACATTGGGTACCTCGCGCGCGCGGATCGCGCGAGCGATTTATGGGGTTTCGCGCGAGCGATTCTCAAATTTTCGCGCCCGCGGACCGCGCGCGCGATGTGTCTTTTTCTGCTTCTTTCTTCCTGCTTTTTCACCTTGTTTAACCTGCTATACTTGTTTTCTTCTAAAACCTGCTAGAACATAGAAAATAAAGTAAAATTACATAAAAACAAGATAAAAACGACTAACAAATGTGAGTTAAGGCGTCCAATTGGGATTTGTTCTCTCCCGATCACACCCCCAAACCTACATTTTGCTAGTCCTCGAGCAAAAAGAAAATAAAACTACAAATAATAAAATTCCTACTCCATTTTCGTATGGATAACGATTGCACTTAGCCTGTGCAACAAGCCTTTTAAACCTCTAGGTGTCCCTAGTCGGACGAGTGAAGTCTCGTGAGGGTTCTCGTCAACAAGTCACCCACAACCATATTTATTAACTTGTAAAGATTTAATTCAAAATTTTAAATATTTCAATATCACATCCTCTTTAGATAAAATCAACTTCAAATAAAACTCTTAAATTATCAAGAGTAAAACAATCATATGCCCTCCTATATTATGAAAAATAATCTGAACATATATCTCCAAAATCAATAGAATATATCGAAGACTCGCATGTGTGTGAGGTAGTAGTCAAGTGGATACACGGCAACTATGAACGTGGAATATAAACCAGATAACTATCTAGTGATGCTTCGACTACAAATCTCACGTTGTTATTACACTCTAACATGAAATCATTCTGAAACAGGTGTAAACACTCATATGTATGTATATATGCGAGAAAGAATTAATGTGCAAAACAAATATATTCGCATATGACTCTCAACAACGTACGACACGACAGAAATAACATAGTCTCATGAATAGATATCGATCGTCAAGTAAATATTATTATTACCATGCTTTTACTTCCTTTTCCTTATTGGTCACATATCCAAATCATGTTCCCATAGAATCAACTAGGACTTTATACATGTTGTAATGTTGGTCAAGGGTTAAGGCTTAGAAAAGAAAGGTAAAAGGGATTCAAAGAGTCCATAAGTATCTAGGAATAGTCTTAATGTGTAACGCAAGGGCTTTAATATCACGACTATTTATATCACTCTCTTTTTTTCTTCTTCTTTTTTCTTTTTTTTTTTTTTATCTCTTTCAAGAGAGTCATATCCCTTCTTTTTTCTTTTTTTTTTTACTAATAACTATGTTTCTTTTTTCTTCCTTTTTTCTTTTTCTTTTTTTTTTAGCATTACTCCTTTTCTTTTACTACTCCATACATCATATTCTTTCCTAGTCGTTTAATAGCCCAATTTCTTTATGCAAACTATTCTCTAGCTACTTTTAGACATAGGGTAGGTAATATTTAATAGTGGCAAACTCCATATCGGAGTGGGTAGGATAATAGGTGAACAAAGAAATGGCTTATTTACAAACGGCTCAAGTGGGTTAACAAGGGATATAAAAAAATCATAATGGGTAGGCCAAAGGTCGAAAAGGTTTATTAGAACAGATGGCCTAGTGTCATCTTCTAAGGTTACATGTTTTTTCAATGTTATAATATAAAAGGCAAATATATATATTTTTTAAAACATGGTAACTCCAATACTCACTCGACTTTCAATCAAAATGAAGAAATAATGAGACCAATCAACGAGATAGTGCGATGTGTCAAAGAGATTCGATAGTTTTAAAACCCTCACAAAGAATAATAGGCTCTAAAGCTCACCGGGTTTAGTCTCCACACTTTTTACTATTTAGAAATCCAAGTTATATTACAGTTCAATGTTAATATGTATCCATATAACTACGTGCAGTGCAACAAGATATGCAAGTATAAGATATAACACAATGATTCTAAGGATATACAATTCTCAAGACGTATTCTCATAACTCCGATAGGCATTCGATTATATACTCTCTTAATTCTCAAAATTTCAATGAAATGTAATTATAATCAAAAGGAACGCAAAATTGAACAGTATTAAGAAACTGATTTTATTTATTTATAGAACTACTACAATGTTTATTTCTCAACTATTACTATACTTCTATTTTTATTTTAATTTTTTTTATTATTTTTTTTTATTATTTTTTTCAAATGAATTAAAAGAACTAACAAATCAATGAAATAACGAATAAAAGAAAACTAACAAAACAAAAATAAACTGAAGTACGAAAACAAAAACTATACGAATAAAACTATAGAAATAAAAACTATACAAAAACACTAAAATGAAATAAAAACACTAAAATGAAATATCCATATACTCCCCCCAAACCAAATCACTGCATGTCCCTATGCAGAGGGGAACATGACAATGACATGGATGCAGTCCGCATAGAAGATCACCAGGACGTCCACTCCACGGAAAATATCTGACGGAGGCTGTACGGCAGATCGATAGTACCAATCCACAAGCTCCCATTATGGATGCTCCGCAGGGTCGAACGATGGTCCTACCACATCAAAATCATCATGTAAATCCAGACTCGGACCCTCCTCAATCTCCTCAACGACACTCGGACCCAAATCCACCCTATCATCCTCAGGACCGGAATACGGCGCGAATATCGAGGCAACGTCCTCAGGAGACCAGTCAGGGTGACCCGGACGTTGTCAAACAACGTCCGGAACATAATCAGGTAGGTTCCTATATGGATAGGTAACCTCAGGTGAAAGCACACTAGACTCAATAGGGTCAGATAAAGAAATAACAGAGACACCTGAGACAACATCCTCATCGACATCATCGGTCGAGGACTCGGCCGATTCAGACGAAGACGACTCAGAGGATGTAGGGGGAGCGCCATAAGGGCCATCAAGAGAAGTAGGGTCATCGCCAAACAAGTCATCCTCGTCAGAAGAATCAGAATAGCTACGAATGGGCCTACGAGGACGACGACGACACCAGCCAGGACGACCGACCGGGCCGTCTGGTTTGACTAGCCTAGGACTAAGTATAGGAATATCAGAAGACGAGCTGGAGTCAGAGTAGTAACTCGACTGGCTAGAAGACCTATCAGGTGAAGTGGGAGGGGAAATAGGATGATCCATAGTGAAAAGAGGAGAAGGAGAAATGAGGATTTTGGGTATTGTATGTATATGTGGTAGCGATATGTCCTGAAACATAAAAAAAAACGTCACAACTGAAGTACAATTAGCGCAAGTTAGTAGTCATGAACGACATAGGTAATATTCAGGATTATAATAATATATACCAAAAATGATCTACACTTGAATGTATGAACCTAAATTATTAAGCAGTTACATGCGCTGAGAGTCAACGTAGTGAATGGGTTAATGTGGAATTCTATTGATCAAAACTAAATCATAGTCACTTTTAAGTAATACTTCAGAATAGTTAATGAAAATTTCAGCATAATTTCCCCCAAACCTGAGTCTAAGCAATTCCTGTTAGCGTGCAATGGGTTTAATAACGATTAATTAGTGACTGACTGCTTGTGAATTTGTGATAAGTAATGAAGTAAAGCATCATAAGCAGTACATGACAATAAAATCTGTGAAGTAACGAGAATGTTCCAGACATATAGCAAACCACAAAACAAAAGAAAAGCGCAAAATAAATTATTTACAGACCCAAATGAAAAAGAAAAAGAAAAAAACAGGAGGAAATAAGCTAAGCCGGTCGAAGCCGGGTACAGTAAAATCCTAATAATAACCAAAAGACTAAATAAATAAGAAAAGCAACAAAATAACATAATATACAGGCCAGAATGTCTGAAAATGTCTAAATCTCCCCATCCAAATACATGAAAAAGAGAAAAATAACTGTCTAATCCCCCCAATCACAACCTACTCAGTCATCACCACCCTCAATCAACATCAACTCCAACCCAGTACTCCCCTGCCCCGTAGTATCATCACCATCCCCATCACCGTCACTCCCATCATCATCGTCACCTGCATCCCCAGCCTCCTCCTCACCCTGTACCTCACCCTGCTCCTCCTCTGCCACCTGCTGTGCTGGTCGCGGGAAAGCCGACTGATATGCAGCCTCACCCTGGGCTAGAATGTCATCCAGCTGGTCCGGATGAGCCAGCTGGAAATATGAACGCATATAGGACTGAAGCCGCAGGGTCTCTCCACGGAAGGCACAGACGTCCCCATATGTCCAAGCATAAGGAGTATCCTCCGGGGGAGGGGGACGCTGTACCGCCTGCTCGCGACGGGCCTGGGCTGCCTCGCGTGCCCTCCTAACCTCCAAGTCTAAATGATCCAGGCTCAACTTCCAATCAGCGGAAGCGAACTCCGGGATGTGTGCATCTATGGGCTCATCGACAGGGATAGGAAAGGCCTTAGCCCGGAGAATGGCCGTGATGGTGCGAGGATAGGGCAAAAGGGTCTTAGGGTCGATGGCATTATCAATGGCCTGAGAAGTATGGCGCATGCCATCCATAATAACGAGGCCAGGATGGAACCAATCACTACGGTAAATGGCATGGAGGGCGTGGTGGATTGCCTTGGTCCGTTCTTGCTCGTGACCAAGGGGGTACAGGTTTCGTTTAAAGACATGGTCGACGAACCACATCTGGCGGGGCATATGAGATCGTCGAATAGATTGGCCCGAACCAGAGCGGCCGCCACACATGTCCTGAATGATATGAATGAAGGAGTGGGCTTTGTTGAGGACGTTTAATTTGGGAACTTGGTAAGAATGGGAGGGGAGTTGGAGGATTTCGGCGATGTTATCTGGGTTAAGGGTGATGTCATGGCCATCTAGGGTAGTGGAGATAAAGGCGTGTTGGCTGAGGGATTGTTTATGGTAGCGTAGGTTTTGGTAGAATAGGCGGACGAGGCGAGGGTAACTAATTAGGTCTGGGTTTTGAAAGTATAGCTGTGGGGCCAGCTTTCGGGCTACGAGGTTACTATGGCCCCACTTCGTGTCTTTATCAGACGCGAAGTACTCAGCATCTATGGCGGCCTCGTAATTGAGGCCGCAGGTGGTGTACTTAGGGCCTAATTCATTTGGGTTAGGGTCTTCTGGGAGAGGTGGTGAAGGTGGGTCAGTCTGTTTTTCTTTGCCTTTGGCTTTTTTCTGTGGCGGTTGGGAAGAAGAAGCAGAACGTACGGTTCTTTTGGTCATATTTTAAAAAGAAGATACGGATTTTTAGAAAAAAAAATTGAAAATGTCGGCTTTAAAATAGGAATGTGCCCAGAAAAAGAAAAAGAAAGGGATAGGGGGAAGGGGTCACCTGCAAGAAAAACAATCCCGGCAAGGGACACAATCAGCATATATTCAACATTTCAAAAGAGATTGGGGTTCACGGGGGAACACCCAGCAACTGTGAGAAGAGCCGATCCCTTCCCACCCACTGTCCCGACAAGGGCACACACTTTGCGGCAAGTCACGGGGTACTTGCCGCGTGTTTCATAAATACTGTAAATAAATGTATAGGCTCAACACAATAATTTGGAATTCACAGTAGGGTGGTCACAAGTTAGTGTACTCAGTCGTGGTGACTTCTACAATTATTAATTTAAAGAACTTTCAAATATAGAAGCGCTCCAGTGCACATTTGATTGTAACGACTGCTAAGTTGTTAGTGCTCTCCTAGCATAAACGATTAGAATAACGAGCGCCGACGTGTAATGAATGTGACTGCAAACAACGGAACTAGAGGTATTATGTTCGCTGAATATTTAGGTGGAATTCACAATTGCCTTGTCGAACTATTTCCGTTACTTTATAAAGTTCAAGTTATAGCACATGATTTGTAATTCCATGTATGACATGTTCAGCTGGCGTTTATGTACTCATTAAAACGTGAACGCCAGTGAGAGACTATGCACCTAATAACTCGATTACTTATTGTTTACTTCACAATTGAACGGTCGGGTTTTGTAAATGTTTACGTATATGAATCCTCACGTTTTCGTTTATAGTTAACGTTGTGGTAAAGAATTTGGAAAGCAACAATCCATGTTGACATATGCACATGCTTATAATTAACCAGAGATTTCATTTTTAGTTGAAACTATAACGGTTTAAATGTTCATTCAACTTATGCATAGAATGTCCCTGATTCAAATTGTGTCAAAACGTTGAAAACATAGACTATCAATGTTTGTAAGACAAAAAGTTGATTGGAATTGCACTCAACAAAGCCAATTTCGTATATGGTTATGCATTAGGACATTCGGAACATAGCTTCAGATGACAATTTCGTATATGGTTATGCATTTTGTTAAGTCTAGTTTCACGATTTAGAGTCAGGTGACAATCATACGTTGAATTAGGCATATTCATAGAATCAGAAGAGAACTGTCCTTAGAATCTACAATTAAGTTGTCCTTAGAATTTGGATTTCAGGTGTATGTGTCTATTAACTAGACCAGGAATATGTGTGCGCGCATCTACATCTGAATCAAAAACACAGAACACAGGGGTTTGCTTGAGGAATCCAAAACACAGAACATGATTGTGATCAAATACAAATTAGCTACTATGGGACTCTAACAATCCTCATTTCCGAAAACCCTAGTTCAAACATGCACGTATCAAGATAGACCACGATTGATCCCTGATGAAACTTAGCGGTGTACAATCTGTCTAAAGATGTGTATAAGTAAATCTATATATGCATATCTGTGTGACTGAATTCAGAAAACAAAACCCCTTAAAGTATATCAATATATGTGTGCATTTTAAATACGAATCTAATCTGTGTTTCATCAAAAGTCCCTTGAGTAGTTACTCTGTCAATTTAATCAAACTCAGCAAATATGAACTTAATTAGTGTAAGGTTTAAAATTCATGTTCAGATTGAATTAGAAATTAGGGTATGTGAACTAAGTTGAGGGTTTGAATTTAAGGTTCATGAGATTGCCTTAGGGTTTCAAGAACCCCCAAACTTCAAACCCTAAATGTGATTAGGTATGTGTCTGTGTGTGGGTGTGTATATAGATCTATATATACATATGGGGATCTATCAATCCCCAAAAACCAAAAACCTTAACTTAAGTGTTGAAATCAGTGATTAGGGTTTCAAAGTTAGGTCCCGTGTGTATATATGAGTATATAAGTATAGATATATGTATATATCACATCCATATACATATCTATATATGTATAAGGGTATATATATACCTATGGTTCAAAGATTCGAGATTGGGGGTGGTTTTGACTGCGGATTCGTGTGAATCAGTGGCGGCAGCAGCGGCTTGTTTGGTGGTCCGGTGGCAGCGTTGTTGATTTTCCGTCGTGGTGGTGTATGGTGGTGATGATGATGATCGATGGTGGTGATTGGAGGGAGGGAGAATCGCGGGGACAGAGAGGGAGACAAAGAGAAAGAGAGAGTGAGGGAATTTCAGAGAAATTAGGGCACGGCCCTGTATTTAAAGGGACGCAAACCTCGCGCGAGCGGACCGCGCGAGCGAAACTCGCGGGCGCGAATCCCTTCGCGAGGAAAAGCTGAGGTTTGGTTTTGCTTTCTTTTAAAATTGTTCTAAGTAAAAATTCCGCCCGAGCGGACCGCTCCAGCGAGAGTCTCGCGGGCGCGATCTGAGGCGCGACCTTAAACTGAGGCTTCTTTTAAGAAGCTAAACCAATTCTTTCTAAGGGAAAAATCCGCGCGAGCGGACCGCTCTAGCGAGAGTCTCGCGGGCGCGATTCCTGGCGCGAGAAAACACTGAGGGTCCCTTTTAAGCTTACATAAAATTTTTGACTAAGGGGATATCTCGCGCGAGCGAGCTCTCGCGCGAGCGGGCCGCGCGCGCGAGATGCCGATTTTTCATTTTTCTGTTCTATTTTCTTGTAACAATGTTCTATAATTAAATATTTCATAATTTTGGGTTTTTACACACTCAGTCATTGGCCAAAAACTGCTAAATAGTGTACAAAATTAAAGAAAATTCTCACTAATGCTTGGGTTGCCTCCCAAGAAGCACTAAGTTTTACGTCGCTAGCTCGACCGATACATGTGCTCAATCGAGATAGACCGGATCAACCAGATCTATAGATTCGATCTCTCTCTCTTCTGTTTCCTCGGTTCGATACGGCTTAAGCCGTTGACCATTTACTTTAAACGGTGTTCCACCGTTCAAATCTTGGATTTCGATCGCTCCATGCGGGAACACTTGCGTTATGGTAAACGGACCGTCCCATCGGGACCGTAGCTTTCCCGGGAATAATCTTAATTTCGAATTAAACAACCAGACGCGTTGCCCGACCTCAAAATTCTTTCTTATAATCATTTTATCGTGAAAAGCTTTAGATCGTTCTTTATAGATTCTTGAATTCTCGTACGCCTCGTTTCTTAACTCTTCAAGTTCTTGCAATTGAAGTTTACGATGACATCCTGCCGCTTTTATATCTTGGTTAAACGTTTTTACGGCCCAATATGATCGATGTTCGAGTTCCACCGGTAGGTGGCACGCTTTTCCAAACACTAATCAGTAAGGAGACATCCTAATAGGAGTTTTAAACGCTGTACGATATGCCCAAAGCGCATCAGTCAGTCGTTGTGACCAATCTTTACGGTCTGGACGTACCGTTTTCTCTAATATACTTTTGACCTCCCTATTAGACACTTCAACTTGGCCTTGGGTTTGTGGATGGTATGCGGTTCCTACTTTGTGGGTGACAGAATATTTTCAGACTAGGGCTTCGAAGTAACGATTACAAAAGTGTTTACCCCCGTCGCTTATAATCGCTCGTGGCGTGCCGAATCGACAAAATATATTATCTTTAATAAAAGATACCACAACTTTATGGTCGTTGGTTCTTGTCGCCACTGCCTCCACCCACTTAGAAATATAGTCGATCGCGACTAAAATGTATTTGAAACCACAAGACGAGGGAAACGGTCCCATAAAATCGATGCCCCAAACGTCAAATAATTCTATAATAAGGATTGGGGTCATGGGCATCGCATCACGATGTGACATGTTCCCTGTCTGTTGGCAACGTACGCAGTTCTGACAGAATTCATGTGTGTCCTTAAACAATGTTGGCCAATATAACCCACTTTGGAGGACTTTAGCGGCCGTACGACGGCCACCAAAGTGTCCTCCGCATTCTAGAGAATGACAAAAATTTAATATGGATTTGAATTCACTTTCCGGAACACAACGTCGTATAATTTGATCAGAACAATGTTTAAACAACAGTGGGTCGTCCCAATAGTAATGTTTAACTTGAGAGAAGAATCGATCTTTATCTAAACGAGACCATTTGTTCGGGATATGTCCCGTAGCTAAAAAATTAACGATGTCACTGAACCACGGACGATTTATGGTAGATAACGCGAATAATTGCTCGTCTGGAAATGAATCCTTTAGAGCGGTAATATCGTTTGATTCTATAAGAATTCGTGACAAGTGGTCAGCTACAACGTTTTCAGAACCCTTTTTATCCCGTATTTCATAGTTAAACTCTTGAAGGAGTAAAATCCATCGGATTAACCTAGGTTTCGTTTCTTTCTTATTTAGCAAATGGCGCAATGCCGCATGATCAGTGTAAACGATGACTTTTGACCCTAATAAATACGAACGGAATTTGTCGAGGGCAAACACAACCGCAAGTAATTCTTTTTCAGTTGTTGTGTAGTTCAATTGCGCGTCGTTTAGTGTTTTACTTGCATAATAGATCACATGAGGAATTTTATTAACTTTTTGTCCCAAAACAGCTCCAACGGCATAGTCAGAAGCATCACACATTAATTCAAACGGTAATGACCAATCAGGGGATTGGATTACCGAAGCCGTGGATAGTAAGGTGCGCAATGTTTCAAAAGCCTTCAGGCAGTCATTATCAAAGACAAAAGGAACATCCTTGGCAAGCAGGTTGCACAGGGGGCGTGAAATTTTACTAAAGTCTTTGATAAACCGTCTATAAAAACCAGCGTGACCTAGAAAGGAACGGATCTGCCGAATGGATGATGGTGGTGGAAGTTTGTCTATTAACTCGATTTTCGCCTTATCAACCTCTATACCTCTTTTGGAAACAACGTGACCCAAGACTATTCCCTCTTGAACCATGAAATGGCTCTTCTCCCAACTTAATACTAAATTTGCTTCCTCGCACCGGGCGAGGACTTTTGTCAGATTTTGGAGGCATTCATCGAATGTAGATCCGAAAACGGAAAAATCGTCCATGAATACCTCGAGAAATTTCTCAACCATGTCAGAGAAAATTGCCATCATACACCGTTGAAAGGTTGCCGGTGCATTGCACAAGCCAAACGGCATACGTCTATAAGCAAAGGTTCCAAAAGGACAGGTGAACGTTGTCTTTTCTTGGTCATCGGGGTAAACGGGCACCTGGTTGTAACCAGAGTATCCATCTAAGAAACAATAATAGCTCTGACCGGACAGACGTTCAAGGATCTGATCAATAAATGGAAGGGAAAAGTGGTCCTTACGCGTCATCGAGTTAAGTTTTCTATAGTCAATGCAAACCCGCCAACCGGTAGTTTGACGGGTGGGTATAAGGTCTCCTTTTTTGTTGGGTACAACTGTGATACCTGATTTCTTTGGGACAACCTGAGTTGGGCTGACCCAATTGCTATCGGAGATCGGGTATATAATACCGGCGTCTAAGAGTTTTATCACTTCCTTCATAACCACTTCTTTCATGTTAGGATTGAGGCGTCTTTGCATTTCCCTAGATGGTTTAGCATTTTCTTCTAAATTTATTCTATGCATGCAGACTGACGGGTCAATTCCTTTTAGATCAGCTACCGTCCATCCAATCGCCTTTTTATGATTACCTAGAACCTTTATTAGTTGTACTTCCTGATTTTCAGTTAAATTTGACGCGATTATAACAGGAAGGGTTGCATTCGTTCCTAGGAATGCATACTTTAAAGAATCCGGCAACGGTTTCAGTTCGAGTGTCGGAGGATAATCAATGGATGGTTGGGCCGGTTCATGTGCAAGGGGCGGTAAAGCTTCTATTTTAGGTTTCCATGGAAGTGCATTGGTTGTGTTTGCTGATTCCAATAGAGTGTTTACATCTTCAATATTTGTGTCAATGTTGAAATCATTAAAATTGAAATGTGACAAGCATGCTTCCAACGCTTCCTTAGTCAACATAAAAGGCGCTGCCTCTTCGACTAATTCGTCTATTAAGTCTATGGCATAGCAATCAGCCTCTTCATCATCTCTATATGGTTGATTAGATGCATTGAAGACATTAAGACGCACAGTCATGTTACCGAAAGTTATATCCATTACACCGGTCCTACAGTTAATAATTGAATTAGCCGTAGCTAGGAAAGGGCGTCCTAGAATGACTGGAACTTGTTTACTCGCATCTAGGACTGGCTCGGTGTCTAGTACGATGAAATCGACCGGATAATAGCATTTATCAACTTTTACCAATACATCCTCTACTACCCCCCGTGGAACTTTAATTGACCTATCAGCTAATTGTAAGGTGGCTGCAGTCGGTTTCAGTTCTCCTAAACCCAAATGTTCGTAAACTGAATAGGGTATCAAATTCACACTTGCACCTAAATCAAGAAGAGCCCGGTGGATGTATTTATCACCTATGTGACAAGCGATGGTTGGAGTACCTGGGTCTTTATATTTAAGAGTGTTAGTGGTAAACAGAGAACTTACCTTTTCTGTTAGGAACACTTTCTTAGATAGATGGTTTCTAGACTTCCTTTTCTGAGTGCATAGATCCTTTAAGAATTTCGCATACGGGGGTATCTGCTTAATTGCCTCTAGTAGGGGAATATTGATTTTGACTTCTTTAAATATTTCAAGTATATCTTCCGATTTTGTGCTCTTTTTAGTGAAGTGAGTCGGGGCTTCCCCGCTCGGTGGAAATGGCATCCTAGGCACATAATCGGAAGGGTTTACTGCTTTAGATGGTTTATTTGGTATCAAAGGATTAGCGTCTTTTGGAACTGGCGTAGAATTATCTTCCTTTTCACCCACTTCTTTTTCTTTATCTTTATCTTTTCTCGCCTCGGGAGGAGGTACGACCTCCTCATGACGTTCAGTTGTCCTTGTTGAGACAGCGTTAACTTGATCACTCGCCGAACTCACCTCATACTGACCTTTAGGATTTTGAACAGGTTGACTTGGTAATTTTCCCTTATTACGTCGATTCAATGTATTAGCTAATTGTCCCATTTGGGACTCTAACTTCGCTATAGATTGCGTATGGGAATTTACAAGTTGAGACTGTGATTGCGATTGGGCCTCTAAGGTCTTTAATGATGCCAACACGCTCTCTTCAAAGGTTTTATCCCTAGGAGGATTAGCACGGAAGGGAGGCTGTTGGTATTGACTTTGCTGGTTCGGAGGCGGCTGATACTGATTAGATTGTGGTTTATACGCATTAGGAAAATTAGTCGTATCGGGTTTCGAGTACGGTTTCTCACTATTGGAGTTCCAAGAAAGGTTCGGGTGAGGTCCCCATGTCGTGTTTGGTTTATAACCCGTGGGGTTATAATTGGGTCGTTGGAACTGTTGAACCGCATTTATATGTTGTTCTACAAATTCCGGGAACTGAGATGCGGACGGACATGCTAGGGTTGAATGTGATGAATCTGAGCATAACTGGCATACTTCAGCAGAAGGAGGTGGGCCTTGCATGCGGCCCATCATCATAAGTTGGTCCATTTTTCTATTTAGTTCTTGAATTTCAAATGAATGATTAGACTCAACTTTCGCCTCTCTCTTTGGATTAGGTAGAAGGTGTCCTTCAGGGCGTACGGATACCGCTTGATGCATCGAGTTTTCACTTAATGTTTCAAATATCTTCCATGCCTCATCGGCACTTTTGTGGAGGAACGTCCCCGCACAAATAGCATCGACGGTATTTCGAACAGCAGGAATTAATCCTTCATAAAAAACTTGCACCAGCTGCCATTTAGGTATCTGGTGATGAGGGCAAGAACGTAAGAGTTCTTTAAATTGTTCCCAAGTATCGTAAAGTGTCTCCCCATCTTGCATTGTAAAATTAGTTATTGATTTTCTAATCTGATTCGTTCTAGTTATGGGGAAAAACTTTTGTAGGAACGCAGTTTGCAACTCATCCCATGTTCTTATTGAATTTGGCTCCAACGATTGGAGCCAATACTTCGCTTTATCTTTAAGTGAAAACGGAAACAGGCGCATTTTCAATTCATCATCTGTTAAGTTCTGAATCTTTAAAGTCGTACAGATACCCTGAAATTCGCCTAGATGATTATAAGGGTCTTCCTTAACACGCCCGTGAAATGACGGCAGGAGCGCAATAGTTGAGGATTTAATTTCAAAATGAGCTGCCGTCACTTCCGGCAATGCAATACACGATGGTGGTGTATAGGCCGTAGGGGTGAAATAGTCCTTTAATGGTGGTGGTGGGGGTATGTTAAGATTATCCCCCTCATTCTGATTGTTTCCATTATTTCGGTTATGTCCAAAATCTGCCATCGGAATAGGTTCGATTTTTATTGTCTTAGTTTTTCTTAAGCGATTACGCGTACTACGGATTTCTACTTCAAATGAAGATGACGGTTCCGGCGTGGACTCGTCGTCTAACATCAACCGAGCTCTCGCAGCTTGGGTTGATGACTTAAGACCTCTAAGTGTACGTTCAAGTTCGAGATTAAGCAGATTTAATTTAGGATTAGTTGAACGAGTACCAAACATACACTAAGGGTTGACTCAATAAAAGAAAACAAAAATAGCTACGCTAATAACCAAGCATGCAAGCACACAAGACTAATATGATGCATGAATTTATCCTGTAATGCAATGACCGCGTCAAGCCCAGCGCCCCGGGTTTCCTAGCTAATGCAGTGCTCACTCCACACCTACCCTAATGCAAGTAATGCGTCTCAGCGCCCTGACTTACACTGGTTGATGCGAAATTTAAAAACTTAGCGAATTTACTTGTTTTTTATTTTTATTGCAATTTTCTTTGCAGGTTCGCGTAAGCTCCGTTGGCGTGCACAGCTGCTCCACTCGAACGTACTAAATCTTGATGACTTGGGAACTGCAGGACAAGGATAAATTTAGCGACTCAAAAGTAAAACGAAAAACAAAGAAAATAAAATAGAACTAATATTTACTAACTAAGTAAATTATGATTCTAATAATTAACGGAAAAAAAAATTTATTTCAATCCCCGGCAACGGCGCCAAAAATTGATCTCGTCAGAATCAAGATATAAAAGTGTGCTTATTTATGCTTTACTTTCAAAAGATTTGTAGTGTGGGAAGTAAAGGTCGAACCCACAGAGATTGTTAACTTTTAATCCTTTAATTACTAAAATCTAATCTATATAGTTATAAGAAAATTGGAAGTTGAATTGATTTAGGTTTTGATTATCACTACTACTTTAAACTATGAATTAAACTATGAATTTATGTAAATAAGATCTAAAATTAAATCTAAGTAAACTTAAATGCAAAATTGGAAATTGATGTAAATATATGGAGATGGGACCTAGGATTACAAATCCACCACTAACTATGCATTGAGGGTCTAAACTTCTTGTTCTAAGTTCTATGTTTTGGATAGTTATGATCTATTGTAGCTACAAGCCCAATAGTATCGTCAAGAAGATATCGTTAGTTTAATCTAAACATAATCCATCTACGGTTCACATGAATCATCTACCTATAACTAGGGTGTAGCATAACTCATCTTTCCTAAGCATGGATTATAAAAGAAGTAAACATCACAATTACATAAGCACCATTGTATGTAAATACTCCTATCAATCACAGAAATCAAGGACTATTGAGTTCAATAAGTATAAGGAAAAATCTAAGACAAGAATAGATCCAAAGTACTCTTGATTATTAACATTAAACACTGATTATATAAAATCCACCAACATACAATCACTATCCATAAACATAAAATCTTAGAATAAAGAAGCGTAGAATCCCCCTTTACATAGCTAGGGTTTCATTGAAACCCTAGATGAGAAGTTTAGTTGCTCATGATAGGTGAAAGCATGAAGATGTAGTTGATGTAAGCCATTAGAAACCTTCCTCTTGCCTTCAAAAAGTGCTGAATGAATGTATTGGTGAATTGCTTTCAAGGTGTGTAACCCTTAAAAATCATAAAAACTAAATATATATAGTTTACAAGAGTGTTTAGAAGCCTTTTTCAATTCGTATTGCACTGAAACAGCAGTTATTTCCAATCTGGACGTCTTCCAGCAATTTCGTCTGCACAGGACTCTTTAGAACACTGAAATACGCAACTTTGGTTTTTACACATATCGCGCGAGCGGGTCGCGCGAGCGCGACATTGGGTACCTCGCGCGCGCGGATCGCGCGAGCGATTTATGGGGTTTCGCGCGAGCGGATCGCGCGAGCGATTCTCAAATTTTCGCGCCCGCGGACCGCGCGCGCGATGTGTCTTTTTCTGCTTCTTTCTTCCTGCTTTTTCACCTTGTTTAACCTGCTATACTTGTTTTCTTCTAAAACCTGCTAGAACATAGAAAATAAAGTAAAATTACATAAAAACAAGATAAAAACGACTAACAAATGTGAGTTAAGGCGTCCAATTGGGATTTGTTCTCTCCCGATCAGTTGGGTTACCATTGTTGGCGATCATTGTAAACGGTTTTAGCCCCATCTCATTAGATGTTACCCTTACCACTTCTCTAGGCAAGCCTTTGGGAAAAGGGTCAGCCAAGTTCTTACTCGACTTCACATATGTAATTGTAATCACTCCGTCCTGAATCAATTGTCTTACAAACTCGTGCCTCAGACTTATGTGTCTAGACTTTCCATTGTAAGTACTGCTATAAGCTCTTGACAGAGTAGCCTCACTATCGCAGTGAATAGAAATTGGCGGCATTTGATTAGGCCATAACTTAATGTCTAACAATAAGTTTCTGAGCCACTCGGCCTCCTTGCATGCCGCCACTAATGCTATGAATTCTGATTCCATAGTAGAATGAGATATACAAGTCTGTTTTTTAGATGCCCAAGAAATAGCACCCCCACCAAGAATAAACACCCATCCTGAAGTAGACTTATTATCTCCTTGGCTAGTAATCCAACTAGCATCAGTATATCCTTCGAGCACAGCAGAATATTCATTATAGAATTACCCAAGTCCTATGGACCTCCTAAGATAACCAAAGACTCTAGAAATTGCCTTCCAATGCTCTCCACTAGGATTACTCGTAAATCGACTCAATTTACACACAGAAAATGCAATATCTGGTCTAGTACAATGCATAAGACACATTAAACTACCAATTGCACTAGCATACTCAATTGTGCAACTGCTCTACCCGAATTGTCACTTAACTTAATGCTTGAGTCAAATGGGGTATTAAATTCCTTAATTCTAATTTGTTTGAATTTTGAAAGCATGTTCTCTATATAATGTGTTTGGTTCAAAGCATAACCCCCACTATGCTTTCTAACCTTGATACCTAAAATAGTATCAACTTCTCCAAGATTTTTCATTTTGAAATTAGAAGTCAAATACTTCTTTGTTTCAAGTATGCCTAACATGTTTGTTCCTATGATCAACATATCATCTACATACAAGCATATTATCACACCATATTCTTTGGTAAATTTTTAATAAATGCACTTATCTGCACCATTCGGAATGAAACCATTTGACAATATACACGAGTCAAATTTGTGATGCCACTGTTTAGGTGCTTGCTTCAAACCATATAATGATTTAATAAGCTTACACACTTTCTTTTCATTTCCAGGTAGGAAAAACCCTTCAGGTTGATCCATATACACTTCTTCATTCATATCACCATTCAAAAATGCAGTTTTAACATCCATTTGATGGATCTGTAAGTGATAGATAGAAGATAACGCCATAAGAACTCTAATAGAAGAAATTCTGGCCACGGGTCCATATGTATCAAAGTAGTCAATACCCTTCTTTTGCCTATAACCCTTGGCTACCAATCTCGCCTTAAAGGCTTGCACTTTGTGATCAGTGCCATATTTTCTTTTGAAAATCCATTTACAGCCAATAGGTTTAGAACCTGGGGGTAAATCTACTAATGTCCAAGTGCCATTTCCAACGAGTGAATCCATCTCATCATTAATGGCTTCTCTCCAGAATGCAGAATCTCTGGAACTAATTATTGGGAAAAAAAAACGGTTTGAATCAAAGTTTAAACGCGCAGCGGAAAAAGTGCAGTTATAAAAAACCTTTTGGTATCCCTAGATCTACTACTCGTCAACTCTTTAGATGTGTACAAGGGTGCAAGAATAATATACCTTAGGTCTTGAACCCAATTCTGAATATGGCTTCCTTTAGCAATGTCCAGCAGCAACCTCTAGGTGATCTTCACTCTTATGTCTCCTCGAACACTTCCCAGAGAGGCTAGAGATGGTGGGATCTCTAATGGAGAGGATGAAGAAGGTTTGGGAACCCTAAAATAGTTTCAGCAGCTTAGGGACGTTAAAACGACGAACTTCTTTCCCAGAAGGCAGCTGTCCTATTTATAGATTCCCAGAACCGACCTTACTTTCAATCGATCGAAGTGACTTCGATCGATCGAACCGTCGATCGAACCTGTCTAGACTTCAATCGATCAAAACAACTTCGATCGATCGAACCAGTCTTGACAGCATCCTCAATTGCCTTTCCAAGCATTCTGGCAGAGCTAAGAGTGGGACCTCCTAGGTTCTTAATAACTGGCTCCGATTAATTATTATTCCATCTAGTCAGTACTCTTAACTAAGGAATCAATAATTAATCAATTATCATTAATGCCACTATAAAATGATAATTGCACCCCAGTGCATAAGAACATAATCACACATACATAAGTGATTGCTAGACTTGTATAATATGATACGGATGTCCCTCTACCAGGCAGTATTCATATCTATCATTGGGATGTATGTGTTAAGATACTGTCGACCCAATAGATAGTACATCTTATATTCCTCAAGTATCATTCACTACGCTTGGATTACTAAACATGTCAACAATAACACTTTGTTGACAAGGCTGGCCAGCTCTCAGTAATCACTCCTAGTGACATTCTCGAGGGAATACTTACTCTTCGTTTTATAGAAGAGGGTAGAATTCCATCTTGACAATATATGTTCGTAACATTGTATACCTGATTTACCCAAGATACCCAGGTGTTGATCTTGCAAGATCTCACTGATTGGTAAGTCAAAGCAATCAAGCATACAACTTGCGTTCATAACTATCTCAGGATTAAGGACATGTACCCCTATACAAGTTTTGAGTTCCTATTGACGGTGACAGCGTTTAGGTGTCAATAGGTTTAACTTAGGTCCATCAATGCACCGAGTGCACTAGCATATTAACCAAAAGTCAAAAACTCTTATGAATGAGATTCATCATTCTACCCCGTAGACGTTAATCATGCTACAGTGTATACCTGATAAGTTATCCAGAATTATCATCCACTGTGACTTATTTGAAATAACAAGGATATGTGATTCATATCTCACATGTGTAATCGCATACACAAATGAACCACATGCAATGTTGTTTAAGGATTTCAGTCTAATATTCATCTCATGAACTAACATGCATAAATGCATTTTGATATTCCATTGTCCAACTAACTGGTTTGAGGGCATATTCCCAACAAACTCCCACTTGCACTCATAACCATATAGTGTTACAAACAAACACCAACATTGTTTACGTGACTTGTCAAAATCCTTAACCCGTAAGGTTTTACATAGGGACTGATGATCATCGACTGAAACAATCCATAGTAGAACATCTCCATGTTATACTATATCCCTAGACAAAAAGACGTCACCAAACATGTATCCAGTAAAGCTAATTCGAACATAGTCTAAAACAACATCATCTAGCATATATCTACTAGTTCTATCTCAAGCCCTAGAGAATATGTGCTTTATGATAGTTCAGTGAACTGAACTTCCATTTGGACTGATATCTGTGAACAACCTCGACGGTTTAACAGATATCCCATACCTAACATCACATACAAAGTTTATCAACAGCCTAAGCTTATGATACACCTTTCATGCGACCTCTTTCATCTTGCATCCTAAGATTACAAGTCTTGAAAGAGCAATAGGTTATGTTCAAAAGGTGAATAACCTTTATAGAAATGTTCTACGTTGAATCTTGCCAGTAACTTTATGATATAGAAGTTTGAGATAATCTCATTACCTTAACTTCCCGATCTTGAATGAGCATAATCCAAAGATTATTGCTCGCCTCACCGAGATCATAAATATCAAATATACTGATGAAACTTAACCTTAACCATTGATAACACTACTTTGACATCTCGTAATGATAAAGGTGTTATCATTGTGGGGAACCATAATCACCACCACACTTCCTTAGTGCAAGGATCCTTTCATCCAGTTAAGCCACATCCATACTTCAGAGAAATCCAAAGTATTTTGACCAACATGTCAAAACAGATGTGCTTATCTTTGGATGATTGCTTTAGTCCGTAGACTTATGCAAATCATATACCAGAGCTTCCTTATCACAAAACTTTATTGTACCAGGGGATTTCAACAACGTTGAGAATTCTCCCACTACAATGAAGCACCAATGTAGGAACGGATGAAGAGGTAGTAGATTTTAGTTCCTGATGATTTATAGATTGCTTTAAGATATAAATAACTTTACTCTTTTATATTATCTTTCCTTTACAAAATTTGGTCTCCAACCAACTTTTGTTTTCTCTGGAAACACTACAGAAGTATTATACTTCTAATCTAGATTCAAAAGGCTCATCATTCCTTTACACCTTAGTGTTAGGCATCCTTATCCAAAGTTACCATGAGAAAGAAGTCCCATCATTTTCACAACTTTTGGGGATGTCTATTGGAATGGTTCGCTTTTGAATAAGATCCAGTACATACATTGTGGTTCCATCGAGAAAAACAAGGAACAGTAGTAACTCTAAATAACTCATCTCATGACCCAGTCGTATCTAAAAGAAGGTAGTTCCTTCTACCTGCTACACCATCCCGTGGAGGCGCACTAGGTGTAGACGATCGAGAAAGAATTTTCATTCTTATCTCTTATAGACAATAAACACATTAGACAGATACTCACCATTTTGATTAAATCAAAAGCAACGATATTCTTTTACCAATTACTCTTCATTCCAAAACTTTTGAATTTCTTCAAAATTGAGGATGAATGTGCAATATGAAAATCTATATCAGTATCTGGAGTAGCCAAAACCACTTTACAACTCTAATGTTTATTGGCCTGCATATGTGAGTATGCCCTAATTCTATTAATTCCTTGGTCGTGTGATATTTCAAAAAGAAAAATCACCTGATCACATTACCCTCTAAATAGGATTGACAAATAGGCAGTGGTCTTAGCAACCAAAAAAAAATCTAGGATCCAATCCTCTACTTCCTATTTATCATATTTAGATTAATATGATCTGATCACGTTTACTCTCTAAATAGGATTTACAAATAGGCAATGGTCTCAGCAACCAAAAGAGTCTAGGATCCAATCCTTTACTCCCCATTTATCCCATTTAGATTTAATGTGATCTAACCTCTAAACCAAAGGATTTATAGAATTAGTTGAAGGTGCTATCCTTTTAGATGGTAAAATACCCATGAGTTATTTAAATACTACGTTGGATAATATATGAGAAACAAGAGTAAATCGGTGAGATACTTGCTTGACAAGTTATTAGATCACATTAAAAGAACACTTTCTTTTAATCAACAATTTTAGTACCAAAATCAAAAGAATAAATTAATTCAAAACTGAAATCCATCTAATAACTCCATAAGTTTTATTACAATATAAAACTACTAATCTAATAGCAACTCTTGCATTAGATCCCAAAAGCAATCAAGATCTTCAAATCACTGCACATTCTTATTTTTCCAATCCTCTGCAACAATTACAGATATAATCAAAAAATTAGAATCAGTGTCCCAAGTGGTTGAAGTATCAGTTTTTCAACTTACTTCAAAAACTAGTGATTAGATCATACCTTGCCTTTTGGCAGTCAAGTATCCCACACAGTTCCTTTTCCAATGCCCTCTCATGCCACAATGGAAACACTTTCCTTTCGGCATAGCACCAACCTTTCCCTTTCCAAGTCTTGCCTTCTTCCCAATAGTTGGGTTAGGCTCACCTATCCTTGATCCTTGCTTTTCCTTCTCTAAACATGTGCCCTTAGGCTTAGTTCCAGAAGATGAAGCCATTCCAATGTTCTGAACATTTGACTCCTCTTTGACTATATCCATCGTTGCCTTAAGAGAGCTCATCAACTCACTTGTTGAAAAAACTGTTTTACTCATTTTAAAAACCTTTTTAAATTCAGTGAATGATGAAGGCAACGAATGCAAGATTATGTCAACTTGAGTCTCACCATCAATGTCGGAACCCAGAACTTCCATTACTTTGAAATAAGTAATCATTTTAAAAACATGCTCTCTTATAGAAGTTCCTTCCAACATTCTGGTGTCCATGACTAACTCCAAGGCTCTAAGCCTTGCAGTTCGGCTCAGTTCCCCAAACATCTCCTCAAGGTTCAATATTATAGCACAGGAAGTGTTCAAAGGTTGAAGTTGCTGCTTCAACACATTAGACAAAGAGTTTAAGATGCTAGAGCGAGCTATACCATCAAATCTTATCCACTACCAATATTGATCCGCAAGATCAGTTGGGGTGTCATGACATGGAATAGGTGGACAGGGAACGGTAAGAACGTATTTACATCCATTAGCAGTTAATAATTCATCCAGTTCTAGTTTCCATTCAACGTAGTTGTTTCTAATTAGCTTATTCTGGATCATGGTTATAGCAAGTGGGCTAGACATAACGAATCTGAAATACAAATAATATAACAGAGTTACATTATGGAAATCATAAATATGACAATTTATATGATACATTAGAATTCCCTTAACCAACTCATTAATTGTCTTCAGGATGTCAAGCCTATGAAATTAAGTCTCCGTGTGGCGATCATAACCTCATAGCCTGATTGGGAAACCCATCATGAATGTCATGCAACTCTTACAAAACAATTCATGACTCCTGAACTTTTGGTCTCTAAGTTTCTAGATAATGCTCCGTGTGGAATCCCTTACCCATAGCTTAGCTAGTGTTCACCATTAAGTAGAATCCAATGACAACCGCCTCAAGTAGTGCCTCAGTGTAGTGGTCACCCTCTAACGCGTCTCATTGATTCTATCCTAAGGAAGTTCATATCTAGTAACCAATGAATAGTCTATCCTCCATATGGAATGATCACCCATGGCTGGGTGACACAAAATATAATATCCACCTTACAATGAACCGTTTATGGAAGACCGTGGGAGTTATAAAACTAAGTCCCTCTCCCACTAGATTTTATAAGAAGTTCATATCTAGTAATCAATAAGATATACCCTCCGTATGGAATGATCACTCATAAATGAGTGACACAGAGTATTTCTCATACTTACAATGAACTAATAGGAATTTTTTTTTAATTTAGAAAAAAAATTTCTTCACATTACCCATAAACATCCAGTGTTTACTAATGTGTTGAAAATGGTTTTTGAATTTTATTTTAGAAAACTTGTTTTACGTGCATGCAACAATGTATTATACGTCAATCACAAACCAAGCACTTAAAACAAAAACTAAAATGAAATATAGGCATTCAAACAATGCCTCTATCTCCCATGGCTCTATCTCCATAGAACCTCCTTCTTGGTTCGATCGCCTCCAGCTCCATCTTCATGGACAACGGCTCCTTGCTCCATCTTCATGGAATTCCTAATTCTATTACATTGGTCCTATGCTTCTTTCGAAGCTTACAATTTTTCTAGAAAAAGAAATTGCAACAATAAAATAAAAAGGCTAGGGAAACCGATGCGACTTTCCTTTTCGTAGGATTGAAGTCGCAGCGCCCTTTACATATGCCTTAAAACCAAACCAATTATTAAAATAAACACCAATCTCAAAACATTTAAACACAAAAATTTAGAAAACTTGGTGCCACGGGAGATAGTGACTAACTTGCTGCAAAAGGGTTAGTCGTATGCACATCCACACATATATAACAATTATACGTAACTATTGGAACCCCTAATTTATTCACATAATATATAAACACTTTACATACTGTTTTAGAACTTCAAACAACACCATACCTCTCTGTCACAGTTCGATCGATCGAAGACCGTTCGATCGCTCGAACCTATGATCGATTGAACACGGTTCGATCGCTCGAACATTCTGTTTCACACAGTGATTTGAAAATTTTACAGAATATTTTAAAGTATTTAATTTTCTTAAAAAAAAAAACTTTAACACTGTGAAACAGAGAACCTGACAAAGAATCTCTCTCGATCAATCGAACTACATTCGATCGATTGAACATCTGAAACGTTCGATCGATCGACACCCGTTCGATCGCTTGAGTACAGAGGATGTTCGATCGATCGAGACTACTTTGATCGATCAAACCCGCCTTGCATCCTATGCAATCACAGATTTGTATCCTGCTGTGATAACGCTGCAGAAACAGATCTGTGATGATGCAGTTTCGAAAAACAGTTCTAAAATCAACATGCAAATCAAAACTAGTGTTCCAAAAACACATCTAAAGATCCAAACGAGCGTGGCTCTGATACCAATTGTTGGTAAAAAAAAACGGTTTGAATCAAAGTTTAAACGCGCAGCGGAAAAAGTCCAGTTATAAAAAACCTTTTGGTATCCCTAGATCTACTACTCGTCAACTCCTTAGATGTGTACAAGGGTGCAAGAATAATATACCTTAGGTCTTGAACCAAATTCTGAATATGGCTTCCTTTAGCAATGTCCAGCAGCAACCTCTAGGTGATCTTCACTCTTATGTCTCCTCGAACACTTCCCAGAGAGGCTAGAGATGGTGGGATCTCTAATGGAGAGGATGAAGAAGGTTTGGGAACCCTAAAACAGTTTCAACAGCTTAGGGACGTTAAAACGACGAACTTCTTTCCCAGAAGGCAGCTGCCCTATTTATAGATTCCCATAACCGACCTTACTTTCAATCGATAGAAGTGACTTCGATCGATCGAACCGTCGATCGATCGAACCAAGTTCGATCGATCGAACCTGTCTAGACTTCAATCGATCAAAACAACTTCGATCGATCGAACCAGTCTTGACAGCATCCTCAATTGCCTTTCCAAGCATTCTGGTGGAGCTAAGAGTGGGACCTCCTAGGTTCTTAATTACTGGCTCTGATTAATTATTATTCCATCTAGTCAGTACTCTTGACTAAGGAATCAATAATTAATCAATTATCATTAATGCCACTATAAAATGATAATTGCACTCCAGTGCATAAGAACATAATCACACATACATAAGTGATTGCTAGACTTGTATAATATGATACGGATGTCCCTCTACCAGGCAGTATTCATATCTATCATTGGGATGTATGTGTTAAGATACTGTCGACCCAATAGATAGTACATCTTATATTCCTCAAGTATCATTCACTACGCTTGGATTACTAAACATGTCAACAATAACACTTTGTTGACAAGGCTGGCCAGCTCTCAGTAATCACTCCTAGTGACATTCTCGAGGGAATACTTACTCTTCGTTTTATAGAAGAGGGTAGAATTCCATCTTGACAATATATGTTCGTAACATTGTATACCTGATTTACCCAAGATACCCAGGTGTTGATCTTGCAAGACCTCACTGATTGGTAAGTCAAAGCAATCAAGCATACAACTTGCGTTCATAACTGTCTCAGGATTAAGGACATGTATCCCTATACAAGTTTTGAGTTCCTATTGACGGTGACAGCGTTTAGGTGTCAATAGGTTTAACTCAGGTCCATCAATGCACCGAGTGCACTAGTATATTAACCAAGAGTCAAAGACTCTTATGAATGAGATTCATCATTCTACCCCGTAGACGTTAATCATGCTACAGTGTATACCTGATAAGTTATCCAGACTTATCATCCACTGTGACTTATTTGAAACAACAAGGATTTGTGATTCATATCTCACATGTGTAATCGCATACACAAATGAACCACATGCAATGTTATTTAAGGATTTCAGTCTAATATTCATCTCATGAACTAACATGCATAAATGCATTTTGATATTCCATTGTCCAACTAACTAGTTTGAGGGCATATTCCCAACACTAATGGCTTCAGAGAATGTCTTAGGATCAGCCTCAACATTTAACACTAAAGGCATCTTATTTGTCACTTTGTCTCTATCTCCTTCTACTAGAAATATTATAGAGTCGGTTGAGACAAAATCTGGATGCAAACTTTTCTCTTTCCTTGCTCTCTTACTTCTTCTAGGTTCCTCTTTGGAAAACACACGATCTTTGACTTTATTTGGAGGTTCTAATCTCTGAATAGAGTCAAGATCAGAAGTTTGGGTCTCTACAACTTTAGAGTCTGCATAAAATTTATCTTCAAAAAATTCTACATCACGAGACTCTACAATTGTGTTAGACTCTAGATCAAGAAGTCTATAAGCTTTGCTATGTTCAGCATACCCAACGAACACACTTTTTTGTGCTCTAGGACCTAACTTAGTCCTCTTAGGATCAGGGACCTTGTAGTATGCCAAACACCCCCACACTTTGAGATATCCTAAATTAGGCTTTCTACCCTTCCATATCTCGTAAGGACATACATTTATTTTCCTAGAAACAATTCTGTTATGTAAGTGACATGCGGTGTATAACGCTTCTCCCCACAAGTACATAGGTAACTTAGCATGCATTATCATACAATTTACCATTTCTGTTAAAGTGCGATTTTTCCTTTCAGCCATTCCATTTTGCTGTGGTGTGTAAGGTGCAGAACATTCATGAATAATACCATGTTTTTCACAAAAATCATCAAAATCATTTGGAAAATATTCTCCTCCTTTATCGCTCCTCAAAACTTTAATTTTCTTATTTAACTGATTTTCGACTTCAGCTTTATAAATCTGGAATTTGACAAAAGCTTCATCTTTGGTCTTTATAAGATAAACATATGTATATTTAGAAGAATCATCAATAAACGTGACAAAATATCTTTTCCCACCGCGAGTTAAAACACCATTTAATTCACATATATCCGTGTGAATTAAATCAAGAATTTTTGAATTTCTTTTAACACTAGGAAAAGATTTCTTAGTCAATTTAGATTCTGCACACACTACACACTTGTCACAGTTTGAATCATGATAATTAATTAAACCAAGTTTGCTCATATTTTTTATTGATCTAAAATTCAAATGTGCTAATCTACTATGCCATAAAGAAAAATACTCAACAATATAAAAAGAAGCACTGTTATTATTATTATTAATACTCAATTTGAACATTCCATTACAACCATAATCCTTTCCAACAAACATCCCATTCTTAGTTAGGATTAATTTGTCGGATTCAAAAACAACTCGAAAACCTCTTTTACACACAAGATCAACAGAAACTAAATTATTTCTCATATCAGGAACATGAAGAACATTCAGAAGAGTCAGAGTCTTCCCAGATGTAAAGTTCAATTCAACACTTCCTTTTCCAGCAACTTTAGCGCAGTCTTTATTTCCCATTTGGACCTCTTGTTCATCGACTGCCTGTAGACACCCCATTTTGTTGTCTATCAGATTTAGGAGACCCATATCTTGGTGGTTCACAATGATCGAAAAAGACTTAAAAGGACTCCTGGAAGTTAGTTCTATTTCTCAAAATGCTCAGAATGACCAAAATGCCCATGAAAGCCCGAAAACTCCCAGATTTGGTCCCAAAGTTCTGGAAACATGCTATGTCATAAGAAAAGTAAAAAATGAGTTTTTAAGTAAAATTAGATGAAATCGTCAGCTCCCAGAGACCCCCGGAAGTTCCCGGAAAGTCCCCGTTGACCGGTTTGACCAAGGTTTGACCAAGGTTTGACCAAGTTTGATCGAAATCGTCCAAGTTCACCGAGATCATTCTAGATCATGTGGAAAGCATTAAAATGAATTTTAAAAGAAGATCGCACGAAAACGTCAACTCTTGGGAGCTCCCAGAGGTTCCCAGAACTTCCCGGGAATCCCAGGTTTGACCAGTTTGATCAAAATTTGACTTTGAAACCAGAGCACCGTAACAATTTTCAAACAATTTTCATGGATACTAGAGGTCAATAGCTTTCCGACAGTATGTCACACACAATTTTTGGATTTAAAACGAGTTTATTATGAATTTCCGAAGGTGAAAAAGGCGATCAAATCGGCTTTTATCGCAAATACCGCAAAACTTTTCAAAGTGACCTATCTCCAAAATATTTTTTATGTAAAATAGACTCCATTACCTTTCCAACGATATATCACAACCTCAATTTGGAGTTCGTATGCATTTTCTGTGAATTTCGGACGAAATAGGGCCTTTTCGCGAATACCGGAACCTCTGGGGGCCTAAACATAAATTTCTGGGCGTCTGAGGAGCAGTGTCGCCGCGGCACTGGCCCACTGCCGCCGCGGCACAGGCCCAGTTCCACCGTAGCACTCAACCCTCGCAGAGTCCATTTTTGTAATTTTTTTTGGTGGTCCAATTTGATTAATTGAAAGCCAAAAAGACATAGTTTTGTGTTCACAGTTGTTTGGGACCAATGGGAGTACTTCTAAAACCCCAAAACCACCCCAAATTGGCCTATTTAAACCCCCCATTGCTCTTCATTTTGGGGGGGGGGGGGGGGGGCAAGTGCAAAAGCTTGAAAAGTTGTAGAGAAGAAGAGAGATAGAGATAGGTTTAGAAGAGAGAAAAGGAGCTTCCTCCTACTATTTTGCTATAGTAAGTGAGTTTTAATCTTGTTTTCTTCCATTACCTCTCTTATACTTTACATTCCAAACACCCCCAATCACCATTCTTGAGCATTCTTGAGTTAGGAAGCTACTTCCATGTCCAAATGTCAAAATCTATGAGTGAAACACCAAGCTACAAATCCAAAATCACATTGATTATCATCTATTGATTGTTATTTACTTGCTTGTTCATATTATGTTCATCTCTTCTTAATCTCATTTCTTTTTTTTCTTTTTCTTTTTTTTTCTTACTAGTTCATCATCATCTAGATGATGACATGAAGTTTGATGTGAGTGAATCCTTATGGATAGTAGCTCTTGACCTCAAAAACATGTTTGATAGATGATGATTATAACTTCAATACCTCCAAGGTATCCTTGAAGTTATGTTCAAATGAAAATAAATCTCTCCAACAATCTTGGAGGCTCTTGATGATGAGTTTGATGTTGGCATTTTAAGTGGCTACAACCTTCATTGAGTATTGAGAATATGCTTTCAAAACTTCTATTTCAAAACCCCCTTCTTAAAACCCTCACTTTGATTTCAAGAGATAAACCTTGTTTTCCCCAAAATCCTTCAAAATACTAAGTCAAAACAGTGAGTGATTTGAGTTCAAAGATTCTCTAGAACTCAATACTCAATGTAAGGGTGCAAGGCCACTTGGAAAGTCTTCCTAACCCATTAGAGAACACCCATGATTTTTGGTTTGACTTGGAAATACTTGAAAATGGTCCATTTGGACCCAAACATTCCTTCGAGACATTCTGCCTCTGCTATCACAGCAGCTTGGTCTACTTTCAACTTGTTTTACAGACAACTTTTCCAAAAGGAGTGGTCCTAACTTATTTTTCCCTTGAACTTCAATGTCTTAGGGAACATTCTGTATAAAATGGGCCTCTAGATCATTTGTTTTCATTTTCGAAGATGGTTCAACATTTCAGTCGACAGTACGAACTCTGTTTCTGAGTGACCTCTATTGCTTATATGATTTCTCTCAATCTGTGATAGTTATTAAAGATTGGCTTTTTGGGTTGTGTTCTATACACAATAAGGAAGATCTCCATAAAAATCATGCACTGAAAACATTCCTAACCCCTCTTTTCCATTTTTACAAGATCATGTTATTGTTCTGTCCACTATTCACAGCAAGCATACTTTTACTTCCATACTTTGATTTGATGCTTATATGCATTCCAAATTAGTTCATATCTTAGGAAGTAGTTCATACTACATTTGTACATATCCCATGTTGATTTCATTCATTCATTCATACACATTCTAGACTTCTAAGTCATTCTAGGAATCCATGAACATAAAACACACTACAACCTTGGCACATTCTAGATACATACATTGCATCCATGCAAAGATTTGGGGCTTTTGTGAGTCCTAATCTAAGAAGATTATAAGGAATGAGCTTGATCACACGTTCATGCTTCCCCTCGATCTAATCATCCTTTCTCATCCGTCCCAGGGATTGAGAGATTTTCTTTTCTCAAAGATTAACATGCATCATTCTAGCTTGCTAAGCATGTTTTGATTTCTTTGTTTACTTGTTTCAAGAACCATTCATGTCCCCCTTAGATTAGGGAAACTTAATTACTTGATACATGATTAGACGGTTTTTTCCTAGGTTTCTTTGTGTGATCTTTCACTTTTGCATTGTGTGATATTTGGCTTAGATCTTATGAATGATATCTTATCTTTTGATCTTCCAATTTCAAGTTTTCTTATGTGATGTAATATACTATCATAGTATTAACTGTCGGATCAAACATAGTATAAGATGATTATTTGGATGCTAATTGAGGCCCGTCGAAAGACGGGGCGAGTTGAGGGTATTTTAGTCGTGACAAAGGCTCCTTCCTCTCTCGTACCAAAACCACGAACCAAGTTCTTTGGTTATGAAGGGCCGGTGCCCTTATCCGCTTGGGTGAGTCAAATTAGGTTTCTTGGTTCCTTAAAGACCAAGTGGCAACTTTGTATCTGTTTTCAACAGACCATTTTCTCTCCCTTTTCAAATTAAACAATTTCAAACCTAAAAGGTGGGCCCCTCCCAAATGCTGATGTCCACACTGCCTCATAAGTTTTGAAAAGTGACTTATCTTTGCACACAATGAACAGTAGCCCCAGAGTCGAACCACCATCCCGAGAAGGTGTCTGCCATGTTGATTTCAGTCACCATGGCCACAAGGTTCTCTTCAACCATATTTGCAGAACTTTTATGTTTCTTATTCGAACGACACTCTTTGGCATGATGTCCCAAGATTCCGCATTTATAACATTTGTCATTCTTTTTGTTCCTCTTCCTCTTGTTGGAAGTACGGTTTCTGGTTGACTGATCATGTTCCTTCTTTGTATGGCCCTCCACAATATGAACATTAGTCTTAGCAATTTCTCCTTTACCGTCTCGTTTACGAGTCCCCTCTTCAATTCGAAGATGTTTCTGAAGTTGTTCTAAAAAGAAATCTTCTACCTTATGCAGAAGTTTCTTCGTATAATCTTTCCAAGATGGTGGAAGTTTAGCAATAATTGCTCCAACTTGGAAAGATTCAGGAAGCTTACTGTTCATAACAGTGAATTTATTAACAATGCTCTGTAACTCATGAATTTGATCGAGCACAGACTTGTTATCAACCATACAAAAATTGAAGTATTCAGAGATTAAAAATTTATTTGTACCTTCCTCTTGAATCTTATACTTGAAGTCCAGTGCATTCCATATCTCTGTAGCAGAATTTGCTTCCTTGTAAAAATTGTATAAACGATCAGACAGCGCGTTCAGAATATGCCCACGACAGAGGAGTGAATCTTCAGCGCGCTTCAGCCTTGCATCCTTTTGACTCTGTGTGTCTTCGCTTGTAGGTTCTGGAAGAGGCGGAAGAGTCGAATCCAGAATGTAATACAACTTCATGGCAGTGAGAAAGAAAATCATCTTATCTTTCCAACGCCCAAAATTACTTCCATCAAACTGATCGAGTTTGATAATTTCCTGATTCATTATCTTGGTAGAACACTTGGTTGTTTCTGCCTCCATTGCCATTGCAAATACTATATTCTAAAATTGTTGGGAAAACTGAGACTGTGAACTAAAACAATAAATTGTAAAGGCTCCAAACGTATCTAATGACACTGTCTTTAGAATATAATTTGCCCCCACTTAAATCGAGTTTGCTATTGGGTTGCAGGCAAAGTTATTCCCGGGATTAATCAAAGCCTTTGGGTGAAAAATAGCAGTTAGCAATGACTGATATTCTTCCAAATCGAAATCCTTGTAAAACTGTAATTTATCTAAGAGAGAGAGAGAGAGAGAGAGAGAGAGAGAGAGAGTGAACTGGAGCGAACAAGAAGCCTTCCGTGTGGGTGTACTCTGTATTTATTCAGATGAAAGATGGTTGTACGAAGAGTCATAACTCTTCCCGAAACTGCGTCTATTCAGAAAAGTCATGACAACTGTCAAACAACACCTTTCACGAACTGGGGACTTTTCCCACATAAACGTAACTGACAAATTCAAACTCACACGTTTCTATATTAAACAACCAATTTCAGACTGTTGATCAATCAGTCCAAACTGATTGTGTAAAATAGGAAGTAGACTTTGTAGGCTTTTGAACACTAAATATTAATTAACAAATCACTTTATAGTTTTGGACTTTTGACTAACAAATAAAGCTTGCTTTTGACTATCAAATAAATGGCCTTTACAGGCTTTTTATAAAATGAACAAAATAAATATCAACACTTTGCAGGGGTAAAGCTGCATACATCTCACCCTCTCCAGACCCCACAATGGCGGGTAGGCTCGTGCACTAGGCTGCCCTTTTTTTATTACGTGATTATGAGTTGTAGTTTGGTGTATATGTTGTATGGATTGTTATTTTGCTGTCTATTTTTCTTTAGGATAGCCATCCTGTATGATCTACAAGTAAATTGTAGGCTTTGCTATTTTTGGGTTTATTACATATTTTAATTTTATTAAGACTTAAAAGAGAGAATGGTACAAATTGGGCATACGTTTTCTATAAATCTTGGCGTGGTTCAAGGTTTCTTTCAAGGGGTTAGATTGGTTGGATAAAACTTTGAAATGCTGTTGAAAATTTTCAGATATGCATTGGAATCAGCTTTAGGATTGTGGAGAAATTTACAGTCATATTTGAAGCAGATAATGAGACCTATGCAGAACAAAGATCTTACCAAAGCATTTATATGAATTCAACATATAGTGTTAGCCACTAACCACCACTCATTGTAGAACAACACTGAGGAATGAAAAAGGAGGGTCTAATGCATGCACTGTGATATATATCAGTTAACAGGCGCATCGAAAATTGTAGACGACAAGTTTTATGGAACCATTGAGTTTGAGGAAATTTAGAGGCTGTTTGGAAAGATTCAAAATTGGTTTTGTGGTTCATAAATGAAACCAGTTCTACTTATTCATGTGTTTGATGAATGCCTATTTATAGTGTGCGTGGGAGTCTGTGCCAAATCTAAAATTTCTCCTAAACTGATTCTTTATCAAACCAATTTCATGCTGGTTCTCAACAGAACAGATAGACAATGAAAACGGGATTGAACATGATCCTGTTTTATACATTCCCAAATAGGCCCTAGAATGAATCACCGCATCAAGGCTCCCCTAAGAACTCCCGGAGTTATACTAGTGAGCAATATTGTTTCAATAAAAATTGGCAAGTTCTATTGCCAGAGCAAAAATGGCTAATGCCAGAGCAAAAAAATGTCACTAAAAGTTTTAGCGACACTTTTTTTTTTTTGCAGCTAAAACTTTTAGCGATACTTTATGCTCTGGCATTAACCATTGCTGCTCTGGCAATAGCATTACCCTAAAAAAAACATGTGGAATATACATCTAAGGCCATTACCAACTTATGGAAAACATGATTTTATTTATACATGTATTCCTTTAAGACTTTCTGTTATTAACAATGATTCCTGTATAAATCCTAGTGTGACTAAAGATCCAAAGATCACTGATGCTATGCTGATTTGTTGAGGTAAAGTTCATGATTTGAGTAATTAGAAAATTATGTACTAATATGTAGGTAGATAGTGTTTCTTTATAAAATTTAGGATTTTCAGATAAAATTTTGGAAACATATGGCACCTCTTTTAAGTTAAATTGCCAATTTTTATTTTCAACAATAGTCTCCGACGTACACACATGGAAAATTATTTGCTGATAAGGATGTTGTAAGACGCGATGGTGTGAGCAAGTTTTGATGCGATAATATTATGTCCAGCTAGAAGTCTCTATTAATTAGGCTACAAATATGGTTCATATTATGAAATTTACCAAATTGAAAATAGAACATGTGTGCATAACTTGTTCATTGTGTATTTGTCATCTTTCATAGCCGGCTTCGTCAAAGGGTAAACCTACAAAACTGCACAAAAGGAAACACAGATTGGTTCACTCTATTTCGATACGAGGCAAGAGATGGAACTAGTAGAACGACGTGTCAAAGGCTTCCTCGCCAAATCTGAGACGCGTAGGGGTGAACAAAAAAACCGAGAACCGACCAAAACCGACTAGTTAAAAAACCGATTGGTCGGTTTATAAAATGTATGTACAAGCTAAAACTGACTAAAACAGCAAAACCAACCAAAACCGAACCTATTGGTCAGTTTTAAAATACACAAAAAAAAAAAAAAAAAAAAAAAAAACCGATCAAAACCGACCACATACATCCCTAGAGACGCAAGCCTCAAATGGTTGGTGACCTTTCGGGAGATTCTGTGTTGAATGTTTTCTATTTAGAGTTTGAAACATTGCAAGTGTAGAAAAACGAGGGAAAGAAAGAAATTATCTCCTACATGTAACTCGTCGTGTTTTTTTCCAACTCGAATTGAGTTTTGAAAGCTGTGACAGCAAGGGTTTCCTTATATTATGATGGTTCTGGTATTTTTATACTCAAAAGCTCTATTGCAAATGGGGTATAACTGCAAGTGGTGGGGATATCTATTGTTCGTTAATAAAGGCAGACGTTGCCAAATTTGGTTTCCAAATGGCTTTTCTGTTGTACCACATGCTGTCACAATAATTCGTTCGACATAGAACTGCATGTGGAACAACTAAGAAAACATTTGGGGACCAATCCCATGTTTTTCCAACAACACTTTTACCACTGGTAACTGTAGGTACTTCAGTTCATAGAGGTAGGAATAAACAAACAAACACACACACACACACACACACACACACACACACACACTTTAGAATGTAACATTTGGAAAGTACAAAGAAAACCGAGAAATCTGAAGGGGGAAAAAATTACCAGACCATTAAATAAATTGTCTTCCCATTATACGGAACTAATGGCCGACCTTTCATGAATTAGCCACCACTCCACGAGTACAACACAGAGAAGAAATCTAATGAAGTTCCAATACACCCAAAAAAAAAAAAAAAAAAGACAATATAACAATTTAAATCCAGACTTTTACACTCAAACTTTCTTACAAAGAATGTACAAGAATGGACCAACAACCCAACTGCCAAGTTGCTGAAAATTCATCAATCTGGGAATGGACCCACAATGCTTATCCAGTTACAAGAAAAGGCAGTACCTAAGGGCCCAAGTATCGTAATCAAGAACAGAGATTGGACTTGCAAGCACAAACAAGCTTAAATATAACAACTTTCTTTCACTACCAAAATCATTGGTAGATCAACCCATGACTTCTAGACCAGAACTAGCCCAAGTGGCAAGTGGAAGCTGACTTGCACCACAGACTCAGGTACCAAAAGCATCATCTGAATTTTCAAAACAAAACTAACACAAGTGAAATATTTTCTACTAACTCTACAATTAACGAACAAATTTAGAAGGGGCCATACCTTATAATCAAGCACTGGGCGGTTTCCAAATATGGGACCAAGAAACACAATTACTAATGCAAAACATGGAGCATTGGGCGTGGTCTGACAACATTCAGCACACCTCTAGCAGTTGCCTGTTGACAAAAAAAAAAATTTACAAAAGTCGGTAATTTTCACTTCCAAATGAAATTAAATGAAGAATCTATATAAAACTATGTCGGAGCTATACCTCAAAGAAGGAATTGAAGTTTAGGCGCAAAAGAAAACGTCTAAGAAATGGGGCTCGTTGACTCCCGGCAAGCCTGCTACTACGCAGTATAGTGTACAAGGAGTTCGATTTCTTGTTGAATTCCTGAATACACAAATAATGGACGTGACATTTGATGGAAAAAAAATTGAAGTAATGCTATGGTTCCCAACACGTGGCAGTGGAGCCACCTAGAAACAACTTCCAATGAAAATCAAAGTGGTCCCACTATTATTAAACATGGCCCCACTGTCACGTGTTGAGAAACAAATTTGGGATTGATGATGATAACAGCAGCAAATACGTGTGAGTTAAGCGCAGATGTAATGTCCAACTTGTACAGATTATCTGATAGCAATACAGACGACAAAAGTTTGCGTTAGCGACTACTGTGAGTCTGTGAGACTGACCATTGTGCATGGTAGGAGTGGTAGCTGCACAATTTGTTGCTTGGTAATAATTCCAATAAAAATAAAAAGGCAAAAGGGAAAAAATTGTTCGGTCATGTGTAGTACGAGTGGTAGCAACTCAATTTGTTTCTTGGAAATTCCAGAAATAAGAGGCGGAAAAAATGTTGCTCAGTGCAGCCTAATGTAAGCGTTTTTCTTTCTTTTTCTTCTTAAAATATCAAAGAAACTTGCATAAGAGATGCTAAAAATGCGAAATACCAGCATATTTACATATAGCTAAGTGTACATTTCTTACACGTGTCATGTCAATTGGATTTCCACACACTGATCCGAAAAATCTACGAAAATGTTTGAAACGCTCATCTTTGACATATTTATCAGTGGCGTTTCGTTGTACCAAACTAATAACACAAGACAAAAGCTGGAAAATAGTACCTCAGTTATGTGATCCAGCTCAACAGTATTTGTACTGCTTTCTTGGTTCTCAATCTTCCAGCAGAACTGCAGGCAAAGTTTCATTAGGCCATCTAGTATCCTTGACACAGACCCAATGTCCAAAAAAGATTGTGATATTAAAGCTGATAAGTACCTGCCGATAATGTTATAAATGTCATCAACATATAGAATATGATATACCAAACTTGTTTTGGCAATCAGAAGATTAAGAATTCCAACCATATAAAATTAGAACATTTCCATAATTGATGGATTGAACTAAAAGCCTAAAACAAAACCACAAAATATGCAACCATTAACAAGATCCATAATTACATATCATGGAGTAAATATGTAATTACATCTTCACAAATCACATTAAAAGACAAACATAACTAGAAACATATCATTTACTTACTCTTGATGGAAGTCCACGAATTCAGTGAAATCATGAGTATCCTGAATGCGAGCTTGCAATACATTCCACTGTGATTCTATCACATCCACCTGGGAAAGAAACAAGCCTTATGAGTTGCAGAACTCTCAACTTGGAACGGTAAAAGATAAGACTCTAAAGCATCTTTAGGCTGCTCTGGAACCATTTGCAGACACAAATAAACTCCCACAGGTAACCTTCTTCTACAGATTTGTAAAACTAGGCTCTAACCTTTGACGGAAAACAGGGAGAGAAAGCCAATGCCTTAAACACCAAAAACTGAGGGGGAAATAGAAAGAAAGAAAGGAAAAAAAAACCGGAGAAAAGAAATTCTAATAGCAAGAACACAGAATGATGAACACAACGATAATGCCAAAACATGTGCACCCAGGAAATAGTTATGCAAGTTATGCACACACAAGTGATTGCCAATTTACACAACATACCTTTTGATACTTGATTGCTTAGGTCACAAAAACATATATCACAGCAAAGATTAGAGCTTAAAATGCTACAAGGACTAGGATCATACATGCTTTGTATATATATAACCTGTACAATAATTACGAAAAAGCTAAAACAACAAATGACCTGTATATAAAATTGAAGATTTCTAATCAAGAAAGCCATGTGCTCCCTAACACGCCACATTGGTCTGAAACGTTGCCGTCTCTGCTGGGTTATTGAACAGTTCATACGGTCATTACGACGTTGAGCAAAATCTGTATGATCTTGATGCATCACAGAAGCCCATGATTTTTCCAATTCCATTTGTGTGCGCTTAAGCCTTAGCAAATATTGGAAGATCCTGCAATACCTGGAGCATAATAGTGGTTACATGCCTGCAAGATTATAGGCCAATATAATATACCGAAGCAAATAGCAGAGAGGGTTTTTTTTCCATTAAAGATCACTCACGGGTTGTTGAGAGATGTGGGACAAAATGTTTTGAAAATTTAAAGATAAAATGATGTAAAGTTAATACCATCCACGATTCCACATGAATCAAGTGTCCCATGTTGTCTAAAGATAATAATTTTGGAAGTTTTCATGCTTTTTCCTGGGATACAGAGCACTGATGCATTAATTTGTCGGCAACACATTGATTGTACATGACTTGATTGGGAGAAAAGAAAAAAAAAAAAAAAAAAGAAAGCCTTGTGGACTAGCCTCTCTTCATACGTTGAAAAATTATTGCGTCAACATTCAGGTACTTAAGAAACTTACTTAGAAAGCACTTCTTGTGTAAAGAACAACTGTAGTGGCCAATCAACAGAATAGTCAATTGCAATACCATCCCAACCATCAAGGGACATCTCTGAAGTATCTGAGAGTGGGCCCGAGTCTCCATCGGTGTAAGCTTTTGCTTTTGGATCCACTTGGGAAGATCTGACCGTGATTCCAAAAGAAGGCATCCTAGGAGTGGTAGAAAGAGAATTAACTGCATGTTGTTTATAAACCTATTATCAACCAGACATTAATAACAGCCAATATGGTCTCTACCGCAAAGACACCCTTGAAAAGTATTTGTCTTCATCACCAATAGTCTTTATAGCAGCCTGCATTCCAAATATGCAAATGAGTGTGTTTCCATTTACATACAATGTTTACAAAGCTATAAAGCCGCCACATGATTCCTATACAACGCCAAGGGCAAGGAAGAAACAGTGAAAGAAAGAACTTCAACTGGCATACCGCTGAAGCTCATGAAAAGTGCAGTTGAAAAGGCCGGTGCGTACTCGCTACTGGCAACAACTATACGACTACTTAAAGTTCGGAATCCTACTTACAATTAACGCTTCTCAGTTCGATTTAGTTAACAAGAAGAAACTAACGAGCATCATCCAAACTTTAAAACAAGACACTTTAGAGCATCATAAAAATTTAACACTTGTTCATTCATATTCATGTGCCTTAAAACCATTTATGCTTATGTAAGTTCATAATTAACTTTAAAAAAATACTCGCTTTGTTTTTTTGATACAATAAAAATTGTGAGAAAGCATATAAATCCAAACAAACATACCTAAAATAATAGAAGTCAGTGGATTACAGAAAAGAATCACCTCGCTTTAAACTTACCAACTGAAATGGAACCATAAGATCAGCTTCAGCAGTTGACTGGCGAGGCGGTAGACGCATCAACTGACGGCTCTCCTCCAAAAAACTCTAGAATGTCAAATCACGTCTCGTCAATAACATGTTTTACATACTAAAAGTTACTGAGACTATCATAAATTTCTGAAAAATAGTGATACAACCATCATTTTTTGGGTTAACAAAAGAGTATACCTCTTGAAACAATACTATAAATTCCAAATATGTGCTTATAAACCAAAACATGAATAAGAGAAGCACTTAAAAACAGAATTCTGGTCAAAGGCTGCTCAAAGCAACAATATCCAAGGAATTTCTAAATACATCTTTTTCTTGCTCACCTCAACAAAAAAAATTTAATTAATTAAAATAAATAATAAATAGATAATTGGACAGTAGATAAAAGAAAATACAATCACAAAAATGAATGTGCAAGGTCACAGTTTGCTAATTATATCATCAATTAACTTCATAAATGAAAAATCCAATAAAAGAGTTATGGCACCATTTGGTGTCCTCTACATGTAAGCTGGGAATAATATGTTGATGTTGATGTGCTTCCATAGAGACAGAGAAAGAGTTTACAAGGAGCTAGCTAAATAGGTATACAACTCCACTCAACTAAGCCTTTGTCCCAAAATTATTTGGGGTCCGCGACATGAATCATTATTCTCCATTCTGCTCGGTCAATAGCCTCATTCAACCGAGATAATATAAAGCCCTTTTTTTTTAAACATCTACCCATGTCATAAATTCTATAAATGATTATATTGATCAAATTTGATTTTCAAACCAATCCAAAAAATAAGTCAAAATATAGATGGATATTTTACGTATTAATAAGTCCTTATTTGGATGCCCATATGCACATCTAACAGCATCGAGACAGACTATCTCTATAACTGCCACACTTTAATTGGCAGAGCAATGAACTTCTTACAAGGCACGCATGCATACATGCACATACAAACACATTTGGCAAGGTTCAGAAGAAATCAAGACACACAGTGATCTCCACATTAGAAAAGTAATCCGCCAAAAGACTGTAAGCACCGTTAACTGTAAAAAAACCAGTTGTGTTGAACATCCTTCACCTGAAAGAAATCACCTTTTGCTAAGAGGAAGTAATCTTTAAGAGCCTTCAAATGGCCATTCAAGTCGGCACGTACAACCACAAGCTGCAAGTTTAGAAGCAAAAACAAATAAATAAATAGATGTTAAGAGAAAGAGAAATCAAAATTCACTTTCAGCACCTGCCAAAGATGGCTGGCTGCAATTGCCCGAATTGCGTCGACAGCACTCTCAAATGATCTCTTGTGGAACTCAGATGATTCCTGCACATAACAAGACCAACTTAGCCTAACAATGACTGCGATAGCAATAAAGTAGAAGTTTACATTGCCGACCAAGCGACAGGGAATATAAGTTTTCATTACCAGAATGCACTAAAGTAATCAAATAACTCGGTTTGAAAAACCACATATTATGTAAAAAAAGTTGTTCCATGCAGTAAAAAACAGTTATATCGATGACCTCATGTGTATCTGTGAAAAAAAGGTATAGCTAGTGCACAAAGACCTTTAAGTCTTGAAGCATAGCTTCAATCTTATCAGCCTCAGACTGTGGAAGTAATTCTTTCCCAATCAAGTTCATATCCAAGGAAAGTTCCTTCTGGGAGGAAAACCGATTCACAAGTCCTTGAACTTTCTGTGATCCTCTTGGTATCTGCTGATTAGAGGAAGCGTCATGGAGTCGAAAGGCAGGACTTGGATTTCGAAGAACCCTGACTGCTTTTCCAGAAAAAAGAACGGCTTCCGCAATGCGCATGGGAATGTACTCTGGCAGCATATCCTGTAAATAAAGCAAAAGGTGTAAGTAGCAATTATTTAAAAAAACTAAAACTAAAACCTGACCGTGATGTAGGACAAGTGAGGGGGTTTATGATCAAACAAAGGAAAATGGAAGAATAGTGGTTTTTTTTTATATTGCATCAAACCGGCAATACATAAACAAAAACTAAAATACTATTGAAACACACACACACACCAGCACTTTTAAAGATCAAGATGCACGAGACATGTAATATACCAGAGAAATATGAAATCCCAGGTGCCAATCTGTCAGAGATGCATCGTCAGTTGACATTTTTGCCAACTTTTCCAGTATATCTGGATGAGATGAGTCATGCTCTGTATCCCTTTCTTCCTGTCTAGTAGGTAGTCAAAACGTATATCCAGTTTCAGGCAACTATTGTGTAAAAAGTGGAACGGAAATGAAAAAACAATGCTCATAATGAGCTCAAATGATGGCAGATGAACTAATACCCAATCACTGACAGAACCAAAAAGAAGGTACGGGAAAGGAGAGATTAATGTTATTATAATAAAAATGCAATTTGAAGTTCTCAAATATTCGCGTCCTGATATGTGTACTTGAATAGCCATCACAAGAGTCACACTTATTAACAAAAAGAAAAATGTGAAATCCATCTGATTGAAGCACTCAAAGTGCAGCAACAAGATCATTATTTTTTCTTATCGTGTTTGTTATTTCTCCTCTGCACTTTCCATTTTCTCTTTATACTTTTCCTTTAACATTCTCCTTTTATTTCTATTTAGAGGGAAGATTAGAGTCAAAAGGGTTTGAACGAGTAGGTCAAAACTGGATTAAGAATGCAACTTTAGTAACACTGGCGGTACAAATGGAGGGCCTGAAGATCAAAAGAAACAAAAAAATTATTATCAATAACAATAGTTCAGTTATCCATAGAGACGGCAAGAATGGAGATGTAGTTCATAGAGTTAAAGCATGATCAAGTGGAAGACGGCAGCTGGTATATTGTGAAATCTCGTAAACTACTAATACGAAAAGAAAAAATTTACAAGACATCTATCACGCCAATTATGTTTTATTGGACAGAGAAGTAGGCAACTAAGAAATAGTATATTAGTCAAATGAATTTATCACAAATGCATATGTTTAGATGGGTGCATGTTATTGGTAAATACTCCACAATGACATAAGTAGAACCTGTTCCAGATAAACCACGAGAGAACTGACTAAGATGATTTGAACAGGTACAACAAAGACTAAAAGGTGCACCAATTAAAAAGATTGATAGGATCCACATTGAAGGCAATTGGATAGAGGAAGATCAAAAGTGGCATGGGTAGAGGCAATAGAGAAAGATTTGGTGCATGTGGGTTGGGAGAGGTTAGCTCTCAAACCAAGAGAAATGGTGAAATTTATTCACGTGGCTAACCCCAATAATTTGGGACAGTGCTCAGTTGAGTTGAGTATTTTCTTTATATTTCCCCAATGACTTGATTCTATTTCTCGAAGTTGCCTGCAGCTAAGAAGAATGTAAAGTCATATTCGCATAATTGCATATGTGGAAGAATGAAGCTCATCTAAAATGCTGACTAGGGGATTGTGGGGAGAAGGTTTAGGTAATAGATAGAAAAATAAGACATGGACACGATAACATAAGATAACCAGTTGTTATTTTTCCATCTTTTTTATGAGCGGAAAAAACAACAGCAGATTTATTGCCAAATAGTGGAGCGATAACACCAATAATGGCAACCACCACAAAAGACGAAAGATACAAGCATCCTAAAAAAGAACCATCCAAGACAGCTATTAAAAAAAAATACATTGAAGATTAGCAGATTATACTAGTATACATCTTGTGGGAACCTTTCCACAGATCACAAATTAGAAACTAAAATGAGTTTACAGGAGTACAGGACTACTAGTCATAACTTGGTCATTTTCAAATTATGATGGAATATACAAGCAACAACTTAGCTCCTGCTAAAACAGTTGTGACCATTCAAAAGAAGTATTTAATATTCATAGATAACCTTCCCGAATATCCTCAAAAAAATGCCTTATTGTAATCCTATTAAGCGATGCAGTGACATGCATAACAGACACGATTTTGTGGTTTCAGATTCAAATGCAAGCCAGCAACACCATGAGAATCTGTTGATAACAAGGTGAAAACTAACATTACAACCTGAATCCATTATAATTAACAGAGGTTAAACAACCACCTTGTGCTGTTTCTTCAGTATGTATGAGTAAATTTAGGAACTGCATTCAACAAAAAGCGAAAATTAGAAAATTTTACAACGAACACCTACTCATTACCTGCTAATGAAAAATTCTCCATGCTGGTCATGGAGAATCCCATAAACCATCCAGGAAGCAAGTTGATTGTACATGACCTGATGCCCATGCCAAAGAAGCCTGTACTTTGGGTGAAAATAAAGTATTAGTGTGAATACCATTGTGCAATTCAATGAACATCAAGCACGGCTTTGGTAGCTAACAACAACATGATCAACATAATACTCATAATACAGGATAATAAGTTAGAGTACTTTGTTCTGATAAGTTGATAACAGCATACTACGGAGTCCACTAAGCGGTGCATTACCAACATACATCGTAGAAGCAACATACTGAAACCTTTGGTACCTAAAGTGCTGAAAATGCTATATCGATGCCTCGGAGTCAGTAAAAAGTTACTTGCTTTGTCTGATGCTTCTCAGCTTGTGAACATTTATCACTTACTTAGTTACTTCTAACGGTCAAATTTATGCATAGCATTTCAATAACCATGAGGATTTACGACGAAGGAGCAAAAATTGGTACCCAGACTGTTCATCCCCTTGGTCAGACAAGAATGGAACGAAGGAAAGGTGGAAAATGGGGAGGGATGGATAGTGTTTCCAGCATTCGGTAAGAGGAAAGGAAAAAGTCCCATGCATTTATGGTTTTCTTCCTCCCAAAATTGAGAATGTAATGAGAACAGAGAATTTGGCCCCACTCACAGTTTTTAACATTTCTGCTCTTCAAATTAGACCTAAGCGTATATTGGCAAAAATCATGTAATACTACTTTCCTCCCTTCATTTTGTCTTCATGCTTACACAAAAAACAGGGATGGGATAACCCCTACATCTTAGTACAGTTACCTTCTCCATCCCTTCTAATTCCCATCACCCAGAACAAACCAAGAATAACGTTGAAGAAAATCACAAAGACAGTGCGCTCATACAAATAGTTATAGGATGTGTATGAAGTCTATTCTCGAAGAGAAGCTTGATTTAGTTTTTAGTTTATGACAATGGCGTGCAAAACAAGGAAACAATCCACTAGTTCACAATGATAAAAGCTCAAATATAATTTGTAGGGGCCGTTTGCAAAAATTACTGCAGCAACTGCAATTGCAACCACAATCGCGGTTTAGCCAAATGCCCAGTTGTGAATCGAAATCATGTTTGGGTCATCCATAACTGGAGCCAAGCGGGCTCGTAGAATGCTTAACATTAGTAATGTCTGCAGAGAATAAATGTTACCAAGTCTAGAGTTACTCAACATGCAATAACTTTTTTTTTCCCAACTTATTCTATCATTTCATAGTGTACATACTACATATCCATTTGCATACACACACACATATATTAGATGGGCAAAGATTCATCCACTTTCAGTTTTTAGACTTTCTTTCAACCCACTGCCTAATCTCTGATGCCTTCAGCTTGACCATCTTGACATTTTAAGTTATCCATTAGTTGCATACACTTGCATATACTGAAAGAGCATAAACAGCCTATACACTTCTTCAAGCTTTTGCATTAGTTGGATGAAATTGCATCCAGGTAATGAATAGAAAGAAATAGTACAGAGAACGTTCATTCTAATGACTCGCAAATTATATGTAATCATGCTGAAAAATGAATTCGTACCTTTGGATGCAAGTCTGTAATTCAGGCACCCCACAATGGCATCTTTTGTGCAAAAGGTTCAGAAGTCGACCTCCACAAATGCCATCACGCTCAATTTCCAGAATAAGCTCGTATAGAGGTGGCAAAAGCACAAAAAACTAAGATAATCATTCATCAGTAAGAAACTAGAAGATCAAAAAAGATCCAAAAACTGAACAAAATAAAATTTGAAAAATGATAGAGTCATTCTCATAAAATCCTTAAGACTTTAAGAGTAGAGCCCACGCAATTCAAATAACCTACCTTGTTGAGGCCTTGGGTGACTGTTGCCAAGATGGGTATAGAATCTGACAATAATTTTTGCTCAATGTGAAGAACAGCTGACCTGTACACAGACAACACCTCAACAATGCCATTAGCAATGGCCCTCCTGTACACACTCTGCTTCTCCTTTTTCCCTTTCAATAACTCAGAAGTTTGAGACAAAGGAGATTCATTTGCTGATCTTATCCAACTTAAATTTCTGGACTTGGTCGCAAAGCGATCAAGCTCCCTGTAGTAAAACCCCAATGCAATTATCCTTTCAATGACATCCCTGCAAACGCCACACGCCACATGAAGAACAAAGCAAACCAACTCACACACATTATATGCATAAGCATACACGAAAACACTACTTTGAGTCTATATGTAAAGTTATAATCAGTACTTCCACCAAAATTGACTATAAGTCTATATGTAAAGTTATAATCAGTACTTCCACCAAAATTGAAATTGCCGGTTCTAACTATAAATCTCTAATCATAGAAAATGCCAACAAATCACTATTCTTATCCAGATAGAACAAGAAAGAAAGAAAAAAATAGAAAAAAAAAAAAACAGGGAATTCAGCAAACTGATCAAGCTCCCTATAGTAAAACCCCAATGTAATGATCCTCTGCAACAAGTCACATGCCACATGAAGTACAAAGCAAGAAGATTCAAAAATCACAGTACATGTGCTTCGCATTCTATCATTGTACAAACAATATTCTTGGCAACCAATCAAATGGGCTGTTTATGACCCTATAATTGTACTTAATTGAAATACCCATTTCTATAGAACACCCAATTAAGAGGAAATGCCAACAAATCATTGTTGTGAATTCATAGAGAGAGAGAGAGAGACCTTTCGCTGGGTTCAATGAAGGAGAGGTCAGGAGCAAGCTTGAAGGTGGGTTCGTCGGAGATGGGTGAGTCGGGAGAGAATTGAATGCCGAGAGAGTTTTGGTGTTCTCTTTCGTCGATAATGAGATCGCCGGTGTAACCTAACAACGCCAGTAAAAGTTCGTGCAACATTTTTCTGATCTCTTCTTGGCCGTGTGAAACAGAATCACACTCGCACTGGCACTGGCACTCGCACTGGAGAGTGTGGTTGGAGATGAATGAGCAAAGTTCGGATCTTTAAAATTCGAAAATTGGAACTTCGAGCGGAGGGAACCAAATTTCATTCCACTTTCATTATTGCTGCAACTCCGATTCGCGCCGGCCGGAACGGGTCACTTGGCAAATTGGAGAAAGTCTAAAAGAAGGGACCAAATATTGGGTATCTAATCAATGTACTCCGTATCATATAAGAGAAATGGCTATAAGTTGTAACAGGTCACTATGTGTAACTCTCAATTAACAAATTTTCGAGTAAATATTAGAGTTTTTTTTTTATCTAACTTATCACTTTTGGAGTGATATTTACCTTATCTATCATGGGATTTTGTAATGTCTTTAATAGATGAGAAACTGTAAGTTTATGTAGTTAGAGTTTGGGCTGATGCAGAAAGATATTCCCCCAAAATAGTGGGTCAGATGTTTGAATAAAGAATTTTTATTGGGTTGGAATACCACATCATCCCTATAACTATGATACCCAATATTTTTTCCTCTAGATAAGTTTTTGGCTTATGTAGAAAAAGTTTGAGCTTATGTGGTAAGGGATTTCCCCAGAAATAGGGGGTCAGATGATTGATAAAGAGATTTTGATGAGTCGAGATATCATGCTATCTATATCCCTTGTTACAACCAATATTTTTCACGGGATACCAGATAGGATTTTATTCCCTCTTACATGATTCAAATTTTTTCTAAGTTGGAAATTTTTTTCTTACTGAGTTGGAGAAGGATTCCCTAAAAATAGGGGTCATGTGGATTGTATAAGGGATATTATTGGTTAGTGATATCATGTCATTCAATATAACGGTTGAATTGATTATTTGCACCTAAAGAAGGACAATGGGAAGCACAATCATTATAATATACCCCTTAAGTTTGGTCCCTATTTTATTTTAGTTCTTATAGTTTCAATTATATCAATTTGGTTCTTGAAGTTTTTAAATGGAAGCAATGTGCTCCATGTGTCTAATTCTGTGAGAAAAGTTGACGTAATCTACTCATATGCTAAGCACTGCAACACTTTTTAGGGGCAAAAATAGAGCAATGCCAATCTCTCACCACCTGCTTATCAGCCTAATTATGCGTAGCAATGTGTCACACCCGTTCCGGGAAAAAAATCAAATGTTTTAGCATGCATACTTGAATTTCGTGAGTTATCAATGTTATTTGATAATTGTGAATGAGGTTGGTTGGAAATCAACGGTGAAGTGTCAAGTAGAGACACGAGGATTTGTTGATCCATGAGGCATTGAAATGGTTAAATGGCATTTTTGTGTATTAAATGTTATTTGAGATATCTGGTATTTTGTGAATAGTAACTTTACCTGTGTAGAGTAAATTTCTGGTGATTTTGATCTTGCGTTAGATCATTTTGAATATTGCGGTGAGAACGTGAGTGATACGTTGTATAAAGGTAGGTTGTGTAGAAATTCCACGGAATTTAGTTTTAGATCCGTATTTTGGACCCAAACGGAACTTAAACGAAAACTTTTATAATTTTTAGTTTTCACTCGTAAAAGTAATAAAATGGACGTGCGCGACGTTTCAGGAGTTAATTAGAAGTTTTGAGAACTCGACGGGAGGTAAACGTAATTCTCGAGAGCCGTGCCTATAAATAGTAGTGGATGAGATATTTTGAAAATATCTCAAAAACAAAATATCTAGAGAGAGAGAAGGGAGATTTTGTTCCTACAATCTTTCCAATGACATACAACGACCGTTCGTTTGTCAGTTTTTCACCAGATTTCATATATATTCGGACTCCTCGAGGTAAGAGCTTCATTTTTATACCTCTTAATCTTCGTTTGGCAAATTATTTCTAAAAAGCTAATTTTAGAAATTTGGGAAAACCATGTGTATACTCGTAGGAATCACTTGAGATCAGAGATCCGACGATTAATTGGTCTCCTAATACTTCTCCTGAAGTTACAGAGTTATAGCTTAAGGTATGAATTCCGAACCTATGTAATATAGACAATTTTGGATGTTTTAGATATTGTGTATGAAATTGTGATCCGGGCAAAATTCATGTGTTAAATTAGGCCCGATAATTTTAGCGAGTACGTAAAGAAAAGTATGGTGACATGATTATATGAGTATGCTAAATGATTATGTGGGTCAAAGGGGAGTTTGGTATAATTTCATGCCGGGGTATGCCTCTCGGTGTTTGAGAGTATAGTAGTGACGACTACTTGCTTGGTGTGGGAACCGGCCCAGCCAAAGCAGATGGATGCAATGGTTGAGTGATTCTTGGCTAGCCATTGGCATCGCGATTTAAGATTTAAGACTTGCCGATATACCGGATGAATGCGTATCTCTCTCCCCAGAGACTAAATTGTGTGATTTAGATGTTTTAAGCATGAATTGCCTCATATGCATTTAATTAGAATTGTACACTCAGCATATAGCTGAGCAGTGGAGAATTCCTCCATTGCAGGTGATAAGAGAAAAGGAAAGAAGAAGCGTGAGGAGTGAGGCCGTAGAATGCCGGGAATCGCTACTAGCTTATACTTTTGTAATTCCATTCCAAATGATGTATTATGGATTCGTATATGTTTAATTTTTTAAACTCTGAATGGATTCGTAGTAATGTAATCTGCAGTAAACTCTCTGTAGTTTTTTTTTTTTTTTTTAAACGTTGAAATATAGTTGTTATTATGTTGGAAGTGGAGTGGAGAATCTTGGCTTCAAGTCGTGGCTTTTGTGCATAAATTTGGGATCAGTCGACTGAGTTCTCGACACAGTCGACTGGACCCCTATTTTTCATAAATATTCTTTCGGTTTTCAAAGGCTTCAGTCGACTGGAAGATTGGAAACAGTCGATTGGTTTCTGCACGAAAACCTGATATTCTGCTTGAATAGGTTCGGTAGACCGGACGAATATCAGTCGACTGAGATATTGAGGCCCCAGTCTACTGGACTGGACTGTTGATCTTTTTAACTTTCTACAATTGACCTCTAGTTGATTGGGCCCCCGCTACAGTCGACTGGACTGCTGATTTCAAAAATGGATTCTTTTGGGAAGTGTTGTTTCAATTGGGCAAAACTTTTATTACTCTGATTTTAAAAATAATTTTAATTATATTTTTCGCTTCTTTTCACTTTAATGGAACTAGATAAGCCTTGGTGATGTGTCACGTTCTATTTTCACCCGTAGCGGGATGCGTCGTGACACAGTAGGTAACTTTCATTAGAATTTTCTGACATAATGGGACATTTGGACCATATTGCTTCAACTTAAAAACTTTAGGGTCCAAATTGACACAATTGAAACTACAGGGACTAAAATGAGATAGGGACCAAACTCCAGGGGTATACCTTTGGTGCAATGGTTTAGTGCAAGGAGAAAAAGTGCCGAGTTTGGGAGAAAAATATCGGGGTTCGAACTATGGTAATAAGCGTGGCATGTAGTGCATTTTTATTAACTTGACTAAGTTGTTATAGTAGGCAATGGGTTCCATTGCTCTATGTGGTGCCCCACATTGGGTCCAATCGTACACATTGTGCCCTTACACAATTTGGCGGCTCTGAGCACCATGCTCAGGCGTGCACATTGCACCCTCACACTCCCGAGTATGGAAATCGTCACCTCAGGTTCTTGCTCGGTTGGCCTAGGTCAAGAGGATGACCCCGGCAAGCACCGTGAAGAGAACTCAAGAGATTGGCTCGATGACTAAAGTCAGGAGCATCATTCTAGCAACGCCCCCTTGCAAATAATGCTAAGACCTCTCCCAAAGAGAGAGAGAGAGAGGGAGAGAGAGAGAGGGAGAGAGAGAGAGAGAGAGAGAGAGATACGTATCGATCATGTCCCCAATTAGTCAGATCATCACTCATTAAATGCTTGGAATTTCACCGACCTCGAGATCCCTATCATCATTAATGCCCTAATGCTTCACATTAATTAGGGATGTCTCGGTCAAGGCACCATGGAGGCCGTTGTGTCAGTTCTGACACACTTCACAAATAATGTCCCACTTCCACACCTCCATATAAATACCACTTCTCCTACATTGGTGACAATAATGTTAACATCTGTTATACCCTGTATTTTTTATGTATATTAATACTATGAAATTCAATATGTTTGCCTTAGTTGTTCTTGTAAAGTCTTTCCCAATCGAATGGACTCTTCTCAATCAATTGCCTTATGACCTTCCCAATCGATTGAACACATATCAATCAACTGAACCTCCGCCGACATGAACCAATCGATTGAACCACCCATCTCAATCGATTAGACCGTTGCCGACGGTTATCAATTGATTGAGATGGGTCCAATCGATTGAACGGGGTTAGAACTTGATCTCCAAGTCTGAGCAGGGAGCTGCCACCTGCTCCTTTTTCCCCCAATATATATGTTCATTTCGTGTATGTGTGTGGTGTTTGGAGACAGAGAGAGATATTTTTTATATAAATATATACACTCATTCATATATACATGCACACATACACCATACACATATATATACACACACACTCTGTTAAGAATACGAAAGAAGCAGAATAAGGAGAAGAAGAAGAAGACAAAGGATAGAAGGAGAGAGAGAAGAAATAGGAGAGAGAAAGAGAGAGAGAGAGAGAGAGAGAGAGAGAGAGAGAGTCCATTGGAGGCAAGCTCCAAAAGTCACCCAAACACCCCCTTGATCACTTTGGTGAGTCCTAAACTCACTCAGTAGCTTAGGTGCAATGTTTTTATAAGTTTAAAACGAAGAAAAAAACACAATTAGAAACCAAAAATCCAGGGCAAGTCTACCCAATTCTGGGAGAAGATGACCCTTTCAATCAATTGTAAAGGTTCTAATCGATTGAACTTTTCCCAACCGATTGAATTTTGATTCAATCAATTAGATGGGACCTAATCGATTGAAAGTAGTTTTAATCGATTGAAACCACTTTTTCCCTAATCGGTTGAACCTTTGTCTTAATCAATTGGTACTCAAAATACTGATATTCTCTATTGTTTATGATACTACTGTTTAGCTGATTAAATATTGATTTATGCATTCGATATGTAGTACTATTGAATAAAGAGATGATGTGACACTATAATGAGACCACGTTAAGAGTAACAAGTTAACGTTAGACAACGTAGTAGTCGTGAATCGGTTTGATATCTATTCATTTCAATCAGAGTAGTCAGGCCACGAGGGAATGTGATGTATCGATATTAGTGTTGGGATTCTTACAGGAATGGTCATTGGTGAATCATGTGTCCTTAAAAGCAGTGGACTGTGCATATGTCCTTAAGAGTGATGGACCGGACTAATTAGCCCTAAGATAGCTAGTGATCCAATCATATGTTCTTAAGTGCAGTGGACTGATCATATGTCCTTAAAAGCGGTGGACCGGGACCACTGGTAGACGTCATTAAGTCGTGGTAATAGAAATGATGTGTATTTGCTCGAAACGTTATATCCCTGACATGCGGTAGACTATAAATATGTTCTTAAGTGTGGGGGATGGACTAACGTGGTATCCATGACATTCGGTGGACTATGGATATGTCCTTAAAAGCGGTGGATAGAGCGTTGGTGTATCGAGGAGTATTACTATTATGTCTGTTGTCATTTTTTTTAGGGTGTATGTTTGTTCTTCAGTCAATAAGATGTTGTATGTTCTCGTTTAATAAGACGTTGGAATCGGTTTTTATTTATTTATTATGGATTAATTTTTTTGTTTTTTTTTTATAATTAATAAATAATGCTCGTGATTATTAGTTGTTAATTCAATGTTACTTTGTTGTTATGTCTTATTTTTAATTGTAGTATTAATTCCATAAATGAAAAATACTTATGTTGATTTATTATAATTATATGATATTAATTTTGTGACTCGTTAGAAATTTTATTTGAATTAATTTTACTTAAGACTGCGCCCCTACGTTACCCTATAATTTGGGATTAAAACTAGTAATAAAATATTAATCACGTTGTTTACATTTTTGGTCCCTAATATTTATTTGGGGTATTTTCCTAGACTACCCGAACCAACCTAACTGAACTAACTGATCAAACTAAACCAAACGGATTAAACGGACTAACTGTGTTAATTGATTGGACGCCATCAATCAGTTCCAACCCAGCTGTTAATATTTGTTTAATCATCCCGTTATATAATTGAGGCTTGCAAGTTGTCAACCCAAGCCAACTAAGTCTCTATATCTATGTTCACATTGCAAAGCTAATACACAACATACATTACATACTACACACACACACACACAGTTTGGAAGCCTACACATTTCTCTCAACACTCAAAGCTACTCTCATCACACTCTCTCTCGGCCATATATATATATACATACACACACATTCAAGTTACATTGCTCTCTTCCTCTCTCAAATTACAAGCATTCAGTCACTTATACATTCTGAAAATTGGACGAAAGAAGGAAATACAGAAGCTAGAACATCACACTAAGCTACATAGCCATTGTTAGAGCTCTAAGCTTATATTTTGGAATTTCCGTCTTTTTTCGGCAAGCCGCGCCGCTTAAACTAACGCTTGGTGAGTCTCTCAAACCCACTCATAATGTAGTATTTGTCATTACACACAAGCCGGGGGTATCGAAAGTATGTATAGACGCCTATATATGTATATATAGCCATGGAGGTCCAAAATTAGTGGTACCGAAAATGTTAACGGAAACAAATTCTGTAAATTGGAAATGAAAGTATATGGTCTCATTAAGTTCCCCTATAAAAAGTTTGTTAATTGGTTGAGTTTTTGACCCCCAAAAGTGGAATTTTGTTTTTGCCATGGATATAGAAATCTGAAAATTTTAAATTAAAATTCAGGATATATAATGTAGATTTTTTGAATCCTTGCGAAAAATCGAGCAACTTTCACATAGGACTCGTCGCAATCCGATAAGTAGCGAGAAAGATATAGTGACTTTAAGAAGTCTTAGAATAAGGATGCAGCCAAACATAGCCTTAACCAGAGTTGCAGAAATTTTGGAGAAGACGATACATGGTTTTAATAGACTAACATTAGAAGTATCTAAATATTTAATTTTGTTAGATTAAAACAAAAATACTAGTGACAAAATGGTTTGATGTATTGTTCTTTGACCTAGAGGTTGTGGGATCAAATCTTGTTGGGCACATATAGTTTTATAGATATTTTTTAGAATATCTAAATATTTAATTCGATTAATTTAAAATGAAAATACAAGTGACAGAGTGATTTGGTATGTTGTTCCTTAACCTTGAGGCTGGGAGATCAAATCTTGTTGGCTACATATTGTTTTGTAGATATTTTTTTGTACATGGTTTGACTTATGAGCCCAATTTGCCCAGCCCAACAAGCCACATAGATTTGGTATTGGGTTTGGTTTACTATAAGCTCATATAAGAAATGTAATTAAATAAATACTTGTTTTATTTGTTAATAATTCTTAAACTATGTTTTAAATTATTATAGTATATTTTTATTTCAAAAATAATATTAAATAATATTTCTTATTTTATGAAAATTTTCTTAATAATGCTAAATTATATTTATTATTTATTTTATGTTAAATAAATGATAAATTAATTTCTGTGTATAAAATAAGTATTAGAAATACTTAAATGACCTATTAAATTTTATATTATCATCGTTAACATGTTGGAGGTCATTTTATATAGTTGTACAAATTATCAGATTATAAAACTAGAATTTGATGCTTTTAATAAATTAATTAGTGGTTATTTAACTGGTATTTTAAATTATTCAAAGATCTATGGTATTTCCAAAATTGTGGAGAAATAGAGGGATTGTATTTTGAGGACTTCTCTGTATTAAAAATAATGTCAAAGCATATACTTTTATGTCATTAAGAAGGGTCTTATGGCTAAACTTGTCACGCCCCGACGTAGCATAATTCAGGAAAGCATTTAATTTCCTTTATGGACTCGTAGGTCGTGACAAGTGAGTATGACCAATTGTCCCTGCAACAAATAACTTAACAACATTTCTAAAAGAAATGATACTAATAAACATAAGCTCCGAAATTTAAAACTTGCTAAACTATTACATAAGTCAATGTCTTAGGCACAAAACGCCCTTATTTCAAAGCTATTCTCCAGTCTATTACAACTTCAGAAATGAAAGACATAGGAAAATAATAAGCAGCCTCCTGGAAAGTTTCCTGCCTCTAACTAGCATAGTCGAAGTACCCTGGCTGCTCCTGCCCCTGAAAATCTGGACATACAGTCCAGGACGCATCAACGCCGTCAGCTTATGAAAGCTGGTGAGCAAAATAAACAAGTGCTCGCAATGTATATATAAGCAAATTAACAACGGTACCATTTAACTTTAACAGTAATATATTCAAGGTTCCAATTCCAACATGAATCACGGGGGAATATAGTAAGAATTAAATACGAAATTGTACATGAATTGTGAAACATCTTATTTTGCCAATTCTTTCCTTTAGAACAATCCAATTAAATCAACACATCATTTCACCTACCAGAAGTAATAAGTATTCAGTCATCCAATTCACGTGCTACACTATCGCCTCCAATACCAGGAATACTATCCGATCGGTATTGAAGTCACACACCACACTACTGCCTCAGATACCAGGAATACTATCCGATCGATATCTAGACCGATCACCACCAACCATCGCTCCGGATATCAGGAATACTATCCGATCAATATCCGAAACGCGCGCCTTAGATACCAGGAATACTATCCGATCGATATCCAAGTCGTACACAACACTGCCGCCTCCAATACCAGGAATACTATCCGATCGATATTGAGGTCGCACACTAGACCGCCACCCTTTACTCTTTTCACGCTTTATTCCACACATGCATGTTGACACAACCTCGACCCTAATATGTATGTCAATGTTCCATAAATAACACCATTAATAAATCACAAAGCCGGATAATCGTACGAGCATAAATTTTGGCCTTAGTTGTTCTGTTTCGTACAATTCTTAAAACATAGACCTTTAAAACAATATTTTTGCCAAACTATTCTTTAAAAACTTTTAAAACATTTTCCAAACAGTCCCTAATAAGAAAACATAGAAACTGCTCAAACTGCCAGGTCGCGCGAGCGGGTCGCGCGAGCGAAGGAGAGGTGATGTCGCGCGCGCGGGTCGCGCGAGCGAAGAGGAAGGCCGGATCGCGCGAGCGGGTCGCGCGAGCGGAGGGGCTGGACAGGTCGCGCGAGCGGATCGCGCGCGCGAAGGGGGGGAGGGTCCGCGCGAGCGAGCCTCGCGCGAGCGGGTCGCGCGCGCGAGTTCTTGCAGAATGTCATCTTCTTCGTTTTCTCCCCTGTTTCTGGTTTTCAAGCTGATTTTACCCATTTTCAGAATCTGTTCGTACTAGGACATGTGATATATGGTTCTCTTCAGTTTTCCGCGTAGATTAAGAATACGCGATCAATTTTAACTAATACGGATTATATCTCTAAATATTCGCGATTAAAGTGAGGGTGTCAAAACTTTAAATCAACCGTTCGTCGCGATATGGATGAATTACTGCGTAGGATTTGAACCGTAGTCTATTGGGACTAAGATCTTTCATTTCCAATTTACAGAATCGATTTTGGTTAACTTTTACAAAACTCCACTTTCAAGCTTTCATGGTGTTTATACATATATATGCATATATACAACTATATACACTGAAATTTACATATATATACGTTGAGAGTGAGTTTAATTTACTCACCAAGGTGATTACACAGATAAATTTGAGACCGATAATAACCGTCGTCGATTCCGTCGTTAGAAAATACTCCTCCGTTCTTGATTTTGGTAGCCCAATATATATGTATATATATGTGTGTCTATGTATATGATATACAATCTGTGTAAGTGTGTGTTTTATGAGAGTTCTTGAGAGGAAGAGAGAAATGGAGGGAGATTGAGAGAATTTGTGAGGGAGAGAAATGAGAGACTCTCAGTGAGAGAGAGAGCAACGTATAAATATAAACTGCCCAAAATTGGGCTCCAAGCAAAGGGTGGAAATTACCCGGTGAGGTTGAGCTCACATGCTCCCTCACCCAACATGCGATATAGTCGCAGATTTTAAAACAAAACTGGTATTTTGTGGTTGATATAAAAATGCAGAAAATAATATTAGCGTAGGAATAAATTCCCGGTTTGTACAAAAATATAGATATTGATTTTGAAACCATATAAAATATTTTGGAAATTACAGTTTGACCCCCAACTAAATATTTCAAGTAGAAATTAAAATGGAATATCATTTATTTAGGAAATGAAATTACAGGGTGTTACAAAACTTATATGCAAAATTTTTATCTTCTAAAATTTGTAACAAAAATTCTTTGACTCTGAAAATTACGCCGTCAGTTTCCTAAAATTAAACTGAGATAAATTGGTTTACTTGATGATAATTACGAGTTTAAAACAACCACTGCCCTGTTAAAGAAAATAGTAAATAGAATAAGTTACACATTGCATAATCAAGTTGGCATGTATGGAAAGGGGTCGTTGGTCAGCATACATGTTGTGAGAGTGTCTCGGGACGAGTAACCTTAATTATTTCAGGCCGCTTGAGATACGGTAGGTTAATTAAGAAGGATTGAGCCCAGGTCGCTTTTGATACGGTAGGTTAATCGGAGTCTTGTGATAGCCTTAATTATTCCAGGCCGCTGCAGATACGGTAGATTAATTAAGAGGGTTGAACCCAGGCCGCTTTTGATACGGTAGGTCAGTCTGGTGGTATCTTTAAATTATTCCAGGCCGCTTCAGATACGGTAGATTAATTAAAGTATTCCACAGGTTATTGTAACCTTGAATGTCTAGGTATATTGAGACAACTTAAATACGGCAGACATATCGATAGACCTTCTAAACTAACGGCATTGCGCCGTATGGTTCTAGGTGGACCGAATGAGTCAAGAGATTGTGATCGAGATAAAAGAGTCAGTGAGATGAGATTATTTCATTGTTCATGCACGGTCTTAATTACTCATTACTCAAACTGTTATTAATTATTATCATGCGATGATTGGAATAATGGATTAATCGTACTCTAAGGTACCAAACATTTATAATAATTGTTAATGTACTTTTATATACATTGCTTGTGTGTTCGTTATACTCACTCGACTTTCATTAGCTGATGACTTTATTTTGTCCTAGACATCCAAAATGTTCAGGAAATGGTTATGCAGGGCAATATGATTATGCTAGCTAGAAGAGCCTGCAGTGTTACTTTTCTAATTTAATAAAAATGTAATAAAGGATATGGATAATGTTTTTTATTAAGGCGGTCTGTGCCTTAAGGATATTTGAACTTAAGCCTATGTAATTTTTGAAATTGAAATATGTTTAATATTATTTCCCCTGTTGCTTTATGTTACTCTGATTTCTGGTACATGTTAAGCTAAGTACAGGACAAGCGATCTATCAACTGTCATGACCTACAGGTCCAAAACGGAAATGAAAAATTTTCCTTATTTTGCTACGTCGGGGCGTGACAGGATTTTTGGTATCAGAGCCTTGGTTGTATGATTAGGCTTAAGCCTAGACACAGGTTGTGATAGCAAAAGGATAGGTATAGTCGAGTGTCCTCCGTACTTAGGATCCGACATCCAGATGTATTAAGATTAGCCCTTATATAAGATAGTTTATTTTTGTCAGATTCAACATGGACCCATATCTCGTACCCGATGATCATGGCGGACATGTGATTGGCCCGGACGGGATAGCGCCGTGATCTCGTCAAAATCAAGATATAAAAGTATGCTTATTTATGCTTTACTTTCAAAAGATTTGCACTGTAGAAGTAAATGTCGAACCCACAGAGATTGTTAATTTTTATCCTTTAATTATTAAAATCTAATCTATTTAGTTATAAGAAAACCAGAAGTTCGAATGATTGATGATTTGATTATTCTTACTAACTGAACTATGAATTAAACTATAGAATTATAAAAATAACTTCTAAAATTAAATCTAAGTAAACTAATGTAAAATTTAAGATTGTTTGAATATGAATGGATGAGACCTAGGATTAAAAATCCACCACTAACTATGCATCGGGGGTCTAGACTTTCTATTCTAAGTTATATGTTTGAATAGTCATGATCTATTGTAGCTACAAGCTTAATAGAATCAGCAATAAGATATTGTTAGTTTAACCTAAGCATAATCCATCTATGGTTCACATGAATTATCTACCTATGACTGAGGTGTAGCATAACTCATCTTTCCTAAGCATAGATTATAAAAGATGTAAACAACACAATCACATAAGCACTATTGTATGTAAATACTCCTATCAATCACAGAAATCAAGGACTATTGAGTTCAATAAGCATAAGAAAAAATTTAAGACAAGAATAGATCCAAAATACTCTTGATTATTACTATGAAAAACTGATTATAAATAAATAATCCACCAACATATAATCACTATCCAATACATAAAATCCTAAAATAAGAAAGCATAGAATTCCCCCTTTACATAGCTAGGGTTTCATTGAAACCCTAGATTAGGAGTTTAGTTGCACATGGTAGATGAAAGCACGAAGATTGATTTGATGATAGCCATTAGAGACCTTCAAGCTTGCTCTTCTCCTTCCTCTTGCCTTCCAAAGTCTTCAATGAATGAATGTATAACCCCTTCTTTGATATAGAATGAGATATATATAGAGTAGGAGGGTTTTCCTAAACCTAATCTCACTAAAACTGCTGAAATTTGCATTCTGGACATAATTGGACAATTTCGTCCACGGAGGGGTCTTTAGCTCTTCAAAATACGCGTTTTATGTTTTTCCGTACGGATCGTGCAAGCGCGTAAAATGGGAGGTCGCACGAGCGGGCCGCGCGAGCGATGTGCTGAATTCTCACGCGAGCGGGCCGCTCGCTCGAACTGGCTTTTTCTGCTTCTTTTTTCCTGCTTTTTCACCCCATTTAACCGGAAATCCTTGCTTTCTCCTAAACCTGACAGAAAGTGGAAAACAAAGTAAAATTATACAAAAACAGGATAAAAATGGCTAACAAATGTGAATTAAGGTGTATAATTAGGATTTGTTCTATTCCGATCACACCCCCAAACCTACATTTTGCTAGTCCTCGAGCAAAAAGAATAGAAAAATAAAACTATTAAAACTAAAAATTCCTACTCCATTTTCGTATGGATAACGATTGCACTTAGCATATACAACAAGCATTTTAAACCCCTAGGTGTCCCCAGTCGGACGAGTGAAGTCTTGTGAGGGTTCCCGTCAACAAGTCACCCACAACCATCTTTATTAACTTGTAAAGAAAAGTTTTATTAAAACGAAAAACAACATTCAATACTCCTTATTATAAAACGATGATTTGAAATAGAATAACGAACAAGGAAAAACGGAATCAAACGTCTACCTACATCATGAAAAGCAATCCCAAGCACATGCATAGTATAAATCAATAAAGTTTCTCATAAAATTGCACGTGTGTGATGTGGTAGTCAAATGAACACACGCTTGTCATGAACTTGGAATATAATTTGGATAACCATTTAACTATGTCTCGACTACGAATCTCACAATATCAATTACACTCTCAAATGAAACACTCAGAAACAGGTGTAATTTTTCTAAAATATGTGAGTAAAGGACATATATTTTCAAAACAAGAAACCGCTCACATATACCTCGGAAAAGACGCATGACATGAAAGAACAGTAGTCTCATGGATAGGATGCCAACAGTTAAGAAAAATTAATCATTACAATGTTTTAATCCCCCTCCCATCATTTTCATATCCGAACCATGTTTCCTAGGATCAAATAGGACTTTTCAAAGGTTATATCGTGGCTCAGGCAATGAAAAATGATAGAAAGGATTTGTTAGGTAGTTTTAGAGTGGCACTGTAAGGCATGTACAATTTCTTTCATTCTCTCTTCCACCAACTTTATCATTTCATTCTCTTCTTTTCATTCCTTTCAATTTTTTCTCCTTCTGTTTCCTTTTTTTTTCAACCTTATTCTTTTTTTTTTTCTTTTTCTCTATTCTTTTCCTCCTCGTTGCTTTTGAAACGAATATTCAACCATCATCTTATTTTCTTTTTCTTCTTCTTCTCAATCACACATCGCCTTGACACCACTAAAAGTTGATCAATCTTTCAGGGGTGAACTCCAAGTTGGCCAAATTGGAGCAAAAATAGGATAATGGTAATTAAAGAAAAATGGCATTTTAATGCCTCAAAGGGCGAACTAAGGAAATTTATCATTTATCGGTCGGTGGCAAATAAAGAGGGCCTACCATCATTTCCTATGGTCATATGGTTCTTTAATGTTTACGACGGAAGATTATTTAGCATGGTAACAAATATTTTAACTTGACTTATCAACCAAAACAAGAATAATGAGACTAAACAATGAGTTAATGCGCTATTTCAAGTGAAATTCGACAAACACAAAATGTATTTATAACCCTCTAAAAAGAAAAGATAGGCTCAAAAGCTCACCGGGTTTAGTCTCCACCTTGTGTTATCTAGAAATCCGAATCATATTATAGTTCACATCAGACATGTATTCAAGCGACTACGTGCAGTGCAAAAAGATATGCAAGTATAAGATATAAAACAATGATTGTAAGGATATATAGTTCTCACGACATACCTTCATAGATTCGGTAGACATCGGATTACATACTCTCTTAATTTCAAAATTTCAATGAACTCTAATTACAACAAGAAGTAACGCAACATTGATTAATATTAAGAAACTGTACTTATTTATTTATAGAGCTAATAAAATGTTTGTTTTTCTATTATTATTTCTCTTTTTTTTTTTACAATGAATAAAAGAAATAACGAATGAACAAAATAAACGAAATAGCGAACTAAAAAAATTCTGACTTACTGAAGAAAGAAAATATTCGAAAAGAAAAATAAAACGACTACAACTAAAATGAACGAATATCCATATACTCCCCCAAACCAAATCACTGCATGTCCCTATGCAGGTGGGAACATGACAATGACATGGATGCAGTCCTTATAAAAGATAACCAAGACGTCTACACCACGAAACACGTATGAAGGAGGTAGCACGCAGAACAAAAGTACCAATCCCCTGGCTCCCACTCCGGGTGCTCCGCAGGGTCAAAAGGCGGTCCTATCCCATCAAAATCATCCTCAGCAGTAATCTCCGGAACCACATCGATCTCAGTCTCTTCAATAATACCCAAACCCAAATCAATCGTATCATCCTCAGGACTGGAATAAGGCGCAAAGATCGAGGTTATATCCTAAGGTGACTAGTCAGGGTGACCCGGACGTTGTCGAACAACGTCCGACACATAACTGGAGAGGTTCCTATACAGATAGGTGACCTCAGGAATGGGTACGACAATCGATATAGGATCAGTCAATGAAATGGCAGCTAGACCTGCAAGAACTTCCTCATCGTCATCATCGGACGAGGAATCGACCGAATCGGATGAAGAAGACTCAGAAGATGTCAGTGGAGCGCCATAAGGGCAGTTTATAATGGTAAGGTCATCACCAAAAAGGTCATCCTCGTCCGAAGAATCAGAATAGATATGAATGGGAACGCGACGACGACGACGATTCCAGCTGGGACGACCGACTGGAACGTAGGACTTGGCTACCTTAGGACTCGATATGGTATCAGAAGTGGAAGAACTAGAGTCTGAATAAGGACTTGACATACTCGAAGAACTATCGGGTGAAGGAGGCGGGAAAATAGGGTTGTCCATAATATGAGGATGAAAATGAGATATGAGGGTCGAGGTAACTATACGAATATCGGAAAACTATAAACCTGAAACCAAAAATTAAGCCACAACTGAACTTTATTAGTCGAAGCTACTAGAATAAATAAAGTTAACGTCACTAGTTGCGTGAGTGTGTAGCATTAATGAATTCAACATTAAACCTAGGCTATTGAGTTGTGAATTAAATAGAAAACTCCGACATAACTACCCCCAAACCTGAACCTAAAAGATTCCTGTTATAGTGCAAAGGGAGTTGGAATTGCTGTGCATTATTAATTCAATGACAAATGCTCCAAATGAAAACATTACATAGCCAAGCATGAAAGTGGAAGTACAACTAATTAATAGCGACGTTAAAGGTGTGACTAACTAGAAGCACATGAATAAAACAATCAATAAAAGAAAAGAAATAAATGCAAAACTGAAATTAATTACAAACCCACATAACCAAAATAAACAGAAAGACGGAAAATAAACTAACCGGTCGAAGCCAGGTACATCACAATCCTAATAATAATCAGAAAAACGAAATAAATAATATATAAGTCACTGTTTGCAAATGTCTGAATCCTTCCACCCATCCAAATACAAGAAAAATGAAAAAATAAAATAAAATAAAATAAAGTCTGTCACCCCTCCCAAGTCAGTTTAATCCTCCCCGCCCTCCAGTAGCATCAGCTCCAAACCTATACTCCACTGGCCAGTAGTTGCAGCACCATCGCCATCTCCGTTACTCCCATCACCTCCATCATCTCCGCCCTCCTCACCACCCTCCTCCTCCTCACCCTGGACCTCTCCCTGCTCCTCGGCCACCTGCTGCGTCGGTCTCGGAAAGGCGGACTAATATGCAGCCTCGCCCTGGGCTAGAATATTATCCAACTGGTCTGGGTGGGCCAGCTGGAAATACGACCGCATATAGGACTGGAGCTGCAGGGACTCTCCACGGAATGTACAGACATCCCCATAGGTCCATGCGTACGTGGTATCCTCTGGGGGTGGGGGACGCTGTGCTGCCTGCTCCCGTCGTGCCTGGGCTTGCTCGCAGGCTCTCCTCACCTTTAAATCAAGACGATCCAAGCTCAACTTCAAATCGGCGAAAGCAAACTCTGGGATACGTCCATCTATGGGCTCATCGGCAGGGATAGGAAAGGCCTTGGCCCAAAGAATGGCCGTGATGATACGAGGGTAAGGCAGTAGGAGTTTGGAGTCGATGGAATGGTCAATGGCCTGGATAGCGAGACACATGCCCTCCATAATCATGAGACCCGGGTGAAACCAGTTTCCACGGTAGACAGCGTAGAGGGCATGATGGACCTCCTTGGTCCGTTCTTGTTCGTGACCAAGGGGGTACAAGTTTCGTTTAAAGACATGGTTGACAAACCACATCTGGCGGGGCATATGAGAACGTCCTATAGACTGCCCCGATCCAGAGCGACCGCCACACATATCCTGGATACTATGTATAAAGGAGTGGGCTTTGTTGATGACGTTTAGTTTAGGGACTTGATAGGAGTGGGAGGGGATTTGGAGAATGTCAGAGATGTTGTCTGGGTTAAGAGTGATGTCACGGCCATCTATTGTTGTTGACAGAAAAGTGTGTTGGCTAAGGGATTGTTTATGATATCGTATGTTCTGGTAGAATAGGCGGACTAGACGTGGATAACTTATGAGGTCGGGATTACAGAAATAGAGTTGTGGGGCCAACTTGTGAGCAGTGAGGTTGTTGTGGCCCCACTTGGCATCTTTATCTGACATGAAATAGTCAGCGTCGATAGCGGCCTCGTAGTTGAGGCCGCTGTTGGCGTATTTAGGCCCTAACTCATTAAGGTTCGAGTCGTCTGGAGGAGGGGGCGGTGGTGTTTGTTTTTCCTTGCCCTTTACTTTCTTTTGGGGCAGTTGGGAGGATGAGGCGGATTTTGCAAGACGTTTGGTCATATTTGAAAAGGCGTGTAAGATTTTAATTTTTTTTTTTGAAAATACGGGCTTTAAAATTGGACTATGCCTAGAAAAAGAAAAGAGATAGGGGAGGGGGAATGGGTCACCTGCAAGGAAAAATCCCGAGAAGGGATATGATCGGGAGAGAACAGATCCTATTTATACGCCTTAACATACGTTTGTTAGTACCTTTTTATCCTGTTTTTGTATATTTTTACTTCGTTTTCTATTTTCTGACAGGTTTTGGAAGAAATCAAGTAAACCAAGTTAAATGGGGTGAAAAAGCAGAGCAAAAGAAGCTGAAAAAACCACATCGCGCGCGCGACCCGCTCGCGCGAAGATCCCGAAATCGCTCGCGCGATCCGCTTGCGCGAGGTCCCAATATCGCACTCGCGCGGCCCGCTCGCGCGACATATGCAAAAATGGAACTTGCGTATTTCACTCTACTGATGATTCCTACGCGAACGAAACTGCCTAATTACGTCTGGAAAGCTAAATACAACAGTTTTAGTGCGTTTCGGGTTAGGAAAGCTTCCAAAAACTTGTTGTAAATCTATTTATACCCTATTTTACCTCAATTTCGGGGTTGGAAAATTAATATACACACAATATGCAACCACACTTTTAGCCATTGAATGGAGGGAAGCAAGGAGAAGAAGAAGAAGACCAAGGATTCCCATGGCCTCCTCCATCAATTACTTGCCATCTACCACTTCTATGGACAACTAGACTCTAGATCTAGGGTTTCAATGAAACCCTAGCCAAGTAATAGGGTGTATTTTATGTTTTTATTTTAGTTTTATTATGTATGGATGACAGTTACATGTTCCGAGGATTTTTATAAACAAATCGTGCTTCTATTGATTAAATCATTACTTTCAAAGTTTATTCTTGTCTTAGATCTATTTTGACTGTGATGTGCTCAATGATCTATATTTGCTGTGCTTGTATAGATTGTTTACATGTAATGGTGCTTAACTGAATTGTGCTATCAAGTATCCGAATAGTCCATGCCTAGATTAGACGGATTATACCACAACCCTAGTTTAGTGTGGGATAATTCGTGCTAATTGAAGATGGATTATGTTGGTGCTTGAACCATAGTTATTTTCTTGACGGAGGAATTGGGCTTGTAGCTACAATTTTCCATTATCATTCAACTTAATAAGCTAATTGAATGCATAAATATTCCTATTATGAAGCTAGTGGTGGATTTGCAACCCTAAGTTCCTTTAAACATATTTATAAAAACACTTTTAAATTGCTTTCATAATTTAGATTTATTTATATTGTTAGTAGTTTAATTAAAATCAAATCAAAATCCGTTTTTCTTAAGTTAATTAGATTTAGGTTTTAAAATTAAAACGCGGTAGTTAATCAATCTCTGTGGGTTCGACCTTTACTTTCACTACTATAAATCTTTAGAAAAGTAAAGTATACTTTTTATATCTTGATATTGACAACATCAATTTTTGGCGCCGTTGCCGGAGATTGCATTACTACCTTTAGTTTTAGAATCTTAGTTTAGTTAATTCATAAATATTATATAATGTTTTCTTTTTCTTATTTTTCGTGTTATTTTGAGTTACTAACTTTTCTTTTTATTTTGTAGTTTCTCGAGTCATCAAATTCTAACGTTTCCGGGAGAAATAGCTTAGCACATCAAAGGAGCTTACGCGAAAAAAATATTAAATTTTTTTAAAATAAATTGCTTCTTTTGAAATTCGCTTTAAACCACTGGGCGCTGTGACGCACTATTTGCATTAGTTTAGGGTTAATTGCACTGCATTAGCTAGGAAACCCGGGGCGCTGGGATTGACGCGCTCATTGCATTACAGGATAATATTCATGCATCATAGTAGTACTGTGTGCTTGCTTGTTGTCTGATTTGCGTGATTATTTTTGAATTTGTTGAGTCAGTCCTAATTTTAATTTCTTTTCTTTTTAAGTTTATGTTTGGTACGCATTCAAATAAACCTGAATTACATTCTATCGATCTTGAACTTGAACGTACTTTAAGAGTTAGTAAGTCCGCAACCCAAGCTTCTAGAGCTAGGTTGCAAGACGACGAATCAACGCCGATTCCGTCGTCGTTGTTTGAGGCCGAAATTCAAAGTACCCTTAAACGGTTAAGGAGAACTCGAACTTTTAAAATGGAACCGATTAAAATGACTGACGGAAACAACGGAAATAATATGAATAATCTTAATATACCACCACCTCCTCCGCTTAAAGATTACTTTATTCCGACGACTTACACGCCACAAACATGTATTGATTTACCGGAGGCGACGGCATCTCACTTTGAGATAAAGTCATCTACCATCTCGCTACTTCCTTCTTTTCACGGCCGCATTAATGAAGACCTTTATCAGCACTTGGGAGATTTTCAAGATATATGTTCTACGTTAAAAATTCAAAATCTCACTGATGATGAATTAAAATTGCGGCTCTTTTCATTCTCTTTAAAAGATAAAGTTAAATACTGGTTCCAATCTTTGGAGCCAAACACAATTAGAACATGGGAAGCCTTACATACCGCATTTTTACAAAAGTTTTTTCCTATTATGCGTACGAATCAGATAAGGAAATCTATAACAAACTTTGTGATGCAAGATGGGGAAACGCTTTATGATACTTGGGAGAAGTTTAAAGAATTATTACGCTCATGCCCACATCATCAGATTCCTAAGTGGCAGCTAGTACAGGTCTTTTACGAGGGACTTATTCCCTCAGTCCGTAATACTGTCGACGCTGTTTGTGCGGGTACCTTCCTATACAAAAGCGCCGACGAGGCCTGGAAAGTCTTTAAAACATTAAGCGTGAATTCGATGCATCAGGCTGTGTCGGTACGTTCCGAGGGATATCATTCACAACCGAAGAGAGAGGTAAAGTTCGAGTCAAGTCAGTCAATTTAAATAAAAGAACTATCTCAAAAACTTGACCGACTTTTAACAATGAACCAAATGATTACCTCACCGGCTCATGACATTTGTGCATTATGTTCTGATCCGTCACATTCTATCCTTGCGTGTCCATCGGCGAGTCAATTTCCGGAATTCGTGGAGCAACACATTAATTCTATTCAACAATACCCACGAAATAATTATAATTCGACTACTAATAATCCGGACGCGCCATGGAGAAACCATCCTAATTTCTCGTGGAAAAATAATAATAATAATAATCATAATGAGATGAGTAATTCCCTAACGCTTATAGACCTCAACAATGTCAATACCAACAACCTCCTCCTCCACCTCCACGTAATAATGCATTTGAGGAGAAAGTGTTGGCCTCACTTAAAAGTTTTGGTCCGGTGATCCAGTTAGTACATTCCCACACCCAATCCATTGCAAAACTGGAGTCCCAAGTGGGACAAATAGTTAACACGCTAAATCGTTTAACCGAGAGTAAGTTGCCAAGTCAACATATTCCGAACCCTAAGGGACAATACGAGGTGGGTGGTACAAATGAGCAAGTGAACGATGTGTCAACAAAGACGACTACTCGAGAGGAAGAAGTTGTTGAGATTCCGAGGAAGGTTATGAGGGATGAAAACGTTAACTCGAATAAAGAAATGGGTGAGGCCGTGAATCAAAGTAGAAAAGAAAAAGAACCGGTCCCAACGAATTATATTCCGAGAATGCCATATCCACCAAACATTGAGGGACCGTCACATTTGTCTAAGAAAGGGTCAAAAACGGAAGATATACTCGAGGTATTCAAACAAGTAAAAATTAATATTCCATTCCTCGATGCTATTAAACAAATTCCCTCTTACGCTAAATGTCTAAAAGACCTATACACGCAAAAGCGCAAAATACGCAATCATACCCCGAAAAAGGTCTTCCTCACGGAAAAAGTAAGTTCTATATTCCAACAGGCTACTCCAAAGTATAAGGATCCTGGTACGCCAACTATCTCATGTGTCATAGGTGACACTGTCATCCATAGGGCTCTCCTTGACTTAGGAGCTAGTGTTAACCTCTTACCTTATCACGTCTATAAATAACTAGGTTTAGGTGAACTTAAGCCTACGACCGCTACTATACAATTAGCGGGTCGTTCTATTAAAATTCCTAGAGGAATCGTCGAGGACGTCTTGGTTAAGGTTGATAAATGCTATTATCCTGTCGACTTCATGGTCCTTGACACTGAACCCGTACTAGATGCTAGGAAGCACACTCCTGTCATTCTAGGTCATCCGTTCTTAGCAACGGCTAACGCTCGTGTCAACTGTCGAACGGGGGTAATGAAAGTGTCATTTGGGAACATGAACTTAAAACTAAACGTCTTTAACACTATGGATCAACCTCCTAAAGACGACGATTACCTATGTGAGGCAGAGAGTGAGGTATGACAAACTATTGAATCCAATTACGTAATACCTGTGAGTAATGACAATAATATATTGGAAAATAAGCGAACGAATTTGAATAATTTAGATCCTAATGACGAATTTACTCAAAAGGTGAAGAATCGATTTGAAACCGAAAAGAATGAACCGTTGAATGAATTAATACAAAGCGATATTCTTTCTGCTTACCACCGGGCTCTTCCTGATATCCTCAGGGGTACAAAATCTGAGTTACGGCCTCCATAAATCTTGAGCTAGAACGGTCTAACTAAAGACGTAAAAGATAGCGCTTCTTGGGAGGCAGCCCAAGCTTTATTTCGTCGGTTTCTCTTGTTTTTGGTCATTTTTGGGTCTTTTTGAGTCAGTTGTGGTCTTCCTGAACAGATTTGGGGGTCGGAGTAAAATTATTTTGTACTTATTTACATTAAAATAAAGAAAAAGAGGAAAAGAACAAAGTCGCACGCGCGACCCGCTCGCGCGACAGGTCGCTCGCGTGGTCCGCTTGCACGAGATTCTCCCATAGATAAAAATTTTTAAGTTTTGTTTTATATTTATATAGTCTCAGTATCTACTCGCGCTTGAATTCACTCGCGCGAGGAGTCCGCTCGCGCGGCCCGCTCGCGCGAGCTTGTGCCTTAGAAACTTTTCTAAAAAAACAAATAAAGAGGCTTCAGGTTTACCTCGCGAAGGTGCTCGCGCGAGCGATGGTCGATCGCGCGGTCCGCTCGCGCAAGGTGGGGATTTTCCACTTTTTCTTGTTGTTCTTTTACCTTCTGTTTCCCACACCTGGTCAGTTATTTTCGTTTCTGTTTGTTCTTTTCAGTTCTTTTCATTTAAGTTTGTCTTTGTTTAGATAGTTTTGTTTCTATTTGTTTTCTTTTCATTACGTTCTGTTACTGATAGTTAGTTTCTGCATTAAAAAAAAACTTTTTGTTATTTATTTGTTTGTTTAATTTTCTTTGTTAAATATTAACAGGTGAATTAGTAGCTCCATTAGGAGCATTTGAACTTTCCTTCCAGATTCATATACTTCACCTATTCTATGCTTGTCACGATCGAGGTATCGTCGTTCCTTCCTTATGTACTCTCATTTCTTTCATTTTATTGTTTCATTGAGGACAATGAAAGGTTTAGGTTTGGGGGTATGCACACACATGCACATTATACTATTTTTTAAAAAATTTTTGATTCTTGTGCTTAAATAAACAATGATTACCGACGTTTTTGCAATCTTGATTCGATACTTCTTGTTTTGTAACTACGATTGTTATAGAATGATAAACAAGAGAAGATGTGATTAAATATTTACTGAAGTCATGTTGAGACGTTTTAGGTCATGTATTGTTTGAATCGTAGTTTTATATCATAGTTTTGCACATAAACCTATGCACTGCACGTAGACGCTTGAATACATGTTTGATGTGAACTATAATATGATTCGGATTTCTGGATAACACATGGTGGAGACTAAACCCAGTGAGCTTTTGAGCCTATCGTTTCTTTTTAGAGGGTTATAAATACATCTTGTGTTTGTCGAATTTCATTGAACTAGCGCATTAACTTGTTGTTTAGTCTCATTATTCTTGTTTTGGTTGATAATCAAGTTAAAATATTTGTTACCATGCTAAATAATCTTCCATCGTACATGTTGAAGAACCATATGACCATAGGACATGATTGTAGGCCCTCTTTGTTTATTACCGACCAATAAATGATAAAAATTTCCTTAGTTCGCCCTTTGAGCCGTTAAAATGCCATTTCTTTCTTTAATTACCATTATCCTTGTTTTTGCTCCGACTTGACAAACTTGGAGTTCACCACTGAGAGATTTGTCAACTTTTAGTGGTGTTAAGGCGATGTGTGATTGAGAAGAAGAAGACAAGATGCTATTGGGGTGGTTGCTTAGAAATCAATGAATAAGCATCCGACAAGCAAGAAAAAAAAAAGAGAAAGAAAAAAAAAGAATAAGGTTGAAAAAAAAAAAGAAAAAAAGAAACACAAGGAGAAAAAAATTGTAAAGAATGAAAAGGAGGAGAATGAAAAGATGAAGTTGGTAGAAGAGAGAATGAAAGAAATCGTACATGCCTTACAACGCCATTCTGAAAACTACCTAATGAATCCTTTCTATCCTTTCTCATTACCTGAGCCACATTACAACCGTTGAAAAATCCTATTTGATCCTAGAAAACATGGTTTGGATATGAAAACGATGAGAAGGGGATTAAAACATGGTAATCATTAATTTTTCTTGATTGTTGGTATCCTATCCATGAGACTACTGTTCTTTCGTGTCATGCGTCTTTTTCTAGTCATATGTGAGCATTTCTCGTTTTGAAAACATATTTCCTTTACTCACATATTTTAGAAAAATTACACCTGTTTCTGAGTGTTTCATTTTAGAGTGTCATTGACATTGTGAGATTCGTAGTCGAGACATAGTTAACTGGTTATCCGAAGTATATTCCAAGTTCATGACATGATCACACACGTGCAATTTTATGAGAAACTCTATTGATTTATACGATGCATGTGCTTATAATTGTTTTTCATGATGTAGGTAGACGTTTGATTTCGTTTCTTCTTGTTCGTTATTCTATTTCAAATCATCGTTCTATGATAAGGAGTATTGATTGTTTTGTTTTTCGTTTGAATAAAACTTTTTAAATTTATAAGTTAATAAAGATGGTTGTGGGTGACTTGTTGATGAGAACCCTCACGAGACTTCACTCGTCCGACTAGGGACACCTAGAGGTTTAAAAGGCTTGTTGAATATGCTAAATGCAATCGTGATCCATGCGAAAATGGAGTAGTATGTTATTAGTAGTTTAGTTTTTATTTTAGTTTTGCTCGAGGACTAGCAAAATGTAGGTTTGGGGGTGTGATCGGGAGAGAACAGATCCTATTTATACGCCTTAACATACGTTTGTTAGTACCTTTTTATCCTGTTTTTGTATATTTTTATTTCGTTTTCTATTTTTCTGATAGGTTTTGGAAGACATCAAGTAAACCAAGTTAAATGGGGTGAAAAAGCAGAGCAAAAGAAGCTGAAAAAACCACATCGCGCGTGCGACTCGCTCGCGCGAAGATCCCAAAATCGCTCGCGCGAGGTCCCAATACCGCGCTCGCGCGGCCCGCTCGCGTGACATATGCAAAAATGGAACTTGCGTATTTTACTCTACTGATGATTCCTACGCGAACGAAACTGCCTAATTACGTCTGGAAAGCTAAATACAGCAGTTTTAGTGCGTTTCGGGTTAGGAAAGCTTCCAAAAACTTGTTGTAAATCTATGTATACCCTATTTTACCTCAATTTAGGGGTTGGACAATTAATATACACACAATATACAACCACACTTTCAGCCATTGAATGGAGGGAAGCAAGGAGAAGAAGAAGAAGACCAAGGATTCCCATGGCCTCCTCCATCAACTACTTGCCATCTACCACTTATATGGACAACTAGACTCTAGATCTAGGGTTTCAATGAAACCCTAGCCAAGTAATAGGGTGTATTTTATATTTTTATTTTAGTTTTATTATGTATGGATGACAGTTACATGTTCCGAGGATTTTTATAAACAAATCGTGCTTCTATTGATTAAATCATTACTTTCAAAGTTTATTCTTGTCTTAGATCTATTTTGACTGTGATGTGCTCAATGATCTATATTTGCTGTGCTTGTATAGATTGTTTACATGTAATGGTGCTTAACTGAATTGTGCTATCAAGTATCCGAATAGTCCATGCCTAGATTAGACGGATTATACCACAACCCTAGTTTAGTGTGGGATAATTCGTGCTAATTGAAGATGGATTATGTTGGTGCTTGAACCATAGTTATTTTCTTGACGGAGGAATTGGGCTTGTAGCTACAATTTTCCATTATCATTCAACTTAATAAGCTAATTGAATGCATAAATATTCCTATTATGAAGCTAGTGGTGGATTTGCAACCCTAGGTTCCTTTAAACATATTTATAAAAACACTTTTAAATTGCTTTCATAATTTAGATTTATTTATATTGTTAGTAGTTTAATTAAAATCAAATCAAAATCCGTTTTTCTTAAATTAATTAGATTTAGGTTTTAAAATTAAAACGCGGTAGTTAATCAATCTCTGTGAGTTCGACCTTTACTTTCACTACTACAAATCTTTAGAAAAGTAAAGTATACTTTTTATATCTTGATATTGACAACATCAGGATACAATCAATATAAAATTCAACAGGTTAAAATAAATTGGGATTCACGGGGGAACACCCAGCAACTGTGAGAAGAGCCGGTCCCTTCCCACCCACTGTCCCGATAAGGGCACACACTTTGCGGCAAGTCACGGGGTACTTGCCGTGTGTTCAATGAATAATTATAATTATATACATAGGTATTTCCGTAACCGGATTCTAATTTGCATTACCGATGTGAATTAACAAGTGTGTGCGACAAGGGCACACACTGTGATATGTTTGGCTTGCCAAGGATGAAATTCAGAATTGCTTTGTAACTAAGGCTTGATAGTCAAGAAATTTCTAATGATAAGAAACATTAAATGCCTTCTTAATATCATTCTCAATTAGTGGAATTAGTGTCGCGACAGTAAATTGCTGAACGTATTCACTATCGAGTGTTTTCAATACTAAATGTTTAGGAAATTGCCTTACTCAATTGTCTTAATGTTATCAACACTCTCCCGACGGTATAAAAACTGAAGCTCTAGCTCGGTTGAGAATATACTGGAATAAATTCCCATTACTGCATATTATTCGATCATATGAATGTATGTACTGATCCTATCATATGAAAAATTCAAAAGTGTACAGGTTCTGTGCTAAGTAATGCTAGCGATTTTAGATTTAGTTAGTAATCATGAACAAGGTCAAGAAATAGTGAGCGTGCTAACAGTAAGTCAAAAATGAACTTGATTACAAGATCAAATTCATGGTGTATAGGTCATTAGTTCAAGTGTATGTGTGTATAGAACTATCTATACATATATTTATATAGATAATTGTGGTTATAAAAACCTCCAAATCACAATCCTAGAATCTAATCATAGTGTGTAGTGGTTGGGGTTCATGAGTGAGAAATTGTGTATGAGTTCATATGTGGGTGAATATTTTTAACTACGTATATATGGATATATTCGTCCATATAACTCAATTCATAACTATATATGGGAATACCCATTCATATCCCTCCATACCTATATATGCAGACAACGAAATCCCCGAATCATAAACCCGATCAATGTGTCAGGGGTTTGGTTTGGAAGCGGTAAATTGAGAATTAGGGTTTGAATTTAGTGTGTGAAGGAATCTGCACATCTATATATATGTCTATATATCTTTGTATATATATGTATAAGTTAGGGTTTAGATCTTAAGGTCTAAAGATTAGCAGTGTGAGTACGTATATATATAGATCAGTGAGTGTATATATATACACCAGAATGTATGGACATATATATATGCCCATATATATGTATATGTATGTATATGTACCTATAGAGGAGAGATCAGGGTCAAGAGAGGGGCTTTTGAGCCTTGATTCTTGTGGTCAGCGGCGGCGGCGGTGACCGTTGTTGTTAGCGGCGGCGAACAGCGGTCCGGTGGTGTTGTGGTGGTGTTTGGTGATGATGGTCGGCGGTGGTGTGGTGGTTGTTTGTGGTGGAGAGAAGGAGAGAGAGAGAGAGAGAGAGAGAGAGATAGAATCGCGAAAGAGAACGAAGAGAGGAGAGAGAGAGAACTGAAAAAGAATTTAGGGCTTCAGCCCTGTATTTAAAGGGAAGGCGACATCGCGCGAGCAGACCGCGCGAGCGAGCTTCGCGCGCACGGATCCCTCCGCGAGGAAAAGCTGAGGCTATGTTTTGGGGAACAAAAATTTTCTTTAAGGCCCAACCTCGCGCAAGGGGTCCGCTCCAGCGCGGAACTCGCGCCAGTGATTCCAGGCGCGAGAAGAAGTAGAACCTCCTCCTCAAAAACCTTTTGTAAAAAATTTCCAAGTCTCACCTTCGCGCGAGCGGTCTGCTCCAGCGAGGAATTCGCGCCAGTGATCCCAGGCGCGAGAAGAAGCAGAGAGTTTTTGAAAGTTTGTCCAAAAATTTGTCTAAGGGGGATTCTCACGCGAGCGACCTTTCGCGAGCGCGAGGTTCTGTTTTTTTCATCTTCTCTTCTGTTTTCTTGTATAAGTGTTTTCATGTTCAATTTTCCTCTATTTGGGCAATTACATCTTAGACATTGGCAGACCAAAATCCTAAAAAGCGAACAAAACTAAAGAAAATTCTAATAAAAGCTTGGGTTGCCTCCCAAGAAGCGCTAAGTTTTACGTCATTAGCTCGACCGATGCTCGTGCTCAGTTGAAATATATTGGATTTACCAAATCTATTGATTCTATCTCTCTTTCATCTGTCTCGTCAGATCGGTACGGCTTAAGTCGTTGGCCATTTACTTTAAAAGGTGTTCTGCCGTTTATATCTTGGATTTCAATTGCTCCATGCAGGAACACTTGCGTTATTATGAACGGACCGTCCCAATGGGAACGTAACTTTCCTGGAAACAATCTTAATTTTGAATTAAACAACCAGACGCGATGTCCGACCTCAAAATTCTTTTTTACGATCATCTTATTGTGAAACGCTTTCGAATGTTCTTTATAGATTTTTGAATTCTCATAAGCCTCTCGTCTTGGTTCCTCTAATTCTTGTAATTGAAGTTTACGATGACATCCTGCCGCTGTTATATCTTGGTTAAGCGCTTTTACAGCCTAGTAAGATTTATGTTCAAGTTCCACCGGTAGGTGGCACGCTTTTCCAAAATCTAGTCGGTATGGAGACATTCCAATAGGAGTTTTATAAGCCGCTCGATATGCCCAAAGCGCATCGGTAAGTCGCAACGACCAATCTTTGCAATCTGGATGCACCGTTTTTTCCTGTATAATCGCTCGTGGAGTGCTGAAATGACAAAATATGTTATCTTTTATAAATTGAACCACAACTTTATGGTCGTTCATTTTGGTTGCAACTGCTTCCACCCACTTAGAGACATAGTCGACTGTGACTAAAATGTATTCGAACCCAATGGATGACGGAAACGGACCCATAAAGTCGATGCCCCACACGTCAAATATTTCTATAATAATTATTGGGGTAAGGGGCATCGCATCACGACGTGATATGTTACCTGTTTGTTGGCATCGGACGCAGTTCTGAAAGAATTCGTGTGCATCTTTAAACAGGGTTGGCCAATATAATCCGCTTTGGAGTACTTTAGCGGCCATACGACGGCCTCCAAAGTGACCTCCGCATTCTAGAGAGTGACAGAAGTTTAAAATTGAATTGAACTCGCTCTCTGGAACACAACGTTGTATAATTTGATCAGAACAATGTTTAAATAACAGTGGGTTGTCCCAATAATAATGTTTTATTTGAGAAAAGAACCGATCTTTATCTACACGAGACCACGTATGCGGGGTAAATCCCGTAGCTAAGAAATTGACGATGTCACTAAACCATGGACGATTCGGGGTAGATAAAGCGAATAATTGTTCGTCCAGAAACGAATCCTTGAGAGGGGTAAGATCATCGGATTCTACAAGAATTCGTGACAGGTGGTCAGCTACAACATTTTCAGAACCCTTTTTATCACGTATTTCATAATTAAACTCTTGAAGGAGTAAAATCCATCAGATTATTCTGGGTTTCGTTTCTTTCTTATTCAATAAATGACGTAGTGCGGCGTGATCGGTATACACAATAACCTTTGATCCTAATAAGTACGAACGAAATTTATCAAGGGCAAACACGACTGCTAATAATTCTTTCTCAGTCGTCGTATAATTTAACTGTGCGTCATTTAGTGTTTTACTCGCATAATATATTACGTGGGGAATTTTATTAACTTTCTTTCCCAAAATGGCTCCAACGGCATAGTCGGAAGCGTCGCACATCAATTCAAACAGTAGTGACCAATCGAGGGATTGGATCACCGGAGCCGTGTACAGTAAAGTTCGCAACGTTTTGAATGCTTTTAGACATTCATTATCGAAGACAAATGGAACATCCTTGGCCAGTAAATTGCACAAGGGTCGTGAGATTTTACTAAAGTCTTTGATAAATCGTCTATAGAAGCCGGCATGACCTAGGAAGGAACGAATTTGACGAATTGATGATGGCGGTGGAAGTTTGTCAATGAACTCAATTTTTGCTTTATCTACCTCTATATCACGCTTGGATACAACGTGACCAAAGACTATTCCCTCTTGAACCATGAAATGGCTCTTCTCCCAACTCAACACCAAATTTGCTTCCTCGCATCGGGCGAGGACTTTCGTAAGGTTTTGAAGGCATTCATCAAATGTAGGTTCGAAAACTGAGAAATCGTCCATGAATACCTCTAGGAATTTCTCACCCATGTCCGAGAAAATCGCCATCATACACCGTTGAAAAGTGGCCGGTGCATTACACAAACCAAACGGCATAGCGTCGTAGGCAAAGGTTCCAAAAGGACATGTGAACGTCGTCTTTTATTGGTCGTCGGGATAGAGGGGCAGTTGGTTGTAACCCGAGTATCCGTCTAAGAAACAATAGTAACTCTGACCGAACAGACGTTCTAGGATTTGATCAATGAATGGGAGAGGGAAATGGTCCTTACGAATCATTGTATTGAGTTTTCTATAGTCAATGCATACTCGCCAACCTGTGGTTTGTCGGGTGGGCATAAGGACTCCTTTTTCGTTTGGTATGACCGTAATACCCGATTTCTTTGGGACCACCTGAGTAGGACTGACCCAATTACTATCAGAGATCGGATAGATAACACCTGCGTCTAAGAGTTTTATAACTTCTTTCATAACCACCTCTTTCATGTTGGGATTAAGCCGGCGTTGCATCTCTCTAGACGGTTTAGCATTTTCCTCTAAATTTATGTGATGTATACAAACTGACGAATCAATTCCTTTTAAATCGGCAACAGTCCACCCAATTACTTTCTTGTGATTACCTAGGACCTGTATCAATTGTAACTCTTGAAGTATAGTCAAGTTTGATGCAATTATAACTGGAAGTGTTGTGTTAGGTCCGAGGAATGCATATTTCAGAGACTTCGGCAACGGTTTAAGTTCGAGTGTCGGGGGATACTCAATGGACGGTAGTGCCAGTTCATGTGCAAGAGGCGGTAAAGCCTCTATTTTAGGTATCCATGGAAGCGCACTAGTCGTGTTTACTGATTCCAATAAATTATTCACATCTTCAATATTAGTATCAATGTTGAAATCATTAAAATTGAAATGAGATAGACATGCTTCCAAAGCTTCCTTAGTCAACATAAAAGGCGTTGCCTCTTCGACTAATTCGTCTATTAAGTCTATGGCATAGCAGTCTGCCTCTTTATCATCTCTATATGGTTGATTAGATGCATTAAAGACGTTAAGATGAACCGTCATGTTCCCAAAAGTTATATCCATAATCCTCGTCCTACAGTTGATAATCGAACTAGCAGTAGCTAAGAAGGGACGTCCTAGGATAACTGGGACGTGTTTGCTAGCATCTAGGAGTGGTTCGGTGTCTAGTACAATGAAATCAACCGGGTAATAGCATCTATCGACTTTGACCAACACGTCTTCTACTACCCCTCGTGGAACTTTAATTGCCCTATCGGCTAATTGTAAGGTGGCCGCAATCGATTTTAGTTCTCCTAAGCCCAAATGTTCATATACCGAATAAGGTAGTAGATTCACACTCGCTCCTAAATCAAGAAGAGCCTGGTGAATGTATTTATCACCGATGTGACAAGCGATGGTTGGCGTACCCGGGTCTTTGTATTTAAGAGTGTTGGATTAAACATGGAACTAACCTTTTCCGTTAGAAAGACTTTCTTGGATAAATGGTTTCTAGATTTTCTCTTTTGGGTGCATAAGTCTTTTAAGAATTTAGCGTATGGCGGTATTTGCTTAATAGCGTCGAGTAATGGAATGTTAATCTTTACCTCTTTGAATGTTTCAAGAATATCCTCCGGGCGTGTTCCCTTCTTCGAGAAGTGAGATGGGACGTCCACGCTTGGAGGGAACGACATTTTTGGTACATAATTTGATGGATTTGTCACTTTAGACGTATTAGGTACCGAAGGAACAGGGCCCTTCGTAACTTTATTGTTATCTCCATCTTGTTCCTTACTTATTCCTTTACCCTTGTCTTTTTGAGGTTCGAGAGGAGGTATAATCTCCTCCGGACGTTCAGTCGCTCTAGTCGATACCGCGTTAATTTGATCACTCGCCGAACTTACCTCATATTGTCCTTTAGGGTTTTGGGCCGGTTGACTTGGTAACTTTCCCTCATTACGACGGTTTAAGGTATTAGCTAGTTGTCCCATTTGGGATTCTAATTTAGCTATCGATTGCGTGTGAGAGTTAACAAGTTGCGACTGTGATTGCGATTGGGCCTCTAGGTTTTTTAATGACGCCAACACACTCTCCTCAAAAGTTTTATCCCTAGGAGGGTTAGCACGGAAGGGAGGTTGTTGGTATTGATTTTGTTGATGCCTGGACGTATTTGGGAAATTCGTCGTCGCTGGTTTTGAATACGGACCTTCACTATTAGATTTCCATCAAAGGTTCCGGTGAGGTCCCCATGTTGAGTCCGGTTTATAACCCGCAGAGTTATAATTGGGTCTTTGGAACTGTTGAACATCATTTATATGTTGTTCTACAAATTCCGAAAACTGTGATGCGGACGGACATGCTAACGTCGAATGAGACGAATCTGAGCATAACTGGCATACGTCCACAGGAGGGGGTGGACCTTACATGTGGCCCATCATCATGAGTTGGTCTATTTTCCTATTTAGTTCTTGGATTTCATATGAATGATTAGACTCAACTTTAGCCTCTCTCTTTGGTTGTGGTGGTAGGTGTCCCTCGGGTCGTACAGATACAGCTTGGTGCATAGAGTTTTCGCTTAGTGTTTCGAATATTTTCCAAGCTTCATCGCTACTCTTGTGGAGGAACGTCCCCGCACAAATAGCATCGACGGTGTTACGAACGGCGGGAATTAGTCCCTCGTTGAAGACTTGCACCAGTTGCCATTTGGGTATCTGATGATGAGGACAAGAACGTAAGAGTTCTGTAAACTGTTCCCATGTATCATAAAGGGTTTCGCCATCTTGCATTGTGAAATTAGTTATTGATTCTCTAATCTGATTTGTTCTAGTGATGGGAAAAAATTTCTGTAGGAAAGCAGTCTGCAATTCATCTCATGTTCTTATTGAGTTTGGCTCCAAAGATTGGAGGCAATAATTCGCTTTGTCTTTAAGTGAAAACGGGAAAAGACTCATTTTTAACTCATTATCTGTTAAGTTCTGAATTTTTAAAGTAGCACAGATACCCTGGAATTCACCTAGATGATTATAAGGGTCTTTCTTAACACGGCCGTGAAATGACGGAAGGAGTGCAATAGTCGATGATTTGATTTCAAAGTGAGCTGCAGTCACTTCTGGTAGTGTAATACATGACGGTGGTGTGTAGGCGGTAGGAGTAAAGTAATCCTTTAAAGGTGGTGGTGGGGGTATGTTAAGATTATCCCCATCATTTTGATTATTTCCATTATTCCTATTATGTCCAAAATCGGCCATTGGAATAGGTTCGATTTTTATCGTTTTAGTTTTTCTTAAGCGGTTAAGAGCACTTCGGATTTCTGACTCGAATAGAGATGACGGTTCCGGTGTGGAATCGTCGTCTAGCATCAACCGAGCTCTAGAAGCTTGTGTTGACGACCTAAGGACTCTAAGGGTGCGTTCAAGTTTGAGATTAAGCGGATTTAATTTAGGTTTACTTGAACGAGTACCAAACATAAACTAAAGACTGACTCAATTAAAACAAAATAAACTACGCTAATAAACAAGCATGCAAGCACACAAGACTAATATGATGCATGAAATTATCCTGCAATGCAATGACGCGACAAGCCCAGCGCCCCGGGTTTCCTAGCTAATGCAGTGCTCACTCCACACCTACCCTAATGCAAGTATTGCGTCTCAGCGCCATGACTTACAGTGGTTCGATACGAAATTTAAACAACGGAGTTACTTGGTAGTTTTTAATGGATTGCAATTTATTTATTTTTCAAGTCCGCGTAAGCTCCGTTGACGTGCACAGCTGCTTCACTCGAACGTGCTAGAATTGATGATTTGAAATCTGCAAATACAAGGATAATTTTAGCGACTCGAAAATAAAACTAGAAACAAAGAAAATAAAATAGAAACTAATATTTACTAACTAAGTAAATTACGATTCTAAAAATTAATGGCAAAAATTATTTCAATCCCCGGCAACGGCGCCATAAGTTGATCTCGTCAAAATCAAGATATAAAAGTATGCTTATTTATGCTTTACGTTCAAAAGATTTGCAGTGTGGAAGTAAAGGTCGAACCCACAGAGATTGTTAATTTTTATCCTTTAATTATTAAAATCTAATCTATTTAGTTATAAGAAAATCGGAAGTTCGATTGATTGATGATTTGATTATTCTTGCTAATTGAACTATGAATTAAACTATAGAATTATAAAGATAACTTCTAAAATTAAATTAAAGTAAACTAATGTAAAATTTAAGATTGTTTTGAATATGAGTGGATGAGATCTAGGATTACAAATCCACCACTAACTATGCATCGGGGGTCTAGATTTTATATTCTAAGTTCTATGTTTGAATAGTCATGATCTATTGTAGCTACAAGCCCAATAGAATCATCAAGAAGATATTGTTAGTTTAACCTAAGCATAATCCATCTATGGTTCACATGAATTATCTACCTATGACTTGGGTGTAGCATAACTCATCTTTCCTAAGCATAGATTATAAAAGATGTAAACATCACAATCACATAAGCACTATTGTATGTAAATACTCCTATCAATCACAGAAATCAAGGACTATTGAGTTCAATAAGCATAAGGAAAAATCTAAGACAAGAATAAATCCAAAATACTCTTGATTATTACCATTAAAAATTGATTATAAATAAATAATCCACCAACATACAATCACTATCCAATACATAAAATCCTAAAATAAGAAAGCATAGAATTCCCCCTTTACATAGCTAGGGTTTTATTGAAACCCTAGATTAGGAGTTTAGTTGCACATGGTGGATGAAAGCACGAAGATTGATTTGATGATAACCATTAGAGACCTTCAAGCTTGCTCTTCTCCTTCCTCTTGCCTTCCAAAGTCTTCAATGAATGAATGTGTAACCCCTTCTTTGATGTAGAATGAGATATATATAGAGTAGGAGGGTTTTCCTAAACCTAATCTCACTAAAATTACTCAAATTTGCATTCTGGACGTAATTGGACAATTTCGTCCACGTAGGGGTCTTCAGTTCTTCAAAATACGCGTTTTATGTTTTTCTGTATGGATCGTGCGAGCGGGTTGTGCGAGCGTGTAAAATGGGAGGTCGCGCGGGCAGGCCGCACGAGCGATGTGCTGGATTCTCGCGCAAGCGGGCCGCTCGCGCGAACTTGCTTTTTCTGCTTCTTTCTTCCTGCTTTTTCACCCCATTTAACCGAAAATCCTTACTTTATCCTAAAACCTGACAGAAAGTGGAAAACAAAGTAAAATTATACAAAAATAGGATAAAAACGGCTAACAAATGTGAATTAAGGTGTATAATTAGGATTTGTTCTCTCCCGATCACGCCGCACGACTTAGAGATTTATCTTACCATGATTTAGTTCCAGGCTAATGTCAACGTGGAAAATAGTATCTGGAGAGCCATTCATACTGAGGGGATGGTGGACCTTCACCGAGTGTAGTTAGAGGCCTTCTATCAGGCCCAGATCGATAGATTGATAGCAGAGGAGAGGATTATGAGGATTCTTACCCCTGACCTCTATCTAGCTATTGAGGTAGAGATGGTACAATTGCACCTAGCACTTCAGCCTGCTCCACTATCAGCTGTTGCTCCAGTGGTAGTTGTACCCGAGGTTTCTATGGCTGCCCCTATGGAGCTGGGAGGAGTCGAGGTAGTCCTAGATGGATTTGAGCTCGAGCTTTATGATGTTGAGGCACCTGAGCCACCCCCAGCACTACCCGTAGACCTCATGGACATGGATGGTGCTCCACCTCCAGTGTCTGATGTTAAAAGTAGTACTGACCACCCGAGGCACCGTTTCGGAGTTTGGCGCCGCAGGCCCCGTGGCCCCCAGTAGGCATGTTTAGTTTTATGCTTACGGACATGTTGTAAATATTGGACTAAGTAGTCCCTTTTTTTGTCTTATCGGATATTATAAGTAGCATTAGAATGCATATGGGGCAATGACTCCCACATTTCGTACATCGAACTGTTAGTCCCAAAAATCTCATCTTTTGGCTAGGTAGAAGCATTAACTTGACATGATATGTGTAACTGCTTACGAAAGATATATATATAGAATATTTTTGAAACCTCGTATTGATACTTGTATTCTTTCTTATAATTGCTAAATTGCTAACCTTATTGTACTATCAGGATTTAAGTTGTAACTATGGCAAGAAGGAGTCCTAGAAACAGCAATGCGATTGAAGGAGCACCACCAGTGGCCGATCCAACCGGCATGTTTGAGGCATTTGTTCGAAGGATCGAACGAATTGGACACCTAAATGCTGCCAACAATAGGAATGGCAACAATCAGAGGAACGAAGTCCCAGTCCGCCAAACGGGGGATAAACGATTAGAGAGGTTCCGTGCCTTGCGACCGGAACAATTTGCTGGCACTGCTGAACCGTGGAAAGCTGAACAATGGCTAAGGCAAATGGATCATATCTTTGAAACTATGGATTGTACTGACCAGGAGAAGAAGAGACTGGCAACATTCCAATTGACCTATGCTGCTGCAGATTGGTGGGAAGCTGTCAAAGCCACCATGGGAGAAGATGCTGTCAAAGCCATGACATGGACTACTTTCAGGAATAAATTCTTGGAGAAGTATTTCCCGGCAACTGAGAGGCACAAGCGCGAAAGAGAATTCATGGACCTAGTCCAAGGGAACAAGTCTGTGCAAGAGTACTCCACTCAGTTCGAGAGGCTATCCCGATTTGCTCCACACATGGTGGATACAGAGGAGAAGAGAATCCAAAAGTATAATCAAGGGTTGGCACCGCCTATTCGTCGTATGACTATTGGGCACTTGGACAAGACATTCGAATCTCTTGTGGGACTGGCCACCGAGCTGGAAGAAGACATGCGATCAAACCGCAAGCAGTTTGACTTTTGCCCACCGCAGAAGGGTAATTTTGGGAACAGATAACCATATCAGAATCAAGGTCATAAGAGGACTTTTGACGGAAATCGGAAACCTCGTCCAGCTCCCTATCAGACTCAAACACAATTAGGTGTAGGAGGGAGTACCAATAATTGTTTTAATTATGGTATACCCGGTCACATGTCTCGAGATTGTAAGGCACCAAGGAGCAATAGTCGTCAGGATGTGGTGTGCTATAACTGTAGCAAGACTGGTCACATCAACCAACGTTGTCATGCCCCCAAAGGAGGAAGCTATGGTCAGCAGGGACATGCCCAACTGAATGCAATCATTCCCGATGCTGTAGGATATGAAGAAGGTGGTTATGATGAAGCTGGGTATGAAGGAACCGAATATGAAGAACAACCAGAGCAGCAAGTCATGGAAGGTACTTTAACACTATATAATCATCGTGTGAAAGTCTTATTTGACACGGGTGCCACACACTGTTTTATTGCTGCCAAAATTCTTCTAAATGTACGTATATTACCTCAGAGGTTAGACGTAGTATTGAATGCTGTCTCAACGTTAGGGGCTACTGTCGCACTAAGACATGTATGCAAGAATTGCCCTGTACACCTAGAGAATCGGAATCTTCCAGCTAATTTGGTTGTCCTATCAATGAAGGAATTTGATGTGATATTAGGAATTGACTAGCTCACTAAATATGTCATGCCCCGGAGCAGCATAAATAGAGAAAAAATTAATTTCCTTTATGGGTCCATAGGGAATGACAAGTGAAAGTCACTGACAATCCACACCACACAACACTAGTCCAAACCGGAACAGTAAACAAGTGAAACATAACAACATTAGTATTATTACAAAACATCAGAGTGTAGTCCACAGGATCACAACAGGTCTAGAGACAACATATGCCCAAATACCCGTTAACTAAACAAGTTCAACAGAAATATAAAACTTAATATAACTCTCCTCAATCTTCAACTAGCATAAGGGTAGTCGTCAACATAGTAGCCTTTTTCAGCATAACCGGCATCAGTGGGGCCATCCTCTAACTATTGCCCTTCAGGATAGTAGCCATTGCTGTAAGTTCTATCACCTGCATTGTTAAGGACAGGGTAGTCTGGACGGGGAATGTCCAGGCAATGAAGGCCGTCAGCTTACTGAAAGCTGAGTGAGAACTAACTAACACAGTCTCATAGAAATAACGTAAAACGATTATGAACAACATGTGACAGTAATACTAAATATATTTCTTCTTCTTTTATTCAAACGTATTATGAATCAGTTCTTATCAACTTCTAACTCCAAGACTGACTGTAACCATCCCGACTGAATATCTCGAACTTGATTATATCATCACAACATACTAGTGCTCTTGTTCACCGCTTTTAAGAACTCTTACTGTTCACCGCTTTTAAGAACCCTTGCGAGCACTCATACATCATTCTCATATAACGACTGGTCTATGGATGTACCCATACTCTTGTTCACCGCTTTTAAGAACTCTTACTGTTCACCGCTTTTAAGAACCCTTGCGAGTATTGTATATACATAGCTCTGGTAAATATAACCATGGGCGTGCCACATCTACTCTTGTTCACCGCTTTTAAGAACTCTTACTGTTCACCGCTTTTAAGAACTCTTACGAGTACTGTGCACCCATAATTCTCATGATCCTGATTTAAATCCTTGATACACGCTTATTGGATTCAATCTGAGCGAATCATCAGCTCGACTCACACGACCTTGGAAACATACTAACATCTTACCAACTTACTCTTAATTATCTAATACTACCCGGTGCTATTATCTCACATCTTACCTCGTCGTTTTGCCGTACTATTTCTAACGTTCTGAAACCCGACTACATTACTCACCATATTATCTTAATCTCATTATCGTATCCCGTTACATCCGTAATCCATAATATCGCATAATAGGAATATGGAACAACAATTTAACTACTACGCACTATGCATTATAACTGAAAGGAATACATTCATGTTCTGCTAGGTTCGATCGATTGAGGTCATCTCGATCGCTCGAAGAAAGTGATGTTCGATCGATTGAAGTCTTATCGATCGATCGAAGTAAAGGTAGTCTCGATCGATTGAAGTATTCTCGATCGATTGAGACTCAGGGATGTTCGATCGATTGAACTCAGTTCGATCGGTCGAACTTCGTCTTCCACAGCTTCTGCAGTGAACGTGCAGAATTGGGTAGGGGTGTTTGGGTTATAATTAATACGTCCAGAATACGTAGAATATCATAACTAAGCTACTGAGTGAGTTTGGAACTCACCGAAAGTCGTTAAGGGTGCGTTTGGCAAGTTGAAAGCTTCCAAGCTTTAATGGCCTCTCTCTCTCCTCTGCCTTGTCTCTGTCTCTCTTTGTCTCCTTCTCTCTTTCTCTCCTCCTTCTTATTCTTCTTCTTCTCCTCAGCTATGGGTATATATATATATATCTATAGGTGTGTGTATATATATGTATAGAGATATATGGATGTGTGTTATATATATAAACACAAAACTCACAACTCTCACAACTCTCTCAAACTTCAGCAAACACCCAACATACACGAATGCAGTGTATATATAGAGAAATGAGAGTGTAGGTGGCTGTTTCTGCGGAAAACCTGGAATTCAAATGATTACAGGTTCGATCGATCGATCGAAAGTAGTTCGATCGCTCGAACTCAGTTCGGTCAGGTTAGATCGATTGAAGAAGGCTTTGATCGATTGAAGTGGGGACCACATATTAACTTCAGGTCGGTAGGGTTTCGATCGCTCGAACAAGGTTCAATCGCTCGAACAAGGTTCGATCGCTTGAACTTTAAAATGCTCGATCGCTCGAACTAGCTTCGATCGATCGAAGATGAATTTTCATGAAGGACCAAAGGAAATATATAAAACCTCTCTGCATTAAATAATTATTAAAAATAAGGGGTATTACAAAATATCATGCTAAGTTGGACTGTGTTAAGAAGAGTATTACTTTTTCAGTACCTGGAGGTCAACCTTTTGAATTCCAGTGTAACCCTATGAGTGATACATTCCTCACCAATTGTCTAGCTAACATCAAGACTGTCAGTACGGAAGTGGTTATCTCATCGATACCCATAGTCAGGGACTTTGAGGATGTTTTTCAAGATATCTCTGGGTTACCACCTAAGAGAGAGATCGATTTCTGCATTGATCTAGTGCCTAACACTATCCCGATATCCAAAGCACCTTACAGAATGGCTCCTACAGAAATGCTGGAACTAAAGAAACAAGTTCAAGAACTTGAAGATCTGGGATTTATACGTCCAAGTACATCACCCTAGGGAGCACCAGTGTTATTTGTAAAAAAGAAGGACGAATCGATTCGACTGTGCATCGACTACAGAGAGTTGAACAAAGTCACCATCAAGAACAAGTATCCTCTACCTCGAATAGATGATCTGTTTGATCAATTGCAAGGAGCTACGATCTTTTCCAAGATATATCTACGATCAGGATACCATCAGTTACTCATACGACCTGAGGATGTACCAAAGACAGCTTTCAGAACAAGGTACAATCACTATGAGTTTTTGGTAATGTCGTTTGGATTAACTAATGCCCCGGCAGTGTTCATGGATCTAATGAACAGAGTGCTCAGGCCTTACTTAGATCAATTCATCATTGTCTTCATTGATGACATCTTGATCTATTCAAGGACCAAGGAGGAACATGAACAACACTTGCGAATTGCCATGCAGACACTTCAGAGTCATCACTTATATACGAAGTTTAGTAAGTGTGAGTTTTGGCTACAAGAGGTGAAATTTCTAGGGCATGTGGTCTCACAACAAGGAATCACCGTGGATTCATCAAAGACTGATGTTGTTGCAAATTGGACTCGACCATTCAATCCTACAGAAGTCATAAGTTTTCTTGGACTCGCAGGTTATTATCGGAGATTCGTAGAAGGATTTTCGAAGATAGCAGCTCCTCTGACTGGTTTGACTAAGAAGGATATAAAGTTCGAATGGAATGATAAGCGTGAGCAGGCTTTTCAGGAATTGAAAGAAAGACTCACCACCGCACCAGTATTAGCAATACCAAGAGATGGCGAGAAATTCTCTATTTTCAGTGATGCATCGTATCAAGGATTGGGATGTGTACTTATGCAAGATGACATGGTTATTGCATATTGTTCAAGGCAGTTGAAGCCAAATGAATTAAACTATCCAACTCATAATCTAGAATTGGAAGCAGTAGTGTTTGCTCTCAAGATCTGGAGACATTATCTATATGGAGAGAAGTTTGATTTATTCTCCGATCACAAGAGTCTGAAATATTTGTTTACTCAGAAAGAGTTGAATATGAGGCAACGCCGATGGATGGAATTGATTAAGGACTATGACTTTACATTAGAATACCACCCTGGTAAAGCTAATGTAGTCATAGATGCCTTACGTCGGAAATCTCGAGGTATAGTTGCATCTCTAATGGTTAGAGAATGGAAAGCCTTGGAAACTATAGTTGAATTCGATGTTCAGGTTTCTACAGAAAGTGAAGGACAATACTTGGATGTCTTGTAGTGCAACCGACACTTATAAATTGTATTTTGGAAGCTCAATAAAAAGACGCCGATCTTCAACTATGGTTTCATAAAATGTCGGCAAAGGACCCAGAGGAATGGAAAATTGGGCCCGATGGAGTACTCTGGTGCAGAAATAGATTATGTGTGACCAACACGGATGGTCTAAGAAAGGATATTCTTGAAGAAGTTCATAGATCACGATTGACAGTTCATCCAGGAGGAACTAAAATGTATAAGGATCTGAAGAGAAATTTTTGGTGGGAAGGAATGAAAAGGGATGTAGCCGAGTTCATGCCTAAATGTCTAACTTGTCAACAAGTGAAAGTCGAACATCAAAGACCCTTAGGACTTTTGCAACCCTTACCTGTTCCAGGTTGGAAATAGGAGCACATCACAATGGACTTTGTAGTTGGATTGCCCCGAACACAACGACACCACGATGCTATTTGGGTGATTGTGGATCGTTTGACGAAGTCCGCTCATTTCATCGCTTATAGCATGACTTATCCAGTGGAGAAGATGAGTTGAATGTATCTTCAACAAGTTGTACGACTGCACGGAGTACCAGTATCTTTCGTATCAGATCGCGATTCACGGTTTACTTCAGGATTTTGGGAAAGTCTTCAAGAAGCTTTGGGAACTTCATTAAGTTTAAGTACTGCTTTTCATCCACTGACCGATGGACAAACGAAACGCACCAATCAGGTTATGGAGGATATGCTCAGGGCATGTGTTATAGACTTTGAGAGTTCGTGGGAAACACATCTTCCGTTGATCAAATTTGCTTACAACAACAGTTACCATCATGTATAGGGATGGCTCCATTCGAAGCATTGTATGGACGACCGTGTCGATCCCTGCTTTGTTGGGCAGAGACTGGAGATAAAGAACTGTTAGGGCCAAACTTGGTTAGAGAAACCAACGAGAAGATAGCAGTTGTGAAAGAGATGATGCGTGCTGCACAGAGTAGACAGAAGAGCTACGCCGATAAGCATAGAAAGGATAAGGAGTTCGCTATCGGAGATCACGTAATTTTGAAAGTTTCACCAATTTGTGGAGTAGTTCGATTTGGTCAAAAAAGGGGTAAGTTGTCGCCTCGTTTCATTTGACCATTTGAGATACTGGAACGTGTTGGGAAAGTAGCCTATCGACTCGCGTTGCCGCCCAAGATGTCTGGGGTACATAATGTCTTTCATATCAGTATGTTGAGGGAATACAAGGGAGATCCTTCACACGCTATTGATTTCAACGATATAGAGATCCATGAGAATGTCACCTACAGAGAGAGACCTGTACATATTCTGGATCACAGCATGAAGAAGCTGCGGAACAAAGATATTCCTCTAGTGAAAGTTCAGTGGAAGTATCACAATGAGAATGAAGCATCTTGGGAATTAGAATCAGAAATGAAAACTAAGTACCCGGAGTTGTTTTAAGACTAGTCAGCTTAGATTTCGGGATGAAATCTCTATTAAGGGGGGAGAGATATAGTAACCTGTATTTTCACTTACCTAATAATAAATAAAATGTCAGTTTTTATTTATTTACTATGGATTAATTTTTTTGTTGTATTATTTTAATTAATAAATAATGCTCGTGATTATTAGTTGTTAATTCAATGCCATGTTACTTTGCTGTTATGTCTTATTTTTAATTGTAGTATTAATTCCATAAATGAAAAATACTTATGTTGATTTATTATAATTATATGATATTAATTTTGTGACTCGTTAGAAATTTTATTTGAATTAATTTTGCTTAAGACTGCACCCCTACGTTACCCTATAATTTGGGATTAAAACTAGTAATAAAATATTAATCACGTTGTTTATATTTTTGGTCCCTAATATTTATTTGGGGTATTTTCCTAAACTACCCGGACCAACCTAACTGAACTAACTGATCAAACTAAACCAAACGGATTAAACGGACTAACTGTGTTAATTGATTGGATGCCATCAATCAGTTCCAACCCAGCTGTTAATATTCATTTAATCATCACGTTATATAATTGAGGCTTGCAAGTTGTCAACCCAAGCCAACCAAGTCTCTATATCTATGTTCACATTGCAAAGCTAATACACAACATACATTACATACTACACACACACACAGAGTTTGGAAGCCTATACATTTCTCTCAACACTCAAAGCTCCTCTCATCACACTCTCTTTCGGCCATATATATATATATATATATACATACACACACACACATTCAAGTTACATTGCTTTCTTCCTCTCTCAAATTACAAGCATTCAGTCATTTATACATTCTGAAAATTGGACAAAAGAAGGAAATACAGAAGCTAGAACATTACAGTAAGCTCCAGAGCCATTGTTAGAGCTCTAAGCTTACATTTCGGAATTTCCGTCTTTTTTCAGCAAGCCGCGCTGCTCAAATTAACGCTTGGTGAGTCTCTCAAACCCACTCATAATGTAGTATTTATCATTACACACAAGCCGGGGGTATCAAAAGTATGTATAGACGCCTATATATGTATATATAGCCATGAAGGTCCAAAATTAGCAGTACCGAAAATGTTAACGGAAACAAATTCTGTAAATTGAAAATGAAAGTATACGGTCCCATTAAGTTCCCCTACAAAAAGTTTGTTAATTGGTTGAGTTCTTAACCCCCAAAAGTGGAATTTCGTTTTTGCCATGGATATAGAAATCTGAAAATTTTAAATTAAAATTCAGGATATATAATGTAGATTTTTGGAATCCTTGCGAAAAATCGAGCAACTTTCATATAGGACTCGTCGCAATCCGATAAGTAGCGAGAAAGATATAGTGACTTTAAGAAGTCTTAGAATAAGGATGCAACCAAACATGGCCTTAACCAGAGTTGCAGAAATTTTGGAGAAGACGATACATGATACATGGTTTTAATAGACTAACATTAGGAGTATCTAAATATTTAATTTTGTTAGATTAAAACGAAAATACTAGTGCCAAAGTGGTTTGGTGTATTGATCCTAGACCTAGAGGTTGGGAGATCAAATCTTGTTGGGTACATATAGTTTTATAGATATTATTTTTAGAGTATCTAAATATTTTATTCTATTAGTTTAAAACGAAAATACAAGTGATAGAGTGGTTTGGTGTGTTGTTCTTGACCTTGAGCCTATCAAATCTTGTTGGCTACATATTGTTTTGTAGATATTTTTTTGTACATGGTTTGACTTATGGGCCTAATTAGCCCAGCCCAACAAGCCGCGTGGATTTGCTATTGAGCTTGGTTTACTACAAGCCTATATAAGAAATGTAATTAAATAAATACTTGTTTTATTTGTTAATAATTCTTAAACTATGTTTTAAATTATTATAGTATATTTTTATTTCAAAAATAATATTAACTAATATTTCTTATTTTATGAAAATTTTCTTAGTAATGCTAAATTATATTTATTATTTACTTTATGTTAAATAAATGATAAATTAATTTCTATGTATAAAATAAGTATTAGAAATACTTAAATGACCTATTAAATTTTATATTATCATCGTTAACATGTTGGAGGTCATTTTATATAGTTGTACAAATTATCAGATTATAAAACTAGAACTTGATGCTTTTAATAAATTAATTAGTGGTTATTTAACTGGTATTTTAAATTATTCAAAGATCTATGGTATTTCCAAAATTATGGAGAAATAGAGGAATTGTATTTTGAGGACTTTTCTTTATTAAAAATAATGTCAAAGCATGTACTTTTATGTCATTAAGAAGGGCCTTATGGCTAAACTTATATGCAATTTTTATCTTCTATAATTTGTAACAAAAATTCTATGACTCCGAAAATTACGCCGTCAGTTTCCTAAAATCAAACTGAGATAAATTGGTTTACTTGATGATAATTACGAGTTTAAAACAACCACTGCCCTGTTAAAGAAAATAGTAAATAGAATAAGTTACACATTGCATAATCGAGTTGGCATGTATGGAAATTGGTCGTTGGTCAGCATATATGTTGTGAGAGTGTCTCGGGACAAGTAACCTTAATTATCTCAGGCCGCTTGAGATACGGTAGGTTAATTAAGAAGGATTGAGCCCAGGCCGCTTTTGATACGGTAGGTCAATCGGAGTCTTGTGATAGCCTTAATTATTCCAGGCCGCTGCAGATACGGTAGATTAATTAAGAGGGTTGAACCCATGCCGCTTTTGATACGGTAGGTCAGTCTGGTGGTAGTTTAAAATTATTCCAGGCCGCTTCAGATACGGTAGATTAATTAAAGTATTCTACAGGTTATTGTAATCTTGAATGTCTAGGTATGTCGAGACAACCTTAAATACGGGAGACATATCGACAGACCTTCTAAACTAACGGCATTGCGCCGGATGGTTCTAGGTGGACCGAATGAGTCAATAGATTGTGATCGAGATAAAAGAGTCAGTGAGATGAGATGATTTCATTGTTCATGTACGGTCGCAATTACTCATTACTCAAACTGTTATTAATTATTATCATGCGATGATTGGAATAATGGATTAATCATACTCTAAGGTACAAAATATTTATAATAACTGTTAATGTACTTTTATATACATTGCTTGTGTGTTCGTTATACTCACTCGGCTTTCATTAGCTGATGACTTTATTTTGTCCTGGACATCCAAAATGTTCAGGAAATGGTTATGCAAGGCAGTATGCATATGCCAGCTAGAGGAGCCTGCAGTGTTACTTTTCTAATTTAATAATAATGTAATAAAGGATATGGATAATATTTTTTATTAAGGCGGTCTGTGCCTTAAGGATATTTGAACTTAAGCCTATGTAATATTTGAAATTGAAATATGTTTAATATTATCTCCCCTGTTGCTTTTATGTTACTCTGATTTTTGGTACATGTTAAGCTATGTACATGACAAGTAATCCATCAACTGTCATGACCTACGGGTCCAAAACGGAAATGAAAATTTTTCCTTATTTTGCTACGCAGGGGCGTGACACTTTAGCATCTCCATAACAGATGCTCTTAGTCTCTACTCCTTACTCGTCACGACCCAAGTGGCTGAACAAACGCTGACGGGGCAGGTTGCAAGCCATAACACCAGTTCATCTCTCTCTCTCTCTCTCTCTCTCTCTCTCTCTCTCTCTTTCTCTCTCTCTCACTCACACACACATACATACACACACTTTTTCAATTGAAGATTGTTTCACCTTCCTTTGAATCATTAGATTTAGATCTATCTACATACGTAACATTTCTTTCATTTTTCAGAAATTGTGTTAGGGTTTTAAAGATTTTTTTAATTTTTTATTTTTGGGTAAAGAAACATTCAATAGAACAAAGCAAAAGAATACAATCAACCAGAGGGGGACATCCTCAGACAAGATACAAACAAGATCTCTAGGCCAAACTAAAGTCCAACCAACACGAAGGAACCAGATTTAGTAACCTTGGGTAACCAATCTGCTGTACCATTAGCACTCCTAGTTACGAGTACATGAGTAAAATGGACCTCCTAGAAGGAAGAACAAAGAAACAACAAATCTTTACAAATCTCATGATCCCCCAAGGGGTCCTAGGTTGATTATTTAGGTTTCTTGTTTTGTATAAATATTCTTTTCATTTTCAGATTTTGTGCTATAATTATTGAATTAAATTTGTCTGAGTTGAATTAGGCTTCAAGTTCAGAAGATGACTTTGTTCAATTTCATTTTCAAGTTCATGAAATAAAGGAAACTGTGTGAAAAAGGGGAAGCCAAAGTCTAACTTTGGGCTGGCTTGAGCTCGGCCCCAAGCCCACTCTAACATAGTGAGTCGAATTCGGCTTGAGAATATGTTATCAAATGGGCTGTCGGGCTCGAGATTGAATATATTTGTTCAAACTGAGCTCGTGCTCACCTAATCTTGGCTTAGTTCGGCCCGATGACACCCTATCCATAATTATCAGTTGTTTTAATGTAGTTCCCCACATTTAATAAGTTTTTCAATTGGGTCCAATAGCGATTGTTTCATCACACAAATTTGCACTTTTCGCTATGATTGAGAGTTTAGGAGAGAAAAGAAAAGAAGAGAAAGTCATAAGTAAGGAGAGAAAAGAAGAGAAGAGAAATGATGGTGTTTTCTTTCATCTTGATTGGAAGTTGAGGAGAGAAGAGAAAGTAACTTTCTTTCCCCTTGATTGCAAGTTGAGAAGAAAAGAACAGGAAAAAAAATAAGTTACCATTCTACCCATCAATAACTTGGACTAACAAACCCTCATACACTCACGCCATACATACCTAGGAAAGTAAACTGGCAATGGAAGGTTTGGTTGTCGCTGGTTTTCCTAAGCTGTGTTTTGTTTTAATTTTTATAATATATGTATGTGTATTATAATACAAGCCCTAGGACTTAGATGGAATTACAATTAGGTAAGACTAAACTAGAAGGGTATAGTGGGTATTAGAAAATATTAATTAATCCTCACTTTCTTTTCTTTCCTTTTCTTCCCAATTTGGAGAGAAAGAAATTGAAAGAAAGTGAGGGTTAATTTTCTCTCCCTTTCTATCCTTTTCTCTCCTCATTAAAACTCGCAATCGAGAGAAAGCGAGAGAAAGTGGGGTACTTTCTCTCCCTTTCTCTTCTTTTCTCTCATAATTTAAACTTCCAATCATAGCGTAAAGACCATTATTTGAGACAGAATGTTTGTTATTGGACCAAATTAAAATATTTATCAAAATTGGGGGATTAAATTAAAAAAATTCAAAATATAGGGAGTAAATTGAAATCTCTCCAAAAGTCTGAGTGTGAAAAATTGTAATTTACCCTCTTATGCGCAAATTATATCTTAATCTTACCCCCTGTCCAAATTTTGTCTGTGAAATTTGGCCGAATAGACGGAAAGGTTTAAAAGAGGTAAGGGACGACAATGAGTGCGATCCCGAGTCACAGGCCAACCGAGTTGACTCACCACAGACTCTTCGAGTTTGCTAAAACAGCTCTCATTAAAATCTTCGTATCTCCCTACGCCACTGTCCGTGCCTAACTCTCTCTCTCTCTCTCTCTATATATATATATATATATACACACACACACACACATAAACTTTATACTATAAAGTTTATAGGTAACTAACGGGGTGTGAATTTTGTGAAGGTGTGTGATTTGTATTGTGGAAGGGTTGCTGAAGTGGACAAATGGGACGAAGCTCAAATCGTTCACTACATTGGCATTGGTATCAAACTTTCCAAATTCAGTGTTTTTTTTTTGGAGATTCAATTGATTGTATTTTTATGGGGTTTTTGTTTCTCTCTCTAGTATTTGTCTCTCTCTCTCTAGTATTTGACTATCTCTCATTAATGTTGATTGTGAATTGATATTGGTAGATGTTGCTTCTTCTGGTATAAGTGAAGTTAGAGAAGCATGGGAGAGTCAACGGAAGACTTACACTTCAGAGTTCATTGAACTTGATCCTTGCATTGTGAGAACCCCCCTTATACACACACACACACACACACACACACGCACACTCACACACACACACACACACACATATATATATATATATCAGTCCGCTTCTTGTGCGAACGTCCACAACTAAATAAGTTGCGAACTTATGTTTCCAGCCGTTGATCCAGTTTTCATTAAGGGTATTGTAGTAATTTCACAGTGGCTGGAAACATAAGTCCACGGATGTCCGCACAAGAAGCAGACTGTATATATAGACACACACATATAGTTTATATATATATATATATATAATATAGTATGGTTCTGTACCAATTTTAGTATTCCTGTATACTTTTCTACCAAACTATTTTTTATGTATCTTTAATAGCCCGTTTGGGATAGCGTTTTCTGTGTCAACAAGACCTGTTGTTGTTACTAGTTTTTTCACAGCATTTTAAACAAATCTGATTACTTATTTAAGCTAATGCATTGCTTTTTCAAAAAGCTCCAATCTGTTCGTTTTTAAAAAAATATGTATTTGAAAAAGTGATTATTTTAAAAGCTAACCTAACGGGCTCTAAAAGGAATGAATAAATTATTTCTGCTATATCCTCAAGTTCACATAGTCCCTTTACATCTTTTGTATGAATTTTATGAACTAGGAAAGTTTACCTGTAGAAAATAGATATTGTAGAGACCAGTAGTGCGCGTCAAATAAAATGTGCAAATCCGATCTACCTAAACAACTTGAAAGGAGTTAAGTTATCATTTGGTTGCGATGAACAAATTTCTTAATTATTATGTATATTCTTCTCTGTTATTCCATTTATGATTCATGTGTGCAGTCCTAATAATATATTTTATAAATTTGCACACATCCAGTTCTGACTGTGTCGTTGTGTCATGGCATGGCTGAACTTTGCTATATTTGATTCTTTCTAGCTTCGTTGAATTCGAAATTTTTGGCTTATGATTTTGGGCTGGTATAGTATTTAATGGCGGGACGTATGCTAAACAATCTACTGGCTTGGGGAGGGATCGGTAAGTGGGAGAAAAAAGGATGTGGCAAGTGGCTCATTGTGTTTCTGGTGGTGTATATGGTGGGAAAGAAATTGTAGATCTATTGATGGTGTTGAATCTCATATTTTTATAGCTAAATATACAGTTGACGATCCTTATGCTTTGGTCTAATGGGAGTATCAAGTATGTATAGGAGGCTGTTCGGGGAATACAAGAACCGAATATGTGGTTCAGAAAAGAACTGGTTCTAAGTAGTTAGGTGTTTGTCTAGCTGCTTTTTGGTTACATAGGAGTCCATGCATGTCAAGTGACAACAAATGCTAGTTTTCATAAAACCAAATAAATGTGACTCCAAGTCTAAACCTAATCATGTTTTAAGCATTCCCGAACGGGCCCTAGATCATTGGATTCTTTTGTAGAGTTTTTTGATGAACTAAAAATGATTGCTTTAATGATTTTTATTAAAATCTATGCTTACTATGTACATAGGTGACTCCTTTATTGGTGTCTACCAATGAATTGTCTTTCGTGGGCGAACCAGACCCTCAGGCCAGTGGCACTACACATGGTAGTTAGGTCTATGCATCCTTATGATGTTTCCAAGTTTTGAACCCATGACGCTTAGATCACGATGGACCAACCTTACCGTTGTGCCACGAGTTATCCTCTTATTGAAGAAAATGCATAAAGCTCCAACGAATTCCTCCCACCCTCAATAAAATTTCAAATAAAATAAACATGGACTACCATGGCCATTTTCATCCGTGCTAGACTATACTGGTTCATTAGGAGTCAATATATATCCTCGAGACCATGGAACTCATGCAACAACTATCTATGACTTTTAATTCAAAGGCATTTGGTATCAAGTTGCTACAAGAACTACCGCAACCTAATTTGATTGTAGAAATTCTTATTTCACACTGCCACACAAATTTTCTCTGTTATGTGTTTAACATAAGTGAGCCATAGAAGGTTTGTCATATATCTGGACACAATGCAATGGATATGGACTGCACTGAATGTCAAAGGGCAATGGCTGTTGATTCTCGCATATTAAAGCATGACTAATTGCCTTGCACATATTTTTTTAGACATGTTTTAGGAACGTTTCAGTCTTATTTTCTGGCAGTCAGGCCTATTTAGACGTTCGAGGTATGTTTATTATAAATCTTGATGTATTTCTAATCTAAATAAAATTGTCAAATAAGGTATGGCAGCTATTAGTTCAATGGCTATTCTACTTCAAATTTGGCTCCCCTCCATAATTACAAAAATATCTTCAGGTGCTGAGAAAAATCAAATTCACTCCCATTGCCCAGTGTTATAGGATTCGATTTTTCGTTTTAATGTCATGAATTGTATTGATTAGCCATAAGCTTATTATGATGATCAGAGCTTCATATCATTGATGTGGTTTTACAGAACATGTTGTGGTTTAAGTTTTTGATGGCTGGAGTCATTTTCTTTATTTTTATGGTGGTTTGAAAAGTAACATCATCATTAACTTTTAATAGTTGATTTAATACAATTTACTTTTTCAACAGAAAAGAAAAAACAAAAAATAGTTGGAAGTGCATAGAGGTGTTTCTTTGAATTCCAGTTGCAACTTACAGTATTAAAGTCTTAAATGAAGCAGAACATAATAAAAACATGATAAGTTACTTTTGCACTTTAACCTACAACGTTAAACCTCATCTATGGTAGACCTATTAATTTAAGGTTCAAGAAGCCTTTATCTTCTTGCCTTCTTGGAGAAATGGTAAAAATGATGATTTGGGACCCGTTATTCTAGGGGCAAAAAGCCCCACCAACAGCAGCAGAAAAGAGAAGGCTGAGCTGAGTTAAATTGTCTTTTTTTTTTTGGTATCTTTATTTCCATGGTATGCTTATTAATGACTGTATGGACAAAAATATACACAGCTGGTTTATAGAAAGAAAGAAACAAAGAAAGGGAAAGTTTGAAGGTTGGACGTTAAACATGCAATGCTCTGGTCATTTATTTGTACCAACAATATTTACTACAATAAAAAAAGTAAGGCAGCGAGTGTCCTTGAAATGTGGGTAAAGTTCTCTCATTGTGATGCATGCAAAGGTACCAAGTTGGTGCAGTATTTCTTGCACCTTTAAACAAAACTTTTGTTAAGCTCTCGAAAGCCTTCAAAATCAGTTCATTCTGTCACCAAACTTTATCCCAAGCCAGCTGTGTTTTCTATAGCTGGACAGAAGTTGGAATATAGTACCCAGCCAAAAAGACGCATCTTTTTCTCTTTCTGCGACTGCGTCACCTTTTATGCTTGACCAGAGATTTCAATGAGGATTCTCTTATTTGAGCCTAATTTGTTCAGTCGGCTTCTATTTTTCCTCCGTATAATTTGAAGTTAATTTTGCACGGCTTTCGCACTGAATGTATGGGTAGAAAGGTGTTTATATTCATTATGTTACATGTCCATGTTCTAAAAATAAAGTGTGTTGTGTTGACAGGAAAATGTAGAATTGCATTTGAAAGATAGGGGCAATGTGGCCAACATCGTTTGCTGCTTGCAGCATTTGCAGGTTCCAAAACGTACCCTTTTTTCCCCTTCTTGGTCTGTGTTCTTTTTTTCCTTGATAAGTGAATCATAACACTTTCGTTCTCAATCCAGCTGTGTTTTGAAACTGAGGAGAGAGCAAGGAGACTTTTACACAATGTGTCATCTTTGCTGAAACCAGGGGGATTTTTTTTTGGTATTACGCCCGACTCATCTACTATATGGTATGGAAATATGATTAGAAAGGACCCTCTCTCTTTGGCCCATTCTTTTCTGATGCAGCGATGCCTAATTTGCATTATGTCTAGATTTGGATTGTTATATCCTTGCCCTTTCAATGGGTATGTTGACTTACACCCTGTTTGGAATTACTTCTCAAATGTGTGCATGTTTTGGCTCAAACATACTTTTGGGACCCGACCCAAACAGATATTAGACTGTTTGGAACTTTGGATAACTTTTAGAAAGCAGTTAGAGTGTTTCTAATGGTAAGTGCTATTTTAGAGATGCCAAACCTATATTTTGGCATTGATACAATGTTAGAATGCTATATTTCAGCATATGTGCTCCAATGGTACATTCCCCCAAAAAGGAAAAAACCAAATTATAGCATTGCCTTAAAAAAAACGTAGCTCCAATGGGGTACCTAAGGTGGTGCTATAATTTGCAATGCTATTTTCTGTGCCAAAATTGCTATAGTTTGGCAATAGCACCTTCCCCATTGGACATCCTGTTAGAGCAGGTTGAGAGCAATGTTTATCACTGAACGATTTGGTACAAGGAGCTGGAATGTGCATCGCCACTGGTTATGGAACTTCGTTAGGTGGGATACACTTCTCTGGATTGCTAAGATAGGAACGGAGTATGGTAGACCGGTACATGGATTGATTTGTGTCACGCCCCGACGTAGCATAATTCAGGAAAGCATTTAATTTCCTTTATGGACTCGTAGGTCGTGACAAGTGAGTATGACCAATTGTCCTTGCAGCAAATAACTTAACGACATTTCTAAAGGAAAGGATACTAACAAACATAAGCTCCGAAATAAAACTTACTAAATTATTACAGCAGTCATAGTCTTAGGCACAAAACGCCTTATTTAAAAGTCTAAAACTAGTTTATTACAAACCCAAATAAAAAGACATAGGAAATATAAAGTAGCCTCCTGGAAAGTCCCCTGCCTCTAACTAGCATAGTCGAAATACCCTGGCTGCTCCTGACCCTGAAAATCTGGACATACAGTCCAGGACGCATCTACGCCGTCAGCTTATGAAAGCTGGTGAGCAAAATAAATATGTGCTCGCAATGTATATATAAGCATATATAACCACAATGCAATATAACTTTACAAGCAATAGATTCAAGTTTCCAATTCCAACATAAGTCACGGGGGAATAAAATAAGCAGTGAATATGCAACCGTGCATGAACAATGTAACATCTCATCTTTCTGACTCTTTTCTCTCAACAAAACCGACTCAACCAAACCATCACCTCAGATACCAGGAATAATATCCGATCGATATCCAAAACAGCATACCAATACCATCGCTTCAGATACCAGGAATAATATCCGATCGATATCTAAGCCACACTCAATACCATCATTTCGGATACCAGGAATAATATCCGATCGATATCCGAAACAAGCGCCCTAGACACCAGGAATAATATCCGATCGATATCTAAGCCGTAACTCAATACCATCATTTCGGATACCAGGAATAATATCCGATCGATATCCGAAACAAGCGTCCTAGATACCAGGAATAATATCCGATCGATATCTAAGCCGTAACTCAACACTGTCGCCTCCAATACCAGGAATAATATCCGATCGATATTGAGGTCGCACACCAGACCGCCACTCTTTACTCTTTTCACGCTTTCTCACACACATGCATGTTGACATAACCTCGACCCTAATATGTATGTCAATGTTCACAGTTTGTAGTAACAATTATTAATCTCAAAACTGAATATTCGTTCAACATAAATATCGGTCTTAAACATTCTTACAAGTCCAATTTCTAACAGTGAGCCTTTAAAACAGTATATTTGTCAAACAGTTCTTTAAAAACTTTCAAAACCTTTTCCAAACAGTCCCTTATAAAAAAAATACAGAAACTGCTCAAACTGCCAGGTCGCGCGCGCGAAGGGGGAGAACAATTCGCGCGAGCGGGTCGCGCGCGCGAAGGGGGCAGAACAGGTCGCACGAGCGGATCGCGCGCGAGCGGATGGGGGGCGGTCGCGCGAGCGGGTCGCGCGCGCGAATGGGGCAGTGGGTCGCGCGAGCGGGCCGTGCGAGCGAGCCTCGCGCGAGCGGGTCGCGCGCGTGAGTTCTTGCAGTTTCATCATCTTCCTCGTTTTTCCCCTGTTTTCAATTTCAAACTGTATTTTTACCCATTTTCAGATTCTGTCTCAAACATGTCGTGCAATATATGGATCTTTTCAGTTTTCCGCGTAGATTACGAATATGCAATCAATTTAAACAATTACGGATTATATCTCTAGATATTCGCGATTAAAGTGAGGGTGTCAAAACTTTAAATCAACCGTTCGTCGCGATATGGATGAATTACTCCGTAGGATTCGAACCGTAGCCTATTGGGACTAAGATCTTCCATAATCAATTCACGGAATTGATTTTGGTTGAGTTTGGTAAAACTCCAATTCAAAGCCTTCAATGGTGTATTTATATATATACCTATATACACACATATATAAACTGAATTATACATATATATACGTGGCGAGTGAGTTAATAATACTCACAGAGGTTAATTATACAGAGAATTTGAGACCGAGAATTTCCGCCGCCGATTCCGCCGTTTGAGAATTTACTCCTCCGATTCCTTGATCTTGATATATATATATATAGCTATGTAGGTATGTAAGTGTATATGTATAATCTGTATGTGTGTGTGTTATGTGTGTTCTTGAGAGAGTTGGGAGAATTTGAGAGAGAATTGAGAGATGCAGAGAGTTGAGAGATTGAAAGACTGTGAGTGAGAGAGAGACACCAACGTATATATAAACTGAGAAATTTGGGCTCCAAGCAATAGGAAGAAATTACCCGGTGAGGTTGAGCTCACGTGCTCCCTCACCCAAGACGCGGTATAGACGCAGATTGAAATTAAAACTGGTATTAACTGGTTGAAATAAAACTACAGAAAATTATATTAACGTAGGAAATAAATTCCGGGTTGTACAAAATATAGATATCAATTTTGAAACCATAGAAAATATTTTTCTATATTTAAGAAAATTACGGTTTGACCCCAGATAAATATTATAATTAGAAATCAAAATCGAATATTCATTGAAATGAAATGCAATAATTATTTATAAATAAAAAAGAAATTACAGGGTGTTACACTCTACCCACCTTAACAGAGATTTCGCCCCGAAATCTGAGCTCACTAATCCTGAAACAACTCGGGGTATCAAGTCCTCATGTCAGACTCTAACTCCCACGACGCTTCTCCCTCGTCATGATGCCTCCACTGAACCTTAACCAAAGGAACATCTCTTCTTCTCTGCCTCTTGATACTCTGGTCAAGAATCCTCACAGGCCTATCCTTGTAGACAACATTCTGACTTGTCTCAATATCATCAAAATTAACCACATGTGAAGGATCCCGTATGTATTTCCTTAACATACTAACATGGAACACGTTATGAACACCAGACATCTTTGGTGGCAACGCGAGTCGATAAGCCACTTTTCCAACTCGCTCCAATACCTCGAATGGTCCGATGAAACGGGGTGCTAACTTTCCTCTTTTCTAACCAAAACGTACTACTCCTCGAACAGGTGAAACTTTAAGGAGTACGTGATCACCGATACTAAACTTCAAGTCCTTTCGACGTCGATCCGCATAACTCTTGTGTCTACTCTGTGCAGTTTTCATTCTTTCCCTGACTAGTGAAATCTTCTCATTGGTCTCTCTCACCAAATCTGGTCCCAAAAGTTCTGGGTCTCCCACTTCAGCCCAACACAACGGAGATCGACATGGCCGTCCGTACAAAGCTTCGAACGGCGCCATCCCAATACTCGAGTGATAACTGTTGTTATACGCAAATTCGACCAACGGCAAGTGCGTCTCCCAAGACTCTTCAAAGTCAATTGCACAAGCTCTGAGCATATCTTCCATAATCTGATTAACACGCTCAGTCTGTCCATCGGTCTGAGGATGAAAAGCAGTACTCATCTTGAGCGAAGTTCCCATAGCCTTCTGCAAACTTTCCCAAAATCCCGAGGTAAAACGTGCATCGCGGTCTGATACAATCGACACAGGGGCACCGTGCAGTCGCACCACTTGCTGAAGATACATTCGACTCATCCTTTCTACTGGGTAAGTCATATTGTACGCGATGAAGTGTGCAGACTTCGTCAAACGATCCACAATTACCCAAATTGCGTCATGGTTCTGTTGTGACCGGGGTAATCCAACCACGAAATCCATAGTTATATGTTCCCACTTCCATCCTGGAACAGGTAAGGGTTGCAACAATCCCGAGGGTCTCTGATGTTCGACCTTCACTTGTTGACAAGTCAAACATTTAGACACAAACTCGGCTACTTCTCGCTTCATCCATTCCCACCAGAAGTTTCTCTTCAAATCTTTATACATCTTTGTTCCTCCTGGGTGTACTGTCAGTCTTGATTTATGTGCTTCTTCGAGAATATCTTTTCTCAATTCTCCTGAATCTGGCACACACAATCTGTCTCGACATCGGTATCTTCCATCGGTCCCAACCTTCCATTCTGTAGGGTCCTTTTCTGACATCCTGACGAACCATGCTTGAAATTTCTCACCTTCCTTTTGGGCCTCGATAATTCGACTCACAAGTGTTGGTTGTACCATAAGGCATCCAAAGTGATGTTCGTCACTTCCCTCAGAAATCTGCATATCAAATTCTGCGATTGTCTCTAAAGCTTTCCACTCCCTCAACATCAATGAAGCAATCATTCCTTGAGGTTTCCGACTTAGGGCGTCAGCGACTACATTAGCCTTACCAGGGTGGTACTCTAATGTAAAGTCATAGTCCTTAATCAGCTCCATCCACCGACGTTGCCTCATGTTCAACTCCTTCTGAGTAAACAAATACTTAAGGCTCTTGTGGTCCGAGAACAAATCAAACTTCTCCCCATAGAGGTAGTGTCTCCAGATCTTGAGTGCAAACACAACGGCTGCCAGCTCCAAATCATGAGTTGGGTAATTCAATTCATTCGGCTTCAACTGTCGTGAACCATAGGCGATAACCTTTCCGTCTTGCATAAGGACACAACCCAATCCTTGATACGAGGCGTCACTGAAAATAGTGAACTTCTCACCATCCTTTGGTATTGCAAGCACTGGCGCTGTTGTCAATCTCTCTTTCAGTTCCAGAAAAGCGCGTTCATGCTTATCAGTCCATTCAAACTTCAAATCTTTCTTAGTCAAACCAGTTAACGGGGCTGCTATCCTTGAGAATCCTTCCACAAATCTCCGATAGTAACCAGCGAGTCCCAGAAAACTTCTGACTTCTGTAGCATTGGTTGGCCGAGTCCAATTCGCCACTGCATCGGTCTTTGATGAGTCAACCGCGATTCCTTGTTGTGAGATCACATGTCCGAGGAACTTAACTTCCTGAAGCCAGAATTCACACTTGCTGAATTTAGCATACAGGCGGTGATCTTTGAGAGTCTGCAACGCGATCCTTAGATGTTGTTCATACTCTTCCTCTGACTTGGAATAGATCAAAATATCATCAATAAAGACAATAACGAATTGATCCAAATAGGGCTTGAATACTCTGTTCATCAAGTCCATAAACACAGCCGGAGCATTCGTCATCCCAAACGGCATCACTAAGAACTCATAGTGTCCGTATCTCGTCTTGAAAGCAGTCTTAGGTATGTCTTCTTTCCGCACCCTCAACTGGTGATACCCTGACCGTAGATCAATCTTAGAAAAGGTCGTGGCTCCTTGCAACTGATCAAACAGATCGTCTATCCGAGGTAAAGGATATTTATTCTTAATAGTAACCTTATTCAGTTCCCGGTAGTCAATACACAACCGCATTGACCCATCCTTCTTCTTCACGAATAACACTGGTGCTCCCCAGGGTGAAGTACTTGGACGAACAAAACCCAACTTCTCAAGTTCTTGAACTTGTTCCTTCAGCTCCAGTAGCTCTGTAGGGGCCATCCTGTAGGGAACTTTGGTTATAGGTCGAGTACCTGGCACCAATTCCACACAGAATTCTATGTCCCTTTCTGGCGGTAATCCTGAAATATCTCGGAATACTTCCTCAAATTCCTTGATCACCGGTATTGATGATATTGTCACCTCTGCACTGACAACCTCAATGTTTGCTAGGCATCTAGTGAGGAACATATCACCTGAAGGGTTACATTGGAAATCAAAGGGTCGATTCCCATTGTCCGCAAATGTGATCCTCTTCCTTGCACAATCCAACTTCGCATCATTCTTCTCGAGCCAATCCATTCCCAGGATTATATCGAACTCCTTCATTGACAGAACCACCAATCTTGCCAAAAGTTCACGGTCTCCTAACCGTAGAGGACAATCCTTACATACATGTAATAACTTGACGGTGGTCCCTAAGGGTGAGACAACACTCAAAGCTTCATCTAAACGTTGCGGTACTATTCCCAACTTCCGAACATTCTTAACATATATAAAGGAATGTGTAGCACCCGTGTCAAATAAAACTTTAACATGAAAGTTAAACAAGGTTAGAGTACCTTCCACTGCTCGTTGCTCGGGCAGTCCCTCCTCATAAGTACCTTCTTCGTAACCTGTTTCTTCATAGCCAGCAGCCTCGGGAATAACTGCATTCAGGCGGGCCTGTCCTTGCTGACCGTAATTGCCTCTCCTAGGAGCCTTGCATTCCGGACTTATGTGACCTGGCATGCCACAATTATAGCACACAATCCCCGGACGATCAGCACGCCTAGTCAGTCTGCAATCTTTAGCTCGGTGACCGGGATTACCACAATTGAAGCAGTTATTGTTGTTGTTCCCTCCTGTTGCTCGAGGCGGATACTGCTGTACTGTTTGTGTCTGTTGAGGTTTCTTCCCTCCATCCCAGGTCCTTTTCTGTCCCTGAGGGTACCCTGGTTTCTGTCCAGAATATCCCTTCTGCAGAGGTCGATTTCCAAATGGCTTTGAATTCTAACAACCATCATTCTCTAACCCCGTAGCCAATCTCACCAGAGCTTCAAATGACTGGCCCAGATGCCCCATAGTCAGATGTCGGAGAGACAAATTGAGACCCCGGTGATACTTCTTGATTTTCCTCTGGGGTGTGTCCACCATATGTGGAGCAAAGCGAGACAGTCGCTCAAACCGAGTAGTGTACTCTCGGACAGTCATATTCCCTTGAGTCAACTCCATAAACTCTTTCTCTCTCTTGTCCTTCTCTTCTTCAGGAAAATACTTCTCGAGAAATCTTTCCTTGAACACCACCCACGGCATTCTCCTTGCAGCTTCTTCCCCTATGGTCGCCTTTTCTGCATCCCACCAATCAGCCACTGCATAAGATAGCTGAAAGATAGCCAGACGCTTCTTCTCCAGATCCGTGCACTCTATGGTCTCAAAGATACGCTCCATTTGGCGTAGCCACTGTTCCGCTTGCCAGGGTTCATCAGTCCCAGCAAAATACTCAGGTCGCAGAGCGCGAAACTCCTTGAGAAGCTTGTCTCCAGTCTGGTGGGCTTGCCTCCCATTCCCGTTATGATTCCCATTCTGATTATTGTTCCTTGCGTTCTGATCACTAACCCTCTCCAACCTCCTTACAAAAGCCTCGAACATCCCGGTTGGATCTACTACTGGCGGTGCATCTTCAATAGCGGGGCGATTCCTGAGATTTCTTCCAGCCATATCTCAAGAGAAAGGTACCTATCCATTGATCAACAAGAATCGGTCAATCTCCAGATAAGAAAGAAAGTTCTCGACGATAGAAAGCTACTAAACACGGAATGAAGTCGAACTATTTTATCTTAATTCTATCTTAACGGGAGATCCTAGGTGTTCTGGACAATTGGTCGAGCCATAACCTGGCTCTGATACCAAAAAGCCTGTAACGCCCCGACGTAGCATAATTCAGGAAAGCATTTAATTTCCTTTATGGACTCGTAGGTCGTGACAAGTGAGTATGACCAATTGTCTCTGCAGCAAATAACTTAACGACATTTCTAAAGGAAAGGATACTAACAAACATAAGCTCCGAAATAAAACTTACTAAATTATTACAGCAGCCATAGTCTTAGGCACAAAACGCCTTATTCAAAAGTCTAAAACTAGTTTATTACAAACCCAAATAAAAAGACATAGGAAATATAAAGTAGCCTCCTGGAAAGTCCCCTGCCTCTAACTAGCATAGTCGAAATACCCTGGCAGCTCCTGACCCTGAAAATCTAGACATACAGTTCAGGACGCATCAACGTCGTCAGCTTATGAAAGCTGGTGAGCAAAATAAATATGTGCTCGCAATGTATATATAAGCATATATAACCACAATGCAATATAACTTTAAAAGCAATAGATTCAAGGTTCCAATTCCAACACAAGTCACGGGGGAATAAAATAAGCAGTGAATATGCAACCGTGCATGAACAATGTAACATCTCATCTTTCTGACTCTTTTCTCTCAACAAAACCGACTCAACCAAACCATCACCTCAGATACCAGGAATAATATCCGATCGATATCCAAAACAGCATACCAATACCATCGCTTTAGATACCAGGAATAATATCCGATCGATATCTAAGCCGCACTCAATACCATCATTTCGGATACCAGGAATAATATCCGATCGATATCCGAAACAAGCGCCCTAGATACCAGGAATAATATCCGATCGATATCTAAGCCGTAACTCAATACCATCATTTCGGATACCAGGAATAATATCCGATCGATATCCGAAACAAGCGCCCTAGATACCAGGAATAATATCCGATCTATATCTAAGCCGTAACTCAACACTGTCGCCTCCAATACCAGGAATAATATCCGATCGATATTGAGGTCGCACACCAGACCGCCACTCTTTACTCTTTTCACGCTTTCTCACACACATGCATGTTGACACAACCTCGACCCTAATATGTATGTCAATGTTCACAGTTTGTAGCAACAATTATTAATCTCAAAACTGAATATTCGTTCAACATAAATATCGGTCTTAAACATTCTTACAAGTCCAATTTCTAACAGTGAGCCTTTAAAACAGTATATTTGTCAAACAGTTCTTTAAAAACTTTCAAAACCTTTTCCAAACAGTCCCTTATAAAAAAAATATAGAAACTGCTCAAACTGCAAGGTCGCGCGAGCGGGTCGTGCGCGCGAAGGGGGAGAACAAATCGCGCGAGCGGGGTAGAACAGGTCGCGCGAGCGAATGTGGCAGTGGGTCGCGCGAGCGAGCCTCGCGCGAGCGGATGGGGGGCGGGTCGCGCGAGCGAGCCTCGCGCGAGCGGGTCGCGCGCGCGAATGTGGCAGTGGGTCGCGCGAGCGGGTCGCGCGCGCGAGTTCTTCTAGTTTCATCATCTTCCTCGTTTTTCCCCTGTTTTCAATTTCAAACTGTATTTTTACCCATTTTCAGATTCTGTCTCAAACATGTCGTGCAATATATGGATCTTTTCGGTTTTCCGCGTAGATTACGAATATGCAATCAATTTAAACAATTACGGATTTTATCTCTAGATATTCGCGATTAAAGTGAGGGTGTCAAAACTTTAAATCAACCGTTCGTCGGGATATGGATGAATTACTCCGTAGGGTTCGAACCGTAGCCTATTGGGACTAAGATCTTCCATAATCAATTCACGGAATTGATTTTGGTTGAGTTTGGTAAAACTCCAATTCAAAGCCTTCAATGGTGTATCTATATATATACCTATATACACACATATATACACTGAATTATACATATATATACGTGGCGAGTGAGTTTATAATACTCACAGAGGTTAATTATACAGAGAATTTGAGACCGAGAATTTCCGCCGCCGATTCCGCCGTTTGAGAATTTACTCCTCCGATTCCTTGATCTTGATATATATATGTATATATAGCTATGTAGGTATGTAAGTGTATATGTATAATCTGTATGTGTGTGTGTTATGTGTGTTCTTGAGAGAGTTGGGAGAATTTGAGAGAGAATTGAGAGATGCAGAGAGTTGAGAGATTGAAAGACTGTGAGTGAGAGAGAGACACCAACGTATATATAAACTGAGAAATTTGGGCTCCAAGCAATAGGGAGAAATTACCCGGTGAGGTTGAGCTCACGTGCTCCCTCACCCAAGACGCGGTATAGACGCAGATTGAAATTAAAACTGGTATTAACTGGTTGAAATAAAACTACAGAAAATTATATTAACGTAGGAAATAAATTCCGGGTTGTACAATATATAGATATCAATTTTGAAACCATAGAAAATCTTTTTCTATATTTAAGAAAATTACGGTTTGACCCCAGATAAATATTATAATTAGAAATCAAAATCGAATATTCATTGAATTAAATGCAATAATTATTTATAAATAAAAAAGAAATTACAGGGTGTTACAATTTGTGGGATCGAACTCGTATATAAGTGTACATATTTATTATATTATATAATATGGTACCTACCTCGAATTTCTTATCTTAATATTAATAACAAATAATTCATCATCCATTATTAAAAAAAAAAGTAAATAAGCCAAATCCATGATAAATATTTAAGTAAAAGTTAACTCAAAGCTTTAAAAGAAATTCCTAACTTCTAATCCAAACTAAAGCTTAAGATGGCCTTTTCTCTTTGTTTTTCACAGATGATTCTCCGCGCATAAAATTAGAAATCTGTGACTGCTGCAAACGACTCTTCAAGCGGCCCTTATTTTTTTTGAAGTGGTGGACGATTGAGTTTTGAATTTGTCAATGACGGAAACAACACCTCTCCCTCTCTCTGCAGTTTCTACTTTCTTGCAAATTCTTTCAATCTGTCACTTTTTTAGAAAAGCAGGACTTATCTTAACTTTAGATCTTTCAGTATTGCCTGCACCAAAATAGTGTGCAGGGATCCTACTGTAAGTGCTTGTATAATGAATCTTGCAGGACTTACACCGGATTTTTCCACTTGCAACACCCTTCAAAATAACCTCATCAAGTAAAGGGCTTAAAATCATCCCATTTCTCTTTCGGTTGAATGGAAAAGGGATTAATGGTATGAGTGCTTAGCGAGCCACTAGCAAATCTCTGATTGTCCTCGCTGGTTGGATCTCCATCAAGTGAATCATTCTCGTTCTTGTACATAGTCAAATCATCGCCTTCATTAGAAACGTTTGGAGCGATGTCATCAACACGACTACTTTTTCCGAAAGCCATTGTTTCGAAATATGAGAATGAAAGCCTTTTCTTTTCCTTGATTTTGTATGTTTTTGGTTGAAAAGAGGGAAGAAGTGATAATCCCTATTTTTGGTTACTAAATACTTGAATCCCTTATTTATTTATTTATTTATTATTTTTATGTATGTGTGTGGAAACAAAATTCAAAAAAATAAAAAAGTAAAAAAATAGGAAACAAAATGCAAAAATTGATGATATAAAGAATACAACTGTAAGACTGTAACTGATAAGAAGATGATACCATATATATATATATATATTTAAACAGGCAGAAATGTTACTACGTAAAGGGTCTAAAACATACGTATAGGGTTGTTTTAAGCATAAATGGCATGGAATTGAAAAAAATGCCACATATGGTAATAAGGAATATAAAAAGGGTTAATATGGTGTTGCTGAATTTATTTTTAATTTCTGAACAGTGTGTACTGGTGGAACTTCCTAAAATATCTTCTTCTTTTTTTCGGCAAAAGATAGTGTTTCATAGCGGTTGATTTAGAAATTAAAATTAAATTCAGTAATATCATATTAACTATTTTTATACTCCATTTTACTAATTTTACCATATGTGCCCTTTTTTCCTACTCTAGGCCATATATGTTTTAGACAACCCTAGCAACCTTATGCGTAAGTTTAGGCCCATTACGTAAGCAAGGCTTCTACCTTTATTTATTAATTTATCACTAAAAGGTTCTATTCTTTTTATCACTGATTTTGCATTATGTTTCCTCAAACATAGTTTTGTAATCTGTTTTGAAAAAAAAAAGGGTTTTGTATTCTGTTTCTCCCCCCAAAAAATAAAGTTTTGATTCAAAGTCAACCAAAAATAGGTTATTTTGCTTTATCTTTCTCTTCAAAAAAAAAAAAAAAAATTTCAAAATTTGTACAGAATTAGAGAAAAGAAAAGGCTTTCTCATATTTCGTAGCAATGGTTTTCGGTAAAACAAGTTGTGTTGGTGACATCCCTCCAAATGATTCTGATGAAGACGATGATTTAATTACGTACGAAAACGGGAATGATTCACATGATGGTGATCCGACCAACTAGGATAATCAGGGAATTGCTAGTGGCTCGCAAAGAACTCATACCAATAATCCCATTTCTGGTCAAGCGTAAGAGAAATGGTTGATTCTAAGCCCTTGATCGGTGATATTATTTTGAAGGGTGTTGCAAGAGTAAAAACTTTCGGGTGGAGCGAAAAAAAGTGACAGTGTAAGTACCAAAAGACTCATTATACAAGCACTTATAGACTTATAGTCGGATCCACGCATACTTTTTTGGCAAGGGTGTTGGTAAAAAATCTGAGTTGGCTCTCTTAAAAAACGGGCAGAGTTTGAAAAAATTCGCAAGAAAGTTGAAACTGCATAGAGAGGTGTCTTCGTTATTGAAAAATTCAAAACTCTATCGTCCACCACTTAAAAAAACAAAAACCGAGGGCTGCTTGAAGAGTTGTTTGCAACAATGACTAATTTATGATTTTATGCGTGGAGAATCATATTTTAAAGACAAACCGAAAACGCCAACATAAGCTTTATTTTAGATTAGAAAGTTAGCACTTAATTGAGTTTTTAAGACTTTAAATTCGTTTTATTTGAATATTTGTCCTAGATTAGGATTATTTTCAATTTTTGTTAATAATGGATGATGAATTATTTGCTATTAACATTAAGAAATTAGAGGTATTGTATATATGATGTTATATATATAGATAAATACATATGAAATCGATCCAAAAAGTCATTCCACGTTCGGGTCTGCGATTCCATCTTAGCAATCTGGAAGAAGTGTTCCCGCCACCCCCCGCACCACATGCCATAGCCAGTAGCGATCCACATTCCCGGTCTGGTGCCATTCCTCGTACCGAATTGATCCGGATAACCTTGGTTAAAAACAAGTTCTGCCAATTCTATCTACTTAATATTGAGTTAATGCAGTCATCAACTTTACTATTTTTATTCACTTTTGGCAATGAATGCATAGGAGGGATTCCGGATAACTTTACATGAAGCGCTTGGTTCTTTTATACTCGTGTATAGAGGATTCTAGAGATCCACTAAATTCACTAACCTAGGAATACTAGTAAACCTTTGGCGTTTGGAGTTCTAAGGGTTCACCTTTAACTTCTAACCAAATATTAAATTTTCTAGATTCCATGAAGTTTCAAATTACAATTTCCAACGGTTCCCACTTTCCATTAGAAGCTTTGAAGTATCGATTCTCCAAAGTCACAAACAAATTTTTCCTTTGGATTGAAAGAAAATTGCTCCTATTTCTACTTGAACTAATTCCTTGAAATAATTACTTTCAACTTTAGTTAGCCTTGGCCCTTGGAAGCATGGACACTCCTAGAAAGGTCACGTGTCTGCGTCCGACATGGCCATATTTAGGAGACACAATATCTGTATTCGACTTTATTTTGTTCACAACACGTAAGACACATGACAAACAGTCAAACACACTTAGATACTTCAGCGCTTAGTGTAATATCGCTGAAATTTTGAAAAACAAAGTAGAAGTTGAAAGTGGTCACTGGTCAGTGCCTCTTAATGATGAATAATTAGTACTCCTTAAGTTATGTTTGCCTATTTCAGAAACGGTTAACTACATCTTATCCCTTTGTGGTTAGGGTTGCTTTCACTTCACCCCCTATGGTTCAAAACACATAATCCCCTTGTGGTTCAGTGCTAACTGCTAAGTGCAACTCCAAATAATGTTATTTTTTTATCTTCAAGTGACAAACATTCCCTTTATTTATTCTTACTTTATTTGTCTATCTTTTTCAAAATAAAATTGCTTTCATTACTCATTTTTGTATTTAATTTTACATGGTGGGTGGCCGTGGTGACGGTTGAATGTGTTCAATGGCGGCGTCGGTGGTGCTAACAATGGTGGTTTGATGAAGAAAGAATAAGGTAGTAGAAAGAGAATAAGAAAAATGAGAGAAAACTAGTTAATGGTGGCAAAGTTGACATTTTAAATTCATAAAGTAGTCAACTTTTTCACTCCCAACTGAATTTGAAAATTTGCATCACTTGTAACTGAAAACTTAACGTTTTCAGTTTAGCCGCAAGGCCCGCAACCTCAAGGGGGTTAAGTATTACTTTTGAACCATAGGGGGGTAAAGTGAAAACGAGTCTAACCACAAGAGTGTAAATGTATTTAATGCTTTTAAAAAAGAAGGTATGCAGAGGCGTAATAGGTCCTTTACAAAATGGGGATAGTTTATCGTTGTCAAGGATTCAAAATAAAGCTTTGAAATTATAAATAATTAAGGTGCTTTGAAATTAAAATAATTAGGCTTCGTAGTTTACTATGGGTCATATGATTTTCTTATCTCATCACAAGTATTAAATATATGTTTATATTTGACTTGTCCTTGCATTTCCGTGTCCTAATAAAAACCACCCAACAAGGAGCATAGGGCAACTAGGTTCAACTACCAATAAGGTCAAAAAGAAACAACATGCACCATATACACCAACTCTTAGATTATGAAAGTACACTTTTCGACTAATTATTTTTCAATTTACTTTTAATTCCTAAATGAAGGAAAGCATAAAGCAAACTGAAGTGTTTAATTCCTATCTACTGACAATGGTCGGTATCATCAACCGGCAAGCTATCGGGGAGAAAACTTACCTCTCTGCAGATAGCACAAAAATTGTACAAAAAGTGTACCAGTTGACTGTCCTATCTACCATTTATTAACAATTCTCTCTCCTTATTGTCATTGATGTTGCACAAAAGGCTAATATATGGGCTTACAGGGCAAAATACCAGAAGAATGTTGAAGCATACCACAACAAAAGCAGCAGCATGAAGCCCAACATTGTTCCCAATTGCATTAGATCAGAGAGTTACATGATCACTTTTGAAGTCGAGGAAGAGAAGTAAAAATGCAATTGAACTTATCTGCATTCTTGGTTTACTTGCTGAATTTTCATAAGACTTATTTAAAGTATGTCTGAAATCTGAATAGAATGTGTTATTCCTTTCCAGGTTCCCTTTTTTTGGAAAAAGGTATCAGTTGAAATTTGCTGGTGAAGTTTTTGCTGAAACCCATTGTCTGGTTCATTTCCCAAGTTTAATCAGGTTGAGTTTTCATCTCTTGGCTTACTATTGATTGGGTGAATGCTAAAAGTTGTTACCTTGGTTAGTGCCATGTGATATTGGGTCTATGCTGGTAGTTCGCTTTCACATTCCTTGGTCAACTGATCCATCTTCTAGTTCGACCACACTTTGGCCCATGCTGAAGTTTTAAAACTGAGATTTTGTATCAACCTATCTGTTTTTCTGCTTCATACTCTCTTTAATAGTTATCTTCTAAAATTATCTTTCACCTCCAAATCCAATGTGATTGTAATTTAAACTGGAACAGGTGATAGAATTCGGATACAAATAGGAGTGGTTTGTTTCCATCTGTGAGAGGTGCGAGATGCAGTTGTTTTCTTGTTGCCAAGGAGCTGGACGTGTTACTCAATTAACACGCATTTTAGAATGTTTATCAGCCTTATTTCTTTTAAGTTCCAAAATTTTTATAAGCAATATTTGGAATTTGATACCAGGTTGGCTAGAGAGGCAGGTCTTGAGTATGTGGAGATACAAAATTTGACCGAATTCTATGATGATAATAGGTAAGTGTATATGCACCTAAATTTTTTCAGTTATCGGTGTTTCTTTAGTTTTTAGCTGTTGTCTAGTTCGTTTCATGACTTTCCCAATCACGCATATTGGTGGGATGGAGACTTAATAAATGGTTAGGATTTGGTTGAGAGGAGTTGAATTTTTAGTGCCAGTATATTACATTCAGGATTTTCTTGTATGTCAAACTGGAAATATGGATTCATGTCTTCCAAGCTCTTTGCCTGAAACTCGGGCATTTTTCTATAAATTGAGTTAGCTATCATTTTAGGGCTTTATAGATGTAAAAGTTTTAGACCATGATATGGAATCTGTCAAGTTCCTATAGCAGGTTTAATTTAGTGAAAATTCGTCAAAAGTGTTTGGTTTTACTTCTCCAAGTTTTTAGTAAGATGTTAAGTTTGTTTGTTTTTTGGTATCTGAGTTAGGAAATGTAAAAGCTATATTTATAATTCATTGCACAATATCAAAGAAAGACTTTCAAGCCTCGCCTGGTATGTACATGTCACGCCACGGAGTGACCCAAAAATAGGGAAAAATTTTAAATTTCCTTTTTGGATCCGTGGAAACGTGACAAGTTGTGATCACCTGATTCTCCACAACATTCTAATAATAGAGAAATATATTATAATGAAGCGACTAAGTTAAACAAGCATCTAAAACAAAACCACAACTAGGTCTTACATTTACATATTACAAATCCCAAATTTGAAAATCTAAAATAAGCATAATAAGTTTTTCAGCGAACACGTGCCATTACGAAACATAAGTCTGAAATATTACAAGTCCAAAAGATGAGATAACTAAAAGACTCGAAAATAGGGCATCGTCTTCAACTGGCATAGCCATAGCCCGCTTCATAGTAATCCCCTGCAGTATAAGCATCACTGGAATAGCCATCAGTCATATAGTCCTTGGCAGCGTAACCACCATCAGTGTAGCCCTTCGCCTGATCTCCACCTGTCACATTACCTAAATATGGAAAAGCTGAACGGAGAATGTTCAGCGGCATAAAACGCATGACCACCCTTGGTGCCTCAAGATGGTAGCAGTTCCCAAATGGCCTACTCAGTCCCTATGAATAATCGGTGCTCGACTAGTCGAGTGATTAGTATACTAGCACTGCCCGACTGGTTGCATGATAAGTTGATAACCCTCGGTGCATCAAGATGGTAGCATTTCCCAAATAGCCAACTATATCACTAATATTCGTCTACTACATTATTCAACTAAATGATTAGTATGCAAGCGGTGTCCGATTGGCCGTATGATCACCCTCGGTGCACCAAGATGGTAGCGGTTCCCAAATGGCCGACTATATCACAACTACTACTACTTGTACTATCCTTCAGACTTCGTACTTTAACAACCGATTGAACTGCTTAATTTGAACACCCGTTTTGACCGACACTCAGATCGTCATAAACAAGATTCCTAGCGACAACCAACGTACATATACCAAAGACCGGGCCCAATAGAACGTTGTACAAGTAATTTATGCATATGTGGCACAAGGCATTCAAACACAAGTTTTTCCACCATATTATGTAGTATAATATAGTAAGATTTCAGTTTACTATAATTAAGAAACATCGGTTTGTGGTAGCATCATAAAGAGTGATTCAAATGTGGTTTTCTTGAAACAATTTCACGCGGCTGCTCGGACCATCGCGAGCGCTTGTCTTGGTCGAGCGCTCGTCTTCAGATATTTTCGTGCTCTCTATTTTGTAAAACTATTTTTCTCGCTTTTCCATATTGAAACCATCCCAAATAAGTTCACCATGCTTATCAACGCCTTCAGGTTACTACACAACCACAAACATTGTGTTTTCACAAAAGTCCAAGTGCAAACATTACGTGTATGGGCATTTAGAAAGCATGCAAGTATGAAAACATAGGATCTGCTCATGATACAGTGAGCTCGAGCGCTTATGAATTTCGAGCGCTCAACTTTATATTTTGGTTTACTCGAGCGCACTCAGTAGGCGGTCGCTCAAGCTCTCTGTTTAATGGTACGCACGAGCGCTTAGGTTAAGCAATGGTATAAGCTTGAGCGCTCGGGTTGGATCGAGCGCTCGAGTGGTCGTCACCTTTATTCACGACAGATTGTGAACATGAAAACTAGTGGGTTTTCTTCCAGCTTTTGCATGCATGATATGAAGGTTTGGATGTGGAAATTGGAACATATAAAACCTTTATAAATGCTACCAAGTTTTCCTTTCGCTTTTCCCGAGTCAACGAATCCATTAGAGGGCATAATAGGCCTTCCAACGAACATCTCCACCATGAGACGCCTAGCACTCCAAAGATCAACACCAACTCCATAGCTTGTGGCACCCAACAAAAGTTCAGGTAGACTCTCAATTATACCATTGGATCTCAGGCGCCGCCAGGTCGCCGATCTACTATAGCAAGTAAACTTTATCTTTCTCAGCAGACAAACTCAGCCCGCGGCTTTCCTTGTGAACTAAGAGAGTAATCTGCTTTAAGGTTAGGGCTTTCTCTACTCGGACGTGTCTGATTCCTATCTCTCTGATCTAGAGGATCCCCATGTTTGCTGGACCTAGGGGTTGGAAGGGGGGGGGGGGGGGGGGGGGGGGGGGGGGTTATATATTTCGAATTTGTCTGCCCATGAATTTGGGGATTTTCTTTTGCTGCTATTATGTTATCATTTGAAGGGTTTCTCTGAATGATGATGCAAGAGATCGAGATGGTTAACCAAAAACAATTTTCTGTCTTCGTAAACAACATTCCTGATGTTGATTTGAAATGGTTATTCGGGATTTTTGAAAAATATGGTAAGGTGTCGGAGGTGTTCATCCCTAGCAATAAGAATAAGGGTAAGAGAAGGTATGGCTTTGTCAGATATCAGGAGAAGAAATCAACTGATGAAGCAATTAACACTTTTAACAGGGTGTGGTTTATGCATCATCGATTGGGGGTCAACATGGCGAGATTTGATATGGAGATGGTCCCTGTCAAGGATGTTGATAGAAAGGAGAGAGGATATCAGGTAATTGGTAGTCCTATAGCTGACTCTCAGTCTTTGGATGGTGTTAAAACAAGTCGAGTCTTCGGACGCTCCTATCCTGAGGCTTTAACTGGCTCACTGATTAATATTGTTAAGAGGGGGGAGATGCAATCGAAGGATACATTTAAATCCTACTTGGGCACTATTAATGGAGAAATTACTGAGATGCTTAAGAATAGCGTGGTGGGAATTTCTATGAAGAGGGTGGAGGATTATTTTCTTAAAGAATGTTTCATTAGGGAAGGTGTTTTTGACATTGAGGTCAGGCCAATCTCTGAGAGGGTCTTTCTGTTGACATTTGAAGACTGTGGTGTTCTTCAAACTATGGAAGAAGATGGATGGGCATGGCTTCGAACTTGGTTCACTAGAATTGAGCATTGGAACGATAAATACTTAAGTCCTCCGCGATGTTCATGGCTTTAGTGCTCTGGTGTTTTCTTATGTTAGGATGGTCAAAAGATGCATTTAACAATATTGGTGGGCTTTGGGGTAGATTGATTTGTACTGTAATGGAGACAAAGAAGTGCAATCAATTTCAGTGTGGCTTTATTCTTGTGGCCATTGATGAGAAGGAAAGAGTGGATGAAGTAATTGAAGTTGTAGTGAATGGGTGTGCTTGCAGTGTCAAAGTTAAGGAATTGGAAGGGGACCCTTTAAGCGCTTTGGATGATTTTGTTTTGAAGCCTAAGGCTAATGAGTCAACAACCAAGTACGGCGAAGAAAATGATTATGAGCTGGAAATGGGGGATTCGTTGAGAGACGACCAGAAATGAAGAGATTGTTGGAGGCTATAAGGTTTCAGTCAAAGGCTTCTCGCTATAAGGCTTCTCAATTGAGCCTCTCGATTGTGATGGGGTTTTGGTGGCCGAGAAAGAGTATCCGGATCAAATAGAAGCGCAGAATTCCTTTAACAGTACCAACAACGCAGTTTAATCTCGACAATATGTGGCTAATAGCATGGAGGGGATCGAGCAGGTGAGTGAAAGTTGTATGGATAAGGTTGTGGGTAATAATATTGATTGTTGTGCTGAATCGGAAGAGAATGTGGGCTCACCTTCAAAATCATTCTTCCAATTACTAGGAGGCGCCTCGAAATTATGTTGTGATAATGATGATAAGGGGGTGAGGGTCAATGTTAATGATTCAGTTGAACGGTCAATCCTTTTTGTTCCTGAAACTCCTACGTCTGTGTTAAAAAGGGGATGTGGATGAGACTGAGTCTAATGATCATAATAGGGACGCTACGGGGGAGATTGTTGGTGAGGGAAACCTCTCTGATAGCAGAGAGTCATCGTGGGAAACGGATTTTGAGTCGGAGGATGTTACCCTTGCTGTGATGAAGAGTCGTATTGAGGAGGTGAGACTCTAGAAAAAGGTCGGGAGAAGAAGAGCTATGGACTTAATTTTCCATAACTGTGGGAGGGTATTCGGTGGTCTAAACATTGCAACTCTAAAGTGAATAAACCTATTAAACGCAACATCAAGAGAATGTCGTATTGTCAATGGAGGAGGCATGTTCTTTGTTAGAGGCGGGAACTGTGGGCTCGATATCTGAAGAAGGTAGGAGGAATCGTAAAGATGTGATCCTCGAGGAGGTTCATGAGACTTGGATGGTTGGAAAAGCTCTGGGTTTGACTTATAGTGGCGATAAAGGGGAGATAACCTCCAGGTTGGCGGAATTGGAAAACAGAGATTGGGATGAATATGAAAAATGTCATGTGGGTTTTTAGTCTGTATGTTCAACCCCCTTTTAGATGGTTTTTTGATTGTGGGCCGGTTGTTTATGCTCCATTCCGGGGTTTTTGGCTTGCTGTTTGTTGCGGCGGGATGTTTGTGGCGGTTTCTCCCTTTTTCTGGGTTGTGAGTGCCTGGCTTCCTGGTCTTTTGGTGTTTCTTTTATGGCTTTCATGTGCTGTTTGAGAGCTTGCCACTTCGTTTGGGGTGTTTTTTTGTTGTTGGTTACTGGGGTTTGGAATTTTTGGGTTGGTCTATGATCGTTTTTTGTTCTGGTCTTCAGTTTTGTTTGTCTTTGCTTAAGTGTTGTGCGAGGTTTGTTAGGTCGAGAGTTCTTTTGGGTGGGTTGTTTTTGGCGTCGTTTTCGGAATTTCTGATTGCCTTGCGGCTTTTTAATATAATCCTGTCCTTCACTGTTCAAAAAAAGGGATACTCACTAAGTGTGGATGAAAGTGTGTGTGGGTTTGGTGAGCTTAAAAGCTTGAGTTTGTGTGATTTCTTTTGTGATGTGTGTAAGAGATACGGATGAGTATAACACGTAAGCATGTTAGTACAAGTGGAACAACTAAATATGATAAAATAATGCAAAACTGTGGAATAATAAATATGTAAAAATATAGCAGAATAATGGGATTCAGAGAGGCTTCAGCTCGGATGAGAACCGAAGTAGCCCCAAATAAGAGAGAGAGAAAGCAATATATATCCAAGGGTTGTCAAAGGGTGGTGAGTAAGTATTGAAGTGCAGTGGAGGATAGGGCGAAACGAAGGGTATTGTGAGACGAAGGGTGTTGGTGAAAACGAAGGGTGTTGGTGAAACGAAAGGTCAAGATGAGGCGAAGGTCAAGTAAGGCAAAGGGTCTTGTAGTACGAAGGGTCTAGTTGTGCTCGAGACAATGGGAATGTTTTGTAAGTGGGTGAGAGTAGGAATAACTGTTAATCCTTTGCTCTAGTATAGGATTAAGTTGGGTTTGGGTTGGTCGTCGTAGTAAATGAGGCTACTTATTTATATTTGAGGTCGTGGGAAGCTGTAAAGCATTGATGTGATAGAGCGAAGCCGAGTTGGTATCCTCTTAGTGGGCTGTTTGTTTAAGGTAGGTGGGTAACTTAAATGCTCATGTTTAAGGTGGTTGGGATCATTAAATGGGATGTAGACAAAGCGGTGTATTAAGCTGGCAGAGATAGGTGAGTGGGTGGTGTTGTCGTCTGGTGGTGAACCAATACAATTAGTTGGTCAAGAGGGGGAAGGAATACTATTGGTGCAGAGTTTTAAGCGAGTGAGTGTACCAAGGCCTTCGCTATTAGTTCCGAGAGGGTAAGCACGGGCGAGTGCCGAGGCGTACATACGGTTTCAGCGAGGGAGGGATCTGAGGCTATTTTCTATTGGTGCAGTCCATTAAGCAATCTTGAAAGGTTTGGGCCAGTTTTGCAGTGATGGGCTTCGCCCATTGGTTGTGAGGTTGGTTAGGGTAAGGCACGTGAAAGTCATGTGTCTCTCTCTCTCTTTAGGACCAACCCTAACCTTGCCCATGAGGCGCAGGCTAGGGAGATGACTTCGGCTCTAGCCACCTAACCATGAGTTTACTTGACCACCCTTACGTACTGCTTCCGGACCAAGGGTGGATGTCCGAGAGGTGAGTGTGTGTACATTTGAAGTGGGCTTCACAGTCCTGGAGTTTCATAGTGGGCTCCACGGGGTGGGACCGTTTGAGGTGAGGCTTCGGAGTGGACTCATAGGCTTTCGGAGTGGTGAAGCTTCAGAGCTATGTTACACGGACTCTTCAAAGTGTCCGGAGGACACGGGTATGATTGCCATATCCGACACGGGTACTTTGCCTTTCTTGGCTGAAAATTACACTAAACTACACTAGAAGGATTCTACCCAAGTGTCATACCAATGTCCGCAAAGAGTCGTGTAGACACGAGTATTTCTCCTATTTAGAAGAGTCCATGTAACATAGCTTCGGAGTGGTGAGGCTTCGGAGTGGGCTCATCTGAAGTGAGGCCTTTTTCAGTCATGGAGTTTCACAGTGGGCTTCGCAGGATGGGCCCTGTTTGTGGGCATTCTGAAGTGGGCTAGCGGTTATTGGTGGGGCCTATGTGGAGCCCATAATCAGTGGTGATGTTATTGCGTGTGGAGTCATTGGTGATGTGTATTGGTCAAACTGTATGAGTCATCAATTATTATCTACAGAGTTCAAGCTACAATGGTGGACACCTCTACTTCTTTATTCTTTCTGCACCTTCTCTGCTCTGTTTTCTTTCTTGTTTCAGTGTGTGAGAGTGTGTATGAGTGTTTGGAAGCTAGTGTGTGTGTGAGTTTGAGGAGGACAAAGAGAATGAATTTCTCTAACTCCCAAGCTCTCTCTCTCTCTCTATATATATATATATAAACTCACAATGGAACCAAACGACAGTTAATGCACGTTATATATATCATAAGGAAATACAGTGAAAAATACAGAGAAATTCTGGGGGAAATAATAGGAAAATACTGGTGCTACAGTAGATCTTAAGCACAAGCTCGAAAAAGAAATGCAAAAGATGAAAAAAGTCCTCCCACTTTTTGTTGTTTTACGTCAAGCCAATCAAGTTGCTCCAATTATCTTTTTTAGTAATTACATCTCTCCAAGGCTCGGTAACCTCAGTTTGGATCTCATAGATTTGGTGAGGGAAAGGAAAGGAATGGAAAACACTTCTCTTTGTTTGGTTAATAAGGAAAGTAGAGAGTAAAACAAGAAGGATAAGAAATATGTTAAGAAATAAATTGAAAATTTTGAATTTTGTGAGTCACTTCCCTCCCTTTTTTTTCGTACATTACTGTTATTTTTTGAAAATTGGTAATTTTTAATGTTACTTGAGCATGGAGAAGAACATAAGGAAACTAGTTTTTCTTCCCTTTTTCTTTTCCTTCTCTAAATCCACAAACCAAATGTAGCTTAAATATTTTTTGTGGTCGTGTTAAATAATCTGCAACAATGGTGAGTCACGCAGATCAAGCATTGATTTTGGAAAACCTACACTAAATGTAAACATATATCTGTGTAACCCATCATGCTCAAACTTAAACAGATAATGAAAATTTAGCGTACTGACTCCGTGAACCAATTGCCTCATTGTGCAATAATCTAGTGTTCCGAAATGTTACTCCTGTCTCTCAAAGTTGTCATGAGTGGCTTTCTATCGAATTCGTGATTCCCGGCAATGAGCATTAACCTGGTCCAGATTCAGATTTTGTGGAATCATGTTTGGTTTATAAGTGACAGCAAGTTCCATAATTTTGTTTAAGCTTCAGTATCCTTCGTATATGCAGAAAGTCAATGTTTTAGGTTAAAGTCCTAACATCACAAGGCTCTACGCTGGACATATATTTGTGTAAAATGTATTTTCAGATAACATTGCTCGAGTCAGTGAAGATGACTTTTCCCCTACTTTTGTGGCTTCAAAAGAGCACAATTTGCAGGTATGGTGCTTGACGCTGGCCCAAATCTTGTGGACCCAAGGGGGAGACTTCTTCCTAGATCATATGATGTGTTGAGTATGTGCTTACTGTAGCTAAATATAACAAGCTAGCTGACATCACCATTTTACTTTTATATCATCCTATTCTTGGTGTGAATCCATTTTGCAGGTCTGTACACCACATTCATATTTCAAAAGCCTGATCCTGATATTGCCCCTCCTCTCATGACGCCTTTATTGCAGGATGGAAGTCATAAACATGATGAGGCAAGTCTTCACAATTTTTAGGAATTGTATTATGAGATTGTGACCTTGTGCTTAGTAGTTCCTTACAGTTTAAACCCCCCAAAATGAAGAAACCGAAAAAAAAAAAAAAAAAAAAAAACATCTTGGAATTGCTCCAGTCTGGTGGCGGTGTTGAAAATTTTCATCCATCTGACTTAATGCATGAAGGTCCTACTTATAATAGTTTTTGCTTATACATACAGAATATGTTGCTTTCTTCTTTTCTATGGTTTAGGCATTCTTTTGAACTGACTTCATTGATGAGGAAAGCTAAGATTGGAGGATGGAAGGAATGAGCAATGCTCCCCCTCTTTCTTCCATCCTTGTGCAACAGACCTATTCTCCTGAGATAGAAAAAACACTTATTCTTTTTTTTTTTTTTTCGATAGGCAGGTTGTGTTGAAAAAGGCACTGGAGGGGGTGCATCCCTGTACAGAGGGAGTATACACTCAAGAACAACACAAAAGGCTACCTTTAAAAAAGGTAAAACAAAGGATCTTAACAAGTAAACAACGAAGATCCCCCAAAATGTAACATAGACTAAAAGCAACAAAAACTAAACTGCAGTCGAACTGACAAAAACAACATCTATGGCAGCATTTCGACAAGCCCTCTATAGGAAGACCTCGACACTGATCGCTGACCACAACCACTTCAAACCACAGTATAGGCGTCCCAAAGGAGCTGATCGCTCAATGTTTGCCATAGTATTGAACGGCCGTTGACCGTAGTGAAAATCCTATAAGTTGTTGGGGGTGGAATCCTCTTCCTAGGTGGTTTGGCTAAGGTTAAAGTTGTCAGCATATCCCAAGCTATGGAGAAGAGATTACTAGTGCATTCCCCAGACAAGTAGTTATTTATAGCATATATGATCCTCCTTTTAAATGCTTCATTTGATAGAGAGGAGCAGATGGAGGTAAAAAAAGGAGGGGACTAAAAGCGAGGGAATAGAAAGAGTACCATTGTTACATTGTATGTTAACAAGAAAAGGCAGATTAAGCAAACAAGAGAATTTTCTTTTGGAAGAGCCTAATTCTTCGCACCAATCTGCATGACAATGAAGAGGGAAAGAGATGAGCCTTTTTGGTACCCTTATTGCCTTTCACACCACGCCTCTAGGGTTTTATGCAAGGTCTAGTGGTGAAATAAAGTAAGAGTAATGCTATGCTTCCCAAATTTTTTTCCCCAAAAAGTGCTTCCCAACACATGTGGCTGTGGGCCCCTCGTCATTAATGGTAGGACCACTTTAACATCAACCAATCAAAATCAACTGGGCCCATTGCCACGTGTTGGGAAACACTTTCGGGAAATTTTTTTGGGAAGCATAGCATTACTCATAAAGTAAATATTATTCTTTCTTTCTCTTATTGACTAACCAAATAGATGAGGGAAAGACATTTTCTTCGCTCTAGGTAACCTTTTCCTTCTCTTCCTGATTCCAGCTTCCATCTTTCTCGCAATCTTTTTGACAAGTATTAAAGTAAAGTCTTCTTCGTAATTGACATACCAATCCTATCAAAAGAGCAAAGAAGTGTCTTTGAGATTGCTTATTCTTGTATCACCTTGGAGCGAAGAAGTAATCATTCGAAGTTTTAAACTTCCATTAGACCAGCTGGAGTAAATGAATGAGAAAACAGCTTTTACGTCTTTACTGACAAGTACGAAAGCACCACATTAAATTCCTTGTATCACCTTGGAGTGAAGAAGTAATCATTCGAAGTTTTAAACTTCCATTAGACCAGCTGGAGTAAATGAATGAGAAAATAGTTTTTAAGTCTTTACTGACAAGTACGATTAGCACCACATTAAATTCCTTGGTAACCATTTCCTGCTTATTTCATATATATAGAGAGAGTTAGGCTCCAATGCACACTTGGTAAGTGCACTAGGTGAACGCACTGGGCTTTTAAACCTAAAAAACTCGCGGGTCAGCGGGATGGGGCGTGGGTCAGTGAAGCGCTCCGCGGATTTTTTTAGGCTTAAAAGCCTAGTGCATTCACCCAGTGCGCACTGGAGTCCAACCCTATATATATATATATATATATAGAGAGAGAGAGAGAGAGAGAGAGAGAGAGAGAGAGAGAGAGAGAGAGAGAGAGTATAATCTCTATATTTTTTCCGTTTTAAGTATGATAACGAGAGTTTAATTATTTTGATAAAATCATTCAAGTTTTCACTAGATTCTTGCTGTTATAAGTAAAGATTCATTTCTAAATTCCAGTCACATTGTAAGAGAATATGGAAGGGAGCTTGTAGTAATGTAAGGAGATCCACCAATTGATAATGGTGTATCTTAAAAGAGTCAAAACATAATTTAAACACATGTAAAATGTGTAGGCTATATTATATATGAGTTTTATCTTAAGGAATCATATATATACACGTCATATAATGTAGCACGACTTATATATTACCCTATCTAGGGTTTCTTTTATCCCAACAATTATCAATAAAACTCCCATCTTCTATTTTCTACATGGTATCAAAGCAAGTCGATTTTGCCAAAAGTTCATGTGCTTCTTTTTGGAGGAAGTCCTTATGAATTTTTCTTAAATTTCTTTTATCTTACCCTCTTTTCTTCTCTCATAGACAAAATAATCCGTCCACTCTATTTTGATCTCTTACATTATGTTTATTGTGAAGCCTTCTTTGTATTCAATATAGTTGGTTGATTGTTGAATTTTGCTCGGTAATGGTTCAATTTGAAAGAGAAGAAGCATCAGAAGAAGAAAAATGGTTGAGAACTTTGATTAATGCCCAAGCTATCAGCCGATTCAGCCCATCGAGGCCTTATTTTAGCCCAAGGAGGCTTGACCCATTGACCTATTCTTCTATCGCCCACAAGAGGCTTTTACATGTTCTGAGTGCTTCATTCGGTTGATCATAGCAGCAATATTAATTAAAGATTTTTAATTTTTTACTATTGAAGGCAAAAGAAGCAACAGTATAACACAATCTCAGAGAGATTTTTCAAATCATCATGAGTTTGAGGGGGAGTGTAAGAGAATATGGAAGGGAGGATGTAGTACTGTAATGAGATACACCAATTGATAATGGTGTATCTTCAAAGAGTCAAACATATTTTAAACACGTGTAAAATGTGTCGGCTATATTAGGAAATGAAATATATGATTTTTATCTTAACAAATCATATATATACACTTCATATAATGTAGCATGACCATCTTATATATAAGCACATCTAGGGTCTCTTTTTATCCAACAATTATCAAGAAAACTCCCATCTTCTATTTTCTACACACAAGAGGGTGGGAGTATGATCTTTTTTCCTTTTTACATATTATAACTAGAGTTGAATTATCTTTCTTAAATCATTCTAGTTTTCACTAGATTATATGATGTATAAGTAAGATTCATATCTAAATTCCAGTCACATGAATAATATCAGAGTTGGATGCATCCTTTCCCTCCTTTTTGTTAATTTTCTATAATATCTTTGAATCGTTGAGTTAGTTAGGTATTTGTCCTGTCCGTTTTCACTTACCGCCATGGTTTGTGGAGACTAGATTGAAACCTCAAGTTTTCTGCCAAAACGGAAACTCTGAAATTCTTTTTTGTCAGAAATTGTTTTTACCACATTTAACATTTGAAATGTCAATTTTGCCTCATCAATTTCTCATTTTTCATACTTTTCTTTCTTTCATTGTATTTTTTCCCCTTCAAACCACCATTATCACCAAAAGCACTGTTGCACAACGTCAAGTCTTTAACTTCTCCATCTATAGAAGTAAATGTAAAAAATTAGTGGTTGATGTAAAGTTTATTACGAAAAAATAGACAAAGAAAGTTGATAATGTATGAAGAGTGTATTCATCAACTCAAGTTTAAACTTAACCGCATTAGAGTTTGCATTTGGCACGCCACCATAAGGGGTAATTTTTTTTTTTTTTTGGACGGTGTCAAGGGGATAAGTGTAAACTTTTTGTGAGGGAAAGCCAAAAGGGCACAATTTACAAAATATATATATTTTTATATCCTTTAAGTTATTTAAGCATGAGGGAAAGCAATAGGGAAATAGATTTTCACCTCCTTTTCGTTGTTGAAATCCACAAACCAGATCCTTCAGAGTTTATACCTGCACAAGTTTGTAGTATTTATGGATGACCTTGACTCATAAGATTCTTGGTTAGACAACTATTGAAAATGATGTCAACAACAAATCGATCGCAAGATTCAATCTCTTATCGACACTGAGACACTAACCATTGTTATCCGAATCCTACAATTCACTCCCTAAATGATTTGAATAGGTCTGCCGAATCTTCTAAGAAATCGCTGGGAAATTTTAATATTCGCATCTGAATCACATGAATCTTGCGGTTCTTATGATTCGCAATATTGTCGCATCTAAAAGCTTTTCTCCCATTTCTTTTAGGGTTTTTTTTTTTTAAAAAAGATTCAAAGCCCTCTTTAAGCCATTTAGGATTTGTTTACAAAAGACCCATCCATTTTTCTTCCACTTTCTCTTCAAATATTCTAGGGCCCACGTTCAAGAGGGGGACATTTTTAAATATCCGTCTCTTGAATCCAAATTGAATTCTATTTTTTTTCCCACGTGATTTTACTAACAAGAGGAAATTATAAGAGGCATCTATTCGAACTTTGAAGAAGTTTAGAGGTTCAAACTTTGGGTAAGTTTATTCTATTTGTCAGTTTTGTCAAGTTTTAAATTTTATTTCATGTGTATCTTTGAAATGGCTTCGAAAATGAAAGGGAAGGAAAGGAGGTGATTCGGTGTTTTTACAAGTTTGGGCTCTTTTTTTGGTATTTTGATGCTTTTCAATTTGTCACCAAATCTTGCGATTCACGATTCAAGTCGATTCGTGACTCGGAAAAATGGTATTTCCATCCACGATACGAATCTCAAATTGACAACTATGACTTTAAGAACCGTGACGAGGCGAAGCTTGTGTCATCATTTTGATGGAAATGATTCCTTGCCTTATCATTCCATAGATTTTGAGTTAAATCCACATTTTGATGGAAATGATTCCTTGCCTTATCATTCCATAGTTGTTGAGTTAAAGTTTCAGGTGGACAATTAATGATGATAGTATTGTAGAGAGTTAATACTCCTTCACATCTAATGTACATTTGTGGTATCAAAAACCTTAAAAGGATACAATGCCAAGCTTTTATGAACGTGATCACAAATATTTCATTATTACCGTACCTTTAAAGATCAAATCTGTAGGAAGACCTTAACCCTTTTTCCTTCTCTTGATTGTTTTTATGCTTGTAGAGAGAGTGGCAAGGGACCGGGAGGAGAGATGATGAGAAGAACGGACAAACAGATCCATCGCAGGGACTAAGCAAGATAAGTGAACAGAAAGGGATTTTAGGTCCTGGCCCCGCTGATTTACGTTTCTCGGAAGCTCTATGATCTCGCTGTGGTTGGTCGCGCATTGAAGAAAAGGAATCACAATGTTTGCATTACCTTGTATACTAATCCTGCCTTCATTTTGTTGTATCACAGTTAGTGAAGGTTAGTATCCCCCCAAAATGAGTTAAATTAAGTCTTGTGCATATTCCTATTGTATATAACATATGCACAATCTGTAATTGATGGTGAGATATAAAAAGTTGATTTGGAATGCATATAGAAGCATGATTTCTTTTTGGGCTTTAGTTCCCTATTATTTGTGTTTGGTCAATATAATGCATCATCGCATCACCCAGTTTTTTTGGAAACAAAGAAAAAGATGTTGGAAATTGGTTACCATTGTGGAATGTTGAAAATTCTTTTCTAAGCTTTATCTTTAGATTTTTTCCCATCATCGCCTATTCAATGCCATTTTTCACTTGACCTTTTGCAGAGATAAATGACTTTTGGGATTATGTTCAGTCCAAGCAAGGTTCTGTTGGTTCGACAAAGAACCAATTTTAGAGAGTTAATTAAACTGGCCACACCCTTGTGTAGGAAGTTACACTTACCGAACACTTGAACTTGTAGGTTTGGTTCTCTTATGGATCACATAACCGATTCTTTGCTTTCCCAAATAGTCTCTGAAAGAAAATCGTTCCCTTTGATTTTCGATAATTATTTTTCTTAAAATGTTTGGTTTTTTTGCTAGAATTTTCTTAAAATTGGTTATTTGTCTTTGTTTCCTTAAAAATACTCCCTCAGCTCCAAGTTAAGAGTCCTCTATTTCATTTTGGGTTGTCCCATTTTAAGAGTCCTCGTTGAAAAGTCACTTTGACTTGAAAAGTCTTTCCAAGTTTATCCTTTCCCACTTTTTATTTGAGGTGACATTAAAAATTCAAACAAATAATAATTGAAACTTGAAATTTTACCATGATCAAGCAAGTTTTCTTAAATAGTTGGATTCCCAAAAGGATCCCTTAAAGTTTCCTTAAATAGTTGGATTCCCAAAAGGATTCCTTAAATTGGGACGAAGGGGATAAATAGTAAGTGAGCCTAAAGCTGGATTCATATCCTATTTAAAACACTACCCAAACAGGCCCTAGCCCTTAACAAGGTTCAATTGGACTTTTTGTTGGGTTTCAAGTAGAGGTGTAAACGAGATGAGCCGCTCAACAAGGGTTCGAAGCTCGGCTCGATTAAGGTTAGGCTCGACTCGCTCATTTGAGCTCGTGAATAGGCTCGTGAACAAGCTCGTTTATAGATTTGACAAAGAACTTGTATAGTGACTTTTAGAAATGTATTTATTATAAAACTACATAATTTTAGCGAAAATATGACACATTTCATAAATAGGTTTGATAAAAGATTGTTTTATTATTAAACTATATAGTTTAAAAGGGCGCTTGAAAAAGCTCGTTAAAAAACTCGCGAACACTTGAAAGCTTAGCTCGTGAACAAGCTCGGCTCATATACACCCCTAGTTTCAAGTAAAGAATTTCATGTTGGAAGGGAGAGTCAGAAGCGAGTTTCAGAGCATGTACGTTAAATGGGGGCACAATTCAAACCTCTCCCAAATAGTATGATTTAGTGGATCTGCTTATTGTTTCCAGAGCAAATTACAAAACCCAATTGAAAACTCACTTTCAGTGCTTATATCTTTGTTTGTTTCTCGAGAAAAGGCTTAAAGGGCACACAAATAGCTTTTGATGTTTCCGAGAAAGAATTACGCAAACAAAAAAACACGCCCGGTGGGACTCGAACCCACAATCGCCTGATTAGAAGTCAGACGCCTTATCCATTAGGCCACGGGCGCTTTGTTTGCTATATGGCTCCAAACAATATTCAGATTTCTGAAATCAGCTCGCACAACACGTCCATAAAAATACATTAAAAAAAGGGTATAATCTCAACTCATGTATTAACAAATGAGTAATGCTAGATGCACTCCCAAATGCACAACTAAATACACAACTCTACTTAAAAATGTTGGACCTCGTGCTAAAAAGGCTATACACAAAAAAAAGGGTGTGCAGTGTGTGCAAGCTTTTCAACACGAGGTCCAACATTTTTAAGTTGAATTGTGCATTTAGTTGTGCATCTAACATTAATCTCCCATTCTATTTATTGAATAATGTTGGGTTTATTTAAAAAATATACATAAACACTGTTACCCACTTTTGAAGAGACTGAAATAACATTGGGGCTGATATATAGACTCATTTCTTCCTCTTCTAATAGAAAACTACATAAATTTAAAAACTAGTTATATCATAAGACATGAAGGAAAAAAAAAACCATCAATTTTGAAAAAAAAAAACGTGGATATGTTTCAAGCGTCAAAATGTGTATACAGATTTCACATTCGTGAAAATTGTGAAAATTTTAGCAAATTTTGATGAACTATGAAAATTGTTCAAAAATATTTAAAAAAAAATAACATTTGAAGAATCATAAAAATTGTGAAATTTGAAGTACCTAGCAGAGGAGCTCTTTAGACATTTTGTAAATACTTCTAATTAATTTCTTCATTTATTTTGCCTCTTAGGATAATTTCATATTAGTCTTTTCTAAAGTTAATGCTTATACATCCCAATTTTGTACCCAGTTACCAAACACACGTGGAAGTGAGACCACTTTAACATCCTCGATCAAAATTAAGTGAGCCCACTATCACATGTGTTTAGAAACCATTTGGGATACAAACTTTGGAAAGCATAAAATTACTCATCTAAAATGGCTATACTTTTAGTTCTTGGATTTAGTGAGGAAAAAGAAAAGCAAATATTTTCCTTTGTTTAGTAAATGATAAGAAAAATAGGATAAAAAGAAATAATAAGTTAAGAAATAATTTAAACATTTTAAATATTGTGGGTCATTTCCCTTCATTTATTCATACATTAAAACTCTACTTTTGAGATTTTTAATTTTAGTATCATTTAAGCATGAAAGAAAACACGAACGAATTATTATTATTGTTTTTTCCTTGCGAAATCCATGAAATAAACAGAGCTTGGAACATAGCATTTGCCGGAAAAGAGGGAAGGAGCAATGGATCCATTTCATGTTTTAACACTCTTAGGGCAAGGCAGGGGTACCAGATATTTTTAAACTATCCATATTTACAACAAATCATTAAACATTTTGTATAGATATCTTTATAAGGGTTACTAAATGTAATTTCAACTCATCCAAAAAATAAACTAAAATAAATCCAGGACACTCTCAAGATATGGCATAAATCTAGCAACTTTGGTACTGAACTCAATTGTCATACTAACACATACAAGACACCTTTGCTCAAACAACAAATCATTCGTAACCCCACTACAATTTCGTGACATGGGTGGGGTTAAAATGAAAAATGTTAGGAATACAATATATTTCATAATTGGGTTTTAAATGTGTTATACCCTGTGTTGTTTGAAATTTTCACACTTTTCTATGCACCACTTACTCAACACATGATATATGCATTTAAAACTCTATTGCGGAATGTGCTATGTGCCTAACATTGTTGGGTTAAAATTTAGTATCACCGTCAAGATAAAAAGAAAATTTTATCCAGAAGAGACTAGAGAAATAAAACTAGGGATAATTATATTTCAGTCAACTTTTTCTACAAAATTTAAAAGTCAGTCTACTACATTTTGAAAATTAAAAAAAAAATCAACAATAATAAAAAAAATTTGAAAATTCATCAAAAATTTAAATAAATAAAAAAATAAAATTTTTAATAGTTATTTTGTATTTTAGTCGACCTTTTATTTTCAATGTTCTGAACCCACACCAAAATGTTTGAAGACTTGCTCTCAATGTTGTAAAGAGTTGCACCCGACTTTTAAATGAGTTGCTCTCTACGTTTAGAAAAATAGCTCCCAACGTTTCGAAGAGTTGCTCTCATCCGTATAAAGAGTTGCTCCAAAACATCATGTAAAATTTGATGACTTTTTTATTTTACAAAAAAAGTAAATATTTTTTCAATTTTGAAAAAGTTATAAACTGGCTTTTAATTTTGATGCATAAAAATGACTAAAGTGTAATTATCCCATAAAACTATAGATAATGATACATGGGAAGTGGTTTAATTGATAGTGACTAACTAGTGAGCTCCTTCAACGCCGTGGGATGGATATATCAACAAGTAGAAAGGTAAACTCTTACTACATCTCTCACCAGAACTCAAGATTATTAGTAGAGTAATGCTAGAAACACAACTAATTTGCACAACCCTTTTCACAATGCATAACATTTAAAGCAAGAGACCACCACATTTTAAAGCACTACACATAAAGACAAAACACTTTAATAATTATGCTTTAAATGTAGTGCCTCTTGCTTTAAATGCTGTGAATTGTGAAAAGGATGGTGCAATTAGTTGGGTCTCTAGCATTATTGTTTTTAGTAATGTCCGATGGAAAATTAACGAAACTCGGAAATAATACAATACTACAAATACATAAAAGAGAAGAAGAAAGGATACAATTTTATTTACATCCTATGGAATTATATAGTTACAATAGAAGAGAACCAAAAAAGAAAGAAATAAAGAGAAATAAAATCATATCATAACTGGTCAACATGACCTCTAAAATTACGGACAAAAAATACGTTGATTATAACTCTTAATTTAACTTTTAATTCCAACACTCCCCCTCAAGCTGGGAGCGAAGACATTGACGAGCCACAGCTTGCCAAGAGAAGACTGCAAAAGCGTAGGACCAACGGACTTAGTAAACATATCAGCTGTTTGATCAGTAGAAGGAACAAAACTTGGAGAAATAACTCCGGTCCGAACTTTTTCTCGAATGAAGTGAACATCAACCTCAATATGCTTAGTCCTTTCATGAAGAACTGAATCAGAGGACAACATAATGGCAGACTTGTTGTCACAAAACAGTGTAGACGCGCCTGTAACAGGAAAACCCAACTCCTGTAGGAGAGATCGAAGCCAGAGAAGCTCACAAGTGCCCTGAGCCATGGCACGATATTCTGCTTCAGCCGAAGACTGAGAAACAACTGCTTGTTTCTTACTCTTCCAAGATATAAGATGACTTCCGCGAAAAGAACAGAAACCAGAAGTAGAACACCTATCACTTCTAGATCCTGCATAGTCGGCATCTGTAAAACAGGAGAGGCCAGTCTGAACTCCTGCTGTAAAGAAAAGCCCAAGACCAGGACAAGTCTTGAGGTACCGAAGAATATGATATACAGCATCCAAATGAGAGGTACGCGGTGAATGCATGAACTGACTCACAACACTAACAGCAAATGTGAGATCTGGTCTTGTGTTCGTTAGATAAATAAGACGACCCACCAGACGTTGATAAACTGAAGGGTCTGGTAGGAGTTCTCCCATCTCTGGAGTTAACTTAAGATTCGGATCCATAGGGGAAGAGGCAGGCCGACACCCAAGCATGCCTGTATCCTGAAGAAGATCAAGGGAATACTTTCTCTGAGACAAAGAAATACCTTTACGTGACCGAGCAACCTCAATACCTAGAAAATACCGAAGTGGACCCAAATTCTTAATATCGAACGACACTCCAAGAGACCGCTTTACTTGAGTAATACCTAGCACATCATCCCCGGTAATAATAATATCATCAACATAAACAGAAATAATAATACACTTTCCCTGAGACTGACGGCGAATGAAACAAGTGTGATCAAAGTGGCACCGGACAAACCCCATGTGAAGAACCACCTCACTAAAACGGCTAAACCATGCACGAGGAGACTGTTTCAGGCCGTAGAGAGATTTACAAAGGAGACAAACTTTCCCCGAATACTCCCCCTGAGCCCGAAAACCAGGTGGGGGATCCATGTAAATAGTTTCAGACAAATCACCATTAAGGAAAGCATTTTTAACATCTAGTTGATGAAGCGGCCAGGAGTAAGAGGCAGCCAACGAGACAAGAAGACGAACCGTCGTTAACTTAGCCACAGGAGCAAAGGTAGCACCAAAATCCTTACCAGGCACCTGAGTAAAACCCTTAGCAACCAAACGAGCCTTATAACGATCAATAGTCCCATCAGCTAAATATTTCAAACTAAAGACCCATTTACAGCCAACAGTGCGCTCCCCTACGGGAAGGGGAACAAGCTCCCACGTCCGGTTGCCCTGAAGAGCATCCATTTCCACCTTCATAGCAGCCACCCACTTAGGATTCTGGAGAGCCTCGTGAACAGAACGAGGAACAGAGACTGAATCAACCTGACTAATAAATGAGTGAAAAGAAGCGGACAAGCCCCGGTAAGAGATATACTTGGAAATGGGATGGTTAGTACTAGCAGAAAGAAGATAACGTGCAGGGGGGTGACGAATACGAGTAGGATAACGAGGAGAGACAGGAGCTAAAGAAGGAGGAGAGATACCTGAATCCGGAGAAGACTGAGGCAGGGTAGCAGAGGAGCACTGACGGCGAGTGTACACCTGCATTGGATCACCAGAGATAACCGGAGGCAATAAAGTATCCGTAGAGTCAAGAATAGGAACCGGACGAGGTAGAATAGAGTCATCGGGCATAACAGGCTCCACAGGAGCGCGCCCTGACGAGGAAGAACCTGGGAAAAAAGGAACAATTTCCAAAAAAGTAACATCCAAAGAGTTATAGAAATGACGAGTGACAGGGTCATAACACCTATACCCTTTAGACATAGAAGAATAGCCCAAGAATACACAACGAATGGCTTTATTATCAAGTTTGGTCCGGGTAGGACTCCGATTTTGGACAAAACAAGTACAGCCAAAAACACGAGGTACAATGGGAAAAAGACTGCAATCAGGCTTAAGAACCTGAAGAGGGGCCTTCCCTTGGAGGACACGCTAGGAGTGCGATTAATAAGATAAGTAGCAGTAAGAACAACCATATGCCAAAAATATTTGGGAACATTCATCCCACACAAAAGACATCTAACAACAGCCATGAGGTGGCGGTTCTTACGTTCTGCCACCCCATTCTGTTCTGGAGTGTAGGGACATGTAAGTTGTTGGAGAATCCCATCTTTATTAAGGGCAGCCCTAAACTCATCAGTAAGATACTCCCGACCATTATCAGACCGAATATTACGAACAACAGTATTATACTGAGTTTTAATCATTTGAAGAAAATTCCTAACGTGACTAAAAACTTCAGATTTTTTCTTCATTAGAAACACCCAAGTGCAACGAGTGTAATCATCAATAAAAGTAACATAATAACGGTGCTGTGACAATACAGTGACAGGAGAAGGCCCCCATACATCAGAGTGAATAATATCAAAGGCACTAGGTGCGCGGTGCATACGTGGAATATACGAAGTGCGAGTATGCTTAGACAATTCACAAACCACACAATTAAACTGAAAATCTTTGCAAGCTTTATTTAATGGAGGAAATAGCCAACACAAATACTTAAAATTGACATGACCAAGACGGGCATGCCACAAATCCAAAGTTTTAGGAGAAAAAACATATTTATTAGAATCCGGTAAAACAGAGTTATTCGGAATAGAAGAGACAGTAGCTTGCAAGTTGGAGGTCAGCCCAGATGCTGGTGGATCCCCAAAGAAGTATAGACCACCCCGCTCATACCCCCTGCCAAAAATCTTCTTCGAAGTCAGGTCCTGCAAGTAGCAACCATGAGGTAAGAAGACAACAACACAATTGTGGTCTTTAGCAAGACGGTTAACAGACAAAAGATTATAAGCAAAGTTGGGAACGTAATAAACAGACGAGAGAGTAATATCAGGAGTTAAGTGAATATCACCCTGACTATGAACAAGGATAGTACTTCCATCCGCAATACAGACTGACTGATCACTAAGAGTGCAAGAAGAACTAAAAACGGAATACTCACCAGTCATATGATTAGAAGCACCAGAATCCAGAATCCATGTAGGAGGGGCCGACTTACCAAGAAGAGCAGAAGATGTACCAGTGGCAACAGCAGCCGTGGGGCCTGAAATGGTAGAGCCCGAAACAGAGGAGGAAGCACCTAAACCCAAATGGGACTGAAGCTGGGCAATCTGGGACTGAAGTTGACTAAAATCAGGGGAAGGTGAAGCAACCTCAACAACGGCACCCATACGAGGAGCACTTTTCCTGCGACCAGCGGGGGGCTTGTTCCTAGCAAATTGTTGGCGAAGTTCTGGATGCAGGTCAAAACAACGATCCATAGTATGTCCCGACTTCCGGCAATGCTGACAAAAAAATTTTGAACTTGTCGGACAAGAGCCTGGGGGGGCAGCAAAAGCCATCTGATCCGGAACAGACGGAGAAGAACTCGGCACAGAGGCGACGGAAAGAAGACGACGACGACGCTCATCTCCATCCACCGTAGCAAAAACCTCAAATAAAGAGGGCAGATGAATCGTATTAAGAATCTGGGTACGAAGGGCCTCAAACTCGGATTTCAAACCCATTAAGAACTGGTAGGTATGACGGCGATCCAAACGCTTAGACTCAATAGCACCATCATTCGGAAAATCACTTAGAGGTTCATACTGAGAGAGCTCCTCCCAGCGAGTCTGTAGATACCCAAAGTAATCACCAACAGACAGGCCCAAAGCAGATTGAGAGGCATGAGAGATATCCTGATAGAGTTAAAAAATACGAGAATCACTATGAGCATGCGCATACATTTTATTAAGCGCAGTCCAGAGATCACAAACGTTCCGATGATACATGAACATGTTGTAGACCCGTTCATCCATGGAATTAAACATCCAGCCTAAGATAATACAGTTATCAGTATACCATTCCTCATACTTCTCATCAGATTCCCCCGGGGACGTTACCTTACCAAGTAACCATCCAATCTTACGTTTTCCCCCAAGAAACAAACGAAGTGAATTAGCCCAGGCATGAAAGTTCTTATCATTTAACAAAACACTAGTAACCCGCTGAGCCGATGGTGTTGTGGCAATATCTTTACCAGAAGTAGCCATGAAAGCCGACACAAACAAATGCTGAAGAGAATCAACACCGGAAGTAACAACAGACAAACTTTCCCAACCGGATACTCAGGTTTAAAAAAAAAACGGGCAGCCGGACACTCGGCTTCACCCAACAAGAGACGGAGAGCACAAAGGCGGCTCTAGTGCATACCAACAGGGCAGCCGGACACTCGGCTTCACCCAAAACAGAGACAAAAAGCACACAGAGGGCTCTAATACATAACTAGGGTGCCCAAAGAGGGCAAAAAGGCAGCCGGAGGGGCTGCGAAGACCAGGCCGAGAGGCCTGAGGGCTGCGGCTGGCCCTAGTGGGGCTGCGGCTGGCCCTGGTGGGGCTGCGGCTGGCTGTGGCAGACCCTGGTGGGGCTCGGCTGGTGGTGGGAGGAAGAGAGAAGGGCTCAGCTGGTGGTGGGAGGCAAGAAGAGGCTGGGTTGTGCGGCTGAGAGGATGTGGTGGTGGGTTAGGGTTTTGATTTTGGCTCTGATACCAAAAAGAGAAGAAGAAAGGATACAATTTTATTTACATCCTATGGAATTATATAGTTACAATAGAAGAGAACCAAAAAAGAAATAAATAAAGAGAAATAAAATCATATCATAACTGGTCAACATGACCTCTAAAATTACGGACAGAAAATACGTTGATTATAACTCTTAATTTAACTTTTAATTCCAACAGTAATGTCCGATGGAAAATTAACGAAACTCGGAAATAATACAATACTACAAATACAATACACCGGGAGTCCAGTACAAGTGCTAATCTTCAAGCTCGATGACCTTCACCACGGAGGCATCGCCGACTTTTTGGAAAACAACAATTCGGTCATGCGGCTTTATGAAACCTGAGGCCTTGCCATGATCCAAAGCAACCTTTTGGATTGACTCACTTGTTGCACTTGTGGTCTCGGCCTGGAAGATCAGGCACAATTTTGTCAGCTTTTGGCTCGGTATGGATTTATGAATATAGTGACGGAAAGGAAAGGAAAACTCTTTTAAGCTTTCTTTGGTTCATAGATTTAGTACAGTAAGTGAAAAGAAAAGAAAACATAGAAGAAATTTTCCCTTGTTTGGTTAACAAGAAAAACGACTAAAATAGGAAGAAAAAGAAAATAAGTTGAAACATTTTGAATTTAAGAGTCATTTATCTTCATTTTTACCTACTTTACAATTATATTTTGGAAAATTTAATTTTTTAATGTTGTTTGAGCATGAAGGAAAATATAATGAAAACACAGGGAAACTAGTTTTCTTTAATGTTTTTCTTTTCCTTTTCTAAACCCGCAAATCAAACATAGCCTTAAGGAAAACACGTTTCTTTCTTTGGTCAATAAAAAAAACAATAAGGAACGTAAGAAGGGAAAGCAAATTGTGTGACGAGTAAATTAAAAAATTCGTACTTTGTGAGTAGCTTCCCTTCCTCTTTTCTTGATTTTAATATTATGTTTTGGAAATGTCTGCTTTCTAATGTTATTTTAAACTTTGAGCGAAACACTGTGGAAAACATAAGGGAAATTGTTTTCCTTGTCGATTCACTTTCCTTGTTCTTTTCCTTCTCTAAATCCTCAAACCAAACAAAGCATCAAGCTGTAGGAAAGGAGAAAAGTAACTATTTCTAGGGTTCGAATTGTTTGAATTTAAGTCCTAGTAAGTTAGTTTAAAAGTTTTATGACTTGTTTTCAAAGCTCCACTATTTTTTCGAAATCAAGAAGATGGTGAAAACGGCTGGTGAGAAGTTGAACAATTGGACAAATGATAACACTGAGATTCCATGTGTACATCATCACTATGTGATGATGGCTGGTGGGAGAGAAGCAAAAGGATACGTAAAGCTGGGAAACTCATTATCAGTAAGCAAGGAAAGGTTCACATTAAAACCCAAATCAAATCTTACTGGATGTCGAGGATCTGCAAGCATGGGAAAAAGGCCTCTGACAATAAGTGACTGTCTTGCCTGCCATCAAATCAGGAAAAAAAGAAACAGATTGTGATTGTTAGTTTTGGTTGAAAATCAGCACACAGAAGAAACACATTATACATATATATAGATATAATCAAAGATTAACTTAACTTTGTTTTTTTTATTTGTGTGTGTGTGTGTGTGTGGGGGGGGGGGGGGGGGGGGGGGGGGGGGGGGGGGGGGGTTGTGTTAATAGGGGAAAAAGACACTTGTTAACATCAACTCGTGTTTTCCATCGACCAAATCAATCTCTCTCTCTCTCTCTCTCTCTCTCTCTCTATCTCTCTCTCTCTCTCTCCCGGCAAATTAGCCCTCATTTCACCAAGAGGCTTTTGCCCACTCATTTGATTGTTCCCCTGTAGTGCAGATTTGGGCTTTCGAGGAACCAAAACGGCAGTTGCCTACTCATTTGGCTCCTCCATTGGACACGCTCTTAATACTATTTGTGCGTGAGTATCAATCTCTCTCTCTCTCTCTCTCGGCTAATTAGCCCTCATTTCACCAAGAGGCTTTTGCCCACTCATTTGACTCTTCCCTGTAGTGCAGATTTGGCTTTCGAGGAACCAAAATGGCAGTTATGGAAGTTGCCTACTCATTTGGCTCCTCCACTGGAGATGCTCTTAATACTATTTGTGCGTGAGCTATTTACTGACTTTTATCAAACTTATATATGTACTACTATAATGGTATTAAAAGTTTGGTATGTTATATTATTTCCACTATTAATATTTTGTATGGGCTACGACAGCCAAATGCCGCCTTTTATTTATACGGGAAACAAACGCCATATCAGAGTTATTAGAATTGCAAGTAACACCCAAGGTCATTTTTTTTTGAAAAAAAAACAAACACCCAAGGTCATTTAGAAATGCCATTAGAGTGGTCACTGATACGTGCTTATTATCGCATTTCCTGCCTCATCACCAGATGTATGGAATAGGCACTAAATAGGAGAGAGTACATTTAAATAGCTTCAAATTTTATAAGGACTGTGTCAGCCTAATTTGATTGAAAGTTTCAATGAGAGAATAGTAAAAAAAAAAAAAAAAAAAAAAGGGTTAATTACATTTTACCCCCCTATGGTCAAAAAATTGCCACTTAAGTTACTTAACCCCCTAGTCGTTATGACTAAAGTGAAACAGTTGAAGTATTCCGTCAAAACTAACATATTAAAAATATTTTAACCCCCCGCGATTAGATCCATTTTCACGTTACCCCCCTATGGTTCAAAAGTTGACACTTAACCTCCCTTCAGTTGTGACTGAAACGAAGGGTGTATTTGTCATTTCACGTCAAAAGAAAAAAATTTAGATTTGCACTTAGTCACAAACCACAAGGGGTTAAGTGCCAACTTTTGAACACGAGGGGTGAATTGAAAATAGTGCTAACCACAGCGGAGTAAAAGGTATTTAACCCTAAAAAAAATTATCATTTCTTACAGTCCATTTTGTAGAATTGAATTAGGGCAAGATTAGGAGACAAATGATGTCTCCTGTATTTCATTATATGTAGAGAAGAATATATAATTACAATAGTACCCCTATGTCTAATACATAGGAGTAAGGAGAATAAAGTAAGAAATAAAAATAATAAAAACAAGTAAACTAACACTTCCCCTCAAGCTGATACAAAAATATCTCTCATTCCCAGCTTGCTAAGAGAAAAATGAAACGGTCTACTCTCAACTCCCTTCGTAATAATATCTGCAAGTTGATCCCCTATTTTCACAAATGGAGTACAGATTACCCACTACTGATATTCTCCTTGATGAAGTGTCTGTCAATCTCCACGTGTTTAGTCCGACCATGTTGCACTGGATTGTGGGCAATGTTGATTGAAGACTTCTTGTCACAATACAATCTCATAGAGTCACTAGGATCAAAACCTAAGTCTTTTAACAACTTAATCCACATAAGTTCGCATACACCTTGAGCCATGGCTCTGAACTCGGCCTTTGCACTAGACCTAGCTACCACGTTCTGCTTCTTACTCCACCATGTAACAATATTACCTCCCACAAATGTACAATAGCCTGAAGTGGACCTCCTGTTTGTCACAAATCCAGCCCAATCGGCATCTGTGTATGCTTCCACTCGAAGGTGGTCATGTTTAGCAAAAAATAAACCCTTTCCAGGAGCTGATTTCAAATATCTCAGAATCCTGAAGACAGCCTCCATATGAGATTCATGGGGAGCGTGCATGAACTGACTGACAACACTCACAGCAAAGGCGATATCAGGTCGAGTATGAGAAAGATAAATGAGTCTTCCCACTAACCTCTGATATCTACCTTTGTCTACATCTGCCCCACCTAAATCATCCCCAAGTTTCTGATTTGATTCAATCGGAGTGTCATATGCTCGACTTCCAAGCATTCCAGTTTCCTCCAATAAGTCAAGTACATATTTCCTTTGGGAAATAAAGATTCCATGCTTAGATCTAGCAACCTCAATCCCCAAAAAATATTTAAGAGTCCCCAAGTCTTTTATTTCAAACTCCTTGGACAAGTACTCTTTCAGCCTTTGTATTTCCTCCAGATCATCCCCAGTCAAGACAATGTCATCCACGTACATAATCAATGCAGTGGTCTTACCCTGTGATAAATGTTTAATAAACAAAGTGTGATCGGCTTGACTTTGTCTAAAACCAAACCTCAGCATAGCTTGAGTGAACCTCTCGAACGAGACTCTTTCAAGCCATATAATGATTTTTTGAGTCTGCATACCTTGCCGTCTATCTTAGAATCCTCGAAGCTAGGAGGAACATCCATATACACCTCCTTGTCTAAATCACCATGAAAAAATGCATTCTTCACATCAAACTGTTGAAGGGGCCACCCAAAGTTGGCAGCTAGTGACAGAAGGATCCTAACTGAGTTCATCTTTGCAACAGGAGCAAATGTCTCCTAATAATCAATTCCATAGGTCTGTGTAAAGCCCTTAGCAACAAGTTGAGCTTTGTACATTTCAATGGAGCCATCAGCCCTATGTTTCACCGTGTACACCCACTTGTACCCCACAGTTCTTTTACCCTCAGGTAACCTCGTTAATTCCCAAGTGTCATTCTTTCGAAGAGCTTTCATCTCTTCGATCATAGCATGCTTCCACTTGGGATCTGCAAGAGCATCCTGGACATTATTAGGAACAAACACACAAGTAATTTTCGAAAGAAAAGCTTTATAGGAGGGAGACAAGTGAGAATATGACACAAAATTTGAGATAGGATGTTGGGTACAAGCCCTAACACCCTTACGTACAGCAATAGGGACATCAAGAACAAAATCAGAGTTACCTTGGTCCTCAACACTTAAAGGAGATGTCAGTGGAAGAGTAGAAGAAGCGAGCGCTTTATTCTTGGACTTACTCCATGTGCCTCTAGAATAAACCATCAACTCCTTTTCTTTTAATGGAGTACAAGCGTCCTCTTTCTCCATATCCTTCGCAACCTCATTTTCTCCATATCCTTCGCAACCTCATTTTCTCCCTCAATTTTTCCTTTTTCCTTTACTTTCTCAGTGGTAATATCCATAACTACTTCCCCTGAAGACAAAGGGACAGATTCTTCTTCATACCATTGCTCCCCCTAAAGAGGTGACTCAAAAGTAAGCGAGAACTGAAAGTACGACTGAGATTCATGGAATGTAACATCCATGGAGATATACCATTTCCTCGAAGGAGGATGGTAACACTTATAACCTTTCTGCGTTGGAGAATAGTCCACAAAAACACAAGCACTCGAGGATCGAACTTCTCACGAGTAGGGGAATGATTGTGAACAAAGTACATACACCCCAAAAACATGCGGAGTTATAGAGAACAGAGGAGAAGTGTCTGACAGGACTTCAACTGGTGCCCTTTTGTTCAAACTCGAGTTGGAAGGCGATTAATAAGGTATGCCGCCATTAAAACAACATCACCCCAATAGGACTTGGGGCATTAACAGAAAACATAAACGATCTGGCAATATCGAGCAGATGACGATTCTTGCGCTCCGCCACCCCATTTTGCTGGGGTGTATCGGTGCAAGAAGTCTGATGAATGATCCCATGGGAGGAAAAAAAACTTAGCAAGACCCGAATCAATGTACTCACCCCCCTGATCAGATTTTAAAATTTTTAAGTTAGTCCCAAACTGAGTGCACACCATTTTATGAAATGCTTTGAAGATTGAGAAAACTTCCCTTTTTTCTTTCATCATATAAACCCAAGTGGTACGAGAATAGTCATCAATAAATGTAACAAACCATCTATGACATTTCAAAGAATTAAAACGAGAAGGACCCCAAACATCAGAATGAACTAAAGCAAACGGAACTGAAGTTTATTAAAACTAGGAGCAAAAGAAGCTCTATGATGTTTACTCAGTTCACAAGTGTCACAAAGGAAATCAGAAACATTTTTATTCAAGATTAATGAAGGAAACAAATGCTTTAGTAAATAAAAGGAAGGATGTCCTAAACGTCGATGCCAAAGATGTGTCTTCAGCTTTATTCTTAGAAACTATTGTGTGATGTGCTAACGGCCCTCCAACATCCAAGATATAAAGTCCACTCTCCTCTCTACCACTGCCAATCATCCTCCTCGTGGTAAGGTCCTAAAAAACACAATGAGAAGGGAAAAAAGTTACACTGCAGTGTAAGTCCTTAGTGATACGACTAATGGATAACAAATTATGGGAGAAATTGGGAATATGTAGTACAGATGACAGAGACAAGGATGAAGTGGCATGAATAGTACCCTTCCCGGAAATGGAGGAAAAAGTACCATCAGCAACACAAACCTTGTCTTTACCTAAACAAGGCTTGTACACAGAGAAAATATTAGAGCATCTAGACATGTGATCAGACGCACCAGAAACAATAATCTAGGGAAGAAGAAGAATGAGACAAGTGTGCCCTTGCGGATGTGACTAAGTTACCTAAATGAGCAAAAGAAGAGGAGGCACCTGTAGATGCAGTAGAAGCATATGTACGGCGAGCCATCAAGGAACGAAGAGCCTCCCCTACCTCTGAGGCAGTAAATAGTGCTGGGTCGGAAGTAAATGGGGTATGCTCAATAAGAGTCGGTGCTGTAGGATGTAATGCTGTGGTATGATGAGCACGATAATTACCTCCCTGCGAACCCACGACCCCCAGACTGTCCTGAACGACCCCTACTACCCCCAGACTGTCCAAGTAGGCGGCCGTGTAGTCTCCAACATGTCTCCCTGGTATGATAGGGTCGATTACAATAATCACAGAACTGCTTGGCTTTCTCAGACAACCCAGACTCATTAGAAGAAGTACGGCCTCTGGACTATTTGTTCCCATCTCTCTGGGGAACCGAAACGAGAGCAGATCTCTCGGTAGGAGTGGGTGGAAGCATAGCAGAATGTCGACTCTCCTCGTTCTGTATATATGCAAAGGCCTCCTGGAGAGAAGGCAAAGGATCCATCCCAAGTACACGGCTGCGAACAGGATCATACTCAGCATTAAGTCCCTCCAAAAACTTAAAGATCCTCTCTTCAGCAACAAGTTTATTATAGGCAACGGAATCGGTTGGAGAAACCGGCTTGTAGTCTAAGAGGTGATCAAGTCGTTTCCAGTTAGTGGTCAGAGATGTGAAATATTGCCGAACACTCATCTCTCCCTGTTCCGAGTGACCAATCGTCCGCCTTAACTCAAATATCTGTGCAGAATTTCCCTTCCGGGAGTAGGTGTTAGCCATGGTCTCCCAAATGTCTTGGGTAGTCGCCATGTCCAAAACACCCACAGCAATCTCTGGAATCATAGAATGACAAAGCCACGTCATGACAGTAGATTTTTCTATCTCCCACTTGTCATACGTAGCATCCTCAGTGCTAGGTGCCTTGATTCGTCCGTTAATATACCCCATCTTTCCTCTGCCCTTAAGAGACATGATCACAGACTCACACCAAGCTAGGTAGTTTTGTCCATTGAAGAGAGAAGTAGTAAGCTTGACGTTCGGGCTATCAGAAGGAGCAACGACAATAGTCTCTCTCCTAGGCTGCTGTGTATTCACATTGGATTTATCTTCATCCGACATCTTGAATCGACATGTAAAAAATCACCCGCAACAATCACAAAAAAGGGAATAGGAATCGGTACCAATGGTGATGGAGAGCTCAAGTATCTATCAAAGCACCATGCAAAGACTTCGGATCAGCCAAAGCTGATCAAGGGTCCATATAAGGACCAAAAAAACATGAAAACATGAAGATGCATTCGGAGAAGAAGCCTAAGAGAGTGTTAACCGTCGATCAAAACGAAGTAGTCGTAATGTATCAGCAAAGAAGAAGAGAAGCTAAGAAGGGGTAGCGAGGGTTTTGGTGAGCCGCCGATAGAATTAGGCTTGCATGTGACTATCGGCTAGGGAAGGAGGTGATGTATGGCTGTCGGCTGGATTGGGAAAGTCTTCTAGCAGTGTCGTCTAGACCAGGAGGACCATGGGTGGTGTTGCTGAGAAGTTGTTAGGTGGCTAAGTGGCTTGCGAAGGGGCTGGGCTTGGTCAGGGAGCTGCGGCGCAGGCCAGCTGGCCTTGAAGACTTGCAGCACAGGCCAGGGGGCCTGTATGGGCTGCTGCGAAGGTAGGGGTTAGGGTTGGTTGAGACGCAAGGCTGGTGGTGGTGTTCTTAGGTGGCCGGTGGTGGTGGAGATGGTGGGTAGTGGTGGAGAACCCTCTTAGGGTGTCTCTGATACCATGTAGAATTGAATTAGGGCAAGATTAGGAGACAAATGATGTCTCCTGTATTTTATTATATGTAGAAAAGAATATATAATTACAATAGTACCCCTATGTCTAATACATAGGATAAGGAGAATAAAGTAAGAAATAAAAATAATAAAAACAAGTAAACTAACACATTTGTAATAAATACAGTGAATATGAAGTGAAGAAAGAAGCTTCCTCTAGCCTCTACCACAAAAGTTGTTTGGGGAATATTAGGTTCTGTGGTTCATAAAAGAACCAGATCTACATTGTTTGCTGTTTGTGTCACTGCTTTTGGCCTCTTAGGAGTTCGTGCTTGACTTAAAAGTACCCCAAGAACAAGTTCATTTGGAAACCGACTTATACATGGTTTACTTAAAAACCAACTAATCCTAATTCAGGCATTCCCTATGTCTAATACATAGGATAAGTAGAATAAAGTAAGAAATAAAAATAATAAAAACAAGTAAACTAACACATTTGTCATAAATACAGTGAATATGAAGTGAAGAAAGAAGCTTCCTCTAGCCTCTACCACAAAAAGTTGTTTGGGGAATATTAGGTTCTGTGGTTCATAAAAGAATCGGATCTACATTGTTTGCTGTTTGTGTCACTGCTTTTGGCCTCTTAGGAGTTCGTGCTTGACTTAAAAGTACCCCAAGAACAAGTTCATTTGGAAACCGACTTATACATGGTTTACTTAAAAACCAACTAATCCTAATTCAGGCATTCCCAAACAGGTCTTAAATATGACAAAATAAACTTGCTCCATGAGCGGATGCATAAATCTAAATGCTACTCCCTCCGTCCCATTTTATGTGTCCATCTTTCCTTTTTGGGATGTCCCAAAATTGTTGTCCACTTTTCTAAATTAGTATATAAATTTTACTTAGTTTCCCCAACTACCCTTCCTTGCAATCAATACCAAAATAAAATAATAAAAAAAAGTGCAATGATTATGGGCAAATTGTGGAAAATAGGTGTAGATTCTTTTTGTCCCCTTAAATAGTTGGACTCCCCAAAATGGACACATAAAATGGGACGGAGGTAGTAGTAGAATACCTCAAAAGCACCAGTAAATGTCCAGTGGAGTTGATTCGTCTTGAGCCTAGGTATGACAACAGAGATCACGGGCATTGTAGGCCTATATTTTGCAATCAACCTGCATTTTGGTGAAATAAGTGATAAGTTTACTTAATACATAAATATGCATATTAACTTACTACATATCTAAAAGTATGCACACTATGTAGCATGGACACGTCAACTTGGGTGCAGTATCTATGCTGGACATCGACAGTCATTGGACATGTGAAAAATCGTTTCCTTATATTTTGTCTGCCAAACACGGTAGCAGACTTGGTACAGTCGCCTCTTATTGAAAACACACTTAAAATTTTGGGTATAAGTCTTAATATAGTAAAACCGGACATAAGTAATAGGTTTATTTTTGAATTTAGAACACGGGAGTTGACACAACATAGTATATTGTATGTTAAGTGGTATAAGTTTTTTCTTCGCCGTATTCTAGCAGTGTTAGTATCCTTTTTTTTAGGATTTGCATTATAGTGTCGTATCCGTGCCCCACGTCCGTATCTGTGCTCCATAGATAGCAAGCCCCTATATATATATATTACAAATGAGTAGAAATGGATGACAAAATAGATCCAAAAAAAAAAAGAAATGGATGGCAAAAGTTGCATCAAGCCCTCAAGATTATTGAAGTGTGGATCATCCAATTGCACAGGGGAAAAGAATTTGTCTGTCTCTGTTGGCTGTCCCACATCGCCCCGGTAGGCCCCCGTTTGTGCTGTTTATAAGTCCTGGGTAATCCTCCCCTCATAAGGCCTTTTTTTTAGGGTGAGTCAAGTCCATTAGGGTCTTCTGCTGTCTTTTTGTCCATATATAAGAAAAGTTGCAAGACAAAACCCAATCAACAATTGCATTTAAATATCTATATTTTTAATCAGAAAAGAGAAGGAAAACCTCGCAGCTCTTCCTGACGAAGTGAAGCAAATGATAACCGATGCCTTCACCGTGATGGCTGCACGTACCTAGAATATGCAAAAACAGTACGCATGGATAATATCAACATAACTTTTCTTAGGCACTGTTGACGGAACCAAAGCAAATTTATATCAGGAAGCACATTATGGTCAATTTAACTATGTGAATATTTATAGGGGTTTTAAAAGCTAATTACCGCAGACGAAGCAATAGATTCCAAGTGGGTCATTGGTTCCCCGACATATTTGACTGTCTTCTTAAAATACAAATCTTGATGGTAAACTTTCTCAGCCTGCACACAGTGTTCTGATTCATTAAGTCTGAGGTAAAGGATAAAATCAAACAATCAAGCCAATAGATGTAGAAAATCATGAAGTTTGTCTCAATATTTGAATATTTCAGCTTCCAGAAAAGATAAAATACGTTCCTTCTTAATAGAAATTCTGCTCACACCAGCAAACATAGGAACTGGAAGTCAGATACAAACATCAGGTGAGCCCAACACATCATGACCAACTAAAAAAATGAGGGAATAAACTTGGAAGGTGGAATTATGTGGAGAGAGAGAGAGAGAGAGAGAGAGAGCAAAGTCCAGAAAAGCAACCAAGGAGGTAAATTTTTTGTTGTTGCCAAGAGTAAGATAATCAGATCTTAATTGTCGTGGAATCTTAAGATCTCCCAAATTAAAACGAGAATGTATAATAAACTTCCAACAGACTAGCAGTAGGGCAATAAGTCAAGCCAAGTTACTCAGTCTAGGCTTGCACTTGTCTCACTAAGACATTGACCAATCTCATTTTGTTAGGCAAAGCCTGTTGCACAAGGTCAAGAAGAAAAAGCCAGCATTGAAAGACCTCTGATCCATATATGAGGCAAGCAGCTAATTTCCAATTTTCAGAGAGAGAGAGATTAAACTTTTCTCAAACATCAGAAATAGAGTTGCACAACTAAGAGAGGTCTAAACAAATCGACTCAACAGGAAAAAAACCACACAAGTAAGAGGGAGAAAATAGTAGACACATTACAGCGAGGAAAACCCTACCTCTGCACAAATTTTACCAACGATTGAAATGGTCTCAACAGGGTACAATCCTCGCAGGGTTTCTGCTCCTAGAATAATAGCATCAGTACCTGAAACAGATGCAAAATGACAGAGAAGATAAGTTACCTGATCCTTCATGTCATTATAGCTATGTTTACTAATGGTGATCCATTGATCAAGGCTCAAGGGGAAAAAATTATTATGGAAGCCACAGAATATATTCTTTCTAAACAGAAAGAATACTCCAGGATATCCGCCAACAAATGCCGGATTCAAGAATGGGGTCCACACTCCCTGAGGAACTCCCAGAACCCTTAAAAGACATGAAAACGTTTAGGTTCTCTCGTAATCCCCCTCAGCACAGCCAATTTTTCAATTGCCCCAACTTGAGCCTTCGCTTTCAACGACACCCCAATACTAAAGCATGATCTATCACTAAGTAACCATTACTTTTGTTGGGAAACACCTCATTTTTCTCTGTAATATTCACAGATATATTTCATTTTGGCCTCTCAATATGAAGATTTTCACAAAGTCATGCCTTTGTCGTCACCCTAGGTTGAAAACAAACCTCACAATCACTCTTCCTAATATACTCTCTTAAGCTCTTTCTCATTTCTCTTAAATTCAACAACAAATCTTTTTACACAAACTCTAGTTAATATGCGACTTGTTATATTTATTTAATTTTCCTCAATAAAAGATATTCATGACTTTTCTTACCTTGTACTTGTAATACTTGTGACTTCCATGTATACGTTTTCGTGAATTCTTTTTTGTTTTTCTTGCTTCTGTGTCCTAACCCAAGTAGCATAATGAACTAGTTTCCAAATAAGCACACTTTTCAAACTCTTAGTCAAGTCAACTTAAAACTAACAATAATAATTGACGTAGAATTACAATTAACAAACAAAGTTTTGGTTTTCCAAAGGTCAATCATAACATAATACAGAAGCCTTTTGAAAAAAGCACATGCATTATTATATGATGAAGTTTGGGGAATGTTAAGACCAAGAGGGTGGAACTAAATATATGTCAAACTTAGAGGACCAAATAAGACCCTCTTTCCTTCCCTTTTTCTTCCACTGGTGTACCTCAAAAAATTTTTTTTTAATGCTTCACCGTACTATTGTTATTAGCGTGCAATGATACCACTATGTAAATATTCATAATATTGATTGTATTGAGATAACAATAAGGTTACAAGAGAGGCCTAATATATAGGCAACAACTTAAAATGGAAAATACTAAAACGCCCATAGGGCTTACATAATCAATGACCTAAGCAATGACCTAAGCCCTAAATACTAAATAACTATTCTATCCTCTAACACTCCCCCTCAAACTAAAGGTGGTAATGGAAATTACAACAGAAAAACAACTCTCAACTCCATTGGAAAGCAAAACTTCAACTCCAGGGTTGGCACGAATAACTTTCGGCTTCACTGAATGTGCCGGCAACGCAACTTTCGGCTGAACGATGACCGTTGAACAACAACGATCCAAACCGAAACTTGTAGTAAATGAACAACGACAACCCAAACGATGGATTGTCAAACAACTCTCAACCATACATGGCCGGCAACGGAATTCACGAAGATAATCGGCAAGAGAACATTCTCAATCTCTCGAAGAAGATCAGCAAAGGACAAGATTCTCTCAACTTCACAAATGAAGAGGAGGCTAGAGTTTTCTCAATCTCACAATGATGATCGGCAAGGGAGAGGGTCTCTCAGTCTCATAAAGGAGATTGGCAACAAACACTACAAGTACTCTCAATCTTCTAAGAAGATTGGCATTGGAACACTTCTGCCTTGGATTGGGACGTCCCTTCACTACTTTTCCCCTCAAACTGAAGGTAGGAGGAAATACGAACACCGAAGTTTGGAAAGTGTAGAATTTTATAAGAGAGATGTTATTATACTGTTGATTTTATACTTACAAGACCTACTACCCTTTATATAGGGTGAGAATGAGAGAGAGAGAAGATAAGATCATATCTATTAGAGATCATATCTCCAAGATTATAATACAATTAGTTTAAATCAAATAATCAAATCTGGAAGATCTCTGGAATATTCTGGAATCTTGTTTTCATCAAATCTTGACTTGGTCCCACAAATCTTCATTCTTCCATATCTTCCAACACTCCCCCTCAAGTTGGCACACGAAATCTTGTTGAAGTGTCCAACTTGCACGCGAATATGGAAGACAATCTTATACCAAGCTATCCTCTCTAAAACTCCACCTTGTAGACTGTTGTACTGGCCCTTCTTAGGTAGTCTCTCGTCCACGTGCGAACCCTTCTTGGGTGGTCCACGTGTGGCTCCTCTTAGGTGGTCTCGTCATACAAACATCTAAAGCTCCAAGATCACATGGAGAAAGGTGAGATGTGCCCACGGAATAATCCATTGTGTGACACATAAATAGAGGTAGTTGTCTTGTCTTTAACACTCCCCCTCAAATTGAAGGGGGGCACACCAATCCGTGCGATGTAGCGGGTCCCTCTTCGGATGGTCTCATTGCCCGTGTGATATAGCAGGTCCCCCCTCCTCAAGGGCCCCTAATAGCTCCGAATAAATTAAATAGGTGCATTAAGATACGGAGGCTTCTTATTCCACAACAACGAAAGCACTTTTTCACTCTTTCATATACTAGGGGATTTCACTTGGAAAAGAACATTTTCCATACTAATGGATTCGAGTCCATAACCATGGGTTCCAATGCACGAGATCTTGTAGCACTTACCAATGAGGACCTATCGATTAGTACAATTAGATCCGCTGTCTCCTTATATTCTCCCCCTCAAACTGAAGGTGGGAGTCACAGTTCGAAGTAACGGCCGATACCGAGACGTATCGGCCGAGTTAACTCGGTATCGATAGGGGCCGATACGAGATATGCGCCGATTCATACTGAGTTAAAAAAAAATTTTGACACGTGATACGTATCGGCCGAAACGACCGAAACGACCGAGTTTCGTACATCTCGGCAACCGTTTCGCGAGATGTTTCGCGATACACCCGATACGTGAGAGACGACAAAATAAAAAGGGAAGAAAAGTTCAAAAAGCTACTGGAAACGTACCAAATCTCACATGCATATGTCGGTTTGGCTCTCTCTCTTGAACCTCCTCTCAGATCTACTCGTTTTTTGGGTCAAAAGACTCAAAACTCTCTTGAATCTTCATCCCAAAGCTGCGATCTGACCTCCACTGCGTCTTCATCTCGATCTCGATCTCTCTCCAAGTCTGCGTCTTCGATCTCACACTGTCCAAGGCTGCGGCTTCTTCGATCTCGCCAAATCTGCGTCGCCGTCGCCATCTCCATCGCAGGTCGCCATCTCCATCGCAGGTAAGGAGATTTTATTTTTGAGTCGTGAGATGTGTCGATCTGTGTGAAGGGGTTTTTGTAGTGTTAAAAGTTGGGAGTCTATTGTGTGTGGCTGCTGTGGCATGTGTTTGTGTGTTATGGGTTTGATCATTTGATTTTTGTGTGTTAAGTGTAATTTTTTAGAATTTCATCAATTACATGGTAGGGTTAATAGTAAAGGGTGGGTTATTTTAGTCACAATTTTTGTTAAACCCTAGTGTATTAATTTTTGTTTATTTATATATATTTATAAAAAAAAATGTTACTGTTGACCCTAACCATGTATTAATTATAGAATCTAGTGTAATAATTTTTGTTTATATATATATTTATAAAAAAAAATGTTATTGTTGACCCTAACCATGTATTAATTATAGAATCTAGTGTAATAATTTTGTTTATATATATATATATTTATAAAAAAAAAATGTTATTGTTGACCCTAACCATGTATTAATTATAGAATCTAGTGCATTAATTTTTGTTTATTTATATATATTTATAAAAAAAAATGTTATTGTTGACCCTAACCATGTATTAATTATAGAACCTAGTGTAATAATTTTTGTTTATATATATATTTATAAAAAAAAAATGTTATTGTTGACCCTAACCATGTATTAATTATAGAATCTAGTGTAATAATTTTGTTTATATATATATATATTTATAAAAAAAAATGTTATTGTTGACCCTAACCATGTATTAATTATAGAATCTAGTGTATTAATTGTTGTTTATTTATATATATTTATAAAAAAAAATGTTTAATTAGTTGTATCTTGTATTTGTATATGTAACAAATTTTTTTATTTATACATATTTATAAATAAATGTTTATTTTAGTTGTATGCGTATTAATTTTTGTTTTTATTTATAAAAAAATGTTTATATTTGGTCAAAAAAGTGTGTGTATTAATTTTATTTTATTTAAAAAAAATGTTTATTTAGTTGTATGTGCATTAATGTGTATGTGTCCTTCACCTTGTTTATTTATTTATTTGTATTTTCTAGAATGCCTCCAAAGAAAGACATTGGTTGGGATCATGCAACACCTGTTGGGGGTAATAAAAGGATCGTCATGTGCAATTATTGTGGCAAGATTGTGCATGGCGGTATAACGAGATTGAAGCAGCATGTTGCTAGAATATCGGAACAAGTTGACAAATGTCCTAAAGTTTCAGAAGAAATATCAAAATTCGTGAGACAGCATCTTAATGAATCAGCAAACGCTAGGGATTTGGAGAAGAGAAAAAAGGCACAACTCATAGAAAGTCTCCGAGATGATAGCTTGTATGAAGGAGGGGATAATATTGAGGATGTGGATGAGTACGGCGACGATGACACTGAAGGAATGTCGCGGCTAGAACGAAGACAATTAAAAAATGCAATGAAAGAGAGTAGGCATATGGCAACTATGGACGAGGATAGACGTAGACGGTCTGTTTCTGAAAGATGACGTTTCGCTAACGTGTCCCAGTTTGAGAGTGGATCACATGTTGCTTCTGGCTCCAAACGTCCAACACCATCTCAAAGGAGTTTCAGCGTGAGGGAGAATGTTGAGATGCCTGCCTCAGGTGGAGACCCTTTTATGTTTAGGCCGAAGACAGGATTTCAAAAAAAAGTGAAGGACATGTTCAACAAACAAAATGCGAAGAAAGTAGGGAAAGCTATTTCTAAGTTTTTCCTTTTCAGTGGAATCGCATTTAATGCAGCTGACAGTGGCCCATACTACCAGACGATGATAGATACTATTGCAGATGCTGGACCTGGAATTAAGGGACCCTCTGGTTACCAGATCAGTAATTCATATTTGGATGAAGAGGTGAAAGAGCTAGAGATGTACATTGGCCAGTTGAAACAAAAGTGGCCAGATTATGGTTGCACAATAATGTGTGATGGGTGGAGCTCTAAAACCAATATACCTATAATTAACTTTATGATCTATTGTGATAGGAATATGATATACCATACATCGGTCGATACTACAAACCAATCAAAAACTGCCGCATACATTTTCTCACTAATGGATAAAGTTGTGGAAGAGGTTGGTGAGTCGAATGTCGTGCAAGTAGTGACGGATAATGAACCAAATTTTAAAGCGGCAGGGAGATTATTGATGGAGAAGAGGCACCATCTTTTTTGGACTCCTTGTGCAGCGCATTGTATCGACCTCATGCTAGAAGACATTGGTAACATAAAGATTGTGAAGGCTACTATTGACAAAGCAAAGAAAATAACAAGTTTTATTTATAATAGCCAAAAAGTGGTGAATCTTATGAGAACATATACACAAGGCAGAGATTTGTTGAGGCCGGGAATAACTAGATTTGCCACCCAATTCATCGCGATAGAGAGCCTTATACGTTATCAATCTGAATTGAAAAGGATGTGCACATCCAGTGAATGGGGTGAATTTAATCGTGAAAAGAGTAGAAGAAGTATTTCTGCAGCAGTGTCTGATCTCATTTTGACTGATCGATTTTGGAAGAATGCAATATTAGTAACATCCATTATGGAGCCGCTTGTTAGGGTTCTAAAAATCGTTGACCAAGACAAGAAGCCGACAATGTCTATCATCTACGAGGCAATGGATAGAGCTAAATTCGCAATAAAGGCATCAGTCAAAAAAGATTATCAGAAGTATTGGGATGTCATTGACTATCGGTGGGAGAGTCAATTACATAGACACCTTCATGCAGCAACATATTTTCTAAACCCTGCATTTCAGTATTCCCATAATTTTTCTAATCACCCGGAGGTACGACTTGGCTTAAAGGAAGTAATTAAGAGATTAGAGCCAGACGTAGAAAACCAAGCGAAGGCGATTAGTGAGGTATGAAATTAGAAATTGATTGATTGCTTGTTAAATATAAATGATAAGTCCAACTAATAAAATTTAATTTGTAGATCAAAAACTACGCGGATGCAAGAGGAGAGTTTGGCCAACCACTGACAAAGAAGGCTATAACAACATCTCTCCCAGGTTATTGTTATAATTTCTAGCATTAACTTGATGATTAAATTGAATGATCTATTTATTTTTTAATTTCATTATTGTAGCTGAATGGTGGTATCACTATGGTGAGGAAGCTCCACATCTTAGGCGAATTGCGATTAAAGTCCTCAGCCAAACATGCTCTTCATCAGGGTGTGAAAGAAATTGGAGCACCTGGTCACTAATTCACACCAAACTCCGCAATCGCTTGGCAATGAATAAATTGCATAAACTAGTTTTTGTGCACTATATTTTGCGGTTGCGAGTTAGAAACATCATGTACACGAAACAGGATGAGGATTATTATAATCCAATTGATCTGAATAATATTTTTGAAGATGATGATATTTTAGGTGATTGGATTAGGGAGAAAGAGGCACCTGTTCTTGGGGATGATTTGTCCTGGTTGAATGAAGGAAATCAAAATAGTGATGAAGGTCAAAGAGGAGGAGCTGAAGAAGAGGAGGAAGATAATACTCCTATTCCTTCAAGGTCGAAGCAATCTACACTCAACAAAAAAGGGAAGGGCATTGCACAGAGAAGTCAATCAATTTTTCCTAGTTCTAGTTCTAGTAGTGATGATGATGATGATGATGATGGTGATGATGATGATGACGACGATGACAACGACGATGGTGGTGGTAATGATGATAATGACATCGAAAGAAGAGGTGGTGGTGATTATGGCGGCGACAGTGGTGGTAGTGGTGGCCATTCTAGCTTACCCCATGGCATGTCATGGGCAGAGGGAAATAGTCAATATTATGCCACACAAGACACAGACCATGGATATAGGCCAGGAATAGATGCACAGCGTCAACATTTGGCTAGGTTGACTGAGATTTCTAGTGGTGATGATTATTCTAGTGGGTACAGTGCTGGTGGTTTAGGTATTGATGATCAGTTGCGTACTATGGGGATAGGATATCAGGATTATGGAGGATATGGAGGACATGGGGGATATGGTCAGCCGTATCATACGATAGGACATGGATATGGTCCTCATGGCGATCCTGGATATTCAAGCAGTAGCACGGGGAGTAGGGGACACCTACCACCAGTACGACAACTTGAGAGATCTACTAGTACTAGCAGTGGTGGGTATTATGATCGTGCTCCTAGGAGGTATCGGGATACATCAGCTAGCACTGCCACAGGTGATGGAGGAGGATATAGTGGCTATGATTTGGGTCGTAATTATGATGGATCATCCAGTAGTAGCGTTGAGTATCGAGGATTTGGATTTTATCAAGGTACAAATCCTGTCAATCCTTCTCAACCCCAAAACCCAGATTATGGATCATCAAGCCAGTCGTCTCAACCTGCACCTTCAGAGTATGGTTCAATTTTATTTGGAGGCCTTCAGTTTCCATATCCATATAATGCCTTCAACAATCAAGGGAATAATGATGAGGATTTCGAGCCCCCACGACACTCCTTCTGGCACTAATTTTTCTATTGTATGTTACAAAGTTGTATTTTTATTATCATGTTATTATAATGTGTGTATTATGTAGCACTATTGAACAACTTTTATCCATTTATGTGTGTAAAGCTATCAAACACTAGATCGGCAGCGTGTCAATTGAATAATTTGTGATTATATGATTGGTACATTGTGTATTGTGATAATCTATCAGGCCAATTTTGCTATTCTGATGATTTTAAAATTTTTGGTTATTTTTTCATATTTTTTTGAGCCTTAAATCTAGTGTATCGTTGCGTATCGCCCGATACCAGGCCGCGACGCGGCGCCCGCGTCGTCACACCGGTCGCCGATACCGCGACCGATACCGCGACCTCGAACCATGGGAGTGAATACGAACACTGAAGTTTGGAAGACTAAAGAAACAAAACCCCATTAAAACCCAAAGCCAAACATGGCTTTAAAAAAAAAAATTGGAAGGTAAGCTAACAAGGTTAATTTTTTTCCATAATTTCTGAAAAATTTAGGGCTATTCTGTAATTTTCAGAAATTTATGGGACAATTCTGTAAATTCAAGAAACTTTAGGGCTAATTGAAAATTAAGAAAATATTGGGGTTGATTTGCAATTTCAAAAAATATTGGAAGTACGAGATGGATCTGGAAATATGAGAATTTTGGGTACATTTGTTGTCATTCTTGTCTGATATTATAGTGTTTGAAGTCACCAAATCCCCATTGCAACCCAACGAAGGACAGGCTCCATAAAAACTGCCTCATACAGTGCAAGAACATAGCAATACGCAACCCAAGGCCTGGGCGTCACACATGGCTGAGCAAAATCATCCACTTTGATATTACACAAACACATAATCCAAGACACGTGTCACTAAAATAAAAAAACAGATGCATGATAGCAGCGAAACACCTGATCATACTCCACCGTCTTTACCTTTAGAAGCACCATTAACAACATCGAAGAACCAGTTCTTCAAATCACCAACAGGAACAGTTTCTCTTTTCTCTCTCTCTACCACTATTCTCTGTCTCTAACAAGAACAAAACAGAGTCAATGAGACTCCCCTTTTTTTGTGGAAAACCTTTCAACCTCAAATTTGGGTTGAAGAAGGATAAAACAAATGGATAACAAGAAGGAAAAAAAATCCGGCAAAAGTTATGTCCGGCGGAGCGGCAAGGTCGCCGCCTACCGGCGAAGTGGAAGACTAGAAAAAATCACCAGAATCCTATAACTTGGCTCTGATACCATGTAGAATTTTATAAGAGAGATATTATTATATTGTTGATTTTATACTTACAAAACCTACTACCCTTTATATAGGGTGAGAATGAGAGAGAGAGAAGATAAGATCATATCTATTAGAGATCATATCTCCAAGATTATAATACAATCAGTTTAAATCAAATAATCAAATCTGGAAGATCTCTGGAATATTCTGGAATCTTGTTTCATCAAATCTTGACTTGGTCCCCAAATCTGTTAAGTTTGACAACATAGATTATTCCAAAAGCTTAGGGTTGACCAATAAGTCACACCCTTATATATTATTCAAGAATAAGAAGAAAAAATAATTACAACCTAGTCCTTTTAATTCTAATAATATAAAACAAAGTAACATATCTAACACTCCCCCTCAAGCTGGTGCGAAGATATCTCTCAATCCCAGCTTGTCAAGCATATCACGAAACTGTCTAACCCCAACCCCTTTAGTAAGAACATCAGCAAGTTGATCACTACTTTTCACAAAAGGAGTGCAAATTGTTCCATTGTTGAGGTTTTCTTTAATGAAGTGCCTGACAATCTCAATATGTTTAGTCCTATCATGCTGGAACGGGTTGTGTGCAATACTAATTGCAGATTTACTATCACAATGCAACTTCATTGAATCCTCATGCCCGATCTTCAAATCCCTCAATAGTAATTTGATCTATGGAAGTTCACACACACCTTGAGCCATTGCTCTAAATTCAGCCTCTGCACTAGACCTTGCCACAACATTCTGTTTTTTGCTTTTTCACGTAACAAGGTTACCTCCCACAAATGTGCAATACCCTGAAGTGGACCTTCTGTCGGTCACTGAGCCAGCCCAATCAGCGACTGTGTATGCTTTTATTCTGAAATGCTCATGCTTACCAAAGAATAAGCCCTTACCAGGAGCAGACTTAAGATATCTCAAGATCCTGTAAACCGCATCCATATGTGTCTCATAAGGAGCATGCATGAATTGACTTACTACACTTACAGCAAATGTAATATCAGGACGAGTATGAGAAAGATAGATAAACTTCCCTACAAGTCTCTGATATCTCCCCCTGTCTACCATTTTCCCACCTTTTTCATCACTCAAATTTCTGGTTTGGTTCTACAGGAGTATTACATGCTCTACTTCCAAGCATTCCGGTTTCACTCAAGAGATCCAAGACATACTTTCTTTGAGAGATGAAGATTCCATGCTTAGACCTGGCCACTTCAACACCCAGAAAGTATTTAAGCTCCCCTAGATCTTTATTTCAAACTCCCTTGCATTGTACTCCTTTAGTCGTTGCATTTCCTCCAAGTCATCACCTGTGAGAACAATGTCATTCACGTACACAATAAGTGCAGTAGTCTTACCTTGCAAAGAGTGCTTGATGAACAAGGTATGATCAGCTTGGCTTTGTTTGAACCTGTATCTACACATAGCATCAGTAAATCTCTCAAACCATGCTCTTGGGGACTGTTTGAGGTCATACAATGACTTCTTGAGCCTACACACCTTACCTTCTGTCTCTGGCCCGTCAAATCCAAGAGGGATTTCCATGTACACCTCTTCTTCCAAATTACCATGTAAGAATGCGTTCTTCACATCGAATTGGTGAAGTGGCCAATCACAGTTGGCTGCAATAGATAAAAGGATCCTGATAGAGTTCATCTTAGCAACTGGAGCAAAGGTCTCCTGATAGTCCACTCCATAGGATTGAGTGAAACCCTTAGCAACCAGACGGACTTTAAACCTTTTAATTGTACCATCTGCTCTGTGCTTCACTGCATACACCCACTTGCACCCCACTGTTCTTTTGCCCATAGGTAACTTAGTCAGCTCCCAAGTGCCATTCTTATGGAGAGCTTTCATCTCTTCATCCATGGCATGTCTCCACTTGGGATCACCGAGAGCATCCTGAACATGATTAGGAATAGACACAGAGGCAATATTTGAAAGATAGGAATGATAAGTAGGAGACAAGTGAGAATAAGACACAAAGTTAGATATAGGATGTTGAGTGCAAGATCTAACACCCTTTCTAACAGCAATAGGAACATCGAGATCATCAGACTCTAGGGAAATAAAGTTATCAGTGTTACCTGGAGAATTATCAGAGACATCACCAGTTGGAGAAGATGACAGTAGAGAAATAGGAGTATTGGCCCCTGCCTCTTTGTTTTTTTCCTTACTCCACGTACCTCTAGAGTACACTAACACTTCTTTCGGTTTAGAGGTTACTTGCTCTGTCTCTCCTTCACACACCTCATTCTGCCTAGGAGTTATGGGTTCCACCTCCACTTTCTCCTATCTCTATTCCTTTCAGTTGGGTTTCCAGGATTAAAAAAGTAGGAATTTCAGGTAAGACTGATCCCAGAACCTCTTCATGACTAGTCTCCCCCTGAAGAGATATTCTGGGATTGGCAAAGAAAGGTACAGATTCTTGGAAAGTAACATCCATAGAGACATACCACTTCCGACTATCAGGGTTATAACACTTGTATCCCTTTTGAGTAGGAAAGTATCCTAGAAAAATACATTTAATGGCTCTAGGGTCAAGTTTACCCCTGGTAGGAGAGTGGTAACAAAACACACACAACCAAAGACACGAGGAGTGATAGACAAACTAGAAATGGACGAGATAGAAGATCAATAGGAGCCTTTTTATCGAGGACTTGGGTAGGAAGACGATTAATAAGATACGCCGCTGTTAAGACGGTGTCACCCCAGTATGATTTTGGAGCATTAGCAGTGAACATCAAGGAACGGGCAACATCTAGCAAATGACGATTTTTTCGTTCAGCAACTCCGTTTTGTTGCGGAGTATCAGTGCAAGAAGTTTGATGTAAAATGCTTGTTGAAGTAAAAAATTCACCTACACCCGAGTCAATATACTCACCCCCTTGATCGGAACGTAAAATTTTTATACCTGTCCCAAATTAGTTAAAACCATTGGATAGAAAGATTTGAAGATAGAAAACACTTCACTATTTTCTTTCATCAAATAAAGCCATGTAGTGCGTGAATAATCATCAATAAAAATAACAAACCAACGATGACCTTTAAGAGAATTAATACGAGAAGGACCCCACACATCAGAATGCACCAAGGAAAAAGGAGTTAAAACTTTTATTAACGCTTGGAGCAAAAGATGTCCGATGGTGTTTCCCAAGTTCACAAGGTTCACAAAAAAACTCAGAAACAGGTTTATTGACTAAAGAAGGAAACATAGGCTTAAGTAAATGAAAAGACGGGTGTCCTAATCTCCTATGTAATAACCAAATGTCTTCAGACTTATTCTCAGTAACTGATGTGTGATGAGCTCCTTTGCTTCCTACATCTAGAAGGTAAAGGCCATTCTCCTCTCTACCACTGCCAATCGTCCTCTTTGTGGTAATGTCCTGAAAGACACAATGAGAAGGGAAAAAGGTTACACTGCAATTTAAATCACGAGTTGTACGACTAATAGATAAAATATTAGAAGTAAAACTGGGAACATGTAGGACCGATGATAGAGGCAATGAGGGAGTGGCGTGGATCACACCTTTCCCTGTAACAGAAGAAAAAGTGCCGTATGCAATGCGAACTTTATCTTCACCTGAATGAGGAGTATATACAGAAAACAAATCGGAGGAAATAGACATATGATCTGAAGCTCCTGAGTCAATAATCCACGGGAAAGACAAATGGGATAAACATGCACGGGCAGAAGTGACTAAGTTACCTGTCTGTGCAAATGAAGAGGAGGCACCTGTAGGTGTGGATCCAGAGGTAGAGGCAGAGGCAGCAGAAGAACGGCGAGTCATTAGGCTCAGGAGAGCCTCTTCCACCTCAGAGGTAGTGAACATAGGTAGAAGAACAGCGGGAAGAGACTGATCAATCGGAGTAGGAGCTATAAGAGCAACAGCCGTAGTATGATTAGCATGGGCATTGCGGCCATTAAATCTTCCTCCACGACCCCTAGACGAGCTAGAACGACCCCCTCGACCCCTTTGTGGATAACCATGAAGCTTATAACATGTCTCCCTTGTGTGGTATTTGGTATTGCAATAATCACAAAATTGCTTAGACTTTTCTGAAGAACCAGACTCACTAGCGGTGTCACGACCACGGTTCCATTCCTTCTGAGGAATTGAAGAGAGAGCAGATCGCTCTGTAGAAGTAGGTGGAAGCATAACAGATTGACGACTTTCCTCGTTCTGGACATAAGCAAAGGCCTCTTGAAGAGAAGGTAGTGGGTTCATTCCCAGAACTCGACTGCGAACTAGATCCAAATCAGAGTGAAGTCCCTCTAGGAACTTAAAAATCCTCTCCTCGGTAATAAGTTTATCATAGGCCACAGAATCAGCAAGACAAACTGGCATGTAAACCATCTGGTGGTCCAAACGTTTCCAACTGGTGGATAGAGATGTGAAATACTGCAGAACACTCTTCTCCCCCTGTTCAGATCTACCAATCGACCTCCGTAACTCAAAAATCTGCACAGAATGCCCTTGCGCGAATAAGTGTTGGCCATGGTCTCCCAAATATCTTGGGCAGTCGCCATGTCCAAAAAAACCTTCAGCAATCTCAGGAATCATAGAGTGGCAAAGCCACGTCATGACAGTGAAGTTCTCCGTCTCCCACTTGTCATAAGAGGCATCCTCGGTGGTAGGTGCTTTAATTTTGCCGTTGATATACCCCATCTTCCCCCTGCCTTTGAGAGACATAATCACAGATCCGGACCATGCTAGGTAGTTTTGGCCATTGAAAAGTGATGTAGTAAGTTTAACATTCGGGCTATCGGCGGAAGCAACAATAACACGTTCATCCGAAAGCAACTGTGTATTCACGTTGGACTTGGCTGGATCCGTCATCGTGAATCAACAAAAAAAAAATGATACCCGCAACGGAAAAACTAAAAAAAGGCAATAGAAACAGGGGCCAACGGATACGAAGCACACCAACAAAAATCAAGCCACCATGTAGGATGCCAGCAAAGCAATCACTGATCAATGGGCCATAGAAGGACCCAAAAAAAACGAGAGAAAGAAACTTCAATCAAAATAGGAGTGGTTGATGACTATATGAAAGTGGAAAAAAAAAAAAAATGCAATGAACAGTAGCGATGAACAGTGCCGATGAACAGTAGCGGTGAACAGTGTCGTGAACAGTGCTGTGAACAGTATCGTGAATAGTGCTCAGGTCATATTGGTGGTGGTGGTGGGTTGGCGCAGGTGGTGGTGAGGGTTAGGGTTGGGGTGGCTCTGATACCATGTTAAGTTTGACAACAGAGATTAATCCAAAAGCTTAGGGATGACGAATAAGTCACACCCTTATATATTATTCAAGAATAAGAAGAAAAAATAATTACAGCCTAGTCCTTTTAATTCTAATAATATAAAACAAAGTACCATATCTAACAAAATCTTCATTCTTCCATATCTTCCAACAGAAAGAAAGCCAAACAAGCTTTAAAGGACAGAACTTTGGACTCCATGAATAACGTAACCACAAACAAACCAGATTTGAAACAAAAAACAAAGCCGGAGACTGATCAGGAACCAGATCTGGGCAATGAATAGTGCTGCGTGAATAGTAACTCCAAAGAACAGTAACTTTGATGAATAGTGTTGCGATGAACAGCGCACGATAAACAATAACTTCGCGTTGAAACTCTCGACCCAACTTAGGTCGGCTAGGGTTTTTTCCTTTATTTTTCTTTTCTAGGTCAGATCGACTAGGGGTGTTCGCGATCAGTTTTTTTCGGTTTTTTAGTGACTTTAAAACCGACCAAAAACCAACCAATCAGGTTCGGTAGGTCGGTTTTAGGCGGTGTCGATCGGTTTTCGGTCGGTTTTAGCTTATGCATTACTTTGAAAAACCGACTAATCGGTGTTTGGTCGGTTTGGTTTCGGTCGGTTTTCGGTTTTCTTGAACACCCCTAAGATCGACCCGCTCTGATACCATGTAAATAATCATAATATTGATTGTATTGAGATAACGATAAGGTTACAAGAGAGGCCTAATATATAGGCAACAACTTAAAATGGAAAATACTAAAACGCCCATAGGGCTTACATAATCAATGACCTAAACAATGAACTAAGCCCTAAATACTAAATGACTATTCTATCCTCTAACACACCATACCATTGTCCAGGCCGCCGCCATTTAAACGTTATTTGATTGCAAGTAACTATGCAGATCTGAAGGGATTAGTCTCAACTCAACTCTATGTTACCTAGACTCGGGTATGGGTGTCGGGTACATACTCGGGTACGGGTATCTGGTACGTCTAGTTTTCAAGATTTTACACTATTTTGAAGGGTCGGAGAGAGAAGTACCCTTATCCGGGTGTCGTGTCGGGTACGGGTACTCCATGCATTATGAGGGTCCGGGTAACATAGACTCAAATAGGTGGCCAAAAAACGGTGAAAATGGTAAAAAAATATGAGAAAATGGTCAAAAATATGATAAAATGAGCTGCTTTCAGTCTAATACTTAGGAGGGTTTGTATTTGTCATCGGCCTTGTGGCCAATATTAACCGTATTATCATCGGCATTACAATTGACTAATAATACGATGTTTGATCTACATAGAAATTTTCTCCTACTCTTGTGATGTTTACAAAACATGCTTTTTCCTCTCTTTTCTTTCAGTAATAAAGTGCCTTATTAGATTCTTTTAGTCAAACTTACTTTTTCTTTTTCTTTTTTGTCATTGAATCTGCCTTTTCCACAATAGTTAAAGCAAAATATTTAATATGAAAATACCATCCAATACAGCATTCGCAACATCAGTTGCCTCAGCTCGAGTGGGTCTTAAGTTGTCGGTCATACTGTCCACAACACGTGTAACCACTGCAGGCTTCCCAGCCATGTTGCACTTGTAAACAGCTGCCTTTTGAAACAAAAATACCTGAAATCATTGAGGACATTTCCAGAGTAGTTAAAATTTAGTCAGGAATCTTTCACTTACAGTACATACACAAAGAAGTGTAACACAAGCATGCACCCACCAAAAATGTGCGAAAAGAAAAAGTGAAGCTGTTATCGGCATTGCTATCAAGAATCAATACATGCTCCCCACGATTGCAGGCAGTGTCTATAGTCTTTTGCTCCACAGGCATGTTATCTGGACCTGGGGCTCATTTGGATTGGCTGTGGTTTTTGGGTTTAGGCAGAAACAGAAGCCCTCATAATAATGGCACGATGGGAATTAGGGAAAAATTCATCAAAACCGCAATCTGATTCCTGCATCACGATGTTTGGGCAGAAGCACCTAAGGACCTGCCTCTGCCAAAACGTGATCTTGGAGCTCTAAAGTGCTTCCTAAAATTAGTCTAAACAGACCAGAATATGCATTTTAATAAGCACACTTTTAAATGTGCATTTAAGAAAAGTTTTCGAGTTCAGCACGTTTAGAAAGTTGACCTTCTCCGGCGGGAGATCTATCCCCAGATTTCCACGAGAAATGATGACACCATCTGCTTCTTGTAGGATCTCATCAAAATGAATCAAGCCCTACAAAAGAATCATCGAAAAATTAAATTTACATTCACCTTTAGACTCAAGCTAGCTGCTGAAATTGAAATACTTAGGAAAAACCTAATAATCTGGCATCTCACCTCTACATTTTCAATCTTCGCAAATATCTGAGTCTGATTCAGGTCTCCCAATTTGGAAAGAAACTCACGAGCCTGCGTGCTAGAAAGAACAGCCATCAATGAAGTGGGAAACAAGGAAGCTACAAAAGGTTGGTAAAACCTGACCTACAGTATGCATGTAGTGTGACTAGGAAAGAAGAAGTATGGAGATTAAGAGCCCATTTGGGTAATCTTTTAAACAATCACTGTGGAATAAGAGATTTTTTGAAAAGCTACAAATGGAGCTTTTTAAGAAAGTAGTCTAGAATTACTTAATAAGAGTGCATCCTTATAAAGAATTACTTAATAAGTGATTGTTGACCCTGAAAAGCTATTCCAAACGGGCTCTCAGAAAGAAGGGGATTGGACTAAAGAAATGGATTCTCATAACAAGGAAAAAGTAGATGAGATATCAAGTAGGAACTGTCCATACGCAGCGAACATCTTCTGCATGTCGGGTGTATGACAATGAGAGGAAGTCTATTTTGTTTCTAACGCCCCAAGTGGCCATAACCTGAAATTGATCAGTAAAATATCATTTAACCAGTCAATAAAGAAAACTCAAGTGAGGGGGAAATCTCCTAGAAGGACGATTTTACAAATTCATGAATATAGTTGTTGCCAAACATAAATTACCACCATAAATATGCCTCAGCTATGTAGAAGTAGAACGGATATGAAATATAAAAGAATTCAAATAATCTTTTGTTGAGATATGCTATTGACTCAGCATTGAATCGATATCTTAGAGTTGTTAGCTGCCCCTAATTTATAGGGATTTGATTTTATCTGTACATATTTGATTTTATCTGTACAATATTTGATTTTATCAGTACATGTGTATTTTTATTTTATTTCCTAGATTAGTTTATTCGATCCTTTTTTCTAGGCTTTCAGTTAGGTCTGTACACCTATATATATTTCAAATAATGAATAAGAATAATAGATTGCTCCAATATTTTATCTTTTATGGTATCAAAGCCAGGTTCTTGTCGATCTCCATGACAGAACAAAATCTGAACACCAGTTCTACTGGTGACTCTACTCAGAATTTCACTGTTACTTCTCATAAGTTAAATGGGGGTAACTTTCTTCAATGGTCTCAGTCCGTCAAGCTCTTCGTCCAAGGAAAGGGCAAGTTTGGGTATCTCTCTGGATCTGCAGTGAAGCCTGAAGATGAAGGTGAAAGCTATGACAGGTGGGAGGCTGAGAACTCAATGGTTATGTCCTGGCTGGTGAATTCAATGGAGCCAGATGTTGGTCGGACCTATCTCTTTCTCCCAACCGCGAATGAGATCTGGGAGGCTGTGAAGGAGACCTACTCGGACTTTGGGAATGCAGGGCAGCTTTTTGAGATCAAGACTCAATTAAGGAAGGCCAAACAAGGAGAGAAGAGTGTAACTCAATACTACACTGACCTCAAAACTCTATGGCAAGAGTTTGATCTGTTCTGTGATTACAAGTGGAACTGTGCAAAGGACAGTGCCTTATTTAAGAAAACCGTCGAGAAAGAGAGGGTATTCGATTTCCTGGTAGGTCTAAACAAGGACTTGGATGAGGTGCGAGGACGGATACTTGGTCGAGATCCACTCCCAAGTACTCGTGAGGTGTTTGCTGAAGTGCGCAGAGAGGAAAGTCGTCGACAGGTGATGCTCGGCCATGAGTCAACCCTTCCTGCAGTAGAGACCTCAGCCTTGATGACCACTAAGCCAGATCAGTCCACTCAGAGGTATCCTAAGCGCTCAGAACGACCAGTCTGCGAATTCTGTCATAAACTCGGGCACATCAAAGCTAAATGTTGGAAGCTACATGGAAAGCCTGCAGATTTCACTCCAGCCAACAAATTCTCTCGTGACAACAAAGGAGGCTTCCAAGTCTCATATGAAGAACCTGCAGCATCTCAATCATCCAGTGACAATTCTTTCTTCAATAAGGAAAACCTAGAACAATTGTATCGTTTATGGATTTCACATCAGTCTGCTAACACCACACCCAATCCATCATCTTCCCTAGCACAAAAAGGTACTCATGCAGCAGTTTTTAGTGTCACATTAGATAAATCCGACCCCTGGATCATTGATTCAGGGGCCACTGATCATATGACAGGTTCTTCTTATATGTTTTCAACCTATTTCCCTTGTTCTGGCACTCAAAAAGTCAAAATTGCAGACGGTTCAATGTCTGCAATTGCTGGAAAAGGTTCTATCATTGTCTCACCTTCTCTTACCTTAAACAATGTCCTTCATGTGCCCAACTTATCTTGTAACCTAATGTCTGTCAGCAAAATAGCCCATGATTCTAACTGTCTAATCAAATTTGTGTCTACTGGCTGTGTGTTTCAGGACCAATGCTCGGGGAAGATGATTGGCAATGCTAAAGAAAGTGGTGGTCTCTACTACTTTGGCTCAGACAGCCTATCGAGTAAACCATGTTCCTCTAGTTTTTTATCATTAGAAAATGAAATAATGTTATGGCACTATAGACTTGGTCATCCTAGCTTTGGTTATTTAAAACATTTATTTCCTGTTTTATTCAAGAATAAAGATGTTGGTTCTTTTCAATGTGAGATTTGCCAATTTGCTAAACATAAGAGATCTGTTTATCCTACTTTAGCATACATGCCATCTAAACCTTTTTCCCTTATTCATAGTGACATGTGGGGACCATCTAGGGTTAGAAATCTGTCTGGCACTAGATGGTTTATTACTTTTATTGATGATCATACAAGAAAAACATGGATTTATCTCCTTAAAGAAAAATCAGAGGCTGCTGAAACTTTAAAAAAAATTTAACTCTATGATTAAAACTCAATTTCAGTCTCAAATTCAAGTTTTTAGAACTGATAATGGGCGAGAATACTTTAACAACATTCTTGGTAAGTTTCTTGTTGAACAAGGCATTATCCACCATAGTTCGTGTATTGATACACCCCAACAAAATGGAATTGCCGAAAGAAAAAATCGACATCTATTAGAGGTAGCTCGAGCTCTCATGTTTTCTATGAATGTACCTAAAAGATTTTGGGGAGAGGCCATACTTAATGCTGCATACCTAATTAATAGGATGCCAAGCAAAGTACTAAGCTATCAAACCCCCTTAAAAGCTTTACAATCATATTTTCCTCACAACAGATCTTTCACTCACTTAGCACCTAAAGTTTTTGGCTGTACTAGTTTTGTTCACACTCATGATCATAACCGAAACAAATTAGATCCTAGGGCAACTAAATGTGTTTTCTTAGGTTTCTCACCTACTCAAAAAGGATATAAATGTTTTGATACGAGCTCGGGTAAAATGCTGGTTAGCATGGATGTCACATTCTTTGAAAACAAACCTTTTTTTGAGAAGACTTCTCTTCAGGGGGAGAATAGGGAAACAAGTGAAGATAAGTTTTGGGAAACTATTGTTATGCCTACACCCGTTCTTAGCTTTTCTACACCAAAAAAAGGGTCTGAAACTATGAGTAATGTGGCTCCTACATCTGAACTTCGTGTTTACTCGAGAAGGAAGGAAAAGCAACGTACTGATCCACTGCCAACTCCAACAGTGCCACCATCTGAACCAAGTGTTGATCCAGGTAATGTCACCTCTATTACCCCTAGTCCATTTCCTCTTGAACCAATTCTAGAGTCTGACCACAGTGAACATGTTACAATCCCTGAGCCAAGCCAAAGTGATCTTAGTGAACCCATAGCTATTAGGAAAGGAGTACGTGAGTGTACCAAACATCCTATTGCTCGACATGTGTCATATCATAAACTCTCACCTAGTTTTAGAGCCTTCACCACTAGTATCACTGATGATGAAATCCCAAAAACGATACAAGAAGCACTAGGTATTCCAAAGTGGAGGGAGGCTGTCCTAGAAGAAATGAGAGCATTGAAAAAGAATGAAACTTGGGAAATGACAGAACTTCCAAAAGGAAAACACCTGGTAGGCAGCAAGTGGATTTTCACAATCAAGTATAACTCTGATGGCTCGATAGAAAGATACAAAGCTAGGCTTGTAGCTCGAGGGTTTACTCAAACCTATGGCCTAGATTATGAGGAAACATTTGCCCCGGTTGCCAAACTCAACACTGTCAGGGTCTTACTTTCACTAGCTGTTAATCTGGATTGGCCTCTTTTGCAATTTGATGTTAAGAATGCATTTCTTAATGGTGATTTAGAAGAAGAGGTGTTCATGCAAGTGCCTCCAGGTTTTGATAATGCGAATGTAGCAGGGAAGGTCTGCAAACTAAGGAAGTCCTTATACGGCCTCAAGCAATCCCCTCGTGCATGGTTTGCGAGGTTTGCGAGGGCTGTCAAGGAGCAGGGCTATTCACAAGCTCAATCGGATCATACACTATTCTATAAACACACTACAGGAGGTAAAATTGCTATTCTAATTGTGTATGTGGACGATATAGTAATGACAGGAAACGACGAGAAGGAGTTAGCAACATTGAAGAAGCTTCTGGCTCATCAATTTGAGCTTAAGGACTTGGGAAATCTCAAGTTTTTCCTTGGTATGGAAGTAGCTAGATCAAAGAATGGGATTGCTATATCTCAGAGGAAGTATGTGCTCGATCTACTCAAAGAGACAGGTCTCCTTGGATGCAAGCCTGCCTCAACACCTATTGATCCTAATCAGAAGCTCGGTCGAAGTAAGAATGAGGTGCCTGTGGACAAAGTCAGATATTAGAAACTGGTGGGAAAACTGATTTACTTAGCTCATACAAGACCTGATATAGCCTTTGCTGTAGGCTTAGTAAGCCAGTTCATGCATTGTCCAGCTGAAGATCACCTCAAGGCTGTCTACAGAATTCTACACTACCTCAAAGGAAGTCCGGGCAAGGGTATTATGTTCAGCAAAAGTCAAAACAGACAGATTGAAGTATTTACAGATGCAGATTGGGCAGGATCTGAAACTGACAGGAGGTCTACATCAACCTATTGCACGTTTGTATGGGGCAACCTTGTGACATGGAGGAGCAAGAAGCAACATGTTGTGGCAAGGAGCAGTGCAGAAGCTGAGTTCAGAGCAATGGCTCAAGGAGTTTGTGAAGTCATTTGGCTTAGAAGTATCCTAAAAGAACTAAAGATCGAGACTGATAAACCAATGCAGCTGTTTTGTGACAACAAGTCAGCCATCAGCATTGCACATAATCCAGTGCAACACGATAGAACAAAGCATGTGGAAATTGATCGTCATTTCATCAAAGAAAGACTCGAAAGAGGGGAAATTTGTATGCCCTATGTTCCAACATCTGAACAACTAGCAGATGTTCTCACAAAAGGGCTCTACAAGCAAGTGTTTGAAGATTTTCTAGTCAAGCTGGGCATGATTGACATCTTTGCTCCAGCTTGAGGGGGAGTGTTGAGATATGCTATTGACTCAGCATTGAATCGATATCTTAGAGTTGTTAGCTGCCCCTAATTTATAGGGATTTGATTTTATCTGTACATATTTGATTTTATCTGTACAATATTTGATTTTATCAGTACATGTGTATTTTTATTTTATTTCCTAGATTAGTTTATTCGATCCTTTTTTCTAGGCTTTCAGTTAGGTCTGTACACCTATATATATTTCAAATAATGAATAAGAATAATAGATTGCTCCAATATTTTATCTTTTATCTTTAATAAATTTGTCTAAGAATGAAAGCATACACCATCACCAAGATAGGACTGAGAAAGTTCACCATTACAAGTAGATGTGTGCTATCCTAATTGGGGATGCAAGTTCGGTTGACTTATAAGGGCACCACAAGCTTGTAACTTGAACTTGAGCATTTTGGGCCGTGTGTTAGGCTGTTTCTTCATGTTACTTGGCCATCAGGCTTGGGGTTACAAGATGCAACAAAAAAGCTACTAGGATTAAAAATTAACAACTCCCTAAAACATTGATTGATACCCTCAGGTGATACTTGCTACATGAATGATGCAACACTTGCCCATGGCAGGTTGATAAAGCATCATGCATTAACACCATTGGATTGTTATTGATTTGATAATAAAGAAGTATTTAGTGCAAAGAAATTAATTTACCTCTTTATCTGCGTTGGCAAGGGTGGGCAGATCAATGGGAATTTGAGAGACATGCAAGGTGTACAGTGATCCAGCCAAGGTAGCAGAATTCTTTATCAGACAAACCACTTCGTCCCCTTGCACCTCAGTGACCTACAGTATGAAAGGAAAACTTGATGAATCAAATGAAATCTAGGATGCCAAATCTATAATGCTTTAATGAGGTTAAAGATATGGCATTCCCCTTTTTAAATTGTTGGATTATTTTTCTTTCTTAGAACAAGAAGAAGAATGAAAACAGTGACCCCACAGAACATGCGGAGATCCCTGTACCACTCTGATGTGTCAGTATGACACTCTCTCCAATTCGTCATAATCCTCTCTCTCTCTCTGTCTCTCAAGTTAGTCCCAATTTCTATACAAAAATACATCCAGACAAAAACCGTTAGCCATTAATAAAAAAAATAAAAATAAATAAAAAAAAGCAAGTATTCAGTCTGTGCTCTGGAACCCCAAATCCTCAAAGAATGCCTAACTAAAAAAAAAAAAAAGCAGTTGAATTTGCGTCCCAAATTATTGTCCTAACTATTCACAAAGAGAAAATAGAGAGAATGAAGGCTTAACCTAACAGGTTAGCCAACATATGTATATATATTATTAATGAGGAACAATTACAAAACTACCCTTATACTTTAACACTCCCTCTCAAACTGGAGCATAGATATCTATCATGCCCAGCTTGTTACAAAGATCATTGAAAGGTCCCTTATTCAGAGCCTTAATGAAAATATCTCCTAACCGATCATTTGTCCTAACAAAACACAGAACAATTTGTTTCCTCATGACCATATCTCTAATAAAATGATAATCAACTTTAATGTGTTTGGTCCTCTCATGAACACTGGATTACTGGCAATGTACATGGCAGCTTGATTATCACAGTACATCTTCATAGGCTGATCACTTGAGAACCCCATCTATTGCAGAATAGATTTCACCCACAACATCTCATATGCAGTATGAGCCATAGCTCTATACTCAGCTTCAGTTCCCGATCTTGCCACTACATTTTGCTTTTTACTTTTCCACATAACAAGATTACCACCAACAATTACACAGAATCCTAACAACGTCTATCTAAATGATCTCCTGCCCAACTAGCATCTGGGAACCCCATTATTTCCAAAATTTCTAAAGGTTTCAACACCAAACCTTTACCGAGAGCACCTTTTAAATACCGCAATATACAACACACTGCCGCCCAATGTGATAACTTGGGATTCTGCATAAAGTGACTAACAACTCCTACAGAGAAGGTGATATCAGGTCGAGTCACGGTTAAATAAATCAACTTACACACCAGTCTTCTATATCATCCAGCATCATTGAAGTCTTCTCCATCATCTTTAATAAACTTTATATTTGAGTCCATCGGAGTGTCAACAGCTTTTGAACCCATCAAACATGTTTCATCTAGAAAATCAAGAACATACTTCCTCTGAGACAAACAAATTTCTTCCTTAGATCTAGGAACTTCAATGCCTAAGAAATAACGAAGTAAACTCAAATCTTTCATATGAAAATGCTTACTCAAGTGAGTCTTCAACAACTGTATACCTTCATTATCATTGCCAGTCATCACTATATCATCCACGTAAACTGCTAGGATAATGGTGCCTTTCTCACAGCGTCTCACAAACACTGAGTGATCAGAACTCGTCCTCTTTAACCCGTATAAGCTAGCTACTTGACTAAACTTGTCAAACCAAGCCCTTGGAGATTGTTTAAATCCGTAGATAGCTTTCTTCAACCGACACACCTTATGTGACTCCCCCTGAGCAACATACCCAGGAGGTTGCTCCATGTAAACCTCTTCGTAAAGATCACCATGCAGAAAAGCATTCTTGATATCGAGTTGTAAAGAGGCCATCTCTGATTAACAGCAATAGACAATAGCACTCTCACCGAACTAAGACGAGCAATGGGAGAGAAGGTTTCAAAATAATCAACACTGAATGTTTGGGTATACCCTTTCGCAACCAACCGAGCTTTCAACTGTTCGACAGTACCATCAGGTTGATACTTAACCACATACACCCAACGACAACCCACAACCTGCTTCCCAGAAAGAAGATCAACGAACTCCCAAGTACCATTGTTGGATAATGCTGACATCTCTTCATCCATAGCACTCTTCCATCCCGGTGAAGTTAATGCCTGAGTATGAGACTTAGGGACAGAAACAAAGGATAAAGCACAAACAAAGGAGCAAAGTGTAGGAGATAAATGAGAAAAGAAACAACTTGATCAATAGGATGTTGAGTACAAGAACGAGTACTTTTACGAAGCGCAATAGGTAGATCAACAGACTGTGGGACCTCACCCAAAGTGTATGATTCAGGAGGTGGAGCAGTAGGAGTCTCTGTCCTTGGTGGCTTTTCACGACGGCGGTACACCTCTAATGGCAAAGACCCAGAAGCAGGAGGAACGGGCAGAGGAACAGAGGAAACTGGAGTAAGGACATCAACATCTAATGAGGTTCCAGACGATGCAAATAAGGATGTACCTTCAAAAAAGGTAACATCAGCACTAACCACGTAACGACGATTCTGAGGATTCCAACACTCATATCCTTTCTGAGTGCGGGAATACCCCACAAAGACACATTTTGTAGCACGAGGATCTAATTTATCCTGACCTGGAGTAAGAACATGAGCAAATGCAACACAACCAAACACACGAGGAATGCCACCATTAAGAACAGAACTGGGCATATGATTTATAACTTATAAGATAACAAGCAGTAAGAACAGCATCCCCCCAAAATTGCTTAGGGAATTTCATTTGAAACATCAGAGTTCTAGCTACTTCTAGAAGGTGTCTATTTTTACGTTCACCAACTCCATTCTGTTGAGGAGTATAACCATAAGAAGACTGATGTATAATCCCATAAGAATCACAATATGATTGAAGTGGTTCTTTAACATACTCCAAAGTATTATCAGATTGTAAAGTACGAATGACACAACCAAATTGAGTCACAATCTCACTATGAAATAATTGAAAAACTGTAGAAATTTCATAATGATCTTTTATTAAAAATATCCATGACATCCTTGAACAATCATCCACAAAAGAAACAAAATAAGAAAAACCTAACATACTCTTATGTCTAGATGGACCCCAAATGTCGGAATGAACCAGCTCAAAGGAGTGGACCGACGATTATTTTGACTTTAAGGAAAAAGAATTTGGAGAAGTCATAATATTATTACTGTACATCCCCAGTATATATAGTATTACAAGGTGGAAAAAGAAAGGAAAGAAAATAAATAGAAAGGGAAAGAAATTAAACTCCTTAAATGTGGTCAACATGACCCATAAATAAAAACATAAAAACCGGGATACAATCCCTTAATTTCAACACTCCCCCTCAAGTTGTGGCGAAGATGTTGACGAGACCAAGCTTGCCAAGAGACGACTGTGGAAGTGCTGAACCAACGGACTTAGTGAACATTTATCGATGATTACACCCGTTGTACTTGGGTTTACCTTTTGAAAAAAAAAGTCTGAAGTCTTTTCTCACTTTAGGATTTTTTTACAAATGGTTAAAACTCAATATCATACTATTGTGCGTAATATTCGTTCTGACAATGGACGGGAATATATTACTGATGAGTTTAGGGCTGCTCTTAATAAAGATGGTATACTACAACAACTTACCTGTCCATATACTCCAGAACAGAATGGTGTGGCAGAACGAAAGAACCGCCATATCATGTCTGTAGTTAGGTGTCTCTTATGTGGTATGGGTGTACCTAAATATTTTTGGGACATGGTTGTTCTTACTGCTACATATCTTATTAATCGTACTCCGAGTCGTGTCCTTCTTGGAAAGGCACCACTTCATGTTCTTCAACCTGGTTGTACTCTCTTTCCTATTGTCCCCCGGGTGTTTGGTTGTACCTGCTTTGTCCAAAATAAAAGTCCTACCCGTACCAAACTTGATGATAAGGCAGTTCGTTGTGTTTTTCTAGGGTACGCATCCATGTCTAAAGGGTATCGTTGCTATGATCCTCTCACGCGTCATTTCTATAATTCTTTGGACGTTACCTTTCTCGAAACTGTTCCTTTTTATCCAGGTTCTTCTCCTCTTCCAGCATCTGTGAAACCTGTGGTAGAGGATATATCGGTTCAACCGCGTCCGGTTCCTATCTTTGAATCTATTCCACCTGTTGTTTCTAGTGCTCCATTACAGGTTTACTCCAGGCAACAGCACGCTCCTGCTCCCCCGCCAGCTTCTTCTCCGGACTCAGGTATATCCTCTCCTCCTTTAGTCTCTGATATACCTCCTAATATTGTTTCTGATCTTGTCCCCCCTCCCCGTTACCCCTCCCAGACATAAGTATTCGAATCTAGTAAGACATGATTATTAGAACTAGAAGAAACAGTAGCTTGCAGGCTGGAAGAAGACACCCTGGTTGAAGGAGGATCACCAAAGTAGTAGAGGCCATCACGCTCATACCCCCTGCCAAAAATCTTCTTCGAAGTCAGGTCCTGCAGATAGCAACAATTGGGTAAGAACACGACTGCACATTTATGATCTTTGGCTAACCGATTAACAGACAGAAGATTGTAGGCAAAATTAGGAATAAAATAGACAGATGAAAGGGTAATATCAGGAGATAAATATGTGTCACCCTGATTGTGAACAGACACAGATGATCCATCAGCAATACGAACTGACTGATCAATGGGAGTAAACGGAGAAACAAAGGAAGAGAGCTCACCAGTCATATGATTACTAGCGCCGGAGTCCAGAATCCAAGTAGGATGGGTAGACTTACCATAAAGAGCAGTAGGAGTACCTGTGGCAATAGCAGCTGTAGGTCCGGGAGCAGAGGAGGAGGTAGTGCCAAGGCCCAAATGTGACTGCAGCTGGGCAATTTGGGACTAAAGCTCAGTATAGTCTGGTGACGGTGGAATCATTTCAGCAATAGCTCCAGTACGAGGAGCACCTCTCCCACGGCCCACACCCCGAGCCTTATTATATTGCTGCTTTAACTCAGGATGAAGGTCAAAACACCAATCAATTGTGTGGCCAAGCACACGACAATGCTGGCAATATGGACGGTTGCCATTAGGACGGGGACCGGAGGGAGCACCACCAGGAGGGCGTGGACCTAGAGTACCAAAAGGCGGGTGAGGACCCGGGCGGGCAGCAAAGGCCATCTGATCAGAGACTGGAGGAGACGGCACCATTGGCGGTGCTAAAATGCGACGGCGACGCTCATCCCCTTCAACAGTAGCAAACGCCTCAAATAAAGAGGGCATAGGAACAGTGTTTAGAATCTGGGTACGCAGGGCCTCGAACTCAGGTTTCAGCCCCATAAAAAATTGGTAGGTATGCCGACGATCAAGACGTTTGACTTCAACATCACCATCATTAGGGAAATCACTGATGGGTTCATATTGAGCTAACTCCTCCCACCGAGTCTGCAAATAGCTAAAAAATTCAGAAATAGAGTGACCCAGAGCAGCCTGAGAGGCATGCGAGATGTCCTGGTAGAGTTCAAAAACGCGTGAGTCAGAATGAGCATGAGCATACATCTTCTTCAAAGTTGTCCAAAGCCCATGAACAGTGGTGTGATACATAAACATGTGATAAATTGACTCCTCCATCGAATTAAACATCCACCCCAAAATAATACAGTTGTCAGAAAAGCATTCTTCATACTTAGCATCAGTTTCTGTTGGTTGGGGCTCCTTGCCAAGTAACCAACCAATCTTCCGTTTGCCGCCAAGGTAAAGACGAAGGGAATTGGACCAAGCATGAAAATTCTTCCCGTTCAAGACAACGCTAGTAACCCGTTGAGCGGGGGTTGGATGAGAGAGATCCAGACGAGCAGGGGTAGAAACAGTAGTTGTAACACCGGACTTAGCAGTATCAGCCATGGCAGCAGTAAGAGAGAACAACACCAAATAAAGAGGAGTGGACAGCCGGTTGACAGCGTCAGACTGAGACGGGGTAACCAGAGACGTGGTTACCCGACGAGACGACGAGAGAGGACGGAAAGTCCTAAGACATTACTCACATGCCCGAGAAGGGCAGAAAATGCAGCCGAGAGGCTGCAAGACCAAGCCGAGAGGCTTGAGGGCTGCGCCGCAGGAGAGTGGGCTGCTGGGAGGCTGCGGCTAGGGTTGGGTGGGGTGCGCCGAAGCTGAGAGAGGCTGGGAGGCTGCGGCTAGGGTTGTGGGAGGCTGCGGCTAGAGTGGGTGGAGATTCCGGTGGTGGTGGGTTGTGGTTTGTGGTGATTAGGGTTAGGAACAAAAGGCTCTGATACCAAAAAGAATTTGGAGAAGTCATAATATTATTACTGTACATCCCCAGTATATATAGTATTACAAGGTGGAAAAAGAAAGGAAAGAAAATAAATAGAAAGGGAAAGAAATTAAACTCCTTAAATGTGGTCAACATGACCCATAAATAAAAACATAAAAACCGGGATACAATCCCTTAATTTCAACAAAGGAAACGGTACTCTATGGTGCTTGCCTAATTGACAAGCCTCACACTCGAACTTAGACACAGACTGAAAAGACGGAAAAACCAACTTCAAGGAATCAAGGATTGCAACGATGGGTGACCCAGACGACAATGCCATTGATGTGGAGAGACAGCTGCTAGTAAAGCCACCGGTTTATTAGTTGAGGGATGTTGTTCAAGGTAGTAAAGACTATTCCGCTCACGACCTCCACCAATCATTTTCTCCGAGTTGAGATCCTGAAAGACACAACGAGAAGGATAAAACGTTACAGAACAGCTAAGTGACTTAATAAGTTGACTGACCGACATGAGATTAAAAGGAAATTGAGGAATATAATTGACAGAAGACAAAGTTACAGACGAAGTCGGAGAGACAGAACCGCTCCCAACAATTGGACAAGATCGACCATCAGCTAGTACAACTGACGGTTTAGCGGGTGAACTAGTCAACTGTGTATACATGTGGGACTTACCAGTCATATGGGCAGAAGCTCCTGAACCCACGGGGAAGGAGCAGAAGAAGAGAAACATGCAATATTACCTGAATGAGCAAAGCCGGCGGAATCAGACATGAATAGTTGTTGCTGTTGTTGGATTAAGGCATTGTACTCCTCCCGAGAAAGAGTGATAAACTCACTAGAAGATGCAACAGCCTGTGGAATAGTAGCACTAACTTCCTGGTGAGGTGCAGAAGGATTATTGGAGGTGAACAAAGCTGGATAAGGCGGACTCTCCCAGGGCTTACCATGGAGATCATAACATCTATCAACTGTGTGACTATCACCCCCACAATGGGTACAATAAAGAGAGACAGTCCTCTACCAAAACCACAACCACGACCAGGAGGACCACCTCGTCCTCAATTACTATTAAAACCTGACTAGTAATTACCGAAACCACGACCACCACGACCTCGATTATTAACGAAAGGCCCCCTGATTGCCTGAATATGTAACAAGTGCAAAATTATCTTTTATAGAGGACTCAAAAAGAGAGGAATACTCCGTAGTCACACGAAGGATGCGAGAATACACATTACTCAACGAAGGTATGTTACCATCCCTTGTTAAAATTTGTGACTTAACAGACTGAAGGTTAGGATGTGTTAGAGGATAATATTGTAAAAAGTGTAATGTTATAGTGTCCCACATCGGTTAGATTGTAAAAGTGTAGCTTGAAGCTAAGCCTATATATATTAGGCTCTTGTAATCATTTTTTAATCAATCAAATATATTATTTCTCCACTTTCACATGGTATCAGAGCACCCGATCTTAGGGTTCGCTCCTCTTGTTGTTACCGATCAAAGTTGATCGAGAGTGTTTCTTGTGTTTTATCAATTGCCGGATCTTTGTCCAAGATCCGAGAAGACCAGTAGCCCCTCAAACCCTAGCCGCTGCCCCTCAAGTACTGTTCATCCGAAAGTGACTGTTCATACGAAGGTACTATTCATCACAAGTGCTGTTCATCCGAAAGTTACTATTCATCGCAAGTTACTGTTCATCCGAGGGTACTGTTCATCGAAAATTACTGTTCATCCGAAAGTTACTATTCATCGCAAAAGTTACGGTTCATTGGCAGCCTTTAGTTTGTCCAGATCTATTCCGATTTGGTCCTTTATCTGTTTTTGCTCCAAATCTGACTTTTCTCTTTTCTCTTATTCTTCATGGAGTCTAAGGTTCTCCCACAACTCACTACCCGAAAGTTGAATGGTTCCAACTTTCTTCAATGGTCTAGGGATGTCACCATTGCCCTTACTGGCTTGGGTTTCGATGCTCACCTTACCGAGTCTTTGTTAACAATAGGATTATGCCAAACTTAGGGTTGACAATTAGTCACACCCCATATATATTATTCAGTAAATGAGAGAAATAAAAATTACATTAAAGCCCTTATACAATAATAAAATAAAACTAAACTTATTTAACCAACAGTCTTCTCCCACCACCAATGACAAGGCCATCAAGACATGGAAACAAATGGATGCCCAAATCGTTGCCCTCCTTTGGAACTCTATGGAACCACACGTTGCGGATATGTGTGGTCACTTGGGCACCTGTAAGGATATTTGGGATTATGCTCATCTCTTATTCTCCAGCGATCTCACTCGGATGTATGATCTTTCCTCTCAGTATTTTCAGTTGCAACAAAGTGATCTTTCAGTTACTGAGTATTTTGCCTCCTTCAAACGGTTAGTTGAAGAATTGAACGGTGTTATTCCTATTACTACTGATGCAAAGAAACAACAGGAACAGCGGGAGCAAATGGCAGTGATGATATTTCTTGCCGGTCTGAAGTCCGAGTTTGAGCCAGTTCGATCTCAGATTCTTGGTGGTGCCTCCCTTCCTTCCCTTGCCGAGACCTATTAGCGTGTTCTTCGCAGCACTTCTCGGGATTCTACTACCCTTGCTCCTCCCGTTACCGATCATTCAGCTCTTGTTACTCAGGCTTCACAGCATCCTATCGGTCGGTGGTGGTCCTCCTCATCGTGGAGGGGGCTATCGTGGTGGACGAGGAGGCCATGGTCGCGGCCCCACACGTCATTGTGATAATTGTAACAAGGATTGTCATACTCGGGAGACTTGCTGGGAACTTATTGGTCATCCTGCACGGTTTGCCACACTTCTGTTACTACTCCTAGTGATACTCATCCTCCTGTTCCAGTTGTGGCTTATCACTTTTCGGTTTCTCGGGACGAGAATACTCAGTTCCTACAGTTCCAGGCATCACAACAGACATCTTCTCCTAGTACCTCTCTTGTTCAGAAAGGTACATCCACTGCTTGTCTCACCTCTCGTTCTGCTCCTTGGGTAATTGATTCTGGAGCTACTAATCATCTCACAGGTATATCGACCATGTTTTCATCTCTTGAAAAATCATGCTCATTGCCCCCGGTTACATTAGCGGATGGTTCCTCTATTCCTGTTGAAGGAATAGGGACTGTCTCATTGTCTTCATCCTTGTCCTTATCTTCTGTTCTTTACATACCCCGGTCTCCTTTTAATTTAATTTCTATTAGCAAATTGACAAAGAATCTTAATGCTTCTCTTTTTTTCCTGATTTTGTTCTTATTCAGGATTTGACGACTCGGAAGACGATTGGCGTAGGGCATGAATCCAATGGTCTCTACTATTTTGATGGTTCATCTCCACCACCCACTTCTCCCACTGCTTGTCCTGTTACAGTGTCTCCTCACCAGATTCATTACCGCCTTGGACATCCTACCTTGGCCAACTTGAAGCTGCTAGTACCTAGTTTGAGTCATTTGTCTGTTTTAGAGTGTGAGTCGTGTCAGTTGGGGAAGCATCACCGTGTCCAATTTGCTCCCCGAGTCAATAAAAGAGTGTCTTGTCCATTTCAATTAGTACATTCAGATGTTTAGGGCCCACACCGTATAACCTCTATTAAGGGGTATCGATACTTTGTTAGCTTTGTTGATGATTTCTCCAGAATAACATGGATTTATTTAATGAAAGATCGTTCCGAGTTATTTTCAATATTTTGTGCATTTTGTAATGAAGTTAAAACTCAATTTAATGGTCCTATTCAGATTCTTCGTAGTGATAATGCACAGGAATATTTCTCTCATCCTTTCACCACCTACATGAGCAAATGCAGGATGCTCCACCAATCATCGTGTGTGCACACACCTCAACAAAATGGTGTTGCTGAAAGAAAAAATCGTCACTATTTAGAAGTCACCCGCACTTTGTTGTTTGAAATGAGGGTTCCAAAATGTTACTGGGGGGATGCAGTTCTTACTGCCAGTCATTTAATTAATCGTATGCCCCCTTCTGTTCTAGATTGGTGCACTCCTCATGCTACATTATTTCTGGCTGAGTCTCTATTTTTAGTTAGTCCACGTGTTTTTGGATGTGTTTGTTTTGTCCATCAACTTACCCCGGGCACTGACAAGTTAGACCCACGTGCTATAAAGTGTGTTTTCTTAGGGTATTCTCGCGTTTAAAAAGGCTATCGTTGTTATAGCCCTACCCTGCGCCGTTTCTTTGTGTCAGCTGATGTTACCTTTTTTGAGTCCACTCCATACTCTTCAGAGTCCCACTCTATGAGTGATCCTGATTTCATGCTTCCCTTACCTCTTGCAGTACCTCCCGCATCCCCTGTCCTTCCTACCCCAGAGGTTTCCTCCCGCCTGGATCACCCACACTTGCAGACATACACTCGTCGTTATCGGACTGTTCCAGATTCTGCTACTCCGCCAACCGCCTCCGCATCTTCAGATCCGCCTCCATCAAAATCTGACCTTCCCATTACTCTTCGCAAGGGTAAGCGCTCTTGTACTTCTCATCCCATTTCCAACTTTATCTCTTATAATCGCCTATCTCCTGTTTTTTCTTCGTTTGTTACCTCTTTGTCTTCTGTGTCGGTTCCTAACACTGTTGCAGAGGCTCCTACCCACTCCGGATGGAGACAGGCAATGGAAGATGAGATGTCTGCCTTACGAGATACTGGTACTTGGGACTTAGTTCCTCTTCCTCCGGGCAAGACAGGAGTGGGATGCCGTTGGGTTTATACTATTAAAGTGCACCCTGACGGCATGATAGATCGCCTGAAAGCCCGCCTTGTTGCCAAGGGCAATACGCAGGTTTATGGCCTTGACTATTCCAAGACGTTCTCTCCTGTGGCTAAGATCACCTCTGTTCGTCTCCTCATTTCTCTTGCAACCATATTTCACTGGCCCTTACATCAGCTTGATGTCAAGAATGCCTTCCTTAATGGCACTTTGTTGGAAGAGGTATATATGGAGCAACCACCTGGGTTTGTTACTCAGGGGGAGTCGAATATGGTATGTAGATTAAGAAGATCTTTGTATGGCCTGAAATAGTCTCCTCGTGCCTGGTTTGGTAGGTTCAGTGATGTAGTTGCTGAATTTGGACTCCAGAGATGCGGTGTTGATCATTCAGTCTTCTATCGACATACTAAAGCAGGTAAAATCTTCTTGCTTGTGTATGTTGATGGCATTGTTATTACCGGAGATGATTCCAAGGGTATTTTGGAGTTGAAGTTATTTATGCAAAATAAATTTCAAACCAAAGACCTTGGGCAGCTTAGATATTTCTTGGGTATTGAGGTTGCTAGGTCAAGTGAAGGGATTTGCTTATCTCAAAGGGAGTATGTACTTGATCTCTTATCAGAATCAGGGATGTTAGGATCCAAACCTGTGGAGTCTCCTATGGATCCTAACACCAAGTTACTATTAGATCAAGGGGAGTTATTGGAGGATCCTGAGCAGTACAGACGTATGGTTGGTAAAGCTTAATTATCTTACTGTTACTAGACCCAACATTGCCTTTTCAGTGAGTGTCATAAGCCAGTTCATGAGTTCTCCTCGTATCACACATTGGGAGGCAGTGATGCGTATTTTGAAGTATCTCAAAGGAGCTCCAGGCCGTGGTTTATTGTACTAGGATCGCGGTCATATACAGATTGAGAGCTACAGTGATGCTGATTGGGCAGGATCTCCTGGTGATAGGAGATCGACTACAGAATACTGTGTTTTGGTTGGTGGTAAACTTGTGTCCTGGAAGAGCAAGAAGCGGACAGTAGTTGCTAGGTCGAGTGCTAAGTTTGAATACAAGGCTACGGCACATACTACGTGTGAATTAGTGTGGATGAAGCATTTACTAGAAGAGCTTGGGTTTACTCAGTCTTGTCCTATGAATTTACTTTGTGACAATCAAGCTGCCGTTCATATAACCTCCAATCCAGTATTTCATGAAAGGACAAAACACATCGAGGTTGATTGTCATTTCGTTCGGGAAAAGCTTCTAGAGAAAGTAATCAATACCGTTCACGTGAAATTCGCGGATCAGTTAGCCGATTTGTTCACAAAAGCATTAGTTGGGACTCGGGTTAAATATATATGTGACAAGCTTGATGCATATGATATGTATGCTCCAGCTTGAGGGGGAGTGTTAGAGGATAATATTGTAAAAAGTGTAAAGTTATAGTGTCCCACATCAATTAGATTGTAAAAGTGTAGCATGTAGCTAAGCTTATATATATTAGACTCTTGTAATCATTTTTTAATCAATCAAATATATTATTTCTCCATTTTTACAGGATGTAACCCAGCAAGGAATTTAGAGACAAAAAATTCCTCACGATGTTTCTTTATAGCTTCGACATCACTTGTAATCGGGTGATACTGTGTTAACTCATCCATTAAACCCTGAATGTACTGTAGTACTCACTAATCGACTTCTCATTTTGTTGAAGAAGGAACAAATTCTGATAAACATCATAGACTCGAGAAACATTGTGTTCCAGAGAAAACATCTCATGAATAGACTCCCAAATATCCTTGGCTAAAGACAAAAACATGACACTTGATGAAATAGACGGTTCCATACTATTCCACAACCAAGACATAACAATATAATTTTCAGAAACCCAATCGTCATACTGTTTAGCATCCTTCAAGGGAGGTTCAGACAAAATATATTTTAGCTTCTTTCAAGCGCCTATAGCAACTTTCATAACTTGAGCCCACAACAAGTGGTTGGACCCATTCAATTTAGTTGTGGTAATTTGCATACTTACAATATCATTGACATTCTTTGTGGAACCAGAATCAGCCATATTGATACCAACTATCGAATAGGAGTCTTAAACCAACACACGAACACAAACGTAGAAGAACATTAACAAGAACTCATACGAATATGCTATTAACAAGAACTCGTACCAGAATCTGCTACCTTGTATGATAGCAGGTTGAAAGAATGGAAGAAAAAATTAGATCGAGGTTGTTTAGACAAGCATGCGGCTGCCGGTGAGTGTCGGCTAGGTCAATTTGTTGTAGGTTAGGCTGGGTAGGTGTCAGCTAGCCTTGGATGGTCCAGGGGGTTAGGTGAAGTGGTTTAGGTCACTGGTGGTTGGTATCGATGTAGTGTGGAGGGGTCTGGGTGTGCGATGGCCAGGGAGGAGGGGTCTGGGTGTTCGATGGCCAGGGAGGGGTCTGGTTGGTCCAACGTAGGCTAGGGAGGGGCTGGGTGGTCCAGGGAAGGTCAGAGTGGGGCTGGGTGATCTGCCCAGGTCAGGGAGGGGCTGGGTTAGGCTGCGGTTAGGCTGTGGTTAGGGTGTAGTTAGGGTTTGTTGGTGGATCTCCATGGAGGCTCTGATACCATGTTCACAAACAGAAAATAGAGAGAATGAAGGCTTAACCTAAAGCCAACATATGTATATATATTATTAATGAGGAACAATCACAAAACTACCCTTATACTTTAACACTAACCAACTTAATGATGTAAAACTTTTAGTTTAGTCCCAAAGACAAAAAACATTTGTGGAGTAAATTATGTTGTCTTACCTCCAGCCATACAGAAGTTGTTTCACTTCCTGTAAACAAGTATTGGCCAATAAAAATAGTGTCTCCTGCTTTCACGGCCTGCAAGGACCAAAATAAATTTTTAATTGCAATACTAGCACAAAGGGAATCTAAGAGTGGAAACTGTAGGGACTTACCCCAACCCCGGATCTGCAAGATGCCAAAACAGAAACGAAAAGAATCGCACAATATTCAGCCAGTACCCATCAGAAACCACACAATGAATATACAATACAAACCATACATAAAATTCTTTCACTATTAGCTCAAAGAATAAACTTACGAGCATGGGAAATAATTAGTCGATTTCTCTGGTACACCTAAGGAGTTCCCACCAACTCTAATACGACAAGAAGTGGCTCATGTCGTCAAGCGTTTGAACCTAAGATCAAATATGAAGGTACCCACGTATACAAATAACACTAAAGGTTATGTTTGCACCAAATCCACCTCTGCCAGCACATTATATTGGGAAGAAATACACACGCCTAAAAAGGTCAAGTGCTGTGTCTGACATGTGTCAGATATTCCTTGATACATAGCAAAATTCATGCCTGCTATTTTTTTTTAATTTTTTTTTCATTTTTTGGTCAGACACGCATAAATATGTGATGGACACACTTAGATATTTGGGATATTGCATGTAGAATCACTGAAATTCCAAAGAATAAAAGGTGAAAATCTAATAAAATAGAAGTTGGAAGTGGCTAAGCCTCTGAAATGATGAGGATATTTGAGCTTCTTAAACTTATAAAATCAACCTCTCCCAGCACATTATATTGGGAAGAAATACGCACGCCTAGAAAGGTCAAGTGTTGTGTCCGACATGTGTCCGATATTCCTTGATACATAGCAAAATTCGTGCCTACAATTTTTCCTATGTGATGGACACACTTAGATATTTGGGATATTGCATGCAGAATCACTGAAATTTCAAAGAATAAAAGGGCGAAAATCTAATAAAATAGAAGTTGGAAGTGGCTAAGCCTCTGAAATGATGAGGATATTTGAGCTTCTTAAACTTATTTTTTAAACATTTAAGCTTTTACAACTTGAGAAAGCTTAAGAGTTATGAAATCAAAATTTCTTATCAAGATGAGAAAAATTTAAAACAATTTTAAACAAGGATGATTAGATATTGTACTTCGACTCCAGATCATATTATTTTAATAACTTAATCTCATAGATATTTAAATATGTTTTTAATATTTGGCATGTCTATCGTATCCCTACCCTACTATAAGTGGCGTATCATGTCCAAGTCCCTAAATCTGTAACACACTTCTCAGCCAACACTTGGAAGCGGTTTTTTTTCTTCCCCATATGGTGACTTGGTTAGGTATGTGTGTTTTTGATAAGATAATCATATCAATAAGAAGACTTTAGTTGAAAGGTATAAACTCCTAAAATAATCAACAAAAATGATGTTAAAATATAAATTTTCTTTCATCTTTGAGATGATTTTTGACCAAATATGGCTCATGCTTTCTCCCTTCTTTCCATATTGTGTTACTTATGCATCACGCAAAGTTAGCTCCCCAAGTTGGCGAATATATCAAGTCACACCAGATATGGTAATATTTTGGACATGTGAGATTTAAATGTTTAAAAAGCACCATTCAAATCAAATTTGAACTAACATACGGAAGATGCTGCATAAGAAAAAAGTGCAGCAGAAGCAATACTGATCCTAATCAAAATTGATAAACGAAAGAAACACATACACAAATTCCAATAACAGGCACTCAAAGATGTTATAACATCAAGAACTAACTAGAACTCTCCATTGCAATTGTTAAGTTACCAACTACTCCAAAAGCTTAAGCTGTTAGAGAATGGGCCCAACAATGTTTATCAATCTTCAACACCCTCCCTCAGGTGCAACCCTGACTTGCACGTGGAGAGCAAACCAACCAAACTCCATCACAGTGGAGAGACAAATAACAAAGTGCAAATATGCACAACAAAGCGGGAATGGAGAATCAAACCCAGGACCTCCCACAAACTTGGATCTGATACCATGTTAAGTTATCAACTACTCCAAAAGCTTAAACTGTTAGAGAATGGGCCCAACAATGTTTATCAAGCTTCAACAGCAATGTTCATCACATGCCAGAAACTCCATCCGAAAAGTATCCAGGAATACAAATTTTGAAAGCAGCCGAATATATATCTAGATGGTGTATATATATGAGTTGCATTAGGACAGTACATGCATGTCTGCATGTCATTGCACCTAATAATATCAAAGATAAACCATATGCAATCTTGTGCTGAAAATAAGTACCTTTGCTAGTCCACTAAAATTTATTGGCAATAGATTTGAAGAGGCTTCTTTATCCTGATCGGGTGTTAGAACAACCAAGGAATCTGCCTGAAGGAGAATGACGCGCTCGGATTTATTAACGACTTGCAATTCTGGACCTACGGTATCTAGCATAACCTGTAAGGACGGAATAAGAATATGTTAGCAGAAGTTTATACTCTACGGGTAACAATGAGCTAAAAAAACTAAAGTGCCCAATAATTAGGCTCTTGTTTTGTGGATTTAGAGAGTGAAAAGAAAAGGGAAAGAAAACAAGTTCCCTTGTGTTTTCCTCAATGCTTAAATATCATTAAAATTTTAAAAGTTTCAAAATCCAGTGAAACTAAAGAAAGAAGGGAGGGACATGACTCAAAATTCAAGATTTTTAATTTATTTCACAAGCTATATAAGGTGCACAATGAATATCTTAGATTAATTGCAACCGGTGTACTTTTTAGTGATAAGAAATAGATATTATTTCCTTTCCTTTCGCTCACTAAATCGATGTTTGGTTCATAGATTTGGTGTTGGAAAAGAAAAGAAAATACAGAGGAAAACAATTTCTTTTGTTTGGTTACCATGGAAGAATAGAAATTGACAAAAACAAAAAAAAAAGAAGGCATAATGAGAAACAAAGCAAACATGAAGGAAAACACAAGGGAAAACATAGGGGAACCAGTTTTCCTTCTTGTTTTCCTTTCCCTTTTCTTTTCCTTCGATAAATCCACAAACCAAACAATGCCTAAGTGTTTGGATGAAGGAATAACAAGCTTACTGAACAGAGCTTCTTTGTACTCTTGATGGCTATCTTTAAATTTTCCAATGTCTCTTGGTGAAATTCCGTGTCACCCCACGAAAAATCAAATCGTGCCACTAAGAAGGGAACAAAAATAAATGAAATCAAACTTAAAATTCAAAAACCACTATTCTCAACCTCTATGATTAACTAAAAAATCTAGTGCTTCGAATAAAGAGGCACGTGAAATTAACTCTATCTAGTATCCTCCATTTGCTTGCGGAATTATTTTACGGAAAAGAAAGTAAAATTTTAACCCTTATATTTTAAATAAAACCAAACAGAGTTTTAGTTATATCTTATAAACAATTCAAACAAACGTTAATTCAACTGAATTAAGATAATTTTATTCCCCTTTTTTTTTCCCCTTCAAGCTATATATAGATCAGCAAGCAGTACAGGAAAGAAAATTGAACAGAATTGGGTGTATATATTTAACTACTGAATTGAAAATTAGATATCAAAACAAAATGTAAGAAAATTACCAGACATTCCAGCCTTCAGGCAGCCAGAAATAATATCCACTGATCGTGATTTGGGGCCAAGCGTCCCAACAATCTTCGTCATTGCAGGAAAGAAATTCTGCAGCAAGGAAAAAAATAAAATAAAATAAAATTTATACCAATCGGTTCAGTATAAGCATATAATCAATCAATCAAACACTTCGTTTCAATCACCAAAAGAGATAAGATTAGCCGAAGAACAAAAATCAAACAACCATACACACTCGTAAAACTCACGCACACACTTGCATATTGATTTGAATAATGGAATTAAGAAGAATTGCAGTGAGTTTAAAGTAAGTTTTGTTACTCCACTACTTACAGGCTTGGAAGGCTCGAGAATCGAAGCCATCCGTATTGGTTCTTCAAGAAGCAAGTGATTTGAGTGCATTTTCGATGAACAGTTGGTGATCTAGGAACAGGAAGCACAGAACACAAGCAAATGGAGAGAGAGTTTTAGAGAGAGAGAGAGTGTGTGTGTGTATGTGTGTGTGTGTGTTTAGAGAGAGAGAGAGAGAGAGAGAGAGAGAGAATGCTATGCTTGTATCCCTGTTTTTAATTACGGAGTATAATAATGGAGATCATCCAATTGGAGACACCGGGTAGCGTGAATCGATAGCAGAGAGAAGATACTAACTTCTAGTTCTATGATTGCCGTAATATATGGGAGTATACTACAAAGTGCGTCCTAATAGTGTTTTCCATTTCCCTATAAGCACTCAAATTGTGGCTGATGTCCCGCCAATGGAGGGGAGTCATTGGATTAAAAAGGAGGTACCGACTTGGCAAAATCATTTGGATTTCAAAATCACAATTGGTTTTTGTGTGTGAATTATGAAGGTCCAAATATTTGTTGTTAAGGGCCACAAATAAATTTGTGTGAAAAGGTACCAATTAAGGGTGTGTTTGATAACTCAATTAAGTGGTGAAAATAAAAATACTCAGCACTTATTTTATTTCAGTGCGTTTGATAATTATCACTTAATTGAAAAAGTAGCCAAAAAACCTCTAAAAACTTTAAGTGAAATTTTTTTACTGAAAATAATCACTGAATGCAATCTATTTCAGTACTTGAAAAACTGTTTTTAGTATTATAAACTCAATTGCTTAAAATTTTCAATACTTAAAATTCAGCACTTAATTTTCAGTTTTATCAAACGCACCCTAAGCCTTTGAGGGTTGACATTAATTCTATCAAGTTACAAATTTTAGAAATATAAAGTTTTCTTCAAATTTATCTATAAATGTAGTCTAAATCTTTGTTGTGAAGATCCAAAATGGTTTTGTGTGAAGGTCTAATCTTTGATGTAAAGGTACAAATACATCCTGTGAAAGTTTAAATCAATCTTATAAAGGTACAAATGTATCATGTAAAAGTCTGAAGGTTCAAATAGTTTTGTACCTTTTGTGTGTTGGTCCAAATCTATGCTGTGAAGGCACAAATGAATCTTGTGAAAATCCAATCCAATCCTGTAAAGATACAAATACATTATGTGAAAATCCAAACTAATCTCGTAAAAGTACAAATGCATCATGGGGCGACACGTGGTCAAGCTAGCTTGATGTCAGGCCAAACCACCTCACCTAACCATAGTGTGCCCCTAAGCTTTCATTCAACTTTCCATATGCTATCTTACTCCCATTTTTATTTTCGTGATAACAAGCATGAAAATTCTATTCATCACAATAATGGCAAGTTCCAAAATGAACAAATAATATAGACAGAAGAAAAAAAATACATGATTAAGTTCTTTTGGTGTACTGCAATCTCCAAAAGTATGATATCTCAGACTGTGGCTTAGCTCAACACTAAGTCGTCTGAAGCATAAATCTTGCCAACAACCACAACAAAGATCAAAACTCCAAAGACTGCGAAAGAGCTCCATCAAACACTAGATCTGGCAAAAAAATCCCAGATCTGGAAATAACAAGGCCGGATCCAACCACGAAAAAATGAAATGAAAAGATCTAGTTGCAGAACCCAAACCTAATCCAAAAAACAAACTCTCCCAAGGAGGGACAAAACCTTCCCAAAGAGGGACACAACCCTCTCAAAGAGGGACAAATTACTCTAAAACAAAAACAGAATAAGAACAAAAGCAAGATCTAAGGGCTCTCCCATTGTGGGAGAACCCCTAGGAAGGGGAGGCATGTTTCACCGAGAGCAGAGAAGAAAGGGAAAAATTTAAGAGAAATAAGACTACTGGTGGAACTGCATCTTACTCCCATTTAAATCTTACATTTTCACCTTTTTAAAGTGAGTATGGCTTAGTTGACCACACTGTTCGAGATCCACCCAATTTTACCAAAAATATATAAGTATGTACTACATTATACTCACATTTTTTAAAGATTCCGATATCCTCTTCAATTAGGGGTGATCAGATTTTCTGCCAGTCCGTGAAATCTGACCGACCCGACCCGACCCGACCCAACCCGGCCCTAGTTAGTCGGTTTTGTGGGTTCTTAGATGGAGTCACGGTTTGAATTTTCAATTTCCATTAGGTTCGGTTCAAGTCACAGGTGGAGAGTGTTGTTATCGCGAGTTACCCGACCCGATCGAATATACATATACCGTGTATTATATATATACACATTAGGGTTAAGTGACGAGATATATACACTCTTTTAGGATTTTAGAACTTTTCTCTCAACCCCACTGCCAAAGCGCCGACCTCCTACCACCGCATCAAGAGCGAACTACGACCACTACTACGAACGCCAACCACCACCACTACGAGCGCCGACCACCAGTCAACCACTCAAATCTCTCATCTCAGTGACTCTCACTCTCAATCTACAACCGACGAAGATGGAGATCTTGACGGAGACGATGATCTCGGCTAATCTTTTCAGATCTAGAACATATCTCTATCTCAAATGGAGGATCCCAAATATGACTCTATGTGCTCCAAAGAAAAGGTATTTCTCTGATTTGGAAAACTTGATTCTATGATCTAGTTTCCTTAAGGTTTTTTGTATTGTCAATTTCCATAAATTAATTTGGTTTAATCTTGTATTTTGACTGTATTTGGTTGATTTTTCTTTTATTTTTCTCAGTTAATCTTCATGTTTTTGCGCTCTCTCTCTCTCTCTCTCTCTCTCTCTCTCTCTCTCTCTCTCTCTCTCTCTCTCTCTCTCTTTTTCTTTTCTTTTTTTGTGTGTTTTAGGGTTTGCTCTTCTTCCACTTCTAGATTCTTCTTCCCTTATCCTTTCTAATGCCCAAATCGGGTGAACCCGATGTCGTGCCAGCGCACTTGTAATGCCAGGCTATCGGTGTGGGCCCGACTTTCTGAAAGTGGGCGAATTGCGGCTTGATTTTTATTGAGAAGGGTGAAAAGAGTATGATAGGGCCTATTTGAAATGTTCAGAGTCGCCACCTAACATTTGGGGTATTAGCTGCAAAGACAATTAAAGTAATTCATCTTTGACTTTTGAAAAACGGTTTTGAGAAAAGCGGGCCCTTTAAAAGTATGACTCTAAATAGTCATGTGAAAACCAGAAATTTTGAGATGGGTTTGGGGACTCGATTATGTCGAGGGAAGATATTAGGCACCCTCGAACATCTGTGCAGACACGGTAGCCAATTTTAGTGATTTTTATTAAAATGGGGCATTTTGATTGAAAAAGGAAAAGTTTTTTTTTATAAAGTAAATAGAACAGAAAATGGTGATGGGTATGGCCGCGCTCTTTGAGAGTTGCTTACGTATCTCGAGGAGATAATCAAGCCAAACGTAGTTCTGACTTTCGTGTGTGCGAGTTTATGCATGATTTTTTTTAGAGAAAGAAAAGGTGGTCCCGTTTGACCTTGCACGTGTGATATAGTGATTTGAGAAAGAGTCGGTGTAACTAGGAACTTTAACCCATGTGGTATAGTCCTAGATTTTAACCTTTGGAAAGTGATTGAGATTGAAATGAGACTATGCAAGTGATTGGAGAATTATGTATTTTTTTGTACCTTTCTATTTTTTTTTCCAGTTCTTGTAGTCCCATTCCGGAAGTAAGGATCTATGCCCAAATGACTGCAAAGTGTACCAGAAGTAAGGGTCGGTGCCCATTAAAAGTGTGAAGACTTACCTGTCTTACCTGGGCCGTTTGCAGATTTCAAGCAGAGGTGGCATTGGAGTTTTATTTTGAGAAAGTCCATTTTTTTGTATTTTTTTATTTTAGCTTCTTTATATATATATATATATATACCGAAAAATAAGGGACGGTGCCCAAATGACTGAAAATATATTTTTTGTATTTTTATTTTATGCCGAAAATAAGGGTCGGTGCCCAAAAGAAAGAAAAGAAGTGAAGTGTGTGTAGTATAAGAAGACTTACATATGAAGATTTCTGAATATAAAGGCGGTTATTGAGTCCGATTAATCCTTTCTTTCTTTTTATTGCTCTACTAATATGAATTAAGCAAACTTTCTTATTTAGACATGGGTTTTCATATTAGAAAACTGCGTAGTCCCCAGTAAAACATATATCTCCATATTAGCAACCGCGTCATCCCCGGTAGAATATAGCTCTCCGTATTAGAAACTACGTGGGATTTCTTTATTGGGAACCAAGTAATCCCGAGCCGGACGTGATTTTTGTATTGGAAACCAAGTAATTCTGAGTATGACATGGATTTTTTTTATTTTTATTTTTTATTATCAAGCAAGAATAAGATGATATGTACAAAATAAAAAATAAAAATAAATAAATAAAACCTGAGTTATTAGAGGAGCTCGAGAAATCGGCTAGATGACTGGGATGTTGGGCGATAATTTGAGGTGGTACGATGACGGTTGGGTGGCAACAGATGATGGCGGTGGTACAGTGGCCGTGAGGTTTATTGATAAGAATCGGGATGATATGATAGCTAGGTGGAGGATGGTGATTGTAGCAGTGACCTTGATGGTGGTTGTTAGAAGGGGTGGTATGGTGGTGGAAAAAGTGTAAACTCCTTTTTTTTTTTGTATGTGCTTTTTTATATTTAATGATAAAGTGAGGGAGATAGAGAGGATGGTGAGGGAGATATAGACTGTGAGGGAATTACAGAGAGGGAGTCTTCTTCTTTTTCTTTTTTCCTGTTCATCCCCCCCCCCCCCCCCCCCCCCCCTTTCTAAATAAATGAAAGCATTGTCATTCATAGGCAAAAAACCTCTTTATTTTATTATTTCTTTTGTTTTTTTCCTTCTTTTTTTTTTTTTTTTTTTGTTTGGTGCTTTCCTTTTGCTTTTGCTTTTTTACTCCACTGAGATTGTCTTTTTTTTTTTGCCCTTTGTTTTTTTTACTCCACCGAGATGTCTGCACAATGAGTTTGTCGAGAAGGAGAATTTATTGGGTGTAGACAGTCAACACGCTATGTTGGTTTTTGATCGCGATTTTTTTTGCAAAACTTCTGATTTTGACCTTGAAATGATTTTGCATTTTTTGAAATCATTTTTTTTTTGACAAAAACAAACGCTACCCGTACTCCCTCTTCCTTTTTTCGCTTTTTTATTGGGCAAAAAATAGGTGTCTACAACTACCCGTACTCCCTCATTCATGTGATCACAAGGAAAGTAAATGAAGTGGGACTGCAAAAACACTAATCCATCCCAACAGTGTTTGACAAAACAATGATGGGGTATAGATATGAGAATTGAAGACCCACGTTTGCTCTTTTGAAAGTCCTGGGCAGTTAATGCATGTAGATGAGAAATAATCATATGTGGTAGGGTGCATGCGGAATTGTTGACCTTTTGACCCCGGCCCATAGCTTTGATTTGCAATATCTTTTCCATTTGAGGTCAGATTGAGATGATTCAAAAAGTGGTAGGCTTATGCTAATGAGCACTTTATTTTGAAATGATTGAGTTGGGCATGGGGTGTCTACAATGCCCCTCTTTGTCAGGTTTTGCGGAGCAAATCATGACAAAGATAAGGAGACAACCATTTTTGCCTCAAGTTTTTTTTTTAAAAGCACATACAAGAATACGAAAGATCTCAAAGTCTATTCGAGATGCCCATGTATCTCATATGAAGAAGGATCATATCGAGCGTAGTTCAAGTTAGTGATGCCATGATTAGCGAAGAGTGAAGTGACGTGCCAGAGTAGGCAAGTGAGCGGTGTGCCAAGGTAGGTAGTTGGGAATTGGGAGTATTGCCAGTTTAGGCAAATAGCTTCGCTGGTGATTAAGAATGTTACCAGAATGGGTGAACGACTCCGCTGGGGATTCATGTGAAAATAGAACAGAGGAGGGATGGTGTAGTCGAGAAGTGCGTAACCGTGTAATCTCAAACTCTAACCGAAAATGTAATAAAGTAAGGGTATGGTTAAGCTCTTAAAGCTGTCTACGTGTCTCTCGTTGGGAGAATCAAACCTTGCATAGTTCGTGTTGCTGGGGAAAGAGGAATGTATCTAGGAAGTGCGAAGCTGCGTATTTCTAAATTGAGGTTGATGTTGATGATAACGGGATGCCACTTGACGGGCTTACTCTTGACAGTGATATGGTGAACAGTATGCCTCTTAACGGACTTACTCCTAAGCTTGAAGATGTGAACGAGATGCCACTTGACGGACTCATTCTCGATAGTGAAATTATGAACATGTTGCCTCTTGACGGATCACTCCTAAGCTTGAAGATGTGAACGGAATGCCACTTGACGGACTCATTCTCAATAGTGAGATTGTGAACATGATGCTTCTTGACGGACTCACTCCAGAGCTTAAATATGTGAACGGGATGAAACTTAACGGATTCATTCCTGATAGTGAGATTATGAACAGGATGCCTCTTGACGAATTAACTCTTAAGCTTGAAGATGTGAACAGGATGCCACTTGACGGACTTATTCCCGATAGTGAGATTGTGAACAGGATGCCTTTTGACGAACTCACTCCTGAGCTTGAAGATGTGAATGGTATGCCACTTTACGGACTTGTTCCCGATAGTGAGATTGTGAACAGGATGCCTCTTGATGAACTCACTCCTAAGATTGAAGATGTGATCAGGATGCACTTGACAGACTTTGATAGTGAGATTGTGAACAGATGCCTCTTGACGGACTTAAGCCTGAGATTGAAGATGTGAATGGGATGCCACTTGACGGACTCATTCTCGATAGTGAGATTGTCAACAGAATGCCTCTTGACGGACTCATTCCTAAGCTTAAAGATGTGAACAGGATGCCACTTGACAGACTCATTCCCGATAGTGAGATTGTGAACGGGATGCCTCTTACCAGACTCACTCTTGAGTTAAACGATATGAACGAGATGCCACTTGACAGACTCATTCCCAATACTTGATGAGGGGAACAGGATGCCATTTGACGGAATCATACCTTATGCTGGATGATGTGGATAGGATACCCCTTGACGGACTCACACCTGTGACAGGATGATATAAACAGGATACCACTTGACGGATTTATACCTGATGTTTGGATGATATGAACAGGATGCCCCTTGACGGACTCACACATGAGACTGGATGAGATGAACAGGTCGCCACTTGACGGATTCATACCTAATGATGGATGCTATGAATAGGATACCCCTTGATGAACTCACACTTGCGACTGGATGATATGAACAGGATGCCCCTTGACGAACTCACACCTAATGCTGGATGATATGGGCTTGGTGATCCCGAGTACAGGACATACTTCTTGTTGATCTATAAGGGAGGTTGATTTGACATATCGATATGAGAAAGGTTGTATGAAGTGGGTTGGAAGTAGGTCAGGCTAGTAGTGAGGCTTTTGGAGCTATGTTGGGCCAGTGGTTAGCCTTTTAGAAGTATGTTGGGCCAGTGGTTAGGCTTTTAGAAGTATGTTGGGTTGGCTAGAGGTGAGTGCTTTCCTTACAAGGATAATGAAAGTATCAGGACCAGTTGCCCCTGTTTCAAAAGATATGCATTTTCTGCTATATTGTAGAGTGTGAATGATTTTTTTTGTTTTGTTTTTGAATGCGATGTTGTGCTATGTACAAAGTATTTACAAAAGTGTTTGATGCATTAGTTTATCATCTGCGAAAGAATGTTTATAAGTTAGTGGTTATTGTATGTCTTGTTGCTTGTTGGACCACTAGAAGACAACGTATTTTGACTTTATGAGCTCGGTGCCCTAGTATTTGGTGAATGTCCAATCCTTGTCTGTATTTGTTGTGTCGATAATTTTTCCATAGTCTTGGTTTTTTACTCGTAGCCCCCTCCCTATCCCCCCCCTTTTTTTTAGGTTTTCACTACGCCCGTTAGACTATCTGGAAATCGACAGTATGTGATGGCCCATGTCTTTGAAATGATGCAAAAGTATGATTTTGAATCCGACAAGACTTGTGTAAATCAGAGTGGATTTTTAGTGGGTTGTATTGTAGGCCAGGTTCATGGATTAAGAAATGAAAGATTGCATGAAGGCTCAAATTTTTTTTGAAAGGTTGATTGTTATGCCTGAGATCACCTTAAGCTTTGTTTTATTTTTTTTTGCCTACCCCAATCTAGTACGGGGTAAGTATTGCTGAGTGAAAGTCAACTTGGGGGAGAATTGCCCCAGTTTGAAATAAGTATCCAAGTCGGATAGTATTTTGTGGATTTATTTCTAGTTTCTGTATTGGGCTCTCTTTTTCCTTGTTTTTTTTTCGAGCTTCTCTTCTTCTTCTTCTTCTTCTTCTTCTATATTTTTTTTTTTTGCATTGCCCCAGTGTGTGTGGGGGGAGGGGGGGGGGGGGGGGGGGGGGGGGGGGGTGATCCTCAAGGGGTTTGAATTTGAAGAGAAATTTTTATTGTATAGCTCAAATGAGCTAGCAAGTGGATAAAATAATGTATGGAGAGCTGAAATGATTGCCTCTCATCATTTTGACACAAGTATAGTTGATACTTGATCGATGTGTGAGAGTTTGGATCTGAGGTATTCTTGCCCTTGAGAGAGTGTGTAGACACCCCGATTTTGACCAAACGTCGGATTAAGGGGAGTGTTACCTCTAGATCTGATGACAATGCCCGACTAATCTAGGACTTCCAAAGGTGATTCAAGCTCTTCAAAAGGCTCTGCAATTCAAATGAGAGGAAAGAAAGTAGAAGAAGAGAGATGAAAAGAGAGAATGGAGAAAACGGCATATGACTTATATTTGCGGCATTCTCGAGTTGCCCGTGCGACACTCCCTGATTGCCACACTGCAGTTGGTAAGTGTCGTAACGGCAGTCAGTGAGAGCCGCAAATATACATCAAATGCTGCGAAAATCAGAATTCCAGAAAAGGCAGCAGTCCGCGAAGTTGTCCGCGACATTCATTGAGTGTCGTGCCGACTTTCAGTGAATGCCGCTCCGTCACTCATTGATTGCCGCTTCCATCTCCACTGAGTGCCGCGTTTTTGTGTCTGCCAGCTTTGAAATAGTATGTTTTGTACCTTCAAAAGGACATACGGGATTAGGATTTTTACTGGGAATTTACTAAAATACCTCTTTGAAATTCGCCTATATATAGGGGATGCATATCCCATTATAAGAGACCTAGAATCTTCATCTTTTTTTTGGCTTAGAGTTTGTGAATCTTAGAATCTTATCTTCAATCTCTTTGTTTTAAACTTCTCAAAATTTTCTAAACACAATTAGAAGCAAGTTTTTAGAAGGAGGAGCTAGAAGAAGAGCTTGATTAGCCTTGGAAAAATCCTAAAACAACCAAGAAGTTGAGGATACTTGGAGGTAACCTCTAAGTAATTAGTCATTAATTCAAGTTCAATCACAATATATAGGACTCTCTAGGGTCCTTTGCACATACTAATGTTGTGATTGAACTTCTAATTTATTGGTTTGGATCAAAATGATCTTAGGTTTAAGGTTGAATAAATCATGAAGTTAACTTAAATATTACTTAAGTCTTGGTTTCCTTTTCTTTTTCTTTTTGATTATAATCATCTCTTATAATTTATAAGACTCTCAATGTCTTACTTGAATCTATTGACTTGAAATCCTTTAGTTTCCTTATAAACTCATGCTTTCCAAGGGGATTAAGGTTGGCATTAGTATGTTTGGTCTATAAATCTAAATCTACCTCCATGGTCTAGGTTCACCATATTGGGCTTTCATGAAGTTCCTTCATACTTCATTGAGGTCTATAAGTATAAGTATCATTAGTCTCCAAGGACCATCAAGTAGGAGGAGAAGTAATTTAGATTAAGCCAAAATTAATGGCTTGATAGCTAAAGTTAGCAAAAAGGGTGAACTTGACAAAGGTGCAGCGAGTTCACCAACCACTTTTGATCAAAGATTTTTAGTTAAATAAAAAACCGTTGGAATTGAATGAAACTAATTGGAGAATGTCAATAACACAAAGTTTTACCACTGTGATTTTTGTTTTAATGAGATTTCATGTTTAAAGTGGTTTGGTCATGACTTTTGTGAAACAACTATAATCTGTCCAGAGTTTCAGAACAGTAATACCCTTTTGAAATGAGTAAATCAGAACCTTAATCAAGCATTCTTGGCTTCAAATAATTTTTTCTATGAATTTTAATGTGTTAAGATCCCCTAAAAATATTAGTCTTTTAGATTTGTTTACTATTTTTAGAAAATCATACAAGAACTCTGGATAGAGAGTTGTAAATTTCTAAGTGATGCCTAATATTTGTCTAAATCCCAGAGATTGAACCGTTGATCTTTGATTTTTCTTTTTTGGGTTGGAAACTAGACTTACAGAGGCATCTTGTGTCCAAAATTCACTGACATCAAACCATGGGAACCATGCTTTTCTAATTTTTGAAGTTTTGATTAGCTCTCTGTAATTTTCAGAATTTTAGGACAGATTTGACAAACCTTGTAAATAATGGCTCAAATGATATTTCCATAATCTAAGGCTTAAACCATGTTTCAATAATGATTAGTTAAACTTAAATCCAGAGGTTAAAAGATCCAAATCAAGGAATAATTCATAGCTTATTATTGTTCATGTTCGCATATCTATATACATTCATCCATGTAGATTGATACTTTTAATTAGAATTCATTTTGTACTAAGAATAAACATAATTGTGAATCTGTGGATATCGCAGGTTTCTTCTTACCCACAGCTTTTCTCTTGAAATTCGTTTAAATTCAATTTAAAAAAAAAACAAATGAGTCGCCACTTAATTTTTTAAAAGGAAAAATTAAGAAACCATTTTTAAAGCAACTGACCTTTTGCGAAACCAGAGATTAAACTAGGTCCGGGGATTATGGAATGAGAAGGGAAGGAGCCCATTGGACTAAAGCACCCCTTCTCATCCTATCTCGCGATAGGCGTCTACTCAACATCCTTTTTATTGAATTATTAATTTAAATGTGCCCTCAACTAATACGTATGTATAGATATACATTACAAAAGCATGTCTAAAGGGTGTAAAATTGTAAGTGATAAAATATCGTTAAAAAAAAGTCACGTAGTTCAAGTAGCAAGCAACATGATATGCAATAAAGTACAAGAGAACTTACCCGGGATCCAGCCGCGGATATTAAACGTGCAATGCATGTAATTAAATAAAACCTAGGAAAAGAGTCTCTAATCCACATATATACATGTTTGCCCCTCTTTGACCGAGCTTGTGGGGCAACGCGTCCTACAAGTGAATGTCAAAGCCTGGGTGAAGACAAGCCTTTTACCAGACTGTCGAATTTAGGTAAAAACAAAATGCGTTGCAAAAACGGGCGCGCAGCGAAATTCTTATTGGTCGTGCTCCATGACGGGCTGCCTACGTATCCCATCAGGAATCAGACCAAAGCGTAGTTCAGGCACGGGGTCGAACACACACAAACGCAAGTAGTCACACGGATGGATGCACCTATCCTGTCGTGATGCAAGTGCCATGCAACGGTGTTTTTCGAATTGACCTGGTTATTTAAATGTCATGCCCATCGTGTCTTCCCTACGTGCGACGCGCTTTACGTGGCGTGTCGGAAGATCATCTAATTCTCGACCAACGTAAAAATGTTCTCAGTTTGATTTCGAGGATTGACGCAAATCTGTTGCGAGAACCGAGAATATAAATCTGTTACATTCCCAAAACAAGGGTAAACACAAATCTGTTGCGAGAATTGAGAATATAAATCTGTTACATTCCCAAAACGAGGGTAAACGTAAATCTGTTGCGAGAACCGAGAATATAAATTTGTTATATTCCCAAAACGAGGGTAAACGCAAATCTGTTGCGAGAACCGAGAATGTAAATCTGTTATATTCCCAAAACGAGGGTAAACGCAAATCTGTTGCGAGAACCGAGAATATAAATCTGTTATATTCCCAAAATCGAGGGTTAACGCAAATCCGTCGCGAGAACCGAGAATGTAAATCTGTTACACTCTCAAAGCGAGGATCGACATAAATCCGTTACGTGGATCGGGAATATAAGTCTATTATATTCCCAAAATCTTCTATCAATTTTCCAAATTTTGGGCCCACGGGCTCAAATTTTCAAATTTGGGAGCCCACGGGCTCAAAATATTTTCGATTTTCAAAATTCGGGAACCCACGGACTAAAATATTATCAATTGTCAAAATTCGGGAGCCCGCGGACTCAAATATTCTTAATTGTCAAAATTCGGGAGCCCATGGGCTCAAATATTCTCAATTGTCAAAATTCGGGAGCCCATGGGCTCAAATATTCTCAATTGTCAAAATTCGGGAGCCCACGGGCTCAAATATTCTCAATTTTCCAAAATTGGAGGCCCACGGGCTCAAATATACTCTTGAATTTCGAAATTTATAGCCAATTTAAACCTAAAAACGACCCTGAGGGCCAACAGTGTAATGAGGGCAAATTTTGGGGGCCTCAAATTCAATTTTCGGGACTTGGCTCGAATTTTGGAGGGAAAATGATGGATCTTTGAACCGCCTTAATAGCGGCACACGCGGTTTTCTACGGCAATCCGTGACTGCCGTGCGGCACTCGCGGAGTGCCGTTGCGGCAGTCAGCGAATGCCGCCCGATAGTTCATTGACTGCTACGCACGAAAAATTGAGTGCCCCGATTGAGCGGCAGTGGCTTAAACCGCCGGGTTTCAACTCATTTCTATCATTCTCTCACTCTTCTCTCTCGCGATTTTTCTCTGGAGAAATTTCTCTTTTCCTTTCCTTGCTTGGATTGATCTACCGGGGACTCATCAGGTTCATTCTACTCGATCAATACTTGATTAAGCTATTTTATTTTGCTATTTTTCTGAATCTCTCATGAATTTAACATGTGGATCTCCCTTTTCCTCGACAGACATGGCGAGTGGTTCAGGTAGCAGGAAGAGGGCGAAATACTGGGCAACTCCCAACCCCGATGCCACACTCCTACTCCTCGACCCAAACGTGCATTTATCTGTCTGCGCGTTCAAGCGCAAGGTAAACATCTCTTCCTTTCTCTCTTTAAATTTCCTTCCTTTTTGAACATCGTAAATGTTATGCTTACTTTGATATAATTTCTCATGCCTTTCCATGCTTGTTGATCTTCCGCGTGTTCTGGTCGCATCTTGTGCTTGTTCGCCTATTTAAGTTCATGGATGAATGCAACTACTGTGCTTTACGAATTTTCGGGTGTTTCACCTACATCATTATCCTTTTTTTTTTTTTTTGCAGCTATAGCCCAAGGTGCTGAAAGGGCACGGCAGCCTTGTTCACGGGTTTGAGTGGTATGGGGAGCTCAGTGAGACGGTGCGAGGAGTCATCACGGCTGCCGGTTTTGGGGACTTCGTCAAACTCTTGACGAAGATCTCCAACGACTTACAACAGATACATGCATTGGCCGAGCGGTGGTGGGATACCACCAATACCTTCCACTTCCCATTCGGAGAGATGACGATGACCCCTCTTGACTTTAGTATGATCACGGGGATCCCTTTTGGTGGAGAGCTCTTGCGATACTTGGATGTGACTTGCGAGTGGGATCGGGTGCAGGTGCTACTTGGAGTAGTCCCTGAGGAGCCCTTGGTTACGGCCAGATGGTTTATGGACACTTTCCGGGGCCGTCCGGGCTTTACAGACGAGCAGATGGCTCGGGGGTTTCTGATGTACATGCTGGGGTGCTCCCTATTGAGCACTAAGGGAGATCGGATTTCTGTGGCATTATTGGGGTCCTTGGATCGCATGGACCAGATATATCAGTATGACTGGGCCGGTGCGGGATTAGCCATCTTGTATCGGCATATGGGAGAGATATCCCGGGATCACCCGGCCTCTACAGGCGGCTACTGGAGGGCATGGGAGGTATACTTCTTTTCTTTTCTTGATCCTGTTTCCAACTTTGCATCCTTATTTCGGATTTTTGCATCTAAAACTTATATTCCTCTTTCTTTCTTGCAGATTTGGTCCCATGAGTACTTACACATGATGTCGCCTGACACGCGACCAGCAGACGCCCTCATCATGCCCCAGGGGCTGAAATGGGCAAAGGATCGGGTCGGGCGGAAGACCGAGGCTCACGACTTTATTTCGTTCAGGAATTTCCTGACGAACCTACGAGAGCAGCACGTCCGGTGGCAGCCTTGGCTAGACGTACTTCCAGAGACCTCCCAGGGGATGCGGGAGTCGGCCGGGTACGACCCTCAGCGGATCCTGCTGGACGGACCCGAGGCTCGGGTTTGGTACTTGGGAGAGAGGGTGACCAGACAGTCGCTTGCGGCCGAGTCCTTCTTCGTACCACTCCCTCTGCCGGAGTCTATGAGGGCCACCGATATCCTCCAGGGTTCTGCGCTTACAGTTGCCCTAGCCGGTCAGTCTCTCCAGGGTTTTGTGGATCCTCCATCGGGGTACGCAGCTTTCCTTGCTGTGAAGCTGATGAAGAACTTTCCTTTGATGGAGGTGACCCGGGTGAGTTCCCTTCAGCCTTTACTTTTATTCTTTTTGAACATGTGTGTTTCATCTTCTTATTGGATTTATTCTTCTTTACAGCCCGTCCCCGCTGCTGTTCGGGCTCCTGCTCTACCGCCCTGGGATTGGAGCCTCAGGACAGTCTCCTACGGCGAGCAGACCACTACCATGGTCCCTAGATATCAGGCGGGTGCTCCTACCATTCCGCTCCAGTACGACCATGTCCCGCGGGACTACGCGGAGGAGGGTTTGCTCTACGCCCACAGTGTGAGAGAGTGGATATACGGTCGAGAGTGGAGGGTAATTTCTAAACCTTGCTTTATTTTAGAAGTAGACATTCTAACCTTTCTTCCTTTTGTTCAGGCCGAGGGGGCGCGATCGGCTGCTGAGACTCATGCGAGAGCTCTGGTAAGAGTAATAAAGAAGAACTTCCTTTTATTTGCTTATTCTGTTTTCCAGCTGTTATTTTGATAATTTGCCTGGCTCCCTCCGTCCAGGAGGAACAGGTGGGGACTCTATCCCGGCAGGTAGGAGAGCTCCAGCGGCAGCTCCAGCAGTTCGGCATCCCTCTCAGCAATGCCCCTGGAGGTAGCGGTGCTAGCCGTGGCAGAAGCGGCGGTGAGGGCACTAGTAGCGGCAGAGGCAGAGGCAGAGGAGGAGGTGGGCGTGATGGGAGCGGCACTGAGTCGGAGGAGGAGCCCTTCAGGCGTACGACCCGCCAGACTCGCAGCCGGGGCCGGGGCTGATCCTGCTTTTTCTTTCTTTTCTTTTAAGTGTTTTTGGGAGGATTCATACTTTATTTGGTGGATTGTATATACATATGTTTACTCTTGTTTTGATAATGGCTCCATGATAGCCGGTAGGATAAATACCTTTATTATGTTTTTGCTTTTTCATTGATATTCACCGTATATGTGACCATAGCTTGGTCCATCTCTTGCCGTATGTGGGACCATGGCTTGGTCCCGTTTTATTTTAATTTTGAATGCCTTGGTTTCTTTTCTTATTGTGAAATGATTGAATGAACGAATGAATGAATGTATTGGTCTTTGTTGCACGTGCTGCATGATGCGCACATTTTATTATCTTTTATCTAGTTTTATGTTTGCAGGTGGGCTAAACGTGTCACAATCAGGCCCTGGCCAATGAAAGACCTGGAACGACACTCGGTTAGGTCTCCACGGCACTCAGTGAGAGCCGCAGCGGCAGTCAGCGAATGCCGCGACGGCATTCACGGACCGCCGCACGGCTTTTCATCGAGTGCCGCAGGTAGGTAGGCAGCTTTATTTTCCTATTTATACCCTTTCTTTCCCAAGACTCCGCAAAACACTTCTCTTTCCTCCCCATTCTCCCCTTAAATGGCCCCCATTAGTTCTCAAATCCTCTTCCCATGGATGGATAATCTCTCCGGCATTGACAAGCTCAATTTGAGTGCTTCAGACTAAACGATCTCCTTTCTTTCCGACAGATGGATTTGAATGAGGGCCTTCTTCGAGTTACCATTCAGTGCTGGGATCCTACTCTCAATGTTTTTCGTTTCGGCTCTCAAGAGACTTGCCCCTTATTCGAAGAATTCAGCGCCATTCTTCACACTTATCCTTCTGCCGAATTGACGGTTCCTTTAGTTCAGGCCGGGTATGTCTGGGATTTAGCCACTCTTCTTCGCACATCTCGAAATGCGGTGGGTTCTTTTGTTCATGATTGGCAGATTGACTTTGAGCGCCTTTCTTCGGTTTATGCTCCCATAGGGGACCCTTACGATGGTGAGTATCAGATCACTCGACGTAGTGCCCTGTCGATTACCATGCTTTCTTACTTCCTTTTTCGGTCGTCTTCTGACATTCTCATACCCATTGTCTGTGGTTTGCGGGAGATGAAGAGTGCTGTTATGCTAGTCCTTGGTGAAACTCTGATTGGATTAAGCCATGCCCATGCCACCGGGGCCATATTATCTGCCGGGGCACCTTTTGTTCTGCAGATTTGGCTTATGGAGCGTTTGGACCTCTTTATACACCCTTCCCACCTTCGTGGGTCACTTCCTTACGATCGTATGGAGATTCACAACTTATTTCAGTCTGCCGATGCATGGCTTGGTTGGCTTCAGGGCCTCTCTTCCGGCGATATCTGCTGGATCTGTCCGCAGTGGTTTTATCGCTCCATTGCTGTACGTCTTCCTGGGCGTCCCGGCATTTGGTTGCCTGGCTTGCATGCTATTACTTTCTACATTCCGGATCGGGTGGTCCGCCAGTTTGGACTTTTGCAGGATACTACTGAATCTGTGACTGCTGATTTTACCAGGGGGTCCGCTTTGCGTCCTTCTATTGTGAAAGCTTTCATTGAGGCTTGGCATAGTAGGATAGCTACTCCGTGCCCGAGGATTTCTGCTTCGACTCTGCCTACCTACTACCCAGTATCTTCTAGAGATCCATGCTTTGGTTGCGAGGCGAGCTTGACAGACATATGCACAATAAAGTAGATGAAAACAGGGAGAAGCTTACCATTTTACAACAATTTTCTGACAGTCCCTGCCTACTTTTTACGCTTTTGAATGTGATTTTCCTTTTTTTTTTCTTTTCAAAAAGTGTTGTTATCTTTCAGAGAGGTTCTAACACGTTAAATCAGAAGCGCTCACCCCTTTGATTAATCTTTTATGAAGAATTCTCCTTTCAATGTCTTTACTTGGCTCTTTACTTTGCTTCTTTGCTTAAGCTTTAATCCTTCTATACTATGAATTCTCATTTGTTTCTCTATAGTACTTATCTTGATAACCAGGCGATCCACAGGAGGGTCTTGTATCTGGGTTCTTCGGCTAGCAAACGAAGTTTGCCCCTGGTTTTAAGGTTTCGAAGTGGTTCCGGGCAAATGCCAGTTTGCCCCCTGGTTCAGCACGGTTTTTTTTTATGGGCCGAAGGCTTTTGAGAGCCCGCCTACTTATCCCTGAATGGGTATCAGGCCTGCAGTAGTTCGGCTCAAGGATTGAAGAAGACGCCGCTCGGGCGGTTTTATTTAGGTGACCGAACCAAGTAGGTTGCCTACGTATCCCCTAGCGGGAATCAGGTCAAGCGTAGTTCATCAAGGTAGGAGGTTTTGAAAGAAAACGGTTTCAAGCAAAGTATTTTTTGAGGCGATCGAGGTTAATTGGTTGCTTAAACTCAACCCCGTCTAGGTCCATGAGATAGGCTGCTCCTCCGGAGAGGAGAGTCTTAATGATGTATTGCCCGACCCAGTTGGGCTTGAATTTTCCTCTGGGATCATAAACAGACACTTTTAGTTCTTTGAGGACCAGGTCACCCTCAGCAAGCTTCCTTGGGTGGACCTTTTTGTTGAAAGCACGAGCTATCCTCTTCTAGTACCCCCGAGTATGGTTTATCGCGGCCAGCCTCTTTTCATCGAGTAACATCAACTCCTCACACCTTCCTTGTACCCATTCTGATTCGGTTACTTCGCATTCTGCCAAGACCCTGAGAGAGGGTATTTCTACCTCAATTGGAAGGACCACCTCCATTCCGTACACTAACGAATACGGTGTAGCACCTGTTGAAGTCCTCACCGAGGTCTTGTATCCCCACAAAGCAAATGGTAGCTTCTCATGCCAATCTTTATATGTATCCGTCGTTTTCCCCAAGATTGCTTTAACATTCTTATTCGCTGCTTCCACTGCTCCATTTGTCTGAGGCCTATACGGGGACGATTGATGACGAGTGATCTTGTACTTTTCCAGGAGCGGGATAACCTCTCCCTGGAAGTGACTGCCATGATCGGAGATAAACTCATTCGGGACCCCATATCTGCAGATTATGTTTTCCTCGATGAAACTCACCACGTCTTTGGCTTTCAAAGTGGCATACGAGGCCGCCTCTACCCACTTTGTAAAATAATCGATTGCCACGATTATGTATCGGTGCCCGTTAGAAGCCTTCGGAACTATCTCGCCAATGATATCGATCCCCCACACGGAAAATGGCCAAGGGGTGGTCATGCTATAGAGCTGTGACAGCGGGGTATGCATTAGATTTGCATGAATCTGACACTTGTGGCATCTTCTAACATACTCGCAACAATCCTTGTCCAAGGTCGTCCAATAGTACCCCTGTCGAATGATCTTTTTTGCTAGCATATGCCCATTCATATGGGGTCCACACACTCCTTCGTGTATTTCCTCCATCATTCTCTTAGCCTCCTTTCCATAAAGGCATTCCAGATTATACCCGGTGTAGGACTTTTTCCATAGCCTATCTGCATAAATCACAAACTGAGCGGCGAATCGTCGAATCGCCTTTCTGTCCTTTTCTAAGGCTCCTTCGGGGTATTCTCACTTCTGAATGAAGTTCCAAACATCCACATACCAGGGCACTTCATCTTCTCTTTCTACGGCCGCGATTACTTCAAACGACGGTTGGCTCCTCACTTCTATGGATAGAGGGATCATGGCAGTTTTGGGAGGGATTTGGATCATTGAGGCTAAGGTAGCCAAAGAGTCGGCTAGTTGGTTTTCTTCACGAGGGAGGTAGTAAAAGAAAATCTTTTGGAATTGCGCTTTCAGACTTTCCAGATAGTCATGATAAGGTCTCAATTTCTCATGCTTTACCTTCCAATCTCCTCGGACTTGGGATATGATCACGTTGGAGTCCCCGAAGACATCAATCTTTTCGACTTTCAAAGCCAAAGCTGCTTCCATCCCAATTATGCATGCTTCGTACTCCGCAGTGTTATTGGTTGAGTTATACTTGAGTTTGACGGCTAGTGGGGTAGGGGACCCATCGGGTGCTATGAGGATGACCCCGACTCCGTATCCTAATTGATTGGCTGCTCCATCGAAATACATCTTCCACAGATCTTCTCTTACCTCCATCACTTTTTCATCAGGGAACTTAAATTCTCCCTTCTCCCCAGTTTCCACGGCGAAGTCAGCTAGGTACTCAGCGATGGCTCTCCCCTTGACAGATTTGGAGGTGACATATCTGATATCAAACTCGGCTAGCATCATGGTCCATCGGGAAATCCTACTGGTTAAGGCGGGTTTTTCAAATAGGTATTTGAGCGAATCCATTCGGGAGATTAAGATTACGGGGAAGGCTAACATATAATGCCTAAGGCGACGGGTGCACCAAACTAAGGCCCAACATGCTTTTTCTAACGGTGAGTAATTTAACTCGTATCCAGTCATCCTTTTGCTCAAGTAGTAAATGGCCTTCTCCACGTGCCCCTCTTCTCCTTCTTGAGCCAACATGCACCCCATCGAATCTTCGGATACAGAGAGATAAAGCAACAAGGGTCTCCAAGGTGAAGGCGGTGACAGGACAGGTGGGTTCTGGAGGTAAGTTTTGATTTTGTCGAAGCCTTGCTGATATAAGGTATCACACTCGAATCTTTCTCCTTTTCTGAGTAACTTGAACAACGGGTAGCAGGTCATGGTGAGTTTTGAGATAAAATGACTTATAAATTGTATTCTACCCAGGAACCCTCTCAATTCTTTCTCATTTTTCGGTGGGTTCATTTTGGTTATGGCTTTTATTTTGGTGGGGTCTACCTCTATTCCCCTCTGGGTAATGAGAAACCCCAACAATTTCCCAGTGGTGACTCCGAACGTGCATTTCTGCGGGTTTAGCCTCATTTGAAACTCCCTCAATCTCTCAAAGAACTTCCTCAAAGCCTCCAGGTGTCCTCCCCTCTCCTTGGATTTTACAATCATATCATCCACATACACCTCTACCTCTTTGTGGATCATGTCGTGTAGTAAGGTGGTGGCAACCCTTTGATAGGTTGCACCTGCATTCTTGAGTCTGAATGGCATGACCCCTATAGCAATACGTCCCCCATGGAGTGATGAATGTGGTTTTCTCCCTATCCTCGGGTGCCGTGAGGATTTGGTTATATCCAGAGAATCCATCTATGAAAGATAGAAGCTCGTGCCCCGCGATGTTATCAACCAACACGTCGATGTGGGGTAACGGGAAATCGTCTTTAGGGCTTGCCCTGTTTAAATCTCGAAAATCAACGCAAACCCTAACACGACCATCCTTCTTCGGGACAGGCACAATGTTGGCAATCCACTCAGGATACTCGGTGACCATCAAGAATCCCGCCTTTAACTGCTTTTCAACCTCCTCTTTTACTTTAAGTGCCCATTCTGGCCTCATTCGCCTCAATTTTTGTTTTATGTGTTTTGAATTGGGAAAGAGAGGGATGTGGTGTTGGACTATTTTTGGATCGATACCTGGCATATCATTGTAAGACCATGCAAAGACATCTTTGAATTCATTTAATAGATTGATTAGTTCTTTGCTTTCTTCATTGCTAAGTGTTGAGCCAATAAAAATATTTTGGGGGTTATCTTCATTTCCCAGATTAATTGTTAGAGTGTCCTCAATGATTTTACATGCAGATTCCTTTTCTTTTTCAATTAACTTTTGCAATTCAACGGGTGTTTCATGATCATCACATTTATCACATTCATTAAGCGCGTTCGAGTAGGAAGAATCAGTCATGCTTTCATTGATCTTCTTTGGAGTGATTCCAATAGACATAGAAATTGAAAGACGCCTCATTTGGGCCATTACAGACTCTGGGTGTGGGGGAAACTTATCACTAGACTCAAAAACCCACTCCCTCTTGTTCTCTCCCCCTAGATCGGCGATGAAGCATTCTTCCAGTTCTCCCGCCTTGGTAATCTCTTCCATTTCTTCCTTTTCGGCCTCTCCTTTGTTGGCTACCTTTTGATCTTCTTCATCTTCCCCACTCTCGGCCGCTTCCTCTACCAGACCTTCGACGTATTCACCCTTGGCCTTCCCAGGATCCTCTTTCATAACCTTCGTGTTCCCTTCGTCTAACAAATTTTTCATGGAGGAGTCGTCTAGCGCACCAATCCAGTCCTTGGCAGCAACAGGCTATTCAGGTATTTGCAAAAATGGGTCTTTGTGCTTGGAGAATTCATGGGAGAAAAAGATCTCGAACCCAGGCTTTAGGCATTTGTCCTTCTGGTCCATCCATGGTTCTGGAAAACCACAGAAGGGGAAATCTTCTCCTTCCTTCACATAATATCCATTGAGCGTCTTTAGATAAGGGTCTAATGGTGCATTAACAGCCTTCTTCTTCGTCCTCAGTTCCTTCTTCGTTGGTTGGTACCCCAGACCGTGAGTGTGAGTCTGAGTAGGGATTCTTGGAGCCTCCGGCAGGTCCTGAAGGTTCTTTCCCAAGCCCAATCTTGGAAAGAAATCCATTTTCTTCATGATCCCTGCGACCACTGGGCTGGCATACTGATCAAAATGGAGTGGTAGAAACTCTCTTGGCTTTCCTTCCTCCAGCATACTGATGAACTCAAATCCTCCTATCTTTGCTTCTTCTTCTTGTAGCTGTAATTCTAGCACCGGTGCGCTTGATGATGCTTCGGACAAACGAACCCAGCTATCCCCGAGAATGTCGCAGACCTGGCCTTCCTTAACGCATTTGACCTTTTGATGAATGGTGGATGGTATGGCACCTAAGCTATCCAACCAAGGCCTCCCTAGTAGTAGATTGAAGGAAGCAGGGATGTCGATAATCTGGAATTAGGCTTCCTTGTCTACTGGCCCAGCGGCAAGATTAAGAAAGATAATGCCCATGACGGCTCTCTGGGTGTTGTCATATGCCCTGACCTTTTGTTGGGACGGCACGAAGGACGATTCATCTAAACCCATTCGCTTGGCTGTTCGGAAGGGACATACATTTAGAGCAGACCCGTTGTCAACGAGACAAGCGGGCACGGTGTTCCCCAAACATTCGACAGTGATGTACAATGGTTTGTTGAGCATGGGTCCTCCGGGGGGCATGTCATTTGACGAGAAGGTAATAGCTGAAGCCGGGATTTTGCCGATCAGCCCAATGAGGTCTTCCGGGGTGGTGTCGATAGACACGTCAGATTGGTTCAGAGCATCTAAGACTGCCTGTCTATGGCGTTTGGAGGCAATCAGCAACCCCCAAATGGTGATGTTAGCCTGGGTCTTCTTTAATTGCCTTAGAACCCTGTCTTTTCCCTCTTCTTCATTCAGCTTCCCTTTTCCTTTGTCTAGATCTCTCCCCGGGTGATCCTCCTCTAGCTCATGTGGTTTAAAGTGTCTGCCCGCACGAGTTAAATGACTGACCTCTTCCCTTGCCCACAGATTGTCAACTTCTTGACCAACTTTCAGGGTATCCTCCAATATCTCTGTTTCTTTGTCGCTCTCGTACCAGAGATCATCTTCTACTTGGCTCACATCTCGATCGTCGCTCCCTTGGGTCCACCAGTCTGACTGCCCTATTTTATTTTTCATCGGCTGATTCTCCAAAGCACAGATTGTCGGACCCTTAGGCAAATGGTATGGCTTTCTTGGTGTCCCGGCCTTAGTGATTAGCCTAGACGGATCGAAGGTTGCTTCTTCTATCCCCAAGAGATAAAGGCCTCGTGGTGGTGGCACAGCTTGATGATTCGGGCGGATTTCTAGTAACATTTGGAGATTTGGTAGGTGGTTCTGAAATTACCTTGTTATCAATGAGATCCTGGATCTCGTGCCTTAATCTCATATACCTATCTGTTGAGTGACCCTTCTGCTAATGAAATTTGCAAAAGAGGTCTCCTTGAAAGTTCGGCGGAAGCGGACTTGGTAGAGGGCGAGATTCCATTTGACGGAGATGCCCCTTTGCTAACAGTCTATCGAGGGCAGTTGATAGTGATACTCCCAAATCTGAGAACTTCCTTGGTGCTTTGTCCCCTCCTCTTCTTGGTGCTATGTCGAATTTCCTTTCTGGCCCATTTAGTGCATTGACATCGGTGGAGCCAGAGTGACCTCCTGCTTGTCCTCCGTTGGATCCATAGTTTGGCCTCCTATATCGGTTCGGTTGCTCCTCTTTCTTGATTATTCCTTCCTGGATTGTATCCTCTATCCTTGTCCCGACATCGAAGACTTCAGCAAAGGTGGTGATTGACTGAAATCTTATCTTTTCCTGATACACTGGCTGTAGATTCTTCGTCAGCATTCGGACCTGGTCCTTCTCAGACGGCCTTTGTACCATTTTGGATGCCTTTCCCCTCCATCTGCTTAGGTATTCGGCGAATGATTCTTTGTTCCCTTGCCTAGTGGTCTCCAAATCTCAGACAGTGACATCCAAATCTTGATTGTACTCGTACTGTGCCACAAATGCCTTAATCACTTCTTCCCATACCCTGGTTTTGCTTGGTTCGAGAGTAAGATACCAGGATAGAGCAGCTCCAGTCAAAGTCTGTTGGAAAAGGACTGCCATCATAGTTGTGCTCAAGCCACTTGGTTGGAAAGCCCCAATACACATCCTTATATGGCTGCGAGGATTGCCAGTCCCATCAAATTTGTCAAAAACTAGCATCTTGAACCCGGCAGGCAGTGTCTCACGTACTCCGTCATACAACCCTTCCATCTCCATCAGATAGGTATCAACTCCTTGGGCCTTGCGCATTACCCTTTCTAATTTCTCTATCTTCTCGGTCAGTTGCTTCTCTTTCTCAACTTTCTCTCTGTCTCTGTTGGCCCGTAGTGCATCAGTCCATTGTGCCTCCTGATCATCAAACCAATCCCCTTCTCCTCCTCCCAAAGGTGGATCCATAACAGGTGGATTTATATGTGGTGGTCGCCGATTCAGCTCTTCTATCATTCCCATCATGCGGTTCATGTTCTCGGCCTGTCTCCTCATCTGTTCCGCCTGCTGTTCCACTAGTACCGTTAACCCGGCCATTTCTTTGTTGTTTCTCTCTTCGGCCATGTCAGCGTATCCTCTCCTTACTAGCCTTGCTGTGGGATCCCTAAACCACGCTTGATTTGCTATTTTTGCTCTTACAACAAATTTTGAAAAATTTTCTTTTAAATTCTTTTTATCTTCCCTTTATCAAACAAAGGCATTGCAACTTTCCTTTTATATGTCTTGCGGATGCGATGCATGTGTGCGTGTGTGCCTATTCTATATGCCAAAAAAGAAAACCCTAGTCCTAACACATAAACACATAAGCACATAAAATCCTCACCCATGTCAAGTGCGCTAATTTCTCCATTCATTGTGACCCTCTTTACCCTTCAATGTCTGGAAATTTTAGGGTTTTCGAAATTCATTTGAAAAGCATTTCTGATGAAATCTTTAGACAACAATTTTCAAGAATTTTGGATCACGCTTTTCAAAAAGTGATTGGGTTGAAACTCCTGTTTTGAAAAAGTGTTTTAGCTGGTGAATAACCTTGGTTTGGCTCTGAAGTTTTAATCAAAAAGTGAACTCCCAAGTTTTTTGAAAGAGTGGTTTTGAATAAAGGCTGCGGAAATCTTAATTTGTTTTCAAAGATTGATTTAAAATTTTTTGGGTAGAAGGGTCACATGATCGGATTACCACCGTACTTTCCATGGATTTGGATACATACAAGGTCAATGATGCTTTAGCTAATCATGATATAAGAAGTATAACCTTATAACCAAGGTTCAGCATGTTCCCAAATGTCGTGGGACATGAGAAGGAATTGCTAAAGGTGATTAAAGGGTTATACATCTTTTATCAAGCAAGCATCGTCATCATCTCAAATAATCCCCTTTGGGCATACAAAACTCCCTAGCACATAGTCCTACTCAAGAATTGATTTCCTAAGTTTGAAAGGTTCTATGGAAACTACTATGTAAAAGCTGGGTTTTGGTCAAATAAGGGACCCTTGACACACATCCGATAGGATGCTTAATATACCAAATCATAGTACAAGATCAAGGGTGACCACACAGTCCCATGATGACTTGACCGACCGGGTTGCCCCGAGCCTCCAAGGTCATAGTTCCGTGCGATCGACTGGCTGGACATGCAAGTGAAATGCAACGGGCACACAAAGATTAATTAATTCGATTAAAAGGATGTTTTTCAAGTCTAATCCTCAAGTGAACCCAAAATCAGAATTTTGGTCTGCAAAACCAGAGATTCTGGGTTCGATCCCCAGCAGAGTCGCCAGATTGTGGATATCGCAGGTTTCTTCTTACCCACAGCCAAGGATCAAAATTTCGTTTCGGTCTATTGTTTCGGTCTGCCTAGAAACGGAAACATTTCGGAAACATGTGGAAACAGCGGAAAAAATTGGAAACATTGAGAAACATGGGAAAACATAACTTCAAACTTAACTATATGCGTGTATAAAGCTAATAATTGATTAATTGAACATTTAAGAGGTCTATATATGTAGAGATGCATTAAAAATGTGTAGCCAAAATTGAAAATACATGAGGATTAAGTCGCAATCTACTGTCAAACACTTCATAGAATCTCAAAACACTTAATAGAATGCAAAAGATACGTATAAGTACATAGTAAGCTAATAAGCCATCTCTAAAATAAAATAATTGTTCATATGACAAGTACACAACCACATGATTATCTTGATGGAAACAAGTATGTTTCGTTGGAAGCAAATGAAACGATGCGGAATCATAGGTTTGTTTCGATGGAAACAAAAGAAACAAAGTCATTTCAATGGAATCCATGGAATTTCGAGATTCCATGGCTGTTTCGTTTCCATAACCTAGGAAACGGAAACGTTTCGGCCGTTTCGATGGAAACAAAAGGAAATTTTGATCCTTGCCCACAGCTTTTCTCTTGAAATTCGTTTAAATTCAATTTAAAAAAAAAACAAATGAGTCGCCACTTAATTTTTTAAAAGGAAAAATTAAGAAACCATTTTTAAAGCAATTGACCTTTTGCGAAACCAGAGATTAAACTAGGTCCGGGGATTATGGAATGAGAAGGGAAGGAGCCCATTGGACTAAAGCACCCCTTCTCATCCTATCTCGCGATAGGCCTCTACTCAACATTAATCTTCTTAGAAAAAATTATTTTGGGCCACAAACACTTTATTAGTACTCCGATTTACTTATTTCAAAAGAATGTTACTGTTCTGGAATTCTGGACAGATTATTGTTACTTCACAAAACCCATGACCAAACCCACCTTAAACAAAAATTACAGTGGTAGAATATTATGTTATTGACACTTTCCCGTTGGTTTCACTTGATTTCAACGGTTAGATTTCGAACTAAAAATCTTTGATCAAAAACAGTTTGTGAACTCACTGTTTTCATTTGTCAAGCTCATTTTCATTCGTTAACCCCAACTATTAAATCATGAAGTTGGACTAAAACTAACCATTTTCTTCTACCATTTGGTGGTCATTGGAGGTGAAGACATGACTAATACTCAAGAGTCTCAAAGAAATATAGAGAGGATTCCATGAAACATCAAGTTTAGAGGACCCAAGTCATGAGTATGGACTTAGATCCACTTATTTGCTTATAAAATAAGGTGATGATCAAACTTTGACTTCCATGTGAAGCATGAGCTTACATGGGGTTCAAAAGATCATATTCAAGAGATTTCAAGAGAGATATTGAGGATCTCTAAGAGTCTCAGGAAGGAAGTATGAACAATAAAAGAAATGAAGCAAAGAAAACAAAATAGTTTGAGGATTCAAAAGAAAGAATGCAAATAAAACAACTTATGGTTAGAGGATCACCTCCAACTATCCTCAAAGTTTATCTCCTTTGAAGATCTTCCAAGCTCTTCTCTAGTTCTCTAAACTCTCTTTTTCTCTCCAAAAAAATGTTGGTGGAGTAATGGCTATTTCTTGTGTGTTGTGTTGTATGTTGTGGGTAGTTCTTGTTGTTGATCTTCCAAGGAAGATCCTCTCTCTTTTATAGACAAAAATTATCAAGTATTTTTAGTGAATTCGGAGAAAAAGACAGGTGTAAACATCCCATTTGGTGGTACAATACGTACTTCCTGAAATTAGACAGACTGCTGCCCAGGGCGGCAGTCAAAAATCATCTGCGGTAGTCCGTGGGTGCCGCTGCGGCACTCCGTGAATGCCGCGCGGCACTCCGTGACTGCCGCGCCAAATTATTGATTGCCGGGTTTTCGTCAACCCTACTTTATCAGTTTTTTGTTCTTATCCGCATACACATACGTATTGCACTACAAAATACGGACTTTAAAAGTAAACGACAGTTAGAAAATGTCGACGACACATGGTGAACGCCGTGCAGGCATTCACTGACTGCCGTGCGGCATTCACTGAGTGCCACGATAGACTGTCGTGTGCCGTTTTTTGGTGAACTTTAGGTCTTCCTTTTTCTCAAAGCAATTTATTTTTGAAGATATTTTCCAAGAATTGTGTTTTATACCTGAATTCTCCTAAATACCTGGTATTTTTCTTCTTTCTGTGAAATTTTATCGCGTTTAGAAAACTTTCTGAAGAGCTTGGAACACTTCGAATCTTTCGGTCCTTGTCATCATCGGATACGGAGGTGACACTCTCCTAAATTTGATGTCTGGTCAAAATTGGGGTGTCTACAGAATCCCTTGTAATTATGTTGGGACTATACTATTTCTATATGGACATTGCATTGGCTCCTAGTTGAGACTTGCATATCTATAGGAATGATATGAGTTAAATTAGTCATAAAGAATTTATAAATTGTGTCATTTCTTCTATTTAGAGTTAAGCTAGAAGTTTAGGGATGTTATTTAAGATTCAACATTATCTAAAGCATGTGAACTAACCCTTTGTTTTGTAGCACTATTAAGGTATGATTTCTCAAACCCTTCTTTAGCTTACTTAATTTCTTAATTTTACTGATTTTTCGACCTCGTGTGTGACACATTAGAATTAAAATTTGCCTTATGGGTATATATGTGATTAGAGACCCTTTTATTAGGATTTATACTTTTGTGTGGCATTGCATGTTTGATATTCGCAGCTAGACCCCGGGTAAGTTTTCTAGTTCCCTATTTGCACATCATCTTGCCTTCTATTTGGAAATATGTGGTTTTGAACGATATTTTATCATTTGCAATCTTACACCCTTTAGACATGCTTTTGTGATGTATATTTATACATATGTACTAATTGAGGGCATGCTTAGATTAATAATTCAATTAAAAAAGATATTGAGTAGAGGCCTATCACGAGATAGGATGAAAATGTGCGTTTTAGTCCGCCAGGCTCCTTCCCCTTTCATTCCATAATCCCCGGACCCAGTTTATTTTTGGTTTCGCAAAAGATCGGTTTGCCTTTTAAAATGGTTTCTTAATTTTCCTTCAAAAATTAAGTGGCGACTCTTTGTATTTGAATTTGAAAGAAATTGTTTCAAAATTAAAAGTGGGCCCAAATGCCGGTATCCACAGTGTGATGTCCATATGCTACAGCAATTAGAGAGCAACATATACTTGCGATGATGAGCAGTGTCAATTACTGTAATGATCAATTATAGACTTGAAGCCCTTTTGGCATGTTCTGTCATGAATGTGATTGCATGGTAATCGAACATGCGTTATGTCCAAAAGTCCAATGCGATGTCCAAATTGGCTCAAACAAGTTACAAAACAGTCATATCCAATGAATCATGAGATTTTAAAGCAAGATGATAATTATTGAATGATGAAGAAAGTTTTTTTTTATTATTAATTTTTTTTAAGAAATGTATGTATTTACAAAGCAGACAATGCATATATTCAGTAATGGAGAAACTACCCCTGTGTGGCATTTTGATGCCTCGTAAGGAGTGGCATTTTGGGCAGTGGGTGGAGATTTGGTATTTTGCGAGAGTGACCCAAAGGCTTGGGTGTGTTGATGGAGAACCAAAATGTTGGTAAAGGGTATAGAAACAGTGCATGGGCTGAATGGCTAGGAACAACTCATACGAATGGCTGCCCATGTATTTACATAATCCTTGACATTCTCTTTTTATTGATGATTTTTTTTGTGATACATACAAGAGCAAAGAGAGAACAATAAGAAAACCCTTACATTTTCATCAAATCTTTGTTCACTGATAAGGTCACTCCACCCAACAAAATAAATCGAATTACGGGAGCAGACTGAGTTTCCAAGAGCATTTTCTAGTCTTCATAAACATCTTTGTTATCAAGCCATTTCAACAAGAAGTACCATGCCATCATAATAGCCATACTGAGAAGAAAATACACTTCCCAAATTAAAATCATCTCAGTCAAAACCATATTGTTCTAGAATAGCAGGTATGAAATAATATTGTTGAGAAGCGTGGAGAGTAAGATCAAGCCCTTAGTCTTGGTTGTAATCGCAAGGCACAACGGTGAAGTAAAGTGACTATGGGTATGACAGGGAGAGAGAAGAAAGGAGACAAAGAGAAAGAAGAGACAAATAGAAAGAAGTTAGAGTGTGTCACACCCTAACCCGCCCCAGCAGAATAGGACACGTGTAACAAGGCTTTACGCACCCAAAAATACACTAATTAGGAAGGAAAACATGAATTAAACCACTTTAAAGAACTTTATTATGACAAAAATAGCCCCAAGGGTAAAATTGTCATGAATAAAGTATAGCCAAATTTTATACCAAAATATAAGCTTTTGAGTCCCGATTCTAACGTAAAAAAGGCGCGCAAATCCAAGTTTTCTAGAAGGAGATATGCTTGTTTCCGTAAAAATGGACAGTAGCTGGGAAACAGGAGCGGATCGATCCACCCTTTAGGGCCGGATCGATCCTAACTAGCATTTTACCAACAGAATGTCCCCGAAAAAGCCCGGATTGATCCACCCTTTGCACCATGATCGATCCGAGTTCCTGTAGAATAGATTCTACTACTAAAATCCTATTTTCCCAAGTTCAAAACATACTCAAAACATTTCCAAACCTCATGGAAACTTCAAGAAACACTCCAAACACAGTCCTAAACATGTTTTAACATTAACCAAGCATGAAGAACATACACCCACCCATAATTGGATCAAACCAACCATGAATTCAACTCCTTTTTGATTCAAAACAAGTTTTGAAACTCAATTCTCAACCAAAAGCTAGCATTTCATGAAATCTGGTTGGCAATGTACTCAAAGCTAAACCAACATCTTATATACAAACGAAACTTGTCTACAACACTTGCGACATGTCTGGACTTGCTGAGATGGTACTATTTACTACTCCCTCTGTCCTATTTTATGTATCCATCTTTCCTTTTTGGGATGTCCCAAAATTATTGTCCACTTTCCTAAATTAGTATGCAAATTTTACTAAGTTTCCCAAACTACCCTTCCTTGCAATCAACACCAAAATAAAACAAAAAAGAAAATGCAGTGATTATGGTCAATTGTGGAAAGTAGGTGTAGGATTCCCCAAGATGGACACATAAAATGGAACGGAGGGAGTAACTTGAACCATACTTACCAAAATAAGGAAATATACATAGGTGCTTCAAATTTAATTTCAAAACTACCGAATTACAAGTTTAAGGATCTAAGTTTCATGGATACAACAAAAATACCAACACCACCATTAAAGGAACTACAATTAACAACATATTACAAGTTTAAAATAGAAGACACATGAACAAGCCCCAAATCTCTCCCATATTCCCCATGCACGTCATTTTCTCTCCGGGTAATGCTCCGAACGTGCGGTGGTTATTATATACCATAATAGAAAAGGAAAGCGGTTTTCTTAAGCATTATGCTTAGTGAGGAATCCAAACATGATTGAATGCTTAAAATGTGCAATGCTACAAATAACCACATAGCTCATATTCGTAATCGTCGAGTCACCGGTTCAATGATTCATTCAGACACGAAGACCTCCCTTGGTCCCGTTGTCACTTCTATTCCTTGGACTTCCGTATTTATCGGATTCTTCCTTTTCACCACCCTTATTACTCCCAACAATGAATCATTTTCCCGGTGATCCTTGATTACCGCATAAGCATACAAGCATATAAGCACATAACCGTGACAACTTTTCACATAATTGACATGCAATTCACAATTTAACAACTTCATAGCTTCTAAGCATGATTTCAACAACTTAGTATATATATATGGAAACATTGAACACCTTAAACCACAATCACTTTTTAGTTAGAAAACTCACCTTACTCGTATTATACCCAATTCAAGCTAGAGAAATGCTGAATTTACCAAATCCTAGCCCAAATCTTACTCCAAAGTAGTTTCTACACATTTTCGGCAACCCACGTGTCACCGATTAGAGTGAGCTACCAAAATTACGATGATTAAAACATAAATTACAGGGATAGAAATGACCGTCTCACCTCCACGAGTCCGAAAATGGCTTCGGTTCACGAATTGGGCGAATAGCGGCGATTGAACGACGAATTATCGACGTCAGTGACGAGTTCGTCTTTCTCTCTCGGTGAGCTCTCTCTTTTTTGTTTAATTTTTTGTAAATTCCTTTTGATAAAATGAAGAAGACACTAGGGGCATGTTTGGTAGGCAGGAATGGAATAAGGCAGGGATGGAATGGACTCAGGAATGGAATGAAACAGGAATGGAATAGCAATTTTCATTACATTCCTCTGTTTGGCTAAGTTTCTAGGCATTAAATGCCAATTACATTCCACTTTGGGTTTTAAACAATCAATTAGTGGAATAAAATCAGATTTAAGCAAAATATTTTATATTTGTACAAAATATTTATGGTACAAACATTCAGTATTATTTATGCAATATTTTGAAATTTTGAAATTTTAAAATATTTTTTTAGCCTAAATAGTTAATATTTAGTTTTTTTTATGAAATAATATTACATTTTTAACAATTTTAGTCCACATTATTTTTATTCATCTATTTGAGTTAGAACCCCCGAGAAACTTTGTAAAATCTCGTGTAAAATCTCTTTAAAAATTTAATATGTTTGCTAGTTATAATTAAAAAATTTTTAGTCCAATGTTAAGTTTAATAAATATTTTATGATTTTTTTAGTATGAATAATATTTTGTCAAAATATTTAATATTTTATCAAAATATTTAATATTTTATAAAAAAAATTAATATTTAAAAAAGTATTTAATATATTTTTTAATATTTTTAATAATATTTAATATGTATATTTTTATAAAATATATTTTAAGAAAAAGTTTTATATTTTACAATTATAGTCAATCCTGTGGGAATGGAATGAGCATTCCTTGGGTTTTGGCAAGGAATGTCCATTCCTGCTTAAGTAGGAATGACCATTCCAAAAGGAATGCTCATTCCACTGCATTTGGTCACACCAAACACAGGAATGGAATGAACCCAGGAATGACCATTCCATTCCAAGGTGCATTACTCCCTACCAAACGTGCCCTAGGTGTCTTGTCCCCAAGCCTTGCATGTTATGACTCATGCCCCAAATTTTCATTTACACCCCCGATTTTTCTTAAGTTCTTATTATGAAATTCCCAAACATTCTGTTAACTACTCAATTATCTAAACGAGTGTTTATTTAAGTCCTGTATGGGTCTCAATGTCGGTCCCAAATAATTTATGAAGTTGCTATCGCACCTACTAATTATAAATCTTTTCAGTTATGCCCTTTTTTGGGTATTCAACCTAATACCAAATGCTTACACATATGTCATCATATAATATGAAAGAATTTAAATAAATATTCATTTAATCATATAAATGCATTTAATCATGTAAAATGCAAATATTATTATTCGGGCCCTTCATTGGATCCCACTTCATTACATGTCCCACCTCCCTGGGGACTTTTCCCACTGTGTCCTTTACTGAACACTAATCGCGGGTGAGTCCAAAGCCTCCCCTTAATCCATCTTATACACTAATTATAGCAATCAATGCATATTTAAATCATTATTAACCCTTTTACCGGGTACATGTGTTACATTTCTCCCTCACTAAAAGGAAGTTTGGTCCCCAAACTTACTCTTACCTTAAGAATCAAAGAGATGTGGGTACTTAGCTTGGATTTCATCCTCCCGCTCCCAAGTAGCCTTCTCGACTGAATGGCTTCGCCATTGAACCATGGCAAGAGGAATCACTTTGGTTCTTGATGAGGGCTGATATTTGCAGAATATTGGCCCGATCAAGAGGAAAATTGGTTGAACTTAACTCCCTATCTCTGATTTTACCTACATTTGTTTCTTAATTCTTTCCCTTACACAATGATGTATTTTCCGTGGTATGTTGTTGTGTTTGGTTCTTTGAATGCAGGTGCCGAAGTTAGAATGAAGACTAAAGTTGAAAGGGATAAATCAAGAAACAAGAAAACTAGTTTAAGTACCAATCATTGGTATTTTTACCAATCGATTGGCATTTCTACCAATCGATTAGAATTTTTACCAATCGATTGGTGATATCTGGGAATCAAATTCCTTTAATGGTGCAAGATCTCAGCAATCAAAGCGACGACCAGCCGTTACGTTGGGAACATGGACGCCTTTAGCTCGTAGTATTACTGTATAAATAGAGGGGAGTGAAAAGGGTGAGGGGTTGGTTCATTCTTCATTGTTTTGTAGGATTTTCTGGTGGAATTTTCGGATAAGAACGAGTTCAAGTTTGTTTGGTTTGATTTCAATCCTGTTCGTTATTTGTTCAGGTGCTATTTCATCTTTATACTAGTTGTTGCTTGTTTATTTGAAGTTCAATTTCAATTATTAGTTTGAAACTCCACTACAATTTTAGATTTATAATAAAAACCATGTTTAGGATTGATTTCACTCTTTTGTTTCAATCTATTTTCATTTCCAGTATTCCAATCATGCTAGAGTAGAACCCTAGTTGGGAACAATGTGAAGAAACATTGTTTCCCAGCCATAGTCATGATTCTGTGAAAGAATCAATGGCAATCGATTGGAAACAGAACTTAATCGATTGCCATAGATTCCTAGGCCAATCGATTAGAACTTTACCCAATCGATTGGGAGTCATTTGTTTCCAATCGATTGCCATTAATAGCAATCGATTGGCATACTTATGACTTGGGCAGATTCTTTTTAGTATTCCAGTAACTTTTACTTCGAAAACCAAGTTCAAATTGATCTTGTTAAGTTCAAATTGAAAACTGATTTTGGAATAAAAGCCCCTTTGGCCATTTAACACAATGAACATATGGACAAACATATTGAATATTCTATACTCAATCTGTTAGTTATAGTTCAAAGTTTTAATTAGCTCTTATTTCAGATCTTCATAGTAAGCAAAGGAATTCAAATTACTAGTTATGTAATATTAACATTCTTAGTAACTAGGATTGCTTTACTTAATCCCTTTGAGAAATAAGGAATATTAGAAAGATGAAGCCCCAGTTGTGCATTAACGCTAAGTCATGATAGTGGTTGGTGCATTGTGGACTCACATGTGCCCAACAGTTTTTCCATATTTACAAAACCACATTGTTTAATTCTGTTACTAGTTGACTCTGCTTCCTTAATTTGTAATTTTGAATTCAGTAGGATCGCTAGAATCTCCACTCTAAAAGAAATCATCTTTTATTTTCTTTAGGATTCAATCTAGGTTTCTTTTCCTCAATTCCGTCCCTTGGGAAAACGACTCGGTTTTACCGGTTTTTATTCGACACGACCGTCTGCGCTTGGATGTACTCTTCAGAGAACACATTTCTAGTCGTGTCAAGTTTTTGGCGCCATTGCCGGGGACGGTAACAAAGGCCAGAATCTCTTGATTGATCCGATCTTTTCTTTTCCCATTTCTATCTTTCTTTTTTTTTTGTTCTTCAGAATACGAGCTGTATTGTTTGTGTCCTTCTATGTCCTTTGACTCCACTGAAGCTTTCATCACAAATCTATTTGAAGATTCCATCAATAGTGCTGATAATCCCATTTTTACCCCGTCTACTTCCAACCCAATGTCGGACACAGAGAGCCAACAAGGAGAGAATAGGCATGACCTCATTGATGATGGTCAACGACCTCTACGAGAACTCTTGGCTCCTGATCGAACAGCCACACTTTCTTGTATCCGCATCCCCCCACACACAGGTACATTTCATTTCCGTAATGGGATGATTCAACTTTTATCCACATTTCACGGGATGGAGAAAGAGAAGGCGTACTTACATATTCAAGATTTCGAGGACGTTTGTGGCACCTTCATAGATCAGACCTGCCCGAGTGATATAATCCGAGTAAAGCTTTTTCCCTTCACCTTGAAGGACAAAGCAAAGTCATGGTTATTGTCGCTCAAACCAAATTCTATTTTGACTTGGCCAGCAATTCATGAAGCCTTTCTCAAAAAGTTTTTCCCTAATCGATTAACAAACGACATCTTGAGACAAATCAAGATGTACAATCAAAAAGAGGAAGAAACTTTCGCTGAGGCATGGGAGCGTTTCAAAGATTTGTTACTGCTTTGCCCACACCATGGTTTTGAGAAGTGGCGGACTATAAGCTTCTTCTATGATGGCCTTAGTCCAAAGTCAAAGAAACTCGTAGAAACTACGAGTAACGGTGAGTTTATGAGCAAGAATGCAGATCAAGCTGAAGCTCATTTTGAATGGTTAGCCGAACATGCACTAGAATGGGAAACTCAAGTGACGAGAACTCAAACCAGTTCGAGTTCAAGTAACAAGAGTATTTATCAGTTGAAAGCAGAAGATGGCTTAATGGAGAAATACGAGCAACTGGCTCGTAAGTTGGAAGTTTTGGAAGCAAAGAAGGACCCAGTGATACAATTTGCTTTTGAAGAATCATGTTCTAGTTGTCTACAAATGGGGCATACCTCTCAACATTGCCAAATATACCATGTTTATCAAGAACAGAGTCCAGTAGAGGTACACGCTGTAAATGCCCCTAGTCGTTTCAACCCCAATGATAGGTGGAGTCATCCTGGTTTTGATAAAAGAAACAGTGCTGCCACAGCAAACCCATCTCAATAGTGGCAGCCGAATAAAGGAAAACAGTACCGCCCTCAAAACCAAGGGTACCAACACGGTTACCAACCTTCTCCTACCTATCAACAAAATCAAGGGTATCACCAGAATCAATATCAACAAAATCATTTACCTCAATCCAACTACAATCAGGGGCGTAACAACCAAACCTCATCTAATACCTATGTGCCACCTCATAAGAAGGTACAGGAGGATCCTAATACACTCATGATGCAGCAAATGATGCAGCTAATGAGTAAACTCAACACAAGCGTAGAAAGGTTAGCTGCTCAGTAAGGGGATCGAGAACGAACTATATTCCCTGCACAACCAGAGCCAAATCCTAAAAGCCAACACTCGGGTACAGGACCCTCGGGATCTGGACCACACAAGGAGGCCAAGGCTGTAACTGCGTTGAGAAGTGGAAAGGAGATTGAGAAAGTCTCTCTTCCCTCACACCCTGTAGTTGATGATGAAGAAGAGGTAGAGAATGAAGAAAAATTGGTGAAAGAAGGAAGAGAGGGCAAAATAGTTGAGCCTGAAACAATAGCTCCTGAAAATACCGAAATAAAAAGAAGGCCCGGAAAAGAACCTCTCCTTGTGGAGGCACCCAAATGCCCTTTTCCGGCACCATATCCTCAGAGATTGAAGAAACCTCAACAAGAAACCAAAAGCCAGGAGTTTCTGGAGTTATTCAAGCAAGTGAAAATTAACCTCCCACTCCTTGACACGATTAAACAAGTACCTGCCTATGCCAAGTTCTTAAAAGACTTGTGCACTGTAAAAAGGAAGCAAAGTGTGAAGAAAAGTGCTTACCTGGCTTGCCAAGCGAGTGCGATTCTAAAACACGATTTGCCTCCCAAGTACAAGGATCCAGGCACACCAACGGTTTCTTGCATAATCGGTCAGAAGAAAGTAAATAACGCTCTGCTCGACTTAGGATCGAGTGTTAATCTCTTACCTTACATTGTTTACCAACAGCTACGGTTGGGAAAGCTCAAACCCACTCGGATTACTCTCCAACTTGCAGACCGATCAATTAAATATCCGCGAGGAGTTCTGGAGGATGTCTTAGTCCAGATTGACACTTTTGTCTTTCCTGTTGACTTCGTTGTTCTAGACACCGAACCAGTTTTAATGCTAAATCTTAGATTCTGGTGATCTTTGGACGTCCTTTCCTCGCGACAATTTATGCGATGATTAAAGTAAGGAGTAGAGTTATGACCGTTGTGTTTGGTAACATGACATTGAATATCAAGATCTTTTCAAATCCCAAAATTGAAGATTTTAATGATGAGGAAGAGGAAGTAAATTGGGTGGAGTCGGCAATTCAAGATTGCTTTGATTCAACTGCTCACTCTGATCCTGTGGAGTCCATTATGACTAACTCATGTTATGAATTGGATAGATACACTCCACAAGAGGAGATGATGAACCAGATATGTGCTGTATTGGAAGTTATGGAAGAGGAAGTTGCAAGGGCAACGTGGACAGCTCAATACGAACAATTACCACCAAAGACAAAATTAGCAGTGTCGTCAAACCTGCAATTTCTGGAATTGGAATTGAAAGAACTCCCGAAGGAATTGAAATATGCATTTCTGGGAGAAGAGAAGACCTTTCCTGTCATAATTTCATCCGTTTTGAATCAAGAATAGGAAGGTAAACTGATTAAGCTACTCAAGCAACATAGAAGTGCATTGGGTTGGACTGTCGCTGACTTAAGAGGAAAAGTCCATCCATATGCACGCACAAGATTTATCTTGAAGAAGACGCCAAACCATGTCGAAAAATGCAAAGGCGTCTTAACCCAAACATGCAAGAGGTAGTAAAGAAGGAAGTTCTGAAATTGTTGGATGTTGGGGTAATTTATCCTATTTCGGATAGTCCGTGGGTAAGTCTGACGCAAGTAGTGCCAAAGAAAGCTGGCATTATAGTGGTGGAGAATAAAGAAGGAGAATTAGTGCCTACACGTGTAACCACGAGCTGGCGCATGTGTATTGATTATAGAAGATTGAATTCGGTAACTCAAAAGGATCATTTCCCATTACCTTTCATGGACCAAATGCTCGAAAGAGTAGCAGGTCACCAATTCTATTGCTTCCTGGACGGTTATAGTGGTTATAACCAAATTGAAATTGATCCTGCCGATTAAGAGAAAACCACTTTTACCTGTCCGTTTGGAACATTTGCATATCGCCGGATGCCATTGGGATTATGCAACGCACCTGCTACGTTCCAGAGGTGCATGCTGAGCATCTTCAGTAATATGGTTAAAAAGATCATAGAGGTTTTTATGGATGACTTCTCCCTATTTGGTAGCAGCTTTGAGGATTGCTTAGGAAACCTTCAAAAAGTTCTGAAAAGATGCGAGGATAAGAATTTGGTCCTCAATTGGGAAAAATGTCACTTTATGGTGACAAAAGGGATTGTCTTGGGACATATCGTGTCTGCTGAGGGAATACAGGTAGACAAGGCAAAGATTGATTTAATTTCCAACCTTCCTGTCCCCACCACAGTGAAAGAAATACGATCGTTTTTAGGTCACACCAGTTTCTACCGGAGGTTTATAAAGGATTTCAGTGCTGCATCTAGGCCACTGTGCCAACTCCTTGTTAAGGACCAACCATTTGAGTGGAACAGCAAGTGCCAGGAATCCTTTGATAAACTCAAACATCACCTCACAACAGCTTCGATAGTGCAATCTCCAGATTGGAGTCTTCCTTTTGAACTGATGTGTGATGCAAGTGACACAGCGATTGGAGCTGTATTAGGACAAAGGAAGGACAAGAAGCCTACTGTGATCTACTATGCTAGTAGAACTCTTGATGGAGCGCAACGAAACTACTCCACTACCAAAAAAGAGTTGCTGGCAATTGTATTCGCACTAGAAAAATTCAGGCAATATCTGATTGGCTCGCAGATAATTTGTTTCACTGATCATGCTGCGTTGAAGTACTTCCTATCCAAAAAGGATACCAAACATCGATTAATACGATGGATTCTCCTTCTCCAAGAGTTCGATTTGATTATCAAAGATAAAAAGGGGGTAGAAAACATTATAGCTGATCACCTCTCCCGATTGACGTTTGAAGACAATTCCTCACACTCCATCCCGATCCGTGAATCTTTCCCAGATGAACAACTTTTTACTGCAGCTAGTTTGCCCTGGTATGCTGACATTGTCAATTACCTCGTAACAGGGGAGACCCCGTCTCATTGGTCCACCCCTGATAGAAAAAGGTTTCTATCCATCGCCCGATGGTTTTACTTTAATGATCCATACTTGTTTAAGTACTGCGCGGATCAAGTAATTAGGCGATGCGTTCCTGAAGAAGATATCTCTCAAATTTTATCTTCTTGCCACTCGGAAGCCTGTGGTGGTCATTTTTTAGCTCAGAAAACTGCTCAAAAAGTGTTTAGCAGTGGTTTCTACTGGCCGACAGTTTTCAAAGATTGTTATGCATTCTGTAGAGCATTTACTAGATGCCAAATGTTAGGGAGCTTGTCTAAGAGAAATGAGATGCCGATGACCCCGATCATCACTATTGAAATCTTCAATTGTTGGGGTATTGATTTCATGGGACCATTCCCGCCATCCTCTCATTACGAATATATTCTTTTGGCGATTGAATACGTGTCCAAGTGGGTTGAGGCCGTTCCGACAAGAAAAAATGATCACAGAATAGTGATCTCATTCCTAAAAGAGAATATTCTTTCAAGATTCGGGACACCGAAGGTCATAATTAGCGATCGTGGAACCCATTTCTGCAATAAGCCTTTTGAGGCACTGATGAAAAAATATGGGGTTAACCATAAGATTGCTTTATCATATCACCCACAGTCAAATGGTCAGGCAGAGCTAGCCAACAGGGAGATCAAACACATCCTGGAAAAGACTATCAACATTAACAGAAAAGATTGGTCGTCACGTTTGACCGATGCTTTGTGAGCATATAGGACGGCGTACAAGACGAACCTTAGAATGTCTCCCTATAGGCTGATTTATGGAAAAGCATGCCATTTACCTGTGGAACTGGAGCATAAGGCATACTGGGCCACTAGACTGCTAAATTTTGATAACCATGAAAGTGGTACATTGAGGAAGCTACAACTCAATGAATTGGAGGAGATCAGGAATGATGCATATGATCGTGCTCGAACTTATAAGTCAAAATAAAAAGCTAAGCATGATCGATCAATCCTGAGAAAGAAGCTTGAACCAGGACTGAAAGTGTTACTTTATGATTCGAAGCTTCATCTTTTTCCTGGTAAGTTAAGATCGAGATGGATAGGGCCCTTTATTGTCAAAGAAGTTTTTCCTCACGGGGCAGTGGAAATTGTTAACACCAAGAATGGTAATGCATTCAAAGTCAATGGGCAGCGTTTAAAGCCATTTTTGGAGAGGTTCGAACCAGAATCAGAGACCATCCACCTGGATGATCCTGATTATTCTTCTTGAAAATTTGAGAACCTTATGTTGTTGTATAATAGTTTTCTTTTCTTTGTGTGCTTCTCTATTTTTGTCTTCCTTTTGTTCTTATTCTGTCTTTTTTTTTGTTGGCTATAGGATGAATCCATTGCTTTACCTACCACATTTACTCTACCATGGGGTCCGTTCTCCAGGAACCCCAGAACAGGGGGAACAAGAAAGGTCATTTTTTACCCCGCTTTCCGGTTCATGCCCAAATTCCCCTAATGTAGCAATTGCTGAAATGAATACCTGAGATCTGTTGTGCGCGATTCGAGAAATTCTGGAAGATCTTCAAATTGATTCGGACGGGGAAGTCGTGGAGTACTTCGTGGATTATGCCCAAGGAGAAGACCTTTCTTCCCCAGAATCTGAGCAGAATTGATAACTCCCGTAGCAAATAAATAAGACGGAATTCTGTTTTGGTTTTCTTTTCATTTGTTCGTTTCCAACCAAGACCTTGTAATTTTGGATGTTGAGAATCTATAATGAGTTATAAGATTGATGATTTCTGAATAAATTCTTCCTACTTGTGTGTTTGGTGGGTAATTTCCCTGTTTGAATGCTTGAATTCTTGCCTTTTATCTTGAGAGTGCATTCTGAAACAGTTGGGGGTGATCTGATGAACCATTCCTCTGACCATGTGATCTTTGGATACCAATCGATTGGATTTTATACCAATCGATTGCCATTTTATACCAATCGATTGCTAATAATGGCAATTGATTGCCATTCATCCCAGACGTATAGCCTGTTCATCTCCCTCTCCCTCATTTTATTTCAAAACTCACCGTGAGAGAGAGAGAGAGGGCGATTTTGGGTGACAACTTCAAACCCATTTCCTTTCCATCTCACCACCACCATCATCATCATCACCATAAATATCACCACCATCATCATCATCCACGAACACCACCACCGCCGCTGTGTGCACATGAGCAACCGGGGGAGTTATGTGTTCGGTGTTTTTCATCACCGTCATCAGATCCTCGTCATAATCCATTCCCTCATCAATTTTATCTCAATAGGGGTTGGATTTATCAGTCTCATAGCCGTGAAGCCATTGAGGTAAAAATCTCAAACCCATTTTCAATTTTTAAACCTTAGTACTGATGAATAGGTTTGAGGGAGCCCCTCATGGTCCTAAGACCAATAATATTGGACTGGGGGGACGTGAGACCTTATTGTGGGTAGTCCCCCATTTTTGCTGATGGCAATCGATTGCCATTAGGGACCAATCGATTGGGGTTGGATGGCAATCGATTGCCAATTTTTGCCAATCGATTGGCATTTACAGAGAAACGTATTGTACTTTCTTGTCCTCTAACACCTCTGTTCTCTCGCTTTTCAGCTGCAATGGCTCCCAAAGCCAAGGATAGCAGCCTCCACCAAGATAAGTCCACCTTGTTGGTTATACCGGACCCACCGCTTCCTCACAGTTTTCGTACGGACAAGGAGAACATCTGGTTTTGAAAATATTTTCAAACTCGTGAAGTGATGGTGGAGCGTCAGTTTGAAAACCTTTGGAGCGACTCCAAGATTCCATTCTATCTCTCTCAGCTTCGTGCCTATCTCGATTGGATGCCAGTTCTCACGACAGCTAAAAAAGTCAACGCCTCGTGGATCCGAGCTTCCATAGCAAGTATGCTTAAGGTTCCAGGGACTCCATACACTTTTTCTTCCTGTGTTCGAGCGAAAGAGGTTTTATTCAGCCCAGCTACAGTCTCAACAGCTCTTGGTATCGCCGAGGTTCCTGATCATTTATTCCCTGTACACATTGATCGGCCTTTCCCCTCATTCGACCTGGTTGCCACAGAAATTTCAGGAGGTAAAGTAAAAAAATGGAATGGCGAGGGAACCTTCTGGGACCACGATCTCACTTCAGCTTATCACTTGCTGCACTTAGCCATTATTGGGTGCATTCTTCCTACAACGTACAAAAAGGAGCTGGCTGGGTGGTATACGCAACTTCTTTATGCTATTGGAACTGACAAGAAGGTTTGCCTCTCTCGTCTTCTATTGGATTTCCTTTTTGACTGCACCCGGCATTTGGGACGTACCCAGCACCTCAAAGGTGCATGGGTTATTCATACAGTATGTGCAGCAGCAGGTATTCCTCAGCTTCAAGTTGATCTTCCTCTTAAAAGTTCTAAGATTGGCATTTTCTGCGAAGCCACAGCGAGACGATCAGATGCTCAGTTCAAGGCCCTTAGTAAGGGAAAAGGGAAAGTTGGAGAGGGTAGTGGTAAGAAGAAAGGCGATAAATGGAAAAAGAGAAAGAGAGGAGATGAGTCATTAGAGGAGGACGTTGACCCAAGGACGCCATAGGCGGAGGGTCAGGATACAGTGGTGTTGGAGGAGGAAGATGACCCAGGGACGCCCATGGCGGAGGGTCAGTACGAGTTGAAAAAGCATGAGCCACCTGCAGCCTCCACATCCACTCCTACATCTCTCCAGACTATTTACGATCTTCTGATAGAGGAGCGAGAGGCGAGACTATAGCTTCATGGGATGGTACGGGAGGTAACCGCGCAGCAAGAGTTGATGGCTGCGCAAATGGCTTCTGACGATGATTTTATTCATTCAAGAGTTGAGCAGCTCGGTGGCCAGATTGAGCAGATTTTGATGTTGCTAGGGATCTAGCAGTCCCTGTGTTCATCTGTGCCACCTCCACCGATGGCTCCAGCCTCTACATCAGCTCCACCAGAGGGTGATATTTTAGAGACACCTCTACCGCCACCACCACCAGCTGCTGCTCTCCCGCCTGCTGCGAGTGACTCGGTGGCTGTCGCCCAGACTGGGACAGCTGCTAAGGGTGATAGTGAGGTAGCTGATAATTCAGGTCATGACAGTGCACCCATGCTATCTGGTGCTCAGACTATGGAGCCTTAGGAGGGAGTTTTAGAGAGCAGGAGAGTGTTCTGTTATTTCATACCTTGTGATCTCTCTTGCATTGTTTTGTTTGATTTGTGGATATTTTGGTACTTTTGTGGATATTATATTTTGGTTGGTTGGTTAGTTTGATTTTTAGTTTTATATCTGTACATGGACTGCATTGGGCTTTTGATATTACTATACAGATAGTTCTGTTTGTTCATGGATTGTGTTTCTATTGTCTATACTCTCGATTATTATCCACGATATTCTTGATCTTGGTTGTGTGCGGAGATTGTTTTGTTAAAATAGGTGAATTCTCAGAGTTGTGCTGAATCGCTTGAATCAGGTGATATCTTCTGTTACTTGAAGCTCTTCCATTGTGGACAATGTTGATTTCAGTTGGGGGTAGGGAGTAGATATCCACCTGTGTATTCTTTAGTTCATAATGCATACTTGTTTAATATTATAATCTCCATGTTTGTTGGGTTTTCTTTTTGTAAAAAAAAAACTGTTGTTAAGCGTCTAACTATCAAAACCTCGTTTTTCCTAGCTAATTTCATTGTGCAATGATGCATTCATGTCGTTCTTGTCATACTATGGACTTTGATTACATGTTACTTTGTCACTAATCTGGTTTTACGTCCATAGCATGATTTATCCTAAAAACATTTGCACGAGTTGACAATCGCGAAAGAATCTTTAAATTGGAATAAAATACGAGTATCATGTGAATGGATTAATAGTAAAAACTTTAAACCCGAGCAAGTTTTGAGCCATTCTTTTATTCCGAGGGTTAATAAAAAATTCTTATCAATTCTTGAAATGTGTTATTATCTTGTTGAGAGTCTCATTCTTGTTTCATTTGGCTAATGCTTCAGGAGAACATTCAGGATTTACTGACCTAAAACTTAGGAAATACACGAGATAAGTTAAAGTGTTTAGAAGATGATTTAGGCCATCGATTTCTCACCTCATCACCCGAGAAAGTCTAAATTCCCACTTACCTATCACAAATCAATGCCTCTACCTAAAATCATATATTTATAGTCGAGCATGTGACGGTTTGGTGTAAATAGCTAAAGGTTCCAAAAAAAAAAAAAAAAGAAATATTTATATTTATATATAGAGAATCGGTGGAAAGGAAGAAATAAAAGAAATTGGAGATTGGATAAAAAAAAAAGTGTGAAGTAAAGTTGATATTACCATGTCACATGCTTGAACCCATTTCCACATTTCACCATCTTTAACCTTTCTGCATATTCTTGTCACAAGTCCTAAAGATTCTAGATAACTTTAATAAATCTCGAGTATGAAATGAGTTTTCCACAGTAGATCGCTCCTGTAGTAATTGGTATTCTATTCATGAGACTCATGCACCTCAAAATCAGCGTTCTTCAGTGTCTAGTATGTAAGCATGCTTGATTGCCTCTACATTTACTCAATTGAGCTTCATACTTTGAGCGCATAATTTTTACGCTAGTTTCAGAGTGATTTTATCTTGAGCGTAAACTGTGTGAGAATTGAGTTGAAACTATGAAATCATGAACATGTCAATCTAAATAATTCTGAGATAAAGATTTCAATCGTAGTTGTTAACTTCACACACACACACAAGGATATGCAAAAGCTTTGGAGGTAGTTTTGACTGGAATAGATACTTTGTGACATGTTTATTTCTATGGTATGATGAAAGAACTTATGTCTTTGTTGAGCATGATGTTTTAGCGTAAAGAAGAAATTGAGATTCTTGGATAAGTTGAATGCTGAACACTTGAATTTTGTGGGTATATTCTCTGAAAACCCTCACAAGACACAGCTCGTCCATTAGGGTAAACCTAAGGGTTCAAAGGCTTGTTGCAATCGCTAAATGCAACCGCGATTCCTGCGAAAGTGAGTTAGGATATCTCTTTTGTTTTTAGCTCAATAAAATTGTAACATTGGTTGTTGTTCATCCTAGTTTGTTCTAATTTCGCTTTATTACTAGAGACTAGCAACGCGCTAGTTGGGGGTTGTGATGAGGGCTGATATTTGCAGAATATTGGCCCGATCAAGAGGAAAATTGGTTGAACTTAACTCCCTATCTCTGATTTTACCTACATTTGTTTCTTAATTCTTTCCCTTACACAATGATGTATTTTCTGTGGTATGTTGTTGTGTTTGGTTCTTTGAATGCAGGTGCCGAAGTTAGAATGAAGACTAAAGTTGAAAGGGATAAATCAAGAAACAAGAAAACAAGTTTAAGTACCAATCGATTGGTATTTTTACCAATCGATTGGCATTTCTACCAATCGATTGGAATTTTTACCAATCAATTGGTGATATCTGGGAATCAAATTCCTTTAATGGTGCAAGATCTCAGCAATCAAAGCGACGACCAGCCATTACGTTGTGAACCTGGACGCCTTTAGCTCGTAGTATTACTGTATAAATAGAGGGGAGTGAAAAGGGTGAGGGGTTGGTTCATTCTTCATTGTTTTGTAGGATTTTCTGGTGGAATTTTCGGATAAGAACGAGTTCAAGTTTGTTTGGTTTGATTTCAATCCTGTTCTTTATTTGTTCAGGTGCTATTTCATCTTTGTACTAGTTGTTGCTTGTTTAGTTGAAGTTCAATTTCAATTTTTAGTTTGAAACTCCACTATAATTTTAGATTTATAATAAAAACCATGTTTAGGATTGATTTCACTCTTTTGTTTCAATCTATTTTCATTTCCTGTTCTTTATTTGAACAGGGGAGTGCAAAAAGGCAGAGTCCGGGAGGGTCATCGGCTAGGTATGGTTTCTGCCTTTTTGGTTACACCTAGCAAATGTATTTATAGATTCAGGATTCGAACCTCCCGGACTCTGCCTTTTTGTACTCCCTTGACCACTAAATTGACTTGATCCAGTCCTTTTGCTTTATTGACATGATGGTGGTGGCAAGTTTGGAGTGTACCCAAGATCTCTTTCAGCTATGGAGGCAATATCAAGCGCCTTAGCAAGCATCTCTGGTCGGAACACAGTCACTCGTCCCCAGATATCACTTCAAAGTCCTACCATAAATTTTCTTGCTTTCACTTTTTCAATTGTTATCATATCCCCCGCAAACCTTCCCAAACTCATAAATTATGTTGATTCCATGCACTAACTCCATGAATTCTTGAGCCTTCTGATCCCAAATGATTCTGGAAAGTATTGGTCGTTAAAAATCTCAAGAAATTGTTACCACGTAGTTGGTTGACCGGGTCCCAACTTTGTACGCCACCAATATTACGCCTCATCTTTTAACGTGTCGGCGGGAAATAAAACTTTCTGCTCCTCTGTACCCTGAAGATTTTCTCTATATCAAAAATCCAAAAGTTTGCTCTTATTGGATCGGCTTCCCTACGGAATATGGTCGGCTTTTGCTTATAGTAACAACTTCCTTCCTCGAATTTGGATTCGGTTATTCCGGTCTTTCCTCAAGCACCCATGTCTCAGCCACTTGGACTAATCCTTCAATATCTCTTTCCACCCTTTCCATTTTATTTGGGTTCCAAACATGTTGCCTGGCACCCACATTATTACACACACATATACTTTAACAATCATATGGCGTGCTAATCAATATTAAAAGCATGCTAAGTAAACGTGTATGCATAATCATGTAGTTACGTGTCGTTGTGTGCACACTACGCGTCGTATGTCTCTCGTTCCTATAGGCTCTAGTCTATGGCTCTGATACCAAAAATTATCACACCCCAACCCACCCCGGCGGATTAGGACACGCGTAAATGCTTTACGCACCCAAAATACACTATTTAGTAAGGAAAACATGAATTAAACAACTTTAAAGAACTTTATTGTGACAAAAATAGCCCCAAGGATAAAATGGTCATCAATAAAGTACAGCCAAATTTTATACCAAAAGATAGGTTTCTGAGTCCCGATTCTAACATAAAAAATGGCTCGCGAATCCGAGTTTTCTAGAAGGGGATTAGAATCCTCATTTTAGAAAGTGCACTTATGTTACTAACAAGAGATAGTATTTCCACAGCTGATTCTTGAACTGATAGCCCAATGTGAGAGTACATTACATAAGAAACGAAAATGGTGCTAGAGGAGGATTTTTTTTCTCTATTTTTTTTTTGTTTTTTTTAAAGCAATAAAGATTACAACAACATGTATATACATTTGGATGAGTGGAGGTTAACCAAGCTGACAATGTGGGCTACATTCCAGAGGTCGAAATGCTAACGACATCCTATGCACTTTTCAGCAACCATATAGATCCTATATTCCATTCCACAAAACCCTGGGTTAATGTTCTTCAGGACTTATTTCTGAGGACAACACTGTCCTAGGATGCATAGCCTCCCAGTCGCCCTATAAAACAATACCCAAAAGTCCAAACTACATTAAGCTGGTGGAGGGACACGCGTAGTAAGATATAGGCTCAATCCCACTCACTCAATCCCACGCACAGATGTATAGGGACCACCTCGAATCCAGACCATGTGATGTTCATTCCTCTTTTTTTTTTTTTTGGAAAAACCTTATTTATAGGGCTTATGCCACATTGTGAATTTTTTTATCTTCTTTTTGAAGTCATTTTGACTCTTTATCTTGTCAATTAAAACCAAAAAAGAGATTTGAGCTAAGTTATTAATAGTGAAGAAAGAGTGAGGATCAGTGAATGGAGTCGGTGCTTTTGAAGAACTCCTTTGAAGATTTAGGGGGAGATTTGGATATTTTAGGACCCCTAGTTTTTCTTTTGATCCAGGGGAATTTGGGACTTGCTAGATTGGAAGTGTTGGACTAGATCAGACTAGTGGGGGCAAGTTGGAGTAATAGAGGGGGTGTGAGTAGGACTAGAGATTGGAGAACCTGTGTTGGAAGTAGAGAGATCCAACGAACTTGAAGAAGTTTGATGGTTGTTGCTAGATTGCGAGTGCTGGACTAGATTAAACCAACTAGAATGAGGAGGTTGTATAAATTTGAGTGACAGAAGGAATATGGGTAGGGCTAGAGATTTCAGAAGAGATTGGAGCAGTTATGATAGGAGAAATAAGATTGGAACATTTTTGAAGAATTTCTATGTCGCGGCCTAGATCATCCATGACATAGTTGAGCCAAGGATCCAGATCAGTCTCTTTGGATTGTTTGGGTGATTCTTCTTTTGATTGAACTTAAAGTTGTGAAACCTGTTCCTTCAATTTTCGAACTTGTTGTTCAAGGCGAAAGACATAAGAAACACATCCCAAAATGGGCTCCTGAAGTCTAGCTGTGGCTTCATATACAAGGGAGTTGATAGTTTGTTGGTGATCTACCTCGGATACATTTTGAATAAGTCATAAAAAGTTCCTGTATCTGAAAAAACTTTGAATTGCCTCATAATCCTTGGTACTTCCTGCATATCAAAAGTAGGGAGCCAAGGGACAATCAGTTCGGCATTGTCTTCTATTATATATACATGCACACAACAATGATATGTTGGGTCCATAACTCTTTTCACACCCATTTTTTATGTGATTCTCTATTCCTCTTCTTGATCTCTATGGGAAGGTCCTGTGCAGGGCTTGTTTTAGCTTCCTCTTATTTAGATTTGGGTTTGGAGAGGTTTTTTCCCAAGAAAAGAGATGAGTTTCTGCAGAGAGATGGAAGGAGGAGGAGAAGAAGAAAGAGATGAGACAGTGAGACAGAGAGAGGTTCGTCAAAGAGAGAGGGAGAGTGGGTGAGAAGGATAGAGAAAGAGTGGGACATGGAGGGTCTTTAAAAGGAGAGGAAGAGAGAGGGGAGTAGATCCATGAAGAAACAAGGAAAAGGGGGCAGTTGAGAAATAAAAGAGAAAGAGAGAGAGAGGGGGTCAGTGATAGTGACAGAGAGAGGGAGAGAGGGAGGTCATTGAGTGTGAGAGAGAGAGAGAGAAAGAGAGAGAGAGAGAGAGAGAGAGAGAGAGAGAGAGGGAATGGGGGGACATTGAGAGTGGCAGAGAGAGAGAGAGAGAGTCCATGAGAGCGACAGAAAGAGAGGAAGCAGGTGAGAAGAAAGAAGAGAGAGAGAGAGAGAGAGAGAGAGAGAGAGAGAGAGAGAGAGTATGTGAGAGCGACAGAAAGAGGGAAAAAATCAGAGCACATGGAGAGGCTAATGTCTAATGCAAACTTAAATCAGGCATGGCCCCCAAATCTTCAAACCTTCAGTGCCGAAACACTTTCTCAGGTGGGTGGTTCTAGCTGGGGAACTTCCAGTGCTGGTACCGGCGGTACTACCGCAATGGCCATGCCACTTACTAATCCTCCTATATAATCTTAAAGGGTTATGTTATGCTTACATACCAGTGTATAATGTGTGTGATAGTTAAAGATCTTGGCGTTGGCCTTTTTAATTTTCGCAATGGCCTTGCAATTTATTTCAGCCTGAGTCATGAAGACCTGTGCAAAAGAATATAAATTTACAGAGAAAAGGTAAAACCAAAATTGTAAGCACAAAAGAAGTGCCCCATTGTAATGAAAATCACTAAAGTGATGGCCTGAATGTTCTTAAGTGAATCCCCAACAGAGTCGCCAATTATCGCGCCCGCGTCCTCGGAACGCTAGGCTGTCGGTGTGGGCCTGGCTTTCTGAAAGTGGGTGAATTGCGGCTTGATTTTTATTGGGAAGGGTGAAAAGAGTATAGTAGGGCCTATTTGAAATGTTTAGAGTCGCCACCTAACATTTGGGGTGTTAGGACCCCTGCAAAGACAATTAAAGTAATTCATCTTTGACTATTGAAAAATAGTTTTGAGAAAAGTGGGCCCTTTTAAAGTGTGACTCTGACTAGCTATGCGAAAATCAGAGATTTTGAGATGGGTTCTAGGACTCGATTATCTCGAGGGTAGGTATTAGGCACCCTCAAACATCCATGCAAACACGATTGCCAATTTTAGTGATTTTTATTAAAATGGGGCATTTTGATTGAAAAAGAAAAATGGCTTTTTTTTAGAAAGTGAATAGGACGAAAAATGGTGATGGGTATGGCCGCGCTCTTTGAGAGTTGCTTACGTATCCCGAGGCGAGAATCATGCTAAACGTATCTGACTTTCGTGTGTGCGAGTGTATGCATGATATTTTTTAGAGAAAGAAAAGGTGGTCCTGCTTGACCATGCACGTGTGATATAGTGATTGGAGAATGATGTTTTTTTTTTTTGTACTTTTCTATTTTTTTCTAGTCCTTTCCTATATTGGAAGCAAGGATCTGTGCCCAAATGATTGAAAAGTGTACCCGAAGTAAGGGTCGGCGCCCACTAAAAGTGTGAAGTCTTACCTGTGCCATTTGCAGATTCCAAGCAGAGGTGGCATTGGAATTTTATTTTGAGAAAGTCCATTTTTTGTATTTTTGATTTTCTCTTCTTTTTTTCTTTTTTCTTTTTTCTTTATTTTTGTATTTTTGATTTTATACCGAAAATAAGGGATGGCGCCAAAATGACTAAAAATTGATTTTCTTGTATTTTTATTTTAGGCCTGAAGTAAGGGTCGGTGCCCAAAAAAAAGAAAAGAAGTGAATTGTGTGTCGTATAAGAAGACTTACCTGTGAAGTTCTCTGAATGCAAAGGCGGTTGTTGAGTTCGATTAATCTTTTCTTTCTTTTTATTACTCTACTTATATGAATTAAGCAAACTTTCTTATTTAGACATGAGTTTCCATATTAGAAAACCGGGTCATCTCCAGTAACCACGTGAGATTTCTTTAGTGGGAATCATGTAATCCCGAGCCGGACGTGATTTTTGTATTGAAAACCAAGTAATTTCGAGTATGACGTGGATTTTTTTTTATTATTATCAAGCAAGAATAAAGATGATATGTACAAAAAATAATAATAGTAAAAAATCCAAGTTATTAGAGGAACTTGAGAAATCAGCTAGAAAATTGATGGTAAGTGATTGGGATGTTGGGCGATGAGTTGAGGCGGTACGATGATGGTTGGGCGGCAACAGATGATGGTAGTGGTACAGTGGCCGTGAGGTATGTTGATAAGAATAGTGATGATATGATGGCTAGGTGGAGGGTGGTGATTGTAGCAGTGACCTTGATGGTGCTGGTTAGAAGGGATGGTATGGTGGTGGAAAAAATATAAACTCCTTTTTTTTTGTATGGGTTTTTTTTTGTATTTAATGATGAAGCGAGGGAGATGGAGAGGATGGTAAGGGAAATATAGAGTGTGAGAGAGATACAGAGAGGGAGAGATGCAGAGAGGGAGTCTTTTTTTACTCTTCATCCCCCCCCCCCCCCCCCTAAGTGAATGAAAAGCATTGTCATTTTAGAGGCAAAAACCTCTTTATTTAATTTATTTTGATTGTTTTTTATGTTTTTTTTGTTTGGTGCTTTCCTTTTGCTTTTGCTTTTTGCTCCACTGAGATTGTCTTTTTTTTTTTGCTCTTTTTTTTTACTCCACGGAGATGTCTCCACAATGAGTTTGTGGAGGAGGATAATTTATTGGGTGTGGACAGTCCACATGGCTATGTTGGTTTTTGATCGCGATTTTTTTGCAAAGCATCTGATTTTGACCTTGAAATGATTAGTATTTTTTGAAATCATATTTTTTTTTGACAAAAATAAACTTTTTTTAAAATTTTTTTTACTGGGCAAACATGGGGTGTCTACAGCTGCCCTTACTCCCTCATGCATGTGATCACAAGGAAAGTAATGAAGTGGGACTGCAAAAACTCCAATCCATCCCACCAGCGTTTGACAGAATAATGATGGAGTGCATATATGAGAATTGAAGATCCACGTTGCTTTTTTGAAAGTTATGGACAGTTTAATGCATGTGGATGAGAATAATCATGTGTGGTGGGGTGCATGCAGCATTGTTGACCTTTTGACCCCATAGATTTGACTTGCAATATCTTTTTCATTTGAGGTCAGATTAGGATGATTCAAAAAGCGGTAGGCTCGTGCCAATGAGCACTTTTTTTTTAAATGATTGGGTTGAGAAAAAATGGGGTGTTTACACCCGACACACGAACGAAACCGACCCAACCCGCTAATGTCGGTTTTCCATTATACTTGGTTTGGCAACGGATGACAAAAGAGGGACCCGACGCCCTTCGGGTCGGGTGATGGGTTACACCATATCGGACCAAAACCGACCCGTGAACACCCCTATCTTCAACCTAAGAGCATCTTCAATGGTACTTTATGTTGTAAAATTTGAATGATAAATTAACTTTTTATTGAATGAATTATTTGGTCATGCTAAACATGCCCTTAGTCGAATGGATGTGACTGTTAACGAACAGTCTTCTGTTGAAAGATTGTGACTGTTGACGAACAGTTTCCTACAAATTCAATCTATATATATGGGTGTAGACACCCTAATTTTGACCGAACTATTAAACTTAGGGGGATTTACCTCTAGAGATCGATGATGAATATGTCTCGTCAGAATTAAGACTCTTATAAGCAATTCGACTCTCTTCCTAGAAGAATCTCGGTTCAAAATCGCCCTTTTCAGCCAAAAAGACCAAAATTCTCATCTACCATCACCTTGTAGACCATGAGTTTTGAACACGTATAGAAATACGGAATTGTCCTCGGAGCATCTTAAAACCATTTTAAAAGGAGAGAAATTCAGCATGAACCCCGAAAAGGTCATCAAAACTCAACAGTTGACCTAGAGAAAAGTCAACAGGTCAAAAGGAGGTCAATCGTAAAATTTTTGAATTTCAAAATGAAAAGTCCCGGTAATTGTTCATTGGGTCTCCCTCATGCTAGAAACGATTTTTAAGAATTTTAAATGAAAGGGAGCATTGAGAAATCGAAAGGTCTTTAAGAAGAATTGTGCAGGAAATTGGAAAGTTTGCCTTTGGAGGGAGAGTTAACTTTTTTTCCTTAAGGATTTTAATTTTTTAGAAATTTTTATTGAATCCACATGAGGGTATTTCCTTAATTACATTTAATGTCTTAAGTAAATACATAAATTAAACGACATTTACTTAAATGACATGAAATGAAATTAAGGTGCTGAATTGCTGTGGATAGTGCTGAACTGCTGTGTAGCGGCACTCAAAGTGCCCAAATGGCAGTCAGTGAATGCCGATGCGGCACTCATTGAGTGTCGTCTGGCACTCAGCGAGTGCCGCGCGGCACTCAGAGAGTGCCGTTCCATCTTCATTGAGTGCCGGCCTAGGCTGGTTTGCATTTTTAAGCCAATAATCCTTTTCAATCTTTGATCAAATGAATACACCAAATGATGCTGTTTTTTGTGTACGTGTTTACTACTCCTAGGTCATGCAAACCATGCTCCTACCATCTCTAATTGACCTATCTACCCTTATCTTAGCCCCGAAGATAATGAAAGTCTATAAAAACCCCATTTTCTCTCATTTTAAGAGGTTGGAGACTTGAATCTTAAAGGAGAGATTTGAATATAGGGGATGATACTTGAATCTTAGAGAAGAAGCTGAATTTTGGAGTTGAGATTGTTTTTAGAGAGATATAGAGAGAGAGAAACCCCATAGAAATCTTACCCAATCCACCTAAATTCCTCAAATCTCCATTGAAGAACCTTGAAGCTTCAAGGAAGAAGAAGATGAGTATTGCTTGTAAGGCTTGGATCTCTCCAAATCAATCAAATCCTGAGAAGATCTAGAGGTTAAATCCCTATTCCTACACTTATTATATATAAATCAATCACAAACTCTTAGATCTAGGACTTTTACACATTTTCAAAACCTCTCTTCCTACCTCATTTCATCACACACCACATAGAGTTTGTGATTGAAGTTTCATAAGTTGTCTTCATTAGTTTGGATCTAGAAATAGCCTTGGATTTTAAAACAAAAACAAGTTATAAAAGCTTTTTTATTTTATTTTATTTGGGTTTCATGTAAACTTTGATTTTACTTCTCCTTGTCTCCATTTCCTCTTGAAAATCAATGAGATCTTCAATATCTCATTGGATCCTCTTTAGGTTGATCCATTAGTCTCCTATGGTCTTATGGCTTATATGGAGATTAAAGTAGGTCATTGTTATATCCATGTTTTGTTTGATAGAATTAAGTCTTAATTCATGACTTAGGTCCTCCAAATGGAATATCATAGAGTTATTTCTATACCTTATGAAGGTTCATATGATTTTTGGGTCATATCTTAGCCTCCAAGGACCATTGATTTGAGAGGAGATTAAGATACATCAAGTTTACATCCCTCAAGGATCATCAATTTGGGAGGGGGGATTGACTTGACAATTTGCATAACTCAAGGTGTTGATATTGGTGCAGTGAATCCATGAACACACTGTGATCAAGGATTTATTAATAAATTATGGTCCATTGGAATTAGATGACACCAATTGGAGGATCTTCATAACTCATACAAGCACCTCTGTGATTTTTGTTTTAATAAAATTTCATACTTATGATGGTTTGGTCTTATGATTTGTGCACTAGCAACTCTCTGTCCAAAATTCCAGAACAGTAAGTCCGTATTAAAATTAATAAATCAGAACCTTCACCCAACATCCTTGGCCTATAATAATTTTTTCTAGGTAGTTTAATGTGTTAGTAAGATACCCTAAGAAGATTCAAGTGTTTCTCATTTGTTTACTATTTTTAGAAAATCACACAAAATCTCTAGACAGAGAGTTGAAAATTCCCAAGTGATGCCTAGTGTTTTCTTTATTCCCAGAGATCTAACCGTTCAATCTTCAATTTTCTTTTTAGGATAGAAACTAGACTCACAGAGGCATATCATATCCAAAAATCATTAAGATCCAACCGTTGGAAGTATGGTTTTTCTATCTTTTAAAATCTGGTCTGCTCTCTGTAATTCATGAGAAACAGTCATTGTTTTTGTCTAATCTCATTGATTTTAACTTAAATGGTTTCCTATTGCTTTGAGGCTCAAATCATGTTTTGAATAATGATAATTAAGTCTAAATCCAGAGGCTAAGTGATCCAAGTTAGTGAATAATTCATAGCTTGTCCTCATACATATCCATGCATTCATCCATGAAAAATTGATACTTGTAGTTAGGATCTAGCTCTAGGTTGTTTTGTCCCTAATTGAACCTAATTGTGAGTTCCTTATAATCATGTTGGGATCATGCTACCTTTATATGGACATTGCATTGGCTCATAGTTGAGACTTGCATATCTATAGAGATGATATGTTTTCAACTAATTAGAAGGAATCCATAAATAGGTCAGTTCTTTCCATGCTTGATAGATTTAAGCTAGAATCTTAGGGTTGATTATTTGATATCTTTGATCAAGGCATGTGTACTATCTTTGTTTTGTAGCGCATTTGAGGTACAATTTCTCAACTCCTTCTCTAGTTTGATTTATTTCTTTGATTTTAATTGATTTTAAACCTCATGCGCGACACATTAGCCTAGGTTCTTGCCTTATGTGTTTATACATGTTAGAGACCTTTTCTTAGGTTTTATTTTATATGTATGCATTGCACGTTTCTATTTCACGGCTGGATCCCGGGTATGTTTTTTTTTAGTTCCCTATTTGCATATCATATTGCTTGATATTTGAATTACGTGGCTTATGAATGATATTTTGTCGTTAGCAATTTTGCACCATTTTCAACAAGCTTGTGTAATGTATTATATATATATGTATTAATTGAGGGCATGCTTAGATTAAAAATTTGATTAAAAAGGATGATGAGTAGAGTCCTATCACGAGATAGGATGAAAGGGGGTGTTTTAGTCCGCCGGGCTCCTTCCCCTTTCATTCCATAATCCTCAGACCCAGATTATCTTTGGTTTCGCAAAAGATTGGTTTTCTTTTAAAATGGTTTCTTTATTTTCTTTAAAAATTAAGTGGCAACTCTTTGAAATTTGAAAATATTTTAAAAGTGGGCCCAAATGCCGGTATCCACAATGGGTCTTATTCAATCATTTAGAAAATGAAATTAATAGTAAGATTTGTTAGTTTATATATATTGTTAGTGTGTCAAGTGTCTGAGAGAGTACAAACACAAGTATGGTTCGCTGGAACCTTATTATTTAAAGTGCTTCTATAGTAAGGGGGAGATCCTTGTATCCTGGGAGACAAATGCCGCAAATCCATGAGCACCAATGAGGGGCATAATTGTCTTAAGGACATAGTGTCCAACACTAGACTCGATCTAATATTCGTATCACATCTAAACTAGGTTCTATTTTATTTTATAGTATTTATTATTGATTTCAAATTTCAGATTTCAGATTTATACATATATCCGCACCCCAATATATTTAAAATAACAATCTTAAGACAATTTACGCATTTTGCTTTTGTATAATCTTGACGTGCATGTGTATGAAAACAGAACTGAAAATTTAGTCTTCTCTGTTTTCACCGTATAGAAATGTTGTTTGTAGTTTTAGAAATCTTTTCATGATTTCCGCGACTTGTCAAAATTACATTGGTTGTAATGTTGGAATTACATTCTTGTTCTGTATTAACAAATTGGGTCATCATCTACATAGACATACTATACATGTGTTTCGACAAGTCACTTTATTGGCTTTACCTTGTTTGGTTGGTAAACGTATACATTTCAATTATACCGTCATACATGATACAATAGTTGATAAGGCACCTATTGACTTTAATTTAAAAATGCTTTAGCCTTCACTGTGTTTAGGCCCGAACAGTGCATTGTATAGGCCATTTATTCTATCATTTGTTCAATTGTGTTGTGTAAAAATACATGTTGAACTTCGTTAATATTTTTCAAGTAAATACGAGCATGTCATTTGTTTAAATCTGAAAGATGTACTTCCTAAACCTGTAATTTGGTTTTCTGGAATTACAACACTGCTCGTAAACTAGAATAAATAATTTATTCTCTATTTCGTAAATTCTCGTACACTAGTCAGACTAACATATACATCCATGTATGTATTTCATTTTTGGTCAAAATACATACGTGTATTGATCAGTAGTCACGTGTATTATCGAACAGTCAATTGGTTTGTGTAGTACAGTAAATTGTACTTGTTAGTGAATTGTTTTAAACCTTTTGTAAAACAGTGAAGATTTTTAATATGCAAGTGCCTTGTGACCTGTTTGTTTAAATGGTGTATTGATCAACATGTGTAATCTTTGTTTTAGTTTAATTTCATAATTGATGAAATTAATTTTCTCAAACTTTAATCACATTTCTTATAATCCGTGTTCTAAAACTATTGTACATTGCATCTTTGTGAGTTAAACACTACCAGTTCACACTATGTCTCTGTTTGTATTCAACAGTACTGGTTGGTTGTAGATATATATCTATATATATAGCAATAGTACAGAGATATATGTCTATACAATTACTTGGTAGTCAGTTTTGTAAGAAAGTGGATTAATCCACATGTTCCCTTTTTGGTCTAATTCTAAATAAAGTGTGATTACGGACGAAAAACTTTTGGAAAGTATTTCAACCGACCCTACATTTCGAACCAACACAACTATGCCCATTGCCCAACAGAAATGTATGGTTTGCTTTGTTTGAAAAATTAGTCATTATTTAAATGCATTATTTATCAACTAATAGTTAATTAGTGCCTAATTAGTAAATGGTGCAAAATCTGTGAATTGGGTTGTGACTCTTTAAAGAGTTGTGTATAATTAATGCATAATTAATATCAACCGGTTCAATTTTTGTGAAGTGGTATCCAATGCATTGAAGATATGTGTTTACTCAGTCAAAATTCGAATTGGTGCTTTATGACTGAAAAGGTGCATGGTAGGCACCCATTTACTTTCAAAATGTCTAATCTCACAGTTGTTGATCGTTTGATTGTTTACATTATCGATATACATATTTATGCATGTAATGTTTCTAGTACGTAACAACAATTTTTCTCTGGGTTGGTGCTTTAATTACTAGTTAATTGTAATTTGACCCATTAATAACATGAATAGTTATTTATTCTTCGTAATTATTTGCATGTAATTTAGGGGAAACATATTCTATTTCGTGCAATTTTTTCAATGTTGTTCTTATGAAATTTTTAGTGTTGTGTATGCATACATGATTGGAAAATTATGAAGGCACATAAATAGGAGGGTTCATGATGAACTAAAATCACGTGATCCTGAAAATTTTAACAAATGTGGGGGTGATGTTAATTAAAATGCTTATATTCCCATATGATCATCCTTACTTACAAATGTGGGGGAGATATATATTGAAATATATATATATATATGAATATTTTTTTTCCAAATATTACTATTATTTTGAAAGTAAAATTTGAGTAGGCTTTATTTGTCTAGTGAATTTTTTGTGCTAGTAAAATTATAAAATATAGAGTAGCCTTGGGAATCACCTAAGATGATCAATGTGGTAACCTATGATATTAGTCGAATATGACAATTGAGTTTGCATTGGAACTTAAAGCTAATGTCATTGAGATTAGCAAGCACATATGATTTATGAGTATGTGTGTGGATATCGCAGGATTTCCTACCCACTTTTAAAACATTTTTCAAATTCAAAGAGTCGCCACTTAATTTTTAAAAGGAAAATTAAGAAACCATTTTAAAGCAAACTGATCTTTTGCGAAACCAAAGGTAAACTGGGTCCGGGGATTATGGAATGAAAGGGGAAGGAGCCCGGCGGACTAAAACACCCCCTTTCATCCTATCTCACGATAGGCCTCTACTCAACATCCTTTTTAATCAAGTTATTAATCTAAGCATGCCCTCATTTAATACATATATACATATACATCACACAAGCATGTTGGAAATGGTGTAAAATTGCTAACGACAAAATATCATTCATAAGCCACGTAATACAAGTAGCAAACAACATGATATGCAATAGAGAACCAGAAAATATACCCGGGATCCAGCCGCGAATATCAAACGTGCAATGCATACGAGAACAAAATAAACCTAAGAAAGGTCTCTAACACATATATACACATAAGGCAAAACCTAGGCTAAGGTGTCGCACATGGAGTCGAAAATCAATTCAAAATCAAAGAAATGAATTAAACTAGAGAAGGGATGAGAAGTTGTACCTCAAATGCGCTACAAAACCAAGGTTAGTACACATGCCTTAGACAAGATATAATATCAAAGAGTAATTAATCCTAAGTCATGTTCAATTAGATTCAACTAAGTCCAACTTTTCAACGAAGTCCAACTTTATCCAAGAAATAGTTCTAATTATAAGCATCAATGTATATGAATGAATGAATGATTATGAACAAGAATGAGATATGAATTTAATCACTAATTTGGATCACTTAGCCTCTGGATTTAAGCTAAATTATCATTATTCAAAACATGATTTGGGTTCCAAGACATTAGGAGACCATTTGAGTTAAAATAAATAAGATTAGACAAAAATAGTAGCAGTTTTTTATGAATTACAGAGAGCAGGCCAGACGCTCAAAAATAGGAATAAAATACTTTCAACGGTTGGATCTTAATGATTTTTGGATATGTTATGCCTCTGTGAGTCTAGTTTCTAACCCAAAAAGAAAATCGAGGTTTCAACGGTTAGATCTCCGGGAATATGGAAAATACTAGACCTCACTCAGGATTTTGCAACTCTCTGTCCAGAGATCTTGTATGATTTTCTAAAAATAGTAAAAAAATGAGAAACACTTAGATCTTTTTAGGGTATCTTCCTAACGCATTAAGGTACTTATAAAAAATTATTTGAGACCCCGAAAACTTTATTAAGGTTCTGATTTATTAATTTCAAAACGGACTTACTATTCTGAAAGTATTCTAAAACTCTGGACAGATTGTAATTAGCTCACAAAAACCATGATCAAACCCCTCTAAGCACAAAATCTTGCTAAAACAAAAATTACAGTGGTAAAACAATGTGTTATTGATACTTTCCCGTTGGTTTCATTCGATTCCAACGGTCTGATCTTGAACTAAAAATCTTTGATCGAAAATAGTTTGTAAACTCACCGTTTTCTCTTTGCTAGTTCAACTTTGTTGGTTGACCCCAACTATTGAATCATGGCGTTGGGCTTAAACCAAATCACCTCTTCTACCATTTGATGGTCATTGAAGACTAAGGACATCTTTAGACTTATGGACTTTTGATGAAGTATGGAAATAAACCTCACAAAATCCTAAACAATGAACTCAAACTCATGGATTAAAACTTGAGTTTAAGTCATTACCCCTACCACTTGGTGGTCATTGGAGGACAAATACACACATACATGTAGGTTTTAGATGAAGTATGAAGAACTTCTCAAAACCCAAGGGAGAGATTAGTCTAAACCATAGAGATAGACTCAAACTAAAATATTTCTCCTACCATTTGATGGTCATTGGAGACTAAATGAAGTTAAAATCTACTCAAACCTCATTGGAATATAGTAAGGATTCCATAAGATTTCTTAATGAAGAGGTTCAAGTCATGGATTAAGACTTGAATCTCACTAATTATATGTAGATTAAGACTATGATTCATTCTAATCTCCATATAGATCATAAGATCATAGGAAATTAAGGAATCAAACTCAAAGAGGTTCAATGAGATATGGAAGACCTCATGCACCTTTTGAATGAAATATAAGTAAGGAAAATCAAAGACTACTTAGAAAACTAAGAATACAAACTCTTCAAAGTTGAATTTGTCTTAAATCCAAAGCATTAATTAGATCCAAATTGATGAAATGTCATGAGATTCAATCACAAGTTCTTGGTGGTGTGTGATGAAATGGGATAAGAAGAGAGGTTTTGAAAATGTGAAAAAGTTCCTAGAACTATGAACTTGTGATTTAATTGTCCTAATTCTATCAAGGATTAAGAGGTTACCTCTATGACCTCAAGTATTTCTTCAACTTCTTGTGAAGATCTTCCAAGATTTCCAAATTCTCTTCAAAGTTCTTCAAGTTCTTCAAGAAATTCTTCTTTTTTTCTCTCTCTAAAAATCTATATCATTCTTGTGTATATGTATCTCTTGATTTCCAAGTTAAGTCCCCCAAAATGGAAGAGAAGGTTTTGTTTATATAGGCCATTATCTCAATGATAGATGGGTAAATTCGGGTGGAGACCCATGTGCAAGGTTTTCTTCTAGAACATGTGAGAAAATGCAGTCTGTTACAGCCAGCGGCACTCGACGGGTGCCGGCGGCACTCACTGAGTGCCGGGCGACACTCACTGAGTGCCGGGCGGCAAACAGAGAGTGCCGACGCGGCACTCAGTGAGTGCCGCCGCGTTTTCCGCGTGCCGGGGCTAACTGAATTTTGTCCTTTTTGATTTTTCAAAAATATGTTGGTGTAAACCAAAAATTTTTATTCTATGTATGTATATATTTGCATTAAGATCCCCCATGTGCATGGTATCAACCATGTGCATGGTATATTTTTGAATATACTATTTCCTTTTGTATTTTCTCTTCTTCAAAAAAAAAATTTTTTCATTTATTTTGTCCTCTCATTTTCTTCCAAGGAAACTCCCTCTTTCTCTCTCTTTTTTTGTTTATTAATTCTCTTTTCTTTAAAAGAAAATGGATTTCCAGACCGGGTTTCTCACACGTTCTTCGTCGTTCGGGTTTCCCCCCGAATGCCCGAATCTTCTCCCTTATTTTTAATTTTTCATTTTATCTTGAAGAACATCTTGAAGATTTTGAATTTCTTGGAAAATCTTCGAATGTCACGGCCATTATCATCATCGGTCTTTGAGAGGTAACCAATCCCTGGATTTGACGTTTGGTCAAAATTGGGGTGTCTACAGTTTGCCCCTCTTTGACAGAGTTCGTGAAGCAACGCGTATCACAAATGAATGTCAAAGCCTGTGTGAAAGACAAGCCTTTGACCAAATAGTCAAATCTAAGTAAAAAAAAAACGAAAGTGCGTTGCAAAATCAGGTGCGCGGAGAGCCAAGATGTTGGTCGTGCTCAATGGTGAGCTGCCTACGTATCCCAATGGGAATCAGACCAGGACGTAGTTCGGGTGAGGGACAACACACAACTGCAAATAATCATACGGATGAATGTACCTATCTTACCGTGATACACATGTTTAATGGTTGTCTGCCCCATGCTCCCAAGTTCCTATTATCAGAAATGCACTATACTTCAAGTTTTCCTATTATGACATCGTCTTATTCGGGGAACAATACGGATGACACACACGCATACTTTTTGAGAACCATTTGATTGACTGAGCCGCTTCACGCCTTACGCTCCATAGTCGAATCAGGTAGCACACGGAAAGATTGAGCCGCTCTATGCCTTACGCTCCATAATTTTCCAAAATCATCTAATCGACTAAGTCGAATAAGGTAGCACACTGAAAGATTGAGCCGCTCTATGCCTTACGCTCCATAATCTTCCAAAATCATCTGATCGACTAAGTCGAATCAGGTAGCACGCTGAAAGATTGAGCCGCTCTACGCCTTACGCTCCATAATCTTCCAAAAATCATCTGATCGACTAAGTCGAATCAGGTAGCACGCTGAAAGATTGAGCTGCTCTACGCCTTACGCTCCATAATCTTCCAAAAATCATCTGATCGACTAAGTCGAATCAGGTAGCACGCTGAAAGATTGAGCCGCTCTACGCCTAACGCTCCATAATCTTCCAAAATCATCTGATCGACTAAGTCGAATCAGGTAGCACGCTGAAAGATTGAGCCGCTCTACGCCTTACGCTCCATAATCTTCCAAAATCATCTGATCGACTAAGTCGAATCAGGTAGCACGCTGAAAGATTGAGCCGCTCTACGCCTTACGCTCCATAATCTTCCAAAATCATCTGATCGACTAAGTCGAATCAGGTAGCACGCTGAAAGATTGAGCCGCTCTACGCCTTACGCTCCATAATCTTTCAAAATCATCTGATCGACTAAGTCGAATCAGGTAGCACGCTGAAAGATTGAGCCGCTCTACGCCTTACGCTCCATAATCTTCCAAGATCGTCTGATAAGCGCAGATTTGTTTGTGAAAACCAAAGATGCAAATGCATCATTCTTCTATGCAAAGTCAAACTCGACTCTTATTTTCCTCTTTTGGAGTTACTCTCCTTTTCAAGGTTTATTTTCAAATTTTCCTAAATCTGGAAGCACTCAAATGCGTATCCATTTCATTTCTGGAACTTGATGGTCCATCATAATCAGATTAGCTTAACTTCTCAAATCAATTCATTCTTCTGAATTTAGGAGTCGATCAGACTCAAATCAGATCACGTTTTTCAAAATCGGAGTTATCCAAGCTCGGATCAGATTGTCTTTCAAAGAATTGGAGCCAAAGCAAGCTCAAACCGCATCGACTCTACCAAATGCTCTCTCTCTTTTTTTTTTTTTAAAAAAGGATCGGAGCTAATCTGGCTTGAACACATCATCATTTTTTTATTTTTCATTTTTTTCTTTTCAAAGAATTGGAGCCAATCAGGCTCAAATCAAATTATTTTTCAGAGAAACAGAGCCAATCTGGCTCAAATCAATTTTCCAAAATTTTGGAGTCAATTAGACTCCAACCAAATTCAATTTCAAATTCAAATTCTGAGAAATCCGGAGTGGATCAGACTTAAATTACTTATTTTTCCAAAATTTGGAGTCAATTAGAAATCCAGAGTCGATCAGACTTATTTTTCCAAAAATTTTGGAGTCAATTAGACTCCAATCAGATTCAAATTCAAAGAAATCCGGAGTCGAATAGACTCAAATTACTTATTTTTCCAAAAATTTTGGAGTCAATTAGACTCCAATCAGATTCAAATTCAAAGAAATCCGGAGTCGAATAGACTCAAATTACTTATTTTTCCAAAAAATTTTGGAGTCAATTAGACTCCAATCAGATTCAAATTCAAGGAAATCTGGAGTCGAATAGACTCAAATTACTTATTTTTTTCAAAATTTGGAGTCAATTAAACTCCAACCAAATTCAAATTCAAAGAAATCCGGAGTCGATCAGACTCAAATTACTTATTTTTTTTCAAAATTTGGAGTCAATTAAACTCCAACCAAATTCAAATTCAAAGAAATCCGGAGTCGATCAGACTCAAATTACTTATTTTTTTCAAAATTTGGAGTCAATTAAACTCCAACCAAATTCAAATTCAAAGAAATCCGGAGTCGAATCAGACTCAAATTACTTATTTTTCCAAAAATTTCGGAGTCAATAATACTCCAATCAATTTCAAATTCAGAGAAATCCGAAGTCGAATAGACTTATCCGGCTTATTTATCGCAAACGGGTGTTCTTTGCCAGAATTTTCAACAAGCAGGGGCTAATTTCACTTTTCAAAGGGCTTAATAACTTATTTTTCAAATCTTGGGGGTCCCTTTGAAACGAGGGAAAATTCTCAGGGACCTGGGGGCAAAATTTTGGGGGTTCTTTTACAAAATGGGAAAAAGAGCCATCCTGACAACGCGGCGGCACTCGGTAAAAAGGACCGACACTCACGGAGTGCCGGCCGGCAATCACCAAATGTCGGGCGGCATTCAGTGAATGCCGGCCCCCTTTTCACCGAGTGCCGGCCTGACTGGCAGTTCATAAAAACTACTTGGCCTCTTCTTCTTTCTTTTTATTCTCTTCTTCTTCTTACTTCGGGTTTCCTCTCCACAACTTCATTCTCTTTTGATCTTCTCTTCAAGAATCACTCATAATCAAGGTAATTTCGCATAAAGATTACATCTTTGCTTGATTTTATACTTGAAATCATAATTATCCTTATGGTTATTTACCTTCCTCTCCCAAAACTCTTATATGAGCAATTTGTTTTTCTTGTTTGTAGTTCTCCCCATGGCTAGTGGTTCAGGGTCTTATGGCCCTCCTAAGAAGAAATACAAACCCAATCCAGTCCACAGTTCATCAGTTTTACTTGCCGATCCCGGGGCACATCTCTCGGCACGGGCCTTCAATCGATTGGTATACTCCCAAACTTCCCTCTTCATGCTTATGATGAGATAATGCAATGTAGTGCTATGAATGATGAGCAATGCATGCATGAATGCCCTTCCCCCCTTTATGCTAATGTGATGCCATGTAGTATGATACACAACATATGCATGAATGTTCTTTGTGGCTCTTGTTTATTTAAATATGTTCCACCCTTTTTTGCACTATCCTTCCCTTGTCCGAATTGATTTTCTTGGGTAGAATGCCATGATTGAGGTTCAACGCTTGGTATTGTGCTTTTGTTTATTGCCTTTATTAACTTTCCATGCTTATTTATCCAATGCTAATGAGGGATTACATCAATCCCGTGAAGCGCTCGGGTAAACTACGAACCTGAAAATCTATTATTGCATAACCCAAAGCTTCACCCTCTTTTTTGAATCGATGAGTCGCTCAAACCCAAAAGATTTTTTGTTTTTAACAAATGAGTCGCTTAGACTCGAGAACCTTTTTATTTTCAAATCATCGAGTCGCTTAGACTCCAAAGAAAAATTTTCTTTTTCAAAACAAATGAGTCTCGAAAATCTTTTTATTTTCAAATCATCGAGTCGCTTAAACTCCAAAGAAATTTTTTTTTCAAAACAAATGAGTCGCTTAGACTCGAGAATCTTTTATTTTCAAACAATCGAGTCGCTTAGACTCCAAAGAATCTTTTTTTTTTTAACAAATGAGTCGCTTAGACTCGAGGACCTTTTTATTTTCAAATCATCGAGTCGCTTAGACTCCAAATTTTTTTTTCTTTTTCTAAACAAATGAATCGCTTAAACTCCAAAGAAATTTTTTTTTTCAAAACAAATGAGTCGCTTACACTCGAGAATCTTTTATTTTCAAACAATCGAGTCGCTTAGACTCCAAAAAATCTTTTTTTTTTTTTAACAAATGAGTCGCTTAGACTCGAGAACCTTTTTATTTTCAAATCATCGAGTCGCTTAGACTCCAATTTTTTTTTCTTTTTCAAAACAAATGAGTCGCTTAGACTCGAGAATCTTTTATTTTCAAGCAATCGAGTCATTTGGACTCCAAAAAAAAAAAAAAAAAAAATTTAACAAATGAGTCGCTTAGACTCGAGAACCTTTTTATTTTCAAATCATCGAGTCGCTTAGACTTCCAAAGAAAATTTTTTCTTTTTCAAAACAAATGGGTCGCTTAGACTCGAGAATCTTTTATTTTCAAGCAATCGAGTCATTTGGACTCCAAAGAATTTTTTTTCTTTTTCAAAACAAAGGAGTCGCTTAGACTCGAGAACCTTTTATTTTCAAACAATCGAGTCATTTGGATTCGAGAGTTCTTTTCCTTACTCCATACTAAAAAAAAAAGCATTTATTATCTCTGACTCCTTTTGCTCTTTCTTTTCTTTTTTTTTTTGTTTTTTTTTTTGCAGATTCCGGAATTTGTTCTCAAGGGTCATGGGAGCATGGCCCATGGCCGAAGGTGGTATGTGGAGCTCTCTGATGATGTGAGAACTTTAGTCAACAATGCTGGATTTGGGCTCTTTGCGTTGCTTCTGGAGAAGAGTACGAATGACCGGACCCACATTCAAGCCTTGGCGGAGAGGTGGTGGGACACGACGAACACCTTCCACATGCCTTTCGGGGAGATGACGATGACTCCCTTAGACTTCGCCATGATCACTGGCGTCCCATTTGGTGGCCTCCCTATTGTTCGCTATGACGATCTTCAGAACCGTCATGAAGAAATTATCGACTTGCTTGGGGCTCATCCAAGGGATTTTATAGTGCCGGAAAAATGGTTCTTGGATACTTTCAAAGGTCAGGCTTTTACGGACGATCAGATGGCCAGGGCTTTCATCATGTATGTGTTGGGTTGCTCGCTGATGAGCACAAAGGGTGACACAATCAATCTTGGGTATTTGGCTTCTCTCACAGACGTCGGTCGCATCTCCCAATACAACTGGGGTGGGGCAGGGTTGGTCACTCTCTACAATCACATGAGTGAGGTCTCCAGGGGAAATTCCCCCTCCACGGGCGGGTACTGGAGAGCTTGGGAGGTAAAGCTTCAACTTTATTATTTGTTCATTCATTCATGTCATCCTCATTCATTTAATTTTTATTGCATTCATTTCCTCCAATTTTGAAAACTGAATTTGCCTCTTTATTTTGCCTTGCAGATATGGTCTCATGAATACCTTCGGATGAGAGCTCCCAGTACCCGGGACATCGAGGCTGCTATCATGCCTCAGGGCTTGAAGTGGAGGAAGGAAGCAACGGGCCGAAAAGTCGGGGCTCATGATTTTGTTGGTTACCGAAACCTTCTCATTAATTTGCGTGAGATCATGTGATATGGAACCCGTGGGCGGCGGCCCTCCCAGAGGCAAGTGAAGCGATTCAGGCAGCGGTGGCCTATTCTAGATTGAGGGTTCTGATGGTGGGCGAGGCATGCCGGGAGTGGTACCTTGGTGATAGGGTGACCAGGCAGTCTCTTGCTGCCCCAAACTTTTATGTGCCGTGGGCCCCTCCCGCTACTATGAGGAGCACGGAGACCGTGGATCATGATGACCTGGTGGCTGCTCTAGACGGGGAGAACATTGCAAACCTTCTGGATGGCCCAGATGGTTATGCGACCTTTAGATTGAATTCTCTTATGCACAATTTTCCCCTTATGGATGTCGTCCGGGTAACAAACCTTATTCACATATGTATATTTTTTTTTGCTTTCTATTCCTTTTTCAATTATTCAGGTCAAAAACTCTTATTTGCAGCCTGTTCCTGGGGTCGCTGAACCCCCAGCCCTTCCGCAGTGGAATTGGAGCGTTCCCATGGTCGACATGGGTCAAGAGACCATGTACCAGCTGACCCGTTATACTCAGAATGTTCCGACTATCCCTCTGCAATATGATACAGTCCCCCGGGATTATGCTGAAGAGGGTCTGTCCTATGCGCACACCGTCCAGCACTGGATTCATGGACGTGAATGGAGGGTAAATTCCTCTTTTGTTTGAAACAAATTCCTTATCATTATTATTATTACTTTTTGTTTATTTGCAAAAAAATTCGAACAATCACCATTATTATTATTTAGATTATTTATTTTCAAAAAAGAATTCAAATGATCACCTTTATTCTAATAACTGCGTTCTAATTCTCTCTCTTTTCTTTTTCCTCAGGCTGATGGAGCAAGGGCCAACGCCGATCTTCAGGCTAGAGCTATGGTATTACACTCTCTTTCTTCTTTTCCCTTCTTCTCTCTCTTTTCTTAATTGCATTACTTATTTCGCTTGTTCTTTCTTACAGGAAGCTGAGATGGCGGCTCTGAGGAGACAATTCCAGGAGTTCCAATTGAGCCAGGGCGGCGGCTACCAGGGAGGTGCTGGCGGTAGTGGCCAAGGCGGCGGCTACCAAGGAGGTGATGGAGATGGAGGAGATGGCGGAGATGGAGGCGATGGCGGAGCTGGGAGAGGTCAGACAGCTTAGCAAACGCCCAGAAGGAATCCTCGTCGTAGACGAGGATAGCTTATCTCCTTTATGTTATGTTATGTCCCTGCAAGGACAAAGAATTTCGAATTCTTTTTTTTAAATTATTTAGGCGAATTAGCAATACTCATGCATGGTGGCCTGCGTGCCCATTTTGAATTTGTTTATATTCATGCTTGATTGCTTCCCCGGCTTAGTTCTTGAACCTTATTCCCTTTGCTTATTTAGATCATGAATACCCTTTCTTGGCTTTATTTTGATGAGTGGTGCAAACAATGGTGCTAGAATGATGATTGGCAGCATTTTTTATTCAAATTTCGTGCAGGTTTGGGCTGATTAAAGTTACAAAATGACCCACGTGCCTTTTAAACCTGGGCCGGCACTTAGTGAAACTTGGCGGCACTCAGTGAATGCCGTGCGACATTCAGTAACTGCCGGTCGGCACTCAGTGAGTGCCGCCGCTTTACATTGAGTGCCGGTCCGGCCCCTTTTTCTATATAAGCTGCCATTTACCCATTCCTAGGTTCATTCGGGATTTCTAGAGCCATTTTACCTTCTTTGCATTCAAACTTTTCCTTTTATATCCTCCTCATTTCTTCATGGCCCCTATTAGTTCCGACATCCTATACCCATGGATGGATTCCCTTTCCGGCATTGACCGACTCAACCTTGAATCCCACAGACTGACGGACCTTTTCGCATTTCGCCACATAGCTCTGGATGAGGACTTGCTTCGAGCAGCTATCATGTGTTGGGACCCTTCTCTTCACGTCTTTCGGTTTGGTCACGAGGAGGTCTGTCCTCTCTTTGAGGAGTTTAGCGCCATCCTTCACACCGATCCGTATGCCGATTTGATCATTCCACAGATCCAGGCAGGATATATTCAGGATTTATCGGCCCTTCTTGTCATTTCTCGGGGGGCTGCCAGCTCCTTTGTTCATGATCGTCATATTGATTTCGACCGCCTCTCCTCCACTTATGCACCCATTGGTGATCCTGACGATAGGAGGTATCAGGTCATCAGGCGGAATGCCCTTTCTCTGGCGATGCTTTCACACTTCTTATTTCAGTCTTCCACTGATATCCTGATTCCGGTCGTTTGTGGCCTCCGAGAGATGTGGAGCGCTGTTATGCTCATTCTGGGGGAGACTTTGCTAGGCCTGGATCATGCACATACCGCGGGATCGATGCTGCTTTCGGGGTCACCCCACATTTTACAGACTTGGCACTTCGAGCGCTTGGGCTTCTTTGCTCACCTTCCTCTCGGGAGACTGCTCCCTTATGATCGCATGGGCGTCCATTACCCCTCCCGCACAGTTACTAGCTGGCTTGCTTGGTTTCGAGGCTTGAGTTACGAGGACATCTGCTGGATATGCCCTCGATGGTCTTATTGCTCTGTCGCGGTACGACTTCCTGGGCACCCCGGGATTTGGTTGACTGGTCTGCGAGTTACCACCTTTTACATTCCCAGCCGGGTAGCCCGCCAGTTTGGCTTGCTCCAGGATGTCCCCGATGTTATTACTGCTGATTTCTCAAGGAGCTCTTCCCTACGTCCTTAGACCGTGAGGATATTCGCAGAGGCTTGGCATGATAGGGTATCGGCTCCCTTTCGGAGGATTCCAGCTTCAGTTGTTCCGACCGCAGAGTATTTGCTTGAGATTCAGTCTCTGGTCAAGGGGTAGCTTCTAGATAGACAAAGTAAAAAGGAACGAAGCAAGATTTTAAAAGTTTTGACAAATTCTGCTTAACTTTTGCTAGGTTTATTTTCTGTGGTGCATTTCTTTTTTTTTTTCTTTTTTTCTTTTTTTTTTATTTGAAAATGCCCTGATCATGAAGAATCAAAGTTAGCACTTCTTAAATTTCTTTGGGTTATGAACTGTTTTCCCCTCAATGTCTCCTTCAGCTTTTATTACTCTTTCACGAGTCTTGCTTAGTTTTAATCCCTCTATATAATGAATTCTTGCTTGTTTCCACATGATGCACATTTTGATAGCCAATAGATCCAGAAATGGGTTTAAGCTTTGTCTGGGTTCATCGGTTCTAGCAAACGAAGTTTGCCCCTGGTTTCGGGATTTAGATGTGGTTCTCGGGCAAACGCAAGTTTGCCCCTAGTTTGGTATGGTGAAAACTTGGGACTCTTAAACTTGTTTGGGTTTTGGACCGAGGGCCTTGTGGGCCCGCCTACTTATCCCCGAACGGGTATCAGGTCCGCAGTAGTTCAGCTAAGGCTAGAAAGAACACACATACATCTTTTTTTGTTATTTTGTGACCGAACCGAGCAGGTTGCCTACGTATCCCCTATCGGGAATCAGGTCAAGCGTAGTTCATCAATTCTGAAGGTTTTGAAAGACAAGGTTTCAAGAAAAGTACTTTTTGAGGTGATCGAGGTTGATTGGTTGCTTAAACTCAACTCCATCTAGGTCCATGGGATAGGCAGCTCCCCCGGAGAGGAGTGTCTTAATGATGTATGGTCCGACCCAGTTGGGTTTGAATTTTCCTCGTGGGTCATAAACGGGCGCTTTAAGTTCTTTGAGGACCAGGTCGCCCTCAGCAAGCTTCCTTGGGCGAACCTTTTTGTTGAAAGCACGAGCTATCCTTTTCTGATATCCCCGAGTATGGTTTACAACAGCCAATCTCTTTTCATCGAATAACATCAATTCCTCATATCTCCCCCGCAACCATTCTAGTTCAGTTACCTCGCATTCTGCTAGAACTCTTAGAGATGGTATTTTGACTTCTACTGGCAAAACAGCCTCCATCCCGTAGACCAATGAGTATGGTGTAGCCCCGGTTGAGGTTCTCACAGAAGTTCGATATCCCCACAAAGCGAAAGGTAATTTTTCATGCCAATCCCTATATGTATCCGTCATTTTCCCCAGAATGGCTCTTACATTTTTGTTTGCTGCCTCTACTGCTCCATTTGTTTGTGGTCTGTATGGTGAGGACTGGTGGTGGGTGATCCTATACTTCTCTAGGAATGGAATAACCTCTCCCTGAAAATGACTCCCGTGGTCAGAAATAAGCTCATTTGGTACCCCGTATCTGCAGATTATATTCTTCTGGATAAAATTCACCACATCTTTTGCCTTCAAAGTTGCGTATGATGCCGCTTCTACCCATTTGGTAAAATAGTCTATTGCCACAATTATGTACCGGTGCCCATTTGAAGCTTTTGGAATTACTTCCCCGATGATATCAATACCCCATACAGAGAAGGGCCAAGGGGTGGTCATGCTATAGAGCTGAGAAGGTGGGGTATGTATTAAATTTGCATGAACCTGACATTTATGGCATCTCCTAACATACTCACAGCAATCCTTATCTAAAGTCGTCCAATAGTATCCCTGCCGAATTATCTTTTTGGCCAACATGTGTCCGTTCATGTGGGGCCCACAGACTCCTTCATGTATTTCTTCCATCATTTTCCTTGCTTCCCTTCCATATAGACATTCTAAATTATAATCGGTGTAGGACTTCTTCCACAACTTTCCCGCATAGATTACAAATTGGGCTAAAAATCTACGAATTGCTTTCTTATCCTTCTCTGAAGCTCCTCCGGGATATTCTCCTTTTTCAACAAAGTTCCAAACATCTATATACCATGGTATCTCAACCTCTCTCTCTTCTTCAATGACGGCGATTGTTTCATACGAAGGTCGGGTTCTCTCTTCTATAGACAAGGGAATCATGGAGACTCCTACAGGAATTTGGATCATTGAGGCTAAGGTTGCTAAGGAATCTGCCAATTGGTTCTCCTCACGGGGAAGGTAATAGAACGAAATTCTTTTGAATTGCACCTTTAGGCTCTCTAGGTATTCATGGTAAGGTCTCAATTTCTCATACTTTATTCTCCAGTCACCCCTCACTTGTGATATTATCAGATTGGAGTCCCCGAAAACATCGATCTTTTCCACTCCCAAAGCCAAGGCTGCTTCCATCCCAATTATACAGGCTTCATACTCTGCCGTGTTATTAGTCGAATTATACTTGAGCTTAATGGCCAACGGAGTGGGGGCCCCGCTAGGTGATATGAGGATAATCCCTACCCCGTACCCTATTTGATTAGCTGCTCCATCGAAGTACATTTTCCAAAGGCTCTCTTTTACTTCCATTACTTCTTCATCCGGAAACTTAAATTCTCCCCTTTCTTCGGATTCTATGGCGAGGTCAGCTAAATACTCGGCGACGGCTCTCCCTTTGATAGATTTGGAAGTGACATATCTAATATCGAATTCAGCTAGCATCATGGTCCAACGGGATATCCTACTGGTCAGGGCAGGTTTTTCAAAAAGGTATTTGAGTGGGTCCATTCGGGATATCAGGGTGATAGGGAAGGCTAGCATGTAATGCCTAAGGCGACGGGTACACCAAACTAGGGCCCAACAAGCTTTCTCCAACGGTGAATAGTTCAACTCATACCCAGTCATCCTCTTACTCAGGTAGTATATGGCTTTTTCCACACGCCCCTCTTACTTTTCTTGGGCCAGCATACACCCCATTGAGTTCTTGGTTACGGATAGGTATAGCAATAGAGGTTTCCCGGGCTTAGGAGGTGATAGGACAGGTGGGTTTTGAAGGTAGGTTTTGATCTTTTCAAAGGCTTTTTGGCACTGGTTATCCCATTCGAACTTTTCCCCTTTTCTCAATAATTTGAACAACGGGTCACAGGTCATGGTGAGTTTGGATATGAAGCGGCTGATGAACTGTATTCTTCCTAAGAATCCTCTCAACTCCTTTTCGTTCTTTGGCGGCGGCATTTCGGTTATAGCTTGAATTTTGGTGGGGTCTACCTCAATTCCTCTCTGGGTGATAAAAAATCCTAGTAGTTTCCCAGTGGTAACCCCAAAGGCGCATTTTTGTGGATTTAGCCTCATCCCGAACTTTCTCAGCCTTTCAAAAAATTTTCTTAATGCCTCCAAATGCCCTCCTCTTTCCTTAGACTTTACTATCATGTCATCCACATATACTTCTACTTCTTTATGAATCATGTCATGTAATAATGTGGTGGCAGCTCTCTGGTTGGTCGCACCTGCATTCTTAAGTCCAAACGGCATAACTCTATAACAGTAAGTCCCCCAAGGTGTGATGAAAGTTGTTTTCTCTCTATCCTTTGGTGCCATTAAGATCTGGTTGTACCCTGAAAACCCATCCATGAAAGACAGAAGTTCATGCCCTGCGGTATTATCTACTAATACGTCGATGTGGGGTAAAGGGAAATCATCCTTAGGGCTAGCTTTGTTCAAATCTCGGAAATCTACACAAACCCTAACACGACCATCCTTTTTAGGAACCGGTACAATATTGGCAACCCAATCAGGATACTCGGTTACAATCAAGAATCCAGCCTTTAGTTGCTTTTCAACCTCCTCTTTCACTTTAAGCGCCCATTCAGGCCTCATTCGCCTCAATTTTTGTTTCACAGGTTTTGAATTTGGGAAAAGGGGAATATGGTGTTGGACAATTTCTGGATCAATTCCTGGCATATCATCATAGGACCATGCAAAGACATCTTTGAATTCTTTTAATAGATTGATTAATTCTTCGCTTTCCTCATTGTTAAGTGTGGAGCCAATAGAAACATTTTGTGGATTATCTTCATTTCCCAGATTAATGGTTAAAGTGCTTTCCATGATTTTGCATGCATGTTCATTTTCTTTTTCAATTAATCTTTGCAATTCATGAGGTATTTCATCATATTCATCACATACATCACAGTTATTATTATGCACAGTCAAGTAAGCAGAATTAGTCACATTCTCATTAACTTTTTTCGGAGCAATTACAACAATCATAGAAATGGAAAGACGCCTCATTTGGGCCAATACAGACCAGGGGGGTACCTATCACTAGACTCAAAGACCCACTCTTTCTTGCTTTCCCCTCCTATATCAGCGATGAAATGATCTTCCCATTCCTCTTCCTGAGTAATCTCTTCTATTTCCACTTCCTCTGGTTTCCCTTTGTACTCTGGTTTCTCCCTTTCTTTATTCTCCTTGCTGTCTTCTTCATCCCGGCTTTTCTCACCTTCATTCTTAATCTCTGCAGAGTTCCCCTTTTCAGTTTCCCCGCTCCTTTCTTCTAGCAGGTTCTTCATTGCCGAGCCATCCAGAGTACACACCCAGTCTTGAATAATGGCAGTTTTTGCAGGCTGTTGAAGATAAGGGTCCTCATAATCAGAGAAGTCATGCGCAAAGAAGATCTCGAATCCCGGCTTCATACGCTTCTCTGCTTCATCCAACCATGGCTCTGGAAAACCACAAAACGGAAAATCTTCCCCCTGCTTGATGAAGTACCCATTAAGAGTTTTCAGGTATGGTTCCATCGGTGCTTCCGTTGCTTTCTTCTTCTTCTTCAACTCTTCCTTGGTTGGCGAGTATCCTAGCCCATGGGTGTGGGTTTGTGTAACGATATTTGGGAATTCTGACAATCCTTGGTGTTTCTTACCTAAACCCATCCCTGGGAAGAACCCCATTTTTCGCATGATCCCGGCCACCAATGGACTGGCGTATTGATCAAAATACAGTGGTAAAAACTCCTTCGGCTTCCCCTCTTCTATGACGTTAATGAACTCAAACCCACCCAAACTTGCTTCACCTTCTTGTATCTGTACTTCTAAAATTGGAGCACTTGATGAGGTCCCAAATACATTTATCCAGCTATCCCCCAGAAGATCGCATACCTTGTTTTTCCAAATGTACTTAACTTTCTGATGGATGGTTGATGGAATGGCACCCAAACTATCAAGCCACGGCCTTCCCAAAAGCAGGTTAAATGATGCAGGAATGTCAATGATTTGGAATTCTGTTTCCCTTTCACCAGTCCCGACAGAGAGATTCAAAAAGATGATCCCCATCACTTCCCGTAGAGTATTATCATAAGCCCTCACCCTTTGTTCCGATGGTATAAATGTAGATTCATCGAGCCCCATCCTTTTAGTTGTTCGAAAAGGGCATACATTTAATGCAGACCCGTTGTCGACGAGGCAAGCAGGTAGAGAATTTCCTAGGCACTCAACGGTGATGTGCAACAGCTTATTGAAAATAGGTCCCCCAGGAGGTAAGTCAGCTTCAGAGAATGATATAGCAAAGGTTGGACTTCTGCCGATCATGTCGACGAGATCTTCCGGAGTAACATCGATGGAGACGTCCGACTGATTGAGAGCGTCAAGGACTGCTTGCCTATGACGTTTGGAAGCGATTAGCAACCCCCAAATAGTGATATTTGCATGTGTTTTCTTCATCTGTCTTAAGACTCTGTCCTCCTCTTCTTCCTCATTCAGTTTCCCTTTCCCTTTCCCTTTATTCATTTCCTGTCCTGGGTGATCCTCCTCAAGTTCGTGTGGTTTAAAATGCCTCCCAGATCGTGTGAGGTGACTGATACCTTCTTTGACCCAAAGTCCATCCCGTGCTTCAACAATTTTCAAACTTTCTTCCTCACTTTCATACCAAAGGTCCTCCTTAACTTTATTGGGATCCTGAATATAGTCCCCTTTGTACCAAAGTGAATTGTCAGCTTCAGGTGCCCACCAATCTGCGTCAACAGTCCCTTCTATTTCCTTCCCTTTGCCTTCATCTACTAACCCTTTTAGAGTGCAGATTTGCGAATCCTCCAACATCTGATAAGCTTTTCTCGGACTTCCCAACTTAGTGATCAATGCTGAGTGATCAAAAGAGTTCTCCCCATTTCCCAAGTAGTAAATTCTGGGTGGTGGCACGGCATGATGATCAGGTAGTGGGTTTCTGGTAACATTTGGCGGGTTGGCGGGTGGTTCAGATATTATTTTCTTGTCAATCAAATCTTGGATCTCATGCCTTAGTCTTAAACACCGATCAGTTGAGTGCCCCTGCTCCTGATGGAATTTGCAATATAGATCAGATTTGAAATTTGGAGGTGGTGGATTTGGTCTTGGTCGCGGCTCCAGTAGGCGAAGATGTCCTTTTGCCAGCAGCCTATCAAGAGCCGTGGATAAGGATACTCCCAACTCTGAAAACCTCCTTAAAGGCTTTATCCCTCCCCCCCCTCCCTCTTTGGGTAACTTCTGGTTATATCAAACTTTTTCTCGGGTTCGCTCAGTGCGTTCACATCCATAGGTCCTGAATGACCTCCTGCATGTCCTCCTCCTGCCCCATAGTTCGGTCATCTGTACCTGTTCACTGGCTCTTCTCTTTTGATGACCCCTTCCTGTATCGCATCTTCGATTCTGGTCCCTACATCGAACACCTCGGCAAAGGTGTTGAGGGATTGGAACCTCATCTTATCCTGATAGACGGGTTGGAGGTTCTTTATTAGCATTCGGATTTGCTCCTTTTCAGTCGGCCTTTGTACCATCTTAGCAGCTTTTCCCCTCCATCGGCTCAGAAATTCAGCAAAAGATTCTTTGTTCCCCTGTCGGGTCGTCTCTAAATCCCTGATAGTAACATCCAAATCCTGGTTGTATTCGTATTGGGCCACAAATGCTTTTACCACTTCTTCCCAATTTCTAGTTTTCCCTGGCTCCAGAGTGAGATACCAAGACAAAGCAGCCCCAGTTAACTTCTGCTGAAACAAGACTGCCATCATGACCGTGCTTAAACCGCTAGGCTGAAATGCCCCTATGCACATTCTAATGTGGCTACGAGGGTTCCCTATTCCATCAAACTTATCGAATACAGGCATTTTGAATCCTGCGGGCAATACCTCACAAACCCCCTCATATAACCCTTCTAACTCCAACAAATAGGTGTCAACTCCATGGGCCATTCGGACCACCCTTTCCAACTTCTCCATTTTCTTAGTCATCAGCTTGTCTTTCTCAGCCCTTTCCTTTTCTAGTTTCTCCCTTGCTTCAATCCCTTCTGTTTCATCAAACCAATCTTCATCCCTGTGAGGAGGATCATTGCCTGGCTGCTGTCGTGCTAGTGCTTCTATCATGGTCATCATTCTAGTCATTTGACCCGCTTGTTGTTCCACCATTGTCCTTAATTCTGCCATTTCCCTTGCATTTGCCTCTTGTGCCATCTCTTTTCTCACTAGTCTTGCAGTAGAATCTCTGTACCAGGCTATGCTCGTAGTTGATTCTATCTTTTTACCTACAACCATATTTGTTTCAATTATTTTAATAACTTTTTCTCCCTTTTTACCATTTTTTCTTTCACTTTTATTATTGATTTATATGCTTTCATGAATGATTCATATGCCATACAGATGCAATTGCATGTGTGTGTGTGTGTCTATTCTATATGCCAAATAAAAGAAAATTCTAATCCTAACACATAAACACATAAGCACATAAAATCCTCATCCATGTTGAGTGTGCTAATTTCTCCTTTCATTGTGATCCCTTTTTACCCCTTCAAGGTTTTCAAATTTAGAAAAAAAAAAAAATTTTTAAAATCCATTTGACAAGTATTTACCCTAGATGATGGGATTTTTTTTTCAAAATTCTTTAAGAAGCTTTCCTTTAAAGACAACAACATTTCTAAATAAAAGATGATTGGGTTGAAACTTTGCTTTTGAAATTTATTTGAAAATGATTTCTTTAATGGCAGAGATTTCTTGGATTATATTCCTTAAAAAGAAAGGGATTAGGTCTAAATTTTGCTTTTAAAAAAAGCATTCCTTTAGTTTGGTAAAACTTTTCAAACTCTTTCAAGAATTTGGGTTCCAAAATATGGTTGATTTGAAATTTTTAATCCAAAAGTAAATTCGAAAAAATTTGAAAGAGTGATTGAATGCCTTGGAATAGAGATACCAAAAATCTATTTGCTTCCAAAAACGTATTTTAAAATTCTTTGGGTAGGAGGATCACATGATCGGATTATTGTCATACTCTTCATGAATTCGGATGCATACAAGGTCAATGATGTTTAGCTTAGCAAGATGTAAGAGATGTAATCACATAATCAAGATCTAGCATGTTCCCAAATGTGGTGGGACATAAGAAGGAATTGCTCAAAAGTGATTAAGAGTTTACACATATTCCATCAAGCAAGCATCGTCATCATCTCAAATAATCCCTTACGGGGATACAAAACTTCCTAGCACATAATCCTAATCAAGAATTGATTCCCTAATTTTGAAAGGTTCTATAGAAACTATCATGCAAAGGCCGGGTTTTGGTCAAATAAGGGACCCTTGACACACACCCGATAGGATGCTTCATATACCAAAATATGGTACGAGATCAAGGGTGATCACACGGCCCCATGATGGCTTGACCGACCGGGTTGCCCCGAGCCTCCAAGGTCATAGTTCCGTGCAATCGACTGGCGAGACATGCAAGTGCAATGCAACGGGCACACAAAAATTAATTAATTTGATTAGAAAGGATGCTTTCAAGTCTAATCCTCGAGTGAACCCAAAATCAGAAATTCTGGTCTGCGAAACCAGAGATTCTGGGTTCGATCCCCAGCAGAGTCGCCAGATTGTGGATATCGCAGGATTTCCTACCCACTTTTAAAACATTTTTCAAATTCAAAGAGTCGCCACTTAATTTTTAAAAGGAAAATTAAGAAACCATTTTAAAGCAAACTGATCTTTTGCGAAACCAAAGATAAACTGGGTCCGGGGATTATGGAATGAAAGGGGAAGGAGCCCGGCGGACTAAAACACCCCCTTTCATCCTATCTCACGATAGGCCTCTACTCAACATCCTTTTTAATCAAGTTATTAATCTAAGCATGCCCTCATTTAATACATATATACATATACATCACACAAGTATGTTGGAAATGGTGTAAAATTGCTAACGACAAAATATCATTCATAAGCCACGTAATACAAGTAGCAAACAACATGATATGCAATAGAGAACTAGAAAACATACCCGGGATCCAACCGCGAATATCAAACGTGCAATGCATACGAGAACAAAATAAACCTAAGAAAGGTCTCTAACACATATATACACATAAGGCAAAACCTAGGCTAAGGTGTCGCACATGGAGTCGAAAATCAATTCAAAATCAAAGAAATGAATTAAACTAGAGAAGGGATGAGAAGTTGTACCTCAAATGCGCTACAAAACCAAGGTTAGTACACATGCCTTAGACAAGATATAATATCAAAGAGTAATTAATCCTAAGTCATGTTCAATTAGATTCAACTAAGTCCAACTTTTCAACGAAGTCCAACTTTATCCAAGAAATAGTTCTAATTATAAGCATCAATGTATATGAATGAATGAATGATTATGAACAAGAATGAGATATGAATTTAATCACTAATTTGGATCACTTAGCCTCTGGATTTAAGCTAAATTATCATTATTCAAAACATGATTTGGGTTCCAAGATATTAGGAGACCATTTGAGTTAAAATAAATAAGATTAGACAAAAATAGTAGCAGTTTTTTATGAATTATAGAGAGCAGGCCAGAAGCTCAAAAATAGGAATAAAATACTTTCAACGGTTGGATCTTAATGATTTTTGGATATGTTATGCCTCTGTGAGTCTAGTTTCTAACCCAAAAAGAAAATCGAGGTTTCAACGGTTAGATCTCCGGAAATATGGAAAATACTAGACCTCACTCAGGATTTTGCAACTCTCTGTCCAGAGATCTTGTATGATTTTCTAAAAATAGTAACAAAATGAGAAACACTTAGATCTTTTTAGGGTTTCTTCCTAACGCATTAAGGTACTTATAAAAAATTATTTGAGACTCCGAAAACTTTATTAAGGTTCTGATTTATTAATTTCAAAACGGACTTACTGTTCTGAAAGTATTCTAAAACTCTGGACAGATTGTAATTAGCTCACAAAAACCATGATCAAACCCCTCTAAGCACAAAATCTTGCTAAAACAAAAATCACAGTGGTAAAAAAATGTGTTATTGATACTTTCATGTTGGTTTCATTCGATTCCAACGGTCTGACCTTGAACTAAAAATCTTTGATCGAAAACAATTTGTAAACTCACCGTTTTCTCTTTGCTAGTTCAACTTTGTTGGTTGACCCCAACTATTGAATCATGGTGTTGGGCTTAAACCAAATCACCTCTTCTACCATTTGATGGTCATTGAAGACTAAGGACATCTTTAGACTTATGGACTTTTGATGAAGTATGGAAATAAACCTCACAAAATCATAAACAATGAACTCAAACTCATGGATTAAAACTTGAGTTTAAGTCATTACCCCTACCACTTGGTGGTCATTGGAGGACAAATACACACATACATGTAGGTTTTAGATGAAGTATGAAGAACTTCTCAAAACCCAAGGGAGAGATTAGTCTAAGCCATAGAGATAGACTCAAACTAAAATATTTCTCCTACCATTTGAGGGTCATTGGAGACTAAATGAAGTTAAAATCTACTCAAACCTCATTGGAATATAGTAAGGGTTCCATAAGATTTCTTAATGAAGAGGTTCAAGTCATGGATTAAGACTTGAATCTCACTAATTATATGTAGATTAAGACTATGATTCATTCTAATCTCCATATAGATCATAAGATCATAGAAAATTAAGGAATCAAACTCAAAGAGGTTCAATGAGATATGGAAGACCTTATGCACCTTTTGAATGAAATATAAGTAAGGAAAATCAAAGATTACTTAGAAAACTAAGAATACAAACTCTTCAAAGTTGAATCTGTCTTAAATCCAAAGCATTAATTAGATCCAAATTGATGAAATGTCATGAGATTCAATCACAAGTTCTTGGTGGTGTGTGATGAAATGGGATAAGAAGAGAGGTTTTGAAAATGTGAAAAAGTTCCTAGAACTATGAACTTGTGATTGAATTGTCCTAATTCTATCAAGGATTAAGAGGTTACCTCTATGACCTCAAGTATTTCTTCAACTTCTTGTGAAGATCTTCCAAGATTTCCAAATTCTCTTCAAAGTTCTTCAAGTTCTTCAAGAAATTCTTCTTTTTTTCTCTCTCTAAAAATCTATATCATTCTTGTGTATATGTATCTCTTGATTTCCAAGTTAAGTCCCCCAAAATGGAAGAGAAGGTTTTGTTTATATAGGCCATTATCTCAATGATAGATGGGTAAATTCGGGTGGAGACCCATGTGCAAGGTTTTCTTCTAGAACATGTGAGAAAATGCAGTCTGTTACAGCCAGCGGCACTCGACGGGTGCCGGCGGCACTCACTGAGTGCCGGGCGACACTCGCTGAGTGCCGGGCGGCAAACAGAGAGTGCCGACGCGGCACTCAGTGAGTGCCGCCGCGTTTTCCGCGTGCCGGGGCTAACTGAATTTTGTCCTTTTTGATTTTTCAAAAATATGTTGGTGTAAACCAAAAATTTTTATTCTATGTATGTATATATTTGCATTAAGATCCCCCATGTGCATGGTATCAACCATGTGCATGGTATATTTTTGAATATACTATTTCCTTTTGTATTTTCTCTTCTTCAAAAAAAAAAAAAATCTTTTCATTTATTTTGTCCTCTCATTTTCTTCCAAGGAAACTCCCTCTTTCTCTCTCTTTTTTTGTTTATTAATTCTATTTTCTTTAAAAGAAAATGGATTTCCAGACCGGGTTTCTCACACGTTCTTCGTCGTTCGGGTTTCCCCCCGAATGCCCGAATCTTCTCCCTTATTTTTAATTTTTCATTTTATCTTGAAGAACATCTTGAAGATTTTGAATTTCTTGAAAAATCTTCGAATGTCACGGCCATTATCATCATCGGTCTTTGAGAGGTAACCAATCCCTGAATTTGACGTTTGGTCAAAATTGGGGTGTCTACAATGTGAATTCCCAGAAATTCAATGTGGAATAATTATAATAGTTCATTGTAAAAGATGAATTACAGTGTATATCATGAATTACACTAGACCACATAGTATGCTCTGTCACCAAACCGAGTAAACATAAAAGCAATCTAAGTGTAGATTACTGGAAGACATACGAGTGAGTTACACTATGATCTATTGATGGCGCTGCATGAGATACCAATTATAATTTAAAGGAATAGATCTGAATTGGATATATGTATGAAAAGATTCAAAAACCACAAGTGGATGTCTTTTACTACTTGAAGGTGCAGCTGTGTCTTAGAAATCCTCTAAACAGATTTGCATTGCCTAATCAACAATGGAATCTAAGTTTATTGCTTTAGATAAAGCAAGAGAGGAAGCAGAGTGGCTTTGCCTTTTCTTAGAGGATATTCTAATTAAGTTGGATAAAACGTGTGCCTACAATTTGTGCATTGTGGTTTCCAATTGACAATTGAAAATGCACAAAGTAATTCGGTAAGTCTCAACACATTCGTCGAAGACACAATACCGTAAAGCAGTTGATCTCAAATGGAATTATCTACACAGACTGTAGAAAGTCAAAAGTAATAAAGTGGATCCACTAACTAAAATGTTTAATCAGAGATCAAATAAACTGCTTATCGAGGGGATTGGGACTAAAGCATATATCTTAAAAGTCATCATAATGGCAGCCCAACCTAGCTGACTGGAGATCCCAAGATCTATGTTCAATGGGACAACCAAATTGTGCGTGACTTAAACTGTATCACTGGAGAGATATTTCTCTACCCATTCCTTTGATAAATATAAAGTGATACCTGTAGCAAGTCTTAGGATAAGCTTTGCTTTTAATGATTCCTATATCTAGAAAATCCAAGTGGAGTATAGCAGGATACTCTTAATAGGAAATCACCATATGAGTGTGAAATGTGGCCGCTTCTATGAGAATTGTAAAGGCTTAGATTCTCTAAAGTACTTATGAATACCAGGAGTTGTTCAGGGCCAAAATGAACACAACCGTGAGAACAGAAAGTGTTCGGAGAGATACTATGTGAGTTCTATTGTCTAGTTTACACCAAAGCTTGAACAGTTCAAGACATTGCGTTCACTATTTAGCTGAGTAAATCCGATAGTTCTTCACTATGGAAGGTTTAAGGCCAAAAGCTACCTATCCTGATGCAGTGTCTTTCCATTGTACTCTCTCTAGTGTGTCTGCATTTGTTTTTCCATGTTGTATAGTCAATTTGTCATTCATGTGGGAGATTGTTGGAAAAATTGAATGATAAATTAGCTTTTAATTGAATGAATTATTTGGTCATGCCAAACAGACCCTTAGTCGAATGGATGTGACTGTTGACGAACAGTCTCCTTTCGAAAGAGTGTGACTGTTGACGAACAGTTTCCTACAATCTATTTATATGGGTCTTATTCAATCATTTAGAAAAAGAAATTAATAGTAAGATTTGTTATATTAGTTCATATATATTGTTAGTGTGTCAAGTGTCTGAGAGAGTACAAAAACAAGTATGGTTCGCTGGAACCTTATTATTTGAAGTGCTTCTATAGTAAGGGGGAGATCGTTGTATCATGGGAGACAAATGCCGCAAATCCGTGAGCACCAATGCGGGGCATAATTGTCTTAAGGACATAGTGTCCAACACTAGACTCGATCTAATATTTGTATCATATCTAAACCAGGTTCTATTTTATTTTACATTATTTATTATTGATTTCAGATTTCAGATTTCATATTTCAGATTTATACATATATCCGCACCCCAATCTATTTTGGATAACACTTTATCTCTTCAAAAATTGACAAAACATCCACAAAAATAAAAAACCTCGTTCCAACCATACTTCATTTCTTAAAAGGAAAAAAAAATGAAGGCCTAAATGTGTTGCTTCAAATTTGAAGTGCTTCAAAAATTATGAAGCTCGCCACTTACAATTATCCCAAATTAGATATGTACATACACATATATATATATATATATGTATATATAGCATATTAATTCCCCCTTACAATTATCCCCTTACATAGCGTATTAATTGCTATGTACACATATAGTAATATTTTTTCGAGATATTTTTTTAATTAATTTTAGATAATCTAAAAAATAATACTAAGATTTATTTATTTTTTACTTATTGGATGGAAAGAAATTGGTACAAATAAAAGCATGATTGATATTTTCTGTAATTGAAGATCTCATTAAAAACAACACAAATTTAAATGTATCTTTATTAGTTTTTTATTTATCGTTGTTAGTGTATCTTTATTTTCAATGTATTTTTTATTTTAGGTGTATTTGCTAAATTGTACTTCTATTCATGTAATTTCATTTTTAATGAGTTTTAATTTAACTTTTGTTTTATGCCAATGGATATATTATTTAATTTTAAAATAAAAATAATAAACAAATCAAGTTTGAATAAAAATGTGGTAGTTAATCAAATGATAAATTAAGTTTGCGATGAAAGTATGTAATTTTTAAGACTTTTAGCCCAAAAGAATAGTAATTCGAAGAAATGAATATTAAAATAAAGAAGGGATATTTGGGGTATATTTTTGGAAAATATGGGACCACCCTCTTCAAAAAAATTAGGCAAATTCCAAAATGAATGAGAAAATATGAAGTTTCATGGTTGAGGATGCTCTAACGACTTGAACTATTTGCATATGCAAACCAGTTCATTACAAATTTTAGAATGGCACGAAATGCACTGAAGTAAATGTACTGAATTATTTTCTTTTTTAACTTTGATTAACTTGTGTTTTTTACTTTTTTAGTTAAAAAGAGAAAATGTCATTAATATATAAGATCAATACAACCTCAAGTAGTCAAGTGGGAGCCTCAGAACGGACTATAATTGTTCATTAAGAGTTTAACCAAACCAAACCAAACCAAGCCTTGTGTCCCAGTCAGTTGGGGTCAGCTATATGAATCCCTTTTTTTCCATTCTGCACGATCAAGAGCTATATGCTGACTTAAATTATATATATTCATATCTTGTTACACTATATATTCCCAGGTTAGTCTAGGTCTGCCCCTCCCTCTAACCATTCTAGACACTACGATCTTATCACTCTTTCACATAGGTGCATCTACAGGTCTTCATTGCACATGGCCGAAACATCTAAGTCTATTCTCCCTTAACTTATCCTCAATCTATGCCACTCCTACAGTCTCTCTAATGTACTCATTTGTAATTATATCTTTCCTAGTCTTACCATACATCCACCTTAGCATCCTCATCTCAGCTACGCTCACTTTGCTAATGTGTTGTTTTGCCCAACATTCTATCCCGTAGAGCATACCTGGCCTAATTGATATCCTATAAAAATTTCCTTTCAATTTTGCTGGTATTCTCCGGTCACATAATACTCCGGAAGCACTGCTCCACTTAAGCCAGCCTTCTTTAATTCTATGGGTCACGTCATCACCAATCTCTCCATCTCTACTGATCATTGAACCTAGATAGCGAAAGTGTTTCCTCTTTGGGATCTTCGGCCTTCGATCTTCACTGCTTCATTGTCTCTACTTCCACTGGTGCTAAAACTGCATTCCATGTATTCTGTTTTTGTCCTACTTATCTTTAGCCCCTTAGTCTCAAGTGCTTCTCTCCAACCATTCCGTTTAATGTTGAGTCCCCTTTTAGTCTCATCAACCAAGACAATATCATCTATGAACAACATACACCATAGGACCTCATCTTGAATGTGTCTAGTCAATTCATCCATAATTAGGGTGGATAAATAAGGGCTCAAGGTCGACCCTTGGTGCAGGCCTACGGTAATTGGGAATTCGCTTGTTTCTCCGGCCGGTGGTCTAATTGTAATAACTGCTTCATCATACATATCATTCACCATGTCAATATAACCCTTGGTCACTCCCTTCTTCTCTAGCACCCACCAAATTAAATCTCTAGGCACTCTATCATAAGCTTTCTCTAAATCAATAAAAACCATATATAGATCTTCATTCTTCTCTATATACTTTTCTATTAGTCTCCTAAGTAAATAAATTGCTTCCATAGTTAATCTCTCATGCATAAATCCAAATTGATTTTCTGACACTGATGTTGCGCCTGCTCCATCACTCTCTCCCACTGCTTCATAGAATGGTTCATCTACTTAATACATCTATAGTTGTTGCATTGTTGTACATCTCCTTTATTATTATATATAGGCACTAGAATGCTTTTCCTCCATTTGTCAAGCGTTTTTCTAGTCATTAAAATTCTATTAAAAATTTTGTAAGCCAAGATGCTCCCACATCTCCCAAGCATTTCCAAACCTCAATGGGGATCCCATCTGGTCCTAAGGCCTTTTTGGGTTTCATCTTCTTCAAAGAAAATTCCAACTCAAACATCCTTATTCTCTGACAGAATCTGTATTTTCTAGCTACATCGCAACTTCCAATTTCTTCTTTAATTGTGTTATCCATATGTTTTTCATTAAGCAACTTCTCAAAATAGCTCTTCCACCTTTCCTTAATCTCTTCGTCGTTCACTAATACTAGAGTCATTGCTTTTTAAAGAATTAACTTGATTAATGTCTCTTGTTTCCTTTCTCTCGACTTAGCAAGCTTATAAATACATTTTTGTCCCTCTTTAGGGTCTAGGTTGGTGTAGAAGTCGTCATAGGTTTTCATTTTAGCAACTGTAACTATCCTTTTAACATCCTTATTTGCACATTTATAGCTCTGGACGTTCTCCTCACTTCCATCATTTTGCCACTTCTTAAAGTAATCCTTCTTAGTTTTTTACTGTATATTGTACCTCTTCATTCCACCACCAAGTATCTTTAGATTCTAACCCTCTTCCCTTCGACTCTCCAAGGACTTCCTTTGATATTCTCGTGATACACCCTGCCATTTTATCTCACATTGTATTGCTTCTATCTTCCAAATTCCAAGATGCTTCTGTATACATTCTATCTTGAAATATTGCTACTTTCCCGCCTTTAAGGTTCCACCACCTAGTTCGCGGGTTTATAGGGTCTTTTCTAGTACGACGTTGTCCTTTTATATGGATATCTAAAATAGTTAGTCTATGTTGAGATGTTAAACTCTCCCCTGGGATGACCTTACAGTCTTTACATACTAGGCAGTCTACCTTTCTCACAAGGAACAAATCGATCTGGCTTCTATTATATCCACTCTTAAAGGTTATCAAGTATTCTTCCCGCTTTTGAAAAATGTGTTGCTACTACAAGATCATTTGCTCGGACAAAATCTAGAATACTGTCACCCCTGCCTCATTCTGAACTCCAAAACCATACCATCCATGCACCCTCTTATATCCAGTTCTATCTTTGCCTACGTGGCCATTAAAATCTCTACCAACAATTATCTTTTCTCCTCCTGGTATTTCTTGTATTAAAGCATCCAACTCATCCCAAAATTGTCTTTTAGTGAGATCATCCAATCCTACTTGGGGCACGTGTGCACTAATCACATTAATTATATCTACTCCAACTACCAGATTATTAAGCAACAATCTATCTCCTTTCCTCGTGACTGTCACAACTTTATCCTTGAGGTTCTTGTCAACCACAATTTCGATGCCATTTCTATGTCTATCTTTCCCCTTATAGAATGTCTTATACCCAGTCTTTTCTACCTCTTTAGCTCTCTCTCCAACCCATTTTGTTTCTTGTAAACATATTACATTGACCTTCCTTCTGATCATAGCGTCTATTAGTTCCATAGCTTTACCTATTAAGGTTCCTATATTCCAAGTTGCTAACCTAAGCCTATAGAGGCTAGCTTTTTTACCCACAATGGCCCAGATGAGTGCGGGAACCCTTGCTTATTTAGCACCACACCCGAGCATCGATGCGGTGCCCCTTACACATTTTTTGAAACACGCGAAGACAGGTGCAATGCGTCGCCTAAAGGGATCTCCCTAGCATTTACACGAGTATTCATATTTGGATTCATATCATAAGGATCCGACGATTTTTTTTACATGATGGCTGTCTAGCTACCTAACTCACTAACCCTCATCTTTTATTTGACTTGGGGCAAACAGTGTTCATTAATAGTTGAATACGTATAATTCCACAACTATCTATGTACATATATAAAGGGAAATGGAGGGGTACAATGAAAAAATTTTCTACCATTAATAATTACACAAAAACCATTAAGAATTATTTCCCTAATAAATATATGGGTTAACTAGTAGTAAGTCCTACTAGGTGTTCCTTACTTGAAATAGGCCCAACTAAAAAAAGTTTTCAGCGAGAGGTCCACCAAAATCTTAAGACCATACTGCCCCTCACTCAATCCCACGCGCACAACACAATTTCCATTCCAAAACCCCCATTTGCCTGATATTGCGCAACAAACCACCCACGATCAATTTAAGTATCCCAAAGACTCACCTCCTTCAATTGTGGACAGAAATCATGGGTTTTGAAATTCAAACAACCCACAAAATCTTCCCCAAAATTCCATGTTAAGGTTGCACACTTGTTCTATTGTCTTGTTAAATGTTGAGCTAATTACAAGAATGGAATATTCTCGTAAAACAAACAAAGGATTAAGATTTTTATATATGTTTCTGCACTTAAAAGAGGAATATGTCATCATCGAGTATTGAAGGAGCGTGAACGCGAAGAAGATCTATAGCGATGTTGATATCACCAAACTCGATTGACCGTCTGATTTGTTGAATCAGCAATCGTGAATTGTACGACGATGACGACAGCGATGACCTCAAATATGATGGTGACGGAGAAGATATGGAGTCTTCAATTAGTTTATCAATTTTGGCAAAATTGATGACCAGAGCATCGAGGCCTTCCTAATTCACGGGCACCAGTCGTCTTTTACTTTCCCTGGGCTGCCTCTTTTACTTTTTCTAGGCTGGTCTCTTTGCAGTGTCTTAGAGGAGGGTTTGCCTCAGTTTGGATTTCATTTTATTGCCTCTCTTTACTTTTGTTTCTACAAATGATTCTTTTGGTGCCATTGCTTTGTGGACATTTATATATAGGTTGGGGTTTTGCTTTTTGTCGATGATTTGGAGAGGCTTGTCAGGTTATGTATAGCTTCTGGGTTGTTTTTTGAGTTTTCATGGTTCTCCCTTTTTCATCACTTGTATAGCTTGTGGGGAGGTTAGTGTTTTGAATGGTTGTGCTAATGGTTTATAAATTTGATGCTATGCATCCATTAATACAAATTGTCTTGCTGTTCAAAAAAATGTATGTATTGTAATTTGTCATTTCATACAATAAAAATGTAGGTGTTAAATTTAACATGTACACTTTTCCATTTGTTGAATAAATCTATTATGAGTATGAAATTTAACACTTTTAGTGTGAAATTTAACACTCATGTTTTTACTACAATTTGTTATTTGACACAATAAAATGTAGGTGAATTTAATATTTCATACTTTTTCAATTTGTTGAATAACTCAAATATGAATGTGAAATATATTGTGAAATTTAACACTCATGTTCGTTTTAGTGTGAAATCTAACACTCATATTCTTGGTTCCTATGTTGTGGTGCAAAATTGTATACTGCTAGTATGTATTATAATTTGTTATTGGGTAAATTACACGGACCTCCCCTGAGGTTAAGTAAAATTACAGTGACCTTCCCTATAGTTTGCATAATAACACTCACCTCCTTTGGAAGTCACGACTCTTAAATGGTGTTAGTTTTTAGGTAAAAACACAAATTTGCCCCAAAATTAAAAAAAAAAAAAACCCTAACCCTATTTGAACTGGAGGATCCCCAAAAATCATCTCTCATTACGTCTCTCCCTCTTCTCCACCGGCTGTGCGTCTCACCATGTAGGGACTGTTCGTCTCTCCTCACATCCATACCTCACATTCATATATTCACCTTCAGTTATCCAAATCTTACCATCGTTCACGTTAAAAGCTTCGATTGGAAGACAAGTTCATATTGAAAGAGAGATTTTGTGAAAACCCTAATTCAGTGATCGAGTCAGTTAACACCATCAAGGTATGAACTTCTTGTTGATTGTTAGATATTGTTAATTCCTTTAGAAAATCATGTATGTGATTGATTTGCTTTCTTTTTCAATTGGGTTTGAGAAGTTTGGGCACACAGAGGCACAATTAAAGTTCATAACAGAGGTGACTTTTTTTTTATTTTTTTTCTTTTACATAACAGAGGTGATTCTTTTTCATAACAGAGGTGATTTTTTTGATTTTTTTTTCTTTTTCATAATAGATGATCTCGTCAGAATCAAGATATAAAAAGTGTACTTTACTTTTCTAAAGATTTGTAGTAGTGAAAGTAAAGGTCGAACCCACAGAGATTGAATACTACGCACTTTAATTTTTAAAACCTAAATTTAGTTAATTAAGAAAAACAGATTTTGGATTTAATTTGAATTAAACTAATAACAATAAAAGTAAATCTAAATTATGAAAGCAATTAAATATTTATTTTTATAATAAGTTTAAGGAACCTAGGATTGCAAATCCACCACTAGCTTCATAATAAGGGTGTTTACGAATTACTTTAGCTTATTAAGTTGGATGATAATGGGGAATTGTAGCTACAAGCCCAATTCCTCCATCAAGAAAATAACTATGGTTCAAGCACCAACATAATTCATCTTCGGTTAGCACAAATTATCCCACACTAAATTAGGGTTGTGGTATAATCCGCCTAATCTAGGCATGGACTATTCGGATACTTGATAGCACAATTCAATTTAAGCACCATTACATGTAAATAATCTAAACAAGCACAGCAAGCATAGATCATTGAGCACACTACCATCAAAATAGATCTAAGACAAGAGTAAACTTTGAAAATAACGATTTCATCAATAAAAGCACGATTTATTTATAAAAATCCTTGGAACATGTAAATGTCATCCATACACAATAAAACTAAAATAAAAACATAAAATACACCCTATTACTTGGCTAGGGTTTCATTGAAACCCTAGATCTTGGGTTTAGTTGGCTATAGAATTGATGAACAGCAAAAGGTTGATGGAGGAGGCCATGGGAATCCTTGGCCTTCTTCTTCTTCTTCTTCTTGCTTTCCTCTCTTCATTGGCTGGAAGTATGGTTTTATATTTTGTGTATAATAATTGTCAACCTCCAAAATTGATTTAGAATATGATTTATATAGAGTTTGGAAGGATTTAGGAAGCTTTCTTAAGTCAAATCGTACTAAAACTGTTGTATTTAGCTTTCCAAACGTAATTAGGCAGTTTCGTTCGCGTAGGAGTCTTCAGAATACTAAAAATACACGTATTTGGTTTTTACATAGGTCGCGCGAGCGGGCCGCGCGAGCGCGATTCTGGGAGGTTGCACGAGCGGGTCGCGCGAGCGATTTCTGGTATTTCGCGCGAGCGGGCCGCTCGCGCGATGTGGTTTTTTTAGCTTCTTTTCTTATGCTTTTTCACCCCATTTAGCTTGGAATCCTTACTTTTCTCCAAATCCTGACAGAAAATAGAAAACAAAGTAAAAATATACAAAAATAGGATAAAAAAGTACTAACAAATGTGAATTAAGGCGTATAATTAGGATTTGTTCTCTCCTGATCAATAGAGGTGATTCTTTTTCAAAACAGAGGTTATTTTTTTAAAAAAAAAATTTCTTTTTCATGACAGAGGTGATTCTTTTTCATAACATATATGATTTTTTTTTCGGATATGGGCTATGATATGAATGAAATTGTAGTTCACTGCATGTCAGAATTATATAGCATTGAGAATGTCGAGATAGATACTGTCTTTTTGATTTGGAACATGATGTGTGAGAAGTTACGTTGTCTCATTTACCCTCAAAAGTTGGATTAACAATTACATTCACTTATATTGCACCTGGGTCAATGGATAGAAAGGTTGTTGAGGGAGATAATGATGTTTTGAAAATGTTTGAGTTGAATGGAAATGCATGGTATATCTAGTTGTATGTTGAAGCAAGGGAGATTCAATCTATGGGTAGTCAGAGTATGGTTCCTGAAGCTAATCCAACACACAATGCACCACCAATTGTGGTACCTACAGCTCTTATAACCACTGAGAGTCCTGCTCTAGCAAATCCAACCTTCCCTCCTCTACCACTTATTTTACCTGAAGAAGGAAATGTAGACTGCTTTGAATATGATGATTTTGTTCAATTTAGTTTAGATAATGGTGAATGGAATGAGAAAGGACAATCAGAGTCAGATAATAGCCACAACAGTGATAGTAACTTTGTTCCTGAAATTGATGAAAGTGATGGTGGTCTATCTGATTATCAATCTGGGGATGATTATGTAGATGTATCTAGTGGGGAAGAGAATATTGGGAGGAAAAGATATCAACAATCAAGAGCGGTGAAAAGAGCTTCTGACATAACTAGGTATGGGAAGGAATTTCATAAAAGTAAATCTCCAAAAGTTGTTTTGGAAAAGGGTTTGTTGTTTGAGAATGTTCACCAATTTAGGGATGTGTTGAGAGACTACACTATTCAAGAGGGTTTCAAGAGAATGAGAAAAGCATACATGTGCTGCTGAAGGCTATCCATGGAGGGTTCATGCCCCCTCTTTTTGATAAAATCACTTTCAAGATTAAGTCATATAATGGAGTCTATAATTATGTAAGGTTGACCACAAATGCTGAAGCAACATCAACATGGATTGCTAAAAAGTTGGGGCAAAAATTGAAGGACAACCCAAGGATAACAATTGATGCCATGCAATCTCAAATTCAAAAGAAGTTTGGAATAGAACCACATAGAATGCAAGTTTATAGATCAAAAACAAAGATAGTTAGTGAGTTGGAGGGAAATCATGGTGATTCATACTCTATGCTTAGGATGTATACAAATGAGATCCTACAGACCAATCCAAGTAGCATTGCAAAAATAGAGTATGAAAGGACTGAAATAACATAAAATCCAATGTTTAAGAGAATATTTATTGTGTTTGATGTCATGAAGAAAGGTTATCTAAATGGATGTAGACCATTCTTGGGTTTAGATGGTTGCCATTTGAAAGGGTCATTTGGTGGTGTGTTATTAACAGCAATGTGTAATATCCGTAAAAATTCTACAAATTATAAAATCAGTCCCCGTATTTTACCCGTATTGAATTCCAGTGTGGTGATTTCGTAAACCCAGAAACCTGTTCATAAATACTGGTGCGTTTTTACTTATTTAATTACTTGGACGGTATATTGCAAACCCGGACTGACTTGCGCGCAAATCCTTAAAATCTGTATCAAAATTCGACTGCGTAGCACGTGGATTCTAGCGACGACTAAGCAATACATATTTGGAAATTGGAATCTTTCCTAAAATGGCCTTGTACTAACCTAACCTACCTTACCACTGTGTAATCTTCCCAACCCAAACAAACCCACACAAACCCGCCGGACCATCACCCACACCTCCCCAAATCGTCGGCTTCATCTCATTTCCCCTAGGATACCAATCGAATCTATCCCCTCCATCTTAGTCTACAGATATGAAGAATCTGCTTATGTATGTGTGAGTGTATATATTACTTTGTGCATATATACATGGGCCATTGAATAGATAGAGAGGGTATTGCCGAGAGAGAGAGAGAGAACACATAACAAGGCATATCCTTACCCACACACTCTGTATTTCTCTTCCCATCTCAGTCTCTACACACACTCACAGAAAGACCAACGAAGAGGAAGAAGGAGGTTGAAGGAAAGAGAAGACGCACAGAAGGAGAGAGGACTCGAAGCCTCACTAAGGGACAATCGCTACGCTTGTTTTTATGCACCCGCTTCAAGGTGAGTCATCCCAACTCACTTGGTATATTATAGATTTATTCTTGTGTATTATATGTATACCCAATGTGTCCTGTGTGGACGAAGCTGATAAGTATTAATTATGTGAACGTTGAGATTTCTACTTATATGATGAACGCATGTTAGTTAGCTATACTCCATGCTAGTTAATAAATATTGTTATTCCTGCTTATCATGTTTTTACGATTATACAATCATATGAACATTCATATAAACATAGTCGAGTCATGATTTCAATGTTGATGTCCGCATGGTTGGTTAAGGAGACTAATCCATCATATTGTTAAGCATGTTAAGTGGACCATAGTGGTCTGAGTATTACCGTCAAGTCAATGAGAATAACAATGAAACTGCTGTAGGGCCCTGTTAGGTGACGATAGCCAGAGTTTCCATTGAAATCATTGAAATCATGTATGAGTTGATGGTTGATACGCTATAGGGCTATGCTAGGCGACGATAGCAAAGTATCCATCTGAATACAATAGTTATCTTTTGAATGCTATAGGGCCATGCTAGGCGACGATAGCGTTGTAACTATTCTATTCACCCGGCAAGGTCATGAGGACCTAAGAGTCCAATGATTACACTCTTTTAAAACCAAAATTTGTTATAGGGCCCTGCTAGGCGACGATATCAACGTAATCATTCTACTCTAAGCTAACGGCATTACACTGGTAATGTAACAAGTCATATGAGTTAGTTGTGGTGTCTGTGGTAGAGTTAAAGTCAAATATATCGATACTGCATTGTGTCATCATACTACCATGTCATATGTTCATTAATATTGCTTCAAGATATTATTGTATCTGTATATCCTTAAATGTATTAGGAGTGATCGGTTAAGACGATTTCACTTAGCTTCAAAAGCTAACGGCTCCTTCCCTGCCCTGGATATTTTACGTCTAGGTTATTATAAGGAGGACTATCAAGGTAACCCTGAAGGAGAAAATCACTATCATCAAGATGGGAACTACCAGGAAGGTGATCCTGAGACAGACTATCAGGAAGAGTATGATAACGAAGGTTATGGGTTTGCCAGTTAGAAGAAGGACTCTGGCCTACTTTCGCATTAAGACCTCCTTTATGTTTTAAACAGCTATATTTTGTTATGTAATAATTTATATGGCGTCGGTTGCCCAAACCTATCTTTTGTGGTTTTCATTTGGAACTTCTGTAATAGCTCATATAGCAAAACACTTTAAGTTCCCCCATGAATACCATTAGACGCTTTTGAAATTCCTTACTCTGATATATATTATGTTAGTATGTTACACAGACAGGTCAGTTTTATGTAACTCGTCATTCCCTACGGGTCCAGAAAGGAAATTTTAAAATTTTCCTATTTTTGGTTACTCCGGGGCTTGACACAATGGCACTAGATGGAAACAATGAGGTCTTACCTATGGCTATTGGGGTTGTTGAAAGTGAAGGAAGAGATAGTTGGTCCTTTTTCTTGACCCATTTACATACTGCTATCAAAGGTGATCAATTGAGGCCTCTAACTTTCATGTCCGACCAACAAAAGGTCTCTGATTTACTTGAGTTCTTTACTAATAATGTTACTTTATTTCTTTACTATTAATGTTATTTTATTTCTTTACCATTGACATAACTTGGTTAAGAATTGAAATGGTTTCTTTTTCACTATGTGTAGGCGCCTGAAGTGGCACTTAGAGAGTTTTTTCCAAATGCAACTCATCGTAGATGTTGTCACCATTTGTTTAGTAACTTCAAAGGGAAGTTCACTGGAATGCTGGTGAGGAAATTATTTTGGAAGGCAGCAAGGGCTTTAAATGAATTTGAAATTAAGGAGGCAATGGAGAGTTTGAAGGGCTTATCCATTGAAGCCCACAACTGACTTATAAAACATCCTGCTAATACATGGTTAAGGCATGCATTTGAAGAAAGGGTAAGGAATGACCATATTACAAATAATCTATCAGAATCCTTTAATAGTTGGTTGGGGATTCTTAGGGAAAAACCTATACTTGCAATGCTTGAGGGTATAAGAACAAAGGTAATGGGAAGGATACAAAAAAGGTTTCAAAGAGGATGTTCATGGAATGGTACTGTGACAGCTCGAATTAAGGATAAGCTTAACAAAAGCATTGATGTGTGAACAAGTTCTGTGAACAGGTTATTGGGGGGTATAGTGCTGTGAACATGTGTTTTTTTGGGATTGGAAAGTATTTTGTATGTGTGAACATATGCTATATATGTGCCATGCTAGTATGTAAATGTTCTCCAGTTTGCTATCTATATGTGGAAATGCAGTAAGAAAGAGATATGGACTTACTTGGTTGTGGAAGTGTAGAGAGAGAGAGAGAGAGAGAGAGAGAGAGAGAGAGAGAGAGAGATAGAAAGGGAGAAAGAGAGAAGAGAGTGATGATTGCAAATGAGAGGAGAGGGAAAGTGAGGAGTTTACGTCTTGTTATATACACAAAAGGGGTATATTTGGTATAATGAAAAAACTAATCCATGACATTAGCCTTTTCCATCCCCAGATAACGACCGCTGCACAAACGGAGGGGGTGGGACTGTTACATGAAAATTTATTTCAAGGAAGGTGAGTGTTATTATGCAAACTACAGGGAGGTCGCTGTAATTTTACCTAACCTCAGGGGAGGTCCGTGTAATTTACCCTTTGTTATTCGACACAATGAAATGTAGGTGTTAAATTTAACATTTCACACTTTTCTATTTGTTGAATAACTCGTATATGAGTGTGAAATTTAACAATTCTAGTGTTTAATTTAACACTCGTGTTCATTTTAGTGTGAAATTTAACACTAAACATAATTGCGGAGTTATATGATGAGTGTTGAAGATGGATGAACAATGAATGGATGTTTGCTTGTCTTTGAATAGACAGGATGACAGCTTACCAAAACAAAAAGAGTCTACTGCAAATTGAATCTCCATTCCAATGTATATACCTACAATCATGATAATTATTAATTTGTTCCAAAAATAAATCCATAATTAATGGGATAAGAATAACTGAAAATCTAATTAAATCTTTATTTATATTTCCATGTATATAACTAGTTGTATCCCTGTATATCAGTATATATATATCTGTAACAATTATTTCGGATACACATATATATATATATATATGTAGGGGTAATTTTGTCACCTAAAACTATTAATTGGGGGTTATGGGCTATTAACATACTAGGTCATAATCATTATGGTCTATTAATATAAACTTTTATAAGATGGGCCTTGAGCCAAACAAATATTGGTAGATAGAGATTTTCGGGTACATTTCTATTATTGAAAATGCATGAATTCTAAGTTCATGTCTCAACCAATTAATTTAAAATATATTATCCTATATTGTAATAAAAAAAATTTAGCTTTATGAGACCGAATCAAACCATTAATAATAAAAAATAAAATAAAAAAATTAGTGTAATTAATACTACCATTTATTTATTCATAAAGTATCAAAAAATATATATAAATTGGTGGGTGATGCACTTTTTTTTTTTTTTTTTTTTGCAATAGTTTGACATGTATCGTGGTTATACACTACTGACAAGCAATGAATATTGCATATAGAGAATTAGCAATAAATCCTTCCTACACGAACATTCATGGATTTAGGACAAACCAAATTCATATTAAATGTAAGATCCCTAAGATCTCTTAACCAAGGTTAAATAGTTTTTCTTTGACTGAAATACCCCTTGAAAATCTTAATGAGATATAGATATATAATATAAAAGAGCCCCATTTAATTAAACAGTCATAAATATAGTCAACATGTAGTTTAAATTATCATTAAATGATACTCATAATTATTAGCATATGTATTTATTTTTTTTTTCTTATTTAAAACTCTTGGTGACCTTTCCCTCTCCTAAATCAACATCATCATCACCAAATCTGCATCATCACCATTCAACACTATCACCCCCATCGCCACATCAAGCCCAACCTCATCAACTTTACCATACCAACACACCACCGCCACCTTAGTATTATGCATACAAAGTGCACGTGACAAAAACAACTCAACCACCCTATCATCCATCTTGTGGGCCCATGAAAACATCTTTTCTCCTTAAGGGAACACAAGAAATTATTCAGTGAACCACTACCACCATCATCAAACCATCGCCACTACCACCATCATCACAATATCCACCTCACCATCGCCATATCCACGCCGTCACCACTCTCATCAAACCCAACATATTGTGATATTCACAAATCATGTTGTGATTCTATCTTCTTCTTCTTTTTTTTTTGTTTTCCAGAACATGTGAAATTCACAAATCATGTTCTTTTGTTTTTGTTTTCCATAACATATATGTGAAATTCACAAATTATGTTCTTTATTTTTTTCCACAACATGTGAAATTCACAGAACATGTTCCGTGATTTGTGTTTTCTAGAACATGTGAAATTCACAAAACATATCCCGTGATTTGTTTTTCTAGAACATGTGAAATTCACAAATCATGTTGCGATTCTCTCTTCCATTCATGTTTTTCAGAATATGTCGTGAAATTCACAACTATGATTTGTGAATTTCAATTGGCAAAATTCACATAAACTACTATGAATTTTTCAAACCTATGTGCGTCTGCAGTGTTGTGGTGTTGGCTGACAGAGGTGATGAAGATGATTATGGTTAATGGTGGTAAGGTGATGACTTTCAAATTTGATTCCCTTAATTTTTGATTCCTTTAATTGTTTGGGGAGATATTTTGGGAGAAAACATTAATGGAGGGGTAACTATTTTGAAGATTATTAAACTTGATGAGGGAGGGGTATTTTAGGCCCTAAAAAAATTTCAAAGGTCTATTAATAAATATGTTTTAACCAAGGGACCTATTGCCAACTAAGTACATACAAGAGGGATATAATACTAATTCACCCTATTGCATATTCATGTGCTAATATAATAGATATAGTTCTCATTTAATCCCCAAATCCTTAGTTTTACATATATTTTGGAATTAATATAATTTAATGATGATATCACTCAAATGTGTGTAATTATATATGTAGTTTTACATGTTTTATATGCTTAGGTGAAAATGAAGTTGAAATAATGCAATAAAAGAAAGGAAAGAAGCAGCAAACACACATGCATATTTTCCATGATTCATATATGGTGATTGTAAAACCACATTGTCAAAACTCCCAGCCACTCATCTTAACCAAGAAGACCAACTAACGGTCTTAGACACAAGAAAAGAAGACAAAGTCCGAGACTTATTAAATTGCTTCCACATTGGTTTGTACGTGTATATACATATATATATATATATACACAGAAGAAGTCTTGGACTTGCATCACTTGGGAATCTTCTCTCTCTCTCTCTCTCTCTCTCTCTCTCTCTCTCTCTCTATATATATATATATATATATCTATCTGCAAATTGATTTAAGCTGGTGTCAGAAGGAAAAAATGGGCGCAGATTGAAAAAAATGAGCAAACTTCACTTTCATCCCTGCTCAAGTGGCGAACTCAATGATGCGTCTTCATCTTCCTTTAAGAGCATCTTCGTCTATAAATACCAACCATTGGAAGAAAGAGAGGAGGACATAAGACACAGCCACAGACACAGAGAGACACAGAGAAAAAAAAAAAGAGGAGAGAAAACCATAGGAAGAATTCCATAGCCAAAGTTACCATGTAGAAACTTAAACTTTTCTTTGTTTAATTTTGTTCATAAAGTTGTAAATATTTTCTTTTCTGTAATTGATGATTTTAGGTTAAAAAATCTGTAACAAAACTTTGTTTACTAGATTTACCAAATTAGTTCTTAAATATTTGTTTTCTTGTATTTCCTTAGTTAACTTGTAGTAGTAAAATATTTCTATTGAAGTTTTGATTTCAAGACCCAAAGTCTCTGTAATTATTTTCATCTACTGTATGAAAAATTAGTTTTCAGATTTTAGTTTTATCAATGTTTTTAGTATAGTTAGTCGATAGTCCCTAAAATAGTTTGAAACCTCAAATTTCCAGTTTTTGTAACAAAATTTCATTCACTGTATGACAGAATTTGCAAGTAAACTATGGACTTGCTTGCTACGTAGTTGTTATAATCACCTATTAGAGTCCCAAGCATACCATATCCCTATCCCACTCCCAAATTAGATTAGGATTTGGTTTGACCTTGCTTGTGTTCTTGGAGTTCAGCCACTGTGACCCAGCAAGAAATCAAGGTTAAAGGTTTAGTATTTTAATTTAACGTAGTATTTCAACTCAGTTATGTTTTATTAACTTAGATGTACTAAAATTTTGTTATTTTGAAGATTCCACGAATTCAATCTCAACTATTGTTAAGTGAAGAAAAAAGTATATTAATATTAGTTTTCACTCTTACCTTGGTGTATGACCTTAATCTTAATTGGACAGTGATTGTGTACACCTATTTAATTTCTCTTTAAAATTTATATAGAAGACAGTTTCAATTCCAAAAATGGTAAGCTAAACCTTTAATTGAGAATATGTAATAAAAATTTAGAAATCACACAGCTTCTATGCACTAATCTTAAATGGACAAATTTTGGATGAGTTATTTTTCTATTTATGGAAAAAAATATCTATAGTTGATGACTATTTAACATATTTATAGACTATAGCTATATTGGACTTCAAAAGATTACATATTTGAGATAAGAATTTAATTATGTGAATCGTCAAACTATGCCATTTGTCATAAATAAAAACACCTAGTATATATACAACATAATTTATTTAATAAAGTTTATATTTTCAAGTATGTGTGTGTGTATATATATATATTTATATCCATTAATGGACATGCAATCGTGTAGTGGTTGAGTGATGGGGATTGAGTGCCGAATAACCCACGTCCGCGGACTTGAGTTCGAACCTAACTACTACGCGATTGCCTCGATCTTTATTTTTCTTTAAACTAAACGACGTCGCTTTATATCAAACCTGACACACTTGATATGACTTCAACTGGTATAAGTTTATTTCAAATAAAGAATCACTCTATTTAAAAATGCCAAACCCTTTCAAAAGTACAAAAGTTGTGTGATCTAGAGTTGATTTGCATATTCCCAATCTATTTAAATCATTTCTTTCAAGTCAATTAATATTTCATGTTTTTAGATAACTTAGATTAAATATTGTATTATTTCTATCTTTCGCTATAATATTATCCAAAAAGTTCATTTCATGTGAATCTAGCTTTTATTTCTTTTTCTTCCTTTCCTTACTAGCATCTTAGCTAGTCTATTTTTAATGTGTTGTATTAAAATCTTTACTATAAACTACTAAAAAAAATAGCCTTTTAATTAAGTTTTACTACAAATATATAAGAACTAGTAGTTTAGGAAAAGTCTAAAAAATCTATCATCTTTTATTTTCTTTTTAGGGACAAATAGTTACTTCCTATCTTTAAAAAATATTTTTACGGTTCTCTGAGGGTTCGACCTGGTCTTACTAGAACTTTATTACTTGTACAATCACCTACACTTTGGTGTTGATAAGAAAACACGTTAGTAGGACGTCGTCAACTACCTTCCTCCCTCTTAGTGTTCTTTGTTGTACAACAACATCAATTTGTATACATATAAAGTAAATTGTTATGCATATATGTAACAGATTGCTCGCAAATAACATATGAGGTTTGACACGTGTGGTGGGGATACACTGATTAGATGTTCTTTGTTGCATATTAATTTGCATACGATTATTTTTTTTTGGGTTGGGGTGGTCTGTGCCAACTTGCGCACACCTCGACATATAACTAAATTATTTGCACATAACATACAAGACATGTACAGAACGAACATAAATAGAACGAACCTGTACGTGTAGCCGGTTATTGGAGCTGCAACTGTAAGAGAAGATGAATAATAATGGAGCAATCTTCCATACAACCGAGTGGTTTGGTTGTAGGGTACAACCAAATACTTGACATATATTGATAAAAAAATATTGGGTGATTTAGATTTTAGTCCACTAAGCTCCACCTATCTAGAAATAGATCCATTTTAAAATTGAATCTAGAAATTAGTCCCTCACATATTTTAAGGACATAAATACCCCCACCCCCCATAAATCAGGATTTGAAATTCAAAACCTAGATTTGTTTTATATATATATATATAGAAAGAGAGAGAGAGAATTAAAAGATAAAATTTAATAAATATCCCACTCCCATAAATCAGGGTTTTGAAATTCAAAACCTAGATTTGTTATACATATACATATATATAGAGAGAGAATTAACTGGGAAATTTTAACTATTATAGTGAGAAATTTCTCACATTTTTTAAGGTATTTGATGAGAAATTTCTCACCAAATAAAAATAAACTGTCAAAATGCTGACAATATGTGAGAAATTTATCTATTATAGTGAGAAATTTCTCACCCTTTTTAACGGATTTGATGAGAAGTTTCTCACCAAATAAAAACAAATTGCTCACCTTCAAAAATAAAAAGTAAAACTCCACAGTTTGTGAGAAATTTCTCACACTGACAAAAATTCATACACTATCAAAACACTAAAATACACCAATACACATGGATATACATACACATATAGATGTAGACATTGAGTCTCTTCACCATCACCGTTGTCCCCTCCTCAAGCACTGCCTTGTAAACAAACCCTTTAGTCCTTCATCTACAACTGAAAATCCGATCTCTTCCTCAAACCACTTCCAATCCAATTGCCCCCAAAGCAGAGGTGTGAACGGCTTCAATGTCTCCTCTATACTCTCTAACCCCTTTAGCCCACCAGCCACTTCTAATCCCTTTGGCCCCACAAAGCTAGCGGGATTGGCTTCAATGCTTCCAATAAAGGCTAAACTAAATCGTCTCACCGCATGCATCATAAGTTACTCATCCTATATACACAAACATATATGTATTAAACACCAAGATGGATTAGGTAGATGTAATCCATAGATTAATAGTGCCCACACATCTGTAGAACGTTAATTTGGTTCATGAAATAACAGATAGAGGGAGAGACAGATCATGAGAGAGAGTGTGAGATAAAGTTAGAGAGAGAGAGATCGTGAGAGAGAGAGATGTAGATCGTGAGAGAGAGACTGTGATATAATGGGGTTAAATTAAAATCCCTAAATTTATGCGTGATGATGGTGTATATTTTTATATATATATATATAAATATTTAATGGAAAGGGCAATTTTGTCCATAAAATAGACACAGATTTGGGGGAAAGGATCAATCTCTAGTTTATAATTATAATTAGGGACTAATTATTGCACATGAAATTTGAGATGAATCAATTTTTAAAAGAGTGGGGTGTTAGGGACTAAACCTTATATTTCTAAAAAATATTTGTACTAAGGTAAGAAATATTTGTACCTTTATAACAAATGTTTGTACCAATTTAAGAAATGTTGTACCCTTTTAAGAAATGTTTATACTTGGTAAAAAAAACGTTGCACTCTTATAAGAAAAGTTTGTACCAAGGTACGTAACAAATTATTGTATCCTTATAAGAAATGTTTGTACCGAATCAAAACCACTTGTGGTTTTACATGTGGTAAGAAATCTTTGTACTTGTGGTAATTGAGCTTTGTACGCCTAATAAAGAAACTTTGTACCTATGGTAAGAGAGCTTTGTATCCCTGATGATGAATCTTAGTACCTATGGTAAGAAACATTTGTACCTATGGTAAGGAACCTTTGTACCTTGGTACAAATATTTCTTACCATTGCATGTCACGTGGTTTGGTTGTATCTTACAACCAAACCACTTACTTGTATGGTAGCATTCGCCGAATAATAATAGGGTTTTTGGACAACTAATGAGTTTATTTAGTTAGGAGTAATTAATTTCAATAGAAAAAAAATAAGGGACAAGGTTGTACAATAAAAGTTAATTAAATAGAAATATAGTGAAAAGTCCTATCTTGCCTATCTATTTTGGATTATGTCCATCCATAATATCTTTTTTCTAATAGGTCCAAGTGATTTTGTCAAAATCATATATTTTTATTAACCCTATTAAAAACGTGCCCCTTTACCATTCTGTATAAATGGGCGTAGTATGTTAGAAGTAGGGTGTCGAGTCTACAGAGATTGATACAAGAATAACGTTTGAGAAGTTTAGAAACTAATTATAATGCTAAAAAGAAAGAAATAAGAAAAAAATGATAAAAAGGAAAAAAAAAATATTGCCAATGCCTTAATTCACTTGAAAAGTTCAAAATGTCATGATGACACATCAATACATATTGAATTGGGAAATGACAGTGGACCCCACAATTGGACTAATATGGCCTTGGACATGCCAATTCGGACTACATGACAACATCAAAGGCCTTTGGCCATAATTCTCGGGCATAATTCATTTGGTAGAGAGATGGGGCCCAGAAGATATTTTGGGAGTTCCAATACATTTGCACATGGCCAAGTGAGAGTCCTAAGAAGCATTAGGAGTGACAAAAGAATCATCCCAATACAAGCAAGTTTCCACAAGAAGCTTCATCACTTCCCTATAAATATAGCAAACCCCAACAACAAAGATCTCTTCAGCAGCCCAAACAGAACACACAACACTCTCTTCAACATCATTATGAAAAAGCATCCAGTTCATTTTTTTTTTCCCTTGCGTTCCAATAGTTTTTGAGCTTTTCCTTTAGGTGTTCTTCCCCTTTTATTACTCTATGTAATTTCCTTTGTTTGTAACATATTTCATGAAATATAGTTTTAATTCCAAAAGTCTTGCTTTATATTATTTTCGTCACTTTCAAGCTGTATGCTTCAGTACTATTTGAGGATTTCTAGTAAGGGTATTCCCTATTTACTTACCACAATCGCATGATCACTATTTTCTTACACCGCACTTATAGGGATAAGTTTGGTACACACGTTTGAGTCTTCCGTACAATGCCCCTGGTACATCCCATCAATATCACCACACCGATGATGTTATCAATATTTTGTGCCAAATAATTATATATGCATTCCGCATTCATACCATGCATGTTCTGGTTGCCCACAGGTCCAAACATAATATGATGAATGCGTGTCCATTGATAAATTATTATTTATTTAATTAAACATTAAGGGGTGTTATATTTTGAATTTAAAAAATATATATAGGACATCCATAGATGCCATGTTTTCTTTGATTGATTAATATATCAATCATTAAAGTGCCTTTAAATATCAATGGTTTATTATTACATTGTGTATTATTATAGTAGCCACAACATCTTAAGAAATTATGTTACTCCCTCCGTCTTATAATAAGTGTCCACATTTCCTTTTTTAGATGTCCCACAATAAGTGTCCACTTTCTTAAATTGGTATATAGCTTTTACTTGCTTTCCAAAACTACCCTTATAATAAAGACAAAGTAGCATTTATTTGTAGTCCCAAAATAAGCAAAAAGTCAAACACCCATCACATCTAAGGGTAAAATTGGAAAGTGACTCTTTAAGGAACCAAAAAAATTAATATAATACAACTTTCTTAAATATTGTGCAAAATGAAAGTGGACACTTATTATGGGATGGAATGATAAATGATCGATATTCAGAGGTTTAGATTCCGTAAACCCACATGCTCCTTTCTTCTTAATATTCTATTATCTATTGGTCTTACTATAAAGATAATTTAGAAGTCCAATGCATTAACTGAAATGACATTGACATTTGATAAGTAGACCAAATTTATTGCTTCATGAATATTCTTAATTATTACTGTTTTGTCATCTCTGGATTACTTTGTGAGTTTTATTACATTTAATAGATTTGTAGTAGTTATATGATTAGACAAATTCCATTGATATTTGGGTGTGTAGGATTCAATCAAGTATTTCATGTAAAATCGCCTATACCCACGGAATTTAGCACCATGTAAGTAAATAACACATATGACCAGCTACTTGCTTATGTAAAATGCTCATCAAGTCACATTTTAAGTGAGAGTGTGTAAGGTTTACCCCACTAGCAATAAGTTAGAGAACTATATAAGAGCTGTAAAAGGCAATTTGTTAGTTCGAATTAGAGGTTTTAAAACACCTTAAAAAGTAAGCTATCGGGCATTAGTGCAATAGTTCTAGTAGTGTACGTAATTAAGATCTTAGAGTCATTCATGTCCATCTCATACTCTTAAGCTTTCCTCATGGACAAATCATTCAAACACACATAAAGTAAAGTGATCTATCAATAATATTTAATTGTGTGTTCAAGTATTGAAAAAATTAAAGTGTGAGAATAATAGAATTTGTTCATTTGAGAATGGACATAAATGAACAAGTTCATAGGGTAAAAATGTCCTAGAATGAAGGATCAATGAAAATGCCTCTTAATGACATGGCAATAAAGTTTCATTTTTCTTCTACAAGAAAATGAGACATATAAAGTAGATACCCTATATATAAGAAATGACTCAAGAAGAAAAGATAATCTTATGTCTTTTATTTGTTATGATTTTTCAAACTAGAAAATACTCATCATGATATTAGGTGAATTACTTCATGTACTTTAATTCACAATGCCAACATTATATTGGGTTTCTAGTCTAATGGGATGTGTTCACACATTGATGCTGTAGAAACTAACTAACGAGTTTTGAAAATTATTTTGGGCATTGGGAAAACCATTATAGAAAATTTAGTTTCTTTCAAAATTGACACTTTTGATTTGGGGTCCAAAATATTTTATTAAAGAATTTTGTATCATGTGATTTGGGATCTTTGTTAATATTATTTACTTTGGGTCCTATTTAAAAAAAAAAAATTGGTTTTCTAAATATTCAAGTAAATATTGGCACTAAAGAATTATAATAGATAAAATCTCATCTACACTGTAAGATAAGAGATTGGTACAATCATATTAAGAGTAATTCAAAGGGTTGGTTAGATTCTTGAAGAATTTTGATCTCTTTTATTAAGTTACCAACTACTCCAAAAGCTTAAATTGTTAGAGAATGGGCTCAACAATGTATATCAAGCTTCAACACCCTCTCTCATGTGCAACCCTGACTTGTATGTGAAGAGCAAACAAATCAAACTCCATCATAGTGGAGACAAATAACAAAGTGCAAATATGCACAACAAAGAGGGGATGAGGAGTCGAACCCAAGACCTCTCACAAACAAGGCTCTGATACCATGTTAAGTTACCAACTACTCCAAAAGCTTAAGCTGTTAGAGAATGGACTCAACAATGTATATCAAGCTTCAACTTCTTTCAACCATCGTATTTGTGTGGACTACATGAAGAACTGACAGATTAACAAGTCCAATAACGAAAAATACACACATGCAGACACACAGAAGCACACACATGCACAACACAATCCACACTCACACGCACACGTGCACATAGAAACTCACACGCACACTTGCACAAAGAAATTCACACATATTCACAGTTATAAACACGTCTCTCTCTCTCTCTCTCTCTCTCTCTCTCTCTCTCTCTCTCTCTCTTAGCACGGGCGCACACACACACACACACAGAGAGACTCAAGTTAACAGATTGAAACACACACATGCAAACACACAAAAACATACACATGCACAACACAATCCACACTCACACGCACACGTGCACACAAAACACACACACATGCACATTCACAAACACGTCTCTCTCTCTCTCTCTCTCTCTCTTAGCGCACACACACATGTCCGCGCGCACACACACACATACACACAGATTCACTCTCTCAGCATACACACACACATACTCACATTCACACACATATATGCCACACACACATACACACAGACTCACTCTCTTAGCACACATACACACACATACTCACATTCATACACATATGCACAGAGAGAGAGAGAGAGAGAGAGAGAGAGAGAGAGAGAGAGAGAGAGAGAGAGAGAGAGAAAATGGGGGCGGGGGGTTACCATCAAACAGTGAAAGTGATGGCTAGAGTGTTTGATTTCCAGCAAGAAAGGTAGAGTCTCTAGGAAAGGTGAGATAGAGGGTTGTGAGGTGAGCGGGAGAGAGAGAAAGAGAACTTGGAAGGTGATTAAGTAAGAGAGATAGAGAGATGTCAAGTTCCATAACTGGATATATGGATTGATTTGTTTTTTTTTTTCCTTCCCTTATTTGAAAACTACACAAGGAGAGAGAGAGAGAGAGAGATGATATATGGATTTTTCTTCTTTTTTTCCTTCCCTTATTTGAAAACTACCACTTTAAATTGTGAAGATAAGGACTTGAGAAGATAAGGAAAGAATAATATGGTGAGTACGAAATATTATACTTTGAAATATAATCTAAGAAATATAATGTGCATATAAAGTGAACCATATATCTATCTTACATTGATTTTTATTTTACATTGATTCTATTAATTTACATTGATCCTATTATTATACTATATACCAGTAACGAAACACACACGTGGGAAGTATCCTGATTTCAAAGAGTTCATGGTTTACATAGATTAGGATTTACATTGATAATTTAACGTAGTTGCTCACAGATTAAACTTAATAGGGGTAAAAAATCAAGCAAATCGAGCTCATTTGGTCAGTTTTCAAATGTATGGTCCAAGAAGAAAACCGAACTGACTGACCGAAAACCCCCCAAAACCCGACCAAACAGACTATATTGGTCGGTTTTTTTTCATGTGCCAAAACCGAGAAAAATCGACCATGAACACCCCTAGCTGATAGGGAGAGAGAGAAGAGTTATATGCTATGCAAGGTGTAGTTGTGAGTTTTTTGTGGACTATTGGATTACGTTCATCCAAGGGTGGGAAGAAGATATGATGTGGATAAGGGCCAAGATCCAAAATTGAGTAAATGGAGAACTCTCGGCCATTAGATCAATTTTTTTGGGACCTGTAGACACCCCGATTTTGACCAAACGTCGAATTTAGGAGAGCGTCACCTCCACGTCCGATGATGATAAGGACCGAAAGATTCGAAGTATTCCAAGCTCTTCAGAAAGTTCTCCAAACGCAATAAATTTCACAGAAAGAAGGAAATACCAGGTATTTAGGAGAATTCAGGTATAAAACATCACTTTTGGAAAAGATCTTCAAAAATAAAATTTTTTTTTAGAAAAAAGGAGAGAAGAAAAGACCTAAAAGGAGAAGTTTACCAGAAGCCGGCACACGACAGTATTTTGCGGCACTCAGTGAGTGTCGAACGACATTCAATGAGTGCCGAACGGCAGTCACAGAATGCCGGTCCGGCATTCACTGAGTGCCGCTGACATTTTCTGACTGCCGTTTGCTTTTAAAGTCCGTATTTTGTGGTACAATACGTATATGTATGCGGATAAAAACAAAAAAACTGATAAAGTAAGGTTGACAAACACGCGGCAATCAATAATTTGGCATGGCTCTCAGTAAATGCCACGCAGCAGTCATGGAATGCCGCAGCGGCAGTCACGTAGTGCCGCAGCGGCATCCACTGACTGCCGCAGAGGACTTTTGACTGCCGCCCTGTGCAGCAGTCTGTTTATTTTCAGGAAGTACGTATTGTACCACAAAATGGGACATTTACACCTGTCTTTTACTCCGAATTCACTGAGAATACTTGGTAATTTTATCTATAAAAGAGAGAGGATCTCCCTTGGGAGGAGACAAGAGGTAGCTACCACTACACTAACACATATTTTTTAGAGAGAAAAGAGAGAGTTTTAAAAAAATTTAGGGAGAAGAGCTTGGAAGATCTTCAAAGGAGAGAAGTTTTGAGGATAGTTTGGAGGTGACCCTCTAATCTTAGTTGTGTTTTCTTTCTTTTGAGCCCCTAATCTTCAAGTCATTTAGTTTTTCTTGATTAAGTTTTAGAGATTGTTAAGTAAACTTGGAAGTCCTTATTTCCAAATCTTTGATCCTTCTTCTTTTTTTTTTCTTGTTTATGTTTTCCTTTTGAGATTCTTGGAGATCTTCAATATCTCTCTTGAAAGCTCTTGAGTTTGATGTTTTGAATCTCATGTAAGCTTATACTTCACATGGGAGTCAAAATTTGATCATCACTTCATTTTATAAGCAAATAGATGGATCCAAGTCCATACTTATGACTTGAGTCCTCTAGCTTGATGTTTCATGGAATCTTTTCTATATTCCTTTGAGGCTCATGAGTATTAGTCATGTCTTCATCTCCAATGACCATCAAATGGTAGGAGAAAGTAGTTTGGGTCTAAGCCTATCTCCATGGTTTAGATCCATCATCTTGAGATTTCATAAAGTCTATTCATACTTCATTTGAAATCTACAAATACAAAGGTCTTTAGCCTCCGATGACCATCAAATGGTAGGAGAAACTGGTTTAGTTTAAGTCCAACTTCATGGTTTAATAGTTGGGGTTAACAAATGAAAGTTGAACTTGACAATGAAACGGTGGGTTCATAAACCGGTTGCGATCAAGGATTTTTAGTTCGAAATCTAACCGTTGGAATCAAGTGAAACCAACGGGAAAGTGTCAATAACTCAAAGTTCTACCATTGTAATGTTTGTTTTAAGGAGATTCCATGTCTAAAGTGGTTTGGTTAGGAGTTTTGTAAAGTCACTACAATCTGTCCAGAGTTTCAGCACAATAACATTCTTTTGAAATAAGTAAATCAGAGCTTTAATAAAGTGTTTGTGACCCAAAATAATTTTTTCTAAGTAGATTAATGTGTTGGGAAGTTACCCTAAAAAGAACAAAGCATTTATGATCTTTTTGCTATTTTTGGAAAATCGTGCAAGAACTCTGGATAGAAGATTGTAAAATGCTGAGTGATGTCTGGTTTTTGTCCAACTCCTGGAGATCCAACCGTTGGAACTTTGATTTCTTTTTTTTGGGGTTAAAAACTAGACACACAGAGGCATCTTATGTCCAAAATTCATCAAGATCAAACCACGGGAACCATACTTTTTTATTTTTTTAAGTTATGATCTGCTCTCAGCAATTTTCAGAATTCTGCAATAGTTTTAACCAATCTTATGAATAATGGCTTAGATGATATTCTCATGAGTTAAGGGTCAAGTCATGTTTCAATAATGATTAATTAAGCTTGAATTCAAAGTTTAAGTGATCTAAATGATTGGGTATTTCATAATTCATTCTTTTTCATGTATACATTCATCCATGTGGCTTTATGTTTGTAATTAGGACTTGTTCATTATTAGATTTAATTGCATTTAATAGATTTAAGTTAGAAATGTAGGATTGTTATTTTTAATTTTATACCCTTTTGTTTTGTAGCGCTATTAAGGTGTGATTTCTTGAACTCCTCTTTAGTTTATTTTAATTTCCTGATTTTATCGATTTTTCAACCTCATGCGCGACACATTAGAATTATGATCTTGCCTTATGTGAATACATGTGATTAGAGACTTTTTTTTAGGATTTTCTTTCATTTGTATGCATTGCACGTTTAATATCGCGGCTGGATCCCAGGTAAGTTCTCTAGTTCCCTATTTGCATATCATATTGCTTGCTACTTGAATTACGTGGCTTTTGAATGATATTTTGTAAATTGGTAATTTTACACCATTTCGACATGTTTGTGTAATGTATACGTATATCTATGTATTAGTTGAGGGCATGCTTAGATTAGTAATTCAATTAAAAGGATGTTGAGTAGAGGCCTACCGCGAGATAGGATGAGAAGGGGTGTTTTAGTCCAATGGGCTCCTTCCCTTCTCATTCCATAATCCCCGGACCTAGTCAATCTTTGGTTTCGCAAAAGATCAGTTGCTTTTAAAATGGTTTCTTAATTTTCCTTTTAAAAATTAAGTGGCGACTCATTTGTTTTGATTTTGGAATTTAAAGGAACTTTTGAAAGAAAAGCTGGGGGTAAAAGAAAGAAAATATGCGATATCCACAGGACCCGTCCAATATCAGATATATATACTTATATTTATATATTTATTTATCTCCATGCTTAAATAACATTAAAAACTTAGAACTCTCAAATCATATTTGTTGCATAAGAAAAAGGGAGGGAAGTGACTCACAAGAATTAAAAAATATTAACCACTTTCCTTGTGGCTGGATGACAAGACCTTTGGGTGTTATACCCAGAGGTCTCAAGTTCGAATCTCAAGGGGGTAGCCACAGGTGATTTACCCGGACGCCCTGGCCTCGTGGGATTAGTCGAGGTGCGCGCAAGCTAGCCCGGACACCCATGCTAACAAAAAACAAAAAAAAAAAGATTTAAAAAATATTAATTTAATTATTTTCTCTCTATATTTTTATTTTCTTTCTATATTTCTCATTATTTTCCTCTTAACCAAATAAAACAAAGTATTTTTCTTCCTATTTCTTATTTCTTTTCCCTCTGTAAAAAAAAAAATCTAAAACAAAAAGAACACAAGAGTAAAAAGAAAAATCAAACGCTAAAAAAAAAAAGAAAAAAAAAGGGACAGTTAGAGATATATCCCTTGTCAGTTAAAAATTTAACAAAAAGTACATTCAATATCCGCATTTAATCCAAAGTCTCTGTTCTTTGATAAAAGGACAAAATTGACATGCACCCAAACATTTCCCACATTTCTCCACTTCCGCCCAATTTTTCACGCGCAATGCTTTTGCAGCCGCTCATACGGTATGAGTATTGTACCGTATGATATTATAAATTCAAAAAATATTTTGCAACATTAAGACTCCATAACTTTTGATATAAAACTCCAATTTTCTCAAATTTTATACCGTTGGAATCGTGTCGACGATAGTTACAAAACTAGTACCATTGTTGATATATTTTGAGCAAAAAAAAAAAAAAAATCAAAATCTTACATGCCTTGTGTAACTGAAAATTTCACAAAACTACTTTTGTGAAGTTTCACGAAACTACTTTTGTGAAATTTCACAATTCACAAAACTTTATTTTTTTCAAAATTTCGTCAAATTGAAAAAAAAAAAAATGCTCAAAACATATCAACAATAGTACTCCCTCCGTCCCCTTTTTTTGAGTCCACCTTTGGGAACTCAACTTATTAAGGGGACAAAAAGAAACATCTACTTTCCACAATTGCCCCTAATCATTGCAGTAACTTTTTTAGTTTTGTCTTGGTGTAGATTTCAAGGAAAGGTAGTTTTGGAAAGTAGGTAAAAATTATATGCCAATTTAGGAAAGTGGACACTAATTTTGGGACATCCTAAAATAAAAAATAGGACTCAAAAAAAGGGACGGAGGGAGTACTAGTTTTGTAGCTCTCGTCGACACGATTATAGCGGTATAAAATTTGTAAAAAATGGAGTTGTAGATCAAAAGTTATGGAGGGTTAAAGTTTTCAAATATTTTTTGAATTGAGGAATGCTATTGTATAGCCACTCACACGGTGTAAGTGACTGAAATGTTTGGGGCAATATTTGGCCACTTGCTTGTGAGAGGGACTTTTGACAAATTCTAAAAAAAAAAAAAGCGCTCATTTAAACTTTTGTTTGCTTTAATTAAGAATTTGATCATAATTTAAACCCAAAAAAAAAAAAAAAAAAAAAAAACAGTTTTTGAACCATCAACCAACACATTTCGAACCGGACACGACTGCAACAAGTGTGGGCCCCATTTTGTTCAGCTTCTACAAAGTGGCCTCACCCATTCAACCCAAACAGGCAAACAAACAGTTTACACAGAGAGAGAGAGAGAGAGAGAGAGAGAGAGAGAGAGATGGAAGAGACAACCGAAATCTCCGACGAGCCAAGGAGGCCTCAGCCTAACAACCACCCCTTTTTCTCTCTCTTTCAAAAGCTTCCACTCTTCAACTTCCCTCCATTCAAAGCAAAACCAGAGGCTGTTGTTGTTTCGGAGAAGAGAGTCGTCGATGACAGCACTGAAGAGTCAAATGTGTCTAACCAAGTCGTTGTCAGGTTTCCGGATCCTCGGCCGGCGATTCCTCCTCCATTGAAGCTCGAAGCCGAAGAGTGTGAACAGAATACGAACCCTATGGTTCTCTGGCAGGTACTGTATTCATTTTACAAACCCTAATTAATTAATTAATTAAGTTCTTTGGTCAATAGTCTTTTCGATTTTACTTTCTGGGTTACTGATTTTTCACTGTTTGAAAGCTGGAAAATACACAAAGCTTTAAAGGCTTTGTTTGGTTCATGGATTTTGCGATGTAAAAAGGAAAATTAATTTCTTTGTTTCCCTTGTGTTTTGTTTCATGCTTAAATAAATAACATCCAAAATAATAACATACTAAATAAACTAGAATTGTATTATATGAATAAATAAGAAGGGAAATAACATCTCCTGTGTGTTTCATTTTCTCACTAAATCCAAGAAACAAACAAGCATGAAGAGATTAAATGTTTTTTTTTTAAATTTATTTTTTATTTACTAATTCTCTACCAGAGCAAGGCTAAACTTTTTCTCTTGCTAGTGTGGTCTTTTCGATTTTGAGTATGTTATGGCTGAATTTGGTGAAACTTGGATTCGAAACTCCCGTGGTATCAATGCCTTGTTTTTGATACTATGAGTTTATGGGCAAGTAATTGCAAAGGCCATATTGTTTTGGCTAAAAATTAAAATGACCGGGCGTGCTAGGGGCTTTGTACGAAGACCCAAACGTGTAACCAAAACTATCCCTAAATGTGGTTTGAGAGGGATCAAGCGATGGTTGGGAAGTAGGGGTGACCCTTCCCTTGAGGTTCTATTACTCTGATGCGAGCAATTTTGGTAGAGTGATGAAATGAGTGAAACACATGAAATCAAATCACACGAGTAATGAACAAGAACCAAAGTTTTTACAAACTGTAATGTTAAAACACTGCACATAAATGCAACGACTGGAAAAGAAAAGGTAGAACAAAGCAAGTACTTAATTACATGGACTTCAATTTGACTAAGCAAAATATCAATGACTTAGAATACATAGAATTAAAAAATGAAAACAATGAAAAGAACAACACAGTTGGAGGAGAAGCACAAGGTGCAGCCGCGGGGGGCTGGTTGGCTGTGTGTGAGCCATTTGCTTGTTGCATGGCATTATGTATATATAGGCGCTGGCTGTAACTTCCCCATCCATGATAGCTCTCCACTATTGCACTTCTCCACTACTTGTTAGCCACCACCCACTAAGTTGGTAACTTCCCCACTAGTGTGGTTAATTTGCCACTTGTCCATAACATAAAAAACCGGTCAAAATATAAAAATGTATTTTTATATTTTAGGGTGTAAACAATGCCCCCTGGTTCTTTGAAAATGAAATGTAATGTAATTTTTGAAGAACCATGTATACAACTTGACCGATTTTTGTGGTTATTATCGGCCTCAAAGACCGATTTCTGTGGCCACATGTACCCTGTTGACTGGAATGTGGGCCGACACCAAAACTTCACTAAGTGACACAAGTAAGATCGGCCTTGAGCAGATCGATGGACTAATTTGTAGCACCATGAATTTAAAATTTTCGGTCTTGTACTGCATTAGACTTCAAGTCATAGACCGATTTTCCAAAAAAGTTGAAGACCGATTTTTTGCATCTTCAGCCGCTATACTAGCCCGATATGGAACTGTTGCCATATATGCTCTATAGCAAAGACTTTAAAATTGTAGGTCCCAAGGCTAGTAAACTATCCTTTCAAGACCAACATGATATTGATGGGCCACGGGCCAGTTTTTTTTTTTTTTTCAACTCGAGAACCTTTCACCGGCCATTAGCCCGATTGATTAGCCATTAGCCCGATTGATTAGGCAAAAGGAGACCGAGTTTATATAGAATCATATACCCACTTCGCGACTAATGTGGCAAATAACTTCTTTCTTATTTGGGAGTGTCCAACTGCAAGCCCGATCCCACTCTTTTTGAGAGCACCAACTTCTCCTCGGTCTCTTTGACTAATCGCCTATTTTTTTTACTTTAGTGCATCAGTCATGCCTTGTTTTATCGGTCTTGCATATTAATTCATGTTGCCGGCCATTCTCCAAACATGAAATGGGGTCCGCAACATATATAGCAGGTAATGATCGGGCTTGGCCATTTACTTCTTGATTTTGTGGTTCACCAATTTTCTTCATTCAGCACTCATGAGCCATCGGACCCCACCCAACAAGGTTTAGGAGGTTGCACATCATCCCTTTTTCAAATAAATCAGTACAAAGCATTAAGCATTTAGTACTTTGTATTGATCCCAATCCAACTGACAAATCGGCCTTTTGCAGTCCGATTAATTCAAGACCGAAATTAGTAATTAACTTCGGTCAATATTCCCTTTTTTAATTTTATAATAATAATGTTGAAGAAAACTCCACCAAACTAAAGCCCATATTTGATGGACTCCACAAACCCAATGAGGCTTTGAATTTGCAAAAACCAAATAATTTATTGGCTTCATGTGTAAATAATTTTTGGCAATTATACCAAAAAATTTGAACAACTCCTCGGCCATCATTTTTCTCCACGGGGGTTGTTCAGATTTAATAAATTTGGGGGCCGTAGTACAATTACTCGGCCTATGTGGAACTTGCCCCCCAACCGCCTTCTCGTCGTCACCAACACTAGTGGGAAGAGCATTAGCCGAAATAGAAATTATCGGCCTATCACTAACAATCGTTTTTTCGCCGTCTTGCCCCCCGAGTGGTGGGTTGGACGGTGTAGAACCAAGACCTATCTCTTGATTTATGGAAGTGACATCGGCCACTTTTGGCCATTTAAATTTTTTCGCGGCCTCTTGAAAAATTGTTTTCATGGCCGCTATCATGGTTGTCCGTGTCTCTTCGAGGTAGAGAGCATACTCTTTCTGAACACGGATTGTTTCATTGAACACTTTTTCAATGCGCTCACATGAATCAATAATCACTGCTTGGTTGTTGTTCTCGAGCGGTGAATCCGATTTACTAATCGGTTCTTTTATCCATTTGTTGCTCAAAAAATCGTCCATAGACATGAAGTTGTCTTGCCCCCCGGGAGGTGGATCGTCAACTCCACTTGACGCTTCAATGAGGTCGATTTCACGGCCAAAAAACCGTATATCAGTCTCAAATCGGTGAATCTCACCATATAATCGACCGATTTTAACGTCATATCGACGCGCTTCAGTGTCATGCTGATCACGTAAATTCGGCCTCCATGGCAATGCACAAACTTGGTGCCATAAATTCTTACAAATAGTTGATTTATCGTTTTTAAGACGATAAATTTCATCATGAAAATGGCTTATTCCCTCACGTCGCCAACGGATCTGATCGTTGTAAAAACGTAGCCATGCATCGGTGAACATCCTTCATCACTCAGTGGGTCCCACCGGGCGTGCCAAATTCCAGGGGCTTTGTACGAAGGCCCAAACGTGTAACCAAAACTATCCCTAAATGTGGTTTGAGAGGGATCAAGCGATGGTTGGGAAGTAGGGGTGACCCTTCCCTTGAGGTTCTATTACTCTGATGCGAGCAATTTTGGTAGAGTGATGAAATGAGTGAAACACATGAAATCAAATCACACGAGTAATGAACAAGAACCAAAGTTTTTACAAACTGTAATGTTAAAACACTGCACATAAATGCAACGACTGGAAAAGAAAAGGTAGAACAAAGCAAGTACTTAATTACATGGACTTCAATTTGACTAAGCAAAATATCAATGACTTAGAATACATAGAATTAAAAAATGAAAACAATGAAAAGAACAAAACAGTTGGAGGAGAAGCACAAGGTGCAGCCGCGGGGGGCTGGTTGGCTGTGTGTGAGCCATTTGCTTGTTGCATGGCATTGTGTATATATAGGCGCTGGCTGTAACTTCCCCATCCATGATAGCTCTCCACTATTGCACTTCTCCACTACTTGTTAGCCACCACCCACTAAGTTGGTGACTTCCCCACTAGTGTGGTTAATTTGCCACTTGTCCATAACATAAAAAACCGGTCAAAATATAAAAATGTATTTTTATATTTTAGGGTGTAAACACATATTAAGTTTGGCCAAGATGGACAAGTTTGATACAGAGTGATATGAAACAATGCTCTTCTCGATATATAAAGATTCATTTAGTATCACCATATAATCTATTTCATGTTCTACATTTGCCTCCTAGGAAGCACATACACTTCTGTTCACCAGCAAATCAATTTTGGTCAAATAGTGGGCGTGGGTATGCCACAGTCCTCCTGAGGACTCAATGTAATTGAATAAACATATTCCCACTGCTGTGTTTCTAAACAGATATCTGGTGTGCCTTTTTTGTATCATTCCCTTGTTGTCAATACAAAAGAGCAGCATGGTAATGCGTAGATCAAGAAAATTTAAACATGAGAAAGAGCTTGTACTTGACGAAGCTTCATATCTTGTTTATCTTGTGTGTTGGGAATTTTAAAAAAGCATGTCAACGACCAGTTGTTAGCTTCTCATCATCAATAGGTTTAGATTGTGGAAATGGCACTCTAATGGTGTGTCATGTTACCATATTCAACGACTGGAATTACATGAAATTTTAAGGGTAAATATTACCTAGGCCCCCTGAGGTTTGCTCCATTCACACCGGCCACTCTGCACGTTTCAATAATATCATTGTCCTCCCTTGTCAAAACTTGTCGGGCCTTGTACCTTAAGAGACGTTTCGGAAATTGGTTAGTTACTAATTTTCCCTTATTAAGTTTAATGCAGCCTATTTGAGTGTGTATATATAATGACAAAAAAGATGAAGAAGAAAACCATCTCTCTCATATCTTTCCTCTCTTCCCTCTTCCGGCCAAATGAGGATCGCAGTGCTGATGAAGATTGGCCATGAAGGTTCTCGATGGTGGTGATGGCTCGGCCATGGTGAAGGATGAAATGATCGAAGTCCCCACCCAAGGCGTCTTCCATGGCTGGCCACTGTGAAAACTTCATCTCCTCACATCTTTGCCCAAACAGAAAATCTCATTACAACTTCCATTACATCTACAAAAAACCCATCACACCACAATCCAACAACCAAACCTTATCTCCATGAGTAGTGATTGATGGTAACCTTTTTTGGCTTCCAATTGAAACACAAAACAGAGATATGACATCTTGCGGTCTGCCTTCCAATGGTGGGCTCCATTGCAGGGGAATATACATATATGTGTTTGTATATCTTTCTTCTCCGTGATCTCTCTCTCTCCACTCTTTGCAAAACATAAGAAATGGGTCTTTTGAAAATCAGGGCAACTCGTGTGAAATTGAGATGGGTTTGTTGATTAAAATGTTTCAAAGAAATTTTCTGATAGGGTCTCTTTCCAGCAGCGCTGCACGACCTTTCTCTGCTCTTCCCCATCACCGGTCAATGGTGTCGGCAACCACTTTCCTTTCCATTTCTCTATCTTTGGTGTCCTAAAATAAATTATCAATGTCGCTGTAATTAGGGTAAAGGACTGTAGTGGAGCAATTGGGTAGTGACAGTAGTGGAGTTATAATTTCCTTTACTTTCCTCTTCTCCATCTCCGATATATAGATGCTTGCCGTAGTATGACTCTGTGTAGAGTCTCATGAAGAGAGAGAGAGAGAGAGAGAGAGAGAGAGAGAGAGTAGATAGTGGAGAAGAAATTGTTTTAGACTTTTTAGAAAATGATGTGTCAATTTTTTTTTATTAGATAGTGGGTTTTGATTTAGGAAATGTATTTGGTATTGTTGAAACATTCTATCATATGGTGGAAGATGACACAAGCATGACAAAAGCAATGATACAAGCAATGATGCAAGCCTTGTGTATTGGATGATGTAATCATCTTTGTGGAAGTTTTGTGGAAGATCCAGGAAAGTTTCGTGAAAGATCTATGGAAGCTTCATGGAAGTTGGGTTTGCAAAAGAAGGCAGTTTCCTAGAAGAATCATAAAGGCTCCTGGAAACAATGAAGGCAGTTTCTTGGAAGGATCATGAAGGTTATTGGAAATGAAGATTATGGTATGTCCCAAAGGAACACCCTTCTCGCTCACTGACCCATTTGGCCAGGTGATGATTTCCATATGTGTATACCCAACACACATATATATATATAGGAGTACAAATCTTCATGACTAAGTAACACTTCATTTCCAAGAACCTTCATGATCCCTCCAGGAAACTGCCTTCGTTGTTTCCGGGGGCTTTCATGATTCTTCTAGGAACTTGTCTTCTTTTGCAAACTCGACTTCCATGAATCTTCCACAAAGCGTCCACAAAGATGATTACATCATTCAATACACAAGGCTTGCATCATTGCTTGCATCATTACTTATGTCATGCTTGTGTTATCTTCCACCATGTGATAGAATGTTTCAACAATACCAAATACATTTCCTAAATCAAAACCTCATTCGACGAATTGTGAGTCTTTGAGTGTCTGGATTCCATTGGCGTGAATAAGGATTCCAGAAGGTGTGTATAGAAATAGAGAGATTTGTAGAGGGACTATGAGGTAGAGTGGAGAGAAAGTGAGAGTGTCTCAGCTTCGTAATCTTACCGTTTGAGTGAATACAATTCTTGTTTCTATTTCCATTCCTTCGTTTCTATTTTTTTTTTCTTTCTTTTGTGCTTTTGTGTGGGAGATTTCCCAACAAGTGGTGTTAGAGGTTGGTGATACACAACAAGTGGTATTAGAGCCTAGGTGATCGGAACCGTGGTTGGAATTTCTACAGTTGGATTTTGTCCACGGATCAGTTGTTGAATTTCTTGGTGGCAGAATTGCAGTTGAAGCACTGGTGGTGGATTTCTTAAGCAAGAAACCGGACAGAAAAAAGAAGAAAAAAAAATTATTCGCTGTTGGCTCGGCCGGAGTAGAGGAGAAGGAGACAGGTTTGAGATTCAAAAGCTTTGTTTGAAAGGATTTCTATTGTTTTAAAAGGATTGTTACTCCCTCTGTCCCATATTAAGAATCCTTGATACCATTTTTTGATGTCCCATTTTAAGAGTCCTCTTTGAAAAGTCAAAGTACTTTAATACACTTTCCAAATTTGCCCTTTTTTATATCCAACTCTTCCCTCTTTTTTTTTTTGATGTGACACTATAATTTTGAATTTCAAAAAGGGTAATATTGAAAAGTTGAAAATCTCACCAAAATCAAGGTTGTCCCCTTAATAAGTTGGAATTCCCCAAAAAACTCTTAATATGGGACGAAGGGAGTACTTTTAAAAATCGTAAAGTAGTCAAAAGTTTTTCAACAAAAAAAAATCTTTTGTTTCTTTAAACAAAGTTACCAACTTCACGTGATTGTTGGGAGGAATCCAAAGCAAGATATAATCTGGCGTGTCAGGCTCACGAAAACAGAAGGCATTTAATTGGTCATAATTTCATACAGTTTGAGGGACGACCTAAGTTGCTTGAAATTTTGGACAGGCGTGGACCTTTGGGTTTTTGGGCTTTGCGGATTCAATAGCGAGTGCAGAATTGTGATTTTGTGCATCTAAAATTGAGTTTGGAGACTCGGCGAAGACTGGGGTAGGCGAGTAGCGGTCTAACAATCGGTGTATGTGGTCCAAATCAATTGATCAAATGCCCAATCATCGGGGGCACCAGTTGTACAGGGCTCCAACAATGATGAAGAAATAGAGGTGCTCATAGTTTCTTCACGTATGGATGATCAGATTGGTTATTATATTTTGGATGTTCGTTTCACATGTGTGCGATCCGGGAACAATTTGCGACGTATCAGACTATCACACATGTGACGGGGGTGTTGTTAGGATGGCTAACGGTGCAGAGAGCAAAGTTTTTGGCAATGGAACAATACGGTTTCACATGTTTGATGGGAAAGTATGGACATTGAGCGGGGTTAAACATGTACCAGATCTGAGGAAGAATTTGATTTCGTTGGGAATGTTGGATTCAAGAGGTTGCAAACTCTCGTTTGAAAGAGGAATTCTCAAGGAATCCAAGGGAGACAAGGTTGTGCTTCGGAGACAAATGATTGGTAATCTGTACAGGCTTGTGGGGAATGTTGTGACAGATGGAGCTGACGTCAAACATCAGATAAGCAGTACGGGTCGACGGTGTAGGCGAAGCGTATAGATGAACATGGCGTGAAACAGTAGCGGAGGCGTACACACAGCAAGTGCTGGGATACGTGGGGACACCGTATGGAAGCACGAGTGAGCGGAACAAATTTTGTGGAACATTCTGGGAAGAAGAGAAAGCAACTATTGAAAGTTCACAAAGAAGCTCTGGGCAAAGCGGTTGAGACGGAAGATGTCGTGACGAGGTATATACTAGAATGAAGCGGGTCTCATTTGCTCCGAATTTGGTTCAAGATCTCTCAGTTTGCGCATAGGGTGGAGAGATGGAACCGCATCAGTACACAAAGTAATGAGCTTTGTGTCGCACCCTGGTTGAGGGGGTGCGGGCATCCTAAGCGAGGGGGTGTAAGGCACCTAGGTGTGTAAAAGGTGCGGATCACACTAGTCGATGTGTGATGGACGAGAACACTCTGGTTAAGGGGGTGTGCGCTGCTATCAACAGGCATTCCACGTTAGAGATTGCGGGCCATGTAGGTTGTGTGCCGAATTGACGAGTGAACAATTACCTTACATGTGATAGAGGGGGTGATCTGTTGAAACATTCTATCACATGGTGGAAGATGACACAAGCATGATATAAGCAATGATGCAAGCCTTGTGTATTAGATGATGTAATCATCTTTGTGAAAGCTTTGTGCAAGATTCATAGAAGCTTCATGGAAGTTGGGTTTGCAAAAGAAGGCAGTTTCCTAGAAGGATCAAGAAGGTTCTGGAAACAATGAAGGCAGTTTCCTGGTGGAAATGAAGTGTTACTTAGTCATGAAGATTTTTGCTCCTATATATATGTGTTGGGTATACACATATGGAAATCATCACCTGGCCAAATGGGCCAGTGAGGGAGAAGGGTGTCCCTTTGGGACATACCATCATCTTCAAGATCTCATTTGACGAATTGTGAGTCTTTGAGTGTCTGGATTCCTTTGGCGTGTATAAGGATTCTAGAGGGCGTGTATAGAAATAGAGAGATTTGTAGAGGGACTGTGAGGTAGAGTGTAGAGAAAGTGAGAGTGTCTCAGCTTTGTAATCTTACGTTTCGAGTGAATACAATTCGTGTTTCTATTTCCATTACTTTCTTTGTTTCTATTTTTTTTTTTTTTTTTTCTTTTGTGCTTCTTTGTGGGAGATTTCCAACAAGTGGTATCAGAGCTTGGTGATACACAGCAGGTATCAGACTATATGAGAGTGAGAATAAGGGTAGTTTAGGCGTTTTAGACATATTAACCACTTTAAAACTTAAGTCGGTCAATTTGTTTACGGACAATTGACGGAAGTGGGAATTTGATGCGCATTGCAAACATGGAGGGAGGTAGGCGATTTTATTGAAACGTGAGGGATGGTGGTGTGATTGAAGCAAACCTTAGGGGGTCTATGTGCCAAACATAGGTGTTCTTGTATCCTAAGGCCCTTGATAGTACACCATTGGGTGTTTTAAATGCTATGTTAAGAATGCTACGGTCAAGGTAATCAAGTAGGCTTATTGTATTATCTCTTTAAGTGGTATTAAAACTCCAAACTGAAGTTATAGTCAGTGGCAGACCTAGGTAGATTTTAGGGGTGGCACAGGCCCCCCCTGAATTTTTAGACATTACAAAATTATACGAATAGTTTATAGATTTTAGAAATAGGTCCTCTTAAATATCACACAGGCCCCCCCTAAACTTTTGAAAATTCTAGATTTACATGTAATATTTAACAAGTTTTAGACACATACCCCCTTGTACTTTTGAAAATTGTAGACTTACATGTAATATTTAACAAGTTTTAGACATAGGCCACCTTGTACTTTTGAAAATTCTATACTTACATCTAATGTTTTAGACACAAGCCCCTGAAATTACATGATTTACCCCTAATTATGGGTGTTAAACCAATGCTATATATGATTCTACCATTTTAAACATAATTTTGTATAAGTAGACCCAAAAAAATTCGCCTTGGGGGCGCTGCCCTCAAACCCCCGCACAAGCTAGGCCCCCCTGGCCAAAAATCCTGGGCCCACCCCTAGTTATAGTTGCCTACTTATGTGTGCCGGTAACTGGTCTCATATCGAAACCTTTTTATGAGATGAAATGATTTAGCCAAAACCTAGTGGCTTAAGCTTTTGGGTCAAATTGGGTTCGTATATGATGTATGTCAAAGCCATTTGTTGGGGACTCTCTGGCTCCCTACAAGTGTTAAATAGAGAGCGGACTGTTGTATAGCACATCGTGCACTCACAAGAGTTCTGGTGCCAGGTTTGTTGAGAATGCCGTTACGAGGGGGAGTTGAGTGGATGTAGAAGGTTCACAAGTGGCAGGAGATTTTTGAGGTCATGTGTGATGGACCGATGGTGACTGGTCCACATTCAAACCTTGTTATTGGAAGAAAGGAGTGATATTCATGATTGAGCCCAAGAACTGATGGTCTAATCTTTTGGGTATCCTTGTGTTTCGAGTTCCAACATGTATGTTAAGGCCCTTCGTTGTGTACCGCTCCGCATCATTCAACAAGTATTGTCGTAAAGCGGACTCTTGTGGAGCACGTCGTGCATTCAGAACAATAAAATGGTGCAAGGGCTTGTTGGTTTGATTGGGAGCCGAGTGGATTTGGAAGACACATGAGGGCAACTATGTTAGATCTGTGCAACAGTGACTACATATAACTCCTAGAATGAAAAGAAATGATTGATATACATGATTATGCTCAAGACCTAAAGGGATAAAGCTTGTGAGGCTCTTTGTTGTGTACTCTCATGTCCCCAAACAGTTGTTCAAATGTGGACCAAACCTGTTCACTTTAGTTTTACCCTTTTTTCTTTTCTTTTCTTTTCTTTTTTTTTGCTCTCTCTACTAGTACATGGAATAAAACTACAATCTATAAACCAAGCGCCAACACACACCAAATGTGCAGTACTTCCCTTGTCCTCTTCCTTATGTCTCGTTTGGTTCATGAATCTAGTAAAGGAAAGGAAAAGAAGACAAGGAGAACCACTTTTCTTTGTTTGATTAGTTATGAAAAATGTTGAGAAAAGCAACGGAAAGAAAACATGCTGAAAAATAAATTAATTTTTGTTTAAATTGTGGGTCAATTATGTTCCTCTTTTCTCGAAGAGTAAAGATTGGGACATACCAAAAAACACAACTTTTGAGACACTACCCAAAAGATGTGTATGTCTCTCCTGTGATGTCACTGGACCCCACAGTGACACAGGAGAGTGATAGACACATCTCTCAGGTTGTGTCCCAAAAGTTGTGTTTGGGTGTGTCCTAAGTATTACCTTTTCTTTAAATAAATAAAAAAATAGTGGCAAAGAGCTTGGTATATATAAATCTCCTCCAATGCATAGGTTCGGAGTTCGAACCTCATCCCCCCTCCCCCATATAAAAAAAGAAAAAGAAAATAAGTTTCTAATGTATTCCAGTATGCAGGATAATGCAAGGGAAAACACTAGGGAAGCGGTTTTCCTTCACGTATTACCTTTACTTTTTATTTTCTCTCCAAATCCGCGAACCAAACAGAACCAAAGGGAAGCTGAATACTGATTAGAGCTAGTTGTCCTATTTTCAGGTTTATGCTATTGGAGGTTTCTTCGTCTTTAAGTGGCTATGGGCAAGATGGGACGAGAGGCGAGCAAGAAAGAAGGCATCCGATGACGAACCATCTCCAGCAGATGACTAGTCCCTACTCCCAGCAAGTATAATCTTATGCTGGCATATAGAAAATACAGTCTTCATAGTTTAAGAGTAATGCAATGTATAAACTCAAGTTTTGGCTGTGAATTGCCATCCAGTTTCTTATGGTTGATGCATATGGTTTATTCACTAAACAGCCTTTCACTTTGCTAATGGTTTTTTTTTCCCTGGGTTACGGATTACAAAGGACTCTTTCTGTTCCTTGCATCTTTAAGTTTCTCATACTACTATACTAACAACCTTTAGTCAATCGGAACCCTACTTCCCTCTTTGCGACCTCATCACTTTAATTATTCAAGCGCAAACCCATAAGTCACCCGGTGAACTGCACCTTTGGTAAGTGACAATAGTCACATTGAGCCCTCGAATATGTTTGAAGATCTCGAAATGATCCTCCAGTTTCGGGGAGAATTTGCAAAACTCCGTGCATTGCAAATTTACGTCATACTTGTCACTGCCAACAGGTATACTCTTCTACATGACTGCTTTTTATGCTTCTATTGTAGGAGTAAATATTCAATACAAACGGTGATGTCACGTCATGTTATCACCACATTAATATACACAAGTTTCGTGCTTGTGTGGTCTCTTATTTAATTTTTTTTTTTTCATAAAATTGTGACTGATGACATGTTCTCGAGTATTGATATCTTATTGGTTTGTAATATCATGTCGAACAATATGATCGTTATAACTAATTTTTCTACAATTCTAGGTACATTCACAAAAAGTTGAGAAATTGTTTGTAATATTGCATCAACAAAATAATCATTGTAACTAATTTTTCACAAAAAATTGAGAAACTTCTGGATTTTGAAGGAAAAAAATATGAGAAGACATTTGATTTAGAGTAGATTGTATTTTGCACCTGTAGTTTGGGTGTAGTTACCCTATAATTTCAATTTGGACTCTTTGTTCCCCTACAATTTCAATTTAGGTTCAATGCAGACAATTTGTCAAAATTTCTTACTAAATTGGGCAAAGGTTGCATGATACACATTTGAGATATCATTTAGGGTAGAATGGTAAATTCACCCAGATAAATTATACTTTACATCCCTGATGTTGAATCTAAACTCATCCAAAGTGATATGAAGTTTCAACAAATTGACTAGATTGCATTTTATCTGTAATTTTTACTTGAGAATTAATTATTAATAATTAAAATGTAAAATCTATGGGTGCACGTGGCAGCTTCTTTGAATACTATACACTTAATCAATGCCCACACGGAGTAACAAATTCTCATCATTCAAAAAGAAATTCACAAACAAAATATTCATAATGTACGTAGAAGCAGAACTAATCCTTTTTTGTGTGTTTCAATTGATTTACAAATTACAAGTAACTATCTTCTTAATGAATACAACTTTTGGGACTTGCTTCTTTTTTTTTTTTTTTTTTTTCCAGTTCTCCAGAGAAAAAATCAATGGAGCTGTTGATTTGGATTGTTGTGCTGTCTACACTAATTACTAAAAGAGAGCTGATAAGGAACTATAGATTTTCACATCACATACCACTCTTCACGTTTTGAGAAATCTTATTTATCTTTCTTATTATTATTTTTTTTAAAATTTGATTTTAGTACTAATTCCCCTCTCTTATTATGTGACTATGAAATAAACTAACAAAAATGATAATCATATGATAACAATACCAAATACACTCTAATACGTCCAGAAATATCCTGATAAAGCCCATCCGCCTGGTCAGCCGAAGGACCCGGACTATGCGGGACAAGAGCTTAGGGCCCACTCCCCAGGGGTCATCGGACGTTACTGCTCGAGATGATTGAACAGCTCGGGCACGAGGTGCGGCGACTTTCCCGGAGGTGTAGCTCGGGCCGAACTTTCCAGGCAGTTTCCTTGTGTGGCCAGAACTCTATTAAGGAAGAATGAGTAGATTCCTAAACCATTTGGATGACTTTCCTTAATTTATGTTAATCAATTGTAATTGATTGACCTACCATATCAATACACTTACCATGTAAGGGTGGACTCTTGCATCTATAAAAGAGCCCACCTACCCTCTCTAGGGGATCCGAAAACAACTTCTCTAAGCATACAAACACTTACTAGAGAACTCACCATGTACACGCATACACCCGGCTGGTATTACTGGTAGTGCTGCCCATCTTTGTTGGCCCACCAGGCCCGCCGGTGATCTGCTAGTGAGAGCGCACAGACGCAACCGTGGACTTAGGCAGGTCCCCTCGTTAACGGGACCGAATCACATACAAACCCTTTATTGTCTTATTTTCCTTCTAAATCTTTCTTACCAGTTTTAGGCATCATCACACTCTACCTTTTATGTACTAAAAAGTTCAATATGAACTTAAATTAATTCGTGAAAAAACAAAAATGCTCAAGTAAATTAGATAGAATTATTCATTTAACTTTATTTTCTGAGAGAATAAGTTGCATTAGAGTGATGCAAAAAGTGAAAACTACAATAGCAATTGGCAAATAAATGCATAAACACGCAGAACACTATTTTCTCCGAGTCTTACTATGAAACCATGCCTTAAAATAGAGAGCAACCCGGCCCTATGGGCCCATACTCTTATCCAGAGCCTATTTTGTTCGGAGTAGGCCGCCGGCAAATTATTTCTACTCGTATTAGGATGCGGCCTCTCTTTTTTGGGTAATGCTAGACCCATACTCAAATCTCACACTCATCTATTCACACCTTGATGTGGATCAATGGGGAGAGGAGAGAGACTATAGAATCCATTGTGGTCTACACCATTTTATAATGTCTCTCCTCTCCTCATTGGTACATATCAGGATGTGGATGAATGAGTGTGAGATTTAAGTGTGAGTGTAACATTACTCTTCTTTCTTTCTCTTTTTTTGATAAATTATATTCCGTTAGCAGACCTCTACAATATTTAGCAATTATCCTGAACCTATAACATATCAACCCGTTATATTTTGTGCTTTAGCAGACAAACAATGTAGTCACGCATTGCACAACATACATGCTAGTAAAGCTAAGCTCCTAAACCTTGGTTGTGAGAGAGATTGATATTTGAAAGATTAATGTTGTCACACCCGTTCCAGAAATTTATGGTTTTGAAAATGCATAACTTGAGATTGTGGAATTATTAATGTTATTAATAATTTGAGTTGAGGTTGACTGTGAGTCAACGGTAAGGTGTCAGTGAGGACACGAGAACATGGCAGTTCATATTGCATGAGCATGACTAAATGACATTTATATGATTTAAATGTTGTTTGACTTTATCTGGTATTCCTGTGAATAGTGATTATACCTGTGTAGTATAATTCTGGTATTTGAATATTTTGGTATACCTTTTTGAGAACTGTGGTGAGAACGTGAGTGATACGTTAATTAACAAGGTGAGTTGTGTAGAGATTTCACAGAATATAATTTTCGGACGTTATTTTGGACCAAACGAAACCTAGTCGAAAACTTTCGAAATTTATAGTTTTCACTCGCAGAGTTATAAAATGGACGTGTGCGAAGTTTCGAGAGCTGATGAGAAGTTTTGAGAAACTTGCGGGGAGGTAAACGTAATTCCCAGAAAGTTTACCTATATATATAGATGAGGATGAGATTTCAATCTCATCCAAACTCACAAATATCTAGAGAGAGGAGAGAGAAGGGAGATTTGGTTGCCACGAGCTTGCCGGCGACATACGACGACCTTCCGTCCGTCAGTTTTTCTCCAGATTTCGTATTTGAACTCGTGAAGGTAAGATCTTCGTTTTGATACTACTTAGGCCATGTTTGGCCAAGTTTTGTAAAAATCTTAATTTTAGACTTTTGGGAAAAACAGGTATAAACTTGTAGGAATATTCTCAAATTCGAATTCTGACGATTATTTAGCCTCCTAGTCGATCCTTTAAAGTTTGAGGGAAATCGCACGAGGTATGAAGTCCTAACTTGTGAAATATAGAGAATTACATGTGTTATATTTCGACGACGAAATTGAGATCCGGGCAAAATCCATGTGTTAATTTTAGGCCCGTTAATTATGCACGCGCTAAATTGTGAAAAACATGTCTAAATTTACGCGAGCACGTTGAGTTGTCTAAGTGGGTCAAAGGGGAGCCTTATACAAATTCATGCCGGGGTAAGCTTCTCGATATTTGAGAATTTGAGTAGCGACGGCTACTGTGCATGGTTGATAGACTTGGACTTGCCATGACACTTGTGGATACAATGGTTGATAGACTTGGACTTGCCATTGGTATCGCGGTTTAAGGCTTGAACTTGCCGCTACCGGATGAATGCGTATTTTTCTCCCTAGAGACTATTGATATGATTTATGAGATTAAAGCATGTTTTGTTATATATTACACATGTTAGACTTGTGCACTCAGCATATAGCTGAGCAGTGGAGATGTACTCCATTGCAAGTAAGAAGAAAGACAAGAAGAAACGTGAAGAGTGAGGCCGTGGAATGCCGGGGAATAAATTGTCTATATTTTTGTTCTATTCCGAACTTGTAATAATAACCCGGAATTCGTAGTATGTTGTAATATAATCTGAACTTAGATTTAGTACTTGTAATCCCTAGTAAACGCTTCTGTAATTATGTTTTGAATGATGGAATAGAGTGGTTTTATGTTGGTTTGGAATTGGTAGAACCCTTGAATGGGAAAAACTGCAGTTTGAGTTTGCTGATAGAAATCAGTCGATTGGTTTTTGATCCAGTCGACTGGATCACTGTGGTGAATTGGCTACTGCTTTATTTCGTCTGAGGTTCAGTCGACCGGTTAATAAAACAGTCGACTGGATGGAGCCCCAGGCCAGGACATTCTGCTGGATTAGGGTGCCAGTCGACTGGACATGTTCAGTCGACTGAAAATTTTAGGCACCAGTCGACTGGGTCCCCGATACAGTCGACTGGATGGGCTGTTGTATTTTGAAACCTTTCTGTTTAAGACCACCAATCGACTGGACCCTCGATCAGTCGACTGGACCTCTGTTTTCAAAACTGTTTTCTTTTGGACAGGTTTCAATTGAACAAAACTTTTTATAACTCCGATTTTTAATGGATTTTAATAATGTTTCCGCTGCTATTTGACTTTAATGGAACTGAATAAGCCTTGATGGCGTGCCACGTGTCCTATTTCCACGCGTAGTGGGATGGTCGTGACAAATGTTAGACCCACACCTAATTTCACACCCAATACATTTTGGTCCTTGATTCTGATGGGTCATGTGCGGGACTCACATGGAGTCTACTAGAATCAAAGGAAATATTATTGGGTGTGGAATTGAGTGTAAATTTAAATGTGGGTGTAACATTTTTGTATTTGAAAACTCTCATCAATAGGTGAGAACTTAAAAAAAATCAAGTCATTTGCTAAGGCTTAGTTTGGCTCCTACATGACTTTTTAAAATGAGCGTATGAAATTTATTACTAAGGCTTAGTTTGGCCCCCGCGTGGCTTTTTAAAAGGAGCTTATGAAATTTATTACTAAGTTGTTTAAAAGTTTTATACTCTTCAAAAAGACATCATGAAACCAAAAAGCAACCTTGAGTAGAGCTTTTAAAAGCTCCCCCCAAAAAGCCATAAGTTCAATTTTTGTAAAGCTCACAAAATAGTTACCAAATGAATTAACATGAAATTGTGCTTTAAAAAAGGAGCAGCACCAAAATAGGGGCCAAACTAAGCCTAAGTTGTTTGATAATTTTGTACAAGTGTCATATTACTCTTCAAAAAAACATTATGAAATCAAAAAATAACTTTGAGCTTTTAAAAGCTCCATTTTAGAGCTTTTAAAAGCTCCCCAAAAAGTAGACATAAATACATCAGGAATCTTGTGGCTGCTTTCTCATCCGAGGACTATTGCTCTCTCATATGAGAAGCTTTCTCACAATATCATTACCCTACATTTAATATTACAAGACCCCCCCCAAAAAAAAAAAAAAAATAAATAAAACTTTGGTATAATTACAGACTTACTACGCATTACCTCATCTAAAAATTCTCATTGTTAAGATCGACACACTGTTTCTACTCCACAAGCATTTTTATGCACTGAAAAGATGTTTGTATTGTTTCTGATAATCAGTGGAAATTGGTTTGCCTGTAGACTGTAAACCATATATATCAAAGTAAGCCATGGTGCCCAAGGGAAATAAAAGAACAGGGTACAGTGCAATTTGCAAAGTAATTTTTTTAGCATATGTAGTGCTAGTATTTACTGAAAAAACATCACAATTTTTTTTTTTTTTTTTTGGCTAGACTGAAAAAAATATACCATAGGCACATGCAAACTCAAAAAGTGTAAGATACTACATGAGCCATTTAAAACACTTATAAATAAGAAATGAAATAAAAATTCAAACGGTTAATTACACTTCGCATCTTCGTAGTTTACACTAGGTAGCACTTTACCGCGTAGTTAAATTGAAAAATTAGACCCTAAAGTTTCTATTTTGCGTCACTTTACACATTCTATCAAAAAGTTGACTCTATTGTTAAGGAAATTATGACGAATTTTAACAGATTATGCTATTTTTGACAGAGTTACTATAACAAAATTTTGATAAAATGCGCAAGTTCACACAAATTACAAACTTTTGGGTGTATTGTGTCAACTTTTAAACTACGGGGAAAAAGTGCTACCGAGTATAAACTAACCTGCAATGTATTATTTACTCAAATTCAAAATAAAACATCCAATGTATCAGAAATAACTGATGGAAGTATCTCAAATAATACAAGTGAAAATAATGTTTTTGGATAAATTATACTTCACCCTGTGACTTTGGGGTAGTTTTCAATTTATGTTTCATTTTTCTCAATTTAGACCTCCAAATTTGAAAAATTTTTAATTTGGTCCAAATGTCCAATACCAAACATTATTTAATATAACATTGGGAAGAAAGCATTTTATTTTGCACCTAAAACTCCATTATCATTGTTTATTCTTTATTGTTTTTTCTTTCCTTTACAATAAAAGTCCTGCCACCAATCTAGAATTCAATTGAGATGTCTATTTTTAAGATAATATGATGAATGCTACAGAATTGTTGGTGGATTCATAGCCGAAGAAATGATGCTTTTTTTTTTTTAAATCCACAGGACTGCAAAATAGATTGTTAGGAGTTTTTAGAGCATCTGCAGTGGGGTTAATTGGTATAAGAATTTGAGTTTTTTTGCCCTAGAGAGTTATCCAATGGTGTTAGTGGTATAGGAACTTACGTGAGTATATGGTAGTGAAACTTAAGTTTACAATCCCGCTAAATTCACTTACTATATAGCCCAAATGACAAAGACAATGTCATTTCATGCCTAGCCGGCAAAGGCAATGCCGTCCCAAAGTGGTCGGCAAAGCCTTTGCCGTTAAGTTTTTTTTTTAAATAAAAAAGCCTACCGTCAGCCGGCAAAGCCTTTGCCGGCTAGGCATTTCCTTTTTTTTATTTTTTATTTTTTAAAGTGAACATTTTATGAAAAACTATATTAAAATATGACCAAACGGCAAATACAATGCTAGCCTACCCTATCTGACACTCTCTTTGTCGTTTGCTTATACACCAATGTGGGAATTCTCCTATATGTATAACAACTTAATTTAAATTTAGCCTATATTCTCTTACACCATTGAAGATGCTCTTACAGCCCAAAGTCTATTACTGGATATTAAGCATTGGTCCCTTCAATTAAGGTTGTTGAGAGAGACCAAAAGCTCTTGGTTCAAAGGGGTCCACTAACTTTTGTCCAACGTGATTGAGGAAGCACTAATTAGAACTAATTAATGGTCCACACATTTATATCTGTCGAAGTTAACCTGCCTAAAGTTCTATTCATCATTTTGACCTTTTTCTTCAGGAAATTTCTATAATGAATTTGGATTCATAAATAGCACCCATTCACTAGGTCCTAATGAATTGTAGTAAGGTGTCATTTTACTATAATTTGGTATCATTTTGTAGTAACTTTTCTACAATATGGTCTAGTAACAAGTCATTTGATAGTAAGATAGTAATAATGCTACACTGCCATTCAATAGTAATAATGATTCTATTACACACTAACCAATAGGTGTGCAAGTAGGGTGCCCATTCAAGGTTGGCCCAAGCTTTAGCACAGCATTTAAACCTGCCTAGACTGACAGTGACTAATCAAGTCCAACCCAAGCGAAACTTTTTGTTCACATGTGTATACCATATGTGTAATGAAATAAATGTCCTAAATTTCCCCAAAAAAAAAAAAAAAAAAATAACCTGTAGTTTTTTCCTTTGGGCTTAATTAGAAACGGTTAATCCACTCTTGCTATTGTAGGATCTAGGAAGAGTTAGATGTTGGTGGTCTTATCTCTATATGTAGCCCCTGTTTCATATCGGTTATTTCGATGAGCATCCACATATAACAACTTACGATAAATTAAGTATTTTGATTACACAGTAGTGTGAAGCGTACGACAACTTAATTAGAATAACATAGGTTTGTGGAACTTAAGTTTGTAGTACACTTAAGTTCAGTTGTGGTATGAGTAAACGGTTGAGAGAAAACTAGCTGTTTGATAACCAAATGGCCAACCACACGTCAAATGTTTGGTGGTTAAACGGCAAAGAAAATATCTAACCGTTAGCCGTTTGGTGACTAAACTGCTAACACCTTGCTAGCTTTTTACAAAGAAAATGTCTTTTGCCAAAGAAAAGGCATTTTAAGGCCAAATGGTAAAGTCAAATCCGTTTGATAACTAAACGGAAAACACTTAACCGTTAGGCTTAATTAGCCGCTTTGTTGCCAAACGGTTAAGTGTTTTGTTAGCTATTGCGGGAGTCTCCAATTCTCGTACCACATACTTAGCCTAAATTCATCCTAAGTAAATTTATCCTAAGTTTTGCTACACCACTGTGGATGCTCTAAGTGAGAAATGAGAATGATGCAACCTTAGGAAGACTTTCCCTCATAATTATTTCAAACAAAATTAGTCTTTTATCATCATGGAAAATTAAAATAAATAAACCGATTATTCAAAGACTGGTAATCAAGGAAAATTAAATTAATGGAGGTTTTGATGTTTTGAAACTATCATTTTCATTTCAAAATCTCATGATTTTTGCCCATCTGTAGAGAGACTTGTCACCTGTACTTATGGGACAGCTCAACATATGCCCAAACAGTTGAGATCGATGTTTAATCAGCTACACATTTAAATAACCTTATTTTTCTCCATTGAACTTATTTGAATCATTTCATTTTAAGATTTCATCACAGGGAAAATATTTTTATTCTGGAAGACTCCAAAAACACTTGTATTAAAATATATATATATATATATATTTATAATGGTCAGATACTCAGATGTACCCATATATGTACATTGAGGTTGTTGCTGTTAGCTCTTTTTAGACCTAACCATTTTGGGTAGGGTTTTATTTATAATTTTCAGTTGTTTTACTAATTAATTTCACATGCAACCTTTGACTAAACTATGAAGGTTCATTTGGTGCCAACAAATGCTTAAATAGAAATTAATAATTGTATGAATAAGTTAAGATTTTGTTTTAATGGAACACCAGTGTCGGATCGCTTTTTTTTCTCCCTTTTTTTTGTTGTTGTTGTTGTTGTTGGTGTGTGTGTGTGGTGGTAGCTAAATGGGGATTTTCATTTTTTTATTTTTAAATTTTCAATATTGAATTGGGTAAAAAAACATATATTCTAAGTTTGAATTTTCAAAAGTGATGTCATGAACTTTTTAATTTCTTTTGTATCGATAACCGCTGAGAATTCATCCGATTTATTGCCTGGCTTAACTCCTAGCTTAACTCCCCGCTTAGCCGAATATTAAACCCTCTGACAGGGCAGGTCTTGACAATTTTGGGGTCGTAGGTAACCATTGAAAGACAACCTCTGACCTTAAGGTCGACTCTTAACCCCGCGAGAGTTCTAGGGCAGCGCTCTCGAGGAATAAAATATAATAAGGGTTGATCATTTACTATAAATTTTAAAGCTTGGATTGATGTGCATGACACAATTTCGGTTGGGTTAAACTTGAGAGTGAAGAATGAAAATGTTGGTCTAGTTATAGTACATTACATAAATGTTCCCCTGTCTCAAATAATTGGGTGGGCTTGAATACAATAGCGCCAATATATTACATATGGCAGTTATTTTAGGCCCTCAACAACCCTTTTTCAAGACCCTCCATAAGAGTAAAAATGAACAAAACTTGGGCTCCCTATGCGGCCACCCACCTCGCCTAGCCCATGGCCAGGTCTGCACCCCAAGCCCCATTGTATACCTTACTTTTTTTTTTGGCAACCGTGGGTGTCCGGGCCAGATTGTGCGCATCTTGACTAATCCCACGAGGCCAGGACGTCCGGGTGAATCATCTGTGGCCACCCCCTTGAGATTCGAACTTGAGACCTCTGGGTATAACACCCAGAGGCCTTGCCATCCGACCACAAGGGAAGTGGTTCATTGTATACCTTACTAACTTAGTTAGTAACTTGGATAAAATTGCAAGGCATACGTTTTAAGTAGGTAGCCACCGGCCACATGAGTTGAACACTAGACTTTTAAGAATTTTGAGTACATTGGGCCAAATTATGAGCATTATTTTAGATTTCAATTTAGGCCAATGCTACTAAATATTTTAAGAACGAAAAAAAAATGTCGCTAAAGTTTTAGAGACACTTTTGCTTTGACATTAACTATTTCTACTCTGACAATAAAGCTAGCCTTCAATTTATCTTAGATAAATAATTTTCCATGTATATCTTAACGTACTTTTCTACAAGAAGAGAAGTGAGAATCTCTCTCTCTCTCTGAGAGGAAGAATACGAGGTATGTCATGAATTTATTTGTTCTCTTATAGTCGCATGAATATACCATGAGGAGAAAACTTTTAAGTTAAAAACAATACAAATCAGCACTTTCTATTCATTAGCCATAGAAAATAAATGCACTTAATTAAGCACTATTAATAACTGCCTAATCTAAGTGATAATGACAAATCTTCTATAGTTTTTTGAGGAGAAAAATCTTGTATACGTGAGTTAAACCATTCACCATACAAGGACTAGTTCAACAACAAATAGAATAAAAATTGTAAGGTCTCAAATCACAAAGCTTATAACTAGATTAGGATTAAGACACCTTAACAAGTTGACTTGACAATAATACTTTTGTACATTTTTGTAGGCGGTACTGTTTAATTACATTTTTTTTTTATAAGGCACAATACGGTGGTAGCTTTAATAAAATTAGAAGAAGAAAAAAGTAATTGCACTAAACCAATTTACTCCTTTACTCTCTACAAACTGATGATACTTCATCATTACAGTCTATGGCTAGGATTTTATTTTCAATTTCTTCTCATCTATCTAAATCTCCGCAGCACGTTTAGTGAAACAAAATTAATATTGTTTTCTATTTACATTCTCTTCACTTTTTCTATATGCATTAATGTTCCATCCCAGCTTAGCTTACCGACAAGAGAAATGAAAAAAAGAGTAATGCTATGTTTTCCAAATTTTTTTTCTCAAAAGTTTATCTCAAATGATGTTGCAGTGAGGTCAGATCTCTTATAGTGTGACCATTTGAATTTTGATTGGAAGTTGTTTAGCTGACCCCACTGTCATATCATTTAGGATGCACTTTTGAAAAAAAAATTTAAGAAGCATAGCATTACTCGAAAAGAAATGTTCATTTCACTTCTCTTCTCTCCCTTTCACAGTGTTAAAATAATCCTTTTAAGTTTGTTGCATGTGGTTTACTATATTAACGCTCTTAAGTCCCAATACATTGGTAGTATATTCTGGGGCATAAGTTGGTAATAGCCAAAAGGGTCCAAAATCTAGAAAAAGAAAAAAAAAAAAAGAAAAGAAAAGATTTGCCATCTGCTTAATTTGACTCCAAATACATAAATAATAAATGATGAATACAATGGCATGCATACTTGTGAAGCTTCTATCCATCTACTAGGTGATACATCCATTGATTTTCTTTCTCAACCAATCTCTCTTGGTTTGAGTTAGACACTGTACCTTATTCCCATCTAACACATCTTTTAAACAATTTTTTTTTGGGTTTTTTTTTTGGGGAGTGAGCACATATATTTTTAACTTAATTATCAAGGTTGACTAACACTGTCCTAAACTAATTATTGTTTTAGCCCAACAAGCTGTGGATTCCACCAAACAATCACAACCACCTTTTTGAAGAATTCTTAAGAAACTTTTGAGTCTATGCTTGTGGCGCCCACTAATTGAACAATGCCTTACTTCCAAAACCTTTGATTACTACTTTCTTCAAATCACATATATATATATATATATATATATCTTTCTCTCATATCTCACGAGTACTTCTCAAATTTCCTAGAGGTTTGCCAATTCATAAATTAGTGTAAATGGCATGGGTAATGCTATGGCTCTCAAATTCGACTATTAAATTTGTTTTTTAAATCCTTTGTTAATTGTACCACATGTCTTGTATCACATGCAGTGATATGTGATACTATTAATCACTACTAACATATAGTACAACTATTAAACCATTTGAGTTGGTAAATTTAAGAATCAAATTTAGAAACCACAATATTACTAAGATGATATGGATGTTAGGGAGTCTAATTTTAGTATTCATATCACCATGCCTCGCATATGTGGTTAAGACTCATGTATGCGAGGGAAAATCGCATATGCATATAATTGGGTAATTTTGAGAGGGAATTGTTATTCGCACTCCATAGAATGGATTGACTATATATGGTACTGCATGATATGTCAATAGTGTTCGGAATGGGCCCACAATCACAGCAAGAAAAACCATACTCACAAATTAAGATGGAGATAAATAGAACAAGAACGACATAGCCACGAAAGAAAAAACAAGCAAACCAACACAACAAGATTTAAATGTGGTTCGACCCAACAATGCCTAAATCCACGTGCAAAGGCGATCACCTCGATTAATATAAAGATTACAAGCACTCAAGACCTAATGTGTATAATTCTCCAACCAAGTTATATGACATATATAATTGCTAGAAACTAATCTATTCCTCACTACTTTGCAGCTCTCTCTTGTGTATGTAGAAGATTTTCAACCAATCTTATTAATCCCTTGAGTAAGCCCGATATGTATATAGATTGTATAGTCCCAATCCTAGTTGTAGTAGGATTTACCCCTATGGTAAGTCTTGTACAACAAGGAATACTCTCACAAACATTCCTATATAAAATAGGTATATAACTTCCACCATCAAATGAATCCTTATTTGATAATGAAACCACCAAATAAGGAATCAAATCATAATTAGGAAATAATTTCACTTATGGAATTTTAGGCACAATCATAATAATCTTCACCTTGCCTCAAATTCCTTCCTATCAGTCCTCAGAGTCTTCCTCTTGTAATCTTCAACTTCCACATCGATAGTGCATTGCCTTTTCCATCCCCTAAGCTATTCAGCTACACCATTACTCAAGTTCACATCCTCCATGAACTTGAGATCACCAATGTCATCAAATACGAAACGCACGAGCTCCATTTTGCTATTGTGGTCGTCTTCACCTTGAGTAGAAGTTGTCATCACCGAAGTTGTTGGAGCCTCATTATTTATTCCCTCAATAGATTTTCCCATGGCTTCCACACCCTCTTATTCTTCGTGATATCTCCAAAATCTATACTTCCCAACAAAACATACGAATTTCCAACCTTCTTTCCCAAGAACATTATACGAGAATCCCGCTTCACATTCATGAAGCCTCTCTTTGTGACAAACGAGCATCCTTTGGAATCCAACATTCCCAAGGAAATTATGTTTCTCTTCAAACTCGGAACATGAAGTATATCTGTCAAAAGCCTTGTCAATCCATTTGAAGTTTTGATTTGAACGGTTCCAACACCCTTGATTTCTCCAACTGTGTTGTTCACCATATAGACTTTTCCCTCCATCGGTTTGTAGGACAAGAACCAATCCACATGCGAACATAAGTGAGAAAAACAAGTTGAATCAAGAACCCAATTCGCGATTTTCTTCTCCTCCTCTGCAATTGTCTGACTTCTACGACATCTTCATCCGAATGTTCCAATACATTTGCAGTGGTACCTCTATTATCCTTCTTTGTTGGGCAATTTCGCATAAAGTGACCCTTTTCTCTACAATAGTAACACTCCTTATCCATCATAGGAGTTCTATGTCGTGCTCCTTCACTACCGCCTCTACTAGAGTTCTTGTTCCCTTGCCTTAGCCTCTCTTGTGTAACAAGTGCTTATGCATCTTCCAACTTTTCTTATTTGTTATCCATCTTCTCGTTAGAGAATAGAACTTTCTTCACATGTTCCACCATTATGGTATCTCTCCTATACAACAATGTATTGAATAATTGATTATAGGTAGATTTTACCGACGTAAGGAGAATGATAGATTTGTCCGCGTCGTCTAGCTAGTTTGAAGCCAACGTTGGATAACTCGTACATTAACTTGTTAAACTCACCTATATGGGCTTGAAGATCAACTCCTTCTTTCCGCCTAAAGGAGTACAATTCTTGCTTCAACATGAGACGGTTGGTGAAGTTCTTCCCCAAGTAGAGATCCTCAAGCTTTTGCCATAAAGCTTTTATGGAGGTCTCTCCCATGACATCGTACACCACATCGTCCACCAAACTAAGCCACATGGTACTAATGGCTTTAGAGTTAATCCTATTCCACATCTTGTCGGTCATCCCTTTCGGCTTATCATCTTCACCGCACAATGCATCCTCTATATCTTGTTGCACCAAGGCGTCCTTCATACGCACTTGCCACACGCTGAAATTCTTCTTGCCATCGAACTTTTCTATTGCCATTTGCATATCCCGAAGCGAACTATCTCCAGCTGCCATGGATTCTTAACCGAGCTCTGATACTACTGGTTGGGAATGGACCTACAATCACAACAAGAAAAACCACACCAACAAAGATGGAGATAAATAGAACAAGAAATGACATGATCACAAAAGAAATATCAAGCAAACCAACACAACAAGATTTAAATGTGGTTCGACCCAACAATGCCTACGTCCACGTGCAAAGGCGATCACCTCGATTAATATAAAGATTACAAGCACTCAAGACCTAATGTGTATAATTCTCCAACCAAGTTATATGACACATATAATTGCTAGAAACTAATCTCTTCCTCACTACTTTGCAGCTCTCTCTTGTGTATGTAGAAGATTTTCAACCAATCTTATTAATCCCTTCAGTAAGCCCTATATTGATATAGATTGTATAGTCCCAATCCTAGTTGTAGTAGGATTTACCCCTATGGTAAGTCTTGTACAACAAGGAATACTCTCACAAACATTCCTATATAAAATAGGTATATAACTTCCACCATCAAATGAATTCTTATTTGATAATGAAACCACCAAATAAGGAATCAAATCATAATTAGGAAATAATTTCACTAATGGAATTTTAGGCACAATCATAATAATCTTCACCTTGCCTCAAATTCCTTCCTATCAGTCCTCAGAGTCTTCCTCTTGTAATCTTCAACTTCCACATCGATAGTGCATTGCCTTTTCCATCCCCTAAGCTATTCAGCTACACCATTACTCAAGTTCACATCCTCCATGAACTTGAGATCACCAATGTCATCAAATACGAAACGCATGAGCTCCATTTTGCTATTGTGGTCGTCTTCACCTTGAGTAGAAGTTGTCATCACCGAAGTTGTTGGAGCCTCATTATTTATTCCCTCAATAGATTTCCCCACCGGCTTCCACACCTTCTTATTCTTCGTGATATCTCCAAAATCTGTACTTCCCAATAAAATATACAAATTTTTAACATTCTTTCCCAAGAACATTATACGAGAATCCCGCTTCACCTTCATGAAGCCTCTCTTTGCGACAAACGAGCATCCTTTGGAATCCAACATTCCCAAGGAATTTATGTTTCTCTTCAAACTCGGAACATGAAGTATATCTGTCAAAAGCCTTGTCAATCCATTTGAAGTTTTGATTTGAACGGTTCCAACACCCTTGATTTCTCCAACTTTGTTGTTCACCATATAGACTTTTCCCTCCATCGGTTTGTAGTACAAGAACCAATCTACATGCGAACATAAGTGAACAAAACAAGTTGAATCAAGAACCCAATTCGCGATTTTCTTCTCCTCCTCTGTAATTGTCTGACTTCTACGACATCTTCATCCGAATGTTTCAATACATTTGCAGCGGTACCTCTATTATCCTTCTTGTTGGGCAATCTCGCATAAAGTGACCCTTTTATCTACAATAATAACACTCCTTATCCTTCATAGGAGTTCTATGTCATGCTCCTTCACTACCGCCTCCACTAGAGTTCTTGTTCCCTTGCCTTGGCCTTTCTTGTGTAACAAGTGCTTATGCATCTCCAACTTTTCCTATTTGTTATCCATCTTCTCGCTAGAGAATAGAGCTTTCTTCACATGTTCCACCATTATGGTATCTCTCCTATACAACAATGTATTGAATAATTGATTATGGGTAGATTTTACCGACGTAAGGAGAATTATAGTGTAACACCCGTACCCGGGGAACGGGTAAATTATTGTGTTAATATGCATTAATTAATATAATTAGTGTATAAAAGGGATTAAGGGGAGGCTTGGACTCGCCCATGTAAAAAGTGTTCAGAGAGGAACACTAGTTGGAAAAGTCCCTAGAGAGGTGGGACATGTATTGAAATGGAACCCAGCGAAGGGTAAATTGGTAATTTTCATTTTTAAATGATTAAATGCATTTTATGTGAGTACATGAATATTTGTTTACATGCTTTCATATTACATGTTGATATGTGTTAGCATTAGTTTGGACACCCAAGTAAGGGTATAAATGAAAAAGATTTAAAATTAGTAGGTACGATAGCAATTTCACAAAATATGTGGGACCTATGTTGGAATCCATACGGAACTTAGACAAACACTTATTAGATAATTGGGTAGTTAATGGAATGTTTGGGAGATTCCATAATAAGAACTTAAGAAATTCTGGGGGTGTAAACGAAAAAGTGGGAAATTGAGGTATTGAGATCTCAATGCATGTCAATGGAGGTGTCAAGAGAGGGAGAGTCTCTCAATTTATAGCAATAATCAAAAGAAAAAGAAGAGAGTTCGGAGAGAGAAACGGAGAAACCGTCACAGACATCAAAATCTCGCTGTTCCGTCGCTGTCGTTCGTCGAATTCATGAACCGAAGCCGTTTTCGCACTCGTGGAGGTGAGATGAACGTTTCTATACCTTTAATTTACGTTTAAATTGTTGAATTTTGGTAGCTCATACTTAACGGTGAGACATCGTCTATCGAATTCATGTAGGAATCTTGTTGGAGTATAAATTGAGCTCTAATTGGTGAAATTCAACACTTTTCTAGCTTAATTTTGGGTATAATCTGTGAGTAAGGTGAGTTTTCTACACCAAAACTGATTGTGTTTGATGTATTCAAGGCTTTAAGTGTTTTTGAGATGATAATTCGTGTTTAGAAGCAATTATATTGTTGGGTTGTGAATTTCATATCAATTGTATGAGAATTATGTGTTGATACATGTATATGTGCTTATATGTCTATATGGTAGTCAATGAGCACCAGGGAAAATGGTTGTTGGGAGTAATAAGGGTGGTGAAGAGGAAGAATCCGATAAATACGGAAGTCCAAGGAATAGAAGTGACCATGGGACCAAGGGAGGTCTTCGGGTTTGAATGAACCATATAACCGGTGACTCGGTGATTACAATTATGATTTATGAGTTGATTGTTGCATTGCACATGTTAAACACTCAATCATGTTTAGAATTCTCACTAAGCGTAATGCTTAAGAAAACCATTTTCTGTTTCTGTTGTGGTAAATAACAACCACCGCTGGTACGGAGCAATATCCAGAAAGGAAGTGACATGCTCGGGGTAAAGGGGAAAAGGGTTTTGGAACTTGTAATTATGTTTTTAACCTATATTACAGTGTAACTAGTGGCTTGAAGTCCTTGACTTGAGGTTTGAAGTCTTGACTTATGGATGGGAGAGATGGGAGAGATTTGGGACTCATGCTTATGAACTTCCTTTGAACTTGCAAAATAATGTAAAATGTAGTTTCTTTAGTAACAATGTAGGTAATGTGGTTGTATTTATGGAGCTTAAATCCTTAAACTTGTATTTTGGTAGTTTGGAGTTGAATTCGGAAAACCTATGTAAAATTTCTATGTTTTGGTTGTTTGTGTGGAAGTGGCTAACTTGGACCTTTTCGGCAAGCCCGGATGTGTCGCAAGTGTTGTAGGCAAGTCTTATTTGTGGATATGATGTTAGTTATGATTTTGAGTACAAGTCCAACTAGTTTCATGATCTTTTCCTAAGAATTGAGTTTCAAGGCTTCAAAGCTTGTTTTGATTCAAAAAGAGTTGAGTTCATGAATGATTTTGATATGTGATACATGTTTGGGTAATGCTTAAACATATTTATGAATGTGTTTGAAATGTTTTCTTAATGTCCCAAGAAGTTTGGTTTGGTTTGGGTATGAGTTGGGTATGTTTTAGCAGTGATTTTAGCAGCAAAAACAAGTTCTGGGAAACCCGGATCGATCCGGGTTAATGAAGGGATCGATCCGGCCTTTTAAAGGGACATTCTGGGCAAGAATCAGGAAAATGGATCGATCCGCGATTATGAATGGATCGATCCGCGTTTATGAAGGGATCGATCCACTTGTATTTTTCATAGCACGTCCACTTTTACGGAAACGTGCATAACTCTTTCTAGAAAATTCAGATTTGCGCGCCGTTTTTTGCATTGGAACCGGGACTCAAAGACCTATTTTTTGGTATAAAACTAGATATACTTATTTAATGACCATTTTGCCCTTGGGGCTGTTTTGTCAACCTAAAGTTCTTTAAAGTGGCTTAATTTATGTTTTTCTCCCTAGGTTGTGTATTTTGGGTACGTATAAGCTTGTTGCACATGTCCTAATCCACCGAGGGTGGGTTGGGGTGTGACAGATAGCTTTGTCCTCGTCGTCTAGTTTGAAGCCAACGTTGGATAACTCGCACAATTATTTGTTAAACTCACATATATGGGCTTGAAGATCAACTCCTTCTTTCCGCCTAAATGAGTACAATTCTTGCTTTAACATGAGACGGTTGGTGAAGTTCTTCCCCAAGTAGAGATCCTTAAGCTTTTGCCACAAAGCTTTTGCGGAGGTCTCTCCCATGACATCGTACACCACATCGTCCACCAAACTAAGCCACATGGTGCTAACCGCTTTAGAGTTAATCCTATTCCACATCTTGTCGGTCATCCCTTCCGGCTTATTATCTTCACCGCACAATGCATCCTCTATACCTTGTTGCACCAAGGCGTCCTTCATACGTACTTGCGACATGCTGAAATTCTTCTTGCCATCGAATTTTTCTATTGCCATTCGCATATCCCGAAGCGAACTATCTCCAGCTGCCATGGATTCTCAACCGAGATCTGATACCACTTGTTGGGAATGGACCCACAATCACAACAAGAAAAACCACACCAACAAAGGTGGAGATAAGTAGAACAAGAAATGACATGATCACGAAAGAAAAATCAAGCAAACCAACACAACAAGATTTAAATGTGGTTCGGCCCAACAAAGCCTACGTCCATGTGCAAAGGCAATCGCCTCGATTAATATAAAGATTACAAGCACTCAAGACCTCACGTGTATAACTCTCCAACCAAGTTATATGACACACACAATTGCAAGAAACTAATCTCTCCCTCACTAGTTTGTAGCCCTCTCTTGTGTATGTAGAAGATTTTCAACCAATCTTATCAATCCCTTGAGTAAGCCCTATATTTATATAGATTGTAGAGTCTCAATATTAGTTGTAGTAGGATTTACCCCTATGGTAAGTCTTGTACAACAAGGAATACTCTCACAAACATTCCTATATAAAATAGGTAACTTCCACTATCAAAGAAATCCTTATTTGATAAGGAAACCACCAAATAAGAAATCAAATTATAATTAGGAAATAATTTCACTAATGGAATTTAGGCACAATCCTAACAAATAGTATCATGGAGTGCATTAGCTCAATTTTGAATTGGGAATAGCAATTCCCTTTTACGATTCTAAAGTTTGCATATTAAATATAGTTTTTTTTTCTTCCTTTTTATTTTCATTCATTTATTTATTTATTTTAAAGTGATAGAACAATGGCACTACTTCAAATAGCTCTATAAGAAGAATAGAAAAAAAAAATTTAAAATAAAGAAACCTCAGGTTAACAATCAATTCTTCTAAAAGCGTTACGTGTTAGAAAAGTTTTGAGTAATATTTAGGACACAACTATTTACACAATTTTTTCTACACAATCTGATAAGTGTGTTTATCTTTCTCCTGTGATATCACTAGACCCCACAGTAACACAGCAGAAAAACAGACATATTTATTAGATTGTGTTGAAAAAATTGTGTGAATAGTTGTATCCCAAGTATTAATCAAAAGTTTTACCACCACTATTCATCAATACCATGTGATGCTAACCTATAAGTGGGGCTTTAGTCAAACTTACATATGTTTTAAATAGAACCAAAAGCTTGATTTCCATTTTTTATTTTTTATTTTTTATCGCAAAAGCTTGATTTACTTTAAATCCTCTTTACTTGTTTAAACAACCTCAACCAATTGTTATATGCACAACTTAACAAACTAGTCTCCCCAATCTTTCTTTAGACCAGTGGTAATTGGCTTGTATGGTGGACTAAATAAGATTCCCCAGGCTTTTATGGCATGGAAATAAATACTCTCATAGCCTAATGGCTCTAAAATAATGTTTATGCAGTATTAAAAATTGAACTTTGAGATCTTTATTGGTACCACCAAAAAGGATGGCATCAGATAGCCAATGATTATCATAATAAACTACCAATTAACATGATGAACTAATTGCCTTTCTATAATCATTGGGCTATTATATGTAATGCCTGGCTTACTGAAACTATGGACCCTCCATTCTTAGTTTCTATTTCCTTTTTGCCTTTTCAAATGTACTAAAAACTTATCAAACTTGATTATTAGGTGTAATAAAGTTTTGTGACATGTTAAGGAATGTTGGTATATTTACACCGTTAACTTGTGTCTAATGTCTAATTGTAAGTCCGACGTCACATATAACTTGTAAATGTAATATATATATATATATATATCATGTTAGTGTCATTCTGCATGGTTCCAATTGAAAAAATGTGACATGGGTTAATTTCACACAGACAAATGGCATTTTCGAAATAGAGTTATTAATAAATACACCTATTAAATTTATCTCTACACCAACTGCATAACATACTCCCTCTATCTTATATTGAGAGTCTCTTTTAAGAGTTTTAAGCTTTTTAAAGAACTTTTTTATTTTACAACTTTTCATTATTGTCCTTTTTGAATTTTAGAATTCTTGCGTCACATAAAAAAAATTGGACAATTTTTATATAATTAGAGGGTAAATTCGAAAAGTGTGTAGTTAAAGTACACTGACCTTTCAAATGGACTCTTAAAATGGTGACATAAAAAATTAGAATCAAAGAATCTTTGGGACGGAAGTAGTAATGTAATTTATGAACTCAATGTGTAAAGTTTTGTGATCAAGTGAAGAAGACTTAGGTACATCGCCTTGGGGGTAGTTTTTCTTCTTTTTTCAAGATTTATTGGTTGACCACATGTACAAGTATGTCTATGAGGCACATATATGGCTAGGGGTGGCAATTTATGACACGACAATCTATTTTATTGAGACAACCCGAACACGACACGACACGACATGACACAATTAATTTAAAATAGTTTGCATTATAGATGAATAGCACTCGAAACTAAAAATTAAACTCAAAGCACACAATTCAATTAATGACATAATTATGACACGAGAACCTAAATTGCCACCCCTATATATGGCACACAAATGAACTAATAGTGACTCACAACAAGACAAATACACCCAAAGCAAAGCGCTTAAGTATTATCCAAGCTAAAAAAGGTAAATCCAATGAAAGAGACCTATAGGGCATATTTGGTACGCAGCCTGTTTAGAAGCAATTATATGAGATTATTGAGATTACAGCTAATTAAAGGCCCGTTTGGAATGAACTTTTGAAGGCATTTTCAAAAATAAAAATAACTTTAAATATGAAGGTAACAATTAATCTAATAGAAATTTAGTGAAAAATCCATCATTTTAGATTAATTAAGTTTTAAAGGACTATCTGTTTTGGAATTTGGTCAAAACTCCATGACTAGCGAAACTTAATCGGATCAAGTCCTTACGTTTAAAAATTTATGTGAAATTTCACAAAATTGGTTCTATTTTTTTTTACAGAAGTTATGTGAATTTCACATAACTTTTATAACATATGGACTTTTCACTTAAAATAAAAAACGGATTGGACATACTACAAAAAAAAGTCAATTTTATAGGACTTTTTGTCTAAAATTCCCTTAATATGAAAACAAGAAATCAAGCTTAGAACTTGAGTAATACTATTGTTTCTTAAATTTAAATTTCAAATTTGGTTATATTTACTTTAATCATTATATCACATGTTGTACTAATGGCCAGTCTGGTACGAGACATTACTATGTGTGGTACAATGAACAAAATATTTACAAATAAATTTAAAATTTAAATTCACGAAACATAACATTACTCCTAAAAGTGTCATTAATTAACCTTTTGCTATCACCTCAACTTCTTCCATCCAAACTAAAACTGAAAATTTCGTTAATTTTAGCGTTTCAGTTTGGTTGCAACGACAAGGGGTTAAGTGTCAAATTTTAAACTATAATAATGTAATTTGAAAATGGGTAAATTAAATCATAAGGGGCTAAACTGCATTTAATCGTGATTCTTTTCTTAAGGACTAGGATAAACGGACAACTGCCAATCAGAAAAAATTGGCATTAATAAAGGATAATCGAGAATAAAAATTAAATCAATATAATTGAGAAATTATAAAATATTGAAAAAAAAAACATTTAAAACGTTGACACGAAAGTGAAAATTGAGTTAAATCATAAACCAAATAGGTTAATTTTTTTTTTTTTTGCTGAAACCAAATAGGTTATAAGGAGTAAAAGAATGTGCCTAAAGAATTATCATCAAAATGAGAGGCAAAGATACCTATAAAAAGCTACAGCAGACTAAAATATATTTGTTAGAGTTATTAGGCAAAATTCTTAAGTCGCATTTCCATCCAGATAAAACTTAAGAAATGTAATGCATAAAAAATTGCAAGAAAATATATATGTCAAATTTCAAGAGAAAATTAATGAATGAAATAAAAATAATATTTCACAGGTAAAGAGCAAAAAAAAAAAAAAAAAAACTAAATACTATAGTTTCAAACTCTAGAAGTCAAAGGATATACATATGTAGAGAATATTTGAGTCAGAGAAAATGTATATCATTAATTATGCCATGGCATAATAAAAAAGAACATTAAAAAAATTATATCATTAACATGATTCAATATAGTATATTTTTGTTTTTAACAGTTACTATTGATTCTTGATTATAAAAAACCTATGTGTGTGTATATATATATATTTTTTATATAAAGTGTTGGTGGAACCCTCTTCGGTACAATCAAGTGATTTTTTATATATACAACCAAATCACTTGCCACGTGTCATGTATCTATTGGATGCTCAACCTACTTTTTTTGACTTTTTGGAAAGTATTACATGTGTGGTAACCTACTATCACAGGTAAAGTTATATTTCATATTATGTTTGTTCCTTTATAATAAATGTTTGTTACGTTCTCATTAAAATTTGTTCTCATTCTAGTTTGGAAAATCTGAAACCAATAGTTATAAGAGTGGAACAAATAAACATGGTAGAAAAAAAAGAATAGTGAAATGTGGAACTAAAACAAAATGACAAAGAAACAAAAAATCATGTGCATGGAACAAAAATATATGAGAGTGGAACTGAACAAAAATCTATGAGAGTAAAACTAATGAATATGATAAAGAAAAAAAAGTTGTGAAATGTGAAACTAAAACTAAATGAGAAAGGAATAAAAAATTATGAGCATGGAACAAAAATATATGAGAGTGGAACTAATAAATATGACAAAGTAACAAAAGTTGTGAAATGTTAACTAAAACTAAATGAGAAATGAACAAAAAATAAAGAGAATGAAACAAAAATAAATGAGATTGAAACTAACAAATATGACAAAAGAACAAAAGTTGTGAAATGTAGAACTAAAACTAAATGAGAAATGAACAAACAATTATGAGCATGGAGATATATGACACTGGAATTAATAAAAATGATAAAGGAACAAAAGTTGTGAAATGTGGAACTAAAACTAAATGACAAAGAAACAAAAAATTATGAGTATGGAACAAAAAAAAAAAAGAGAGTAAACTAGTAAATATGACAAATGAACAAAGTTGTGAAAAGTGGAACTAAAATTAAATGACAAAACAACAAAATATTATGAGCATAGAACATAAATATATGACATTGGAACTAATAAAAATGACAAAGAAACAAAAGTTGTGAAATGTGGAACTAAAACTAAATGACAAATGAACAAAAAATTATGAGCATGGAACCAAAAAAAAAATGAGAGTGGAACTAATAAATATGATAAATGAACAAAGTTGTGAAAAGTGGAACTAAAATTAAATAACAAAGCAACAAAATATTATGAGCATGGAACAAAAATAAATGAGAGTGAAACTAATAAATATGACAAAGGAACCAAAGTTGTGAAATGTGGAAGTAAAATTAATTGAGAAATGAACAAAAAATTATGAGCGTGAAACCATAATACATGAGAGTGGAACTAATAAATATGACAATGGAACAAAAGTTGTAAAATGTGGAACTAAAACTAATGAAAAAGAAACAAAAAATTATGAGCATGGAACAAAAATATATAAGATTGAAACTAATTAATATGACAAAAGAATAAAAGTTGGAAAAAGTGGAACTAAAACTAAAAGAGAAAGGAACAAAAAATTGTGAGCATGGAACAAAAAAATGAGACTAGAACTAATAAATATGACAAATGAACAAAAGTTGTTAAAAGTGGAACTAAAACTAAAAGAGAAAGGAACAAAAAATTATGCCATAGAACAAAAATATATGAGACTGGAACTAATAAATATGACAAAAGAACGAGAATAGTTTGAAAGAGAATAGTTATGGTCGCACCTAAGAAAGGGTTGCATATGTATCTCTATACGAGAATTAGGCTGCACATAGTTCTGTACTTGCATGTGTGCAAGTGTGTGCAAGTGTTTTTAAAAGTTGGTCGATTTAGACCGTGAGAATATGAAATAATATTTTCAGAAAAGTCGACGTAGCTAGGAGCTTTAACCTGTACGGTGTAGTCCTAGGTTTTAACCTTTGAAAGAGTTGTAAGTTTTAAAAAGTATTTTTGAGTAGAAGTTTAGCGTAGATCGACCGTGCGATGAGTACTGTGCCCGAAAGTCATATCATCAAGCTATCGTTTATCTTAATGGAAGAGGCCCATTCGGGGTAAAGGTGTTTTTGAAGTTTTTATTTTATGATTTTTTTTCTTTTTGTTTTACTTGCCGGAAGTAAGGGTCGGTAAACAATGAAGTAAAAGTAACAGGAAGTCAAGGTCGGCGCCCAAGTGAGTAAAAAAAGTGCTGGAAGTAATGGGTCAGTGCCCAGTGCTTTCAAAGACGTGAAGTAAGAGATGAGTTTAGTTAACAGTTTTAGTAACGTAGACAGTAAAGTAACGAGTTTAGCAATGTAAATATCAAAGTAAAGAGTTAGTAAGTCAGGAGTTAGTAAAGTTAGGGAAAGCAGTAAAGCCGGATAGATCGACTGTGGATTTATAGGGTGGCCACACCACTTAAGGAACATAAGTAAATGAAAGAAAACAACGGAGTAACTGACCAATGGATTAATAGGGAGACCACACCACTAAAGAACATAAGTAAATACAGAAAAGAAAAAAATGGTTGAATAACCGACCAGTATAGCTTTTAAACTAAATGAGGAAAAAACAAAAAGTTATGAGCGCAGAAGAAAAATATATAAGACTGGAACTAATAAATAAGACAAAGGAACAAAAGTTGTGAAAAGCAGAACTAAAACCAAATGACAAAGGAACAAAAAATTATGAGCATGGAACAAAAATAAATAAGAGTGGAACTAATAAATTTGACAAAGGAGCAAAAGTTGTGAATGTGGAACTAAAACTAAATGATAAAGGAACAAAAAATTATGAGTGCGGAACAAAAATATATGAGAATGGAACTAATGAATATAACAAATGAACAAAAGTTGTGAAATGTGGAACTAAAACTAAATGACAAAGAAACAAAAAATTATAAGCCTGAAACAAAAAAAATATATGAGAGTGGAACTAATAAATATGACATAGGAAAAAAAGTTGTGAAATGAGGAATTAATCTAAATGAGAAAGGAACAAAAAATTATGAGCGTGGAACAAAAATATACAATACTGAAACCAATCAATATGACAAAGGAACAAAAATTGTGAAAATTGGAACTAAGACAAAATAAGAAAGGAAAAACAAATTATTAGAATGGAACAAAAATAAATGAGAGTGGAACTAATAAACACGACAAAAGAACAAAAGTTGTGACAAGTAGAACTAAAACTAAATGAGAAAGGAAAAAAAAAATCATGAGCATAGAAGAAAAATATATAAGATTGGAACTAATAAATATGATAAAGGAACAAGAATAGTTTACGTATGTATCTCGATACGAGATAGTTTAAAAGAGAAGAGTTATGGCCGCACCCAAGCAATGGTTGCATACGTATCTCGATATGAGAATTAGGCCGTATGTAGTTATATGCTTGTATGTGTGTGACTGTGTGCAAGTGTTTTTAAAAGTTGGTCGATCTAGAATGTGAGTGTATGAATTTGTGTTTTTTTTAGTAAAGTCGGCGTTGATGGGAACTTTAACCTGTACGGTGTAGTCTTAGGCTTTAACCTTTGAAAGAGTCGTATGTTTTAAAAAGTATTTTGAGTAGAAGTTTGGCGTAGATCGACCATGCACTGAGTACTGTGCCTGAACGTCCTGTCACCAAGCTATCGTTTATCTTTACAGAAGAGGACCACTCGGGGTAAATGTTTCTGAAGTTTATATTCTATGATTTTTTGTCTTATGTTTTACGTACCAGAAGTAAGGGTCGGTGTCCAGTGACGTTAAAGTAACCGGAAGTAAGGATAGACTCACAAGTGAGTAAAAAAGTGCCGGAAGTAAGGGTTGGTGCCCAGTGCTTCGAAAGACGTGAAATAAGGGATGAGTTTGGTTAAAAGTTTTAGTAACGTAGATAATAAAGTAATAACTTTAGTAACGTAAATAGAAAAGTAACGAGTTAGTAAAGTTAGGGAAAGTAGTAAAGGTGAATTGACCGACCAGTGGATTTATAGGGAGACCACACGACTAAAAGAACATAAATAAAAAAATACGGCGGAGTAATCGACCAGTAGATTTATAGGGAGACCACACCATTAAAAGAACATAAGTAAATAAAGAAAAGAAAAAAAAACGGCGGAGTAACCGACTAGTGTAACTTAAACTAAATGAGAGAGAAACAAAAAGTTCTGAGCGCGGAAGAAAAATATATGAGACTGGAACTAATAAATATGACAAAGGAGCAAAAGTTGTGAATTGTGGAACTTAAACTAAATGACAAAGGAATAAAAAATTGCGAGCGTGGAACAAAAATATGAGTGTGGAACTAATAATTATGATAAAGGAGCAAAAGTTGTGAAATGTGAAACTAAAACTAAATGACAATGAAACAAAACATTATGAGCCTGGAACAAAAAATATATGAGAGTGGAACTAATAAATATGACATAGGAAAAAAGTTGTGAAATGAGGAATTAAACAAAATGAGAAAGGAACAAAAAATTATGAGCGTAGAATAAAAATATGCGATACTAGAACTAATAAATATGAAAAAGGAGCAATAGTTGTGAAAATTGGAACTATAACTAATTAAGAAAGGAATAACAAATTATGAGCATGGAACAAAAATATACGAGAGTGGAACTAATAAAGATGATAAATGAATCAAAGTTGTGAAAAGTGAAACTAAAACTAAATGAGAAAGTGTCACGCCCCGACGTAGCATAAATAAGGAAAGCGTTTAATTTCCTTTATGGACCCGTAGGTCGCGACAGTTTGAAGGATCGATTCCGTCCCAAACGTCGAACAACAAATCATAATAATCAGAGAAGAGCAATCAAAGCTTACAAATATATTCTAACTTAAACAATATTACAGCACGGGTTATCTAAGGCACAGACCGCCTTGAAAACAAAACAATAGCTTAATGTCTGTTACAGTCATCCTTATAAAACAAACAGTTTAAAACTTAAAAACATGTAATAAATAAACAGTTTCTTCATTCCAAAAGCAGCCATTCTCAATTAGCATAGTCGTAAGGTCCTTCCTGATCATAACCTGAAAAGCCTGAACACGAATGTCCAGGACGCATCAACATCGTCAGCTTCAAGAAGCTGGTGAGTATTAAAAACATGACTTGAATGTAAATCATACCCATTTACCATTTTTCAATTCCCATTTAAATTCACAAGTTTATATTTAAGATAAGAGCTCGTTTAGAAAACAACCGCAGCATTATTTAACAGATAAATTCACTCATATGTGACCGTGTATGAGAACGATGCACCATCTCATCTGACCGACTCTTTTCTTTCGACAAAACCCAACAACCCACTATCTTACTCCTGGTATCTTTGAAACACTAAGATAGCCACACTTTAGCAACGGGGCGCCAGGGAGTGTCCAGTTTGCCTCACACTTTGGTCCGGGGTACCAGGGAGTGTCCAATGCCTCACACTTTGAATACCCTAACCGCCATGCAAATACAGGGGCAAACGCTCACACAGTATCCAGACTCGAGTTATCAGGGAGTGTCCGTAGGCCACACTTTAGCACTACCATGGGTGCCAGGGAATGTCCGAGTTCGGCGTCACACACTTTAACGCTTCCATGGGCGTCAGGGAGTGTCCATTTTTGCCACCGTCGCATTTCAAAGATACCCTCTCCACAATCTCAACCACAACCACAACCACAACCACAACCACAACTACAACCACAACCACAACTCAAACTCATACTCTTTCCACACTACCATTACTCTTTTCCACACAGACTGACACCCACATGCATGTACCATTGACCCCACATGAATGATATGCACCTGAGCCTAAGCAAAAATACTGAATTAAAGGAACAACACGCGTACGGGGATTGATAAGTCATACCACAATGTTTTAATCGTTCAAACGTAACCAAATAGAGTTCTGATTAACTAAATTTCCCAAACAGAGCCTTAACAGTACTTAAATGTTGAACCAAACAGTCTGTTAGCATAAAACAAACAAAACCAGAATCTGCCAGATATCGCGCGCGCGGGCCGCTCGCGCGAAAGGTCGCTCGCGCTGGCCGCTCGCGCGATATGCCCACTTTTCATTTTATAATTAAACTTTTCTGTCTGTCTGAGAAAACCAAGGTCGCGCGCGCGGATCGCTCGCGCGAAGGGTTTCTCGCGCGACCCTCGCTCGCGCGACCTGCCTAAATTTCATTTTTATATATAGACTCTTCTGTCTGCCTGGGGAAACAAGGATCGCGCGCGCGAGCCGCTCGCGCGAAAGATCGCTCGCGCAGGCCGCTCGCGCGATTCTCGCGCGCGCGATCGTGGCGCGAGTTAATGCTGAGGCTTCATCTTCTTCGTCAGATTGCTCTGTTTCAGCAAAACAGGGTCTAAATTGACCCATTTTAGATTCAACACTTCATAGGTCATGTAATATATGATTCTCTTTAGTTTTTCACAAGGATTAAGAATCCACTATCAATTTAACATGAATCAATCTATAACTCTCCAATTTCATGAAAAACTAAAACATGTCAAAACTTATTTTCTTATATACTTTCTCATGTGAACGAATTGTGTTCTAAAACTTCAGACATATCATCAATGAGGTATAATCTTTCATAATCAACTCTAAAAACAAGCTTTGGTTAAGGTTTGAAAAATCATGATTTTGAAGCTCAAGCTTCCATGGGCGTCATTAGCAATAGTAGTTACAAATGCCCACATATAAACAATAAATAGACATGACTTTTACATTAAGAGTGAGTTTGAAATACTCACTGAGATTAGAGAGGGAAGTAATTGTTGAGAAAGAATGGAAAATACAAGAATCCAATACTCAAGTTTGGCTATGGAGTTGTGAAGTTTCTCTTTCCAGAAAATTAAACTCTCAAGCTTTCTCTCTTAACTCTCTGATATTCTAGTGCAGAATGTGTGTCTGTGGTGTATACATTTATATATATAGAAGGATGAGAGAGGTGAACTTGGGCTCCAAGTATTTTAAGCTCACTTAATAATCTCAAATTTGGTTTAACAATTCCTTGACTACACCTTAATCCTCAGTATATGTGCATACATATATACACTGATGAACAAAATCTCATGGTCCTACAGATCACCCAAGAGCCATGTAGGTGCATAGGGGTCAACTTGAGATGTTTGGCAAAATCAACTTGTGGACACAAACTAAAGCACATCATGCAAGCATAACCAAACAAAGCTTATACAATCATTACAAGTAGTAATTTGATATGAAGCAATGGTCATTCTTGACTGACGGGGATTTAAAGTTGTAGAAGTTAACGTGGCACGGACAGTTTTGGAAGTAAACTGGTATTTTCGGGGTGCGGTGGTCACCTCAAAAATACAGAAAATTCATTTTAACGTAGGAAGTGATTTTCTAGTTTCATAAAAATACTGATTGAGTCAAAAGGAAATATTTCCACCGTTTTGGAATACAGTTTTGAAATCTAACACCGGTGTTGCTAATTTTTATAAAATTGCAGTTTAACCCCCAACATAAATTTTAATATGAAATAACACAAGGGATAATAATTAGAACATGAGAAATGTAATTAAATGAAGCTGTCAATACCAAATGAAATTTAATATGATAATGCAATTACAAATTAAATATGAAAATGCAGGTTATTATACCCTTCCTCCCTTAAACAGGATTTCGCCCCCGAAATCAAGACTGACTAGTCATGAAACAACTCCGGGTAATTCTTCCTCATATCAGCTTCAACTTCCCACGATGCTTCATTCTCGTTATGGTGATTCCACTGAACCTTCACCAACGGAATATCCTTATTCCTCAACTTCTTGATACTCTGATCCAAAATCTTCACAGGTCTCTCCTTGTAAGAAATGTTATGACTCGTCTCAATATCGTCATAACTAACCACGTGCGAGGGGTCTCGTATGTACTTCCTCAACATACTCACGTGAAACACGTTGTGAACCCCAGACATCTTTGGTGGTAGTGCCAGCCGATAAGCTACTTTCCCGACACGTTCCAAAATCTCGAACGGTCCGATAAAACGCGGAGCTAACTTCCCTTTCTTGAGAATAAAACGTACCACTCCTCGGGTTGGTGAAACCTTGAGAAGCACGTGATCTCCAATACTAAACTCCAAATCCTTCCGGCGTCGATCAGCATAACTCTTATACCGGCTCTGAGCGGTTCTCATCCTCTCCTTGACCAAAGAAATCTTCTCGTTGGTTTCTCTAACCAAATTGGGTCCTAACAATTCTGTATCCCCAATATCTGCCCAACACAATGGAGAACGACATGGTCGTCCGTACAATGCTTCGAACGGAGCCATACCGATACTCGTGTGATAGCTGTTGTTATAAGCAAATTCAACCAACGGCAAGTGTGTCTCCCAAGATTCTTCAAAATCAATAACACAAGCCCTAAGCATATCCTCCATGATCTGGTTAACACGCTCAGTTTGTCCATCTGTCTGAGGGTGAAAAGCAGTGCTCATCTTGAGCGAGGTTCCCATAGCTTCTTGTAGACTTTCCCAAAATCCAGAAGTAAAACGTGCGTCACGGTCTGACACAATTGACACAGGTGCACCGTGAAGTCGCACCACTTGTTGTATGTATATCCGGCTCATCTTTTCCACCGGGTATGTCATACTATAAGCAATAAAATGAGCAGACTTCGTTAATCGATCCACGATTACCCAAATAGCGTCATGATTTTGCTGCGACCGGGGTAATCCTACTACAAAATCCATCGTTATGTGCTCCCACTTCCAACCAGGGATAGGTAGCGGTTGCAACAATCCTGACGGTCTTTGATGTTCGGCCTTGACTTGTTGACACGTCAAACACTTGGATACAAATTCGGCCACGTCCTTCTTCATACCTTCCCACCAGAAATTTCTCTTCAAATCTTTGTACATCTTCGTTCCTCCTGGGTGAACTGTATACCTTGATTTATGTGCTTCTTCCAGGATATCCTTCCTTAGCTCTTCATCACCTGGCACACATAATCTATTCCTGCACCGATATCCTCCATCGACTCCCACCTCCCATTCTGTCGGGTCTTTCTCTGACATCTTCTTGAACCATGTCTGAAACTTCTCATTTTCTTTCTGAGCTCCAATAATGCGGTCGATAAGAACAGGCTGTAGGATAAGACATCCGAACAATTGTCCTTCTCCTTCTTCAGCACTCTGTACATCGAACTCCGCCAACGTCTCTAAAGCCCGCCACTCTCTAACCATTAAGGAGGCGATCGTCTCCCGAGTCTGCCGACTCAGGGCATCAGCGACTACGTTGGCTTTACCCGGATGGTATTCCAATGTGAAGTCATAATCTTTGATCAACTCCATCCATCTGCGTTGCCTCATGTTCAACTCTTTCTGCGTGAACAAATACTTCAAACTCTTGTGATCGGAGAACAAATCAAACTTCTCACCGTAGAGATAGTATCTCCAAATCTTGAGTGCAAATACTACTGCCGCCAACTCCAAATCATGAATGGGATAGTTCAACTCATTCGGCTTCAGCTGTCTGGACCCATAGGCTATAACTCTGCCATCTTGCATAAGTACACACCCCAGTCCTTGATATGATGCGTCACTAAAGATAGTGAACTTCTCATCAGGCTTGGGTATTGCTAGTACCGGCGCGGTAGTGAGTCTCTCTTTCAACTCTAGAAAGGCGCGCTCATGCTTGTCTGTCCACTCGAACTTCAAATTCTTCTTCGTCAACCCAGTCAATGGTGCAGCTATTTTAGAAAATCCCTCAACGAATCTCCTATAATAGCCTGCGAGTCCAAGAAAACTCCGAACTTCTGTAGGGTTGCTCGGCCTAACCCAGTTCGACACAGCATCGGTCTTGGACGAATCCAGTGAAATTCCTTGAGATGACACCTTGTGTCCCAAAAATTTTACTTCTTGTAACCAGAACTCACACTTACTGAACTTGGCATACAAGTGGTGGTCCTTGAGTGTCTGCATCGCGATTCGTAGATGTTGCTCGTGTTCTTCTCCTGACTTAGAATAGATCAAAATATCATCAATAAAGACGATGACAAACTGATCTAAATAAGGCTTGAACACTCTATTCATCAGATCCATAAACACTGCCGGGGCATTCGTCATTCCAAACGGCATCACCAGAAACTCATAATGACCATATCGGGTTCTGAAAGCAGTCTTAGGTATGTCTTCCTTTCGTACCCTCAACTGATGATATCCCGACCTTAGGTCGATCTTGGAAAATGTCGTAGCTCCTTGTAGTTGATCAAACAAATCGTCAATCCGAGGCAAGGGATACTTGTTCTTGATAGTCACACGGTTCAATTCTCTGTAGTCGATACACAATCTGAGTGTCCCGTCCTTCTTCTTCACAAATAACACCGGTGCTCCCCAAGGCGATGTACTTGGACGTACAAAACCTAGGTTCTCGAGCTCTTGAACTTGTTCCTTCAATTCCAATAGTTCTGTGGGGGCCATTCTGTAGGGAACCTTGGTGATCGGTACGGTACTCGGTATAAGTTCAATACAGAACTCTATACTTCTCTCGGGCGGCAAACCAGAAATGTCTTGAAATACTTCTTCGAAGTCCTTGACTACAGGTATAGATGACGCTGTCACCTCTGTACTGACGACTTCGATGTTGGCTAAACATCTTTTGAGGAACATATCTCCCGAAGGGTTACATTGAAAATCAAAGGGTTGATTCTCATTGTCGGGGAATGTAATTCTCTTCCTCGCACAATCCAGCTTCACTTGATTCTGAGAGAGCCAATCCATTCCTAGGATTATGTCGAACTCCTTCATCGATAAGACAATCAACCTCGCAGGGATTTCACGGTCTCCTAACCGTAAGGGACAATCCTTGCACACATGTCCTAATCTGACCGCAGCTCCTAGTGGCGAAGTAGCCTTCAAAGATTTCTCTAAGCGATGAGGTAAAATACCCAGTCTCCGAATTGTATTAACAGATATAAACGAAAGAGCAGCACCCGTATCAAATAACACTTTAACATGGGAGTTGAACAGAGTTAATGTACCTTCTACTGCTTGCTGATCAGGTTGAGCATCTCCATAATTTCCTTCTTCGTACGTAGTTCCATCATATCCAGCGGCATCAGGGATAACAGCATTCAAGCGAGTTTGTCCCTGTTGACCATCAGTCACCTGCTTAGGAGCAGTACAGAACCTGCTGATGTGACCTGGTTCACCACAGTTGAAGCAGACTATCCCTTGCTGAGTAGCACGCCTTGGTGCCTTGCAATCACGAGCCAAATGTCCAGGGTTGCCACAGTTGAAGCACTTTCCACTACTTGTCACGCCCCGACGTAGCATAAATAAGGAAAGCGTTTAATTTCCTTTATAGACCCGTAGGTCGCGACAGTTTGAAGGATCGATTCCGTCCCAAACGTCAAACAACAATAAACAATAATAATCAGAGCAGAGCAATCAAGGCTTACAAAATTTTTTCTAACTTATTACATCTTAAGATACTGGGTCAACTAAGGCACAGACCGCCTTGAAAACAAAACAATAACTTAGTGTCTGTTACAGTCATCCTTATTACAAAAACGGTCCATAACTTAAAACAGGTAAACTTAAAGCATATAATTAAGTAAACAGTTTCTCATTTCGAAAGCAGCCATTCTCAATTAGCATAGTCGTATGATTCCTCCTGGTTATAACCTGAAAAGCCTGAACACGAATGTCCAGGACGCATCAACGTCGTCAGCTTCAAGAAGCTGGTGAGTATTAAAAACATGACTTTGAATGTAAATCATACCCATTTACCTTTTTCCATTATCAGTTTGTAAAATCAATAGTTAAACCGCAGAAAGAATTCATTTTATAACGCAACAAGGAATATATTCAAAGTCGTTCATTCATAAAAACAGTTACTCGTGTATGAGACAATGCACCACACTCATCTTGCCGACTCTTTTCTCTCGACAGCCACAACAACCCACTATCTTACTCCTGGTATCTTTGAAACACTAAGATAGCCACACTTTAGCAACGGGGCGCCAGGGAGTGTCCAGTTTGCCTCACACTTTGGTCCGGGGTACCAGGGAGTGTCCAATGCCTCACACTTTGAATACCCTAACCGCCATGCAAATACCGGGGCAACCCCTCACGCAGTATCCAGACTCGAGTTATCAGGGGGTGTCCGTAGGCCACACTTTAGCACTACCATGGGTGCCAGGGAATGTCCGAGTTCGGCGTCACACACTTTAACGCTTCCATGGGCGTCAGGGAGTGTCCATTTTTGCCACCGTCGCATTTCAAAGATACCCTCTCCACAATCTCAACCACAACCACAACCACAACCACGACCACAACTGCAACCACAACCACAACCTCAACCCCAACTCAAACTCATACTCTTTCCACACTACCATTACTCTTTTCCACACAGACTGACACCCCCATGCATGTACCACTGACCCCACATGAATGATATGCACCTGAGCCTAAGCAAAAATACTGAATTAAAGGAACAACACGCGTACGGGGATTGATAAGTCATAATACAATGTTTTAATCATTCAAACATAACCAAAAGAGTTCTGATTTACTAGATTTCCCAAACAGGACCTTAACAGTACTTAAAAGTTGAACCAAACAGTCCTTACACACAAGACAGACAAAAACCACAAACTGCCAGAACTCACGCGCGCAGGCCGCTCGCGCGAAAGGTCGCTCGCGCGGGCCACTCGCGCGATATGCCCATTTTTTTCTTTTATAATATAAACTTTTCTGTCTGCCTGAGAAAGCCAAGGTCGCGCGCGCGGATCGCTCGCGCGAAGGGGTTCTCGCGCGACCCTCGCTCGCGCGACCTGTCCAAATTTCAATTTATATATATAAACTTTACTGATTGCCTGGGGACGCATACCTCGCTCGCGCGGATCGACCCCTCGCGCGGGCCGCTCGCGCGACCCTCGCTCGCGCGATCGCGCGCGCGAGGTGATGCAGAGGCTTCATCTTCTTCGTCAGATTACTCTGTTTCAGCAATTCAGGGTCTAAATTGACCCATTTTCAATTCTGTTAGTATGTATGTCCTATTATATATGGATCTCTTCCTTTTTCAACAAGGATTAAGAATCTATGATTAATTTAACATGATTCTAACTATAACTCTCCAATTTTATGAAAAACTAAAACATGTCAAAACTTAATTTCTAATATACTTCCTCATGTGAGTGAAGTAGGTTCTAAAACTTCAAACATAGTCAAAACATACTATAAACTTTGATATTCAACTCTGAAAACGGATTTAGATTAAGGTTTGAAAATCTTGATTTCAAGCTATGAACTTTCATACGTAAAATCTCCATGGAGGTTTTACATACTAGGCTACACACACAGAAATTAAGCATGAAATTACATTCATAGTGAGTTGAAAATACTCACTGATTGATAAGAATGTGTGGGTGTTGAGAAAGATAAGCTCAAATAAGAAATACTCCAAGCTTTGGCTATGGAGTTTTGAAGCTTCCTCTCTCTATAATTTTCTGTATTTAACTCTCAAGCTTTCTCTTAACTCTCTGAACTTGGAGTGCAGACTGTGTAGTGTAAAAAATCTGTGAGTTGTGTGTGTATATATAGAGCTACAAGAACTTGGAGACCAAGCAAAATTAAGAACTCACTTAGCAAGCTTAATTGAGTTATCAAATCCTTAAACCCTCTAATATTAACAGCACATATACATACGTATGAGCATATATACTGATGCACAACTAAACTCTCCAAATTGTGAAAGGTCAATTAGAGTAGTAGGGGTCAATTGAGTGTGTTTGGGAATTTGGCTTATGGCATAAGATATACACATACACACAAAGCATTCCCAAACAATTGCTTTAACCAATGATGAGTATCCATAATTAGAAATAAAGCAATTGTCCAATCGGTCACTTCCAAAATCTGTGGAAGTTTAACACAGCGTGGACAGTTTTGAACATAAACTGGTATTTTCGGGGCGCGGTGGTCACCACAAAAACACAGAAAATTCATTTTAACTTAAGAATTGATTTTCTGGTTTCATAAAAATACTGATTGAGTCGATAGAAGTTATTTTCACCGTTTTGAAATACAGATTTGAAATCTAACACAGGTGTTGTTCAATTTTATAAAATTGCAGTTTAACCCCAAACAGGATTTCAATGTATAATAAAATAGGCCAATCACAACTTTTAATACATGAGAATTGAAATTAAAATAGAAGTAAACAATACAATTAAATTTAAATATGAAATGAAAATGCCGGTTATTACACCCTTCCTCCCTTAAACAGGATTTCGTCCCCGAAATCAAGACTAACTAGTCCTGAAACAATTCCGGGTACTTCTTCCTCATATCAGTTTCAACTTCCCACGAGGCTTCGTTCTCGTCATGGTGATTCCACTAAACCTTCACCAACGGGATATCTTTATTTCTCAACTTCTTGATACTCTGATCTAGAATTTTCACAGGTCTCTCCTTGTAAGAAATGTTATGACTCGTCTCAATATCGTCATAACTAACCACATGCGAGGGGTCGCGTATGTACTTCCTCAACATACTCACGTGAAACACGTTGTGAACCCCAGACATCTTCGGTGGTAGCGCCAGTCGATAAGCTACTTTCCCGACACGTTCCAAAATCTCAAATGGTCCAATGAAACGCGGAGCTAACTTCCCTCTCTTGAGACCAAAACGTACTACTCCTCGGGTTGGTGAAACCTTAAGAAGTACGTGATCCCCAACACTAAACTCCAAATCCTTCCGGCATCGGTCGACATAACTCTTATACCGGCTCTGAGCGATTTTCATCCTTTCTTTGACCAAGGAAATCTTCTCGTTGGTTTCTCTAACCAAATCTGGTCCCAACAATTCTGTATCCCCAACTTCTGCCCAACACAATGGAGAACGGCATGGTCGTCCGTACAATGCTTCGAACGAAGCCATCCCGATACTCGTATGATAGCTATTGTTATAGGCAAATTCAACCAATGGCAAGTGTGTCTCCCAAGATTCCTCAAAATCGATCACACAAGCCCTGAGCATATCCTCCATGATCTGGTTAACACGCTCAGTTTGTCCGTCTGTCTGAGGGTGAAAAGCAGTGCTCATCTTGAGCGAGGTTCCCATAGCTTCTTGCAGACTTTCCCAAAATCCAGAAGTAAAACGTGCGTCACGGTCTGACACTATTGACACAGGTGCACCGTGAAGTCGCACCACTTATTGTATGTACATCCGGCTCATCCTCTCTACCGGGTATGTCATACTATAAGCAATAAAATGAGCAGACTTCGTCAATCGATCCACGATTACCCAAATAGCGTCATGATTCTGCTGCGACCGGGGTAATCCCACTACAAAATCCATCGTAATGTGCTCCCACTTCCAACCAGGAATAGGTAGCGGTTGCAACAATCCTGACGGTCTTTGATGTTCGGCCTTGACTTGCTGACACGTCAAACACTTGGATACAAACTCGGCCACGTCTTTCTTCATACCTTCCCACCAGAAATTCCTCTTCAAATCTTTGTACATCTTTGTTCCTCCCGGGTGAACTGTATATCTTGACTTATGCGCTTCTTCTAGGATACCCTTCCTTAACTCTTCATTACCTGGCACACATAATCTATTCCTACACCGATATCCTCCATCAATTCCCACTTTCCATTCTGTCGGGTCTCTTTCTGACATCTTCACGAACCATGTCTGAAACTTCTCGTCTTCTTTCTGAGCTCCAATAATGCGGTCGATAAGAACAGGCTGTAGGATGAGACATCCGAACAATTGTCCTTCTCCTTTTTCAGCACTCTGTACATCGAACTCCGCCAAGGTCTCCAATGCTCGCCATTCTCTAATCATTAAGGAGGCGATCGTCTCACGAGTCTGTCGACTCAGGGCATCAGCAACCACATTGGCTTTACCCGGGTGGTATTCTAACGTGAAGTCGTAATCTTTGATCAGCTCCATCCATCTGTGGTGCCTCATGTTCAACTCTTTCTGTGTGAACAAGTACTTGAGGCTCTTGTGATCGGAGAATAAATCAAACTTCTCGCCGTAGAGATAGTGTCTCCAAATCTTGAGTGCAAATACTACTGCTGCCAACTCCAAATCGTGAATGGGATAGTTCAATTCATTCGGCTTCAGCTGTCTGGATCCATAGGCTATAACTCTGCCATCTTGCATAAGTACACATCCCAGTCCTTGATATGACGCGTCACTAAAGATAGTGAACTTTTCATCAGGCTTGGGTATTGCTAGCACCGGCGCGGTAGTGAGTCTCTCTTTCAACTCTAGAAAGGCGCGCTCATGCTTTTCTGACCACTCGAACTTCAAATTCTTCTTCGTCAACCCTGTTAAAGGTGCTGCTATCTTTGAGAATCCCTCAACGAATCTCCTGTAATAGCCTACAAGTCCAAGAAAACTCCGAACTTCTGTAGGGTTGCTCGGCCTAACCCAGTTTGACACAACATCGGTCTTGGACGAATCCACTGAAATTCCTTGAGATGACACCTTGTGTCCCAAAAATTTCACTTCTTGCAATCAGAACTCACACTTACTGAACTTGGCATACAAGTGGTGGTCTTTGAGCATCTGCATCGCAATCCGTAGATGTTGTTCGTGTTCTTCTCCTGACTTAGAATAGATCAAAATATCATCTATAAAGACGATGACAAACTGATCCAAGTAAGGCTTGAACACTCTGTTCATCAGATCCATGAACACTGCCAGGGCATTCGTCATTCCAAACGGCATCACCAGAAATTCATAATGACCATATCGGGTTCTGAAAGCAGTCTTAGGTATGTCTTCCTTTCGTACCCTCAACTGATGATATCCCGACCTTAGGTCGATCTTGGAAAATGTCGTAGCTCCTTGTAGTTGGTCAAACAAATCGTCAATCCGAGGCAAGGGATACTTGTTCTTGATAGTCACGCGGTTCAATTCTCTGTAGTCGATACACAACCTGAGCGTCCCGTCCTTCTTCTTCACAAATAACACTGGTGCTCCCCAAGGCGATGTACTTGGACGTACAAAACCTAGGTTCTCGAGCTCTTGAACTTGTTCCTTCAATTCCAATAGTTCTGTGGGGGCCATTCTGTAGGGAACCTTGGTGATTGGTACGGTACCCGGTATAAGCTCAATACAGAACTCTATACTTCTCTCGGGCGGCAAACCAGAAATGTCTTGAAATACTTCTTCGAAGTCCTTGACTACAGGTATAGATGACGCTGTCATCTCTGTACTGACGACTTCGATGTTGGCTAAACATCTCGTGAGGAACATATCTCCCGAAGGGTTACATTGAAAATCAAAGGGTTGATTCTCATTATCGGGGAATGTAATTCTCTTCCTCGCACAATCCAACTTCACTTGATTATGAGAGAGCCAATCCATTCCTAGGATTATGTCGAACTCCTTCATCGATAGGACAATCAACCTTGCAGGGATTTCTCGGTCTCCTAACCGTAAGGGACAATCCTTGCACACGTGTCCTAATCTGACTGCAGCTCCTAATGACGAAGTAGCCTTCAAAGCTTTCTCTAAGCGATGAGGTAAAATACCCAATCTCCGAATTGTATTAACAGATATGAACGAAAGAGCAGCACCCGTATCAAATAACACTTTAACATGGGAGTTAAACAGAGTTAATGTACCTTCTACTGCCTGCTGATCAGGTTGAGCTTCTCCATAATCTCCTTCTTCGTACACAGCTCCATCATATCCAGCGGCATCAGGGATAACAGCATTCAAGCGAGTCTGTCCCTGTTGACCATAAGTCACCTGCTTAGGAGCAGTGCAGAACCTGCTGATGTGACCTGGTTCACCACAGTTGAAGCAGACTATCCCTTGCTGAGTAGCACGCCTTGGTGCCTTGCAATCACGAGCCAGATGTCCAGGGTTACCACAGTTGAAGCACTTTCCACTACTACTTCCTTCTCCTACTCGAGGTTGAGTTGGATAGGTAATAGCCTGAGTCTTCTTGCTTCCGTCGAAATTCCTCTTCTGCCCTTGGGTTCGATTTATTGGTGGTCTATTCCCAAAATTACCCCTTTGAGGCGGTCGGAATTCAAATTGTTTTCGGCTTACTCGAGCATCCTCTTCCAGATCGGTAGCCAAACCAACAAGTCCTTCAAACGATTTATCTAGGTGGCCGAGAGTCAGGCGACGAATCTGCGGTGTCAGTCCTTGGTTATACTTACGGATCTTCTTCTCCTCAGTGTCAACCAGGTGTGGAGCAAACCGAGACAGTCTTTCAAACTGTGTGGTGTACTCTTGCACCGACTTGGTTCCTTACGTCAGATCCATGAATTCCTTCTCTCTTCTATGCCTCTCCGTAGCCGGGAAGTACTTCTCCAAAAATCTCCCCTTGAACGCAGTCCACGTCATTCCCATTGCAGCTCCATTCCCGTCAGTAGCTATGACTGAATCCCACCAATCTGCGGCAGCATCGGTCAGCTGAAACGTAGCTAATCTCCTCTTGTCCATCTCGTTGCATTGGACAGCCTCGAACATACGGTCCATCTGTCTCAACCATTGTTCGGCCTTCCAGGGTTCCGCGGTACCCGCAAATTGCTCGGGCCTTAAAGCACGGAATCTCTCCAGCAATTTGTCTCCAGTCTGACGGTCTCGTCGGTTTTCATTCTGATTACTAACCCTTTCGAGACGTCTAATGAAAGCTTCAAATATTCCTGTGGGATCGGTAGCCTCAGGTGCCCCCTCGATTAGATTTCTGTTCCTCCTTACTCCTCCAGCCATTCTATGCATGATAGTGATAGTAGAATGAGGAAAATGCATGTAACAGTGTTTATGAAGCAGTTTAAATGACAACAACATTCAAAAGAGTATATTTTATATATATCACTTCTTGTCAAGTTGATACAAAAAGCATGTATGGTCAGATCAATGCCTACCCTATCTGTATGGGTTAGGATGCATGCAAGAGTTAATGTTACAAAAATGGGGTCATTGCCCTACACTCTAATGCATGTAATTACAGTTTCACAAAGAGACAGAGCTAATAGTTAAAAGCAGTTAATATGTACAAGGCCATATCTAGAATGTCAATCGTCTCCATAAGTGGTCATCAGGAGATCTAGCGAATCGACAAGGCGAAATCGCTGAACAACGAACGGTCCAACCCCGTCATAGCTGTGAGAGATGGACGATGAAGCAGGTACAGGGGCATCTGCCTCACCTACCATCTCCTCAGGTAAGGCTAGCTCCAGTGCTAGCTCAGCCTCGAGCTCAGCGGCAAGATCATCTAGACCTATGCCGTCCTCTATAATCTCCCCACCTACTGGGACCACATGAATAGCCTCAGCATCATCCTCAGCAATGGGAACTACCGGCGGAGGCATCTCTAACTGAGCCAGATGGGCATGCACAATCTGGACCTCGAGAGGAAGATAGAAAGCATCGCTATCAACTAACCTCAAAACCTCAACCCAAACCAAACGCTGAGCCTCGGCAAAGTAACGAAGCTCTAGACGGATACGAGTCAGGTCAACTAGGCCTACCACGTGAACCTGGTGCCATACATCCGATATAACAGTCGCCGTGGCCAACTGCTCAACGGCCGCACGATATAAGTCAAGAAAGGCTGGGATCACTGCCCCAAGCATCACAAAGTGTCCTCCAAATCTGTCTGGTACATATAGCGGATGAGCTGGATCCATACCTGGTAAGAAGGTACTACCTAAGTCAGAACAAAGATAATTTTAGGCATTTGGGTTCTGAGTCTATCCTCCCTGTCGTATCATCGGGTGTGTAACACTTAATGGAATGTGGAATCGGGTCTATACTGGTAAACCCTAACCTGGCTAAACTATCTTGAGATAAATAATAACCTGGCTCTGATACCACTAAATCCTGTCACGCCCCGACGTAGCATAAATAAGGAAAGCGTTTAATTTCCTTTATGGACCCGTAGGTCGCGACAGTTTGAAGGATCGATTCCGTCCCAAACGTCAAACAACAATAAACAATAATAATCAGAGCAGAGCAATCAAGGCTTACAAAATTTTTTCTAACTTATTACATCTTAAGATACTGGGTCAACTAAGGCACAGACCGCCTTGAAAACAAAACAATAACTTAGTGTCTGTTACAGTCATCCTTATTACAAAAACGGTCCATAACTTAAAACAGGTAAACTTAAAGCATATAATTAAGTAAACAGTTTCTCATTTCGAAAGCAGCCATTCTCAATTAGCATAGTCGTATGATTCCTCCTGGTTATAACCTGAAAAGCCTGAACACGAATGTCCAGGACGCATCAACGTCGTCAGCTTCAAGAAGCTGGTGAGTATTAAAAACATGACTTTGAATGTAAATCATACCCATTTACCTTTTTCCATTATCAGTTTGTAAAATCAATAGTTAAACCGCAGAAAGAATTCATTTTATAACGCAACAAGGAATATATTCAAAGTCGTTCATTCATAAAAACAGTTACTCGTGTATGAGACAATGCACCACACTCATCTTGCCGACTCTTTTCTCTCGACAGCCACAACAACCCACTATCTTACTCCTGGTATCTTTGAAACACTAAGATAGCCACACTTTAGCAACGGGGCGCCAGGGAGTGTCCAGTTTGCCTCACACTTTGGTCCGGGGTACCAGGGAGTGTCCAATGCCTCACACTTTGAATACCCTAACCGCCATGCAAATACCGGGGCAACCCCTCACGCAGTATCCAGACTCGAGTTATCAGGCAGTGTCCGAAGGCCACACTTTAGCACTACCATGGGTGCCAGGGAATGTCTGAGTTCGGCGTCACACACTTTAACGCTTCCATGGGCGTCAGGGATGTCCATTTTTGCCACCGTCGCATTTCAAAGATACCCTCTCCACAATCTCAACCACAACCACAACCACAACCACGACCACAACTGCAACCACAACCACAACCTCAACCCCAACTCAAACTCATACTCTTTCCACACTACCATTACTCTTTTCCACACAGACTGACACCCCCATGCATGTACCACTGACCCCACATGAATGATATGCACCTGAGCCTAAGCAAAAATACTGAATTAAAGGAACAACACGCGTACGGGGATTGATAAGTCATAATACAATGTTTTAATCATTCAAACATAACCAAAAGAGTTCTGATTTACTAGATTTCCCAAACAGGACCTTAACAGTACTTAAAAGTTGAACCAAACAGTCCTTACACACAAGACAGACAAAAACCACAAACTGCCAGAACTCGCGCGCGCGGGCCGCTCGCGCGAAAGGTCGCTCGCGCGGGCCGCTCGCGCGATATGCCCATTTTTTTCTTTTATAATATAAACTTTTCTGTCTGCCTGAGAAAGCCAAGGTCGCGCGCGCGGATCGCTCGCGCGAAGGGGTTCTCGCGTGACCCTCGCTCGCGCGACCTGTCCAAATTTCAATTTATATATATAAACTTTACTGATTGCCTGGGGACGCATACCTCGCTCGCGCGGATCGCTCGCGCGAGGGGTCGCTCGCGCAGGCCACTCGCGCGACCCTCGCTCGCGCGCGCGAGGTGATGCAGAGGCTTCATCTTCTTCGTCAGATTACTCTGTTTCAGCAATTCAGGGTCTAAACTGACCTATTTTCAATTCTGTTAGTATGTATGTCCTATTATATATGGATCTCTTCCTTTTTCAACAAGGATTAAGAATCTATGATTAATTTAACATGATTCTAACTATAACTCTCAAATTTTATGAAAAACTAAAACATGTCAAAACTTAATTTCTAATATACTTCCTCATGTGAGTGAAGTAGGTTCTAAAACTTCAAACATAGTCAAAACATACTATAAACTTTGATATTCAACTTTGAAAACGGATTTAGATTAAGGTTTGAAAATCTTGATTTCAAGCTATGAACTTTCATACGTAAAATCTCCATGGAGGTTTTACATACTAGGCTACACACACAGAAATTAAGCATGAAATTACATTCATAGTGAGTTGAAAATACTCACTGATTGATAAGAATGTGTGGGTGTTGAGAAAGATAAGCTCAAATAAGAAATACTCCAAGCTTTGGCTATGGAGTTTTGAAGCTTCCTCTCTCTATAATTTTCTGTATTTAACTCTCAAGCTTTCTCTTAACTCTCTGAACTTGGAGTGCAGAATGTGTAGTGTAAAAAATCTATGAGTTGTGTGTGTATATATAGAGCTACAAGAACTTGGAGACCAAGCAAAATTAAGAACTCACTTAGCAAGCTTAATTGAGTTATCAAATCCTTAAACCCTCTAATATTAACAGCACATATACATACGTATGAGCATATATACTGATGCACAACTAAACTCTCCAGATTGTGAAAGGTCAATTAGAGTAGTAGGGGTCAATTGAGTGTGTTTGGGAATTTGGCTTATGGCATAAGATATACACATACACACAAAGCATTCCCAAACAATGCTTTAACCAATGATGAGTTTCCATAATTAGAAATAAAGCAATTGTCCAATCGGTCACTTCCAAAATCTGTGGAAGTTTAACACAGCGTGGACAGTTTTGAACATAAACTGGTATTTTCGGGGCGCGGTGGTCACCACAAAAACACAGAAAATTCATTTTAACTTAAGAATTGATTTTCTGGTTTCATAAAAATACTGATTGAGTCGATAGAAGTTATTTTCACCGTTTTGAAATACAGATTTGAAATCTAACACAGGTGTTGTTCAATTTTATAAAATTGCAGTTTAACCCCAAACAGGATTTCAATGTATAATAAAATAGGCCAATCACAACTTTTAATACATGAGAATTGAAATTAAAATAGAAGTAAACAATACAATTAAATTTAAATATGAAATGAAAATGCCGGTTATTACACTACTACTTCCTTCTCCTACTCGAGGTTGAGTCGGATAGGTAATAGCCTGAGTCTTCTTGCTTCCGTCGAAATTCCTCTTCTGCCCTTGGGTACGGTTCATTGGTGGTCTATTCCCAAAATTACCCCTTTGAGGCGGTCAGAATTCAAATTGTTTTCGGTTCACTCGAGCATCCTCTTCCAGATCGGTAGCCAAACCAACAAGTCCTTCAAACGATTTATCTAGGTGGCCGAGAGTCAGGCGACGAATCTGCGGTGTCAGTCCTTGGTTATACTTACGGATCTTCTTTTCCTCAGTATCAACCAGGTATGGAGCAAACTGAGACAGTCTTTCGAACTGTGTGGTGTACTCTTGCACCGACTTGGTTCCTTGTGTCAGATCCATGAATTCCTTCTCCCTTCTATGCCTCTCCGTAGCCGGGAAGTACTTCTCCAAAAATCTTTCCTTGAACGCAGCCCACATCATCCCCATTGCAGCTCCATTCCCGATAGTAGCTATGACCAAATCCCACCAATCTGCGGCAGCATCGGTCAGCTGAAACGTAGCCAATCTCCTCTTGTCCATCTCGTTGCATTGGACAGCCTCGAACATATGGTCCATCTGTCTTAACCATTGTTCGGCCTTCCAGGGTTCTGCTGTACCTGCGAATTGCTCGGGTCTTAGAGCACGGAATCTTTCCAGCAATTTGTCTCCAGTCTGGCGGTCTCGTCGGTTTTCATTCTGATTACTAACCCTTTCGAGACGTCTAATGAAAGCTTCAAATATTCCCGTGGGATCGGCAGCCTCTGGTGCTCCCTCGATTAGATTTCTGTTCCTCCTTAATCCTCCAGCCATTCTATGCATGATAGTGATAGTAGAATGAGAAACATGCATGCAACAGTGTGTACGAAGCAATTTAAATGACAACAACGTTCAAAAGAGTATATTTTATATATATCACTTCTTGTCAAGTTGATACAAAAAGCATGTATGGTCAGATCAATGCCTACCCTATCTGTATGGGTTAGGACGCATGTAAGAGTTAATGTTACAAAAATGGGGTCATTGCCCTACACTCTAATGCATGTAATTATAGTTGCAAAAAGAGATAGAGCTAATTAGTCAAAAGTAGTTAATATGTACAAGTCATAACTAGAACGTCAATCGTCTCCATAAGCAGCTATCAGGAGATCTAGCGAATCGACAGGGCAAAATCACTGAACAACGAACGGTCCAACCCCGTCATTGCTGTGAGAGGTGGACGATGAAGCAGGTACAGGGGCATCTGCCTCACCTACCATCTCCTCAGGTAGAGCTAGCTCAAGTGCTAGCTCAGCCTCGAGCTCGGCAGCAAGATCATCTGGACCTATGCCGTCCTCTATAATCTCCCCTCCTACAGGGACCACATGAACAATCTCAACATCGTCCTCAGCAATGGGAACCACTGGCGGAGGCATCTCTAACTGAGCCAGATGGGCATGCACAATCTGGATCTCGAGGGGGAGGTAGAAAGCATCGCTATCGACCAACCTCAAAATCTCGACCAGAACCAAACGCTGAGCCTCAGCAAAGTAACGAAGCTCTAGACGGATACGAGTCAGGTCAATTAGGCTTACCACGTGAACCTGGTGCCATACCTCAGATACTACAGTCGCTGTGGCCAACTGCTCAATGGCCGCATGATATAAGTCGAGAAAGGCTGGGATCACTGCCCCAGGTATCACAAAGTGTCCTCCAAATCTGTCTGGTACATATAGCGGATGAGCTGGATCCATACCTGATAAAAAGGTACTACTTAAGTCAGGACAAAGATAATCTTAGGCGTTTGGGTTCTGAGTCTATCCTCCCTGTCGTATCATCGGGTGTGTAACACTTAATGGAATGTGGAATCGGGTCTATACTGGTAAACCCTAACCTGGCTAAACTATCTTGAGATAAATAATAACCTGGCTCTGATACCACTAAATCCCTGTCACGCCCCGACGTAGCATAAACAAGGAAAGCGTTTAATTTCCTTTATGGACCCGTAGGTCGCGACAGTTTGAAGGATCGATTCCGTCCCAAACGTCGAACAACAAAACATAATAATCAGAGAAGAGCAATCAAAGGTTACAAATATATTCTAACTTAAACAATATTACAGCACGGGTTATCTAAGGCACAGACCGCCTTGAAAACAAAACAATAGCTTAATGTCTGTTACAGTCATCCTTATAAAACAAACAGTTTAAAACTTGAAAACATGTAATAAATAAACAGTTTCTTCATTCCAAAAGCAGCCATTCTCAATTAGCATAGTCGTAAGGTCCTTCCTGATCATAACCTGAAAAGCCTGAACACGAATGTCCAGGACACATCAACGTCGTCAGCTTCAAGAAGCTGGTGAGTATTAAAAACATGACTTGAATGTAAATCATACCCATTTACCATTTTTCAATTCCCATTTAAATTCACAAGTTTATATTTAAGATAAGAGCTCGTTTAGAAAACAACCGCAACATTATTTAAAAGATAAATTCACTCATATGTGACCGTGTATGAGAACGATGCACCATCTCATCTGACCGACTCTTTTCTCTCGACAAAACCCAACAACCCACTATCTTACTCCTGGTATCTTTGAAACACTAAGATAGCCACACTTTAGCAACGGGGCGCCAGGGAGTGTCCAGTTTGCCTCACACTTTGGTCCGGGGTACCAGGGAGTGTCCAATGCCTCACACTTTGAATACCCTAACCACCATGCAAATACCGGGGCAACCCCTCACGCAGTATCCAGACTCGAGTTATCAGGGAGTGTCCGTAGGCCACACTTTAGCACTACCATGGGTGCCAGGGAATGTCTGAGTTCGGCGTCACACATTTTAACGCTTCCATGGGCGTCAGGGAGTGTCCATTTTTGCCACCGTCGCATTTCAAAGATACCCTCTCCACAATCTCAACCACAACCACAACCACAACCACAACCACAACTACAACCACAACCACAACCACAACCACAACTCAAACTCATACTCTTTCCACACTACCATTACTCTTTTCCACACAGACTGACACCCAAATGCATGTACCACTAACCCCACATGAATGATATGCACCTGAGCCTAAGCAAAAATACTGAATTAAAGGAACAACACGCGTACGGGGATTGATAAGTCATACCACAATGTTTTAATCGTTCAAACGTAACCAAATAGAGTTCTGATTAACTAAATTTCCCAAACAGAGCCTTAACAGTACTTAAATGTTGAACCAAACAGTCTGTTAGCATAAAACAAACAAAACCAGAATCTGCCAGATATCGCGCGCGCGGGCCGCTCGCGCGATATGCCCACTTTTCATTTTATAATTAAATTTTTCTGTCTGTCTGAGAAAACCAAGGTCGCGCGCGCGGATCGCTCGCGCGAAGGGTTTCTCGCGCGACCTGCCTAAATTTCATTTTTATATATAGACTCTTCTGTCTGCCTTGGGAAACAAGGATCGCGCGCGCGAGCCGCTCGCGCGAAAGATTGCTCGCGCGGGCCGCTCGCTCGATTCTCGCGCGCGCGATCGTGGCGCGAGTTAATGCTGAGGCTTCATCTTCTTCGTCAGATTGCTCTGTTTCAGCAAAACAGGGTCTAAATTGACCCATTTCAGATTCAACACTTCATAGGTCATGTAATATATGATTCTCTTTAGTTTTTCACAAGGATTAAGAATCCACTATCAATTTAACATGAATCAATCTATAACTCTCCAATTTCATGAAAAACTAAAACATGTCAAAACTTATTTTCTTATATACTTTCTCATGTGAATGAATTGTGTTCTAAAACTTCAGACATATCATCAATGAGGTATAATCTTTCATAATCAACTCTAAAAACAAGCTTTGGTTAAGGTTTGAAAAATCATGATTTTGAAGCTCAAGCTTCCATGGGCGTCATTAGCAATAGTAGTTACAAATGCACACATATAAACATTAAATAGACATGACTTTTACATTAAGAGTGAGTTTGAAATACTCACTGAGATTAGAGAGGGAAGTAATTGTTGAGAAAGAATGGAAAATACAAGAATCCAATACTCAAGTTTGGCTATGGAGTTGTGAAGTTTCTCTTTCCAGAAAATTAAACTCTCAAGCTTTCTCTCTTAACTCTCTGATATTCTAGTGCAGAATGTGTGTCTATGGTGTATACATTTATATATATAGAAGGATGGGAGAGGTGAACTTGGGCTCCAAGTATTTTAAGCTCACTTAATAATCTCAAATTTGGTTTAACAATTCTTTGATTACACCTTAATCCTCAGTATATGTGCATACATATATACACTGATGAACAAAATCTCATGGTCCTACAGATCACCCAAGAGCCATGTAGGTGCATAGGGGTCAACTTGAGATGTTTGGCAAAATCAACTTGTGGACACAAACTAAAGCACATCAAGCAAGCATAACCAAACAAAGCTTATACAATCATTACAAGTAGTAATTTGATATGAAGCAATGGTCATTCTTGACTGACGGGGATTTAAAGTTGTAGAAGTTAACGTGGCACGGACAGTTTTGGAAGTAAACTGGTATTTTCGGGGTGCGGTGGTCACCTCAAAAATACAGAAAATTCATTTTAACGTAGGAAGTGATTTTCTAGTTTCATAAAAATACTGATTGAGTCAAAAGGAAATATTTCCACCGTTTTGGAATACAGTTTTGAAATCTAACACCGGTGTTGCTAATTTTGATAAAATTGCAGTTTAACCCCCAACATAAATTTTAATATGAAATAACACAAGGGATAATAATTAGAACATGAGAAATGTAATTAAATGAAGCTGTCAATACCAAATGAAATTTAATATGACAATGCAATTACAAATTAAATATGAAAATGCAGGTTATTACAGAAAGGAACAAAAAATTATGATCATAGAACAAAAATATATGAGACTGCAACTAATAAATATGATAAAGGAACAAGAAGTAAGGGTCAACGCCCAAGTAAATAAAAAAATGCCGGAAGTAAGGGTCGGTGCCCAATGCTTCGAAAGATGTGAAGTAAGGGTTGAGTTTAGTTATAAGTTATAGCAACGTAGACCGCAAAGTAACGAGTTAGTTAGTCAGGATTAGCAAAGTCAGGGAAAATAGTGAAGGCGGATAGACCGACCAGTGTATTTACACGGAGGCCATACCAATAAAAAATAAATATGACTAATAAATATGATAAAGGAACAAAATTTGTGAAATGTGGAACTAAAATTAAATGACAAAGAAACAAAAAATTATGAGCCTGGAGCAAAAAATATATGAGAGTGGAACTAAAAAATATGACATATGAAAAAAAGGTTGTAAAATAAGGAATTAAACTAAATGAGAAAGGAACAAAAAATTATGAGTGTGGAACAAACATATATGAGACTGGAACTAATAAATATGACAAATGAATAAAAGTTGTGAAAAGTGGAACTAAAACTAAATGAAAAAAGAACAAAAACATTATGAGCATAAAACAAAAATATATGAGAGTGGAACTAATGAATAAGATAATGGACCAAAAGTTCTGAAATGTTAAACTAAAACTAAATGATAAAGAAACAAAAAATTATGAGCGTGGAACAAAAATGTATGATACTAGAACTAATAAATATGACAAAGGAACAAAAGTAGTGAAAAGTGGAAAAAAAAAACTAAAAGAGAAAGAAACAAAATATTATTAGCATAGAAAAAAATACATGAGACTGGAACTAATAAATATGATAAAAGAACAAAAGTTGTGAAATGTGGAATTAAACTAAATGATAAAGTAACAAAAAATTATGAGCATGAAACAAAAATATTTGAGAGTGGAACAAATAAATATAACAAATGAGCAAAAGTTATGAAAAGTGAAACTAAAACTAAAAGACAAAGGAACAAAAAATTATGAGCAGGAAACAAAAATATACGAGAGTGAAAATAACAAATAAGAGAAGGAATAAAAGTTGTGAAATATGGAACTAAAACTAAATGAGAAAGAAACGAATAATTATGATTGTGGTGTCGCGCCCGCCCCGAATGTGGGAGGCGGTCCATCCAAGGATCGTGGCGGGTTACGTCGAGAAGCGAGATGAAGTGGGTGAAGAAGTATGAAAGTACGTGAAAGTAGGAGTAGGGCAAAGTAAAAGTTTAGAGTCACCACCTAATATTATAAAGGGAGTTAGGATCTTTGCAAAGACAATGACACAATCGTCTTTTGAATTTTATATTTTATAATTTTTTTTGTCTTTTTGTTTTATGTATCGGAAGTAAGGGTCGGTGCCTAGGGCGTAAAAGTAACCGAAAGTAAGGGTCAGTGCCCATGTGAGTAAAAAAGTGCCGAACGTAAGGGTCGGTGCCCAGTGCTTTGAAAGATGTGAAGTAAGGGATGAGTTAAGTTAATAATGTTTGGTAATGTAGACAGTAAAGTAACGAGTTTGATAATTTAAATAGTAAAGTAACGAGTTAGTAAATCAGGAGTTAGTAAAGTTAGGGAATGCAGTAAAAGCGGATAGACCGACCAGTGAATTTATACAGAGGCAACACCAATAAAAGAACATAAGTAAATTAAAGAAAATGGCAGAGCAACCGACCAGTGGATTTATAGGGAGACCACACCACTAAACGAACATAAGTAAATAAAGAGAAGAAAAAAACGGCGGAGTAATCAACCAGTGCAACTAAAACTAAATGAGAAAGAAACAAAAAAATTATGAGCGTGAAACAAAAATTTATGAGACATGAACTAATGAATATGACAAAAGAACAAAAGTTGTGAAAAGTGGAACTATACCAAATGAGAAAGGAACAGAAAATTACGAGCGTGGAACAAAAAAATATGAGAGTGGAACTAATAAATATGACAAAGGAACAAAAGTTGTGAAATGTGGAACTAAAACTAAATGAGAAAGGAACAAAAAAATATGAGAGTGGAACTAATAAATATGACAAAGTAACAAAAGTTGTAAAATGTGGAACTAAAACTAAATAAGAAAGGAATAAAAAATTATGAGCATATGACAAAAATATATGAAACTGAAACTAATAAATATGACAAAGGAACAAAAGTTGTGAAATGTGGAATTAAAACTAAATGAGAAAGTAACAAAAAATTATGAGTATGAAACAAAAATAGATGAGACTGGAACAGAAAAATATGATAAAGGAACAAAAGTTATGAAAAGTGGAACTAAAACTAAAAGACAAAGGAACAAAAAATTATGAGCATGGAGCAAAAATATGTGAGACTGAAACGAATAAATATGACAAAGGAATAAAAGTTGTGAAATGCGGAGCTAAAATTAAATGAGAAAGAAACAAAAAATTATGAGCGTGGTGTCGCACCTAAACCGAATGTGGGAGGCTGTCCATTCGAGGATCGCGACGGGTTACGTCGAGAAGCGAGAAGAAGTGGGTGAAGAAGTATGAAAGTACGTGAAAGTAGGAGTAGGGCTAAGTAAAAGTTCAGGGTCACCACCTAACATTATTAGGGAGTTAGGATCCCTGCAAAAACAATTGACACAATCGTCTTTTGAAGTTTATATTTTATGTTTTTTTTGTCTTTTTGTTTTATGTGTCGGAAGTAAGTGTCGGTGCCCAGTGACGTAAAAGTAACCAGAAGTAAGGGTTGGCGCCCAAGTGAGTAAAAAAGTGCCGGAAGTAAGGGTCGGTGTCCAGTGCTTCGAAAGACGTGAAGTAAAGTATGCGTTTAGTTAAACATTTTAGTAATGTAGAGAGTGAAGTAACGAGTTTAGTAACGTAAATAGTAAAGTAACGAGCTAGTAAATCAGGAGTTAGTAAACTTAGGAAAGGCAGTATAGGTGGATAGACTGACCCGTGGATTTATACGGAGGTCACATGACTAAAAGAACATAAGTTAATAAAATAAAACGGTGGAGTAACTGACCAGTGGATTTATAGGGAGACCACACTACTAAATGAACATAAGTAAATATAGAAAAAAAATGACGGAGTAATCGACCAGTGTAACTAAAACTAAATGAGAAAGAAACAAAAAATTATGAGCATGAAACAAAAATATATGAGACTTGAACTAACAAATATGACAAAGGAACAAGAGTTGTGAAAAGTGGACTAAAACCAAATGAGAAAGGGACATAAAATTCTAGGCATGGAACAAAAATATATGATAGTGGAATTAATAAATATGACAAAGGAACAAGGGTTGTGAAATGTGGAGCTAAAACTAAATGAGAAAGGAACAAAAATAGATGATAGTAAATTAATGACTCTTTGATTTTCGAGGATGCCTAACACCTTCCATCAACATAACTGAGTTTCCGACCTATTTTTTAGATCTCTGATTTTCGAATGGCTTATTCAGAGTCTTTAATTTTAAAGGGCCCCACTTTTCAAATCAAAAGTAAAAAATATAATAATAATGAAGTTGAAGATGACTTTGTCATTTTCGTAGGGTTCCTAATTATACCAAAATATTAGGTGGCACTAATTTGAACATTATGAATGGGCCCTATATACTATCCCAGTATTAATTGTCGTGAATAAATACCTATTTTGGAATTTTTATTAGTATAATTTTTACCTGCGTGTGTGTATCATCGCGTGAGCTCCACACGATTATTTTTGTGTTGAGCTTGGAGCCCAATTAATCTGTATATGTGCAGTGTGTGCGTGTGAATTGTGGGTGTGAGTATGCTTCAAGCCACTTGGTGACCAAGAAAATTTCAGTTATATATACGCACCAACCTCTCTATCCCACATAACTCTCAAAAACTCTCTATCCCTCATAACTCTCAACAACTCTATATATTTTCTCTCTCTCTCTCTCTCTCTCTCTCTCTCTCTCTCTCTCGGCTAGATACACACACACATACACATATTATTACATTTATACATATGGATATATAGTCGATACATATACATATTCAAGTTGTAGAATTCAAGCTTAGGATTTTGGATTTTGGGTAAGCTTCTGTAATTTCATGATGTTAATTTCAGTTTATATAAACTGTTAGTCTATATATATAGATTTCATATATATATATATATCGTTAAGGGTCCGAAAATAGCGAACAGAAAAACAGTAATGAAAATGTGATTTCTTTATATAAAATAAAAGGTCTCGATCCTACAAGGCTCTATCTCAAATTTCAAATTTCATATATAATTCGCAACGATCGTGACGAACGGTCAAATTAAAGTTTTGTCACTATTCGGTTTTTTGATAAAATCAAGAGCTATGATTTGATTTCAATAAAAACTAATTCCATATTTGAAATCTACGTGGGAAAAGGAAGAGATTCATATATAGAAAGTCCTATTTTGGTTAAATTTTCAAAATGGGTAAAACTAGTCTTTGATTTCAAAACAGGGGAAGAAAAAAAGGAAGAAGACGAATCTATGACATCTCACACGTGCGACCTGCGCGAGCGAGGGGTCGCGCGAGCGGCCCGCGCGTGTGACCAGGCTATTTTTTGAAAACTGTTTTAAATAACTACGTGGCCCTACTGAGCCTAACTCACCCGAGCAGCCCGCACGAGCGACCTGAGGCAATTTAATGAAAACTTCTGTTTTATTATATTTAATTCAGTTATGAGCTAAGGGGCCTTGTACCCTATGATTAAAGATTTTTGCTTTACTTTAATAGTAGTTGTACTTGTACTTAGAGGTGTTATACCTCACTAATGCACTTATGATACTGTTGGCGATAGTTGTAACAAATTGAGCGATTCCGGATTCTTTTTCCAAAATATTCTATCTTCGGTGAACGATAGTTCCGTATAACCCTCAATAAAGTTGTTTATCATGTTTAACGATGCACTTACATGTTTATATAGATTGATATGTTTTATGTGTTTACTTAGATGATTTCATCATGTCTATTGTGTTGTTTTAAATCGATAGCATGTTTTGATATGTGATTTATGAAATGTTGAATATGTTTTGACGCTTAGAGCTCGCATATGTCACATAGCATTTCATAATCATGAGCATGAACATGAAAATCACGAAAATGATTTTGGGATGAAAGACCTTAGAGGCTTTCAATTTTTGAAAAGGGAAGACTATAGAGGCTTCCAGGTTTTGAAAAGGGAAGATCTTAGAGGCTTTCATGCATAAAACCCTCTAGGAGGGATTTTGATTTGAAAAGATAGAAATCTCGGATTTGTGGGTAGGCGTGTGAGATGTACCACTAGGAACTCGAATTGCGGGATGTGTTGCAAGAAAACCCCGTAACGTTGAAGGCTAGACCTCTGTGTAATTCGTAAGGCCCAAAGTCCCGCACGTTTGAGGCTAGGCCTACGTGGACGGGAAGTCCATGGCCCGGGTAATGATATTGACGATCGAGGGTAAGTGTTTGAAAAGACATGAAAATGATTTTCATATATGACATTGGCATTTATTACACTCACGCATGTTATATAACAGATGTTATTGCACGGTTATTTGACTATACGAGCCTTTTGGCTTATGGACTATTAAACCTTTCTTTCAGGGGATATAGATAAGGGCAAGGCCCCGAGATTTGACAATGCTTCCGCTATAGTTTGAAGACCCCGTGTGAGAGGATTATCATTAATTAATGTAATAAAATTTGGTTTCAAAGAACATGTTATATTTCAATTGGACAAATGTTAGTCCATCCGCTTTCAAATAAAAAAAATAGCTTAACTCTGATTTTTCTGCTGCTTATATTGAAAATGTTTTGTTTTAAGAAAGGTTATTTTCTAAATGAAAACCAGATTTCTGTTTTATGAATGTTCTCCAAACGATGAACATATATTTTAGGTAACCCTCGGAGTCTAGGACTCGGGGAGTTACCGATTGGTGTCAAAGCCTACTGTTATTGGTTATTGTTGTACGTTTGCCGGATGACACCCCATCGCCGGACCCGTGGCGGGGTGGGGTGTCACACCCTATAAGTTGTGAAATCTGGAACTAAAACTTAGTGACCTTAAAATAAATGTTATGATCAAGGAACAAATTTTTATGATCTAGGAACAAAACTAAGTGATCATGGAATAAATCGTTATGATTAAGAACAAAACTTGTGCAATCTAGAACTAAATCTTAGTGATCTTGGAACAAATATTTATGGTGAAGTAACATAGATTTATGATAAAGGAACAAAAGTTGTAAAACCTAGAACTAAAACTTAGAGATTAAAGGAACTCAACATTATTGTTATGGAATAAATATTTATGAAAAGAGGATAAAACTAAGTGATCCCAGATCAAATATTTATGATCCAAGAACAAAACTTGTAAAATCTAAAACTAAAACATAGTGATCCTGAAACAAATATTTATGATGAACAAATATTTATGATGAATGAACAAAAGTTGTGAAATCTAGAACTAAAACTTAGTGATCAAAGGAACTAAACTTTCTGGTCATTAGAACAAATATTTATGATATTTTTTTCCCATGTCTTATGGTATAATTTTTTTTTTTTTAAATTTATGTAATTTTCAATTGAAAGAAAAAAAAAAGTGTGCTTGATAACCCAATTTAAGTGGTGAAAATGAAAAATAGTTAGCACTTCTTGTTCTTCTTCTTTTTTTTGGTCTTATTTGAAAAAGCAGCAAAAAAATCACTGAAAAACTCCAAGTAAAAAAATTCTACTGAAAATAATCACCGATATACAGTCTATTTTAGTACTTGAAAGTTTGTTTTTAGTATTGTAAATTCAATCGCTTAAAATTTTCAGCACTTCAAATTTTGTACTAATCAATTTTCAGTTTTATTAAACAGACGTGAAGAGATAGGTCTTTATGATTTCCCTAAGGTCATTTCAGCCTTCTAAAAAGTAAGGAAGGGTAATTTTTGTATATTTTAATATAGATTTGTTATGCCCACTCCATGAATGAAGCAATGAACTTTATGAAATGCATTGATTGTATGGAATTGCATGGTGTATTAGTAGTACTAAGTAGTTCATTAGTTCAATTGTGGAGTGAGAATTCCCTTTTATAAACCAAACATTATTCAATAAATAGAAGGGAAATTTATTACGACTAATATAAAAGCTCGGGGATGATAGTGTTGTTCTTTAAACCTGAGTTGGTAAGTGTTATCGGTTCAAACCTCAAGAGTGGTAGGTAATATTAGCCCTATCTTTTATAGGTAGAGAGAGGACTAATTTCCTTAAAGTAATGCTATGTTTTCCAAATCTTAATCCCAAATTCTTATCCCAAATAATGTGGCAGTGGGCGGATTTGATTGGATGATGTTAAAGTAATCTTATCATTATTGAATGTGGCTCCACTGTCATATCACTGCCACATCATTTGGGAAGCATAACATTACTCATTTCCATATACTACCATAATTCCACTTACCCATCAAAGTATGAGTGTTTTAGGAAACCACTTACTCTTATTTGGCTAATGAGAAAAGTTTTAAAAGTAATGCTATGCTTCTCAAAATTTTTCTCAAAAAATGTTTCCCAACACATGTGGCAATGAGACCCTCTTCAATGATGGTGGGACTACTTCAATATCAACCAATGGCCCATCGCCACATGTGGTGAGAAACACTTATAGGAAAAAGAAATTAGAAAACATAGCATTACTCATACTTAAAAAAAATTGTATTATATATATATGTGGGACATAGAGATACATAAATGTTATTACAAAGAGGAGAGAGGGTGGGTGCTTGGTAACTGGCTGAAAAGGTTAGGAGAGCTTTGGTTGTGTGGCTTAAATTGAAGGATACATGTGGAGGGATGTGATGATGGAGCATTATCATCCAATGGCTAGAATTGTTTGGTTGTACATACAACCAAACCAGCAATACGTACCGAAGAGGGCGCCAAAGTTTAGTGGCAACACTCATTCCCTGAAAATATTATGTACAACGATAGAATATTATCACAAAATGGTATGTGTCAGTGGAAAAACATGAACAGTTGTGTCTCGATTTCATAAATACCATTTAGTAAAGAGCAAAGATTGGGACACACTCAAAGACACAACTTTTGGGACACAACCCAAAAGATGTGTCTGTATCTCTCCTGTGATGTCACTGAACTCCATAGTGACACATGAGAGACAATAGACAACTCCATAGTGACACATGAGAGATAGACACATCTATTGGGTTGTGTCCAAAAAATTGTGTCTTTGGGTGTGTCCCAAGTATTACCTGTAAAGTAAAAGTTGGGACTAAAAATGCATATACCTGTTTGTGTGGATGAATAAGAAGCAATTTATAGTCGCAAAAGCATGTTTTGATTAAATCAAGTTAAAAGATGTGTAGATTTTTTTTTCTATAATTTTCATGGTGCCCTTGTGATTGATAGATTGAGGCTTCTGCTTCTACTTAAAAGCAAAAGCTAAAATAAATCCAAATGGACTGCATACAACTTCTTCTTCTTCTTCTTCTTATTATTATTATTATTATTATTATTATTATTATTATTATTATTATTATTATTATTATTATTATTTTTATTATTATTATTATTATTATTATTATTTTTATTATTATTATTGTTGTTGTTGTTGTTGTTATTGTTGTTGTTGTTAGCGTTACTACTTTTTGTCTTAATTGAGTTTAATTTCATAATAGCTATTGTCACAACGTTTTTTCTTGTCTTACATTCATTCAATGTATACACGTTTTATGTTACATTATTTCATGGACACATCAACTCAAATTTAGAACCCTCTATTTGTTTCTTGATTAAAGGGAAATTTGTTTTGGATAGCAAGCATGAAAATTTCATTCATCACAACAATGGCAAGTTCTAAAAGGAACAAATACAAACAGAAGAAATAAAAGAATACATGATTAAGCACAACAATCTTCTGGTCTATATGCAATCTTCAAAACTATGATATCTTGGACTGTGGCGTAGCTCAACACTGAGCCATCTGAAAGAAAAATTTTCCAACAACTACAGCAAGGACCAGCACTCCAAATTCACCGTAACTGCAAAAGAGCTCCATCAAACATTAGATCTGATGAAAAAAATGCCAGATTAGGGAGTGGCAAGACCAGAACCAATCACGGGAAAAAGAAATGAAGAGATTTAGCTGCATCACCCAAACCAAAAAAACAAAAACAAACTCTCCCAAGGAGGGACAGAACCCTCCCAAAGAGGGACACAACTCTCCTAAAGAGCGACAAACCCCCACAAGAGTGGACAAATTATACTAAAAGAAGGGGAGACCCTATTTTCCTGAGAGCAGTTCTTGATTAAAGGAATTTAAGTCATCTATAGTAGCATTCAACAAAGACTTTGTGATATTAATTTGAAGCCTAATAAAGCCTAAGCAATTTCTACCGACATTCAATGCAATACAAATTCACCTAACCTGACCCGTTTTAGCCTTTATAGCTTGTTTGGAATCCTTTGAAGGAATGAGAGAACTCTCACAGAGTATTTGTATGGAAATTTTTCACAAAACTATTTTGCATTTGGCAATATGGGAATTAGAGAGTTTTAACTCTTTCCAAAAAAGAAAAAGAAAAACAAAATTGCATTTAAAGTAATAGTAAGTTAGTGCTAAATCTCTCATTAGGAAAAATTATTGATTAAAGGACACAATGGAAACTTCTTAGGCAAAAAGCCCCTCAACTCAAATCTTTTGTTAGAGTAGAACCACGCTAAATAAAAATTACGTCTAAGTCGTAAAATTTCATAATTGAAAGTTTACTAAAATTTCACAATTCTCTGACATTTCTTTTTAGTTTTATACGTGAGAACCTCACTTTTTTTTCCTTGTTGGACCTAATCCTTAAAAGTACTCTAAAATAGGCTATCCCCCCTAGAATAATCCCATTTTTTAGCTTTTAAAAAAAACTAATATTTAAAGAAGTTGTAAAAAGTTGATTGTCAAATGGACTCAACTTTGAAGACTCAGCTGGCCTCGTGCGGCTCACTGTCTCCAAGGCGATGAATGGGTTGTTGCTTCGTGAGGTTTCATCGGACGAGGTAAAGAAAGCTGGAAGGAGTTTTTGCTGAGCCAGGGAAACATTATCCTAGAAAGAGCGGACCAGATGTATCCATATAGAGTTTTTATTGGCTTGGGATACCACATCACAATATATAGCCGTTACATTTAAGTTTTTGTCCATGGAGAGAGGTCTACAAACCACCAATAAAATCCTACAACTTACTCCTTTCTCAAGGCTTTATATCTTATTTGTAATATAGCCTAGTCTAGGTAATTTAATTTCTTTGTAATATTTTCCTTGAATTTCATTTCTTGGTATATGTCTTTACCATTTCTAGTCCATTACTTACATGTTTTTAACGATTCAAGTCTTTACATGCAATTCTTAGAGTAGCGTTAGTATAGTTCAACCACTTGAAGGCATTCATTGAACGCTCTCTTAAACATCTCTCATCCATTTTCATTTTCTTTATAAATTGGTCATGTCTAAGTCCTCATGTCACGAGGCAATCGAACAACACAAATACCGGTGTGTGTATCAAGGGTCTATGATAATGTGTCCTCTCAACGGTGTTGTTTTCATATGTTTTAGAAACCAAACAGAAATCCATTGACCAAACTGAGCGTGAGAATTTTTTTTCAAATCGGTGTCTAATATTTGGTATTGTCGTGAAAGTTAAAAATGTTAGTGAGGAAAAAGGAAATGAAAGATAGAATTTTTTTTTCTTTGTTTGGTTTATTTAAAAAAAATGATGAGAAAAATAAGAAAGAAAAAAAGTAAGTGAGAAATTAATTAATATTTTGAAGTTTTATTACTCATTTCCCTTATTTTCTCTTATTTTACACTTATATTTTAGATGTCTTAATTTTTTATGTTCTTTAAGCATTATAAATTTTTTTTTGGAAATAGTACACGGACCTCTCTTGAGGTTTGACAAAATTATACAGACCTCCCTCGTATATTGCAAAATTTCATTGACCTTCCTTGAGGTTTTAGTTTATGTTACACACACCTCCCCTCCATTAGTGGTTCATTAACCCCTTGATGATGTAAGTAAATTTTAAATTAACTAATGCCAAAAATACCCTTTCTCCCCCCTACTTCCCCCCCCCCCCCCCCTCTCTCTCTCTCTCTCTCTCTCTCTCTCTCTGTGTCACGCCCCAGAGAAGTAAAAATAGAGAAAACAAGTTTCTTTTTGGTCCCGTAGGTTCGTGACTGGTGAATAACCGCATTGTCGTCTACTTAAACCAACAAATATAATGGTATGGGGATGCTATTCATAGAACATATCTTATTAACATAATTAGAAGCTACAACAGAAATATAAATGGTTTGAAAGCAACATATGCCCAAGTACCAATTATAAAAGTCTACTAAATCTATTACAACAACTGACTTAGAGTTTGAGGCCTACAACAAATATTAACAGAAGTACAATAGATATACAAACTAACTATTACAAAGTGGCACGTCTTCGTCTTCAAGCCTTCAGCTCCAAGTCCGGCGAAACATCAGACCTCCGTCCTCAAGTCCTACAAAGCTCTAGACATTGGAATGTTCAGGTCATAAACACCATCAACTTTGAATACAAAGCTCAGTGAGTACATCAAACAAACTCCTCACCCGTTACTGTTCAGCATCTTAAAATGCAGTTAATCTCTTATCAATGATGTCACTCACGGACATAGCAGAGGTCTCATTAAAGTATAGATTAAATCAATGATTATAGGAAACATATTAAGTAATGACAAAGATAAAGATCATGGTATAACATCTCGTCATGCTTCTCAATGTATAGTATTATCACATCCATGCATTGCATGCAACCCATGCATCCATCCCATGCATCTATCCTTACGTCAGGACGCTGGATCCACTATTGAATAATCATCTTACTAACCATTCTCACATTCATATCCATTTCCGTGTCCATTCGTCGATACAACAACACTAATCTGTATCCATGCATCGATACAATAATACCATTCTGTATCCTTACGTCGATACAATAATTATGAATCTGATATCACACGTCGATACCACATAACTGAGCCAACAAGCCACATCGGTCGCTTACTCGGTGGTGTCCTACACCACATAATCCAATCCGTAGCCATTCGTCGATACAATAATACAAATCCATATCCATAAATCAATACCACATAACTAAGCCAGCAGGCCACACCGGTCGCTTACCCGGTGGTGTCCTATGCCATATGATCCCTTGATAGGTTACCGGTCGTCTACACGGTACCTCCTATCTGTAAACGATAGAAGTGGCACATCGGACATCTTCAATGATGTGTATACCCTCACTGGTCGTCTACACAGTGAGAATACATTAGGGCACTAGTCGGACGTAATCGTCAATGGTATATTGGACGTCTTCAACAGTGCATATGCATCACTGGATGTCTTCAGCAGTGAGAGGTGCACTAGGAACTCTAACCGTCCCACGTCCACCCGAATCGTCAACCGTTGATCCCCTGGATCCAAAGTACACATATCTTATATTCTACATAAGTCACATATCCCATTTCTCATCATATTCTCTCATCTATTCATACCACTATCCCATGCATGCTGACCACATGTTGTGCAATACTCATGCTCTAATTACAGGATTTACCACATGCTCTGTATTCAGCATATCTATTCTTTAACTGGCTATTAGCACGTGGTTGTATTCTGTTATACTATTCAGTTCAGCAATATCATCAGGTAACAGTTAAATAGTTCACCTTGTTACAGTGTCGTATTATCTCTTTAATCAACAATACTGCATATTGAAGGCATGGATCAATATTTAAACAACTAAATAGTTCATATCATAATCAATAGGAAATGACAGTGTTCTATAAGTTTCAATCGATTGAAGTCCATTTGATCGATTGAGGAAAAGTAGTTTTGATCTATCGAGGTTCCTTTGAATTGATTGAGAAAACAACATGTTCAATCGATCAAGAATAGTTTGATCGATTGAGAATCATCTTCCACCCAGAAATTAGGCAGAGATGAACTAGTGTCTCGGGGTTACTATATACATGTTCTAAACACATAGAAACCATCCTATAGTCATCCCTTTAGTGAGTTCATGAAATCACCTTGCTCCGGTGGTCTGGTGACGGCATTCCGAGCTTGACGGTGGCAGGCTATGGCTATGGTGAGCTTTCTCTCTCTCCTCTCTATCTTTTCTGTCTCTCTTCTTGTCTTTCTCTTTCTCTTCTTCTTCTCCTCTTTTTCTTCTACTCCTCTTCTTGTTCTCATTTTCTCTCTGTCTAAGCATATATATATCACACACTCACACATGGTTATATATATATGGAACACATACACGCAAACTCTCTCTCTAAACTCTCTAAACTATCCAAACACCACACACACTTGCAGAGCACACATATATAGGGAGACAAGAGGGGTAGGTGGCAAATACAGGGATAAGAATAATAACACTTTCGATCAATTACAGTGAGTTTGATCGATCGAGAACAGGTCGGTCGAGGTTCGATCGATTGAAAGAAGTTCAATCACTTAAGAAAAGGTCCACGTCACAGAATCAGGTCAGTAGAGTATCGATCGATTGAAAATGAGAAAACAAAAGTTCAAGCGATCTAGAAGACTTCAATCGGTTGAGAAAGGTTCTACACCAAGGGTTCACACAAGCATACATGGTCTTATTTATATAACCATGCATTCGAATATACAGGGTATTACACACACACACACACACACACTCTCTCTCTCTCTCTCTCTCTCTCTCTCTCTCTCTCTATCTATCTCCTCTATAATCCCTTCCCCCTTTCTCTTCTTGTTTATAATTCAGAAAATATATATGACCATATATGCAAATGTGTATATACATAAATATATGTAAATGTAACCTGCACATTAAGAGAACCATTGAAAGGGCTCTGTATATATATATATATAATATACTAAAGGGAAACCTTGGAAAAGGTGTGTTAAAATACATTGATTTCTTAAAGAGGACTTGTAACGCCAAATCCCGAAAATGGGAGTTAGAATGATTGACTAAGTCAACGGTCCCATAAAGCATGTGAAAACAAAGACATTTGAAGGAAAAATACAGATCCAATCGACTAGTTTGTGGAATCCAGAGAACTCATTTTGAACAGAGAATATCCAATCGACTGGTCGTAGACCCAGTCGACTATATTTGCAAAGGGGCAGTCAAAATCTGGTCAACTGGATATAGTCGGTTGCTTTTCCATTTATAGAGAGCTCATAACTCAGGGGTCTAACCCAGTCGATTGTTTGTGGAAACGCAGTCGACTATTTTTGACACAAGGAAATATAAACATACTGGCACATAAATTTAAATGAATTGGGAATATGCAAACCAATAGTAGATCCCACAACTTTTGTGCATTTGAAAAGTATTTGGCATTTAAGACCGCAGAGTCATTCTTTATTTAAAAATAAACTTTCACTAGTCAGGGTCATATCAAGTGTGTCAGGTTTGATATGAAACGACGTCGTTTGGTTTAAAGAAAAATAAGTAGGTAATTGGGCTGTAGCCAGGTTCGAACCGTGCCCCGCCGCGGACGTGGGTTATTCGGTGTCCAGTCCCCACCACTCTGCCACTACACAATTGCCTATCCATTATTGGATAGAAATATATATAAACACATATTTGAAACATTAACTTTGTCATATGAGTTGTTTGAGTATGCTAGGTGTTTTTTTATGACAAAAGGCATAGTTTGACAATTCACATAATTAGGCTTTTTATTTCAAATATGTACTCAATATAGCCATAGTATATAAATATGTTAAATGGTCATAAACTATAGATACATAGATATTTTTGGCCATAAATGGAAAAATAACCCATCTAGATAAATTTACCCATTTAAGTTTAGTGCACAGAAGTTGTGGTTTCTAAGTTTTTATTACATATCCCCAATTAAAGTTTTAGCCTACCATTTTGGAATTGAAACTGTCTTCCAAATAAAATTTAAAGATAAATTAAATAGGTGTAAACAGTGACTGCTCAATTAAAACTAAAGTTGTGAAACTAAGGTAAGAGTGAAATATAATATTATTATATTATTTTTTTACTTAACATGAGCTGGGGTTGAATTTGTGGAATCTGCAAAATAGCAAAGTTTGGTACAACTAGGCTAATAAAATATACATAAATGGAAATACTGAACAAAAAATAAAATACTAAAACCTTTGACTTTGGATTCTTGTGGGGTCACAGTGGTTGAACTCCAAGAACACAAATAAGGCCAAACCAAATCCAAATATACTTTTGGAGTGAGATATGGGTATGATATACTTTTGGACTTAAGTAGGTGATTATAACAACTACGTGGCTAAGAAATCTGGCATTTAATCGCAAAATCTATCTTCTAGTGAATAAAAATATTGCTATAAAAATTGGAAATTTGGAGTTTCTAACTATTTTAGGGGACAACTATAAGTACTACTAGACTAGAAATATTAAATCTAATTTTAAATAGGAATATTTTACTACTACAAATTGACAACGGTCTTACAAGAAAACAAATATTTTAAATTTAAGAAATACAGTACACAAAGTTTTGCTACATATTTTTGAACATAAAATCATCAATTACATAAAAGTAAAATTTTACAACTACTAGAACTAGAAAAGGCAAAGAAAAACTAAAGTTTCTTATTTCTAGGGACAATATAAAGTGCTCACATGATAACCTCCCCTAAACTATTCTCTCCCTGACAGTGATTGTGTTGTGATTTCAGTTGTGTCTTGTTAATCGTATTGCTTCCTCTGCCTCCTCTTTTATAGACGAATTCAGTTTGTGAATTCGTCATTGCGTTCATCAGTGGGTATTTTTTTCTTCTTCTTCCGTCTCACTTTTCTCCAACGTTCTGACAGCTTTGAATTTAACCTGCAAATGACAAAAACAGAAAGAGAAAGGAAGAGAGAGAGAGAGATAAAGCAATAGGATTAAAAAAATAAATATAGTATATGTATATAGTAACATCCAAAACTTTGGATGTTACTTTGGATGTTACTTTCGTTTCACTTTTCTTTTTTTTCTCTTTTTTTTTTTTTTTTTCTTACCAAACAGTGATTGTCACTATTTGGTTACTATTCACTACTATTCATTACTATTCATATTTGACTAATCATATGGGAGATACTACAGTGTGGTTGCTACTTCTTTCATTCCCTTTATTTCACTTCATTTTTACTTAAAGATATAAAATATGTAAAAACACATTTTTACACGCATTTAATTAACATCACTATTAAATTATATTAATTCAAATATGCATGTAAAACTAGGAATTTGAGGGATTAAATGAGCACTATGTCTATTATATTGGCACATAAATGTGCAATATTCAATGTTTGTCACACCCCTCAACTAGCTTATTGCTAGTCCCTAGCAATGAAGTGAAAGAGAACTTGTTCTAGAAGTTTTATTAAAGAGTAAAAATAAACTAAGAAAAACAAAATTACCTAACTCACTGTCGCAGGAATCGCGATTGCATTTAGCGTATGCAACAAGCCGTTAAACCCCTAGGTTACCCCTAGTGGACGAGTGTTGTTTCGTGAGGGTTTGCAGTGAATATACCCACAAAATTCATAATTTTTTTTTTTTTATATGTAAAAATAAAATGAAATAAAAATAAAGATAGATTTTCTCCTTTTACAACAGATAAGATTAAATTTGGCAATAAAATGAAATTTTCAAGTATGTAATAGTAATGCAACACATATACTCACAGTTTTGTCAATGGTAGCATTTTTTATACTCTTTAAACTCACAGTGTGTACTTGAAAAATCAAGCAATTGATCTTAACTTCAAAGTTTACATAACTATTAACAGTCATAAAACTTGTAGTTTTAACTCAAATCTCACTAGGATTTCACTCTTTTAAGGAGAAACTCTCAGAAACCGGTGTAGAGAACATCTCACTTGGTAGGGAAGCAAAGATAGAGGAATTGCTTCAATTTTTTTTTTTTATGACTCAATATATAGGCATTTGGAGTACAATAAGTCTCATGAAAGAATACTTAGCATTAGAAGAGCGATCTACCATGGAGAACATCCTTATCACTTAAATTTAAAAATCAATTTCTTTTAAATCATTAGGACTTTGACTGGTAGGTTAGAAATTAAGATGAGTAGGAGATTTGGGGTGTATTTATTCTAAGCATGTGATTGGAGTGTTTGCGCAATTCATTCCAACCTCTTCTTTTTCTTCTCCTTTTTATCATATGTACATTTTTTTTTTTTAATTTCTCATTTTTTTTTTCGTTTTTTTTTTTTTTTTTGAAATCAACTCCTTTCTTTCTTTACCACTTCTTACAATATTAATACAGTCCAATCACATACCTGGATATAGAAGTGAGGTTTGTACTCCCAGGTGGAGCAAGGTATGATTTGGATAGAACTGAAAATAAGGTAATATAAGGTGAAGGGGGGTGCATTTGAAAGAAAAGATGGCCTAAATCATTTTAAAAATAGATTGACTTTGTTCATTTAAGCAATTTAGACGTTCTAATGGTAAATCCTGAACGTTCTCTTCTAATGATCAGTCAAAGAAAAATAATGAGACTTTCAACGAGTGGTATGATAAAGAGAATAAAATGAGACTGAAAAGAATAGTAACCCTCATAAAGGAAGATTGGCACAAAAGCTCACATGGGTTAATTAGTTTCCACTACTTGTTTTTAAACTGCATAGTTTATGCTTACTCATCCATTTAGATTCAGTAAATATTTTCACACTGTTTCAAAATGTTTAATGTTTAAAGAGTTTCTAGCATTTGAAAATAGTAAAACATGTGACAATGTGTTGTATGCTATTAACATACCCAAAATAACATTAACGTGTCAAATTTATCTTATATAGAGTAAAAGAAAAACTTCTGAAAAAATTCTAAGCATATCCACTAAGTTGGATACATATATGGTGCAACTAGTATCCTCTACACCTATACAAAAGAGGCTACGCAATCCGGAGCGTCCAAGTTGTCATGATTACCCATCCACCTCTAGTAAAGGAGATGAGTCTAGAACCACTAGCAAGCTAAAAACATCAGTAAGAGGTTAAGAGATAACTCTGGTTTTTCTTAGTTTTTCGCTACCTCTAGGGACATTCACCGCACTAGACATATCTGGTGATGCTTGGATCATGCAAATTACTCCTATCGAACCAACTAATGAAAACCAGATGTACAAAAACTATTGTTTTTGTAACAGTAGTAAACTTTAAAAGAACATCACTAATTAAAGTCTGACCTGACTGAAAATTATTGACTGTACAAAAACTAAAAATAAAAATAAAAACAAATGAGGGATAAGAAAACAAAATTTATTTGGATATCAAAGGATCCAGTCCTCTTTCTCAACCAAAATTTTCTTTTGTTTTGATTTGAATTGTCTTTTGTAACAGTAGTAAACTTTAAAAGATGTGCCATTATGAGCAATTAAACCAGGACATTCTTCTCTATAACAATTCAAACACCATCCTAACCTTTTAGCTTTCCTTTTGATGGCATAAAGGCTAGTGCCAGCAAAGGGTTTCTTCTGCTCAGAAACAAGTGAGCGACCCATTAACGTCTGGTCATCGACTATTGGATCCATTTTTTATACTCTCAGCCAACAAGAGAGGCTAGACTCAACCCTCCACTCCTTCCAACTATCAACTAAGATCTAATTAAAGAGAGCTTAGAGGGGGTGGGTGGGTGGGAATTTTATTTAAAAACTAAAAATATTTATATATAAAAATATATATATATATATATAAATATATATATTCAGAAACAAAATTTTTAAATTTTTTTTTTAAACAAAAAAAAACTAGAAAACTACATTTTTTTTAACACACAAAAAGAAAAACTACATAATTTTTTTTTTTTTTTAACAAAGTTTAAGACAATGCATCATTACAATAATAGTAATAAGAAGAATTATGATATAAACTTCAAACATTATAAAAATTTTGGCTTCTGAGTCATGCATTTTTTTTTTAACAGAAAACTAGGAAAAGACAATTATATTTTTCTCTCTCTCTCTTTTTTTTTTTTTTAACAAGGGCACCGCAACACTAACATAGCAAGAACTAGGATAATAACAAGATAAAATTCAAAATCCAGAAGACCAATAACTAGTGCGTTGATGTTGTCAGAATCAAGATATAAAAAGTATTCTTTACTTTTCTAAAGATTTGTAGTGTGAAAGTAAAGGTCGAACCCACAGAGATTGATTTACTACAGCGACTTAATTTTAAAACCTAAATTTAGTTAATTAAGAAAACGGTTTTGATTTTTATTTGAATTAAACTAAGAACATAAAATAAATCTGAACTATGAAAGCAATTAAAATAGTTGTTTTTAAATAATGTTTAAGGGAACCTAGGATTGCAAATCCACCACTAGCTTCATAATAGGAATATTTATGAATTACTTTAGCTTATTACGTTGGATGATAATGGGGAATTGTAGCTACAAGCCCAATTCCTCCGACAAGAAGATAATCATGGTTCAAGCACCAACATAATCCATCTGCAGTTAGCACGAATTATCCCACACTAAACTAGGGTTGTGATCTAATCCATCTAACCTAGGCATGGACTATTCGGATACTTGATAGCACAAATCAATAAAGCACCATCACATGTAAACAATCTAAACAAGCACAGCAAGAATAGATCGTTGAGCACATCACAGTCAAAATAGATCTAAGACAAGAATAAACTTTGAAAGCAATGATTTAATCAATAGAAGTACGATTTATTTATAAAAAATCCTCTAAACATGTGACTGTCATCCATACATAATAAAACTGAAATAAAAACATAAATAAAACCCTATTACTCGTCTAGGGCTTCATTGAAACCCTAGATCTATGATCTAGCCGTCCATGGAAGTGATGGATGACAAGTAGTTGATGGAGGAGGCCATGGGAATCCTTGGTCTTCTTCTTCTTCTCCTTGCTTCCCTCCCTTCAATGGCTGGAAGTATGGTTGTATATTCTGTGTATAATAATTGCCAACCCTTAATTTGAAGTAAAATAAGGTATATATAGATTACAACAAGTTTTTGGAAGCTTTTCCAACTCGAAACGCACTAAAACTGCTGTATTTTGCAATCTGGACGCAGTTAGGACATCTCGTTTGCACAGGAGTCTTCAGTATACTGAAATACGCATCTTTGGTTTTTTACACATATCGCGCGAGCGGGTCGCGCGAGCGCGACATTTAGCCTTTCGCGCGCGCGGATCGCGCGAGCGGTTTCTGGGATTCTCGCGCGAGCGATATTCTGGTTTTCGCGCGAGCGGTTTGCGCGCGCGACTTGGTTTTTTTCAGCTTCTTTCTTCTGCGTTTTCACCCTGTTTAGCCTGATATACTTGATTTCTTCCAAAACCTGTCAGAATATAGAGAACAAAGTAAAAATATACAAAAATAGGATAAAAAGGTACTAACAAATGCTCGTTAAGACGTATAAATAGGATTTGTTCTCTCCCGATCACACCCCCAAACCTACATTTTGCTAGTCGTCGAGCAAAACTAAAATAAAAACTAACTACTAATAGAATACTACTCCATTTTCGTATGGATCACAATTGCATTTAGCATATGCAACAAGCCTTTTAAACCTCTAGGTGTCCCTAGTCGGACGAGTGAAGTCTCGTGAGGGTTCTCATCAATAAGTCACCCACAACCATCTTTATTAACTTATTAATTTAAAAACTTTTATTAAAAATGAAAAACATAATATTCAATACTCCTTATTATAACATAATGATTCGAAATAGAATAATGAACAAGAAGAAACGGAATCAAACATTCACCTACATCATGAAAAACAATCTCAAGCACATGCATCGTATAAATCAATAGAGTTTCTCATTAAATTGCACGTGTGTGATGTGGTAGTCAAATGAACACGCGCATGTCATGAACTTGGAATATAACTCGGATGACCATCTAACTATGTCTTGACTACGAATCTCACCATGAATTACACTCTAAAATGAAACACTCAGAAACATGTGTAATTTTGCTAATATATGTGAGCAAAGGAATTATGTTTTCAAAACAAGAAATGCTCACATATGACTTGAAAAAGACGCATGACACGAAAGAATAGTAGTCTCATGGATAGGATGTCAACAATCAAGAAAAATTAATCATTACCATGTTTTAATCCCCTCCCATCGTTTTCATATCCAAACCATCTTTCCTAGGATCAAATAGGACTTTTCAAAGGTTATAATGTGGCTCAGGTAATGAAAAAGGATAGAAAAGATTCATTAGGTAGGTAATCTCAGAATGGCCTTATAAAGCATGTTCGATTTCTTTCATTCTTCTTCTATCAACTTTCATCTTTTCATTCTCTTCTTTTCAATTGTTTTCAATTTTTTCTCCTCTCTTTTTCTTTTCAACCTTATTCTTTTTTTTATATTCTTTTCCTCCTTGTTGCTTTTGATGAATATTCAATAAAGAATCAAGGCAACTACCCCCAAACATCATCTTATTTACTTCTTCTTCTCAATCACACATCGCCTTAACACCACTAAAAGTTGATCAATCTTTCAGGGGTGAACTCCAAGTTGGCCAAATTGGAGCAAAAACAGGATAATGGTAATTAAAGAAAGAAAACGGCATTTTAATGGCTCAAAGGGTGAACTAAGAAAATTATCATTTATCGGTCGGCAATAAACAAAGAGGGCCTAAAATCATATCCTATGGTTATATGGTTCTTCAATATTTACAATGGAAGATTATTTAGCATGGTAGCAAATATTTTAACTTGACTATCAACCAAAACAAGAATAATGAGACTAAAACAACAAGTTAATGCGCTATTTCAATGAAATTCGACAAACACAATGTATTTATAACCCTCTATAAAGAAAAGATAGGCTCAAAAGCTCACCGGGTTTAGTCTCCACCATGTGTTATCTAGAAATCCGAATCATATTATAGTTCACAACCAACATGTATTCAAGCGACTACATGCAGTGCATAGGTTTGTGTGCAAATCTATGATATAAAACTACGATTCAAACAATACATGACCTAAAACGTTGCATCATAACTTCAGTACATGGTTAATCACATATTTCCTTGTTTACCATTCTATAACAATCATAGTTACATAACAAGAAGTATCAAATTGAGATTGCAAAAACGTCGGTAATCATCATTTATTTAAGCACAAATATTGAAAATTTTTGATTGAAAATTTAGTGTAATAATAATGTGCATGTGAGTGCATACCCCCAAACCTAAACCTTTCATTGTCCCCAATGAAACAATAAAATGAAAGAACGGAAAGTAGGTAAGAAAGGAACGATAATACCTCGATCTCGGCAAACACAGAACAGGTTAACACAAAGGAATATGACAATAAAGATCAATGTTACCTGTTAATACTGGATAAAAGAAACTAAACAAAGAAAATAGTAAACACAGCTAAAAGAAATGTAAATACATTAACTAAAATAAATAAACTATAAGCTCGAAAATAAAAAGATAATAAACTATAAAAGAAAATAAAACAAAACCAGAACTACAAAACCAACAAAGGACTAGATCTAAAAGTGCTTACGAAAGAAAAACAGAAAAGTAAAAACTATCAGAACAAGTATGGGGGACTGATATAGAAAACAAAAGAAGAAAATGCAGAAATGGGGGAATCGCGCGAGCGGTCCGCGCGAGCGGCCGTCGCGCGCGCGAATCCCAAATTTTTTTTTTTTTAATCTCGCGCCAGCGAGATCCCTCGCGCCCGCGAAAACAGGCGCGAAGAGAACCCGAGGCTCATATAAGGAAAAAGAAAGAAAAAAAACACTAAGGCACATTCTCGCGCCAGCGGGCTGCGCGAGCGATGTCTCGCGCGAGCGGGCCGCGCGCGCGAGAATGGTTGTTTTCATTTTTTGGCTAAAATTATGTATATAAAACTAAAATAAATTAATTCCAACCCCCAAACCTGTCCAGAAACTCAAAAACAGAATAAAATGACCCAAAAACAACAAAAAACAAGGAAACAGACGAAAATCAAGCTTGGGTTGCCTCCCAAGAAGCGCTAACTTTTACGTCTTCAGCTAGACCGTTCTAGCTCAATATTCAAGGAGGTCGTAAATCGGAGTTTGTACCTCGTAAGGCCATAGGGAGATTCTGGTGAAACGTCGAAACAAGGTTGTTATGTGTTGATTTATTTGACAGCTCACCATTATCGTTATTACATCGATTCTTTACCTTTCGAGTAAATTCTTCATTAGTGGTCGCGGGATTAGGATTCATCCACTCATCATCCTCTATATTATTCCCCCCACTCATATTTATTACATTAGTAAGTTCAATATTCCGTTTAACCTCACTACCCTCCACACCTAGATAATCATCGTCTTTGGGAGGTTGATCAACAGCATTAAAAACATTTAATTTTAATTTTATATTCCCGAACGACACTTTCATCACCCCTGTTCTACAATTGACACGTGCATTGGCCGTGGCTAAGAATGGACGACCAAGAATAACTGGAGTGTACTTTCTAGCATCTAGCACCGGTTCGGTGTCAAGGACCATAAAATCAACGGGATAGAAACATTGATCAACTTTTACTAGGACGTCTTCGACGATTCCTCTAGGTACTTTGACAGAACGATCCGCTAATTGAATAGTAGCGGCCGTAGGTTTAAGTTCACCTAGACCTAATTGTTTATAGACATGATAGGGTAAGAGATTAACACTAGCTCCTAAGTCAAGGAGAGCCCTATGAATGATAGTGTCACCTATGACACATGAAATCGTAGGCGTACCAGGATCCTTATACTTCGGAGGAGCGTGTTGGAATATAGAGCTTACTTTTTCCGTGAGGAAGACCTTTTTAGGAGTATGACTGCGTATTTTGTGCTTTTGTGTACAAAGATCTTTTAAACATTTAGCATACGCGGGAATTTGTTTAATAGCATCGAGGAAAGGAATATTAATTTTAACTTGTTTAAATACCTCGAGTATATCTTCCATTTTTGACTTATTCTTTGTAAAATGTGACGGTCCCTCATTATTAGGCGGATATGGCATTCTCGGAATATGATTAGTTGGGACCGGTTCATTTTCTTTTCTATTTTGATTCCCGTCCTCACCCCTCTCTTTATTAGAGTTGATGTTCATATCTATCACATTGTCATTATTATTCTTATTAGGGGTTTCTATCACCTCCTCTCGTGTAGTCATCCTAGTTGAGATGGCATTTACTTGTTTATTCGACCCCTTAATCTCATACTGTCCCTTAGGGTTTTGAATTGTTTGATTAGGCAATGTCCCCTCATTTCTACGACTCACTACAGTAGCTAGTTGTCCCATTTGAGATTCAAGCTTCGCAATGGATTGTGTGTGAGAGTGCACTATTTGTGCTTGTGCCTGTACTTGTGTTTCAATATTCTTAAGGGACGCCAATACCTTTTCCTCAAAAACATTACCCCTTGAAGGAGTCAAATTAGGAGGCGGGTGTTGGTATTGACCTTGTTGAGATCTATAAGCATTAGGGAAATTAGTCACCTCATTAGGATTATTATTATTATTATTTTTCCACGAGAAGTTGGGATGGTTTCTCCAAGGCGCATCCGGATTATTATTAGTCGAATTATAGTTATTTCGTGGGTATTGTTGAATAGAATTAATGTGTTGCTCCACGAATTCCGAAAATTGAGATGCAGAAGGATATGCAAGGATAGAATGTGAAGGATCAGAACATAATGCACAAATTTCATGAGAGGGTGGGGTTGTCATTTGATTCATTGTTAAAAGTCGATCAAGTTTTTGAGATAATTCTTTAATTTCAATTGACTGACTTGACTCGAACTTTACCTCCCTCTTAGGTTGTGAATGATATCCCTCGGAACGTACTGATACAGCCTGATGCATCGAATTCTCTCTTAACGTTTCAAAAATTTTCCAGGCCTCATCGGCGCTTTTGTGTAGGAAGGTTCCCGCACAAACGGCATCGACGGTATTCCTAACAGAGGGAATAAGTCCCTCGTAGAAGACTTGAACCAATTGCCACTTGGGAACCTGATGATGTGGACACGAGCGTAATAATTCTTTAAATTTCTCCCAAGTGTCATAAAGAGTCTCCCCATCTTGCATCACAAAGTTAGTTATATCTTTTCTTATCTTATTTGTACGCATAATAGGGAAAAACTTTTGTAAAAAGGCGGTGTGTAAGGCTTCCCATGTTTTTATTGTGTTTGGCTCAAGTGATTGAAGCCAATACTTCGCTTTGTCTCTTAAGGAAAATGGGAAGAGCCGCAATTTTAATTCATCATTATTTAGGTTTTGTATTTTCAAAGTAGAGCATATACCCTGAAAATCCCCTAAGTGTTGGTAAGGGTCTTCATTTATACGGCCATGGAATGATGGAAGTAGCGAGATCGTAGACGATTTTATCTCAAAGTGAGATGCCGTCGCCTCCGGTAATTCGATACCGGCTTGTGGCGTGTAAGTAGTAGGAATAAAATAGTTTATAAGTGGAGGAGGTGGCGGTATATTAAGATTGTTCATATTAGCTCCGTTGTTATTTTGGTTGTTTTCGTTATTATTTCCAATGTCTGCCATTTTAATTGGTTCTATGTTATGAAAGCGTGGTTTCTTTAGTCTTGTAATAGTACTACGTATTTCGGATTCAAATAAAGACGTTGGTTTTGGTGTCAAATCGTCGTCTATTAAAAACGTTGTTCCAGAAGTTAAGTTTGAAGACTTATTAAGTCTCAATGTACGTTCAAGTTCAGCGTCAAAAGGTTTTAATTCCGGTTTATTTGAACGTGTACCTAACATAAACTAAAACAAAGGAAAAGAAACTAAAACGACTAACTAAACAAACGAAACAAATAGCAATCACGCAATTAGGGCAAAAGGCACACAACTACTATGATGCATGCAAATTATCCTGTAATGCAATGACCGCGTCAAGCCCAGCGCCCTGGGTTTCCTAGCTAATGCAGTGCAATTAACCCTAAACTAATGCAAATAGTGCGTCACAGCGCCCTGACTTACAGTGGTTTAAAGCGAGTTTCACAAGAAGCAATTTATTTTATTTTATTTATATTTTTATTTGCGTAAGCTCCTTTGATGTAATTAGCCACTCCACTCGGAAACGTTGGAATTGATGACTTGATAACCTAGAAAACAAATAAAAAAAACAAGTTAGTAATTTAAAACAAAAACGGAAATAAGAAGAATACAAACTAATCTAATATTTACGAATTAACTAAACTAAGATTATAAAATTAAAGGTAGTAATGCAATCCCCGGCAACGGCGCCAAAAATTGATGTTGTCAGAATCAAGATATAAAAAGTATTCTTTACTTTTCTAAAGATTTGTAGTGTGAAAGTAAAGGTCGAACCCACAGAGATTGATTTACTACAGCGACTTAATTTTAAAACCTAAATTTAGTTAATTAAGAAAACGGTTTTGATTTTTATTTGAATTAAACTAAGAACATAAAATAAATCTGAACTATGAAAGCAATTAAAATAGTTGTTTTTAAATAATGTTTAAGGGAACCTAGGATTGCAAATCCACCACTAGCTTCATAATAGGAATATTTATGAATTACTTTAGCTTATTACGTTGGATGATAATGGGGAATTGTAGCTACAAGCCCAATTCCTCCGACAAGAAGATAATCATGGTTCAAGCACCAACATAATCCATCTGCAGTTAGCACGAATTATCCCACACTAAACTAGGGTTGTGATCTAATCCATCTAACCTAGGCATGGACTATTCGGATACTTGATAGCACAAATCAATAAAGCACCATCACATGTAAACAATCTAAACAAGCACAGCAAGAATAGATCGTTGAGCACATCACAGTCAAAATAGATCTAAGACAAGAATAAACTTTGAAAGCAATGATTTAATCAATAGAAGTACGATTTATTTATAAAAAATCCTCTAAACATGTGACTGTCATCCATACATAATAAAACTGAAATAAAAACATAAATAAAACCCTATTACTCGTCTAGGGCTTCATTGAAACCCTAGATCTATGATCTAGCCGTCCATGGAAGTGATGGATGACAAGTAGTTGATGGAGGAGGCCATGGGAATCCTTGGTCTTCTTCTTCTTCTCCTTGCTTCCCTCCCTTCAATGGCTGGAAGTATGGTTGTATATTCTGTGTATAATAATTGCCAACCCTTAATTTGAAGTAAAATAAGGTATATATAGATTACAACAAGTTTTTGGAAGCTTTTCCAACTCGAAACGCACTAAAACTGCTGTATTTTGCAATCTGGATGCAGTTAGGACATCTCGTTTGCACAGGAGTCTTCAGTATACTGAAATACGCATCTTTGGTTTTTACACATATCGCGCGAGCGGGTCGCGCGAGCGCGACATTTAGCCTTTCGCGCGCGCGGATTGCGCGAGCGGTTTCTGGGATTCTCGCGCGAGCGGATCGCGCGAGCGATATTCTGGTTTTCGCGCGAGCGGTTCGCGCGCGCGACTTGGTTTTTTTCAGCTTCTTTCTTCTGCTTTTTCACCCTGTTTAGCCTGATATACTTGATTTCTTCCAAAACCTGTCAGAATATAGAAAACAAAGTAAAAATATACAAAAACAAGATAAAAAGGTACTAACAAATGCTCGTTAAGGCGTATAAATAGGATTTGTTCTCTCCCGATCACGCGTCGTCCATTTTTTTTTTATTTTTTTATAAAGAAATGGAAAAATATCACCTGTTTCTTGGAAATCTGAGAACCTGGTAGGGCCGTAGATCGAGTGATATTTCCAAGCTTCTTTGGTGAGTGGGTACCTACAACTAATGCAGTTAAATAATGGAAAAGAGAGAAAATAAAAATCTAAAGAAAAACTAAAAATTTAAGATTTAAGCCGAAATCGAAAAAAAATAGATAATAAAATCAAAATCAAGCTTTTCTCTGGATTATAGATCTTACCTTTAGTGATCAGTAGAGTTGATCTTGATTTTGGATCGAAGAAAATTAAAAAAAAAATGAAAAGAAAATGAGAGAGATTGAGAGATCGGGGGAAGAGAGTGAGAGAGTTGCAGAGAATGAGAGAGAGAGAGATCGCGGCGAGAGAGTGAGAGGAAGAAGAAAAAGAAAGGAAAAAGAGAGATAGGGAAAAGTTTTTATGGTTCAAAGCCCTATATAAAGCCATTTTCTCTTTTTCAGTGTATCTCTCTCTAAAAAGATTTTTTTTTAATGAAATAAAGATAAAATAAACAAACAGGTGTTAATCGTGAAACCGTCCCCCCCAACTGAGTCTGACATTGTCCTCAATGAGTGAGATGAGAAAAAGAAGCTAAGGATAACACCTGTAATAAAAAGAAATACAAAAAGAAATGATAGAATAATAATGACCAAATTAACTTATATATAAAAAGTTATCTAATTAAGAGTATAGGACTTATGAAAATATAAATACTCTGATACACTATGTCCTATACTAATTATGTTTTAAGATATTAAACAGCATTATAGTTGGGGTCCTCCAAAGGAATGGACTCCAACTCAGGTTCAAATCCTTCTAAAAATGGCTTTAATCTATGTCCATTAACTTTAAATGTATTTCCATCTTTAGGGTCCTCAATCTCGATAGTTCCATAAGGATAAACATTTTTTACAATATATGGACCAGTCCATCGAGATTTCATCTTTCCTCTAAAAAGATGTAGTCTTGAGTCATATAATCGAACTTTTTGCGTGGGGGTAAATCTTTTGCGCAAAAGATTCTTATTATGATACATTTTAGTTCTTGCTTGATGAATTCGAGCATTATCATATGCGTCTTTACGAATTTCTTCAAGCTCACTTAATTGTAATTTTCTTAAAATTCCTCCCTCTTCAATATTACAATTTAAAGTGCTAGTAGCCCAATATGCCTTATGTTCTAATTCTACTGGTAGGTGACAAGCTTTTCCATAGACAAGTCTGTATGGAGACATCCCTAAATGGGTCTTATAAGCAGTTCTATATGCCCATAAAGCATCTGTTAATTTTGAAGACCAGTCTTTACGATTAGAATCAACAGTTTTTTCGAGAATATGCTTAATTTGCCTATTAGCTAATTCAGCTTGTCCATTTGTTTGTGGATGGTATGCAGTTGACACCTTATGGGTCACTCCATATCTTTTCATTAATTTTTCAAATGGCTTGTTACAGAAATGGGTTCCTTGATCACTTATTATTGCTTTTGGAGTTCCAAATCGAGAAAGTATATTATCTTTTAAAAATGCAATAACTGTACGGTGATCATTCTTTCTTGTAGGAATAGCTTCTACCCATTTTGAAACATATTCGACTGCTAATAAAATATATTCATATTGGCAAGATGGAGGAAAAGGTCCCATAAAGTCAATGCCCCAACAATCAAATATTTCAATTGTAATTATAGGGGTCATTGGCATTTGATTTCTTTTCGTAATACTGCCCAACATTTGGCAGCGGCTACAAGCCTTACAATATAAATATGAATCTTTAAATAGAGTTGGCCAATATAAACCGCTTTGTAAAATTTTCATGGCAGTTACTCGAGATGAAAAATGTCCTCCACAAAAGGACGAATGACACATGAAAAGTACATTTTCGATTTCTTCATTAGGAACACATTTCCTAATTACCTGATCGGCACAATATTTAAACAGATATGGGTCATCAAAGTAGAAATGCCTAGCAATAGCTAGAAATCTCTTTTTATCTGATGATGACCAATTGCTTGGTATTTTTCCAGTGACTAAATAATTAACAAGATCAGCATACCATGGTAGAGAAGTCACACAAAATAACTGTTCATCAGGAAAAGAGTCTTGAATAGGTAAGGGTTCACTAGTATTGTCTTCAAAAGTGAGACGAGATAAGTGATCAGCTACCACATTTTCTACTCCTTTTTTGTCTTTAATTATTAAATTAAATTCCTGTAGTAGGAGTATCCACCTAATAAGCCTAGGCTTACTGTCTTTCTTTGAAAGTAGGTATTTAAGAGCTGAGTGATCAGTAAAACAGACAATAGGGGAACCAATCAAGTATTGCCTAAATTTATTAAGGGCGAATACTACGGCTAGCAATTCTTTTTCAGTAGTTGAGTAGTTCATTTGAGCACTATCCAGAGTTCTACTGGCGTAGTATATAACTGATGCCTTTTTATCCTTTCTCTGCCCTAGGACAGCTCCAATGGCAAAGTCGCTAGCATCACACATTAATTCGAATGGTAAACTCCAATAAGGAGATTGCATAATAGGTGCAGTAGTGAGATGCTCTTTTAATTGCTCAAAGGAGTTTTGACGTTCTTTAGTCCATTCAAAAGGTGTGTCTTTGGCCAATAATTGACATAAAGGTCTGGAAATAGTACTGAAATTTTTTATGAATCGGCGATAAAAACCTGCATGTCCTAAGAATAAACGGATGTCTTTTACAGTCTTGGGAATAGGTAAATTAGCGATAAGATCTATTTTGGCTTTGTCTACCTATATCCCATTTTCAGAAATAATGTGTCCTAAGACAATACCTTTAGTGACCATAAAATGACATTTTTTCTAATTTAAAACTAAACTTTTTTCTTCACATCTCTGGAGAACTTTCTGAAGATTGCTAAGGCAATCATCATAGGTTTTGCCAAAAATTGAAAAATCATCCATAAAAACTTCTAAATTTTTTCTACCATATCACTGAAAATACTCAGCATACACCTTTGAAAGGTCGCAGGTGCGTTGCAAAGACCAAATGGCATTCGGCGATAGGCAAAAGTTCCAAATGGACATGTAAAAGTAGTTTTTTCCTGATCTTCTGGTGCGATCTCTATTTGATTGTAACCACTATAACCATCTAGAAAATAGTAATACTTATGACCCGCTATTCTTTCTAACATTTGATCCATAAAAGGTAAAGGAAAGTGATCCTTACGAGTTACAGCATTGAGTTTTCTGTAGTCTATGCATACACGCCATCCAGTAGTGACACGAGTGGGAATTAATTCTCCCTTTGAATTCGGAACAACTGTAATTCCTACTTTCTTCGGCACAACTTGTGTTGGACTTACCCATTTACTATCGGATATTGAATATATAATGCCCATGTCGAGTAGCTTGAGAACTTCCTTCTTAACTACTTCCTGCATAATCGGATTAAGTCTTCTTTGCATTTCTCTTGAGGTTTTAGCATTATCTTCAAGATATATATTGTGAGTGCATATTGAAGGGCTTATTCCTTTTAAATCTGCTATACTCCAACCAATGGCACTTTTATGCTTCTGAAGCATACTAATGAGTTTATTTTCTTGACTGGAGTCTAAAAGAGATGATATTATTACGGGATAAGTATTATTATTATTAAGGAAAGCATATTTAAGCTCTTTAGGGAGTTCTTTTAATTCCAACTGTGGAGTTTGTAAATTAGATGGAAGTGTTAATGTAGTCTTTGGTGGTAAAGGTTCAAAATATGTGGTCCACATTGCTTCTTGAATTATTTCTTCTGTTGAATCTTCATTAAAACATACTTGACTCATAAGATGTTCTTGTAGATTATTACTGTCTAGCTTATGAATAGAGTTATTAATAACAGATTCTACTGGATCATTATAACAGGTCAAGTTAAAATATTCTCGTGATAGAGATTCAATAGCATGAACTTCTTCAATATTCTCATCTTCTTCTTGATGTTGTGGATTGGAAAAAACTTTAATATTTAAAGTCATATTTCCAAATACTACAGTCATCATACCACTGCGGATTCGAATAGTGGCATCAATGGTAGCCAAGAAGGGCCTTCCAAAAATGACTGGTATTTGCACATTAGCATCTAATACTGGTTCTGTATCAAGGATGACAAAATCTACTGGAAAAATAAATTTGTCAACTTTGACAAAAACATCTTCCAGAATTCCTCGTGGGTATTTTGTAGATCTATCAGCAAGTTGTAATACCATGCGAGTAGGCTTTAGCTTACCTAATCCAAGTTCTTGATAAACAGAATAAGGAAGCAAGTTCACACTAGCTCCTAGTCAAGGAGTGCGTGATTAATTTTGTGATTTCCAATAATACACGATATTGTTGGTGTACCTGGGTCTTTAAATTTTGTTGGTAAATTATGTTGTACGATGGAATTAATTTCTTCAACGAAGTCAGCAGAATACGCATCCTTTCGTACATTTTGCTTACGTTTGACAGTACATAAATCTTTTAAGAATTTTGCATAAGCAGGTACTTGATTAATTGCATCTAAGAGAGGAATATTAATATGCACTTGTTTAAATAATTCTAAATATTCCTGATTCTTATCTTAAACGTTGTGGATAAGGAATTTGAGGAGAATATTCGGGAGTTTCCTCTGTTTCTTTTTTCACTGGTAAATCAGATGTTTCAATTTCTTGAGAAATTTGTTGTTTTTCAAGGGTTTCAACTTCAACTTCATCAGTAATTTTATCTTCATTTATTTCTTCCTCGATTTCTATCATATTATCTTCCTTATTTGTATACTCAATTTCTTCTAAAGAAGGTGGAATTTCTTGTCCAACAGCCTTACCACTTCTTAGTACAGTTATAGCTTTTACTTGTTCATGTTGATTATTACCAGAAGTTGAGGGATCACCTTGTGGTTGTCCCCTTGGATTCGGTTGTGGTTGGGTAGGAAAAATGCCTTTTCCTTTATAATCGTGTTGATTATTAATCCTATCCCACTGCACCAAATTGGGCGATTTGTCACTGCTCGGAGCGGTGACAAACACTATTTGTCACGGCTCGGAGAGGTGACTTTTTCGGGGGTGACAAATAAATGTGTCACCTCCACCAGCAGTGACAAATTTGTTTGTCACCGCTCATTTCTGTACCCCTAAAAGGGGTAATTGCCTGAAATTTGTCACCTCCGTAGACAGTGACCAAATATAAATTAGTCACCCCCCTCGACAGTGACTAATTTTACATTTGTCACCGCTCATAACAGTGACCATATTATAAATTAGTCACCTCTATAAACAGTGACCAATTATAAATTTATCACCGCTCTACACGGTGACAAATTATGAACTTGTCACTGGTATAAACAGTGAACATATTTGGTGATAATTATTATAATTTAGTCACTGTTAGAAACTGTGACTTATTGTGGTGACAATTCATGCATTTGTCACCTCTGTGAACCCTGACAAATGATGGTGATTCGGTTGAAAATTTGTCACCGCTTAGAACAGTGACAAAAATATTTTAAAAAAATAAATACTATTTTCTTTTGGGGTACCTGTACATACCTGTACAATTAAAATCCATACAATACAAAACCATTTACATCTATAAACTACACAAAATGCTAAACACCATTTTGCAATCCATGCAATCCAAAACAATTTACATATAAACCACACAAGTTGTGAAACACCATTTATTCAAATTTGCAACACAAAAAAAAAAAAAAAAAAAACCACAATCTATTAAAAGTAGAAAAAAAGATAACAAAAGTATTACTTAACCACATAAATTCAGTGAAGCAACCATATAGGCCAAAACACCCACCCACTCTCAGTTTCCTTAATATTTGAGGCACACCCTTGGCTTCCTAGATACAAACTCTGCTCCTCCTCTCCCAGAATGACGTCAACAACTTGAACTTTACGTTCAAAGTCCGCTAGTACATGACCATGCACTACTGTTCCAGGTGCCGTCAAAATAATCACCCCAGTTGCAATCTTCTTTGCATTTGTCAAACTAATTATATTACAACTTGACGATGAAGCGGGTGTAGGGAGTTGAGTCGCTTGGAGTGAAGGAGATGATGAGGATACTACATGTTGGGATGCAAATTGTTGGGGAAGAAACTTTTGGGTTTCAGAATAAGCTCTTAATAGAAGATTTAGAGAATTTTTTATCTCATGCATATCTTGCTCTAATTGCTGTTTCACATCATGCATATCTTGCTCCATCTGCACATTGCTTTGTTGCACTGCTTTCTGAATCTCTGAGCGTATAGGAAGTATGGCCTTCAATTTAGTTCTGGACACTGGACCCACGCCACGAGTCCTCCCTCTACTATCTTTCCCATAAAGTGTGGTCAATGCATCACCATCCAAAGTTGATGGGCTTGAAGAATCCTGACTGCTTTTCAGCTCAGTCACTTTTTGCTGCCAATATATATAATGGTGAAAAATATTAATATTCTTAATGATTAAAATTGAATTATGTTTAGCATTATAATTGAAGAAGTGAACTGACCATCTCCTCAGCAGTTTGAGGATGAAATTCCCCAGTTTTCTTTTGCCTGCGAGATTCGATGAAAACATCCGAACGCTCAGGCTCCCGATGAAGTGGATCCTTGCGCTTCTACAAAATATTTAAATAAAAGCATTTCAGTGTATGAATTTGTGTCTCTGTGTACTGTTTGTTCCTACAAGTGTATTTAGTCGATTGTGAGGTGTGGGTTCCGGTCTCAAGACCTCAAAACTAAATTTTAAAGAGTCCAAATAACTAAGTATCATGCATACATACCATTTCCTCGGCCTTTTCATGATATGACTGACGACCGAGACAATGAACATCAGTCTTTTTAGCTCTGCTGGCTTTGCCTTTATCTCTTTGTTTCATTTTGTCATCCGTTGCTTCGCGTTTGATAAACTCGTTCCATTGACTAAGAGAGATTTGTTCCTTTTCTGGCACCTTGTCCTTCAACGCCTTTATCCCATCAATATCTAGATCTCCAAAATATTTTGAGCGCAAGTTCTTCCTCCATGTCTTCAACTGCAAGCCCATCTCTTTTAGAACCTCCTCTTTTCGGTCGACCGATATCTTGAATTCTTGCAAGAGGACTGCCCATAAGTCATCTTTTTTGGCTTTTTCAACTTTATGCCAACCATCATAAGAAAGACCAACTTGGGTTCTCAACAGAGCCAAGCACCGATTCTTCAAAGCATTTTTACCACCTACTATCCCACCACTCAAATTAAAGGTAACCTCTATCCGTAGATCAGTCCCAGATTCATTAGTTTGAGGAGTACAACACGAAGTTGTAGGAGTCTGGCCCTCTTGTTGACTTGAATTTTCCATTTGCTGCATTCAGACAAACAAAAATTGCTACAATTCTAAAGAATATAAAGTATAATACCAAAACTGCTACAGTTGGAATGTTTCTCTCTCTCTCTCTCTCTCTCTCTTTACCATTTCTAAGGTTATTCTAGCTCTGTTATTTAGCTTTTTTCTTCTCTCTCTCTCGCTCTCTCTCTCTCTCTCTATCATTAACGATATCATAAGTTTGATTATTCCATGGAAAAGTAAAGGGTAAATAATCTTGATAACATTAACTGTACAAGTAAAATAGAGAGCTTTTTTCTTCTCTCTCTCTCTCTCTCTCTCTCTCTCTCTCTCTCATTAACGATATCATAAGTTTGATTATTCTATGGAAAAGTAAAGGGTAAATAATCTTGATAACATTAACTGTACAAGTAAAATAGAGAGCTTAATCAAGAATAAAATCGACACTCTACATCACAAAAAGAACTATATTAACAAAGTGCCAATGCTTACATCAAGCTAGCAAGACATTCTTATCAAGATTGCTCAACATGCTCAAAGTGAGCAACACCTAAGTTAGAGGACAAAAATGTAAGCATGACTATTATACAAAAATAGTTCCTCCTCTGTGAGTGTTTGTGGAATTAAACCCATGAATAATAGATTAAGCAAACAAAAATGAAGATTTTTTAGTCCTAGCCACAAGCGACCTCCTACAACCCCCTCCTCCATAATAATAGATTTAAAAAACAATAGTTATAATACTATATATACTTAGTTTAAATGAGAATATGTATTGTGTACCTTTGAACTACTCACTAATTTTTAGTTTAGTTCTTAATCTTTCAATCATAGCTATTTGGTCCCTTAAAGGCAAATTGTAAAGTTAACCTTCTATATATGAAAAAAACACATCATGAGGAAGTCTAACATTACCACGTGTCACAATGATTTAACTTTTTCAAATAGATACTGGCATAAAATTAACATTGCATTTGGTCACAAAATCTATATCTTTTAAGTTTTTAGAGACTGAAAATTTATAGTACTTGTTAAACACAAAATGAAATTTTCAGTACATAGTTTTGTTTTATCAAACGGACCTGTAATAACACCCGTGCATAGCATGGGACAAAGCTAGTACATATATATATATACTAGGAGGGTAGCGCGTCCGTTGTACGTGCCCGTCCCGTGAGAAAGAGTGGGTTTAATTTTTTTTATGTAGGTATTCTTTATAAAATATCGTTGAAAACTTGCAGCACTGAATCATGGGACTAATGTTGACCATGAATGCCACTGTTAAATGTATAGGTGAATCTTTTGAGGGTATGGATATACGTGTATGCTAGACTATATTCTAACATTGAAGGATAAAACAGGGGTAACAAATATAGATTAGTGGGCATTTTAAATATCCAGAGACAACTATATTTGTAGATAGTGTGGAAATGTAAAACTCTCGTTGTGAACAAGAAAAGTACTTATTGTATGAAAATACACAATTAAGTGTGTGGGGCTCTATATAAAGGAAAGGTTAATTACTCTTGAAGGTTGGCCTTGGAAATTTGATTGTTGAGCTTTATCTTGCACCATGACTTCACCTTCGGCGTGAGTTTTGATTGAGGAGTGAATATTTTCAGCGGTTCCCTGTCAAACAAATATATATACATACAAGAGAGTTACACAAAGAGAAGCTCTATCACAAGATGCAGCTGACTCATATATATAATTTTTTGCAATCTTACAATGCATTCAGCCATGTTGATAATAATCCAATGTCACTCGTGTGCCTTATTAATGCAGTATGGGTGATGAAAAACTTGAAACCAAAAATAGTAATAACAGTATTAAACTCACTACATAGCAGCAATTGCAAATGAGATATATGCATATGAGTATGAACTATTGCTAATATTTAGGGTCCGTTTGATAAAATTGAAAATTAAGTACTGCAATGTTGGAAAAAATTTGCCCAAAAATGGGGGATGGGGTATAGCCCACCCCAGCCCTTTGTATGCTCCACCCTTGTGTATAACAATATGTAAAATAGCAGAAGTAATAAGGTAGTTATCAAAGCTATCTTAAGCAACCCAAATGAAATAAAAATACATGAGATTAACTATGTACTATGGGAAATGCAGGTGTTGCTTCATTGGTTTTAGGCTAACTTTACACAATGTAGAATGTGATCCTGTGTTTCAAGTATCTTACACTATTATCTGTCAACATGTTTTTGTTATTGTCCATGTCAATAACAAAAATATAACAGTGGGACGGATGTTAGGTTAAGGACTAAAAATAGTGGGCCCAAAAGAACATTATTTAAATAAAATAGAGCTTCTTATACCCCTATGAAACATTCCTCCAAAAAAAAAATTAATAATATATATACCACTATGAAACAGAGCTTCCACTTGCCTTTCTTAGGGAATAAATTGTACAAAACCCCATTTCTATTAAATTTTATCTCTTTCATAGTTCAACCTCTTCATAACTAATGTAATGGTAAACGTTGCCCAAAAAAAAAATAATAAATAAATTGGGAGAACAAGTGATAGCGCATATATTTTACACACAACCTTTGACAATTTAGACCTAAGAGTGGAACCAAAAAAACTTGACTGAATTCAAAGAATACCCAAAAATGCAAAGCCAATCCTGGAAAAAAACTATCATTTGCACCAAAGCTTAAAGTCGTTCGCTCATATACACACATACACATACACATACACATATATATATAGATGTATATGTCGCTATATATTTATATATAGAGAGAGAGTGTGAGTGAGGGGGATGTATCTGAAAGGCTTTATGAATATCTTCACCAATTCACAGAAATATGAATAGCAGAATATGTAAACTCAAGATAAAGATAAATGTATATACTGTAGTAATTAAATTAACCCAAAAAAATTGCAATGCAGACCACTATGTGAAGCAATTAAGGAAAATAAAGAGAAAAAAAAACCTAGAATTCGTCTATTGCATATGAAGAAGACGATGAATAGAGAGTTAGGGTTTCAGAAATTTAAATTCATACCTTAAAGAGAGAGAGAGTTAGGGTTTTCAGAAATTTGTAGAGAGTGATTGAAGCAATTGAACAACAAAATCATATCTGGCCCTTGATGAAGACAGAGTGATTGAACCCTGATCTGCTTTGGGAAAAAAAATAGGTTAGAGAAAGAGAGAGAGTCGGACACACATACAACAAAGACAATCACACACAAAATTGCACATACACAGACACACATACAACAAAGACACTTACACACAAAATTGTACATACACAGACACACACACAAAATCACACAGACATACACACAAAATCGCACACACACAAAATCTCTCTCTCTCTCTCTCACACACACACACAGAGTCGGACACACAAAGTCTGGAGCACATACACACAGACTACACACAAACTCGCACACACATGTCACACATGCACCGAGAGAGAGAGAGAGAGAGAGAGAGAGAGAGAGAGAGAGTTTTACCGGAACCGAGGGTTTTGGGGGTAGGGTTTGCGGCGGGATGGGCTGGGATGTAGGTGGTGGTGGTGGGGGCGATGGAGAGGGGGGGTGATGGAGAGGGGTGGTTTTGGGCTCTACAAGTTTAGGGTTCACAAGAGAGTAAGATTTGGTAGGGTATATGCTGTTTAGGAGGGAAAAGGTTTTTAGACAAAAAAAAAATTAATGAAGGGGGGAAGAGTGTGTTCTCAAAAAAAAAAAAAAGAAGGGGGGAAGAGTGAGAGAGTTTTTTTAGTTTTTTTTTTTTTTTTTTTTGCTGAAGTAGGATTTTTTTTGGGGAAAATACCTTTTACCCCCCTATGGTTACACCTTTTTCCTCATAATCCCCTGTGCTTCATTTTGTAACACTTAACCCCCTGTACTAATGACTAAAGTGAGACTGTAACTTTTCTAATGGAGAAAAGGAAATGACATTAATACCCCCAAGCCCCAAGCCCCTATACATACTCTTTAGAAAAAAAAAACCTTTTACCCACCTATGGTTACACCAATTTTCTCATAACATGTGGTTCATTTTTGTAACACTTAACCCCCCCTGTACTAATGACTGAAGTGGGACTGCCACGCCCCAAGCCCCTATACATACTCTTTAGAAAAGAAAAAAAAACCTTTTACCCCCCTATATGGTTACACCAATTTTCTCATAACCCCCTGTGGTTCATTTTTGTAACACTTAACCCCCATGTACTAATGACTGAAGTGGGACTACCGTTAGAAAAGTTAACAGTCTCACTTTAGTCATTAGTACAGGGGGGTTAAGTGTTACAAAATGAACCACAGAGGGATTGTGAGAAAATTGGTGTAACCATACGAGAGTAAAAGGTATTTTCCCCATTTTTTTTTAGTTAAAAAGTGACTTTTATCACCATGGTTTGTCACTGCTTGCATTGGTGACCATATTTGTCACTGATGTTTGTCACCGCTAAAATTAGTGACAAATTTAGTCACTGTCTGGAGCGTTGACAAATTTAATATTCGTCACCGCTCAAAACTGTGACAAACTTTGTCACTGGCATGAACAGTGACAATTTTGTTTGTCACCGTTTAAGACGGTGACAAAATTTGTCACGGTTCCGAGCGGTGACGAGCGACGCGAAAAAAAGGGTGACAATTCGGGCAATATGGTGTAGTGTCCACAGATGTTTGTAGTTTCCCCATGATTTGTATTAATTGTTGCATCATAGACTGTAAAGGCTCTTCTTGCACTTTCTTGTGCGGAGGCACATAAACATTAGAATTTTGCTGTGTATTAGGATATGTATTTTGTGTTTGTTGAAATTGAGGCGGAGGAGGTAAATATTGATTATTTTGAGGAGGTTGATGCTGAGTTTGAAATTGTAGAATACCCTCTTTTGTATACATATGATTTGGAGGATTTCTCCAGTTAGATTGGTATGAATTACCATAGGCGTTTTGGGGACCCCTATAATTATTCACAGCGTTTATCTCTGCTGGAGCTGTTTCTTGACAATTTGAACTATTAGGACATTCATTTGCAGAGTGTCCTAAAGTATGACAACTGTCACAAAGTTCTCTTTTCTTCTTAGGTAGATTATTTTTTTCTACTGTTATAGCTTCTACTTTACGTGCTAATTCTTCATATTTCAGTGTTAATTCATCTTCTGATTGTAATTGGTATAAACTTTTAGCTTTTTCCGTCCTACCAATTTCTTCTTTTTCCCACTGGGAAGCATTTTCTCTAAGCCAATCAAAATATGATTCAGCTTCGTCAGCAGTTTTACTCAAAAATTCTCCTTGACACATAGTTTCAACTAATTTCTTTGATTTTGGTTCTAATGCTTCATAAAAGAAATTAATTAGACGCCATTTTTCAAATCCATGATGTGGACAAGCTAGTAGGAGATCTTTAAAACGTTCCCAAACTTCAGGGAATGGTTCCTTTTCTTTTTGAGTAAAAAGTTTAATTTGACGCATCATGCTATTAGTTAAATTTTTTGGATAGAATTTTTTTAGAAAGGCTTCATTCATATCATGCCATGAAGTTATAGATCCAGGACAGAGAGATAAAAGCCAAGCTTTAGCTTTACCTTTTAAAGAAAAAGGAAAAAGCTTAAGACGGATTATTTCAATAGGACAGCTTTGATCAGAGAACGTACTACAAATTACTTCAAATTCACGAATATGGACATAAGCATATTCTTTCTTAATTCCGTGGTAAGTTGGTAAGCATGGTAGCATGTTATATTTAAAATGAAAATTTCCTGTATGGCTAGGTAGTGTGATGCAAGAAGGAGTGATGATTTGTTCTGGCATAAATATACCACGTAAAGACCATCGCTCACGTTCTGATAAAACAGGTTGTGGTATATTATTCCCATGATCATTATGAGTATCATTAGTTATTCCTTCCATGCCTTCTATTTCAGTCATGATTCTAGGAAAATGTATACTAAATGATTCACTAGAAATATTAGAATTATGTGGTACTTGATATAAAGCCTCAGTAGTATCTAAGGACATAAGAAGTAAGTGAAAACTAACTGATAATAATATTATTATGATTATTATTATTATTATTAGCTAAGTAAAAATAAAACTCTTTTTTTTATTTTTATTTTTATATTTTTTTATATAATAATATGTTTTTTTTTTAGAAGATAGGCTTATATATGTATATGAATGCTTTTTTTTTTTAGAAGATGCACAAGTACATATATATAAATATATATTTATATATATTTTACAAGGAAAGAAATTATATATAGTTTTTTTTTTTTTTTTTTTCTTATGTTATCATTTTTTTTTTAAAAGAAAACTAAAATATTTATAAAGTAGAATAGGTATATATATAGATATAGATATAGATACAGTAGGAAAAATAGTTTTAAATCTAACTTTTTATTTATTTATTTTTTTATTAACCGTTCCCCGGCAACGGCGCCAAAAACTTGACGACATCCTATTGACGCGTTTTCTTATAACACCCAAGTGTAGGTGATCGTACAAGTAATAAAGTTCTGGAAGTCCAGGTCGAACCTACAGGGAACGGAATAAAATTTTATAAAGTTAAGTATATAACTATTTTGTCACTAAAAAGAAAATAAAAGATGATGGGTTTTGTGGGGTTTTACTAAACTACTAATTTTTATATGTTTGCAATAAAAGTAATTAAAGCTATTTTTTTCTTAACAGTTTATGGTAAAGATTTTAACAGTGCAAAATAAATTAACTAACATACTAGTAAGAAAAGGAAGAAAAATATATAAAAGCTAAATTTTTGTAAGATAAACTTTTTAGATTTAATAATAGCAAAAGATGGAAATAATACAGATATTTAAGCAAAACTATTATAAAACAGGAAATATTAATTAACTAGGGAAAATGATTTAAATGAATTGGGAATATGCAAACCAACACTAGATTAGGGGTGGGCAAACAGTTCGGTTAACCGAACAAACCGAACCGAATTTTCAATTTCAGTTCAGTTATTTCAGTTAAAAATTTCAGTTCGGTTAAAAATCGAACCGAATTAAAAATTTCAGTTCGGTTATCAGTTGCCCATAGGCAAACCGAACCGAACCGAAAAACCGAAATTTTATTTTTTATTTTCATTTTCTATATTATTAATATACTTATATATAACTATATATAATAAAATATATGTATTTTTACAATTATAAACAAAGAAAAGTATTCTTTCTTTGTAATATGAAAGAGAAAGGAAAAAAAAACATAAAAAAGTTGTGAAAAATGAAAAAAAAAATTAAAATAAAAATTGGGTTTTTTATATTTCGGTTAACCGAATAACCAAACCGAACAGAATTTGTAATTCAGTTAACCGAACCGAACCAACCGAATTAAATTTCAGTCAGTTAACAGTTGACAAAGTTCCAAACCGAACCGAACTCAAACCGAACCGAATAGTGTCAAACCTAACCGAACCGACCGAATGCCCACCCCTACACTAGATCCCACAACTTTTGTGCATTTGAAAAGTATTTGGCATTTAAGACCGCAGAGTCATTCTTTATTTAAAAATAAACTTTCACTAGTCAGGGTCATATCAAGTGTGTCAGGTTTGATATGAAACGACGTCGTTTGGTTTAAAGAAAAATAAATAGGCAATTGGGCAGTAGCCAGGTTCGAACCGTGCCCCGCCGCGGACATGGGTTATTCGGTGTCCAGTCCCCACCACTCTGCCACTACACAATTGCCTATCCATTATTGGATAGAAATATATATAAACACATATTTGAAACATTAACTTTGTCATATGAGTTGTTTGAGTATGCTAGGTGTTTTTTTATGACAAAAGGCATAGTTTGACAATCCACATAATTAGGCTTTTTATTTCAAATATGTACTCAATATAGCCATAGTATATAAACATGTTAAATGGTCATAAACTATAGATACATAGATATTTTTGGCCATAAATGGAAAAATAACCCATCTAGATAAATTTGCCCATTTAAGTTTAGTGCACAGAAGTTGTGGTTTCTAAGTTTTTATTACATATCCCCAATTAAAGTTTTAGCCTACCATTTTGGAATTGAAACTGTCTTCCAAATAAAATTTAAAGATAAATTAAATAGGTGTAAACAGTGACTGCTCAATTAAAACTAAAGTTGTGAAACTAAGGTAAGAGTGAAATATAATATTATTATATTATTTTTGTACTTAACATGAGCTGGGGTTGAATTTGTGGAATCTGCAAAATAGCAAAGTTTAGTACAACTAGGCTAATAAAATATACATAAATGGAAATACTGAACAAAAAATAAAATACTAAACCTTTGACTTTGGATTCTTGTGGGGTCACAGTGGTTGAACTCCAAGAACACAAATAAAGCCAAACCAAATCCAAATATACTTTTGGAGTGAGATATGGGTATGATATACTTTTGGACTTTAGTAGGTGATTATAACAACTACGTGGCTAAGAAATCTGGCATTTAATCGCAAAATCTATCTTCTAGTGAATAAAAATATTGCTATAAAAATTGGAAATTTGGAGTTTCTAACTATTTTAGGGGACAACTATAAGTACTACTAGACTAGAAATATTAAATCTAATTTTAAATAGGAATATTTTACAACTACAAATTGACAACGGTCTTACAAGAAAACAAATATTTTAAATTTAAGAAATACAGTACACAAAGTTTTGCTACATATTTTTGAACATAAAATCATCAATTACATAAAAGTAAAATTTTACAACTACTAGAACTAGAAAAGGCAAAGAAAAACTAAAGTTTCTTATTTGTAAGGACAATATAAAGTGCTCACATGATAACCTCCCCTAAACTATTCTCTCCCTAACAGTGATTGTGTTGTGATTTCAGTTGTGTCTTGTTAATCGTATTGCTTCCTCTGCCTCCTCTTTTATAGACGAATTCAGTTTGTGAATTCGTCATTGCGTTCATCAGTGGGTATTTTTTTCTTCTTCTTCCGTCTCACTTTTCTCCAACGTTCTGACAGCTTTGAATTTAACCTGCAAATGACAAAAACAGAAAGAGAAAGGAAGAGAGAGAGAGATAAAGCAATAGGATTAAAAAAATAAATATAGTATATGTATATAGTAACATCCAAAACTTTGGATGTTACTTTCGTTTCACTTTTCTTTTTTCTTCTCTTTTTTTTTTTTTTTTTCTTACCAAACAGTGATTGTCACTGTTTGGTTACTATTCACTACTATTCATTACTATTCATATTTGACTAATCATATGGGAGATACTACAGTGTGGTTGCTACTTCTTTCCTTCCCTTTATTTCACTTCATTTTTACTTAAAGATATAAAATATGTAAAAACACATTTTTACACGCATTTGAGTAACATAACTGTTAAATTATATTAATTCAAATATGCATGTAAAACTAGGAATTTGAGGGATTAAATGAGCACTATGTCTATTATATTGGCACATAAATGTGCAATATTCAATGTTTGTCACTATCCCACGTAGCTTCTTCAACAGTGTGACTACGCCATGATACCTTCACCATTGGAATCGTCTCTGTTCTTAACTCTTGTTCCTTTCGATCTAGAATTCCTTCGTATTGCTCTATATGTTGGGAATATGCCCTCAAACCAGTTAGTTGGATAATGGAATATCATAATGCATTTATGCATGTTAGTTCATGAGATGAATATTAGACTAAAATCCTTAAACATCATTACATGTGATTCATTTGTGTATGTGATTACACATGTGAGATATGAATCACAAATCCTTGTTGTTTCAAATAAGTCACAGTAGATGATAAGTCTGGATAACTTATCAAATGTACACTCACGATTAACATCTATGGGGTAGAATGATGAATCTCATTCATAAGAGTCTTTAACTCTTGGTTAATATGCTAGTTCACGCGGTGCATTGATGGACCTGAGTTAAATCTATTGATACCTAAATGCTATCACCATCAATAGGAACTCAAACTTGTATAGGGATACATATCATTAATCCTGAGACAATTTATGGACGCAAGTTGTATACTTTGACTTACCAATCAGTGAGGTCTTGTAAGATCAACACCTGGGTATCTTGGGTAATCAGGTTTACAATGTTGGGAACATATATTGTCAAGATGGAATTCTATCATTTTCTATAAAACCAAGAGTAAGTATTCCCTCGAGAATGTCACTATGAGTGATTACCGAGAGCTGGCCAGCCTTATCAACAAAGTGTTTGTTGACATGTTTGGTAATCCAAGCGTAGTGAATGATACTCGAGGAATATAAGATGTATCTATCTATTGGATCGACATTATCATAAAACATACATCCTAATGGTAAATATGAATAGTGCTTGGTAGAGGGACATTCGTATCATATTATATAAGTTTAGCAATTGCTTATGTATGTGTGATTTTGTTCTTATGCACTGGAGTAGAATTATCATTTTATAGTAGTATAAATGATAATTGATTAACTAGTAATTCTTTAGTTAAAGAATATTGACTAGATGGAATAATAATTAATCGGAGCCAGTAATTAAGAACCTAGGGGTCCCACTCTTAGCTCATAAGGATGTTTGGATGTGAAGGAACAATGCAATGGGAAATTTGGGATAAAATTGGAACCATTTGATTGGTGTTCAGATCCAATCGATTGGTACAGCAATCAATTGCATCACTTGTAATCGATTGGATGGGCAATCGATTGCCCTCTAAGGAAATCGATTGGTACGACGATTGGTACTTAGGTTGGTTCAAAAGTTTATAAATACAGAAACTGAGTGCAGAATATATGATGAACATCTTTTAGTCTCCTAGAAGTTTCACTATTGGTTGTAGACTTCCTAAACCCTTCCTAAACTTCTCAAGTTTTCCCTAAAGGGGTTTTCACCAAACCCTAGCAACCAAGCATATCCAAGAGTCATAGGAGTGAAGATAATTAGCACTGAAATATCAAGAACACATTGGATGTGAAGATCATTAGCACTGGACAATGCTCACAAAAATTAGATCGGATTGCTCAATACTTATCGCAACTTGACGAATTTTGGGCACGATGAAGCTGATGTTGAGACGCAACTGCCATTAAAATTTGAGGTCAATCGGAGATCGTTTATTCCCTCTGCTAATTACATCTTTATCGAAACAAAGTGATCGGGATCGAATCGTCACAACAATGAGTTCTCGAAACAATTCCACAAATTGCACAGGTATATCTATATCTATGTCTTTGTATGTATATTGATTGCAAGCAATACAAAGGAGAAGTAGATCTAGTTTTGTTAGAATAAATTTTAATCTATACCCGTATTCTGCTATGCACTAAGATCCAATTTTCCCTTCAATTAGTATCAAAGCCATCTCGTTTATACTACTTGCAATCGGATTATGAAGTATGATGAACTAGGATTAATCAAAGTTAAATTCTTTTTAGAAAAGGATTCTTTGATTGTTAAGATCATCTAGTTTGAATTGTTTCAATCCAATTAGTTTAGAACTAATTAGATTAATTAGAAAATGTTTTGGTGCATTTAAAATGCATAATCTGGTATTTTTCATGACCTGATATGAAAAATTGACTCTTTGGTATAATCCAATCGATTGGTTCTATTTCCAATCGATTGGATGGGCAATCGATTGCTTTAGTGGTAATCGATTGTTAGTCCAATTGATTGCCTCTTTTGGCAATCGAATGGTACATACAGGAATGTGACAATCCATTGGTTTAGCTTGCAATCGATTGGTTTTAATCAGCAATCGATTGGCTTTACCAGCAATCGATTGCCTTTGGGCAGAATATGTATTTTAGTTTTAAAATTGTTTTGGAAATTTAAGATTAGTATATTAAGTTTCTGAAATATTTATAAATTAATTACTTTGAAAAATATGTTTTGAAATATTTTATTTTAAATAGTTTGGATGTTTAGGTTTTAGAAAACCTAATCTTGTGCACCAGTGGAGTTTTCTAAGGAATCCTAGTTATTGTTGGACAATATGTTTTGTTTCGTCATGGAAAGCAATAGATAAATTTAATTTGTGTATGCTTAAAACTTCATAATTCTAAAATATACATATTTGTGATTGATGCATGTTTTATTTTAGAATATATTTCGTGCGTGGATGTAGAGGCATATATATTGTGAATGTATGTCAACTGACTTCTTAAGCAGGTAGCCTACTCTCTCATGGCAAAATTAGGTGTAAATTTAAAGTAGTTTAAATTCATTTAATTTGATCTGTGGCATTGTAAAGGGCATTATAGTTTCATTCCTATACAAAGGAGAACTGTAATGGTTTCCCTAGCCATTTATGTAATTTACTTTTCCTAGATCCTTTTTTGTAAACCTCTTCGGAGGCATAGGATTATTGTAAATTAGATTAATTGGAGGAGCCACAAGATGGAGCCATGAAGCTTGGAACCATGAAGATGGAGCCTTAAAGTTTGAAGCCTAAGGATAGACTATGGAGATAGTGCCATGAGAGAGATATGCTTGTTTTATTCATGCATGTTTATTTATTAATTATTGCGTGGATGAATGCTTGTGCATGTTTATATATATGTCTGTTATATGTTATTTGTTATTGCATGGGCAAAAATCATTAGTTTAGTCCAAATTAGTTCTCTTTAATTGATAAATGGATTGTTGGATTTTCTAAATTTATCATGGCTAAAGAAAATGGGCATTTTTGACACATTAATAAATATTGTATATTTATGGGTAATGAATAAACAATGGTTTTATTTTTTTAAATTTAAAAATTCCTATCAGTTCATTGTAAGTATGAGAGATACTCTGTGTCACTCATTTATGAGTGATCATTCCATACGGAGGAGGGTATTTCTTATTGATTGCTAGATCTGAACTTTTTTATAAAAATCTATTGGAGAGGGGCTTATATTTATAACTCCCATGGTCTTCCATAAACGGTTCATTGTAAGGTGAATAGAATATTCTGTGTCACCCAGTCATGGGTATTCATTCCATACGGAGGATAGACTGTTCATTGGTTACTAGATATGAACTTCCTTTGGATAGAATCAATGAGACATGTTAGAGGGAGACCACTACACTGAGGCACTACTTGAGGCAGTTGTCATTGAATTCTATATAATGGTGAACACTAGCTAAGCTATGGGTAAGGGAATTCACATAGAGTATTATCTAATAACTTAGAGACCAAAAGTTCAGGAGTCATGAATTGTTTTGTAAGAGTTGCACAACATTCATGATGGGTTTCCCAATCAGGCTATGAGGTTATGATCGCCACACGGAGACTTAATTTCATAGGCTTGACATCCTAAAGACAATTAATGAGTTGGTTAAGGGAATTCCAATGTATCATATAAATTGTCATATTTATGATTTTCATATTGTAATTCTGTTATATTATTTGTATTTCATATTCATTATGTCTAGCCCACTTGCTATAACCATGATCCAGAATAAGCTAATTGGAAATAACTACGTTGAATGGAAACTAGAACTGGATGAATTATTAACTACTAATGAATGTAAATACGTTCTTACCATTCCCTGTCCACCTATTCCAAGCTGTGACACCCCAACAGATCTTGCGGATCAATATTGGCAGTGGATAAAAGTTGATGGTAAGGCTCGCTCTAGCATCTTAGATTCTTTGTCTGATGCGTTGAAGTAGCAACATCAACCTTTTCGCACTGCTCGTGGTATAATATTGAACCTCGAGAAGATGTTTGGGGAATTGAGCTGAACTGCAAGGCTTAGAGCTTTGGAGTTAGTCATGGACACCAGAATGTTAGAAGGAACTTCTATAAGAGAGCATTTTTTTAAAATAATTTCTTATTTCAAAGTACTGGAAGTTCTGGGTTCCGACATTGATGGTGAGACTCAAGTTGCATAATCTTGCATTCGTTGCCTTCATCATTCACTCAATTTAAAAGGGTTTTCAAAATGATAAAAACTATTTTTTCAACAAGTGAGTTGATGATCTCTTTTGAGGCAACGAAGGATATAGTCAAAGAGGAGTAAAATATTTAGAACATTGGAATGGCTTCATCTTCTGGAACTAAGCCTAAGGGCATAAATTTAGAGAAGGAGAAGTAAGGCTAGAGGATAAGTGAGCTTAACCTAACTATTGGGAAGCATGCAAGACATGGAAAGGGAAAGGCTGGTGATGTGCCAAAAGGAAAGTGTTTCCATTGTGCCATGAGAGGGCATTGGAAAATGAATTGTGTGGAATACTTGACTGCCAAAAGGCAAGGGGATTGGAAAATTAAGAATGTGCAGTGATTGGAAGATCTTTATTGCTTTTGGGATCTGATGCAAGAGTTGCTATTAGATCAGTAGTTTTATATTGTAATAAAACTTATGGAGTTGTTAGATGAATATCAGTTTTGAATTGATGAATAATAATTATTTTTTTGATTTTGGTACTGAAATTGTTATTAAAAGAATGCGTTCTTTTAATGTGATCTAATAACTTCTCAAACAATATCTCACCTATTTACTCTTGTTTATCATATATTATCTAACGTAGTATTTAAATAACTCATGGGTATTTTACCACCTAAAAGATAGAACCTTCACCTAATTATATAAACCTTTGGTTTTAGAGGCTAATTCATATTAATCTAAATAGGATAAATAGGGAATAAATGATTGGATCCTAGGCTTCTTTGGTTGCTAAGACCACTGCCTATTTGTCAATCCTATTTAGAGGGTAATGTGATCAGGTGACTTTTCTTTTGAAAGATCACACAACGGAAGGCTTATTAGAATTAGGGCATACTCACGTATGCGGGCCAACAAACATTAGAAGTTATAAAGTAGTTTTGTCTACTCTCGTATTTGTCTAATGTGCTTATTGTCTATATGAGATAAGAATGTGATTCTTTCTCGATCATCTGCAACTAGTACGCCTCCATGGGATGGTGTAGCACGTAGAAGGAACTATTTTCTTTTAGATATAAGTAGGTCATGAGATGAGTTATTTAGAGTTTCTACCGTTCCTTGAATTTTCTCGATGGAACCACAATGTTTCTAGAGAAAGCAAAAGTTGGTTGGGAATCAAGTTTTGTAAAGGAAAGATCATACTAAGGAGTAAAATTATTTATATCTCAAAGCGATCTATAAATCATCTAGAACTAAAATTTACTACCTCTTTATCTGTTCTTGTACTGGTACTTCATTGCAGTGGGAGAGTTCTCAGAATTGCTGAAATCCTCTTATGCATTGAAGTTTTGTGATTAGGACACCTCTGGTATGCAATTTGCATAAGTCTACGGACTTAAGCAATCATCCAGAGATAAGGACATCTGTTTTGACATGTTGGTCAAAATACTTTAGATTCGTCTAAAGTATGGATGTAGCTTAAGTGGATGAAAGGATCCTTGCGCAAAGGAATTATGGTGGTGATTAGTTCCTCATATTGATGACATCTTTATCATTGTGAGATGATAAAGGAGTGTTATCAATGGTTAAGGTTAAGTTTTTTTTTACAGTACACTTGATATTTGTGATCTCGGTGAGGCGAGCTGTAATCTTTGGATTATGCTCATTGAATCGGAAAGTTAACATAATGAGATTATCTAAAACTTTTATATCGGTAAGTTACTAGAGAAATTCAATGTAGAATATTTCGAGAAAGGTTATTCACCTTTGAACATAATCTATTGCTCTTTCAAGACTTGTATCTTAGGACGCAAGATGAAAGAGGTCACATGAAAGGTGTATCATAAGCATAGGCTATTGATAAACCTTTTATGAGATGTTCGGTATGATATATCTATTATATCGTTGAGGTTGTTCGCAGATATCTATCCAAACGAAAGTTCAATTCATTGAACTATCATAAAGTATATATTCTCTAGGACTTGACAAAGAACTAGTAGATATATGCTAGGTGATGGAGTTTTGGGACAATTTTCAAATTAGCTTTACTGGATACATGTCTGGTGATGTCTTTTGTCTAGGGATATAATATAACATGAAGATGTTCTACTATGGATTATTTTAGTCGACGGTCATCAAGGTCCGTTTGCAAAACTTACGGGTTAAGGATTTTGATAAGTCACATAGATAATGCTGGTGTTAGTTTTAACACTATATGGTTATGAGTGTAAGTGGGAGTTTGTTGGGAATATGCCCTCAAACCAGTTAGTTGGACAATGGAATATAATAATGCATTTATGCATGTTAGTTCATGAGATGAATATTAAACTAGAATCCTTAAACATCATTGCATGTGATTCATTTGTGTATGTGATTACACATGTGAGATATGAATCACAAATCCTTGTTGTTTTAAATAAGTCACAGTAGATGATAAGTCTAGATAACTTATCAGGTGTACACTGTAGCATGATTAATGTCTATGGGGGTAGAATGATGAATCTCATTCATAAGAGTCTTTGACTCTTGGTTAATATGATAGTGCACGCGGTGCATTGACCAACCTGAGTTAAACCTATTGACACCTAAGTACTATCATTGTAGATAGGAACTCAAACTTGTATAGGAATACATGTCCTTAATCCTGAGACAATTATGGAAGCAAGTTGTATACTTTGGTTGCTTTGACTTACCAATCAGTGAGGTCTTGGAAGATCAACACCTGGGTATCTTAGGTAATCAGGTTTATAATGTTGGGAACATATATTGTCAAGATGGAATTCTACCCCCTTATATAAAATGAAGAGTAAGTAATCCGCCGAGAATGTCACTAGGAGTGATTACCGAGAGCTGGCCATCCTTGTCAACAAAGTGTTTGTTGACATGTTTGGTAATCCAAGAGTAGTGAATGATACTCGACGAATATAATGTATCTATCTATTGGGTTGACAGTATCTTAAACAATACATCCCAATGGTAAATATAAATACTGCTTGGTAGAGGACATCCGTATCATGTTATACAAGTCTAGCAATCGCTTATGTATGTGTAATTTTGTTCTTATGCACTGGAGTGCAATTATCATTTTATAGTGGTATAAATGATAATTGATTAACTATTAATTCCTTAGATAAAGAGTATTGACTAGATGGAATAATAATTAATCGGACCCAATAATTAAGAACCTATGGGTCCCACTCTTAGCTCATAAGGATGTTTGGATGTGAAGGAACAATGCAATGGAAAATTTGGGATAAAATTTGAACCAATTGATTGGTGTTCATATCCAATCGATTGGTACAGCAATCGATTGCATCACTTTTAATTGATTGGATGGGCAATATCGATTGGTAAGGCAATCGATTGCCACTTTTGGCAATCGATTGGTACTTAGGTCGGTTCAAAAGTTTATAAATATAGAAACTGCGAGTAGAACATATGATGGACGTCTTTTATTCTCCCAGAAGTTTCAGTATTGGTGGTAGACTTCCCATACCCTTCCTAAACTTCCTAAGTTTGTTCTAAAGAGGTTTTCACCAAACCCTAGCATCTAAGCACATCCAAGAGTCATAGGAGTGAAGATCTTTAGCACTGAAAGATCAAGAACACATTGGATGCGAAAAACATTAGCGGCAGACAACGCTCACAAAAAGTAGATCGGACAGTACAATACTTATCGCAACCTAACGAATTTTGGACACGACGAAGCTTACGCCGAGATGCAGCTGCTGTTAAAATTTGAGGTCAATCGGAGATCATTTAGTCCCTCTGTTAATCGCATCTTGTCGAAATAAAGTTATCGGGATCGAATCGTGACAACAATCATTGAAGAGTTCTCAGAACGATTCCACAAATTGCACAGGTATATCTATATCTATGTCTTTGTATGTATAATGATTACAAGCAATACAAATGAGAAGTAGGTCTAGTTTTGTTAGATTAAATTTTAATCTGTACCCATATTCCGCTGCGCACTGAGATCCACTTTTCCCTTCACTATGTAGGTCAAGTCTTCTTGGATCTGCAACGGCTCTGGTACTATATTCTTGTTCGTATCCGTCATACACTGTCTCAACATAGATACAAGGAAAACATTGTGCACATGCTCCAATTGTAATGACAAAGCTAATCGATAAGCCACTGATCCTACTTTCTCTAGGATCTCAAAAGGTTTTATAAATCTCGGGTTAAGTTTTCCTCGCTCTCTAAATCGAATAATGCCTTTCGAAGGCGATACTCACAAGTACACAAAGTCTCCCGGCCACTTCAAACATCATTGATCGTCGTTTAGAGTCCGCATATCTCTTACAACGACTCTGAGCTACCTAAAGTCGCTCTTGGATCAACTTTACCTTCTCAGTAGTCAACTGTATTATCTCAAGTCCTAACAACTTCCTTTTCTGAACCTCAGTCCAACAAACCGGCGATCGACACTTACGTCTATATAACGCTTCATACGGTGCCATTCCAATACTTGACTGAAATCCGTTGTCGTATGCAAACTCAATTAACGGTAAATGTTTCTCCCAATTACTCCCAAAGTCTAGAACACACAATCTCAACATATCCTCCAATGTTTGAATCACACGCTTTGACTGTCTGTCGGTCTGAGGATGAAAAGCAGTATTGAAACTCAGTTTCGTACTCATAGCCTTTTACAAACTTCCTCAAAACCTCGACGTAAAACTACTATCACGATCTGATACGATCACAGCTGGAACTCCGTGTAGTCTTACAATCTCTTTCACATACAATTTGGCTAACCTCGATGGCTTAGTCATCTTGATCGGTAGGAAATGAGCTGACTTTGTCAATCGGTCGACTATAACGCAAATCTTGTCATTCTTGTTACGTGATCGCGGAAATTCGAAAATAAAATCCATTGTGATCTCATCGCATTTCCACTCTGACACTGGTAATGGTTGTAGTAATCCTGTAGGTACTTGTCTCTCTACCTTGACTTGTTGACATGTCGAACATTCCGAAATATACTAGGTGACTTCCCCCTTCATGCCTTTCCACCAAAAATTTTCTTGCAAGTTTTGGTACATCTTGTTACTTTTCGAACGAACTGAGTATTTTGTATTGTAAGCCTCCTCTAAAAGTCGGTCTTTTAAGTCTTTTATGTTCGGTACACACAATCGATTCCCAAGCATTAATACTCCTTTTTCCAAATTAAAACTAGGTCGCTTTCCTAGGGGTATCTCGTCTTCATTTTGCACAAGTAGCAATTGTTGAATTGTTCCATCTTGATCTCATTAATAATGCACGGGTGAGTTATAATTGCCATCATCAAACCACCATTCATCTCTAGAATTACATCTAACTCCAAAGTTCCATCTCCTTTACCAATTGTCTTTGCTGGGTTAGCTCGTCGGCTAAATTCCTTGTCGTCTTCCGACTTAAAGTGCCGGTTACTACATTAGCCTTTCTCAGATGATACTCAATCGAAAGATTGTAATCTTTCATCAACTCTAACCATCTCCTCTGTCTCATATTCAGATCTCATTGTGTGAACAGGTATTTCAAACTCTTGTGGCTAGTGAAGATCTCACATTTCTCGTAGTCTCCAAATCTTCAAAGCATAGATTACTGCAGCCAGATCCAATTCGTGATTCGGATAATTAAACTCATACGTTTTTAATTGTCTTGAAGAATAAGCAATCACCTTGCCACCTTGCATAAGTACACACCCCAAACCTTGATGTGACGCATCACTATAGATCATAAATCCTTCGATTCCAGATGGTATTGCCAAGATAGGCGCTGTTGTCAATCGTGACTTCAACTCTTGAAAACTGTCTTCACATTCCGTACTCCACTCAAAAGTAATACCTTCACCCACCAATTATGGGCTTTACCCTTTAGTACATAACTTGCATTCTCTATCTTCTCCCTTACGGATATCAGGATAGATAAAAAAATTCTCTCCATGTCCACAACCCAATGCTCTGCTAGCGTTGTGTTGAGTGTCCCATGAAATTCCATTGGTTTCTTTCTTATAAACTGTTCCGACATGGATCTCACACCTTAAGTCTCAGGTGCATGTACCACAGCTATCGGTGCTGGCTCAATTGGAGGTGTTGGAGGCAATTGCTACGCTATATTCCGTATTTCGAATCATTTCCATCATTTAGTTCATCCACTAAGTATGTGGCGATAGGTCTCGGTCACCGTCACTCTTGATTATATAACCCTGTCAATCTCAATGCATAAATGATATGCATGTACAACAATGATTATAAACATGTATGTATAACAACATACATATGCATCAAACATCTCTACAACATATGGATGCATTCTAGAATATGTGTTAAAATCACTCAACCCTCCACTCGTCGTTGAACATTCCTAAAGGTGTGTTACCTATAGCTCTGATACCAATAAATGTCACGACCCATCCTGCTACGCGTAGAAATAGGACATGTGGAACACCACCAAGGCTCATCTAATTCCTTTAAAGTAAATAGCAGCGAAAACATAAGTAAGATTCATTAAAAACCAGAGTTATAAAAAGTTTTGCCTAGTGAAACACTCACAGAAAATAACCCATTTTGAAAAAAGAGGTCCAGTCAACTGTGTCAGGACTCCAGTTGACTGTTAGATCAATTGCAGATGAGTATAAAAGTTCAGTAGCCTAGTTCAATCAAATGTGTCGGAGACTCAGTCGACTGGGGTCTCAATTTCTCAGTCGACTAAGGTTGTCCGGTCAATTGGAGGTCAATCTAGCAGAATGTCATGTTCTTATGCAGAAACCAGTTAACTATTTTTCATCATCCAATCGACTGGTGCTCTGAAAACTGAAGGATATCTCGTTGAAAATAGGGTCCAATCGACTGTGTCAAGGACCCAGTCGACTGATTCCTCAAATTTTTGCACATTCTGCAGCATTTCAAGCTAAGCTTCTCTGATCCAAATCCAACACAAACACAATTATATAACAACAATTTAAAACATAATTACACGAGTGTTATTTATTAGCGATTACAACTACTGATCCAACCCAAGATTCTATTACAACATTTTACAAACTTCCCAAATCCTTATTACAAGTTTGGAATGAAAACAAAAGTTTGAACATATGGTGATTCCTCGGCATTCCTCGACCTCACTCTTCTCACTTCTTCTTTCCTTTCTTCTTATAACCTGCAATGGAGTAAAGCTCCACTACTCAGCTATATGATGAGTGTACAATTTGAAATATATACTTATATGAAAATTCATGTTTTAAACGTTTAACCACATCAAAGTAGTCTCTAGGGAAAGTGGTACGCTTCCATCCGGTAAATAAAACCGGTGCTGTGGAAGGGCTTCCTTTTCCACCCACCCCGTACACTAGTTGGGCCTTCTTCCATACCAGGTACCGTGTCTTGGTTGGGCCTTCCTCCATACCAAACACTACAACTACCAATATTATAATCCTCAAACATCGAGGAGCTTACCCCTGGACGAAATTGCACCAAACCCCCTTTGACCCACATAATACATAACATGCTCATATAATCATATAAACGTGCTTTTATCACAGTTTCATGTTCTTAATTAATGGGCCTAATTAACACATGAATTTCATCCAGATCCAAAATATCAAATCGGATATTCAAAACATGTAAATTTTATAGAATTCATAGATCTAGAATTCATTCCTCGTGCTAATGCTCTATAACTTTGAAGGATTAACTAGAGCCCCGAATAAACGCCGGATCTCCGTTTGTTCGCGATTCCTACAAGTTTTACCTGATTTTTCCCAAATTTCTAAAAATTAGATTTTGGAAAACAAAGCCAAACAAGGCCTAAGAGGTATCAAAATAAAGCCCTTACCTCGAGGAGGTCAAATCTAGAATTTGGAGAAAAATTGACGAACGGCAGATCGTCAATCTGCGACGTGAAACTCGTGGTAACTAAATCTCCCTCTCTCTCTCTCTCTCTCTCTCTCTCTATATATATATATATATATCTCTCTCTCTCTCTAGATATTTGTTTATGGAAAGTGTTTGACAAAATATCCCATGCTTTTCTATTTATAGGCACGACTTTCAGAAATTATGTTTACCTCCCTACGAGTTCTCAAAACTCCTAATTATCTCACGAAACGTCGTAAACGTCCACTTTATTATGTCATGAGTGAAAACTATAATTTGTAACAGTTTTCGTCTAAGTCTCGTTTGGGTCCGTAATTTATGTTCTGAAACTAATTTCTTGGAATCTCTAGGTAACCTACCTTTTATGAAACATATTACCTACGTTATCACTATGTTACTCACAATAATCTCTAACATGATCAACACTAACAGAAATTATACTACATAGGTAAATTTATTATTCATGAAAATCAGGTAAAGTCAAATAATATTTAAAATCATATAAATGACATTTAATCACTTAAATGCCTCCGTGATTATCGAATCACCGTGTCCTCACTTGACACCCTCCGTTGACCACCATTAACCACTTATCTCAATTATTAATAAACATTAATAATCGACATGATATCAATTATATTATATTAAAATGAATTCCCTTTTGGGATGGGTGTGACAGAACTCCAAATTGAGCTTGTGATATATATAGGGCTGGGCAAATGGTCGGTTCGGTTTTGAACCGAAAATTGCAGTTCGGGTTATTCGGTTGCAGTTCGGGTTATTCGGTTCGGGTTGGTAATTTCGATACTGAAATCCGAACTGAAATAAATTTTAAAAATTCGGTTCGATTTCAAAATTTTACTTCGGGTTCGGTTCGAAATTTTGAGCAAAAACTCAACCAAAGTTTTTTTATTTTTCATAATTTTTTTATTTTATATATATATATGTAATATTATACTAAATTAGTAATAGCATTATAATATTATAGTAAATTAATAATAGCATTATAAATTTTTTTATATATACATTAGAAATTCGAATATTCGGTTTCGAACCAAAATTAATTCTCCTTCTGAAAACCGAACTGAACTTCTTAATATAGTTCGGTTTCGAACTGAAAAAAATTCGGTTCGGTTATTATCCGAACTAAAATTTTCAAAACTTCGTGTTCGGTTCAGTTTTTCGGGTTGGCCCGAATTGTGCCCACCCCTAGTGACATACCGTTGGAAATGTATTGAAGCCTACTTTCTATTATAACAAAAATTTCAGAGTCGGGTCACTCTGAAAAGTTTTGCGGTATTCGCGATAAAGGCTGATTTGATCACCTTTTTTACCTTCAAAAATTCATAATAAATTCAATTCAAATCTAGAAATTATGTACGATATACCATTGGAAAGCTATTGAATTATAGTATTTATGAAAAATATTTGAAAATTGAAAGGGTGCTTTAGTTTTCGGGTCAATATTTAGGTCAAATCAGTCAAACTAGGGATCTCCGGGATGTTCGGAGAATTTCTAGGAGCTGACGTTTTCATTCGATTCTCTTTAAAAAAATGTTTTAGGTCTTTTCACATGGCTCAGAGTGATTTCGGTGCTTTTGGGTGATTTTGGAAGATTTCGGTCAAACCGGTCAAATGGGAACTTTTGGGACTTCTGGGTGCCTCTGGGAGTTGACATTTTCAAATGTTTTTCTTCTAAAACTCTTTTTTGGTCTTTTTATATGACATAGTATGTATGTAGAGCTTTTGGTCCGAATCTGGGAGTTTTGGGCTTTCAGGGGCATTTTGGTCATTTGTACCAATTTCTGAGTATTCTGAGAAATAGAATTGACTTCGTGGAGTCCTCTTGCGACTTTTCAATTATTGTGAATCACCAAGCTATGGGTCTCTTAAATTTGTTAGCCGACAAAACGGGGTATCTACAACACCCAAGGCACACAAGCACATAGGTAAAGCACATAAACACCAAGAACACATAGAGCATTTAGGCGTTTATTCAAGTAAGCTAGGTTTGGATTTGATGCATGACAAACATGTACCAAACCACATAGTCTTCTAGATTAAGACTAGTTAATATGTTTTACATAGTTGGTGAAAGTTATAGGAAACTACTTCAAGTTTGGATAAATTCTTCCAAGAAAATATTGGGGCTTTTACTAAATCAAGGCATCCCCACATGCTCCTCGTCACAAGGATTGATAAACTCCGAAGGAGGCATAGCAAGTAACCACCCAAGCAAGATGAGATCGCCTCTTGAAGTCTTGGAAAACTTGAAGCTTTGAGCTTCCATGGCCAAAGAGAGAGGAGAGAGATATAGAGAGAGAATCAACTAACTAATGAAATAAAGCCCTAACATGTTCTATTATAGTAAGTGGCTTAGTACAACTCTCAAATCACAAGGTACCACACACACAAATGACTATATCTTACTAATCGTACCAGTTATGACAAAAGTTAAAGCACAGAAAGGATTCATTTGAGCATATGCTCCTTTCAGTCCAAAAATCTCATTTTCGAATTTTCTGGTGAAGTCAGACTACACAAGTACAAATGACCAAAATACCCCTGTGACTAAAAATCCAAATTTATTCTGAAAAAAAAATCCTAAATCATCACTGGAGTTTTGAAATCTGATATTAAATCACGGTTCAAAATCTCAGGTTATTACAGGACTATTAAAACATGACATCAAAAACTAGACGTAGGACTCTTAATTTAAGAGGATTCTGTGTAATACCATACGACTTGTTTTTATTTCTTCGGAAACAATTTTTGTTAATTGGGGAACTACTTTTTGTAATTCTGGGGATAAAATTTTGGTCACATTTTGTGTAACTAGTTTTTGTACCTAGGATAACAAAATATAGTTCACCCTGCAATATCACATTTTAGTAACAAATTTTTATATCCAAATGATAAATGTTGTTCCCCAAGTAACAAAAGTTGTTCTTAAGAAATAAAAAAAAAAAATGGTGGTATCATAAAATCGCCCCTTAATTTGGGGCCCAAGAATCCTCGATAGCATTACGCTGCAGCACTTTGGACAACACCCCCTTATGCTATAAAACTTTCGACAGCAGCCCATGTGGGTAGTGGCCAAAGTGCTGCAGAGTAATTCTTACCCTTATTTGGGCTGGAGGCATTATCATATGAGTAATACTACACCCACAAACCTTTTTCACAATCTTTTACACAACTATATATCGTGGTGCTTGATTTCAGTGGATCTCATGACGGTCCTACACCCACAAATCTTTTTCATAATCTTTTCTACAACCATACATCCTAACTTTTGATTTCACTGAACCCCTAAAGATCCCACATGAAATAAACTAAAATTAAATGTCAGAATATATTAGTTGTGAAAAAGGTTATACAAAAGGTGGGAGTAGTATTTTTGTTAACATATTATTCTTACCGACATTTCATAGGAACTTTTAAACTAACCAACCAAGGTAACAGAAGAGACTAATACAACGTGTGTCACTTGTGAAACTCCAACACATAGATTTGGCCCAACAATATAAAAATAAAAAAAGTTGCCGGCACCGGAATCTGACATTCCGCCGCCGGTTTCAGTTGCACAGTCTTTGTCCTTTCTGACTTATTTTGTCCCTACTCTTCTCTCTCTATCTCTCTCTTCTCAGATTATTATTATACTATATATGCGCCACATGTTTGTGCCTTCTAAAATAGAGGCTCTGTGTCTTTTAAACAATTCTAAGAGAAAAGCCCAAACAAAAAGAGGAAAAAGAGAGAAACATAGACACCACCCACACCCAAAATTGTGTCTATAAAACTCTCCCTCTCTCTCTTTCTCTACACTGCTATACAAACCATTCCACATTTGTCTATCTCTCTCTCTCTCTCTCTCTCTCTCTCTCTCTTCAAACTCCCCTCCTCAACAAGTTTTCCAGCTTGATCTGAGTTGGGTATTGTGGCCTCTTTTGATCAAGTGACTGACAGTCCAGCTCTTTCGGCGTAAATCAGAAGCAAAATCAAAAGCAATTTCATATTCGTGTTCTTTTCGCAAAGCAACACAACACCAACACAAAAACACTGCTTGCTTTACACATATATATATATATATATCTTTCTCTATCTCTATATATATATATATACACATACCCATATCAATCAACACATTGTAGTGCATTTTTGTCACACTCAGAGCACTCCCCAGACTCACATTTATACAAATACATATATACAACAACAACAACAAAAATAAAATTAAAAAAATGGAGAGAACATCGTCGTTTGAGGGGGTGCAAAATGACATTAATGCCCATGTGGGACAAGTTTGGGAGCAAGTGAGAGCGCCATTGATTGTGCCATTGTTGAACTGTTTGGTCATTGTGTGCCTTGGGATGTCACTAATGTTGTTTCTTGAGAGAGTTTATATGGGAATTGTTATAATCCTTTTGAAGATTTTCGGGCGAAGGCCCGAAAAGAGTTACAAGTGGGAGCCAATGAAGGAGGATGTGGAGATTGGTAATTTGGCTTACCCTATGGTTTTGGTTCAAATTCCAATGTACAATGAGAAAGAGGTATATATGTGATCATTCACCATTTATTATTATTTTTAATTTTTTTTAAAAAAATTTAATTTGCTCTGTTTTATTTGGAAATGTGTGTGTATATATGTATATATAATATTATATATAATGCTCTGTATATGCAGGTTTATCAGCTATCTATTGGGGCCGCCTGTGGGCTTTCGTGGCCATCCGATCGGATCATTGTTCAAGTTCTTGATGATTCAACTGACCCAGCTATCAAGGTTAGTTCATTCTTGAGTTTATCTCCTTTATAATATGCCAAGCCCATTTTTTTTAAAATTAAAAAAAAAAATTAGACTAAGTAAAGAAAAACATGTTCTACCTTGTTCTTGAATTTGGTTGGGACACATTTTTATGTAATATATTGTGTCTATTAATTTTCAAAAAGAATTCGCATTGAAGTTTGTTAAATATAAAATATTTCTGAATTTCTTAATAGAATGTTATTTAAGGGAAAAGAAAACCTTGGAAACTCTGAAAATTTTGGAAGTGGTCCAAGTGGGGTTAATGAGTTATGACATTTTTGGTCACAATCTTGCTCAAGTGTTTTGAACCATCTTGGTAAAGAAGTTATGTTTCATTGGTTTTTGGTAATTTCACCTCAGTATTAAAGCTTTTCTGATCTGGGTTATATTCCTAATTAGCTATTATGGACTTAAGACTTATGTTTAACCAATTAAAAGTTGGCAAATTTAAATCAAAATTATTGATATGACATATGGGTTTGTTTCATTGTTCATTAATTGGTTTTTGGCAACAATATGACTTGGTCGCCAGAATATTCCACATGAGCAACACTTGAACATGTAAACCAGTCACGTCCAGAAAAGAACTGAAGTCTTGACTTTTTAAAATTTTCACCTCATATGGCTAACGAGGTTAACATTCATAATTACCTATTATCAACTTAAACCCATTTTGAACCACCCAAAATAACCCAATTTGCATCAAGTTTGATTGATATCTCATATGGGTTTGAATTAAAATTGAAAAAAAAAAAAAACAGGATATGGTGGAGCTAGAGGTGAGGAGATGGGCAAGCAAAGGCATAAACATAAAGTATGAAATAAGAGACAATAGGAATGGGTACAAAGCTGGAGCTCTGAAAGAAGGGATGAAACACAGTTATGTGAAACAGTGTGACTATGTGGCTATTTTTGATGCTGATTTCCAACCTGAGCCTGATTTCTTGTGGAGAACTGTCCCTTTTCTTGCACACAATCCTGATATTGCCCTTGTTCAAGCTCGCTGGAAATTTGGTAAAATCTCTATTTTAACCTTAATATTTATCTTTATTTACCCAAGCAACCGAAAGGTTGTTACACTGTGATTTACTGAGGAGAAATTATTGTTAAAAAAAAAGAAAAAAAAGAGCCACCTTATAGGTGAAATGATGGTATAGAGTATAGACTAATAAAATGGAAAGCATGTGGCCAAAAAGTTTCCTATAGCAACTTTATTGCATTTGTTGTTAGAAAAAAAAAAATGAATAAATAAAAATTTATTACATTTGAAACGAAAAAAATTGCGGCCACGTGTCTTACCATTATTGGTCTGTGTCATCTATGTGACATGGTTCCACGAGAAGTTATTCAGTGAGTCCGTTACGTAACGTCAGCGTGATGTGTGGAACCAGAGAAGTTATTCAGTGAACCCGTCACACCACGTCAGCATGACGACGTGGTGTGCCCGTCACGCCACGTCAGCGTGATGACGTGATGTGATCTCCCAATAAAAAGGTGCCATGTGGCTACTAACACTAGGAGGTTATGACATGTGGTGTGTAGTTTTTTTTTTTTTTAAATTTTGATAACCACATTGTATGATCCCCTAAAAATAGGGGAATATATGTGCGGTTGAGATTGAGAGGTCACACCACGTCATCATGTTGACGTGGCGTAACGGGCTCACTGAATAAATTCTCGTACACCTGACCCCTCTATACCTTCCAGTGGTGGGCCCTCTTTGATTTGGTCTTTAATTAATCTTGATTACGCTAGGTATTATGTTTGAAAATGAACTTAGGGTGCGTTTGATAAAACTGAAAATCAAGTGCTGGATTTTAAGTGCTGAAATTTTAAGTGATTGAATTTATACTACTGAAAATAGTTCTTCAACTACTGAAATAGAATGCATTCAGTGATCATTTTCAGTAGAAAATTTTCACTTAAAATTTTCAGAGATTTTTTGGCTGCTTTTTCAATTAAGTGTATGTTATCAAACGCACTGAAAAAAAATAAGTGCTGAATCTTTTCATTTTCAGCACTTAATTGGGTTATCAAACATACCCTTAGCTTGACAGGTCATTAAGAGTGGTAGGTAATTGCCTAATTGGTACCAAGTTTGTGGTTAATTTTTTCCAACAATGTTAGGATGACAAATGCTTTTTACAAACATTTACGATTATATTCTATCTCTCTCCTAGGTGGCACTGTAGGGTTCACTGAAATTATCCGAACTCCACAGTGCCACCCAAAAGAGAGAGAGTGTGTTTGTAAAAAGTGTATGGAACCCAAATGTTACTCCATTCTTTCTGTATCCAAAATTTTAGAACATGGTTTGGCTGTTTCTATCATCCTTTAATTAAGTGTGTTTAAGATTGTTGAGAAATCAAAAGCTTTTGCTCTGGATTTCGCAATCCAACAAACAGGGGACCATATTTTGAAAAATGACAAGGTTCAACCGTGTAACAGAAATTTGAAAGCACCATAGCACTTGAATGAAGTACGAAAATTTTGAGTGATATTTATTAATAAGTTGAATTTAGCAATTAGTTGTTTAAAAAGTGATGATTAATTAAAGTTATTTTAAAGTGATATTTATTTATAAGTTGTTATTCTACATGTGTCGAAAAATAAATAAAAAAACAGGACGGCTGCACATAAGGAAATGTACCAAGTGATGTTATCGAATTGAACGATTTCCTAAAAATTAAATAGAAAATTTTCAAACCCTTCTAAATCTTTACAGAAGCAATGTCTAATTAAGACTTGGTATGTTTGATAACCCAACTAAGTGCTGAAAATGAAAAGATTCAGCACTTATTCTTTTTCAGTGCGTTTGATAACGTATCACTTAATTGAAAAGAAGCCAAAAAATCACTGAAAACTTTAAGTGAAAAATTTCTACTAAAAATAATCACTGAATGCTTTTTATTTCAGTAATTGAAGCATTGTTTTCAGTATTACAAATTCAATCACTTAAAATTCGGCACTTAATTTTCAGCACTTAATTTTCAGTTTTATCAAACGCATCCTTAGAGACGCTAAATGGTTAACATTGTTGTTCTTGTGTGGGTATTATTGCAGTAAACTCAGATGAGTGCTTGATGACAAGAATGCAAGAGATGTCCCTAGATTACCATTTCACTGTAGAGCAAGAAGTGGGCTCTGCAACCTATGCCTTCTTTGGCTTCAACGGTAAATATTGCCGTAAATGCATATCGCTTGTGTATTAGTGCCTGTCCAAGTATTAGTTTGTCAACCAACTTTTTACAGCTTTTTCAAAAGTTAGATTTAATAAAAAAAAAAAAAAAGGAAACAACAAACAAAATTGAAGAAAACAGAGATGAATTCAAAAGCAACAAATTGAAACTTTTTTGAAGAAGTTGGTATATCTGTTATCTCCCTGGCAATACCATACACTAAAACATTTTTTTTTTTTTTTTAAATTCGACAGAAAAATCTCTTATTACCACAAAGATCATACATGGACTCATAGTTTTTTTTTTTGAAATAGGAACTGCTGGAGTGTGGAGAATAGCAGCACTAAATGAAGCAGGGGGATGGAAAGACCGTACAACTGTGGAGGATATGGATCTGGCTGTCCGAGCTAGTCTCAAAGGCTGGAAATTTGTCTATGTTGGTGACCTCAAGGTATAATCTCCACTCCTAATGTGATATTAATTCTTAAAGCTAATCAAATCAAATCAGATCAGCTTTGCGCACAAAAGTCGAGAAATTGAGCACAGATACGATAGCTGCAAAGCTGACCCAATCAGTTTTTTTTTTTTTGGGTCTATTTGACATTTTTTGTATAGTCTGCACCACCCCATCACCCACCATCTTGCTTCAAGTGATCCAGAACCACACAATAATTTCTCTCTACACATAAGTTAAATATCTTCATATTGAGACACCCAGCTTTTCGAATGAAATAGTACAATAGTGTTACCAATTACAAAGTCTTGATTTCTAAAAGTGTTACCTTCCAAATAAAAATTTACAGTGGAACTTATCTTGTCTTCATGGGTTTTCTTCGAGAAAAGTGAAAATTAGTGCTAAAGATTGTACTTTGTGCATTTCAGGTGAAAAATGAATTGCCAAGTACATTCAAAGCCTACCGATATCAGCAGCATCGTTGGTCTTGTGGCCCGGCCAATCTCTTTAGGAAAATGGCAATGGAAATTTTCAGAAACAAGGTAAAACAATAAGCAGTATAAAACAAAAAAAAAAAAAAAAAAAAAACACCCCGAAAATTCCGAGGTTGTTGTTAAAAAAAAATTTAAATTAATCATCTTTCTGAATTGTTATATTATATTGCAGAAAGTGACATTGTGGAAGAAGCTATATGTGATATACAGTTTCTTCTTCGTGAGGAAGATTGTGGCTCATTTGGTCACATTTATATTCTACTGTGTGGTTTTGCCTACAACTGTATTGGTTCCTGAAGTTCAAGTCCCTAAATGGGGAGCTGTTTATATTCCTTCCATTATTACCCTTCTTAATGCAGTTGGAACCCCAAGGTCCCTCTCTTACTCTTAAACAATTTTTTTTTTTGTAGTTTTGATTCAGCGTGTTATTTTTTTCTTATTAGTTTCATGAATTTAGCGAGGGAAAATAAAAGTAAACAACAAGCAATATCCGTTACTTTGATTACTTTGGTTAGCCACAAGGCTTGTCTTAAATTTTAATTGAGTCATTTCACTTTGTGTTTTCTCTAATTCTTTGATTTTTGTGAAATATTTTAATTCTAATTCTATTTAAACATATTAGAGAAAACACTAGAAAACAGTTTCTACGCTTTAACTCCTTTATTTTTTTTTTATTTTTTTTATTTTTCCTCATGTAAGTCTGCAAACCAAATGGAGAGCCCAAGAAAAACAATGAGAAGAAATTAAGAAAAATAAAATAAGATGAAAAGTAAATATTTTTTTATTTCATTTGACAAGTCAATTCTCTTGCTCTTTTCTTTATTCTTTACCGTGATTGACATATTTTAAAATATTCCAAAAAAAAAAAAAAAAACAAATTACGCACAAGGCAAAACAACGGACAAATTGTTTTTCCTTAGCTCTTCTTTTTATTCTCTAAATCTGTGAATCAAACAAGGCCTTAAAGATGACATATTTGAACTCTTTGTTCAATTCACTTATTAACAATTATTTCTAATTATATTGTATATATATATATATGTAATGAAATGATGCAGATCTCTCCATCTGTTGGTGTTTTGGATCCTATTTGAGAATGTGATGTCTCTGCACCGGACAAAGGCCACATTCATTGGTCTGCTAGAGGCTGGGAGAGTGAATGAATGGGTTGTGACTGAGAAATTGGGTGATGCTCTTAAAACTAAATCTGGTTCTAAAGCTTCCAAGAAACCTCGCCTTAGAATTATTCGAGAAAGGTATAGTTTTTAACTTATATATATTCACAATCTTTACACTCACCTCCCAACATATCATTGCATGTATTGTGTCTAAATATTTGACATATCCTTACTTTACGTATTTTTGTTGACGTTTGGCCCGCTTGTTATCACTACAAAACCAAAATATTTTATTGATTTATAAATTATAAACTTAAATATTATAAAAAAAATACAGATTTGATTTTCTTTGGCTTTCATTCCATTCAATTGCGTTATCTGTCTTTTGAGGTTTTTCTTTATATATATATATATATATATATATATTTGAGTTTAAAATAAAGTAAGGGTATTTTAGTCATTTTATTTTATCTAACTAGTGAGATCAATTGCAACATGAATACAAAAACTAAGGAAAGTCAGATACAAATTGTAAAACTTTTTGAGCTAAATGAAATTAAGGCAAACCTCAGAACAAGTCATTGCCATTTACCCTAACGTAAAAGTGGCATTGAAAATGTGAAACCAAAACTTAAGAGATGCATTAAATTTTTAGCCTTAATCAACCAAATTTTAGGGGAAAAAATCCACACTTCTCTTAAAATTCTATGACAATTTTTAAAGAACCCACTAAATATGATTGTTGGGTTCCAAAAGTACATTATATAAATGGGAATTAGGTGCTTTGAAAGCTATCTTCAACCAAATTTTAGACTAATTGGCAGTGAAGGCTCCAAAATGGACAATATAGCTATGAATAACATTTTTGTGTACTTGTAACAGAACCCATCTTTTGGAGCTCCTTGTTGGTGCCTACCTCTTCTTCATTGGGTGCTATGATGTTGTATATGGGAAGAACCACTACTTCATTTACCTCTTCCTCCAAGCCATGGCCTTCTTCGTCGCGGGCGTTGGCTATGTTGGCACGTTCGTCCCTAACTCTTAATACCATGTGTATGTGTATACACAAATAAACATACACATTGAGGATCAAATTTAGTTTGCTATACAAAGGAAATGCCATTCGTATATGATGAGCATAAGTTTGAAGACAAAAAAAATATTCAATTCAACGGTTATTTTGAAGACGCAGTTAAAGTCCATGTATTCAGAATTCACGATTAAGAAAGGATAAAGAAAAAGTGGTGTTTTGGAGGTAAATATTTAAAAAAAAAAAAAAAAATAGAGAAGGGGTCAAAGAAGTAAGGGAAAAGAAGAACATGGGTGATCACCAATAGTAGATATGAACACATAGTTGAATTGGGGTTTTTTTTGTAATTGTAATTGTTTTGTAATTGCTGCTTATGAATTGAATAAAATGGTGACCCTGACAAAGTCTTAAAGTACTGAAAAAAAAAATGGTTTACATCTTTAAATGTCTATGTTGTGGCTTATCATTTGCAAATTTTAAGGTAAAAAGCCCTTTTTGGCTTAACAAAGCAGACTTGTCGTGTTATGTATCTAATCTAGCTAGTCTGAGCTAACCAACAAGCCCTTGATACAAATACACACACAAGAGACAGGCTTCATGTGGGGAAGTAAAGCAACGTTGTAGTCCAGTTGGTAAAAAAGGCCCTTCATGCCACGCTCATTACTAGGATTTGAATTTTGTCCCCGTCCCCTGGCCTGGGCCCTGGAACTTATTGTTGGAAAAATTATATTAAACAATAACAGATTCTAGATTACAAACAGAAGCAATAAGAAATAATCTGATAACAGAAAATTGAAACTGCCTATAAAAAAATAAAATTACAGTAACTAGAAGGAAAAATAGAAACTGGAAAAATGATCAAACCGAGGCTAGTGGAATTTCACAGTTTCCTTAAAACAGATTCGTCGCCTCACCGGATGTGCTTGAGAAAATCGTCAGCGTCTGTCTCCCAGGATACAATGGCTTCTAATAACAGTAGTACTAGCACAACGTACAACTGCTCTGGCGAACTTCTATGCTTCGTGCTCTCTCAGAAAACCAAGGAAGGTAGGAAATATGGAAGAAGAAGATCTGGTATTTCTGAGTTATCTCTACAAGTGAAGGAAAACTCCAATATATAGACAGAGGAGAGAGGGGATTGAACTCTGTGGATTAATTCCAAATCAGTTCAGAAACTCCAAAGGTTATAACAGCAAACTTTTGGATTTCTGTAACTCTTGGACCTTCCATTTTCTGTCACATGTTAAGTGTGAAGAAATTTCAAAAATTTTGGGGTCCAAAAAGAAATATTTTGTACGGGCCGCACCCGCACCCACAGGGTGGCCGGACGGTGGCGGCGCCGCGCGCGCGTGTGTGGAGTAAACCCAAAGGGCCTTAAGTCCTCCCCCTTCCACAAAAGTGGGTATCCCTTGGGGCCCAAATCCAAAACATGAAGTATATTTATAAATACACTAAAGACTTCTTTTAGTTTTCCTATGTGGGACAAGGCAAGTTGTGAATTTCTTCCATTTCAACAATTCCTTGTAAGGGGCAACTTTTAAACATTAATTTCTTATTCACCCATTAATAGTTTTGGACATGTAAATATCCAAACTTCATCTCCTCATGGAGGAGAATACAAATCCACAAGGATCCTACTTAAACTTTAAGTGGGTCCCACTTTTATTTGACCCTAAAATTGACCAAAACTCAACATTAATCCAACACTTTTGTCCTCACACGATACCACTATACCAGATGATAAAAAAAAAAGCGTGAAAGTAATTAAAACAAGGTATAATTCCAAGCAAAAAAATGAATACAAGGGATAATTACAATGATCTACCGTTAGGTAAGGTCATAATACATGCACAATCTTCTTGATTTTGAAAATTTCATTGACCTCCCTTAAATTTTGTAGTTAAGTAAAATTTCATATTTCTATGTTTCAACTAGCACTTGACGATTAATTATTCAAATAAAACTTTTTAAAGTCACTACTTTAACACTAGCGTGGTGGTGAAATGGGATAAAGTAGTGGTTTCTGAGATTATAGAGCTTAAAGTTACTCGTTAAGACGTTTTATTATTAATAAATTGTATTTATTAGTGATTGTTATTACATATTATGGGTACACCTATGTCATTTCAATACAAGCAGTGTATTGATATGTTCTCAAGTTGAATTGTAGATGATTTAGATGTACGGAAATGTGTAACAACCCTAAAATTTCTAAACAATTTGACTAATTATTTAATTAATTGTCGTGAGTAAATATTAGTTGGGTGTACCTCAGTAACACACACATTTGAAATTTTAAGTTTGGAGAACCCATAAATTTAATAGCTAGTAAGCATATTTAAATTGTTAGTAATACCAGTAATATTTCCTCGTCGTTTTTTTTTTTTTTTCTAATGTTTCACTATTCTTATGACATGAGATTTCGAGCTTTAATTAAATCGTGCGATAGATTATTGTATAACCGAGTTATAATATTTTATTAATGGGTGTTGAATTTGAAATGTTTGAAAATTAAGATTTTATGTCATCCACCAGATTGACAAACTTTGATTCTTTTTTGCACTATATGTTATATAGTGGTTTATCCGTGCATTGCACGGGTAAAAAAGCTAGTTATTGTGGAAGCGGAAGTGAGATTCCTCCTATTTTGACCTTAAGTCACTGAAGGTTAGTGTGATTGTTTCGAAAAACAATTGAAGATTTAGCCAAACAGGAGTGAGAGAAGAGTGGTGATAATAACAAGAATACATTTTTGCTCACCCCAAAATTGTTCACACTTTGCTGATCATCTTCTCTCATTGGTTAATGCAGTGGGGGCACAATATTAAATGAAAATTAATTAATGGTGTAAAGTACTTAGCCTCACTGAATTAGTCAATGGGAGAAGATGATGAGCAAAATTGCACTCTAATAACAAACAGTGAGAGTTAAAAATAGGCTAAATTACAGTAACATCCCTTCAATTATGAGTCTTTTTCAAATACTCCCAAGTTAAAAAATAATAATAATAAAAAATAAAATGAAATAAAATAAAAAACTGATCCCCTCAACTAGAACATTTTTCCACTACCACCCCTTTCGATGAAATTTCGTCCGAAAAAAAAAAAAAAAAAAACTAAGGTTTTTGTTTCATGTGGGCAACATATCATAAAAAAAATATTAACAGCATGATATCTTTTTGTCCTTCTTTTGAACCATTGAAAATTTTAGAACAAAAATTATCCTTTGTCGAACACATATCTCCCTTTATTATACATAAAATTTAGTCAAATTTGGACAAATTTTCAACTACTCAAAGAGAGGTAAAAATGTTTTGTTGTTACTAGTTCTATATCATGTCGTAGTAAAATGATACAAAAGTATTGGTTTTCTTTAGACGACAACCTAATGAAGGGGTGTTAGTGGAAAAATTTACTCCCTCCGTCCCTTTTTTAGAGTCCTATATTCCATTTTGGGATGTCTCAAAATTAGTGTCCACTTTCCTAAATTGGTAGACAATTTTTACTTACTTTCCAATACTACCCTTCCTTGAAATCTACACCAAGACAAAACTAAAAAGGATATTGTAATGATTAGGGGCAATTATGGAAAGTAGGTGTAGATTCTTTTTGTCCCCTTAATAAGTTGAGATCCCAAAGATGGACTCAAAAAAAGGAACGGAGGGAGTAATAGTTGATGTAGTGTTAGTACAATTTACCCTAAAGATTAATAAAAGAAGAGAAGACCTTGGGCCTTAGCCCGGTTGGTCTACCCTCCCCTCTCCAAGTGAGAGGTGGAGAGTTCAAGTCCCCTTAGAGGGGTTTGGACTGGGGGATTTATTCCCCTTAGCCGTCTATGGGAGGAAGTCCTTTGAAGTGGGCCGTGACCTCCCCTGGCTACTTGCAGTCTGACTGCACAGTGTGTGTGTGGCTCCTGCGGGTGCTTTGACCATCAGCAAAAAAAAAAAAACAAAAAAAGAGAAGAGAAAAACATTTGAATGCTGGCTATGGGGTTTGAACCCATGCGCACTTATGTGGAAAAATAACGAAGGGGTGTTAGTGGACAAACATAATAGTTGAGGGGTTGTTACCCAAAAAATTAAATAAAAGAAGACATAAAACGTTTAAATGCTGGCTATGGGGTTCGAACCCATGCGCACTTATGTGCAGAAGATCTTAAGTCTTCCCCCTTAACCTCTCGGGCAAACCAGCCAGGATACTAAAAACAGGCCATTTTTATATTATAATAACGTTAATAATTGGTTACAAAAAGACAAATTGAAATTTATTTTTATTTTTTTTTCATTTGCTTTGGTTTTTTTTCGGAAAAAAATGGTTAATCGATTCCAAAAAAGGGCCATACCCTAGGATATTACAATAAGCACAAAAAACATGCTATGAGAGCCAGACCAAACATTTGAAACGAAGAGCAACAAGCAAACAAACATAGCAAAACTCAAGGGGCATACCCCAGGATCAAACAAAAAGATCAACAACATGCAATGAAATGCAAGCTCAAAGCAATGAAAAAAAGGAGACAAGCACTCAAGGCAACAATAGGAGAATCCAACAAGACTCAAACCCTAAATCCAACATGGAGTCAATCAAGATCGGTGGCGGCCTTTAGGCCTACTACCGCTGAATAACATCTTAGCTTCCTTTTTCTTTTGCCGACCCGAGATGGGAGTATCGATATCATCTGCACCTGCTTTCTCAAGGGTTGTCTCATTAGTAACATCTTCCTCATGGGAGCCCTCGTTCAGGGAGCTACTGACGCAACCATCGAGAGAGCCATTGTCTTCTCTGTCATAAACGAAAGGTATTAATCCATTGAAGGAGTTGTCAATTGGAACAGAAGAAGTCCTATTCTCGCAAATAGAAGGAAGATTGTTAATAGAGTATATCACATGTTCCTGTTCAGAAGAGGAAGCAACACATCTATCAATATCGGATCTCCGAACCCTATTATTGGCTTCACGATGTTGAGGGGACATTCTCGAACTCCATTCCAAATCAGTACTTGCGGCGATCTTTTTCCCCTTTTCCTTCCTTTGGACGACTTGCCAAACACCCTTCGTAGCCCTATTAAGACGATTATCACCATACCCAGGTTTCTGGCTAGCCACCTTATCACAATCGTGTCCGAACGTGGAGCATTTAGAACAGCGGATAGGCATCCATTGGTACTCAACAGTAATATCAAGAAGCGTATTTTTCCCGTCGCCATCAGCCATCTCAATAGAAAATTTATCGATGAGGTCAAGATCACCGCTCACCTCAACACAAACTCGAGCGTAAGTGATGCGTCTTCGGCTTGCTGTCATTCTATCCACGCGTAATGGTTTCCCAATATAGCTAGCAATGAAGCTTATACCTTTTGGGTTCCAAAGTTCCAATGGAATACCATAAAGATTAACCCAAATAGGAATAGATTGAACATCCTTCTTATCCAATCTCAGACTGGGTTTCCATGGTTGTAAGATGAGGGGTTGACCCGCGATGTACCACGGCCCCCCTTCAAGAACCGCATCTCTCTGACTCTCACCAGGGAAGGTGAAGAAAAAAATTCCCGAGTCCGTAGCAAGAGTATCAAAAAAACCATGGTCAGCCCATAACCGTTCTGTAGCAGAGGTAACGAGAGAATAGGGAAGCCCTTTCCCAATGAAATAACCAACCAGAGTAGTGCCCCACTCGTTACTGCCTTCATCTATTAACACTTTCGGGACTTGTAGAGTCAGATTTTCCGATCTCGTACCATGAGAAACAAATGCCAAAGGAAAATCAACAATAGAATTTGCGCTAGTAATATCAGGGACCTCACTATTTGCTTGAGTAGCTATGTCTCGGTTTGAGCCAAACAATTCATTAAATTTTTCCTTAGAACTATATTCTGTATCCATGTCTTGAGAAGCCGGCTTGAATAATCCAGCCCATGATTTCCCTGTCTGGTCTTTGGACATAGGCTGCCCATGATTAGCAAAACTCAGGTTCTTAGAATGGGTTCCAATGTTGGTTTGTTCAGCTTCAATATCAATATACAATGATCCCTCATGAGCATTACTTCCCATCGTAACAAAGCCAGGCGTCAGGGCATAAGAAACAATTTGAGCCCGGGGCTCAGCTTCAAGTGAAGAAGGAAAGCAAACTTCCTTAAGAGAAGTCACAGGTGGGCCAATGGAAGCAGTGGCATTATGCACAAGTGGGGGACCCATATTATGTTCTTTGGAACCATGATGTTCCACATTAATTTCTGTAATAGCAGGAGGCGTATGAGAGGCTCCATAATATGTGGACTCTTCCTTGCGTGGGCCCCCTTCCAATTGTGTGGCAATTGGAGGTTGATTTGGAAAATTAACTTTTGCACTTGTAAGAGAAGAAAGAGCATTTACCTCATTAATCTTGTGTGGCCCAGCAACATTTGGGCAACACCCAACCAATTTAATATCATTTCGGGCCCCACCAATAAAATAGCGTTGGGAAGTCAAGCCGCGGCTCACATTAAAATTGCCACAAAGTGACGCCTGGGCCCCACCAACTTCAAGCGGCCCACTCAGTGACTTATCAGTTGGATTTATAGATGACTCCATTGGCCTACCCATGCATATTATTTCTTTAGAAGGCTCGGTAGTATCAACAGACAAGTTACCGGATTTAAAGGGAAAAGTCATGCGCATGTGCTGGGCTGCACCATGAGCTGGCATTGCTGGGGCATGCACGTTACTGCTGGACTGCTCACCCGCAGCAATTTCCTTACAATGCTCCACATGTGACTCTACGCTATTGTTAGACTGAGACAAAGCCGACACCTCTCCAGTATTTGCGGAAAAAGCTGCACAGCCCATGTGCGCTGGTAAGGCTCTATGAGGAGAGTGAGATAGGACTCCAATATTACCGTTGGTGCGCGCGTGAGAACCACTGCTCACAAACACATTGGGACTAACACTGCTTATAACTTTCGGATCAAAATGGGAGCTAGAAAAGGTTTCCAACCCTGAACTATTATGGGATAAAGGAGATTTCAATGAGTTTTCACCTGTTTGTTTCCCTGTTCCAGAGGAATGAAAACTCACCTTGTAATCATGAACAGCAGCTTCTGTGGAGCCCATTTTGGCGGCTTCATCAGTCGTTGGAACACGGATCACAAAGGGAGAAAATTCCTGAGAATCCACAGAGAGCCTCTCAATAGAAGAAGGGCCTTGATCTTGGACTCCTTCATCTTTGATAGAAACTGTAAGGGTCTCATAACCATTTGAAACATCTTCAATGGGACTCAATACAGAAGTTTCATCATTACTTCTGTGAAACCTCCCCTTCACCAGCAACCTCTCAACCAATGATTCAGATTTGGCATTGAGAAGTTTAGGGCCCCTAGGTTGGCTACCTTCTACATCAGATACAATTTCACAATCCTTAGACTTACCATCCAAGGCGGGTGTATCTTTCACATCTTGATCAAGAGCCAAAATAGGAAAAACAACCTCATCCGAATTTTCTTCATCTGCTTGAAGTGGTTCCTCCTCGTCGCTGCTAATACAATTTAAGGCCCACTGGACTAAAGGGTCTTCATCCCCTTCCTGAAAATCAGTAGGAGAACCAGACAACTTATAAACTCTCTTTGCTTGAATGTTCAAATTACTTACATTGCTAGGAGAAGGGAAGAGTTTTTCCTTCCTTTTCTTGGCACTAGCGCTCGGAACCACCACCCAAGGGGGGGGAGCCCTCACCATTCTTGGCTTGCGGCCAAACTTTGCTTTGGTTATTATTTTTATAAGTAAAATGTGTATAATTCAAACGGTTTAATCTGTGGAATGCTGAATTAAAATGGATAATCAAGGTACTGGTTCTTTTTGGAATCTAATTTTATTGTTATGAATGAAATGATCTTGTTATTTAAAAAAAAAAAAAAAAAAAAAAAAAAAAAAGGATAACCACAAAGCTCCAAAATTGTTTACCTTAAATTTGGGAACTATTTTGTAATTTGGGGAAAGTGAAATAGGGTTATTTTAATTGAAACATGCTTATGTACATGGAAGGTTGTAAAAATATTTGACGTGGCGGATGACTCATAGTCTAGCTTAAAAAAACGTGTCTTAAGCCTAGTATAAGCCCAAGGTTCATGGGCTGAGCTATTAGTGGGCTCTGCCTGATTGTATCCCCAATCTAATTTTTGAGCAAATTTTTTTCTACATGTAATATTTTAGATTAATTGTAATTTTACCCACCCTAATATTTGATAAAATGTCTTATCTTTCCTATTGGCTCTAAGCGAACAGATAGATTCCAGATTGAAGATGAAGATGAGGAGTAACAACAGAGGTTTTTCAAAATAGGAACCTTTTGAATAAGAAATTGAATGGAACATATATACATGCATTATGCATCCATCCCCTTCTTTTTATTTCTCATGGAAATTTGGTGAAAAATCCTTCATTTTGGAGAAGTTATTCAGTAAGCCTGTCACGTCATCAAACTGATTTGGTGTGAAGTCTCAATCATCTGAAACTACTAAAATTAAGAGATATTGACATGATAGGGAAGGATGTGTCCCTGGAAATAGGGGTCATAACTTATTATCATGCCACTTCATCTTAGTGATCACGTGACCCTATGTTATTGTGGTGTCACACTAACAACAAGATGATGTGGTGTGACGAGTTCACTGAGTAATTTCTCCTCATTTTGAGGTGTTGCAAGAAAAAACCTCACCCCTCTTCTAAATTTGGTGAGAAGTCATTCGCTAGTTTTTTTGGTACCAATTAGAGTCTTAGGTCACTTTTTCTTTTTCTTCTCTTTCTTTTTTCCTTTCCCGGCCATTTTTACCCCTTTTGCACTGGGTCAATCATTAACTTTTAAAAGGTTTATTTTGCGTGCACCATATGTTTTAATGGCGAATATCATACTAAGTGAATGGTTTAGCCTTGGTGGCATGTCGCCTACTTTAATCTGCTCGTTGTGGATTTGGGGGTGACAGGTTATTTGGCCAATTTAGGGTCAAAGGACTTGATTTGTTTTGTGATTTTAATGTCCCCCGACTGACGGGTTAAACTTGCTTTATTTCGCTGATTACACTAGGATTGCTTTTCCCAAAGGTGACTAATGTTATTCTCTTTCTTGATTACCAGGAAAAAAAATTGTGTAGTTTGTATGTATCTATTTGTTGTACTTCAGTTCACTACAAATGTTGACTCTTCTGATGCTTATGATTATTGAATTAGTAATGCTATGCATCTTAAATTTTGTATCACAAATGTTCTCTAAACACATGTGATAGTGGGATGGGTCAGACTAAAATACACCCCCTTCGAAAAGGGGTGGATATCAACCCCTCATAACTTGAATCACATTTCTCATAACAACAGAGCTACATTTCTCATAACTGAGCCACATTCCTTATAACTGAACCACATTTCTCATAACTAATTTTAATATATTTTTTAATAATTTTGGTGATGTGACTGATTGTGAGCCACAAGTTGTGGGGTTAACATCAACCCCTTTTTAGGGGGTGTATGCTAGATTTTCCCGTGATAGTGAGATCAAGTTCAATAATGGTGGGACAACTTCAACGTCCTCCAATTAAAATCAAGTGGGTCCACTAACACATATGTTTAAGAATCATATGGACATACAATTCAAAAAACATATCATTACTCCTACTGAATCCCACTAATCCTTTGATATACGGAAAGAGAATGCTAGGCACACATTCCAAACCACACCACAAACCACACCCCTTGCTTTAAATGCATGTACCTTGTGTTGTTTGAATTTCTTACACTTTTCTGTGTACCACTTACACAGCACAGGGTACATATATTTAAAGCAAAGGTGTGATTTAAGGTGTGATTTAAAATATGTGCCTAGCATTTCTCATACGGAAAAGTGGGAAACGACTGGCTCGCCATCCTACAATGCGGTGTAGGTAGAGGCTAGAGCTCGCAAGTCCAGCCCAAACTGACGTACCTATCCATGATAAATGAGTCTTTGGTTGATAAATTTTACACATGAGCTGCTAATGGGTACCCAACAAAAACTCATTTATTAAGTGAGCTGTTATGGGTTCCTTTATGGGCTCGTTTGGTTGTCGGATTGGATAAAGGGGAATAATATAAAAGTATAGTTAGTTATCTGGGATAACTAGCCATATGATAAAACAGCTTAGTATTATTTTTATACTGTGTTTGGTTTGTGCCGGATTAAACTGAGGATAAAATACAACTAGTCCAATGTGTTTGGATGACTATGGTATAAGCCTGAATTAATATGTAACTTTCCATAAATGCTCTTTTTGTTAAAAAAATCCGAGCAAAAAATCACTACAAGCCCTAACCCCAATCTATTCAATCAAAACAAGCCATACACGACTTTGCCTAATATATTCAATCAAAACCATGGACAAGCCCATAACCAGGAATCTAAAGAACAAAACCACCATGAAGCAGCCATGGCATCGAGAAGCAACAGCACAATCACTCCCAGTAGAAAAGCTTGAACTCAAAACACAGATCTGTCTTCGTCTTCATATATGGAAATATATACAAATCTAAACCTCTAGAAATGGTCTTTGCCTTCGTCTCTTCGGCTTCGTCTTCTCTCATGTCTTCGATCGCCTTCTTCTCTTCTCTTTTCTCTTTTCTTTCTTCTCTCTCTTCCATTTCTATTTTGGATTTAAATGAGAAAGTGAACTTGACTTTGGTCTTTTATATCAGTGGCAATATTATCAAAATGCACCTCAATCCCACTCCCACTCCCACTTATCCCCGCGTTTTTCAATACCTACCCCCTAATATTGTTTTATACCTTTTACACAGCATTGTTTTTAATCACACATCATAATATCAAGAGTTAACTTGTCCTATAAACGCCCAACCAAACGCAGTATAAACCCGGATTGGACTAAAATAGTCCAATCCCCCTTAATTATCGGTAAACAAACGAGCCCTATGGGTAATAGGATGATACATTTGTAAAATCTAGAAACCCAACATATTATGTAACGATAATCTATTCGTAACCAAATCCTCCTGTAGCTTAGTAATAGGCGACCAAGACGGGGGGTGTTCTATCCCCGTGGTGTTGGGTTCGAGACTTTACATGGGTAAATACAAGGGATTTGGCTATGGCCTTTGGTCTCCCTAAGGGAGGTCAGGGGTAACCTCCCAAGGGTCGTGTAAGCTAGTTGGACGGATGAATCTCAAGATGGACAATGTCCAATGAGGTATGGGTTCAGAACCTACCACCAGTTTGCCTGCCTGATTTACTTGGTGCATGTGTTGTGGGGTCGATGCACCTGTTCGGGGTTTGTCTCCTATTCTACTCTAATAAAAATGACAATAGGTACTGGTCTCGAAGTACTCATGGAGAACAGGCTGAGAGATTTGTCCTCGTATCCGAAAAGGATAATTCTATCTGCACCCATTTGTTTTACTCCCTACATTCACTATTTAATCTAGAAACAACCATGGTTGGATGTTTGTTGTCAATGTTGAAGCATGAATGTGGTGGATATGAGATAGTGTCCCAAATCATCTACTACCCTTTTTTTTTTTCTTTTTCTTTTTTTTTTCCATGCTTTGATTCTTTCTAATTAATCATAATTCAATTGCTTGAATACCAATTGAACCAATTGTTCAAAGTGTAAATCTAGTGAGTGGTGTCAAATGGAGGCGAAAGATATTGATGATCGTATCATATTTAATGATAAAGTGATGGTAGCAAAAAAATATTTTATGTACGTGCATATAAAAAGGATCAGCAAGACAAGAATTATATGAGTATAGTCCAAGGAGGTTGGACAGTGAGAGAATATACTACTCAGTTCGAGCGATTGTCCCGATTCGCTCATCACATAATTGACACACCTCAGAAGAAGGTGATGAGGTTTCATCAGGAACTGCCCTCACCCCCGACATATGATGATTGGGCACCTCAACCAATCATTCGAAGGACTAGTACTACTCGTGAATCTGGAAAAGGATACATATCCAGTACAGTGAGAATCAACGAATTGACCCCCTCCACCAAGGAACTTCCAGAACCCACCACCAAGGAATGCCCAAGGTTGGAGACCTCAGGGTAACTTTCAGGGGAATAACCAAACCTGGGTTGGAACTAGGAAGCCCCAGTCGAATTATTCTCGACCTCTACAACATCAACAGCAAGGACCACCACCTCAGGTGCTGCTTGTCGCCCCACAACTAAGTGATAGAGGATGTTTTAACTGTGGACTACCAAGACATATTGTAAGGAATTTCACTGCTTCCAAGACCCAATGTTGTAATGATAAGTTCTACCACAACTGTAACAAGCCAGGCCACTTGAGCAGGGATTACCACGCACTTCACGGAGGATATTACGGGGCACCAATTTAAGGACTTCTAGGACTCTTAGATCAGGTTCTGGTGAATGTCATCATTCCCAAAGAAGGAGGCTTTAATACTGATGAACAACATATCCTGGAAGGTACGCTTGTACTCTTTCATAGTTAAGTTAAAGCTTTATTTGATACTGGTGCTGCACGTTCATTTATGACTATTAAGATGGTGCACCAGTTAGGTTTAGAACCACAAGCACTTGAGCTGACACTTAATGTTGTGTCACCATTGGGAGTAACTGTTAAGTTAGATAAAGTGTGCAATGATTGTCCCTTGACCCTAGAAGATAGGAATCTTCTAGCAGACTTGGTAGTTCTATCAATGTCGGAGTTTGACATTATCCTAGGAATGGATTGTCTTACCAAGTATGATGCCAACTTGGATTACCCTACCAGGACTATCGTGTTTACAATATCAGGACATACTACGATCAGGTTTTAGTGTCAGCCGACGAGCGACATATTTTTAACAAGTTGTGTAGCTGTTATCGAAAGTACGAGTGCAGAACCTACTTTAGACCAGATTCCTACCATACAAGATTTTGCACATGTTTTTCAAGATATCTCAAGACTTCCACCAAAGAGGGAGATGAAATTTTGTGTAGAATTAGCACTTGGAACATTGCCAATTTCCAAGACTCCATTTCGGATGGCGCCAACTGAGACATTGAAATCGAATAAGCAAGTTTAGGAACTCGAAGATTGAGGATTTATTTGCCCAAGTATGTCACCTTGGGGAGCACCAGTGTTATTCATGAAGAAAAAGGGTGGGACACTTCAACTCTGTATCAACTATAGAGAATTGAACAAGGTTATAATCAAGAATAAATATCCACTTCCTCGGATAGATGACCTATTCGATCAGTTGCAAGGATCAAGGATCTTTTTGAAAATCAATCTATGATCAGGATATCATCAGTTTTTGGTTCGACCAGATGACGTGTCGAAAACTGCTTTCAGGACGAGGAGCGGGCATTATGAGTTTTTATTTATGCCTTTCGGATTGACTAATGTTCCAGTAGTATTCATGGACTTAATGAATAGAGTGTTTAGAACTTTTTGGATCAATTCATTATAGTATTCATTGATGACATCCTAATTTACTCCAAGACCGAGGAAGAGCATAAGAGACACTTACAGATTACTCTACGGAAGCTTCAAGATAGCCAGTTGTATGTAAAGTTCAGCAAGTGTAAGTTTTGGCTACAAGAAGTCAAATTTCTTGGAAATGTTATATCTCAGGACAGTATCTCTGTGGACCCATCCAAGATCGATGCAGTCTTAAGCTGGAGCAGACCGACCAATGCACAAAAGTTAGAAGTTTTCTCAGTCTAGCAGGATATTATCAAAGATTCGTGGAAGTATTCTCCAAGTATGCGGGGCTATTAACGAATTTGACAAGAAAGGAAATGAAGTATGAATGGATGGATAAGCATGAAGGTGCATGTAACACCATCCCTTTTATCTATATTTATCTATGCTTGGATGTATCTTTGTATTTCCGAATCCGTATATGTAAGTTACGATCATATATGTTAGAACTTGAATGATAGTTAGTATGGATGTTTATTTCTTAAACCTTTGAATCCTTGAATCATTAAAAGGATTGTTGAAGCAGGAGGCCAGAGCGCTCAGACCTTGGGAGCGCTCGAGCTAACATGAGCGCTCGAGCTTAAAAAGGGGTAAAATAACTATTTTGCCCCTGGGTCTCATAAAGTCTATAAATACTAGCATTCTCAGTAATTTTGGGCGTAGAAACTCTATATTCCAGAGAGTTCTTTTGAGAGAGAGATGGTGTGAGTTATATGCATTCCATACACAATCACACACGCATTCATGCTTGCATGTCTTCCATTTCATGATCAACACACACATGCACATGTCTTGCTACTACTACGAAGTTCTAGAAGTGAAGGATTGAAGGATCAAAAGGAATCAAGTGGAACTTGGAGGATCTAGAACTCTTGGAGTGGTATTGGAGCTCAAGATCACACACACACACACACACACACACACACACACACACACACACACACATTCATTGGCTTACTTAAAAACAAGTTTTATATAGTTATATTGATGTCTAAGGCCATGCATATAACATCTATAAAGATTCTTGAGCTTATATTATGCTGCTAAAACTGTCACTATTCTGAACTGCTAAACCCGAGAGCTCGAACCTAATGAACGGGCTAGGCACGAGCGCTCAAACTAGGAGGGAGCACTCGGGCTTGACAGTACTCGTAAGGAAAGTTTGTTGTATGTATATTTAAAAGGAGCTATGTTGTGAATGGTGGTACCATGAGCTGTAATGGTTGTACCTTAGGTTGTACTTGATTTGTATGCTTGTATAGGCCTATTAGAAGCTGTACCGTCTGCTAATGTAGTGGTACTCTAGTAGCAATACCTTTTATAAAGAAGATGATATGTTTTTTAACATATTTGTGTGATGAACTCGTAAAGCTTACACCTGCGATATATGAGATCTACGAGAATAACAATCTGAAGTACTTAAGTACGCTATCCCATGATTAAGATGCTTTAACGACTTGTACCATGCACGTCGGCTGGTTACACGTCGGCTGGTTATAAGATAGTCATGATAACATTGATAATGAGACTATCGTATCCGTCAGTTTGATTCCTGTATTCGTTTGTATTATCAGCTCGAGAAAGAGTAGTTGGTTCTGTGTGGTCATTGAGAGGTCTTCGTAGCCATACGGGTAATGGCGGCAAAAGTGGTAGTGCTATGTTGGAAACTTTTGTTGTGGATGTTTTGGGGGCAAGTGTGGTTGTAGTACCTTGTGGGTACTGATAAGATCAGTGATGTGATGGTTAATGGGCCGTAACAAGACGATGTTAAGCGAAGGCCGTAAGGCAATGATGACCAATTAAGGTATAGTCGATTGTGAGATGGTTAACAGGTCGTAAGGCAATGATGTCAAGAGAGTGCCGTAAAACGACAATGACAAATTAACCAAGGCTGTTATGAATAAGAAGGGGGTTATGAGGCTAATGGGGCGATGATGTCAAGTTTTGGCCAATGGGGCAACGATGACAAAAGTTAACCTATCGACTGGAGGGCAATGATATTCAAGCCAACGGCATTTATGCCGAATTGTATACAATGGGTCAAATCGGTAAAGATTGGGCCTGTGGTCCAAAGTAAAGTCATGTTGCTAAAGATTGGATCTATGATCCAAAGTAAGTCGAGATTGTAAAGATTGAACCCATTGTTCGAGGTATTGAGTTGAGTTGATAAGATTGGACAGATAGTCTAAAGGGATTCATTAGTGGATGCCTGTTGAGTTTCCTAAGTTAGAGTAAGTCGTTAAATGTTTCCTAATGAACGTAATTCGTCGAGTTTGACATTAGACGAGATTTATAGATAATTTTTTCAAAGCACAAAAGGAATGTTTTACTTTCTTAATAGCTTAACAAATGATGTCTTCTGAGCCTGTTCAAATGCAGTACGTTTACTTATTCAGCTTGCAGTAAAGTTGATGACTTTATGTCCTGGACAATCAAACATCCAGATTTTACAGAAGCAAGATGCGCATGTAAGGAGGTACGTGAGGATGAAAGCTTTGGCTCCACAAGCCGAGGAGAGTAAAGCAAAGATGAAGACCCAGTCTTTTGTTTAATTCAGATCTGTGTATTTTGGGACACTGTGGATATCGCAATTTGACTTACCCACAGCTTTTCTTTTTAAAATTCTTTTAAAATTTCAAATTCAAAACAAATGAGTCGCCACTTAATTTTTAAAAGGAAAAATTAAGAAACCATTTTGAAAGGAAACTGATCGTTTGCGAAACCAAAGATTAACTGGGTCCGGGGATTATGGAATGAGAGAGGAAGGAGCCCGTCGGACTAAAACACCCTCTCTCATCCTATCTTGTGATAGGCCTCTACTCAACATCCTTTTAATCGAATTATTAATTTAAATGTGCCCTCAATTAATATGTATGTATAAATATACATTACAAAAGCATGTCTAAAGGGGTGTAAAATTGCAATTGACAAAATATCATTCAAAAGCCACGTAATTCAGGTAGCAAGCGATATGATATGCAATAGAGAACAAGTGAACTTACCCGGGATCCAGCAGCGATATTAAACGTGCAATGCATGCAAACAAAAGAAAATCCTAAAAAGAGTCTCTAATCACATATACACATAAGGCAAAACCTAATTCTAAGGTGTCGCGCATTAAGTCGAAAAATCAATAAAATCAAGAAATTAAGATAAACTAAAGAGGAGTCCTAGAAATCATACCTTAATAGCGCTACAAAACAAAAGGTTAGTCCACATGCTTCACATAATAATATGATATCAAACAATCAATCCTAATTCTCTAGCTTATATCTAGCGAGCTATGAAATCCAACTCTATCCAATTATTAGTTCTAACTATAAGCATTAATGTACATGAATTCATGAATATGAACAAGAGCAGGCCATTAACTATGAATTTATTCATTGATTTGAATCATTTAGCTTTGGGATTTAACTCTAATTAATCATTATTAAGATATGGTTTAAGCCCTAAGTCATAAGAAAATCTTTTGGGCCATTATTTACAAAGTTGGTCAAATGTGTCATGAAATTCTGAAAATTGCAGAGAGCAGACCAGAGCTTTAAGAAAAGAAAAAGCACGTCTCTCATGGTTTGATGTCAGTGAATTTTGGACACAAGATGTCTCTGTGAGTCTAGTTTCCAAATCAAAAAGAAAATCAAGGTTTTAACGGTTAGATCTCCGGGAAAAGGACAAGAACCAGACGTCACTCAGAGATGTACAACTCTCTGTCCAGAGATATTGTTTGATTTTTTAAAAATAGCAAAAAGATGAGAAACACCTAGATCTTTTTAGGGGATCTTCCTAACACATTAAGGTACCCAGAAAAATTATTAGAGACCCCAAAAACTTCATTAGAATTCTGATTTATGAATTTCAAAATGGACTTGCTGTTCTGAAATTCTGGACAGATTATTGTTACTTCACAAGACTCATGACCAAACCATTTTAAACATGAAACCACCTTAAAACAAAAATTACAGTGGTAGAATATTGTGTTATTGACACTTTCCCGTTGGTTTCACTTGATTTCAACGGTTAGATTTCAAACTAAAAATCTTTGATCAAAAACAGTTTGTGAACTCACTGTTTTCATTTGTCAAGTGCAACTTTTATTTGTTAACCCCAACTATTAAACCATGAAGTTGGGTTTAAACCAAACCATTTCTCCTACCATTTGATGGTCATTGGAGATCAAGACCTGACTAAAACTCACGAGTTTTCAAGGAATATAAGGAGACTCCATGAAAACTCAAGCTTAGAGGACCCAAACCATGGTAGGGGTTTGGATTCATCTACTTGTTCTTACTAAAATGATGATCAACTTTTGTCACAGCCCGGTCCCACAATAGTGGAACTGGAGCCCGTGGCACGCCACCGAGGCTAAACCAATTCATTAATGTTCCCAAAAATTAGGTTTGAAGAACACACGCAGCGGAAAAAACAAAACACATTTTAAAAGTAGAGGTTCAGTCGACTGCTCAGTCGACGGAAGTAGGCAGGGATTTAATAGCAATTCCAGTCGACTGAAACTGGGGGTCCAGTCGACTGCTGGAGGGGTCCAGTCGACTGCTTTTGCTATATAAGAAGCAGTAGCTAACAGACACAGGGGTTCAGTCGACTGCTCAGTCGACTGCAGCCCAATCTGCAGAATTTCAAGTTTAAAAGCTTTCTAACTTTCACCAAAGATCAACCACTCAATCCGAACTCAAACCAAACTCAGTCTAAAGTAATTCTAGCTGTATTAAAACATTACCAAACATAATTACAACATGTTACTAACTATTACAACGTTTTAAAATCCATTCTATCATACGAAGTTAAACATGGGTTAAAACAACCAAATTCTTATTACAACATTTCTAGGATCCCAAAACTACAAGATTAACATCCAAGTTGCCTCACAAGCGAACTCCCAACCCACGTACTCACTTCTCCAATTCCTCGCCAGCATTAACACCTGTAATGGTTATTTGAATAACCACACATATTTCGATTTGTTTAAGCTAATGCTTAGTGAATAAAATAACATATGTACATGAATGATAAACATGTCCGCATTCACATCTCTACATTTCATACTAGTCGCCGGAGACTCACGTGCCCGTCCATACTCCCAATCCGCGACTCCTCGCCAATAAGTCCACGCGAAAGGGTAAGACCCACGATTCTTCTCTTCAATCGTGCGACCTTAATGCCTATATCGGCTCCACAAAATGGCACGGTGACCACGTGCTCCTTCTGACCCAAATAAGCAACTTAACATGCTCAAATACATATCACCATACTCGCGGTAATCAAAACATATCACCGTGCTATTGAGCCTACTTATCAATATAATTGCCCAATATGAACTACACAATATATCTCTAAGAATTAAATACATGCTATTCAAACATAACATGAATACACACCAAGAAATCATTCCAAAACATTGTTGAATCACTCACCTCCGATTTACGTGCTTAAAATACGATCCAAAGAAAACCCGTGCACAAAGAACGTGCAGAAATCCGTCTAGTACAATTCCTATGGATCAGAATTCCATTTATCAACTTTTTTATGAAAAATTCTAGAAAATAACTTTTCGAAAAACTTGGCCAAACAAGCCCTAACATATATCAAAACGAAGCTCTTACCTCGAGGAGCTCGAATACAAAATCTGGGAGAAAACAGACTGACAGAAGGTCGTCATTTGGCGTCGCAAAGCTCTAAGCAACTAAATCTCCCTCTAGCCCCCTTTTGGCCTCCTCTTGAAATTTTAGGTTAAGCTTATGAAAAATATCTCATCCATCTCTATCTATATATAGGCAACTCTTTTGGAAATTACGCTTACCTCCCCACAAGTTTTCAAAACTCCTAATCAGTCTCTGAAACTTTCTATACAGCTTATTCATAGCTTTACGAGTGAAACCTCAAAATTATTAAAGTTTTCGACTAAGTTTCGTTTGGTCGCTAAAACGCGAATTTCTATATGACGTTTCCGAAGTTGCTAATTAGCCTACCAAATTAATAGCGTGTTAATTCGTTCTCACCAGGATACTAAATCTAACATCAGAAATATTCTAAGCCAGAAAATAATACAAATATTGAAATACACAGGTAAACATTTATTTTCAGATAAACATTTAAAGTGTTCCACAGTGACCGTCTCATACTCGGAGAGACGTCACAAACAAGAAATCCTCAATCACAATAGTTTCAAAGGGTTCTCTAATACAGACACCCAAATCAACTCGTGAGTCAAAACTCACTCAACCAAGTGTCATAAGACACGTCACATCACATTATCATGCATGACAATGTAATGGAAATGCAATAACACAAATATGGGTGTTATAATACTCTCCCCCTTAAAAGAAGTTTGTCCCTAAACTTATACCTCATGTCTCGAAAAGGTGCGGATACTGAGTACGTATCTCATCTTCTATCTCCCACGTCATCTCTTCCGTAGTTTGGCTACGCCATAACACTTTCACTTTCGATATTACTTTATTTCGTAAGACTTGATCCTTCCGGTCTAAGATCTCTACCGGATATGCGACATACGTTAAATCACTCTGAATTTCATTCGATGTCGGAGTCATCACTTGATCTCTATCTTCCACTAATTGTTTGCGTAACAACGATACATGAAACACATTATGAACTTGAGCATACTCGCTCGGCAAGTTCAAACGATAAGCTACGGGTCCAACCTTTCCAATGATTTCAAAAGGTCCTATATACCTCGGGTTGAGTTTCCCGTATCTACCAAATCTAGTAATCCCCTTTGAAGGTGACACCTTCAAATATACCAAGTCTCCTACATCAAATTCCAACGGCCGTCTGCGCTTGTCGGCATAACTCTTATACCTACTCTGAGCTGTCAGTAACCGTTGTCGAATTACCTTTATCTTATCCGTCGTTTCTTGTACAATTTTCGGCCCTTCAATCTTTCTTTCTCCCACCTCTGTCCAACTAATTGGTGAACGACATACACGACCATATAAAGCTTCATAAGGAGCCGTCCCAATACTCGACTGAAAACTGTTGTTATACGCGAACTCAATTAACGGTAAATGGTCTTCCCAATCACCCTGAAAATCAAATACACATAGCCTAAGCATGTCTTCCAAAATCTGGATTACTCTCTCTGATTGACCATCGGTCTGAGGATGAAAGGCTGTACTAAAGTGCAATTTGGTACCCATTGCTTCTTGCAAGGCTCTCCAAAACTTCGATGTAAAACTACTATCCCTGTCCGAAACGATAGAAACTGGGATACCATGTAGTCTCACAATTTTTTTAATATACAACTTAGCTAACGGCATCGGCTTAGTTGTTCGAAGTGGTAGGAAGTGCGACGACTTCGTTAAACGGTCAACAATTACCCAAATAATAGTATTTGATCTCTTCGATCTCGGAAACCCACTAACAAAATCCATTGTTATGTGCTCCCATTTCCACTCGGCTATTGGTAACGGTTGTAGCAATCCCGAGGGTACTTGGCGTTCGGCCTTTACTTGTTGACAACTCGTACATCGTGAAACATAGCGTGCTATTTCTCTCTTCATTCCCGGCCACCAATAAACATGTCTCAAATCTCTATACATCTTGGTGCTTCCCGGATGAACGGTATATTTCGTGTTGTGTGCTTCCTCTAGAATGTTCCTTTTCAACTCTTTCTCATTGGGCACACAAATTCTACCTCTCAATCTCAAAACATCATTCTCAAACGTGAATCCCGGTTGTTTGCCCATTGGAATCTCATCACAAATCTTCTTCAAAGCCACGTCTTGAAGTTGTTTCTCCGTGATCTCGTGAATCAAGAGTGGTTGTGCCACCATCGTCAATATCAAACCACTTTCAATCCTCGGAATCACTTCAAGTTCTAAGTTCTCCATATCTCTTATCAATTCTTTCTGAGAAGTCAAAGCTGATGCGGTATTGGTTGGTACTTTGCGACTAAGAGCATCGGCGACGACATTCGCCTTGCCCGAATGATACTGAATTGACAAGTCATAGTCCTTCATCAACTCTAACCATCTCCTTTGCCTCATGTTGAAATCTCGTTGTGTAAACAGGTACTTCAAACTCTTGTGATCCGTATAGATCTCACATTTCTCTCCGTATAGATAATGACTCCAAATCTTCAATGCAAAAATTACGGCGGCCAATTCTAGATCATGTGTTGGATAATTCTTCTCGTGCGGTCTAAGTTGTCTCGATGCATACGCAATGACCTTATCACCTTGCATAAGAACGCAACCTAAACCTCTATATGAAGCATCACTGTAAATGATGAACCCTTCAGTCCCTGATGGAACGGCTAAAATTGGTGCTTTCACTAGTCGACCTTTCAACTCTTGAAAACTTTCTTCACATTCTGGACTCCAAACAAAAGCAATATCTTTCCTCATTAACTGTTTCATCGGCATTGCTATACGCGAAAAGTCTTTTACAAATCTCTGATAATACCCAGCTAATCCTAGGAAACTTCTGATGTCTGTCACGTTCGTTGGTCTCACCCAGTTGGTAACTGCTTCTATCTTCTGAGGGTCTACAGAAATTCTTTTTGCCGACACTATATGTCCAAGAAAAGCTATCTCGGTCAACCAAAACTCACACTTCTTCAATTTGCCGAATAATCTCTTTTCACGCAATCGTTGTAAAGCTAATCGCAAATGATGCTCGTGATCTTCAACGCTTTTGGAGTAGATTAGGATGTCATCTATGAACACGATAACAAACTCATCTAAATAATCCTTGAAGACACGGTTCATCAAGTCCATGAAAGCAGCTGGTGCATTAGTCACTCCAAATGGCATAACCAAAAATTCAAAGTGACCATATCGAGTCCTGAAAGCTGTCTTCTCAACATCTTCCTCTTTGACTTTCAACTGATGGTAACCGGATCTCAAGTCGATCTTCGAAAATACCTGAGCCCCTTGTAACTGATCAAACAAGTCATCTATTCGTGGCAACGGATACTTGTTCTTGACGGTTAACTTATTCAACTCTCGGTAGTCGATGCACATACGCATTGTTCCATCTTTCTTCTTCACAAACAAGACTGGAGCTCCCCACGGTGAAACACTAGGTCGGATAAAACCCTTCTCTAACAATTCTTCTAACTGAACTTTCAATTCTTTCAACTCTATCGGTGCCATTCGGTACGGTGCTTTGGATACCGGTTGTGACCCTGGCACTACTTCTGTTGTGAACTCAAGCTCTCTTTCAATCAATACGTCGGGTAACTCATCGGGAAAAACATCTGGAAATTCTCGAACTACTGAAATGTCTTCTATTAGTGGTCCAAGAACTCGCGTGTCAACAATTGAACATAAGAAACCCGAACAACCCTTCTTCAACATCTTACTTGCTTGAATCGCCGATATCAAGTACGGCGGTACGATCACTCCTTTACCCTGAAAAGTAAACTCTTCTCGCCCTGACGGATAGAAACTAACCCGTTTCTGTTTACAATCGATTTTGGCTTGATTAACCGACAACCAATCCATACCCAAGATAACATCAAAGTAATTCACCGTCAACGGAATCAAATCAACGCTCAAGACTTTATCACCTATCTTGATTTCACAAGACTTGAATATCGAAGAAGTAACTAGCGGTTCACTACTAGGCAATGATACACACAAGTCATATCCTAGCGGTTCTGACTTAACTGTTAAATGCTTAACAAAATCACGTGATACAAATGAATGCGTTGAACCAGAATCCATAAGTATACGTGCAGGATACGAACAAATAGGAAGAATACCTGATACGACGGTATCATCCGTATTCCCCGGCCTGAGCTGGAAGTATCGTCCTTGTTGTTGCGCGACTCCTTTCCCTTTATCTACTCGAGGTTCTACCCTTGGTCCGCTTGGCACACTCGATGCCCCGGTACTCATTCCCGGCTGTCTCTTACTTGGGCAATTCTTCGCTATATGCCCTGGTTGGCCATACTCAAAACATTTCCCTCTTATCTCTGGGTTGTAGCTCTTGGTATTTGAAAAGGTATTTGGTGCGGTCGAGTTTGTATTCAAAGGACAATTTCGGGATATGTGTCCTAACTGCTTGCAGAAGTAACAGGTACTCAATTGGCAGCAAGTTCCTCTGTGTCGTTGGTTACATGTTGGACACAACGGTCTCGAGTCCCCCATGAACGTACTCCCTCCTTGGCTACTCATGTTCGATCCCGAACCTTGCGTGAACGGTTTCTTCGCATTCCCTTGGCTCTTGCCCCTATTGTCATTCGATCTCTTTCCTTGTTGCCCTTGCCGATATCTTTTGACACTTTTCTCAGCAATACGAGCAGCTTCCTCGACTAGAGAAACAGTCGGGTGTTGCAACATGTCCACACGGCCACGGATATTCTCTCTAAGCCCTTCCTCGAACTTACGAGCTTTATCCCTATCAGTCGGAACAGTAGTCTTCCCAAATCGTAACAAGGCATTGAAACGAGAAACATACTCACCCACGGTCATATCTCCCTGAACTAAACTCGCAAACTCTTGACGTTTCTGAGTATAAGCAGATTGTGGAAAGAAACGTTTGTTGAATTCTTCTTTAAATGCTTCCCACGTGGTTGGCTTCCCTTGTTTAAGCACGTTGTTCCACCAATCCAATGCTTCGCCCATCAACGTATCGGATGCGCACAAAATTTTCTCCTCATCGGTACATATTACCTGACGGAAATGTCTTTCCATGTCCATCATCCAATGATCGGCCAAGTCTATGTCAACCTGTCCATGATACAACGTCGGTTTCCGTTTATGAAACTGTTCCACGATTGTGTGTTGAGGTCGCGATGCCGGTGGTGCATTAACATAACGAATTTCCACTTGTGGAGGCTGAACGTTCATCTGTTCTCTTTCACTTACTGCTTGTATGAAACTTCCCACCATATTCACTATTTGGTCCATCCGCGAATGCGGTGACAATTCTCTTGGTGGATCAGCCATAACGTTTCAAATATTTCCCCTGTTGAGTTCAATGCATAATGACCATGCATGCTATGCCACAATATAGATATACGTGCACAGTTCATCACGATCAACAAATGCTAACACATGAAGCATTTCTACAATGATAACAATTATCTTTACAATTACACACTCCACGACGTCACTCAGGATATATAACGTCACTCGTTCCCAAGGCTCTAAACTTATGCTCTGATACCACTAAATGTCACAGCCCAGTCCCACAATAGCGGAACTGGAGCCCGTGGCACACCACCTAGGCTAAACCAATTCATTAACGTTCCCAAAAATTAGGTTTGAAGAACACACGCAGCGGAAAAAACAAAACACATTTTAAAAGTAGAGGTTCAGTCGACTGCTCAGTCGACGGAAGTAGGCAGGGATTTAATAGCAATTCCAGTCGACTGAAACTGGGGGTCCAGTCGACTGCTGGAGGGGTCCAGTCGACTGCTTTTGCTATATAAGAAGCAGTAGCTAACAGACACAGGGGTTCAGTCGACTGCTCAGTCGACTGCAGCCCAATCTGCAGAATTTCAAGTTTAAAAGCTTTCTAACTTTCACCAAAGATCAACCACTCAATCCGAACTCAAACCAAACTCAGTCTAAAGTAATTCTAGCTGTATTAAAACATTACCAAACATAATTACAACATGTTACTAACTATTACAACGTTTTAAAATCCATTCTATCATACGAAGTTAAACATGGGTTAAAACAACCAAATTCTTATTACAACATTTCTAGGATCCCAAAACTACAAGATTAACATCCAAGTTGCCTCACAAGCGAACTCCCAACCCACGTACTCACTTCTCCAATTCCTCGCCAGCATTAACACCTGCAATGGTTATTTGAATAACCACACATATTTCGATTTGTTTAAGCTAATGCTTAGTGAATAAAACAACATATGTACATGAATGATAAACATGTCCGCATTCACATCTCTACATTTCATACTAGTCGCCGGAGACTCACGTGCCCGTCCATACTCCCAATCCGCGACTCCTCGCCAATAAGTCCACGCGAAAGGGTAAGACCCACGATTCTTCTCTTCAATCGTGCGACCTTAATGCCTATATCGGCTCCACAAAATGGCACGGTGACCACGTGCTCCTTCTGACCCAAATAAGCAACTTAACATGCTCAAATACATATCACCATACTCGCGGTAATCAAAACATATCACCGTGCTATTGAGCCTACTTATCAATATAATTGCCCAATATGAACTACACAATATATCTCTAAGAATTAAATACATGCTATTCAAACATAACATGAATACACACCAAGAAATCATTCCAAAACATAGTTGAATCACTCACCTCCGATTTACGTGCTTAAAATACGATCCAAAGAAAACCCGTGCACAAAGAACGTGCAGAAATCCGTCTAGTACAATTCCTATGGATCAGAATTCCATTTATCAACTTTTTTATGAAAAATTCTAGAAAATAACTTTTCGGAAAACTTGGCCAAACAAGCCCTAACATATATCAAAACGAAGCTCTTACCTCGAGGAGCTCGAATACAAAATCTGGGAGAAAACAGACTGACAGAAGGTCGTCATTTGGCGTCGCAAAGCTCTAAGCAACTAAATCTCCTTCTAGCCCCCTTTTGGCCTCCTCTTGAAATTTTAGGTTAAGCTTATGAAAAATATCTCATCCATCTCTATCTATATATAGGCAACTCTTTTGGAAATTACGCTTACCTCCCCACAAGTTTTCAAAACTCCTAATCAGTCTCTGAAACTTTCTATACAGCTTATTCATAGCTTTACGAGTGAAACCTCAAAATTATAAAAGTTTTCGACTAAGTTTCGTTTGGTCGCTAAAACACGAATTTCTATATGACGTTTCCGAAGTTGCTAATTAGCCTACCAAATTAATAGCGTGTTAATTCGTTCTCACCAGGATACTAAATCTAACATCAGAAATATTCTAAGCCAGAAAATAATACAAATATTGAAATACACAGGTAAACATTTATTTTCAGATAAACATTTAAAGTGTTCCACAGTGACCGTCTCATATTCGGAGAGACGTCACAAACAAGAAATCCTCAATCACAATAGTTTCAAAGGGTTCTCTAATACAGACACCCAAATCAACTCGTGAGTCAAAACTCACTCAACCAAGTGTCATAAGACACGTCACATCACATTATCATGCATGACAATGTAATGCAAATGCAATAACACAAATATGGGTGTTATAACTTTAAATCTCATGTGAATCATAAGCTTACATGAGACTAAAAGATCAAACTCATGAGATCCAAGTGAGATATGGAAGATCCCCAAGAGTCTCAATAGAAGAGCATAAACAAGAAAAAGAGAAGAAGAATCAAAGAACTAGCTCATGAACTTCAAGAGGATATAGAGAAGATCCCATAAAATTCCAAGTTAGAGAATCCAAATCATGAATATGGACTTGGATCCATCTATTTGTTTACAAAGTGAAGTGATGATCAAACTTTGATTCCCATGTGAAGCATAAGCTTACATGAGATTCAAAAGATCAAACTCAAGAGCTTTCAAGAGAGATATTGAAGATCTCCAAGAATCTCAAAAGAAAAGTATAAACAAAAAGAGGAAATGAAATCAAGAAAACTAAGAGAGTAAGTGCTCTAAATCCATAAAGAAAACTAACAAGAGTAGAGTATCACCTCCAACTATCCTCAAATTTTTATATTTTGAAGATCTTCCAAGCTCTTCTTTCAAGTTCTTCTCCCAATGTTCTCTCTCAAAAGTTCTCCTAAATTCCTCTCAAATTCCCCCAATATTTTTTCTCTTGGTCTCTTCCTCCCTCTCTTTTTGCATGTGTTTCTCAATGGAGATACCTCTTCTTATATAGACAAAAATACCTAGGTAATTTCAGTAAATTCGGAGTAAAAGACGTGTAAATATCTCATTTGGTGGTACAATATGTACTTCCTAAAAATAGACAGACTGCTACACAGGGCGGCAGTCAAAAGCCTCTTGCGGCACTCCGTGAATGCCGCGGCGGCACTCCGCGAATACCGCGGCGGCACTCCGTGAATGCCGCACGGCTCTCAGTAAGTGCCGTGGAGATTTATTGTTTGCCGCATTTTCGTCAGTCTTACTTTATCAGTTTTTTGTTTTTATCCGCATACATATACGTATTGTACTGCAAAATACGGACTTTAAAAGCAAACGGCAGTCAGAAAATGTCGGCGGCAGTTGGTGAATGACGGGACGGCATTCGTTGACTGCCGTTCGGCACTCACTGAGTGCCGCGGAAGTCTGCCGTGTGCCGTTTTTTGCTGAGCTTCCCTGTTTAGGTCTTTTCTTTCTTCTTTTTTTTCTTACAAAAACTTATTTTTGAAGATCTTTTCCAAAAATGGTGTTTTATACCTGAATTCTCCTAAATACCTGGTATTTTCTTCTTTCTGTGAAATTTTATCGCATTTGGAAACTTTTTTGAAGAGCTTGGAGTACTTCAAATCTTTCGGTCCTTATCATCATCGGACTTGGAGGTGACACTCTCCTAAATTCGACGTTAGGTCAAAATTGGGGTGTCTACAGATACTTGATGCCTAGTATCTAGTGTAAGGTAGTGCTACCTATTTCTATTTTTATCTCTATAACTCTGATGACGTCTGATAAGATGAGGATGGTTTTTTGTAATAATTCAAGCTTATGACCGTGGATGTTTTATATTCTGATGCTTAGGCCCACCATTGATATTGTTATTATATTATGTTATTATATATTGTTGGACAATCAGGTGATCTCAACCATGCACGTATCTACGAGTCCAAAGATGGAAATTAAAATTTTTCCCTAGTTTGCTACGCTGGGCCGTGACTGTGCATTCTAAGAGTTAAAGGAAAGATTAACCTCAGCATTGGTACGAGCAATACCCAAGAGCGGAGAAAGGTATATAATCTACCGTGATGCATCACACCAAGGACTTGGTTGCATGCTCATGTAATACAAAAATGTTATTGCGTATGGATCTAGGCAACTAAAGTCGCATGAAAAGAATTATCCTTCACATGACTTAGAGTTAGCCGCAATAGTGTTTGCATTGAAGATATGGAGACACTGTCTATATGGAGAAAAATTCGATCTGTTCTCAGATCATAAAAGATTGAGGTATCTATTCTCTCAAAAGGAGTTGACATGCTACAATGGAGATGGATGGAGTTACTTAAGGATTATGACTTTTCTTTGCAATACCATCCGGGTAAAGCAAATGTGGTAGCTAACGCTTTGAGTCACCAACCTTATCTAGTCATAACTGCCATATTGATTTGAGAATGACAAGCGTTGGAGACTTTAGTTGAGTTTGACCCCCAGCCAGTGGAATCAACGAAAGGACAACATCTAGGATGTTTTGTCATATAGCCGACTCTAATCAGTCATATCATAGAGGCTCAACAGTCAACTGAAGATTTGAAACTGTGGTTCGCTAAGATGTCAGCAAAGGAACCAGTCTGGAGTATTGGTTCAGATGGAACTTTAATATATAAGGGCAGACTTTGTGTGCCTGACGAGGATAATCTCAGGAAGAACGTATTGGACAAAGCACACAAGTCGCAAATGACTGTGCACCCTAGAAATACCAAGATGTACAAGGACTTGAAGAGAAATTTTTTTTGGTAGGAAGGAATGAAGGGAGAAGTAGCTGAGTATGTATCTCAGTGTCTTACTTGCAAACAAGTAAACGGGGAACATTAGAAGCCACCTGGACTTTTACAGCTGCTACCGGTTCCTCAATAGAAGTAGGGACACATTACCATGGATTTTGTGGTAGCTTTGCTGAGGTCTTAGCAAGGTCACGACGCTATATGGGTAATAGTGGATCGACTTACGAACATGGCACATTTTATCACTTATAGCATAATGTATCTAGTAAAATGATTGAGCCGGATGTACCTACAACACGTGGTACGACTACACGACATACCTTTTTCGATCATATCAGATCAAGATTCATGTTTCACCATGGAATTTTAGAAGAGTCTCCAGACAGCAATGAGAACTACACTGAACTTAAGTTCAGCTTTTCATCCGCAAATCGGCAGGCAGACTGAATGAGTTAATGATGTGTGCTTACATTATCGATTTCGAGAGTGCTTTCGAGATGCACTTACCGGTGATCGAGTTCGCCTACAACAGTTATCATATGACTATAGGAATGGTCGAATTTGAAAGTCCAGCCCAACCCTCTAGTATCTTTTCCCTATCTATGTTATATAAACCTAGCCAACTAGAAAAGTCAACCACCTGTCTACACTTCTTTTATGTTCTATATGTAATACCTGTAATTTCTCTACGTTCAATAGTAGGAGTTTTATGAATTTCCATGTCTGGTATATTATTATATTATTATTTTATTTGTGTGACCGTATCAGTGTATGTAATTACTAATTAGACTGTAATCACCGCACCGACTCGGCCGTAGAAAGACTTAACTTACTCCCGTACTTGGACCCAGACAATAGAAATAATACCCGGTTGTACGTAAATCGAGACTGACACGTGTATCGAGGAACTTATGCACGTAAATCGAGAAAGTGGCACAGAACCCAAGGTGGGCCCCACATGGCCGGCCACTTGTTGCACATGCAACCCCCTAGACACATGTCACCATCTCATGTTGGACACTTGTCCACAACCTTGACACATGTCAATGCATGCACAAATGCATCCATGCACATTGACACCTATCACTACACCTAGCACTATATAACCATGCATACACTCATATATTTCATTCTTTTGGCCACCAAAATCTGCACATAAGTTAGGAGATGAGAGATACTAGGAGATAGAGAAGAGGAATTAGGAAGAAGTCTTGTGTTCATCTCTTTTCCTTGCATGTACCTTCAAACATGCACCCATACACTTATATACACACCACCATGGAGACTTATAATTTGTAATAAGAAGTTTTAGAAGAACCTACAAGAGTCCCTAGAAAAGAAGAAGTACACAATCAAGAGTAGAAGAAGAAGAAGAAGGAACATCCACCATTGAAGTTGTGTTCAAACTTCCTAAGCTCAAATCCAAAGCCCAAGCTCAATTTCAAGTTTAGGTGAGTATTCTAACTCACTTTAGAACCTATATAGTATGTAGTAATGTTTATTAAGTGCTTGATGTTGATAGTTTGAGAGATCAATGCCATGCAAGATAAATTTTCAAATCTGGGAAGCAGAAACTTCCAGCAGAATGTTGTTTAGTAAAACAAACATTTTGAGCAGTTAAAAAATGGGAATGAGGCTAGGTTATTTTGTGAAGAAAGCTAACTCATTTATCTACAAACAACTCTTTTATAGGTCAGTCTGACAATCACTTCTTCATAGGTGAAATGTACATGCAACGAAGTACTTTAAATCTGAGAAACAGAAACCTCCAGCAGAATGTAGTTTAGTAAAATGAGTGTTTTAAGCAGCTCCGAAATCTGAATTAAGCTAGGTTTTTTTGTGGAGAAATCTAACTCACTTATCTACAAATAACTCTTCTATAGCCTAGTCTCAAAATGACTCCTTGATAGGTGAAATGCTCATGCAACGCAGTACTATAAATCTGGGATAGAGCAGTCGAAAATATAGAAATGTCTAAGTAAAATAAATATTTGGAGTAGTTAAAAATGTAATTGAAGCTAGATTTTGTTGTACATGAAGATAATCCAATTATATACAATGTTCTAGTTTTGAGTTTGATCTACAAATCAATTTATCATGCCCAAATAAATCATATCAATTCAGTTGACATAGTAAAATTAATTCCTGGCAGATTGTATAACTACTTGTATGATGTGTTTATTAATGATGCTTGCTTTCCGGTACCTGTGTGGTTATGGATATCTTGCGTTATGGTAGTGCTATCGAGTAGATGAGTATGTTAAGGGTTTCATCTATATATTATTGGTATTAAATCCACGAGCTACACGCTAGGTTTCCGTTGTTATGAATATAGTGTGATGACCATAGAGAGTTCATACCCAAGCTATAAGTATGTTGTACGGTACGATTATTGCGTTGATAGTGATTGGATAAGTTTCCATTGTAAGTATATTATGACATAAAACAGAATGACGGATGTATAATCGTGACTTCAAAAGCATATTCGAAAATCCTTTAATGAACTAAATTTCGAAATGAGTGACGAATGCGCGGTCGGGAAAAACGTAAGGGCCGGCTATGCTATGTTAGAAGCAGATTATGCTAAGGATAATTGTCGGATATGTAATCTGGACAACGGAGGTCAGGATAGTGAGAAAAAGGTATGGTTGACGAATGTGAAAGTTGTGTATCATTTCAATTCTTCGTGACGAAATTGATATGGTCTTCGTGACGTGTGTATCATTTTGATTCTTCGTAAAGAAATGGATACGGTCTTCGTGACATGTGTATCATTTCGATCCTTCATGACGAAGTGGATATGGTCTTCGTGATGTGTGTATCAACCGCGGAGGCCGGGATAGTGAGTAAAGGATGTGATTGATGGGTTGTGAAGTGATGACTATTGCGTATCCTTTCAGGTCTTCTGGACGAAAGGGGGTATGGTTAACGCTTCGGTTCTTCGTGATGACGAAGCGGTGATTCTTTGAGTGAAGACTCCTTTCAGTTCTTAGTGATGGAATGGATGTTCTTGCACTCCGTAAACACTTCGGTTCTTTATGATGGAGAAGTGGTGGTTCTTAGAGTGAAGACTCCTTTCGATTCTTCGTGATGGAATGGATGTTCTTGCACTCCGTAAACACTTCGGTTCTTTGTGATGGAGAAGTGGTGGTTCTTAGAGTGAAGACTCCTTTCGGTTCTTCGTGATGGAATGGATGTTCTTGCACTCCGTAAACACTTCGGTTCTTTGTGATGGAGAAGTGGTGGTTCTTAGAGTGAAGACTCTTTTCGGTTCTTCATGATGGAATGGATGTTCTTGCACTCCGTAAACTCTTTGGTTCTTTGTGATGGAGAAGTGGTGGTTCTTAGAGTGAAGACTCCATTTGGTTCTTAGTGACGGATTGGATGTTCTTGCTCTCCGTAAATACTTCGGTTCTTTGTGATGGAGAAGTGGTGGTTCTTAGAGTGAAGACTCCTTTCGGTTCTTAGTGATGGATTGGATGTTATTGCACTCTGTAAACGCTTCGGTTCTTCGTGATGGAGAAGTGGTGGTTCTTAGAGTGAAGACTCCTTTCGAATCTTAGTGATGGAATGGATGTTCTTGCACTCCGAAAATGTTTCGGTTCTTCGTGATGGCGAAGTGGTAGTTCTTCGTGATAAGGCGGTTGGTGAAAGATGTTTTGGTTGATGAGAGATGGTTTGGTTAGTACAAGATGGTTCCTTGAAGGTTGTGGGAACACTCTGGTTCTTTGTGACAAAGTGAAGGTTAGGAGTGTTTTGGTTAATGAAAGATGGTTTAGTCAGTGCGAGATGGTTTGGTTAATAAAAGATGGATTTGATCAGTGCAAGATGGTTTGGTTAACGAAAGAGGGATTGGTTACAATTGGCAAGTACAAAGTGACTTAGTTGTGCAATAGTGACAGTCTTTTTTGGTGTTGTTGATTGGAGTTAGGACTCCGAAATAGACTTCGGCAATGGACTGTGACAATGTTCTGAGATGTTGAAGCGAGTTGTATCGATTGTTTGTTTTCTCTTCGAATGCCTGTATGGGCACGTAAGTGGTTATAGTCCGACAGTGAGAACGTGAGAGAACTTTAATAGACGTAATAAAAGTAGCAAATATATTTCTTGTTGTGTGTGACTATATAAGTTCCATTTGATTTAGTTTTCTCACTCAACTTTCATAAGCTGACGACGTTCATGTCGCTGGACATTCCCATGTCCAGCTTATCCAGGTGATGAGTACACGGGTGAGGCTACGCAAGAGGAGAACATGGAGGAAGAGTACACTGAAGATGGCTATGGATATGCTAGTTAGAGAGAAGACTAGTGGATGTCTTTGTAAATGTTTTTGGTTGTAACCTCTAGCAGAGGACTTCATCTATCTTTTGTAATAGTTCTGTAAGGCCCTAGAGCCATAAGACTCTGATGTATCTACCATAATGTAATAGTTAACTAGTATTGTGGCCTCTTATTATAATATATCCTTGTTAGCTGCTGTTGGTTTTATCCCTTTAGTTATGTTGTTTATTATTAGCATTTGGTGATGGACAATTCGGTAATGCAACCAGTCACGTGCCTCAGGGTCCAAGATGGAAAATTAAAAAATTTTCCCTATTTTGGCTACGCCGGGGCGTGACACTATATGTCCTTCCCATGGTGAGGATCGGGCCCCAACTAGTGTCTCTCCCTCGCTAGCTTAGCATGTGAAACTACTATACTATGGATATAGAATGATGAAGGTTGCCCTGCTGAAGTTCCAAATGTGCATGGAGCGAACTCACAACACTTTCTGCTCTTTTAAGCCTTGTATAGTATAGTTCTAGTAGTTCTAGTAAGGTTGCTCAGTCAAGCTTGAACATGAAGAACAAGTGGGCATTATATGCCCCAGTGCTTCCATCTAGCTAGAATTATCTGGAATGAAGGAGTAAGCCCCCCAGGGGATTAGATGTCGAATCATGATAAGGGGTTCCTGATCCCCTTTAGTGACAGTAGGAATTTGTCTAAAGGGAAATTTCCTATCTTTGGTTAAAGTTCCCCCTCTCTACCAGTTGAGCTACTCTATTATAGATTCTACTCTTTTGGGTTTCGGTTAGAAAGAAAGGGATTCAAAGATTCCTGAGAAATAGTTGAGGCGATTACTAACAAAGATACAAACGTAAGGAACTTATAATGACTCGCCCTATATAATAATTAAAGAAGAGAACGAAGTAGCTCATGATAGAATGAAATTATAGAGCTGAGAAGAGGCTCTAAGTAAAAGATCTTAACCGTACCATAAGGGAGAGAAAGCGGCAAAGTGCTATTCAAAACCAAAGTGGGATGTAGCGGGAACTCACTTACCCAAAGCCAATGCAAGTGAAAAAGTGCTTTCCTTGATTGAATCTTGATTGACAAGTTGACTAATTCTCCTATTTTTGGTTAAAAAAGGTTTCATCTTCCCATGTTATTCCATTGAAATGGTACTTTTAGGGAAGGTAAAAAGAAGGAAAAAGTTTCATCTTCCCTTATTTTTTATTGAATTTGATTGAAAAGTTGCAAAACACCGTCGTTCAGCCAATCCTTCATGTTCAAAAGTCAATCAGCTATTTTAAATCTCGCCGTTATCCGCTCTCGGAGGAACCAGGGGGGGGGGGGGCAGTCTCAACTCGAGATCAACATCCACTGGATTTTGGTTATTCATATAGAATCTAAAATTGAACAAAGCATCTAAATCAATGTTTCCTTTATACCAGATTTATCATAATAAGATTCTTTTATTTTGTTCCTTATCAGAGAGGGGCCCCTTATGGAGCGGGGCTTATTTATTGAAAAAGGCGGAGCGAAGAAAACTACAGGTTTGTTCGCACTAGAAAAGTCACCTGCTTGTCAATTCTTGGTATAATACTCACTCGTAAATAAATGATTGGTATCAAAATTTTCACTGATCTGGTGTGATCAGTCTCATCCATGTAAAAATTAAGAATTCCTCTTCCAACTTATCCCAGAATGGGCATTATGGCAAAGAACAAGAAGAAAACTACAAGAGAAATTTGTCCAATAGTAACAAATGGTGCTTCCACAGGTTGACATCCGATCCAATCTAGTAGTATGCGATCTGCCTAAAGCAACCAAAATATTCCTTGGTGGATCAGGCAAAAACTTGAACTACGTACATACATACTTTTAAAAAAAGTAAAGCCAACAGACATATAGAAACTGGTGCTATTGCGGCAACATCTCCCGATTTGCCAGGTATACTACGAAGAATGGCATGGATCGGTAAGAAATACCATTCTGACACAATATGAGGCGAGGTGGGCATTGGATTAGTAGGTATATAATTGTCGGGATACCCCCAAAACATTAAGAGCATAAAAAATCCAAATGGAAGAAACGATAGCAGAAGCTACCCAACCTACTATATCCTTTACATAAACATAAGGGTAAGAAGCAATTTTATCCATCTCTAAATGTACACCCAATGGATTATTTGATCCATATTGATGCTATACGGCCAAATGAACTGGTGCCTACTAAAATAAAGAGGAATAAATGGTAAAGACTAAAAAACAATTTAAAGTAGCGTTGTCCATGGAGAAACCACCCCAAAGCCAAGTCACTATGGTATCTTCTACTATAGCTATGGCGCTAGCTAAGTTTGTAATTACTGTAGCTCCACAAAAGATCATCTGACCATAAGGTGGAATGTATCCTATAAAAGCTATCACAATCATTAATAGGAAGATTACAACTCTGAGACACCAAACAAATTCCCTAGGACTACTATAACTCGCATGATATAGACCACAAAAAATATGAAGGTGAACCACAATTATAAACATACTTGCCCCATTACCATGCATATTACGGAGCAACCAGCCCCCTTCAACATCTCTCATAATGTGTTCTACGCTATTGAAAACTAGATCCACATGAGGTGTGTGATGCATAGCTAAAAAAATGCCGTCACTATCTGAATGACTAAACAAATACTAGCTAACGAACCAAACGCCCACCTTTTTAGCGTTCTGGGGCCTTAAAATATATATATATATAATTTATAGTATCCTTTTTCCACCTTAGAAGGATGGAGGGGGTATACAGCAAAAGCAGCATCGAAGGGGTCATCCTGGGTTACTGAAGAGTCGTCCGACTGCTCAATGACCAAAACAGAGAGGTTTTTACCACTTTCTCTTCGGACTAATCATCTTGAGCACATTCGATGGCAGCCCTGGCTTGACGTACTTCCAGAGACCTCCCAGGGGATACGGGAGTCGGCTAGGTATGACCCACAGAGGGTCTTGCTGGACGGACTAGAGGCTCGGGTATGGTACCTGGGAGAGAGGGTGACCAGACAGTCCTTGGCGGCCGAGTCTTTCTTCGTGCCATACCCCCCGCCGGAGTCCATGAGAGCTACGGATACCCTTCAGGGTTCCGCGCTTACGGTTGCCCTAGCTGGTCTGTCTCCTCAGGGTTTCATGGAGCCTCCAGTGGGATACGCAGCTTTCCGTGCTGCGAAGCTGATGGGGAACTTCCCCCTGATGGAGGTGACCCGGGTGAGTTTCTTTTAGCCTTTTCCTTTAATTCCTTTGATCATGCGTGTTTTATCTTCTTATTGGATTCATTCATCCTTGCAGCCCGTCCCTGCTAATTCTCGGGCTCCCGCTCTACCACCCTGGGATTGGAGTCTTAGGACAGTCTCCTACGGTGAGTAGACTACTACCACGGTCCCCAGATATCAGGCGGGTGCTCCCATCATTCCGCTCCAGTACGATCATGTCCCACGGGACTATACGGAGGATGGCTTACTCTATGCTCACAGTGTGAGAGAGTGGATTTACGGCCGAGAGTGGAGGGTAATTTCTAAATCTTGCTTTATTTAAAACTATAGTTTTATTAGGACATTCTAACCCTTCTTCCTTTGGCTCAGGCTGAGGGGACGTGAGCGGCTACTGAGGCTCATACGAGAGCTCTGGTAAGAACAAAGTGCTCCCTTTTATTTGTTTATCTTGCTTTCCAAACCATTTTTATTACGATCTTGGTAATTTGATTTGCTCCCTCCATCCAGGAGGAACAAGAGGAGGAACAGGTGGGGGCTCTATCTCGACAGGTAGGAGAGCTCCAGCAGCGGCTTCAGTAGTTCGACATCCCTCTCAGTGATGCCCCTGGAGGTAGCGGTGCTAGACATGGTGGAGGCAGTGGTGAGGGCACCAGTAGCGGTAGAGGCAGGGGCAGAGGAGGAGGTGGACGCGGCGGGAGCGGCACTGAGTCAGAGGAGGAGCCTCTCAGACTCGTCACTCGCCAGACTCCGGGCCGGGGCTGACTTTTCTTTCTCTCTTTTTTGTTGTTTTTTTTAGTGTTTCTGGAGACGACTTATACTTTATTTGGATGATTGTATATACACATGCACACACTTTACTCTTGATGACGGCTTCAGGATAGCCGGTAGGATAGGCACTTGCAACCTTTATCTTTTCTGCTTTTTATCATTACTTCGCCGTATATGTGACCATGGCTTGGTCCTTTTATTGTGCTGAACTCTTTTATTATGCTGATATATTTCTTTATCGTATGTGGGGTCTTAGCTTGGTCCCCCCCTTTATTTTAACTTTGAATGCTTCTATCTCCTTTATTTATTTTAAAATGAATGAATGAAAGAATAGATGAATGAATGAATGTATGCGATTAAGGCCTGGTCTTGCTTGTTCGTGTTGCATGATGCGCACGTTTATTCTATCTTTTGTTTGCAGGTGGGCTGAATCATTACAAACAAATCCTGGCCAAGATGAGGTTCAGAGCGGCACTCGGTTAGGTCTCAGTGGCACTCAGTGACTGTCGTAACGGCAGTCAATGAATGCCGCAACGGCATTCACGGAGTGCCGCGCGGCACTTCACGGGGTGCCGATCTGCTTTATTGACTACCGCGAATGAGTAGACTGCCTTATTCCCCTATTTATACCCCTTTCTCCCCCAATACTCCGCAAAGCACCATTTTTTCTTCTTTACTTCCTTCTTAAATGGCCCCCATTAGCTCCCAAATCCTTTTTCCATGGATGGATACCCTCTCCAGCTTTGACAGACTCAACTTTGAGTGTTTCAGACTAAATGATCTCTTCTCTTTCCAATGGATGAATTTGAATGAGGGCTTACTTCGAGCTGCCATTCGGTGTTGGAATCTCTCTCTCAATGTCTTTCGTTTTGGCTCTCAGCAGACTTGCCCTTTATTCGAGGAATTCAGCGCCATTCTGCACACTGATTCTTTTGCTGAGTTGACAGTTATTTTGGTTCAGGCCGGGTACGTCCGGGATTTAGCCACTCTTCTCCATATATCTCAGAATGCGACGGGCTCTTTTGTTTGCGACAGGCAGATTGACTTCGAGCGCCTCTCTTCCGTTTATGCTCCCATAGGAGACCCTTACGATGGAGAGTATCAGATCATTCGGCGTAGCGCCCTGTCAATTGTTATGCTTTCTTACTTCCTCTTTCAGTCATCTTCCGACATTTTCATACCCATCGCCTGCGGTTTGCGTGAGATGAAGAGTGCTGTTATGCTGATTCTTGGTGAGACTCTGATTGGTTTGGGCCACGCTCATACTATTGAGGCTATGTTATCCGCAGGAGCACCTTTTGTCTTACAGGTTTGGCTCATGGAACGCCTTGATCTCTTCATACACCCCTCACATCTTTGTGGGCCACTTCCCTATGACCGTATGGAGGTTCATTGCCGATGCTTGGCTTGGCTGGTTCTGAGGCCTTTCTTCTGGTGATATTTGCTGGGCCTGCCCGTAGTGGGTTTACTGCTCTGTCGCCGTACGCCTTCCTGGGCGGCCCGGCATCTGGTTGCCTGGCTTGCATGCTACTACTTTCTACATTCCTGATCGGGTGGTCCACCAGTTCGGACTCTTGCAGGACATTACTGAGACTGTTACCGTTGATTTTACTAGGGGGTCCACTTTATGCCCTTCTATTGTGAAGGCTTTCATTGAGGCTTGGAATGACAGAGTTTCAGCTCTCTTCCGGAGAATCCCAGCTTTGATAGTGCCTACCACTGAGTACCTTTTTCAGATTCAAACACTGATCTAGAGACATGCTTCATAGATTTTTGTTGACAAAAGTAAAACAAACAAGACAAAGTTCTTCTTTACAAAAAATTTCAGACAAGTCCTGCCTATCCTTTTATGCTTTTGAATGTGATTCTCTTTATTTCTTTCTTCAACAAGTGCTTTCATCTTTTTGGAAAAGTTCTAGCATGTTTAATCAAAGTGTTCACTCTTCCAATTAATCTTTTATGAAAAATTCTCCTTTTAATGTCTTTTCTTGGCTCTTTACCTTGCTTTGTGTCTTGCTTAAAGCTTTACTCTTTCTATACCATGAATTCACGTTTGTTTCTTTATGTACTCATTTTTGATAGTCAGGAGATCCAGAGATGGGTTTAAGTAAATATCCGGGTTCTTCAGGTAGCAAACGAAGTTTGTCCCTGGTTTTGGGGCTTCGAGGTGGTTCTGGGCAAACGCCAGTTTGCCCCTAATTTAGCACAGGGTTTTTCTTTTTAGGTTTTCATGGGCCGAAGGATTTTGAGAGCCCGCCTACTTATCCCCGAATGGGTATCAGGCCTGCAGTAGTTTGGTTTTAAGGCTTGAAGGAAGACGCCACTCGGGCAGTTTTATTTTAATGACCGAACCAAGTAGGTTGCCTATGTATCCCCTAGCGGGAATCAGGTCAAGCGTAGTTCATCGAGGTTGGAAGTTTTGAAAGGAATGGTTTCAAGCAAAGTATTTCTTGAGGCGATCGAGGTTAATCGATTATTTAAATTCAACCCCGTCTAGGTCCATGAGATAGGCTGCCCCTCAAGAGAGGAGAGTCTTTATGATGTACGGCGCGACCCAGTTGTGTTTGAATTTTCCTCTAGGGTCATAGACGGGCACTTTTAGTTCTTTGAGGACCAGGTCACCCTCAGCAAGCTTCCTTGGGTGGACCTTTTTGTTGAAAGCACGAGCTATCCTTTTCTGATATCCACGAGTATGGTTTATTGCGGCCAACCTCTTCTCATCGAGCAACATCAACTCCTCATACCTTCCTCGTATCCATTCCAATTCGGTGATCTCACATTCTGCCAAAACCCTAAGAGAGGGTATCTCTACCTCGACTGGGAGAACGACCTCCATACCGTAAACCAGCGAATAAGGTGTAGCTCCTGTAGAAGTTCTAACAAAGGTCCGGTACCCCCATAGTGCAAACGGTAGCTTCTCGTGCCAATCTTTATACATATCCGTTGTTTTCCCCAAGATTGCTTTAACATTCATATTAGCTGCTTTTACTGCTCCGTTCATTTGAGGCCTATATGGAGAGGACTGATGGTGGGTGATCCTGTACTTTTCTAAAAGCGGGATAACTTCTCCCTGGAAATGGCTACCATGATCTGAGATGAACTCGTTGGGGACCCCATACCTGCAGATTATGTTCTTTTCGATGAAGCTCACAACATCCTTAGCCTTTAATGTGGCATACAACGCGGCCTCCACCCACTTAGTAAAGTAGTCTATCGCCATAATTATATATCGATGTCCGTAGGAAGCCTTCGGAACTATTTCGCCGATGATATCAATGCCCCAAACAGAGAAAGGCCAAGGCGTGGTCATGCTATAGAGCTGAGAAGGTGGGGTATGCATTAGATTGGCATGGATTTGGCATTTGTGGCATTTTCTCACGTACTCACAACAATCTTTGTCCAGAGTCGTCCAATAATATCCTTGTCGAATGATCTTCTTTGCCAGCATATGCCCATTCATGTGGGGCCCACAGACTCCTTCGTGTATTTCTTCCATCATTCTTTTAGCCTCTTTTCCATATAGACATTCTAAATTATACCCTGTGTATGACCTTTTCCATAGCTTATCTGTATAGATCACGAATTGGGCTGAGAACCTTCAGATTGCCTTTCTGTCCTTTTCTGAGGCTCCTTCATGGTATTCTCCTTCTTTAATGAAATTCCACACATCCACATACCATGGTATTTCTTCCTCGTCTTCTATGGCCGCGATTGCCTCAAATGAGGGTTTGATTTTTGATTTCTATTGATAATGGGACCATCGTGGTCCCTGAGGGGATCTGTATCATTGATGCCAGGGTCGCAAGGGAATCGGCCAATTGGTTTTCCTCTCGGGGAAGGTAGTAGAATGATATCTTCCTGAATTGTTCTTTTAAACTCTCCAAATAGTCATGGTATTGCCTCAACTTCTCGTGTTTCACCCTCCAATCTCCCCGCACTTGGGATATGATCAAATTTGAATCTCCAAACACATCAACTTTTTCAACTTTTAAGGCCAGTGCCGCCTCTATTCCCACTATACATGCTTCGTACTCCGTTGTGTTATTGGTTGAGTTGTATTTAAGCTTGACGGCCAGTGGGGTAGGGGTTCCATCAGGTGCCACAAGGATAACTCCAACTCCGTAGCCTAGTTGATTGGCGGCCCCATCGAAATACATCTTCCATAAATCCTCCCTTACCTCCATCACTCCTTCATCAGGAAACCTGAATTCTCCTTTCTCCCCAGTTTCTACGGCAAGGTCAGCTAGGTACTCGGCGATGGCTCTCCCTTTGATAGATTTGGAGGTGACATATCTGATATCAAACTCGGCTAGAATCATGGTCCATCGAGAAATCATACTAGTCAAGGCGGGTTTTTCAAACAGGTATTTGAGCGGGTCCATTCGGGAGATTAAGATCACGGGGAAGGCTTACATATAATGCCTAAGGCGACGGGTACACCAGACTAAAGCCCAACATGCTTTCTCTAATGGCGAGTACTTCAACTCGTATCCGGTCATCCTTTTGCTCAAATAATAAATGGCCTTTTCTACGTGCTCCTCTTCTCCTTCTTGGGCCAGCATGCATCCCATTGAATCCTTGGTCACAGAAAGGTACAACAGTAGAGGCTTCCCGGGTGAGGGTGGTGACAGGACAGGTGGCTTTTGGAGGTAGGTTTGATTTTATCGAAGGCTTTCTGACACAAGGTATCCCACTCGAACTTCTCTCCTTTTCTGAGTAGTTTAAATAGCGGATCACAGGTCATGGTGAGTTTTGAGATAAAACGGCTTATGAACTGTATTCTACCCAGGAACCCCCTCAGCTCTTTTTCATTCTTGGGTGGCTGCATTTCGACTATGGCTTTTATCTTAGTCGGGTCTACTTCAATTCCCCTCTGAGTAATAAGGAATCCTAACAATTTTCCGGTGGTGACCCCGAAGGTACATTTTTGTGGGTTTAATCTCATCCTAAACTTCCTTAACCACCAAAAGAACTTCTTCAAAGCCTCCAAGTGACCTTTCCCCTCCTTAGATTTCATAATCATATCATCCATATACACTTCCACCTCTTTATGGATCATGTCGTGCAATAACGTGGTAGCGGTTCGCTGATATGTTGCTCCTGTATTCTTGAGCCCAAATGGCATCACCCTATAGCAGTATGTTCCCCATGGCGTGATAAAAGTGGTTTTCTCTCTATCCTCTGGTGCCATGAGGATCTGGTTATAGCCGGAGAATCCATCTATGAAGGACAGAAACTCATGCCCGGCGGTGCTATCAACGAGGACGTCGATATGTGGTAAAGGGAAATCATCTTTAGGGCTTGCTTTGTTTAGGTCTCGGAAATCAACGCAAACCCTAACATGACCATCCTTTTTAGGGATAGGCACTATACTGGCGATCCATTCTGGTTACTCGGTGACCATTAAGAATCTGGTTCTTAACTGCTTTTCAACTTCCTCTTTGACTTTGAGTGCCCATTCAGGCCTCATTCGCCTCAATTTTTGTTTTACTGGTTTCGAATTTAGGAAAACGGGGATGTGGTTTTGGACTATCTCTGGATCAATGCCCGGCATATCATTATAAGACCATGCAAAAACATCTTTGTATTTACTTAATAGTTTGATTAATTCTTTGCTTTCTTCTTTGCCAAGTGTAGAGCCAATAAAGACATTTTGAGGATTATTTTCATTTCCTAGATTAATTGTTAGAGTGTCCTCAATGATTTTACATGCATATTCTTTTTCTTTTTCAATTAACTTTTGCAATTCAATGGGTATTTCATGCTCATCACATTCATCACATTCATTAAGCGCATTCAAGTAGGCAGAATCAGTCATGCTTTCATTGATTTTCTTTGGGGTGATTACAACAGACATGGAAATTGAAAGACGCCTCATTTGGGCCATTACAGACTCTGGGTGTGGGGGATACCTATCACTAGACACAAAAACCCACTCTTTCTTGTTCTCTCCTCCCAGATCAGTGATGAAGCATTCTTCCAGATCCCCTGTCTTGGTAATTTCCTCCATCTCTTCTTTCTCGGCCCTTCCTTTATCGGTCTCCCTCTGATCTTCTTCATCTTTCTCGCTCTCGGCTGCCTCCTCCACCAGACCTTCAACGTATTCATCTTTGGCCTTTCTATGACCCGCTTTCATAACTTCTGTACTCCCTTCACCCAACAGATCTTTCATGACAGAGCCGTCTAGCGCACCAATCCAATCCTTGGCAGTAACCGACTTGGCAGGCAGCTGTAAGTATGGATCTTCATATGTAGAAAACTTGTGGGGAAAGAAGATCTTAAACCCTGGCTTCAAAAATTTATCTTTCTGGTCCACCCATGGTTCTGGGAAGCCGCAAAAGGTGAAATCTTCTCCTTCCTTCATAAAATATCCATTGAGCGTCTTTAGGTAAAGGTCTAATGGCGCATCGACGGCCTTCTTCTTTTCTTTTTGCCCTTTCTTGGATGGTTGGTACCCCAGACCGTGAGTGTGAGTCTGAGTAGGGATTTTTGGAAACTCCAGCAGGCCTTGGTGGTTCTTTCCCAACCCCAAACCTGGAAAGAAACCCATTTTTTTCATGATCCCTGCGACCAACGGGCTTGCGTATTGGTCAAAGTAAAGTGGCAGGAATTCTTTTGGCTTTTCTTCCTCAATCATGCTGACGAACTCGAACCCTCCCATGTTTGCTTCTTCTTCTTGCAGCTGTAATTTTAGAATCGGTGCGCTTGACGAAGCTTCAGACGAACAAACCCAGCTATCCCCGAGGATGTCGCAGACTTTGCTCTTCCAAACACATTTGACCTTTTGATGAATGGTGGATGGTATGGCACCCAAGCTATCCAACCATGGCCTCCCTAGCAATAAATTAAAAGAGACGGGGATATCAATGATTTGAAATTCAGCTTCTTTATCCACTGGTCCAATAATGAGGCTAAGAAAGATGATGCCCATGACCGTTCTATGAGTGTTATCATACGCCCTGACCTTTTGCTGGGACGGCACGAAGGACGATTCATCTAAGCCCATCCGTTTGGTTGTTCGGAAGGGGCATGCATTCAGAGCAGATCCGTTGTCAACGAGACAAGTGGGTACGGTGTTCCCTAAACATCCGATAGTGTCGTAAAATGGCTTGTTGTGAATGGGTCCTCCGGGGGGTACATCATCTGAAGAAAAGGTAATAGCCAAGGTTGGAATTCTGCCAATCATTCTTACAATATCTTCTAGTGCTGTGTTGATGGGAACATCAGATTGGTTTAGGGCATCCAACACTGCCTGCATGTGGCATTTTGATGCTATCAGTAACCCCCAAATGGTGATATTGGCCTGAGTTTTCTTCATCTGCTTTAGAACCCTGTCTTTTTCCTCTTCTTTGTTCATTTTCCCTTTTCCTTTGTCTAATTCTCTCCCTGGATGATCTTCCTCTAGCTCATGTGGTTTAAAGTGTCTGCCCAAACGAGTTAAATGACTGACTTCTTCTCTTGCCCATAGATTGTCAACTTCTGGATCAACTTTCAAAGTATCCTCTACCATCTCTGTTTCTTTGTCGCTCTCGTACCAAAGATCGTCTTCTACCTGGCTCACCTCTCGACTGTCACTCCCTTGAACCCGCCAGTCTGAATGTTCTATTTTACTTTTCTCCGGCTGATACTCCAAAGTACAGATTGTTGAATCCTTCGGCAGCTGGTATGGCTTTCTTGGTGTCTCGGCCTTAGTGATTAGCCTAGACGGATCGAAGGTTTCTTCTTCTATCCCCAAGAAATAAAGACCCTGCGGTGGTGGCACAGTTTGATGATTCGAAAGCGGATTTCTAGTAATGTTTGGAGCTTTGGTAGGTGGTTCTGAAATTACTTTGTTATCGATGAGGTCCTGGATTTCGTGCCTTAATCTCATACACCGATCCGTGAAATTTGCAAAAGAGATCCCCTTGGAAATTCGGCAGAAGCAAACTTGGTAGAGGTCGAGGTTCCAACTGATGGAGATGCCCCTTTGCTAACAGCCTAACGAGGGCAGTCGAACGTGACACTCCCAGATCTAAGAATTTTCTTGGTGCTTTATCTCCTCCTCTCCTCGGCATTATATCAAATTTTCTCTCCGACCCGTTCAGTGCATTGACGTCGGTGGGACCAGAGTGACCCCCCATTTGTCCTCCGTTAGGCCCATAGTTTGGTCTCCTGTACCGGTTTGGTTACTCCTCTTTCTTAATTACCCGCTCTTGGATTCCATCCTCTATCCTTGTTCCGACATCGAAAACCTCGGCGAAGGTGTTGATTGACTGAAACCTCATCTTTTCTTGATACACTGGTTGTAGATTCTTCATCAGCATTCGGATCTGGTCCTTCTCAGACGGCCTTTGTACCATTTTAGCTGCCTTTTCCCTCCATCTGCTCAGGTATTCGGCGAATGATTCTTTGTTCCCTTGCCTAGTGGTCTCCAAATCTCGGACAGTGACATCTAAATCTTGATTGTACTCATACTGTGCCACAAATGCTTTGATCACTTCTTCCCAAACCCTGGTTTTGCTTGGTTCGAGAGTAAGATACCAGGATAAAGCAGCTCCGGTTAAAGTCTATTGGAATAGGACAGCCATCATGGTTGTGCTTAGCCCACTCGGCTGGAAAGCTCCAATACACATTCTTACATGGCTGCGAGGATTCCCGGTCCCATCAAACTTGTCAAAAATTGGCATCTTAAACCCGGCAGGCAGTGTCTCACGTACTCCGTCATACAACCCTTCCAGTTCCATCAGATAGGTATCAACTCCCTAAGCCTTGCGCATCACCCTTTCCAACTTCTCTATTTTCTCGGTCAGTAACTTCTCTTTTTCAGCTTTTTCCCTTTCCCTGTTGGCCTGTAGCATATCAGCCCATTGCGCCCCCTGATCATCAAACCAATCTCTTTCTCTTCCATGCGACGGGTCCACAGCTGGCAGAACTATAGGCAATGGTCGGCGATTCAGTTCTTCTATCATTCCCATCATACAGTTCATATTTTTGGCTTGCCGCCTCATTTGCTTCGCTTGTTGTTCTACCAGTGTTCTTAGCCCGGATATTTCCTCGTTGTTTCTTTCTTCATCCATGTCAGCATCTTCTCTACTTATCAGCCTTGCTGTGGGATCCCTAAACCAGGCTTGATTTGATCTTGATGCTATTTTCGCTCCTACAACAAATTTTGAAATTTTCCTTTTAAAAACTTTTTATTTGCTTCCTTTTGTCATACAAAGACATTTTTTTAAAAAACTTTTCTCTTATATGTCACACGGATTAAATGTGTGTGTGTATGCCTACTCTATATGCCAAAGAAAAGAAAATCCTAATCCTAACACATAAGCACATAAGCACATAAGATCCTCCTCCATGTCAAGTGCGCCTAATTTCTCTTTTCATTGTGATCCTCTGTACCTTTTCGAAGGTTGAGTATTCATTTGAAAGGCATTTCTTAAGATGATGAGATCTTTAAAAACCAATTCTCAAGAATTTTGAACATTTTATTCGAAGATGAGGATGTGAAAACATTTCTCAACAAAAGATGGTTGGGTTGAATTTTTTCTTTAAAATTCATTTTAAAAACATTTCTTTAGTTGGTGAAACTTTTTCAAAAACATACACCCAACAATTTTGGGCTCTTCCTTCAAAGATAAGGATGTGAAAATATACCTTAATAAAGGTTAGTTTGGAGTTTTAATCAAAAAGTGAACTCCAAAGATTTTTGAAAGAGCGATTGAAAACCTTGGGGAAAAGATAGTAAAATATGTTTGCTTTCAAAGATGGACTTAAAATTCTTTGGGTATGAGGATCACATGATCGGATTATCACCGTACTTTTCATGAATTCGGATACATACAAGGTCAATGATGCTTAGCTAAACATGATATAAGAAGTATAACCTTATAATCAAGGTTCGGCATGTTCTCCAAATATCGTGGAACATGAGGAGGAATTGCTAAAAGGTAATTAAAAGATTATACATCTTTCATCAAGCAAGTATCGTCATCATCTCAAGTAATCCCTTCCGGGCATACAAAACTTCTTAGCATATAATCCTAATCAAGAATTGATTCCCTAAGATTTGAAAGGCTCTATGGAGGCTACTATGCAAAAGCTGGGTTTTGGTCAGATAAGGGACCCTTGACACACACCCAATAGGATGCTTCATATACCAACACATGGTACGAGATCAAGGGTGATCACACAGTACCATGATAACTTGACCGACCGGGTTGCCCCGAGCCTCCAAGGTCATAGTTCCGTGCAATCGACTGGCGAGACATGCAAGTGCAATGCAACGGGCACACACAAATTAATTAATTTGAATAAAATGATGTTTTTCAAGTCTAATCCTCGAGTGAACCCAAAATTAGATATTCCTGGTCTGCGAAATCAGAGATTCTGGGTTCGATCCCCAGCAGAGTCGCCAGATTGTGGATATCGCATTTTTCTTACCCACAACTTTTGTTTTAAAATCTTTTTCAATTTAAAACACAAAATAATGAGTCGCCACTTAATTTTTCAAAGGAAAATTAAGAAACCATTTTTAAAGCAGACTGATCTGTTAGAAACCAGAGATTAACTAGGTCCGGGGATTATGGAATGAGAAGGGAAGGAGCCCATCGGACTAAAACACCCCTTCTCATCCTATCTCGCGATAGGCCTCTACTTAACATCCTTTTAATTGAATTATTAATTTAAATATGCTCTCAACTAATACATATGTATAAATATATATTACAAAAGCATGTCTAAAGGGTGTAAGATTGCAAGTGATAAAATATCATTCAAAAATCACATAATTCAAGTAGCAAGCAATATGATATGCAATAGGGAACAAGAGAACTTACCCGGGATCCAGCCGCGATATAAAACGTGCAATGCATACAAATGAAAGAAAATCCTAGAAAAGAGTCTCTAATCGCATGTATTCACATAAGGCAAGATCCTAATTCTAATGTGTCCCGCATGAGGTCATAAAATCGATAAAATCAAGAAATTAAGATAAACTACAGAGGAGTTTAAGAAACCATACCTTAATAGCGCTACAAAACAAAGAGTTAGTCCACATGATATACGAGGTATAAAGTTGGATCTTAAATAACAATCCTAGACTCCTAGCTTAAATCTATCAAATGTAGTTATCCTAAAGCAAACGAATCCTACCTATGAATGTCAAGTCACATGGATGAATGTAAACATGAACAAGAAGAAATCATGAAGTACTTAGTAATTTAGGTCACTTGAACTTCAAATTCAAGCTTAACTAATCATTATTGAAACATGGTTTAAACCTTAACTCATGAAAATACCATCTAAGCCATTATTTATAAGAATGATCAAAATTGTTACAGAATTTTGGAAATTGCTAAGAGCAGATCAGAACTTCAAAGAAATAAAAAGCATGGTTCCTATGGTTTGATCTTGGTGAATTTTGGACACAAGATGCCTCTGTGTGTCTAGTTTTTAAACCAAAAAGAAATCAAAGTTTCAACGGTTAGATCTCCGGGAATTGGACAAAATCCAGACATCACTCAGAATTCTACAACCTTCTGTCCAGAGTTCTTGTACGATTTTATAAAAATAGTAAAAAAAATCAGAAATGCTGTGTTCTTTTTAGGGTAGCTTCCTAACACATTATCCTACTTAGAAAAAATTATTTTGGGTAACAAGTGCTAGATTAAGATTCTGATTTGATTATTTCAAAAGAGTGTTATTGTTCTGAAACTCTGGACAGATTATGGTTGTTCTACAAAACCCTTGATCAAACCACCCAAAACATGAAACTACCTTAAAACAAAAATTACAGTGGTAGAACTTTGAGTTATAAACACTTTCCCATTGGTTTCATTCCATTACAACGGTTAGATGTTTGGCTAAAAATCCATGATCGAAAACAGATTGTGAACTCACTGCTCATTGGATTAATTCACTTTATTCCTATTAACTTTAGACAAATAAGCCATGGGATTAGGCTTGTCTAAAGCTAATTCTCCTACCTTTTGGTGGTCATTGGAGACTAAATGTACTTATGTTTGTAAATTTCAAAGAAGTATGGAAGAACTTTATGAAACTTAGTCATAACAAACCTCAAACCATGAAGATAGGTTTAAGTCCATTATGCTAAATATTCTAATATCAACCTTAGTCCCCTTATGAATCACAAGATTACAAGGAGGTTTAGGGATTTCAAACCAAGAGATTCAAGTAAGACATTGAAAGTCTTATGAATCCAAGGGATGAACACAAAAATAAGAAAAAGGAAACTAAAGAAAACTCAATGCATACTATAATTAAATTTGGACCAAGACTAATTATGCTAGAGTTTACCTCCAAAGTATCCTCAACTTGGTGATTTTGGAGGACTTCCAAAGACTAAACAAGCTCTTCTACACTAATTCACACAACTCTTTCTTTTAAACTATCCTAAACTCACTCCTAATTATGAAAATTAAGGCAAGAAGAACACTTATACAACCTATAGATTCAAAGAAAATCTCCCCCTTGCAAGTGAATATTCATCCTCTATTTATAGACAATTTTAAAGGGGTATTTCAGTCATTTCAGGACTGAAAACCCTAATTCAGTCGTCCTTTTTATAGTACAAAACGTGCTATATACCAGCTGTCTATTGTAAAAATACGGCATTCACCGGAGATGGAAGCAGTACTCAGTAAATGCCGCGTCGGCATTCGGTGAATGTCGGCGCAGCATTCACTGACTGCCGAAACGGCATTCACTGAATGTCGCGGATAACTCAAGGGACTACCATTTTTTTAGTAAAATTCATTATTTTTACGACCTTTGACGAAATTGGCGGCAATCACCGAATGTCGTCCGACAGTCCAGAGACTGCCGCAATGGCAGCCCGTGACTGCCGCGGAAAGGCTTGAGTGCCGTTCTGCTTATTCTTTTTCTTTTCCTTCCTTTTTTCTTTTTGTTTTGGGTTGGGGAGTCTTTCGAAGGGCTTGAATCATCTTTGGAAGTCCTAGATAAGCTCGGACATTGTCATCATCGGATATGGAGGTAACACTCTCCTTAATTCGACGTTTGGTCAAAATTGGGGTGTCTACAGTTCCTGGAATGCCTCTCACTATTGAAGACGTCCAATGATGCATATGCACTATTGAAGATGTCTAGTGTACCATTAATGACATCCGAATAGTGCTCTAATGTATTCTCAGCTATGTAGACGACCAGTGAGGATATACACATCGTTGAAGATGACTAATGTGACGTTCCCATCATTTACAGATAGGATGTACCGTGTAGATGATCAATAACCTGTCAAGGGATCATGTAAGGTAGGACACCACCGTGTAGACGACCGGTGTGGCCTACTGGCTAACTTATGTGGTATCATATTTATATTATTGTATCGATATATGAATATAGAGATGGAGAGGACTATGAATATGATTATGGATAGACGAGGTGGTTGTTTAATCATGGATTTAGCGTTCCAACAAGAAGATAGATGCATGGGTCGATACATGGGTTACATGCATGGATTTGGTGAATGGCATGATGAGAGGATATAATGAAATGTTATGTACCATTATCCTTGTCTTTATTTAATATGATTCCTGCTATCATTGATTTGATGTAAATTTAATGATACCTCTGTTTATGAGTGACGTCATTGATAAGAGATTAACTGCATTTTAAGATGCTGGACAATAACGGGTAAAGAGTGTTGGTTAATGTACTCACTCAGCTTTGTATTCAAAGCTGAAGGCATTTATACCCTGAACATTCCATTAACGTCCAGATCTTTGCAAGTATTGAGGATGGAAGTTTGATGTTCAGCTAGACTTGGAGTTGAAGGCTTGAAGAAGAAGACATGCTATTGTGTAGTTTAAATATCTGTTGTACTTCTATTAATAGTTATTGTAGGCTTCAGACTATAAGCCAGCAGCAATTGTAATAGTTTTAGTTGACTATGACCTGTGAGTTTCCATTGTAGCCTTTGATTATGTTAATAAGATGTGTTCTATGAATAGCATCCTCCCTACCATTGTGTTTGTTAGTTTGAATATATGACAATGTGGTTATTCACTAGTCATGGGCCTATGGGACCAAAAAGGAATTTATTTTCTCTAATTTTGCTTCTCCGGGGCATGACATGATTTTTTGTATCAGAGCCAAGGTTTAATTGTGAATTGCTCATCTTTTGTATTAGAACCTGAGTTCTAAGTTAATATCGATAGCATGAGAATTAGCTGAGGTGAGATAGAACTGTTATCCTATCACATAGACGAGAAGTTAGAAGGATCCGTCTGAAGATGTCCTTTGGAGGGTAGTAGCTGCTGGAGCCAATAAGAAATCAATAAAATTATTGGTAGCTTAGTTCGCGGAGACCAAGGCATCGAGAGTTAGTTGTGGTTATGAAGATCATAAGTGTAGAATCGTTGGATTAGACACTGTCAAATTCCTGAGCGATCTCAGAACAATTAGAATGACCTACAAAATATAAAGAGGTTAAAGATAAGATCCAACAAGAATGGTCGGATGTTAGTTGTGTGGCCCTATCTGATAGATAAGTGGACTTACAGTCCGGAACTTGAGAATAGAAATAGAGTATTTAGATTTAACGTTACGTGTAGAACCTGTAGTTTCATAACCTTTGTTTTGGGCATAGATACCTTTGAGCATACCTGGTATGTAGACTGGCCTCTTTGATTATTATTATTATTAATTACGTGGGATATTCGTATTGCTTGATGTGATTGTACTATATAGTGGTATAGTATATTTGTTACCATATGTTTTATTTTTGCCTGAGGTGTAAGAGAAAATGCGACGGACCGAGTAGATTTTTTTTTATTGTAGGTAAAGACACCAAACACTACCAACACTTGCTATGGTTAGAATGACTCAAGGGAACCTGGGCCAGCGGAATGGAGTACCTAATGTGGCACCTCCCGAAATAGATCCAACAAGAATGGTCAAATTTTTCATCCATCGTATGGAACAAGTTATTAACCATGCGGATCGTGTCATTGGCAATGAAGCACTAGTACGTCAAACAAGAGTCAAATCGCTAAAGGACTTTCATGCTCTTTAACCAGGAACCTTTACCGGACTAACGGGAGCATGGAAAGATGAGCAATGGATCCACCAGATAGAATTGATATTCAAGACACTCGAATGTACTGACACTGAGAAAAGATGTTTGGCCGTATTTCAATTGATAGTCTCAGTAGCAAATTGGTGGGACGCAGTGAAAGCTACGATAGGTGAAGAAGTTGTAGGAAGAATGACTTGGGAATTATTCAAAACTCGATTCCTAGAGAAATACTTCCCAGAGTCAGAGAAGAACAAAAGGGAAATGGAGTTCATATAATTAGTCCAAGGTTGTTTGACAGTGCTTGAATATACAACTCAGTTCGAGAGGCTATCATGATTTGTACCGCATATGATCGATACACCAAGAAGGAAGATCAAGAGATATCATTAGGGAATTGTTCCACATGTCCGTCATATGACTATAGGACATTTAAACAAACCCTTTGAAGCTATGGTAGAAATGGCAACAAAAGTAGAAGAAGACACTCAAATTAGTGAAGGGCAACGATATGATCAAGCATTGCTAGAAAATGATCAGTTTCTCCTAACGGGTCAGGGAGGAAGGGATAGTTAGGTTGTGTTGGCAGTCAACCAAGCTCAATAAAGAAATGCAGAGAGAAGTTACATGGGCAACTGCCAGAAGCGCAAGAGATTAGCGAACGGCAAGAAAGAATCAAAACCAACAGTGACTCAAACACAGCATAGGGAACGAGATATCTGCTATAACTATGGAGTACCAGGGCACCATTCCCGAGAATGCAGAGCATTGAGGAAATCTAATAGACAGGGAGTATAGTGTTTCAACTGTGATAAAGTTGGTCATGTCCGTAAGTTTTGTCAGAACTTAAAAGCAACACAATGCTCCACCACAATAAGTACCATGAGGGCAAGCTCGCCGAACAAATAATAGATCTCGACTTAGACAAGAATGATAAACAAAAGATACAATACTCAGAATCTATGTCATACCCTGGAACAGCAAAAATAGAGAAAAATAAAATTTCCTTTTTGGGTCCGTAGGGAATTACTGGTGAAGTCACTGAATTGTCCACTCCACACAGTTCTAGACAACAAGCGAATAAAGAGAACAGTAATAAAACCAAATCGAGTATGATATAAACATACTAACTATTACATCAGAGTCAAAATGAAAATTCAAAAGTCTTAGGACAACATATGCCCAATTACATAACATATTAATATAGTCTGATAGAAACTAATATCCCTCTTCATTTTAGCTGGCGTAGACATAATCGTCAATGTAGCAGCTTCCCCAGCATATCCATCCTCCGCGGGGCCACCCTCGGTGTATTCACCCCTCTTGGTGGTAGCCGTCATGGTAGGGCTCATTACCTATAGTGTTAGGAACATGGTAGTCCGGACGGGGAATGTCCAGGTAATGAAGGTCGTCAACTTACAAAGAGCTGAGTGAATAGAAACTAACAAGGTACCAGTAATATGAAGTAAAACAAGTTATGGAATGATTAAGTTATAGTTCTACAATCGCATCTTCATTTATTAGAAGCATTCGTTCTCTAATTACATGTCTTATGCTATGAGAACATATTATTACTGACTATGTAAGGAACATACGTGATTGTAATACTCCTGGACACACCAATACTCTATCCACTGCCTTTTAGAACATATACATAGTCCTCTGCATGTCATGGATACTACATCAGTCCATCCCCCGCCTTTTAGAACATATGAACAGTCCTCCGCATGTCAGTGATTTAACGCTTTGAGCAAAGACACATCAGTTCTATTACCATACTTAACGACTTGTATTTGTAATCCCAGTCCATTTCTTTTAGGACATATAAATAGTCCACCGTATTTTAGGATATATGATCAACCAACTCTATCCTTGTAAGAATCCTAGACTTATCAAACCTACTTATCGTTGTACTACTAATGATTACATGACATTCCCTTGTGACCTGGCTACTTTGATTGAAATGAACGGATATCAAATTCATTTAGAAATGACATAATATCTAACATCGTAATATTTATCCATTACTCCTACTATTCTCGGATCTTACATTGTCCCTTATCATCTCGTAATCGCATAACCGAAACAAGAAACAACATGTGAATAATCAAATCATTCATATAATAATTAACAGAAGCTATCCCTTTTCTAAAACTTCCAATCGATTGGGCCAAGGGTCCAATTGATTAGGATAAAAATAGCAATAATCGAATGGGAAAAGTCCAACCGATTGGGTCACAATCAATACCAATTGATTGCAAACTATGGCAATTGATTGGGAGTCACACTATGGCAATTGATTGGATAAAAGTCCAATCGATTGGGTTCTATAGCAATTAATTGGGAAAAAGCCCAATCAATTGGGACTTTATCTTCTCCAGTGAGATGACAGTCCAGAATTATAAATATTGGAGGAGACATTTTGCTACATCTTTACTTCTTTTAGACATATAAAATTTAATTTATAAAGGGACCAAGTGAGTTGGAACTCACCAAAAGTGTGTGGTTGAATGTGTGTGGCTATGGAACCCAAGCTTTCTCTCTCCTCTTTCTCTTCTTCTTCTTCTTCTTCTGCCTTCTCCTCTATCTCTCTCTCTCTCCCTTTCTATCTTTTTTTTCTTCTTTCTTTCTTTCTTTCTTTCTTCTCTTCTTTTCTTTTCTCTTCTCTTCTGCAGTGTGTGTATATGTATATATATATATATATGTGTGTGGGTGTATATAAGTATATATATGTGTATGAGTATACATATATGGGTTCACTCTCTCTTTCTCCAAACTGTGGAAACTCTCCCCAACCATGAAATGAGGCCATATATTTAGAAAAAGAGAGTGCCATGCATCAAAACACGAAGTTTGGAGACCAAGTTATGTATCATGGCAATCGATTGGTATTAGATATTTATGAAGGCAATCAATTGGGAAGAAGGCAATCGATTGGGTATGTTGGCAATGGCAATCGATTGAGAAAATGGGCAATCAATTGGGAGTCAAAAATGGCAATCGATTGGGTAAGAAATCCAATCGATTGGGATCCTAACTGGTCCAATCAGAAGGGTAAGGATCATATAGGTAAACAGAGAATAGTGCCAAGTCTTATTTATTAATATACATTAAAAAATATAGGGTATTACAACCTACATCATATATTATATATAATCCGACTGACATTATAGGAAGTTGGCGTCCGTTTGATCTGATTGTAAGAGGCTTAGACTAACCAGCTCCCCTATGATTTTGAGCCTATACCATAATCTATAGATACCCAAGCAATTCATTTGACACTGATCATTAGTCACTTATGACAATAGTTATCCAGGAATAGATATAACATTAATTGCATTCCTATCTGACATCATTTGCTTCCCTATACTAAGACTACGCCAATCGCGGTATGTTGGATAGAGATTGGAGATGAGGATCTCAATTTTCTTGAGACGCAGCCTTGACAGGAGAGAATGAACTAGAAGTTTGCGATTATACAAGAAGGGATACCAGTGACGCAGAGACAACATCAAAATTTCAAAAGGGTACCGTAGAAGATTAATTTTCGACACCGATCACCTATTGCTTTCATTCAATCGAGATGTTATATAGTAGGCCGACTCACGAAATCAATATATAGCCATGCCTAACCTATGTAATTAGTACAAGGAAGCAGAATGAGTCATCAATGGATAGTACAACCTCGAAGAGATGATTATATCAATATTACATGGGCAATTAGAGGCACAATCAATACCAATCGATTGCAAACTATGGCAATCGATTGAGATTCATACTATGACAGCCGATTGGATAAAAGTCCAATCGCTTTGGTTTTATAGCAATCGATTAGGAAAAAGCCCAATCTATGGGGACTTCTTCTTCTCCAGTGAGATGACAGTCCAGAATTATAAACGCTGGGGGAGCCGTTTTGCTACATTTTCCTTTCTTTTAGACATGTAAAACTTCATATATAAAGGGACCAAGTGAGTTGGAACTCACCAAATGTAGCACCAATAATTTTTTACTACTTCATATTATTTACTTAATGCTAAAATTCTAATTACATATCTAATTAAACTAACTATATGTATTTAAGTTAATTTCTTGAGCTTATACGATTTTTAGTCTATTTTCACATTCTAGTTGAAAATGGGTATTTTTGTACATTATCACATTTCTGTCACAAGTATCCTTAATCTAAGAACTTGTATTAATTTCATATCCGGACCCTGACACATTTTCTGTTTGTGCACGTAGTAGTCATTTTACATGCACTTTTTAATACCCTGTATTTTTAGATATATATATATATATACCCCTAGTACCTTTCCTAGCCTTTGGGTGAGTTTGGTTCCCAATCGATTCCCATATTCTCAATTGATTGCCACTTTTTGATCTCAATAGATTACCATTCTTTTCCAATCGATTGCCATCCTGCCGACCTAAATTCATGATGTGTCCCTATCCCAATCGATTGCCTTCTAATCCAATCGATTGCCCCCATTCTACCTAACCCTAATTGATTGCCACCTGGTCCCAATCGATTGGCAGTAGGCAGAACTTGGTCACCATATTTGGTTTGTGTGGTTGCAGTTATTTCTCCTCCCCTATATATAACCCATCCCCTATACATATATATGTTTTGGTCTGTGGGTGTGTTAGAGAGAGATATATATATATATAGATATACTCATATATATACACATATCCGTATATATATACACATACTCTCTCTCAGGTTGGAGAGAGGAGAAGAAGAAGAAGAAGAAGAAGAGGAGGAGGAGAACAGAGAGAGAGAGAGAAAAGAGACTAGAGACGAGATAGAAGAAGAAAGGAAGAGATAGAACTCACCATAGCCGCCGTTGTAGAGCTCGGGACGTCGCCACCGGAACGCCAGAGTAAGGTGAGTTCATTAACTCACTCAAGAGGGGCATTTGGGATGTTTATGTGTGATTAATAGCGTGCATGAGAAGAAGATGGACCCCCAATATTTTTATATAAATCAGACTATTTTGAGGAAGAAGATGGAGTCCAATCGATTGCCATTGATACCAATCGATTAGATATTATTTTAATTGATTGCCATGGTTTCCAATCGATTGTTATCCCAATTGATTGCCATTTGTATAATCGATTGCCTTTCTAATCGAATCGATTGCCTTGTTTGGTTAATCGATGGAGTAAGAACAAAATGTCATTTATATGTTGTTGTTATGTTATGAGTTAGTTATGATAACCTGAGTTGTTATTAGCTATACAAATGTTGATTTAGTTATGCCATGCGTGATGCTATGATATCAGATATGTGATTAAACAACATGATGTACGTTAGCTATTTTATGTTGATCAAGATGAATTATTGTTAATTACGAATATATGATGAACTGCCATATGTTGTACTATCGAACTGTATAGTGGACGGAACACAACTGCATGTTAATAACCAGATAATGAGCGGATATGATAAATGTAGAGCATGTGATGATTCATGTATCTAGAGTAATGCATTTCATGACATGTGGTCAGCTTGCATGGGACATGTGGGCTCTTGTGCAACCCCTTAGTGTAGGTAATCGTGCAAATTGAACGGCGACGATTAGTTGTCGTTTATAGTCCTAAAAATACGCTTTGTTAGCCCATTTCATGTAGTTATTAATTATTTTTTTTAAAAAGTATTCTAAAATTTGTAGGTTTTGGAGATTTAACTTGAAAATGCACAAAAATCCAAAGATTAGTGGCTTTAGAAGTCATTTTGGGCTCAAACGATGATTCCAGTGAAAGTTGAATGCAGTAGTAGCCTCGGAAAATCACATTTTTGACAAGGAATACTTCAGATTTGAGAAATTTCTTCAGAGATATAAAATGTAGATCTTCGAGTTACAGACGCGTGGCCACAAACGGTGAGTCAATACTAGGTCCAAGTCAAAAGTTATCGTAATTCTACAATCGGTGCGCAGAGCAGTGAAAAATCTGAGAAAAGTTGGAAAATGGCCTGGTCGCTAGAGCGACCGCTCACGCGACCCGCGCGAGCGACCCGTTGAAAAATTCAAAAATGCGTATTTTGAGGTCCTGAAGAGCCCTGTGCGATCCGAATTGACTGAATACGTCCAGAAACGTAAAAACAACAGTTTTAGTGCGATTTGACTTAGGAAAGCTTCCTAAATCCTTCCAAACTCTATATAAATCCTATTCTAAATCAATTTTGTAGTTATACAACATTAGATACATCCATATACAACAAAATTTTCAAGCATTGAAGAGAGGAAAGCAAGGAGAAGAAGAAGAAGACCAAGGATTCCCATGGCCTCCTCCATCAACCTCTTGTCGTTCATCAATACTATGGCCAACTAAACTCAAGATCTAGGGTTTTAATGAAACCCTAGCCAAGTAATAGAGTGTATTTTATGTTTTTATTTTAGTTTTATTATGTATGGATGACAGTTATATGTTCCGAGGATTTTTATAAATAAATCGTGCTTTTATTGATTAAATCGTTACTTTCAAAGTTTACTCTTGTCTTAGATCTATTTTCATGGTAGTGTGCTCAATGATCTATGCTTGCTTTACTTGTTTAGATTATTTACATGTAATGGTGCTTAAATTGAATTGTGCTATCAAGTATCCGAATAGTCCATGCCTAGATTAGACGGATTATACCACAACCCTAGTGTGGACACGCGGAATCGGACCACTTCTCTGGTTTGAGATTGTTTTGAAATTGATTTGAATCAAAGAAAGAAAACGAAAGGGTCTGTTGAAATAGATACAGAGTCGCCACTTGGTCTTTAAGAAACCAAGAAACCTAATTTTGACTCACCCAAGCGGATAAGGGCACCGGCCCTTCATAACCAAAGAACTTGGTTCGGGGTTTTGGTACGAGAGAGGAAGGAGCCTTTGTCACGACTAAAACACCCTCAACTCGCCCCGTCTTTCGACGGGCCTCAATTAGCATCCAAATAATCATCTTATACTATGTTTGGTTCGACAAATAATACTATGATACTCCCTCCGTCCCATAATAAGTGTCCACATTTCCTTTTTTGGATGTCCCACAATAAGTGTCCACTTCCTAAATTGGCATATAGCTTTTATTTACTTTCCAAAACTACCCTTATAATAAAGACAAAGTAGCATTTATTTGTGGTCTCAAAACAAGCAAAAAGTCAAACACTCATCACATCTAAGGGTAAAATTGAAAAGTGGCCATTTAATGAACCCAAAAAACTAATATAATACAACTTTCTTAAATAATGTGCAAAATGGAAGTGGACACTTATTATGGGACGGAGGGAGTAGTATATTACATCACATAAGAAAATTTGAAATGGAAGATCTAAAGATAAGATATCATTCATAAGATCTAAGCCAAATATCACACAATGCAAAGTGAAAGATCACACAAATAAACCTAGGAAAAATCATCTAATCATGTATCAAATAATCAAGACTTCCTAATCTAAGGGGGACATGAATTGTTCTTGAAACAAATAATCAAAGAAATCAAAATATGCTTAGCAAACTAGAATGATGCATGTTATTCTTTGAGAAAAAAAGACCTCTCAATCCCCGGGACGGATGAGAAAGGATGATTAGATCGAGGGGAAGCATGAACGTGTGATCATGATCATTCCTTATAATCTTCTTAGATTAGGAGTTACAAAAACCCCAAATCTTTGCATGGATACATTGTATGTATCTAAAAATGTGCAAAGGTTGTAGTGTGTTTTGTGTACATGGATTTCTAAAATGACTTAGAAGTCTTAAAATGTGTATGAATGAATGAATTAAATCAACATGGGATATATATACAAATGTAGTATGAACTACTTCCTAAGATATGAACTAATTTGGAATGCATATAAGCATCAAATCAAAGAATGAAAGTTAAGGTATACTTGCTGTGAATAGTGGACAGAGCAGTAGCATCATCTTTGAAAATTTGAAAAGAGGGGCTAGGAATGTTTTCAATGCATGATTTTTTATGGCGATGTTCCTCATTGTGTCTAGAACACAACCCAAAAGGCCAATCTTGAATAGCTATCACAGATTGAGAGAAATCATACAAACAATGAAGGTCACTCAGAAACAGAGTCTGCACCGTCGACTGAAATGTTGAAAAATCTTAGAAAATGAAAACTAATGATCTAGAGGCCTATTTTATACAGAAATTTCCCTAAGACATTGAATTCTAAGGAAAAAATAAGTTAGGACCACCCCTTTTGGAAACGTTTTCTGGAAAAGAGGTCGTAAGTTGACCTAGCTGCTGTGACAGCAAAAACATAATGTCTGGAAGGGATGTTGGGATCCAAATGGACCATTTCCAAGTACTTCCAAGTCAAACCAAAAATCATGGGTGTTCTCCAATGAGTTAGGAAGACTTTCCAAGTGGCCTTGCATCCATATGTTGAGTATTGAGTTCTAGAGAAATCTTTGAACTCAACTCACTCACTGTTTTGACTCATTCTTTTGAAGATTTTGGGGAAAACAAAGTTTTGTTTCTTGAAACCAAATGAGAGAGATTGAGAGGGGTTTTGAAATAGATGTTTTGAAAACACATTTTCAATACTCAATAAGGATTATAGCCACTTAGAATACCAACATCAAACTCATCATTAAGAACCTCCAAGATTGTTGGAGAGATTTATTTTTATTTTTGAACATAACTTCAATACATTCCAAGAATACCTTGGAAGTATTGAGGTTATGATCATCATCTATCGAACATGTTTTTGAGGTCAAGAGCTACTATCCATAAGGATTCACTCACCCCAAACTTTATGTCATCACTTAGATGATGATGAACTAGTAAGTAAATAAAGAAAATAAAAAAGAAATGAGATAAGAAGAGATGAACAATAAATAAACAAGCAAGTAGATAATGATCAATAAATGATATTCATGAAGCATTGAGCTTGTAGATTGGTGTTTCACTCATATGTAATGACACTAGACATGGAAGAAGCTTTCATTCTCTTAAATGCTCACTAAAATGGTGGTTGGGAGTATTGAATGTTGAAGTAAATGGAAGTAATGAAGTAAAAACAAGGTTTAGAACTCACTTTTGTTTTGAAAAATCAAAGAAGGAAGCTTCTTTCTTGCTATTCTAACCTTATCTCTACAACTTTCTCTCCCAAACTTTTTCAAAGCTTACATTTGACTCCCCCAAAATGAAGAGTAATGGGGTGTTTATATAGGCCAACTTGGGGTGGTTTTGGGATTTAGAAAGCACTCTCATTGGCTCCAAACATCTGAAATCATAAAACTATGTCGTTTTGGTTTTTAATTAATCAAAATGGGGCCACAAAAATTATTACAAAAATACACTATTCTGGAGGGGAGTGCCGCGGCGGCACTGGGCCAGTGCCGCAGCGGCAGTGCTCCTCCTTCGTCCAGATAATGCTGTTTAGGCCCCCTGAAGTTCCGGTATTCGCGAAAAAGCCCTATTTCGTCCGAAATTCACAGAAAATGCGTACGAACTCCAAATTCAGGTTGTGATATGCCGTTGGAAAGGTAATGGAGTCTACTTTACATAAAAAATAGTTCGGTGATAGGTTACTTTGAAAAGTTTTGCGGTATTCGCGATAAAGGCTGATTTGATCGCCTTTTTCACCTTCGGAAATTCATAATAAATTCGTTTTAAATCCAGAAATTATGTGCGATATACCGTTGGAAAGCTATTGACCTCTAGTATCCATGAAAAATATTTGAAAATTATTTTGGCGCCCCGGTTCCAAAGTCAAATTCTGGCAAACTGGTCAAACCTGGGATTCCCGGGAAGTTCCGGAAACATCTGGGAGTTCCCGGGAGCTGATGTTTTCGCTAGATTTTCTTTTGGAACTTGTTTTAACACCTTTTTCATGATTTAAAATGATTCTGGTAAATTCGGACGATTTCGGTTAAACTTGGTCAAACCTGGTCAAACCTTGGTCAAACCGGTCAACGGGGACTTTTCGGGAACTTCCGGGACTTCCGGGGGTGTCTGGGGAGCTGACGATTTCACCCGATTTCTCTTAAAAACTCATTTTATCGCTTTTCTTATGACATAGCATGTTTTCAGAACTTTGGGACCAAATCTGGGAGTTTTCGAGCTTTCGGGGGCATTTTGGTCATTCTGAGCATTCTGAGAGATAGAACTGACTTCCGAGAATCCTTTTTGAGTCTTTTACAATCATTGTGAACCACCAAGCTATGGGTCTCCTAAATCTGATAGCCGACAAAATGGGGTGTCTACAGTTTGCCCCTCTTTGGCATGAACTTGCGAGGCAACGCATGTCGCAAGCGAGTGCCAAAGTTTTGAAGAGACAGGACCTTTTGGAGGCTATAGATTTAGGATAAAAAAAAGCATTGCAAAAGATGCGAGGATGATGAGGTTAGTGCTGGTCGTGCTCTGCGTGAGCTGCCTACGTATCCCAAGGGGAATCAGACCAGGACGTAGTTCGGGGCACCAAGGAACAAATCATACATACATAACAAGACAGGCGGATGCTATGCTATGCATGGATGTGATATGGATTGTGTCATGAGTCCTATCATGTCTAGTGTTATGACCCTAGCATGAGCAAGTGCTGTGGGGTGTGCCACTCTGAGTGGGCTGGTGTTGTGCTAGTGTTTGCGACTGGGATGTGGTGGATGACTCGGATAAGGACACCGAGGTTTAGAAGACTCCGGGTCTAGGGGCAAACTTCAGGAACGAGTGAGATAGGTCAGATGCGCTTTGTTCAGAAGACGATAGCCAAAGGTGACCGAGGGATCTTGCGATAAAGCTGTGAGAAAATTGTTGATAATCAGGAGACCTGGATGCGGGCGATGTTCTGATTATTTTTTACGGCCAACTTTCGGGAATCGGTTCTGGCTGGCGGTAGTATCTTTTGTATTTACCCTTGGGGATGACGTAGTGTTCTCGGAAAATCTTTATTTTCTTGATCGGGAACCAGGACCCATCTCTGAATCTCTCACGGTTGATCAAAATATGTCGGCGCTCAATCCAAGAGAGCCGGTCAGGGCCTCCGGGAGCTGGTATCTGTCTACTTCGGTCCTCGGGGGATGATGTAGGTGTTCTCGAAGAATCTCTTTTCTTGATCGGGAACCAGGATCCATCTCTGAACCTCTCACGGTTGATCAAAATATGTCGTCGCTCAATCCAAGAGAGCCGGTCAGGGTCTCCGGGAGCTGGTATCTGTCTACTTCGGTCCTCGGGGGATGATGTAGGTGTTCTTGGAGAATCTCTTTTCTTGATCGGGAACCAGGATCCATCTCTGAACCTCTCACGGTTGATCAAAATATGTCGTCGCTCAATCCAAGAGAGCCGGTCAGGGCCTCCGGGAGCTGGTATCTGTCTACTTCGGTCCTCGGGGGATGATGTAGGTGTTCTCGGAGAATCTCTTTTCTTTATTTGGTGCATTAGTTAAAATCCAGGATCCGTTACCGGAATCTCGCGTTTGATCGAAATTTGCGACGGTTGTCCTGAAATGGCCGATTCGGGTCTTCGGGAGCCGATTTTTCCCAGTTTCTGCCTGCCGGAGGTAGTTCTGACAACTTTTAGCCTGCTCGGGGTAAAACCTCATGAATCTTGACTGGAATGGGCCATCGGGACTGATCGGGGCCAAAACGGGCTGAGAAAGGCCAAAACGGGCCAAAACGGAGCAAAACGGAGCGAAGCGGGGCCCGCAGGGAGCAGTGCCGCGGCAGCACTGGGCCACTGCCGAGGCGGCAGTTGGCCAGTGCCGCGGCGGCACTAGGTGGCCGGACCTCAACTTTGTATATCTCGGATTTTTGAGCTTTTGAAGCTCATTCTTGGCCATTTTGGGGTGTTTTTGGAGCCAAAATTCATCAAAACGCAGCTTGTGCGCGCTCATGTGAGTAATCTTTCCCCGTAGTCGGATTTTTGATTGGTGTTTTGGTTTGCCCAAATTTTTAAGAAGAAAGTTTAACTGAGACTTCCATTTTCTTTGTAGATCCATGGCTTCGAGCTCAAGGAGACCGTCTAAGAAGGCCAAGGGACGGATGAAGGCCGAGATGCACACCCCGGACTTGATTTTACGGGACCCCCAACGCCATCTTTCAACCGCGGCTCTAGCGAGCTTGGTATGTGAAACTTTCGACATTTTAGGACCACTTTCAAGTATTGTGCTAGTTTTGTGAGTTGTAGTGTGCACCTAGAGATCGTTAGAATTTCGATTTGCGCTCAAATGTTGGTTTTGTGAATTTGGCTCTCGGGTCGTGAATAGTGATTTTGTGCATCGTTTTGTCGTCTTTGGTATGTGCAGGTGCCGGAAGTGACATTAAAAGGCCACGGCAGCCTTGCTCATGCTTTCCTATGGTATACTCAGCTTTCGCCCACCGTTAAGAGGATGGTTGATGATGACGGGTTCGGAGGTTTCGTCCGTCTTGTTTCGAAAAGCAGCAATGATTTGGCCCATTTCTATGCTCTGGCTGAGAGGTGGTAGGACACCACCAATACTTTCCACCTGCCGTTCGGAGAGATGACCATGACGCCCTTCGACTTCTCCATGATTACGGGCTTGAGGGTCGGCGGGAAGCGCCTGATTCTGGATTACTTTTATGAGATCGACCCAGAGGCGGTGGAGATGTTGATTGGGGCTATTCCCCCTAACCTGGAGAGGCATTTGTTTCCCTGCGGCTGGCTTTACCGGGCCTATGGCAGAGGTAATCACAATCTGAACAATTCCCAGCTTTTGAGGGTTTATCTTTTGTATGTCCTCGGGTGCTCAATCTTTGCGACGCGGAATGACCGGGTGAGCCTGAGATTCCTTTCTTGCCTGGCGACCATTGATGAGATCCCCTCCTACAATTGGGGCGGTGCTGCCTTGGCCCATCTTTATAAGCACATGGGCGAGGTTCTCGGGGCGACGTTAAATCGACTGGGGGATTCTGGCGAGCTTGGGAGGTACGTATTGTACCTTCTTTCTTTTGTTATCTCTTGATTTCTATACTTGTTCTGATTTTCTCCTTTGTTTGTGCAGCTTTGGAGCTTTGAATACCTGAAGATGTTGGCTTCTTCCCCGGCGGATGAATCAGGCGAGGACGAGGATGGCATGGCTCCTGTGCCTCTATTCCCACGAGGTTTGAGATGGCGGAGGGACGTTGTTGGGGTGAAGAGTGGGGCCCACCGGATTGTTTTGCTCAGGAACTTCTTAACTGAGCTGACGGCCTCTAGTGTCGATTGGACGCCTTGGGAGGGCGTCGCCTATGCCGCCCCAGAGGAGATACAAGCGGTCAAATCTCTTACCTCTTGCCGCCTTCTGATGGAGAGTACCGAGTGCAGACAGTGGTTCCTTGGTGAGCGGGTGTCTCGGTAGGTGGTTGGTGGTTCCCGGTATCGCGTCCCTCATAATCCCCCTGTGATGGATGCTAGTGACCTCTCTGGTGATGCTCTGTTGGCGGCCTTAGCCGGCACTGATGTTTGGGATCATTTTCTCTCTGAGACCGGGTATGAGGCTTACCGTGGCCGCTTCTTGATGCCTAACTTCCCACTCCTGGAGGTGAGAGTTTCCTTTTACATTTTTGTCTTTATTAGTCATTTATGTTCTTGATTCATCTTTTCCTAACTTGTTTTGTGCCTACAGCTTCGGGAGATGTACAGGAGACAGGCTCCTCAGGCTCCCGACCCTATCCCTCCTTGGGATTGGACCGTCAACATTCTAGGCGCTGATGGCACTCCCCAAGTGATGGAGGTGCCACGAGTCACATGCGGGTACCCTACTCAGCCAGCGGGCGTCCTCAATGTTCCTTGGAGTTACGCTGAGGAGGGCACGCCTTGGCGGCTAGCCTACGGTCCTTGGTCCTTACACGAGACCACCGGGTATGTCTCTAATTTTGCACTTTCTTAAGGTTATGAGGTTCTAACCCTAGATTTTACCCTTGACAGATGGACGGTATGCGGCAATTTGCCGCAAATCAGATTGCGTCCTTGGTAAGTCTCTGACTCGACCCTGTTTTTGTACTTTTTGTTGTTCCCTTACTGACTGCTTTCATTTTATTTGTGTGTGCAGTACCGTGGAGGTGGAACCGGCTCATCGAGGACTGGTCCAAGATGCAGAGGTGGTAGGAGGAGGCCGTCGCCGACGTACACTCCGGGCGGTCCGACAGAGGACGAAGAGGAGGAAGACTGAGGCCTCCCAAGCGGGCATTTTATTTTATTTTCTTTTTCTGTTTTCGATTGGGTTGTACTGGGGATATGATTATTTGGACAGTGTAGGATGATGTGTAGAACAGTTTGTGACCTTTGACAGAGTATTGTGATGTTTCGCCTTTTAGGCCGGATAGCTTCCGGTTTGGAGGCGCAGTTGTGTGCTTGTTTTAGTTGATATATATGCATTGTGATTGTTGGATGTTAATGCGATGGGCAGTTTTGTGATAGTGAGTGCTTTTGCCTTGCAAGTGGGATAGTCCGTGAAACAGGGAGGTGCTGCCGAAATTTCGAATTTTCCTAGAGCCGCGACAGAAAATATGGCTTTGTATGATCCCGCTCAACTCACAGCTTGGCTGAACATCACGGATGGCGTGGAGCGGATTAACCTCTTCAGCTATGGCTTGACCGAGCTGTTTCTTCTTTGCCAGGTGACCTTGAATACTGAGTTCTTGCGTGCCGCCATTGGTCACTGGGACCCGGTGAACCATGTCTTCAACTTTAATGGACTGGAGATGTGCCCTATGTTTGAGGAGTTCTGTGCTGTTCTTGGCTTTGATTCTGACTCCGACTTGATTCTCCCTTCTGTTGATACCCTCAGTCCTACGCGAGGCTTGGCTGAATATCTGAATTGCTCCATCACTATTTCCCACCGGCTAATTCAAGGTGAGGCCCTCAACATTGCTTCTATTATTGCCCGGTACGCCAGTCCTGGGAATCCTAGCGTGTATGATGCTACCCGCGGGGCTGCTTTGATACTGTACATGACTTCGCACTTCCTATTCTCGAGTACTTCCGTTGACTTAGTACATGTGTGTCTCGGACTGAAGCTCAGCAGGAATCCCATGGCCATGGTTCTGGCTGAAACCTTGAATAGTTTGGACAATGCCTTTAATCAGGGGACTCCTCTTCTTTCTGGGGCGCCTTTGGTGTTACAGGCTTGGTTATACGAGCGCCCTCAACTGTGGACGGGCCGCATACCACCGGTTTACTTTCATCGAGCCGTGCTTTATTCTCACTACACTTTTGCCGATTGGGTGGGCATGATGAGTGCCTTATTTGAGGCTGACATTTGCTGGATCGTGAGGCGTTGGGGCCTTTATGCTATCACCACGAGCCTCAGGGGTCACCAGAGAGTGTGGTTGATGGGTCTGAGAGAGACTTCTTTCTATCATCCTCGCCGCTTGGCCAGACAGTATGGGCAAGTTCAGGAGGTTCCCCGGGGTTTTACTGAGAGGGTCTTTGCTTCCAGGATCAGGGCTACCACTATTGCTGCTTTTATTGATGGTTGGACTGACCGAGTAAAGGCCTACCTCTAAAGACCTTTGAAGAAATAAAAGGCACTAAGATAAAACTAGACCTGACTGATTCTGCTCATTCCTCCAAGTGTCTTTGAACATGTGATTGCTTTTTGAAAGACTTTTATTTCTTTGATTATTCCTGCTTATGTAATATTCAAAGTTTGTTTATCGGTGAACCTTGGTTACTTTGGGAATCTCATTTAATGCATTTTCACTTTCTAAGAATATTTTGTAACTAAGATCTCAATTAGATGTTGCTTTTGGTACTTGCTTGGGCATGCTGGGACGATTAGAGGCAAACGAGGCGGGTGGCCGAATTTTGCCCCTAGTTTGGGACATGTATGGTTGTGAGGCAAACGAGGTAGATGACCGACGTTTGCCCCAAGATTAGGAGGGGTTTAGGCAAACGAGGCGAGTGGCCGAAGTTTGCCCCTAGTGTGGAGGGTGATTTTTGGGTTATGGTAAGGACCGCGACTTTATTTTTCTCATATGCTCATAATTTTGCCTAGGCACCAAGGAGGTGACCTAACGAGCTATTTTCTCTCTTTTGTTATTGCTCACTTTGGATTTAACTCTAATTTTTGCCTAGGCGTCCTTTCGGATTTTCGACCTAGCGAGCCATCCTCTTTTTTTTTTTTTTTTCAAAAGTCTGCCTACGTACCCCCTCGCGGGGATCAGGTCCAACGTAGTTCGGGCCAAGGTTTTGAAAGAAAAGGTTATTTTTTGTGAGTGGAGCGACCGAACCAATGTGGTTGCCTACGTATCCCCGAGTGGGAATCAGGTCAAGCGTGGTTCGAGGCCAAGGTTTTGAAAGAAAATGGGTTATGGAATGGTCAAGCATAATACTTTTTGAGGCGATCCATGTTGATTGGTTCTTTGAATTCGACACCATCGAGGTCCATGAGATAAGTTGCTCCTCCGGAAAGAATGGTCTTGACGATGTAAGGGCCTACCCATTTAGGTTTGAACTTCCCACGGGGATCAAAGATCGGAGCTCGCAATTCTTTAAGGACAAGGTCGCCTTTGACAATCTTCCTTGGACGAACCCTTTTGTTGAAGGCACGGGCTATCCTCTTTTGATAGATTCGGACATGGTCGACTGCCGCTAGGCGCTTTTCATCTATGAGAGCCAATTCCTCGTACCTTTCCTTCAACCAATCTGACTCCGAAATTTCACACTCTGCCATCACGCGTAGGGATGGTAGTTCTATCTCGACCGGAAGTACCGCCTCCATCCCATACACTAGTGAGTAGGGCGTTGCTCCTGTGGACGTTCTTATCGATGTTCTGTATCCCCAAAGCGCGAATGGTAGCTTTTCATGCCAGTCTTTGTAGGTATCGGCTGATTTCTGCAGTATGGCCTTGACATTCTTATTTGCAGCTTCGACTGCCCCATTGGTTTGCGGCCTATACGGCGATGACTTGTGATAGGTGATTTTGTATTCTTCAAATAGATCCCTGACTTCTGCTTTGAAATGACTCCCGTTGTCCGAAATAATCTCATGGGGGACTCCATAGCGGCAAATGAGATTTCTCTTGATGAATTTGGCCACTTCCTTGGCCCCCAACTTGGTGTAAGATGCAGCTTCTACCCATTTTGTGAAGTAATCTATGGCCACCAGGATGTACCAATTTTCGTTTGAGGCTTTCGGGATGATTTCTCCGATGATATCGATTCCCCAGGTTGAGAATGGCCAAGGCGAGGTCATGCTGTATAGAAGAGATGGTGGTACGTGCATCATGTTTGCATGGATCTGGCACTTGTGACACTTTCTTACGTATTCGCAACAATCTTTCTCCAGAGTTGTCCAGTAGTACCCCTGTCTTACGATTTTCTTGGCCAGCATGTGACCGTTCATGTGCGGACCGCATACCCCTTCGTGTATTTCCTCCATCATTCTTCGGGAGCTCTTCCCGAACAAGCAAGTCAGGTTGTGACCATTGTATCCTTTCTTCAACAATTTCCCACCACAAATGATGAATTGCGCTGCGAATCTTCGAATGGCCCTCTTGTCTTTCTCGGTAGACTCTTGGGGGTACGTCCCCTTTTCTATGAAATCCCAGACATCCTGATACCATGGTGTCCCATTCTCTTCTTCTTCGATTGTGGCGATTACGTTGAACGAAGGCTCGTACCTCTGCTCAATTACCAAGGGCATCATCCTGACTCCCACAGGAATTTTGATCATCGAAGCTAAAGTTGCCAAGGAATCTGCCAGCTGGTTCTCTTCCCTGGGTAAGTAGAGGAATGTGATATTTTCGAACTGCCTCTTGAGTTGGTCGAGAAGATCATGGTAGGGCTTCAACTTTTCTTCTTTTACTTTCCATTCTCCTCTAGCTTGTGATATGATGAGGTTTGAGTCCCCGAAGACGTCTATCTTCCGAACCTTCAGCTCTATGGCTGCTTCCATTCCTAGGATGCATGCTTCGTATTCGGCGGTGTTGTTGGTGGAGTTATAGTTGAGCTTGACTGCCAATGGAGTGTGGTCCCCGCTTGATGATACGAGAATCATTCCTACTCCGTATCCTTTCATGTTGGCTGCTCCATCAAAGTACAACTTCCACTGTTCTTCCTTGACTTCCATGATACTTTCGTCTGGAAACGGAAAGTCTCCACTTTCTTCAGAATCGACGGCATGTTCTACGAGATGCTCAGCTACGGTTCTCCCTTTTACCGACTTGCTTGTGACATACTTGATATCGAATTCGGATAATAGGAGTAACCAACGGGATATACGACCGGTCAGGGCGGGTTTTTTGAGGAGGTATTTTAGAGGATCCATGCGGGATATGAGCACAACTGGGAAGGCCAGCATGTAGTGCCTTAGTCGGCGAGTGCACCAAACCAAGGCCCAGCATGTTTTTTCGAGGGTAGAGTAATTGAGCTCATACCCAGTCATCTTCTTGCTAAGGTAGTACATGGCTTTTTCGGAGTGGCTTTCTTCTCCTTCTTGGGCTAGCATGCAACCCATGGCATTTTCGGAGACAGATAGGTAAAGGAATAGGGGCTTATGGGGAGTGGGTGGTGAGAGGACAGGTGGATTTTGAAGGTAGGCTTTTATTTTGTCGAAGGCGGCTTGGCATTGGTCATCCCATTGGAACTTCTCCCCTTTTCTCAATAATCGGAATAAAGGATCGCACGTGGTTGTGAGCTTGGAAATGAAACAGCTGATGAATTGGATTCTTCCGAGGAACCCCCTTACTTCTTTTTCATTCCGTGGTGGTGTCATTTCTAGGATTGCCTTGATCTTGGAGGGATCCACCTCTATCCCCCTTTGTGTGCTGAGAAAACCCAGGAGTTTACCGGAGGTCACACCGAAAGTGCACTTCTTTGGATTCAACCTCATCTTGTATTTGCGCAACCTTTCGAAAAACTTTTCCAATGCTACCAGGTGCCCTTCTTTGTCCTTGGATTTTACAATCATGTCATCTACGTACACTTCTACCTCCTTGTGAATCATATCATGCAGCAGAGTGGTGGCAGCTCTTTGGTAAGTCGCCCTCGCATTCTTGAGTCCGAAGGGCATTACTCTATAACAGTAGGTTCCCCAAGGGGTGGTGAATGTCGTCTTTTCCCGATCTTCTGGTGCCATCAAAATCTGATTATACCCTGAGAAACCATCCATGAACGACAGTAGCTCATGTCCTGCGGTGTTATCTACCAAGACGTCAATGTGGGGAAGCGGGAAGTCATCCTTGGGACTGGCCTTGTTTAGATCACGGAAGTCGACGTACACACGAACTTTTCCATCCTTCTTTGGGACTGGCACGATATTGGCGACCCATTCCGGATATTCGGTGACAATGATGAACCCTGCTTTGAACTGCTTTTCTACTTCTTCTTTAACCTTGAGCGCCCATTCCGGCCTCATGCGCCTCAGTTTCTGCTTGACAGGTTTAGAATTGGGGAGGAGAGGAATATGATGTTGGACAATGTCGGGATCGACCCCGGGCATGTCTTCGTAAGACCAAGCAAAAACATCTTTGAATTCTTTTAGTAAGAGAGTTAATTTTTCTTTTTCTTCTTTATTAAGAATTGAGCCAATTTGCATAATTTGTGGATTATCTGTTTCACCTAGGTTAACTGATAAAGTATCTTCGATTATTTCATAAGCAGGTGGTTTTTCAATTAGTTGCTTAAATTCAATTGGGAGATCCTCGGAGGGATCTGTGCATTCACAAGTGTTAGACACAGAGGAGTAAGCAGAATCGTCTTTTATTTCATTCATGACAGGTGAAGTGATTACATTGGACAGTGGTGGGCTTACGGCAGCCGACTCTGGTACAGACTCGATAATTGGTAGTACAGACTCCGGGGGAATAGGGGATTGGGAGACACAGATAGATGACTCTACAGCCTGGTTGCTCAGACCCTCCTCAGTTGGCTTGATCTGATCATCTTGGCTCTTGGCTCTTGGCCCTCTTTTCTTCCTTCTCCTCAGCGGATTCCTCCCACATTTTCTTGATGGCTTCAGTGTCTAGGTATTTCAACCAATCTTCCTCCGGGGTCTTCTCAACTTCTTCAGGATAGAACGGGTCTTGATATGGGGGCCTTTCGCAGTCAGCGAAGATTTCAAGCCCGGGGTGCCTTTTCCCAGTGGTTTGATGGATCCAGGGTTCGGGGAACCCGAAGCAAGGGAAATCATCCCCTTCTTTTATGAACTGTCCGTTCAAAGTCTTGCGGTATGGTGGGAGACCCTTCACCCTTTTCTTCCATGGCCTTTGTAGCTCGATGTCCTCTTCAGTGGGCTCGTATCCCAACCCGAAAGTTCCTTGTTGCCCTTTGATCTGAGGAAACTCTCGAATCCCTTGCTGGCGTCGGCCTAATCCCATTCCGGGGAAGTAGTTCATTCTGAGGACAATGTTGACCACTGCGGAGTGGACCTCAGGGAATCGGTCTTCATCATTGATCACGTGGACTTCTTCCATGAAGAATCCTCCGATTTCTCCCTCTTCTAGCTCAGGTATTTGGACTTCAAAAATGGGAGCATAATTTGGGAAAGCTTCATTACCCCAACTATTACCGAAGATGATCTTTACTTCCTTCTCGTGAATGTACTTAATCATTTGATACACAGTGGACGATACAGCTTTGTTGGCATGAAGCCAGGGCCTTCCAATCAGCAGATTGAACGAGGCAGGTATGTCCATGACTTGAAAAATCTCAGTGCTTACCAAAGATCCTACCCGGATTTGTAGAGAGACGGTCCCCATCACGTTTCTTCATAGGCCCTCACGGATTGCACAGATGGCGTGATGTCAAGGATATTGACCCCCAAAGCAGTGGCAGTTCTTAAGGCACAAACATTCAAAGCAGAACCTGTATCGACCAGACAAAACGGTACCTGCTGCCCCTTACATCCGACAGTGATGTATAATGCTTTGTTATGCGCGGATCCTTCCGGTGGCAGGTCTTCATCAGAAAATGTAATGATCGGGTCGGGGGCAAGTGCGCCCAAGAAAGCCACCATGTCCTCTGGTGCGGCATCGATAGGAACTTCAATCCAAGCCAAGGCATTCAACACGGCTTGCCTATGCTTGTAGGATGTCACCATGATGTCCCACATCGAGAGATGTGCTTGGGTTTTCTTTAGCTGCTTTATCAGCTCATTATCTTCCTCGATGATCTCGTCCATCTTGCCTTTTCCTTTGTCTTTTACTAGGCCTTTCTCGGTTGTATCAGTGGCAGGCTGTGGAGGCTGATAATGGCGGCCTGACCTGGTTAGATGATCAATCTCGGCAGGAGTGGGTCCTTCTACAGTCCCATCTTTCTTGAACCAATCACAATCCGTCCCTACAAATGGTTTCTCCAGCTCGTCCCAGATAGAAGCATCACTTTCTTTGTCGGGATCATACCATTTGAGGTCTACCACCCCTAGGTCATGCTCTTCCAGGAAGAACAAGTCTTGCTCGTCGTCTAGCTGCCGCTGCCACTCGTCATTCTCCTCTCCGATCAGATGAATTCCCTCAGAATCCGGGATGTCAATGAGGGGTAAGGGTTGTCCTACGGGGATGATAAAGGCAGCAGGGTTGAAGGATATAGGGTTGGAATCGATGAGGCTGACATTTTGGTGGTTAGGTAGAGGATTTTGGGTGATATGGGGCTGCTTTGGGGGCGGCTCGATGATATTCTGGTCAATGAGGTCTTGGATATCATGGCGAAGGCACATGCAGTCATCGGTGTTATGGCCGGGGGCTTGGTGGTAGGCGCATCGTTTAGACATATCGCAGTTAGGCGGGGGTGGGGTATTTCGAGACTGGAGTAGTTGGAGATGGCTCTTTTTGAGGAGGCGGTCCAAGGCTGAGGAGAGAGAGATTTCTAGCTTGGCGAAATTGCGAGGGGGACTTTTTCTGGAAAGGGCGGTTGGAGGGATTTGCTTGGTTGGAGGGTTGGTATGGCCTTGGAGGGTATGCCATGGGTTGGCTGCTAAGGGCATTGACATCCGGGGGATTCCGGGAGTAGTTGGGCCTTCTTGGTTTACTCGGAGGGTCTTCCTTTTTTATCTTTCCTTCCCTGATAGCATCTTCGATTCGGGTTCCGACTTCAAACAACTCCTCAAAGGTGGAGATGGACTGGTAGAATAATTTCTCATGATAAAGCGGCTGCAGATTCCGGATGAGCATCCTTACCTGTTCCTTTTCAATCGGCCGGTGGGTCATTTGAGCTACCTTGTTCCTCCATCTGCTCAGGAATGCAGCGAAGGATTCATTGTTGCTTTGCCGGGTCGTTTCCAAATCCCTGATAGTGACATCCAGCTCTTGGTTGTAAGAATAATGATCGACAAAAACTCGAACGATATCTTCCCAGGCCCGGGTCTTGGAGGCTTCCAACGTTAGGAACCATGATAGTGCAGATTTTGCCAGAGTTTGTGGGAACAGCATTGCAATGTGCTCGTGGGTGCAACCCATGGACTGGAAGATACTCATACATAGCTTCACGTGGCTTTTCGGGTTCCCAGTTCCATCAAAACGATCGATGGCAGGCATTTTGAAGTTCTCCGGCAGTTTCAACTTGACAGGCTCAAAGAGGCCTTCCAGGTCTAGCATGTAATCATCGATTCCCTTGCTTTTTCTCAGCACGCTTTCCAGTTTGTCGACCTTGTCCATTTTCTCTTGGAGCTTCTTTTCATACGCAAGCGGTGGGACCCCTTGAAACCAGTTTTCCTCCCCATTATTCTTATGTAGAGGAGGTTCGAACCCTGGTGGTGGGAACCCGGGCGGAGGTTGCGGCTGCTGCTGCTTCAGTTCTTCCATGAACCTCAGGACTTGGGCTAGACTGTCGGACTGTTGGCTTATAGTTGCTCCCAACTCGGTAACCTTGTTTTTCAATTCTTCTCTATTCATGCTGAAGCGGGCTGTCGGACTGATTCTGACCAAACGATTATCTGAACTCCTGGTCCACGACGAGGATTCCGGCTGCTGACCTTGGGAATCTATACTGACCTGACAGATTTTGAGAGAAAGGGGTGTATCAGATCCTGACAGTGATGACTCTTAGACAGACAAAGACAGTGACGTGGACTGACTCGAGACAGTGCGTGCAGAGAGATGGGAATGGTGTATGCATGGGAGAGAAGCATGCGGATGTAAGCCCTAATCGATATGATGTTCCTACTTCTAACAGGTAGCGGTTAAGCAATTAAGGTCCCAACCATATTGAGTTTGCCAATCCTACTCTCCAGTACGATCACCAAGGGATAACAGGGGTTTTCAGACATTTCCGATTGACTAGGACAGAGTTTCTGGGAGAAACTGGGATATCTGGACAGAGTTTCTGGTATTTCTGGGAAATTTGAGCAGAGTTTCTGGGAGAAACCGGTAAGTATGGTTATATCTGGGATATCTGGACAGAGTTTCTGGTATTTCTGGGAAATTTGAGCAGAGTTTCTGGGAGAAACCGATAAGTATGGTTATATCTGGGATATCTGGACAGAGTTTCTGGAAGAAACTGGGTAGTACGGTTATATCTGGGATATCTGAACAGAGTTTCTGGGGAAACTTGGTAAGTATGATTGTAGTGATCGTACTTTCTAGCAGGTGTTCATACTCCTATGTTTTAGGACCGACAAACAAGGTTTGCGGTGTATATCTTTGTGAGCATGGAGCAGACATCTCTGTCATGGTGCCTAGGCAGGTCAACTCAATGTGATCACATGTGAGTGATTGCCTTAGGAATCATAAGAAAGAGGTTCTATTCCATGCCACATAAGCATCTACACCGCGCAAGTAATCTCGTCAGGGCATACAGCAGTTATATCATATTGTCCTATCTGAAAAGATAAATGAACAGTCCTATGAAAGGTTCTACAGGAATCTATATGCAAAGGCTGGGTTTAGTCAAAGAGGGTCCGTTGACGAGAGTTCCAATATACCGTCAGGGAGAAAGTACGGAGGTTTTTACTCTTTTTGATATACCTTGGAAGGTACAGTATCAACGGTGACTTGTGCCCTGGCACAGCAAGACCTGAACAATGTCAGCGCCGCGTTTCAGACACAGTCGGAGGGGAGAAATGCAAGAGTGCAATGCAGTGAACCAGACACAGTAAAAAGATGATTTTAAGGATGCTTCTTATGAGTCAAACCTCTGTATTATTTTGTTTTGAAAAAACAAAAAAATCCCCAGCAGAGTCACCGGATTGTGGACACGCGGAATCGGACCACTTCTCTGGTTTGAGATTGTTTTGAAATTGATTTGAATCAAAGAAAGAAAATGAAAGGGTCTGTTGAAACAGATACAGAGTCGCCACTTGGTCTTTAAGGAACCAAGAAACCTAATTTTGACTCACCCAAGCGGATAAGGGCACCGGCCCTTCATAACCAAAGAACTTGGTTCGGGGTTTTGGTACGAGAGAGGAAGGAGCCTTTGTCACGACTAAAACACCCTCAACTCGCCCCGTCTTTCGACGGGCCTCAATTAGCATCCAAATAATCATCTTATACTATGTTTGGTTCGACAAATAATACTATGATAGTATATTACATCACATAAGAAAATTTGAAATGGAAGATCTAAAGATAATATATCATTCATAAGATCTAAGCCAAATATCACACAATGCAAAGTGAAAGTTAACACAAATAAACCTAGGAAAAATCGTCTAATCATGTATCAAATAATCAAGACTTCCTAATCTAAGGGGGACATGAATTGTTCTTGAAACAAATAATCAAAGAAATCAAAATATGCTTAGCAAACTAGAATAATGCATGTTATTCTTTGAGAAAAAAAGACCTCTCGATCCCCGGGACGGATGAGAAAGGATGATTAGATCGAGGGGAAGCATGAACGTGTGATCATGATCATTCCTTATAATCTTCTTAGATTAGGAGTTACAAAAACCCCAAATCTTTGCATGGATACATTGTATGTATCTAAAAATGTGCAAAGGTTGTAGTGTGTTTTGTGTACATGGATTTCTAAAATGACTTAGAAGTCTTAAAATGTGTATGAATGAATGAATTAAATCAACATGGGATATGTACAAATGTAGTATGAACTACTTCCTAAGATATGAACTAATTTGGAATGCATATAAGCATCAAATCAAAGAATGAAAGTTAAGGTATACTTGCTGTGAATAGTGGACAGAACAGTAGCATCATCTTTGGAAATTTGAAAAGAGGGGTTAGGAATGTTTTCAATGCATGATTTTTTATGGAGATGTTACTCATTGTGTCTAGAACACAACCCAAAAGGCCAATCTTGAATAACTATCACAGATTGAGAGAAATCATATAAACAATGAAGGTCACTCAGAAACAGAGTCCGCACCGTCGACTGAAATGTTGAAAAATCTTAGAAAATGAAAAATAATGATCTAGAGGCTTAGTTTATACAGAACGTTCCCTAAGACATTGAATTGTAAGGGAAAAATAAGTTAGGACCACCCCTTGTGGAAAAGTTTTCTGGAAAAGAGGTCGTAAGTTGACCTAGCTGCTGTGACAGCAAAAACAGAATGTCTGGAAGGGATGTTGGGATCCAAATGGACCATTTCCAAGTACTTCCAAGTCAAACCAAAAATCATGGGTGTTCTCCAATGAGTTAGGAAGACTTTCCAATTGGCCTTGCATCCATATGTTGAGTATTGAGTTCTAGAGAAATCTTTGAACTCAACTCACTCACTGTTTTGACTCATTCTTTTGAAGATTTTGGGGAAAACAAAGTTTTGTTTCTTGAAACCAAATGAGAGGGACTGAGAGGGGTTTTGAAATAGATGTTTTGAAAACACATTTTCAATACTCAATAAGGATTATAGCCACTTAGAATACCAACATCAAACTCATCATTAAGAACCTCCAAGATTGTTGGAGAGATTTATTTTTATTTTTGAACATAACTTCAATACATTCCAAGAATACCTTGAAAGTATTGAGGTTATGATCATCATCTATCAAACATGTTTTTGAGGTCAAGAGCTACTATCCATAAGGATTCACTCACCCCAAACTTCATGTCATCACTTAGATGATGATGAACTAGTAAGTAAATAAAGAAAATAAAAAAGAAATGAGATAAGAAGAGATGAACAATAAATAAACAAGCAAGTAGATAATGATCAATAGATGATATTCATGAAGCATTGAGCTTGTAGATTGGTGTTTCACTCATATGTAATGACACTAGACATGGAAGAAGCTTTCACTCTCTTAAATGCTCACTAAAATGGTGGTTGGGAGTATTGAATGTTGAAGTAAATGGAAGTAATGAAGTAAAAACAAGGTTTAGAACTCACTTTTGTTTTGAAAAATCAAAGAAGGAAGCTTCTTTCTTGCTATTCTAACCTTATCTCTACAACTTTCTCTCCCAAACTTTTTCAAAGCTTACATTTGACTCCCCCAAAATGAAGAGTAATGGGGTGTTTATATAGGCCAACTTGGGGTGGTTTTGGGATTTAGAAAGCACTCCCATTGGCTCCAAATATCTGAAATCATAAAACTATGTCGTTTTGGTTTTTAATTAATCAAAATGGGGCCACAAAAATTATTACAAAAATACACTATTCTGGAGAGGAGTGCCGCGGCGGCACTGGGCCAGTGCCACGGCGGCAGTGCTCCTCCTTCGTCCAGATAATGCTGTTTAGGCCCCCTGAAGTTCCGGTATTCGCGAAAAGGCCCTATTTCGTCCGAAATTCACAGAAAATGCGTACGAACTCCAAATTGAGGTTGTGATATGCCGTTGGAAAGGTAATGGAGTCTACTTTACATAAAAAATAGTTCGGTGATAGGTCACTTTGAAAAGTTTTGCGGTGTTCACGATAAAGGTTGATTTGATCGCCTTTTTCACCTTCGGAAATTCATAATAAATTCGTTTTAAATCCAGAAATTATGTGCGATATACCGTTGGAAAGCTATTGACCTCTAGTATCCATGAAAAATATTTGAAAATTGTTTCGGCGCCCCGGTTCCAAAGTCAAATTCTGGCAAACTCGTCAAACCTGGGATTCCCGGGAAGTTCCGGAAACCTCCAGGAGTTCCCGGGAGCTGATGTTTTCGCTCGATTTTCTTTTGGAACTTGTTTTAACACCTTTTACATGATTGAAAATGATTCCGGTAAATTCGGAAGATTTCGGTTAAACTTGGTCAAACCTGGTCAAACCTTGGTCAAACCGGTCAACGGGGACTTTTCGGGAACTTCCGGGACTTCCGGGGGTGTCTGGGGAGCTGACGATTTCACTTGATTTCTCTTAAAAACTCATTTTATCGCTTTTCTTATGACATAGCATGTTTTCAGAACTTTGGGACCAAATCTGGGAGTTTTCGGGCTTTCGGGGGCATTTTGGTCATTCTGAGCATTCTGAGAGATAGAACTGACTTCCGAGAATCCTTTTTGAGTCTTTTACGATCATTGTGAACCACCAAGCTATGGGTCTCCTAAATCTGATAGCCGACAAAATGGGGTGTCTACACCTAGTTTAGTGTGGGATAATTCGTGCTAACCGAAGATGGATTATGTTGGTGCTTGAACCATAGTTATTTTCTTGACGGAGGAATTGGGCTTGTAGCTACAATTCCCCATTATCATCCAACTTAATAAGCTAAAGTAATTCGTAAATACCCTTATTATGAAGCTAATGGTGGATTTGCAATCCTAGGTTCCTTAAATTTATTATAAAAACAAATATTTAATTGCTTTCATACTTTAGATTTACTTTTATTGTTATTAGTTTAATTCAAATTAAATCTATAATCCGTTTTTCTTAATTAACTAAATTTAGGTTTTAAAAATTAATGTGCGTAATATTCAACCTCTGTGAGTTCGACCTTTACTTCCACACTACAAATCTTTAGAAAAGTAAAGTACAATTTTTATATCTTGATTCTGAAAAGATCAATTTTTGGCGCCGTTGCCGGGGATTGCAATTCACTACCTTTAGTTTAGAATCTTAGTTTAGTTAATTTGTAAATATTAGATTAGGTTTTACTTTTCTTATTTTCCATTTTTATTTGAGTCACTAACTTTTCTTTTTATTTTGTAGTTTTTCAAGTAATCAAATTCTAGCGTTTTGGAGAGGAATAGCTTAGCACATCAAAGGAGCTTAAGGGAAAAAATAAAAAATAAAAACAAACTTCAAGTAAATCGCTTCTTTAAATTTCGCATCAAATCGCTGTAAGTCAGGGCGCTGAGACGCAATTACTTGCATTAGGTTAGATGTGGAGTGAGCACTACATTAGCTAGGAAACCCGGGGCACTGGACTTTGACGCGAATCACTGCATAAGGATAATTACATGCATCATAGTAGTACTGTGTGCTTGCGTGCTTGATTACTTGCGTAGTTATTTTTGTTTTTGTTGAGTCAGTCATTATTTAAGTGTATTTTCTTTTAGTTTATGTTTGGTACACGTTCAAATAAACCGGAATTACAACCTTTCAATCTTGAAATTGAACGTACCCTTAGAATCAATAAGTCTTCAACCCTAGCTCCTAGAGCTCAGTTGATAATAGACGACGAGTCGACTCCAAAACCATCGTCGTTGTTTTAGGCTGAAATTCAAAGTACCCTTAGACATTTACGAAAAACTCAAACTTTTAACATAGAACCTATTCCAATGGCCGACATTGGAAATAACGGAAACAACGAAAATAATGGAAATAACCCTAATATACCTCCACCTCCTCCACTTAAAGATTATTTTATTCCTACGACTTACACACCTCAAGCTGGTATCGAATTACCGGAGGCGACGGCATCTCACTTTGAGATAAAGTCGTCCACCATCTCGCTACTTCCTTCTTTTCATGGCCGTTTAAATGAAGATCCATATCAACACTTAGGAGATTTTCAAGATATTTGCTCTACGTTAAAAATCTAAAATTTCACTGATGATGAATTAAAACTGCGTCTCTTCCCATTCTCTTTAAGGGATAAAGCGAAGTATTGGCTTCAATCACTTGAACCAAACACAATTAAAACATGGGAAGCCTTACACAACGCATTTTTACAAAAGTTTTTTCCAATCACAAGAGCAAATCAAATAAGAAAATCGATAACAAATTTTGTGATGCAAGATGGGGAAACACTTTATGACACATGGGAGAAATTTAAAGAATTATTACGCTCTTGTCCACATCATCGGGTCCCTAAGTGGCAGTTGGTCCAGGTTTTCTACGAGGGACTTATTCCCTCTATTCGTAATACCGTCGACGTCGTTTGTGTGGGTACATTCCTACACAAAAGCGCTGACGAGACCTGGAAAATTTTTGAAACATTAAGAGAGAACTCGATGCATCAAGCTGTGTCGGTACGTTCTGAGGGATATCTTTCGCAACCTAAACATGAGGTAAAGTTCGAGTCAAGTCATTCAATTGAATTTCAGGAACTATCTAAAAAACTTGACCGACTTTTAACAATAAACCAAACGTCAGCCCCACCCGCTCATGAAAGTTGTGCATTATGTTCCAATCCTTCACATTCTATACTTGCATGCCCATCAGCGTCTCAATTTTTGGAATTCGTGGACCAACACATTAATTCTATTCAACAATTCTCACAAAATAATTTTAATCCTATGACTAATAATCTGGACATGCCATGGAGAAATCATCCTAATTATTCGTGGAAAAATAATAATAATCATAATAATAATGAGGCGACTAATTTTCCTAATACTTATCGACCCCAATTTCAACAAACTCAATACCAACACCTTCCTCCTAATCCTAACCCTCCAAGGGTTAACGCTTTTGAGAAGACAGTGTTGGCATCCCTTAAGAATATCAAAACACAAGTACAGGCAAAAATGTAAATAAACAAATGTCTTAAAGACCTTTGCACACAAAAATGTAAATTGCGTAGTCACACTCCGAAAAAGGTCTTCCTCACTGAAAAAGTAAGTTCTTTTTTTCAAAACGCACCTCCAAAGTATAAAGATCCCGGTACGCCTACTATTTCATGTGTCATAGGTGACACTATCATTCATCGGGCTCTCTTTGACTTAGGAGCTAGTGTTAACCTCTTACCTTATCACGTCTATAAACAACTAGGTTTAGGTGAACTTAAACCTACGACTGCTACTATTTAATTAGCGGATCATTCTGTGAAAGTACCTAGAGGAATCGTCGAGGACGTCTTAGTTAAAGTTGACAAATGCTATTATCCTGTTGATTTTATGGTCCTTGATACTGAATCTATTTTAGATGCTAGGAAATACACTCCTATCATTCTTGGTCGTCCATTCTTAGCCACCGCTAATGCGCGTGTCAACTGTCGACCAGGTGTAATGAAAGTGTCGTTCGGGAACATGAACCTTAAATTAAACGTGTTTAATGCGATTGATCAACCTCCTAAAGACGATGACTATCAATATATGGAAGGTAGTGAGGTTAGAAGAACGGTTGAACTTAATCAGGATATAAACGTGAGTGAGGAGAATAATATAGTGGAAAATGAGGGGATGAATTTGAATAGTACGGACCCTAATGACGAATTTACTCGAAAGGTTAGGAATCAATTTGAACACGATAAAGGAGAGTCATTAAAGGAATTAACGAATAACGCCCTAAAGGGTACAAACTCTGATTTACGACCTCCTTGAGTCTTGAGCTAGAACGGTCTAGCTAAAGGCATAAAAGATAGCACTTCTTGGGAGGTAACTCAAGCTTTATTTCGTCCGTTTCTTTTAATTTTGAGTGTTTTTTGGTCATTTTGGGTCAATTTTGAGTTCTTTTTGGGTCATTCTGGACAGGTTTGGGCGTCGGAGTAAATTTATTTTGAACTAATATACATTAAAATAACGAAAAAAGGGAAAAAGACCACATCGCGTACGCGGCCTGCTCGCGCGGCCCGCCCGCACGATATTCTCCCTTAGATAAATTTTTTTCAACTTTTTATTATGTGAGCGCTATGTTACATCTCGCGCCTAGAATCGCGCGTGCGAGGGGTTCGCTCGCGTGGCCCGCTCACGCGATTCTGGTACTTAGGAATTTTTCTAAATAAAATAATAACAGACCTCAGGTTTACCTCGCGGAGGAATTCGCGCGAGCGAGGGTCGCTCACGCGAGGTGGGGATTTCTCAAATTTTCTCTTTGTTCTTTGACCTTCTGTTTCCCAAACCTATCTAATTGTTTTTCATTTCTGTTTGTTCTTTTCAGTTCTTTCCGTTTAAGTTTATCTTTGTTTCCATAGTTCTAATTTTGTTTTTCTTTATTCCTTTACGTTCTTTTAATTCTAGTTTAGTTTCTGTTGTTTACAAAAAAATAAATAAATAAATAACAAAAAAAAAAAGAAAAAACATATGTATTATATATTAGCTTTTCTTATTCATTGTTAGTTTATTTTCTTTTAAGTATTGCCAGGTGAATTAGTGTCTCCATTTGGAGCATTTAAACTGTATGCTATATTTATATATGTTCACCTGGATTGTGGTTGCCGAAATCAAGGTACTACCGTTCCTTCTCTACGTACTTTCCTTTCTTTTATTTTATTGTTTCATTGGGGACAATGAAAGGTTAAGGTTTGGGGGTATGCACACACATGCACATTATTATATACACCAAAATTTTCAAAATTTTTCGATACTTGTGCTTAAATAAACGATGTCACCTACGATTTTGCAATCTCAATTCAATACTTCGTGTTATGTAACTTGGATTGTTATAGAATGGTCAACAAGAGAAGATGTAATTCAATATTTGCTGAAATCATGATATGACGTTTTAGGTCATGTATCGTTTGAATCGTAGTTTTATATCATAGATGTGCACGCAAACCTATGCACTACACGTAGTCGCTTGACTACATGTTTGATGTGAACTATAATATGATTCGGATTTCTAGATAACACATGGTGGAGACTAAACCCGGTGAGCTTTTGAGCCTATCTTTTCTTTTTAGAGGGTTATAAATATATTTTGTGTTTGTCGAATTTCACTTGAAATAGCGCATTAACTTGTTGTTTAGTTTCATTATTCTTGTTTTGGTTGATAGTCAAGTTAAAATATTTGTTATCATGTTAAATAATCTTCTGTCATAAACTTTGAAGAACCATATAACCATAGAACATGATTTTAGGCTTTCTTTGTTTGCTACTGACCGATAAATGATAAATTTCCTTAGTTCACCCTTTGAGCCATTAAAATGCCATTTTTTTTCTTTAATTACCATTATCCTGTTTTTGCTCCAATTTGGCTAACTTGGAGTTCACCCCTGAAAGATTAATCAACTTTTAGTGGTGTTAAGGCGATGTGCGATTGAGAAGAAGAAGAAAATAAGATGATGTTTGGGGTGGTTGCCTTGTTATTTATTGAACATTCGTTTCAAAAGCAACGAGGAGGAAAAGAATAGAGAAAAAGGAAAAGAATTAAAAAAAGGTTTAAAAAAAAAAGAGAAAAGAAATATAAAAAGGAGGAGAATGAAAATATGGAAGTTAGTAGAAGAGACGAATAAAAGAAATCGAACATGCCTTACAATGCCATTCTAAAACTACCTAATGAATCCTTTCTATCATTTTTCATTACCTGAGCCATGTTATAACCTTTGAAAAGTCCTATTTGATCCTAGGAAACATGGTTTGGATATGAAAACGACGGGAGGGGGATTAAAACATGGTAATGATTAATTTTTCTTAACTGTTGGCATCCTATCCATGAGACTACTGTTCTTTCATGTCATGCGTCTTTTCCGAGTTATATGTGAGCGGTTTCTTGTTTTGAAAATATATTTCCTTTACTCACATATTTTAGAAAAATTACACCTGTTTCTGAGTCTTTCATTTGAGTGTGTAATTAACATTGCGAGATTCGTAGTCAAAGCATAGTTAGATGGTCATCCGAGTTATATTCCAAGTTCATGACATGCGCGTGTTCATTTGATTACCATATCACACACGTGCAATTTTATGAGAAACTCTATTGATTAATATGATGCATGTGCTTGAGATTATTTTTCATGACGTAGGTAGACGTTTGATTCCGTTTCTTCTTGTTCGTTATTCTATTTCAAATCATCGTTCTATGATAAGGAGTATTGATTGTTTTGTTTTTCGTTTGAATAAAACTTTTTAAATTTATAAGTTAATAAAGATGGTTGTGGGTGACTTGTTGACGAGAACCCTCACGAGACTTCACTTGTCCGACTAGGGACACATAGGGGTTTAAAAGGCTTGTTGCATATGCTAAATGCAATCTTGATCCATGCGAAAATGGAGTAGTATTTGTAGTAGTAGTTTTATTTTTCTGTTCTTTTTGCTCGAGGACTAGCAAAGAGTAGATTTGGGGGTGTGATCGGCGACGAATAGTTGCCGTTTATAGTCCTAAAAATACGCTTTGTTAGCCCATTTCATGTAGTTATTAATTGTTTTTTAATAAGTATTCTAAAATTTGTAGGTTTTGGAGCTTTAACTTGAAAATGCACAAAAATCCAAGGATTAGTGGCTTTGGAAGTCATTTTGGGCTCAAACGGTGATTCCGGTGAAAGCTAAATGCAGTAGTAGCCTCGAAAATCATATTTTTGACAAGAAATACTTCAGATTTGAGAAATTTCTCTAAATATATAAAATGTAGATCTTCGAGTTACGGACGCATGGCCGAAAACGGTGAGTCAATACGAGGTTCGAGTCAAAAGTTATAGCAATTCTACGATCGGTGCGCAGAGTAGCAAAAAATCTGAGAAAAGTTGGAAAATGGCCTGGTCGCAAGAGCGACCCGTTGAAAAAGTCAAAAATGCATATTTCGAGGTCCTAAAGAGCCCTGTGCAATCCAAATTGGCTGAATACGTCCAGAAACGTAAAAGCAGCAGTTTTAGTGCGATTTGACTTAGGAAAGCTTCCTAAATCCTTCCAAACTCTATATAAATCATATTCTAAATCAATTTTGTAGTTACACAACATTAGATACATCCATATACAACAAAACTTTCAGTCATTGAAGAGAGGAAAGCAAGGAGAAGAAGAAGAAGACCAAGGATTCCCATGGCCTCCTCCATCAACCTCTTGCCGTTCATCAATTCTATGGCCAACTAAATTCAAGATCTAGGGTTTCAATGAAACCCTAGCCAAGTAATAGGGTGTATTTTATGTTTTTATTTTAGTTTTATTATGTATGGATGACAGTTACATGTTTCGAGGATTTTTATAAATAAATCGTGTTTTTATTGATTAAATCATTACTTTCAAAGTTTGCTCTTGTCTTAGATCTATTTTGATGGTAGTGTGCTCAACGATCTATGCTTGCTGTGCTTGTTTAGATTATTTACATGTAATGGTGCTTAAATTGAATTGTGCTATCAAGTATCCGAATAGTCCATGCCTAGATTAGACGGATTATACCACAACCCTAGTTTAGTGTGGGATAATTCGTGCTAACTGAAGATGGATTATGTTGGTGCTTGAACCATATTTATTTTCTTGACGGAGGAATTGGGCTTGTAGCTACAATTCCCCATTATCATCCAACTTAATAAGCTAAAGTAATTCGTAAATACCCTTATTATGAAGCTAGTGGTAGATTTGCAATCCTAGGTTCCTTAAAGTTATTATAAAAACAAATATTTAATTACTTTCATACTTTAGATTTACTTTTATTGTTATTAGTTTAATTCAAATTAAATCTAAAATCCGTTTTTCTTAATTAACTAAATTTAGGTTTTAAAAATTAAAGTGCGTAGTATTCAATCTCTGTGGGTTCGACCTTTACTTCCACACTACAAATCTTTAGAAAAGTAAAGTACACTTTTATATCTTGATTCTGAAAAGATCACAAGTAATACTGGATATGTCCAGGTCGATCCCACTGAGAAGGAATAGGGAGAATGTATGCTAAGTTACAACCTAAATAAAAGGAAAACATGAATATATGAGTGGAGGTGTACTAATAAATCTAATTAATTGAATTAAACTAAATAATAAACTAAAGCATATAGAAACATAATTATGAAATAAATAAATTAAAGGTGCTGGAAACACGTGAATCTATATTGATCCTAATCATCTACCATGCACATTCATTAACGTTCTATGGAGTTCATTCCTCTTCAGCATTCCGTATTTTTCTAAAGATAAAAAATTAATAGCCCTTACATGACCGGGACTATCTCATCACAATTGATTTAAAATACTTAGAAGACAATTTAAACAATGGTTTATACTTGCACTCTAAATAGTGTTAGCATTCAAAGTGGTTTTCAAAAGTCATTGAAGAAAATAGCCTTAAGGCTTAAGTTCTAAAAATTGTTGTGACAAACTGAACTTACTGGAACAATTTGATGACAGATTTCTAAAATAAAAAGTCTTGGAATACTTAAAAGAATTATCTCAGGAATTAACATGTTCGATCAATAGAAGCGCTCTCGATCGATCGGACTGCATCATCCTTTAATCGATCAAAATGTCTTCGATTGCTTGACTATGGCTCTGGTTCAATCGATCGAATAAACTTCGATCGATTAAACTCAGGTTTTCTAAAGATTGCATGGTAGAGGTTGGAAATCAATGTTTCTTCACATATTCTGAACTTCTAAACTGTGGAAACATGAATAAACTAATGCAGGAATAGTAAACTAGAGCAATCATAACTTATAAACTAATAAACAATCAAATAAAGATAAAGAAAAAGAAAAACCTAGAATGAATATGAAAATAACTTGTAATCATCAATAAATCTCGTCCATGGAATGAAAGAAGTTGAAGAAATACATTACACTAACCTAATCTACTCCTAATCTACCCTAATTAACCCTAAAACTGCTATTTTTCGTGTTCTGGAGCATCCTCCTTGCGTCTACCATCATAGCAGCTTATTTATAGGATTCCTGCAGACTTTACGCAACTTTTGGAAAAAAAATAAAGCTCAAGCGATCGAACTTTATCGATCGATCAAAGGTTCAATCGATTGAACTATGTTCAATCGCTTGAACTTCTCTGGTTTTGACAGCTCTGCGTACTGATGGGAGAATGGCAATATCTCTTTACTCAGACCTTGGATTGACCTCTGGTTTATGGCCACGCGACCGTAACTCATAGATATACATTTTATATTTCTTGGAAAATCTTCCAAATCTGAATGTCAAAAATGGCATTTTCTCAACTACTTCTGTTGTTCTCTCCACCAAAATCACTTTTTATGCAACGCATACTTTCCATGACCTATAAAATAGTGTAAAACACATGTTTAGTCTCAACATCATAGAAAATACTTAACCATTGATATGCATCTAAATCTAGGGACTTAGGGATAAAAGTATGCATAAAAGACCATGTAATACGCTATAAATATGCACTTTTCACCTCTAATCAATATTAGTATGAAGAGATAAGAGAATATGATGAGAGACAAGAATTGTGCCTTAATGTGGAATATGAGTTATGTGTGCTTTGGATCCGTGGGATCAATGGCTGACGAGTCGGTGGACTTAGGATGGTTAGAGTTCCTAGTGTGCCTCTCATTGTTGAAGACGTTCAGTGATACGTACGCATTGTTGAAGACATCAAGTGTACCATTGACAATAACGTTTGGCTAGTGCCCTAATTTATTTTCACCATGTTGACGACCAATGATGATATACACATCATAGAAGACAGTCGATATGTCGTTTCCATTATTTACAAATAGGATGTGCTGTGTAGACGATCGGTAACCTATCAAGGGATTATGTGATGTAGGACACCACCGAGTAAGCGACCGGTGTGGTCTGCTAGCTCAGTTATGTGGTATCGAGGTATGGATATCAGATTAGTATCATTGCATCGATGAATGGATACGAAAATGGATATGAATATGAGAATGATTAGTAAGATGATTATTCAGTTGTGGATTCAACGTCCCGACGTAAAGATAGATGTATGAGGTGGTTGCATGGGTTACATGAATGGATGTGATAATGGTAGACATTGAGAAGCATGATGAGATATTATACCTTGATCTTAATTATTTTCATTACTTAATATGTTTCTTGTTATCATTGATTTCATGTATAGTTTAATGAGACCTCTGCTATGTCCATGAGAGACGTCATTGATAAGAGACTAACCACATTTAAGATGCTGAACAGTAATGGGTGAGGAGTATGTTTGATGTACTCACTCAGCTTTGTATTCAAAGTTGATGGCATTTATGCACTGGACATTCCAATGTCTAGAGCTTTGCAGGTCTTGAGGATGTAAGACTAATGTTTCACCGGACTTGGAGCTAAAGGGTTAAAACCAGGACGTGCTGCTTTGTAACAGTTAGTTGTATATCTGTTGTACTGCTGTTATTATTTGTTGTAGGCTTTAGACTATAAGCCAGCTTTGTAATAGCTAGTTTTAGTAGACTTTTATAATTGGTACTTGGGCATTTGTTACTTCCAAACCTTTTATATTTCTGCTGTAGTCTCTGATTATATTAATAAGATATGTTCTATGAATAGCATCCTCCATATCGTTGTGGTTATTGGTTTGAGTAGATGACAATGCGGTTAGTCACCCATCATTCCCTATGGACCCAAAAAGGAAATTTATTTTTCTCTATTTTTGCTGCTCCGGAGCATGATAGGATTTTTGGTATAAGAGCCTAGGTTATAGTTGCGAACCGCTTGTCTGTTTTGATTAGAACCTGAGTTCTAAGTTAATATCGATATCATGAGTATTAGCTAAGATGAGATAGAACTATTATCTTGTGACGTAGACAAGAAGTTACCATAATCCGCTTTAGGATGATTCTTTGGAGAGCAGTAACTGTTGGAGCCAATAAGAAATCTTTAGAACTATTAATAGATGAGTTCACGAAGAACAAGGCATCTAGAGTTAGTTGTGGTTGTGGAGATCATAAATATAGAATGTTGAAGTTTGGACACTGACGAATTCCTTAGCGATCTCGGAATAGTCAGTATGACCTAGAAGTAGAAAGAGGTTAAGGATAAGATTATCTTATTACCATGAGCCACATGTTAGTTGAGTGGTCTCACATGTTAGTTGAGTAGTATTCGTAGTCTGGAACCTGAGAATAGATATAGAATGTTTGGATTGACGTTACGCTTAGAACCTGTCATTCCGTAACCTTTGATTTGAGCGTAGATACCTTTAAGCATACTTGGTAGGTAGACTGACCTCTATAGTTATATTATTATATTCGTTTTGCTTGATGTGATCATATTATATAGTGGTACTATATATTTGTTATCTCATGTTTCATTCATTGCTTAAGTTGTAAGATAAAATGTGCCTGACCAAATAGATTTTCATTTGTAGGTAGCAACACTAAACACTACCAGTACTCGTTATTGTTAGAACGACTCGAGAAAACCTGGGCTAGTTGAATGGATGAGTTGGTGTAGTACCTCTTGAGATAGATCCAACAGGAGTGGTCAGAGCTTTAATCTGTCGCATGGAACAAGTTATCAATCGTGCGGATAGTGTCATCTGCAATGAAGCACCAGTACGCCAAACAAGAGGCAAGCTGCTAAAGGAATTTTGTGCTCTTCAACTAGGAACCTTTACTGGATTAACGGGAGCATGGCAAGCTGAACAATGGATTCGCCAGATAGAATTGATATTTGAGATGCTCGAATGTACTGACACTGCGAAAGATGTTTGGCAATATTTCAACTGACGTTCTTAGCAGCAGATTGGTGGGATGTAGTAAAAGCTATGATAGGTGAAGAAACTATAAGAAGGATGACTTGGGAATCATTCAAGACTTGATTTCTAGAGAAGTCCTTCCCAGAATTTGAGAAAAACAAAAGAGAAATAGAGTTCATACAATTAGTCCAAGGTACTTTTATAGTACTAGAATATACAACTCAATTCAAGAAACTATCACAATTTACACCACATATGATCAATATACCAAGAAGGAAGATCAAAAGATATCATCAAGAACTAGTTTCGCATATTCGTCATATGACTATAGGACATTTAGACCAATCTTTCGAAGCTTTAGTAGAAATGGCAACAAAATTGGAAGACAACACTCAGATTAGTGAAGGACAACGATTTAATCAAGCCCTGCCAGAAACCAATCAACTTTTCCTAGGAGATATGAGAGGAAGAGACGATCAGGTTGTGTTGGTAGCTAACCAAGTTCAACAAGGAAACACAAAGAGAAGTTATATAGCCAACCGCCAGAAGCGCAAAAGAATGGGGAACGACATGAAAGAATTAAAACCAGTAACGACCCCAACACAATATAGGGAATGAGATATCTGCTACAATTGTGGAGTACCGGGACACCATTCCCAATAATGTAGAGCATCAAGGAAATCTAATCGGTGGGGAGTACAGTGTTTCAACTATAGTAAAATCGGTCATGTCCGTAAGTTTTATCCAAAACTAAAGATGCAACACAACGCTCCATCGCAACAAGTACTATGAGGGAAAACTCATCGAACAAATAATTGATCTCAACTTAGACAAGGACGATAGACAGAAGGTACAACACTTAGTACCTACATTATGTATTACATATGATCCCGATATTCCAGGAAGTTGGCATTCTTTTGATTTGATAGTAAGATTAGACTAATTAGCTCACCCTATAATTTTGAGCCTATACCATAAATTGTAGATACCTGAACAATTCGTTTGACACTGATCGACAAAAGTTATCTAAGAATGGATATAATATCATTTGCATCCCTGTATAACGTCAATTAGATTCCCATATGACTTCTTTTGCATACCCATAAGACATCAATTGCATCCCTATCTGACGTCATTTGCCTCCATATACGAAAGACTACGCCAACTGTTGGTAAGTTTGATAGAGAGTAGAGATGAAGAATCTCAATTTTCTTGAGACGCAGCATTAACAAGAAAGGACAAACTAGAAGATTGCGAGTATACCAGAGAGGATACTAGTGATGCAGAGACAATACCAAAATTTCAATGGGTACTGCAGAAGAATGCTTTTCAACACCGATTGTCTATTGCCTTCATCTAGAAAAAATGTTATATAATAGATTGACTCATGAAATCAGTAGACAGCCTGTTTAACCTATTGAGTTAGTATGTGGAAGTGGAACGAATATTCTCAGATCGTACAACCCCGAAGAGATAATTATATCAATAGTACGTGGGAATTTGGAGACATGTGAGGAAGTCTAAATCACCAACTATGATGCTAGAGTCATAATGCTTTCAAGTCAACATATTGAGAGACGATGACACACGAGAGTTAGTAGGAATATCGTAGGACATCGTGTACAATAAGAAACCGACTGAGGATGTTGACAATCATAATGAGGAGTCCAAAGATAAGAGACAAACAACTGGTGATACAATGGAGACATCGTCAGTATAGTACGAAGCATCTTTAGAGATGGAAGTAGATGGCAATGCTTCACTATGATTTAGATGAGATTTGAACATTTGGTCGGTAGAACCCTCACACCGTAGAGTTTGACCTAAGGACGGAACCTTCTGTGTTTGGAGACTAGTTGTTCAGATTGATCCTAGGTATCACAATCTATTCACAAAGCTAAACCCTATGACTAGGATCTCTTCTAGAAATTTGACATACATATTTCATATATATAAACTCTAAGATTGGTAGCTGTCACCTTAGTATTCCTAGATCATTGATATCTTCGTATGGCGTGTATAGAACTTAACCCTTTGGCCGCTGAGGTAATCGTTTATGTAAAATGAGAACTTGAGTATCCTAGAATATGTCTTGTGATATAATTTCCTTTTGTTTTAGGACCACTATTGCAGATTTCGAGGACAAAATCTTTTGATAAGTGGTGGATAATGTAATACCCTATATTTTCAAATATATATACCCCTAGTACCTTTCCTAGCCTTTGGGTGAGTGTGGATCCCAATCGATTTCCACTTTTTGATCCTAATCGATTTCCAATCTTTTCCAATCGATTGCCATCCTATCGCCCAGAATTCATGACGTGTCACTATCCCAATCGATTGCCTTCTAATCCAATCGATTGCCACCTTGTCCCAATCGATTGGCAATAGGCAGAACTTGGTCACCACATTTGGTTTGTGTGGTTGTGGATATTTCCCCTCCCATATATATAACCCATCCCCTATATATATATATTTTTTTTGGTCTGTGGGTATATTAGAGAGAGAGATCTATATATAAATATATATATACTCACACATACATATTTATGTATATTTATATATATATACACACAAACTCTCTCGGATTGGAGAGAAAAGAAGAAGTAGTAGTAGAGGAAGAAGAGGAGAACAGAGAGAGAGAGAAAGAGAGAGAGAGAGAGAGAGAGAGAGAGAGAGAGAGAGAGAGAGAGAAGAGAAACCAGAGAAGAGATAGAAGTAGAAAGGAAGTGAGAGAACTCACTATAGCCGCTGCCGCAGAGCTCAGGACATCGCCTCCAGAACGCTGGAGTAAGGTAAGTTCATTAACTCACTCAAGAGGAGTGTTTTGGGATATTTATGTGTGATTAATAATGTGCGTGAGAAGAAGATAAACCCCCAATGTTTTTATATAAAACCAGACTATTTTGAGGAAGAAGATGGAGTCCAATCGATGGCCATTGATACCAATAGATTGGATATTATTCCAATCGATTGCTATCCCAATCGATTGCCCTTTGTAAAATCAATTGCCTTTCTAATCGAATCGATTGCCTTGTTTGGCCAATCGATTAGGTAAGATCAAAAAGTTATTTATATATTGTTGTTATGTTTTGAGTTAGTTATGATATGCCTGAGTTGTTATTAGTTGTACAAATGTTGATTTAGCTATGCCACATGTGATGCTATGATATCGAATATGTGATTAAATAACATGATTTACGTTAGCTATTTTATGTTTATTAAGATGAATTATTGTTAATTGCGGATATAAGATGAACTACCATATGTTGGCACTATCGAACTGTATAGTAGATAGAACTCGACTGCATGTTAATAACCAGATAATGAGTAGATATGATAAATGTAGAGCATGTGATGATTCCTATATCTACAGTAATGCATTTCATGACATTTAGTCAGCATGCATAGGATATTGTCATGAAGAGATAAGAGAATGTGATGAGAATTGGGAATTGTGCCTCAATGTGGAATATGAGATATGTGTACTTTGGATCTGTGGGATCAACAGCAGACGAGCCAGGTGGACTTGGGATAGTTAGAGTTCCTAGTGTGCCACTCATTGTTAAAGACGTCCAATGATGTGTATGCATTATTAAAGACGTCCAATGTATCATTGACAACTATGTCTGGCTAGTGCCCTAATGTATTCTCACCGTGTAGATGACCAATGGGGATATACACATCATAGAAGACGACTGATGTGTCGTTTACCACTGGGTAAATGATCAGTGTGGCCTACGGCTTAGTTATGTGGTATCGAAGTATGGATATCAGATTGGTATCATTATATCAATGAATGGATATAGAAATGAATATGAATATAAGAATAGTTAGTAAGATGATTTTTAAGTCGTGGATTCAGCATCACGACATAAAGATAGATGCATGAGGTGGTTGCATGGGTTACATGAATGGATGTGATAATGCTAGACATTGAGAAGCATGATCAGATATTATACCATGATCTTTATCTTTATCATTACTTAATATGTTTCCTTTTATCATTGATTTCATCTATAGTTTAATAAGACCTCTACTATGTCCATGAGAGACGTCATTGATAAGAGACTAGCCACATTTTAAGATGCTGAGCAGTAATGGGTGAGGAGTGTGTTTGATGTACTCACTCTGCTTTGTATTAAAAGCTGATGGCATTTATGCCTTGGATATTCTATTGTCTAGAGCTTTGCAGGTTTTGAGGATGTAAGACTGATGTTCCGCCGAACTAGGAGCTGAAGGGTTGAAGACCAGGACGTGCTGGTTTGTAAGAGTTAGTTATATATATGTTGTACTGCTGTTATTATTTGTTGTAGGCTTCAGACTATAAGCCAGCTTTGTAATAGCTAGTTTTAATAGACTTTTATAGTTGGTTCTTGGGCATTTGTTGCTTCCAAACCTTTTATATTTCTGCTATAGTCTCTGAATATATTAATAAGATATTTTCTATGAATAGCATCCTCCCTATCATTGTGGTTATTGGTTTGAATAGATGACAATGAGGTTAGTCACCCGTCATTCCCTGTGGACCCAAAAAAGAAATTTATTTTTCACTACTTTTGCTGCTCCACAGCGTGACACACTGAGGTCATGCTGGCAAACCGATACTATTGTAAACAGTTCCAGACATTTCACAAACCAAGGTAGAACCCGCATGCCCCATACGTGGCAGCCCCTAATCACTCCATGTGGACTCTCCTACACTTGTCCTACATGATAACACATGCAGCTTAGTGCATTGACACAACACCCTTCACTTAGAGAATCCATCTTGCACATACATATGCATTTTAGAGGCACATTTGTGTCTTGTTTCACAGTTGCATAGTTATGGAGAGTTGACACACTTAGAGAGAGAGAGAGAGAAACCATGGAAATTCTAAGAGGAAATCTTCTTTTCCTCTACATGCAATCACACATACAAATTACTTGAAGTCCTAGCACTCTCGTGAACTAAATTAGAAGAAGAATTAGAGGAAGAAGAAGGCTCTTGTATTACATTTTAGATTTTAGAAGAAAAAAGGTTGGAAACCATCATTGTTGATCTCTCTCAAGCTTTCTACAAGTTCAACACATACAATTTCAATTGCATAACTTGGTGAGTATTTTAACTCACTTTAATACTATTATTTGGTAGTTATAGAACATGTAAGTCATATTTTCAACCCCATAAACTGAGACTCTACATTTCTAAAATTCTGCAAAAATTGTAGACTAAGATATATCCTACGTAGGATCGATCCTAAGTGCAAATTTTTGAAAACTTTGTTTTGTTTATCCTGTGTAAGCTGCACTATAGTAACCTTCAATTTTGATACTTTAAAACATGTTAGGGTCTATTACCTTGCAAATAATCTTGTTGTGATGATCACTCAATTATATAGTATCGTTTATAGGTTAAAGGAGTTAATATAAACTTGCATGTGAACGAAGATGACGTCGTTAAATTAATGAGAGCTACTTTAGTTCTATTGTATGTTACATAAATGGTGAAATCATGAAACTCATCACTCTTAGAAAGTATTATTCATTTGCTAATTCATTCGGTCATATGTATATGTCATCGTATTCTCAGACCTGTCATTAGCTGTTCAATTATTAAGTTGGTCAAGGTGACCAATTTGTGTCTTTAAGATTGTTTGGGTTGGTGACCGCGGAGGTCACATGTTTATGTTGGTGAGTTTTGGTTGTCGGTTGCAGAGGCCTGTTTTATGTTGATGGTAATTTTGGAAGATGCTTCGATTCTTCATGACAAAGTAGTCATTCCTTGAGTTGAGATACTGTGGAAGATGCTTCGGTTCATGACGAAGTAGTCATTCCTTAACACTTCAATTCTTCATGACGAAGTAGTGGTTCATAGAGTTGAGTCTCCTTTTGGTTCTTCATGACGAAATACATGTTCTTGAACTCCTTAACACTTTGGTTCTCTATGACGAAGTGGTGGTTCATAGAGTTGAGACTCCTTTCGGTTCTTCGTGACAAAATGCATGTTCTTGAACTCCTTAACACCTCGATTCTTACTGACGAGATGGTTTGTGAATGATGGTCTATGGATATTCCAAGTTGTGAATGGGTTAGAATCTTTGAGTCAAGTATAAAGCGAATGTGTAGTCATTCAGATCCAAAGTCCATAATCCAGTCCAGTCAAGTTCTGTATAGTCTAAGTGAAATCTATTTATCAAATTTGCAACCACAAAACAAAGTGTTTTAAATGAGCATTTTATTTATGCATTACTTCTATTTGTGACACGTTAGTAAACTAGAATATATGTTGAACACTTCTTATATGTGGATTTCAAAAATATTGTATATGAACTACATTTATTAGTATTTGGGTGATTTGTTATCTTAACTCAGCTTTCGGAAGCTGATGGCATTCATGTCCTGGGCATACCACGTCCAGGTTTTCCCAAGTATGTTGGTGCAAGTCATGATAATTCTGAGGAGGCTTATGGGGAGGAGTTCTGTGACAAGGATAAGGGATTTGTCTATGATAGCTAGAGTCCTATGTTTAGTTTATTGTTTTACTTCTATGTTTATAATGATGTAATAATTAGGGACTACGATGTACTAAGTTTGTAATGGCACTAGTTGCCTAAGATAATGTTTATTTTCTATTTTTAAGACTATTCAAACTTTTGGTTTGTAATCGGACCTTATGTATAATTATGTTTTTAAGTTATAATTGTGTTTACTCTTGTTAGTATCTTGTTATAGAATGTTGTATAGGATAATCAGGTGATTCAACCAGTCATGGCTTTTGGACCCAGAAAAGTAAATTTATTTTTCCCTGTTTTTGGTATTTCGAGGCATGACAGGGATTTAAGATGTGACAACCAAGAGCCAATACTCATAAGGCGGGAAGGCCAAGACAAATGAGGTGAGGTCAGGTGTGGGGGCTTATCCTACATCGCCTGGAGTGATGTTCTTGGACTAGTTTATAAGGATTAATCACCCCTCTATATACAACAAGGCCTTTTAAAACCGTGAGGGAGCTAAACACGAAAGAACTCCAATCAAGAGTGTTGTTTCCAGAGCAGTACCAGGATGGGTGACCCCTTGGGAAGTTCTTTGTGTTTAAGCCCAAAGCGGGCAATATTAGTGCTAGACAGGGAAACCCAGTCGAAAGTGTGGGGTGGGTCCCACACGAGGACGTGTGGCCTTTAAGGAGGATGGAATGTGACGACCAAAAGTCAGTACTCATGAGACACGAAGGCCAAGATAGATGAGGTGAGGTCAGGTGTGGGGGCTTGTCCCACATCGCCTAGGGTAAAGCTCCTAGACTAGTTTATAAGGATTAATTGCCCCTCTATATACAACAAAGCCTTTTAAAACCGCGAGGGAGCTAAGCACGAAAGAACTCCACAATTAAGCGTGTTATTGCCAGAGCAGTACCAGGATGGATGACCCCCTTGGGAAATTCTTTGTGTTCAGGCCCAAAGCAGACAATATTCTTGCTAGACGGGGAGGTGGGTCGTTACACCAAAGTATGTGGTAGTATGTGGGTTGCTGTAGAACCCAAGCTTTCTCTCTCCTCTTTCTGTTCTTCTTCTTTTGCCTTCTCCTTTGGCTCACTCACTCCCTTTCTGTACTTCTCTTCTTCTTCTTTCTTTCTTCTCTTCTTCTCTTCTATTCTCTTCTGCAGTGTACATATATGTATATATACGTGGGTATATATATGTATATATGTGTATAAGTATATGTATGTATGGGTTTACTCTCTATCTCCCTCTCTCTCCAAACTGTGGAAACTTTCCCATGCCACAAAATGAGGCCATATCTATAGAAAAAGAGAGTGCCACGCGTCAAACACGAAGCAACTTGAAGACCAAGTTCAGCACTGTGGCAATCAATTAGGACCAGTTATAATCAATTAGTATCAGATATTTATGAAGGCAATTGATTGGGAAGAAGGTAATTGATTGGGAAAATGGGCAATAGATTGAGAGTCAAAAGTGGCAATCGATTGGGTAAGAAGTCCAATCGATTGGGATACCAATTGGTCCAATCAGAAGGCTAAAGATCATATAGGTAAATAGAGAATAGTACCAAATCTTATTTATTAATATACATTCAAAAATATAAGATATATATTTCTGTAATGTACTATATGAATAAAACCTTGTATTCTTCTTTTAAATACTAGTATTCTGAATACCAATCGATTGGACTCATGTTCCAATCGATTGCCATACCTTGGATACCAATACCAATCGATTGCCACTTTTGTACCTACCACCTGGACCCAATCCATTGGACTCTGTCTCAATCGATTGGAGTCATCAATACCAAACACCAATCGATTGGACCCTTGTCCCAATCGAATGGAACATTTACTACCTACCCCAATCGATTGCCACCTATGCCAATCGATTGGCAGCAGTTGAACAAATTTTTTTGCTTTGGCTGGGGTTATCCACATGAACACTTATTCTCCTATATATATATATGTGACCATTTTTGCCCATTTTCTGGTTACAAAAATTAGAGAGAGAGAAAGTGTGTGTGTGTGTGTGTGTTCTGTATATGTTTTATATATACACATATATATACACTCATATATACACATCTATACACTCACACACACACTGTGATCAGAAGAAGAGAGAAGAAAAAAGACCAGGAGAAAGAGAAAGAGAAAGAAAACGAAGAAAAGAGAAAGAAAGAAGAAAATTGGATGAAAGAAGAAAGAGATACGCAGAGGAAGAAGAGAGAGAGAAGGAAGAGACCACCTTTGAAGCTCCAAGCTTCAATACACATACCCAAACACACCCTTATCATCTAAGGTGAGTTCTAAACTCACTTGGTAGCATAATATTAATGTTAGGACCTGTTTAAATGAAGAAATGGAGTATAAATCATATTTTTCCTATTTTTATATGCTGGACTATCTTCACTATGAGAAGACAAAGTCCCAATCGATTGTCGTTGTTGTTAACCCAATTGATTGCCATTTTATGCAATCGATTGTCATTGTAGATACCCTAATCTATTGCCAAAGTTAGCAGTCTATTACATGGATAAGGTAATACAATCCAATTGGGTTTGATTGACTCAAATCATGCAAGTTTCCTAATCGAATTAGGAAACTTTCTAAGCATTCCATTAGTCTTCTAACTATCATAGGAAACTGTCTAGAATGTTATGGACCATGGCTTATGAGCTTGACTGAGCCTTGCCCATGACAAACTATGCTTGTGAGGCATTCCTGACCTGCTGGTCGGGCCTTATGAATGTACCACTTGGGAGTCTGTTGACCTCTGCCCTGGAGATGATTTGATCGGTCCTTCGTTGATTTGGCATCCCTTGACATGAACACAGAGCTTTGCTCTTATTAATTGAACATTTGAATAGTTTTCTAATCTGTTTAGGAAACTATTGGAGTTCGAGCTATTTGGGATGCGCCTCTGGGCTAAACGAGTTGTTCTCGAGCTGTATTATGACTAGACGATGCCATCCCAACCCAAGGGTCGGGCTTCTCCTTTGGCAGAGCCTCAAGCTACAGGATCAGGAGGCCCCAACCACTCGAGTAATCAAGATGGTGCTCACCCAAGCAATTGTTCATGCCTTGGTCAGGATAGGGGCCGGTTGCTGAGTAAAACTGCTCGGTCATAGAGTAGAGCCAATTTTGGGCATACCAGATTGTGATCTAATCGATTGGTTTTCTCCTTATCGATTGTTATTATTTTTATACCAATCAATTGGTATTATTTTTATACCAAACGATTGGATCTCTGTCCCAATCGATTGGCAGTTTCAGAATGTTGATGTTCTTGTTTAGTTTATATTATAACTGTTTAGTTGTCCATTTATTGTTAAGTAATCACTCCATGCTATTATATTGTAATATAGACGTGATAATGAGAAAGTGCAGCGTAGGATCGTAGTGATGTTAAGATTAATGGATGATGTTGTAATGTTAGATAATGTATTATTTATGAACCGTTTCTATTCTCATTCGTTTTATTTCAATATAGTTAGGCCACACGGCATTGTCATGTATCGATGTTAGAGTTGAACTTAAGTAGGTTTGTTAAGATTTGAGAATCTTATGTGGATGGGCATTGGTCATGATATGTTCTTAAAAGCAGTGAACTGTGCATATGTTCTTAAAAGCGGTGGACCGGACCAACTATCCTTAAGATAGCCAAATGATCTAATCATATGTTCTTAAAAGCAGTAGACAAATGAAGGTGTCTATGACTTGCGGTGGACCATGACCACTGGTAGATGACGTTAAGTCGTGGCATTAGAATGATGTACTGTTGCTTAAAGCGCTATATCCCTGTAGTGCGGTGAACTGGGCATATGTTCGTAAAAGAAGGGAATGGACTGACATGTTGTCCATGACATGCGGTGGACTGTGCATATGTTCTTAAAAGTGGTGGATAGAGCAATGATGTATCTTTAGAAGAGAACTACTAGTGAGTTTGTTCTTCTATCAGAATGTGTTGTCGATCTTAATTTAGTAAGACGCTAGTAATCGGATAATCGATTTGATTAAAGAGAAGATACCCTCAATGGAATTTATTGTTATCGTTCATAACTTGTAATAAATTTAATAATTGATACCCTGTTAGTATCTAACTCACTCAGCTTTCATTAAACTGACAGCGTTTATGCCACTGGACATTTCTATGTTCCAGTGCACCCTGGTTATGATTATATAAGTGAAGGACCTGCAACGAGGACTACTATGCTGGTGGTGATTCTCCTGTGGATGATTACCCCGACGGAGGTCAAACGGAAAAGGACTACTACGTCAAGGACTGCCTCTACGCCAATTGAAGATTAGGCTAGATGATAGTTTAATTATTCATATTATTTTTAAACCTTTTTTTGTAATCAGGCATATGTTGCCTTAACATTTGTGTTTTCGTTCTGTTCTATTTGATTCGAGACTCTGATTTGTAATAGCTATTAACTTCCTTTTGACATTAAGTTGTGTTTTAACTAGAACCCAGATTATTTTTGTTATCTCTTTATCCTTTCTGTTGTTTAGTACCGCTTGGTATAGATAATCATATGACTTCACCAGTCACTGCCTTTGGACCCAAAAAGGAAATTTACTTTTATCTATTTTTGTCGTTCTGGGGCGAGACAGGGTAGTACATCATCCACCACTTATTAAAAGATTGCATCCTTGAAATCTGAAATAAGTAGGGTTTAAAACAAAAACGAAAACTTCTCGCGCATCTCTAACTCCTGTGAAGCTTCTCCTTCATCGTGATGCTTCCACTGAATCATTACTAATGGAATCTCCTTATTTATGAGCTTCTTGATTCCATGATCTAGGATCTACACTGGTCCTTTATTGAATGCGATGTCGTCGTTGACTTTAATGTCTTTAAAGTTGTTCTCGTGTGCTGGATTGTGAGGACATTTCTCAACTTATTGATGTGGAAGTCGTTGTGCACTCCTGACATCTTCGACGGCAACGCAAGTCTATATGTAACCTTTCCAACGTGCTCCATGATCTCGAATGGCCTAATGAATGGAGGTGATAGCCTGCCTCTCTTCTATCCAAATCTCACAATTCCTTGAACTGGAGAAACCTTGAGCAACATGTGATCTCCAACTATGAACTCTAAGTCCTTACGGCATTTGTCAGCATAACTCTTGTGTCTGGTCTGTGCCATTTTTGTCTTCTCACGTACAACTTGAATCTTCTCGCTGGTTTCTCGTACCATTTCTTGCCTAAAAAGTTAAGTATCTCTGACTTCAGTCCAGGATAGCAGCGATCGGCAAGGTCTTCCGTACAAGGCTTCAAACGGAGATGTCTCGCTTGGTGGATGAAATCTTCTCTCCTTTTAGAATTCTTTCTCCCACATGCCTTTTCCCTCTTTCAACGAATAGGAAAGAAGAATCTTCTAAGCGGACAAAGACCTAAATTTCCATTAGATCATTCCTAAGCTTGCTTTGTTGTAATAGGTTCGTCAGGAAGTTCCTGAACGAGATAAAATCATGAGCTCCGATCTTCTGCCTGACCCGATCCTTCGCCCACTTCAGCAGCTGGGGCATGATGAGGGCGTCTGCTGATCGTGTATCACGCGACATCATGTACAAGTACTCATGGGACCAAATCTGCAAGAAAGAGAAAGGAACATAAGTTTTGAAAGAGCATGAATATAGAAATCTGGAATAAGAATGCAAAGTTTAAATCAGGATCAGGAAATTAATAAGAAGAGAAGTATACCTCCTAGGCTCTCCAGAAGCCGCCAGTAGAGGTTGGGCGATCCCAGGATATCTCTCCCATATGCTGGTAGAGGATGGCTAGCCCTGCCCCGGCCCAATCATACTGATATATCTGATCTATACGCTCCAGGGACCCCAGCAGCGTCACGGAGATCCGATCTCCCTTAGTGCTCAGCTGAGAGCACCCCAGCACATACATCAGAAAACCCGGGCCATCTGCTCGTCAGTAAAGCCCTGCCAGCCTCGAAAGTATCCATGAATCACTTGGCCGTGACCAAGGGATCCTCCGAGAGGGCTCCCAGCAGCGGCTCAATCCGATCCCACTCCCTCGCCGCATCCAGGTAGCGAAGGCTCTCTCCCCCAAAAGGGATCATGGTTATTGTGGACACGCAGAAGTGGACCACTTCTCTCTTGTTTGAGATTGTTTTGAAATTGATTTGAATCAAAGAAAAAGGAAAGGTCTGTTGAAAACAGATACAGAGTTGCCACTTGGTCTTTAAGGAACCAAGAAACCTAATTTTGACTCACCCAAGCGGATAAGGGGCACCGGCCCTTCATAACCAAAGAACTTGGTTCGGGGTTTTGGTACGAGAGAGGAAGGAGCCTTTGTCACGACTAAAACACCCTCAACTCGCCCCGTCTTTCGACGGGCCTCAATTAGCATCCAAATAATCATCTTATACTATGTTTGGTTCGACAAATAATACTATGATAGTATATTACATCACATAAGAAACTTGAAAATGGAAGATCTAAAGATAAAATATCATTCATAAGATCTAAATCAAATATCATGCAATGTAAAGTGAAAGATCACACAAATAAACCTAGGAAAAATCATCTAATCATGTATCAAATAATCAAGACTTCCTAATCTAAAGGGGGACATGAATTGTTCTTGAAACAAATAATCAAAGAAATCAAAATATGCTTAGCAAACTAGAATGATGCATGTTATTCTTTGAGAAAATAAGACCTCTCAATCCCCGGGACGGATGAGAAAGGATGATTAGATCGAGGGGAAGCATGAACGTGTGATCAAGTTCATTCCTTATAATCTTCTTAGATTAAGAGTTACAAAAACCCCAAATCTTTGCATGGATACAATGTATGTTTCTAAAATGTGCCAAGGTTGTAGTGTGCTTTGTGTTCATGGATTCCTAGAATGACTTAGAAGTCTAGATTGTGTTTGAATGGATGGATGAAATCAATATGGGATATGTACAAGTGTAGTATGAACTACTTCCTAAGATATGAACTAATTTGGAATGCATATGAGCATCAAATCAAAGAATGAAAGTTAAGGTATACTTGCTGTGAATAGTAGACAGAACAGTAGTACGATCTTTTGGAATTTGAAAAGAGGTGTTACGAATGTTTTCAATGCATGATTTTTTATGTAGATGTTCCTTATTGTGTCTAGAACACAACCCAAAAGGCCAATCTTGAATATCTATCACAGATTGAGAGAAATCATATAAACAATGAAGGTCACTCAGAAACAGAGTCCGTACTGTCGACTGAAATGTTGAAAAATCTTAGAAAATGAAAACCAATGATCTAGAGGCCCATTTTATACAGAAAGTTCCCTAAGACATTGAAGTTTAAGGGAAAAATAAGTTAGGACCACTCTTTTTGGAAAAGTTTTCTGGAAAAGAAGTTGGAAGTGGACCTAGCTGCTGTGACAGAAAAGACAGAATGCATGGAAGGAATGTTTGGGCAAGAATGGACCATTTTCAAGTGCTTCCAAGTCAAGACAAAAATCATGGATGTTCTATAATGAGTTATAAAGACTTTCCAAGTGGTCTTGCATTCATACATTGAGTATTGAACTCAAAATAATTCCTTAAAGTTAAATGACTCACTGTTTTGAGGGTTTTGAGAAAAAACAAGGTTTATTTCTTGAAATCAAAATGAGGGGTTTAAGAGGGGGTTTTGAAATGAGGGTTTTGAAAGTATACTTCCAGACCTTGGATGAATATTCTAACCACTTGGAATATCAATTCCTAACTTATTTGCAAACCATGGTTTTATTTGGAAACCAAACTCAAGAATCTATGGGAGTATGATACATGAGAGGATAGATGATACATGATATAATATTGCATGATAAAAGTGGTAAAGAACATGTTCATGGGACATGGGTTCATCTAAATACAAGAGAGTGTTGCATCAAAGTGTGAAAGTCAAAAAAGTGAAATGCTGTGAATAGTGGACAGACTGTATGCACCACTTTGTAACATTATAATGGGAGGTCAAACGTGCCTAGGAAAATGTGAGAAAAATCAGAGATCATCCTTATTGTGTCTAGAAAATAACCCAAAAAGCCAAACCTCAATAGCTATCACAGATTAAAAGAAATAAATCAAAATGTACACAGGACTCAGAAACAAAAGCTGCACTGTTGACTGATTTTGTATGATTTTTCATAAATCAAAGAAAGGGTTTATGACGACCCATTATACACCAAAGGTTTTCTAAGACACCCAAGTTTCATAAAAAAAAAAATAGAAAAGATATATGTACAGTGACAAAAATATCCAGAATAAGTGCAAGAAGTTGGGTGAACATTCTGTGAGAACACAGGCAGATTATGAATATGAACTTCTCACATCCAAAACAAATACTTTCATATCTCTATAATTGATGGGAAAAATTGGGGACAAACTATGATGTATTAGGAAGATTTTCCAAGTGGTTTCATCATCATAACTCAAGTATTTAATTCAAAACAAATCTTTGAATCTGAACAGCTCACTGTTTTGGATCATTCTTGAAGAAAATGGATTTGGGTTTGAAATAGAGTTTGAGTTCTTGATTGGGGGTTTTGAAATAGATGTTCAAAGCATTAACTTAAACTCTTGAGATGACCATGTGACCACTTAGAACCTCATCCAACCTTGAATCATCAAAGGACTCCCAATATTATTGGAGAGATTCATTTTTATTTTGAACATAACTTCAAGGATACCTCGGAGGTATTGAAGTTATAATCATCATCTATCAAACATGGTTTTGAGGTCAAGAGCTACTATCCATAAGGATTCACTCACCTCAAACTTCATGTCATCATCTAGATGATGATGAACTAGTAAGTAAATAAAGAAAATAAAAAGAAATGAGATTAAGAAGAGATGAACATAATATAAACAAGCAAGTAAATAACAATCAATAAATGATAATCAATATGATTTTGGACTTGTAGCTTGGTGTTTCACTCATAGATTTTGACATTTGGACATGGAAGTAGCTTCCTAACTCAAGAATGCTCAAGAATGGTGATTGGGTATATTGATTGATCGGGAGAGAACAAAGCCTATTTATACGCCTTAACGAGCATTTGTTAGTACCTTTTTATCCTGTTTTTGTATATTTTTACTTCGTTTTCTAATTTCTGACAGGTTTTGGAAGAAATCAAGTATATCAGGCTAAACAGGGTGAAAAAGCACAAAGAAAGAAGCTGAAAAAGCCAAGTCGCGCGCGCGACCCGCGCCCGCGAAAATCCGAGAATCGCTCGCGCGATCCGCTCGCACGAGAACCCCAAATTCGCTCGTGCAATCCGCGCGCGCGAAAGCCCAATGTCGCGCTCGCGCGACCCGCTCGCGCGATATGTGTAAAAAGCAAAGTTGCGTATTTCAGTATACTGAAGACTCCTGTGCAAACGAGATGTCCTAACTGCGTCCAGATTGTAAAATACAGCAGTTTTAGTGCGTTACGAGTTGTGAAGGCTTCCAAAACTTGTTGTAATTCTATATATATCTTATTTTTTACTTCAATTAGGGGTTACACCTCATTAGATACAAAAATATATACACACTTTCAGCCATTGAAGGGAGGGAAGCAAGGAGAAGAAGAAGAAGACCAAGGATTCCCATGGCCTCCTCCATCAACCTCTTGCCATCTACTACTTCTATGGACAGCTAGATCTTAGATCTAGGGTTTCAATGAAACCCTAGCCGAGTAATAGGGTTTTATTTATGTTTTATTTCAGTTTTATCATGTATGGATGACAGTCACATGTTTAGAGGATTTTTATAAATAAATCGTGCTTTCTATTGATTAAATCATTGCTTTCAGAATTTATTCTTGTCTTAGATCTATTTTGACTGTTATGTGCTCAACGATCTATTCTTGCTGTGCTTGTTTAGATTGTTTACATGTGATGGTGCTTTATTGATTCGTGCTATCAAGTATCCGAATAGTCCATGCCTAGGTTAGATGAATTAGATCACAACCCTAGTTTAGTGTGGGATAATTCGTGCTAACCGAAGATGGATTATGTTGGTGCTTGAACCATGATTATCTTCTTGTCGGAGGAATTGGGCTTGTAGCTACAATTCCCCATATTCATCCAGCGTAATAAGCTAAAGTAATTCATAAATATTCCTATTATGAAGCTAGAGGTGGATTTGCAATCCTAGGTTCCTTAAACATTATTTAAAAACAAATATTTAAATTGCTTTTATAGTCTAGATTTATTTTTATGTTCTTAGTTTAATAAAAATCAAATTAAAATCCATTTTCTTAAATTATCTAAATTTAGGTTTTAAAATTAAAACGCGGTAGTTAATCAATCTCTGTGGGTTCGACCTTTACTTCCACACTACAAATCTTTTGAAAAGTAAAGAATACTTTTATATCTTGATATTGACAACATCAATTTTTGGCGCCGTTGCCGGGGATTGTAAATTACTAGCTTTAGTTTTAGAATCTTAGTTTAGTTAATTCGTAAATATTAGATTAGGTTTTCTTTTTCTTATTTTTCATTTTATTTTGAGTTACTAACTTTTCTTTTTATTTTATAGGTTTTCGTGTCGTCAAAATTCTAACGTTTTTGAGTGGAATAGCTAATCGCATCAAAGGAGCTTACGCAAATAAAATAAATAAAATAAAGTAAATTGCTTCTTGTGAAACTCGCTTTAAACCACTGTAAGTCAGGGCGCTGTGACGCACTATTTGCATTAGTTTAGGGTTAATTGCACTGCATTAGCTAGGAAACCCGGGGCGCTGGGCTTGACGCGGTCATTGCATTACAGGATAATTTGCATGCATCACAGTAGTTGAGTGCTTGTTATCTTAGTTGTGTGATTGCTATTTGTTTTCTTTTGTTGAGTCAGTTTTTGTTGATTAGTTTACTTTCTTTTAGTTTATGTTAGGTACACGTTCAAATAAACCGGAATTAAAATCTTTCGATCTTGAACTTGAACGTACCTTAAGAACTAGTAAGTCCACAACCCAAGCTTCTAGAGCTAGGTTGCAAGACGACGAATCAACTCCGATTCCGTCGTCGTTGTTTGAGGCCGAAATTCAGAGTACCCGCGAACGGTTAAGGAAAACTCGAACTTTTCAAATTGAACCGATTAAAATGGCTGACGGTGGAAATAACAATAACAATCAAAATGATGGTGCTAATATGAATAATCCTAATATACCGCCACCTCCTCCACTTAAAAACTATTTTATTCCGACGACTTACACGCCACAAACTTGTATTGACTTACCGGAGGCGACGGCAGCTCACTTTGAGATAAAGTCGTCTACGATCTCGCTACTTCCGTCTTTCCATGGTCGTTTAAATGAGGATCCATACAAACACTTAGGAGATTTCCAAGATATATGCTCTACTTTGAAAATCCAAAACTTAACTGATGATGAATTAAAATTGCGGCTCTTTCCATTCTCTTTAAAAGACAAAGCTAAATATTGGCTTCAATCTTTGGAGCCAAACACAATTAAGACATGGGAAGCCTTACATACCGCATTTTTACAAAAGTTTTTCCCTATTATGCGTACGAATCAAATAAGGAAATCTATCACTAACTTTGTAATGCAAGATGGGGAAACACTTTATGACACTTGGGAGAAATTTAAGGAATTATTACGCTCGTGTCCGCATCATCAAGTTCCTAAGTGGCAACTTGTTCAGGTCTTCTATGAAGGACTTATTCCCACGGTCCGTAATACCGTCGATGCCGTTTGTGCGGGAACTTTCCTACACAAAAGCGCCGACGAGGCATGGAAAATATTTGAAACTTTAAGCGAGAACTCGATGCATCAGGCTATGTCGGTACGTTCGGAAGGATATCTTCCTCCACCCAAACGAGAGGTGAAGTTTGAGTCGAGTCATTCTATTGAATTTCAAGAATTATCTAAAAAACTTGACCGACTTATGACAATGAATCAAATGACAAGTCCACCCGCTCATGAAATTTGTGCATTATGTTCTGATCCGTCACATTCTATACTTTCATGTCCATCGGCGAGTCAATTTCCGGAATTCGTGGAGCAACACATTAATTCTATTCAACAATACCCACGAAATAACTATAATTCGACTAATAATAATCCGGATGCGCCTTGGAGAAACCATCCTAACTTCTCGTGGAAAAATAATAATAATAATCCTAATGAGGCGACTAATTTCCCTAACGCCTATAGACCTCAACAAGGTCAATACCAACACCCGCCTCCTAATTCGAATCCTTCAAGAGGTAATGCTTTTGAGGAAAAGGTGTTGGCGTCCCTTAAGAATATTGAAACACAAGTACAGGCACAAGCACAAATAGTGCACTCTCATACACAATCCATTGCAAAGCTTGAATCCCAAATGGGACAACTAGCTAATGTAGTGAGTCGTAGAAACGAGGGGACGTTGCCAAGTCAAACGATTCAAAACCCTAAGGGACAATATGAGGTTAAGGGGTCGACTGAACAAGTGAACGCCGTCTCAACTAGGTTGACTGCACGAGAAGAAGAGGTAATAGAAATTCCAAATGAGAATGTGAGGGATATGAATATCAACTCTAATAAAAAGAGGGGTGAGGATGTGAATCCAAATAAGAAAGATAATGAACCGGTCCCAACGAACTGTATTCCGAGAATGCCATATCCACCTAACGATGAGGGACCGTCACATTTCACAAAGAATAAGTCAAAAATGGAAGATATACTCGAGGTATTTAAACAAGTTAAAATCAATATTCCTTTCCTCGATGCTATTAAACAAATTCCCGCTTATGCTAAATGTTTAAAAGACCTTTGTACTCAAAAGCGCAAAATACGTAGTCATACTCCGAAAAAGGTCTTCCTCACGGAAAAAGTAAGCTCTATATTTCAACACGCTCCTCCAAAGTATAAGGATCCTGGTACGCCTACGATTTCATGTGTCATAGGTGACACTATCATTCATAGGGCTCTCCTTGACTTAGGAGCTAGTGTTAATCTCATACCTTATCACGTCTATCAACAATTAGGTTTAGGTGAACTAAAACCTACGGCCGCTACTATACAATTAGCGGATCGTTCTATTAAAATTCCTAGAGGAATCGTTGAGGATGTCTTGGTTAAAGTTGATAAATGCTATTATCCTGTCGACTTCATGGTCCTTGATACTGAACCTGTGCTAGATGCTAGGAAACATACTCCTGTCATCTTAGGCCGCCCATTCTTAGCAACCGCTAACGCACGTGTTAACTGTCGGACGGGGGTAATGAAAGTGTCATTTGGGAACATGAACTTAAAATTAAATGTTTTTAATGCTATGGATCAACCTCCTAAAAACGACGATTCCCTATGTGAGGTGGAAGGTGAGGTAACACGGAATATTGAGCCTACCAAAGGAATAAAGGTGAGTGGGAAAAATAATATAGTGGACGATGATGAGTGGATGAATCCTAATCCCATGGACCCTAATGCGGAATCTACTCGAAAGGTAAGAAATCGATTCGAACATAATGACAAACCGTCAATCGATTTAATTCAAAGCGATGTTATTTCTGCTTGCCACCAAGTTCTTCCTGATATCCTACTGGGCATAAATTCTGATTTTCAGCCTCCATGAGTCTTGTGCTAGAAAGGTCTAGCTAAAGACGTAAAAGAAAGCGCTTCTTGGGAGGCAACCCAAGCTTAATGTCGTCTGTTTTCTTTGTTTTTGGTCGTTTTTGAGTCTGTTCGAGTCTGTTTTGGACTTTCTGGACAGGTTTGGGGGTTGGAATTAATTTATTTTAATATTATATATTTAATTTTAGCTAAAAAATGAAAAATACCGAACTCGCGCGCGCGGCTCGCTCGCGCGAGACGTCGCTCGCGCGGCCCGCTGGCGCGAGTTTGGCCCTTAGTGTTTTTCTTTATTTTCTTTATTATGAGCCCTCAGGTTTTCCTCGCGCCTGATATCGCGGGCGCGAGGTACCTCGCTGGCGCGATTTTTATAATTAAAAAAAAAAAAAAAAAAAAAAAAAAAATTTAGGAATTCGCGCGCGCGATTCCCCCATTTTTGCATTGTTTTCTTTTGTTTTCTATATCATTCCCCCACACCTGTTCTAGTAGTTTTTACCTTTCTGTTTTTGTTTCTTAGGTATTATTAGATCGAGTCGTTTGTTGTTTTCATTGTTAAGTTCTATTTTACTTTTTGTATAGTTTATTATTTTTTTTCCCTTTCTTTAAGTCTTATAGTTTATTTAGTTTAGTTTAGTTTAGTTTTAATTCTTTTAGTTGTTTTTATTATTTTGTTTGTTTAATTTTCTTTTGTTAAGAAGTAACAGGTAACATTGAACTTTATTATCATATTCCTTTGTGTTAACCTGTTCTATGCTTACCGAGATCGAGGTATTATCGTTCCTTTCTTACCTACTTTCATTTCTTTTATTTTATTGTTTCATTGGGGACAATGAAAGGTTTAGATTTGGGGGTATGCACACATGCACAAACATGCACATTATTTTATGCAAAATTTTAAAAATTTGAAATTTTTCAATAAGTGTGTTTAAATAAATGATGGTTACCGACGTTTTTGCAATATAAATTTGATACTTCTTGTTATGTAAATATGATTGTTATAGAATGGTAAACAAGAGAAGATGTAATTAAATATTTACTGAAGTCATGATATGATGTTTTAAGTTATGTATCGTTTGAATCGTAGTTTTATATCATAGATTTGCACACAAACCTATGCACTGCACGTAGTCGCTTGAATACATGTCTGATGTGAACTATAATATGATTCGGATTTCTAGATAACACAAGGTGGAGACTAAGCCCGGTGAGCTTTTGAGCCTATCTTTTCTTTTTAGAGGGTTATAAATACATTGTGTTTGTCGAATTTCATTAAAATAACGCATTAACTTGTTGTTTAGTCTCATTATTCTTGTTTTGGTTGATAGTTAAGTTAAAATATTTGTTACCATGCTAAATAATCTTCCATTGTAAATATTGAATAACCGTATTACCCTAGGAAATGATTTTAGGCCTTCTTTGTTTATTACCGACCGATAAAAGATAAAAATTTCCTTAGTTCGCCCTTTGAGCCGTTAAAATGTCATTTCTTTCTTTAATTACCATTATCCTTGTTTTTGCTCCGACTTGACAAACTTGGAGTTCACCATTGAGAGATTTGTCACCTTTTAGTGTTGTTAAAGCGATGTGTGATTGAGAAGAAGAGGTAAATAAGATAATGTTTGGGGTGGTTGCCTTATTAATTAATGACAATTGTTTCAAGAGCAACGAAAAGGAAAAGAAAAGATTGAAAAAAATAAAGAAGAATAAGGTTGAAAAAAAAAAAGAAGAAAAATGAATGAAAAGGAAAGAAGAGAATGAAAAGATGAAGTTGGTAGAAGAGATGAATGAAAGAAATCGAACATGCCTTACAATGCCATTCTGAAACTACCGAATTAATCCTTTCTATCCTTTTTCCATTACCTGAGCCACATTACAACCTTTGAAAAGTCCTATTTGATCCTAGGAAACATGGTTCGGATATGAAAACGATGGGAGGAGGATTAAAACATGGTAATGATTAATTTTTCTTGATTGATTGGCATCCTATCCATGAGACTATTGTTCTTTCGTGTCATGCGTCTTTTTTGAGTCATATGTGAGCATTTATCGTTTTGAAAATATATTTCCTTTGCTCCCATATATTAGAAAAATTACACCTGTTTCTGAGTGTTTCATTTGAGAGTGTAATTGACATTGTGAGATTCGTAGTCAAGACATAGTTAGATGGTCATCCGAGTTATACTCCATGTTCATGACATGCGCGTGTTCATTTGACTACCATATCACACACGTGCAATTTTATGAGGAACTCTATTGATTTATACGATTCATGTGCTTAGGATTGTTTTCATGATGTAGGTAGACGTTTGATTCTGTTTCTTCTTGTTCATTATTCTATTTCGAATCATTGTTTTATAATAAGGAGTATTGAATGTTTTGTTTTTCTTTTTAATAAAAGTTTTTAAATTTTAAGTTAATAAATATGGTTGTGGGTGACTTGTTGACGAGAACCCTCACGAGACTTCACTCGTCCGACTAGGTACACCTAGGGGTTTAAAAGGCTTGTTGCATATGCTAAATGCAATCGTGATCCATACGAAAATGGAGTAGTATTTTATTAGTAGTTAGTTTTTATTTTAGTTTTGCTCGAGGACTAGCAAAATGTAGGTTTGGGGGTGTGATCGGGAGAGAACAAAGCCTATTTATACGCCTTAACGAGCATTTGTTAGTACCTTTTTATCCTGTTTTTGTATATTTTTACTTCGTTTTCTAATTTCTGACAGGTTTTGGAAGAAATCAAGTATATCAGGCTAAACAGGGTGAAAAAGCACAAAGAAAGAAGCTGAAAAAGCCAAGTCGCGCGCGCGACCCGCGCCCGCGAAAATCCGAGAATCGCTCGCGCGATCCGCTCGCGCGAGAACCCCAAATTCGCTCAGGCGATCCGCGCGCGCGAAAGTCCAATGTCGCGCTCGCGCGACCCGCTCGCGCGATATGTGTAAAAAGCAAAGTTGCGTATTTCAGTATACTGAAGACTCCTGTGCAAACGAGATGTCCTAACTGCGTCCAGATTGTAAAATACAGCAGTTTTAGTGCGTTACGAGTTGTGAAGGCTTCCAAAACTTGTTGTAATTCTATATATATCTTATTTTTTATTTCAATTAGGGGTTACACCTCATTAGATACAAAAATATATACACACTTTCAGCCATTGAAGGGAGGGAAGCAAGGAGAAGAAGAAGAAGACCAAGGATTCCCATGGCCTCCTCCATCAACCTCTTGCCATCTACTACTTCTATGGACAGCTAGATCTTAGATCTAGGGTTTCAATGAAACCCTAGCCGAGTAATAGGGTTTTATTTATGTTTTATTTCAGTTTTATCATGTATGGATGACAGTCACATGTTTAGAGGATTTTTATAAATAAATCGTGCTTTCTATTGATTAAATCATTGCTTTCAGAATTTATTCTTGTCTTAGATCTATTTTGACTGTGATGTGCTCAACGATCTATTCTTGCTGTGCTTGTTTAGATTGTTTACATGTGATGGTGCTTTATTGATTCGTGCTATCAAGTATCCGAATAGTCCATGCCTAGGTTAGATGAATTAGATCACAACCCTAGTTTAGTGTGGGATAATTCGTGCTAACCGAAGATGGATTATGTTGGTGCTTGAACCATGATTATCTTCTTGTCGGAGGAATTGGGCTTGTAGCTACAATTCCCCATATTCATCCAGCGTAATAAGCTAAAGTAATTCATAAATATTCCTATTATGAAGCTAGAGGTGGATTTGCAATCCTAGGTTCCTTAAACATTATTTAAAAACAAATATTTAAATTACTTTTATAGTCTAGATTTATTTTTATGTTCTTAGTTTAATAAAAATCAAATTAAAATCCGTTTTCTTAAATTATCTAAATTTAGGTTTTAAAATTAAAACGCGGTAGTTAATCAATCTCTGTGGGTTCGACCTTTACTTCCACACTACAAATCTTTTGAAAAGTAAAGAATACTTTTATATCTTGATATTGACAACATCATTGATGATGAAGTATATAGAAAAATGGTGGAGGAAAACAAGATTAGAACTCACTTTGATTTGAAAAAATGGAAGAAGAAGACTACTTCTTCTCTTTCTCTCTCTATATTTCCCTAGAGTTTCTTCCTAAGCTCTCTCTAAGCTTCCATGTCCCTCCTCTAAATGGAAGTAAATGGCTTCTTTTATAGGCAAAGGAGGGGTGGTAAATGGAGTTTTAAAAAGTTTAAAATGGTCTCCCATTGGTCCAAAATAAGCTGGGAATCAAAACTACGTCGTTTTGGTTTTTAATTAATCAAATTGGACCCCCAAAATAAATTACAAAAACTCACTATTCTGGAGGGGAGTGCCGCGGCGGCACTGGCGGCACTGCTCCTCCCTTGGTCCAGATAATGCTGTTTAGGCCCCCTGAGGTTCCGGTATTCGCGAAAAGGCCCTATTTCGTCCGAAATTCACAGAAAATGCATACGAACTCCAAAATGAGGTTGTGATATACCGTTGGAAAGGTAATGGAGTCTACTTTACATAAAAAATAGTTCGGGGATAGGTCACTTTGAAAAGTTTTGCGGTATTCGCGATAAAAGCCGATTTGATCGCCTTTTTTGCCTCAGAAAATTCATAATAAATTCGTTTTAAATCCAGAAATTATGTGCGATATACCGTTGGAAAGCTATTGACCTCTAGTATCCATGAAAAATGTTTGAAAATTGTTTTGGTGCCCTGGTTCCAAAGTCAAATTCTGGTCAAACCTGGGATTCCCGGGAAGTTCTGGAAACCTCCGGGAGTTCCCGGGAGCTGATGTTTTCGCTCGATTTTCTTTTGGAACTTGTTTTAACACTTTTTCCATGATTCTGGTGAATTCGGACGATTTCGGTCAAACTTGGTCAAACTTGGTCAAACCTGGTCAAACTTTGGTCAAACCTAGTCAAACCTTGGTCAAACCGGTCAACGGGGACTTTCCGGGAACTTCTGGGACTTCCGGGGGTCTCTGGGAGCTGACGATTTCATCTGATTTTTCTTAAAAACTTATTTTATCATTTTTCTTACGACGTAGTATGTTTCCAGAACTTTTGGTCCAAATTTGGGAGCTTTTTGGGCTTTTAGGGGTATTTTGGTCATTCTGAGCATTCTGAGAGGTAGAGCTGACTTCCAAGAGTCCTTTTGAGTCTTTTACGATCATTGTGAACCACCAAGCTATGGGTCTCCTAAATCTGATAGCCGACAAAATAGGGTGTCTACAGTTATCATGGAGAAATCCAGCGGCATCATCGTCATCTCGTCGAATGGAAGTGGAACGTGTTGGTGGTATCCCACCACCTCTCCGCCAATGTGTGAATCCTCCTCACGTCATTGGAGCTCTTCGTCAAAAGTTTGACGAAGTCTCCAAAGCCGGTCGCGGTAACAAATCCCCTCACTAGCTCGCTCAACTCCGTGTACCACTTATAACCGTGGGCGAGACTGCTGTGCCCCTTTAGCACCTTGGGCTGCAACTGAAAGAAAGAATCATAAGATTTGATGTCAGTAAATGGATAAAGAAAGAAAAAGCAAGAAAAATAAATAGGTGACAATAAGGAAATGGGAGAAAAGCAACATAAGAATAAATAATAAGAGAGAGAAAGGAAGAATCTGGAAATATTCGCAGGAAAATTCACAAGCATGGTACTCGTTTGCATTCATACTAAGTTCAGCAGCCGTTCACACAACAAAAAAAGGGGTGAATGGTGAAAGCATTTACAGTACTGAAGAGATTTCCAGAAAAGCAAAAGAAGAGATGATACACTTCCGTGGAGTTTTAAAAGAAATTCAGTTTCAAAAGAAATTTGGGTTCAAAAGATGTCTAAAGCCAGAAGTAAAATAATTAAAAGGCAGCAATGGCGCCCGAAAAACAAATAGTCGCTATTCATTAGGAGCATGTGCAAGATTTTGATTAACATACGTCACGCCCAGAAATCCTTTGAGGAAGAAAAAGATAGTGAAATTAAATATGCACAGGTATAGGTGAAACACTCGGGAGTTCGTAATCACAGTGGTTGTATTTATGAAGGAATGTGAAATTTCGAATAAAGCGATTTGTGTTCATGAACTTTAATAATAATAATAATAACAAGATAAGGTCAAGGGACGATCAAATTAAATAGGCAGGCAAGCACAGATACGATTGGAACACCCGGAAGATCAACGAGCATAAGGAGGCATGAGAAATTATATTGATAGTGCATAGCATTCATGAAGTTCAAAAAGAAAAGAATTGAAAAAAAGATAAAGAAAGGGCGTTTACCTCGCGCTTGAACGCGCGGGCGGATAAGTGCTCATCTGGATCCAGGAGCAAGAGTGTAGGGTCGGGATGAGGAGTCGCCCGATATTTGGCCTTCTTCTGGCTGCCGGAACCGCTCGCCATAATCTGTCAAGAAAGAGGAAGATTCGCGTGTTAGATTCATAAAAAAATTCAAAAAACAACAAAATAATGAGAATAACTCGAGTTTTGATCAAGTAGAACTAACCTGATAAGTCCTGGCTAGATCAATATAAGCAAGAAGATAAGAGGGAAAAATTTCTCCAGAGAGATTTTGGGTTAGAGAGAAATGAGAGAATGAAATGAAATGAAATAAAACTCTCGGTTTAAGCCTCTGCCGCTCAAACGTGGCACTCGGTTTTCGTGCGCGGTAGTTGATGAACTGTCGTGCGACACTCTCTGAATGCCGCAACGGCACTCCATGAGTGTCGTACGGCAGTCAGTGACTGCCGCGAGTTTGAAGCGTGTGCCGCGTTTAAGTCGGTTAAGAGATATTTTATTTTCTCCCCAAAATTCAAAATTGGGCCCCAATATTTGGATTTAACCCCCAAATTTTACCCTCATTGTGCTTTTAACCCCCGGGGTTGGTTTTTAGGATCAAATTGGTCCTCAAATTTGAAAATTGAAATAATTTTGAGTCCGTGGGCTCCAAAATTTTGAAAATTGAAATAATTTTGAATCCGTGAGCTCCAAAATTTTGAAAATAGAAATAATTTTGAGTCCGTAGGCTCCCAAATTTTGAAAATTGAAATGATTTTGAGTCTTGACTCACCCCAAATATGATTACCCCATTTTTTTAGAGTGTAACAGACTTGCACTTTCGGTCCTCGCAACAGATTTGCGTTAGCCCTCGTTTTGGGAATATAACGGATTTATGTTCTCGATCCTCGTAACAGATTTACATCGATCCTTTTGTTGAGAGTATAACAAATTTGCATTCTCGGTTCTCGCAACAGATTAACGTTAGCTCTCATTCTGAGAATATAACGGATTTATGTTCTCGATCCTCATAACAGATTTATGTCGATCCTTTTGTTGAGAGTGTAACGGATTTGCATTCTCGGTTCTCGCAATAGATTTACGTTAGCCCTCGTTTTGAGAATATAACGGATTTATGTTCTCGATCTTTGTAACAGATTTACGTCGATCCTTTTGTTGAGAGTGTAATGGATTTGCATTCTCGGTTCTCACAATAGATTTGCGTTAGCCCTCGTTCTGAGAATATAACGGATTTATGTTCTCGATCCTCGTAACAGATTTACGTCGATCCTTTCGTTGAGAGTGTAACGGATTTACATTCTCGGTCCTCGCAATAGATTTGCGTTAGCCCTCATTTTGGGAATATAACGGATTTATGTTCTCGATCCTCGTAACAGATTTACGTCGATCCTTTTTTTTAGAGTGTAACGGATTTGCATTCTCGGTTCTCGCAACAGATTTGCGTTAAACCTCATTCTGAGAATATAACAGATTAATGTTCTCGATCCGCGTAACAGATTTACATCGATCCTTTATTTTGAGAATGTAACGGATTTACATTCTCGGTTCTCGCAATAGATTTGCGTTAGCCCTCGTTCTGAGAATATAACGGATTTATGTTCTAGATCCGCGTAACAGATTTACGTCGATCCTTTGTTTTGAGAATGTAACGGATTTACATTCTCGATTCTCGCAACAGATTTACGTTAACCCTCAGTTTTTAAATCAAAATCATCTTCTTGACCCCCGTAACAGATTCTGCATCAGTCAAGAATTCGGTAATCTTCTCTGACTAACGCGTCATGTAATGTGCGTCATACGTAGAGAAGACATGATAAGCATGACGCTTGCATAACCAGGTCTATTAAGAAAATGCCATTACATAGCATGCGCATCACAAAAGGATAGGTGCATCCATCCATGTGACTACTTGCGTTTTTGTGTGTTTGACCCCGTGCCCGAACTACGCTTTGGTCTGATTCCTGATGGGATACGTAGGTAGCTCATGGGGCACGACCAATTAGAATTTTGCTGCGCGCTCGTTTCCTTTTGCAATGAATTTTGTTTTTTCCTGAATCCGACAGTTTGGTCAAAGGCTTGTCTTCACACAGGCTTCGACGTTCGCTTGTGGTTCGCGTTGCCCCACAAGCTCCGTCGAAGAGGGGCAAACTGTAGACACCCCGATTTTGACCAAACGTCGAATTAAGGAGAGTGTTACCTCCATATCCGATGATGACAATGTCCGAGCTTATCTAGGACTTCCAAAGATGATTCAAGCCCTTCGAAAGACTCCCCAACCCAAAACAAAAAGAAAAAAGGAAGGAAAAGAAAAAGAATAAGCAGAACGGCACTCATGCCTTTCCGCAGCAGTCACGGGCTGCCGTTGCGGCAGTCTCTGGACTGCCGGACGGCATTCGGTGATTGCCGTGAATTTCGTCAAATGCCGCAAAAATAATGAATTTTACTAAAAAATGGCAGTCCCTGGAGTTGTCCGCAGCATTCAGTGAATGCCGTTTCAGCAGTCAGTGAATGCTGCGCCGGCATTCACCGAATGCCGATGCGGCATTTACTGAGTGCCGCTTCCATCTCCGGTGAATGCCGCGTTTTTGCATTAGACAGCTGGTATACAACACGTTTTGTACTATAAAAAGGACGACTGAATTATGGTTTTCAGTCCTGAAATGACTGAAATATCCCTTTAAAATTATCTATAAATAGAGGATGAATATTCACTTGCAAGGGGGAGATTTTCTTTGAATCTATAGGTTGTATAAGTGTTCTTCTTGCCTTAATTTTCATAATTAGGAGTGAGTTTAGGATAGTTTAAAAGAAAGAGTTGTGTGAATTAGTGTAGAAGAGCTTGTTTAGTCTTTGGAAGTCCTCCAAAATCACCAAGTTGAGGATACTTTAGAGGTAAACTCTAGCATAATTAGTCTTTGTCCAAATTTAATTATAGTATGCATTGAGTTTTCTTTAGTTTCCTTTTTCTTATTTTTGTGTTCATCCCTTGGATTCATAAGACTTTCAATGTCTTACTTGAATCTCTTGGTTTGAAATCCCTAAACCTCCTTGTAATCCTGTGATTCATAAGGGGACTAAGGTTGATATTAGAATATTTAGCATAATGGACTTAAACCTATCTTATTGGTTTGAGGTTTGTTATGACTAAGTTTCATAAAGTTCTTCCACACTTCTTTGAAATTTACAAACTTAAGTACATTTAGTCTCCAATGACCACCAAAAGGTAGGAGAATTAGCTTTAGACAAGCCTAATCCCATGGCTTATTTGTCTAAAGTTAATAGGAATAAAGTGAGATAATCCAATGAGCAGTGAGTTCACAATCTGTTTTCGATCATGGATTTTTAGCCAAACATCTAACTGTTGGAATGGAATGAAACCAACGGGAAAGTGTTTATAACTCAAAGTTCTACCACTGTAATTTTTGTTTTAAGGTAGTTTCATGTTTTGGGTGGTTTGATCAAGGGTTTTGTGGAGCAACCATAATCTGTCCAGAGTTTCTGAATAGTAACACTCTTTTGAAATAAGCAAATCAGAATCTTAATCTAGCACTTGTTACCCAAAATAATTTTTTCTAAGTAGGATAATGTGTTAGGAAGCTACCCTAAAAGAAACAAAGCATTTCTGATTTTTTTACTATTTTTAGAAAATCGTGCAAGAACTCTGGACAGAGGGTTGTAGAATTCTGAGTGATGTCTGGATTTTGTCCAATTCCCGGAGATCTAACCGTTGAAACTTTGATTTCTTTTTTGGGTTAAAAACTAGACACACAGAGGCATCTTGTGTCCAAAATTCACCAAGATCAAACTATGGTAACCATGCTTTTTATTTCTTTGAAGTTCTGATCCGCTCTCAGCGATTTCCAGAATTCTGTAATAATTTTGATCAATCTTATAAATAATGGCTTAGATGATATTTTCATGAGTTAAGGTTTAAACCATGTTTCAATAATGATTAGTTAAGCTTGAATTTGAAGTTCAAGTGACTTAAATCAATAAGTACTTCATGATTTCTTCTTGTTCATGTTTACATTCATCCATGTGACTGTCAATTCATAGGTAGGATTCGTTTGCTTTAGGATAACTACATTTGATAGATTTAAGCTAGGAGTCTAGGGTTGTTATTTAAGATCCAACTTTATACATCGTATATCATGTAGACTAACCCTTTGTTTTGTAGCGCTATTAAGGTATGGTTTCTTAAACTCCTCTGTAGTTTATCTTAATTTCTTGATTTTATCGATTTTATGACCTCATGCGCGACACGTTAGAATTAGGATCTTGCCTTATGTGAATACATGCTATTAGAGACTCTTTTCTAGGATTTTCTTTCATTTGTATGCATTGCACGTTTAATATCGCGACTAGATCCTGGGTAAGTTCTCTTGTTCCCTATTGCATATCATATTGCTTGCTACTTGAATTATGTGGTTTTTGAATGATATTTTATCACTTGCAATCTTACACCCTTTAGACATGCTTTTGTAATATATATTTATACATATGTATTAGTTGAGGGCACATTTAAATTAATAATTCAATTAAAAGGATGTTAAGTAGAGGCCTATCGCGAGATAGGATGAGAAGGGGTGTTTTAGTCCGATGGGCTCCTTCCCTTTCATTCCATAATCCCCGGACCTAGTTAATCTCTGGTTTCTAAAAGATCAATTTGCTTTAAAAATGGTTTCTTAATTTTCTTTTGAAAAATTAAGTGGCGACTCATTGTTTTGTGTTTTAAATTGAAAAAGATTTTAAAAGAAAAGTTGTGGGTAAGGAAAATGCGATATCCACAGGAACTCTAACCATCCTACATCCACCCGGCTCATCAGCCGTTGATCCCATGGATCCAAAGTATACCACAGTGTATATCCCATTTCTCATCATATTCTCTTATTTCTTCATACTACTATCCCATGTATGCTGACCACATGTCGTGTAGTGCTCTACTCAAGATACAAGAATTACCACATGCTCTATGTTTATCATATCTACTCATTAACTGCTATTAACTTGTAGTCGTGTTCTGTCTACTATACAGTTCATGTGGGAACATTAACATGAATCTTATATAAGTCTAATCCAACATAACTACATGCTGTTTATTCACATATTCATAATACCATGCATGGAATCATAATACAACATCTAAACAACTAAAATGTTCATATATTAAACAATAGGAATTATTAGTATTCTGAAAATACCAATCGATTGAGACAAGGGTTCAATCGATTGAGAAAAAGGTTTCAATCGATTGTAGTCCTTTTAAATTGATTGCGTAACACAATAGTGTCAATCGATTGAAATCCCTTTCAATCGATTGAGATAAGTTTAATCGATTGAAATCCCTTTCGATTGATTGAGCAGATCGTCTTCTCTCAGAAACTGGCAGAGACAAGTTGGTATAACGGGGACGTATAAAACACACAGCAAGCATCCCAAAATCATATCCTTGAGTGAGTTAATGAACTCACCTTACTCCGACGGTCCGAGCGGTTGGCCACGACTATGGTGACTCCACCTCCTTTCTTCTCTGTCTCTCTTCCTCTCTCTGTCTTCTATTCTTATTCTTCTTCTCATTCTCCTTCTCATCTCCTTTCTCTTCTTTGCCCGAGGGTGTATATATATCATACATACACACACAGTTATATATATATATATATGGAGCATAACACACACACACACACATACACTGAACACACACACACATATATATAGGGGGAAAAGGATGGCAGGTGGAAACTTCTACACAAACTAGGGATAAAGTTCAGACCCCATTCAATTGATTGACATGGTTCAATCGATTGAGACCAGGTCGGTCAAGGTTCAATCCATTGGAATGAATTCAATCGATTAGGAAGGGTCGCAAAGTTTCAAATGATCAAAACAGGTTCAATCGATTGAGATAAGCCAATCGATTGAGAAGGTCTTTACAGGCACTATTAAGGCAACCATACCCAATCTCATATTTTTATTATACATATGAAAATACAGGGTATTACATATTTATATCTATATATCCATTTCTTAAATCTATATCTATAAACAATATATAGCCGATCATTACTTCTCATCTCAAAATTCAAAGGATCAAATAAGGGTATGAGATTAAATATGGGTTTCCAGTTCAATTTTTAAATAACTAATCAAATAAACCATTGAAGTTAATACTTTGAATTGACTTACACAAAAAGGGAGTAGAGAGAGAAAAGTAGAGATTGGATATTTGGATGTCATTTTTATTTGACTTCGTGTCTGCATAGTCGCGATGTCGGAGAGAGGGGAGGTCGTGGTCGCTGTGAGGTGGGATGGGATTGCAAGGTCGCATATATATATATATATATATAGAGAGAGAGAGAGAGAGAAAACCGAACTGAAAACCGAACTGAACTAAGAAATCGACCCGAAAAAAATAATCGAAATAACTAACCTGAAATGATAATTTCAGTTTGGTTTGGTTAAAAATTTGGTTAGCCGAACAGTTTGTCCACCCCAACTTGTTTCTCTAATTTAATATTATCATTTGAATACTTTTGTTAAACATCATGCTTTGAATGTCATTAGTTATGGTTTATCTATTGACTTCATACATTAGACATGGTGGATCTTTTTTTTTTCTTTCTTTTTTTCTTTCTTTCTTTTTTTTCTTTTTTCTTTTTTACTAGATCTCATAACACCTTCATTTTCATGTTAGTAAATAACTTCGGTAGTATTGCGGTCTACAATTTTTTATTTTTTTAATTTTAAAATGGAAACTAGTTTTGGTTTTGGGAACAATACACTGACCTCCCAAGGTAAGATCAAAATACAAGTGCCTCTCTCATGGTTTAAATAATCACTAACCTTCCTTGAGTTTTGGAGTTACGTAATACTTTTCCCCTTCCATTAGATAATCCCTTTTCAAAGTCAGATAAAAATTTCATATGATGCATTTTCTCTAATATAATATGAATATGAATATTTTTTGGAAATTTTCACATTGATACTGCATTGATTTATAAATTAATAAGTTGCATTAATTTTTTAAAATTTTTTTGGTTTTTATAAAGGGAATTCTAGTCAAAAGTCCTGTAAAATAGACTTTTTTTTTGTCTTAGGTCCAACGCATTTTTAATTTAATTTTACAGAAAATGCCAAATAACCCGTTATGTAAAATTTCCAATTTCCCCTAATTAGTTATTTGAAATTTTGTAAGATTAAATTTCATTAATCAAGGACTTTCGACCCAAACTAAAAGTTGGGTCTTCTTTAAACTCAAATAATCATGTATAAGGTTTTTTTTTTATTTATTTTTAAATTTTTTTTTTAAGATCAATTTCTCACTTACAAAAATGAGAACTGAAAACCAATTTTTTTTTGGCCCAATGTCATTTACTAGAGAGACTTCCCTCGTAGTTTGAGAAGTTACACGGACATGGACGGTCGATTAACCGATAATTTTACAGATAAATCTTTTTAAAATTACCACTTTGTCCTTATTAAAGTAAAAAAATCAAAAATCAAAAATCAAAAATATTTATTTTTTTCTCATCTTTGTTTTAAGGGTAAATATCACCTACACCCCCTGAGGTTTGCCCCGATCACAGACGCCACCCCTCACGTTTCAATAAACACATACCTCCCTCCAAGTTTGAAGTGAGTATCAAATCCACCCTCCGTCAACTATCCGTTAAAGAAATTGACGGAGAATGTATTAATGTGTTTAAAATGCCTAAATTACCCTTACTCTCATTCTCAAAATTTAAGGGTAAATATCATCTAGACCCCCTGAGATTTGCTCCACTCACACTCGCCACCCCTCACATTTCAATAAGAACACATACTTGTTAATGGAAGCTTCAATTTTTATCTTGGATCCAAAATTTCAATCCATACAGTACAATATCAAATGCATCTCCTAAATCATAACCCACAACAAAAATTTCCTCCCTTCTTTCAAAACCCATTTCGTAAATCAAGGCCAAGTCGTTTTGTTTGGACAAAAAACATTCCAAATCCAATTCTAATTGATTACATATATGAATATTCTAGACAATTTTTTTAGAGAGAAGTTAGGGTTCCAAAAATGCATTGGCGTTATAAAGACCCATTTTTTGTGGACAAAAATTTCCATGAATTGATACATTGAGAGCAATCCAAATCAATTTGGTAGAAGCTTCATGAATTCAAATTCGGTTTGGTTTTATGGAAGTGGGTGTGCTTTCATGAACCTTCTACCAAATTGATTTGGTTGCTCTCAATGTATCAATTCATGGAAATTTTTGTTCGCAAAAAATGGGTCTTTACAACTCCAATGCAATTTTGGAACCCTAACCTAGAATATTCATATATGTAATCAATTAGAATTGGATTGGGAATGTTTTTGGTCCAAACAAAAAGACTTGGCCTTGATTTACGAAATGGGTTTTGAAAGAAGGGAGGAAATTTTTGTTGTGGGTTATGATTTAGGAGATGCATTTGGTATTGTGCTGTATGGATTGAAATTTTGGATCCAAGATAAAAATTGAAGTTTCCATTAACAAGTATGTGTTATTATTGAAATGTGAGGGGTGGCGAGTGTGATTGGAGCAAACCTCAGGGGATCTAGATGATATTTACCCTTAAAGTTTGAGAATGAGAGTAAGGGTACTTTAGGCATTTTAAACACATTAATACATTCTCCATCAATTTCTTTAACGGATAGTTGACGGAGGGTGGATTTGATACTCACTTCAAACCTGGAGGGAGGTATGTGTTATTATTGAAACGTGAGGGGTGGCGTCTGTGATCGGGGCAAACCTCAGGGGGTGTAGGTGATATTTATCCTTGTTTTAAGGGCACATCTTAAGGAAATATTTTTTTTATTTCATAAAATTTGACTTTTATAATTATAAGTATTTTATTTCAAGGACAAATCTTTTTTATGAAACTTTTAACAGTGTTAAAGTTTCATCTCTGACAAGGGAGGCTCAGTGTAATTTTTGAAAGGGTAATACTTGGGACACACCCAATGACACAACTTTTGGACATAATCCAAGAGATGTGTCTATCTCTTTCCTATGTCACTGTGGGGTTTAGTGACATCACAAGAGATATATAGACACATCTTTTCGGTTGTGCCCCAAAAGTTGTCTTTGAGAGTGTCCCAATCTTTACTCATTTTTAAATTACGAGGAAAGTCCTTGTAATTGTGACATACTGCATGGCAAGTCAATGTAATTTATCCAAAGAAAAAACGACCACAGTTTTCTAAAAAAAAAAAAACCAATATATTTACCAAACACAGTTTCAATTTTCATGTAAAAAAGAAAAAGAAAAAAAGAAATAGACTATTAAAAATCATAGCATTACTAAAGGGTTACAAAGAGATAAGCACAAGCGGATGCGACATCCCATATAACAGTAGGATCCATCATATTTAACTCAATATATGAATGTCATATACGTGTGTGAATTATAATATACAGTGCATGTAACAAAGTAACTTTGTTGGAATAAAACGTTAGTACACCGCCAACCAAGTAATAATTCTCTCAATTTTTTAATATTTCGAATGTAGAAATGCTTACTCATAGCCTAAATATGTTATAGAATTTGGGAACAAAAGTTATTTTTGGAGCTTTGAATGTTGTTGACTGAGGAGGCTACGTGTAGTCAATGGAAATGTGACCTTCCTAACAAATAACAATGTGTTTTTGTAACCAAGTTCCTTATGGTCGAGTGGTAAGTTTTTTGAGTGTACTATCCAAGAGGTTTTAGTGTTCGAGTCATAGGGAGCGTGGTCACTGGAGTATTCACCCGGCGTCTCTAGGCCTCGGGGGATTAGTCGAGGTGCGCGCAAATTGGCCCGGATACCCCCGATTACCAAAAAAAAAAAAGATGTGTTAGTATTGTTATACTTTTTAAAATTTTATTTTAAAAATAAATTTTAAATAATGTGACAATAGGACTATATCTAATAGAGATTAGTTGAATAATGTTATATCTTTTAAATTTTTATCCTAAAAGTAATTTTTCAATGATGTAACAGTAGAGTCAGGTCTAATACGGTGGGACCAGTTGAATTTTGATTAAAAGGTATTCATATGAGCCACCTAATTTAATAAGCACTTTTGAGATGAAAATTTGGAAATTAATCTTGTATAAAAGTGTAAGAGTAATATTTAGGGCACTAACAAATTCTACTAACACTCACACCCGCACTCTATCTCTCTTCTGTATAATATTTGGGCCACTAACAAATTCCATTAACACTCACACCCATACTCTATCTCTCTAGCAAATTCCACTGACACTCACACCCACACTAGAAATATAAGGTTTGGTCCATATTTTGGACCATTAATAGGAATTGATCAAAGCCATATTGCATGTATAGTAATTAGTCCCTGATTTTAGAAGGTAATCAATATTTAGTCCCTTTTTCCAATTTGATAGAGATTTTATGTACCAATATGCCCTTCGTTACATACATACATACATATATATATATATATATATATATGTGAGAAAATTAATTTCTAACTTTTTACACGCTTCTCACTTTTTTGTGAGAAATTCTCACTTTTTACACGGTCCGTTTATTACTATATATATAGTAATAAAAATATATGTAGTAATAAAGACTTAAACTTAGGGGTTTTAAATTTAAACTCCAAACAACTATCTATATATGTCTAATACGGTGGGACCAGTTGAATTTTGATTAAAAGGTATTCATATGAGCCACCTAATTTAATAAGCACTTTTGAGATGAAAATTTGGAAATTAATCTTGTATAAAAGTGTAAGAGTAATATTTAGGGCACTAACAAATTCTACTAACACTCACACCCGCACTCTATCTCTCTTCTGTATAATATTTGGGCCACTAACAAATTCCATTAACACTCACACCCATACTCTATCTCTCTAGCAAATTCCACTGACACTCACACCCACACTAGAAATATAAGGTTTGGTCCATATTTTGGACCATTAATAGGAATTGATCAAAGCCATATTGCATGTATAGTAATTAGTCCCTGATTTTAGAAGGTAATCAATATTTAGTCCCTTTTTCCAATTTGATAGAGATTTTATGTACCAATATGCCCTTCGTTACATACATACATACATATATATATATATATATATGTGAGAAAATTAATTTCTAACTTTTTACACGCTTCTCACTTTTTTGTGAGAAATTCTCACTTTTTACACGGTCCGTTTATTACTATATATATAGTAATAAAAATATATGTAGTAATAAAGACTTAAACTTAGGGGTTTTAAATTTAAACTCCAAACAACTATCTATATATAAATATATATAGAGAGAGAGAGATAGGAACTCCACAGATTTTATATATCTCTCTCTTTCCAACTCTCTCTCTCTCACTCTCTCTCTAAAATAAAATCACACAAAAGGATTATACTCATCATCATCATCATCGTTGAGATAAAGTTTGGGATTTTCGATGCATATTGAAGCAGACATACTCGATTGGAGGGATAAATTTCTCTTTTACAAACCATTAAAGAAGCTCCACAATCACTTTTCGGTGCCCACTACCAATCATCCTTACCTTTTGATTGATGCTGATGCCGTCATTGGAGTTGACGATTTAGAGAGTTACATGCCATCTTTGGAGGCTCTATAGGATTGGTAACAATTTGTGTTGTGAATGAGAACAAGAAACTTGAGGGCTAGAGTTCTTGACACAGATTGATGCAAGAAAGAGAATCACAGATCAAAAATTCGAGAAAAGCCCAGTCTGGAGTTCTGGTATAGAGAGATAAGTGAGAATTTCTCACCTAAAAGTGAGAAATTTGTATTAAAATGTGAGAAATTTATTTTTATTTTGTGAGAAATTACTTGTCATATCAATTTAAAAGGTGTGAATTTATTTTTTATTTTTTTGGATTTCTTCTCGAAAATTGTTAATTGTTGATAAATTTCTCATCAAATCCTCTCTATGTGTATGCTTATTTTTGTTTTAAAAAGTGGGTTGTTCTACCCTTTTAGTATGAGTGAGAAATTTTTCATTATTATACACATTAAAATATGAAATTCTCACTATTTTCAATACTTAGTTAATATAGTGAGCAATTTCACATTATTTTAGTGCACTCTCATTGATAATTTTCTCAGTTTTTAAGTATGAAGTTCTGAATACGTAATGCGAATTTATCAAGAGTTTGTGAGAAATTTCTTGGTGATGGTGGACTTTATATGGAGATATTTTCTCAGTTTTTAGCTATATATGGTAACTGATTTATCATATATAAATTAGTTTATATATGTACATGTATGAATTGTGGAGTAAATGATGATAAATCAGTTACTATATAGTTATACATATATATATATATACATTTCTATAAAAATGATATAGGGGCATTTTAGTCTTCAAATTAGGCAAGGGACTAATTTCTAGATTCGTTTTAAAAAAGGACATATTTATAGTTAGATGCATATGTTAGGACTATATATTAAATTACCCCACCCACACTGTATTCTCAACTCACACTGTATTCTCACACGAGTAATATTTGGAACACTAACAAATTCCACTAACACTCACACCCACACTGTATTCTCAACTCACACTGTATTCTCACACGAGTAATATTTGGGACACTAATAAATTCCACTAACACTCACACCCACACTCTATCTCTCTCCTAGTAGCACTGTGGGGTCCACAGTAAACTCAAAGTGCCACTAAGAGAGAGATAGAGTGTGGATGGATGTGAATGTTAGTAGAATTTGTTAGTGCTCCTAGCATTGTGAATTCTCACACTGTATTCTCTGTGTGGGTGTGATTGTCAGTGAGATTTGTTAGATCCCTAGCAATATTGAAAGTGTAATGTGTCTATGGACTTTGCATCTTTTCCACCCTTTTACTTTCTCTCTCCACCCTCCCTCTCTTTTTTCGGTTTTCTTGTTTCCCAAACACTGACTTGGCTTTCCGGCATTGACTGTGGGCTCTCGGGCTCTCAGGCTCTCAGGTACACCACTCCGGTTGTATTACACAACAGAGATCGGTTAGCTTAGCTCCATACTATTATTTTTCCAAATTTTTTTTTCCTGCTTTCCATCTCCATTTGATTCATATGCTTCTTAACCCCAAAAAAAAAATTTTAAAAAAAGAAAACCCAAATGGTTAGGTGATTGCATTTCCAGGAAAATTACATGAGAGATTATATGGGTATTCTTATCTTGTTTATATCAAACTTCACCATTTATAAGAGCAATTAGTGTCTTACCCAGATTCCGTAATTTACTATTTGTGATTCGTTGTCCTTCATTTTGTTCCATTTTTTGGCATTTCATTTATTTTGTTGGTTTTTATGAATTTGTAAATTGGTAAAGATAGGTGGGTATGTAGCTATTGAGATATGTTATTATGAATTATATTTGCTTGCATTTATTGTGTTGCTGTGTTGCTTTGTTTCCCAGCAAAATGACTTCCTCATGTAGGTAAAAATTGTTTTGGTGAGAAATGTGTTTAGGGGTTTTCTCAGGCTGAGTTTATGAAATGGGGATAGGATTGAAGAGGGCTTATTATTTAGGGATTTGAGATTTCAGCAATTGCCTTAAAAAATTAGAATCTGAGAACTGGAGTTGGGTTTTGTGAGAGAAAATAAACTAAAATTAGAGAAAAGGAAGTGGAAACACATTGGTTTTCCACCAATCGAAAGAATTAAAGAGTGAAATTTGGGAAGGGACGGTTTTGGCAATCCACTAAAAATGTGTAGTTCAGAGAGCTAGAGTAGTGTTTTGATAGACGCAACCCAAAATTTGACAAAACAAAGTGGAAGGAACATTGGATTTTCCACCGAACGTATTGTTGAGTCCATAAATGCTTAAGTTACACCCTCTCCAACAACTTAAGCTTTTAGAGTGTATGGTTGTTACCATGTTATCAGAGCAGGAAGATTTCAATCATCGTCGTCACCCTGATTTCTAAAATTTCTGCATGTTTGGCCACTTTTGAGGGGGCGTGTTGAGAGTATAAATGCTTAAGCTACACCCTCTCTAACAGCTTAAGATTTCAGAGTAGATGGTTGTTAACACAAATGAATTAAAAAATGGACTTTGAGAAAGAGTTTTGATTCCTTAGGGGGATGATATAAAAGGGGTCCTTGGGTGCCATTGACACAAGAAAAGCCCATTGCCCCGAAAAGTTGAGAGGGAAGTGAATCAACTGTGAGGAAATCAGATGGGAAGGGAAAATTGGAAGGAATGATGGGAATTTACATTAGGGTTTTGCCATAGACAACACATTAGAACTCCAATCCAATTGGATTACCTAGTTACATTGGAGGTTCATTGTTGGGACATTGCTCTAGTAGAAAGTATCAATATGTGGCTTCTGCAATGGAATGCCGACCAAAAGACTTCATGTCACTAGTAGATAGTGGTGTAACAAAACCTACCGAACCAATCGGTCTGGCTAAAAATTGCACCGAACCGAACCGTTTTCACCTCTACTAGCAGACCCACAATTCCAAATTTCTATCTGTGGAGCAGCCTTCTTTAAAATGACCAAATACCCCCATAGCATAGGTCTCTTTTACATTTTTAGCAAATAGTGGAAGGAATTTTTTTTTATTTACTTGGTAAATTAGTCGTCACTACTCGAAAAGTAGCCATGAAAATGTAATATTGCATTGTACACTTGCCTTGTGTTTAAATTTGATGAGCTCCATGTGGCATTTTCTTTAAATGCCAAAAATTTGGTATTATTAAGTATGAGCAAATATGAAAGTTGATTTGGACACAAAAATCATGAAGATTCCATTTATAGAATATGTGCAAAAACATTTGTGCTTTAAATACCATTAACCACAGAATATATGTCAAATTAACACATTGAACATGATTGTAGAGTTGTATTTTTATTTATCGGTTTTGTTGACTCGGTACAATGAGAAAAAACGAACTTCTTGTTTCATGCAAACCTTTATTACGTTGAGACTTACAAGAATTCCGTCTATTTGATGTTTCAACTTATGCATATTTAGTGAAAAGTAATTTTATTATTTGTAAGCTCAATATAGTCTGTAGTTCAGATCATATCTTCAACATTGTATATAATCTATCTTAGTGTGAAAGTATCATGTACTTGGATTTTCATTGACTGTGGAGAATTTGTTGAATTTATCAAGTGACATGTGAAAGAAGAATTCCCTTTCTTTATTTTCGGTCCGCTCACACGCGTATATTTGTTTTTTCCATACATTGAATCTTGAACATTTCCTAGTTATGGGGAATTAAATCTTGAGTACTTTGATTTTTTTTTTTCACTTACTCCACTTTACTGCTAAAGAATTTCAATAATCTATCTTATGTTTGTACACTTGAGAAATGTTAAGACTTACCATGATTTTCATGTCTAATTTGATGTTCTTATTGTCAATATTTTATGAGAGCAAGTAACAACTAATTCAAATATTATTGAGCTCACCTTGCTATTTACTTTGAATTCTGAAGTTTCGAAATCTATAAATTTTCATCATAAAACTATGCTGAATAATGTCATTCATCATTTATGGTCAATGAATTTACACATTGGAAGGCACTGCATAAATGTGTTTTTCCTTTTCTTGTTCACTAATCTCTTACCATTTGTGGTTGGGTAAGTCAGTCATTAATATTTCGGTATTCCAAGTAATTTATATCTTCAATATCTGCAAATGAGTTACAATAATCTGTATCACGATTTTTTGCATATCTGTCTTTCAGATATCTCATATAACTACATAAGTACTTCGTTGGTAATGTTTTATTCCACCAGCCAAGTAAGAATTAAGAACTTTACAAATTCGACCAACGATATAAATAGCCAATGAAGAAAATTATAACTCATAAGTCATAACCTAAATATGTTTCAAAATTTTGGCAACAAAGGTGATGTTGGAGCTTTGAATATTATTGACTGAGGTTGTTCCCAGACAATGAAAATATGACCTAACTAACCATGTGTATTCTTTGTATGTATGCATAAAGCATATGGCAGTCTGCTCTCTCTCTCTCTCTCTCTCTCTCTCTCTCTCTCTCTCTCTCTCTCTCTCTCACCAAAGACTAACTTGGCTTTCTGGCATTGACTGTGCACTCATAGGTACACGACTGCGGCTATTCTACTTGCGCATAGATCGGTTAGCTTAGCTCCAATAAAAAAAAAATAAATAAAAATTCCCATATTTTCCTGCTTTCCATTTCCACTCAATTCATATGCTTATTGACCAAGCCCCAAATGGGTAGGTGATTGCATGTCCCGGAAAATCATATGAGAGATTCTCTGCAGATCGTATTGGTAATAATTGCTTGTTCATTTTGATCTTCACCATTTATAACAGGAATTGAAGTCCTCCAATTGACCCAGATTCTGCAATTGTACTATTTGTGATTATTTGTTTTTCATTTCTTTCCATTGCATGGCATTACATTTATTTCCTTGGTTTTATGCATTTGATAATTGGTAAAGATAGCTGGATTTGTAGTGTTTTGTTTCTTGAAAATGTTATCAGGAATTAATTTGCTGGCACTGATTGCATGGATACTATGCTGGTTTTAACCTTCTGATGTTGTTAGAGTTTGTTTTAATGGGAAATGTATTTGGTGGTTTTGCAGGGTAAGTTCAGAAAATGAGGTTAGGAGCGATTCACTTCCAAAATATAGTATTTGATGGTTAGAGTTGTGTTTTGATAGGGTAAAAACCAGATTAGAAAAAATAAAGTGGAAGAAGCATTGGATTCTCCGCCGATCGTGTGAATTCAAGATGAACTTGGGAAGGAGGGAATTTGGTACTTCACGGATTTTTTTTTTTTTTTTTTTTTTTTTGAGGGCTAGAATAGGGTTTTAATACACACACAAAAAAAAAAAAAGAAGAAAAAGAAAAAAGAAAAAAGAATAAAAAAATAAAACCATAATTAGAGAAAAGAAGCTGGGAAAAGCATTGGATTTTCTGCCAATCATATGAATTCAAGAATGAACTTTGGGAGTGGGTTTTCGATTCCTCAGGAGAATGATAAACAGAATAGGGGTCATCAGTTGCCATTGACTCCAGAAAAGCCCATTGCCTCGAGATCTAGTTCAATCCCAGTTGAGAGGCAAGGGAATCAAATCGGAGGGAATCAGCTGGGAATGGAAAATTGGAAGGAGTTGATAGGATTTTACTTTGGGGTTTTACAAGAGAATAGGGGTCATCAGATGCCATTGACTCCAGAAAAGCCCATTGCCTCGAGATCTAGTTCAATCCCAATTGAGAGGCAAGGGAATCAAATCGGAGGGAATCAGCTAGGAATGGAAAATTGGAAGGAATTGATAGGATTTTACTTTGGGGTTTTACAAGAGAATTGGGGTCATCAGATGCCATTGACTCCAGAAAAGCCCATTGCCTCGAGATCTAGTTCAATCCCAGTTGAGAGGCAAGGGAATCAAATCGGTGGGAATCAGCTGGGAATGGAAAATTGGAAGGACTTGATAGGATTTTACTCACGGTTTATACAAGAGAATAGGGGTCATCAGATGCCATTGACTCCAGAAGAGTCCATTGCCTCGAGATCTCGTTCAATCCCAGTTGAGAGGCAAGGGAATCAAATCAGAGGGAATCAGCTGGGAATGGAAAATTGGAAGGACTTGCTAGGATTTTACTCGTGGTTTATACAAGAGAATAGGGGTCATCAGATGCCATTGACTCTAGAAAAGCCCATTGCCTCGAGATCTAGTTCAATCCCAGTTAAGAGGCAAGGGAATCAAATCGGAGTGAATAAGCTGGGAATGGAAAATTGGAAGGACTTGATAGGATTTTACTCTGATGTTTTACAAGAGACTACAGATTGTCTGAATTTCAATCCAATTGGATTTAACAGTTGTACCGGAGGTTCTTATAGTTCCGATTTTAATCCAAGTGTTGCTTGGAATAACTGCACTTTTGCAGAAGTAACAAGAATCAAGAAAGCATTGTCTATGGTTTCTGCAAATAGTATGCCAAGCAAAAGAATTCGTGTAATGAGTACACAATCAATTCCAAATTTGCATTCTCAAGCTTGTAGCAATTGGGCATACTCAAATCATCAGAATTGTCCGCCGAATTCAAACAGCTGGATCAATGGAGAGAGTATGTCTTACATGCCCAAAAGTGAGCGATTTAGCTCGTTTATGCTTATTTCAACTGCTATTCTTGTTTATGGCTTTCTTTTCTGGGTAGTACGCAATATCTGCGCTCATTTGTTCTTTCTTCATGTGGGTAGAAAAAGAAGAAGAATTTTAAATGCCCTTGTCAATAACTGAAAATAACGATCATCCCAACAATAAAGTTAATTTGACTCAAAATGCCATCAATTAATACTTCATCACTGTTTTCAAACAACAATATTGATCTTTAGGCTGTTTATTTACATTTAGTCGAATACCTCAAATTAGGATTTCAATCAGTCAGTTTTCTCAAACTTTGCAGTATTGTTTGAGGGTACTAAGTCCATTTACATGGTGATTCGATCAGGTCAATTTCTGTGAATAATCAATTGGCTGGTTTCCATTTGGCACAAAAACTATGCACACACATTAGAAGAGGTATGGACACCGGGAATGACAAAATTCTGGCTAAAATCTATGTCACCTTGACAAGCATGAAAATTTATTCTTTGAGTAGATATCACTGACCTCCCCCTGTCATTTTATTAGTGACCTCTCCTATGTTTTGATTAATATCAGCGACCTCCCTGGCAGTCACGATTAGTAAGCACTGGTAGATGAGGATGTAAATTTCCACAAAATACCGTTTTGGATATGTAATCAAGTTAGATGGTAATTAAATACGACAAATTTGTCAAACTAGGATCCCATTTAGAAGGGTATCTATGTCCTCTTTTCTATGCAGTAAAGGTATTGTCATCAGAAAAGGCGTACATTGGGGCAAATTTGTCTCTTCAACTTGGAAAAATTGCTGACATAACAAGATTTCATTAACTACCATTAACCTATTTTAAATGGAGGGGAAGGTCACTAATGCAAAGTTTTGGTTTTAAGAGATTTCGCTGATATTATGCAAAACACAGGAGGTCACTAATGTACGTCAGGGTAGGTCAGTGATATTCACCACCCTAGTTCTTTCTTTGGTTTTGTTTATTAAACCTTTTTGCAACTTTTTGTCTTACTGATTGATTTTCCTCCTTTATTTACCAAGAATTGCCGAGAAATTGAGTGTGATTTTGTCCCGAAAAGGTATTCATCATGCTTATACATTATACATAGAATAACGGCCTCTTTCCAAGTGTTACAATATCTCCACACAATTTTTGTAGTAGCTAAGTGTAGTTCTCTTTCATCTTTTAATGACAGTTAAAAACATTTTTCTTACAGATGGGTTTCAAGTCCCTTACCGGACCAACAATAATTTGAACTCACCGCCAAGATCAGAAGCCGATTCAAACTCCAATGTTACCACTTCCTTCTCATTCTTCACACCAGATCAAGCAAAGCAGCTTGAAAAAGCACCCTTGTTCCGAAAAACCTCGTTTGTCTATAGATGAAAGCTTGAGTCAAGAAAAAGATAAGCAGGAGGATATCATCACGTATGTTGTAGGAAGTGAAGCAATTGGGATCCACTGTGACGAACACTTCCAGAGCATTGTGGACTCATCATCTGTAGCCATATCAACACCGTCGAAGGAACAGAACAATTCTGATCAGGGAGATGATCAAGGCATCGACCTGAACAAGATACCTCTGTAGACACCAAAAAGAATAAAACACAGGCCAAAGGTGGTTGTAGATGGGAAACCGAAAAGGGCTCCAAATTCCACAAATCCAAACGAAACAATCCACGAATGTCTGGAAAAAGCCGAAACGCAAGAAAAGATTAGGGCGGAGTCTAATCTGAATTTGGATTCTCGATCCGTGGGATTGTGCTGCTGAATCAACGGGGACTCGTGAATAATATCCCCATTTACAAAAGACAAATATCTAGTGCAGACCACATTATTGTCAATAGTTCATGAAATCAAATGCCGGTTAAATGCAGATCAAATGCCAACTAAATGCACTTCCTTCCAGAAACGGTGGAAATAATGGCTACATCGAAGGAAAATATCTAATAGTATTCCAACCAAATGCTTCTTGTAAAAATAGGGAAGTAATGTGGCAGATCACACCTCAATGGATATCAAGAAACTAGCTAAAATTTGATGAAAAAAGAGGATCAAAGAGAGAGTACTTTCATACTCCTATGCAGACACATTTGCATACAGAAAATTTGATTGGTTGTCTACGAATCGAAAGAGAAAGAAATGTGAATGGATTTCATGCTACCATGGTTGGTACACCATTTACGCTATATGGTTAAAGATAGTTCAAGACAAGGGTCAAAAAGAAGTGCGGGTCTCTGTGTTTTTTATTAAGGTCCCTTGCGATCATGATATCTCTCTGTAACTCCTATTGCAAATGGTTTTGTCTCATAGATACTAGGACTTATATATGAAGTTCTCTGTTCAATTTCCTAATTTTTGTAGCATGTTTGACCTTTCGTTCCATTTTTCAAAGTTAATGTTAACTATATCAAATACAGATACTTGAATAGTATCGTTCCTTGCTCATTTAAGTGTCCCTTGCATAAACATACTTCTTGTTATCGCTCATTATCATATTGTATCGAGTGCTTATACCCCATGCATCGCCAAACTATGCCATGTTAGAATATACATGCATTCACACTCACTTGTTTATAGTCATTTCGCATAATTATGCCTCTCTTGAGGAGCTTAATGACTACGACTTGAGGATCAAAGGAATCTGTCTCGTTGAGGACTTTGCGTCTTTTAAGATCGAACCTTCCCTTCTTGTTCTATTCTAGGGATCGGGAGGTCCTCAAATTTGGAGAATATCAGTGTCACAACTTGGTCACTTTCCATCATTCATCTCACGCTTGCCATGTCCATCACCTTCTTTAGTTTTTGTTATTGATTAATTTCCTTTTCTTTTAAACCTCTTGCATGTCCTCCCTTTAGATTAGGATGACCTTAATACTTGTTATGTGATGTTTGTCCAGAGACTAGTTCCTCTAACCACACTTCTACTGTGAAGATCACTGAAGATAGGGAGACTACTTCATTCTCACATGAAGAGGCGAAAGTTAAGTCTGATGATGGCCTTGATACAGATCACGAGGCTATGGAATTATCAATGTTTTCTGTCTTCCAAACAAAAAAATAGAGAAGCAAAGAAGTATTTCAGAGGTAGTCATAATAAGGATCGTCACCGAAATTGACCTTGTGTTCGAAAAAGTTCAGAGGTAGTCAGCTTTTGGGTCATCACCGCTGATTTAGTTTCTTTGTTGTGTTGACCCATGCTTATTGTTTATTCTTGTTGGGGAATGTATAGCCTTTTGGCTTTGTTGGCTAGTTTTGTTAGAGTTGTTTCTGGGTTTTGTCCTTTTTTTTTTTTTTTTTTTTTTTTTTTTCAGATTTCGCTTCTTTCTTAATTAGCATGCTTTTGAGCTTATTGTAATATCCTGGGGTCTGGACCTTTGTACTTGTTGCAACTCAAATTGACCAATTTTTTGAAGAAAAAAAAAAGCTGTGAATAGTTTGTGAAAATGATGAAAATTCAGATTCAATTGGGAATTGACAGCTTCCAATTTATCCATATACATTTCTCTCTTAAATTTAATGTGAAGATTGAAATGTTTTGTCAGAATGATTAGATGAATATCTTCTCTCTTCATGTTGTTGTTTGACTTCATAAGTATGTTTTTTCTATTAGAGTAATATGAAATTTAGCAGTAATATCAAGTTGTTTGTATAGTGACTTCTCTTTGGTTCAATGATATTCAAAGTTTTAAATTTATTGTTTAAATACTTTTGTTTGAATGTTTGTATTTGTAATGTTTTTGGATTCTAGGATTGATGAATTAGAGTGTCCCTAGTAAATTACAAAAATGAAATGCAAAGGAAATGGAAGGAAAAATAAGATGAAAAATTAAATAAAGAATTAAACCAGAACATAATTGGTTTAGTTCTTCACCCATCTTTCTTTCTTTCTTTCTTTTTATCAAAGAAGTGAACTTTTATCATTGTGTTTATATGTTGCGAAATCCATTTACGAGGTCAAATTTCCTTAAATTTATGCATTCTGTGAGACCTTGTCACATTCTTTTAGATTTTTGATTTATCCTAGGCAATAATACAAATTTAGGTGTATGTCTTCCTATGCATAGAAAGAAATGATAGAGGCATTTTATTAAATTGCACACAAGCATTAAATTTGAAGACATTTCCCTCGTTTAAAGCGTTCTAGAAAATATAAACAATACTCCCTCCGTCCCAAATTGTTGGGTACTATTTCTATTTTGGGTTATCCCAAATATTAGTCTATATTAAAAAGTCAACACAGCAAATTTTGAATTTTCTTGTTTTGCCTTTTCTTTTTTCACACCCCCAATTAAACTAAATGCATTTATGAGGGGCAAATTTGGAAAGTTGGAGCATAAGAGTTTAACAAAAGTGCAATCATTGTGTTCCCTTAAAAAGTTGGATTCCTCAAAAGTGCCAAGCAATTTGGGACAAAGAGAGTATTAGATATATATATATATATATATATGAGAGAGCGAGAGAGAGAGAGAGAGAGAGAGAGAGAATATGAAGAATAAACTCTATATCGAATGGTGTCATTAGAAATGTAGAAGGGAGTCTTATTTATTGGCATCTGAGAAACAAGAGAACGCAATGTGGGAAAAGCTAAAGAGTCCAATGTGTAAAGTATTGTCATGCTCCCCAGTAGCAAAAATAGAGAAAATAAATTCTTTTTTGGACCCGTAGGCCATGACAGTTGAAAGTCACCATATTGTCCATGACTAAAGTCAAACCATCACAGTAATGATTCAAACCATGTATTGGAAAGTTCTAAGGTTGATATATATAATCAGAGTTCAATATTAACTATTACAAAACCAAAGTGTTTGCAAAATATATAAATAAAACATTACGGCAACATACGTCGGTAATAAACGTAGCTATAATAGAAGTCTCTAAAATATAAACAGAAACATAAACTAACTACGGCGCAACTTTCAGTCTTCAGCTTGCATAGTAGTCAGCACCAGCATAGCCTTCTTCATTGTAGGCTCCATCCTCGTAGTCCTTGTCCATGTATGCATCTCCTGCATACTCACAACCTTGGCCAGTTGGACGTAGAATATTCAGCGCCATAAACACCGTCAGCTATGAAAGTCGAGTGAATGCAAACACTAATAGAGTATCTATAGATTGTAGCATATATAAACAACATCATTAAAAGGATCATCTCATCGTTCACATGCATGTATGCACTAACTCAATATCTAACAACGGATGTCGTCCCAATCTCCCAACATAACACAGACTCTTGGGTCCACATTAATCAGACATGTAGTCCCATACCTATGGTCTGTTAAACCCCGACGTACAGTCCTATTTCCTTTATACGTTAATCAGACACGTAGTCCTCGCTCTCTGGCCAACCCGCCTCGATGTATTCTGGCCAATTCACCCCAGGTACGTCCTGGCCCACACGCCAACCAATATGCTTAATACATTATGGCTAACACACTCAACCAATACGCTCGATACATTACGGCCAACACGCCTAGCCAATACGCTTGATATATTACGGCCAACATGCCCAGTCAATAAGCTCGATACATTACGGCCAACATGCCCAACCAATACGCTCGATACATTATGGCCAACATGCCCAGCTAATACACTCGATACATTACGGCCAACACGCCCAGCCAATATGCTCGATACATTCTCTCGCCAACTCGCCCCAACACACTCTAGCTAACATGCCCCAACACGTTCTGGCCACATCGCCCTAACTTAACCAACTTGACACGAAGTCCCATATCATATAATCTCTCAAGCCCGACACGCAGTCCAACTCTATCATACGTAAAACCTGACACGTAGTCCTGATCCTATCCCAGCACATTAGGATCTTACTCCCGACATCATACGATCTTAGTGACCACATTCATTCACACTAACCTAAATAATATCAACCTCTGCGATCGATAGACCCACTACTATGCATGTCGGCTTCTCATTCCGATTTACAACATCAGATCACCATTATACAATTGGTTACACTGTTCAATACATTAAGCCCATTATTCGCATGTGTATTATTCCAATACTACATTCCCACATCATCGTATGATAATAAACAGGTTAACAGTTCATCAAGTATAAAATAACTAAACATTTAACATTCTGCTATGTTCGATCGCTTGAACTCATTTCAATCGATTGAAAAAAGCTAGGTTCGATCGATCGAAGGCGTTTTGATCGATTAAGCAAAACTATCTTTCGATCGATTGAACTAAGTTCGATTGATCGAGATCAGTTTGTGTTCAATCGCTCGAAAGAAGTTCGATCTATTGAACGCAGTATTATTCCAGAATTGAACTGGACCTTGTACATACGTTCGGGGTCCGTTCTATCTTACCAAAACATATATAAACATACATATCTATGCTATTAAGTGAGTATAGGCACTCACCGTTAACGTCGACGACGCTAGCAAGCTCGGGGTGGCCGCGGGTGGTTTCAGGGTGTCTCTTCCTCTCTCCTTCTTTCTCTTTCTCTTCTCTCTGTCCTATTGTTCCTCTACTCTGCTACTCTCCTTCTTTTGTCTAAAATCGAGAGTTTATGTGTGTTTGTGTGTATATATATATCTGGGTGTGTGTGTTGGTATATATATGTAAGTGTGTATATATATAATCTCTATATCTATCTCTCTCTCTAAAACTCTCTCTCAGTTCAAAACTCGTGTGTGTGTGATAGAGATACATATATATAGGGGAGAGGAAGGGTGCAGGTGGCAAAACACGTATACTGATAACACAGGGTTCGATTGATCAAAGTGAGTTCGATCGATTGAGAATAGGTTGGTTAAGGTTCGATCGATTGAGAGCAGGTCAATTGCTTGAAAAAGGGGACACATAATCAATTCAGGTCGGCAGAGTTTCGATCGCTCGAAGGACGTTCGATCCATTAAGAAATGAAACTCTGGATTGCTCGAAGCTTGCTTGATCCATTGAAATTGAAAATACAGGAAAAATAAATACAAGTATACTGAATCTTATTATATATCAAAAGTAATATAAAAGTACAACGAAAATACAGGGTATTACATCATCTCCCACCAAATGAAGATTTTGTCCCCAAAATCCGAACTAAGCGTCATTGAACAACTCTGGATACTTCTTCACGCATCTCAGATTCCAACTCCCAAGAAGCTTCTCTTTCGTTATGAAACTTTCACTGGATCTTCACCAACGGAATCTCCTTGTTCCTCAGCTTCTTAACTCCTCAATCAAGAATTCGTACTGGTCCTTCGTGAAATGACACATTGTCGTTAACCTTGATGTCTTCAAAGTTGACCTCGTGACTTGGATTGTGAGCACACTTTCTTAACATGCAGACGTGAAACACGTTGTGTACTCTAGACATCTTAGGCGACAATGCGAGTCTATAGGCAACTTTTCCTACACGTTCGAGGATCTCAAACGGTCCATTGAAACGTGGTGCCAGCTTCCCTCTCTTCAGTCAAAATCTGACAATTCCTCGCACTGGAGATACTTTGAGTAGCACATGATCCCCAACACTGAATTCCAAACTTCTACGACGTTTATCAGCGTAACTCTTGTGTCTACTTTACGCCATTCGCATCCTTTCTTTTACGATTTGGATCTTCTCATTAGTTTCCCGAACTAACTCTAGTCCAAGCAATTGGTTGTCTCCAACCTCTGCCCAACACAAAGGCGATCGACACGGTCTTCCATATAGTGCCTCAAAAGGGTGCCATTCCTATACTCGAATGGTGGCTGTAATTGTATGCGAATTCTATCAGTGGTAGATGAGTCTCCCATGAGCTCTCAAAATCAATAACACATGCTCGAAGCATATCCTCCATTACTTGGTTAACTCGTTTAGTCTGTCCATCAGTCTGTGGATGAAAGGCTGTATTCAAGCTTAACATCGTTCCCAAAGCTGACTGTAGACTTTCCAGAACTCTATAGTAAATCTCAAATCACGGTCGGATGCGATAGAGACTAGACACCATGTAGTCGCACGACTTACTGTATATACATCCGGCTCAGATGCTCGACTAGGTACGACATAATATAAGCTATGAAATACGCCGATTTGGTAAGTCAATCCACAACTACCCAAATAGCATCGTGATTTTGCTGAGATCTTGGCAATCCTACCACGAAATCCATAGTTATATACTCTCACTTCCATCTGGGAACTGGTAATGGTTGTAGAAGTCATGGAGGCTTCTGATGTTCCGCCTTCACTTGCTCACACTTACGACATTGAGACACGTGCTCAGCAACTTCTCGCTTCATCCCTTCCCACCAGAAGTTCTTCTTAAAATCTTTGTACATCTTTGTACCCCCTGGGTGGATAGTCATACATGACTTGTGAGCTTCGTTCAGTATCTCCTTTCTAAGATTTTCTTCATTCGGCACACAAAGTCTTCCTCTACATCTGAGTGCTCCATCCGAACCAATACTCCAATTCTCTGGTTCTTTCACTGCGTTGCTTGCGAACCACTCCTGAAGTCCTTCATTCTTCTTCTGTGCCTCCAATATACAACTGATGAGTGTTGCTTGTACCATGAGACATCCACAGTGTCATCCTTCACTTGGATCTAAGGCCTAGATACCGAATTCAGCCAAAGTTTCCAATGCTTGCCACTCTTTGACCATAAGAGAAACTAATGTCATCTTTCAGGGTTTCTGACTCAACGCATCAGCCACTACGTTTGCTTTTCCAGGGTGATATTGCAACGTGAAATTATAGTCCTTTACTAGTTCCATCCAACATCGTTGCCTCATGTTCAATTCCCTTTGAGAGAACAAATATCTCAGACTCTTGTGATCCGAAAACAGGTCAAACTTCTCGCCGTAGAGGTAATGTCTCCAAATCTTGAGAGTAAAAATAATCGCGGCTGGCTCGAGGTCATGCGTCAGATAGTTCAACTCATGAGGCTTCAATTGCTGTGATCCGTATGCGATTACCTTCCCATCTTGCATCAAAACACATCCAAGACCTTGGTGTGATGTGTCGCTATATATGGTGAACTGCTCACCACTCTTGGGTATTGCCAGCATTGGCGCCATAGTCAATCTCTCCTTTAATTCCTGGAATATGCGTTCATGCTTATTACCCCATTCAAACTTCAAATCCTTCTTCGTTAGTCCGGTAAGAGGAGCTGCGATCTTGGAGAATCCTTCAACAAATCTCCGGTAGTATCCAGCTAAACCAAGAAAACTTCTGACTTCCATTGCGGTAGTTGGTATATTCCAATCCAGAACAGCGTCTGTCTTTGATGAGTCTACAACTATTCCATCCGGTGAGACAACATGTCCTAGGAACTTGACCTCTTTCAGCCAAAAATCCCACTTACTAAACTTCGCATATAATTGGTTATCTTGAAGGGTCTGTAGTGCGATCATTACATGTTCCTCATGTTCCTCCTCGATCTTTGAGTAGATCAGAATATCGTCGATGAACACGATAATGAATTGGTCCAAGTAGGGCCTAAATACCCTGTTCATTAGGTCCATAAATACTACTGGAGCGTTGGTTAATCCAAAGACATAACCAAGAATTCATAATGCCCGTACCTCATCCTGAAAGTAGTCTTGGGAATATCCTCAGGTCGAACCAACAGTTGGTGATATCTAGATCGTAGATCGATCTTTGAGAAAGTCGTCGCTCCTTACAACTGATCAAACAGATCATCGATTCTAGGGAGTGGGTACTTATTCTTAATTATGACCTTGTCAAGCTCCCTATAGTTGATACAAAGTTACTGAGTTTCGACATTCTTCTTGACAAATAGCACCGGTGCTCCCCAAGGCGACGTGCTGGGTCGAACAAATTTGAGATTTTCTAACTCCTACACTTGCTTCTTCAGTTCTTGCATCTCCGTTGGTGCCATCCGATAAGGAGCCTTCGACTATGGTAAAGTACCCGGCACTAACTCGATACAGAAGTCAATCTCCTGCTTAGGTGGCAACCCTAAAATGTTTCGAAACACATCCTCAAAGTTTCGGACTACAGGAATCTGTGTAATAATGAGTTCTGAACTTTAGCTCTCAATAGCTGCTAGACAGCTAGTAAGGAAAACATCACTAGAGGGGTTGCATTGAAAATCAAAAGGCTGATTTCCTGGTACCGAAATGGTAATCATCCTATTGGCACAGTCCAACTTGGCACGATACCTCGTGAGCCAATCAATTCCTAATATGATGTCAAATTCTTTCATTGACAGCATGATTAGATCTGCAGGAAGAATTCTATCCCCAAGGTTTAAAGTACAGTACTTGCATACCTTTCCTAATCTTACGGTTACTCCCAAAGTTGACTTCGCATTCAAGGCTACATCAAGTGCCTGGGGTACTAAACCTTTTAACAATCCCAATAGCAATAAATGAATTCGAAGCACCAGTATCAAAGAGAACTTTAACTCGAGTGCTGAATAACGCAAGAATACCTTCTATGTTCTGTTGTTCAGTCTCATCAAATCCCGCGTCCTCGGGGAGGATAGCATTTATACGAGCCTGTCCAACTTGGCCCTGAGCAACTGGTCCGTTGTATGCCCAACGGGGTGCTCTGCAATCCCTGCTGATATGTCCATGCTTGTTGTAGTTGTAACAGAGAACGCTCGCCCTGTTGTAGTTCTTGGTAGCTCGACAGTCTTTAGCCAAATGACCTAGCTTTCCGCAATTAAATCATCCCCGGGTATTGCCTCCAATAGCAGTAGGGAGTCCTTGCGGCGGAGGTGCTTGGGTTATAGCATAGCGATTCTGGGGAAACACAGGTTGTGGCTTCCTCTCTCCAGTTCAATTGCGCTTGTTCCCTTAGAACCGCATCGGAGGTCTCGGTCCTTAGTTACCCCTGGGTGGTGGTCGATTCCTAGAACGTCCTTGCTCCCGATCATTAATATCCTCATGACCGACTGCCATTCCTACCATGGCCTTGAAGGTTTGACCTTGATGATTCAACGTCATCCGTTGTAGTGGCAGGGAAAGACCTTGGTGATACTGCCTATTCTTCTTCTCCGGAGTATCAATCATATGCAGGGTGACAAACATTGAATATAGCACATTTACGTGCCAATATAATAGACATAATGCTCATTTAATCCCCCAAATCCCTAGTTTTACATGCATATTTGAATTAATATAATTTAACAGTGATGTCACTTAAGTGCATGTAATTATTTGTTTTTACACATTTTACATGTTTAGGTAAAATGAAGGGAAATAAAGGGAATGAAAGAAGTAGCAACCACACCATAGTATATTCATTTGTTAGTTAAAGATGAATAGTTGTGAATAGTAACCAAACAGTAACAATTACTGTTTGGTAGGCAAAAAAAAAAAAACAAGAACGAATTCAACATCCAGCTTGGATGTTGATAATATATGTGTAAATATTTTTGATTCCTCTTCTCTCTCTCTCTCTCTCTCTCTCTCTCTCTCTCTCTCTCTCTCTCTTCAGCAAAGTCAAAAGAACTGTCAGAGAAGGGGAAAAACTAAACACGCGAAGAAGAAAAAAACTGCCAAGTGATGGAAGTAGTGACGAATGTTTACCAATCCTTCGTCTATAAAAAGAGACGAACAATCACAAGCTGGAGGAACCAACAACTCACAAGGCACAACTTAATAACACACACTGTTAGGGAGAGAATAGTATAGGGAGGTTATCATGTGAGCACTTCATATTGTCCATAGAAATAGAAAACTTTAGTTTTTCTTTGCTTTTTCTAGTTCTAGTAGTTGTAAAAATTTACTTTTATATAATTGATGATTTCATGTTCAAAAATATGTAGCAAAACTTTGTGTACTGTATTTTTTAAAATAAAATATTTGTTTTCTTGTATGACCTTTGTCAACTTGTAGTAGTAAAAATATTCCTATTAAAATTTAGATTTAATATTTTTAGTCTAGTAGTACTTATAGTTGTTCCTTAAAATAGTTTGAAATCCCAAATTTTCAATTTTTATAGCAATATTTTCATTCATTAGAAGACAGATTTTGCAAGTAAATGCCAGATTTCTTAGCCATGTAGTTGTTATAATCACCTACTAAAGTCCAGAGCACACTATACCCATATCTCACTCCAAAATTAGATTAAGATTTGGTTTGGCCTTATTTGTGTTCTTGAAGTTCAACCACTGTGACCCCACAAGAATCCAAAATCAAAGATTCCACAAATTCAACCCCAACTCATGTTAAGTGAGGAAAAAAATATATTAATATTATATTTCTCCCATACCTTAGTTTTATAACTTTAGTTTTAATTGGGCAGTCACTGTTTACATCTATTTCATCTTTCTTTAAAAGATTATTTGGAAGACAGTTTCAATTTTAAAATGGTAGGCTAAAACTTTAATTGGGGATATGCAATAAAAACGTAGAAACCACAGCTTCTGTGCACTATTAATCTTAAATGGGCAAATTTATCTAGATGGGTTGTTTTTCCATTTATGGCCAAAAATATCTATATATCTATAGTTTATGACCATTTAACATGTTTATATACTATGGCTATATTGGGCTCAAAAGATCACATATTTGAAAAAAAGAATATAATTATGTGGATTGTCAAACAATGCCTTTTGTCATAAAAAAACACCTAGAATACTCAAACAACTTATATGACAAAATTTATATTTCAAATATGTGTTTATATATATTTCTATCCACTAATGGACATGCAATTGTGTAGTGGCAGAGTGGTGGGGACTGGGTGCCGAATAACCCACGTCCGCGGCGGGCACGGTTCGAACCTGGCTACCACCCAATTACCTTTTTATTTTTCTTTAAACCAAATGTCGTTTCATATCAAACCTGACACACTTGATATGACTCTGACTAGTGAAAGTTTATTTTTAAATAAAGAATGACTCTGCAGTCTTAAATGCCAAAATCCTTTTCAAATGCACAAAAGTTGTGGGATCTAGTGTTGGTTTTGCATATTCCCAATTCTTTAAATCATTCCTTCCAACTTAATTAATATTTTTTGTTTTTAATAACTTTGTTTAAATATTTGTATTATTTCTATCTTTCTCTAGTATTAAATCCAAAAAGTTTATCTCACAAAAATTTAGCTTTTATTTCTTTTTCTTCCTTTTCTTACTAGTATCTTAGTTAATTTATTTTGTACTGTTAAAATCTTTACCGTAAACTACTTAGAAAAAAACATCTTTTAATTAGTTTTATTGCAAAAATATAAAAACTAGTAGCTTAGGAAAAGCCACAAAAAATCCATCATCTTTTATTTTCTTTTTAGTGACAAAATAGTTATTGCCTATCTTTGTTTCCCGTTCCCTGTGGATTCGACCTGGACTTCCAGAACTTTATTACTTGTATGATCACCTACACTTGGGTGTGATAAGAAAACGCGTCAATAGGATGTCGTCACAGGGCGAAACGAGATAGCCGTTCAAACTACACTGTATACTCCTTCACGGTAAGGTTCCCTTGTCTTAGCTCACTGAATTCTCTCTCCTTCTTATTCCTTTCCGTTTGAGGAAAGTAGTTCTCAAGAAACAGCCCTTTAAATGTGATCCAGGGCATCCTTCCAGCCGTGTCTTCTCCTACGGTCGCCTTCTCCGATTTCCACCAATCGGCTGCCGCATAAGTCAATTGAAATGTCGCCAGTTGACCCTTCTCGATCTCGTTACATCCAAGGGTATCAAAGATTGCTTCCATCTCTCGGAGCCACTGTTCTGCTTGCCACGACTCAGTATTCCCGTCAAACTTCTCCAGGCGAAAATGATGAAAACGCTCCACTATCCGATCCTCAATTGGCCTTGGAGGTGGTCCATTATTATTTCCATTGTTCACATTTAGATTGTTAATCCGTTCCATTCTCTGCACAAAGGCCTTAAACAATCAAGTCGGATCAGCATCTTGGGGTGCTTGGGGGACATCATTAATTTGAGCGGGACAATTCCGAGTAGGCATTCCTGCCATCGATGCAGTAAGGTTGGGTACCTATACAGACATCTCTCGTTTAGTCGTCAACCCAAAATAATTATAGAAAGTAAATCACAACTAAACATAATAGTTATAACTATTATCACATTAATAACACAGAGAACTCCATAGGGATAATCTCTAGAACACAAGCATAGAGTCAACCCCTATCTCAAGGAAATCTTAAGGTTCATACTCGAGAAATGTAGGACAATTTGTGAACGCGACTACTAAACCAAGCTCGGATACCAAAAATCCTGTCACGCCTGTAGTAGCAAAATAGAAAAAAGAAATTTCTTTTTGAACTTGTACGCCATGACAGTTGAAAGTCACCATATTGTCTATAACCAAAGTCAAACCATCACAGTAATGATTCAAACCATGCATTGGAAAGTTCTAAGTTTGATATATATAATCAGATTTCAATACTAACTATTACAAAACCAAAGTGTTTGCAAAATATATAAATAAAACATTACGGCAACATACGCCGGTAATAAACGTAGCTATAACAGAAGTCTCTAAAACATAAACATAAACATAAACTAACTACGGCACAACTTTCAGTCTTCAGCTTGCGTAGTAGTCAGCACCAACATAGCCTCCTTCATTGTAGGCTCCATCGTCGTAGTCCCTGTCCATGTATGCATCTCCTGCATACTCATAACCTTGGCCAGCTGGACGTAGAATATCCAGCGGCATAAACGCCGTCAGCTACGAAAGCCGAGTGAATGCAAACACTAACAGAGTATCTATAGATTGCAGCATATATAAACATCATCATTAAAAGGATCATCTCATCGTTTGCATGCATGTATGTACCAACTCAATATCTAACAATGGTCGTCGTCCCAATCTCCCAACATAACATAGACTCTTGGGTCCACATTAATTTGACACGTAGTCCCATACCTATGGTCTGTAAACTATAACACAATCCCATTTCCTTTATATGTTAACCAAACACGTAGTCCTCATTCTCTGGCCAACCCGCCTCTATGTAATCTGGTCAATCTGCCCCTGGTACGTCCTAGCCCACACGCTCAACCAATATGCTTGATACATTATGGCCAACACGCCCAGCCATTACGCTCGATACATTATGGCCAATACGCCCAGCTAATATACTCCATACATTACGGCCAATACACCAAGCCAATATGCTCGATACATTCTCTGGCCAACTCGCCCCAACACACTCTGGCTAACACGTCTCAACATGTTCTGGCCACAGTGCCCCAACTTAACCAACTTGATACGAAGTCCCATATCATATAATCTCTCAAGCCTGACACGTTGTCCAACTCTATCATACGTAAAACCTGACACGTAGTCCTAATCCTATCCCAGCACATTGGGATCTTACACTAGACATCATACGATCTTAGTGACCGCATTCATACGCACCAACCTAAATAATATCGACCTCTACAATCGATAGACCCACTACTATACATGTCGGCTTCTCATTCTGATTTACAACATCAGATCACCATTATACAATTGGTTCCACTGGTCAATACATTAAGCCCATTATTCGTGTGTGTATTATTCCAATACCGCATTCCCACATCAACGTATGATAATAAACAGGTTAAATGTTTATCAGGTATAAAACAATTAAACATTTGCTATGTTCGATCGCTTAAACTCATTTCAATCGATTGAAGAAAAGCTAGGTTCGATCGATCGAAGGCGTTTCGATCGATTGAGTAAAACTATCTTTCGATCGATTGAACTAAGTTCGATCGATCGAGATTGGCCTGTGTTCAATCGCTCGAAAGAATTTCGATCGATTGAATGGAGTATTATTTTAGAATTGAACTGGTCCTTGTACATATGTTCGGGGTCCGTTCTATTTTGCCGAAACATATATAAACATACATATCTTTGCTACTAAGTGAGTATAGGTGCTCACCGTTAACGTCGATGATGCCGGCGAGCTCGGGGTGGCCACGGGTGGTTTTGAGGTGTCTCCTTCTCTCTCCTTCTTTCTCTTTCTCTTGTCTCTGTCCTCTTGTTCCTCTCCTCTGCTCTTCTCCTTCTTCTCTATAAAATCGAGAGTGTGTGTGTGTATGTATTTTTGTGTATGTATATATTCGGCTGTGTGTGTTGGTATATATATATATAAGTGCGTATATACATAATCTCTCTATATATCTCTCTTTCTAAAACTCTTTCTTAGTCCAAACTCGTGTGTGTGTGATAGAGATAAATATATATAGGGGAGAGGGAGGGTGCAGGTGGAAAAACACGTATACTGATAACATAGGATTCGATTGATTGGGAACAGGTCGGTTAAGGTTCGATCGATTAAGAGCAGGTCAATCGCTTGAAAAAGGGGACATATCATCAATTGAGGTCGGCAGATTTTCGATCGTTCGAAGGACGTTCGATCGATTGAGAAATGAAACTCTCAATCGCTCAGAGCTTGCTCGATCGATTGAAACTGAAAATACAGAAAAAGTAAATACAAGTATACTGAATCTTATTATATATCAAAAGTAATATAAAAGTACAACGAAAATACAGGGTATTACAAGTATAGTGCACATGGTAATACAATATATATATATCCTTAACCAAATATATATGTATATACATATACTAACAGTCCCCCTCAAACTCAAGGTGGTGGGATTGAGACCAAATTGAGCTCGGATACCAAATTTTGAGGACGCCCTAGGGGATGCGCCTTTGGTGAAAATATCAGCAATTTGGTCAAAGGAAGAAACTAGAAGAAGATGGATGATGCCATGAATGACATGATGACGCACAAAATGACAGTCAATCTCAATATATTTGGGGCATTCGTGAATGACATCATTGTGAGCAATCTTGATAGTACTCTGATTGTCATAACTAATGGAGGTAGTTGTGGAATGGGTAACCCAATATTTTTAAGTGACCACCAAAAGCATAGAAGTTCTTGAATGGAATCCACAAGAGCTTGGTAGTGGGTTTTAGTACTTAACCAAGCCATGAATTATTTATTTCTTACTACGCCAAGAAATGAGTGAATAGCCAAGAAAGAAACAATAGTAGGCAGTAGAACATCGATCAATAGGATCCCCTACTCAGTCTACATCCGAGTAAGCATTCAGTGCAAGAAGAGAGTGAGCAGAGAAATGAAGACAACGAAATAGAGTACCTTTGTTGTACTAAAGTATGCTAAGAACATCTATATAATGAGTAGACCATGGATCAAACAAGAATTGGTTTGCAATATGAACAACGTATGACATGTCAGGTTAAGTAATTGTGAGATATTCAAGACTACCAACTAATTAGTGATATAGGCTGGCATCATCGAGCAGTGTACCCTTCAAGGGAGTGAGCTTTATGTTAGGCTCAAGAGGAGTGGTGGTGGTCTTGTTATTTGTAAATCTAGCACGTGCAAGAAGATTATATGTGTACATACTTGGAAAGATAATATACGTCTGAAGTAGAAGTGATATCAATCCCTACAAAGTAATTGAGAGTCTCGATGTCCTTCATCTTAATATGCTAATTGAGAAAATATTTGAGATCTAAGATGCTAGAGATATTATCTTCGATGATAATCTTCCATCCATATAGAGAAGAAGAAAAATTGTACTATTTTCTGATTTACAGATAAATAGAGCAGAGTCATATGGACTAGAGATGAAGCTAAAATTTCAAATAACGTTGTAAACTTGGCAAACCATGCTCGAGGAGCTTGTTTGGGGACTTATAATGCTCGATGAAGTTTGCAGACCTAGTGAGGAGGATGATTAAGACTGCGAGCAGAACTCGAGCGGAGGTGGCCAGACAAAGGCAAATGTCATGACTGGGCGGCTATGGAGGCTGTGGCATGGAAGAGGCTTAGTGAAGGCGAATAGAGGAGGTGAAAAGGATACCACAAGAAGTATTTTGATGTGGTCGATCCACTAAGGATTAGTTTGGCCCCCAAGTGGTGCTTCTCGTTTTTTAAAGCACAATTTCATGTTAATTTATTTGGTAACTAGTTTATGAGCTTTGCAAAAATTGAACTTAGGGCTTTTTTTGTCACGCCCCGACGTAGCATAAATATGGAAAGCATTTAATTTCCTTTATGGACCCGTAGGTCGCGACAGTTTGAAGGATCGATTCCGTCCCAAACGTCGAACAATAAAAACATAATAATCAGAGCAGAGCAATCAAGACTTACAATATTTTTCTAACTTATTACATATTACCACTCTGGGTCAGCTAAGGCACAAGCCGCCTTAAAACAAAACCATATCTATTATAGAATTCAGTTAATAACTTAAAAACATATAAAAGTAAATTCTCTTTCCAGCAGTGTTTCTCAATTTGCGTAGTCGTATGGTCCAGCAATATCATAAGCTGAAAAGCCTGAACACGAATGTCCAGAAAGCATCAACGCCGTCAGCTTCAAGAAGCTGGTGAGTATTAAAAACATAACTTTGAATGTAACACATACTCTTTTACCATTTTCAAATTTCCTTTTTAATTCAACAAGTTTATAGTAAAGTAAAGAGTTCCTTTTTGGAAAACAACCACAATATCATATGAAAGATATAATTCATATATGTGACCGTGTATGAAAACAATGCACCATCTCATCTTACCGATTCTTTTCTCTCGACAAACACAACAATCCGCTATCTCACACTAGTATCTTTGAAATACTCCGATAGCCACACTTTAGCACAGGGGTGCCAGGGAATGTCTAGTTTGCCTCACACTTTGGTCCGAGGTACCAGGGAGTGTCCAATGCCTCACACTTTAATACCTAATCCGCCTCGTAAATACCGGAGGTAACCTCACGCAGTATCCAGACTCGGGTACCAGGGAGTGTCCGTAGGCCACACTTTAGCATTACCATGGGTGCCAGGGAATGACCAAGTTTGGTGTCACACACTTTAACACTTCCATGGGCGTCAGAGAGTGTCCAGTTTGCCACCGTCGCACTACAAAGATACTCTCACCGTAATCTCATCACGTCACACTTTGGTACACAATTACCAGGGAGTGTCCACAGCACAATCTCAATCAAACTCTCTTTACCACACTGACCATTACTCTTTTCCACACTGACCAACATTCACACTCACCATGCATGTACAACTGACTCCACATGTATGTCATGAAACTTTAAACATAAAGTAAATCACTGAAATATAGAAACAGCGTGCGTACGGGGATTGATAAGTTGTAATACAACGTTTTAATCGTCCAAACAAATCCAAATAGGATTCTGATTTAGTAAATTTCCCAAACAGGGCTTTAGAAATTCATAAAATATCACCCAAATAGTTCCTTATCATAAAATAAGCAAAAACCAGAAACTGTCCAAGGTAGCGCGCTCGGGCCGCTCGCGCGAGTGGTCGCTCGCGCGATATGCCTGTTTTTTGTTCTCTTTTAAAAACCTTTTCTTTCTGCCAGAAAACACATAGCTCGCGCGCGCGGTCTGCTCGCGTGAGGGGTCGCTCGCACGGTCCGCTCGCGCGACCCTCGCTCGCACGATCGCGCGTGCGAGTTCATGCAGAAGCTTCATCTTCTTCCCCAGAATTCCCCTGTTTCATAATTAAGGGGTCCAATTGACCCATTTTTGAATCCGTAAGTTACCATGCCTTATAATATATGAATCTCTTCGGTTTTTCGCAAGGATTATGAATCTACAATCAATTTTACATGAATCAGTCTATAAATTTAGAATTTTATGAAAGATTACAAGATGACAAAACTTAATTTCTTATATACTTTTTCATATGAACAAATTAAGTTCTAAAACTTTAAACATGGCATCAACAACATGTAATCTATCATAATTATCTAAGAAAACGGATTTTGGTTGAGTTTGAAAAATCTTGATTTCAAGCTATGGAGTTTCAAACGTAAGATCAACAATGGTGATCCTTAAATCAACTATTCAAATCAGTAAATAAAGGATAAATTACATTCTAAGTGAGTTAGTAATACTCACTGAAATTAGAGATGGAAGTAATTGTTGAGAAAGCAATAAGGATCAGAAGTTCCTTCCAAGCTTGGCTATGGTGATTGAGTTCTCTCCCTCTATAATTTCTGAAATTAAACTCTCAAACTCTTTCTCTTTTCTCTCTGGGATTTCAGTGTATGAAGATGGTGAGAGTGTATGAATGAGAGTGTATGTGGTGTATATATATAGGAGAAAAGCCAAACTTGGCCACCAAGTCCATTCTTCAACACTCAATAATTCAATTTCTTTCCTTAATTTCTAAATGAACCACCAATTCATAGATGTGTGTGTGTATTGATATACATACGTATACACATCCCTACAGATATGTTAAGGGTCAATTATAGACATATAGGGGTCCAAATTGAAGTGTTTGGGAATTCAAGCTTATGGCACAACATCAACATACTCAAGGCTAGTCTATCCAAACAAGGCTTTAACAATGATAAGTTTCCATAATTAGAAATAAAGCAAATGTCAAATCTTGCTTTACATCACTTCCAAAATCTGTGAAAGTTCAACGCGGTGCGGACAGTTTTGAATATAAACTGGTATTTTCGCAGAGCGGTGTTCACCACAAAAATACAGAAAATTCATTTTAACGTAAGAAATGTGTTGGCCCAAATGTGGAAACCTTAGAGGGGGGGTGAATAAGGTTTTAGCGGAAATTAACCTTTTAAATACTTAATAGCAAATTAAACACAATCACAAGCAATAATGTAAAGAGATAAGGGAAGAGATACTTGCAAACCGAGTTTTCAAGTGGTTCGGCAATCGCACCCCGCGGCCTACGTCCACCCCTCAAGAACACCTCTTGAGGATTCCTTTAATCCGATCTACTTCACGGGTGTAGACCAAACCGTTACAAGAGCCTTCAATCTCTCCCAAAGAAGAAAACCTCTTCTTTGCACACAAGGGTTACTAACCCTCAACCTTTACAAATTGTTTGGGTACAAATTTTGCTCTCTCTCTCTCTAGAGTGGATAATACAAATTAAAGCTCACACAATAACTCCTTGTTGAGTAGATGATACAAATAAAAGCTCACTACAATTTACTCTCTCAAGAATTACAATTGAAATCTAGAGTAATTGATTTTTCACTCAAACTATGGCTCAATTGTGAATGATGATTAAACAAGATGTTTGAATGATTTGGTTGATGTTTCTACATCTTTATGACCCTTAAAAACATCCCTATATATAGCTTTTGAAAGATTATAGCCGTTGGAAGTGATTGGGTATATTAAAAGCAACATTTGGAGAGTTAGAAAACTAGCCGTTATGTGTTTCAGCACAGTCCAGTCGACTGGATCGAAAGTTCAGTCGACTGAGAAGTTTATAGCAATGAAGAGGCATTTTTAATGCTGTCCAGTCGACTGAAATGTTCACCCAGTCGACTGATCATTACCTTTAGTCGACTGGACCCTTAAAAAATCAGTCGACTAATTTTCTGCTGGTTTGGCAGACTGACACCTCTTCACTAAAACGGCCATAACTCCCTCTACAAAATGAATTTTTACAATCCGTTTGAAGATTCGGAAACTAGATTCAAATACCTTTCCAACCATATAAAACTCAAGATCTAAATCCTTACCAATTGGATCAGGTTTGCATTTAAAGTTGACCTATCTGCGCAAAGGTACTTTCTTTTGACTTAGCCACTTTAATTTGAAAACTTTTGTGAAATGAATTTATTGAGTGGTCTAAGTATGTTTAGGTCCTTGAACATATTTTAAAGTGTGTGAGCAAGGATCCTAAAGTTCAATTAAATTTACTTGAGCCCCTATGAGTGATTGATCAAAAAGCTTACATATAAATCCTAGTCTTCAACCAAGGATGAAAAATCTTCAAGTCTTCAAGCTTGATCCTTGTTGAGCTCCCTCACTCTTGGACTTCACCACATGCTATCTCATGATCTCAAACAAAGTTAGAACATTTAAGTACATGAATCAAGAGATTAGCGTAACGAAAATGACATGAAAATTGATTGAAATAGACCCAATGAAAGTATGCAATTATCACTAGATTTGTCATCATCAAAACAAAACAAGAATAATGCCTTAAATAAATTCAAGGCTAACAATTTCCCCCTTTTTGATGATGTCAAAACATGCAATAGAGATGTAGCAATTAAAGTATAATAAGTGTCATTTTCAAGTTATCATTCAAAGTAACAAGAATTCCAAAGTATGAGTACAAGAATGATAACTTTCTAAAAACATTCTCCCTTTAAAAAGTTCTATCATTTTCATATTCTCTCTAGCATTTTCCCCCTTCTCTATTCATTTTCCCCCTTTTTGACAACAACAAAAAGATTGGGGATTGGAACTAAAAGTTCCCCTCAAGATATGCAACCGTATGATACTAAGGAAAATTCAAGTAAACATATCATGGAGGCAATAATGATACCAAATTACCAAATACCAAATATGATACCAAATTAACTAAAGTAAACATAATATCATGATACCAAAAAATCAAGACAACTAAAATGAACATAGTAATATGTTCCCCCTCAACATATGCATATACGAATGAATACCAATTATAGGATCAACATTATGCATTATCTCCTTAGGAGGATGGGAAAGCTATGAACATCAAAACAAGATAATGTGATGAACTAAACATGATTAGCATGTTATCAAAATCAAGAGAAATATCAAAACAAGTTAATCTAACCTACTCCTACTAGGCTTAAGGTAAAAGATTTAACCATTGTCCAAGCACCTCTTGGATACGACATTTGCCGAGAAAGTAGGAGAGGATCCTTTTACAACCCAAACCATGTTAATTTTCTTTCGAAATGAACATTTGTAATTAACATGCCCCTTTTTCATGCAATAATGACAAGTTACATGGGGAAGGGTCTCATTTGAGATTGATGCCTTTACAAAGAATTTCTTGTGAGCATTTTGAGAATTTGAAGTAGAGGATGTGGATTTTACGAAGAAGTTTTTATACTTCTTTTCCTTATATGTGGGATTAAATCCCAAACCGGCCTTATCAAAAACACATTTTTGTTTTCCCAAAAGCATATTCAAATTTTGTTCACCTTGGGTAAACTTGGCCAAAGTTTTTGTCAAATCATCCACCTCTTTTCTCAATTCAACCTTTTCCTTTTCAATAAATTCACTTGAAGGTTGATTGGTTGAAATAAGCTTTTCTTTTCTCAAAATTTCATTTTGAGATTTTAAATCATCCAATTGCTTTTTCAACTCCAAATTTTCTTTTTCAATCTTATTTGAAGATTGTGCTCTTAATACAACTTTTTCATTTTCAATCTTCAAAGATTCATTTTGGGATTTCAAAATATTTAACTCATTTGATAGTTTGGAAAATTTCTTTTTAAGAGTTATATATTTAGATCCCAAATTCTCCAATTCCTCATGTAACTCCTCAAAAGCACATTGAAGCTCATTATAGTTAGGAGATTCAACAATAGAGGTAGGATTAGAGTTTACCAAATTCTCTTGTGCACCTACTTGGTCACATGAGTCATAATCGGATGAGTCGTCATCATCCCAAGTGGCATCTTTTGCCATTTTCTCATTCTTATCATCTTCTTCATTTGCAAATAGGCATACTCTTTCTTCTTCACAAATTTGTTTAGTAGAAATGTGAAAATTTTCTAAACATAACCAAATTTTATTTGCACTAGAGCATGAACGAATTCTGTTATATGAATTATCATCCAAAGAATTATATAGAATTTTCATAGCTCTAAGATTCAATAGAAAGTTATTTTGATCACTTTCATTCCATTCAATCTTTGGTTTAGAAGAAAAACCATTTTTGACAATGTTCCAAAGATTTATGTCAAGTGATATAAAATAAATTTCTATTTTCCTCTTCCAATGATTATACTTATGATCTTTCAACGATGGAGGAGTTGAAATGCAACATCCTTCTTGAACTTTTGTTTCCATACAACTTGACTCATCATTTTGAAAATCATTAAAATCATTGGAGTCATTTAAAGAGCAAGAAGTAGAGGTTACCCCATTTTCGATTGCCATGAGGCAAAGATTGACGATCTCATCTTCATTTGAGTCGTCGCCCGATGATTCACTCTCGGAGCTACTTTGAGTGGCCTTCATTGCCTTCTTCTTGCGTTGTTCATCTTTAGTGAGCTTCTTTCCCAATTTTTCTTTCTTTAGAAACTTTGCGAATTTTTGGGTGATCAAAGCCATTTCTTCATCCTCATCACTCTCATGATCTTTTCCGTTTTTCTTTGAGCTTGAGGACTTCAAGGCCATATCTCCTCTTCTTATTTCCTTTTTCTTGTCTTCTTCGACAAGCACGGCTAACTCCATTTCATGGGTAATGAGTGATCCCATGAGTTGTTCAATTGACAAGTTTGTCAAATCTTTTGCTTCCCGGATAGCCGTGACCTTCGGTTGCCATTGCTTTGGTAAAGCCCTAAGAATTTTCTCAACAATTTCTTCATTAGCATAAACTTTACCAAGATTTTTTAAGCTATTGATGATAGTTGTAAACCGGGTAGACATATCACCAATAGACTCAAAAGGCAACATTTTGAACATTTCATAAGATTGAACAAGCAAATTAATTTTTGACTTTTTGACTTGGCTTGTTCCCTCATGAGTCACTTCAAGTTTATCCCAAATTTCTTTTGCGGATTGGCAAGATGAAATTCTATTGTATTCATTTGGGTGTAGACACCCCATTTTGTCGGCTATCAGATTTAGGAGACCCATAGCTTGGTGGTTCACAATGATAGAAAAAGGACTCAAAAGGACTCCTGGAAGTTGGTTCTATTTCTCAAAATGCTCAGAATGACCAAAATGCCCCTGAAAGCCATAAAACTCCCAGATTTGGTCCCAAAGCTCTGGAAACATGCTACGTCGTAAGAAAAGTATTCAAATGAGTTTTAAAAGAAAAATCGGATGAAATCGTCAGCTCCCAGAGACCCCCGGAAGTCCCGGAAGCTCCCGGAAAGTCCCCGTTGACCGGTTTGACCAAGGTTTGACTAGGTTTGACCAAGGTTTGACCAGGTTTGACCAAGTTTGACCAAGTTTGACCAAAATCGTCCGAATTCACCAGAATCATTTTAAAACATAAAAAAAGTGTTGAAACAAGTTCCAAAAGAAAATCGAGCGAAAACATCAGCTCCCGGGAACTCCTAGAGATTTCCATAACTTCCCGGGAATCCCAGGTTTGACCAGTTTGACCAAAATTTGACTTTGGAACCGAGGCGCCGAAACAATTTTCAAATATTTTTCATGGATACTAGAGGTCAATAGCTTTCCAACGGTATATCGCACATAATTTCTGGAATTAAAAACAAATTTATTATGAATTTCGAAAGGCGAAAAAGGCGATCAAATCGGCTTTTATCGCGAATACCGCAAAAATTTTCAAAGTGACCTATCCCCGAACTATTTTTTATGTAAAGTAGACTCCATTACCTTTCCAACGGTATATCACAACCTCAATTTGGAGTTCGTATGCATTTTCTGTGAATTTCGGACGAAATAGGGCCTTTTCGCGAATACCGGAACTTCAGGGGGCCTAAACAGCATTATCTGGACGAAGGGAGGAGCAATGCCGCCGCGGCACTGGCCCACTGCCGCCGCGGCACTGGCCCAGTGCCGCCGCGGCACTCCCCTCCAGAACAGTGAGTTTTTGTAATTTATTTTGGGGGTCCAATTTGATATATTAGAAATCAAAACGACGTAGTTTTGGTTCCCAGCTTATTTTGGACCAATGGGAGACCATTTTAAACTTTTTAAAACTCCATTTACCACCCCTCCTTTGCCTATAAAAGAAGCCATTTACTTCCATTTAGGGGGGAGACATGGAAGCTTAGAGAGAGCTTAGGAAGAAACTCTAGAGAAATAGAGAGAGAGAAAGAGAAGAAGTAGTCTTCTTCTTCCATTTTTTCCAATCAAAGTGAGTTCTAATCTTGTTTTCCTCCACCATTTTTCTATATACTTCATCATCAATATACCCAATCACCATTTTTGAGCATTCTTGAGTTAGGAAGCTACTTCCATGTCCAAATGTCAAAATCTATGAGTGAAACACCAAGCTACAAGTCCAAAATCATATTGATTATCATCTATTGATTGTTATTTACTTGCTTGTTCATATTTTGTTCATCTCTTCTTAATCTCATTTCTTTTTATTTTCTTTATTTACTTACTAGTTCATCATCATCTAGATGATGACATGAAGTTTGAGGTGAGTGAATCCTTATGGATAGTAGCTCTTGACCTCAAAACCATGTTTGATAGATGATGATTATAACTTCAATATCTCCAAGGTATCCTTGAAGTTATGTTCAAAATAAAAATGAATCTCTCCAATAATATTGGGAGTTCTTTGATGATTCAAGGTTAGATGAGGTTCTAAGTGGTCACATGGTCATCTTAAGAGTTTAAGTTCATGCTTTGAACATCTATTTCAAAACCCCCAATCAAGAACTCAAACTCTATTTCAAAACCCAAATCCATTTTCTTCAAGAATGATCCAAAACAGTGAGCTGTTTAGATTCAAAGATTTGTTTTGAATTAAATACTTAAGTTATGATGATGAAACCACTTGGAAAATCTTCCTAAGACATCATAGTTTGTCTCTGATGTTTCCCATCAATTATAGAGATATGAAAGTATTTGTTTTGGATGTGAGAAGTTCATATTCATAATCTGCCTCTGTTCTCACAGAATGTTCACCCAACTTCTTGCACTTATTCTGGATATTTTTGTCACTGTACATATATCTTTTCTATTTTTTTTTATGAAACTTGGGTGTCTTAGGAAACTTTTGGTGTATAATGGGTTGTCATAAACCCTTTCTTTGATTTATGAAAAATCATACAAAATCAGTCAACAGTGCAGCTTTTGTTTCTGAGTCATGTGTACATTCTGATTTGTTTCTTTTAATCTGTGATAGCTATTGAGGTTTGGCTTTTTGGGTAATTTTCTAGACACAATAAGGATGATCTCTGATTTTTACCACATTTTCCTAGGCACGTTTGACCTCCCATTATAATGTTTTAAAGTGATGCATACAGTCTGTCCACTATTCACAGCATTTCACTTTTTGGCTTTCACACTTTGATGCAACACTCTCTTGTATCTAGATGAACCCATATCCCATGCACATGTTCTTTACCACTTTTAGCATGCTATATCATATCATGTATCATCTATCCTCTCATGTATCATACTCCCATAGATTCTTGAGTTTGGTTTCCAAATAAAACCATGGTTTGCAAATATTTGGGAAGTTCTTGAAATAAGTTAGGAATTGATATTCCAAGTGGTTAGAATATTCATCCAAGGTCTGGAAGTATACTTTCAAAACCCTCATTTCAAAACCCCCTCTTAAACTCCTCATTTTGATTTCAAGAAATAAACCTTGTTTTTCTCAAAACCCTCAAAACAGTGAGTCATTTAACTTTAAGGAATTATTTTGAGTTCAATACTCAATGTATGAATGTAATACCACTTGGAAAGTCTTCCTAACTCATTAGAGAACACCCACGATTTTTGGTTTGACTTGGAAGTACATAGAAATGGTCCATTTGGACCCAAACATTCCTTCCAGACATTCTGTTTTTACTGTCACAGCAGCTAGGTGCACTTCTAAATTCTTTTACAGAAAACTTTTCCAAAAGAGGTGGTCTTAACTTATTTTTCCCTTAAACGTCAATGGCTTAGGGAACTTTCTGTATAAAATGGGCCTCTAGATCATTAGTTTTCATTTTCTAAGATTTTTTCAACATTTCAGTCGACGGTACGGACTCTGTTTCTGAGTGACCTTCATTGTTTATATGATTTCTTTCAATCTGTGATAGCTATTCAAGATTGGCCTTTTGGGTTGTGTTCTAGACACAATAAGGAACATCTCCATAAAAAATCATGCATTGAAAACATTCCTAACCCCTCTTTTCAAATTCCAAAAGATCATGCTACTTTTCTGTCCACTATTCACAGCAAGCACATTTCAACTTTCATTCTTTGATTTGATGCTCATATGCATTCCAAATTAGTTCATATCTTAGGAAGTAGTTCATACTACATTTGTACATATCCCATGTTAATTTCATTCATTCATTCCTACACATTTTAGACTCCTTAGTCACTCTAGAAATCCATGTACACAAAACACACTACAACCTTTGCACATTTTTAGATACAAACAATGCATTCATGCAAGATTTGGGGTTTTTGTAACTCTTAATCTAAGAAGATTATAAGGAATGAACTTGATCACACGTTCATGCTTCCCCTCGATCTAATCGTCCTTTCTCATCCGTCTCGGGGATTGAGAAGTCTTCTTTTCTCAAAATTAACATGCATCATTCTAGCTTGCTAAGCATACTTTGATTCTTTGATTCTTTGTTTCAAGAACCATTCATGTCCCCTTTAGATTAAGGAAACTTAATTACTCGATATGTGATTAGACGATTTTTCCTAGGTTTATTTGTGTGATCTTTCACTTTACATTGCATAATATTTGACTTAGATCTTATGAATGATATCTTATCTTTAGATCTTCCATTTCAAATTTTCTTATGTGATGTAATATACTATCATAGTATTATTTGTTGAACCAAACATAGTACAAGATGATTATTTGGATGCTAATTGAGGCCCGTCGGAAGACGGGGCGAGTTGAGGGTGTTTTAGTCGCGACAAAGGCTCCTTCCTCTCTCGTACCAAAACCCCGAACCAAGTTCTTTGGTTATGAAGGCCGGTGCCCTTTATCCGTTTGGGTGAGTCAAATTTGGGTTTCTTGGTTCCCTAAAGACCAAGTGGCGACTCTGTATCTGTTTTCAACAGACCTTTCCTTTTCTTTGATTCAAATCAATTTCAAAACAATCTCAAACAAGAGAAGTGGTCCGATTCCGCGTGTCCACAATCTGGCGACTCTGCTGGGGACTTTTTTTTTTATTTTAAAACAAAATAATACAGAGGTTTGACTCATAAGAAGCATCCTTAAAATCATCTTTTTACTGTGTCTGGTTCACCGCATTGCACTCTTGCACTTCCCCCCTCCGACTGTGTCTGAAACGCGGCGCTGACATTGTTCAGGTCTTGCTGTGCCAGGGCACAAGTCACCGTTGATACTGTACCTTCCAAGGTATATCAAAAAGAGTAAAAACCTCCGTACTGTCTCTCTGACGGTATATTGGAACTCTCGTCAACGGACCCTCTTTGACTAAACCTAGCCTTTGCATATAGATTCCTGTAGAACCTTTCATAGGACTATTCATTTATCTTTTTAGATAGGACAATGTGATATAACTGCTGTATGCCCTGGTGGGATTACCTGCGCGGTGTAGACGCTTATGTGGCATAGAACAGAACCTCTTTCTTATGATTCCCAAGGCAATCACTCACATGTAATCACATTGAGTTGACCTGCCTAGGCACCATGACAAAGATGTCTGCTACATGCTCACAAAGATATACACCGCAGATCTTGTTTGTTGGTCCTAAGACATAGGAGTATGAAAACCTACTAGACAGTATGATCACTATCACCATATTAACCAGTTTCTTCCCGAAACACTGTCCAGATATCCCAGATATGACCATATTAACCAGTTTCTCCCAGAAACTCTGTCCAGATATCCCAAATATAACCATATTAACCAGTTTCTCCCAAAAACTCTATCTAGATATCCCAGATATAACCATATTAACCAGTTTCTCCCAGAAACTCTGTCTAAATCTCCCAGATATGCCAATTCCTCCAAGAAACTTTGTCCTATGTTCCCAGATATACTAGTTTCTCCCAGAAACTCTATCCAAATTTCCTAAAAATACCCAAAGTACCTGTTTTCCCAGAAGCTCTATCCAAATCTCCAAGATTTCCCAAAAATTCCGACAACTCCATCCAAACTTCCCAAAATGCCTAGATGTACCAATTTCTCCCAGAAATTCTGATTTCCCAATTTCTCCTAGACGCTCAGTCCAAATCAACCAGAAATCCCTATTTCTCCTCGAACTCAAATGACTTCTAGAAATTTCTCCGAATCTTCCAAATCCCTATTTCTCCCAGAAACTCCGTCCAAAATTCCTGAAGTATCCCAGAAATCCCTGTTATCCCTTGGTGATCACACTGGAAAGTAAGGTTAGCACACTCTGTATGGTTAGGACCTTATTTGTTTAGCTGCTATCTGTTAGAAATAGGAGCATCATATAGATTAGGGCTTGCATCCGCATGCTTGCCTCATATACATACACAATTTGTGTCAGTCTACATGCACACACATCTTATCAGCCTCACACATGTCAGTCTCTACACATCAAATGCATACGTATCATCATCCCCACCCATCTCAATCGTTGTACAGAAGTCGTATACTTACTGTAACCCTCCTCGGTTTGCATCGTTAAATCCTTCAAAACTTTGATCATCTCTCCCTGATAGGAGTCCATAAGAAGTGTTTCGCGCCTCCGCTAATTTGGACTTTTACTTCTATTTGCAGAAAAATTGTAGCCCCGGGTAAAAACACTGTTGTACCTCCCCAAATTCATTATCGTGATCATGGGCTAGCACAGACCATCATCGATCCACCAATGGCCTACAAAGCTCTGGAAGAGAAAGTGAACAAGCTTCAAACCACTGTTGAACAGTTGAGTTTAAGGGTGAGTCGATTTGAGAAGATGGCACGGAGCATTAGCAAAGAACTGCTTGAAATGGGGACCAGAATTGAGGATGCCATCATAGAAGAAAAGTTCAAGAATGATGAACCCCAACACCAGTCCAAGAGGCCTAAATACTCCCGACACTCCCCGGATGTCAACGCCCTGCGCAGCCAACCCATGGCATACCCTCATCGGCCATACCAATCCTCCAACCAAACCACTAGTTGCCCTTACCAGAAAAAGCAACCCCGTACCTTTGCTAAACTAGATATCTCCCCCTCCATAGCCTTAGGCCGTCTGCTAAAAAAGGACACCTCCAACTCCTTCAGCCTCGTGCCGATCTCCCACCACCTAACTGTGACCTGTCCAGACGGTGTGCCTACCACCAAGGCCCAGGCCATGACACCGACCAGTGCATACGTCTCCGCCATGATATCCAGGACCTCATCGACCAAAACATCATTGAGCCACCACCCATTCAACCCCGTGTCACCTAAGCCCCTGGCTTACCTATTTGAATGATCCCCTTTGCTGAGGCCCATGAATGTTGAACCTGTACCGGTGAAGTGATGGTGTTTGGAACTCTTGCTAGAGAACTAAATGAAGATGCTCTCCAAAAAAAATAAAAAAATAAAAAGAATAAGTGAGTCACTGTGACATTCATTTGAAACCGGGTCGAGTCCAATCGAGTCTATTGTGTGTTTTGTCTATTTCAAGTTTAGTCTTGTGGTCGAGTCCGTCTGTCATCAATGAGTCTGTAATCCTTCTCTACTGATGGAATGAAGTCTCATTTTGCCTAATCTGATGTGCCCAGTCATAAATGCATGAATCACTAAACTGAAGTGTCACTTTTCAAATTACCATGGGTATTACTGTGCTAACAAAAAAATTTTAAAATCCTGAGAGGTCAAAGTCAATTTTGCGCCGACACCGATGAAGAGCCGAGAATTGAATAGTCTTACTTTAAGAATTTAAAGATGCTTTTGCTCAAATCTTGAAAAGACATACTTGAGACTGGTTTGGGGCTTGCCCAACACCCTTTCCACCATTTCTACCATTTCAGAGCCTTAGGCCCAACCCAATTGATAGCCATGCGAACCTGTGCGGACTTGGTCCTTGGTGGTAGCCAAACATTTCAATGAGTTTCATCTCCACTTTCAAAAAATAGAAAAAAGAAAAGAGAAGTAAAGAGAAAAGAAAAGACAAGCTCGCTAGGTTGAAGACCCGAAATGGCACCTAGGCAAAAGTTAGAGCTGAAAAGGTATTGATTTCCAAGATCTGACCTTAGCCAGTCAAAATGATGGAGAAAATGAAAGAAATAAAACAAATGAGAGAATCGTATGTGCCTAGATCACATTTCCAAAGGCACGGAACGACCACAAATAAATTCCGAGAGCTGACATGCACATTCTAGAATTCTGAGATTGCGATTGAAAGGTCTCACAAGAATCGACTACATTAAAAAGCAAAATTGACTGGCTAGGCGAAAGTGAAAAGGATCAATCCTCAAAACAAAACAAAAAGAAAAAAAGAAAAAGAAAAGAAAGGGAGATTAAAACTGAATCCTTTTATTCAAAGCTACCACAAGGGGCTCAAGTTTGAACTTCTTGACGATTGGTTTGAAAAACCCTCATACCTCAAACCCCTTATTTCAAGCCTTGCCTTGAACTACGCTTGACCTGATTCCCACTCGGGGATACGTAGACAACCACATCGATTCGGTCAACACCATCATAATCAAACCAATTTCCTTCAAGCCTTGCCTTGAACTACGCTTGACCTGATTCCCGCTTGGGGATACGTAGGCAACCGCATCGGTTCGGTCGACACCATCATAATCAAACCAATTTTCTTCAAGCCTTGCCTTGAACTACGCTCGACCTGATTCCCACTCGGGGATACGTAGGCAACCGCATCGGTTCGGTCACCCCACCTACCCAAAAATCAACCCGCTTCTTCCCAACCATGCCCGAACTACGTTGGACCTGATCCCCACTTGGGGGTACGTAGGCAGACTTTCAAAAAAGAAAAAAAGAAGGATGGCTCGCTAGGTTGAAAATCCGAAAGGACGCCTAGGCAAAAATTAGAGTTAAATCCAAGGTGAGCAATAACAAAAGAGAGAAAAGAGCTTGCTAGGTCACCTCACTGGTGCCTAGGCAAAAGTTATAAGCATTTGAGAGATTAAAGTCACGGTCCATGCCTCAAGCCAGAAAATCACCTTCCACACTAGGGGCAAACTTCGGCTACCCGCCTCGTTTGCCTGACTTTTTCTATCTACCCTTCACACAAGGGGCAAACTTCGGTCACCTACCTCGTTTGCCCAAAACCTCCAATGAACCTTCCTCCAAACTAGGGGCAAACTTCGGTCATTTGCCTCGTTTGCCTACCAATCCCACTTCATGCCCTTCAAACTAGGCGCAAACTTTGTTTGCCACCTGATTCCTATACACCAATGGTAAGCCTTCAAGTCACAAACATTGTCTTGAACAGATGGAAATGGAGCGTCTTTCATTCCATAAGCTAAGGCACTAATTCAAAGCACATCTTGAGAGAAGCAAAGAAATTGATTAGATCAGTAGGGAGGAATTTTCAAAAATAAGATTCACCATCAAAGTGATGCCACGTTAAGGAGACAAGTAAACACAAAAGAGAAATGGTACATCATTTATGACAAAAGCACATTAAGTTTTGGCAAGTCGACCTTGTTTCATTTTGGTGTCAAATGTGTCGTCCTCGTGCGTCAACGTCCGTCAAGTTTTTAAGTCTGTTGTAGTCTCAAATGTGTAAGTCAACAGTGACTAATAAAATTTTCAAATCAAGTTATAAAGAGCATGCCAATACAAGCAGGAGTACCAAACACCATTACTGCACCGATCAAGGCGTCAGCATAAGAAGCGTCAAAACTTGGGGAAGATTTCATCCCTTTCCAAACTGCCAAAAGCTAAATCATCTTTCTTCATGCAACATAAGTCCATGAGTGGCTGTTGATCATCTTCGTTCATGCAACATAAGTCCATGAGTGGATGTTGATGTCTTCTTTCTAGTAACATAAGTCCATGAGTGGCTGTTGATCTTTCATCTTTCTTCATGCAACATTAGTCCATGAGTGGCTGTTGATGATCTTCTTTTCTCCTTGCAACATAAGTCCATGAGTGGCTGTTGATCTTTCTTCATGCAACATAAGTCCATGAGTGGCTGTTGATGATCTTCCTTTCTCCTTGCAACATAAGTCCATGAGTGGCTGTTGATCTTTCATGGAACATAAGTCCATGAGTGGCTGTTGATGATCTTTCTTTCTCCTTGCAACATAAGTCCATGAGTGGCTGTTGATCTTTCATGCAACATAAGTCCATGAGTGGCTGTTGATGATCTTCTTTTCTCCTTGCAACATAAGTCCATGAGTGGCTGTTGATCTTTCTTCATGCAACATAAGTCCATGAGTGGCTGTTGATGATCTTCCTTTCTCCTTGCAACATAAGTCCATGAGTGGCTGTTGATCTTTCTTCATGCAACATAAGTCCATGAGTGGCTGTTGGTGATCTTCCTTTGTTCATGCAACATAAGTCCATGAGTGGCTGTTGATGATTTTCCTTTCTCCTTGCAACATAAGTCCATGAGTGGCTGTTGATCTTTCTTCATGTAACATAAGTCCATGAGTGGCTGTTGATGATCTTCCTTTGTTCATGCAACATAAGTCCATGAGTAGCTGTTGATGACCTTCTTTCATCCTAAAGCAACATAAGTCCATCACTCTCCTCTTTCAAAATCAAAACCTTAACTGCCGCAGGCCATCTCCGTATCCCTCATCACAAATAGAATGATACCTTGACTCCCATTTAAAGGACGTATTTCCTTCTTCCTAGCAGAGTACATTATCCTTCAGCTCCCGGAGGCCCTGACCGGCCCCCTTGGATTGAGCGCCAAAAGAGATTCTCCGAGAACCCTACATCATCCCCCGAGGACAGAAACCGATAGATACCAGCTCCCGAAGGCCCTGACCGGCCCCCTTGGATTGAGCACCAAAAGAGATTCTCCGAGAACCCTACATCATCCCCCGAGGATAGAAACCGATAGATACCAGCTCCCGGAGGCCCTGACCGGCCCCCTTGGATTGAGCGCCAAAAGAGATTCTCCGAGAACCCTACATCATCCCCCGAGGACAGAAACCGATAGATACCAGCTCCCGGAGGCCCTGACCGGCCCCCTTGGATTGAGCGCCAAAAGAGATTCTCCGAGAACCCTACCAGCTCCCGGAGGCCCTGACTGGCCCCTTGGATTCAGCGCCAAAAGAGATTCTCCGAGAACCCTACATCATCCCTCGAGGACAGAAACCAATAGATACCAGCTCCCGGAGGCCCTGACCGGCCCCCTTGGATTGAGCGCCGAAAGAGATTCTCCGAGAACCCTACATCATCCCCCGAGGACAGAAACCGATAGATACCAGCTCCCGAAGGCCCTAACCGGCTCTTTTGGATTGAGCATTGCAACATATGACCAACTACGAGAGATTCAGAGATGGATCCTGGTTTTAGGTCAAGAATTGAAGAGAGATTCTCAGAGAGTCCCCTACCATCCCAGCAGAAGATAACAGAAGTCCGAACCAATTCTCTAGACTTTGTCATCATAAGGATCGGCCAACGATTGAAGACATCACTCGCAGTCGAATCACCCGAATTCCCAGGGCAAGCATTGTCTATTCGCAATTCAAGGATCCGTGCCCACTGATTATCATGAGCTTTCTCACCTGTCAGTCATCATGAGTTTCCTCACTTATCGCGAGCTTCTTAACTCCGGTTATCTCACCTGTCAATTATCGTGAGCTACCTATTATGAGCCTCCTCGCTTTGGTTATTATAAAACTGTCGGTTATCATGAACTCCCTTACCTATGGGTTATCTTTAGTTGTCATCCTCAAAGACCCCACATCCGATCCCATTCGCTTGTAAAGCACACTTCCCGTAATTCCAGAAGTTTGCCCCTAGACCCAGAGTCTTCTAAACCTTGCTGTCCTTATCCGAGTCATCCACCACATCACGGTCGCAAACACTAGCACAACACCAGCCACTCGGAGTGGCACACCCCACAGCACTTGCTCATACTAGGGTCATAACACTAGACATGATAGGACTCATGACATAATTCATATCACATCCATGCATTGCATATCACTCTTATAGCATAGCATCCGCCTGATTGTTGTGTATATGCATGTGTGATTTATTCCTTTTTGCCCTGAACTACGTTCTGGTCTGATTCCCCTTGGGATACGTAGGCAGCTCACGCAGAGCACGACCAGCACTGACCTCAGCATCTTTCTTTTTTTTTCTTCATTGCATCTTTTGCAACGTTTTTATCCTAAATATATAGCCTCCAAAAAGTCCTGTCTCTTCAAAGCTTTGGCACTCGCTTGCGACATGCGTTGCCTCGCAAGCTCATGCCAAAGAGGGGCAAACTGTAGACACCCCATTTTGTCGGCTATCAGATTTAGGAGACCCATAGCTTGGTGGTTCACAATGATCGAAAAAGGACTCAAAAGGACTCCTGGAAGTTGGTTCTATTTCTCAAAATGCTCAGAATGACCAAAATGCCCCTGAAAGCCATAAAACTCCCAGATTTGGTCCCAAAGCTCTGGAAACATGCTACGTCGTAAGAAAAGTATTCAAATGAGTTTTAAAAGAAAAATCGGATGAAATCGTCAGCTCCCAGAGACCCTCGGAAGTCCCGGAAGCTCCCGGAAAGTCCCCGTTGACCGGTTTGACCAAGGTTTGACTAGGTTTGACCAAGGTTTGACCAGGTTTGACCAAGTTTGACCAAAATCGTCCGAATTCACCAGAATCATTTTAAAACATGAAAAAAGTGTTGAAACAAGTTCCAAAAGAAAATCGAGCGAAAACATCAGCTCCCGGGAACTCCTGGAGGTTTCCAGAACTTCCCGGGAATCCCAGGTTTGACCAGTTTGACCAAAATTTGACTTTGGAACCGAGGAGCCGAAACAATTTTCAAATATTTTTCATGGATACTAGAGGTCAATAGCTTTCCAACGGTATATCGCACATAATTTCTGGAATTAAAAACAAATTTATTATGAATTTCGAAAGGCGAAAAAGGCGATCAAATCGGCTTTTATCGCGAATACCGCAAAAATTTTCAAAGTGACCTATCCCCGAACTATTTTTTATGTAAAGTAGACTCCATTACCTTTCCAACGGTATATCACAACCTCAATTTGGAGTTCGTATGCATTTTCTGTGAATTTCGGACGAAATAGGGCCTTTTCGCGAATACCGGAACTTCAGGGGGCCTAAACAGCATTATCTGGACGAAGGGAGGAGCAATGCCGCCGCGGCACTGGCCCAGTGCCGCCGCGGCACTCCCCTCCAGAACAGTGAGTTTTTGTAATTTATTTTGGGGGTCCAATTTGATATATTAGAAATCAAAACGACGTAGTTTTGGTTCCCAGCTTATTTTGGACCAATGGGAGACCATTTTAAACTTTTTAAAACTCCATTTACCACCCCTCCTTTGCCTATAAAAGAAGCCATTTACTTCCATTTAGGGGGGAGACATGGAAGCTTAGAGAGAGCTTAGGAAGAAACTCTAGAGAAATAGAGAGAGAGAAAGAGAAGAAGTAGTCTTCTTCTTCCATTTTTTCCAATCAAAGTGAGTTCTAATCTTGTTTTCCTCCACCATTTTTCTATATACTTCATCATCAATATACCCAATCACCATTTTTGAGCATTCTTGAGTTAGGAAGCTACTTCCATGTCCAAATGTCAAAATCTATGAGTGAAACACCAAGCTACAAGTCCAAAATCATATTGATTATCATCTATTGATTGTTATTTACTTGCTTGTTCATATTTTGTTCATCTCTTCTTAATCTCATTTCTTTTTATTTTCTTTATTTACTTACTAGTTCATCATCATCTAGATGATGACATGAAGTTTGAGGTGAGTGAATCCTTATGGATAGTAGCTCTTGACCTCAAAACCATGTTTGATAGATGATGATTATAACTTCAATATCTCCAAGGTATCCTTGAAGTTATGTTCAAAATAAAAATGAATCTCTCCAATAATATTGGGAGTTCTTTGATGATTCAAGGTTAGATGAGGTTCTAAGTGGTCACATGGTCATCTTAAGAGTTTAAGTTCATGCTTTGAACATCTATTTCAAAACCCCCAATCAAGAACTCAAACTCTATTTCAAAACCCAAATCCATTTTCTTCAAGAATGATCCAAAACAGTGAGCTGTTTAGATTCAAAGATTTGTTTTGAATTAAATACTTAAGTTATGATGATGAAACCACTTGGAAAATCTTCCTAAGACATCATAGTTTGTCTCTGATGTTTCCCATCAATTATAGAGATATGAAAGTATTTGTTTTGGATGTGAGAAGTTCATATTCATAATCTGCCTCTGTTCTCACAGAATGTTCACCCAACTTCTTGCACTTATTCTGGATATTTTTGTCACTGTACATATATCTTTTCTATTTTTTTTATGAAACTTGGGTGTCTTAGGAAACTTTTGGTGTATAATGGGTCGTCATAAACCCTTTCTTTGATTTATGAAAAATCATACAAAATCAGTCAACAGTGCAGCTTTTGTTTCTGAGTCATGTGTACATTCTGATTTGTTTCTTTTAATCTGTGATAGCTATTGAGGTTTGGCTTTTTGGTTAATTTTCTAGACACAATAAGGATGATCTCTGATTTTTACCACATTTTCCTAGGCACGTTTGACCTCCCATTATAATGTTTTAAAGTGATGCATACAGTCTGTCCACTATTCACAGCATTTCACTTTTTGGCTTTCACACTTTGATGCAACACTCTCTTGTATCTAGATGAACCCATATCCCATGCACATGTTCTTTACCACTTTTAGCATGCTATATCATATCATGTATCATCTATCCTCTCATGTATCATACTCCCATAGATTCTTGAGTTTGGTTTCCAAATAAAACCATGGTTTGCAAATATTTGGGAAGTTCTTGAAATAAGTTAGGAATTGATATTCCAAGTGGTTAGAATATTCATCCAAGGTCTGGAAGTATACTTTCAAAACCCTCATTTCAAAACCCCCTCTTAAACCCCTCATTTTGATTTCAAGAAATAAACCTTGTTTTTCTCAAAACCCTCAAAACAGTGAGTCATTTAACTTTAAGGAATTATTTTGAGTTCAATACTCAATGTATGAATGTAATACCACTTGGAAAGTCTTCCTAACTCATTAGAGAACACCCACGATTTTTGGTTTGACTTGGAAGTACATAGAAATGGTCCATTTGGACCCAAACATTCCTTCCACACATTCTGTTTTTACTGTCACAGCAGCTAGGTGCACTTCTAAATTCTTTTACAGAAAACTTTTCCAAAAGAGGTGGTCTTAACTTATTTTTCCCTTAAACGTCAATGGCTTAGGGAACTTTCTGTATAAAATGGGCCTCTAGATCATTAGTTTTCATTTTCTAAGATTTTTTCAACATTTCAGTCGACGGTACGGACTCTGTTTCTGAGTGACCTTCATTGTTTATATGATTTCTTTCAATCTGTGATAGCTATTCAAGATTGGCATTTTGGGTTGTGTTCTAGACACAATAAGGAACATCTCCATAAAAAATCATGCATTGAAAACATTCCTAACCCCTCTTTTCAAATTCCAAAAGATCATGCTACTTTTCTGTCCACTATTCACAGCAAGCACATTTCAACTTTCATTCTTTGATTTGATGCTCATATGCATTCCAAATTAGTTCATATCTTAGGAAGTAGTTCATACTACATTTGTACATATCCCATGTTAATTTCATTCATTCATTCCTACACATTTTAGACTCCTTAGTCACTCTAGAAATCCATGTACACAAAACACACTACAACCTTTGCACATTTTTAGATACAAACAATGCATTCATGCAAGATTTGGGGTTTTTGTAACTCTTAATCTAAGAAGATTATAAGGAATGAACTTGATCACACGTTCATGCTTCCCCTCGATCTAATCGTCATTTCTCATCCGTCTCGGGGATTGAGAAGTCTTCTTTTCTAAAAATTAACATGCATCATTCTAGCTTGCTAAGCATACTTTGATTCTTTGATTATTTGTTTCAAGAACCATTCATGTCCCCTTTAGATTAAGGAAACTTAATTACTCGATATGTGATTAGACGATTTTTCCTAGGTTTATTTGTGTGATCTTTCACTTTACATTGCATAATATTTGACTTAGATCTTATGAATGATATCTTATCTTTAGATCTTCCATTTCAAATTTTCTTATGTGATGTAATATACTATCATAGTATTATTTGTTGAACCAAACATAGTACAAGATGATTATTTGGATGCTAATTGAGGCCCGTCGGAAGACGGGGCGAGTTGAGGGTGTTTTAGTCGCGACAAAGGCTCCTTCCTCTCTCGTACCAAAACCCCGAACCAAGTTCTTTGGTTATGAAGGCCGGTGCCCTTTATCCGTTTGGGTGAGTCAAATTTGGGTTTCTTGGTTCCCTAAAGACCAAGTGGCGACTCTGTATCTGTTTTCAACAGACCTTTCCTTTTCTTTGATTCAAATCAATTTCAAAACAATCTCAAACAAGAGAAGTGGTCCGATTCCGCGTGTCCACATTGGGTCTAAACCGCAATATAATAAATTCATTGCCATCGCATTCATTTTAATGAGTTTCTTATCGGCATCATTATATTCATCTTCCGTTTTTGAAATAGTAATACCATTTGAAATATTTGTAGGAAGATGAGGCCCTTTGACCACTATTTGCCATAAATCAAAATCTTGAGAAATCATATAGATTCTCATTCTATTTTTCCAATAAGCATAATTTGATCCATTAAAACACGGTGGTCTATTTGCCGATTGACCCTCACTATAATAAATGTGGGAAGTGTTGGTTTCCATTTGGATCTTAACTCAAATTTTTCAAAAACTTTTGAAAATAGAAGAGCCGAAGTTCTGATACCAATTGTTGGCCCAAATGTGGAAACCTTAGAGGGGGGGTGAATAAGGTTTTAGCGGAAATTAACCTTTTAAATACTTAATAGCAAATTAAACACAATCACAAGCAATAATGTAAAGAGATAAGGGAAGAGATACTTGCAAACCGAGTTTTCAAGTTGTTCGACAATCGCACCCCGCGGCCTACGTCCACCCCTCAAGAACACCTCTTGAGGATTCCTTTAATCCGATCTACTTCACGGGTGTAGACCAAACCGTTACAAGAGCCTTCAATCTCTCCCAAAGAAGAAAACCTCTTCTTTGCACACAAGGGTTACTAACCCTCAACCTTTACAAATTGTTTGGGTACAAATTTAGCTCTCTCTCTCTAGAGTGGATAATACAAATTAAAGCTCACATAATAACTCCTTGTTGAGTAGATGATACAAATAAAAGCTCACTACAATTTACTCTCTCAAGAATTACAATTTAAATCTAGAGCAATTGATTTTTCACTTAAACTAGGGCTCAATTGTGAATGATGATTAAACAAGATGTTTGAATGATTTGGTTGATGTTTCTACATCTTTATGACCCTTAAAAACATCCCTATATATAGCTTTTGAAAGATTATAGCCGTTGGAAGTGATTGGGTATATTAAAAGCAACATTTGGAGAGTTAGAAAACTAGCCGTTATGTGTTTCAGCACAGTCCAGTCGACTGGATCGAAGGTTCAGTCGACTGGGAAGTTTATAGCAGTGAAGAGGCATTTTTAATGCTGTCCAGTCGACTGAAATGTTCACCCAGTCGACTGATCATTACCTTCAGTCGACTGGACCCTTAAAAAAATCAGTCGACTGATTTTCTGCTGGTTTGGTAGACTGACACCTCTTCACTAAAACGGCCATAACTCTCTCTACAAAATGAATTTTTACGATCCGTTTGAAGATTCGGAAACTAGATTCAAATACCTTTCCAACCATATAAAACTCAAGATCTAAATCCTTACCAATTGGATCAGGTTTGCATTTAAAGTTGACCTATCTGCGCAAAGGTACTTTCTTTTGACTTAGCCACTTTGAAAACTTTTGTGAAATGAATTTATTGAGTGGTCTAAGTATGTTTAGGTCCTTGAACATATTTTAAAGTGTGTGAGCAAGGATCCTAAAGTTCAATTAAAGTTACTTGAGCCCCTATGAGTGATTGATCAAAAAGCTTACATATAAATCCTAGTCTTCAACCAAGGATGAAAAATCTTCAAGTCTTCAAGCTTGATCCTTGTTGAGCTCCCTCACTCTTGGACTTCACCACATGCTATCTCATGATCTCAAACAAAGTTAGAACATTTAAGTACATGAATCAAGAGATTAGCGTAACGAAAATGACATGAAAATTGATTGAAATAGAACCAATGAAAGTATGCAATTATCACTAGATTTGTCATCATCAAAACAAAACAAGAATAATGCCTTAAATAAATTCAAGGGTAACAAAATGGTTTTCCGGTTTTATAAAAACACTGATTGAGTCAAAGTAAATATTTCCACCGTTTTGAAATACAGTTTTGAAATCCAACACAGGTATGACTAATTTTGTAAAATTACAGTTGTACCCCAATAAGAATTTTAATTATGAAATGGTGCCAATAATAAGATTTAACACAGGGGAAATGAAATTAAAATAAAGCAGATAATACAAATTGAATTTAAATATACAATGTAATTATGGAAATGCAGGTTGTTACATTTTTAGAGGGAGCTTTTAAAAGATCCAGAATGAAGCTTTTAAAAGCTCAAGGTTGCTTTTTGGTTTCATGATGTCTTTTTGAAGAGAAGTGTGTCACTTGTATAAAATTATCAAAGAGCTTAGTAATAAATTTCATAAGCTCCTTTTAAAAAGCCACGTGGGGGCCAAACTAAGCCTAATAGTGACAACTACAGGGCATACTTTACTCTTCAGAGGCCAAGTAATTAGCTTTGATACTAGGGGTGTTCATCGGTTGGTTCGATCATTTTTTTTCCAGTTTTTTCGTGTTTCAAAAACCAACCGAATCGGTCTGTTCGGTTAATTTTGTCGGTTTCGATTCGATTTTCAGCTTAGAGTAATTTTTAAAAAATTGATCAACTAGTCTAGTTCGATTCCGGTCGATCCGTGAACGCCCCTATTGATACCATGTCAGAGATAAGAGAGAGAGAGAGAGAGAGAGAGAGAGAGAGAGAGAGAGAGTATGGAGAAAAAAAGAGTCCCATGTGTAAGTGTAGTACAATACATATTAACAAAGAAATAGGCAGATTTTTAAATTAGAATAATTTAATGACATCATTGTATTAAAGTGCAAAGAGATAAATGCGTGTCTCGCAGAGATGGCACTGAAAGAGGGGAGCTCTAAATAATAGGGGTTGCCCTGAGAAAAAAATATATATTTTGGGTCTATCTACACTTATTTGCTAGTATATTTACATATTATAGTTTGATTTGTGAGGTCTTTTCGGCCATTTCGAGAATTTGAAGGTTTCACACGTGTTCACATTATCTTTTAGTTGATAATAAAAGTCCCCAAGTATAATTTCTAAAGTTTGGCTAGCTTAAAATAATTTTGTGGACTCATATCAGAAAGGGTTGTATACATTACATTGTTAGGAAACCGCGTTCCCAGAATCTGTTGACAGTGCGTATAAGTTGGTACGGCAAAAAATTTTGTGAAATCTATAATAACCCTACAAGAGGAACTAGGGTTACCTTGAACTACAAAAATGGATTGTTGTAGTAGACGAATCGAGAACACAGGCTCGATAACAGCTCACGATCTTCTACCATATTCCTCCGCTGCCAGAATATCGAACTGAGTGTGGGCTCTTTCGAAATCCTTTATGTTTCTGCTCTCTCTTTTTACGCTCTCTTTTCTATTCCGAGTTATAATACTCTTGATGGAAAAACGCAAACTGAGGAGAGAGCCAAAGCAGCATATATATAGGCTACGATAGGGACCATAAGAAGTCAATAAGGAATAGGCTTCCTTATAGAATTAGGAAACCCTAATTCGAATTGAATCAGATTCCTATTTCCATAAATTATAATTCATACCACTAAAGAATTTTAATTGCACTCCTACCCTTATCTCAAAAATATATTTTGAGCTCTATTGTTATTAAATTCTTATTATCTCCCCACGTTAAGATTACAGATATCCATTAATTAAATATAATTACTGACAATCATATTTAATTAATTTCTTAAAATTCCTTGAGATCCTCTGCTTAACTTATTAGATATGTCGGATACAAAATCCACCTGCAGGGTTTGACATAATCAAAACTTATAAGCTTTCTCAAGGGGATATCATCAATCCCAAAATTGAGACATGGATTCCATCATTAATTAATATCCACCACACAATTAATATTGTCACCCAATCCAATGAGATATTGACCTATTTAAGGATCTCACCCTTTTAGGGATCAAAGTGTAAATATCAAATGTACGTGTCTACAAATTAACTTAGGATTTAGAGCATAAGCACTCATAATAGTTATGAGGTATTAATTATCTTATAAATCAGTATAAAGATAATTACCCCAAGTCGGTCCCGTTTAATACACAAAATGTACCAGCATGGTGAGTTGAAACTATACCGTTTCCCGCAGTCAAGACAAACCTACTACAACACCATGCTGTAGTCCTACCGATGGTGTGTCCAAACCATCTACGACTGTAAACCAAAATCTTACATTCTACAAGATCTGATGGTCTGATCTTCCCTGTGCAAGCCGAACTCTACACACCAAACCACCTACTATGTAGAGTGAAAGACACACATGCATAATATTAAATAAACAATATAATACAAATATTGTCCACACAGATTCTCATAAAAAATGGATTAACTGATTTTATTAAATAAATAATAAATCAACTACATAAAGCATGGCTTTTAGTATATATCCCTAACAATCTCCAACTTAGACTCAAAGCCATGATGCGACACACCTCACTCCTATCCCTTCTACATGACTGTCAAAAGTCTTGGCCGGCAAGCTCTTGGTGAAAGATTTGCCAGGTTATTTGCTGATGCTATCTTGGTCACTTCAACATCACCTCTTTGCACTATCTCTCGTATCAGGTGATACTTACGCTCAATGTGTTTTCCCTTCTTATGGGCCCTTGGTTCATTTGAGTTAGCAACTGCTCCGCTATTATCGCAATAAAGGGTAATAGCCGATTGTACCGCAGGTACTACTCTTAGATCCATAAGGAAGTTTCTGAGCTAAACGGCCTCCTTAGCGGCTTCTGAAGCAGCCACATACTCGGCTTCCATGGTAGAATCAGCAATACATGACTGCTTGATACTCCTCCAAGTTATGGCTCCACCTCCTAGGATAAACACATATCCTGAGGTTGACTTTCTGGAATCCCTATCTGACATGAAATCAGAATCTGTGTACCCAATGGGTACAAGACTGTCTGCTTGGTAAACTAACATATAGTCTCGAGTCCTTTTCAGGTACTTGAGAATATTTTTCACCGCAGTCCAATGTTCTTGCCCTGGATTAGACTGATATCTACTAACCATGCCAACAGCAAAACAGATGTCAGGTCTAGTACATAGCATAGCATACATTAGGCTTCCTACTGCCGAGGCATAAGGATCTGCCTTCATCTTCTCTATCTCATCAGGTGTCTTAGGACACTGATCCTTAGATAGAGTAATTCCATGTCTGAAGGGAAGGAATCCCTTCTTGGAATCTTGCATGCTAAACCTTGCAAGAATATTGTCAATATAAGTGACTTGTGACAAGACCAACATATAGTACTAAGAACACCACCACTCTTCCATCATGTTTCTTGTACACACAAGATTCATCCGTACATTGATCAAAACCAAAAGACTTGATTTCTTGATCAAAGCGGATATTCCAAGACCTAGATGCCTGCTTAAGTCCATAAATGGACTTTTTAAGCTTGCACAACATTTGTTCTTGGCCCTTCGCAATGAACCCGTCTGGTTGCATCATATAGATGCACTCGTCAAGATTCCCATTTAGAAATGCTGTCTTGACATCTATTTGCCAAATTTCATAATCGAAATGTGCAGCAATGGATAAGAGAATCCGGATAGACTTTAGCATGGCCACCGGCGAAAAGGTTTTCTCATAATCGATTCCCTCTTTTTGAGTGAACCCTTTCGCAACAAGCCTTGCTTTAAAGGTTTCCATCTTACCGTCTGCTCATCTCTTCTTCTTATAGATCCACTTACATCCAATGGGTTTTATTTCATTGGGTGGTTCTACAAGATCCCAGACTTGATTGGAGTACATGGACTCCATTTCAGACTTCATAGCCTTTTGCCAAAGATCTGCATCTTTATCTTAGAGTGCTTCATTGTAGTTATAGGGATCGATACCTTGTTCATCAGGGACCCGGTCATAAGACTCTTCCAAGAACATATACCGGTCAGGTTGAATAATAACCCTCCCACCACGACGAGGCACAACCCGTGTCTGTGTATCACTAATATTTCGTTGTGAAGATTCTGAACCTAATACACCATTATCTGCACGCTGTACTGGTTCATGAACCTGCGTGTTAATGGTTGGTTCAGGGTCTACACGAGTTTCGATAATCCTCCCACTACGACGCGGTAATGGAATATCGATAACTCTGTCTTGTGATGTTTCTTCTCGTACCGATGGTATCAAAGAAGTATATGTCGGTGTCTCTCCTCTCATTTCCTCTAGAACAATACGGCTTCTGGGATTGTGGTCCATAACATAGTCCTCTTCTAAGAATGTGGCATTGGTGCTAACAATAACCTTCTGATCCTTAGGACTATAAAACAGACCACCTTTAGTTCCTCTTGGATACCCAACAAAGAAACATACTTCTGTTCTTGATTCCAACTTTTCTGCGTTCCCTTTCAGCACATGTGCTGGACTACCCCAGATCCGAACATGTCGTAGACTAGGCTTTCGCCCAGTCCACAATTCCGTGGGAGTAGTAGGTACTGACTTAGATGGTACCAAGTTTAGAATGTATGCAGCTGTCTCTAATGCGTGTCCCCAAAAGGAAATTGGTAAATTCGAGTAACTCATCATATATCTTACCATATCCATGAGAGTCCTGTTCCTTCTTTCTGCTACACCGTTCTGCTGAGGCATACGAGGTACAGACAATTGGGATGTAATCCCTTGCTCCAATAAGTATTCCCTAAACTCTCCCAAGAGGTACTCTCCACCACGATCAGATCGTAGTGTCTTGATACATTTACCTAGACGCTTCTCCGTTTCAGCCTTGAAGTCTTTGAATTTCTCAAAGCATTCAGACTTACGCCGCATCAAATAAATGTACCCATACCTTAAGTAATCATCGATGAAAGTGACAAAAGTACTCAAATCCCCCTCTTGCTTGGACAGTCATAGGACCACACAAATCAGAGTGAACCAGTTCCAACGGCTCTTTTGCTCTACAGCCCTTGGCCGAGAATGGCCTCTTGGTCATTTTACCTTCCAAGCAGGATTCACAAACTGGAAGTGCCTCCACTTCCAATGAGCCTAATGGCCCATTTTGAACCAGTCTGTGAATTCTTTTCAAATTAATATGACCAAGGCGTAAGTGCCAAAGATGCGTTTGGGTCATCCTCGAAGGTTCTTTTCTCTTAAATGGCAAACTATTTGTGTTATTCAATTCATTAAGTTACAGTATAGGAGAGATAGGATTTATAATATAAAGATCATCCACCAATTTACCAGAATAAATAAAACGTTTATTTTCTTTAATAACTACTACTTTATTAAAATGAACTGAATATCCATTTTTTACTAAACTAGAAACTGAAACTAAATTCCTTCTAATAGAAGGTACATAAAAGCAATTTCTTAATATTAAAATCCTATCTCTACCAAAACTAAGATGTAGATCTCCTACTGTAACTGCTGCTACTCTCGTAGCATTTTCCATATATAGATAAATCTCTCCATCACTGAGCTGCCTGGTTCCCTGGAACCCTTGCAAAGAATTGTATACATGATCAATGGCTCCCGTATCTACACACCAGGTACCGGTAGATCGGACCGCTAAACACGATTCAATAACTAGTAAATGAGATTTACCTTGATTGTTTTGTCTGGCGAGATAAACTGGACATTGCTTCTTCTAGTGTCCTGGCTGCTTGCAAACAAAACATTTGCCTTTAGGATTTCCCCGTTGTCCTCGTGGCCTTTGGATTGGCGGAGGACCCACGACCTTCTTTTGAGCCTTTTTCATTTTCTTCTTGCCTTTCGGCTTTGAAGCAGAACCTTTCTCAAACACAAGAGCACTCCCTGACTTTCTGTTGAGACCCTCAGCTGCCTGGAGTTCTTTAAGCAGCTCCGCCAAGGTATATTTAAATTTATTCATGTTGTAATTGATGCGGAATTGCTTAAAAGACTCTGGCAGTGACTAGAGTACGATATCGACCTGGGTTTCCCCGTCGATTTCAGCTCCAAGGATCTCTAGTTCATTAAGAAGAGATATCATCTTAAGAACATGATCCCTTACAGGCGTCCCCTCAGCCATGGTTGTGTTCATTAAGTGTTTCATAGCAACCTGCCTAGCAGCACGACTTTGATCCCCGAACAACTCTCGGAGGCTCTCCATCATGTCATAGGCGCTGGCCATTGACTGATGCTGATGTTGCAGCACATTTGACATGGATGCCAAAATGTAACACCGCGCCATCTCATCAGCCTTGACTCATTTCTTGTGAGCCTGGGTTTCCTCAGCGGTTGCCCCCTCACCAGGTTGCTCAGGACATTCTTGACTAAGCACAAACTTGTACTCTTCAGCAGTTAACACAATATCCAAATTCCTTTTTCAGTCTATATAGTTTGGTCCAGTAAGTTTATTTTCTTTAAGTATAACAACGAGTGGATTGAAGGTACCCATTTAAAAGCCTGAGAATCACATAACATAAATAATTACGTTTGGGCAAAAATTACTATGGATTCGAGCTGAAAATATTGGTTCCCTCTACCATATTTGAAAGGAATCCGCCAGAAACCTGATACACCGCGAATAGTATGACTCGATGGGAAGCCATATACTATACATCATTTGTTCAGATAGACAATTGCCTTTTAATTTTACTATCCAGGCAATGTACTTTGCCTAATAAAATTAAACTGCTGACTTGCTTTGGTCCTATAAATAATAACAGTGACTCAGATGGAGAGGATATTATTATTTATAGCTAAGTGTATACCATCACTTAATTCTAGGTCAAGAGTTTCATGAGGAACACCTCTGATGGAGAGGTGACCCACACTAACAATCACCCAAAACATTCTTTTAAAGAAATTTGTAACGATGATTCCATGATCAACTGCATCCGATGGGGAGGAAGGCACTAGAGCCATCACACAAAATTAATCATATCATCTACAGACCAGTGATGGAGACCATGGGATTTACACTTGATAAATTCCCTCTCCCACTTAGAATTTTTAAAAAAATTGAGGGTTATAATATTTAGAAAAACTTTTAATTTAATTAATAAAAAATAATGGAACACTTGACATGGATTAGTCCATCCTTACTTGTCAAACACACATGTGTAGATAATAAAATTATTCTATTCTCATGATTTTAGAAAATAAGTACTTATGTTTTCAAAATATGAAATTTGTTTTATTTCTAAATACACATGTAGTTGTCCATCATTTTAAATTAATATAAATTAAACATGCAGCTAGACATCTGAAATAGGTCTAGGAGCAATTATCCATGTTGTCCTATTCATTAAACATGAAACAATAATAATCATTCAATCACACATAAATAAGGAAACCACAATAAAATAGGAATCCCACTATTATGGTCAAGCTGCAACTCTTGTGAAGAAATCTTCATTGAACCCGATTAGCTCTATGTCGCCACTACGCACGGGGGTCGAGCTGCCCGGTCAGCTAAATTCGATTTACCATCAGCAACTACCTTCCAGAACTGTTTTCTGAAACAGCCTTCAGAAACTGCCTCCAGATTGCTTTCTGAAACTGCTTGTAAACTGTCTTCACAAGCTGTCTTCACGGATTTACTTAAGATATATTACACAAACCCTATGCCTCCATGAAGGAGTTCACATACTATTTCTTTGCAGTAAATTAACCACACATCAATCAAGCGTGGGATCCAATACACACAAATCCTATGCCTCCATAAAGGAGTTCACATGCTATATTAAAACAGCAAAATTAACCACGGATAAAACCATCGTGGAATCCAATCACACAAAATCAGTGACCATAATAGTGGAATAAGAACGCTGCAAAACAAGGGTTAGCACAGTTCTACGTTCTATCCATTCATCAAAACACGCATAAGATTTATTTTATTGGACAACATGGTTGCGTCCAACCCATACGCAGAATCAACGTTGCTCTGATACCATTTTAGGAAACTGCGTTCCCAGAATCCGTTGACAGTGCGTAAAAGTTGGTACTGCAAAAAATTTCGTGAAATCTATAATAACCCTACAAGGGCGGAACTAGGGTTACCTTGAACTGCAAAAACAGATTGCTGTAGTACACGAATCGAGAACACAGGCTCGATAACAGCTCACGAACTTTTACCATATTCCTCCGCTGCCAGAATATCGAACTGAGTATGGGCTCTTTCGAAAACCTTTATGTTTCGGCTCTCTTTTTTTACGCTCTCTTTTCTATTCCGAGTTATAATACTCTTGATGGAAAAACATAAACTGAGGAGAGAGCCAAAGCAGCATATATATAGGCTACGATATGGACCATAAGAAGTCAATAAGGAATAGGCTTCCTTATAGAATTAGGAAACCCTAATTCTAATTGAATCAGATTCCTATTTCCATAAATTATAATTCATACCACTAAAGAATTATAATTGCACTCCTACCCTTATCTCAAAAATATGTTTCGAGCTCCATTGTTATTAAATGCTTATTATCTCCCCACGTTAAGATTACAGATATCCATTAATTAAATATAATTACTGACAATCATATTTAATTAATTTCTTAAAATTCCTTGAGATCCTCTGCTTAACTTATCTGATATGTCGGATACAAAATCCACCTGCAGGGTTTGACATAATCAAAACTTATAAGCTTTCTCAAGGGGATATCATCAATCCCAAAATTGAGACATGGATTCCATCATTAATTAATATCCACCACACAATTAATATTGTCACCCAATCCAATGAGATATTGACCCATTTAAGGATCTCACCCTTTTAGGGATCAAAGTGTAAATATCAAATGTACGTGTCTACAAATTAACTTAGGATTTAGAGCATAAGCACTCATAATAGTCATGAGGTATTAATTATCTTATAAATCAGTATAAAGATAATTACCTCAAGTCGGTCCCGTTTAATACACAAAATGTACCAGCATGGTGAGTTGAAACTATACCGTTTCCTGCAGTCAAGACAAACCTACTACAACACCATGCTATAGTCCTACCGATGGTGTGTCCAATTCATCTAAGACTGTAAACCAAAATCTTACATTCTACAAGATCCGATGGTCTGATCTTCCCTGTGCAAGCCGAACTCTACACACCAAACCACATCCTATGTAGAGTGAAAGACACACATGTATAATATTAAATAAACAATATAATACAAATATTGCCCACACAGATTCTCATAAAAAATGGATTAACTGATTTTATTAAATGAATAATAAATCAACTACATAAAGCATGACTTTTAGTATATATCCCTAACATACATACGTTTACTTTTTAATAAATATTTACAACTTCATAACAATTGAATCAACATGTTACCTGATACGCCAAAAATTAGCTTTACTCTATGACCGAGTGGTTCTACTCAGCCACCGGCCCCTATCATGAATTCCCGAGTGGTTGCGGGTGCTCCTGAGCCTCCTGATCCTATAGCGCAGGGCTCTGCCAGAGCGGTAGCCTGACCCCTAGATTAAGGTAGCATTGTCCAGTCATCAAATAGTCCAAGATAGGTTATCAGACTCGCCCCGAGGCCGAACCAAACAGGTCAAGATTATAACGCTGGCCCGTCCCATTAGGGGTACAGCACGGCCCAGCCCCAGGACATGATCCAGAATGTTCCAGGCAGTTTTCTATACAAGTTAGAAGACTAATGGAAAGTATAAATTGTTTCCTACCCCCACGATTGATGCCAATCAATCCCAATTGGATTATATTTCCTTATCTATGTAGTTTCCTTGTACGGGTAGGTCTCTTACACTTGTAAAAGGGACCACCTGCCTCCTCCAAACCTTTTAGTCTGCATAACACCTCTATAGCAATCATAATCATGCCCAGCCGACCTACGGTAGCTCCAAACTGTTGTTGGTTCACCAAAGGTCATCGACTTTTGAACAGTATAGTAAACGTGCTCTAACACAAACATGGACGTAGGTTTCTTCATTAATAGGGCCGAACCACATACAAATCCAGTCTCTCACTGATTCTCTCTCCTTGATCTGCTCTAATTTATCTTTCCCAAAAATTGCATCATCAGCTTGGCGCCGCCTGTGGGAACGACAGATTTCTCAAAAAACAAATTTCTTAACTGATAGTCATACCTCTGAAGAAGGGTAAGAAGGCTACGTAGTAGGCTAATCGGGATGTTTTGTCAGCTCCGGTGCCGGTTGCAACAGTCCTGACACCAAAACAGATCACCACGACCCTCGCACAGCTCTTTGAGGGCTAGCATCAAACCCAACAGCAGATTGAGACCCTGTTGGCCTAACAAAGCAATCCTCCAGTGATCGGTGAACAACCCAGGGACGTTACGTGTGGTCGGGAACTAATCCTGACCAGACAACGTGCTCGAGCCGACCCGCCCCGTATCGAGGATACCAGAAACATTATCAACGACAGGCGTGCTGCAAGAGGTGAGAGGTAAGAGCGCATGGCCTGGGAATCAGTCCACAATCACTCGGCCAGCAGCTGGGATGATCTAAGGCACACGATCAACCGGAGTCATAGCCAAGCCTCATCCCAAAGGACAGCATGCCATGAGGAGGAAGCCTCTTCCACTAACCTTACCTATGTCCCGGATACCAGGCGGGAAGGTGTGATGGCCCGTATTGAGGATTTGAAGAAATAGATTGACGGAACGACCAAAGAGTTCGGCCAGAATCCTACTCAAGATCATGTTAATGCCAAGACCGAGTCACCGTTCTCCAGCTAGATCAAGAGGTTTTCCATCCCGTGCAAATTTAAACAACCTCATCTAGATTCTTATAACGGCTTGGGAAACCTGGTCGACCACATCTAGACCTATAAGGTTCAGATGGCATTGGCCACCAACGCCGACGAATTGTACTGCCTGGCCTTTCCTGGCACTTTGAAAAGCCCAGCCGTGTAGTGGTTCCACTCCCTGAAACCCCAATCGGTCAAAGATTTCAAGGAGCTCAGCAAACAGTTTATCAGCCAGTTCACAGGCATGCTCGATCGGCCACAACTGACACCTAGCTAATCACTGTCAGGCAACGAAAATGGAGAGTTATTGAAGGATTACGTTGATCGGTTCAATCAATAGAAGCTTTAAGTCTATGACCTGAACGAGACAATTGCCATTACAGCCTTCTACTCGAGAGTTTAGCACACCAAGTGCACCACGTCGTTTCACAAAAACCGACTGGCAACCTTGGTTTAACTCACCGAGAGGGTCAGAAATTATGTTGACACTGAAGAGTTTCTAAAGACTAAAGATCCTGGGTACATATGAGATGAGCCTTCAATAATAAAGCGGAAGCGAGACCAGCCCGAGAAGAACAATGTAAAGAGGCTCAGTAGTTCTGGCTTCCTTCAGTGTCCAGCGGTCAAGGTTCGGCAGCCCCGACCCGACCTCCAGCTCCCAACAGTCAGGGTCTGGCAGCTCTGACCTGACCTCCAATTTATAGCGGCCAAAAGCCCAGTGATCTCGACCCAATCTCCTGTCTCCAACAGTCCAGGCAAGCCAGACGATAGTGGTACTTTTGCTCGATTATAGCACGAGGCTCCACAAACTGTCAAAGAGCTCCTACAAAGACTTGGGATCACACCTGAGGCATCAAAAGACCTTGGGATCATACCCGAGGCATTGAAAGACCTCGGGATCACACCCGAGGCACTAAATGACCCTGGAACTACCAACGTTCTAGGTCGGCTGCCTACAGTAATTGTTCCCGCAATACTTGCCTCAACAAGACCTCGGGGGGAAAAAGGGAACAAAGACTACAGGGAGCCACACATAGTATTTACAAGCCTTGGGGTTAACTAAGTAAAACCCTTAGACAACCCGGGTGCATACAATACTAAGAGGCACTAAATCCACTTAGGCCCAAACCGACAATGGAGGTAACCAAAACCTCTTAGGTTGGCCCACGATAGAGGAGTAATAGGACCCTAAAGTAACACGCTTTAAGTTGGCTCAACCAACATGGTCAAACCCTTCTATCAACAGTCTTGATGAAGACTTGTTGGGCAGAGGATAACCATTCTGGGAGCTAACAAAAAGGACCCTAAAGCAATTCGCTTTAGGTCGGCCCTTCTAACATGGTCAAATTTTTCTATCAACAACCTTGACGAAGGTTACTCGGCAGAAGATAACCATCCTGGGAGCTAACATAGATAAAAGACTCCGAATTAGGCTGAGTCTCAACTCTTAGTCAATTCCCGAGCACTTAAAGATTCCGAATTAGGCCAAGTCTCAACTCTTAGCCAGTTCCCAAGAATTAACAGCCTCAGAAGCTTTTTAAGGCAACTTTCGCGAGCAATCAACAGATTTCCAAACTTGACTCAACATAGCATCAAGCCAACCTTGGAAATAGGGGGCAACTGATATGCTCAAAATTAGTTCTACTCAGCGACCGACCCCTATCCTGATTTCTCGAACAATTGCTGGCCCCCCGAGCATCTTGATCCTATAGCGCAGGGCTCTGCTAGAGGGGAAGACCGACCCTTGGATAGAGGTAGCATCGTCCAGTCATCAAACAGTCCAGGACAGGTCAGCAGACTCATTCCGAGGGATGGACCAAGGAGGCCCAACCAAATAGGTCGGGATTGTAACGCTGGCCCGGCCCGTCAGGAGTACAGCACGGCCCAGCCCCAGAACGTGATCCAGAATATTCCAGGCAGTTTCCTACACAAGTTAAAAGACTAATGGAAAGTATAAATTGTTTTCTACCCCCACGATTGATGCCAATCAATTGCAATTGGATTGTTTTTTCTTATCCATGTAGTTGCCTTGTACAGGTAGGTCTCTTACACTTATAAAAGGGACTACCCGCCTCCTCCAAAGGGGAGAGCACCTTTTAGTCTACATAGCACCTCTATAGCAATCATAATTGTGCCCGGCCGACCCCCGGTAGCTCTAAACTGTTATTGGTTCACCAAAGGTCACCGACTTTTTAACAGTACAGTGAACGTGCTCAGATACACACGTGGACGTAGGTTCCTTCATTAACAGAGTCAAACCACATACAAATCCAGTCTCTCACTGATTCTCTCTCCTTGATTTGCTCTAATTTATCTTGCCCAAATATTGCATCATCATTACCAAATCAAACCTTGTGTTCCAGCCAATTGGGGATTAGGTTGGGCTTTGAAGATTTTTTTTGATAGGTGATTGAGCTTTGAAGTTAAAAAGAATTGGACTATTTTCTAAAATCCACAAAGACTATATAGTATAAGTTATACAAACCAAACCAATCCAAATCAAATCATGCCTTGTATGTCAATCAAATGGAGTTTATGTTGGGTTTTGAAATGGTTTTTCTATAAGTTTAAGTGTTTGGTAAATGTGTAAATCTTGCATAGAAGTACGTGTAGGTTATTTGAGTAGCCCAAGAACTGACTTTGTGGTTGAGGGAAGGACCAGTGCTAAATAGTTCCAATATTTGTGTAGCTGGTTTTTAGGAAATTTTTTTTTTTTAACTCAGAAACTAAAACTCATCGACTAAAAATGACCATTACAAAGAAAATAACAAACACAACAACAACAAAACAAGGAAAAGAAAAAGAACAACAAGAAGAAACTAAAAATACAGAAGCAAACGGTGAGAAGTTCCGGATCTAGAGGAAGCCAAAAGAACCACTCTCCTAGCTCCAGTAAAAACCATCGCGCCACAGAGCGTGGAGAGACCGCCAGCTGTTTTTTTTTTTTAGGTTTATTAGTGTCCATATCTGGCTTAAAAGTCAAGAGCTGATTTTGTACTTAAATAACAAGGGCTAGCTGGTCCGGTCGTCCCTTGACTGGGCCAGAAATGTCCAACTCATAAGCTGGACAACCTAGAGACTAGTAAATGAGACTTCATGTTGATCAGGATATGCTGGTCATGTGCATTTGGAAGAGAACAGAACTTTTTTAATAGGTTAATTAAAGCCCAAGTATTAACTTCACTCTCTCTTTGGCTAATGGGCCGAGAAGATGTTATTAACACCCAAAGACTCTCTCTCTCCTTCGGCCGAAAAAAAAAAACTCTCTCTGCTTGTCCTAATTTTTTTTTTAATGCTAGTTTTTTTCCTTATCGTTCAAACAAGTTTTAGTTATAACAATGATTGATTAGTAAATAATATTATCAAGATGTTATCCATGATCAACAAAGCCAACTGTTTTTTCGAAAAGAATAATGCGATGAATTTTAAATTTACTCTACTTTCTGAATACTGGGATTTCCCATTTTAAATTTATTTCCTAAATTTAATCTGTAAGAGATTTGATAAACTAAGCGGCTGTTTGAAAAAGTAAAGAACTAATTCTGTGATGCATAAGTGAATCGGTTCTCCAAATTCAAGTATTAGGTGAGTCCCAATTTCTTGCATAGGAATCTGTGCCAAGTTTAATAACTGTGGTAAAATTGGTTATTTGTCAAACCAACAATATCTTGATTCAAGCAAGAAATATTGGATAAAATGTGAGACTGATATTGAACTTGGCCCAATTTTAAACCTCCCCAAACACACCCTATCAGTCACACCACTTAAAATTGGACCATGCTTCACTAATTAAAACCACGACTCAAACTGTCTGGGAAGCTAAGAAACCAGTTTTGTGATCTATAAGTGACCCAATTTTTATGTATTCGAGTTTTAGTAATTGTCTTAATCATGCAGAAATTTGTGTTCGATTATCATTGTATATATAAATACATTTTTTTGGGGGGGTTAAATATTTGTGATCTAAGGGTTCGCATGGTAACGTTGTGGTTTTTGATTTTCAGTTTTTGTTTTCATTTTATGTATTGATGCCTGCCTCTAATTCAATACAAAACTGAAAACCAGCAACGTTTACAAATTAATGAGAAAATAAAACCTGATCATATTTCTCAAACATACACAACCCATGCCCTAAATTCACCTTAGTCTTTTGGGGGTAAACATGCAATGCATTAAGTGACAACGTTTATTGCGTAGCTCTTTGGAGAAATATGATGCTAGTTACCTAATTTTATGTAAGGACAACACTTCAGTACTTTTTCTTAGGTACTTTTCGACATATTCTATGATTCTATCAGTCCACCTATGTGCCATATGTGTGACATATATATATAGACATACTTGTACACATGTACCTTTCAAAACACTAAAAGTAAATCTAAAGATTTTTTAAGTCAAGTCTTTTCGTTGATATTACAAATAGGTAAGTTTTGAACAAATGGCTCACTTCTTGATTTGAAGAAAGGTGGGGGTTTGTCTTATTCATGACCTTACAAAATGTAAAATAACCAAACCCTACCTAGCCACACCAATGGACCGAAAAATCACTAAATTGGTGGGCAACCATATAATTACAAGTCATTTAGCCTACTAACACTGTGTGGTATGAGAGAGAGGGAGAGACAGAGAGAATAATTCCTCTTTAACAGGCATTTTCTCTTTATTTAATTTTTGCTAAAGAAAAGGCAAGAAATAAGAATAATTCTTTCCTTCACAGATGTCCTTCCGGAGTGTAGTACCCAAATAATAGCTTCCATTCAAAAATAATAATAATAATTCTTTGTGTCACAATTTCGTGGGTTTCTAATATAGATATAATTTCCATTCAGTTGTTGAGACTTGCTTGTCTCTCATTTTCTTGAAAACGAATTCCTGAAAATGTACAAGTCATTGATTTTAGAATTTGGATTTAACACATTGAACATGCATATTTATTAGGTGGAATGCAATTGTCAACCAAAAAAATATCTAATAGTAAGGTATAATCTTAATTGTAAGTTTGCATTTTAACCATTTATTAGGTGAGACATTTTGGACCCTTGCTTTGTGCCAATTCAAGGGCCCAAATTTGTTTTTACTTTTCATATTTTGGTCATTTTAAATTATTAAAATATATAGAGGATCACCACCACCACGACGGAGTCGCTTCCATCTCTGCCGCTACAATATCACGGACTCCAAGGTTTAGTAGTCAATCAGTAGTTGGTGTTCAATTGTGTAACTTTAAATTAAGGACACAGAATTTAAGAAGAAATTCAAAGGATTGTGCTGCAAAAGATGAATAATGTTATGCTTTTTAAATTTGCATCCCAACTTTAGTTTTTAAATGCTTAACAGTCGTAGCACATTTTGTGGCGCAACTGACAATTTTTTGGAAATCAAATTTGAGAAAGCATATCAAATACTCGGCCAATGGCCCAAATGCAAGATTCAAGATTCCATGGATTGCACAAAACCATACCAATGGTTACTTCTTCGTAATCATGTAAGATTAATGCTACACCCACACACAATTTCACACCCAATACTTCTAGCCATTGATTCCAATGGGTTCTACATAGGTTTCACATGGGACCCACCAAAATCAAGGGCCAGAATGTGTTAAGTGTGGAATTGTGTGTGTGTGTAGCATTTTTTATCACGTAAACATCGCTTTCAGATCCACCAAACAGGTTTTAAAGTACCCTTGGTGGTCCAAACATGCATATGGGTTAATTAGAAGTGGGAAAAGTTAATAAGCCTTGAAGATAAATAAGTTGTTTGAATAACACAAGAATTAGTTCTATAGTTTAGAAAAGAATCAGTTTTAAAGATTTGTGTATCTGGGTACTTGCGTTTTAGGTGGGTACATATGAGTTCACATTTAAAAATGACTCAACAATTAGTTCTTTATCAAACCAATGTACATTGAATCTCATAAGAGCATCACCAATGGTGTATCACCAAGGGTAAATTTAAGATAAGTTGCTATACTAATGAGAGAATTCCCACAATGGTGTAAAAGCCCAACCGGCAAAGGGAGTGCTGGCTAGAATGTGCCAACATTTTTTTTTCACCTTTTGGTCATTTATTATTATTATTATTATTTTAAAAAATTACATTTAAAACAAAATACAAACATTTTGCCCCAACCGGCAGAGGCATTGCTGGTGGGTGGTGGCCCGGCAATGCCAATGCCGGCTAGAGCCCAAGTGTAAAAAAATAAAATAAATAAAAGAAAGAAAGAAGAAAACGTGTGAGTAGACTATGTCTTTGCCGGTTGGGAGGGGCAGGCAAACCCTCTTTCGGCTGGGGCCTAGTCGGCTTTGCTTCTGCCATTTACTGTACATATCTATATAGTAAGAAATTTAGCCGAATTGTAAAGTTAAATTTCTCTAACATTTACTTAAGTTACTTACCCAACAAAACACACCACTGTGGAGCGTGTATGGTAAATTAACCTAATTTATCCTACCAAAATAACACCACTAGATATCCTCTAAGAACCACTAATAAAAAGAGACTTGTTTTCACTGTTCTCACTTCCCAACACAGGGCCTAAGGCCCCTAAGAGTTTAAATCTTGAAGCAGAAAGAATGAAAATATTTTCCTTGGGGTAAATTATGTGGATACCCTCAACTATGACTCATTTTTAAACATTGAACTATTTTACTCGATGGGTCAATCCCTTGTAGTATGATATGTTAATACTTTAGCCCCTTCTGTTAACTTTGCATCCAAAAATTAATAGAAAAGTGGCACATGAGAATCACATGATATTTTTAAGCTTAATCTATTCCTATTTTACCCTTATGATAAAGTTGGAACTTATACGAAAATTCTCTTGAGTAGCGACTCCTCCTGCCTCACGGTTGGAAAACCACTCTCCCACGAGCCCAGTGCAGCCAACCGCACCACGTCTCACCTGAGCTTTGGGCTTCTCGAATTATAGGGCAGTGGTCACTAAGCTTCTACTTGTCTACAGTTAATGAACCTGTTTACACCCAAATTTATAATTTTGATTAAAAAAAAAAATTTACAATATGACGGATGTACATGTGATTACCCCCTCAAGTTTAGTGGCCAAGGTATTGACCAATTTGACCACTTGATGAGTCGGTTTGCGGGAATGACAAGGACACTTGGCAAGGAAATTAGTGTGGTGGTTATAGACATGTTCAAGAATATGGGCCATTGTTCAACACATGGGGTTGGCAGCAGTTAATTCATGTTCATACATCTATAAAGCCCTCCCATATAGTTGGGACTTCCATTCCTAGTTGGGAGTTGGGTATGAGGCACGTAGCCCCTTGTTAACTGTGGGGTTAGAGAAGAGTCATAATGGTTTAGATGGAGCTCTCCAGTAGTTCCTGTGAGTAAGCTCAGATTACAGCTAGGGCAGAGCTGAGGATAGATAGAAAGGCAAGGAACCCGGTGAAAGAAAACCATGTGAAACCCTTTAAGGTTCACGTAGCGGAAAACAAAAATTTAATAGTTTACTAATTCCATGATCAAGTCTATGATATATACAAAGTACATACAACATCCGTAGGGGGTTAATCGAATAGTTACCCTTGAAGTGTGCTTTACAAAATATTAATTTCCTTTCGTCTCACAAACAGTTCACTAAATCGTCCAAACGTCTGATCTCTAAAAGTATCCACACGAGCAATGCACACTAGAAGAAAACTTTTCCTTCCTTCAATAAAGTGAAGAAGATAAAAGGTGAATAGATCAAAAACTCTTTTGACCTTACGGATGTAATGGGTTGGGAGTTTTGGGAGAAACTTGGGTGTACTAGCATCCCACTTAGTTTCTCATATCTCATATATATATAATGATAACCAAAGTGGGTCCATGGTTGATTCTTTCAATATCAAGTCAAATAATATTAAAGATCAGCCATTACATTAGGAGATTTGCTCTCCTTGATTCACTCTGTACAATAAATGTGTAGGATAGAATTTCAAACTTATCCAACTGGTGTGAGTTGTAATCCATGTAAATCACTACACATTAGGGACATGTGTCTTTTGTACATTCTCCTATAAATACAATATACAAACCACCTTAGTCGTGTGTGGTTTTCCAACTCTGTACAGATTGTGTTTTATATCATGGTATCAGAGCATCAAGTCTAACGACATTACCACCTTTTCACAGTAAATTATTTGTTCTCTTCCTCTTTCTTCTACTCACTTTCTTTGTTGTTCTAAATGGAAGACACTACCTCTGCAACTGGTGTTGTGGTACCCAACTTGTCAGGGTTCATGTCAATAAACTTGACAGAACAAACTATCCTCTCTGGCTTGCTCAGATTAGTCCAATTTTGAAGAGCAAGAACTTAATGGGATTTGTAGACGGTACAAATCCATGTCCACCAAAATTCAAAAGTGACCAAGCTGGTCAAATTACTACCACAATAAATCCTTCCTATGCTTCTTGGCATCAAAAAGATCAAATGATCTTGAGTTGGGTCAATAATTCCCTTATCCCTTCGATATTATCCACGGTGGCTCGTTTTACGTCATCACATGATACATGGGTGTCACTCGAGAAGAGGTACGCTTCTCAGTCACAAAATCGTATTCTACAGTTGAGAAATGATTTGTTTACCACAAAAGGAGAGGGTCTTTCAATTTCTGATTTTGTCGATAAAATAAATCAAATTGCTGATAATCTTGCATTAGCCAGCAAACCCATTGAAGATGATGATCTTGTCACTATCATTATGAATAATGTTGGGCCAACTTACGAAGCTACTGTTAGTTCTGCACAAGCACGAGATAGTCCTATATCTTATGATGATCTTGTGGCATTACTTCTTAGTGCTGAAATGCGACTTAAGGCTCAGAATACACCTTCACTTGAGACTTCTGCCACTGCAATGTATGCACCCAAATCTCAGACTCAAGCCACTCGTGGTCGAGGTTCTATTCCATATCGTGGATCTCAAGTTAGAGGCAGAGGTGTACATGGGTCACATCGTCCTCCTAACTCGAGTCTCTCTTCATCCCCAGGGTTCTCAAATTTTGGGTCACCTAGTAACAACTCTCGTCCCCTTTGTCAAATTTGTGACCGACCAGGACACATTGCCATTAATTGTTATCACCGCATGAACTAAGCTTACGAAGGTCGTGTAACCACTCAAAAGCTCATTGCTATGGCAGCTGCTACTTCCTTACCCAATACCTCATCAAAATGGATTTCTGATATCGGAGCATCAAATCGTATTACTCCGGATCTTGCTAATTTGGCTATTCACAATGAATATCATGGGAAGGATCAAGTAGCTGTGGGTAATGGTGTAGGTTTGCATATTACTCATATTGGATCCAATAGAATTTCACATAATTCCTAATCTTTCAATATGAACAATTTTTTACATTGTCCTTCTGTTGCTACTAATCTTCTTTCAGTTCATCAATTCACTTGTGACAATAACTGCTTTTTTGTTTTTTTCCTGATTGTTTCTATGTGAAGGACCTAAAGATCGGGAGGACGCTTTTCCGCGGGAAGAGTGAAAATGGTCTCTATCCGTTTCATATTCATAACCAGATCTCTACCAAGTCGGGTCGTCCGTTTGCTTTTGTTGGTGTCCGTGTTGGTGCGCAAGTTTGGCATTCAAGATTGGGTCATCCTTCTTCCAACATTGTTTTGCGTCTTATTTCTAATAAATGTCTTCCTATGTCAGGATCGAACTCCATTTCTTTTTGTCATTCATGCCCACTAGGAAAGAGTACCAAATTGCCTTTTAAATTGTCAGATTCAATAAGTAGCTTTCCTTTGGAATTGGTTCATTCAGATGTTTGGTGTTCACCTACTGTTTCTAATAAGGGATCCAAGTATTATGTTTTATTTGTTGATGATTTTTCTCGCTATTCATGGATCTTTCCAATGCAATTTAAACATGAGGTATTTGATATTTTTGTATGATTTAAATTGTTTGTTGAAAATTTATTCTCATCAAAAATCAAAGCCTTCCAATCAGATCAAGGCGGTGAATACACCAAACGCCAATTTCAACAATTTTTGACCAATCATGGAATTAGTTTTCGTTCTTCTTGTCCGGGCCACCCCGAGCAAAATGGAGTGGCTGAACGAAAACACCGACATATTGTTGACACCAACCTCACTCTTCTTGCACATGCTCATATGCCAATAACATATTGGGTTGATGCCTTTAATGCTGTTGTGTACTTAATTAATCGATTACCGACACGTACCTTACAATATGTCACTCCATATGAGAAATTATTTCATAAAGTCCTGATGTATAACAATCTTCGAGTTTTCGGTTGTGCATGTTTTCCTTATTTACGACCTTATAACACAAATAAGTTGCAATTCCGATCTAAACGTTGTGTCTTTCTGGGTTATTCACTTAATCAACAAGGCTATCGTTGTCTTGATTCGAGTACTGGTCATGTTTATTTATCGCGTCATGTTGTATTTGATGAAAACTCTTTTTCGGTTCAAATGACCAATACCACTCTTTCTGCAGCGATAGTCTCCCCAGACTCTTTTGTGCCTTTAATAGAAATGGTTTCATCTTCCGTATCACCTAGTCCACCTAGTCATCACCCTATCGATACCCAATCAATTTCACCACCACCTATATCCACTGCTCCTATACAAGAACCTACACCACGACCTATTTCCACTGCTCCTATACAAGAACCTACACCACCACCTATATCCACTACTACCTCATACTCCATGGTTACTAGGAGCAAGATTGGAGTCTCCAAGCCAAATCCCAAATATGCCATGCATGTTGTCCGTGATTCTAATATTGAACCAACTTGTTTTAGTCAAGCCATCAAGCAATCTGAATGGCGACATGCAATGAGGGCCGAATTTAATGCCCTACAACAGAGTGGTACTTGGACTTTGGTACCTCCCTGTTCTGATATGAACATTTTGCCAAAAAAGTGGGTGTTTAAAATCAAATGACGATCTGATGGATCGATTGAGCGCTACAAGGCTCGCCTTGTCGCAAATGGATTTCATCAACAAGAAGGACTTGATTATTCAGAGACTTTCAGTCCAGTTGTCCAACACTCCACCATTCTCATTGTGATTGCATTGGCTGTTCACCACCAATGGCCTATTCGACAATTGGATGTGCAAAATGCCTTTCTCCATGGCTTATTATCTGAAGAAGTTTATATGCGCCAGCCTTCTGGGTTCATTGATCCTAACTATCCTCATCATGTTTGCAAGCTTCATAAGTCTCTATATGGTTTGAAACAAGCTCCTCGAGCGTGGTTCAAGAGATTTTCTGATTACCTAGAAGAGCTTGGTTTTCAGGAGTCTAAGGCCGACTATTCTTTATTTACATTCCACCAAGGTGATTTGATCATAATTTTGCTTATTTATGTTGATGATATTTTAATCACTGGGAGTGAGGCTTCACATATCCCTAAGCTTATCCACAACCTCCTCTCAGGTGGTCTCATCATACAAACATCGAAAGCTCCAAGATCACATGGAGAAAGGTGAAATGTGCCCACGGAATAATCCATCTTGACACATAAATAGAGGTAGTTGTCTTTTCTCCAACACTCCCCCTCAAGTTGAAGGGGGGCTGTGTTCAAACACACCAATCCGTGCAGTGTAGTGGGTCCCTCTTTAAGTGGTCTTGTCGCCCGTGTGATATAGCGGGCCTTGTTGGAAGATATGAATAATTCCCATATTTTATTGTAATCTCATTGGTTATGAAATAATTTTATTTTATATGATTGGGATGTAAATCCCATGATTTATGGGATGGGATATGATTTGATTTGATATTATCTCTATCTCCACCCTATATATATGGGTGTGAATCTTGTAATAAAAGTATCATTTAAGAGAATACAAGATGTAGTCCTTTGGGCATCTCTCGTCTTCTCCACTTTCTTTTACTTTTCTCTACAATTCTGTTTTTGTACTTGGTATCAGAGCCACTTTCCTTGGTTTTTTGACCGATTCCGCTGTTATCACCCAATTACGAGAGTCATTCTTTGCCTATCTCATATTTTCTAATTTCTTTTTCTTGTTCCGCACCATGGTCACCCCTATCAATCTTCGATTTTGATTTACATTCCTACCTTCAGTTTGAGAGGGCATGGTAAATATATTATGCTGACCAATATTTCCATTTTTCCAGTGACTTCCATTTTTCCGTTACAACTAGTGTTCTTTGGGCCTTTCTGGTGATTTACTATGTATGGTATTTTCCCACAATAACACCCTTTATTGGTGAATGATATTTTCCACCCTTACCCATTTGTTTGAACAAGACGTTGGCCTCTCTCTTTGGTGATTTTTTGTGGTTGATATTTCCCACAATCTCATCTTTTATTGGTGAATGATTTCTCCACCATTGCTCACTTGTTTGAACAAGAAGTTGGTCTCTTTGGTTTTTATTGTGGTTGGTTGTTTCTCACATTCTCACCATTTCATTGAAGGATAGTATTATTCACTCTTGCCCATTTGATTGGGCGGTCTTTGTGGTTGTAATATTAACTTCAAGTTGGACACTTCATCCAATATTCGTGTGCCAACTTGAGGGGGAAGTGTTGGAAGATATGAATAATTCCCATATTTTATTGTAATCTCATTGGTTATGAAATAATTTTATTTTACATGATTGGGATGTAAATCCCATGATTTATAGGATGGGATATGATTTGATTTGATATTATCTCTATCTCCACCCTATATATATGGGTGTGAATCTTGTAATAAAAGTATCAGTTAAGAGAATACAAGATGTAGTCCTTTGGGCATCTCTCGTCTTCTCCTCTTTCTTTTACTTTTCTCTACTAGCACTGAAGCGGAATACCGTCAATTGGCATACACTGCCGCTGAGATCTCTTGGATTCGATCATTATTCAAGGACTTGGGTCTCTCTCTATCTACACCACGTATTTGGTGTGACAATATAAGTTCTATTTCTTTAGCATCCAACCTGGTTTTTCATGCACGAACAAAACATTTGGAAGTTGATTATCATTATGTTCGGGATAAGGTTGTTCGCAAAGAACTTGAAATTCATTACCTTTGTACCGAAGATCAAGTAGCCGATGTTTTCACTAAAGGGTTGTCGTCTACTCGTTTTAAGTTTTTGATAAACAAGCTTATGGTGCGCTCTCGCCCTCTTCGCTTGCGGGGGTGTGATAACCAAAGTGGGTCCATGGTTGATTCTTCCAATATCAAGTCAAATAATATTAAAGATCAGCCATTACATTAGGAGATTTGTTCTCCTTGATTCACTCTGTACAATAAATGTGTAATAGAATTTCAAACTTATCCAACTGGTGTGAGTTGTAATCCATGTAAATCACTACACATTAGGGACATGTGTCTTTTGTACATTCTCCTATAAATACAATATACAAACCACCTTAGTCGTGTGTGGTTTTCCAACTCAATACAGATTGTGCTTTATATCATATAATAATGCTATAAGTCCCTTACCTAATCTAATTAGGAAACTATATTTGATTGGAAGACTTTCTTAAATCAAATATAAAGTAATTGTATTATTATACTACTTCCGTATTAACAACTTAATATCAAGTAGACCCTCACAACTTCTTCTAATTACACATTGTCCTTTTGTGTGCGACCCCTTAGGTTCATACTAATCTGGTAGTAGGTACTAATACTTTAAAGTATTACAATTAGAATCCTTTCTAATTAATTTAAATTAGAACATCTTCTAATTCTCCCTTGTAGAAATAATTAATATTAATATTTATTATTTCTGGGCTTCCACTAGTCATGAGTGACACCTAGTAGTATATCATGACATACCCCACACAGTTTGAAAAATAGTGAACCTTTTCGTTAACAGTTACCATACAATTCAATCCTTCTATCAAACAATGTCCCAATTAAATCTCTTGGGTAATGAACATATTATCAAACCCAGATTTAATTATATGTTCTCGAACTAATTGATATTTCTCTATTTGGTGAAATTAGAAATCTCTTTCTAATTCTCACCCTGCCTTGGCCAGGGAGCTTTACTTGAGATATATCATAGAAGATCACATAGGACATTTACTCCCTCACTTGAGAGTGATAGATTCCTTGTTGTACATTCACATGTCTCCATGTATGACTTACTATACCCAACAATACATGAATGTGCCCTTAATTAAAACATAAACACCGTGCACGTTAAAGCATAATAACTCATACACAAGACAACAGTAATGTCTCAGGTCTAAGGATTACTTGTACCACTGTAACTAAGAACAATCCATTGATAGATAATTAAAACTCCATTTGGGTTTTCCTAATAGTTGGTCACGTTCAGTGAACTTGTTCTATAACAAGCACCTATATGTCTGTTCCAGCGTCCCCACACTGATGACTTAAGACTAGCCATATTTTTTGAAATAAAATAAACATAACACATATTAGTCTAACCGGATTATTAAATGCCCAATTTAATAACTCTATGACTAAGAACAATTTTAGAATAAAGCAACTAAGAAGTATATGGTCTTGTTCCTTAACTCTTTAAGTACATGCTTTCTCAACTTTAATTCTGTGGACATATCATATAAATGTTAAACAACAATAATGATAAATAATAAACTTGTCCTTTATTAATATGAAATTGTTATTACAAGGTAATATTCCTAAAACACTACTCCAATCTAATTGGCTTTTAGGGCATACTACTAACAATCTCCCACTTGCACTAAAGCTAATCAATAATGTGTCTCATGCCCATCTTCTCAAGATAGCGATCTAATTGCTGCTGGGTTAAGGCCTTAGTGAATGGATCTGCTACATTACCTGCTGATGCTATCTTCTGTATCTCCACATCACCTCTACCAATGATTTCTCTAATCATATGGAATCGACGCTGAATGTGTTTGGATTTCTGATGAGACCTTGGTTCCTTGGCTTGAGCTATTGCCCCATTGTTATCACAGAACAGAGGCACAGGTGATTCAATGGTTGGAACTACACCTAGTTCACTGATGAACTTTCTTATCCATACTCTCTCCTTTGCTGCTTCTGAAGCAGCAATATATTCTGCTTCGGTCGTGGAATCTACCGTTGTATCATGCTTACAACTCTTCCAGCTAACAGCGCCCCCATTAAGGGTAAACACATACTCGGATGTGGATTTTCTATCATCTACATCAGACTGAAAGTCTAAATCCGTGTAACCATCAACTCTCAGTTTTCCTCCTCCATAAATAAGAAACATATCCTTAGTTCTTCTTAAGTACTTAAGGATAATCTTCACTACAATCCAGTGATTCATACCTGGATTAGACTAATATCTGCTTGTAACACTTACAGCATGACTGATATCAGGTTTGGTACATAGCATAGCATACATGAGACTTCTCACAGCTGAAGCATATGGTACTTTGCTCATGCTGTCTCTTTCCTCTGGTGTCTTAGGACTCATGTCCTTTAAGAGATGAATTCCATGTCTGAAGGGCAGCATCCCTCTCTTGGAATCTGTCATGTTGAATCTGTTCAACACTTTATCTATGTACAAGGACTGGGATAAACCATGCAATCTTTTAGATCTATCTCTATAAACCTTTATACCCAGTATATAAGATGCTTCTCCCAAATCCTTCATGGAGAAGTTTTGTGAAAGCCATAGTTTGACTGATGATAACATTTCTACATCATTCCCAATGAGGAGGATGTCATCAACGTACAAACTTAGGAACGTAATCGCTCTCCCATTGAGCTTCTTATACACACATGGTTCATCCATATTTTGATGAAAATCAAATCCTTTAATCGCTTCATCAAAATGGATGATCCAACTTCGAGATGCTTGCTTGAGTCCATAAATGGATCTCTGCAGCTTACAGACTTTGTGGTTTTCACCACGAGATATAAAGCCTTTCGGCTGCTCCATGTAAATCTCTTCCTCAATCTGACCATTGAGAAAAGTGGTCTTTACATCCATCTGCCATATCTCATAGTCATAGTGTGCATCTATAGCAAGTATAATCCTGATGGATTTTAGCATGGCTACTGGCGAGAAGGTTTCCTCATAGTTAACTCCTTGTCTTTGCTTATAACCTTTTGCCACTAGCCTAGCTTTGTAGGTCTCTACCTTTTCGTCCGAGCCTATCTTCCTCTTGTAAACCCATTTGCAGCCAATAGGTACAATAACTTGAGGCGGGTTTACCAGAGTCCAGACTTGGTTGGAGTAGATAGAATCCATTTCTATTTTCATGACAACTTGCCATTTACTCGAATCGATGTCTGACATCGCCTCTTTGTAGTTAGTAGGATCACTCTTGTTGCCATTGTCTCTACAATGAAAGAGTTCCTCATCACCGTAATGGAGATCCAAGTATCTCTTATTAGGTATGGGAGTCCTACTAGTCTTACGTGGATGTTATGTGATAGAAGGTGCTACTATAATAGGGTTTGAGAACTCTTCCTCATGTTGGTCAATGTTGGTTTGTGGTTCAGAGGACATTTCCTCTAATTCTATCACTTTCCCATTGCCTCCATATTGAATAAACTCTTTTTCAAGAAATACAGCAAACTTTCTAACAAACACCTTTTGTTCGCCTGGGTGATAGAAATAGTATCCCAACGACTCTCTCGGATAGCCCACAAATCTATATTTTTCTGACCTAGATTCCAATTTTTCCACTTCTAGTTTCTTAACATAGGCTGGACAACCCCAGATCTTAATGTAATTATGACTTGGCCTCTTCCCATGCCACATCTCATGCGGTGTCTTAGGAACAGATTTGGATTGCACCCTATTCAGTATATGTGCTGCTGTTTGAAGCGCATATCCCCAAAATGATATAGGTAAATTTATGTACTCATCATGGATCGTACCATATCCAATAAGGTATGATTTCTCCTTTCGGACACACCATTTAATTGTGGTGTTCCAGGTGGAGTCCAGTGTGATAAAATACCATTTTCCTTGAGATGGTCCAAGAATTCATTGCTTAAGTATTCACCTCCTCGATCTGATCGAAGAACTTTAATACTTTTTCTAGTTTGTTTTTCTACTTCATTTCTGAATTCTTTGAAGTTTTCAAAAGATTCAGATTTGCATTTCATTAAATACACATACCCTAACCGTGAGTGATCATCGGTGAAGGTTATAAAGTATGAAAAACCTCCTCTTGCAATTGAATTCATAGGACCACACACATCAGTGTGAATTAATCCACGTATATCGGAAGCTCTTTTCCCATGTCCCACAAAGGGTGATTTGGTCATTTTGCCCATGAGACAAGATTCACAAGTTGGATAAGCTTCATAAGCTAATGAGCCAAAGTGTCCATCCTTAACCAACTTGTTGATCCTATCATCACTAATATGACCTAATCTAAGATGCCACATATAAGTAGGATTAACTTCATCTCTAGGTCTTTTTGGTGTTTTATCTTTTGCTTGCTCAATATAGTTAATACCATTATCTAAGTTTAAGAAATAAAGACCATTCAAATATATGCAAGAACCAACTAAATCATCATTTAAATAAAATGTGCATTTATTTTTCTCAAAAACAAATTTATGACCATTTCTAGATAAAGCATAAATAGAAATAATATTCCTAATAATATCTGACATAAATAAACAATCTTTTAATTCTAAAACTACGCTAGATGGTAATGCTAAATAGTAGCTCCCTACGGCTAATGCAGCAACACTTGCTCCATTACCCACTCGAAGAGCAGCTTGTCCTCTACTCAGCCTTCTGGTTCCCCTTAATCCCTGCAACGAATTGTAAATATGAGAACTAGCTCCAGTATCTAATACCCAAGAAGAAACAGAATTAACCGAAAGGTTAGTTTCTATAAAAAACAATTTAGACATACCTTCAGAAGGTTTGTCTTTTATGGAAGTAAGGTACTCTCTGCAGTTCCTCTTCCAATGTCCTTCTTTGCCACAGAAGAAACACATTCCTTTACCCTTATCATTTGCAGGCTTGCCTTTCTTGATCCCGCCCTTTGCCGTCACATTGGACTTCTGTCCCTTCCATTTTCCTTTACCCTTGGGCTTGGACTTGGAAGTAGAAGCCTCATGAATGACAAGATTAGATCCCTTTGTCTTTTTTATAGAGCCTTTCCGCAGTATTCAACATATTTAGCAACTCATGCAGTGGAACTGTCATCCTGCTCATGTTGAAGTTCATAACAAACTGCGAAAATGAATCTGGCAAGGATTGCAAGATCAAATCTATTTGCAAATTTTCATCCATGCCTACATCAAGCTTTTCGAGTTGCTCAATGTAACCGATCATCTTAAGCACATGCTCATTTATAGATGACCCCCTGCCATTTTGGCCTGGAAGAGTTCTTTTGAAACATTGAACCTTGCGGTTCTACTCTGTCCCCTATACAACTCTTATAGGTGAAGAAGAATAGAGGTTGAGCTTTTGTATGAATCATGTTGCTTTTGAAGCTCATTGCTCATGGATGCTAACATGTAGCATCCCACCTTTATTTCATCTTCCTGCCACTTTCTCAAAGTGTCATGCTCTTCCTTAGTGGATCCTTCCGGAAGAGATTCCGGCATTGGCCCATCCAAGACATAGGCAATTTTGTCAGAAGTAAGAATGATTTTTAAGTTCCTTAACCAATCATCAAAGTTTGGTCCAGTCAAACGGTTGGTATCCATAATTTAGCAAGAGGTTGAAGTTTGACATTTTTAGCGGTGATCTACAGTCTACAGAAGATAAATAGCAATTTATGAGCATAAAATAAAATTCAATTTTATTATCCACTAGATTTTGGGTCTTTAAATCATAATGGTGCCTCCCACTATTCTTTTCAAATTCCTCATCCCTTTAAAAAAATTTGGGAATCTTTATTTGTAAAAATTCCTAGTGGGGATTGGGGTCCCATCAAAACTAGTACAACCTCACATAATAGTTTCTTGGCCATACTAACTTAGATAAGAAGGTAACTTTATACCTATTGCTTCTTAAGCAAGTTCCAATCAACATTTAGCCTCTAAGATTATGAACCTCACATAATAGTTTCTTGATCTATATATTTTAGTTAAGTTAGACCCACCATTCATACAAGTATGAGTCACTAATGAGTCCCTCACATAATAGTTTCTTGGATCCCACTAACCCCTCACCTCAAAATATCATATATTTAAATAGTATAAGTGGCTTTTCTTAGAATGAGAAGCCTCCACATATCTGTAGCCGACAAACTCAAATAAGAAAATACAGTCACCTATAATGGTGGAAGGCTACGATAAGACATTCATAATGTCTCTTCGCTGACAACTTAATATCATAAACAAGAAGGGAATTTTATGGTCTCATCAATTATACATGCATCAAATACATAAAATAAATATTTCATCATTTATATTTTAATATGTCCATACAATGCTCCCACTAATTAAATTTAGAAAACAATTTTAAAATTTTAATTTAAAGGAGTATCCTTGTGACACAACAAATGGATTAAATTTTAAAAACAATTTTAAAATGTGGACATATAAAATATATGGTGAAACCGCCCAAACAATTATCACATAAAAATTGGGTCATGGATGAATATGGACTTTTAAGGTGATTCAACTTGAACCTTTAAGTTGAATCTAGGTTATAGTGTTGTAATCATTATTAAACATCACATGCTTTCAAGATCTAAGCTTGAAACAATAATAATAAACAGTCTTCATTCTTTTCTTGGACACCTTATCTACTCCAAGTAGGCTCCACCTTCTTCTTCCTTGTAATTTTCTGATCTTCGTCTCTAAACCTAATTTTACATGGCTTTAATAAGAAAATCCTTGATCCATAATCAAGGGGGAGGTACATAGGAGGGAGATAGAAATTACATCGAGAAGGAGGGAGGAAGGCATGCAAGCCCCATTTAAAAATTACAAACCCAAAATAATAAAAAAATTCAATCACATTGAAATAATAAACAAATCACATAACTCAATTATTTGGTATAGTCCGTAATCATCCTTTTCATCCATTCACATCATCTGTAAATAAAAGAAAATATAATAAAAATAATTGTTCTAATTATAGCATGAATCTTGGGTTCAATTCTAATCCAATTAGAATTTGTCTTAATATAAAAACAATCCTGCTATACATTAAAACGCATATTAGAGGGTCTAAACGTTCGATTTTGGACAAAATTTACCAAGGCTCATAAGGGTATGAGCCTTGCTCAGAACGTTGTTTCCAATCGAATATAGGTGTTCTGACGTAAAATTTTGAAATTCGGATCTTACTCATCTTCTCTAGCGAACCGCTAACAGATTCGGATAAACAATCATGAATAAGTTCCAAACTTGTCACAAAAACATATGTAACTTTTATACACATTAAAATTGGCATATACATGTTTACATCTTATGTAAACAGTATATACCAATGTAGCGAAGTTTAAACCCTTTGTTCATCACATGAACAAAAACCCTAGTATCTTCATACAAACATTTCCAAAATTCTAATTTATTCAAAATAAATTTATGCTACAACAACAATTACAGTATTTTGTATTAATCGTAGACTAAGGCTCTGATACCACTGAAAGAAAACCATGTGGAACCCTTTAAGGTTCGCGCAGCGGAAAACAAAAATTTAATGGTTTACTAATCCCATGATCAAGTCTATGATATATACAAAATACATACAACATCCATAGGGGGTTAATCGAATAGTTACCCTTGAAGCGTGCTTTACAAAATATTAATTCCCTTTCGTCCCACGAATAGTTCACCAAATCGTCCAAGCGTCCGATCTCTAAAAGTATCCACACGAGCAATGCACACTAGAAGAAAACTTTTCCTTCCTCCAATAAAGTGAAGAAGACAAAAGGTGAATAGATCAAAAACTCTTTTGACCTTACAGATGTAATGGGTTGGGAGTTTTGGGAGAAACTTGGGTGTACTAGCATCCCACTTAGTTTCTCATATCTCATATATATAATAATGCTATAAGTCCCTTTCCTAATCTAATTAGGAAACTATATTTGATTGGAAGACTTTATTAAATCAAATATAAACTAATTGTATTATTATACTACTTCCATATTAACAAATTAATATCATGTAGACCCTCACAACTTCTTCTAATTACACATTGCCCTTTTGTGTGTGACCCCTTAGGTTCATACTAATTTGGTAGTAGGTACTAATACTTTAAGGTATTACAATTAGAACCCTTTCTAATTAATTTAAATTAGAACATCTTCTAATTCTCCCTTGTAGAAATAATTAATATTAATATTTATTATTTCTGGGCTTCCACTAGTCATGAGTGACACCTAGTAGTATATCATGACACACCCCACACAGTCTGAAAAATAGTGAACCTTTCCGTTAACAGTTACCATACAATTCAATCCTTCTATCAAACAATGTCCCAATTAAATCTCTTGGGTAATGAACATATTATTAAACCCAGATTTAATTATATGTTCTCGAACTAATTGATATTTCTCTATTTGGTGAAATTAGAAAACTCTTTCTAATTCTCACCCTGCCCTGGCCAGGGAGCTTTACTTGAGATATATCATAGAAGATCACATAGGACATTCACTCCCTCACTTGAGAGTGATAGATTCCTTGTTATACATTCACGTGTCTCCATGTATGACTTACTATACCCAACAATACATGAATATGCCCTTAATTAAAACATAAACACCGTGCACGTTAAAGCATAATAACTCATACACAAGACAACAGTAATGTCTCAGGTCTAAGGATTACTTGTACCACTATAATTAAGAACAATCCATTGATAGATAATTAAAACTCCATTTGGGTGGTTTTCCTAATAGTTGATCACGTTCAGTGAACTTGTTCTATAACAAGCACCCATATGTTTGTTCCAGCGTCCCCACACTGACGACTTAAGACTAGCCATATTTTATCAAATAAAATAAACATGACACATATTAGTCTAACTGGATTATTAAATGCCCAATTTAATAATTCTACGACTAAGAACAATTTTAGAATAAAGCAACTAAGAAGTATATGGTCTTGTTCCTTAACTCTTTAAGTACATACCTTCTCAACTTTAATTCTGTGGACATATCATATAAATGTTAAACAACAATAATGATAAATAATAAACTTGCCCTTTATTAATATGAAACTGTTATTACAAGGTAATATTCCTAAAACACTACTCCAATCTAATTGGCTTTTAGGGCATACTACTAACACCTGGATGCAAGCAAGGAGAATATGAATGTCTTTCGAGAATCTGATAAATAAACTTGCCCTTTATTAATATGAAACTGTTATTACAAGGTAATATTCCTAAAACACTACTCCAATCTAATTGGCTTTTGGGGCATACTACTAACACTTGGATGCAAGCAAGGAAAATATGAATGTCTTTCGAGAATCTGAAAAGTGAAACCTTTAGTTTGCAGCTTCCCTTCCTTCAAGTCTTTCTTCTAGTGGTGTTTATCCCTGCGAGAACAAGCCATTTGTTTTCTGGGCAGAAGTCATGTACGAGGGCCAACACACTTTCTCTTCTAGCATTAATAAGACTTTGACTTCTTTGCTTAAGGAAAGGTATAAGGAGCAAACATGGCATGAGTCTTGACGTTTGCATCTATAAGGGTCCAGATGTATAGGAATAAGGAAAGCATTATAACGAAGAATCTTTCGCAAGGTGAGGCTGGGACGAGAGACAATCTATAGAGCTATGATTCTTTTGTGATTTCCACCGTTCATCGAGTGTGAAATGGTGGGCTTTATGCCCTCTATGAAGAAACTCTCTCCACAACATCTAAACATATTTCGAAAAAAAAAAAGCATCCCTAAAGCATTCTAGTAGTTCCTTTTTTTTTTGTAGCAATATTTAATTTACTGTTCCTAGCTTCCATAGCCTTGCTACTAGTTTAGACTTAGTTTCTATTTCTAGCAAATGACATTCCGTGTAATTACATTTTTAGTTAATGTATTTGCATTCCAAAGCTCTTCATTTGTGTTCACTACTTTCCGTATATCTTTATTCTCATCACTTGGTGGAATATTTGAAGTCCTTTTAAAAAAAAGTTAAGTGCAACCTTGATCCCTACTTCCCAACAATCGCTGGATCATACTCACACCAAGCTTAGGGATAGTTTGGCAACATGATTGGATCTTCGTACAAAGCCCTTGGCATGCCCATGCAAATGTTGATTTTTGCCAAACAGAACCATTCAATGACCTTCTTATGGCCATAAGAGTATTCTGATTAGTAAGGTACATAGTTTGTAGTTTTGATGTGAACTACTGATAGTCTTGGATTGTGAAAATATATTTAGAATTCAAATATTCATCTTAAAAATACACGCTTGTTACTGACCTCCATCGCTGACTACCATATTCCCAATCACAATAGATCACCACACGCTTCCCCTCTATCACACCACCTCTCTCTCAGGGGTGGAGCCAGCTTTTTAACCTAGAGGGGTACACATAAAAAATAGCAACAAATTAAATTCATAACAAAGTTCATAATTTCATTGATATTCATGTTAAGTACATTTTACAATTGTTCACTGCGTTTTTTGATAACGCTGCATAATTGCATCATTATTAACTTCATTGAATTTCCTTTTTTCAATATATATAATCAAAATATCATTTATAAAGTTGTCTTCCATTCGATTGAGCAAACATGCCTTCGTGATTATCACAGCTGAAAATGCTCTCTCTATGGTAGTGGTCGCAACTGGCAGAAGTAACGCTAATTTCAAAAGTCCATATACTAACGAATATACTCCACTTCTCTTTGTGTGAACCAATTTTTTAGTTAATTCACCCAGTCCTTTTAAATCTAAAAACTCACCACAATTGAGCATATCAAAGAAATATGTAGTAAGTTGATCTTCAAGAACCATGCACTCAACGGATAAAAAATCACTTGGATAGAAGGAAGTAAGGCAGATGAGTTTTTGCCTATCAAAAGCAGTAAATGAATTAACTGGATTTAGACATGCCACCCAACTTAGTAACTCGGTAGTTGATTCAATGAAGCGGTCATTTAATGCTTGAAGTTGTATATCTAACACACTGTAAAATAGCTCAATTCGGTAGTGATATAGGTTTGTAATTTGTTGTCTTCCATGCCTCGATCGGCCTGCAGCTAGATATAAATCATCCATTTTTGGAACATCAATGCTGCAACTACAACAAAAGGATGAATCTTTTTCCAGAAAGGTATCCCACCCACTCTTTCTCATCAAGTCTAGTCGTCTCACAGAAAACTCAACTAATATCATAGCATTCACAATATCTTAATCTTTCCTTTGTAATGCATGTGACAATTCATTTGTAATTGCCAGAATTGTTTTCATTAGGTGTAGATTGAATAAAATCAAAGTGGTTCATCAAGAACAAAAGGCCACGTGCTACACCTTTTTGATCTCCTACACCATCGTCACAAATCATCTTAAGCACATTGATCACTACTGAAAACATATTGATCAAGCCTATCAGAGTAGCATAATGTGATCCCCAACGAGTATCAGAAGCACGTGCAAGACAAGTCTCTTGATTTATGTTAGTAATATGCCCTAAAAGTCAATTGTTGGAAGAGTGTTTTAGGAATATTACATTTATTAATAGTCTTATTAATTATCAAAGGGCAAGTTTATTATTTATCATGATAATTATTATTGTTTAATCTTCATGATAAGTCCATAAAATTAAAGTTGCGAAGATACACACTTAAAGAATTAAGAAATAAGACCTTATACTTCTCAATAACTTTATTCTTAAAATGTTCTTAGTCGTAGGATTATTAACTTGGGCATTTAATAATTCGGATAGACTAACACATGTCATGTTTATTTTATTTAAAAAAATATGACTAGTCTTAAGTCATCAATGTGGGGAGACTGGAACAGACATGTGGGTGATTGTTAGAGAACAAGTTCACTAAACGTGATCAGTTGTAAAGAACATCCAAATGGAGTTTTACTTATATGTCAATTAGTTGTTCTTAGTTAGATTGGTACAAGTGATCCTTAGATATGAGACATCATGGTTGCCTTATGTGTGGGTTGTTACACTTTAACAGTGCGCGATGTTTATGTTTTCACCAGAGGCATTATCATGTATTGTTGGGTGTAGTGAGTTGCACATAGAGGCATGTGAATGTACAACACAAAATCTATCACTCTCAAGTAAGAGAGAGAATGTCCGATGTGATCTTCTAAGATACAACTCAAGTTAAGTTCTTTGGCCAAGGCAGGGTGACAAATAGAAAAGAGTTTTCTAATTTCACCAAATAGAGTAATATCAGTTTGATTGAGAACATATAATTAAATTTGAGTTTGATAAAAAGATTTAATTGAGACATTGTGTGATAGAAGGATTGAATTGTACAGTAGTTGTTAACAGAAAGGTTCACTATTTTTCAGACTATCTAGGGTGTGTCATGATATGCTGCTAGGTGTCACTCATAACTAGTAGATGCTCGAAAAATAATATATTTATTATTTATTATTTTTCAATAAGGGATAATTAGAAGGTGTTCTGATTCAGTATTAGTTAGAATGAGTCTAATTATAATACTTAAAGTATTAGTCCCTACTACCAGATTAGCATGAACCTAAGGGGTCACACAAAAAAAAAGGCAATGTGTAATGAGAAGAAGTAATGAGGGCCTTCTTAATATTAAGTTGTTAATATGGAGGTAGTATAATAATATTGTAAGTATATATTTGATTTTAAAAAGTCTTTTAATCAAATATGGTTTCCTAATTAGATTAGGAAAGTATCTTATACAATTATTATATAATTAGAGGATGAGAATAAAAGTGATGCTAGCACATCATATAAACTCCCAACTCAACTCATATAGCCTAAGCTGTATACGGTCACATCAAAATGGTGACCATCTTCATTCTTCAATTGTTGGAGAAAATCAAATGCTTCTTCTAGTTCGTGATTTGCTCGTGTGGATACACTTAGAGATCGGACACTTGGACGGTTCCAGTGAACCTTATACAAGGGTACCAAAAGGAGGCAGAGCGAATAAGAACCTAAAAGTTTTGTATAGCACGCTACAAAGGCAACGATTCGCTTAACCTCCTATAGATGTTTTATGTGTTTTGTATACATCACAGACTTGATCATGGGGTTTTAGGAAACCGTTAAATTTTTGTTTTCCATTGCTCGAACCTTTAAGGGTTCCATACGATTTTCTTTCAATTTAAACCTCTTTCAGTAGGAAGTCCACCATGATATAGTGCTTCAAACACATTTTTAGCTTGCATCTCAAGAAGAGTATCATGTCGCCTACACGTTCCTCCAACAACATTTAATATACTAGAAACTGAGTTAAAAAACCATGAGACATCAGAGTGATTTTTTGCCACAGCTACTAAAGCCAACTGGAGTTGGTGAAGAAAGCAATAGATATAATATTCACATTTATTTTCTAACAAGATCATTGCCTTTAATTCATTAAACTCTCCTTTCATGTTACTAGCTCCATCATAACCTTGGCCACGTAACTTGAAAATGCTCAAACCATGTTTTAAAAACGTTGCATTAATTGAGTCCTTAAGTGAGTTAGCAGTCGTAGGAGTCACATGCTCAACTCCCATGAAAGACTCTACTACATTCCCTTTGGCATTCACATAACGTAATACAACTACCTTCTTTTCCTTCCTTGATACATCACAAGATTCGTCAACAAGAATTGAAAAATAATCATTCCCAATATCCTTAACAATTGCATTTAAAATTTCAACTATTGAGGGACCCATAAAATAAATTTGTTTAGGGACCAAAGTGCAGAACATGGTATAGTTTGAAGGTGCAAACTATATTTGATCCTATTTGTTGCAATTGCGACACTTTAGGGACCAAAATACCACATCTGAAACTTTAGGTTCTAAAGTGCAAACCACCCAAACTTCGAGGGTGAAAAGTACAATTTACCCTAAATAAAATTCCAAGATTGTACTCTCGGACAAATAATTCTCAATATAATATTTTTTGGGTAAAATACATTTGTACCCTCAAACTATACCATGTTTGGCACATTAGTCCCTAAATAATTTTTTTTGGCATTTTGGTCCCTCAACTAACGTTTTGTGGTAATTTCGCCATTCTCTCACTTTTAGCCATTAAAAGTAACGGAAAAAAACAAACTTGTTTTTTTGAAAAAAATAGGTATATTACATATACACACCCAGTAGTTAAACTTTTTTACTTTGTCCCTTGTTTTATTTTTGGATAAATTACATTTCACACCCTTATAGTTTGGGTGTGATTTCATTTTGGTCCTTGTAGTTTCAATTTTGTTAATTCAGTCCTTAAAATTTTATTTTATGTTCAATATGTCCATTCCTCAAATTGTTTTACAATTTCTGATAGATTTAGGTTCATTATAGGTATGTAAAGCATATTTCTCTAAGAAAATTCATCATTATGCCCTTAATGATACCTCACGTGTGCATTATATGACTTATTTTTATCAAATATTATAGAAAATTTCCCTAAATGGACCACAATGAACCTAAACTGAAACTTTAAGGAGCAAAGTGACAAAATTAAAACTACAGGAACCAAAGTGAAATCACACCCAAACTACTGGGGTGTAAAGTGTAATTTACTCTTTATTTTTTGGTTAATCAAACGAGAGTTTCATTAGACATGAAAAAATCATGAGGATGTACAACACACTCCAACAAGTAGCAGAGATCAATGAAAGACAGAAATTAATCAAAGAGCTCAACAATACTCCTTGTGGACCATTTGGTAGCTTCTTCTTCTTCTTCTTTTTTTTTTTTTAATGTAAGTAAATCAAAACAATTTGTGATTGATCAAAATTGTCCAATGTAGCTTTTGGCCTATTGCAATTGCAGAGGCTATTTTGCTAATTATTTTATTTTAACTTATGGAGTTTCATAATTTTTAGTGAACTCCAAAAGTTGTTCCCAAACAAGGCCTATGTAGCCTTTGATGGTGCTATTTTTGGGTAGGATAAATTATAGAGCAGATCAAGGAGAAAGAAATAGTGAGAGAGATAATGAGAGACCAGGTTTGTATGTGGTTTGGCCCTATTAATGAAGGAACCAACGTCCACGTGTGTGTCTGAGCACTTCCACTATATAAAATAAAACTACTGCAGGGACTTTGGTGATCCAACAATGGTGACTGGAACTACCAAGGGTCGGTCGTGCAGGGTGTGTGTTTAGGATTTCTTGGGAGAGGCTAGACAATGTAATATTGTTGGTTCTATCGAACACGGGGCCCCTCTCTAATGGGGGTGGGAGGATCTTTTTATAAGAGGTAGAGTCCTCCCTTACAAGGTATTCTAGTCTATATAGGAAACTGTTGACAGCATGTAACGATAGATGCACATCCGAAAGGTTTCCTAATCAGATTAGGAAACTGTTTATGCGTATCTGGAAGATTTCCTAATTGGCTTAGGAAAATGTTGGGCTGCTATTTGGGATGCGCCTCCGGGCTAGCCGAGTTATTCCCAAGTTGCATTGTGACTGGACAATGCTATCCCAACCCAAGGGTCGGGCTTCTCCTCTGGTAGAGCCCCACGCTACAGGATAAGGAGGCCCGGGGGGCCCGGTACTGCTCGAAAAATTGGGATGGTGCTCACCCAAGCAGCTGTACATACCTTTGTCGGGATAGGAGCAGGTCGCTAAGTAAAACTGCTCAGTCATAACGTAGAGCCAATTTTGGACGTATCAGGCTTTTGCCCGTAAAATTTAACTAATTTTCAATTTAGTACAAAGTATAGAGGATATGAGTGATACGATTGAAGTACATGGTACAAAGTGAAAAAAAGTACAAGGGATGTATATGTAATTAACCCAATTTTTTTCGTCACTTTTATTGGCTAAAAGTGACAGAAGGGGCAAAGTACTAAACATTGTTAGTTGGATGACCAAAATATCAAAAGAAATTATTTAAGGACCATAGTACCAAATAGGATATTATTTGAGGGTGCATAATGCATTTTACCCATACTCTTTGTTTTTACCACTTCATCAAAAGAGGTAATACCAGGGCAAATAATTCACAACATTTATTTGCCACCTTATCATTGGAGTTTTAGTATAGGTTAACTAGTATAATATCCATTCTAGTGTAAGATTGTTACAATAGATCCAACCCAAGAAAGATCTTAATCTCAGGTCCACACTAGAATTTTTGGGACTGAAATACCCTTCGCACTAACACATAATATTTCCCCTTTCAAACCCCAGTATTTAAAACCCCCATTATTCTTGCGTGACATTCAATTTTTCCCCAATCAAGCCAACATTTTAGGGTTTTTAAAATTCAAAAACCAAACAGAATTTTGGTGTAAAAACATAATAGAAGATCAAAATACACACTAGTTCTTCAAAATCTGAAACTAGTTCATCAAACCCCATTACAACTACATGTTGTTCAGATCGATTTCGGCTTTGATTTTGGGATAGCAGTTTTTATTCAATCTGTTGTTCATGAAGAGAAGAAATTACGATTCAAGGATGGTGGCAGCGGTGACTTCGATGAAGAATGTAGATCAAAGCACCACCACAACAACCACCACCACCATTGACAGAGAATGTAGTCGAAGGACGGTGGCAGTGGCTTCTACGTCATCATCCTCGGCACTGTTGTTGTTGGTACGACTCTCGCTCACACTCCCAGCAAGGTATTTTTCTCCATTGTGTAGTATATTATCTATATATATCCTTTCATGTCCTTATTCATGCCTGACGATATCCCTATATATGTGTGTATGTTACTATATTTTTAGTTCAGAAATTTTAATTTTGTCACCATATTATTGAATCATGTTAAACTGTTACTTTAAGTTTATAATGGAATTTGTAGGTGTGAAATTTAACAAATACGATCTCCTTATAGTGTCAAATTTAATACTGATGTTCTTGGCTTAAAAGCTGGTAGTGTGAAATATACACTCTATTATTTACTACAGTTTATTTTGCAAAAAAGAAAAAATATATATATTTATATAGTTATAGTTCACAACAGTGCTATATGTTATAGTCACATCATTGTGATTTACTTAAAACATATCTATGCTAACCATGTCGATGTCCTTGTAGCCATCGTGTCAAAATCACAAAAAAAGCCCTTACGTAGATGGTAAAAATAGACCGAACAAGCAACATAGGTCAACACTGGTTGGCTGGTTGCATTTGACAAGATGGTTGACAATATTAAGTTGAGGGATGAGCACAAGCTATTGTTATAGAGAACACCCTTCTGGCATTTGATCAACATTTCCATCGAAGATAGAGTGAAATGAAATAGACTATGAATTTTTTAACCAAAAGTGTTGGTGTTTAATTTAACAAGTGTACTTTCTTTTTAGTGTACAATTTCACACCCACGTTCTTGTGTTAGAGATTGTGGTGAGAATTTTTCAATTTTTGGTAGTGTTAAATTTATATTGATGTTCTTGGGCTCAAAAGCTGGTAGTTTGAAATTGTATATGTGATGAGTGTAAAAGATGGATAACAATGAATGACTATTTGTTTTTCTTTGAATTTAACAAGTGTACTTTCTTTTTAGTAAACAATTTCACACCCACATCCTTGTGTTAGAGGTTGTGGTGAGATTTTTTCATTTTCTGGTAGTATTAAATTTTAATACTGATGTTCTTGGCTCAAAAGCTTGTAGTTTGAAATTGTATATGTGATGAGTTTAAAAAAAATGGATAGCTAGTTATAATGTAAAATGAACCAGTCGCACTATAAAATTTCACACTAATGAATCAGTTGCAGTATAAATGAACCAGTTGTAGTGTGAAATTACACACTAATAATACAATAGAAAAATGCTTCCAAAAGTGTAACGTATATCATGCGATTTTTTTCTTCCATATATTAGATATGAGATATGATAACATAATTATTAATGAAACAACTATGTACATGTATATGTGTGTGTATATATGTATAGGCATGTGTGTATACCCTACTGAGATAAGAATAGCCAAAAATTAAATTGAATTCTTAGTTGTATTGCCATATATAACTGAATGTATCTATATATCAGTATATATGTATCTTTATAACCACATGGGTAAAATGGTCCAAAAAATTACCTCAATTTGGGGATTTCACTATTTTTGGACCTATTATCAACATCTTTTTTTAGTTGGGCCTAATTCAACAATCTTGGGTAGGGAGGGATTTATGGCTAGTTTCCCATTTTAGTATTTGAATACGTATCTAAGAAAAAAGGGTAATGCTAGATCAACACTCAAATCTTACACACATCCATCTACACCCTGACGTGGATTAATGAGGAAAGGAAGAAAGAGACTGCGGGGTCTATTGGGGTCCACACCACTTTACAATCTCTCTCCTTTCCTCATTGATCCACGTCAAGATATGGATAAATGTGTGTGAGATTTGAGTGTGGATATAGCATTACCCAAGAAAAAAACATTAGCGTTTATTGAATCAACAATATCACATCATTTGGGGTAAGGATCATTTGCCAATAAGAAAATATCAAAGGGTGCTGTGCTTGCCAACACTCCTCTTTTTTTTTTCTTTTTCTTTTTCTGAAACTATTGAAAAAATTTTAAAAATGATGTGCTGTTGTCACACTATTCGACAAAACGAAACCCGTTAGCACATACTGGAAGAGTAAATGGGAAAATTTTTGAATTCCCAATCATAATTTTTTTTGTACCCTCTACTTAAATAATTGCTTCTATCACCACAAAAACCCATTTCTCCATGTCTGGCCAATGGTAAGAACTAAGAACTCTATATCCGCAAAACTTTATTTCATAGTATAGTTCTATTATATCTCCCAACCCAAAGTGAGATTGAATTAAAGAACTCAATTGGATCATAACTCTTCATCAATCTGTTCAATTCATAGGGAATCCGAAACTTTGGTTTTGGGACTATTTCTTCATGTTCCAAAACATCAGATTCTTCAATTAAAAATGCAAGTCTCTGGCTCTCGAAGAGAAACTCAAATTGGAAAATTTGTTTGAATCGTAATGGTTAGCAATCTTCATCAATGGAGCCTCTGTATAGGAGGTCCAATTGAGATCAAAATCTTTAGGGGTGTCTTAGCCATAGGTCCCTAACTTGGTCCATAATAGACAAATCAGTCTACACGCTTCTATTATATATATATAAAGGCTGGAACAAACCTTGCTCCCACATTTTGCCACATCAACAATAAACTCTTCTACCAAAAATCCAACATGGCAAGACTACTGTGAGTGTGTATTGGTATGTATATAGATCAGCTTACATAAGAAGATATATATGTGGACACGCAGCCCACCCCCATTCTGTTTTTGTTTCCGGCGGGGTTTCAAAATTGATTTTCCTTTGTTTTGAAATTCTTTTGAAAGAAAAGAGAGGTCTGTTGAAAACAGATACTGAGTCGCCACTTGGTCTTTAGGGAACCAAGAAATCCAATTTTGACTCAACCAAATGGATAAAGGGCACCGGCCCTTCATACTCAAAGAACTTGGCTCAGGATTTTGGTACGAGAGAGGAAGGAGCCTTTGTCACGACTAAAACACTCTAAACTCGCCCCGTAGTTTGACGGGCCCCAATTAGCATCCAAATAATAATCTTTTACTGTGTTTGGTTTGATAGTTTATATTATGATAGTATATTACATCACATAAGAATTTAAAATAGAAAATCTAAAGATAAGATATCATTCATAAGATCTAAACCAAATATCACACAATGAAAAAGTGAAAGATCACACAAACAAACCTAGGAAATATCGTCTAATCATGTATCAAGTAATCAAGTTTTTCTAATCTAAAAGGGGACATGGATTGTTCTTGGAACAAATAAACAAAGAAATCAAAAATATGCTTAGCAAGCTAGTATGATGCATGTTAATATTTGAGAAAAGAAGATCTCTCAGTCCCCGGGACGGATGGGAAAGGATGATTAGATCGAAAGGGGAAGCATGAACGTATGATCAAGTTCATTCCTTATAATCCTCATAGATTAGGAGACACTAAAACTCCAAATCTTGCGTGGATGTAATGTATAATTCTTGAATGTGCAACGGTTGTAGTGTGCTTGTGTTCATAGATTGACTAAAGTGATTTAGAAATCTAAATATATGCATAAATGAATGAAGGATGTTATTATAGGATGTGTACAAATGTAGTATGAACTACTTCCTAAGATATAAGCTAATTTGGATTGCATGTGAACATCTAATCAAAGAATTAAAACAAAACATGCTTGCTATGAATAGTGAACAGAATAGTGAGTTGATTTTGTAAATGGAAAAGTGGGACTAGGAAAGTTCATAGTTCATAATTTTTTATGGAGATCATCCTTATTGTGTATAGAAAACATATCGAAAATCCAAACTATAATAACTATTACAGATTGAGAGAAATCATATGAACTAAAGAGGTTGCTCAGAAACAGAGTCTGTATTGTCGACTGAAATGTTGAAAAATCTTAGAAACTGAAAACAAAACATCTAGAGGCCTAGATTATACTAAAAGTTGCCTAAGACACTGAAGTTCAAGGGAAAAATGAGTTGGGACCACTCCTTTTGGGAAAGTTTTTTGAAAAACAAGTTGAAAGTCAACCTAACTGTTGTGACAGTAAAAACACCCATTGAGTATTGAACTAAAAATATTATTTTGAAGTTGAATAACTCACTGTTTTGAAGATTTTTGAGAAAAAAACAAAGTTTATTTTCTTGGAATCCAAATATTGGGGTTTTAGAGGGGTTTTGAAATAGGGGTTTTGAAAGCATATTTTCAACATCAAGTGGAGATTATAACCTCTTGGAATATCAATATATAACTCAAGTCAAGAACTTCCAATGTTGTTGGAGAGATTTGTTTTCATTTGAGCATAACATAAAGAATACTTTAGAAGTATTCAAGTTGGAATCATCACCTATCAAACATGTTTTTGAGGTCAAGAGCTACTATCCATAAGGATTCACTTACCTCAAACACCATGCCATCACCTAGCTGATGATGAACTAGTAAGGAAATAAAGAAAAATAAAAAGAAATGAGATTAAGAAGAGATGACCATAGTATGATAACAAGGAAGTAAATCAATCAATAGATGATATTCAATGAGATTTTGGACTTATAGCTTGGTGTTTCACTCATATATGGTGACTTTGGACATGGAAGTAGCTTCCTATCTCATAAATACTCTCTAAAATGGTGGTTGGGTGTATTGAATGTGAAGTAAAGAGGAGTAGTAAAGTAAAAACAAGATTGAGAACTCAGTTTCTTATTGAAAATCAAAAGGAGAAAGCTCACTTTCACTATTCTAACCTTACCTCTACAACTTTCTCTCTACAACTTTCTCTAAACTTATATTTGGCACCCCTCAGAATAAGAAGTCAAGGGGGGTTTATATCGGCCAATTTGGGGGAAGTTTGGGATTTAAAGAGTGCTCCCATTGGTCCCAAACATTTGTGAACAAGCAACTACGTCGTTTTGGTTTTCAATTAATCAATTTGGATTCCCAAATAAAATTACAAAAATGGACTCTTCTGGGGAAGAGTACTGTGGCTGCATTGGGCCTGTGCCACGGCAGCAATGGGCCAGTGCCACGGGAACGCTGCTCCTCTAACGTCCAGATAATGATGATTAGGCCCTCAGAGGTTTCGGTATTTATGAAAAGGCCTTATTTTGTCTGAAATTCGCAAAAAATGCATACGAACTCCAAACCGAGGTTGTGATTTACCGTTAGAAAGGTGCTAGAGTCTACGTTTTATAAAAAATAGTTTGGAGATAGGTCACTTTGAAAAGTTTTGCGGTATTCGCAATAAAATCCGATTTGATCATCTTTTTCACCTTCAAAAATTCATAATAAATTCATTTTAAATCCATAAATTACATGCGATATACCATTGGAAAGCTAATGACTCCTAGTATCCATGAAAAATATTGGAAAATTGTTACGGTGTTCCAATTTTAAAGTCAACTTTTAGGGCAAATCGGTCCAACTTGAGATCTCCAGAAAATTCTGAGAACCTCTGGGAGCTCTCAGGAGCTGACATTTTCATCTGATTTTCTTTTAAAACTCATTTTAGTACTTTTCACATGATCTAGAATGATTTCAAAACTTTTTGGAGAATTTGGATGATTTCGGTCAAACCTTGGTCACACCTGGGTCAAACAGATCAACGGGGACTTTCCGGGAGCTTCCAGGACTTCTGGGGGTTTCTGGGAACTGACGATTTTACCTAATTTTGCTTTAAAGCTCATTTTATTACTTTTTGTATGATGTAATGTGTTTCCAAAACATTTGGTCCAGATCTGGGAATGTTTGGGCTTTCAGGGGCATTTTGGTTATTTGCACCACTTTCTGAGTATTTTGAGAGATAGAACTAACTTCCAGGAGTCATTTTGAGTCCTTTCGATCATCGTGAACCACCAAGCTATAGGCCTCCTAAATCTGATAGCTGACAAAATAGTGTGTCTATAGTTTGCCCCTCTTTGGCATGAACTTGCTAGGCAATGCATGTCGCAAGCGAGTGCCAAAGCTTTGAAGTGACAGGTCTTTTGGAGGCTATAGATTTAGGATAAAAGCATTGCAAAGATGCAATGATGACAACATGATGTTAAGGCTAGTACTGGTCACGCTCTGCGTGAGCTACCTACGTATCCCGGGGGAATCAGATCAGGACATAGTTCGGGGCACAAAGAAACAAACATATGTAAATACACAACAATCAGGCGGATGATATGCTGGGATGATACTATGTTATGATGAGCTAAATATGTGTCATGCCGAATGTTGTGTTCTAAAGTGCTTACGGGCCTAGTACACGTGTTCTGTGTATTCGCCACTCTTAGTGGGCTTAATGATCTATGCTTCACTACGACTAATAGACTTATGAGGGATCTTGACCCGGGGGTATTACCCAAGGAAAAGCATGGTGCTCAAAGTGATACTATGGTGCTCAAAAGAGTGCTTGTGGATGTTTGCCACTCCTAGTGGGCTTTGTGATTTGTGTGTGCCGTGACCGATGGGCTTTATGTCATGTTATGCCCAATTTGTTGTGTTTGGTGAGTGAAGTGACCTTCTAGACTTGACTCGTGCTCCTCTTAATCGCGATACTATAGACTCGGTGACTCTCAGATTCTTAATGGTGCTTCTCAAATTTCAATGATGATCCTCAATTCTCAATGAGGCTTATGTTGCTCCTCAAATCTTTGATGGTGCTTCTCAATACTTCTTGATTCTCAACGGTGTTCTTCAAATCTTAACGATGCTCCTCAACTTTTTAATGATGCTTTTCAACTCTTCTGATGCTTCTCAACACATGTGATGCTCCTCCACTCTTCAACGACCTCAATACACTTGATGCTCTTTCATTCTTCAATAATATTCCTCAACACATCTGATGCTTCTCTTCAACAATACTCCTCAAAACTTTCGATGTTCCTCAATGTTACTCCACTTTTCAACAATGATTCTCAACTCTTCAGATGTTCCTCTATGCTCCTCCACTCTTCAATAATGCTTTTCAACTGTTTTGATGTTCCTCGATGCTCCGACAATGCTTCTCAACTCTTCTAATGTTACTCGATGCTCCTCTAATCTCTGGGCCCTAAAACATCCTCACAAAATATATCATTAGCAAATCTGGACTCTGAACCCAAAACTCCTCAATAACACATCTTATCAATACATCTGGACTCTGAGCCTAAAACACCTCAAAAATACATCTTACCAACACTCCTCATCAACACATTCGGACTTTGGGCCCTAAAACATCTCAACAACACATCTCATCGACATACCTTGTCAACACATCTAGACTTTAATTGGATCAGTAATAGTTTCTTTGTGTTGGTGATATTTCCTCAGATCAGCCACCTTGAGAAACAACTATCAATTTGTAGTTTGCAACCACTTACGAGTTTATGCCACTTATACTTGGGACCTTTCTCATGTTGCGACCTTGACTGGTGCAGTAAAGATGTTTGGTACTTCTGCTTGTATCCAAAGTTTTTATAATTAGGAATCACCTTTAACCCACACATTTGAGACCATCAGGATGAATTGAATTAACAGGAATGACGGTGACAAGGAAAGTTGGGTTACTTTGTATGAAACCTCTATCTCTGATACATTTTGATTAGATTGCTAGTGAACCAAATAAAGAAGGATTGACTCGGACATGAAATTCTCAAATTGCCATGATCCAATGTGCCTCTGTCATAAATGATGTACCGCTCATCTTTTATGTTCACTCCTCATCTTAATATGATAGCACTTTGCTGATAAATCTGGTTTTTAAAAATCCTCCCTATTGATCTAATCAATTCTCTACTTCTCCCCTGAAGTGCTTTGAATTAGTGCCTTAGCTTTTAGAATAAAAGATGCTCTATTTCAAGATTTTTAAAACAACTTGGTGACTTAAAAACTCGCCCTTGGTGTGAAGGGATCGTGTTAAGCAAATAGAGTTTGTCCCTAGTTTGAGGTATAGGAAGTGGAATTCATAGGCAAACGAGGTGGGTGACTGAAGTTTGTCCCTAGTTTGGATAATGGTTTATTGGAGATTTTGGGAAAAGAGGTAGGTGACCGAAGTTTTCCCCTTGTATGAAGGGTAGATAGTAAAATTTAGGCAAACGAGGCAGGTAGCCAAAGTTTGCCCCTAGTGTGGAAGGTGATTTCTAGCTTGAGGTAAGGACCGTGACTTTAATCTCTCTTATACTCATAACTTTTGCCTAGGCACTGGTGAAGTGACCTAGTGAGCTATTTTCTCTCTTTTATTATTGTTCACTCTGGATTTAGCTCTAATTTTTGCATAGGCGTCCTTTAAGATTTTTGACCTAGAGAGCCATCCTTTTTTTCTTTTTGGAAAGTCTGCCTACGTACCCTCAAGTGGGGATCAGGTCCAACGTAGTTCGGGCCAAGGATTTGAAAGAAGGGGGGTTGAATATGATGGTGTCAACTGAACCGATGCGGTTGCCTACGTATCCCCCATTAGGAGTCAGGTTGAGCATAGTTCAAGGCAAGGTCTTGAAAGAAATCGGTTTGATTATGATGGTGTCGAGAAACCGATGCGGTTGCCTATGTATCCCCGAGTGGGAATCAAGTCGAGCATAGTTCAAGGTAAGGTCTTAAAAGAAATTGGTTTGATTATGATGGTGTCGACCAAACCGATGTGGTTGCGTAAGTATCCCTGAGTGTGAATTAGGTCGAGCGTAGTTCAAGGCTAAGGTTCTTGGAAAGGAGAGGTATAAGAGTTTTTCAAACCAATCGTCAATTAAGTTCAAACTTGAACCACTTGTGATATCTTTGAATAAGAGGATTTAGTTTCAGTCTCCCTTTCTTTTCTTTTCTTTTCTTTTTTGTTTTTTTTTTTGGTTTTTTTTTTATGATTGATCCTTTTCATTTTCACCTAGCCAGTCAATTTTGCTTTTCATGTAGTTGATTCGTTTGAGATCTTCTGATTGCAATCTCAAAATTTCATAATGTGCATGTCAGCGCTCAGAATTTGTTTGTGGTCATTCGGACATTTTTGAAATATGATCTAGACACATTCTCATGATGTACCTTGAAGTGTACAATTCTCTGTATCACCAAAGTTTTCTTTTTTTCATTTTCTCCATCATTTTGACTGGCGATGGTCAGATCTTGGAAATCAATACCTTTTTAGCTCTAACTTTTGCCTAGGTGCCCTTTCGGGTTTTCAACCTAACGAGCTTTTCTTTTCTTTTCTTTTCTTTTTCTTTCTCTCTTTTTTTTTGAAAGTGGAGATGAAACTTACTGAAATGTTTGGCTACCATCAAGGACCAAGTCCGAACAGATTTGCATGGCTATCAATTGGGTTGGGCCTAAGGCTTTAAAATGGTGGAAAAGGGTGTTAGGCAAGCCCCAAACCTGTCTCAAGTATGTCTTTTTGAGATTTGAGCAAAAGCATCTTTAAATTATTAAAGTAAGACTATTCAATTCTTGGCTCTTCTTCGGGATCAACGCAAAATTAACTTTGACCTTTTCAGGATTTTTTTTTTGTTTGATGCAAAAAATTTTTTTAGCAGAGTAATATTCATGGTAATTTGAAAAGTGACACTTCAGGTCAATGATTCATGCATTTATGACTAGACACATCAGATTAAGCAAAACGAGATTTCATTCCATTAGCAAAAGAGAGGGATTGCATTACTCGACACAGACCCATTACAACTCGATGACAGACAGACTTGACTATAAGACTAAACTTGAAATAGACTCAAAACATAGAACAGACTCATCCTGGTTTCAAATAGAGTGTCTTTGTGAGCCATTTATTATTATTATTTTTTCAGTAGAAGTTCCAAACACTATCAATTCACCGCTTAGCTTCAATAATCATTGACCTCAGTGAAGGGGATCATTTGAAAGGATAGGCCAGGGGCTTAGGTTCAATGAAGCTGACATTTTGGGTGACATGGGGTTAGATGTGTAGTGGCTCGATGATTCTTCGATCAATGAGGTCTTGGATATCATGGCGGAAACATATGCACTGGTCTGTGTCGTGGCTTGGGCCTTGGTAGTAGACACATCATTTGGACAGGTCACAGTTAGGTGGTGGGGGATCGGCATGAGGCTGAAGGAGTTAGAGGCCCTTTTTTTAGCAGGCGGCCTAAGGCTACGGAGGGGGAGATATCTAGCTTGGAAAATTCATAGGGTACCCTATTTTGGTAAGGGCAACCAGGCGAACTGGTTTGGTTTATGAGCTAGTATGGTTGGGGAGAATAGGCCATGGGTTGGTTACTAAGGGTGTTGACATCCGAAGGATTTCGGGAGTAGTTGGGCCTCTTGGACTGGCTTTATGATTCTTCATTCTTGATTTTACCTTCTCTTATTGCATCCTCAATTCTAGTCCCAATCTCAAACACTTCTTCAAATGTTGAGATGGATTGGTAGAACAGTTTCTCATGGTATATGGGTTATAGATTCTTGATAAATATCTGGCCTTGTTCCTTTTCGACTGGTCGGTGGATCATCTGGGCCAACCTATTCCTCCATCTGCTCAAGAACGCAGCAAAGGACTCATTAAAGTTCTGCTGGGTAGTCTCTAGATCCCGGATGGTGACACCGAACTCTTGGTTGTAGGAATAATGATCAATGAAGACCTAGACTATATCTTCCCAAGTTCGCGTCTTAAAAACCTCCAAGGTCATAAACCAGGATTGAGCAGCCTTGGTGAGGGTTTGAGGGAACAACATTACGATGTGCTCTTGGGTGCAGCCCATTGATTGGAAAATACTCTTGCACAACTTTACGTGGCTCTTCGGATTCCTAGTTCCATCAAAACGGTCAATTTCAGGCATCTTGAAGTTCTCAGGTAGGTTTAATTTGTTGGGCTCAAACAATCCTTCTAGCTCTAGCATGTAGTCGTCGACCTCCTTACACTTTCTTAGTATGTTTTTAAGATTATCGACCTTATCCAGTTTTTCTTGAATTTTCTTGTTAAGTGCAGGCGGTGGGGCCCCATTGAACCAATCATCATCTATATTTTCTGGTGCGGCGGTAAGCAGTGGTATAAGTCCCGACGATGGTGGTAGAATGAACCCTGGTGGTGGTGGCAGAAATCCTGGTGGACATTACAGCTACTGTTGTCTCAATTCTTCTATAAATGCTAAAACTTGGGCCAACTGGTCCGAGTGTTGGTTGATCATTTATGTCATTCTTGCTTCCAAACCTTCCGGATCCATAAATCTTACTTTCGACGAAGTGACTGGTAAGGCGGCTCTCTAATCTTCTGACCCACAACGCAGATCCTGGGTGCTCAAAACTTATACTGACATATAAATGTGAATGGACTATGTGTTAGACTTTGACAAGTGAGGACTAACTCGTGTACATACCGACTATCACAGTGTATGCTGACTGATGAAGCAAGCATGCGCATGCCCTAATCTACATGATGCCCCTACTTCTAATAGATAACAGTTAAGAAAATAAGGTCCTAGCCATACAGAGTGTGCTAACTTTTTTTTCTAGTATGACCACCAATAGGAGAGAATTGGAGCTTTTCGGATGAAATATGGAATTTCTTGGATATTCGGGAGATTTGGAAAGAGTTTCTAGGAGAAATTGGTATTTTGGGCATTTTTGGAAAATCCAGGAAGAGTTTCTGGGAGAACTAAGGATTTATGAAAAATTTGGACAGAGTTTCTTAGAGAAATAGGGAATTTTGGGAAATTCGGAAAGAGTTTCTGGGGAGAAATTGGTGTTTTGGGAATTTTTGAGAAATCTAGGCTGAGTTTCTGGGAGAAACTGGTATATTTGGGAATTTCTGGGAAATTTAGACAAAGTTCCTGGGAGAAATTGGTATACCTTGGAATTTCTTAATGTTTTGGGAATTTATGGGAAATCTAGGCGGAGTTTCTGGAGAAATTGGTATACCTAGGAATTTCTGAGTGTTTTGGGAATTTCTGAGAAATCTAGGCAGAGTTTCTGGGAGAAACTGGTATATCTGAGAATTTTTGGGAAATTTAGACAGTTTCTGGGAGAAACTGGGATATCTGGATGAGTTGGGCAGAATGTCTAGGAGAAACAGGTGTATATGACAGGAGCATGTGATGATGGCCATCATACTGTCTAGCAAGTTTTTATACTTCTATGTCTTAGGAACAACAAACAAGGTTTGCGGTGTATATCTTTGTGAGCATGAAGGAGACATCCTTGTCATGGTGCCTAGGCAGGTCAACTTAATGTGATCACATGTCAGTGATTGCCTTGGGAATCATAAGAAAGATCTGCCTCATGCCGCATAAGCGTCTACACCGCGCAGGTAATCTCGTCAGGGTATACATCAGTTATATCACATTGTCCTATCTGAAAAGATAAATGAACAGTCCTATGAAAGGTTCTATAGGAATCTATATGCAAAGGCTGAGTTTAGTCAAAGAGGGTCCGTTGACGAGAGTTCCAATATACCGTCAGAGAGATAGTAAGGAACTTTTTACTTTTTTTGATATACCTTGGAAGGTACAGTATCAATGGTGACTTGTGCCCTGGCACAACAAGACTTGAACAATGTCAGCCCCGCTTGTCAGATACAGTCGGAGGGGGAAAATGCAGAAGTGCAATGCGGTGAACCAAATACAGTAAAAAGATGATTTTAAGGATGCTTCTTATGAGTCAAACCACTGTATTATTTTGTTTTGCAAATAAAAATCCCCAGCAGAGTAGCCAGATTGTGGACACGCGGCCTTCGTGAGCCCACCCCGTTCCATTTTTGTTTCCGACGGGGTTTCGGAATTGATTTTCCTTTGTTTTGAAATTGTTTTGGATGAAAAGAGAGGTCTGTTAAAAACAGATACAGAGTCGCCACTTGGTCTTTTGGGAACCAAGAAACCCAATTTTAAGTTATCCAAATGGATAGAGGGTACCGGCCCTTCATAACCAAAGAACTTGGCTCAGGGTTTTGGTACGAGAGAGGAAGGAGCCTTTGTCACGACTAAAACACCCTCAACTTGCCCCGTCTTTTGACGGCCTCAATTAGCATCCAAATAATCATCTTTTACCATGTTTGGTTCGACAGTGAATACTATGATAGTATATTACATTACATAAGAATTTTGAAATGGAAAATCTAAAGATAAGATATCATTCATAAGATCTAAACCAAATATCACACAATGCAAAAGTAAAAGATCACACAAACAAACCTACAAAAAATTGTCTAATCATGTATCACGTAATCAAGTTTTCCTAATCTAAAAGGGGACATGTATTGTTCTTGGAACAAATAAACAAAGAAATCAAGAATATGCTTAGCATGCTAGTATGATGCATGTTAATCTTTGAGCAAAAAATATCTCACAATCCCCGGGATGGATGGGAAAGGATGATTAGATCGAAAGGGGAAGCATGAACGTATGATCAAGTTCATTCCTTGTAATCCTCATAGATTAGGAGTCACTAAAACTCCAAATCTTGCATGGATGAATATATGATCTTAGAATGTGCAAAGGTTGTAGTGTGTTTGTGTTCATGGATTTGCTAAAATGATTTAGAAATCTAAATATATTAATGAATGAATGAAGGATGTTATTATAGTATGTGTACAAATGTAGTATGAAATACTTCCTAAGATATAGGCTAATTTGGATTGCATGTGAACATATGCTTGCTGTGAATAGTGGACAGAATAGTGAGTTGATTTTGTAAAAATGGAAAAGTGGGGCTAGGAATGTTTTTAGTTCATAATTTTTTTATAAAGATCATCCTTATTGTGTCTAGAACACATATCAAAAATCCAAACTATAATGACTATTACAGATTGAGAGAAATCATATGAACAAGAGAGGTTGCTCAAAAAAAGAGTTTGTACTGTCGACTGAAATGTTGAAAAATCTTAGAAACTGAAAACAAAACATCTAGAGGCCCATATTACACAAAAAGTTCCCTAAGACACTAAAGTTCAAGGGGAAAATGAGTTGGGACCACTCCTTTTTGGAAAGTTTTCTAAAAAACAAGTTGAAATTCAACCTAGCTGCTGTGACAGTAAAAATAGAATGTCTGGAAGGCAGCCGACCTGCCCAGGGCTTGGGGGCGAACTTTATTTATTTAAGAGAGAAATAGGGGTTTTGAAATAGGGGTTTTGAAAGCATATTTTCAACATCAAATGAAGATTATAACCTCTTGGACTAAGAACATCAAACTCAAGTCAAGAGCTTCCAAGGTTGTTGGAGAGATTTGTTTTCATTTGAGCATAACTTCAAGAATACTTTGGAAGTATTAAAGTTGGAATCATCACCTATCAAACATGTTTTTGAGGTCAAGAGCAACTATCCATAAGGATTCACTCACCTCAAACACCATGTCATCATCTAAATGATGATGAACTAGTAAGGAAATAAAGAAAAATAAAAAAGAAATGGGATTAAGAAGAGATGAGCATAGTATGATAACAAGCAAGTAAAACAATCAATAGGTGATATTCAATGAGATTTTGGACTTGTAGCTTGGTGTTTCACTCATATATGGTAACTTTGAACATGGAAGTAGCTTCCTATCTCATAAATACTCACTAAAATGGTGGTTGGGTGTATTGAATGTGAAGTAAAGAGGAGTAATGAAGTAAAAACAAGGTTGAGAACTAACTTTCTTGTTGACAATCAAAAGGAGGAAGCTCACTTTCACTATTCTAACCTTATCTGTACAACTTTCTCTTTACAACTTTCTCTAAACTTGTATTTGGAAGCCCCCCAAAATGAGAAGTCAAGGGGGGTTTATATAGGCCATTTTGGGGGGAGTTTGGGATTTAAAGAGTGCTCCCATTGGTCCCAAACATTTGTGAATAAGCAACTACGTCGTTTTGGTTTTCAATTAATCAACTTGGACTCCCAAGTAAAATTACAAAAATTGACTGTTCTGGGGGAGAGTGCCGTGATGGCATTGGGCCTATGCCGCGGTAGCTGTGGGCCAGTGCCAGGGCGGTACTACTCCTCTGACGTCCAGATAATGTTGTTTAGGCCCCCAGAGGTTCCGGTATTCGCAAAAAGGCCTTATTTCATTCGAAATTCACAAAAAATGCATACGAACTTCAAACCGAGGTTGTGATATACTGTTGGAAAGGTGATGGAGTCTAATATTCATGCAAAATAGTTTGGAAATGGGTCACTTTGAAAAGTTTTGCGGTATTCGCGATAAAAGCCGATTTGATCTTCTTTTTCACCTTCAAAAATTCATAATAAATTCGTTTTTAATCCATAAATTATGTGCGATATACCATTGGAAAGATATTGACCCCTAGTATCCATGAAAAAATGTTGGATAATTGTTACGGTGCTCTGGTTTTAAAGTCAACTTTTTGGTCAAATCAGTCAAATTTGGGATCTCCAAAATTTTTTGGAAATCTCTAGGAGATCCAAGGAGCTGACGTTTTGGCCCGATTTTCTTTTAAAACTAATTTTAGTTCTTTTCACATGATCTAGAATGATCTCGGAACTTTCTGGAGAATTTGGATGATTTCGGTCAAACCTGGTCAAACTTGGGTCAAACCGATCAACGGGGACTTTCCGGGAACTTCCGGGGGTTTCTGGGAGCTGGCGAATTTACCTGCTTTTGCTTAAAACTCATTTTATTACTTTTCGTATGACGTAGCATGTATCTAGAACATTTATTCCAGATCTGGGAATGTTTCAGCTTTTAGGGGCATTTTATTTATTTGTACCACTTTCTGAGCATTTTGAGAGATAGAACTAACTTCCAGGAATCCTTTTGAGTACTTTTGATCATCGTGAACCACCAAACTATGGGTCTCCTAAATCTGATAGCCAACAAAATGGGGTGTCTACAATATGCATATAAGTTTTCCATTTATTTTTGTTGGGAATTTATGTTTGGAGAAGTTGAAAGGGCATGTCCTTTGGTTGTAAAACATAAATGACCACCTACAGCATTCACCACTTCTATATGTATCGGTCTTAATATATTCCTTTCTGTCCCCATGTATCTCTGTCACTTTGTTTACTATACATCATTTCTTCATAAAAAGAATTGTTGTAGTATTTATAAAATATGACATTGTTTCTTTTATTATGATTAATTCAGACTGAAGACTACTAATTCGTTTCAACTTATATGCATAATTTGTTTTATTCAGGAAATATTGTTAAGGAACTTATAGATGTTAATTTTTTTTATTCAGGAAAGATTGTCAAGGATTCATCTGGCCTGAAGGACATACTGCTGCAGGGGAGTTTACTTCAATAACAAGTGGATCATTTTTTTAATGACTTTGATCTTTTTTGTTTTTTTTTTTTTTTTTGTTTTTTGGTTGTTGCTAAACTGAGATTATGCGTATGTATTACATATGTTCATGGTAATGTATAGTTGATCAAATGAACCTTTTTACGTTTGAAAACAACCCGTTCATAGCACGGAGTATCGACTAGTTTTATTTAAAGTCAAAATTTATTCAATTTTTTTATAACCAAAATGACCCTCAGATGCTATTTATGTGTCTCTCTTTTTATTTTTAGCCAACTACCTACATGCTTCCCAAAACAGTTTTTTTTTCAATAATTAAAATGCCATAACTTTCAAACTGCAAATCAATTTTTCTATCATTAATAGATCATGATCTATAGATCAAGATCTACAAAACAAGATGCATATTGACTATTAAATTATAAAAACAAAATTATTAAATTTTGCAGCTCAAAAATGAAGATCGAAAAAGTATTTTGTTCTAAAATCAATACTTCTATTACGTAGATCTCGATGAGTTATCCAAAATAAAAATAAAATTTAAAAAAATCATCAACAATGGCCAAAAAATCACAAATTTATGGCTATTTTAGCAGATGATGTTGTCTTTAAGGTGCTGCCCAGGTAAAGACAATAACATGATATTGTCTTTACGAATTGCACATGCATGCTATTGGATATCGTCAAATACATAACATGATATTGTGCAAAAAATAGTAACATATCGTCAAAGACGGTAGTATTTCTTCAAATAGGCCAAAAAATCACAAAATTATGGTCATTTACGAATGTTATTGTCTTTAATACTGTCCCCATGTGAAAATAAACAGTATATCATCAAAGATAATATTGACATGGTATTGCACAAAATATAGTAACATATCGTCTTTGACAGTAACATTAAACCTTTAAATCGACCATAGAATTACAAAAGCATAATCATTTAGCAAATGTTACTGCCTTTACGTACTACTCACGTAAAAACAATAACATATCGTTAAAGATTAGTAACATGGTATCGCACAAAGAGACAATAACATATCGCCAATAGTAATATTTCTTCAAATCTACCAAATAAACACAAAATTTTGGCCTTTTTATCAGATGTTACTGTGTAATATCCTTTGATTTAATGCCCCTAATTGTGCACCTTATAGTTGTATGAAAATTGAGACTAATTTGAAACTTTTTCAAAATATTAGTCACATGGATATTTTGATCATTTGTACTTGTGATGTTAGACTTGACTAGAAATTTGAAATGAGATTTTTGGACTAGAAGGAGTGTGTGCTCAAATGATTCATTATCTGTGTTTTAAGTTTTGTCATAATTCGTGCGGTTAGTGAAATATAGCAGCTTTTGAGAGCAGTACCACATGCTTTACCAGTTGTACCTTATCACTTACTATAAACTAAACATGTTATGATTTTATTTCATTAGTTGGCAACTACTTCTCTCTCGCTCTCTCTATATATATATCCTCTCTCTCTAGGACTTAGGGCTTAGGATTTCAAGCACAAAACCTTCGAGAACATCTAGATCCGTCGATCTCTAGACAAATCTCCTAGCACTAAAGTTGTTCCTTGCGATGGGGAGCACACATGGGTACCAAACTCCTCTTCACTTTTCTCGGCTAGGGAATTTGTCACACCCCGACCCGCCACGGGCAAATCATGGCACGTGATAATGCCACCAAGGCACACTCCCAAAGAGTGATGCTCAAGCAAGTTTTAAATCCCCTTTTTACCCTTTTACCAATCTATTTATAAGTAATTAACCCCAAAGGTAAAATGTTCATTTTTTAATTTTAGTTAAATCCAATACTAAAACTTAGTATTCTTCATTTAAAAACCAACAGTGAAAACGGCTCGTGAATCCGAGCTCTCTATCCCAAATTATGACCTTTTTAAGACTACATTTCCATAGAGCTAAAGGTCTAGCAGAGGGTAGTTGGACCGGTCGAAACGGGATCAGAATGAAAATCCTACTTCTGCCCTGCTTTCTTTTTACATGTATAAAATGATTCCAAAGTTTCCAATTCAAATGTGGATCGATCTACGACATTCCCAAGTCATTCTAAACCAATTGAGAATAATTCCCAACTCTATTATGATCATTTACACACAACTCCGATCTATGAACATATCGTTAAAGTCATTAGAATTCATTCAACCATATGTTGTACAACCTCTAAGCCTATTCAAACCATCCTTATAAGGCCAAAACTCCAAAGTCACTTATACAAGAAGTTAACAAGCTTAATTACATAACTAACATAACTTGGACATAATGGCTCGTCAAGTCCTTGAGTTCACGTTACTGTATGATTAATAAATACAACGTTAAGCTAGCTCCATGATTCAACAGAAACTTTATAATTGAACATATAAACAAATCTACATATCAACAACTCTCTCCCGACCCATCTAATCACTTCATTCATTTCCTCTCTTCGTCATGATCCGTACCTGTGGTGGTTATTCAATAACCCCACAGAAAATAATATTTGTTTAAGCTTTTGCTTTGTGAGCAAAACTAATCACATGCATAAATGTATATGTCATGTTTAATGCACAACTCAAGCAAATATCACATCATTTAGTCTCCAAAAGACCAAATATCAATCCACTATGATGTTGCTCTTTGCCTTTTTCCCTTATGTGCATATAGCACCCCTAGTTCATACCATCTCGTATACTCTTCCACAACTGGGTCATCACCCACACACTTGCACACAGTTAAGTGTTGAGTACCCTTACACAGATTGGGCTTTCCAAGTCTCCACATTATGGAGTAAATCCACGGTGAACCAACATAAGGCTTTCTTCAACCCATACGATCACATAATCACGTAGTCATATCAACATGATAATTCATATACAATTTAACATATTCTAACTTTCAATTTTGAGTAAACTAATCAAAACCTACATAGATTCACATGCTAATATCAACAATTCTATATCCATGAATTAATCTACAAGAATTCAACATACTAGCATTAAATTAACACATAAAATATGATTTGACATTCAGTCCATGGATTAGAGACACTCAACTCTTTCTAGTTCTTACTCTAGATATCAAATTTGAACCCAATTCGAAGCCTCACGAATTCCTACATGTTTACGGTGAACTAGGATTTACCGATTAGGTCTTTAACATCCAACTACACAATTAAAGTAAAATTAAACTACATAGGGTCGTTAGACTTACCCTCCTGATTCTGATTATGACTCTGATTTGAAGATCGAACAATGTTTGTGTGATCAATTGCTATTAATTTCTCCCATTTTAATATCCCTTGTACGGCCGACCCTTCTTCATTCTCGATTTTGCTCTCTTTTGTTTCCTTTCTTTTTCCTAGCAAGTTTTGGTGAAGACAATGGCAGTTCATGCTTTTTCTCTCTACGTGTCTCTCACCCTCTCAATTTACTATGAATGAGGAATGAGTCACCAAGTAATTCACAAAAAGATTTACATGAAAGTTTTACTTGTTTTTCATCTATACCCCTAAATTTTCTAATATTTATTACGAAACCCCCAATATAATTCCATTAACTACCCAATATTCCTAAATGGGTTTAGTCTATATTTCGAATGGGTCTTAAACGTGGTCCCATATATCTTATGAAGTTGCTATTAAATCTACCAATTATAAATTGATTTCATTTATACCCCAACATGGGTACCTAAACTGGTCCCCATAAACTTACATGTGAATTATTGTAACATTTATCAACCTAACAAGTACTCATATAAGCATATTATCACACACTAATGCAACTTACATCATTTAGACCTTCGTCAGGTCCTACATGTCCCACTTGACACGGGACTTCCGTCTATGTTTGCATCTGAACCCCTTTTCACCTGTGGGTTTCTAACCCTATCTTAACTCATCTTATATGTTAATTATCATTAATTAACATAATTTATTATCATTTAGGCTTCTTTTTTGGGAACGAGTGTTACAAAACTTCTAAGAATTCAAGGTAGTTCATATAACTCTGTAATATCGTGTATTATATGTAAACTAAGTCCAATCTAGAAGAATGCTAAGTTTGGAGCACGTTTGATGTGTCAATAATCCAAACTTAGTTTTCTTAAGATTTTGCCTAACTGTTTTGTGTTCTTGAATGCTTATGTGTTTTCTCCTTCATGATTAAGTGTTCTTATCTTCTTAAATGAAAGTTGAAACCATATCTAGTAGCTTTACTTAGGATTTGATACATATGCTTAGACTATGTTTCATATCTCTTATGATACATGAAGTTATGAAATCTTGTTATTATGCTTGTTTAAGTTATCATATTATTGCTCATTAGCATTCCATAGCATGAGATAAGCATGACTATGAACTTGAGCATAAAGACGTGCATAAACATAAAATTGCACGAAAAGGATTTTAGGTGAAAGACCTACGTGTATGGGGCTTTCAATTTAAAAAGGGAAGATCTCCATGTGTGGGACTTTCGGATTTTAAAGATCATGAAAACCTCTATGAGAGGATTTTGATTTGAAGCTTAGATAATCCCAGTTATGGGTATGAAATGTGAGGTTTGAATGCATTAAGAACGTGATCTCTTGGTCTTGCAAACTATAGGAATTGTAAGCTAAAGACCCGTTGACACGACTAAATAGTTGTGCGTTCTTGTGCAACACCAAAGTGTAGGTGATCGTGCGAGTAATACTGGATAAGTCCAGGTCGATCCCACAGGGAAGGAATAGGAAGAATATCTACTAAGTTACAACCTAAAGAAAAAGAAAAATATGAATCTAGAGGTGAAAGTTCTAACGAATCCTAATAAACTAAAACATATAGAAACATAACTAATTAAATAAATAAACTAAAGGTGTTGGAAATACGAGAATCCACATTAATCATAACCATCTACCATGCATATTCATTAACGTTCTATGGAGTTCATTCCTCTTCAGTATTCCGTATTTTTCTAAAGATAAAGAATCAATAGCCCTTTCATGACCGGGACTACATCATCACAAGTGATTTAAAATACTTGGAAGACGGTTTAAAACAATGGTAATTACTTGCACTCTAAATGGTATTAGCATTCAAAGTGGTTTTCAAAAGTCATTAAAGAAAAGGCCTTAAGGCTTTAAGTTCTAAAAACTGTTTTGACAAACTGAGCTTATTGGGACAATTTGATAACATATTTCAAAAATAGAAAGTCATGGAATACTTAAAAGAATCATCTCAAGATTCTGCAGGTTCGATCAATCGAAGCGCTCTCGATCGATCGAACAGCGTCATCCTTCAATCGATTGAAAGGCCTTTGATCGCTTGACTATGGCCCTGGTTCGATCGATCGAGCCCAGGTTTTCTAAAGATTGCATGGCAGAGGTTGGGAACCAATGTTTCATCACATATTCCCAACGTCTAAACTACGGAAACATAAATAAACTAATGCAGAAATAGCAAACAAAGGCAATCATAATAACTAGATTCATAAACAATCAAATAAGGAAAAGAGAAAGTAAAACCTGGAATAATCTGATTATAACTTGTAATAAACTTGAAATAAACTTCAATCTTCAATAATCTTCAATAAATCAATGGAAAAGAGGAAGAAAAACAAGAATCTAACCTAATCTACTCCTAATCTAACCCTAAAACTACCATAAGCTGCTGTTTTCTGCGTTATGGAGCGTCCTCCCTTCGTCTGGCGTCAAAACGACGTATATATAGGGTTTCCGCAGAGTTTACGCAACTTTTGGGTGAATATAAAGTTCGATCGATTGATCGAGCTTAGTTCGATCGATCGAAGGTTCGATCGATTGAACTCTCCTCAATCGCTTGAACTTCTCTGATTTTTACAGCTCTGCGCACTGATGGGAGAATGGCCATAACTTTTCACTCGAACCTCGGATTGACCTCCCGTTTGCGGCCACGCGACCGTAACTCAAAGATCTACATTTTATATCTCTGGGAAAATCTTCCAAAACTGAAGTCTTCATTGTCAAAATTGGCATTTTCTCAGCTGCTTCCGTTGTTCTATCCACCAGAATCACTTTTCTTTAGCTCCACTTCATCGAATTACATCCTAATTCCTATAAAACAATGCAAAAATATATATTTAAGCATTAACACAATAAAAAGAACGTTGTTATTAGAATGCACCTAAATGTAGGGACTTTGGGGATAAAAGTATGCATAAAAGACCATGTATTACGCTATAAATATGCACTTTTCACCACGAATCACCCGTGCTCATGAACTATGTTTAAACCCATTTTCAAGTAAAATGGATACATGAAGGCCCTAAAATGATCGGCGTATTTTACATCTTGTAAAGACCCCTTACATGGGGCATTTTTGTCTTTATGTAATACGTAGCTTACCCTATGTAACTTAGATCAATTTGAAACATTCATGCTTAGGTTTGAATTGTAGTAGTTATGTGTTGAGTATTGCAAGTTATGTATTCTTTTAGTAATTTTGTTATCGAACACTTGTTAGTCCGTTTTTCACTAAACTTGTATTCAGGCTAGAAATGGGGTACATGTTATCCCCTTATCCTTGACTTGCATCTTTGAGTCCTTAAACTTATTAAGATTCATCATATTTACATTGGCATGTAATCGTGACATAAGCCACTCTACTTTTGTAAGATTGTATGTCTTATGTTGTTACTCAAGCCCCTCAATTTCATCTTTAACTTGCTTGGATTGAGATTGTGCTAATAGTTTTTACTCTCTTTCCAATAATTGCGAAATAATCCTTTAGGATTAAAATTGTGAAAGAATGGTGTTGAGCTATAAATGAGTCTGCTGCTAAGAAACAGTCCACTGAACGAGGGTCTAGTCGACAGGATTAGTTAAGTTAATGAGATCAGTTTTCCTTGTTTCCAAAATAGTCGAATATATTCCTTGAAGTAGTCAACTGGATTGAACCTCTGAGATTTGAGCTCTCTGTAAATGGAAAATTTGTCAATTAATTGGGCATCTGTCGACTAGATTTTCAATGCCCCTTTGCAAACATTGTCGACTGAACCTTCTACCAATTGACTGAATTAACTCTTTTCAAAATGTGTTCTCTGGACTTCAGATACCAGTCGACTGATGCTTGATTAGACGACTGGATCTATAGATTTTTGATTTTCTTGTTTTGTAGATGTTTTAAAGAGATTGTGGACTTAATTATCCACCCCAACCAACCATTTCCAAGATTTGGGGCGTTATAGAATGGTATCAAAACTTAATCGGGTTTGAATACTTTGGGACAAAAGGTATTCTTTGAGCTTTTTGTTTGTGCTAGGAGACATTTTGTTTGTATAAATTTTCTTACTTATCAATAGCGTTTGTGTTGATTGACCTTTTTCTTTATGGTGACCTGGCATCGGTTGCTTCTATTCCGACACAAGGAAGAGGTTGAGGTAGAGTCCGTGGGATCCATGGTGTAGCACCTATATTTTTCGATATAGTTTTCCCGTATATCTGTATTCTCTCTGTAAAACTCCCTATTATATGTATATAAGATCAGTTTGTTATTTATGATGATCTATGTATGTTTGGATGTTGGTTTGAGGACTTGGCAAAAGCTTCATTTGAAAAGCAAGCCCGAGTGCTCAAGAATCCCAAGCGCTCAAGCCATGTGAGCTCTAGAGCTCTTAAAAGGGTGAAATGACTATTTTCCCTTGGGACTCAAACGTCTATAAATACCAAGCCAAACCTCAGCATTTGGACATCTGTTAACATAGAAAACAGAGAGCTTATCTTGAGAGATCATCATCCTCATACTTTTATACAAACACTTGCATATCCTCTAAATCTCATCATCCAACCACTCTTATACATACAAACACATACATTACATCCACAATGAAATTTTGGAGCTAAGAGATTGAAGAATGAAGGAGATCCTAGCTTAGATTTTACTTGAAGTTGCATTATACCGTAAGATCAAGCATTATCAACACATACACACTTATTTTCATCATCCATTCACAATCTAGACCCTTGTGAGTATCAATTCTCACTCAGATGCCTACAAAAATATTCATGTCCATACATGTGATTCATTTGTAGTTAAAGTCCTTGCATATGAAGAAAAACTCATGATCAAACTTTTTTTCATAGTTTTGGTGATTTTGATCATCATCCAAACATACCCTAAAAGCATTGTGGACATAGATTCTCACTTGGATGCCTTAAGACATAGTTATTACGTGTTTTTGTTATATGTATATGTCCTAGAAACGAATTTAAGACCTTGCATGGGTGCTTAAACTAGGAATCTGGTTGCTATCAAGGCCGAGCGCTCGAGCTAGACCGAAGCGCTCGCTCCCAGAGTGCTCGAGCTTAGCAATTTTTGTTATGTTGCTTGTTTTATGTGCTTTGATCAGATTTCTAATTATTTTGTGTACGAACCTGAGATGTTTAATCCATGAATTAGTACTCACATGTTCACCTATCACACTGACACTTAGGGATACTTGATAACATATGATTCATGCTTAGTTGCATAGCTGTTAGTTCATCTAAATGCTTAAGTATGATCTTGAACTCTTAATGCGAGGACGACTTCCATTTTTACGACAACTTTAATAATGAGAATAAAATACATGTAATAATCGAAACTTTTTAATAACCATGCCCTCTATCGATTTGTGCTTCATGCATCATCACTTATACTTCGGTCTATCTTTTGTTGTATAAGTGTCATTTACTGTATCTTTGAAGGTTATCATTTTGATCATTGTTGTTGTCCCTTTTGTATGAGTAGGAATTGAGATTGAAGAAGTGGACTATAACTAGACTTTAGTGGTATAGTCGGCTGTTAAAGTATGATACTATCTTGTTGCGCCGAGGACAATCAAGTGGCCATTAAGGCATGTATAGCATACTAATCACTCGGCTATTAAAGCATTTTAGGACAGGTCTTTGACCTTGAATATCTTGGTTGAGTCGGCCGTTAAGGTATGATGCTATCTTAATGCTCCGAGGGCGATCAAGAGGCTGTTAAAGCATGTATAGTATACTCATCAAGCGGCCATTATGGTTTGTATATTCTAAACCAACGACTTATGCCAGGAATGCAGAAAAGAGTAAGAGTTGAGTTTGAAATTGTGGAATGGGTCAGTTGATGTTCAATCCTTTCTATTGTGAGCCTCGATGAAGGTTTTAAGATCGTTCCTTATCGTGGTTTCCTATGATCATAATTCTTGATTTCTCATATTGACGTAAACAAGCTGACTCATGAATAATGAACTTACCTGTTGATTTAACTATTTCTAACAGAGCTTCGTGAGACTTTATACTCACTTAGCTTGTACTCACGTTGTTGGTGCTTTATACTGCTGGACCTACCACGTCCAACTATGTCAGATTTAACAGCCCGAGGCCAACTACAGTGATGAGGGATATGCCATTGAAGGCTTTATCAATGAAGGTTGCTATAAGGAAGGCTATCCTGGAGAAGACTTCTATGGGAACCATTACAACTTTGCCAGTTGAAGACTTCCTTCTAGTATTCCTCCTATCTTTCCTGTTTTGATGTAATAAATTAGTTGATCCTGGAGATTAGTGACAAGTGTTGTCACAAGACTTATGACGTTTAATTATGTTCTTTTATTTGGGGTCTGTAATGCATGTTATTGCTATAGACACACCGTTTTGTCGGCTATCAAATTTAGGAGACCCATAGCTTGGTGGTTCACAATGATCAAAAAGACTAAAAAAGAACTCCTGAAAGTTAGTTCTATCTCTCAAAATGCTCAGAATGACCAAAGTACCCCAGAAAGCCCGAACGCTCCTGGATTCGGACCAAATGCTCTGGAAACATGCTACATCGTAAGAAAAAAAATAATAAAATGAGTTCTAAAGTAAGACCGGATGAAATCGTCGGCTCCCAAAGACCCCCAGAAGTCTTGGAAGTTCCCAGAAAGTCCCCGTTGACCGGTTTGACCAAGGTTTGACCGAAATTGCCAAAAAGTTCCGGGATCTTTCTAGATCATGTAGAAAGTATTAAAATGAGTTTTAAAAGAAAATCGAACGAAAACGTCAGCTCCTGGGAGCTCCCAGAGGTTTTCAGAACTTCCCGGGAATCCCAAGTTTGACCAGTTTGACCAAAAGTTGACTTTGAAACTGGAGCACCGTATCATGTTTCAAATATTTTTCATAGATACTAGAGGTCAATAGCTTTCCAACGGTATGTCTCACATAATTTTTGGATTTAAAACGAATTTATTGTGAATTTTCGAAGGTGAAAAAGGCGATAAAATCGGTTTTTATTGCGAATACCGCAAAACTTTTCAAAGTGACCTATCTCCAAATTATTCTTTTATGTAAATTAAACTCCATTACCTTTTCAACGGTATATCACAACCTCAATTTGGAGTTCGTATGCATTTTCTGTGAATTTCGGACGAAATAGGGCCTTTTCGCGAATACCTGAACCTCTAGGGGCCTAAAAAAGATTATCTGGATGAATGAGGAACAGTGCCGCCGCAACACTGGCCCACTGCTTCCACAGCACAGGCCTAGTGCCGCCGCGGCACTCTCCTCCAGAATGGTACATTTTTGTAATTTCTTTTGGGGGTTCTTTTTTATTAATTGAAAACTAAAACGACGTAGTTCTGTGTTCACATATGTTTGGGACCAATGGGAGTACTTCTAAAACCCCAAAACCACCCCAAATTGGCCTATATAAACCCCCCTTGACTACTCATTTTTTTGGGGGGGGCGGGGGGACAAATGCAAAACTTGAGAAAGTTTTAGAGAGAAAGAGAGATAGAGATAGGTTTATAAGAGAGAAAGGGAGCTTCTCCCACTGATTTTCTATAGAAAGTTCTAAACTCAAGTTATTCCATCATCCTTCTATATACTTCATCATCAATACACCCAACCACCATTTCTCTAAGCATTCATGAGTTAGGGAGCTACTTCCATGTCCAAATGTCAATATCTATGAGTGAAACACCAAAGCTACAAGTCCAAAATCACATTGATTATCATTTATTGATTGTTATTTACTTGCTTGTTCATATTATGTTCATCTCTTCTTAATCTCATTTCTTTTTTTAATTTTTTTTATTTATTTACTAACTTGCTCTTCATCATCTAAATGATGACATGAAGTTTGAGGTGAGTGAATCCTTATGGATAGTAGTTCTTGACCTCAAAAACATGTTTAATAGATGATGATTATAACTTCAATACCTCCAAGGTATCCTTGAAGTTATGTTTAAAATAAAAATGAATCTCTCCAATAATATTGGGGGTTCTTGATGATGAGTTTGATATTGATATTCCAAGAGGTCATAATCTCTATTTGATGTTGAAAATATACTTTCAAAACCTCCATTTCAAAACCCCTCTTTAACCCCCTCATTTTGATCTCAAGAAATAAACCTTGTTTTCTCAAGACCTTCAAAACAGTGAGTCATTCAACTTCAAAGAATTATTTTGAGTTCAATACTCAATATATGAATGTAAGACCACTTGGAAAGTATTTCTTACTCATTATAGAACACCCATGATTTTTGGTTTGACTTGGAAGCACTTGAAAGGGGTCTATTTTTGTCCAAACATTCTGCCTCTGCTGTCACAGCAGCAAGGTTGAATTTCAACTTATTTTTACAGAAAACTTTTCCAAAATGGGTGGTCCCAACCTATTTTTCCCTTAAACGTCAATGTCGTAGGGAACTTTCCGTATAATATGGGCCTCTAGATCTTTTGTTTTCATGTTCTAAGATTTTTTAACATTTCATTCAACAGTACAGACTCTGTTTCCGAATAACCTCTATTGTTTATATGATTTCTCTCAATCTGTGATAGTTATTAAAGATTGGCTTTTTGGGTTGTGTTCTATACACAATAAGTAAGATCTTCATAAAAAAATCATGCATTTAAAACATTCCTAACCCCTCTTTTCAATTTCTAAAAGATCATGCTACTGTTTTGTCCACTATTCACAGCAAGCACACTTTTTACTTCCATCCTTTGATTTGATGCTTATATGTACTCCAAATTAGTTCATATCTTAGGAAGTGGTCCATACTATATTTGTGCATATCCCATGATGATTTCCTCTATAAATTCATTCATATTTTAGACTTCTAATTCACTTTAGAAAGTCCATATACACAAACACACTACAACCTTTGCACATCCTAGGATCATACATTGCATCCATGCAAGATTTGGGGCTTTTGTGACTCCTAATCTAAGAAGATTATAAGGAATGAATTGGATCATACGTCCATGCTTCCCCTCGATCTATTCATCCTTTCTCATCCATCCTGGGGATTGAGAGGTCTTCCTTTCTAAAAAATTAACATGCACCATTCTAGCTTGCTAAGCATGTTTTGATTTCTTTGATTTATTTGTTTCAAGAACAATTCATGTCCCCTTAGATTAGGAAAACTTTATTACTTGATATGTGATTAGACGATTTTTCCTAGGTTTATTCGTGTGATCTTTCACTTTGCATTGTGTGATACTTGGCTTAGATCTTATGAATGATATTTTATCTTTAGATCTTCCATTTCAAGTTTCTTATGTGATATAATATACCTACCATAAATGTTAACTGTCGAACCAAACATAGTATAAGATGATTATTTGGATGCTAGTTGAGGCCGGTCGAAAGACAGGGCGAGTTGAGGGTATTTTAGTCGTGACAAAGGCTCATTCATCTCTCGTACCAAACCCCGAGCCAAGTTCTTTGGTTATGAAAGGCCGGTGCCGTTTATCCATTTGGGTGAGTCAAATTAGGTTTCTTGGTTCCTTAAAGACCAAATGTCGACTCTGTATCTGTTTTCAATAGACCTTTTCTTTTCTCTTTCAAAACGATCTCAAATCAAAACAAAGAGGTGGAATTCCGCGCGTCCACAATTTGGCGACTCAGCTGGGGATTTTTTATTTTCACAACAAAATTATACAGAGGTTTGACTTATAAGAAGCATCCTTAAAATTATATTTTTACTGTGTCTGGTTCCTCGCATTGCACTCCTACATTTCTCCCTACTACTGTGTCTGAAACGCGACGCTGACATTGTTCAGGTCTTGCTGTGCCAGGGCACAAGTCACTGTTGAAACTGTACCTTCCAAGGTATATCAAAAAGAGTAAACACTTCCGTACTGTCTCTCTGACGGTATATTGGAACTCTCGTCAACACTCTTTGACTAAACCCAGCCTTTACATATAGATTCCTGTAGAACCTTTCATAGGAGTGTTCATTTATCTTTTCAGACAGGATAATGTGATATAACTGCTGTATGCCCTGGTGGGATTACCTGCGCGGTATAGACGCTTATATTGCATAGAACAAAACCTCTTTCTTATGATTCCCAAGGCAATCACTCACATGTGATTATATTGAGTTGACCTGTCTAGGCACTATGACAAGGATATCTGTTCCATGTTCACAAAAATATACACCGCAAACCTTGTTTGTTGGTCCTAAGACATAGGAGTATGAAAACTTGCTAGACAGTATGATCACCATCATCATATGCTTCTGTCAGATATACCAGTTTATCTCAGAAACTCAAATTTCCCAATTTCTCCCAAAAAACTCTGCCCAGATATACCAGTTTCTCCCAGAAACTCTGTCCAAATCCCCCAGATTACCCAGAAATCCCAATTTCTCCTAGAAACTCCGATATACTTGTTTCTCCCAAAAACTCTGTCTAACTTACCCAAATGCACCTGTTTTGCCAGAAGCTTTGTCCAAATCTCCCAGATTTCCCAAAAATCCCAACAACTCCTTCCAAACATCCCAGAAATGTCTAGATGTACCAGTTTCTCCTAGAAGCTTTATCCAATCCGCCTAGATTTCCCAGAAATCCGCATTTATCCAGAAACCTTGGAATCCTTGCTTTTTCCAAAAACCTTTCCAATTTTGATTTCCCAGTTTCTCCCAGAAGGTCTATCCAAGCCGCCTAGATTTCCCAGAAATCCCTGTTTATCCCAGAAATCTTGGAATCCCTGCTTGTCCCAGAAACCTTCCTAATTTACCAATTTCTCCCAGAAATTTTGATTTCCCAATTTCTCCCAGAAGCTCTAACCAATCTGCCTAGATTTCTCAGAAATCCCTATTTATCCCAGAAACCTTAGAATCCCTGCTTTTCCTAGAAACCTTTCCCATTTACCTTGTTTCTCCCAGAAACTCTGGTTTTGCAGTTCCCCCCAGAAACTCTGCCCAACTCATCCAGAAATACCTGTTTCTTTCAGAAACTTTATTCAAATCACCTAGATTTCCCAGAAATCCCTATTTCCTAGAGACACTGCCAAAATTCACTCAGATTTCCCAAAAATCTCTACTTATAAAATTTCCCAGATTCTCATTCCTCAAAGAGCAAACCTGTCTTTCTCACCCTCCCCATGATGGCGACCATCCTGGAAAGAAAAGTTAGCACACACTATTAGGACCTTACTTGCTTAACTGCTATATGTTAGAAGTAGGGGCATCATATAGATTAGGGCTTGTATCCGCATGCTTGTCTTATATACATACACAATTCATGTCAGTTCGCATGCACGCACATCCCGTCAGTCTCACACATGTCAGTCTCTACACATCAAATGCATACGTATCATCATCCTCACCTATCTCAATCATTGTACAGAAATCGCATACTTACTACAGCTGTCCTTGGTTCGCATCGTTAAATCCTTCAAAATTCTGATCATCTCCTCCCGCTAGGAGTCCATAAGAAGTATTTTGGCGCCTCTACTAATTTGGGCTTTTACTTCTATTTGTAGAAAACGTAGCCCCGGGTAAGGACACTATTGTACCTCCCCGAATTCATTGTCGTGATCGCGGACTAGCCCAGGCTATCATAAACCCACTAATGGCCTACCAAGCTATCGAAGGAAAAGTGAACAAACTACAAACCACTGTTGAACATCTAAGTTTAAGGATAATCTGATTTGAGAAAATGGTGCAGAGCATCAATAAAAGGAAGTATGGGTTATCCGACGCTGTCTATCCTAGCCCATTTCCACATCCAAATCCTTACTCGTGTCCAAGTCCACACCCTTGCCTGGGTAATCCTATTCCATATCCAAACACAAGAGCCACTCTGAGGACCCACTTGAACTCAAAGTTTAACAAAGCCCGCAACCCAAGAACCTTTACCAACCTGGGTATGTCGTTGTCTGTTATCCTTGATAACCTCATCAAAAAGGGGCACCTCCAACTTCTTCAGCCTTGTGCTGGTATCCCTTTGCCTAACTGTAACCTATCCAAATGTTTTGCCTACCACAAAGGCCCAAGCCACGACACCGACAGCTGCATGCGCCTTCGCCATGATATCCAAGACCTCATTGATCATAAATCATCGAGCCATCACCTATCCAACCCTATGTCAACCAAAATGTCAGCTTCATCGAACCTAAAGCCCCTGGCTCATCTGTTTAAATGATCCCTTTTGTTGATACCTATGAATGTTGAACCTGTGCTGGTGAAGCAATGGTGTTTGGGACTTTTGCTAGCAAAATAAATGAGGATTCTCTTTCGAAAAAAAAAAGAATAAGCGAGTCACCGTGACACTCCATTTGAGACCAAGCCGAGTCTAGTCGAGTCTGTCCTATGTTTTGAATCTATTTCAAGTTTAGTCTTGTTGTCGAGTCTGTCAGTCTTCAAGTTGTTATGAGTCTGTGTCGAGTAATGTAATCCTTCTTTTTTTTTTTTTATGGAATGAAATCTCATTTTTGCCTAATCTGATGTGTCTAGTCATCAATGCACGAATCATCGAACTGAAATATCACTTTTCAAATTACCATGGATAGTACTCTGCTAATAAATTTTTGCATCAAACAAAAAAAAAGAAGAATCTTGAAAAGGTCAAAGCCGATTTCACGCTAGCACCGATAAAGAGCCGAGAATTGAATAGTCTTACTTTAAGAATTTAAAAGATGCTCTTGCTCAAATCTCAAAAAGAAATACTTGAAACTGACTTGGGGCTTTCCCAACACCCTTTTTCCACCATTTCAAAGCCTTAAGCCCAATCCAATTGGGAGCCATGCAATCTGTCCAATTGGAAGCAATGCAGACTTAGTCCTTGATGGTAGCCAAACATTTTAGCGAGTTTTATCTCCACTTTCTATAAAAAGAGAAAAAAAAAAGAAAAGAAGAAAAGAAAAGAAAAGTAAAAAAAAAAGCTCGCTAGGTTGAAAACCCGAAAGGGCACCTAGGCAAAAGTTAGAGCTGAAAAGGTATTGATTTCCAAGATCTGACCTTAACCAGTCAAAATGATGGAGAAAATGAAAGAAACAAAATTTTGGTGATACAGAGAATTGTAAACTTCAAGGTACATCATGAGAATGTGTCTAGATCATATTTCAAAAAGCTCCGAATGACCATAAACAAATTCTGAGAGCTGACATTCATATGATGTAATTTCGAGATTGCGATCAAAAGATCTCACATGAGTCAACTACATGAAAAGCAAAATTGACTGGCTAGGTGAAAGTGAAAAGGATCAATCCTCAAAACAAAAAAAACAAAAAAAAAAAGAGAAAAGAAAAGAAAAGAAAAGAAAGGGAGACTGAAACCGAATCTTCTTATTCAAGGCTACCACAAGTGACCTAAGTTTGAACTTCTTTGACGATTGGTTTGAAAAACCTCAACCAATTTCTTTCAAAGCCTTGCCTTGAACTACGCTCGACCTGATTCCTACTTGGGGATACGTAGGCAACCGCATCGGTTCGATCGACACCATCATAATCAAACCAATTTTCTTCAAGCCTTACCTTGAACTACGCTTGACCTGATTACTACTCGGGGATACGTAGGCAACCACATTGGTTCGGTCGACACCAATATTAACCCTTCCTCTTTCAAGATCCTGGCCTAAACTTCGTTGGACCTGATCCCCGCTCGGGGGTACGTAGGCAGACTTTCAAAAAAGAAAAGAAGGATGGCTTGTTAGGTCGAAAATCTGAAAGGATGCCTAGGCAAAAATTAGAGCTAAATCCAAGGTGAGCAATAATAAAAGAGAGAAAAGAGCTCGCTAGGTCACCTCACTGGTGCCTAGGCAAAAGTTATGAGCATATGAGAGATTAAAGTCACAGTCCTTGCCTCAAGCCAGAAATCACCTTCCACACTAGGGGCAAACTTCGGCTACCCACCTCGTTTGCCTGAATTTACTATCTACCCTTCATACAAGGGGCAAACTTCGGTCACCTACCTCATTTGCCCAAAACCTTCAAAGAACCATCGTCCAAACTAGGGGCAAACTTTGGTCACCTACCTCGTTTGCCTATGAATTCTACTTTCTACACCTCAAACTAGGGGCAAACTCCGTTTGCCTAACACGTTCCCTTCACACCAAGGCCGAGTTTTCAAGTCGCCAAGTTGTTTTGAAATATTTTGAAATGGAGTATCTTTTATTCTATAAGCTAAGGCACTAATTCAAAGCACATCCTGGGAAAAGTAGAGAATCAACTAGATTAATAGGGAGGAATTTTCAAAAACTAGATTTATCAGTAAAGTGCTATTAAATTAAGCTGAGGAGTGAACATAAAAGATGAGTGGTACATCGTTTATGACAAAGACATATTGAGTTATGCTAATTTGGGCACTTCGTGTCGTTACTTCTGTTAAGTCAATCCTTCTTTGGTTGAGTCAGTAGAAATTTGATCCAAACTGTATCAGAGTTCAAGGTTCATATAAACCAATCTAACTTTCCTTGTCATCGTTGTTCCTGTCAAGTCCATTTATGTGGGTTTAAAGTGATTCCCAATTATAAAACCTGTGGATACAAGCATAAGTTAGAAACACCATTACTGCACTTGTCAAGGCTGCAACATGATAAGTGTCCCAAGAATCTTGAACATTAGTGGCAGTCATAAGTCAGTCTGTAAGATCCACTAGCAATCTTCTTCCAGTTCCCCAACAACCAAACCAAAATCATGTCACAAATTTCCTTCATCCCCAGCAGATTTGCTCTATTCCCAGTGTAACCATCCCCTCCCCAGCAGAATCTTCTCATCCCCAGCAAAGTCATCTCTAGAAAAGTTCCCTGAACAAATGTGGTGTATCCTAATCAAAACCACATCCGCTCCTCAGAAGAAACCATTTTCATCTCAGAAAGGGTTGTCACCTTCCCCACATAATTAGTTCACTCCTAATAGCCTTGTCCCCAGAAGAGATATTTTTCCTCTAACAAGTTCAATTCATCTTCAGTACAATCACTTACTCCATTGGCTCTCAAAAGAGTCATTTCATCCCTAGCAAATTCAATTTTATCCCCAACAGGCTTCTCGAATCGTGCATCGTCAGTTCATACTATGACAGTCACAGTAGTTCACTGTTGACTCATCATCTCAGTTAGTTCCATCATCAGTCCAATCCATGACAGTCACAGTAGTTCACTGTCTACTCATCATCTCGATTCGTGTATCGTTAGTTCATTAATAATCATTAGTTTACCATAACTCTTATTCAAAATATGTCATGTTCATTATCCCCTCTAGATTGAGGAAAATCTTTTATCGCCAGCCCTCTAAATTGAGGCAAATCCTTCATTATTAGTCCTCTAGATTGAGGGAAATTTGTTGTCGTTACCTTCTAGATTAAGGCAAATCCTTCATTGTCAGCCCTCTAGATTGAGGCAAATCTATTGTCGTAAGCCCTCTAGATTGAGGCAAATCTATTATCGTCAGTTCTCTAGATTAAGGCAAATCCTTCGGGGTAAACCCTCTAGTTTGAGGTAAATCTGTCGTAGTCAGCCCTTTAAATTGTCAGCCCTCCAAATTGAGGCAAATCTTTCTCTGTCAGCCCTCTAAATTGAGGCAAATCTTTCATTATAGACCCTCTGGATTAAGGTAGGACTTTCGTGTCCATCAGTTATCTCAGGCTACCCTGGCTACTCTTTGCTATATGGGATTTCCACTTCCGACAATCATCTCGGAGGCCTGAATAGACTTTTTAGACCGACCACTGCAAGATTTGATCAACCGTGAGAGATTCAGATTTGAATCCTGGTTCTTAGTCAAGAATTAAAATAGTTAAGAGAGATTCTTAGAGAATCCCTTACCATCCTGATTCTTAGGGCAAGCACTGTCTATTCACAATCCAAGGCTCCGTGTCTGTTGGTTATCATGAGCTTCCTCGATTATCGTGAGCTTCCTTACTCCTTTGTCCAATATCGTGAGCTTTCTCACTTATCGAGAGCTTCTTCGCTTATCATGAGCTTCCTCACTCCTTTGTAAAAAATTATGAGCTTTCTCACTTATCGTGAGCTTCCTCACTCCTTTTTCCAAAATCGTGAGCTTTCTCACTTATCGTGAGCTTCTTCACTTATCGTGAGATTTCTCGCTTATCGTGAACTTCCTAACTCCTTCGCCCAAAAGTGTGAGCTTTCTTACTTATCGTGAGCTTCCTTACTCCTACATCCAAATTCGTGAGCTTTTTCACTGATCGTGAGCTTCCTCACTCCTTTGTCCAAAATCGTGAGCTTTCTCACTTATCATGAGCTTACTTACTCCTTTGTCCAAAACTGTGAGCTTTCTCACTTATTGTGAGCTTCCTCACTCCTTTATCCAAAATCGTTAGCTTTTTTACTTATCGTGAGCTTCTTCATTCCTTCATCCAAAATCGTGAGCTTTCTCACTTATCATAAGCTTCCTCACTCCTTTGTCCAAAATCGAGCTTTCTCACTTACAGTGAGCTTTCTCACATATAGTGAGCTTCCTCATTCCTTTGTCCAAAATTGTGAGCTCTCTCACTTATCGTAAGCTTCTTCGTATATCGTGAGCTTTCACACTCCTTTGTCCAAAATCGTGAGCTTTCTCACTTATCATGAGCTTCCTCACTCCTTTGTCCAAAACCGCGAGCTTTCTCACTTATTGTGAGCTTCCTCACTCCTTTATCCAAAATTGTGAGCTTTCTCACTTATCGTGAGCTTCCTCACTTCTTCGTTCAAAATTGAGCTTTCTCACTTACCGTGAGCATTCTCACTTATCGTGAGCTTCTTCATTCCTTAGTCCAAAATCGTGAGCTTTCTCACTTATCCTGAGCATCCTCACTCCTTTGTCCAAAATTGTGAGCTTTCTCACTTATCGTGAGCTTCCTCATTCATTTGTCCAAAATCATGAGCTTTCTCACTTATCATGAGCTTTCATGCTTATCGTGAGCTTCCTCACTCTTTTGTCCAAAATCGTGAGCTTTCACACTTATCGTGATCTTCCTCACTCCTTTGGCCAAAATCGTGAGCTTTCTCAGTTATTGTGAGCTTATTAACTTATTGTGAGCTTCTTCGCTTATCGTGAGCTTCCTAACTCTTTTGTACAAAATTGTGAGGTTTCTCACTTATCATGAGATTCCTTACTCCTATGTCCAGAATTGTGAGTTTTTCACTGATCGTGAGCTTCCTCAAAATCGTGAGCTTTCTCACTTATCATGAGCTTTCTCACTCCTTTGCCCAAAACTGTGAGCTTTCTCACTTATTGTGAGCTTCCTCACTCCTTAGTCCAAAATTGTGAGCTTTTTCACTTATCGTGAGCTTCCACACTCCTTTGTCCAAAATCGTGAGCTTTCTCACTTATCATGAGCTTCCTCACTCCTTTGTCCAAAACCGCGAGCTTTCTCACTTATTGTGAGCTTCCTCACTCCTTAGTCCAAAATTGTGAGCTTTCTCACTTATCGTGAGCTTCCTCACTTCTTCGTTCAAAATTGAGTTTTCTCACTTACCGTGAGCATTCTCACTTATCGTGAGCTTCTTCATTCCTTAGCCCAAAATCGTGAGCTTTCTCACTTATCATGAGCATCCTCACTCCTTTGTCCAAAATTATGAGCTTTCTCAATTATCGTGAGCTTCTTCATTCATTTGTCCAAAATCATAAGCTTTCTCACTTATCATGAGCTTTCTCGCTTATCGTGAGCTTCCTCACTCTTTTGTCCAAAATCATGAGCTTTCACACTTATCGTGAGCTTCCTCACGCCTTTGTCCAAAATCGTGAGCTTTCTCAGTTATTGTGAGCTTATTAACTTATTGTGAGCTTCCTCGCTTATCATGAGCTTCCTAACTCTTTTGTACAAAATTGTGAGGTTTCTCACTTATCGTTAGCTTTCTTACTCCTATGTCCAGAGTTGTGAGTTTTTCACTGATCGTGAGCTTCCTCACTCCTTTGTCCAAAATTGTGAGCTTTCTCATTTATCATGAGCTTTCTCACTCCTTTGTCCAAAACTGTGAGCTTTCTCACTTATTGTGAGCTTCCTCACTCCATTATCCAAAATTTTTAGCTTTCTCACTTATCGTGAGCTTCTTCATTCCATCATCCAAAATCGTGAGCTTCTCACTTATCATGAGTTTCCTCACTCCTTTGTCCAAGATTGTGAATTTTTTCCTCATTCCTTTGTCCAAAATCGTGAGGTTTCTCGCTTACCGTGAGCTTCTTCACTTATCATGCGCTTCATCACTCTTTTGTCCAAAATCGTGAGCTTTCTCACTTATTGTGAGCTTCCTCACTCCTTTGTCCAAAATCATAAGCTTTCTCACTTATCGTGAGCTTCTTCACTTATCGTGAGCTTCCTCGCTTATCGTGAGCTTCCTCACTCCTTTGTCCAAAATCGGGAGCTTCCTCATTCCTTTGTCCAAAATTGTGAGCTTTCTCACTTATTGTGATCTTCTTCACTTATCGTGAGCTTTCTCGCTTATCGTGAATTTCCTAACTCCTTCGCCCAAAATTGTTAGCTTTCTTACTTATCGTGAGCTTCCTTACTCTTACGTCCAAATTCGTGAGCTTTTTCACTGATCGTGAGCTTCCTCACTCCTTTGTCCAAAATCGTGAGCTTTCACACTTATCATGAGCTTCCTCACTCCTTTGTCCAAAACTGTGAGCTTTCTCACTCATTGTGAGCTTCCTCACTCCTTTATCCAAAATCGTTAGCTTTTTTACTTATCGTGAGCTTCTTCATTCCTTCATCCAAAATTGTGAGCTTTCTCACTTATCGTAAGCTTCCTCACTCCTTTGTCCAAAATCGAGCTTTCTCACTTACAGTGAGCTTTCTCACATATCGTGAGCTTTCTCATTCCTTTGTCCAAAATTGTGAGCTTTCTCACTTATCGTAAGCTTCTTCGTATATCGTGAGCTTCCACACTACTTTGACCAAAATCGAGAGCTTTCTCACTTGTATGAACTTCCTCACTCCTTTGTCCAAAACTGCGAGCTTTCTCACTTATTGTGAGCTTCCTCACTCCATAGTCCAAAATTGTGAGCTTTCTCACTTATCGAGAGCTTCCTCACTTCTTCGTTCAAAATTGAGCTTTCTCACTTACCGTGAGCATTCTCACTTATCGTGAGCTTCTTCATTCCTTCGTCCAAAATCATGAGCTTTCTCACTTATCGTGAGCATCCTCACTCCTTTGTCCCAAATTGTGAGCTTTCTCACTTATCCTAAGCTTTCTCATTCATTTGTCCAAAATCATGAGCTTTCTCACTTATCATGAGGTTTCTCGCTTATCGTGAGCTTCCTCACTCTTTTGTCCAAAAACATGAGCTTCTTCACTCCTTTGTCCAAAATCGTGAGCTTTCTCAGTTATTGTGAGCTTATTGACTTATTGTGAGCTTCCTCGCTTATCGTCAGCTTCCTAACTCTTTTGTATAAAATTGTGAGCTTTCTCACTTATCGTGAGCTTCCTTACTCCTATGTCCAGAATTGTGAGTTTTTCACTGATCGTGAGCTTCCTCACTCCTTTGTCCAAAATCATGAGCTTTCTCACTCCTTTGCCCAAAACTGTGAGCTTTCTCACTTATTGTGAGCTTCCTCACTTATTGTGAGCTTCCTCACTCCTTAGTCCAAAATTGTGAGCTTTCTCACTTATCGTGAGCTTCCTCACTTCTTCGTTCAAAATTGAGCTTTCTCACTTACCGTGAGCATTCTCACTTATCGTGAGCTTTTTCATTCCTTCATCCGAAATCGTGAGCTTTCTCACTTATCATGAGCATCCTCACTCCTTTGTCCAAAGTTGTGAGCTTTTTCACTTATCGTGAGCTTCCTCATTCATTTGTCCAAAATCATGAGCATTCTAACTTATCATGAGCTTCCTCGCTTATCGTGAGCTTCCTCACTCTTTTGTCCAAAATCGTGAGCTTTCACACTTATCGTGAGCTTTCTCACTCCTTTGTCCAAAATCGTGAGCTTTCTCAGTTTTTGTGAGCTTCCTCGCTTATCGTGACCTTCCTAACTCTTTTGTATAAAATTGTGAGCTTTATCACTTATCGTGAGCTTCCTTACTTCTATGTCTAGAGTTGTGAGTTTTTCACTGATCGTGAGCTTCCGCACTCCTTTGTCCAAAATCGTGAGCTTTCTCACTTATCATGAGCTTTCTCACTCCTTTATCCAAAACTGTGAGCTTTCTCACACATTGTGAGCTTCCTCACTCCTTTATCCAAAATTGTTAGCTTTCTCACTTATTGTGAGCTTATTCATTCCATCATCCAAAATCAAGAGCTTTCTCACTTATCATGAGTTTTCTCACGCTTTTGTCCAAAATTGTGAGCTTTTTCCTCATTCCTTTGTCCAAAATCGTGTGGTTTCTCTCTTATCGTGAGCTTCCTCACTCCTTTGTCCAAAACCGCGAGCTTTCTCACTTATTGTGAGCTTCCTCACTCCTTAGTCCAAAATTGTGAGCTTCCTCACTTCTTCGTTCAAAATTGAGCTTTCTCACTTACCGTGAGCATTCTCACTTATCGTGAGCTTCTTCATTCCTTAGTCCAAAATCGTGAGCTTTCTCACTTATCGTGAGCATCCTCACTCCTTTGTCCAAAATTGTGAACTTTCTCAATTATCGTGAGCTTCCTCATTCATTTGTCCAAAATCATAAGCTTTCTCACTTATCATGAGCTTTCTTGCTTATCGTGTGCTTCCTCACTCTTTTGTCCAAAATCATGAGCTTTCACACTTATCGTGAGCTTCCTCATGCCTTTGTCCAAAATCGTGAGCTTTCTCAGTTATTGTGAGCTTATTAACTTATTGTGAGCTTCCTCGCTTATCGTGAGCTTCCTAACTCTTTTGTACAAAATTTTGAGGTTTCTCACTTATCATTAGCTTCCTTACTCCTATGTCCAGAGTTGTGAGTTTTTCACTGATCGTGAGCTTCCTCACTCCTTTGTCCAAAATTGTGAGCTTTCTCACTCCTTTGTCCAAAACTGTGAGCTTTCTCACTTATTGTGAGCTTCCTCACTTATTGTGAGCTTCCTCACTCCTTAGTCCAAAATTGTGAGCTTTCTCACTTATCGTGAGCTTCCTCACTTCTTCGTTCAAAATTGAGCTTTTTCACTTACCGTGAGCATTCTCATTTATCGTGAGCTTTTTCATTCCTTCATCCGAAATCGTGAGCTTTCTCACTTATCATGAGCATCCTCACTCCTTTGTCCAAAGTTGTGAGCTTTTTCACTTATCGTGAGCTTCCTCATTCATTTGTCCAAAATCATGAGCATTCTAACTTATCATGAGCTTCCTCGCTTATCGTGAGCTTCCTCACTCTTTTGTCCAAAATCGTGAGCTTTCACACTTATCGTGAGCTTTCTCACTCCTTTGTCCAAAATCGTGAGCTTTCTCAGTTTTTGTGAGCTTCCTCGCTTATCGTGACCTTCCTAACTCTTTTGTATAAAATTGTGAGCTTTATCACTTATCGTGAGCTTCCTTACTCCTATGTCCAGAGTTGTGAGTTTTTCACTGATCGTGAGCTTCCGCACTCCTTTGTCCAAAATCGTGAGCTTTCTCACTTATCATGAGCTTTCTCACTCCTTTATCCAAAACTGTGAGCTTTCTCACACATTGTGAGCTTCCTCACTCCTTTATCCAAAATTGTTAGCTTTCTCACTTATCGTGAGCTTATTCATTCCATCATCCAAAATCAAGAGCTTTCTCACTTATCATGAGTTTTCTCACGCTTTTGTCCAAAATTGTGAGCTTTTTCCTCATTCCTTTGTCCAAAATCGTGAGGTTTCTCGCTTATCGTGAGCTTCCTCACTCCTTTGTCCAAAACCGCGAGCTTTCTCACTTATTGTGAGCTTCCTCACTCCTTAGTCCAAAATTGTGAGCTTTCTCACTTATCGTGAGCTTCCTCACTTCTTCGTTCAAAATTGAGCTTTCTCACTTACCGTGAGCATTCTCACTTATCGTGAGCTTCTTCATTCCTTAGTCCAAAATCGTGAGCGTTCTCACTTATCGTGAGCATCCTCACTCCTTTGTCCAAAATTGTGAGCTTTCTCAATTATCGTGAGCTTCCTCATTCATTTGTCCAAAATCATAAGCTTTCTCACTTATCATGAGCTTTCTCGCTTATCGTGAGCTTCCTCACTCTTTTGTCCAAAATCATGAGCTTTCACACTTATCGTGAGCTTCCTCACGCCTTTGTCCAAAATCGTGAGCTTTCTCAGTTATTGTGAGCTTATTAACTTATTGTGAGCTTCCTCGCTTATCGTGAGCTTCCTAACTCTTTTGTACAAAATTTTGAGGTTTCTCACTTATCATTAGCTTCCTTACTCCTATGTCCAGAGTTGTGAGTTTTTCACTGATCGTGAGCTTCCTCACTCCTTTGTCCAAAATTGTGAGCTTTCTCATTTATCATGAGCTTTCTCACTCCTTTGTCCAAAACTGTGAGCTTTCTCACTTATTGTGAGCTTCCTCACTTATTGTGAGCTTCCTCACTTATTGTGAGCTTCCTCACTCCTTAGTCCAAAATTGTGAGCTTTCTCACTTATCGTGAGCTTCCTCACTTCTTCGTTCAAAATTGAGCTTTTTCACTTACTGTGAGCATTCTCACTTATCGTGAGCTTTTTCATTCCTTCATCCGAAATCGTGAGCTTTCTCACTTATCTTGAGCATCCTCACTCCTTTGTCCAAAGTTGTGAGCTTTTTCACTTATCGTGAGCTTCCTCATTTATTTGTCCAAAATCATGAGCATTCTAACTTATCATGAGCTTCCTCGCTTATCGTGAGCTTCCTCACTCTTTTGTTCAAAATCGTGAGCTTTCACACTTATCGTGAGCTTTCTCACTCCTTTGTCCAAAATCGTGAGCTTTCTCAGATTTTGTGAGCTTCCTCGCTTATCGTGACCTTCCTAACTCTTTTGTATAAAATTATGAGCTTTATCACTTATCGTGAGCTTCCTTACTCCTATGTCCAGAGTTGTGAGTTTTTCACTGATCGTGAGCTTCCGCACTCCTTTGTCCAAAATCGTGAGCTTTCTCACTTATCATGAGCTTTCTCACTCCTTTATCCAAAACTGTGAGCTTTCTCACACATTGTGAGCTTCCTCACTCCTTTATCCAAAATTGTTAGCTTTCTCACTTATCCTGAGCTTCTTCATTCCATCATCCAAAATCAAGAGCTTTCTCACTTATCATGAGTTTACTCACTCTTTTGTCCAAAATTGTGAGCTTTTTCCTCATTCCTTTGTCCAAAATCGTGAGGTTTCTCGCTTATCGTGAGCTTCTTCGCTTATCATGCGCTTCATCACTCCTTTGTCCAAAATCGTGAGTTTTCTCACTTATCGTGAGCTTCCTCACTCCTTTGTCCAAAATCATAAGGTTTCTCACTTATCCTGAGCTTCTTCACTTATCGTGAGCTTCCTCGCTTATCGTGAGCTTTCCTCACTCCTTCATCCAAAATTGTGAGCTTTCTCACTTCTCGTGAGCTTCCTCACTCCTTCGTAAAAAATTATGAGCTTTTTCACTTATCGTGAGCTTCTTCACTTATCGTGAGGTTCCTCGCTTATTGTGAGCTTCCTCACTCCTTTGTCCAAAATTGTGAGCTTCTTCACTTATCGTGAGCTTCTTCGCTTATCGTGAGCTTCCTCACTCCTTTGTCCCAAATTGTGAGCTTTTTTACTTATCGTAAGCTTCTTCACTCTTCATCCAAAATCGTGAGCTTTCTCACTTATCTTGAGATTCCTCACTTATCGTGAGCTTCCTCACACTTTTATCTAAAATCATGAGCTTTCTCACTTATCATGAGCTTCCGCACTCCTTTGTCCAAAATCGTGAGCTTTCTCACTTATCATGAGCTTCCTCACTCCTTTGTCCAAAACCGCGAGCTTTCTCACTTATTGTGAGCTTCCTCACTCCTTAGTCCAAAATTGTGAGCTTTCTCACTTATCGTGAGCTTCCTCACTTCTTCGTTCAAAATTGAGCTTTCTCACTTACCGTGAGCATTCTCACTTATCGTGAGCTTCTTCATTCCTTAGTCCAAAATCGTGAGCTTTCTCACTTATCGTGAGCATCCTCACTCCTTTGTCCAAAATTGTGAGCTTTCTCAATTATCGTGAGCTTCCTCATTCATTTGTCCAAAATCATAAGCTTTCTCACTTATCATGAGCTTTCTCGCTTATCGTGAGCTTCCTCACTCTTTTGTCCAAAATCATGAGCTTTCACACTTATCGTGAGCTTCCTCACGCCTTTGTCCAAAATCGTGAGCTTTCTCAGTTATTGTGAGCTTATTAACTTATTGTGAGCTTCCTCGCTTATCGTGAGCTTCCTAACTCTTTTGTACAAAATTTTGAGGTTTCTCACTTATCATTAGCTTCCTTACTCCTATGTCCAGAGTTGTGAGTTTTTCACTGATCGTGAGCTTCCTCACTCCTTTGTCCAAAATTGTGAGCTTTCTCATTTATCATGAGCTTTCTCACTCCTTTGTCCAAAACTGTGAGCTTTCTCACTTATTGTGAGCTTCCTCACTCCTTAGTCCAAAATTGTGAGCTTTCTCACTTATCGTGAGCTTCCTCACTTCTTCGTTCAAAATTGAGCTTTTTCACTTACCGTGAGCATTCTCACTTATCGTGAGCTTTTTCATTCCTTCATCCGAAATCGTGAGCTTTCTCACTTATCATGAGCATCCTCACTCCTTTGTCCAAAGTTGTGAGCTTTTTCACTTATCGTGAGCTTCCTCATTCATTTGTCCAAAATCATGAGCATTCTAACTTATCATGAGCTTCCTCGCTTATCGTGAGCTTCCTCACTCTTTTGTCCAAAATCGTGAGCTTTCACACTTATCGTGAGCTTTCTCACTCCTTTGTCCAAAATCGTGAGCTTTCTCAGTTTTTGTGAGCTTCCTCGCTTATCGTGACCTTCCTAACTCTTTTGTATAAAATTGTGAGCTTTATCACTTATCGTGAGCTTCCTTACTCCTATGTCCAGAGTTGTGAGTTTTTCACTGATCGTGAGCTTCCGCACTCCTTTGTCCAAAATCGTGAGCTTTCTCACTTATCATGAGCTTTCTCACTCCTTTATCCAAAACTGTGAGCTTTCTCACACATTGTGAGCTTCCTCACTCCTTTATCCAAAATTGTTAGCTTTCTCACTTATCCTGAGCTTCTTCATTCCATCATCCAAAATCAAGAGCTTTCTCACTTATCATGAGTTTTCTCACTCTTTTGTCCAAAATTGTGAGCTTTTTCCTCATTCCTTTGTCCAAAATCGTGAGGTTTCTCGCTTATCGTGAGCTTCTTCGCTTATCATGCGCTTCATCACTCCTTTGTCCAAAATCTTGAGTTTTCTCACTTATCGTGAGCTTCCTCACTCCTTTGTCCAAAATCATAAGGTTTCTCACTTATCCTGAGCTTCTTCACTTATCGTGAGCTTCCTCGCTTATCGTGAGCTTTCCTCACTCCTTCATCCAAAATTGTGAGCTTTCTCACTTCTCGTGAGCTTCCTCACTCCTTCGTAAAAAATTATGAGCTTTTTCACTTATCGTGAGCTTCTTCACTTATCGTGAGGTTCCTCGCTTATTGTGAGCTTCCTCACTCCTTTGTCCAAAATTGTGAGCTTCTTCACTTATCGTGAGCTTCTTCGCTTATCGTGAGCTTCCTCACTCCTTTGTCCCAAATTGTGAGCTTTTTCACTTATCGTAAGCTTCCTCACTCTTCATCCAAAATCGTGAGCTTTCTCACTTATCTTGAGATTCCTCACTTATCGTGAGCTTCCTCACACTTTTGTCTAAAATCATGAGCTTTCTCACTTATCATGAGCTTCCGCACTCCTTTGTCCAAAATCGTGAGCTTTCTCACTTATCATGAGCTTCCTCACTCCTTTGTCCAAAACCGCGAGCTTTCTCATTTATTGTGAGCTTCCTCACTCCTTAGTCCAAAATTGTGAGCTTTCTCACTCATCGTGAGCTTCCTCACTTCTTCGTTCAAAATTGAGCTTTCTCACTTACCGTGAGCATTCTCACTTATCGTGAGCTTCTTCATTCCTTTGTCCAAAATCGTGAGCTTTCTCACTTATCGTGAGCATCCTCACTCCTTTGTCCAAAATTGTGAGCTTTCTCAATTATCGTGAGCTTCCTCATTCATTTGTCCAAAATCATAAGCTTTCTCACTTATCATGAGCTTTCTCGCTTATCGTGAGCTTCCTCACTCTTTTGTCCAAAATCAAGAGCTTTCACACTTATCGTGAGCTTCCTCACGCCTTTGTCCAAAATCGTGAGATTTCTCAGTTATTGTGAGCTTATTAACTTATTGTGAGCTTCCTCGCTTATCGTGAGCTTCCTAACTCTTTTGTACAAAATTGTGAGGTTTCTCACTTATCATTAGCTTCCTTACTCCTATGTCCAGAGTTGTGAGTTTTTCACTGATCGTGAGCTTCCTCACTCCTTTGTCCAAAATTGTGAGCTTTCTCATTTATCATGAGCTTTCTCACTCCTTTGTCCAAAACTGTGAGCTTTCTCACTTATTGTGAGCTTCCTCACTTATTGTGAGCTTCCTCACTCCTTAGTCCAAAATTGTGAGCTTTCTCACTTATTGTGAGCTTCCTCACTTCTTCGTTCAAAATTGAGCTTTTTCACTTACCGTGAGCATTCTCACTTATCGTGAGCTTTTTCATTCCTTCATCCGAAATCGTGAGCTTTCTCACTTATCATGAGCATCCTCACTCCTTTGTCCAAAGTTGTGAGCTTTTTCACTTATCGTGAGCTTCCTCATTCATTTGTCCAAAATCATGAGCATTCTAACTTATCATGAGCTTCCTCGCTTATCGTGAGCTTCCTCACTCTTTTGTCCAAAATCGTGAGCTTTCACACTTATCGTGAGCTTTCTCACTCCTTTGTCCAAAATCGTGAGCTTTCTCAGTTTTTAACTCTTTTGTATAAATTTGTGAGCTTTATCACTTATCGTGAGCTTCCTTACTCCTATGTCCAGAGTTGTGAGTTTTTCACTGATCGTGAGCTTCCGCACTCCTTTGTCCAAAATCGTGAGCTTTCTCACTTATCATGAGCTTTCTCACTCCTTTATCCAAAACTGTGAGCTTTCTCACACATTGTGAGCTTCCTCACTCCTTTATCCAAAATTGTTAGCTTTCTCACTTATCGTGAGCTTCTTCATTCCATCATCCAAAATCAAGAGCTTTCTCACTTATCATGAGTTTTCTCACTATTTTGTCCAAAATTGTGAGCTTTTTCCTCATTCCATTGTCCAAAATCGTGAGGTTTCTCGCTTATCGTGAGCTTCTTCGCTTATCATGCGCTTCATCACTCCTTTGTCCAAAATCGTGAGTTTTTTCACTTATCGTGAGCTTCCTCACTCCTTTGTCCAAAATCATAAGGTTTCTCACTTATCCTGAGCTTCTTCACTTATCGTGAGCTTCCTCGCTTATCGTGAGCTTTCCTCACTCCTTCATCCAAAATTGTGAGCTTTCTCACTTCTCGTGAGCTTCCTCACTCCTTCGTAAAAAATTATGAGCTTTTTCACTTATCGTGAGCTTCTTCACTTATCGTGAGGTTCCTCGCTTATTGTGAGCTTCCTCACTCCTTTGTCCAAAATTGTGAGCTTCTTCACTTATCGTGAGCTTCTTCGCTTATCGTGAGCTTCCTCACTCCTTTGTCCCAAATTGTGAGCTTTTTCACTTATCGTAAGCTTCCTCACTCTTCATCCAAAATCGTGAGCTTTCTCACTTATCTTGAGATTCATCACTTATCGTGAGCTTCCTCACACTTTTGTCTAAAATCATGAGCTTTCTCACTTATCATGAGCTTCCGCACTCCTTTGTCCAAAATCGTGAGCTTTCTCACTTATCATGAGCTTCCTCACTCCTTTGTCCAAAATCGTGAGCTTTCTCACTTATTGTGAGCTTCCTCACTCCTTAGTCCAAAATTGTGAGCTTTCTCACTTATCGTGAGCTTCCTCACTTCTTCGTTCAAAATTGAGCTTTCTCACTTACCGTGAGCATTCTCACTTATCGTGAGCTTCTTCATTCCTTAGTCCAAAATCGTGAGCTCTCTCACTTATCGTGAGCATCCTCACTCCTTTGTCCAAAATTGTGAGCTTTCTCAATTATCGTGAGCTTCCTCATTCATTTGTCCAAAATCATAAGCTTTCTCACTTATCATGAGCTTTCTCGCTTATCGTGAGCTTCCTCACTCTTTTGTCCAAAATCATGAGCTTTCACAGTTATCATGAGCTTCCTCACGCCTTTGTCCAAAATCGTGAGCTTTCTCAGTTATTGTGAGCTTATTAACTTATTGTGAGCTTCCTCGCTTATCGTGAGCTTCCTAACTCTTTTGTACAAAATTGTGAGGTTTCTCACTTATCGTTAGCTTCCTTACTCCTATGTCCAGAGTTGTGAGTTTTTCACTGATCGTGAGCTTCCTCACTCCTTTGTCCAAAATTGTGAGCTTTCTCATTTATCATGAGCTTTCTCACTCCTTTGTCCAAAACTGTGAGCTTTCTCACTTATTGTGAGCTTCCTCACTTATTGTGAGCTTCCTCACTCCTTAGTCCAAAATTGTGAGCTTTCTCACTTATCGTGAGCTTCCTCACTTCTTCGTTCAAAATTGAGCTTTCTCACTTACCGTGAGCATTCTCACTTATCGTGAGCTTCTTCATTCCATCATCCAAAATCAAGAGTTTCTCACTTATCATGAGTTTTCTCACTCTTTTGTCCAAAATTGTGAGCTTTTTCCTCATTCCTTTGTCCAAAATCGTGAGGTTTCTCGCTTATCGTGAGCTTCTTCGCTTATCATGCGCTTCATCACTCCTTTGTCCAAAATCGTGAGTTTTCTCACTTATCGTGAGCTTCCTCACTCCTTTGTCCAAAATCATAAGGTTTCTCACTTATCCTGAGCTTCTTCACTTATCGTGAGCTTCCTCGCTTATCGTGAGCTTTCCTCACTCCTTCATCCAAAATTGTGAGCTTTCTCACTTCTCGTGAGCTTCCTCACTCCTTCGTAAAAAATTATGAGCTTTTTCACTTATCGTGAGCTTCTTCACTTATCGTGAGGTTCCTCGCTTATTATGAGCTTCCTCACTCCTTTGTCCAAAATTGTGAGCTTCTTCACTTATCGTGAGCTTCTTCGCTTATCGTGAGCTTCCTCACTCCTTTGTCCCAAATTGTGAGCTTTTTCACTTATCGTAAGCTTCCTCACTCTTCATCCAAAATCGTGAGCTTTCTCACTTATCTTGAGATTCCTCACTTATCGTGAGCTTCCTCACACTTTTGTCTAAAATCATGAGCTTTCTCACTTATCATGAGCTTCCTCACTCCTTTGCCCAAAACCGTGAGCTTTCTCACTTATTGTGAGTTTCCACACACCTTTGTCCAAAATCAAGAGCTTTCTCACTTATCGTGAGCGTCGTCACTCCTTTGCCTAAAATTGAGCTTTTTCACTTATATTAAGCTTCTTTACTTATCATGAGCTTCCTCGCTTATCGTGAGCTTCCTCAATCCTTCATCCAAAATCGTGAGCTTTCTCACTTCTTGTGAGCTTCCTTACTCGTTTGTCCAAAATCGTGAGCTTTTTCACATATCGTGAGCTTTTTCACTTATCGTGAGCTTCCTCGCTTATCGTGAGCTTCCTCACTCCTTTATCCAAAACTGAGAGCTTTCTCAGTTATTGTGAGCTTACAAACTTATTGTGATCTTCCTCGCTTATCGTGAGCTTCCTAACTCTTTTGTACAAAATTGTGAGCTTTCTCACTTATCGTGAGCTTCCTTACTCCTATGTCCAGAATTGTGAGTTTTTCACTGATCGTGAGCTTCATCACTCCTTTGTCCAAAATCGTGAGTTTTCTCACTTATCATTAGCTTTTCCACTCCTTTGTCCAAAACTGTTAGCTTTCTCACTAATTGTGAGCTTCCTCACTCCTTCATCCAAAATTGTTAGCTTTCTCACTCATCTTGAGCTTCTTCATTCCATCATCCAAAATCGTGAGCTTCTCACTTATCATGAGTTTTCTCACTCCTTTGTCCAAAATTATGAGCTTTTTCCTCATTCCTTTGTCCAAAATCGTGAGGTTTCTCGCTTATCGTAAGCTTCTTTCCTTATCATGCGCTTCATCACTCATTTATCCAAAATCGTGAGCTTTCTCACTTATCGTGAGCATCCTCACTCCTTTGTCCAAAATCATAAGGTCACTCACTTATCGTGAGCTCCTTAACTTATCGTGAGCTTCCTCGCTTATCGTGATCTTCCTCACTCCTTCGTCCAAAATTGTGACCTTTCTCACTTCTCGTGAGCTTCCTCACTCCTTCGTCAAAAATTGTGAGCTTTTTCACTTATCGTGAGATTCTTCACTTATCGTGAGCTTCCTCGCTTATCGTGAGCTTCCTCACTCCTTTGTCCAAAATCATAAGGTTTCTCACTTATCGTGAGCTTCTTCACTTATCGCCAGCTTTCTCGCTTATCGTTAGCTTTCCTCACTCCTTCATCCAAAATTGTGAGCTTTCTCACTTCTCGTGAGCTTCCTCACTCCTTCATAAAAAATTGTGAGCTTTTTCACTTATCGTGAGCTTCTTCACTTATCGTGAGGTTCCTCGCTTATTGTGAGCTTCCTCACTCCTTTGTCCAAAATTGTGAGCTTCTTCACTTATCGTGAGCTTCTTCGCTTATCGTGAGCTTCCTCACTCCTTTGTCCCAAATTGTGAGCTTTTTTACTTATCGTAAGCTTCCTCACTCCTTCATCCAAAATCGTGAGCTTTCTCACTTATCTTGAGATTCCTCACTTATCGTGAGCTTCCTCACACTTTTGTCTAAATCATGAGCTTTCTCACTTATCATGAGCTTCCTTACTCCTTTGCCCAAAACCGTGATCTTTCTCACTTATCGTGAGTTTCCACACACCTTTGTCCAAAATCGAGAGCGTTCTCACTTATCGTGAGCGTCGTCACTCCTTTGCCTAAAATTGAGCTTTTTCACTTATGTTAAGCTTCTTTACTTATCATGAGCTTCCTCGCTTATCGTGAGCTTCCTCAATCCTTCACCCAAAATCGTGAGCTTTCTCACTTCTTGTGAGCTTCCTTACTCGTTTGTCCAAAATCGTGAGCTTTTTCACATATCGTGAGCTTTTTCACTTATCGTGAGCTTCCTCGCTTATCGTGAGCTTCCTCACTCCTTTATCCAAAATTGAGAGCTTTATCAGTTATTGTGAGCTTATTAACTTATTGTGAGCTTCCTCGCTTATCATGAGATTCCTAACTCTTCTGTACAAAATTGTGAGCTTTCTCACTTATCGTGAGCTTCCTTACTCCTATGTCCAGAATTGTGAGTTTTTCACTGATCGTGAGCTTCCTCACTCCATTGTCCAAAATCGTGAGCTTTCTCACTTATCATTACCTTTTGCACTCCTTTGTCCAAAACTGTTAGCTTTCTCACTTATTGTGAGCTTCCTCACTCCTTTATCCAAAATTGTTAGCTTTCTCACTCATCTTGAGCTTCTTCATTCCATCATCCAAAATCGTGAGCTTCTCACTTATCATGAGTTTTCTCACTCCTTTGTCCAAAATTATGAGCTTTTTCCTCATTCCTTTGTCCAAAATCGTGAGGTTTCTCGCTTATCGTAAGCTTCTTCCCTTATCATGCGCTTCATCACTCATTTGTCCAAAATCGTGAGCTTTCTCACTTATCGTGAGCTTCCTCACTCCTTTGTCCAAAATCATAAGGTCTCTCACTTATCGTGAGCTCCTTAACTTATCGTGAGCTTCCTCGCTTATCGTGAGCTTCCTCACTCCTTCGTCCAAAATTGTGACCTTTCTCACTTCTCGTGAGCTTCCTCAGTCCTTCGTCAAAAATTGTGAGCTTTTTCACTTATCGTGAGATTCTTCACTTATCGTGAGCTTCCTCGCTTATCGTGAGCTTCCTCACTCCTTTGTCCAAAATCATAAGATTTCTCACTTATCGTGAGCTTCTTCACTTATCGTGAGCTTCCCCGCTTATCGTGAGCTTTACTCACTCCTTCATCCAAAATTTTGAGCTTTCTCACTTCTCGTGAGCTTCCTCACTCCTTCATAAAAAATTGTTACCTTTTTCACTTATCGTGAGCTTCTTCACTTATTGTGAGGTTCCTCGCTTATTGTGAGCTTCCTCACTCCTTTGTCCAAAATTGTGAGCTTCTTCACTTATCGTGAGCTTCTTCGCTTATCGTGAGCTTCCTCGCTCCTTTGTCCCAAATTGTGAGCTTTTTCACTTATCGTAAGCTTCCTCACTCCTTCATCCAAAATCGTGAGCTTTCTCACTTATCTTGAGATTCCTCACTTATCGTGAGCTTCCTCACACTTTTGTCTAAAATCATGAACTTTCTCACTTATCATGAGCTTCCTCACTCCTTTGCCCAAAACCGTGAGCATTCTCACTTATTGTGAGTTTCCACACACCTTTGTCCAAAATCGAGAGCTTTCGCACTTATCGTGAGCGTCGTCACTCCTTTGCCTAAAATTGAGCTTTTTTACTTATATTAAGCTTCTTTACTTATCATGAGCTTCCTCGCTTATCGTGAGCTTCCTCAATCCTTCATCCAAAATCGTGATCTTTCTCACTTCTTGTGAGCTTCCTTACTCGTTTGTCCAAAATCGTGAGCTTTTTCACATATCGTGAGCTTCCTCGCTTATCGTGAGCTTCCTCACTCCTTTATCCAAAATTGAGAGCTTTCTCAGTTATTGTGAGCTTCCTCGCTTATCGTGTGCTTCCTAACTCTTTTGTACAAAATTGTGAGCTTTCTCACTTATCGTGAGCTTCCTTACTCCTATGTCCAGAATTGTGAGTTTGTCTCTGATCGTGAGCTTCCTCACTCCTTTGTCCAAAATCGTGAGCTTTCTCATTTATCATTAGCTTTTGCACTCCTTTGTCCAAAACTGTTAGCTTTCTCACTCATTGTGAGCTTCCTCACTCCTTTATCCAAAATTGTTAGCTTTCTCACTCATCTTGAGCTTCTTCATTCCATCATCCAAAATCGTGAGCTTCTCACTTATCATGAGTTTTCTCACTCCTTTGTCCAAAATTATGAGCTTTTCCTCATTCCTTTGTCCAAAATCGTGAGGTTTCTCGCTTATCGTGAGCTTTTTCCCTTATCATGCGCTTCATCACTCATTTGTCCAAAATCGTAAACTTTCTCACTTATCGTGAGCTTCCTCACTCCTTTGTCCAAAATCATAAGGTCTCTAACTTATCGTGAGCTCCCTAACTTATCGTGAGCTTCCTCGCTTATCGTGAGCTTCCTCACTCCTTTGTCCAAGATTGTGACATTTCTCACTTCTCGTGAGCTTCCTCACTCCTTCGTCAAAAATTGTGAGCTTTTTTACTTATCGTGAGATTCTTCACTTATCGTGAGCTTCCTCGCTTATCGTGAGCTTCCTCACTCCTTTGTCCAAAATCGTGAGCTTTTTCACTTATCGTGAGCTTCTTCGCTTATCGTGAGCTTCCTCACTCCTTTGTCCCAAATTGTGAGCTTTTTCACTTATCGTAAGCTTCCTCACTCCTTTATCCAAAATCATGAGCTTTCTCACTTATCGTGAGATTCCTCACTTATCGTGAGCTTCCTCACACTTTTGTCTAAAATCATGAGCTTTCTCACTTATCATGAGCTTGCTCACTCCTTTGCCCAAAACTGTGAGCTTTCTCAGTTATTGTGAGTTTCCTCACACCTATGTCCAAAATCGTGAGCTTTCTCACTTATCGTGAGCGTCGTCACACCTTTGTCAAAAATTGAGCTTTTTCACTTATATTGAGCTTCTTTACTTAGCGTGAGCTTCCTCGCTTATCGTGAGCTTCCTCAATCCTTCAACCAAAATCGTGAGCTTTCTCACTTCTTGGGAGCTTCCTCACTCCTTTGTCCAAAATCGTGAGCTTTTTCACTTATCGTGAGCTTCTTCACTTATCGTGAGCTTCCTCGCTTATCGTGAGCTTCCTCACTCCTTTGTCCAAAAATGTGAGCTTCTTCACTTATCGTGAGCTTCGTCACTCCTTTGTCCCAAATCATGAGCTTTCTCACTTATCGTAAGCTTCCTCACTTCTTTATCCAAAATCGTGAGCTTTCTCACTTATTGTGAGATTCCTCGCTTATCGTGAGCTTTCTCACTTATCGTAAGCTTCTTCGTATTTCGTGAGCTTCCACACTCCTTTGTCCCAAATTGTGAGCTTTTTTACTTATCGTAAGCTTCTTCACTCTTCATCCAAAATCGTGAGCTTTCTCACTTATCTTGAGATTCCTCACTTATCGTGAGCTTCCTCACACTTTTGTCTAAAATCATGAGCTTTCTCACTTATCATGAGCTTCCGCACTCCTTTGTCCAAAATCGTGAGCTTTCTCACTTATCATGAGCTTCCTCACTCCTTTGTCCAAAACCGCGATCTTTCTCACTTATTGTGAGCTTTCTCACTTATTGTGAGCTTCCTCACTCCTTAGTCCAAAATTGTGACCTTTCTCAGTTATCGTGAGCTTCCTCACTTCTTCGTTCAAAATTGAGCTTTCTCACTTATCGTGAGCTTCTTCATTCCTTAGTCCAAAATCGTGAGCTTTCTCACTTATCGTGAGCATCCTCACTCCTTTGTCCAAATTTGTGAGCTTTCTCACTTATCGTGAGCTTCATTATTCATTTGTCCAAAATCATGAGCTTTCTCACTGATCATGAGCTTTCTCGGTTACCGTGAGCTTCCTCACACTTTTGTCTAAAATCGTGAGCTTTCACACCTATCGTGAGCTTCCTCACTCCTTTGTTTAAAATTGTTAGCTTTCTCAGTTATTGTGAGCTTATTAACTTATTGTGAGCTTCCTCGCTTATTGTGAGCTTCCTAACTCTTTTGTACAAAATTGTGAGCTTTCTCACTTATTGTGAGCTTCCTCACTCCTTTATAAAAAATCGTTAGCTTTTTCACTTATCGTGAGCTTCTTCATTCCTTCATCCAAAATTGTGAACTTTCTCACTTATCGTAAGCTTCCTCACTCCTTTGTCCAAAATCGAGCTTTCTCACTTACAGTGAGCTTTCTCACATATCGTGAGCTTCCTCATTCCTTTGTCCAAAATTGTGAGCTTTCTCACTTATCGTAAGCTTCTTCGTATATCGTGAGCTTCCACACTCCTTTGTCCAAAATTGTGAGCTTTCTCACTTATCATGAACATCCACACTCCTTTGTCCAAAACTGTGAGCTTTCTCACTTATTATGAGCTTCCTCACTCCTTAGTCCAAAAGTGTGAGCTTTCTCACTTATCGTGAGCTTCCTCACTTCTTCGTTCAAAATTAAGTTTTCTCACTTACCGTGAGCATTCTCACTTATCATGAGCTTCTTCATTCCTTCGTCCAAAATCGTGAGCTTTCTCACTTATCGTGAGCATCCTCACTCATTTGTCCCAAATTGTGAGCTTTCTCACTTATCCTGAGCTTCCTCATTCATTTGTCCAAAATCATGAGCTTTCTCACTTATCATGAGCTTTCTCGCTTATCGTGAGCTTCCTCACTCTTTTGTCCAAAATCGTGAGCTTCCTCACTCCTTTGTCCAAAATCGTGAGCTTTCTCAGTTATTGGGAGCTTATTAACTTATTGTGAGCTTCCTCGCTTATCGTGAGCTTCCTAACTCTTTTGTACAAAATTGTGAGCTTTCTCACTTATCATGAGCTTCCTTACTCCTATGTCCAGAATTGTGAGTTTTTCACTGATCGTGAGCTTCCTCACTCCTTTGTCCAAAATTGTGAGCTTTCTCACTTAGCATGAGCTTTCTCACTCCTTTGTCCAAAACTGTGTGCTTTCTCACTTATTGTGAGCATCCTCACTCCTTAGTCCAAAATTGTGAGCTTTCTCACTTATCGTGAGCTTCCTCACTTCTTCGTTCAAAATTGAGCTTTCTCACTTACTGTGAGCATTCTCACTTATCGTGAGCTTTTTCATTCCTTCGTCCAAAATCGTGAGCTTTCTCACTTATCATGAGCATCCTCACTCCTTTGTCCAAAGTTGTGAGCTTTTTCACTTATCGTGAGCTTCCTCATTCATTTGTCCAAAATCATGAGCTTTCTCACTTATCATGAGCTTCCTCGCTTATCGTGAGCTTCCTCACTCTTTTGTCCAAAATCGTGAGCTTTACACATATCGTGAGCTTTCTCAATCCTTCGTCCAAAATTGTGAGCTTTCTTAGTTATTGTGAGCTTATTAACTTATTGTGAGCTTCCTCGCTTATCGTGACCTTCCTAACTCTTTTGTACAAAATTGTGAGCTTTATCACTTATCGTGAGCTTCCTTACTCCTATGTCCAGAATTGTGAGTGTTTCACTGATCGTGAGCTTCCTCAATCCTTTGTCGAAATCGTGAGCTTTCTCACTTATCATGAGCTTTCTCACTCCTTTGTCCAAAACTGTGAGCTTTCTCACTTATTGTGAGCTTCCTCACTCCTTTATCCAAAATTGTTAGCTTTCTTACTTATCGTGAGCTTCTTCATTCCATCATCCAAAATCGTGAGCTTTCTCACTTATCATGAATTTTCTCACTCCTTTGTCCAAAATTGTGAGCTGTTTCCTCATTCCATTGTCAAAAATCGTGAGGTTTCTCGCTTATCGTGAGCTTCTTCGCTTATCAAGCGCTTCAACACTCCTTTGTCGAAAATTGTGAGCTTTCTCACTTATCGTGAGCGTCCTCACTCCTTTGTCCAAAATCATAAGGTTTCTCACTTATCGTGAGCTTCTTCACTTATCGTTAGCTTCCTCGCTTATCGTGAGCTTCCTCACTCCTTCGTCCAAAATTGTGAGCTTTCTTAGTTCTCGTGAGCTTCCTCACTCCTTCGTAAAAAATTGTGAGCTTTTTCACTTATCGTAAGCTTCTTCACTTATCGTGAGCTTCCTCGCTTATTGTGAGCTTCCTCACTCCTTTGTCCAAAATCCTGAGCTTCTTCACTTATCGTGAGCTTCTTCACTTACCGTGAGCTTCCTCACTCCTTTGTCCCAAATTGTGAGCTTTTTCACTTATAGTAAGCTTCCTCACTCCTTTATCCAAAATCGTGAGCTTTCTCACTTATCGTGAGATTCCTCACTTATCGTGAGCTTCCTCACACTTTTGTCTAAAATCATGAGCTTTCTCACTTATCATGAGCTTCCTAACTCCTTTGTCCAAAATTGACCTTTCTCACTTATTGTGAGTTTCCTCACACCTTTGTCCAAAATCGTGAGCTTTCTCACTTATCGTGAGCGTCGTCACTCCTTTGTCCAAAATTGAGCTTTTTCACTTATATTGAGCTTCTTTACTTATCGTAAGCTTCCTCAATCCTTCATCCAAAATCGTGAGTTTCTCACTTCTTGTGAGCTTCCTCACTCCTTTGTCCAAAATCGTGAGCTTTTTCACTTATCGTGAGCTTCTTCACTTATCGTGAGCTTCCTCGCTTATCGTGAGCTTCCTCACTCCTTTGTCTAAAATCGTGAGCTTTCTCAGTTATTGTGAGCTTATTAACTTATTGTGAGCTTCCTCGCTTATCGTGAGCTTCCTAACTCTTTTGTACAAAATTGTTAGCTTTCTCACTTATCGTGAACTTCCTTACTCCTATGTCCAAAATTATGAGTTTTTCACTGATCGTGAACTTCCTCACTCCTTTGTCCAAAATAGTGAGCTTTCTCACTCCTTTGTCCAAAACTGTGAGCTTTCTCACTTACTGTGAGCTTCCTCACTCCTTTATCCAAAATTGTTAGCTTTCTCACTTATCGTGAGATTCTTCATTCCATCATCCAAAATCGTGAGCTTTCTCATTTATCATGAGTTTTCTCACTCCTTTGTCCAAAATTATGAGCTTTTCCTCATTCCTTTGTCCAAAATCGTGAGGTTTCTCGCTTATCGTGAGCTTCTTCCCTTATCATGCGCATCATCACTCCTTTGTCCAAAATCATGAGCTTTCTCACTTAACGTGAGCTTCCTCACTCCTTTGTCCAAAATCATAAGGTTTCTCACTTATCGTGAGCTTCTTCACTTATCGTGAGCTTCCTCGCTTATCGTGAGCTTCTTCACTCCTTTGTCAAAAATTGTAACCTTTCTCACTTCTCGTGAGCTTCCTCACTCCTTCGTTAAAAATTGTGAGCTTTCTCACTTATCATGAGTTTTCTCACTCCTTTGTCCAAAATTGTGAGCTGTTTCCTCATTCCTTTGTCAAAAATCGTGAGGTTTCTCGCTTATCGTGAGCTTCTTCGCTTATCAAGCGCTTCAACACTCCTTTGTCCAAAATTGTGAGCTTTCTCACTGATCGTGAGCATCCTCACTCCTTTGTCCAAAATCATAAGGTTTCTCACTTATCGTGAGCTTCTTCACTTATCGTTAGCTTTCTCGCTTATCGTGAGCTTCCTCACTCCTTCGTCCAAAATTGTGAGCTTTCTTACTTCTCGTGAGCTTCCTCACTCCTTCGTCAAAAATTATGAGCTTTTTCACTTATCGTGAGCTTCCTCGCTTATTGTGAGCTTCCTCACTCCTTTGTCCAAAATCCTAAGCTTCTTCACTTATCGTGAGCTTCTTCACTTACCGTGAGCTTCCTCACTCCTTTGTCCCAACTTGTGAGCTTTTTCACTTATCGTAAGCTTCCTCACTCCTTTATCCAAAATCGTGAGCTTTCTTACTTATCGTTAGATTCCTCACTTATCGTGAGCTTCCTCACACTTTTGTCTAAAATCATGAGCTTTCTCACTTATCATGAGCTTCCTCAGTCCTTTGTCCAAAATTGAGCTTTCTCACTTATTGTGAGTTTCCTCACACCTTTGTCCAAAATCGTGAGCTTTCTCACTTATCATGAGCGTCGTCACTCCTTTATCCAAAATTGAGCTTTTTCACTTATATTGAGCTTCTTTACTTATCGTGAGCTTGCTCAATCCTTCATCCAAAATCGTGAGTTTCTCACTTCTTGTGAGCTTCCTCACTCCTTTGTCCAAAATCGTGAGCTTTTTCACTTATCGTGAGCTTCCTCGCTTATTGGGAGCTTCCTCACTCCTTTGTCCAAAATCGTGAGCTTTCTCAGTTATTGTGAGCTTATTAACTTATTGTGAGCTTCCTCGCTTATTGTGAGCTTCCTAACTCTTTTGTAGAAAATTGTGAGCTTTTTCACTTATCGTGAGCTTCCTTACACCTATGTCCAGAATTATGAGTTTTTCACTGATCGTGAGCTTCCTCACTCCTTTGTCCAAAATCGTGAGCTTTCTGACTTATCATGAGCTTTCTCACTCCTTTGTCCAAAACTGTGAGCTTTCTCACTTACTGTGAGCTTCCTCACTCCTTTATCCAAAATTGTTAGCTTTCTCACTTATCGTGAGATTCTTTATTCCATCATCCAAAATCGTGAGCTTTCTCATTTATCATGAGTTTTCTCACTCTTTTGTCCAAAATTGTGAGCTTTTCCTCATTCCTTTGTCCAAAATCGTGAGGTTTCTCGCTTATTGTGAGCTTCTTCCCTTATCATGCGCATCATCACTCCTTTGTCCAAAATCATGAGCTTTCTCACTTAACGTGAGCTTCCTCACTCCTTTGTCCAAAATCATAAGGTTTCTCACTTATCGTGAGCTTCTTCACTTATCGTGAGCTTCCTCGCTTATCGTGAGCTTCCTCACTCCTTTGTCCAAAATTGTGACATTTCTCACTTCTCGTGAGCTTCCTCACTCCTTCGTCAAAAATTGTGAGCTTTTTCACTTATCGTGAGCTTCCTCGCTTATCGTGAGCTTCTTCACTTATCGTGAGCTTCTTCGCTTATCGTGAGTTTCCTCACTCCTTTGTCCCAAATTGTGAGCTTTTTCACTTATCGTAAGCTTCCTCACTCCTTTATCCAAAATCATGAGCTTTCTCACTTATCGTGAGCTTCCTCACACTTTTATCTAAAATCATGAGCTTTCTCACTTATCATGAGCTTCCTCACTCCTTTGCCCAAAACCGTGAGCTTTCTCAGTTATTGTGAGTTTCCTCACACCGTTGTCCAAAATCGTGAGCTTTCTCACTTATCGTGAGCGTCGTCACTCCTTTGTCCAAAATTGAGCTTTTTCACTTTTATTGAGCTTCTTTACTTATCGTGAGCTTCCTCGCTTATCGTGAGCTTCCTTAATCCTTCATCCAAAATCATGAGCTTTCTCACTTCTTGTGAGCTTCCTCACTCCTTTGTCCAAAATCGTGAGCTTTTTCACTTATCGTGAGCTTATTCACTTATCGTGAGCTTCCTCGCTTATCGTGAGCTTCCTCACTCCTTTGTCCAAAATTGTGAGCTTCTTCACTTATCGTGAGCTTCTTCGCTTATCGTGAGCTTCCTCACTCCTTTGTCCCAAATCGTGAGTTTTCTCACTTATCGTAAGCTTCCTCACTCCTTTATCCAAAATCGTGAGCTTTCTCACTTATTGTGAGATTCCTCGCTTATCGTGAGCTTCTTCACTCTTTTATCCAAAATCGTTAGCTTTCTCACTTATCATCAGCTTCCTCACTCCTTTGTCCAAAACCGTGAGCTTTCTCACTTATTGTGAGCTTCCTCACACCTTTGTCCAAAATCGTGAGCTTTCTCACTTATCGTGAGCTTCGTCACTCCTTTGTCCAAAATCGAGCTTTTTTAGTCTTATTGAGCTTCTTTACTTATCGTGAGCTTCCTGTCTTATCATGAGCTTCCTTACTCCTTCATCCAAAATCGTGAGCTTTTTCACTTATCGTGAGCTTCTTCACTTATCGTGAGCTTCCTTATTCCTTTATCCAAAATCGTGAGCTTCTTCACTTATCATGAGCTTCCTCGCTTATTGTGAGCTTCCTCACTCCTTTGTCCCAAATCGTGAGCTTTCTCACTTATCGTAAGCTTGCTCACTCCTTTATCCAAAATCGTGCGCTTTCTCACTTATCGTGAACTTCCTCACTTATCTGTCCAAAATTGTGAGCTTCTTCACTTATTGTGAGCTTCCTCGCTTATCGTGAGCTTCCTCACTCCTTTGTCCAAAATCGTGAGCTTTCTCACTTATCGTAAGCTTCCTCACTCCTTTGTCCAAAATCGTGAGCTTTCTCATTTATCGTGAGCTTCCTCACTCCTCTATCCAAAATTGTGAACCCCGTCACCTACCCTTCAGCTATTGTGAGCTTTTTTGCTTGTCGGTTATCGCAAAATTCTTCTCTGATTGACTATCTTGAACTTCCTCATCCATCGCTTGGTATCCAAGACTTCCGTGTTTGTCAATTATCTTTGATTGTCATCCTTAAGGACCCCACATCTGATCCTATTCACTCGCAAAGCACACTTCTCATAATTTGAAAAGTTTTCCCCAAGGCCCAGAGTCTTCAAATACTTTGATATCTTTATCAGAATCGAACGCTGCTTAGGAGTCAGATGAACTCTAGCACAACACCAGCCCACTCAGAGTGGCACAACTCATAGCACCTGCTCATACTCGGATCAGAACACTAGAAATGATAGGACTCATGACACAATTCATATCAAATCCATGCATTTCATATTATCCTCATAGCATAGCATCCGCGTGTCTTGCTGTGCATATGTGATTTGTTCTTTTTTGCCCTGAACTACGTCTTGGTTTGATTTCCCTTGGGATACATAGGCAGCTCACATAGATCACGACCAGCACTAGCCTCAGCATCATCGTTACATCTTTCACAATGCTTTTTATCCTAAATCTATAGCCTCTAAAAAGACCTGTCTCTTCAAAGCTTTGGCACTCTCTTGCGACACGTGTTGCCTCGCAAGTGTGGACACGCGGGATTCCACCACTTGCTTTGTTTTGAAATTATTTTGAAAAGGAAAAGAAAAGGGAGGTCTGTTGAAAACAGATACGGAGTCGCCACTTGGTCTTTAAGGAACCAAGAAACCTAATTTGACTCACCCAAATGGATAAAGGGCACCGGCCCTTCATAACCAAAGAACTTGGTTCGGGGTTTTGGTACGAGAGAGGAAGGAGCCTTTGTCGCGACTAAAACACCTTCAACTCGCCCCGTCTTTCGACGGGCCTCAATTAGCATCCAAATAATCATCTTATACTATGTATGGTTCAACAATTAATACTATGGTAGTATATTACATCACATAAGAAAATTTGAAATAGAAGATCTTAAGATAAGATATCATTCACAAGATCTAAGCCAAATATCACACAATGTAAAGTGAAAGATCACACAAATAAACCTAGGAAAAATCATCTAATCATGTATCAAATAATCAAGACTTCCTAATCTAAAGGGGGACATGAATTGTTATTGAAACAAATAATCAAAGAAATCAAAATATGCTTAGCAAGCTAGTATGATGCATGTTAATCTTTGAGAAAAGAAGATCTCTCAATCCCCGGGATGGATAAGAAAGGATGATTAGATCGGGGGAAGCATGAACGTGTGATCATGATCATTCCTTATAATCTTCTTAGATTAGGAGTCACAAAAGTCCCAAATCTTTGCATGGATGCAATGTATGTATCTAAAATGTGCCAAGGTTGTAGTGTGCTTTGTGTTCATGGATTCCTAGAATGGCTTAGAAGTCTAAAATGTGTATGGATGGATGATTGAAATCAACATGAGATATGTGCAAATGTAGTATGAACTACTTCCTAAGATATGAACTAATTTGGAATGCATATAAGCATCAAATCAAAGAATGAAAGTTAGAATGTGTTTGCTGTGAATAGTGGACAGAACAGTAACTAGATCTTTTGAAAATTGAAAAGAGGGGTTAGGAATGTTTTCAGTGCATGATATTTTTTATGGAGATCTTCCTTATTGTGTCTATAACACTGCCCAAAAAGCTAATCTTTAATAACTATCACAGATTGAGAGAAATCATATAAACAATGAAGGTCACTCAGAAACAGAGTCCGTACTGTTGACTGAAATGTTGAAAAATCTTAGAAAATGAAAATAGATGATCTAGGGACCCATTTTATACAGACAGTTTCCTAAGACATCGAAGTTTAAGGGAAAAATAAGTTGGGACAATGCCTTTTGGAAAAGTTTTCTGAAAAAGAAGTTGGAAGTTAACCAAGCTGCTGTTACAGCAGAGGCAGAATGTCTGGAAGGAATGTTTGGGTCCAAATGGACCATTTTCAAGTACTTTCAAGTCAAACCAAAAATCATGGGTGTTCCCCAATGAGTTAGGAAGACTTTCCAAGTGGCCTTGAATCCATATGTTGAGTATTGAGTTCTAGAAAAATCTTTGACTCAGATTACTCACTGTTTTGAAAATTTTGGGAAAAACTAGAGTTTTCTTTCTTGAGATTAAAATGAAGGGGTTTTAAGAGGGGTTTTGAAGTAGATATTTTGAAAGCATATTTTCAATACTCAATGAAGGTTATAGCCACTTAAAATGCGAACCTCAAACTCATCATCAAGAACCTCCAAGATTGTTGGAGAGATTTATTTTTATTTTGAACATAACTTCAAGAATTCCTTGGAGGTATTGAAGTTATGATCATCATCTATCAAACATGTTTTTGAGGTCAAGAGCTACTATCCATAAGGATTCACTCACCCCAAATTTCATGTCATCATTTAGATGATGATGTACTAGTAAGTAAATAAAGAAAATCAAAAAGAAATGAGATGAGAAGAGATGAACATTATATAAGCAAACAAGTAAATAGATAGCAATCAATAGATGATATTCATGATGTATAGAACTTGTAGTTTGGTGTTTCACTCATATGTAATGACATTGGACATGGAAGAAGCTTCCACTCTCTTAAATGCTCACTAAAATGGTGGTTGGGTGTATTGAATGTTGAAGTAAATGGGAGTAATGAGGTAAAAACAAAGTTTAGAACTCACTTTTGTTTTGAAAATCAAAAAAAGGAAGCTTATTTTCTCTCTATTCTAACCTTATCTCTACAACTTTCTCTCCCAAACTTTTTCTAAGCTTTCATTTGACACCCCCAAAATAAAGAGCAATGGGGGGTTTAAATAGGCCAACATCTGAAATCATAAAACTACGTCGTTTTGGTTTTTAATTAATCAAAATGGAACCCCAAAATTATTTACAAAAACACACTATTCTGGAGGGGAGTGCCGCGGCGGCACTGCTCCTCCTTCGCCCAGATAATGCTGTTTAGGTCCCCAGAGGTTCCGGTATTCGCGAAAAGGCCCTATTTCGTCCGAAATTCATAGAAAATGCGTACGAACTCCAAATTGAGGTTGTGATATACTGTTGGAAAGGTAATTGAGTCTACTTTACATAAAAAATAGTTCGGGGATAGGTCACTTTGAAAAGTTTTGCGGTATTTGTGATAAAAGCCGATTTGATCACCTTTTTCGCCTTCAAAAATTGATAATAGACTCGTTTTAAATCCGAAAATTATGTGCGATATACCGTTGGAAAGGTATTGACCTCTAGTATCCATGAAAAATATTTGAAAATTGTTACGGTGCCCCGGTTTTAAAGTTAAATTCTGGTCAAACTGGTCAAACCTGGGATTCCCGGGAAGTTCTGGAAACTTCTGGGAGTTCCCAGGAGCTGACGTTTTCGCTCGATTTTCTTTTAAAACTCATTTTAATACTTTTCTCATGATCTAGAATGATTCCGGTGAATTCGGACAATTTTGGTCAAACTTGGTCAAACTTGGGTCAAACCTGGTCAAACCTTGGTCAAACCAGTCAACGGGGACTTTCCGGGAACTTTCGGGGGTCTCGGGGAGTTGACGATTTCATCCGATTTTTCTTAAAAACTCATTTTATCACTTTTCTTACGACGTAGCATGTTTCCAGAACTTTGGGACCAAATCTGGGTGTTTTCGGGATCTCAGGGGCATTTTGGTCATTTTGAGCATTCTGAGAGATAGAGCTGACTTCCAAGAGTCCTTTTGAGTCTTTTACGATCATTGTGAACCGCCAAGCTACGGGTCTCCTAAATCTGATAGCCGATAAAATGGGGTGTCTACAGCAAGTTCATGCCAAAGAGGGGCAAACTGTAGACACCCCATTTTGTCGGCTATCAAATTTAGGAGACCCATAGCTTGGTGATTCACAATGATAGAAATGACTCAATAAGGACTCCTGGAAGTTAGTTCTATCTCTTAAAATACTCAGAATGACCAAAATACCCCAGAAAGCCCGAACGCTCCTGGATTCGGACAAATGTTCTGGAAACACACTACGTCGTAAGAAAAAAAATAATAAAATGAGTTTTAAAGCAAGACCGGATGAAATCGTCGGCTCCCAGAGACCCCCAGAACTCCCGGAAGTTCCCAGAAAGTCCCCGTTGACTGGTTTGACCAAGTTTGACCCAAGTTTGACCAAAATCACTAAAAAGTTCCGAGATCATTCTAGATCATGTGAAAAGTATTAAAATGAGTTTTGAAAGAAAATCGAACGAAAACGTCAGCTCTTAGGAGCTCCCAGAGGTTTCCAGAACTTCTTGGGAATCCCCAGTTTGACCAGTTTGACCAAAAGTTGACTTTGAAACCAGAGCACCGTATCTTTTTTCAAATATTTTTCATAGATACTGGAGGTCAATAGCTTTCCAACGGTATGTCGCACATAATTTTTGGATTTAAAACGAATTTATTGTGAATTTTTGAAGCTGAAAAAGGCGATAAAATTGGCTTTTATTGCGAATACCGCAAAACTTTTTAAAGTGACCTATCTCTGAACTATTTTTTATGTAAAGTAGACTCAATTACCTTTCAAACGGTATATCACAACCTCAATTTGGAGTTCATATGCATTTTTTGTGAATTTTGGACGAAATAGGGCCTTTTCGCGAATACTGGAACCTCTGGGGGCCTAAAAAAGATTATCTGGATGAATGACGAGTAGTGCCGCCGCGGCACTGGCCCATTGCCACCGCAGCATAGGTCCAGTGCCGCCGTGGCACTCTCCTCCACAATGGTACATTTTTGTAATTTCTTTTGGGGGTTCATTTTGATTAATTAAAAACCAAAATGACGTAGTTCTATGTTCACAGATGTTTGGGACCAATGTGAGTACTTCTAAAACCCCAAAACCACCCCAAATTGGCCTATATAAACCCCCCTTGACTTCTCATTTGGGGGGGGGGGGGGGGTAGGGGGGTGGGGCAAGTGCAAAACTTGAGAAAGTTTTTGAGAGAAAGAGAGAAAGAGAGATAGAGATAGGTTTAGAAGAGAGAAAGGGAGCTTCTCCCACTGATTTTATATAGAAAGTTCTAAACTCAAGTTATTCCATCATCCTTCTATATACTTCATCATCAATACACCCAACCACCATTTCTCTAAGCATTCATGAGTTAGGGAGCTACTTCCATGTCCAAATGTCAATATCTATGAGTGAAACTCCAAGCTACAAGTCCAAAATCACATTGATTATCATTTATTGATTGTTATTTACTTGCTTGTTCATATTATATTCATCTCTTCTTAATCTCATTTCTTTTTTTAATTTTTTTTTCTTTATTTACTTATTTACTCTTCATCATCTAAATAATGACATGACGTTTGAGGTGAGTGAATCCTTATGGATAGTAGCTCTTGACCTCAAAACATGTTTAATAAATGATGATTATAACTTCAATACCTCCAAGGTATCCTTGAAGTTTTGTTCAAAATAAAAATGAATCTCTCAAATGATATTGGGGGTTCTTGATGATGAGTTTGATGTTTATATTCCAAGAGGTCATAATCTCTATATGATGTTGAAAATATACTTTCAAAACCCCTTTTTAACCCCCTCATTTTGATCTCAAGAAATAAACGTTGTTTTCTCAAAACCTTCAAAACAGTGAGTTATTCAACTTCAAAGAATTATTTTGAGTTCAATACTCAATATATGAATGCAAGACCACTTGGAAAGTATTTCTATCTCATTATAGAACACCCATGATTTTTGGTTTGACTTGGAAGCACTTGAAAGGGTCCATTTTTGTCCAAACATTCCTTCCAAACATTCTGCCTCTGCTGTCACTGCAGCTAGGTTGACTTTCGACTTGTTTTACAGAAAACGTTTCCAGAAAGGATGGTCCCAACCTATTTTTCCCTTGAACTTCAATGTCTTAGGTAAGTATCTGTATAATATGGGCCTTTAGATCTTTTGTTTTCATTTTCTAAGATTTTTTAACATTTCAGTCGACAGTACGGACTCTGTTTTTGAATAACCTCTATTGTTTATATGATTTCTCTCAATCTGTGATAGTTATTAAAGATTGGCTTTTTAGGTTGTGTTCTAGACATAATAAGTAAGATCTACATAAAATATCATGCATTTAAAACATTCCTAACCCCTCTTTTCAATTTCTAAAATAGCATGCTACTGTTCTGTCCACTATTCACAGCAAGCACACTTTTTACTTCCATCCTTTGATTTGATGCTTATATGTACTCCAAATTAGTTCATATCTTAGGAAATAATCCATACTATATTTGTGCATATCCCATGATGATTTCCTCCATAAATTCATTCATATTTTAGACTTCTAAGTCACTTTAGAAAGTCCATGTACACAAACACACTACAACCTTTGCACATCCTAGGATCATACATTGCATCCATGCAAGATTTGGGGCTTTTGTGACTCCTAATCTAAGAATATTATAAAGAATGAATTGGATCATACGTCCATGATTCCCCTCAATCTATTCATCATTTCTCATCCGTCCTGGGGATTGAGAGGTCTTCCTTTCTAAAAACTTAACATGCATCATTCTAGCTTGCTAAGCATGTTTTAATTTCTTTGATTTATTTGTTTCAAGAACATTTCATGTCCCCTTGGATTAGGAAAACTTTATTACTTGATATGTGATTAAATGATTTTTCCTAGGTTTGTTCGTGTTATCTTTCACTTTGCATTGTGTGATACTTGGCTTAGATCTTATGAATGATATTTTATCTTTAGATCTTCCATTTCAAGTTTCTTATGTGATGTAATATACCTATCATAAATATTAACTGTCGAACCAAACATAGTATAAGATGATTATTTGGATCCTAATTGAGGCCCATCGAAAGACGGGGCGAGTTGAGGGTGTTTTAGTCGTGACAAAGGCTCCTTCATCTCTCGTACCAAAACCCCGAGCCAAGTTCTTTGGTTATGAAAGGCCGGTGCCCTTTATCCATTTGGGTGAGTCAAATTAGGTTTCTTGGTTCCTTAAAGACCAAGTGGAGACTCTGTATCTATTTTCAACAGACCTTTTCTTTTCTCTTTCAAAACAATCTCAAATCAAAACAAAGAGGCGGAATTTCGCGTGTCCACAGTTGCCTTAAGACTATCGTTGTTTGTATAGTAACGTTGCGTTTGAATTAGTCACTTGCCATATGTTATTATGCATTTATTTTATTATATTATTGAGGACAGTTGTGAAACTTCTAACCAGTCACGTGTCTACAGACCCTTAAAGGAAAAAAACAATTTATTTTCCCTATTTTTGGCTTACTCTGGGGCGTGACACGTGGGGGCCATGGAGACTCGGGTGTTGTGGCAGAAAGTTCCGCCAATTCTTCAAGTTATGTTGAAGTTTGAATATGTAACACCCGTACTCGGAGAATGGGTTAATTATCATTTTTATGTGCATTAATTAATATTATTAGTGTATAAAATGGATTAAGGGGAGGCTTGGACTTGCCCGTGGAAAAGTTTTTAGAGAAGGATACCAGTTGGAAAAGTCCCCAGTGAGGTGGGACATGTACTGGAGTGGGACTCGGTGAAGGGCCCGAATAATTATATTTGCATTTTATATGATTAAATGACTAATTAGTTAAATGCTTTCATGTTATATGATAATAGATGTGTTAGCAATTGGTATTAATTTGGATACCCAAATAAGGGTATAACTGAAAAAGATTCATAATTAGTAGGTACAATAGCAACTTTACAAAATATTTGGGACCACATTGGGACCCTTACGAAACTTAGGTAAACACTCATTAGATGATTAGGTAGTTGATGGACTGTTTGGGGGATTTTATAATAAGAACTTGTTAGCCTTGAACTTATTTAAGGCATTATTTATGTTTGTTTTGATGATGACAAATCTAGTGATAATTGTATGTTCTTAATGATTCTATTCCAATGAATTATCATGCCATTTCATCGTGCTAATCTCTTTATTCATGACCTTAAATGTTCTAACTTTGTTTGAGATCATGAGATAGCATATGGTGAAGTCCAAGAGTAATGGAGCTCAACAAGGATCAAGCTTGAAGACTTGAAGATTTTTCATCCTCTGGTTGAAAACTAGGATTTACTTGTAAGCTTTTTGATCAATCACTCATAGGGGCTCAAGTAACTTTAATTAGACTTTAGGATCCTTGCTCTCATACTTTAAAATAATTTCAAGGACCTAAACATAGACCACTCAATTAAATTCATTTCACAAAAGTTTTCAAGTGGTCAAGTCAAAATCAAGAACCCTTTACAGATGGGTCAACTTTAAAGGCAAACCTGATCTAATTGATAAGGAACTAGATGTTGAGTTTTATATGGTTGGAAAGGTATTTGAATCTAGTTTGCGAATCTTCAAATGGATCATAAAAACGAGTTTTGCAGTGGCAGTTATGGCCATTTTAGTACAGAGGTGTCAGTCTGCGAAGAACAGCAAAAACCAGTTAACTGATAAATTTCATGTCCACTCGACTGGATTGTAAAAAAGTTGACTATTTTCTATTTTTGAAAGTTATCTACTGCTACAAATTTTTCAGTCGACTGGGGCAATTTTTTAGTCGACTGGATCGCGCTGAAACATATAACTAGTTTTCTAAACTTTCTAAAAATTGTTTTTACACCCCTGAAACACCCCCAACGATCATATATGTTGAAAATCTATATATAGGGGTGATTTTAAGGGTTGGGTAATGAAGGAAAATCATTCAAACAACTTGGTTAATCATAATTTCTATTGATCCCTAGTTTGAGTGAAAAATCAATTTGTTCTTGATATCAATTTTAATTCTTGAGAGAGCAAATTGTAGTGAGCTTTCATTTGTATTAGCCACTCAGTAAGGAGTTGTTGTGTGAGCTTTAATTTATTCATCCACTCTAGAGAGAGAGTTCAATTTGTACCCAAATCATTTATTTGTAAAGAGTGAGGGTTAGTAACCCTTGTGTTCAAAGAAGAGGTGTTCTTCTTTGGGAGAGTTGAAGACTCTTATAATGATTTGATCTACACCCGTGAAGTAGGTCGGATTAAAGGAATCCTCAAGAGGTGTTCTTGAGGGGTGGACGTAGGCCCCCGAGTGTGGATTGCCGAACCACTTGAAAACTCGGTTTGTAAGTGTCTCTTCCCTTCTCACTTTACAATATTGTTTGTGATTGTGTTTAATTTGCAATTAAGTTTTAAAAAGGTTAATTTTCTTCTAAAACCTTATTCACCTCCCCTATAAGGTTTCCATATTTGGGCTAATAGAACTTCAGAAATTCTGGGGTGTAAGTGAAAATAAGGGAAATTAAGGTAATGACACCTCAAGCTTATGCATGAAGATGTGCCAAATGAGGGAGAAGTCTCCCATTTATAGAAAATTCAAAAAATCAAAAGGGAAGAGAGAGAGAGAGAGAGAGAGAGAGAAACCATCACTAACGTCGTAATTTTGCCGTTCTGTCACCGTCCGACGTGCAATTCGCGAACCAAAGCCATTTTCGGACTTATGGAGGTGAGATGATCGTTTTTATACCTTCAATTTACGTTCTAATCATCAGATTTAGGTAGTTCATTCTAATCATTGACACGCGGTTTGTCGAAAACATGTAAGAATCTCTTTAGAGTAGGAATTGAGATTGGATTTGGTAAATTCAACATTTCTCTATCTGGAATTAGGTAAAATCTGAGTAAGGTGAGTTTTCTAACCAAAAAGTGATTGTAGTTTGAGGTGTTCAATGTTTCTACATATGTTTTGAGTTGTGGAAATCATGCTTAGAAGCTATGAAATTGTTAAATTGTGAATTACATGTCAATTGTATGAAAAGTTGCTATGATTATGTGCTTACATGCTTATATGCTTATGTGGTAACCAATGAGCACCAGGAAAATGATTCATTGTTGGGAGTAATAAGGGTGGTGAAGAGGAAGAATCCAAGAAATACGGATGTCCAAAGAATAGAAGTGACCACGGGACCAATGGAGGTCTTCGGGTCTGAATGAATCATTGAACCGGTAACTCGGCGATTATGGATATGGGTTATGCATAAATTGTAGCATTGCACATTTTAAATATACAATCATGTTTAGATTATTCACTAAGAATAATGCTTAAGAAAATTATTTTCTATTTCTGTTGTAGTAAATAACAACCACCACAGGTGCGGAGCAATACCTGGAAAGGAAGTGATGCGGGCTTGGGAAGTGAAGAGATTTGAGAGAGGTTCAGAGCTAGTTTTAGGATTTTATGACTCATGTGTGTAGACACCCCGATTTTGACCAAACGTCGAATTAAGGAGAGTATCACCTCCATATCCGATGATGATAAGGACCGAAAGATTCGAAGTGTTCCAAGCTCTTCGAAAAGTTCTCCAAACGCAAAAAAAATTTCACAGAATGAAATACCAGGTATTTAGGAGAATTCAGGTGTAAAATATTACTTTTGAAAAAAATATTCGAAAATAAGTTTCTTTAAGAAAAAGGAGAAAAGAAAAGACCTAAAAATGGGAAGTTCAACAAAAACCGGCACACGGCAGTATTTTGCGGCACCCAGTGAGTGCCGAACGGCATTCAGTGAGTGCTGAACGGCAGTCACTGAGTGCCGGCCCGGCATTTACCGAATGTCGCCGACAATTTCTGATTGCCGTTTGCTTTAACAGTCCGTATTTTGTGGTACAATACGTATATGCATGCGGATAAAAACAAAAAACTGATAAAGTAAGATTGACAAAAACGCGGCAATCAATAATTTGGTGCAGCACTTACTAAGAGCCGCACGGCAGTCATGGAATGCCGCCGCGGCTTTCACGAAGTGCCTCAGCGGCATCCACTGACTGTCGCAAGAGATTTTTGACTGCCGCCCGGTGCAGCAGTCTGTCTATTTTCAGGAAGTACGTATTGTACCACCAAATGAGACATTTACACCTGTCTTTTACTCTGAATTCACTGAGAATGCTTGGTAATTTTGTCTACAAAAGAGGGAGGATTTTCCTTGGAAGGACACACAAGGAATAACTACCACTACACTAACACACATTTGAGAGAAAAAAAAGAGTTTTTTTTTTAGAGCTTGAAGAAGAGCTTGGAAGATCTTCAAAGTAGAGAAGCTTTGAGGATAGTTTGGAGGTGATCCTCTAACCATAAGTTGTTTCTTTTCATTCTTTCTTTTAATCCTCTAATCTTCAAACTACTTAGTTTTCTTTGTTTCATTTCTTCTTGTTGTTTATACTTCCCTCTTGAGATTCTTAGAGATCCTCAATATCTCTCTTGAAAGCTCTTGAGTTTGATGTTTTGAATCTCATGTAAGCTTATACTTCACATGGGAGTCAAAGTTTGATCATCGCTTCATTTTATAAGCAAATAGATGGATCCAAGTCCATACTTATGATTTGGGTCCTCTAGCTTGATGTTTCATGGAATCCTTTCTATATTCCTTTGAGACTCATGAGAATTAGTCATATCTTCATCTCCAATGACCATCAAATGGTAGGAGAAAGTAGTTTTGAGTCTAAGCTCATCTCCATGGTTTAGATTCATTATCTTGAAGATTTCATGAAGTCCATTCATACTTCATTTGAAATCTACAAGTATAAAGGTCTCTTGCCTCCAATGACCATCAAATGGTAGGAGAAAATAGTTTAGTTTAAGTCCAACTTCATGGTTTAATAGTTGGGGTTAACAAATGAAAGTTGAACTTGACAATGAAACAGTGGGTTCATAAACCGATTTCGATCAAGGATTTTTAGTTCGAAATATAACCGTTGGAATCAAGTGAAACCAACGGGAAAGTGTCAATAACACAATGTTTTACCACTGTAATTTTTGTTTTGATGAAATTCCATGCCTAAGATGGTTTGGTCTCATGATTTTAAAACATGCAACTCTCTGTCCAAAATTTTAGAACAGCAAGTCCATTTTGAAATTCATAAATCAGAATCTTAATGGCGTTTCCGAGGTCTCTAATAATTTTTTCTAGGTACCTTAATGGGTTGGGAAGATCCCCTAAAAAGATCTAAGTGTTTCTCATCTTTTTGCTATTTTTATAAAATCGTACAAGATTTCTGGACAGAGAGTTGCAGATTCCTAAGTGATGTCTAATGTTTTCCATATTCCCAGAGATCTAACCGTTCAAACCTTGATTTTCATTTTGGGTTATAAACCAGACTCACAGAGGCATATCATATCCAAAAATCATTAAGATCCAACCGTTGGAAGTATGGTTTTTCCATTTTTTAAGATCTGGTCTGCTCTCTGTAATTCATAAAAACTGCTACTGTTTTTGTCTAATCTTATTTATTTCAACTCAAATGGTCTCTTAATGTCTTGGGACCCAAATCATACTTTGAATAATGATAATTTAGCTTAAATCCAGAGGCTAAGTGACCCAAATTAGTGAATAAATCCATGTTTTATTCTTGTTCACATTCACTCATTCATGTACATTAATGCTTATGATTAGAACTAGCTATTGAATAAAGTTGGATTTCATGCTTGATAGATCTAAGCTAGAGAATGAGGATTGATTGTTTGATATCATATTATTATGTGAAGCATGTGGACTAATCTTTGTTTTGTAGCGCATTTGAGGTACAATTTCTCATCTCTTCTCTAGTTTATTTCATTTGTTGATTTTCTTGATTTTCGACTCCATGTGCGACACCTTAGACTAGGTCTTGCCTTATGTGTTTACATGCATTAGAGACCTTTTTCGTAGGTTTATTTTATATGTATGCATTACATGTTTAAATTCGCAGCTGGATCCCAGGTAAGTTTTCCTAGTTTCCTATTTGCACATCATCATGCTTGCTATTTGAACTAAGTGGCTTATGAATGATATTTTGTCGATTAGCAATCTTGCACCCTTTTCAACATGCTTGTGTAATGTATTATTTATATATATATATATGCATTAGTTGAGGGCATGCTTAGATTAATAATTCGATTAGAAAGGATGATGAGTAGAGGCCTATCGCGAGATAGGATGAAAGGGGGTGTTTTAGTCCGCCGGGCTCCTTCCCCTTTCATTCCATAATCCCCAGACCCAGATTATCTTTGGTTTCGCAAAAGATCAGTTTGCTTTCTAAATGGTTTCTTAATTTTCCTAAAAAATTAAGTGGCGACTCATTTGTTTTGAATTTGAAATTTAAAAGAACTTCAAAAGAAAAGCTGTGGGTAAAGAGAACTCTGCTGGGGATCGAACCCAGAATCTCTGGTTTCGCAAACCAGAATTCTAATTTTGGGTTCACTTGAGGATTAGACTTGAAAAAAATCCTTTTTAATCGAATTAATTAATCTTTGTGTGCCTGTTGCATTTCACTTGCATGTCCAGCCAGTCGATTGCACGGAACTATGACCTTGGAGGCTCGGGGCAACCCGGTCGGTCAAGTCATCATGGGACTGTGTGATCGCCCTTAATCTCGTACCATGATTTGGTATATTAAGCATCCTATCGGATGTGTGCCTAGGGTCCCTTATTTGACCAAAACCCGACTTTTGCACGGTAGTTTCTATAAAACCTTTCAATATTAGGAAATCAACTCTTGATTAGGATTATATGCTAGGAAGTCTTGAGTGCCCGGAAGGGATTATCTGAGATGATGACTATGATCACTTGATATGGGTCATGTAAACTCTTAATCGTTCTCAAACAATTCCCCTGACATTTGGGGAAGGTGTTAGATTGTGATTATAAGATTACATCTCCCATATCATTATTTAGCAAAAGCATCATTGACCTTGTATACATCCGAATTCATGGAAAGTACGGTGATAATCCGATCATGTGATCCTCCTACCCAAAGAGTTTTAAGTCCATCTTTGAAAGCAAGCAGATTTTACTAACTTTCTCCCAAGGTTTTCAATTACCCTTTCGAAAAATCTTTTGAGTTCACTTTTCGATTAAAATTCCCAAACTAACCTTTGTTATGGCATAGTTTCACTTGATCATCTTCAAAAGAAATAAATTCGAAAATCCTCGAAATTATTTTGGGAAGAATGATTTTCGGAATAAAAAACCCAATCATTTTTTATAAAAGAATGTTTAACACCCTCGAAAGCATTCTCAAGCATTGCTTTTCAAATGTATTTTGAAAAATTTTTGAATATCCAACCTCTGAGAAGGTAGTAAGGATCACAATGAGAGGAGAAATTAGCGCACTTGACATGGGTGAGGATTTTATGTGCTTATGTGCTTATGTGTTAGGATTAGGATTTTCTCTTTTTGGCATATAGAATAGGCACACACGCACACATGCATTGCATCCACGTGACATATAAAAGGAAAGTTTTTTTTTTCAAAATGTCTTTGTGTGATAAAAAGAAGATAAAAAGATTTTAAAAGGGAAAATTTCAAAATTTGCTGTAGGAGCGAAAATAGCATCCAGATCAAGTCAAGCCTGGTTTAGGGATCCCACGGCGAGGCTGGTAAGAAGAGAAGGCGCTAACATGGCTGAGGAAAGAAACAACGAAGAAATGGCCGGGTTAAGGACACTGGTAGAACAACAAGCGGAGCAGATGAGGCGACAGGCCGAAAACATTAACTGCATGATGGGGATGATAGAAGAACTGAATCGCCGACCACCGCATGTAATTCTGCCCGTTATGGACCCACCTTTGGGAGGAGGAGAAGGAGATTGGTTTGATGATTAGGAGGCACAATGGACTGATGCACTACGGGCCAACAGAGATAGAGAGAAAGCTGAGAAGGAGAAGCTACTGACCAAGAAAATAGAGAAGTTGGAAAGGGTAATGCGCAAGGTTCAAGGGGTCGACACTTATTTGATGGAGTTGGAAGGTCTATACGACGGGGTCCACGAGACGCTGCCTGCCGGGTTTAAGATGCCAATTTTTGACAAGTTTGACGGGACTGGGAATCCTCGCAGCTATGTAAGAATGTGTATTGGGGCTTTCCAACCAAGTGGGCTGAGCACAACCATGATGGCAGTCCTATTCCAACAGACTTTGACCGGGGCTGCTTTATCCTGGTATCTTACTCTTGAACCAAGCAAAACCAGGGTGTGCGAAGAAGTGATCAAAGCATTTGTGACACAGTACGAGTATAATCAAGATCTAGATGTCACTGTCCGAGATTTAGAGACCACTAGGCAAGGGAACAAAGAATCATTCACCGAATACCTGAGCAGATGGAGGGGAAAGGCAGCCAAAATGATACAAAGACCGTCTGAGAAGGACCAGATCCGAATGCTGATGAAGAATCTACAGCCAGTGTACCAAGAAAAGATGAGATTCCAGTTGATTAACACCTTTGCTGAGGTTTTTGATGTCGGGACAAGGATAGAGGATGCAATCCAAGAGGGGGTAATCAAGAAAGAAGAGCAACCAAATCGATACAGGAGGCCAAACTATGAGTCCAACGGAGGACAAATGGGGGGTCACTCAGGCCCCACTGATGTCAATGCACTAAATGGGTCGGAAAGGAAATTCGACATAACACCAAGGAGAGGGGTGGACAAAGCACCAAGGAAAGTTTTCAGATTTGGGAGTGTCACTGTCAACTGCCCTCGATAGACTGTTAGCAAAGGGGCATCTCCGTCAGTTGGAACCTCGACCTCTACCAAGCCTGCTTGCACCAAATTTCCAAGGGGACCTCTTCTGCAAATTTCATCAGCAGAAGGGTCACTCAGCAGATCGGTGTATGAGATTAAGGCACGAACTCCAGAACCTCATTGATAACAAAGTAATTTCGGAACCACCTACCAAAGCTCCGAATGTTACTAGAAATCCGCTTCCGAATCATCAAGTTGTGCCACCACCGCAGGGCCTTTATTTCTTGGGGATAGAAGAAGCAACCTTCGATCCGTCTAGGCTAATCACTAAAGCCGGGCCACCAAGAAAGCCATACCAACTACCGAAGGATTTGACAATCTGTGCTTTGGAAGATCAGCCGGAGAAGAGCAAAATAGAACAGTCAGACTGGTGGGTTCAAGGGAGTAATGGTTGAGACGTGGGCCAGGTAGAAGATGATCTTTGGTATGAGAGCGACAAAGAAACAGAGATGGTGGAGGGTACTTTGAAAGTTGATTCAGAAGTTGACAATCTATGGGCAAGAGAAGAAGTTAGTCATTTAACTCGGTTGGGCAGACACTTTAAACCACATGAGCTAGAGGAAGAACATCCAGGGAGAGAATTGGACAAGGGAAAGGGGAAAATGAACGAAGAAGAAGAAGAAGAAGACAGGATTCTAAAGCAGATGAAGAAAACTCAGGCTAATATCACCATTTGGGGGTTGCTGATAGCATCAAAACGCCACAAGCAGGCAGTGTTGGACACCCTAAACCAATCTGATATTCCCATCAACACAGCACCGGAAGATATTGTGGGAATGATTTGCAGAATTCCAACCTTGGCTATTACCTTTTCTTCAAATGACGTGCCCCCCGAAGGACTCATGCCCAACAAGCCGTTGTATGTCACTGTTGAATGTTTGGGAAACACCGTGCCCGCCTGTCTCGTTGACAACGGGTCTGCTCTGAATGTATGCCCCTTCCGAACAGCCAAACGGATGGGTTATGATGAATTATCCTTCGTGCCGTCCCAGCAAAAGGTCAGGGCATATGATAACACTCAGAGAGCAGTTATGGGTATCATCTCTCTTAACCTCGTCATTGGACCAGTGGATAAACAAGCCGAATTTCAAATCATTGATATCCCCGCCTCTTTTAATTTATTGCTAGGGAGGCCATGGTTGGATAGCTTGGGTGCCATACCGTCCACCCTTCATCAAAAAGTCAAATGTGTTTGGAAGGGCAAGGTCTGCGACATTCTCGGGGACAGTTGGGTTAGTTCATCCGAAGCATCATCAAGCGCACCGATCCTAGAACTACAGCTGCAAGAAAAAGAAGCAAAAATGGGGGGGTTTGAGTTCGTCGGCATGATCGAAGAGGAAAAGCCAAAAGAAATCCTGCCACTGTTCTTTGACCAATATGCAAGCCTGTTGGTCGCAGGGATCATGAAGAAAATGGGCTTCTTTCCAGGATTGGGGTTGGGAAAGAACCTTCAGGGTCTGCCGGAATTTCCAAAAGTCCCTACTCAGACTCACACTCACGGTCTGGGGTACCAACCATCCAAGAAAGGGCAGAAGGAAAAGAAGAAGGCCGTCGATGCACCACTAGACCCTTACCTAAAGATGCTCAATGGATATTTTGTGAATGAAGGAGAAGATTTCCCCTTTTGCGACTTCCCAGAGCCATTGGTAGACCAGAAAGATAAATGTTTAAAGCCAGGGTTCAAGATCTTCTTTCCCCACGAGTTTTCAGCGTATGAAGATCCATACTTGCAGCTACCTGTCAAGATGGTCACCGCCAAGGATTGGATTGGTACGTTAGACGACTCAGTCATGAAAGATCTGTTGGGCGAATGGAGCACAGAGGTTATAAAAATGGATCATGGAAAGGCTAAGGGTGAATACGTTGAAGGACTGGTGGAGGAAACCACCGAAAGTGAGGAAGATGAGGGAGATCAGAAGGAGACCAACAAAGGAAAGGCCGAGAAAGAAAAGATGGAAGAGATTACCAAGACTGGGGATCTGGAAGAACGCTTCATCGCTGATCTGGGAGGAGAAAACAAGAGAGATTGGGTTTTTTAGTCTAGTGATAGGTTTCCCCCTCACCCAGAGTCTGTAATGGCCCAAATAAGGCGTCTTTCAATTTCCATGTCTGTTGTAATCACTCCGAAGAAAGTTAATGAGATTATGACTGATTCTGCCTACTCGAACGCGCTTAATGAATGTGACGAATGTGATGATCATGAAATACCCATTGAATTGCAAAAATTAATTGAAAAAGAAAAAGAATCTACATGTAAAATCACTGAGGACACGCTAACAATTAATCTAGGAAATGAAGATAATCCTCAAAACGTCTTTATTGGCTCTACACTTGGCAAAGAAGAAAGCAAAGAATTAATCAAGCTGTTAAATGAATTCAAAGATGTTTTTTCATGGTCCTATAATGATATGCCAGGCATTAACCCAGAGATAGTCCAACAACACATCCCCATTTTCCCAAATTCTAAACCAGTAAAACAAAAATTGAGGCGAATGAGGCCAGAATGGGCACTTAAAGTAAAAGAGGAGGTTGAAAAGCAATTAAAGGCTGGATTCTTGATGGTCATCGAGTATCCTGAGTGGATTGCCAACATTGTGCCTGTCCCAAAGAAGGATGGTCGTGTTAGGGTTTGCGTTGATTTTCGAGACCTAAACAAAGTAAGCCCTAAAGACGATTTCCCTTTACCACACATCGATGTCCTCATTGATAACACCGCCGGACATGAGCTTATGTCCTTTATGGATGGATTCTCTGGCTATAACCAGATCCTGATGGCACCAGAAGATAGAGAGAAAATCACTTTTATCACGCCGTGGGGAACATATTGCTATAGGGTGATGCCATTTGGGCTCAAGAATGCAGGAGCAACATATCAGCGCCCGCTACCACATTATCGCACGACATGATCCATAAAGAGGTAGAAGTATATTTGGACGATATGATCATGAAATCTAAGGAGATGGGAGGTCACTTGGAGGCTCTGAGGAAGTTCTTCGGAAGGTTAAGGGAGTTTAGGATGAGATTGAACCCACAGAAATGTACCTTCGGAGTCACCACAGGAAAATTGTTCGGGTTCCTTATTACTCAGAGGGGAATCGAGGTAGACCCAACCAAGATAAAAGCCATAGTCGAAATGCAACCACCCAAGAATGAAAAAGAGCTGAGGGGGTTCCTGGGTAGGATACAATTCATAAGCCGTTTTATCTCAAAGCTCACCATGACCTGCGACCCGCTATTTAAGTTACTCAGAAAAGGAGAGAGGTTCGAGTGGGATACCTTGTGTCAGGAGGCCTTCGATAAGATCAAAACCTACCTCCAAAACCCACCTGTCCTGTCACCACCTTCACCCGTGAAGCCTCTACTACTGTACCTTTCTGTGACCGAAGACTCAATGGGATGCATGTTAGCCCAAGAAGGAGAAGAAGGACACATAGAAAAGGCCATTTATTATTTGAGCAAAAGGATGACCGGGTACGAGTTGAAGTACTCACCCTTAGAAAAATCATGTTGGGCCTTAGTATGGTGTACCCGTCGCCTTAGGCATTATATGTTAGCCTACCCCGTGATCTTAATCTCCCGAATGGATCCGCTCAAATACCTGTTTGAAAAACCCGCCTTGACCAGTAGGATTTCCCGATGGACCATGATGCTAGCAGAGTTTGATATCAGATATGTCACCTCCAAGTCTGTCAAGGGGAGGGCCATCGCCGAGTGCCTAGCTGACTTCGCCGTGAAAACTGGGGAGAAAGGAGAATTCAAGTTCCTTGATGAAGAAGTGATGGAGGTAAGGGAGGATTTATGGAAAATGTATTTCGATGGGGCTGCCAATCAATTAGGCTACAGAGTCGGGGTTATCCTTGTAGCACCTGATGGAACTCCTACCCCATTGGCCGCCAAGCTTAAGTACAACTCAACCAATAACACGGCAGAGTATGAAGCATGCATAGTGGGAATGGAGGCGGCACTGGCCTTGAAAGTCAAAAAAGTTGATGTGTTCGGAGGTTCCAATTTGATCATATCCCAAGTGCGGGGAGATTGGAGGGTGAAACACGAAAAGTTAAGACCATACCATGACTATTTGGAGAGTTTGAAAGAGCAATTCAAGAAGATATCATTCTACTACCTTCCTCGGGAGGAAAACCAATTGGCCAATTCCCTGGCAACCCTAGCATCAATGATACAGATCCCCTCAGGTGTCACGATGGTCCCATTATCTATAGAAATCAGCCCTCATTTGAGACAGTCACGGCCATAGAAGACGAAGGGGAAATACCATGGTATGTGGATGTGTGGAAGTTCATTAAAGAAGGAGAATACCCTGAAGGAGCCTCAGAAAAGGATAGAAAAGCGATTCGACGATTCGCCGCCCAATTTGTGATTTATGCAGATAAGCTATGGAAAAAATCCTACACTGGATATAATCTGGAGTGCCTATATGGGAAATAAGCTAAGAGAATGATGGAGGAAATACATGAGGGAGTGTGTGGACCCCACATGAACGGGCACATGTTGGCAAAGAAGATCATCCGACAGGGGTATTATTGGACGACCTTGGACAAAGACTGCTGTGAATACGTTAGAAGGTGTCACAAGTGCCAGATTCATGCAAATCTAATGTACACCCCGCCGTCACAGCTCTATAGTATGACCACCCCTTGGCCATTTTCCGTATGGGGGATTGATATCATTGGTGAGATAGTTCCAAAGGCCTCCAATGGGCACCGATACATAATCATGGCAATCGATTACTTTACCAAATGGGTAGAGGCAGCCTCGTACGCAACTTTGAAAGCCAAAGATGTGGTGAGCTTCATCGAGAAAAACATAATCTGCAGGTATGAGGTCCCGAATGAATTTATCTCCGATCATGGTAGTCATTTCCAAGGAGAGGTTATCTCGCTCTTAGAAAAGTATAAGATCACTCGCCATCAGTCATCCCCGTATAGGCCTCAAACAAATGGAGCAGTAGAAGCGGTAAATAAGAATGTTAAAGCAATCTTGGGAAAAACGACGGATACATACAATGATTGGCATGAGAAGCTGCCATTTGCTTTGTGGGGATACCGGACCTCGGTGAGGACTTCAACGGGTGCTACACCGTATTCGTTAGTGTACGGAATGGAGGTGGTCCTTCCAATTGAGGTAGAAATACCCTCTCTCAGGGTCTTGGCAGAATGCGAAGTAACCGAGCTAGAATGGATGAGGGGAAGGTATGAAGAGTTGATGTTGCTCGATGAGAAGAGATTGGCCGTAATAAAACACACTTGTGGATACCAGAAGAGAATAGCTCTTGCTTTCAACAAAAAGGTCCACCCAAGGAAGCTTGCTGAGGGTGACCTGGTCCTCAAAGAACTGAAAGTGCCCGTTTATGACCCCAGAGGAAAATTCAAACCCAACTGGGTCGGGCCATACATCATAAGGACTCTCCTCTCTGAAGGGGCGGCCTATCTAATGGACCTGGACGGGGTTGAATTTAAGCAACCGATTAACCTCGATCGCCTCAAGAAATACTTTGCTTGAAACCATTTCTTTCAAAGCCTCCTACCTCGATGAACTACGCTTGACCTAATTCCCGTTAGGGGATACGTAGGCAACCTACTCGGTTCGGTCAGTAAATAATTGCCTGATTGGCGCTTTTCTTTGCAGCCTTAAGCCGAACTACTTGGGACCTGACACCCACTTGGGGATAAGTAGACGGGCTCTCCAAAGCCTTCAGTCCACACAAAAAAAAAAAAAACATGTGCTAAACTAAGGGCAAACTGGCGTTTGCCCAGGACCACTTCGAAGCCTTAAAACTAGGGGCAAACTTCGTTTGCTATCCGAAGAACCCAGATATTTACCTGAAACCCATCTCTGGATCTCCTGGCTATCAAAATGAGTACTATAAAGAAACAAATGAGAATTCATGGTAAGCAAAACACAAAGCAAAGTAAAGAGCCAAAAAAAGACATGGAAGGGAGAATTTTTCATAAAAGATTAATCGAAGGAGTGAACACTTTGATTGAACATGTTAGAACTTTCCTAAAGATGGCAACACTTCTTGAAAAGGAAAATAAAGAAAATCACATTCACAAGCGTAAAAAAAGTAGGCAGGGTCTGTCAGAAAGTTTTGTAAAATGACAAGCTTTTCCCTGTTTTCGTCTATTTTATTTTGCGTGTGTCTGTCAAGCTCGTCTCGCAACCAAGGCCTGAATCTCTAGAAGATACTCTGCAGTAGGCACAGTCGGAGCAGGAATCCCCGGGCATGGAGCAGCCATCCTGCTGTGCCAAGCCTCGATGAAAGCCTTCACAATAGAAGGACGCAAAATGGACCCCCTGGTAAAATCAGCAGTCACAGATTTAGTAGTATCCTGTAAAAGTCCAAACTGGTGGACCACCCGATCGGGAATGTAGAAAGTAGTAGCACGCAAGCCCGGCAGCCAGATACCAGGTCGCCCAGGAAGACGTACCGCAATAGAGCGATGAATCCACTGCGGACAGACCCAGCAGATATCACTGGAAGAGAGGCCCCGGAGCCAACCGAGCCATGCATCGGCAGAGTGAAATAAGCTGTGAATCTCCATACGATCGTAAGGAAGTGACCCGCGAAGACGGGAAGGATGTATAAAGAGGTCCAAACGCTCCATGAGCCAAATCTGTAGAGCAAAAGGTGCCCCGGCAGATAATATGGCCCCAGTAGCATGAGCATGATCCAGTCCTATCAGAGTCTCGCCGAGAACCAGCATGACTGCACTCTTCATCTCTCTCAAACCGCAGGCAATGGGTATAAGAATGTCGGAAGACGATTGAAAGAGAAAGTAAGAAAGCATAGCAATCAATAGAGCGCTACGCCATATAACTTAATACCCATTGTCGTAGGGATCCCCAATGAGAGCATAAACCGAGGAAAGGCGCTCTAAGTCAACCTGTCTTTCATGAATAAAGGAGCCCGCGACACTGCGAGATGTATGGAGGAGAGCCACCAAGTCCTGAACATACCTGGCTTGCACCGGAGGAACAGTCAGATCCGCGGAAGGGTCAGTATGAACGGTAGCACTAAACTCTTCAAATAAAGGACAAATCTCTTGATGACCGAAATGGAAGACGTGGAGCGAAGGATCCCTACATCGGGCAGTGGCTTGAAGCAAACTTTCGTTTAGAATCATTCGTCGGAAGGAAAAGAGGTCGTTTAGCCTGAAACACTCAAAGTTGAGCTTATCAATACCAGATAGGGTATCCATCCACGGGAAAAGGATTTGAGAGCTAATGGGGGCCATTGGGGAGAGGAGAGAATGAAAGAAGGTAGTATTTCGCGAAGTTTTGAAGAAAAGAGGGTATAAATAGAGGTAGATCTGCCTGGAGTAAGAGCGGCATTCAATAAAGTAGAACGGCACTCGACGAAGTGCCGCGCGGCAGTCCGTGAGTGCCGTTGCGGCATTTGCTGACTGCCGCTGCGGCGCTCACCGAGTGCCGCTGAGACCTCACCGAGTGCCGTTCTGAGTCTTTTGTTGGCCAGGGTCCATTTGTAACAGTTTCAGCCCACCTGCAAATAGAAAACTAAATAAAGAACAATAAAACGTGCGCATCATGCAGCACATACAATAAAACCAGGCTGTGGCCGCATACATTCACCCATTCATTCATTTCATTTGTTCATTTCAAAACAAATAAAAGAGATAGAAGCATTCAAAACTCAAGTAAAAGGGGGACCAAGCCATGGTCCCACATACGGCAAGCGAGAGAAATGTAAAAGAAGATTCGGCATAATAAAAGGACCAAGCCATGGCCACACATACGGTGAATACCAATAAAAAAGAAAGCAGAAAGGATAAAGGTAATGCAAGTGCCTATCCTACTAGCTATCACGGAGCCATCGTCAAGAGTAAAATGTGTACAACCATCCAAAATACAGCATAATCCTCTCCAAGAACACTCAAAAATAAAAAAGGCAAGATCAGCCTCGACCTCGGCCTCGAGCCTGACGGGTCACACGCCTGAGGGGCTCCTCCTCTGACTTTGTCCCGCTGCCTCCACCAGCCCCTGCCTCTACCTCCGCTGCTGCCTCCACCGCTACCGCCGCCTCGCCCCGCGCCTCGTCCAGCACCGCCATCTCCAGGAGTGTCGCTGAGGGGAACGCCGAACTGCTAGAGCCGCTGCTGAAGCTGCCCCACTTGCTGGGACAGGACTCTGATCTCCTCCGTCTAAAATGAGAGAGGATAAATCCAGAAAGTGTTGAAAGGACAAATGAAATACTGAGAATAAAAGGATAAAAATCATACCTGGGCCCTCAACTGAGCCGCGGCAGTCGCCCGAGCTCCCTCAGCCTAAAAACAAGAATCGAGAATAAAGATTATTAAAAGGAGAGGCAATCAAAGTCAAAGTCAAAGTGAAAGGCAGGGATACGTTTCTTACCATCCACTCTCGCCCGAGAACCCACTACCGCACGCTGTGGGCATACGTCAAGCCCTCCTCCGCGTAAGCACGCGGGACGACGTCATAATGAAGAGGAATAGTAGGGGCGCCCTGTGAGAGCCGGGGGATCGTCGTCGAAAAGGGCTCGCCAAACGAGATAGTCGACATGGTCCAATCCTACTCAGGTAAGGCAGGAAGACGAGCCGCAGCAGGAACATGCTTCAAACAAAAAATAAAACGTAAATAAAGGATGAAAGAAAACTCATAAAAGAATGAAGGAATCATTTACTCACCCGAGTCACTTCCATCAGAGGGAAGTTCGGCATCAGCTTAGCGGCACGAAACGCTGGGTATCCGGTGGTGGGATCCACAAAGTTATGGATACCCAAGCCCATTAGAGCAGCCGTCAGCTCGCTACCCTGGAGTGTGTCTGTGGCTCTCATAGAGTCAGGAGGAGGGAATGGCACAAAGAATCCGGGGACTGCCAGTGACTGCCTAGTCACCCTCTCTCCCAAGTACCACGCCTGGCCCTCTGGCCCATCAAGAAGTCGTCTCGTCGGGTCATATCCAGCCTACTCTCGGATCTCCGCGCGAGCATCAGGAAGCACCCTAAGCCATGGCTGCCAGTGAACATGCTGCTCCCTCAGGTTCGTCAGGAAGTTCCTGAATGAAACAAAATCGTGGGCCCCGGTCTTCTGCCCGACTCTATCCTTCGCCCATTTCAACCCCTGGGGCATGATGAAGGCGTCTGCATCGCGTGTCTCAGGGGACATCATACGGAGATACTCGTGGGACCAAATCTATAATTAAAAAAAAAAAGAAGAAAAAAAAAAAAGGGGGGGGGGGGGGGGGGGTTAGTCTCGCAATTTAAATAAGTCTCTGAAAGTGTAATAAGCAGTGAAATATAAAAAATGGTATACCTCCCACGCTCTCCAATAGCCACTAGTGGAAGCCGGCCTGTCCTGGAAAATGTCACCCATATGCCGGTACAAGATGGCTAACCCTGCACCAGCCCAGTCATACTCATCAACCCGGTCCAGGTGCTCCAGAGACGCTACCAGGGAAACAGAGACCCGATCACCCTTGGTGCTCAACAGAGAGCACCCCAGCATGTACATGAGAAAACCCCGGGTCATCTGCTTGTCGGTAAAACCCTGCTGACTCCTAAACGTATCCATGAACCACTTGGCAGTGACCAAGGGCTCCTCCAGAACCACTCCCAACAATGGCTCCACATGGTCCCACTCCTGATGTCACACCCCGATTTTTGAAAGACAAATATTCAATCAAGTGCATACCCTAATCAATATTAAACCGCCCAAAAATCCAAGGATGACAACCTATACCTAATTTTAAAAGACCATTTTAAGATAAACTGAATTTAATTGCTTTCATAAACCACATGATTTCTATTTAAACAAAACTCATTTATTATCAAACTCATTCCCAAAAACATTACAAGAAAAATCCACGTTTCAAATTTTCTCCATTCTCATTTATTACAAAATGAAAACCAAACATTTCCCTTTACATAGAAATAATGTAATTTTCTCCATCGAATCACAATAAAATTATCTGGTTATAATAATAAACGGAATAATTTCAACACTACACTATCTCAGATTAGATCTGCTATAAACGTCCCCAAAAGTTCAATAATACAACTGAAATATAACTACATCTAATACAAGTTCTCAACCATGGCTCACAATGCCAACTAAATAAAAGGGTAAAATATAGTAATTAAAGAATAAAAAGAAGATATCTTCAACTTCACGAACAGATCGGTTGCTCTACAATGAACTCCAACTATACTATCCTGCACATGTCATCCGACTACGTTTCAAACAGAAACGCACCCGAATGCATAACACACTCGGGTCAGTCACATGACTGGTATGAGTTAAACAAAACACAAGTCTTAGGGATCCAACTTGAACCCGTAGACTACAAATCGTACTACAACATTCCTGGGCCAAGACAGATAGTTCCACACACATATCTGTACAATAGAGTAGTTTCCATTTATGTGGTGGCAAGTAGTTTCTTGCCCGAATAAAAACAATTAAATGCTTACCTTTCTTAACTATGGTAGGCCGATACCTGCAAACCATTAGTAGGCCTACCATCCTGTACAAATAGAACTTAACACAATAATATAAACCAATAATAAGGTGTTATTAATTAAAATGATTTTATCTCTAACAAAGAACTGGAATTAAACAAAACTTAAAACACGAGAAATGTTAAGAATAAAATTTTCAAGGAATGATACGCGTCCCCGTTCATTAATTCTAATCCCGTAAGTCAGAAATCAATTATTAAACATCAGCTATTAAACATGTACTATTCAGCAGATTTGGAAAATAGGTTAAAAACAGTGTCAAGACGACGTTTTTAGGGAAAGTGTAAATCACGAAAGTTGCTCGGATTGTCGTTTTACTTCAGTTTACGCGAAACTGCCTTCAATTGTGACGTTAAGTGACCAAATTATCCAATTTACTAATCTGGTCATGTTTATTAATAAATCATAACATTCCCGAAAGTATTATGTTACACATACAAGGCTATGTTTTAAACTAACGGATACACACAAAAGTTGCTTAATAAGACGCTTACTAATAATCTATGAATTTCTAGGATTCAACTACCACAAGCTATAACTAATTACAATACAACGTATAGCCGCAAATTTAAACACCACAAGTATTTTATTTATTACACCCTATGTTCACCACCTTGGCCACCCATCCATGGTTCAGCCTACACATATATCCCATGTGCCTCCTAACGTAATACTAACTCCCACTCCGGTCCCAACTCCCATGGGGTATCACTGGGAGTTGAGTTTACACCGAAAGGCTAGTCCTTACGTTTTTGACGTCAATAAAACAATGTCTAAATACACATGAAATAGACCAACAAGCCGGGCATAAGGCTTAAAAATGAAGAGACGGGGTCATCCACGTAGTCGCCATCTAATCACACAAGACGGGTCATCCACGTAGTCGCCGCCAAAACTCATAAGGAGCAGTGGTGAACATTCAAGGATTTCCTATTATTAATTTCTATAAAAAATCTTCACACATATGGTCTCACATTCACAAGTTTATGAAACCCAACATTAGATGAGAATGCTTACATCTCAACAAAATTTCACGTTATATCATAATAACGAAACACGAGTTCATCCCGACACATAAATCAACTTAAACAATCAACACGTTTTTAACCTTCTAAAAACTGCTACTGAAATTTAAATCTACAGCCCAAACGGTGCAGAATCAGGGAAAACTCAAAACACGAAAAGTGTGCAGAATCGCGTCTTACACAGGACAGGCAGACAAAATGTTAAAATTCAAAGTCACGATTGCACAATATTTTTTTTTGAAGTTTTCAGCAATTGTTAAAATAATAAAAATGAATTTTTACATAGCTTTTCGATATTTATCAAGGGTATTCCACGTATGTGTTCGTCAAACTATCTATACGCATAACAATCACTAATATACCAAAGTCGTGATCACAAGGTCACCAAAAAAAATATCTAAGTTAATTCGAAAACAACAATATTGTGCATCCAATACAAAATTGAATTCCAGCAATTAACTTAAACATATAAATATTTGGTTTACTCGCATATACATATATATACGTGTATATATATATACACGGATACACCCATTTAACTCACCTAGGTCGCGATTAAGCACTTGAAAAATATGGTGTTGAACGGATTATGAACACGATTCCGGATCCGAATACCCCGCGCCCTACCCTTCCTTCCTTTGTTCTTCTTCTTCTTCTTCTCTCTCCCTCTCTCTATCTCTCTCTCTCTCACATACGTCTGTTCTCTAGTTTCTTCTTTCCTCTTCCCTTTTTTGTTTTTTTTGTTAAATGGGGGCTAGGGTTTAATATATGTGTATATATATTTCACACAAAACACTTATAAATAAAACATACACAAATATGTGAATCCCGTTTTTTATCTAAGGGCCTCACAAAAAGGCTTTATATGGACCCGAAAATGCATTCTAATGTGACAAATGATTAGCCCAATGGGTACCCATGACCCCAGGCACTAAATTTCTATGTTAAGCACACTACTTAACATACTAACTGCCCGTACACGCTACTTCAACATTTTTTTATTAGGTGTCACTAAGATACATACACATAGTTAATGTCTAATACTCGAAAAAAATATTATAAAAATTATTAAAAGCACTTAGAAAATTAGGGTTGTTACACCTGATCCGTCAGATACCGCAAACGCTCTCCGCCAAAGGCAATCCCCGTAATCATTGAGAAGTCCAGGGGAGTCATCGTCATCTCCCGGAAGTCGAAGTGGAACGTACTAGTAGTGTCCCACCACCTCTCTGCCAAAGCGTGAATCTGTCGTAGGTCGTTGGAGCTCTTCGTCAAGAGTTTGACGAATTCTCCAAACCCGGCCGCGTCCACCAAAGCTCTCACCGGCTCGCTAAAATCCTTGTACCACTCGTACCCGTGAGCAAGGCTGCCATGCCCCTTTAACACCTTGGGCTACAGCTGCAAGAAAGAATCACAAGTTTTAGTGTTAGTAATTAGATAAAAGAGAACAATAAAAATATATAAATTATAAGCAGGTGATAATAAGGAGATAGAGGAAAAGCGACATGAGAATGAGTAATAAAAGAGAAAGAAAGGGAAAATCTAGAAATATTCATAGAAAATTTCACAAGCATGGCACTCATTCATACATAGCTTAGCGGTCGTTCACAGAATAATAAAAGAAGTGAGAATGTTCAAAAATACTAAAGAGATTTCAAGAAAGAGAAAAAGAGAGAGAGGAGTTTGTTCGTATTTTTGAAATATATGTGTATATAAACTCGTGAAAGTTCAAAAGAAATTTAGGTTCGAAAGAAGCATGGTTTCAAGGAGGAGTATATGATCACAAGCATTCAGAATCAATTTGGAATAATAAAAGGGCGTTCGGAACGCTCGAGAAAAATCACAAGTATGATAAACACAGGGGAATGTTCAGGATTTCAATTAAGACGCATCGCATTCGTAAATCTTGAGAAAAGTGGGAAGGAAAATTCGCAAGCATTAGGTTCTTTATTCACAAGAGGTGTTTTGGTAAAACACAAATGGCATTCAAAAGTCCTTGAAAAAGAATCGAAAGAAAAATAAGGGAATTGATACAGGTGGAACGTCCGAAAGTTCAACAAACATAAAAAAAAAAAAAAAAAAAAAAAAAAAAAGAAGAACGAAAAGAAAAAAAATAATAATAAATTGTGATTTGTCGGGCATACTATTCATAAAGTTCACGGAAATGCAGAATCTTGAATAAAGTATGCATGAAAACACTACAAGCATGGCATTTGCATTTGAGATGGGACATTCAAAGTTATGATTCATTTTACATTTCATTCATAAAGTTCTAAAAGGAGAAAATTAAAAAAAAAAAAAAAAGAAAGAAAAAAAAAAGGGGAGCGTTTACCTCGCGCTTGAACGTGTGGGCCGACAAGTGCTCGTCCGGGTCCCGGAGCAGGAGTGTGGCGTCGGAATGATGAGTGGCCGTATACTTGGCCTTCTTTTTGCGCCCTGAACCACTCGCCATGATCTGTCAAAGAAAGAAAAAGGCAGAATTGGTGGTTAGATTCACGAACAAATTCAGAAAAATAATGAAATAAGGAGAATAATTCGAGTTTTGATCGAGTAGAACTAACCTGAAAGCCCTGGTAGATCGATTCAAGCAAGAAAAAAAAGAGGAAAATTTTCTCCAGAGAGATTTCGATTTAGAGAGAGTTTAGGGAATGAAACGAAATGAAATGAAACCGGCAGTTTAAGCCACTGCCGCTCAAACGCGGCACTCGATATTGGTGCGCGGCACTCAGTGGACTGCCGCGCAGCACTCTCTAACTGCCGCAATGGCACCCCGTGAGTGCCGCACGGCAGTCACGGACTGCCACGAAAAATCGCGTGTGCCGCGGTTAAGTCAGTTCAAAGATCCTTTATTTTCCCCCAAGAATTCAAATCAGGTCCCGAAAATTGAATTTTAGTCTCCCAAAATTTGCCCTCACTGCACTTTTGGCCCCCGGGGTCATTTTTAGGTTTAAATTGACTACAAATTTCAAAAAAAAATTAGAATAAGTTAGAGCCCGCGGGCTCCAAATTTTGAAAATTAAGATTTATATCCTCGATCCGCGTAACAAATTTACGTCGATCTTTGGTCTTGAGTGTAACGAATTTATATTCTCGATTCTCGCAACGAATTTGCGTTAACCATCGTTCTGAGAATATAACAAATTTATATCCTCGATCCGCGTAACAAATTTACATCGATCCTTTCTCTTGAGTGTAACGAATTTACATTCTCGGTTCTTGCAACGAATTTGCGTTAACCCCCATAATAAAATCAAAAGCGTCTTCATGACCCCCGTAACAGATTTTTGCATCAGTCAAAGATCAGGTAATCTTCTCTGACTAAGGCATCACGTAATGTGCGTCATGTGTAGAAAAGACATGATAAGCATAACGCTCGCATAACCAGTTCTATTCAGGAATTACCATTACATAGCATGCGCATCACGATAGGATAGGTACATCCATCCGTATGACTACTTGCATTTGTGTGTGTTTGGCCCCGTGCCCGAACTACGCTTTGGTCTGATTCCTGATGGGATACATAGGCAGCTCATCATGGAGCACGACCAATAAAAATTCCTCTGCGCGCTCGCTCCCCTTTGCAACGCGTTTTTGTTTGTCCTTTAATCCGACAGTTTGGTCAAAGGCCTGTCTTCACACAGGCTTCGACATTCGCTTGCGGTTCGCGTTGCCCCACAAGCTCCGTCAAAGAGGGACAAACTGTAGACACCCCAATTTTGACCAAACATCAAATTAAGGAGAGTATCACCTCCATATCCAATGATGACAAGGACCGAAAGATTCGAAGTGTTCCAAGCTCTTCGAAAAGTTCTCCAAATGCGGTAAAATTTTCACAGAATGAAATACCAGGTATTTAGGAGAATTCAGGTGTAAAACATTACTTTTGGAAAAAATCTTCAAAAATAAGTTTTTTTAAGAAAAAGGAGAAAAGAAAAGACCTAACAATAGAAAGTTCAACAAAAACCAGCACACGGTAGTATTTTGCGGCACTTAGTGAGTGCCGAACGGCATTCAGTGAGTGCCGAACGGCAGTCACTGAGTGTCGGCCCGGCATTTATCGAATGCCGCTGACAATTTCTAACTGTCTTTTTCTTTAACAGTCCGTATTTTATGGTACAATACGTATATGTATGCGGATAAAAACAAAAAAGTGATAAAGTAAGATTGACAAAAATGCGGCAATCAATAATTTGGCGCGGCACTTACTAAGAGCCGCACGGCAGTCATGGAATGCCACCGCGGCTTTCACGAAGTGCCGCAGTCGCATCCATTGACTGTCGCAAGAGATTTTTGACTGCCGCCCTGTGCAGCAGTCTGTCTATTTTCAGGAAGTACATATTGTACCACCATATGAGATATTTACACCTGTCTTTTACTCCGAATTTACTGAGAATACTTGGTAATTTTGTCTATAAAAGAGGGAGGATCTTCCTTGGAATGACACATAAGGAATAACTACCATTACACTAACACACATTTGAGAGAAAAAAAAAAGAGTTTTTTTTTAGAGCTTGAAGAAGAGCTTGGGAGATCTTCAAAGTAGAGAAGCTTTGAGGATAGTTTGGAGGTGATTCTCTAACCATAAGTTGTTTCTTTTCATTATTTCTTTTAAGCCTCTAATCTTCAAACTACTTAGTTATCTTTGTTTCATTTCTTCTTGTTGTTTATACTTCCCTCTTGAGATTCTTAGAGATCCTCAATATCTCTCTTGAAAGCTCTTGAGTTTGATGTTTTGAATCTCATGTAAGCTTATACTTCACATGGGAGTCAAAGTTTGATCATCACTTCATTTTATAAGCAAATAGATGGATCCAAGTCCATACTTATGGTTTGGGTCCTCTAGCTTGATGTTTCATGGAATCCTTTCTATATTCCTTTGAGACTCATGAGTATTAGTCATATCTTCATCTCCAATGACCATGAAATAGTAGGAGAAAGTTGTAGATTCCTGAGTGATGTCTAGTGTTTTCCATATTCCCAGAGATCTAACCGTTCAAACCTTGATTTTCTTTTTGGGTTATAAACTAGACTCACAGAGGTATATCATATCCAAAAATCATTAAGATCCAACCGTTGGAAGTATGGTTTTTCCATTTTTTAAGATCTGGTCTGCTCTCTGTAATTCATAAAAACTGCTACTGTTTTTGTCTAATCTTATTTATTTCAACTCAAATGGTCTCCTAATGTCTTGGGACCCAAATCATACTTTGAATAATGATAATTTAGCTTAAATCCAGAGGCTAAGTGACCCAAATTAGTGAATAAATCCATGTTTTATTCTTGTTCACATTCATTCATTCATGTACATTAATGCTTATGATTAGAACTAGCTATTGAATAAAGTTGGATTTCATGCTTGATAGATCTAAGCTAGAGAATGAGGATTGATTGTTTGATTTCATATTATTATGTGAAGCATGTGGACTAATCTTTGTTTTGTAGCGCATTTGAGGTACAATTTCTCATCTCTTCTATAGTTTATTTCATTTGTTGATTTTCTTGATTTTCGACTCCATGTGCGACACCTTAGTCTAGGTCTTGCATTATGTGTTTACATGCATTAGAGACCTTTTTCTTAGGTTTATTTTATATGTATGCATTACATGTTTAAATTCACAGCTGGATCCCGGGTAAGTTTTCCTAGTTCCCTATTTGCACATCATCATGCTTGCTATTTGAACTATGTGGCTTATGAATGATATTTTGTCGATTAGCAATCTTGCACCCTTTTCAACATGCTTGTGTAATGTATTATTTATATATATATGTATTAGTTGAGGGCATGCTTAGATTAATAATTCAATTAGAAAGGATGATGAGTAGGGGCCTATCGGGAGATAGGATGAAAGGGGGTGTTTTAGTCCGCCGGGCTCCTTCCCGTTTCATTCCATAATCCCCGGACCCAGATTATCTTTGGTTTCGCAAAAGATCAGTTTGCTTTCTAAATGATTTCTTAATTTTCCTAAAAATTTAAGTGGCGACTCATTTGTTTTGAATTTGAAATTTAAAAGAACTTCAAAAGAAAAGCTGTGGGTAAAGAGAAAGAAAACTACGATATCCACAATGTGGTTGATGTATATTTGAAGAAACTTATGTATTTTTCTATGTTAATGTTTAGCTTTGGGTAAGTTGTGGTGTTGGACCTTTCTGCAAGTCCGAGTATGCGTTGCAACTTCTTTGGATAAGTTTCTTTTTGTAACTAAGTGTTTTAGAAGGTTTTGAAATCCTTTTTGGAAAGTTTCATGCACATGGTTGTTCTTTGAAAGAATTTGGATTTGATCACTTGCTTGATTCAATTGAAGTTATATTTATGGTTTAAATGTTTGAAGGAGATTGTGATAATGGTTGGAAACGTTTTGGTGTATTTGTAAATGGTTTTGGAATGATTCCTTAAAGTTTCATGAGGTTTGAGTTAGTGTTGGCCGGGTATGTTTCAAACCTGCAGCAGGGGATTTTCTGCTAAAGATTGAATTCTGTAGAAATCGGATCGATCCGGGCCTTGGGCGGATCAATCCAGAGCAGTTGGATTAGGCAGAGATGGCATTATGCCAAAACCGGATTGATCTGGTTTTGGGGCGGATCAATCCGTAGGTCTGGTTTCAGCCAGATGGCTTTTATGGAAACAGACATAACTCTTTCTAGAAAATTCAGAGTTGTACGCCGTTTTTTGGGTTGGATCAGGGACTCAAAGACCTATCTTTTGGTGTAAAATTTTCTACACTTGATTAATGACCATTTTACCCCTGGGGACTGTTTTATCATAGTAAAGTTCTTTTATGTCGTTTAACACACGTATTTCTTAGTAATTCGCATATTTCTTTGCTAATTAGTATAGTTGGGCACTTGTAGTATTGTTACACATGTCCTAATCCACGTGAGGTGGGTTGTGGTATGACAATTTTTGGTATCAAAGCAATAGGCTAGAGCCTTTGGGGATGAGAGATGTATGACGCATAGTGTGCACACGACACGTAGCTACATGATCATGCATATATGTTTACTTAGCATGATTTTAATGTTAAATAGAATGCTATGTGTTTCTTAAAAGTAATGTGTGTATGTGTAATATATCTGGGTGCCAGGCATAATGTCTAGAGGTGATACCTCAAACCTAATGGAACGAGTCGAAAGAGCAATCGAAGGGTTGGTACGTGTAGCAGAAACACGTGTGGTTAAGGAGAGACCGGTACGATCAAATCCAAATCCAAGGGAAGAAGTTGTTACCATCTCGAAATTTCTTAAACAAAAGCCGACGATATTCGGTGGAGAAGCTGATCCAATAAGGGCTAATTTCTAGATTTCTGATATAGAAAAGATCTTCTGAGAGTAACCATGCACCGAAGAGCAGAAATTGCTATTTGCAGCTTGGTGGCGTACTAAGTTGGGACCCGGTCAACCGACTACTTAGGATCAATTCCTTGAAATCTTCAATGAACAATACTTTTCAGAATTATTCGGGGAACAAAAGGCTCAGGAATTTATAGAGTTGATACAAGGGGAAAAGAAAGTTCGAGAGCATTCTACGCAATTTACAAGTTTGGCAAGGTCTGTCGGGGATATTGTAACGACTGAGAAAGTGAAAGTGAGAAAATTTGTGGCTGGGCTTCGAAGTGATATACGAGGACGAGTGACAATATTTCGACCTCAGACATACGCTGGGGCATTAGACATCGCCTCCATGGCCGAGAGAGATCTTGGTTTTACTTCAAGTATGCCACCACCACCGAGTCAACAAAGCAAGTGGGTGGAATCAAGTCAGTTTAGTGGACAAGGAAGTGCCAAAAGGCAGAGTCCGGAAGGTTCATCGGCTAGTAGTGGTAGTGGTTCTAGTGGGAACAAACTGAGGTGTCCAACCTGTCAGAAATTTCATTGGGATGGTGCAATCAATTTACAAACTCAATTACTTGCAACATTTGCCGACAACTGGGACACATAGTGAGGAACTATCCAAATCAAAATGTGGTATGAGGAGTCGATGCTTTACTTGTAAGGCACAGAAACATCAAGCTAAAGACTACCCAACCAAGCGTCAGGGAACTTCCAGTTTTGGGTCTTCCGCGCCTAGTGCTATTACTCTGTGGACTATACAACCTCCGAGGAGAGAGCAGCAGGAGGCGAGGTCGTATCAACTCAGGCTGGGATAAACCACTTTTGCTGACACCGTCATTTCAGGTATGGTTCTCATTTGCTCATACCTAGCAAATGTACTTATAGACTTGGGATCCACACACTCGTTCGTATCACATCACTTTGCTAAGTATTTAGATACACCATTAGAGTTTCTAAACTATGATTTATCGGTTATGATACCGTTGGGAGCTCTATTAATTACCTCAGGGGTGTTTAGAAAATGTGACATAAATATAGGTGGTAAAATTTTAACAGTTGATTTAGTACAGTTAATCATTTAGCGCTTTCATGTTATATTGGGTATGGACTGGTTAGCGACTAATCATGCAAACATCAATTGTAACAATAAAGGGGTAGAATTCAGTATCCCGAATCAAGATGTATTATATTTCCAAGGCAAGAGTGTGGTAGCACCACCATATATTATGTCAATCATTAAGGCATGTTGATTGTTAATGAAGGGTTGTTAGGAGTTTATATGTAGTATTCTTGACACTAGAGGTGTCGATTTAAAGCTTGAAGGTATTCCAGTGGTTGGAGAATTTTCGGATGTATTTCTAAAAGAGTTGCCTAGTGTATTAATTGAGCGAGAGATTGAATTTGGTATTAATGTTATGCCGAGAACTCAACCTATTTCACGAGCACCATATCGAATGGCACTGATTGAGTTGAAAGATTTAAAGATTCAGTTGCAAGAGTTATTAGACAAGGGTTTTATTCGACCGAGTGTATCACTGTGGGGTGCACCAATATTATTTGTGAAAAAGGACAGTATAATGCGGATGTGCATTGACTACCAGGAGATCAATAAGGTAACCATTAAGAACAAATACCTGTTGCCACGCCTTGATGATTATTCGATCAACTTCAAGGAGCTCAAGTATTTTTAAAGATAGATTTGATATTTGGGTACCATCAACTGAAAGTTAAAGCAGAGAATGTAGAAAAGATGGCCTTTAGGACTCGATACGGACACTATGAATTCTTAGTGATGTCGTTTGGAGTTATTAATGGGCCTGCCACCTTCATGGATTTGATGAACCATGTGTTCAAATCGTACTTGGACGAGTTCATGATAGTATTCATTGATGACATTCTCATTTACTCTAAGAGTTCAGAGGAGCATTAGCAACACTTGAGACTAGTTTTGCTATGACTTCGAGAGAAATAGTTGTTTGGGAAATTGAAGAAAAGCGAGTTTTGGTTAACAAGTGTCACATTTTTAGGGCATATGATTTCTAAGGAGGGTATTTCCGTGGATCCACAGAAGATTGAGGCCATTATGAATTAGTCAAGGCCGACTAATGTGTCCAACATTCACAGTTTCTTAGGGTTAGCTGGATACTATAGAAGATTCGTCAAAGATTTCACTAGAATTACGACTCCAATGATGAGGTTGATGAGAAAAGATGTACCGTTTGAGTGGAATAAGGAGTGTGAAGATTACTTCTTAGTATTGAAGGAGAAGTTATCAATAGCACCAATACTTACAATTCCAACAAGTACCAGAAATTTTAGAATTGATTGTGATGCTTCTCATCAAGGCCTAGAATGTGTGTTGACTTAAGGTGATAAGGTAATATAGCCTATGCTTCAAGACAGTTAAGACCACACGAGAAAAATTACCCAACACACGATCTGGAGTTAGCAGCGGTAATCTTCACGTTGAAAATTTGGAGGCATTATCTATACGGGGAGACTTGTGAAATCTTTCACTGATCATAAAAGTCTGAAATATTTATTTACTCAGAGAGATCTTAATATGCGACAAAGAAGGTGGTTGGAACTGATGAAAGATTATGATTTGAAGATTTAATATCACCCGGGAAAGCGAATGTAGTAACTGATGCTTTGAGTCGGAAGTCGATGGAGAGTTTGGGTTATATTTTGACGGGGCAAGAGAAATTAATACAAGAATTTGAATGCATGAGACTTGAAATAATTCCTAAAATTGAAGGTGGTTTAATGGCTATAATTGTGGCATAACCAAGTTTAATTGGTGAAATCAAGACTAATCAACTTCTAAATCTAGAATTCAAGAAGATTGTGGATGAACTACCTGAGGGGAAAAGGCTGGAGTTTAGCTTCCAAGATGGTGTTATGAGATTCATCAACCGTTTATGTGTGCCTAAGATTGGAGACTTAAGAGATAAAGTCATGGAAGAAGCTCACAATACCATATATTCAATGCATCCAGGCAGCACCAAAGTGTACAGAGATCTACGGGGGATTTATTGGTGGAGTGGTATGAAGTGAGAAGTTGTAGAATTCGTCACTAAGTGCATAACTTGTCAAAAAGTGAAAATGGAATATCAGCGACTCGGGGGAGAACTACACCCTTTAGAGATACCAGAGTGGAAGTAGGAACATATCACGATGGATTTTGTATCGCAATTCCTAAGATCTACAAAGTCAAATGATAGTATCTGGGTTATTGTTGACAGGTTGACTACGTCAGCCCATTTCCTACCAATTAAAACCAAAGATCCATCGAAACTTTCGGATATTTATATTAGAGAAATTATTTGGCTTCATGGGGCACCAGTGTCGGTAGTATCAGATCGTGACACTCGAGTTGTGTCGAGATTTTGGGAGAGTTTATAGAATGCTATGGGGATAACTTTGCATTTAGTACTATTTTCATCCCCAAATTGATGGTCAATCCGCGAGGGTAATTCAGATCTTATAAGACATGTTGAGAGTATGTGTTATTTATGTGTTATGAATTTCAAGGCCGATTGGGAGATTCATCTGTCGTTAATAGAGTTTTCCTACAACAATAGTTTCCAAACCAGCATTGGAATGGTGCCTTATGAGGCACTGTATGGAAGAAAGTGTAGATCGCCAGTTTGTTGGACAGAAGTTGGTGAAAAATAACTTTTGGGACTAGAGATAGTTCAAATCACTACTAACAAGATTAAACTGATTAAACAGCGGTTGCAAACGGCTCAGAGTTGTTACCAAAGTTATGCAGATATGAGTAGAAGACCGTTAGAGTTTGAGGTAGGTGATTATGTGTTTTTGAAAGTATTGCCTTCAAAACGTATGACACAGTTTGGTAAGCGATGTCCAAGATATGTTGGACCTAATTTGATTCTTAATCGGGTGGGACCATTAGCTTATTGGTTGGAATTGCCACAAGAGTTGGCGAATGTTGGTAACGTGTTCTACATGTCAATCCTTCGATGTTATGTGCCGGATTCAAAACATGTTATCGTTCCGGAACCGTTAGAGAATCGGGATGATTTGACTTATGTGGAGCATCCAGTACAAATTCTTAATAGAAAAGATCAAGTATTGAGAACAAAGGTAATTCTGCTTGTAATGGTTCAATGGCGTAGCCATTCAATCGAAGAGACTACCTGGGAACGGGAAGATGAGATTTAAGCAAAGTGCCCGCATTTATTCAATACTTGAGGTAAGAGTAAGTTTGGGGACCAAACTTCCTATTAGGGAGGGAGAAATGTAACACCCATACCCAGAGAAAGGATTAATTATCATTTTTATGTACATTAATTAATATAATTAGTGCATAAAATGGATTAAGGGAAGGCTTGGACTCGCCCGTGGAAAATTGTTCAGAGAAGGATACCAGTTGGAAAAGTCCCCAGTGAGGCGGGACAGGTACTGGAGTGGGACTCAGTGAAGGGCCCGAATAATTATATTTGCATTTTATATGATTAAATGACTAATTGTTTAAATGCTTTCATGTTATATGATAATATATGTTTTAGCAATTGGTATTAGTTTGTATACCCAAATATGGGTATAACTGAAAATGATTCATAATTTGTAGATACGACATCAACTTTACAAAATATTTGGGACCACGTTGGGACCCATACAAAACTTAGGCAATCACTCATTAGATGATTGGGTAGTTAATGGAATGTTTGGGGGATTTCATAATAAGAACGTAAGAAATTTTGGAGGTATAAGTGAAAATAAGGGAAAATGAGGTGATGACACCTCAAGCTTATGCATGAGGATGTGTCGAATGAGGGAGAAGTCTCCCATTTACAAAAAAATTAAAAAATCAAAAGGGAAGAGAGTGAGAGAGCTCGGAAAAACCATCACCTACGCCATAATTTCGCCGTTCCGTCGCCGTCCGAAGTCCAATTCGCGAACCGAAGCCATTTTTGGACTCGTGGAGGTGAGACGATCGTTTCTATACCCTTAATTTACGTTTTAATCATCGGATTTTTTTAGCTCATTCTAATCGGCGACATGCGATTTGCGAAAAATGTGTAGGAATCTCTTTGGAGTAGGAATTGAGCTTGGAATTGGTAAATTCAGCATTTCTCTAGTTGGAATTTGATAAAATCTGAGTAAGGTGAGTTTTCTAAGCAAAAAGTGATTGTAGTTTAAGGTGTTCAATGTTTTACATATGTTTTGAGTTGTGGAAATCATGCTTAGAAGCTATGAAATTGTTAAATTGTGAATTACATGTCAATTGTATGAAAAGTTGCTATGATTATGTGCTTACATGCTTATATGCTTATGTGGTAACCAATGAGCACAGGGAAAATGATTCATTATTGGGAGAAATAAGGGTGGTAAAGAGGAAGAATCCGAGAAATACGGAAGTCCAAAGAATAGAAGTGACCACGTGACTGAGGGATGTCTTTGGGTCTGAATGAATCATTGAATCGGTGACTCGGTGATTACGGATATGGGTTATGCGTAAATTGTAGCATTGCACATGTTAAATGTATAATCATGTTTAGATTATTTACTAAGCGTAATGCTTAAGAAAATCATTTTCTATTTTTGTTGTGGTAAATAACAACCACTGCAGGTGCAGAGCAATACCCGGTAAGGAAGTGATGCTAGCTTGGGAAGTGAAGAGATTTGAGACTTGTAATTATGTTTATAACTTGTAGAATAGTTTAACTTGTGTCTAGGAATCCTTGACTTTGTGGTTGTAATGTTGGAGAGGTTCGGAGCTAGTTTTGAGATTCTATGACTCATGTGGTTAATGTATATTTGAAGAAACTTATATATTTTCCTATATTAATGTTTAGCTTTGGGTAAGTTGTGGTGTTGGACCTTTCCGGAAAGAGTATGCGTCGCAACTTCTTTGGATAAGTTTCTTTTTGTAACTAAGTGTTTTGGAAGGTTTTGAAATACTTTTGGAAAGTTTCATACATATGGTTGTTCTTTGAAAGAATTTGGATTTTATCACTATTGCTTGATTCAATTGAAGTCATATTTATGGTTTGAATGTTTGAAGGAGATTGTGTTTATGGTTGGAAACGTTTTGGTGTATTTGTAAATGGTTTTGGAATGATTCCTTAAAGTTTCATGAGGCTTGAGTTGGTGTTGGGTATTTTTCAAACTTTCAGCTGGGGATTTTCTGCTAAAGATCGAATTCTGCAGAAACTGGATCGATCCGGGCCTTGGGCGGATCGATCTGAAGCAGGTGGATTAGGCAGAGATGGCATTCTGCCAAAACTGGATCGATTCGGTTTCGGGGCAGATCGATCCGTAGGTCTGGTTTCAGCCAGACGGCTTTTACGGAAACGGACATAACACTTTCTAGAAAATTCAGATTTGCACGCTATTTTTTGTGTTGGATTTGGGACTCAAAGACCTATCTTTTGGTATAAAATTTGCTATACTTTATTAAAGACCATTTTACCCTTGTGGACTATTTTGTCACAGTAAAGTTCTTTTATGTCGTTTAACACACGTGTTTCTTAGTAATTCGCATATTTCTTTGGTAATTAGTATAGTTGAGCACTTGTAGCATTGTTACATGTGTCCTAATCCGTGCGAGGCGGGTTAGGGTGTGACAAAATAGGACCCCAGTTGCTCCAAACCATGGCAGATACCATAAGAGACGTTGCGAAGTTGTTCGCGATGAGATTCCACTATCTCTTCCACCCCATTCTCTGAAGAGAGGTATGAACCCACCTATAGGCCCCGATACTCCTGAGTCCCATCACCGACTTGTGATAAGGGATCTTGAGTGTCAAAATCTACCAACCTTCGTAGGAGGACCTGATCTAATGGTAGCCGAATATTGGCACAAAAGGATAAATCACATTTTCATCTATATCTGTAACATCGACCCTTTTATCTGTATTTACCAATATCGGTGTATTTCTATATTTGCACGTCCATAAATGTGAGAGACAATTGTATATGTATTAACCTTGATGATAATTCATAATGGATGTTTGTACTTAAACCCTTTTTGAACCTTGAACTTTAGAAGGATTGCTGAATAAGGAGCCCCGAGTGCTCGAGCCATTGGAGCACTCGAGACGGGAGCGCTCGTGTAGTGCAAGCGCTCGAGCCATTGAATGGTGAAATGAATATTTTTCCCCTAGGCCTCAAAAGTCTATAAATACCCATTCATTTTTGCATTTATTACGTTAGAAAAATACAGAAAAAAACAGACAAAGAGTTTAAGAGAGAGATTCTTGATCTTATACACACAAACATACATCCAAACACATTCGCACAGCTTGCATGGCTTCCATTTCATAATCTACACTTTCATACACACGAACACATGCAATACACTTGCATTTGAAGTTCTGGGAGCTGGAAATTCATGGATCAAGAAAAATTGAGGATGATCATGGCCCTGATTATGTCTTGAAGTAATATGGGAGCTCAAGATCATCACGTACATCTACATTTTCATATTTCTAGCATCTAATTATCATCTAAGCTAAGTGAGTACTCTTACTCACTCAAAATATATTTTTCTTAAGTTAATTTCATGATCCATTAGCATGCATGTAACATGCATTGAGTGTAAATACGAATTTCTATTACAAATTGTCCAAACTGCTAGAAAACTGTCAAACCCGAGCGCTCGAGCTCATGTAAGCACTCGAGCCCAGCAAACAAGCCGGGCCGGAGTGCTCGAGAGGCTAGAGCACTCAAGTTCAACAATGTATAAAGGAACAGCTTGTTGTATGTCATATATATGATGACCTAAGTATTATTGGTTGTATGATGGGTTATGGTAGTTATACTTTGAGTTGTACTTGATAAACATACTTGCATGTACTTTTTGGAAGATGTACATTGTGCTAATGTAATAGTACTTTATAAATGAACAATTTTATAATGAAAAGAAAGAAGGAAGTCTGAAATTTACAAAGGTGAGCGTTCGAGCCTATTGATTTTAGTAAGAATATGTTTTCTATAGCAAGTAAATGATGAGTTGAACCTGTGAGTCGTATACTTGCAAGATACATGAGCTCTAAGATTGATAATATGATAAGCGCAAGAACAATAACTTGATTATAATGCACATTAACGACTTGTACCGTACGTGTTAGTTGATGATACGTAAGCTACAATAACATTTATAATAATACGATCATATTCATCGATCTAGTTCTTGTGTTTCGTTCGTATGACCAATTCAAGAATGAGTAATGAATCCTCTGATGTCATTGAGATGTCACCGAGACCATGCAGGTAATAGTGACAAGAGTAGTCATACCTGGTCAGTACTATTTATTGTGGATGACTTGGTGGCAAGTGTAGCAGTAGTAAGGTCAATTGTGTTGAGAGAGTTAATTGGCCGTAAGGCAGAGATGTCAAGTAAGTAGTCGTAAGGCAGAGATGACAAGTTCACCAAGGCTGAATGGAATAAGATGGGGTTTACCAAGTATTGAGGTCATAAGACAGAGATGTCAAGAAAGTCGCCATAAGGCAGAGATGACAAGATGGTAACGTAACGGTTGTAAGGCAGAGATATTCCAGGCCAACGGCACTCATGCCAGATGCATTCAAAGTGTCAATCAGTAGTGATTGGGCATGTGGTCCAAAGATTGGATCGAGGATCCAAAGCGAGTCGAGTTTGTAAAGATTGAACTAATGGTTCAAAGTGAGTGTCACGATGGTACAGATTGGACTTATAGTGATCAATCAATCGGTGTCATTTTTGTTTCCAAAGTTCGATTATTGTTGATGAAGATTTCTAAATGTACGTAAGATGACAAAATGGTGAATAAGTGAACCTTAATGCAAATGATTTCAAAAGTATAAAAAGAAATGTTTTACTTTTAACAGATTAACCAATGTTTTCTGAGCTTGTTCAAGTGCAATAGGTATACTCACTCAGTTTGTATGCAAGCTGACGACTTTCATGTCTTGGATTATCAAACGTCTACATCTTGCAGAGGTAGGGTATCCAGAAGAAGAGCACGCCAAGGAAGGTTATGGATTTGCAAGTTAGCTGGCGAGGGATGAAGACTAGTTGTTATTTATCTTTTGTTTAGTATTGAGACACTATGTGCCAAACTATTATTATAGAGGGTTCATGCCCAGGATATTGTTCCCTTTTCTTTTCCCCTTCTGTGGTATTGTAATAATGTTATTGTAAGACTCACATGTTGATATTAAGTATGCCTAGAACTACCATGTTTGATATTACTAATTTTTTTTTTACTTTTATTGTTCTTGTTCTATCTTGTTATGGAGAATCGTATGATTCTCACCTTACCACGTATCCACAGGACCAAAAGAGATAATGTTTTAAAATTTTCCTATTTTGGCTATTCCGGGACATGACATGGATTTTTGATATCAGAGCACTAGGTTTAGCTATGCTCGTTGATTATCCTACACATTTGAGCCTTAAGATACCTTGCGCTAGTACTAACTTAAGATAATTTTCTTTTCAGATCATGGAGCCGATTCATATGGCAGATAAGATGGGCGAATATACAAATTGCGCTAATAGAATTGAGACAGTGGATTCTGCATTTTATCATCAGTGTCTCCGAATGAGAGCCTCGGAGTGTTTGAAGGAGTATATATGGCGCTTCATGCACATAGAGGAATTGTTGCACCCAGACAGGTTTCGTATGGGGACCAAGCATCGCGCCCGTACCATGGAGCTTATCTATATAGAGATGGGTCGGATGATATTCGATGATGATGATTTCTCTATCGCAGAGCTACAGGCTATCCTAGCCAATCCCATGCACGCACCACCAGTCGCTAACACTAGTCGCGGAGCCAGAGCCAAAGCCTCAGATTCAGCCAGATATACCAATTTCCCCACACGAGGAGCCTATTGAATCACTAGCTGCCCTAGTTGAGGAGGATGCTAAGGAGGAGGACGATGACCCTATAGAGGTCAAAGGGGATGGAGATGATGATGAGGGCGAGAATGGTGAGGACAGAGAGGGCGGTGAGGAAGATTATGAGGATGAGCATGAGGGAGATCCTGATGATGACCAAGAGGACTAGCCGGAGGAGGACCCCAATGAGGATGAGTGTGATGATGAGGATGGAGAGGGTGACCATATGAATGACGATGACGATGGTGAGGAGATCGAGTTAGCTTAGGTGCCTCAAGGCTTTACTGCAGAACTAGTTCCACCACAGCACACTATTGGTGGAGGGTGGTTACTAGGAGATGGACATGTGCTAGATGTTCAGCCAGGAGCTGACCCACTCTTTAATATGATTAACGAGTTTGTCTTATGGCTTGATTGGGTGCCATTGGAGGAGATTGATGTACTGGCCGACGAGCTGCCTCTATACGAGTCAGATGTAGAGGATTTCTAGGATCAGATCCTTATAATCTAGATCTGTGTTTCTGTTGATCAGGGCATGTAACTTTTGTGTATATGATATATATATATATATTTGGTAGTGGTATATATATAGATGTGATGTAAATACCAAAACCATACCATATTGTAAATGTTTTTTACTATCTATATATACATATGAGCAATTTACTTTTGCTGGATGTCGTTTCAGAGTATTTAATAGTTATCTATGCACCTTGCTCTAGCTATTGATTTCTTTATCTTGTATGCATCGATTCTTGGCTTTGGGGGTTAGTGAGTAATGTTGAGACAATCGTATAGGTTGTCAACATGGCTGACGAAATAAGGAACGCAAGGAACTAACAAGGAAGGGCCCCTATTCCCGAAAATATGGATCCCATAAGGGCATTTGAGACTTTTTTTCAATGCCTAGAGCACATAGGCGACGATCACTGTGGAAATCGTAGCAACAATAATTGTGCAAATCATCACGCTACACCACTACAACCGCAACTATTCATGGGTGACAAGATACTCAAGAGATTCAGAGCTCTCCGCCCACATACGTTCGACGGAACTGGCGAAGCTTGTTAGGCCGAGAAATGGGTGAGAAATATGGACTGTATATTTGAAAGGATGAGATGGAATGAGGAAGAGAAGGGATGCCTAGCGACCTTCCAGCTCACCTATGCTATAGATGACTGGTGGGAGGCTGAAAAAAACATGATAGGAACGGAAGCATCAGAGAAGATGCCATGGACTGCGTTTTGAGCATGGTCTTTGGAGAAGTACTTCCCCGAGGAAGAGAAAGATCAGTGAGAGAGGGAATTCTTGGATTTGGTATAAGTGAACATGACAATACACGAATACACCACTCAGTTTGAGAGGTTGTCTCATTTTGCCTAGCACCTGATAGACACCCCTCAGAAGAAGATCAAGAGGTACCATCGAGGGCTAAACCCCCATCTTCGCCACCTAACAATGGGACATCTAAACCAGACCTTTAAGATGTTGGTAAGGCTAGCTTCTGGGCTAGAAAAGGTTGGATGCCAAGCGCCGAAACAACCAGCGGGTTGACCCCTAACGAAAGAAAAGTTTGTGCCATGACCCCTAGCTCATTTTTGAGGAGCAAAGAGGACTTGGAATGGAGAGAAGAAGCCCCAGCCAACCTTTCCTCCCGAGCAAATAGCCACACTACCACTGCTGCTGGAGGCAAACTAGGAGAGTGTTTTAACGACGAGATACCAAGAGACCTTGCCAAGGAATATCGACGTCGAAGAATAATTTCCGCAATAACATTATCTGCTATAATTGTGGCATGCCAGGGCACATCACAGAGACTGTTAAGCACCACCAGGGGGATACTATGGATCAACTGCTCAAGCTAAGCCCAGACAAGCTAGACTCAATAGGATCATCCTTGAGGAAGTCGACTATAAAGAAGAAGCCCAATAGAATATGGAAGGTACACTCATGTTACTTGGTAGTCAGATTAAAGTGTTGTTTGATACTGGAGCTTCAAACTTTTATTGCTGTTAGATTTTTTCAGAAGTTGGGATCAGACAGCATTAAGGACTTCTTCAGCTGGGATTAGACTTGTTCAGAAGTAGGGCTTTAAATTCTTTTATTTCTCGGTAGTTGGATTAAAGTGTTCTATGATACTAGAGCTTTAAATTCTTTTATTGCTGTTATACTTGTTCAGAACTTGTTCCTTAGACGCTTAAGGAATCCCTTAATGTTGTCTCGCCCCTGGAAGTAACAGTTAAGCTGAGTAAGGTATGTAAGGACTGTACTTTAACCTTAGAGGACCAGGTACTTCCAGCTAACTAGATCGTGCTATCTAAGTAAGAATTCAACGTGAATTTGGAATAGATTGGCTTATGAAGTATCATGCTAAGTTAGATTGTACTAATGAATCGATCTTATTTTCCATACCAAAAGCTCACCCTTCTATTTCTAGTGTAACCCCTCAAGCTTGCATTTTTGACTAGTCGTTTGGCTACTATGGAATGTTCTAGCACCGAGACCTCAGTAGACCATATACCCGTGGTTTGAGATTTTCCAAAAGTGATCAAAGATATCTCTAGATTACCACCCACGAGGGAGATTAATTTTTGCATAGAATTGGTACCAGAGACTTTATCAATCTCTAAAACCCCTTATCGGATGGTCCTGACAGAGATGTAGGAGCTGAACAAACAAGTTCAAGAGTTGGAGGATTTAGGATTCATCCGACCAAGCACATCACCTTAGGGAGCACCAGTGCTGTTCGTGAAGAAGAAAGACAGATCGCTTCGGCTTTGTATTGACTATCGAGAGTTAAATAAAGTCACTATCAAGAATAAGTATCCCCTCCCTCAAATAGATGATTTATTCGGTCAATTGTAGAGAGCAACAACTTTTTCAATGATAGATTTGCGATTGGGATATCATCAGCTACTCGTTCGACCAGAGGATATACTGAAGATTGCTTTTAAAACCATATATGGTCACTATGAGTTCTTGGTGTTGTCATTTGAACTCACTAACGCCCCTACTGTATTCATGGATTTGATGAATAGGGTGTTTCGACCATACTTGGATCAGTTTATGATTGTGCTCATCGATGTCATATTGATTTACTTGAAGATGAAGGAAGACCATGAGTGACATGTTTGGGTTGCATTGCAAATGTTCAAAGAGCATCAGTTGTATGCCAAGTTTAGCAAGTGTGAGTTTTGGATGGAAGAAGTTAAATTCTTGGGTCATGTAGTCTCTTCAGAAGGAATTGCTATGGACTCATCTAAGACCGACACTATCTTGAATTGGAATAGACCATCCAATACCTCAGAAGTAAGGAGTTTCCTTGGATTGGTAGGCTATTACCAGAGGTTTGTAGAAGGATTCTCGAAGATAGCTGCACCGTTAACCAATTTGATGAAGAAGGATTCTAAGTTTGAATGGTTGGATAAACATGAAAGCACTTTTTAAGAATTGAAGGAACCTCAGCGCTAGTGCTTACTATACCGACAAATGGAGGAAGATTTACTATCTACAACGATGCTTCTTATCAAGGACTCGGATGCATGCTCATGCAAGAAAGAAAAGTGATCACTTACGAATCCCAATAACTAAAACCGCACGAGGTGAACTACCCAACACACAATTCGGAGCTTGTAGCCATTGTTTTCACTCTCAAAATCTGGAGGCATTACTTGTTTGGAGAGAAGTTTGACTGATTCTCTAATCATAAGAGCATCAATTACCTATTCTCTCAAAAGAGTTAAATATGAGGCAGCGCAATTGAATAGAATTGCTTAAAGACTACGACTTTACTTTGCAATACCACCCCAGTAAAACAAATATAGTCGCTGATACTTTAAGCAAGAAACCATATAACAGACTCGCTTTTGTTGTGATTAGGGAGTGGCAAGCACTGGAATCTCTGGTGGATTTTGATATTTAAGTCATGGATTCAAAAGAAGGAAAGTATTTTGGATGCCTAGTCATCAAACCGACCCTTAGTAGCCGCATTATTGAAGCTTAGAAAAAGAATGAAGGACTACAACAATGGTTTGAGAAAGCAATAGCCAAAGATCTGGAGGAATAGAGAATTAGACAAGACGAAAGTCTCCAATGACGAGATAGACTTTGTGTGCCAAAGGACAATGGGTTAAGAGAAGAAGTGATGAATAAAGCACCCAAATCTAGGTTCACAGTCTACCTAGGGAGTACAAAGATGTATAAGGAACTGAAGAGGAGTTTTTGATGGGAAGGTATGAAGAGAGACATTGCAGAGTATATTTCAAAATGTTTTACGTGTCAACAAGTTAAAGTTGAGCATCAAAAATCGTCAGGACTTTTGCAACCGCTACCTGGACGAAAATAGGAGTGCATCTCTATGGATTTTGTCATAGGATTGCCAAGGTCACAGCAGAACCATGATGCCATCTGGGTAGTCATGGACCGACTCACCAAGTCAGTGCATTTCATTGCGTATAACATGATGTATCCAATTGAGAAGATGAACCGACTGTACCTATAATAGATTGTTCGACTGCATGGCGTGCCCGTCTTAATTATTTTGGATTGTGATTTGTGCTTTACTATCAAATTTTGGGAGAGTTTGCAAGTAGCCATGGGGACTTCACTAAAGCTGGGTTCTATTTTTCATCCCCAAACTAATGGACAAACGGATTGAAACAATCAAGTATTGGAAGATATGCTGCTAGCATGCGTGATTGACTTTGAAAGCACGTGGGAGATGCATCTACTGCTCATCGAGTTCGCCTACAATAGCAGCTATCATTTAATCATTAGAATGGCACTGTTCGAAGCATTATACAAAAGACCGTGTTATTCACCTCTTTGTTGGACAGAAGCTGGACAAAGCAAGCTTTTGGGACCTGATATGGTTTGAAAGACTAATGAGAAGATCAACATAGTTATGGAAAGGATGAAGGTAGTCCAGAGCTGACAGAAAAGCTATGCAGACAAGCGCCGAAAGGATTTGGAATTTTGCATAAGAGATAATGTTTTGTTTAAGGTCTCGCCAATAACAGGAGTAGTGAGATTTGGACAGAAGAGGGGAAAGCTTTTGGCCCGCTATATCGGACCTTCCGAGATTCTCGAACGCGTGGTTAAAGTCGCTGACAGATTAGCACTGCTTTCGAAGATATCGGGAGTACACAATGTGTTCCATGTCAACATGTTGAGGAAGTACGTGCACAGATCTACGCACAAGATCAATTTCAAGGATATTGAAGTGAACAGTCGAGTGTCTTACACCGAGAGACCAGTACGAATTTCGGGAAGAGAGATCAAGAAGCTGAGAAACAAGGAGATCCCGCTTGTGAAAGTTCAGTGGAAACATCATGATGAATGCGAAGCTTCAAGGGAGAAGGACTCCGTTATGCGAGAAAAGTACCTAGAGTTGTTTTGTGAGCCTTAGCTCAGATTTTGCGGATGAAATCTTTTGTTGGGTGGTGGAGAGATGTAACACCGACCCTTTTATTTGTATTTAGCAATATGGGTATATTTCTGTATTTCCATGTCGGTACATGTGAGAGACGATCATATATGTAATAACATTGATGATAATTCATAATGGATGTTTGTACTTAAACCCTTTGTGAACCTAGAACTTTAGAAGGATTGCTGAATCAGGAACCACAAGCGCTCGGGCGATTGGAGCGCTCGAGACGGGAGCGCTCGAGATAGTGCGAGCGCTCGAGCCATTAAAAGGTAAAATGACTATTTTTTCCCTGGGCCTCAAAAGTCTATAAATACCCGTTCATTTCTACATTCATTATGTTCGAAAAACAGACAGAGAGTTTGAGAGAGAGATTCTTGAGTTTATACACACAAGCATACATCCATACACATTCACACACCTTGCATGGCTTCCATTTCATAATCTACACTTTCACACACACAAACCATCAAATACACTTGAATTTGAAGTTCTGGGAGCTAGAAATTCAAGGATCCAGAAGAATTGAGGATGATCATGGCCCTAATCTTGTCTTGAAGTGATATAGAAGCTCAAGATCATTATACACACCTACATTTCCATATTTCTAGCATCTAATTATCATCCAAGCTAAGTGAGTACTCTTACTCAATCAAAATATTTTTTTCTTAAGTTAACATCATGATCCATTAGCATGCATGTGACATGCTGATCGGCGACGAATAGTTTTCGTTTATAGTCCTAAAGTTACGCTTTATAAGCCCATTTTATTTAGTTATGAGTTTTTTTTAATAAGTATTTTATATTTTGTAGGTTTTGGAACTTTAACTTGAAAATGCACAAAAATCCAATGATTAGTGGCTTTGGAAGTCATTCTGGGCTCAAAAGTTAATTCCGGTAAAAGCTGAATACAGTAGCAGCCTCGGAAAATCACATTTTTGACCATGAAGACTTTGGGTTTGAGAAATTTCTCCAGAGATATAAATGTAGAACTTCGAGTTACGGATGCGTGGCCGTAAACGGCGAGTCAATTCGAGTTCCGAGCAGAACGTTATCGCATTTCTACGAAACTCGTGCAGTGGAGTAAAAAGCACCTCACATGAGCGACCTGTGTAAAAACCAAAAATGCGCATTTCATCAAATTAGAGCGCCCAACGAAGGTGGTTTGTGCATACGATATCCAAAAATGAAAATATAGCAATTTTAGTGCGATTAGGCTTAGGAAAGCTTCCTAATCCTTCCAAAATCTATATAAATCCTATTCTAAATCAATTTTGGGGTTACACAACATTATACACATCCTTCAACAACTAAAACTTCTTCTGTTGAAGAGAGGAAAGCAAGGAGAAGAAAAAGAAGACCAAGGATTCCCATGGCCTCCTCCATCAACAACTTGCTTGTTTTCAATTTTATGGCCGCTTAGACCTATATCTAGGTTTTCAATGAAACCCTAGTCAAGTAATAGGGTGTTATTTATATTTCTTTCTTTTAGATTTATTATGTATGGATGATGATTATATATTTAGAGGATTTTAATTAATAAAATCGTATTCATTGATTAAATCGTTACTTTCAAAATCTATTCTTGTCTTAGATCTATTTTGAATGTGATGTGCTCAATGATCTATATTTGCTGTGCTTGTATGGATCATTTACATGTAATAGTGTTTATTTGAATTGTGATATCAAGTAGTCGAATAGTTCATGCCTAGGAAAGACGAAGTGTGCCGCAACCCTAGTTTAGTGTGAGACACTCCGTGCCAACCGAAGATGAATTATGTTGATGCTTGAATCATAGTTATCTTCATGATGGAGGAATTGGGCTTGTAGCTACAATTCTCCATAATCATCTAATGTAATAAGTTAATTGAATGTATAGATACCCTTATTATGAAGCTAGTGGTGGATTTGCAATCCTAGGTTCAATTCCTATATTTATCAAAACAACTTTTAGTCGCTTTCATAGTTTAGATTTATTTTCACTGTTCTTAGTTTAATTAAAATCATAATCAAAGTTCTGTTTTCTTAATTAACTAGGTTTAGGTTTTAAAATTAATGTACTTTAGTATTTCAATCTCTATGGGTTCGACCTATACTTCCACACTACAAATCTTTTAAAGTAGAGTATACTTTCATATCTTGATTTTGACAAAATCAATTTTTGGCGCCGTTGTTGAAGATTGCAAAATTACTACCTTTAGTTTTAGAATCTTAGTTTAGTTAATTCGTAAATATTATATTAGGTTTTCTCTTTCTCATACTCCATTTTTGTTTTGAGTTGCTAACTTTTCCTTTTGTTTTTTAGTTTCTCGAGTCATCAAATTCTAGCGTTTCAGAGTAAAAGAGCTTAGCACATCAAAGGAGCTTAAGTGAATCCAAAAAAAAAATATTTAAAAAAAAAAAAGAAAAATAAAAAAATTCAAGTAAATCGTTTCCTTTAAAATTCGCTTCAAACCACTGTAAGTCAGGGCGCTGAGATGCACTATTTGCATTAGTTTAGGGGCGACTTACATGTGCATTAGCTAGGAAACCCGGGTTGCTGGGCTTTGATGCGAATCATTGCATAACAGGATAACTTTAATGCATCATAGTAGTTGTGTGCTTGTTGTCTTATTTGTGTGGTTGCTTTTCATATTTGTTTGAGTTAGTCTTTATCTTAGTGTCGTTTTTCTTTTTTCTTTTTATGCATTCAAGTAAACCCGAATTATTTTCTTTCGATCTTGAACTTGAACGTACCCTAAGAGTCACTAGGTCCTCAACCCAAACTTCTAGAGCTCAATTGTTAGACGACGAATCAACTCCGAAACCGTCGTCGTTGTTTCAGGCCAAAATTCAAAGCACCTTTAAACGTTTAAGGAAAATCAAACTATTAACATCGAACCTATTCTAATGGCCGACTTTGGAAATAATGGAAACAACTGAAATAATAGAAACAACCCTAACGTACCTCAACCTCCTCCGCTAAAAGACTATTTCATTCCTACGGCCTACACACCACCATCATGCATAGAGTTACCGGAGGTGACGGCATCTCACTTTGAGATAAAGTCATCTACCATCGTGCTACTCCCTTCATTCCATGGTCATGTTAAAGAGGACCCATATCACCATTTACGATAATTTCAAGATATTTGTGCGACCTTGAAATATAAAACTTAACTGATAATGAGTTAAAAATGCGCCTTTTCCCATTTTCTCTAAAAGATAAAGCTAAGTATTGGCTCCAATCTCTATAGCCAAACACTATCAAAACATGGGAAGCGTTGCATACAGCAATCTTACAGAAGCATACAAATCAAATTCAAAAATCTATAATGAACTTTGTAATGCAAGATTGGGAAACACTATATGATACGTGGGAACAGTTTAAAGAATTCTTACGCTCTTGCCCTCATCATCAAATCCCTAAGTGGCAGTTGGTGCAAATCTTTTACGAGGGACTTGTTCCCTGTCTGTAACACAGTTGTTGCTGTTTGTGCTGGAATATTTCTTCACAAAAGCGCCGACGAGGCTTGAAATTTTTTTGAAACATTAAGCAAAAACTCCATGCACCAAGCCATGTCTGTCCGTCTTGAAGGGTGTCTTCCACCTAAACTCAAACCAGAGGAGCATTTCGAGTCAAGTCATTCAATCGAAATACAAGAACTATCTAGAAAACTTGACCAGTTCATGAGGATGGGCCATATGTCCAATCCACCTTCTTCTGAAGTATGTACATTGTGTTCTGAACCTTCTCATCATATCTTTGCATGTCCTTCTGCTTCTTAATTCCCAGAGTTTGTCGAGCAACACATTAACTCTATTAAATAATTCACACGAAATGCTCGCAACCCTTCAGGAAATAATTACGATGCACCATGGAGAAGTCACCCAAATGTTGGGTGGCGATCTCAAAATAATGAGGGTCCATATTCCTCCCAAAGACCTTAAATTGAAATTAACTTTCCCAATGCATAGCAACATCGATCTCAATAATATCAATATGCACAACCCAATCCTCCGCCTCCTCCACCCCTATGTAATAATGCATTTGAGGATAAAATGTTGGCCTCACTTGAAAGTTTTGGTTCGGTGATCATGTTAGTATACTCTCACTCACAGTCCATCGCAAAGCTAGAATCCCAAGTGTGACAAATAGCTTACACACTAAACCATTTGACCAAGGGTAAGTTACCAAGTCAACCTATTCAGAAACCTAAGGGACAATATGAGGTGGGTGGTACGAGTGAGCAAGTGAACACTGTTTCAACTAGGACAACTATTCGAGAGGAAGAAGTTGTTGAGATTCTGAGGGAGAGTAAGAGAGATGCGACCATTAATTCAAATCAACAGAGGAGTGAGGACATGAGTCAAATTAAGAAAGAATATATTACGGTCCCAACTAATTATGTTCCAAAATTCCTTTCCCACCAAACATTGAGGAACAGTCACATTTTTCAAAGAAATGATCGAAAACTGAAGATATACTCGAGGTGTTTAAATAGGTGAAAATAAATATTCCGTTCCTCGATGCTATAAAATAAATTCCCGCTTATGCTAAATGTCTTAAAGACCTATGCACTCAAAAGTGCAAGTTCCATAGTCATATTCTGAAAAAGGTCTTCCTTACTGAAAAAGTAAGTTCGATTTTTCAACATGTTCCTCCAAAATATAAAGATCCCAGAACACCAATGATATCATGTGTCATAGGTGACACTTTAATCCATCAGGCTCTCCTTGACTTAGGTGCAAGTGTGAATCTCCTGCCCTACTCGGTTTACAAATAACTAGGATTAGGTGAACTTAAACCCACGGCTGCAACCATACAATTACCGGATTATTCTATGAAAATCCCTAGAGGAATCGTCAAAGACGCCTTAGTAAAAGTTGATAAATGTTACTATCCCGTCGATTTTATGGTCCTTGATACTGAATCGGTGCTAGATTCTAGGAGACACACTCATGTCATTCTTGGTCGTCCGTTCTTAACCACAGCCAATGTGCATGTCAACGGTCAAACAGGGGTAACGAAAGTGTCGTTTCGAAACATGAACCTAAAATTAAATGTTTTTAACGCTGTTGATCAACCTCCCAATGATGATGATTACCCATATGTGGCGGAGAGTGAGGTTGGATAAGCTAATGGACCCAATAACGTAATAAACATGAATAAAGGGAACGAGATAATTCACAATGAACAGAAAAATCCTACTAACCCAGATCCTAATGATGAATTAACTCGGACGGTGAGAAATCGATTTGAACATGGTCAGGGAGAACTGTTGATCGAGTTAAAAAATAATGACATTATTTTTGTTTTCCACCTGAGTCTTCCTAATGCCTTCAAGGGTACAAAGTCTGAGTTACGGCCTCCATAAGTCTTGAGCTAGAACGGTATAGCTAAAGACGTGAAAGACAGTGCTTCTTGGGAGGCAAACCAAGCTTTTATCGTTCTATTTTCTCATTTTTGTACACTTTTTGGGTTATTTTGAATCAGTTTTGTTCATTTTGGACAGGTTTGGGGGTCGGGGTTAATTTACTTTGAAATTATTTACATTCAAAGGAAGAGAAAAGAAAAATAAGACATGTCGCGCGCACGACCCGCTCGAGCATCGTGTCACTTGCGCAAGATTTTACCTTGGGAAAAAATTTTCAAAATTTTTTATATATACCCTCAGATTTAGATCGCACGCGCTAGAATACCACCCGAGCGGCCCGCTCGCACGGTTTTTTGACTTAGAAATTTTTCCATATAAAACTTAAAAGCAGTCTCAGATCTACCTCACGGAGGGACTCGCGTGGCCCGCCCATGTGAGGGTTTTTTTTTTTGTGTTTTTCTCTAATTTCTTACCTTCTTTCTCCCAAACCTGGTCAGTTATTTTTTATCTTTTCTGTTTGATCCCTTAGGACCCTTTTAGATCGAGTCTTTCTTTCATTTGATAGTTCCATTTGTGCTTGTTTTATTTTTTTATATTTGTTGAATCTTTTAGTTTTAGTTTAGTTTCTCAACAAGTATGCCACAGTCTGCATTATTTATTTCTATTAGCTGTCATTGTTCTTTGTTTGTTTATTTTCTTTTGTCAAGTATTGACAGGTGAATTAGTGGCTCCATTTAGAGTAATTGAACTTTATCGCTATATTCATATACGTTTACCTGGTTTGTGATTGCCGAGATAGAGGTAATGTCATTCTTTCCTTACGTACTCTCCTTTCTTTCATTTTATTATTTCATTGGGGACAATGAAAGGTGTAGGTTTGGCAGTATGCACTCACATTCACATTATTATACACCAGTTTTTCAAAAAAAAAATTTGATACTTGTGCTTAAATAAACGTTGTTGCCTACGTTTTTGCAATCTCGAGTTGATACTTCTTGTTAGGTAACTTGGATTGTTATAGAATGGTAAACATAAGAATATATGGTTAAACATTTGCTGAAGTCATGATGCGACATTTTAGGTTATGTATCATTCGAATCATAGTTTTATATCATAGATTTGCACACAAACCTATGCACTACATGATTCAGATGCTTGAATACATGTTTGATGTGAACTATAATATGATTCAGATCTCTAGATAACACATGCTAGAGACTAAACCCAGTGAGCTTTTGAGCCTATCTTTTCATTTTAGAGGGTTATAAATTGTTTGCTGTAATTTGTGCGGGCGTGCCAGAACCAATCAGTGGTTCGGTGTGTGTGTACGTGCAAACTAATTTCCTATCCGCTTGTGTGAGTGATACACAAGGCTTTGATGAATCTAACTTCTAAACAGGGTGATTGTGTATAGTGAGTAGGAAAGTACCCTCACTGTAAGTTCTTTAGCAGTACTGAAGCGCACAAGCTAAAAAGTATCAAGTTTAACAGGTAAACAAAATCACAAACGGATTAATAAAACAGATTTTATTAAATGTTTGGAAAAACTAAACAGATCTCAAGAACGAACCAGAATAGGCTGATTATTCAAAAGAACACAAAAAGAAAATAACAAAAGGACAGACCTATTTGCTATGAAGGCTGAAAAACATAAAGACTAAGTGTGCTTTGAATGCTTTGAATGCTTCGAATGTGCTGTATGTATGCTGTTTCGAGAGTGACGCGAAGTCCTTTGCTTGGATGGCCTGCCTCTTATTTATAGCGGCCTTATACGATTTCTACTTGGACAATAATTCCTTAACTTGCGCCCCAAGCTGCTTAATTGATTGGCTGATTTGAAAGAGTCCTTCCTTATCTCTGATTCCTACCTTATCCAGATTCTGATTGAATTAATCCCTTTAATTTAGGGATCAGACGCCTCAATCCAGCTGGCAACGAACAACTCCTTTCCTGAACAGACTCTTGTTTCCAAAAACTCTCAAAGATGATGTCATCCTGCCAGCTGTGGATAACACCGCCTTCTCAGAGTCTATCGGCCTCATTACTGATCCTCCTGGGTGAATCGGGCTCTATCAGTTTCTATGCTTTCTTTTATGCCCGATTACCTTTCTTCAACTGCCCATGTCCAATCGGACTGTCACTCCCATCTTTCATTATACGGTGTCCGATTGGGCTTCCTGTTGCTTCATTCCACCATCAGGCTCTCAACGTGCTTGGTTATGTTTTCCCAGAGCCCGATACTTCCTACCTCTATTCAAAGTTCCCATCGGGCTCTCTTGATTCCTCCCAACGGTATTGTTCTTTTCATCGGTCTCACATCTACGCTTAAGTCCGATGAGTCATTGATTGCTTAGCCCGGCCTTTCCTTCATTCAGCTCCACGCAACTCGGGCTCCAAAACCATTGACGGTTTTTGGGTGCAAACATAAATACATCTTGTATTTGTCGAATTTCATTGAAATAGCGCATTAACTCGTTGTTTAGTCTCATTATTCTTGTCTTGGTTGATAGTCAAGTTAAAATATTTGCTACCATGCTAAATAATCTTCCGTCACCAAATATTGAAGAACCATATAACCATAGGAGATGATGGTAGGCCCTCTTTGTTTACCTATCCAGATAAATGATAAAAATTTCCTTTTTAAGTTGTTAAAATGCCATTTTTCTTTAATTACCATTATCTTTTTTTTGCTCCAATTTGGCCAACTTGGAGTTTACCACTGAAAGATTGATCAACTTTTAGTGGTGATAAGGTGATGTGTTGATTGAGAAGAAGAAGAAGAAAACAAGATGATGTTTGGGGTAGTTGCCTTGGTATTCAATGAATATTCGTTTCAAAAGTAACGAAAAGGAAAAGAAAAAGGTTTAAAGATGAAAAGGAAGAAAAAAAAGAAGAGAAAAGAATTTAAAAAATATATGAAAAAAAGAGAATGAAAAGATGAAAGTTGGTAGAAGAATAAATGAAAGAAACTGAACATGCCTTACAACGCCATTCTAAAACAACCTAACGAATCCTTTTTATCCTTTTTCATTGCCCGAGCCACGTTATAACCTTTGAAAAGTCCTATTTGATCCTAGAAAACATGGTTTGGATATGTAAACGATGGAAGGTGGATTAAAACATGGTAACGATTAATTTTTCTTCACTGTTGGCGTCCTATCCATGAGACTATTGTTCTTTCGTGTCATGCGTCTTTTATGAGTCATATGTGAGCATTTCTTATTTTGAAAACATATTTCTTTTGCTCCCATATATTGGAGAAATTACACCTGTTTCTGAGTGTTTCATTTGAGAGTGTAATTAACATTGTGAGATTCGTAGTCGAAGCATAGTTGGATGGTCATCCGAGTTATATTCCATGTTCATGACATGCGCGTGTTCATTTGACTACCACATCACACACGTGCAATTTTATAAGAAACTCTATTGGTTTATACGACACATGTGCTTGGGATTATTTTTTATGACGTAGGTAGACGTTTGATTCTGTTTCTTTTTGTTCGTTATACTATTTTAAATCACTATTTTATGATAAGGAGTATTGAATGTTCTATTTTTTTTGTTTTTAATAAAGCTTTTTAAATGTATAATGAAATAAAGATGGTTGTGGGTGTCTTATTCGACAAGAACCCTCACGAGACTTCACTCGTCCTACTAGGGGCACCTAGGGGTTTAAAAGACTTGTTGCATATGCTAAATCCAATCGCTTTTCCTGTGACAGTGAATTAGGATTTTTAAGTATAGTAGTATTTATTTTTATGTTTTTCTTTACTCAAGGACTAGCAAAGTGTAGGTTTGGGGGTGTGATCGGCGACGAATAGTTCTTGTTTATAGTCCTAAAGGTACGCTTTGTTAGCCCATTTTACTTAGTTATTAGTTATTTTTTAATAAGTATTCTATATTTTGTAGGTTTTGGAGCCTTAACTTGAAAATGCATAAAAATCCAATGATTAGTGGCTTTGGAAGTCATTCTGGGCTGAAAAGTTGATTCCGATGAAAGTTGAATGTAGTAGCAGCATCGGAAAATCACAATTTTGACCATGAAGACTTTGGATTTGAGAAATTTCTCCGGAGATATAAATGTAGAACTTCGAGTTACGGACGCGTGGCCACAACCGGCGAGTCAATCCGAGTTCCAAGTAAAATATTATCACAATTCTACGAAAGTCGGGCAGTATAGTAAAAAGTACCTCGCGCAAGCGGGTCGCATGAGCGACCTGTGTAAAAACCAAAAATGCGTATTTCGTCAAATTAAAGTGCCCAACGAAGGTGGTTTGTGCATACGACGTCCAAAAATGAAAATACAGCAATTTTAGTGCGATTAGGCTTAGGAAAGCTTCCTAATCCTTCCAAAATCTATATAAATCCTATTCTAAATCAATTTTGGGGTTACACAACATTGTACACATCCTTCAACAACTAAAACTTCAGACATTGAAGAGATGAAAGCAAGGAAAAGAAGAAGAAGGATTCCCATGGCCTCCTCCATCAACAACTTGCTTGTTATCAATTCTATGGCCGCTTAGACCTATATCTAGGGTTTCAATGAAACTCTAGCCAAGTAACAGGGTGTTATTTATATTTTTCTTTTAGATTTATTATGTATGGATGATGATTACATGTTCAGAAGATTTTAATTACTCCCTCCATCCCATTTTGTGAGTCCTTCTTTGGGAACTCAACTTATTATGGGGACAAGAAGAATCTATACCTACTGATCGGGAGAGAACAAATATTAATTACACGCCTTACTTCACTTTTGTTAGCTTATTTTATCCTGTTTTAGTGTATTTTTACTTTATTTTCTGTTTTCTATCAAGATTTGGAGAAAAGTAAGGATTCCAGTCTAAATGGGGTGAAAAAGCAAAAGAAAAGAAGCTGAAAAAGCCACATCGCGCGCGTGGCCCGCTCGCGCAAAAATCCAGAAATCGCTCGCGTGACCTCCCAATATTGCGCTCGCGCGATCCGTACAAAAAATCAATGCCACATATTTCAGTGTACTGAAGATCCTCACGCGAACGAAACTGCCTAATTACATCCAGATTATAAAATATAGCAGTTTTAATGTGAATAGGTTTAGGAAAGCTTCCAAACTTGCTCCAAATCTATAAATACCCAATTGTAATTCAATTCTTAGGTTACACACCCTTATACACACCTATATACAACTGAAACTACAGCCATTGAAGAGAGGAAAGCAAGGAGAAGAAGAAGACCAAGGATTCCCATGGCCTCCTCCATCAACCTCTTGCCAATCTTCAATTCTATGGCCGCTTAAACCAAGATCTAGGGTTTCAATGAAACCCTAGCCAAGTAATAGGGTGTATTTTATGCTTTTCTTCTAGATTTATTATGTATGGATGATGATTACATGTTTAAGGGATTTTTTAATCAAACTTCTATTGAATTTAATCGTTGCTTTCAAAATCTATTCTTGTCTTAGATCTATTTTGAATGTGATGTGCTTAATGATCTATATTTACTGTGCTTGTATGGATTATTTACATGTAATGGTGCTTAATTGAATTGTGATATCAAGTATCCGAATAGTTCATGCCTAGGTTAGACGGATTGTGTCGCAACCCTAGTTTAGTGTGAGATAATTTGTGCTAACCGAAGATGAATTATATTGGTGCTTGAATCGTAGTTATCTTCTTGACAGAGGAGTTGGGCTTGTAGCTACAATTCCCCATTATCATCCAACCTAATAAACTAATTGAATGCATAAATATCCCTATTATGAAGCTAGTGGTGGATTTGCAATCTTAGGTTCCCTTTAAATATTCATTAAAACAACTTTTAATTGTTTTTATTGTTTAGATTTATTTTATTGTGCTTAGTTAAATTTAAATCAAATCAAAATCCATTTTTCTTAATTAATTAAATTTAGGTTTTAAAATTAAAAGTTTTAGTAATTCAATCTCTGTGGGTTCGACCTTTACTTTCACTACTACAAATATTTAGAAAAGTAAAGTATACTTTTTATATCATGATTTTGACAACATCACCTACTTTCCACAATTGCCCCTAATCATTACAACTACTTTTTAGTTTGTCTTGGTGTAGATTTCCATGAAGGGTAGTTTTGAAAAGTAAGTAAAATTATATACCAAATTAGGAAAGTGGACACTAATTTTGGGACATCCCAAAATGGAATACATGGCTCACAAAATGGGACGGAGGGAGTAATAAAATCATATTCATTCATTAAATCGTTACTTTCAAAATCTATTCTTGTCTTAGATCTATTTTGAATGTGATGTGCTCAATGATCTATATTTACTGTGCTTGTATGGATCATTTACATGTAATAGTGCTTATTTGAATTGTGATATCAAGTAGTCGAACAGTTCATGCCTAGGGAAGACGGAGTGTGCCGCAACCCTAGTTTAGTGTGAGACACTCCGTGCCAACCGAAGATGAATTATGTTGATGCTTTAATCGTAGTTATCTTCTTGACGGAGGAATTGGGCTTGTAGCTACAATTCTCCAATGTAATAAGCTAATTGAATGCATAGATACCCTTCTTATGAAGCTAGTGGTGGATTTGCAATCCTTGGTTCAATTCCCATATTTATCAAAACAACTTTTAATCGCTTTCATAGTTCAGATTTATTTTCACTGTTCTTAGTTTAATTAAAATCACAATCAAAATTCTATTTTCTTAATTAACTAGGTTTAGGTTTTAAAATTAAAGTGCTTTAGTAATTCAATCTCTGTGGGTTCGACCTTTACTTTCACACTATAAATCTTTTAAAGTAGAGTATACTCTTATATCTTGATTTTGACAAGATCATGCATTGAGTGCAAATACAAATTTCTATTGCAAATTGTCCAAACTGCTAGAAAACTATCAAACCCGAGCGCTCTAGCCCAACAAACAGACCGGGCCGGAGCGCTCAAGAGGCTGGAGCATTTGAGTTCAACAATGTCTAAAGGAACAACTTGTTGTATGTCATATATATGATGATCTAAGTATTGTTGGTTATATGATGGGTTATGGTAGCTGTACCTTGAGTTATACTTGATAAACATACTTGCATGTACTTACTGGATGATGTACCTGGTGCTGATGTAATAGTACTTTAGAAATGAACAACATTTTTAAATAAAAGAAGAATGAAGTCTGAAATTTACAAAGGCGAGCGCTCGAGCCTACTGATTTTAGTAAGAACATGTTTTCTATAGCTTGTAAATGATGAGTTGGACCTGAGAGTCAGATACATGCAAGATACGTGAACTCCAAGATTGATAATATGATAAGTACAATAACGATAACCCGATTATAATGTGCATTAATGACTTGTACCACATGCGTTAGTAGATGATACATAAGCCACAATAACATTTACAATAAGACAATCATATATGTCGGCTTAGTTCCTGTGTTTTGATCATATGATCAGTTCGATTGAGATATCACCGAGGTCATACGGGTAACGGTGACAAGAGTAGTCGTTGATCGGGAGAGAACAAATCCTATTTATATGCCTTAATTTATGTTTGTTAGTACCTTTTTATCCTGTTTTTGTATATTTTTACTTCGTTTTCTATTTTCTGACAGGTTTTGGAAGAAATCAAGTAAACCAAGTTAAATGGGGTGAAAAAGCAGAGCAAAAGAAGCTGAAAAATCAACATCGCGTGCGCGATCCGCTCGCGCGACACTCCCGAAATCGCTCGGGCGATCCGCGCGCGCGAGATCCCAACATCGCGCTCGCGCGGCCCGCTTGCGCGACATGTGTAAAAATGGAACTTGCGTATTTCACTCTACTGATGATTCCTACGTGAAAGAAACTGCCTAATTACGTCTGGAAAGCTAAATACAGCAGTTTTAGTACTTTTGGGGTTAGGAAAGCTTCCAAAACTTGTTGTAAATCTATATATATCCTATTTTACTTCAATTAAAAGGTTGGACAATTATTATACACACAATATACAACCATACTTTCAGCCATTGAAGGGAGGGAAGCAAGGAGAAGAAGAAGAAGACCTAGGATTTCCATGGCCTCCTCCATCAACTACTTGCCATCTACCACTTCCATGGACAACTAGACTCTAGATCTAGGGTTTCAATGAAACCCTAGCCAAGTAATAGGGTTTTATTTATGTTTTTATTTTAGTTTTATTATGTATGGATGATGATTACATGTTCCGAAGATTTTTATAAATAAATCGTGCTTCTAATTTATTAAATCATTACTTTCAAAGTTTATTCTTGTCTTAGATCTATTTTGACTGTGATGTGCTCAATGATCTATGCTTGCTGTGCTTGTTTAGATTATTTACATGTAATGGTGCTTAATTGAATTGTGCTATCAAGTATCCGAATAGTCCATGCCTAGATTAGACGGATTATACCACAACCCTAGTTTAGTGTGGGATAATTCGTGCTAACCGAAGATGGATTATGTTGGTGCTTGAACCATAGTTATTTTCTTGACGGAGGAATTAGGCTTGTAGCTACAATTCCCCATTATCATCCAATTTAATAATCTAATTGAATGCATAAATATTCTTTATTATGAAGCTAGTGGTGGATTTGCAATCCTAGGTTCCTTAAACATATTTATAAAAATAATCTTTAATTGCTTTCATAATTTAGATTTATTTTCAATGTTATTAGTTTAATTAAAATTCAAATCCAATTTCGTTCTCTCAATTAATTAAATTTATGTTTTAAAATTAAAGTGTTTTAGTATTTCAATCTCTGTGGGTTCGACCTTTACTTTCACACTACAAATCCTTAGAAAAGTAAAGCATAAATAAAAGCATACTTTTTATATCTTGATTTTGACAAGATCAATTTTTGGCGCCGTTGCCGGGGATTGCATTACTACCTTTAGTTTTAGAATCTTAGTTTAGTTAATTCGTAAATATTAGATTAGTTTTCTTTTTCTTATTTTTTTTCGTTTTATTTTGAGTCACTAACCTTTCTTTTTCTTTTGTAGTTTCTCGAGTCATCAAATCCTAACGTCTCCGAGTGGATTAGCTAAGCACATCAAAGGAGCTTACGCAAATCAAAAAAAATAAAAAATCAAAAAAATAAGTATTCGCTTCCTTTAATTCGCTTCAAACCACTGTAAGTCAGGGCGCTGTGACGCACTATTTGCATTAGTTTAGAAGTGATTGTTCACGTGCATTAGCCAGGAAACCCGGGGCGCTGGGCTTGACGCGGTCATTGAATTACAGGATAATATTCATGCATCATAGTAGTACTGTGTACTTGCTTGTTGTCTTACTTGCGTGATTAGTGTTTGTTTTTATTTGAGTCAGTTTTATTTTATGTTTCTTTTCTTTTTAGTTTATGTTTGGTACGCGTTCAAGTAAACCTGAATTGCATTCTATCGATCTTGACCTTGAACGTACTTTACGAGTTAGTAAGTCCGCAACCCAAGCTTCTAGAGCTAGGGTGCAAGACGACGAATCAACGCCGATTCCGTCATCGTTATTTGAGGCCGAAATTCAAAGTACCCTTAAACGGTTAAGGAGAACTCGAACTTTTAAAATCGAACCGATTAAGATGGCTGACGGAAACAACGGAAATAATATGAATAATCTTATACCGCCACCTCCTCCACTTAAAGATTACTTTATTCCTACGACGTACACGCCGCAAACATGTATTGATTTACCGGAGGCGATGGCATCTCACTTTGAGATAAAGTCGTCTACCATCTCGCTACTTCCATCTTTCCATGGTCGTCTAAATGAAGATCCATATCAGCACTTAGGAGATTTCCAAGATATATGCTCTACTTTGAAAATTCAAAACTTAAATGATGATGAATTAAAATTGCGGCTCTTTCCATTCTCATTAAAAGATAAAGCTAAATACTGGCTCCAATCTTTGGAGCCAAACACAATTAGAACATGGGAAGACTTACACACCGCATTTTTACAAAAGTTTTTTCCTATTATGCGTACGAATCAGATAAGGAAATCATAACAAACTTTGTTATGCAAGATGGGAAATCACTTTATGACATGTGGGAGAAATTTAAAGAATTATTACGCTCGTGTCCACATCATCAGGTTCCTAAGTGGCAGTTGGTACAGGTTTTCTACGAGGGACTTATTCCCTCGGTTCGTAATACCGTCGATGCCGTTTGTACTGGTACCTTCCTACACAAAAGCGCCGATGAGGCCTGGAAAATCTTTGAAACGTTAAGCGAGAACTCGATGCATCAGGCTGTGTCAGTACGTTCCGAGGGATATCATTCACAACCTAAACGGGAGGTAAAGTTCGAGTCAAGTCAGTCAATTGAAATAAAAGAACTATCTAAAAAACTTGACCGACTTTTAACAATGAACCAAATGATTACCCCAACCGCTCATGAGATATGTGCATTATGTTCTGATCCTTCACATTCGATACTTGCATGCCCATCGGCGAGTCAATTTCCGGAATTCGTGGAGCAACACATTAATTCTATTCAACAATACCCCCGAAATTATTATAATTCGACTACTAATAATCCGGACGCGCCATAGAGAAACCATCCTAACTTCTCATGGAAAAATAATAATAATAATCCTAATGCGGCGACTAATTTTCCTAATGCATATCGACCTCAGTTTCAACCCAATCAATACCAACAACCGCCTCCTAATCCTAACCCTTCAAAGGGTAACATTTTTTAGGAAAAGGTGTTGGCGTCCATTAAGACTATTGAAACGCAAGTCCAAGCACAAGCACAAATAGTGCACTCTCACACACAATCCATTGCGAAGCTTGAATCCCAAATGGGACAATTAGCTACTGCGGTGAGTCGTAGAAACAAGGGGAAGTTGCCTGCGCAAACTATTCTGAACCCTAAGGGACAATACGAGAATGGGGGGTCGAGTGAGCAAGTGAATGCCATTTCGACTAGGACAATAATTCGAGATGAGGAGATTGTTGTAATTCCGGATGAGGGTGAGAAAAATAAAAATATAAATTTGAATAAAGAAAAGGGTGAGGATGTAAATAGGAATAAGAAAGAAAAAGAACCGGTCCCAACGAATTATATTCCGAGAATGCCATATCCACCAAACATGGAAGGACCGTCACATTTGTCTAAGAAAGGGTCAAAGGTTGAAGATATACTCGAGGTGTTCAAACAAGTAAAAATTAATATTCCATTCCTCGATGCTATAAAACAAATTCCCGCTTACGCTAAATGTTTAAAAGACCTTTGTACTCAAAAGCGCAAAATACGTAGTCATACTCCGGAAAAGGTCTTTCTCACGGAAAAAGTAAGTTCTATTTTTCAACACTCACCTCCGAAGTATAAGGATCCCGGAACACCTACGATTTCCTGTGTCATAGGTGACACTGTCATTCATAGGGCTCTCCTTGACTTAGGTGCGAGTGTTAATCTCTTACCTTACCACGTTTATAAACAACTAGGACTAGGTGAACTTAAGGCTACGGCCGCTACTATTCAATTAGCGGATCGTTCCGTCAAAGTACCTAGAGGAATCATCGAGGATGTCTTAGTTAAAGTTGATCAATGTTTTTATCCTGTCGATTTTATGGTCCTTGACACTGAACATGTCCTAGATGCTAGGAAGCACACCCCTGTTATTCTTGGTCGTCCATTCTTCGCCACCGCTAATGCGCATGTCAATTGTCGAACGGGGGTGATGAAGGTGTCGTTCGGGAACTTGAACTTAAAATTAAACGTTTTTAATGCTGTTGATCAACCTCCCAAAGATGATGATTATCTAGGTGTGGAGGGTAGTGAGGTTAAATGGAATATTGCACTTACTAATGAATTGAACATGGGCGAGGGGAATAATATAGTGAGTAATGAGCGGATGAATTTAAATAATACGATCCCTAATGACAAATTTACTCGAAAGGTTAGAAATCGAACTGAACATGATAAGGGAGATTCGTCGAATGAATTAATGCATAACGACCTTGTTTCGGCTTTCCACCGAGCTCTACCTGACGCCCTAAAGGGAACAAACTCCGATTTACGGCCTCCATAAAGTCTTGAGCTAGAACGGTCTAGCTGAAGACGTAAAAGACAGCGCTTCTTGGGAGGCAACCCAAGCTTTAATTCGTTTGTTTTAATGATTTTTGCATGTTTTTGGGTCGTTTTAGTCAGTTTTTGAGTTTGCTAGAAAGGTTTGGGGATCGGGAATAATTTATTTTGAACTTATATACATTTTTATACTGAAGAAAAAGAAAAGACCAAAGTCGCGCGCGCGACCCGCTCGCGCGATAGGTCGCTGGCGCGGTCCGCTCGCGCGAGATTCCCCTATAGACAAAAATTTTCAAGTTATGTATAGCCTCAGTATCTACTCGCGCTTGAGTTCGCGGGCGCGATAGGTCACTTGCGCGGCCCGCTCGCGCGAGCTTGTGCCTTAGAAACTTTTCTGAAAATAATAAAAAAGAGGCCTCAGGTTTACCTCGCAGAGGGATTCGCACGAGCGACGTGGGGATTTTCTACTTTTTCTTGTGGTTCTTTTATCTTCTGTTTCCCATACCTGGTTAATTATTTTTTTCCTGTTTGTTCTTTTTAGATCTTTTCATTTAAGTTTGTCTATGTTTAGATAGTTTTATTTCTATTTGTTTTCTTTTCATTATATTTTTTTACTTATAGTTTAATTATTTTTAAAAAAAAAAGAACAAAAAAAAAAAAAGAACAAAACAAAAAACCTTATATGTTAGCTTTTATTATTTATTTGTTTAGTTTTCTTTTATCGAGAAGTAACAGGTAACATTGAACTTTATTAACATATTCCTTTGTGTTCACCTGTTCTATACTTGTCAAGATCGAGGTACTATCGTTCCTTCTTTGCATACTCTCCTGTCTTTCGTTTTATTGTTTCATTGGGGACAATGAAAGGTTTAGGTTTGGGGGTATGCACACACATGCACATTATTATATACACCAAAATTTTGAAAAATTTTCGATTCTTGTGCTTAAATAAACGATGTTACCGACGTTTTTGCAATCTTAATTTGATACTTCTTGTTATGTAACTATGATTGTTATAGAGTGATAAACAAGAGATGTGATTAAATATTTGCTAAAGTCATGATGAAACGTTTTAGGTCATGTATCGTTAGAATCATAGTTTTATATCATAAATTTGCACATAAACCTATGCATTGCACGTAGTCGCTTGAATACATGTTTGATGTGAACTATAATATGATTCGGATTTCTAGATAACACAAGATGAAGACTAGACCCGGTGAGCTTTTGAGCCTATCTTTTCTTTATAGAGGGTTATAAATACATTGTATTTGTCGAATTTCATTGAAATAGCGCATTAACTTGTTGTTTAGTCTCATTATTCTTGTTTTGGTTGATAGTCAAGTTAAAATATTGGCTACCATGCTAAATAATCTTCCATTGTAAATGTTGAAGAACCATATAACCATAGGAAATGATTTTAGGCCTTCTTTATTTATTACCGACCGATAAATGATAAATTTCCTTAGTTCGCCCTTTGAGCCATTAAAATGCCATTTTTCTTTAATTACCATTATCCTGTTTTTGCTCCAATTTGGCCAACTTGGAGTTCACCCCTGAGAGATTGATCAACTTTTAGTAGGTGTTAAGGCGATGTGTGATTGAGAAGAAGAAGAAAATAAGATGATGTTTGGGGTGGTTGCCATGTTATTTATTGAATATTCGTTTCGAAAGCAACGAGAAGGAAAAGAATAAAGATTGAAGAGATTGAAAAAAAAAAAAAGAAATGTTAAAAAAAAAGAAGGTTGAAAGAAGAATCAGGTTGAAAAAAAATAGAAGAAGAGGAAAGAAATTAGAAAGAAATATGAAAAAGAAGAGAATGAGAAGATGAAAGTTTGTAGAAGAGATGAATGAAAGAAATAGAACATGCCTTACAATGCCATGCTAAAACTACCTAACAAATCCTTTCTATCATTTTCCATTGTCTGAGCCACATTACAACCTTTGAAAAGTCCTATTTGATCCTGGAACATGGTTTGGATATATAAACGATGGGAGGGGGATTAAAACATGGTAATGAGTAATTTTTCTTGATTGTTAGCATTCTATCAATGAGACTATTGTTCTTTCGTGTCATGCGTCTTTTTCGAGTCATATGTGAGCATTTCTTGTTTTGAAAATATATTTCCTTTACTCACATATTTTAGAAAAATTACACCTGTTCCTGAGCGTTTATTTTGAGAGTGTAATTCATTGCGAGATTCGTAGTCGAGACATAGTTTGATGGTTATCCGAGTTATATTCCAAGTTCATGACATGCGCGTGTTCATTTGACTACCACATCACACATGTACAATTTTATGAGAAATTCTATTGATTTATACGATGCATGTGCTTGAGATTGGTTGGCATGACTTAGGTGGATGTTTCATTATGTTTCTTTATGCTCGTTATTCTATTTCAAATCATTGTTCTATGATAAGGGCTATGATTGTTTTGTTTTTCGTTTGAATAAAACTTTTTAAATTTATAAGTTAATAAAGATGGTTGTGGGTAACTTGTTGATGAGAACCCTCACGAGACTTCACTCGTCCGACTAGGGACACCTAGGGGTTTAAAAGGCTTGTTGCATACGCTAAATGTAATCGTGATCCATGCAAAAATAGAGTAGTATGTTATTATAATTTTAATTTTTATTTTAGTTTTGCTCGAGGACTAGCAAAATGTAGGTTTGGGGGTGTGATCGGGAGAGAACAAATCCTATTTATATGCCTTAATTTATGTTTGTTAGTACCTTTTTATCCTGATTTTGTATATTTTTACTTCATTTTCTATTTTCTGACAGGTTTTGGAAGAAATCAAGTAAACCAAGTTAAATGGGGTGAAAAAGCATAGAAAAAGAAGCTGAAAAATCAACATCGCGAGCGCGATCCGCTCGCGCGACACTCCCGAAATCGCTCGCGCGATCCACGTTCGCAAGATCCCAACATCGAGCTCGCGCGGTCCGCTCGCGCGACATGTGTAAAAATGGAACTTGCGTATTTCACTCTACTGATGATTCCTACGTGAAAGAAACTGCCTAATTACGTCTGGAAAGCTAAATACAGCAGTTTTAGTGCGTTTGGGGTTAGGAAAGCTTCCAAAACTTGTTGTAAATCTATATATATATATCCTATTTTACTTCAATTAAAGGGTTGGACAATTATTATACACACAATATACAACCATACTTTCAGCCATTGAAGAGAGGGAAGCAAGGAGAAGAAGAAGAAGACCAAGGATTTCCATGGCCTCCTCCATCAACTACTTGCCATCTACCGCTTCCATGGACAACTAGACTCTAGATCTAGGGTTTCAATGAAACCCTAGCCAAGTAATAGGGTTTTATTTATGTTTTTATTTTAGTTTTATTATGTATGGATGATGATTACATGTTCCGAGGATTTTTATAAATAAATCGTGCTTCTAATTTATTAAATCATTACTTTCAAAGTTTATTCTTGTCTTAGATCTATTTTGACTGTGATGTGCTCAATGATCTATGCTTGCTGTGCTTGTTTAGATTATTTACATATAATGGTGCTTAATTGAATTATGCTATCAAGTATCCGAATAGTCCATGCCTAGATTAGACGGATTATACCACAACCCTAGTTTAGTGTGGGATAATTCGTGCTAACCGAAGATGGATTATGTTGGTGCTTGAACCATAGTTATTTTCTTGTCGGAGGAATTGGGCTTGTAGCTACAATTCCCCATTATCATCCAACTTAATAATCTAATTGAATGCATAAATATTCTTTATTATGAAGCTAGTGGTGGATTTGCAATCCTAGGTTCCTTAAACATATTTATAAAAACAATATTTAATTGCTTTCATAATTTAGATTTATTTTCATTGTTATTAGTTTAATTAAAATTCAAATCCAATTTCGTTCTCTCAATTAATTAAATTTAGGTTTTAAAATTAAAGTGTTTTAGTATTTCAATCTCTGTGGGTTCGACCTTTACTTTCACACTACAAATCTTTAGAAAAGTAAAGCATAAATAAAAGCATACTTTTTATATCTTGATTTTGACAAGATCAGTCATACCTGGTCAGTAATGTTTAGTATGGATGCCTTGGTGGCAAGTGTAGCAATAGTAAGGTCAGTTGTGTTGAGATGGTTAATCGGCCATAAGGCAGAGATGTCAACCAAGTGGCCATAAGGTAGAGATGACAAGTTAACCAAAGTTGAATGAAATAAGATGGAAGTTGCCAAGTATTGAGGTCGTAAGGCAGAGCTATCGAGAAAGTGGCCATAAGGCAGAGATGACAAGATGGTAACGTAAGGACCGTAAGGCAGAGATATTATTGGCCAATAGCACTTATGTCGGATGCATGCAAAGTGTCAATCAGTAGTGATTGGCCATGTGGTCCAAAGACTGGATCGAGGATCCAAAGCGAGTCGAGTTTGTAAAGATTGCACCTATGGTTCAATGTGAGTGTCACGTTGGTACAGATTGAACTTATAGTGATCAATCGGTCGATGTCAGTTGTGTTTCTAAAGTTTGGTTATTGTTGATGAAGATTTCCAAACGTACGTGTGACAACGAAATGGTGAATAAGCGAACCGTAATGCAAACGATTTCAAAAGTATAAAAAGGAATGTTTTACTTTTAACATATTAACCAATGTTTTCTGAGCCTGTTTAAGTGCATTAGGTTAATTCACTCAGCTTGTATGCAAGTTGATGACTTTCATGTCTTGGATAATCAAACGTCCAGATCTTGCAGAGGCAGGGTATCCAGAAGAAGAGTACGCCGAGGAAGGTTGTGGAATCGCAAGTTAGCTAGCGAGGGATAAAGACTAGTTGTTATTTATCTTTTGTTTAGTACTGAGGCATTATGTGCCAAGATATTATTTCCTTTTCTTTTCCCCTTCTGTGGTATTGTAATAATGTTATTATAAGACTCAAATGTTGATATTAAGTATGCCTAGAACTACCATGTTTAATATTACTATTTTATTTTTCTATTATTGTCCTGGTTCTATCTTGTTATAGATAATCATATGATTCTCAACTTGCCACGTATCCATGGGGACTAAAAGAGAAAATGTTTTAATTTTTCCTATTTTGGCTACTTTGGGATGTGATAATATCAATCTATAAGAGGATGCCACACGCATTAATTCTGCCACTTTCATGTTCATTGAAGAAGCTATTCATTGGTAAGATACCACCCTTTCAGCAAATTCTTTGGTTAGGATGACTTTGGGCCAGCTTCGAGCATCCCTTCCTAAATAAGTATTTTCCTAGATATTTCTATGATGCGAAGAGGACACAGTTCTTTCAAATCACCTAAGGAGAGATGACTGTATCAGAGTATGAGACTCAATTCTCCGCCTTAATGCGATTTGCCTCCGCTCTTCCTAGAATTGACGATCTATTCAAACAACTTCGAGGGTAAGCATATTTCACCAAGATCGATCTTCGATCGGGTTATCATCAACTTAGAGTTAGAGATTCAGATATCTCCAAAATAGCTTTTTAGTCTCGATATGGCCACTTTGAATCCTTGGTTATGCCTTTTGGGGTTACCAATGCTCCGATTGCATTTATGGACTTAATGCAATAAGTTTTTCACTCATATCTCAATAAGTTTATCATTGTGTTTATTGATGACATCCTCATCTACTTGCCTATTCAGGAACTCCATGAGGAACATTTACATATTACTTTACAAACCTTGTGAGAATATTGCCTCTTTGGCAAACTTTCCAAATGTGAGTTTTGGTTATAAGAAGTTAAATTTCTTGGGCAGGTTGTTTCGAGTAATGGTGTAATGGTGGATTCTTCTAAGATTGAAGTCGTGTTAGATTTGGAATCGCCATGAAACATGTTTGAAATTCGTAGTTTATTGGATCTAGCAGGTCATTATCGCCACTTCGTGAAGGACTTATCTCGTATTGCCTCTCCTCTGACAAAGCTTACTCATAAGGAGTGAAGTATGTGTGGAGCAAGGAATGTGATGAGACTTTCCAACTTTTGAAAACTTGTCTGACTACAACACCTATTCTTATCATTCCTGTGTAAGGTGTTGGTTACGCCATTTATTTCGATGCTTCTATTAGTGGTTTGGAATGTGTCCTTATGAAAGAAGGAAAGGTTCTGCCTATGGTTCAAGGCAATTAAAACCTCACAAACTAAGTTATCCGACTCATGATTTAGACTCGCCGTGGTAGTTTTTGCATTGAAAAGTTGGCGACATTAGTTGTATGGTGAACATTTTAAAGTTTTCTTTGATCATAAAAGACTAACGTACATCCTTACTCAGTGCGATCTAAATCAATGACGTTGGATGGAATATCTCAAAGATTAAGACTTTGGTTTGCAATATCATCCGGGGAAGGCTAACGTTGTAGCCCTTAGTCGTATGACTTAGACTTCTTTTGCTAGTTTACCCATTTGTGAATGGAACATTTAGATGATTTTGAGGATCACGCCTCCTAGTATGCCATGATTATTCAACCTACTCTTATGCATCAAGTCATTAGTATGCAAAGGTCCGATGACAAGGCCTTATCTTTTAATGTCCGTTTATCTTTTAATGTCCGTCTTTCTAGTGTTGAGATTTTAGAGGGGTGGACTTTCGATCACGATCGTGGGTTGAAGTTCCATGACTGTTTATTCGTTCCTTTTTCGAATCGTGAACTTATTCTGAATGAGTTTCATCACTTTCCTTTAGCGGTTTATCCGGGTGGAACCAAGATGTACCACAGCCTTTGTCGTAAGTTTTGGTGGAAGGGTTTGAAGCTTGATGTTGCTAGTGGTGAGATTTTAGAGGGGTGGACTTTCGATCACGATCGTGGGTTGAAGTTCCATGACTGTTTATTCATTCCTTTGCCGATTCGTGAACTTATTCTGAATGAGTTTCATCACTTTCCTTTAGCAGTTTATCCGGGTGGAACCAAGATGTACCACGACCTTAGTCGTCAGTTTTGGTGGAAGGGTTTGAAGCTTGATGTTGCTAGTATTGTTTCTCACTACTTGACTTGTCAATAGGTTAAAGTCGAACATCATTGACCTCCAGGATTGTTACAACCTTTATCTACTCTAGAGTGAAAATGGGATAATTTGGTCATTTGTACCTGTGATGTCAGACTTGACCAGAATTCAAAAATGAGATTTTTGAACTGACATGAGCGTGCGCTCAAATGATTCATTATTTGTGTTTTAAGTTTTGTCATAGCTGGTACGATTAGTGAAATTTAGTAGCTTATGAGAGTAGTACCGCGTGCTTTAGGAGTTGTACCTTGTCACTTACTATAAATAGAACATGTTAGGGGTTTATTTCATTAGTTGTCAACTACTTGTCTCTCTATATCTTTCATCTCTCTCTCTAGGACTTAGGGCTTAGGGTTCAAGCACAAAATGTACAAGATCATCTAAATCCGTCGATCTACGGGCAAAAATCTCTGAGCACTAAAGTTGTTCATTGCGACGAGGAGCACACGTGGCTAGCAAACTCATCTTTATTCAAATGCTTTTCTCGGTTAGGGAATTTCTAAGAATTCAAGGTAGTTCATATAACTCTCTAATATAGTGTATTCTATGTAAACTAAGTCTAATCTAGAAGACTACTATGTTTGGAGCACGTTTGACGTATAAATAATCCAAACTTAGTTTTCTTAAGATTTTACCTAAGTGTTTTGTGTTCTTGAATGATTATGTGTTTGTGTTTTCTCCTTCATGATTAAGTGTTCTTATCTGCTTAAATGAAAGTTGAAACCATATCTTGGAGCTTTACTTAGGATATGATAAATTTGCTTAGACTATGTTTCACTTGTGATACATGAAGTTATGAAATCTTGTTATTATGCTTGTTTAAGTTTGCATATTATTGCCCATTAGCATTCCATAGCATGAGATAAGCATGGCTATGAACTTGAGCGTGAAGATGTGCATAAACATGAAATTGCACGAAAATGATTTTAGGTGAAAGACCTCCGTGTGTGGGGCTTTCGATTTAAAAATATAAGATCTCCATGTGTGGGACTTCCGAATTTTAAAGATGATGAAAACCTCCATGAGAGGATTTTGATTTGAAGTTTAGATAATCCCAGTTGTGGGTGTGAAATGTGAGGTTTGGAATTATTAGGAATGTAATCTCTTAGTCTTGCAAACCATAGTAATCGTAAGCTAAGGACTCATATGAGGTGGTTAAAGACCCCGATAGTGTGGTAGCCCATAGATCGGGCATTGTATTGAGAGTGAGTGTTTGGAAAATTCACGAAAAGGCCTACGGGCAACATCATCTTGCTTCAGCAATAAACCATTACATGCACGGATATAAATCATGTATCATTGAATTATATAACTATATGGTCCGTCATGCTCATGAACTGTGTTAAAAACCATTTTTAGGTGAAATGGATACCGGCAATGCTCTAGAATGATCGGTGTGTTTTATGCCTTGTAAAGACCTCGTATGTAGGGAATTTTTGTCCATATATAATACATAGCTTACCTTGTATAACTGGGATCAATTTGAAATCTTCATGCTTAGGTTTGATTATAGTAGTTACATGTTGAGTATTGCAAGTTATGTATTCTTTTAGTAATTTTGTTATCGGACACTTGTTAGTCCTCTTTTCAGTAAACTTGTATTCATGCTAGAAATGGAGTACATGTCATCCCCTTACCCTTGACTTGCACCTTTGAGTCCTTAAAACTTGTTAGGATTCATCATATTTACATCGGAATGTAATTGTGACATAAGTCACCCTACTTTTGTAAGATTATATTTCTTATGTTGTTGCTCGAACCCCTCAATTTCATCTTTAACTTGCTCGAACAATGGTTGTGTTCGATAGTCTTGACTCTCTTTGCACTAGTTGTGAAACATTCCTTTATAATTACATTTGTAAAAGAATGGTGTTGTGCTGCAGATATCTATGCTGCTAAGAAACAGTCGACTGAACGGGGGTCCAGTCGAATGAATTAGTTAAAGTTAATGAGATCAATTTTCCCTATTTTTACTAAAATATTTTATTCAACTATTTGAAAACAGTTATGGCATTTAAAGTTTGATAAAATATTGCATAGGGATCCGTGCTGAGGTGTCATGAGTAGGGGTGTAAAGTAGGCCAAATTGGCTGAGCCTAGCCCGCCCCGCTTTGCCATGTGATGGCCCATGACTCGCCTCGTCCCGTGAACAAACCCAATTCGTGCCTTAGCCCACTGCATGTGAGCTTTGGTCGACTTCCCCTTTTGCGGCCCACAACTCGCCCCGTAACCTAGCTCGTCTTACCCACCAACTCACACCAACCCACCTCGCCTCGTGTTGCCAACCTACAAATACAACGTTTTTATTTAATTATTTTCAAGTAAACTATTTTTACTAAAATATTTTGTTCGATTGTTTTAATTAGAAAAAAAAAAGACTTTTTTTAAAAGCAGTTTTCAAATACGCTTTTAACAAACTGTTTTTATTTAACTGTTTTTTAAATAAAGCGTTTTATTAAACTATTTTTTAAAACTGTTTTCTAATAAATTTTAATAAACTGCTTTATAATCCACTGTTTTTAGTAATTTTCTTTTTTAATTAACAAATTTTAAAAATAGTTTTTATAAAACTGTTTTTAAATAATTTTTTTAATAAATGATTTACTAAGAAATTAATTTATTAAAATTAAAAACAGGTTTTTGGAATCAACTCGCTGGTCAACTCGTGGGCCAATTCGCCACCCTACCAGCGAGTTAGCCGCCCTACCTCACCTCGCTTCGTTGACTCACGAATTAGTGGGCTGGGTCGAGTCATTCTATATCCCTTACCGAGTCAATTTACCCTACCCCGTGACTCACCAAAATTCGCCCAACTTATCAAGGTGGTGGGACAGGGCGAGCCGCCCGTTTGACACCTCTAGTCATGAGTAGCATATTTAACGTGTGAAGTGAGAGTGGATTTGTTAATAACCTTATTTTTCTGTTGAAAAATAATTTAATATCAAACAAACAAAAAAATTCATATATTTATCACCTTAAAACAAACACGTATGGACTATTCTTGTAAATAGTCCGTGTTAAGGAGTTCTAATTAATTCTCCCGTATTTATTTGGATATGCAAGTTGAAGGTGAAAAAAGGGTCTGTAGAGACTAGAGAGACTCCATTGCCGCGTTAGAAGTGGATCGGAAAAAGGCATGACTGAAAACTCCATCCCCACCATAATGATGAGGATAATGAAAAGTTGGGATTATTAAAATTTAGTCAATTTATTGCATAGAAATTAAAAGTCATTTTATTGTTTTTTCAAAATTAAAAAAAGGTCAACTTTTTTTGTAAAGTAAAAAAAAAGTCATCAATTTTTACATGGTATTTCGGAGCAACTCTATGAAACGTTGGGAATAATTCTTCAAAATGCAAGGAGTAACTCTTCAAAACACAAGGAGCAACTCATTTTAAAATTGAGAGCAACTCTTCATAATGTTGAGAGTAAGTCTTCAAATGTTAGGAGCAAGTCTTCAAACATAATGGCAATCATCAGAACGTTGAAAACATAAATTTGACCAAAATACAAAAAAACTTTTTAAAAGTTGATCTTTTTTTTTTAAATTATGTTGATGATTTTTTTAATTTTTTTTAATTATTGTTGATATTTTTTTAATTTATAAAAGCATTATATTGACTTTCAATTTCTATACAAAAAGTTAACTGAAATTTAATAATTCCATGAAAGTTTTGGTTGTCATTCGAATAAAAGAAGGTGAGAGATGCAGACAAAAGAAAGAAAATGCAGACAGAAGGAAATATTAATTGCACTCTTGAGTTGGATCTACATATGTATCTGTATTATAATGTAATTTACCATGTACATACATGCGTATATTGAATCTCTCTTGACATGGCCAAAATATTTTATAACAAATTTTTTTTGAGGAGAGTTATAGTCTGCGAATTGTTTAAAAGAATAGTGCTATTTTGGTGAAGTTCTCTTATCTGCTATGAAGCACAGACACACCAATACGGATATTACGTGATATTTCACGGACATACCAATACGACAAACTCCTAAAAAGATTGCACGACACTCCTAAAAATGTGTCTGATCCGACAAGCAACACGTTATTTCTTAGAGGTGTCAGTACTTTCTAGCTTTTCTGTAACAAAATTAAATCGTCAAATTAAGCTTTATTACAATATCTTTCCAAGTAGTGTTACTCTGAAAAAGGTGTGGAATTATAACTTTAATTATCGAAAAGAGTAATATATAGCTATCAAATTTGTATCTCAAATTCATTTCATAACAAACATGTTAATAAGAATTTAATTTTCATTAAAAAAAGCTTCATATGAACCCAGTGCACTTGATATTGAAAAAAAAAATAAAAAAATTTATGACACAAATTTAAAGATTATAGTATTATGTGTTAAGTGTAACATTGAGGTTCTGTCATAGAATCTTGAATAAAATACATTTTACACCCTCAAATTATACTCTGTTTGGTACTTTATTTTCTAAATAAATTTTTTTCGCATTTTGATCTCTCAACTAACATTTCGGGGCACTTTCTTTAGGGGACAAACAATTTCCAATTTAGAGGATATTACACTTGTTTTATTTCATTTCAGGTTATACAAGCATATAATCAATACAGATGCAATATGAAGCTAATTTAAAGAAGAAATTGCTAAAACACACTATGCACGCGCGAGTGAGCCATCGCTTTCCCCCTTCTGGCATTTTTGGTTGTTAAAAGTGACGGAAATTGCCCAAAAAAATTTGGAAAAAGGGGTTAATTACATATACACTCCCTATAATTAGATATTTTTTACTTTGTCCCCTATTTTATTTTTTGGTCAAATAAAAGGAAGAGTTTTATTCGATATGGAATAACCATGAGAAGATACAACACAGTACTCCAGTAAGGAGCAGAGCTCAATAAAAGATAAAAATCTATCAAAAGAGCTCAAAATTATCCCTTGTGGGTCGTTTGACAGCATGTTTTTCTTACATAATTAAATAACATAAATTTGCAATTGGTATAAGTTGTACAGGATAACTTTTAGCCAATTGCAATTATAGAGGCTATTTTGCTAAATTCTTTATTTTAGTTTTTGGAGTTTTATAATTATTGATGAACTCCAAATTAGTAGATATCAAACTTGGCAAGGTAGGCTTTTACCCGTTAAAGTTACCAAATTTAATAACAGTTTTATTTTAGTATAAAGTACAAGAGATATTAGTAATACGATTGAAATGCATGGTGCAACCTAAAAATCGATCAAAGTATAAGAGGGTGCATCCCTAAAAAAGACATTAAAATTAGTTTTCCCCTCACTTTTAACGATTAAAAGTGACAGTAAGGAAAAAGTGCTACGAAGTGTTAGTTGAGGAACCAGAAAATATAAAATAAAAAAATTAATTATTTAAAAATTAGAGTATTAAACAGGGTATAATTTAAGAGTATAAAATATATTTTACCGTAGAATTTTTCCTTACGGGGCACTGGTACATCGATTATTATGGCAAGATTGGTGATTGCACCTATGTATGAAATAAGTTGAATCTCACTTAAAATCATTTATGCCCCCACCAAAATAGGACAAAAATACACTTTTAGTGGGTCTTACTTAAAATTTTGGAAAATTGGACTGTATACGTTTCACATTAACACAATACGGGGCTATTTTGGGAAAGCTTATGTTTTTGTGATTGATTGTGATAGCTTTTATGACAATAAATATTGTCAGAAACAATAGTGATATTTGTGGTATTTGGTAATGTATTGTAAAAACAGTTATGTGGCAGATGTAAGTATTTGGTTACTAAAGTCAACAATGATTTTTAATGTGCAACAGACAATTGTACCATTGCGGTTATTACAGTAATGTTGAATACGAATTTAGTATATTTTGTTAAAAAAAATATTACTACGTGATAACAAATATTAATGAAACATATTAAACAAATGTCACGCTCCAACGTAGCATAAATATGGAAAGCGTTTAATTTCCTTTATGGACCCGTAGGTCGCGACAGTTTGAAGGATCGATTCCGTCCTAAACGTCGAACAACATAAAACCATAATAATCAGAGCAGAGCAATCAAGACTTACAAATATTTTCCAACTTATTACATAGTACAACACGGGGTCTTTAAAGGCACATATCGTCTTAGATCAAAATAATAACTTAACATCTATTATAGTCATCCTTATTACAGAATTCAGTTTAACTTAAACATGTAACGGTAAACTCTTCATCAGACAGTTGTTCTCAATTTGCGTAGTCGTAATGTTCCGCTCGATCAAAACCTGAAAAGCCTGAACACGAATGTCCAGGGCGCATCAACGCCGTCAGCTTCAAGAAGCTGGTGAGTGTTAAAAACATAATTTGAATGTAAAACATACTCATTTACCATTTTCCAATTTAATTCACCAAGTTTATATTAAAGCAACGAGTTCATTTTAGGAAACAAGCACAATATTATTTAAAAGATATAATTCACATATATGTGACCGTGTATGAGAACAATGCACCATCACATCTTACCGACTCTTGTCTCTCGACAAAACCCAATAACCCACTATCACACACCAGTATCTTTAAAATACTCCGATACCCATACTTTAGCACAGGGGTGCCAGGGAATGTCCAGTTTGCTTCACAATTTGGTCCGGGGTACCAGAGAGCGCCCAATGCCTCACACTTTAATGCCTAATCCGACATGCAAATATTAGAGGAACCCTCACGCAGTATCCAGACTCGGGTATCAGGGAGTGTCTGTAGGCCACACTTTAGCACTACCATGGGTGCCAGGGAATGTCCAAGTTTGGCTTCACACACTTTGACGCTACCATGGTCGTCAGGGAGTGTCCAGTTTTGCCACCGTCGCATTTCAAGACACTCTCACCGCAATCTCAATCACAACACATTTTGGTACTCACTTACCAGGGAGTGTCTACAACACAATCTCAACCGCACTCACTATGCCACACTAACCATTACTCTTTTCCATACTGACCAACACTCACACTCACCATGCATGTACAACTGACTCCACATGTATGTCATGAAACTTTAAAACATGAGGCAAATCACTGAATTATATAAACGATGTGCAGACGGGGATCGTTAAGTCACAATACAACGTTTTAATTGTTCAAACATACCCACATAGGATTCCTTTTTTTTTAGTGAATTTTCCATACAGAGCTGTAAAAATTCATAAAAATATCACCCAAATAGTTTTTAACACAAGACAAGCAAAAACTAGAAACTGCCAGAAATCGCGCGCGCTGGCCGCTCGCGCGAGGGGTCGCTCGCGCGGGCCGCTCGTACGATATGCCCAATTTTCCTTTTCTTTATTAAAACTTTTCCATCTGTTAAAATATAGGGAGATCGCGCACGCGGATCGATCGCGCGGGTCGCTCACACGGTCCGCTCGCGCGATATGCCCAATTTTCGTTTTCTTTTAAAAAAAAAAAACTTTTCTATCTGCCTGGAACCAGCCACCTCGTGCGCGCGGTGGGGTCGCTCACGCGGGCCGCTCGTGCGATCGCCCGCGCGAGATGAAGCAGAGACTTCGTTTTCCTCGCTGGAACTCCCCTGTTTCAGAATTTCAGGGCATTTCTTGACCCATTTTCAGAACTGTTAGTATATATATCATGTTATATATAGATCTCTTTGTTTTTCAACAAGGATTAAGAATTTATGACTAATTTTACATTAATCAATCTATAACTCTTGAATTTTATGAAAAACTAAAAGTGAACAAAACTTAATTTTTAACATATTTCCTCATATGAACAAACTAAGCTTCAATACTTCAAACATGGCATGTAGGATGTGCAATCTTTCATTTTTGACTCTAAAAACAGAGTTTGGTTAAAGTTGAAAATTTGTGATTTCAAAACCATGGAGATTCAACGAAAAGTCAACAAGGGTGATCATCAATTAAGCTACACAAGACAGTAATTATAATATGAATTACATTCTAGGTGAGTTTAAATTACTCACAGATAGAAGCTTTAGTGATTTAGTTGAGAAAGATAAGCACAATAAGAAATACTTCAAGCTTTTGGCTATGGAGGATTGAAGTTCCTTCTTCTCTCTCTAAAATTTCTGAAACTATGAACTCTCAACTCTCTCTTTTCTCTCTGTGTTTACAGATTTTGAAGATGTGCAGATTGTGTGTGCAATGGAGAGAGGTGTGAGTTAAATAGGAAGACAAAATGGGGAACTTGGAGCCCAAGAACCACCTCTCTCACTCAACAAATTGATTTTAGTTTTCCTAATTATATAAACTATGAACTACATACATATAATAAATATATACGTATATACACAGATTGATCTCCACAGATACACTAAGGGTCAAATATAGGTCCATAGGGGCCAACTCAAAGGTGTTTGGGAAAACAAGCTTATGGCACAACAATTACACACACAATAAAGCATTATCCAAACAAGGCCCTAACAAATGATTAGTTTCCATAAATGGAAAGTAAAGTATATGTCATGTCTAACTTTACATCACTTCCAAAATCTGTGGAAGTTTAGCACAGCGCGGACAGTTTTAAACATAAACTGTTATTTTCGCGGCGCGGTGGTCACCCTAAAAATATAAAAAATTCCTTTTAACGTAAGAATTGATTTTCCGATTTTATAAAAAATACTATTTGAGTCAAAAGTAATTGTTTTCACCGTTTTGACATACAGTTTTGAAATCCAACGCAGGTATTGCTTAATTTTATAAAATTGCAGTTTGACCCCAACAATACTTTTAAATATGAAGTAGCACCAATAATAAGGTTTAACATACGAGAATTGTAAATAAATAAGAGCAGACAATACAATTTTGAATTTAAATATGGGAATGCAAATACATATTAATTATGGAAATATCAATTTAAGATTAACTGAAAATGCAGGTTGTTACACCCTTCTTCCCTTAAATAGTATTTCGTCCCCGAAATCAAGACTAGCTAGTCATGAAACAACTCCGGGTACTTCTTCCTCATCTCAGCTTCAACTTCCCACGAGGCTTCATTCTCGTCATGGTGATTCCACTGAACCTTCACCAACGGGATATCCTTATTTCTCATCTTCTTGATACTCTGGTCCAGAATCTTCACGGGTCTCTCCTTGTAAGAAATGTTATGACTCGTCTCAATATCGTCATAACTAACCACATGCGAGGGGTCTCGTATGTACTTTCTCAGCATACTCACATGAAATACATTGTGAACCCCAGACATCTTCGGTGGTAGCGCCAGTCGATAAGCCACTTTTCTGACACGATCCAAAATCTCAAACAGTTCAATGAAATGCGGAGCTAATTTTCCACTCTTGAGGCCGAAGCGTACTACTTCTCGGGTCGGTGAAACCTTAAGGAGTACGTGATCTCCGACGCTAAACTCCAAATCTTTCCGGTGTCGATCGGCATAACTCTTATACCTGCTTTGAGCGGTTCTCATCCTTTCCTTGACCAAAGAAATCTTTTCGTTGGTTTCTCTAACCAAATCTGGTCCCAACAATTTTGTGTCCCCAACTTCTGCCCAACACAATGGAGAATGACATGGTCATCCGTACAATGCTTCGAACGGAGTCATCCCGATACTCGTGTGATAACTGTTGTTATAGGCAAATTCAACCAAAGGCAAGTGTGTTTCCTAAGATTCTTCGAAATCAAAAACACAAGCCCTAAGCATATCCTCCATGATATGATTAACACGTTAAGTTTGTCCATTTGTCTGAGGGTGAAAAGCAGTACTCATCTTGAGTGAGGTTCTCATAGCTTCTTGTAGACTTTCCCAAAATCCAGAAGTAAAGCGCGCGTTACGGTCTGACATAATTGACACAGGTGCACCATGAAGTCATACAACTTGTTGTATGTACATCCGGCTTATTCTTTCTACTAGGTATGTCATACTATAAGTAATAAAATGTGCTGACTTAGTCAGTCGATCCACGATTACCCAAATGACATCATGATTCTGCTGCGATCGAGGCAATCCTACTACAAAATCCATCGTGATGTGCTCCCACTTCCAACCAGGAATAGGTAGTGGTTGCAACAATCCCGATGGTCTCTGATGTTCAGACTTGACTTGTTGCCATGTCAAACACCTAGATACAAATTCAGCCACGTCTTTCTTCATACCGTTCCACCAAAAATTTCTTTTCAAGTCTCTGTACATTTTGTTCCTCCCGGGTGAACTGTATATTTTGACTTATGTGCTTCTGCCAGAATATCATTTCTCAAATTCCCACAGTCTGGTACACATAATCTGTCTCTGTATCGATATCCTCCATCGATTCCCACCTTCTATTCTGTCGGATCTTTCTTTGATATTTTCACAAACCACGCTTGAAACTTCTCATCTTCTTTTTGAGCTCCAATAATGCGGTCAATAAGAACAGGTTGTAGGATAAGACATCCGAAAAGTTGTCCTTCTCCTTCTTCAGCACTCTGTACATCGAACTCTGCCAACGTCTCCAATGCTCGCCATTCTCTAACCATTAAAGAGGCGATCGTCTCACGAATCTGCTGGCTCAAAGCATCGGGGACCACATTAGCTTTACTGGGGTGGTACTCTAATATGAAGTCGTAATCTTTGATTAGCTCCATCCATCTGCGTTGCCTCATGTTCAACTCTTTCTGTGTGAACAAGTATTTTAGACTCTTGTGATCGGAGAATAAATCAAACTTCTCACCGTAGAGATAGTGTCTCCAAATCTTAAGTGCAAATACTACGGCCGCCAATTCCAAATCATAAATGTGATAGTTCAACTCATTCTGCTTCAGCTGTCTAGATCCATAGGCGATAACTCTACCATCTTGCATAAGTACACACCCCAATCCTTGATATGACGTGTCACTGAAGATAGTGAACTTCTCATTAGGCTTGAGTATAGCTAGTACCGGCGCGGTAGTAAGTCTCTCTTTCAACTCTAGAAAGGCGCGCTCATGCTTCTCTGTCCAGTCGAACTTCAAATTCTTCTTCGTCAACCCAGTCAATACCCTTCAAAAAATCTTCTATAATAGTCTGCGAGTCCCAGAAAACTCCTAACCTCTGTAGGATTGCTCGGCCTAACCCAGTTTGACACAGCATCGGTCTTGGACGAATCCACCGAAATTCCTTGAGATGACACCTTGTGTCCCAAAAATGTTACTTCTTGCAACCAGAACTCACATTTACTGAACTTGGCATATAAGTGATGGTCCTTAAGCGTCTGTATCGCAATCCGTAGGTGTTGCTCGTGTTCTCCTCCTGATTTAGAGTAGATCAAAATATTATCTATAAAGACGATGACAAACTGATCCAAATAAGGCTTGAACACTCTGTTCATCAGATCCATAAACACTGCCGGGGCATTCGTCATTCCAAACGGCATCACTAGAAACCCTCAACTGATGATATCCCGACCTTAGGTCTATTTTGGAAAATATTGTAGCTCCTTGTAGTTGATCAAACAAATTGTCAATCCGAGGTAAGGGATACTTATTCTTGATAGTCACTCGGTTCAATTCTCTGTAATCGATACACAACTGAAGTGTTCCGTCTTTCATCTTCACGAATAATACCGGTGCTCCCCAAGGTGATGTACTTGGATGTACAAAACCTAGGTTCTCGAGCTCTTGAACTTGTTCCTTCAATTCCAACAATTCGGTGGGGGCCATTCTGTAGGGAACCTTGGTGATCGGAGTTAAACTCGGTATGAGCTCAATGCAGAACTCTATACTTCTCTCGGGCGACAAACCAGAAATGTCTTGAAATACTTCTTCGAAGTCCTTGACTACAGGTATAGACGACACTGTCGTTTCTGTACTGACGACTTTGATGTTGGCTAAGCATCTCGTGAGGAACATATCTCCCAAAGGGTTACATTGAAAATCAAAGGGTTGATTCTCATTGTCGGGGAACGTAATTCTCTTCCTCGCACAGTCCAACTTTGCTTGATTTTGAGAGAACCAATCCATTCTGAGGAATATGTCGAACTCCTTCATTGATAGGACAATCAACCTTGCCAGGATTTCACGGTCTCTTAGCCGTAAAGGACAATCCATGCACACGTGTACTAATCTGACTGCAGCTCCTAATGGTGATGTAGCCCTCAAAGCTTTCTCTAAATGATGAGGTAAGATACCCAATCTCTGAACTGTATTAACAAATATGAATGAAAGAGCAGCACCCATATCAAATAACACTTTAACTTGGGAGTTAAATAGAGTTAATGCACCTTCCACTGCTTGCTGATCAGGTTGAGCTTCTCCATAATCTCCTTCTTCATAAATAGTTCCGTCATATCCAGCGGCATTAGGAATAACAACATTCACGCGAGTCTGACCTTGCTGACCATAAGTCACTTGCTTAGGGGCAGTACAAAACTTACTGATGTGACCTAGTTCACCACAGTTGTAGCAGACTATGCCTTGCTGAGTAGCACGCCTTGGTGCCTTGCAATCTCGAGCTAGATGACCGGGGTTACCACAGTTGAAACATTTCCCAGCACTACTTCCTTCATCAACTCGAGGTTGAGTCTGATACGTGATAGCTTGGGTCTACTTGCTCCCGTCAAAATTCCTCTTCTACCCTTGGGTACGATTCATTGGTGGTCTATTTCCAAAGTTACCCCTCTGAGGCGATCGGAATTCGAATTGTTTACGATTCACTCGAGCATCTTCTTCCAAATCAGTGGCTAGGCCGACTAGTCTTCGAAAGACTTATCTAGGTGGCCGAGAGTCAGGCGATGAATCTGCAGTGTCAGCCCTTGGTTATACTTACGGATCCTCTTTTCGTCGGTATCAACCATGTGAGGGGCAAACCGAGACAGTCTCTCGAACTGAGTGGTGTACTCTTGCACCGATTTGGTTCCTTGCGTTAAATCCATGAACTCCTTCTCTCTTCTGTGCCTCTTCGTAGCCAAGAAATACTTTTCCAGAAACCTTCCCTTAAATGCAGTCCATGTCATTCCCGTCGCAGCTTCATTCTCGATGGTAGCTGTGATTGAATCCCACCAATCTGCGGCGACATCTGTCAATTGGAAAGTAGCTAACCTCCTCTTGTCCATCTCATTGCACTGGATAGCTTCGAACATACGGTCCATCTGTCTTAAACCACTGTTATGCTTTCCATGATTCCGCGGTACCCGCAAACTGCTCGGGCCTTAGTGCACGGAATCGCTCCAGTAACTTATCTCTAGTTTATCGGTCTCGTCAGTTTTCATTCTGATTACTAACCCTTTCGAGACGTCTGACAAAAGCTTCAAACATCCCCGCAGGATTGGCAGCCTCAGGTGCTCCCTCAATCAAATTCCTATCTCTTCTCAGACTCCCAGCCATTCTATGCATGATAGTGATAATGAAGAAAATGCACGCACCAGATGTATAAAGCAGTTTTAAATGACAACAACATCAAAAGAGTATTTATATATATAACTTCTTGTCAAGTTGATACAAAAAGCGTGTATGATCAGGTCAAAGCCTACCCTATCTATATGGGTTAGGACACACATATTGTTCATGCAACGTTAGAGTTACAAAAATGGGGACATTGCTCTATACTCTAATGCATGTAATTATAGTTTGCAAAAAGAGGTAGAGCTAGTAGTCAAAAGTAGTTAATATGTACAAAGTCATATCTAGAACGTCAATCGTCTCCATAAGCAGCTATCAGGAGATCTAGCGAGTCGACGAGGCAAAATCGCTGAACAAGGAACGGGCCCACTAAATCAAAATTAGAGCTCTGAGAGGTCGATGAGGAAACAGGCACTGGGGGATCTGCCTCAACTGGCACCTCCTCAGGCAGAACTAGCTCAAGTGCTAGCTCCTCCTCGAGCTCAGCGGTGAGGTCATCGATCTATGCCATCCTCTACATCCTCTCCACCTACTGGAACCAAATGAATAGCCTCAGCATCGTACTCGACGATGGGAACCACTGGCGAAGGCATCTCTAGTTGTGCGAGATGAGCATGCACAACCTGGGTCTCAAAGGGAAAATAGAGGGCATCAATATCAACGTCTCAGAATCTCAACTAGCACTAAATGTTGAGCCTCCGCAAAGTAGCGTATCTCAAGGTGAATACGCGTCAAATCAACTATCCCTACCACGTGAACCTGGTGCCACAAATCTAATACTATAGTCGTCGTGGCCAGCTACTCAATGGCGGTGTGATATAAATCGAGAAAAGCTGGGACTACTGCCCCAGGAGTCACCAAATGTACTCCAAACCCATCTGGTACGTAAAGTGGCTGAGCTGGGTCCATATCTGATAAAAAAGTACTGACTTAAATCAGGAAAGAGATAATCTTAGGCGTTTGGGTTCTGAGTCTATTCTTGCTGTCTTAACATTAGGTGTGTGAAGCTTAAGCTAACAGATCGTGGAATCAGGTCTAAACTGGTAAACCCTAACATGGCTAAACTATTGTCAGATAAATAATAACCTGGCTCTGATACCACTAAATCCTGTCACGCCCCGACGTAGCATAAATATGGAAAGCGTTTAATTTTCTTTATGGACCCGTAGGTCGCGACAGTTTGAAGGATCGATTCCGTCCTAAACGTCGAACAACATAAAACCATAATAATCAGAGCAGAGCAATCAAGACTTACAAATATTTTCTAACTTATTACATAATACAACACGGGGTCTTTAAAGGCACATATCGTCTTAGATCAAAACAATAACTTAACATCTATTATAGTCATCCTTATTACAAAATTCAGTTTTACTTAAACATATAAGGGTAAACTCTTCATCAGACAGTTGTTCTCAGTTTGCGTAGTCGTAATGTTCCGCTGGATCAAAACCTGAAAAGCCTGGACACGAATGTCCAGGGCGCATCAACGCCGTCAGCTTCAAGAAGCTGGTGAGTATTAAAAACACAACTTTGAATGTAAAACATACTCATTTACCATTTTCCAATTTAAATCAACAAGTTTATATTAAAGCAAGGAGTTCATTTTAGGAAACGAGCACAATATTATATAAAAGATATAATTCACATGTATGTGACCGTGTATGAGAACAATGCACCATCTCATCTTACTGACTCTTTTCTCTCGACAAAACCCAACAACCCACTATCACATACCAGTATCTTTGAAATACTCCGATAGCCATACTTTAGCACAGGGGTGCCAGGGAATGTCCAGTTTGCCTCACACTTTGGTCCGGGGTACCAGGGAGTGTCCAATGCCTCACACTTTAATACCTAATCCTTCATGCAAATATCGGAGGAACCCTCACGCAGTATCCAGACTCGGGTATCAGGGAGTGTCCGTAGGCCACACTTTAGCACTACCATGGGTGCCAGGGAATGTCCAAGTTTGGCTTCACACACTTTAACGATACCATGGTCGTCAGGGAGTGTCCAATTTTGCCACCGTAGTATTTCAAAGACACTCTCACCGCAATCTCAATCACAACACACTTTGGTACTCACTTACCAGGGAGTGTCCACAACACAATCTCAACCGCTCTCGATATGCCACACTGACCATTACTCTTTTCTATACTGACCAACACTCACACTCACCATGCATGTACAACTGACTCCACATGTATGTCATAAAACTTTAAAACATGAGGCAAATCACTGAATCATATAAACGATGTGCATACGGGGATTGTCAAGTCACAATACAACGTTTTAATCATCCAAACATACCCAAATAGGATTCTTTTTTTTTTTGTGAATTTTCCATACAGAGCTTTAAAAATTCATAAAATATCACCCAAACAGTTTCTTAACACAAGACAACCAAAAACTAGAAACTGCCAGAAGTCGCACGCGCAGGCCGCTTGCGCGATATGCCCAATTTTCCTTTTCTTTATTAAAACTTTTCCGTCTGTCAGAATATAAGGAAATCGCGCACGTGGATTGCTCGCGTGGTCCGCTCGTACGATATGCCCAATTTTCGTTTTCTTTAAAAAAAAAACTTTTCTGTCTGTCTAGAACCAGCAACTTCGCGCGCGCACGAGATGAAGCAGAGGCTTCGTCTTCCTCACTGGAACTCCCCTGTTTCAGAATTTCCGGGCCTTTCTTGACCCATTTTCAGAACTGTTAGTATATATATCATGTTATATATGGATCTCTTTGTTTTTCAACAAGGATTCAGAATTTATGACTAATTTTACATGAATCAATCTATAACTCTTGAATTTTATAAAAAACTAAAAGTTAACAAAACTTAATTTTTAACATACTTCCTCATATGAACAAACTAAGCTTTAATACTTCAAACATGACATATAGGATGTGCAATCTTTCATTTTTGACTCTAAAAACAGAGTTTGGTTAAAGTTGAAAATTTGTGATTTCAAAGCCATGGAGATTCAATGAAAAGTCAACAAGGGTGATCATCAATTAAGCTACACAAGACAGTAATTATAATATGAATTACATTCTAGGTGTGTTTAAGTTACTCACAGATTGAAGCTTAAGATATTTAGTTGAGAAAGATAAGCACAATAAGAAATACTCCAAGCTTTTGACTATGGAGGATTGAAGTTCCTTCTTCTCTCTCTAAAATTTCTGAAACTATGAACTCTCAGCCCTCTCTTTTCTCTCTGTGTTTACAGATTCAGAAGATGTGCAGATTGTGTGTGGAATGGAGAGAGGTGTGAGTTAAATAGGAAGACAAAATGGGGAACTTGGAGCCCAAGAACCACCTCTTTCACTCAACAAATTGATTTTAGTTTTCCTAATTATATAAACTATGAACTAAATACATACAATAAATATATATGTATATGCACAGATTGATCTCCACAGATACACTAAGGGTCAAATATAGGTCCATAGGGGCCAACTCAAAGGTGTTTGGGAAAACAAGCTTATGGCACAACAATTACACATACAATTAAGCATTATCCAAACAAGGCCCTAACAAATGATTAGTTGCCATAAATGTAAAGTAAAGTGTATGCCATGTCTAACTTTACATCACTTCCAAAATCTGTGGAAATTTAGCGCAGCGCGGACAGTTTTGAACATAAACTGGTATTTTCGCAGCGCAGTGGTCACCCCAAAAATACAGAAAATTCCTTTTAACGTAAGAATTGATTTTCCAATTTTATAAAAAATACTGTTTGAGTCAAAAGTAAAGGTTTTCACCGTTTTGACATACAGTTTTGAAATCCAACACAGGTATTGCTTAATTTTATAAAATTGCAGTTTGACCCCAACAATACTTTTAAATATGAAGTAGCACCAATAATAAGGTTTAACATACAAGAATTGTAAATAAATAGGATAGACAATACAATTTTGAATTTAAATATTGGAATGCAAATACAGATTAATTATGAAAATGACAATTTAAGATTAAATGAAAATGCAGGTTGTTCCAACAAATTACATCTATAGTAATATATTCTCACACTACTAACTATTTTTGTTACTGTTATTTATGTATTAATTACATTAAATAGATATTATGTATACTAATATACCAGTACATTATTACTGGGTTCATTACTATTATTTGCATATATTTGTAATTTAAAAAAATGGGTAACTAGTTATATACTTATTTTTTTAAAAAAATTAGTAAATAACATTTTAGTTAATCCATTATTTATAGCATCAAAGTTGCGGGTAATGGTACTAGAAGGGAAAAATCAAGATTGATATTGTAAGGGTCAAAGAAAGGTTTTGCACCCAAAATGTTCATTTTGGTTATTTTTAAATAAATTGCGTGGATCGAATATAAATATTAATTTATTATTTTTTTTTAGACCAGTGAGACCGATTGTACGAATTAGTGGCTACGTGATTGGTTCAAAGTTGGTTGGATCGAATGAATTTTGCATCATCTAACTACATGCATATTTAATTCAGCCTACATGTTAATTTGCTAACATGTTCATTCGGACAATTGGTTGGCCATCTATTTTCATTCTGTCAGTTTGATAATTGGCCACCTCATACATGGCCATTTAATATTGGAGTTGCTAACCACCAGCACGGGCTGTAGGTTAGCAGTGCGTACACCAGCTTTTAGGACAACAAATAATTTTAGCGACAAAATTTTTCATCACTAAAAATCACCCCAACTTTAGTGACAAAAAATTTCGTCGCCAAAATGACGTCATGCTGTAAGTTAACATTCCCCTTTAATATAATATTCAGTCTCACTAGTGTGGAATCATAGCATACGATGATTGTACATGATTGATTCGGAATGTACATAATTTTGGCCATTTAAATCAGAATTTTTGACCCAAACCATCACTGTTTGGGTCATATTTCTCTGACCCATCACGTTTTCAACTTATTTCTCATACCTATCACTTTTTGAAGTCGCTATTTGTAACACCCTATATTTTCAGTATGCTTTAATACAATGAGATTCTATATGAATACATTTATCATACTTGTAATTTAGTGTTCAATCGATTGAACCTATCTCAATCGTTTAAAGTGATGGCCTTCTCAATCGATTGAACCTACTTCAATCGATAGAAACCCTATCGCCATAAATACAATGATTGCAACCCAGTTCAATCGATTGAACATTTGTCAATCGATTGAAAATGTTCCATCTGTCCTCAATCGATTGAAGTCGTTTCAATCGATTGAACATGTCTGGAAATCTTATCTTCAGTTCATGCAGAGCTGCCACCTTGTACCACCTTTCCCTATATATATGGGTATTGAATGTGTGTATGGGTGTTTTGGAGAACTAGAGAGACAGAGATATACACAATTATATACACACACTCATACATATACATATATATATACATACACTATATATTCTATCTGAGAGAGAGAGAGAGAAGATAGAAGAAAGAGAAGAAGAACAGAAGAGACAGAGAGAGGAGACGGAAAGCAGAGAGGAAGGAAAGAGGGGAGGCCATTGAATCTCAAAGCTCAAAGCTTTTCGAAATGCTCCCTCAACACTTTCGGTGAGTTCTAAACTCACTCAGTAGCTTAGAAATACTAATTTAAAGTTTTGGACGTAGATAAATGGACCCAAAAGTACCGCAGCCATTATGGGCATCACTAACCAGAAGTTGGGGAAGATGACGTTCAAGCGATTGAACTTGATTCAATCAATTGAAAATGCTACACTTCAATCACTTGAAAATGCTTTAATCGATCGAAACTCTTGCATCTCAATTGATCGAAATAGTTTAATCGATTGAAAAATCTTGCATCTCAATCGATTGAGAATGATTTCAATCGATTGAAAATCACAAAACATGGTTAGTTTCTTGTGTTTATAATATATACTACTTAGCTATTTAAGTTATCACTTCATGCTTCCTATATACGATACAGTTGAATCAAGAGACAATGGGACGCGATGGCAAGATAACATTATAAGGAACGTATTCAAGTTTAAGATAGTAATTAGGGGTTGATCCTAGTCGAGTTTGATAATACGCTCTATTAATTAGAGTAGTTAGGCCACACTGGGGAGTCATGTATCCATCTTAGTACGAAACATAGATTGGTTTGATAAGTTCTTGGAATTGGTACAAGGGCGTATACTTGGTCATGATATGTCCTTAACAGTAGTGGGCAAGACCAACCAGTCCTAAGGTAACCAGGTGATCCATGATATATCCTTAATGAGCAGTGGGTGCTTAAAGTCCATAACAGCTATGGACAGCGATCACTGGTAGACGTCACTAAGTCGTGGCAATAGATTGATATGCTTTTGTTCAAATGTAATATCATTGACAAGCAGTGGGCGGCTAAGTCCTTAACAGCGGGGGATGGACTGGCGTGGTGCCCATGACAAGCAGTGGGCGATTAAGTCCTTACTAACGGTGGACGGAATAATGGTATATCTGTAGAGTTAAACTATTGAGTTTGATTCCTTAATCATGAGTACTGGCTAGTCGATGGGTAAAAAGAGGTGAGTAATCGATTAATGAGTTTGTAAGAAAAGATAAAGATATTATTTTGGTATAGAACTATATTTTAGGTCATTCATAATTGGAAATCAATATATCTATGAAACAGTGTTAGTTTCTATTCACTCAGCTTTCAGTAAGCTGACGGTGTTTATGCCTGGACATTTCCCCTCCAGACTACCATGTCCCTAACGCTACAGGTAATGACGCTTACGGCGATAGCTACTACCCGGAGGAAGGACACGCGAAGGGTGGCCCCATTGAGAATGGAGACGCTAGAAAGAACTACTACACTGACGACTACGTCTATGCGAGCTGAAGATCTAGTTTCTATTTCCGTTATAGACTTTTATATCATGATTTATAATCATGCATATGGTAATGTTCTAGTATTCACATTTTTAGAACTCTGATGTAATAGTAAGTACGTTTGTAATATACTTAGTTTGTTTATGTTACAGTTCTCTTTACTTACTGTTTAGTTAGCTGTGAGGTGTGGACAATTTAGTGACTTTACCATTCATTCCCGATGGACCCAAAAAGGAATTTTGCTTTTCTCTATTTTTGATGTTCCGGGACGTGACACTATTACAAATAGTGAGTTCATCAAAAATATTTCAAGTAGAAATCGCTACTTAAAGTTGCGACTTCATTAAAAAACATTCCAGCAAGAATTCGCGATTTTAGGCTGACATGACCAAACATAAAGCCTTTTATTCTTCTTCTTCCCCTATAAACTTCAGTCTTCTTCTTCTTCTTCTCTCTCTCTCTCTCTCATCTACCAATCTGTGCCCTAGCTCTTTCACTTTGATTGATCTCTCTCCCTTTTTTCCCAAGTAAGCCCTCTCTTTCTCTCTCTCTTTCTCTCTTACACATGCACACACATATTGTATACACACACTCATACACACATATACATACACAGATGAACGCGCACACATACACACACACATTGATGCACAGATATAGACACATACATACACAGATGCACAGACACACACACAAACACACATACACACACACACATATATACAAACCCCAATTTTGTAATGGTAGTCTTCCCAAGTTTTGTAATGTTATGCTTCCCAAGTTTGTAATGTTATGCCTTCTATATGCTTCCTAAATTTTGAAATGATATGCTTCCCATTATGAGACTTGCTAGAACTTAATAAAGTAATGTTTGGATGGTGCAAAAAATATGTAGTAAATGAATGCAAATTGAGTTTTGGTGCAAATGGAAAATGGTTGTGCATTTCCTACATTTCCATGGGTTTCTAGTGGACATTCTCATCTTAGTTAGAGATTCCAAAAGGAAGAATATGCTAAGTTTCATTGTGTGAAGAGACCATGTTATTTCACTCGAAAGGATAATAGTTATGCAAGGAGACTCATAAAGTTATTAAAAAAAATTGAAACTGTGACTTTAGGAAAATTAAAAAAAAATTGGATCAGTATCGGTTTGAGATACTAATCTCATACATTACATATTAATCTTAGTTTATTGTTATTTTATTTTATTTTATTTGAGATACTAATCTCATACATTACATATTTCGTGTGACTTGCTCATGAAAAGGATTAGGCTCGACCCATGTTTTTTAATTTTTGACCTAAAACTCCTGGGGTATATTTTATGTTTAAGCCTCTTTTATTTACAAGGGTTATTTTTTGTTGGGAAATTCCAATGGTGGGTGTGGTAGAAGTCTATTTCTCTAATAATCTCATTATTGGAATATAGCTAAGGGATTTCCATAAATCTCTTTGTATGACAAGCTAAGAACTCATCTTTGATCTCGATTTTGAGCATCCTCGTACTTTATTACCATCACATATGGAGTATCCAAGTGTCCAATTTTGGAATGTGTGTCGGACACTAGTATCCAGTTGACAGAGGTACTTTGGGGACAATAGGGGAGCCTATATAACATAGGCCTAAAGGCAGTTAAAAGAAAAATGCATTCTATAATAATTTTTAATAAGATATATTCAAGATGTGAATGGAAATAAGAACTTGTCTTTGTAAATATGAATACAAGAGAGAACATAAGAAATTAGATTCCATTTGAAATTTAGATAACATTAGAAATTTAAAATGTTCAAACTGTAATAGGAACTCAAGAAAAGAGGAAGGAAAGTGACGATAAAATCCAAAATTTTAAAATCCTTAATGAATTTTAGTCAATGCTTTTTATTTTTTTAAGTGGGATTGGTGCTTCTTAATCCAATAGGAGTTATAGCATTTTTTAGTACTAAATGTTTTCTTAATCCATAGTATTTTTTAGCCATTGTTTTCTAGCCTTATCATATTTAAATATTGAATATAACACATGGTTAATACTTACACTTGAAACTGCTAATGTGAAGGTGTTGAAATGAATAGTGTGATGACTGTAATGTTGTATTGGGGGGAAAACATGTGCACCGGACCTGATGGTGTATACTATGATATGAATAGTCGAAAGTTCATTCTATTGAGAACCGACATTGAGTATACTGAACTTGTTAGGAAAGTTAGTCCGAAAATGGGCGGGTTTGATTGAAGTTCACATGTAGGTATCCATCGGTTCTAGGATTTCAAGTTGCCAGGTTTATACCGTTGGAAGTAGATGATGATGAAAAGTCCACAATTAATGCTAGAAAAAACATCCAGCAATGCGGCTATAAACTCTATAGATCTATATGTTGAGATAGAGAATATTCCCATGCCTCATCAAACAATAGACAATTGGATTGGGTCATACACTTCTCTGTTGACATAAGAAGCCGGAAGCTCAACCCATCCTTACACAGGTTATTGCCTTCCACGTCTACCCAGTCCTACAATGATTGGCAGCATATGAATGGTTCAACTCTAGTGGAAAACAATAAGAATGAATACAAAACTCCATTGTAAGATAATGTTTTTAAAAGGTTCGAGGGTGTTCAGTTTCATCAAGATGATCGCAGAGATGCTGTTTGAGAAATTATTGCCTCTGAGAGTCGTGACTGTGCAAACAAAGGGATGAGCACCAATGTGATACTGAACAACTTAGAGGAAGAAGATGTGAATGCAGATGAGTTTACTAGGGGGGATGAATCAAATGATGATATCAAGCCGATTGCCCAAGTAAATCTTGAAAGTGCTTTGTATGAGGCCTATTCGGAAACTTTTACATCCATTGACTTTGGCATCCATATTGGAGAGGCTTGTTATGCTCTAGCGATTCAAGGTAGGATGTGGAATCCAGATCGAGATGAGTTGGTGAAGGGAATGATGTTCAATACAAAAGAGGAGCCTTAGAGAGCTTTGCAGTTGGACTCGACAAGAACATATCAACAGTATGTGGTGACTCAAACCAATTCCACCTGTTGGTCATTGAAATGTAAATCAACATTAGAGACTGGTTTCAAGTAGGTGCTTAAGGCAACGAAGAAACAACATGGGATGTTTGAAACCATTTATCTCGAGGCTGTGCTACATCAAGCTACTGCTCCAGATGATCACATCCTAGACTTCATCAAATAGTTTGGGTTCTCAGTGCATATAGAGTGGGTTTTATCGAGTATGATTGGGGGTTGATCACTACTTTAGTAGAGAGGTGTCGTGTTGAGACACATACGTTTTACCTTCCTGTCGACGAGACAACGATCACACAACTGAACATGGGCATCATATTGGGCCTACCAGTCAATGCGCTTACAGTTACTAGTATTGATGAGTCATGCACCAAGGAGTAGTGGCAAGCCTTATGTGAGGAGTTACTTTGCTTCTCACCACCCCTTCATGCAATTGAAGGATTGAGACTTCATCTGACTACAATATAGGAACATTCTATACCAAAGATTACCGAGGCTACCGACGACACATCTATTCAGTAGATGGCTCGATGTTATTGTATGATGCTGATAAGAGGGTCTTTATTCATAAACAAGTCTGGGAACAAGGTTAGCCTCTTATATCTGCCACATCTACAACACTTTGATGCTAGCTACAACTGGGGTAGTGCAACATTGGCATATCTCTATCGTGAGTTGTGTGTTGCCACGAGTCCTTCCTTAGTACAGATAGGCATGCTTAAACATCTACATGTGATATAGTATGTGAATTTTGTGAATTGTGCATATTTTAGATTATTCATTCTATCATAAATCACTAAACTCAATTATTATCATTAGTAGCTTTGGGTATGGGAGAGATTGACCTCTATCTAATCAGCCCCCTTATTAGCAGCTGTACCTGAGGGTGATCCATTGTGTTGTAGCTATTCTTACATTTTTCTCTACATTAACAATTATTCATTACTCGTAAATTGATTTATGTTCTAACAATATTGTCATTAATTTAGGTGGATGACCTGATTCTCAATTCGGGATGTGTTTACGCATGTCCAGCATCACTTTCGAAACTAGTTGGACCAGATGAAACCTGAGCAGGTAAATAATGAAAGAGTTAAACAAATTTGCATTACTTTTTATTAAAATTTCCAATCTTTCATATATTGTTTTCATAGATGGTCTGGCAGTCATACAGTACAGAGCTAGTCGCATCTCTAACTCAGTACTGTCAGGTTGGGCAGGGCACATAGATGTAGAGATGCTTGTTGATCATGTACACCGTCGTGAAGTGGCATCATGCTGATAGATTTCTGAGGCAGTTTGGCATGAGGCAGGCTTTCTCGGAGCCATGTGACACTAGTCATACATACACCACACTGATCCCCATGGCCATGGGAATATCGACTAGAGTCACTAACATAGGGGTTATGTTGAGCTCTAGGACCATCATCTTTAGCATGTTGTATTGAGTATTCTAGATGCAGCTTAGATGCTTGATCTCGACCCGTGAATGTCATGGTGTCACTGCATTACACTTTGGCTTATTGGTCTACCTACAGATCTACCCCCAGTTGGCTTCCATCCAGTAGGTACCATTCACAAGCTTCTGGTGAGATATTTTCCTTATTATACAACATAAAAACTATGCAAAAAAACACATGTCATAACTTAACTTGACTTAACTAAACTTTTTATTTTTCCTAGAGGATGGCGTGACTCGTATGTACAAGGTTATGCGGTCGGTGTTGGATAGATTAGCGGGCAACCCTCATTCTGTCCCTTTAAAGGTGATGATGACATTAGTGGAGATTCGTACTATCGGTGAGTGTTCATTATAGGTAGTTCATACGGATCGACGTTTAGATAGGGCAGTTCCATCCAACATAGATTCGTGCCCACGTTTCACATCTATAGCCTCAGCCTCAGCCACATTTGGATGCTCAGTATCAGTCACCACGTGAGTAGCACTTAGACCTATCTACATGTCCTCAGCTTGTGCCACAGCTACCGTCGCATCCTATTGTATATGCATTTGATGATGTGGAATCCCGTTACAGGCCTTTCACTCCAGGGGCATTAATTATCGTATATCTTTGATCCATGACTTTTCCATTCCACAGGACACATATATCGATGCTCCATCATCATCGCATTCCTGTCACCATATGATCCTATATCACCACCTCTAGGTTCACAGTTCGAGGAGATGGTAGAGGGTTTGACGCAGATGGAGGCAAAGGAGATGCAAGTGGAGGTAAGGGCAACAACTGGACATGATAACCACATGCAGGAGGGTTGACAAAGGCCAAGCCTCAAGGACGACCTCCGATATGTGCAATTTATGCTAGGGGTAGAGGTAGTCGTTGCCAGAGAGGGAGGGGGAGGGAGAGGGGGAGGGAGAGGGGGAGGGGAAGAGGGAGAGGGAGAGGGAGAGAAAAAGGTTGTGGTGGAGGTCATGTCGCTAAGTTATAGAAGATAGAGTAGCCGTGGTAGGGGTTTCATAGGTAATTCAAACAGATGGTCCACCACAGGAGGTTCCACTTGTACGTGGAGGATCCACCACAGGCACAGCAAGAGGGTAGGCCTATGTGAACAAAGAAAGTTCTGAGGTATGGGACACATTAGTGATTTTACTTGTTATTTTGATGTATTATAAACAAAATTACATAATCTACATATATATATATATATGCATCTTAGTGTTGATATTGTGTACTATGGGAGGCTCCCACTTACTCTTTCTCTCTCTCTCTATCTCTCTCTCTCTCTCTCACACACACACAGAGTTAGTTGTTGATGTATGCTGGTTGATACGTATATGGTTGATTTATGAATGAGTTGGCAACTTTGTTGGGGACACACGTAAGAGAACTCAGGCCATTTTAAAATGTGACTCTGAATAGCCATGCAAAAACCAGAGATCTTTCGAAAATGGGTTCGGGGACGCAATTTTTATCCATGATTCATATATCTACACACACTACACCATGGTACTTTCTTTTTTTAAAACTCTCTTGTGATCTATCTCTTTTTCTTTCTTTTCTTTATTTTTTCCTTTTCTCTTCTCCAACACATCTTGTCCCCTATTTTTCTTTCTTTGCATTTTTTCTCTCTTCTTTTACCTATCAATTCCCATGACTTTCTTTCCCCATACTTTTCTTTCATTTCCAATGAGTTATAAAATCATTTTACAACCATCTCTATCTCTCTCCTAAGTGGTAGTGGGGCCCATTAATATTAAACCAGACCCGACAGTGCCACTTAGAAGAGATATCGAGATGGTCCATAAATGAGTTGTAAGAGTGAGTTCAATCATTTTCGATTCGTTGTATAAATGTGTCTTTGCAGGGAGGGGCTGCTGAAATATGCTTGCTACTAAAATTCATAACTGCTAATATAGTCGCTACTTCAACTAGGGACTTCTAGTTTTGGTGAAGTCGCGATTTCAAGTAGCGACTTTTGGATTTTTCTAGTAGTAACTATTTGAAGTCGATACTTATTTATGGAAATTTTTTTAATAAAGTTGCGACTTCAAGTGATGACTTCTTTATGATGAAGTCGCTACTTGAAATAGCGACTTCAGAAAGTGATAGGTTTTGAAAATAAGTTGAAAGCATGATGGGTCAAGGAAATAAGACCTGGAAAGTGATGGGTCGAGTCAAAAACTCATTTAAATCAAGTTCGGCCACTTTGAGTGGCAATCGTCAATATGGCTATTCATTGTGGGGACACCTCATTTAGCAACTATGAATTTTGGTCAACACTCGGTTGGGCCATTAAACTTTACAACATTCAGTCAAGATGTCAAGTTTGCCATATATATCAGTTCGGCCACCACCTAGGTTGGTCATTTAATTCATCCGACCACTAAAAAAAGATGATATGGTGGGCCTGCTGTCAGACCCCGAATCCACACATATGAATCTAGTACATATGGCACACCACTAAGGCTCCTCCCAAGTCATTAACATTTTGGAAAACAACTTTAAAACAAGTTTAAGAAGTAAACCACACACACTAGCAATGACTCTTTCAATGTAGTGCCTGGAAATTTCTAAATCCGAAATATAGTATATCATAATAGATATTTAGATTAATGACGCCATCCTAGAATTATCCTAGTTATAGTAGGCTCCATAGTTGGAGGTAGAACTCATTTCTAGAATATATTTGTTGTCATCGTAATGACGTCAACATCGTTATTAACTTAGCATTATAATAGTAGTTGCGCCCTCGATGATTTATAGCTTCATTAGGATTCATAGGAAAACATAGCTTGTACACAACCCCATACATGTACCCATTTGTAGTTTTGCATGTATTTCAAGCACGCAAACCTAAGCTCTTGTACAAACTAGGGCATGCAACTCGAGAGTGGACCCCACACACTACTATCTATTAGCCATACAGGCTACACCCCCTTCCCTTCTCCCTATATAAACACAACACCATACACCCATCTACACCCCTCATATCACATACCCATACACAAATTTGCTATATATATATATGTATATATATATATATATAGAGAGAGAGAGAGAGAATAACCCAAGAAAGAGAGAGGGAGGGAAAGAAAAAAGATAAACACTCTCAACACACACACCTACAACTCACACACACTCACTACCTTAGTACATCACACGCATCGGAAGAAGAAGGGAGTAGAGAGTGATCGAGACTCAAGAAGGTAACCTACCCTACCCCTCTGTTTTCCCACTCTGCATGTCACCATTACATAATTTCACACACATGCAGACCTAACCACACCAAGAACATGACCAAATAGAGCCTGATCACCTCAACATCATGGATGATCGGCCATTGAATCTCCATTTTAGCTTAGATTTCCAACCTAAACTGACCCTCATGATCCACATTAGATCCCTTAATATAAGAACAACTTTTGGATTGGACAACGTTTACCAAGCCATGCAAACCTCTATTCCTTTTTGCACCAAAATGGATAATGGATTCATTCAATGTCTTAATGAGATAATTGTAGTCCCAGCTCCTAGTATGTGATAGAGGACCTAATTTTGAACAATTTGGCATTGATTTCATCAAAAACTACTGAGAGATGAGAGAGTTATGAGTTGCAGAAGTTTTCTGGCAAAATGACCACCGCCGGCGACGGGCTCGCAGAAGAAATAGAAGAAAGGGTTAGATCAATGGGTTATAATGTCCGGTTTAGGTCAGGTTTGGGTACGGATTAGATTGTGTCTAGATATGGGTAAGGGTTCGGGTAGGGTCGGGTTCTTTTAAAACCAGGGTTGGTTTTAATGGAACAGCATCGTCTTGACGTCGGGCTGGTTCGAGTACAGGTTATTCACGGGTATGGTTCGAGTTTGGGTAGCGAATCAGATCTGGCTTTGGTATACGATTCAGTTTATTTTATTAGTATATGTGGGAAGTCTATTTTATCCGGGTCAAGTTTTTAACCCACTGGGTCAGTGGGTTTGGGTTTCTTTGTTTGTATATATGGGTAGTCCATCTGTTTTAGTGTCGGTCGGGTCAACCCACTGGGTTTCCTTTATTAATAATAATATTATTTATTTCTTAATTGTATTTTAAATTGGTTTTAATTGTTTAAAATGGTTTTTAACATATAATTGGTATATTAGTAATATTAATAAATAATATTTCCTACTTCTGAAAATTAATTTAGTACCCAGTAATATATATTTATTATTTATTTAATTATTATAAGTAATAATTATTGGTTTTGGTTAGTACTTAAATAGATTTTAAATGCTTATATACTTTATTAAAATCTGGAAAATTAGAAATATATTCCTAAGACCATTTTATACTGCTTTATAAACCATCAAGTCATAGAACTATATTTTAGCATTTCTAATATTTATTAATGAGCTATTTTATCAATGTTCTAATTATTTTAAATACCAAACGAGCTCCGAAAATTATGAGAAAAACACCAATAGCGTATTTCGATGTCTAGTATATATTAAAAATAGTTCCAAAGGTTTGTTCTCTTAGTTTGGTTTGTTTTAATAATTAGGAACCTTTAACATTGTATTTATATGTAGTTTTATCTTAGATGATTCATGATAAATAATATAGGACTCCGATAATTACGCAGTCAGTTCCCAGAGTCTTTGAATAATTCTTAGATCAGCTCTCTTAAGTTTCGTGATGTTTTGACTCGATCGAAAATATAGCCTGTGTCTAGGGCTCACGTTAGTGTAGAAAGCCCTACCTTTCACCTTAAAAATTGTGATGGACTCTGATTCGAGTCTAGTCAATGGCATTGTCCTTAGAATGACACGAGGATTACCACCTTGAGGTTTAGACACCCATTTGGTAAAATTACCATTATTCCCTTTATCGCCGCTTCTTCTATTACACATTATAGGATAGAGACTTAATCGCTGTTCCGGGAGTCCTTAGCTTGTCAAAACATTGAGCTAAGTTTTTTAACCTCACTCTAATCCTATTAAGATCATTTGAAGATGTTATCTAAGCTATGTGTATGATGTACCATATAATTATTGTGTTGGTAATGATGGGTATTCCATTATAAGTGATGTTATGTTAATCGTGTTGTAAAGGGTTTCATTTATATGTGCTGTAGTTGCAATTCATTTCAAAGATCCATGACTAGTATGTGAGATTCTTGTTGGCTGTTGCTAAGCTGTGAATTGAATATAATAAGATAACCGTTAATCGAGAATAAGAAGCATGCTACGTTAATAATGTAATCGAATGTAGAATACTTGTATATGTGTAATCTGTGGTGAATACGTGCACTTCACGACATGGTGTCAGCATGCATTGCATGGAAGCAAAAAAGTGATTGATGAGGAATGTGAATGAGAATGGTATCAGAATCTTGGACCCGTTGGATCAACAGCTGCCAAGCTGGGTGAAAGTCGATGGTTAGGTTCCTAGTGCCCCTCTCGTCGTTGACGTCCTTTGATGCATATACATTGTTACATCTGATGTATCATTAAAGACATTCGACTAGTGCTCTAACATACTTCCTAGCTGTGTAGATGACCGATGAGAGTAAACACATCACTAAAGACGTCTGATGTACCGCTTCCATTGTTTATAAATAGGATGTGACATGTAGACGGCCACCGACTTGTCCAAGGTTAAGTTGATAGTAGGGAATATTGTGTAGATGGCAGGTGTAGCCTGAAGATAGAAATATATAAAGTAGGACCCACCATGTAGATGACCGTTGTGGCATACCGTATGTTATAATGAGTAAGAAAAAGTGATAGGAATGAGTTTGATTGATGATGTGTTTGGTATTGGGAAGTAATATGAGATAATTTTTTAAGTACTGGATTCAATGTCCCAACGTGAAGGTAGATTGCATTGGTCATGCATTGACACGTAGAAGCATGTTTTGAAACGAGACTGAGATAGTACGTATGAATAATTGAATAGAACACATCCCTTTTATGAATATTAAAATGTGTGTGATTGCTTAGAGGTTTAATGTTGAGAATTTGGGTATGTCGTGGAAGGTGCGTGCTTTGATAAGAGACTAACCATATCTTAAGATACAGAATGATAATATGAGTTGAGTGATATTTGTATTATATATAATTGTGTGGTTATGGTTCTTACTTAGCTTTCTTTCAAAGCTAACTGCATATTACGCCACACCAACGTCCAGCTTGTTTGCAGGTTTTATTTAGATAGTGAGGCGAGCTCAGGACGAAGTGTTGAGGAGCTAAGGAATAATAGAGCCAAGCTAAAGATTTGAGGATTGTCGTTTAAGTGTCTTATAATTAATGTAATAGTTTAGAGTGGCCTTTATGTAATAAGATTGAAGTTTTCATAACTTGCTATATTTCCACTATTTGTAATCCTATTTAATTATGATGAAGTTATGTTCATGTTTAGCAATCCCCTTATTATAAGTAATTGAGTAGAGATAGAAGGACAAAACGATCATTTAACTAGTCACGTATCCACGAGTCCAAAAGTGGAAATTTACTATTCCCTATTTTGCTATGCCGGGGCGTGACAGGTTTTTTGTGTTATCGGAGCCTCGGTTTAGGCGTTCATCGTCTGTCCAACACTCTTAAGCTATGAGCCTTGAGATATTCTTGAGATAGCACCGGTACTAAGATAGCTTTTGCTTTGGCCAGGTTAGCATGGAGCACCAAGGAGAGCATGGCGCTAAGGATGGAGAGTACCGGATCACTATAGATAGACAGATTGTTTCTCGAGGATAAATAGACTATCGCTTTATTTCTCCTGTGAGAGACTCATCCCAGAGGTTGTATATCATAGAGTCGTAACACTGCACATGATGTTAGTAGAGATGGAGGTGTTTTCCCACATGTTTGGGAGTCTTGGAACCAATGACAAGGATGGGCCGTAGGTAATGATAGTGCCTCCTATGACCCCAACTAGCATTGTAGAGAGCCTAGATGTTGATGAGAAGATACACCTAGCTGAGGAAGACATGATAAAGAATAGGACATGATATGATCCCGATCGGCCGCTAGGTTGGGACAGAGATTAGTGGTTAGCGTGGAGTCCCCCAAAGGAGAATGTGACTTCAGGAGGTATACCACAGCCAGAGGATAGACCTTAGTTAGTTTTATCTTTTTATTTCGGGGGTATTGTGATTGCAGTCCCACGTTTGGTATTGTAATATGAGTCTGAAGTCTGGTAGGACTTGTATTAGAACTCAATGCTTGAGATATTGTTGTTTTCAATGAAAACCTATTTTCGACTTGTCTCATATTTTTGAATGACTATGATGATTACTTGTATTCGTATTAGTTACTAACCATGTATTTCTTCTTGTACATTTCTGAATGATAAGAATATAGGATCGGCTATTAAATAATAGACACTTAGCATACATAGATAGCTCCCTTTGATGATTTAGTTGAGACGACTCATCATATCAACAATCAGTTTTAGGCACTAACGAACTTCTTGAGCCAAATTTCAGAATAGTCAGCCCAGCCTAGAGTGTAGAAGGGACTAAGGATAGGACTTCCTTACCCTTTGATCTTTATAGTAGATGTAATGACTCGTAATCCTAGTTCTAAGATTATACGCGAATTAGAAGCCCTTTGTGTGGATTGACTCATTGTATGTTAAGATTATTTGTTGTTAACTTGACTAGGTATTTTTGTTACTTGTTACATGTTCATATAATGTAAGATAAGATGTCGGCATAATAGATATCAACTCGTAGGTAAATCCTTCCCTAACAACATACACTATGGCCAGAAGAACTCGGAACGCTCATAATCTACCCAACAGACCAGCAAATGTGATACCTTCTGTAGTGGACCCAACGAGACTGGTAGGAGCTCTTACTCAACACATAGAGAAAGCAAGTGATCATCTAGACCGTGTTATTAATGGGATCACTGCTCGCTAGATAGGAGATAGATTACTCGAGAGATTATATGCACTTCAACTAGAAACATTCACTAGATTAGTTAAAGGATGGCAAGCTTATCAATGACATCATAACATTGAATAGATGTTTCAAGCACTTGAATGCAATGACATGGAGAAGAGATGCTTGGCTATTTTTTAATTGAAATACTCGGCAGCAGAATGTTGGGAATCTATCAACGCTATGATAGGTGAACGTGTTACAAGAAGAATGACCTGGGAAGCATTCAAGACTCGATTTCTAGCAAAGCACTTCCCGGCAATAGAAAGACAAAAGAAGAAAAAAAGAATTTATAGAATTATTCCCACACAACATGATAGTACACGAATACACATCCAAATTCGAGAGAATATCACGATTTAACCCCTTTATGGTAGACACTCCACAAGGAAAGAACAGGCAATACTACGAAGGACTTTACCTAGATACCCAAAAACTGGCTGCATGATGCCTCGATTATCCATTCGAAGTTCTAGTTGAACTGGCGAATATCACCCTAACCAGCAAGAAATAGGAGAACAATCAACATAGGGAAGAAGATAATTGGTTTCTGGTAATAAACACAAAGAGAACTCAAAGGGGCAATCAAATGTCACGAGAGACTACTCAAATGCAATCAGTGATCACTAAAGAAAACTTTGGACACATCCGAACCATCATAAAAGATAGAAAAAAGGTGAAAGAAAAGTTAATCTAACTACTGCTCAAGCACATACGAAGCAATGCAACATTTGCAACAACTGTGGGGTATTCGGACGTCATTCCAGGGAATGTAGAGCACCGAAGTAGTTTATAGGATGATAAGCACAGTGCTTCAATTGTTGAAAAACTGGTCATGTCTTCAAGGATTGTCCAGTACAAGGAGTTCATAACAACATTCCACAGCCACGGATATCACAAAAGAAAGCCCGCCGAACAACAAATTAATCTCAGCACTGAACACAAGGGAGAACTAAAGGTACAATATTTAGCTTTAGTATTATAAAACTCATATGGTATTGGTTTTGCAAGGAAGATTTGGCATCTGCTGGAATTTGTGCTAAGAAGATAAGATCTAATTAGCCAACTAGTAGAAGCCTCACAACTTGAGAATTCAATATGAAGTTAGAACCTTGTATGCTTCAAGACCTAGCAACCTCTAGATTTCGGGAACGAAATCTCTTGAGAGGTGGGTAGAGATGTAACACCTACAAATTTTTAAATCTGAAATACGGACTATCGAGATAAGCATGCAAACCTAAGCTCTTGTGCCCATTTCTAGCTTCGCACCTATTTTTAGAAAAGCACGTAAACCTAAGCGCTTGTGCAAACTAGGGGACACAACTTGCGAATGGACACCACAAACTACTATATGGTAGCTATGCAGGCCACATCCCACTATTTATCACCCACAACATCTACACTTGGACACACACACATACATGCATGTACACAACCTCTATAGAATGGATACATGCCCTCTCTCCTTCCCTTCTCCCTATATAAACACAACACCACACACCCATCTGCACCCCTCATATCATACATACACACACACATACACAAATTTGATATATATATCGAGAGAGAGAGAGAGAGAGAGAGGGAAAGAGGAAAGAAAAGAGAAAAACAATCTTAACACACACCCACAACTCTCACACACACACACACACACACACACTACCTCAGCACAGCACAAGCATAGGAAGAAGAAGAAGAACGAAGGGGAGAGAGAGAGAGAGAGAGAGAGAGAGAGAGAGAGAGAGAGACCTTGAAGAGGTAACCCAACCTACCCCTCTATTTTTTCTCTCTGCATGTCACCATTACACTTTCACACACATGTAGACCTACCCACACCAAGACCACGACCAAACAGAGCTTGATCACCTCACCACTTTCCAATTCAAGCATCCCTTACCCAAGCCAAAATTTGGATTTTGGGGTGGGATCCCAACAAATCTTTTTCTAAACAATGCTAAAAAAATTTAACACTAGCCCAAACTTTGTTTTTAGCCAAAATAATTCTCAAAGATTTTTCATACCAAAATCACCTTAAAAGCCCAATACAATCGACCATTTTAACAACACTTTACTATTTTAACCATAACTCTCAAATCATGATGAATTTAGGCCTAAAACCACTTGGAATGGATAGTACATTTCCTAGGCATATAAATTCATAGGTCATATGCCCAATTTGAACTTAAGATTAGTGAGATTTGGCCTTTTAAAATTGGCCTAAAATGCAGCGAGGATTAAATGCCCAAACTAGGATTAAAAGCCCAAATTGGGATTTTTATCTTTTTTTACTTTTTGGGGCTATTCGGTATGGTATTTTTTATATCAGCAATGTTCCAGGTGTCAACTCAATGCAGAAGTTGATATCTCTCTTGGGTGGTAGTCCTTTAACTTCTTGGAAAACGTCTTTAAAATCTTGGACTACGGGGATTTTGTGAAATAGGGATTTCATCACTCGTGGTTCCAAGGGTAGCCAGGCAGTTGGTGAGAAAACATCACACGAGGGATTGCATTTGAAATTAAAAGGTTTGCTTTTGGGTACTGAAAAAGATATTGATTTACTAGCACAATCTTACTTAGCATGGTATTTAGAGAGCCAATCGATTCCTAAGATCACGTCAAATTCCTTCTTTTACAAAACTATTAAATTAGCAGGCAGATTTTGATTGTTCAAGTTTAAAGGGTAATCCTTGCATATTTTTCCCAACTTAACGCTCATTCCCAGGGGTGATGCAACATTCAAGGCTACGTCCATCATTTGGGGTACTAAGCCTATGCGTTGCACAATTCTAATTGCAATAAACGAGTTTGATGCGCCAGTATCGAACAAAGCGTTTACTTGATTATTAAATAGGGTTAGAGTACCTTCCAGGTTCTACTGCTCTTCCTCGTCAAATTTTTCCTCTTCGGGGATGATAGTATTAAGACGAGTCTGTCCTTGTGCAGATCCTCTATAGTAACTGCCCTAGGGTGCCCTACAGTTCTTAGTCAGGTGCCCTATCTTGTTATAGTTAAAGCAGACCAAGTCTATTTGGCTATTCCTCTTCAGGGCACAATAATCCTTAAATATGTGTCCAGGGGTCCCACAGTTAAAGCAGACTTTGCAGTTGTCTTTTTTTGTCCCTGACTGTCCTTGGGGTGGAGTTGGTTTCAATGGCACAGCTGGCTTGTTTCAAAAGGGGGCTGACTGTGGCTTATTTTTGCCATTCCAGTTTCTCTTGTATCCTTGGTTACGAGCGAGAGCTTGCCTCTGTCCTTGATTGAACCTTGCAGGGGTTGGTCGATTCACAAAGTACTTCTATTCACGACTGGTGATTTCCTCAAAGCCATTGGCCATCCCCACTAAAGTGTTGAATGTCTAATTTAGGTGGCCAAAAGTCAACTTTTATAGAGGTAGAGAAAGTCCCAGGTGGTATTTTTTTGTTCTTCTTCTCTAAAGTGTCAATCATATGGTTCATAAATTGAGATAGATGCTCGAATTGTACCATGTACTCTCGTACCGTCCAGTTCCCTTGGACCAGATAGATAAACTCTTTTTCCTCTGGTTCCTTTCTATTTAGGGGAAGTAGTTTTCCAAGAATAGTTCTTTGAATGTCGTCCATGTCAACCTCTGTGCAGCTCCTCCTAGTGTCGCTTTCTCAATTTTAGAACATCCTAAGGTATCAAAGATGATATCCAATCCACGAAGCCATTGTTCTGCTTTCCATAGTTCAGTAATTCTGTTAAATTTTTCTGAACTCATTCCACAAAATCCTTCCACTGTACGGTCCTCCTATGGTCTAGGTGGGACTATGGGGTTATTGTTAGCATTGTTGTTGTTGGGGTTGTGGTTGTTCCCAATGTGTTCTAGGAATTGTAGGAATGCGCCAAGCACTCCATTGGGGTCCATTCCTGCAAGGATGGGTTTTGGTGCTCCTCCCACGTGGTTTGGGGGTCCTATGCATTAGTTTTTTCTTGGCCTGTCTGCCATTGGTTGTCTGGTTTACCTATAGAAGTATTCTACTACGAAATCTTGCATACAGCGTTTACAAGGGTATCTATGAATGTGTTTATAAAACAATCAAGTAAGCAATGCAATCATTAGGATAAGTATGGTACCTAAGCGTCTTCTTTTATAAATAGAATAAGGTTACATAATTAGAGTTCTCCTAGAATGCATGGATAAAAAAGTGGGGATATTACCTTATTACATGTATTCTTACAACAAAAAGGGTCATTAACCCAAGTCAACATAAGTACAAATAAAACTTAAACTACTAGTCTATTACGAAAGGTTATCTTGAACTAGTCATCCATATCTAGCTCGAACGTGATCTCTCCCATATCGGAGTCGCGAGGTCCCTCTTCATCTGGATTGGGTTTACCCATGTCCCAATCTTCGATGTTGATGTCGATGTCCTCATTAGCCTCATCGTCGTAATCGTCCATAGGCATTTCCACTATGGGTTGAGGCCACATAGGATAAGCACCTACAACATGTGGTGCTGGGATCTCAATAATCGATGGAGCCACCATAGGCTCTTCATCGTGAACTATAACATGCCATATAGGATGAAGAGGTACCACATATTCAGGTTCCTCTTCTCCTTTGTTTTCCTAGGGATTCTCCTCTTAAGGGTCCTCTTCTTCAGGATCTTCATCTTCGTCATCCTCCTCCAAATACATACCCAGTTCTTCATCAGACATAACTGTATTGTTAAGGTTTGTAGCATGCTCTACCACTGTCGATGCCATTTCTGTAGGGACGTTCTCAATAGGTGCCAAGATAGGGTTGTCTTCTGGGTGGACTGATGGTTCTTGTAGTATTTGGTTCACTAATGGCTGGAAGATATTATCATCCATTACTAGCCTCCTTATTTTTTTCATGCATTAACCCTTGGGTATATAAGGTATGAATGGCCTCAACTTAAAGTTGGTGAGGGTCAAAGATGTGGTATAAATGGTATTAGACTCTCAACCCACCTCGGAGGCATTGACGAGCTTTCAGTTTTACGATTTCCAGAAATCCTTCGGGTCGGTTGGCTTAATACTGTCAGGGTAAATCATGTTTCCCCCGAAGTCATCATTAACATGGCAGTCTGGTTATTGGAATTGTGCCGAATTTACAAAAGGAGGGGGTTATTGGGGAAACACTGGAGGCAACGGGGGCATTCGATAAGCATTGGTATACATCTTCATGGTCCTTTAATAACTTTATCATTTCATCATAGACCTTCATGATTATCTCAGCATCGTAGATAGCTTCTAGGCATTGGATTTCTGGGTCATTGATATTATGCCTACTCATATCGAGCCATAGATTTCTTTGCTGAATCTTGTGATGATACATGTCCGAGTTTACCGGTACTATATGATCGGGGAAGATTAAATGTCTTCCAAAGTCATTGGAGATGTGGATGGGTTCCATGTTACCTATTCCATCAAAAGAAACTATCTTAATATGGGTACTAGTTTGAAGTATCTTGAGGTTTATCACCTAGAGGTCAATCTTATATCTTCATTAATCAGATATGTATATAAGGAGAATTATATTGGTGAATAATACAAATATAGGTAAGCATCCAGTTTAAAAGTAAAAGATATGTTTTCATTAGTAAGAAAGATATTACAAGAGAGAAATTCCAATACAAGTTTTACATATACTTCCGCCAAAATATGGGACTACAATCCCAATATAACACTAATCAAAAGATGAACTAACTAGGGCATTTAGTCTTCTAGCTGTGGAAATTCCCCTGAAGTCACAATCTCCTCTAGGGAGGTCACGGCATCCATCGTTCATTATCCCAACCTATCGGCCAGTCGGGATCATACAAGTACAATGTCCCATTCTCTATCAGATCTTCCTCAGCTAGATCTATCTCTATTTCCCCATCATTCTAACTTTCTATTGGACTAGCGAGGATCATAAAAGGTATAATCTCAACCTGTGATTCTTCTTAATCAACTGTCATAGTGTAGACACCCCAATTTTGACCACACGTCGAATTAAGGGGAGTTTTACCTCTAAGATCCAATGATTACAAGCGTCCGACTAATCCAAGAATTCCAAAGGTGATTCAAGCTCTTCCGAAGGCTCTTCAAATTCAAAACAAAAAAGAAAAGAGAGGAAAAGAGAAAATAGAGGGAAACGGCATATGGTAAGTTCTGCAGCAGTCACGGGTTACCGTACGACACTCTATGAAGTGCCAGAACGGCACTCTGTGAATGCCGCGAATTTCACTAAGTGCCGTAAATATTGAATTTTCACGGAAAAAAAAACGGCAGTCCGAGGAGTTGTCTGCGGCACTCCGTGAGTGCCGATGCGGCATTCTTTGAATGCCGTTCTGGAAAACAATGAGTACTGCAACGGCATTCATTGAGTACTGCAGATATCTCCCGAGTGCCGCATTTTTGTGATAGCCTGTCTAAAATAGGTCAGTTTATACCTTCAAAAGGCGGCCGAAATTAGGATTTTGGCTGCGAATTTTCCAAAATAACCCTCCAAAGATTGCCTATATATAGAGGATGTGTACCCCATTAATAGGGACTTGGAATTTAGAATGTTAGGATCCGAACATTGATTCTCTTTCAAAACTTTCTAAATTAAGAGAGAAGTGGAATTAAAAGAAGGAGCTAGAAGAAGAGCTTGATCGTTATTCTTGGAAGTTCTCAAAGCAACAAAAGGAGTTGAGGGTAATTAGAGGTAAACTCTAAGTTACTTAGCTTTAACATCCATGTTCAATCACAATATATAGATACTTAGGATCTTTTACACATTTTCAAAACCTCTCTTCCCACCTCATTTCATCACACACCACATATATTGTGATTGAACTCTCATTTCATTAGTTTGGATCAAAATAGCCTTGGGGTTAAAGTTTAAATAAATCTTGGAGTTTGATGTTGCTTAACTTTGGTTTCTTTTCTTTTGACTATGTCTTTTTTTTTAGATGCATAAGACTTTCAATGTCTTACTTGAATCCTTGTGTTTAGAATCCTTCAATATTCTTATGAACTCATGATTCATGCGAGGATTGAAGTTGATACTAGTGTATTGAGTCAATGAGTTCAACTTTCACCATAGTTTGAATTCATTACCTTGGGATTTTATGAAGTTTCTTCATACTTTATTAAAATCCACAAGTTTAAGTGTCCTTAGTCTCCAATGACCATTGAATGGTAGGAGGAATAATTTGAGTCTAAACTTATCTCCATGGTTTAGATTCATTGTGTTGAGGTTTTATGAAGTTTCTTTATACTTGATTTAAATCCACAAGTTTAAGTGTCCTTAGTCTCCAATGACCATCAAATGGTAGGAGAAGTAGTTTGGTTTAAGTCCAACTTAATGGTTTAATAGTTGGAGTTAACAAACAAAGTTAAACTTGGCAAATGGTGCAGTGAATTTAATGACTACCTTTGATCAAGGATTTTAGTTAAACATCAAACCGTCGGAACTAAATGAAACCAACGGAAAAGTGTTTATAACTTAAAGTTTTACCACTGCAATTTTTGTTTTAACAAGATTCCATGGTTAAAATGGTTTGGTCATGGGTTTTGGAAAGCAACAACAATCTGTCCAGAATATCATAACAGAAACACCCTTTTGAAATGAGTGTATCAAAACCTTAATCAAACATTTTTGACCCCAAATAATTTTTTATATGAATTTTGATGTATTCATAAGATTCTAAAAAGATCTAAACGTTTCTGATTTTTTTACTATTTTTAGAAAATCATACAAGAAATCTGGACAGAGAGTTATGAAGTCCTAAGTGATGTCTAGTATTTGTTTAATCCCTAGAGATTTGACCGTTGTAACCTTGATTTTATTTTTGGGTTAAAAACTAGACTCATAGAGGCATCTTGTAGCCGAGAATCACCAAGATCAAACCATAGGAACCATGCCTTTTTATTTCTTTGAAGTTCTGATCTGCTCTTAGCAATTTTCATAATTCAGTCACAACTTTGGCCAATCTTGTAAATAATGGTTCAAATGATATTTTCATGAGTTAAGGCCTAAACCATGCTTTGATAGTGTTTGATTAAACTTAAATCCAAAGGCTAGATGATACAAATTAATGATTAGTTAATACTCCATTCTTGTTTAAATCCATACATTCATCCATGCATAATAATGCTTGTAGTTAGGGTCTAACTTTAATTGTGATTTGTCCTCAATTGAACCTAGTTATGAATTCCTTATAATCATGTTGGGATTACATCACTTCTATATGGATATTGCATTGGCTCCTAGTTGAGACTTGCATATCTATAGAGGTGATATGTTTTCAACTAACTAGAAGGAATCCATAAATAGGTCAATTCTTTCCATGCTTGATAGATTAAGCTAGAAGCTTAGGGTTGATTATTTGATATCTTTGATCAAGGCGTGCGTACTAATCTTTGTTTTGTAGCGCATTTGAGGTACAATTTCTCAACCCCTTCTCTAGTTTGATTTACTTCTTTGATTTTAATTGATTTGAAAACTCATGTGCGACACATTAGCCTAGGCTTCTTCCTTATATGTATATGTGATTAGAGACCTTTTCTTAGGTTTTATTTTCGTGCATGCATTACACATTTAATATTCGCGGTTGGATCCCGGGTAAGTTCTCTAGTTCCTTATTGCATATCATATTGCTTGTTAATTAAATTATGTGATTTATGAATGATATTTTGTTATTAGCAATTTTACACCATTTCAACATGCTTGTGTAATGTATATTTATACCTATGTATTAGTTGAGGGCATGCTTAGATTAATAGTTTGATTAAAAGGATGTCGAGTAGAGGCCTATCACGAGATAGGATGAGAGAGGGTGTTTTAGTCCGTCGGACTCCTTCCTCTCTCATTTCATAATCCCCGAACCCAGTTAATCTTTGGTTTCGCAAAAGATCAGTTAGTCTTAAAATGGTTTCTTAATTTTCCTTTTTTTAAAAAAATTAAGTGGTGACTCATTTTGAATTTAGAAAAGATTTTTAACATAAAGTTGTGGGTAGTCAAACTGCGATATCCACACATAGGGTTATCGAGAGTGTGAGAAATCTCGTCCACCTCTATTGACATAGTATGCTGTGTTACAACTTAACGATATATAGTCTCGAGGATATATTTCTCAAGGGAGAAACATTTCATCAACCTTCATATCTTCTTACAAGCACTGTTCCTGATGGTGACACCAATACGGGCTGGACCTCAGGAGGTGACCTTCCTATACGTAGTGGTCCTATGCTCTCCATCCTCGGTGACATCCTTTCTTTGGTACTCCATACAACCTACTTGGAAAGGAACTGTTTTAGCATCGGTCGCTCTTCCCACGATATCTTAAGACTCTTAACTTAAGAGTGTCGGACAGTCAACGAGCACAACTAAGCCCAGTGCTCTGATACCAAAATTTTGCACGCCTTAGAGTAGCGAAAATTAGAGGGAAATAAAATTTTCCTTTCTGGATCCGTGAGCCATGACTAGTTATATAAGACTGACCTGTCCTTACAAGTATTTTAACATGGTTAAAACATAGGAAGGAATTATAAAACGTCTAATGGTATTCATGGGAGAACTTTAAGTGTTTGCTACTAGGCTATTACAACAGTTCCAAATGAAAACCACAAAAATATAAGTTTGGGTGATCGATGCCACTTAAGTTATTACAATAAACAAAAGATAGTTCTAAACCGTAAAGGAAATCCTAATATGATAATAGACTAGATTCTTCTGTTCAGCTGGCATATCCATGCCCTTCATCAGCGTACTCTTCTGAAGAGTTTCCCTTAGGGTAACCTTCCTGATTCTCCCCCTCTTGAGGATCGGGATACTCTTTTTCATAGTTGCCTGGATAGGCTTCTTCATTATAACCTAGACTTAATATGTCTAGGGCAATAAAGTCGTTAGCTTTTGAAGCTAAGTGAGTTGGTCCAACAGATCACTCCTAATACAAGCAATAATGTATAAGTAGAACAATTATCTCAAACTAAACATTTGGTAATATAACATGATAGTATGAGGGAGGTAGTGACAACACAATGCATTATCAATATATTTGACTTTACTCACACGCCATCACTAACTCATGTGACTTGTTACATTACTAGTATAACGTTGTTAGGTTAGAGTGAAATGATCACATTGCTAGCATCGCCTAACAAGGCCCAATAGCAGTTTTGGTTTTAAAATGGTGTAATCACTTTACTCTTAGGTCTCATGACCTTGCCTAGAGAACAGAATGGTTACAGTGCTATCGTCGCCTAACAGGGCCCAATAGCATTATAAGTGGTAACTATTGTATTCTAGACCTAGATGAATATTTTAGTATTGTCGCCTAACAGGGCCCAAAGCATATAAACCACCAACTCATGAATATTCCATTAATTCGAATGGGCACTTTAGCTATCGTCGCCTAACAAGGACCAATAGCATTTATAGTTGTTCCCATTGATTAACTATACTACTCAGACCTCCGCGCTCGACTAAACATATATAAAAAATATAAGTGGGCCAGTTTCCTCGATTAACCATACATACGTCAACTTTGATATCACAACTCGACAACGTTCATATGAGTGTTCATGCATATATATGACATATAACATAACAAGTATGGATCATGACAAACTCATCAACGAAGTATAGACATGCATTTTCATATAAACAGTCTATCTTCCACTAACGTACACATAATACACATAAAATATGTTCATACAACATATTCGGGATATTCATATAATATTCATGGAGTATTTCTATAATATACCAAGTGAGTTAGGATGACTCACCTTGATGCGAATTCTTGAATACAAGTGTAGCCTAGATTCCTACAATTCATATTAATTCGTAGAGAGGAAATGAACATTCATTCCATTCGCAAGGGTATAATGATAATTGTGCCGAATGGGTTCCTAACCCTCAACATGATGATCTTGACATCATGATGAATCTAACGCCATTAACTAGACTCAAATTGGAGTCCGTCGTATAAAAGGTTGGGTTTCCTATACCAGTGTGGGCCTTAACAGTAAGCTGTATTTTTTACTGTGTCAAAAAGTCACTAAACTTAGAAAAATAGATCTACACGTCATTCTAGGAATTTAGAAACTGACCCCGTATTTTTCTGAGTTACGATTTATTTATTACGAATTATCAAAGTCCTAATTATATAATTATAGACTTAGGAGTCCTATAATTATAAACATATTTTCAAAAAGATATTTGGTCCTTAGAAATATTTTTATTAAATACTAGACCTTAAAATAGGCTAAGGGTAGTTTTTTTATAATTTTCGAAACTCGTTTGGTAATTAAAATAATTTAAAAGACAACCAAATGGTTACTTGATTTAAATAATAAAATGCCAGAGTCGGATTTTATAAATAAATACTTTATAGCACATGACATTAGCCCTTAGGATTATTAATACAAGTTTTTACATTTCAAAATAGTCATTAGGTATTTATTACCTAGTTATTACAATTTAAAAACCAATTCTTATTATTAATTAGAACCCAAATACATAATATGTATAGTACATAGATAATAATGATTTCATAATATAAGAAATATTATAAAGTAATATTTCATAATATTTAGAACTATTTTATAATACTTTAAAACTATTTAAAACATTTAACAATTTACTGTTATCTATTTTAATCCATTTTAAACTAACCCTTATTACTTATTTACTAGTAAATAAATAATAAGTATCATATAAAAATATGTAATATTAAATTTTAGAATCTATAAGATATTAATCAATAATAATTCAGAATTTAAAACACACTGAGCATATGTTTAATTATTATTAAAAATCATTTTAAACCTTAAATAAGTATTATTACCTGAATAATAATAATAATAATAATAATAATAATAATAATAATAATAATAATAATCGCGCGAGTCACCTGACCTAACCCGACCCGATCCAAACGGGTTAACTGTTTAAAGACTCAAGAGAGTCCAAATCATTAACTCGCGGGTCAACCCAGACCCAACCCAATACAAAACAGTCTAACCGTTTATACTAATATATTAGCCCGACCCGAACGACCACGAGTTTACCCGAACCTGATTCATATCTGGACCAAACCCAGATCCATAACCGTAACCGGACCTAATCCAAAAGAATTCTGTAGGATCCGAAATGAAACGACGTTGTTTCAATAAGTGAGTCCATGGGTTTTTAAATAATCCGACCCGCTAATAACTTAACCCACATACACACATGTTCTGACCCTACCCAAATCCGACCCAAATAAAAACGATATAACCTGAATTAAAGCTATTCGAGTCGCACCTTCTTCTCCAGCGAGGCTTCGCCATTGGTGAGCTGGAAAACTGCAGGGGCAACATCTCTTCATCCCCTTTATAGAAATCGATGCCACTAATACCAAAATGACCAAAATGGGGCCTTCTATCACATAGTATAAGCTGGGTCTGGGTTATCTTGTTTAGGGTTCCAACGAACCCATTACTGTTTTGGTCAAAGAAAGGAATAATGGCCTGCATAGCCATCAAAACGTGCCTTGTATCACAAGCTATTCTTAGGGATTGTATCTGCGACTATAAGGGTGTGTTTGGTATAGCTTTGACAAGTTTTGGTTGAGTTTGAGATTTTGAGCTATGTAAGAGCTTTTAGAGTCTAAGGCTCTATTTGGTTCATGCATGGGGTCCGGGGATGTGTGTGAAGTACCTGAAACATACAAAAATAAACAGAGGGGGTGTGGGGGTCTTATACTTCAAATTCGGGTCTCTCTCTCTCTCTCTCTCTCTCTCTCTCTCTCTCTCTCTCTCTCAAGGGTTATATATATACATAAACACATAAGATACATACACACATCTATATACACATATTTGCATATATGTGAGAAATGATGGAAAGAAATTGAGAGGATTGATTAAGAAGGGTGTACTTGGGAGGGGGAAGAAGCCAGCCTCAAGAACAACCCGATGACTGGAATCAGGATTTGTGGAATGCCAGTTTCGTAAATTATAACTCCATGAAGCACCGTGGTCTCCAAGATACATTAGAATAACATTAAGGAAAACTTAGGTACGTTAGAAACTCAATTTAGAGACAAAAACCCAATTTAGGGGAGCTTTTTCACAAGAAATGACGAAAAATCGCCTTCTACCGAGCAAAATCTGGACCTCGGGGTGGGATCCTGAGAACTCTCATTACAAAATATTCTTATAATAGGCTAAATTAGTGACCCAAGCCTTCACATTGGCCAAAAATCACTTAGGATAATTTTTACCCTTTTGTATACCTTACAGGTTTGCTCCTTCTTAGAGTCAGCCTCACTCTTTTGACCATAACTCAAATCTACAAACTATTTTTGACTGAGACCAAAAATATCTTAAACTAGACTTCCATAACCTTCCAATGGTATCACAAGCCCAAAAAAAATAACCGAGGTGAGAGAACAAAGTCCAAAAATTCTGGAGTGAAAACACAACTTCTGGGCTGAGAGCCATGGTGGCTCTTAGGCAAAGTGCCGCGTGGCATCTCTGAGTACCAATATGTCTCTTAGATACTCCAGATGTGTTTTGGACCCTTGATTTGACCCCAATCCATGTGAAAATACCCAAAAATGAGAAAATTTATGTTTCTTTTGTCCCACATTGCTTAGCTATAAGAGTTTTCACCCAAATCTTCAACTATAAAAGGGGTTCATCCCCTCCCCATCAAGCACACTTGAAAATTCTAAGGATTAGAGGATTGGAGAGCCAAGGAAACCTCTCTAGAGGATTCCAAAGCACTCCTAGAAAATCCTTAGGAAAAGTATAAGTTTTTAGAGTTAGGATTAAGTCTTGGAGTCCGCCGTGCTAGCTAAGCTCTGCCAGAGGAGTATTCTGAGGGGAGTTCTTGGGGTAAGTTTTCTTCTCCTTGTTTTCTTTCTTGTTTTCTTTGTTTTTCATAATTTAGATATTCGTTGTTCATATTTTAGATTTGTTTTATTCTTTGTTCATAGTAGCTCTTAATTTCTTAGTAGTTTAGATCTTCTAGGTTAGCCTTTTATCCCGTTTGTGGATAGGCTATCCCTAGTGGTCCCAATTATAACCATGGAATAGCCTCCACTAGTGAGATTAGTAGCCAAGCCATGGATATTCCAATCTTACTAGGGACCATGAAACCCGAGTTATTATGTTCTAGCATTGCTTATTCCTAATTTAATCTAGTATAGCTTATTCATGCTTATCCATTCACCCATGCATACACATACACACTACCCACATATAGAGTAGTACGATATCTCGATTAAGTGTTACACATGCACACATGCACATAGTGTTCATGTTTGGTTATTATGCTTGTACTATCCTGACTATGTCAATTAGGAAGCTATAATTGGAATGATGTGCTATCCCGGGTAAGTCCTAATACCTGCCTTATTCATTGCTTTCTTAGATCACCTAGAAGCATAATGAAGTGGATAAAACTAGTTTAATTTCCTTCTATGATATTTGTGCATAGATTTCATGTTTTTAGGGTTTGAGTATGATTTGCACGTTTATTTCCTTTTTGTTTATTTCCTTACGCATACATAGGGGAGCTTAGCAATACGTTTAGTCCCCAATTTACTGCTTTAGCCCGTACATTGTGTGGTATATGTACAGTCTCTTGCACGATCTTATTTCTTTAGCTATTTATAACTTGAATTAGAATTGCATTAGTGTAATTGAAACTGTCCACATAGTGTCTAGTCAAACACCTTGAAAGCTGAGTAGAGGCCCATCTCACGATGGGGCGAGAGGGGGTGTTTTAGCACGATCTAGCTCCTTCTCTCGTACCTTACCCTCGAACCGAGTTCTTTGGTGATGACGGGGCATTACTCTCTAACCATTGGAGTTAATAGATTTAGTTTTCTTGGTTTCCTTTATCAAACCACATGGCGACTCTATTAGTGAGGATCTCTCTGGATTTAGCCTTATGGGATAAAACATAGATTGCTCACTCGTATAGCCTCGGACATTAATCATGGGCATCGTGTTGCCTCGAGATGGATATAAAGCCCCATAGAATCCAAAATATGAGTAATCCAAATCGGTCAAATCAAATAAAGGCTAATGAAGGGTGGTGAACATCACTCGTGGTTGTTGACATGATATTTGAAATGGGATCAATTAAGCGGGCTTAATCCTTCTAGGCCCCAAAACTTGGTTCGGGTACCCATAATTAGAGACTCTGTTAGGGACTAAACTAAGAGGGTTGGACTCAAAAACTTTAAAGGTTCTTTGACTTTATATTATGAGGATCGCACGTGCATTAGTTTTAGGAAGCTTGAGAGGACCAAAGTCGAGGGCCTGCAACCTGTCAGATCCCCTCCGCTAAGGACTTCCCTGCCTTAGCACGTACCTAACAGTATAAAAAGTAGTCAACGTACCATACCAAACCATGTAATGGGGGTATATAGGACTCTTGCTGGGGAACCCTTTTTAACTCTATCCACCTTGATGCAGATAGTAGCCATAGAGCCAATCCTTTAGGGCTTGACCTGCTATGACAATGTGCGCACACATGCCTTATTGCCCTTTGGGATGATGTGACATACTAAGGAAGCCTATATGACATGTGATACATAGCCCTGTCAAATGCCCAAGGCATTCTATCCATATGAAATGCTTGCCACATGACATGAGGATGGTTTACTTATGCATTATACTGGAAATATGTGGCATAAGTCCATAGAACTACGAATCATAACCTTGTTCGCATTCGATTCGCTAGAAGTATCCCTAATTAGATCAAGGCAATCATAAACCCTATCACACATGAAATTGTAGACATGGAATGGCTAGTGTGACATTGATTATGGTAGCCAACGGGATGAGAAGGAATACTCGATGATGCAACTAGTACTTATATGGCTACATGTTGATAAAGTAGTTACTGAATATGTTCTCTTCGTAGGAGCATACATAGCATTGAGGGAACCTAAAATGAAAAAGAGACAATAAAAGGTAACAATTTCTTAAATCGGGGACGTGTGAGTATGCAAGCTGTCTAGAGATAGCTTCAAGGAAAACCGTAAGCACACATTTTTGGGTCCATCCCCCTAGTTCAAGAAGATTAGTCCAAACTACTAGTATTGGGATACCTATGGTTGAGGAACAAGAGAGAATGGAACAGTTAGGGAATACCTTGGCCAATCAAGGGCAATAGTTTCAGCTTTTGATAGACTGTTTGGGGCAAGCTACCATGAACTCGCAGGGCCTGCCTGTTATTGATCCATTCATACCACCTCCACCTCCTCCGCCTATTGCACCTAAGAACCATGTTGATCCGAATCCTATCAAGGATGAGGATTGGTTCGATGACAGTATACGTGGAGATTCTTGAAAGATAATAAAGGATAAGTTGGACCGTTTAGAGAGGGTGATGAGGAAATCCCGTGGTGTTCATGATTACCTGTTAGATCTAGAAGGTTTCTTTGAGCCCACAAAGATCAAATACCCTTATAAGTTTAATATACCTGACCTAGAAATGTTTGATGGAATCGGGAACCCCAAAAGCCACTTGAAAATGTATGTCACCGCCTTAAGACCTATGGGATTAGGGAATGAACACTTGGCCTAGTTGTCTCATTACCTGTCTAGAGGAGCCTTGCAATGGTTCCTATCTATTTAGTCTTCCAAGACCCATTAATGGAAGGATATTGTGAATGCATTTATGAAGCAGTATGCCTATAATAACGAGCTTGATGTCAACATCCGAGACCTCGAAACCACTAGGAAAGACAACCGGGAGTCTTTTGCAACATTTATGACCCATTGGAGGAAGAAGGCTGCCAAAATGGAAAATAGGCCAACTGAAAAAAAATAAGTCCACATAATCGTAAAGAACCTACAGCCCACCTACAATCAGCATATGTGTTTCATGCCTATTACCACTTTCAAGCAGCTGTTTGATGTGGGGACTAAGATAGAGGATGCCTTGAGAGATGGAAAGATTAAGAAAGAAGAAAATAACCCAAGGAAGAAAAACACCAGAGGCAACTACTCAAACAACCATACCTTAACTGATGTCAATGTCTTACATGACAACCCCGACCGAAGTGCCAACCGATCCTGCCCAAGAAACAACCACCGCTCCGAGCCTAGAAAATTTTCCACCCTCAGCCTACCACTATCCTCCATATTGACTCGCCTTACTCAGAAAGGCCATCTCAAACCCTTTATCCCACGACCTATACCCAACCCTCTCTCACCAAACCATAACCCCTCTAAATATTGTGCCTTCCACCAAAAGCATGGCCATGATACCAATCGTTGCATGCAACTTCGCCATGAGATCCAAGACCTCCTTGATAATGGGGTCATTACCCCTCCACCTCTGTCAAATATCACCCGCAAACTATTGCCAAACCACTATGTCACTCCCCCACCACAAAACATAAATCTCCTTAGCCTTACCTCACTCTCCTATAACCCAACCATATATATCACCTCCACAACCGAAACCAAACCTATGGTTATCCTCATGAAAGAATTTGGGATTTGCTTTCTAAGTAATGATGAACAGTATTAGGTAGATAATGACCCCAAAATGGAGGACTTGTTCTACTTAGAGGAGTTAGATCTTGGCTTAGGAGAAGTGAAATGGTAGGATGGGCAGCCTTCTGATGATTCCATGTGGGATGGTATTGAGATTAATGAAGGAGTTCCGTAGTGCATATGGGGAGAAGGAGATGTACAACACTTGGCTAGGGCAAGCAGACTCTTCAAACCACCACAGCTAGAAGGAGATCACCCAGGGAGAGAAGCAGACAATGGAAAGGGAAAAGCAGCCAGTGTGCCATAAGAAGAGGATGAAGCACTCAAGCAGCTTAAGAAAACACAGGCCAACATATCCATTTAGAGCTTGCTTATGGCTTCCATAAACCACAGGTAGGTAATCCTTAAAGCTTTGAACCATCGTGATGTGCCTATTGATACTACTCTCAAATAGTTGGTAGCCTTGATTAAGCCCATTTACTATTCAGACTTTGGCAATGAGGGTTTGGTTATTTTGGTTGATAATGGTTCTGTGCTCAATGTCTGCCCATTGCAAACCCTACAGGCCATGGGTGTTCTATTAAACAAGTTATGAGTCTCAGACCAGTCCGTTTATGCTTATGATAATACTCAGAGGAAGATAGTCAAAGTATTGAATTTACAAATCACTATTGGGCCTGTAATCAGGACTGTAGAGTTCCAAGTGATTGCCCTAGGGTCCTCCTTCAACCTACTATTGGGAAGGCTATGGTTACATGATATGTGGGCTGTACCCTCAACCCTTCACCAAAAGATCAAGATGGTAGTGGAAAATCATATAGTGGTTCTATTTGGGGATTCTGGGATCCGCTGCTCAAGATGGAGTAGATACAATTACCCGAGCAATGTCCTACTTTTGGTGGGTTTGAGCTTGATGAGATTAATGATTTGGGAATGGAAGAGCCATTAGGGAAGATTTTACCTTACCTTGATGATTATGCAAATTCCATGATAGCTTCTATTATGAATAATACGAAGTTCTTCCTGGGTATGGGCTAAGGCCATAGGCAGCAAGGTATATCCAATTTTTCAAATTTCGCTAGACAAAAAAACAATAATGGTTTGGGGTATACACCAACAAAGGGGAAAGCTAGCAAGTCCACAAGCACCGGACCTCTCAAGAAGACTCTAAATGGTTCTTTTGTCAAAGAAGGGGAGGATTTTTACTAATGTGGCTTTCTAAAGCCTTGGTATGACCAGGATACAAAGAAGAGGATCCCGATTTGATACATTCTTTGACTATGAGCCATTGGGAAAGGAATAGTGGTATAAGATTACATAAGAGGGACAAGCTAAAAAGACCATTCAAGCAGATTGGGCTGAAAACATGGACCAAGGATCTATGATGCTGCTGTTAGGGGATGGACCTAAGGACGAGGAAGATCGGGACCAAGAGGTGATGGGACTACAAGGGGAAAAGTTGGACGTCTCCAAATTCATCATGGAAGCCAAGGATGAGCTCAAGAATTGGAAGTATGAGGAAGCACCACTCCCAAAAGGGGACTTTTCTAAAGTTTGAGTCTATAACTGGATCCACACCTATTAATGGACCGGAGGTTGTTTTTCATTCTATTTTTGAGTCTATTACTAGGGGTAAGAAGTCTGATGAGTCTGATGTCAAGTCTGCTATTGAGTCTATTAAAAATTTCCCTGATATTAATAAATGAACTACGATTCTGCTTACTTTGACGTGTCTAATTATGAATGCATAGATCCTAATGAAAATAATGAAATCCCTACTAATTTAAAAAGGTTAATTGAAAAAGATGAAAATGAATCACTTCAAAAGTAGTGGAAGATACTTTGTCAATAAACCTAGGAACTGAGGAGGATCCCCAAGAGGTCTAAATCAGTTCAACACTTAATCAATGTGAAAGCCAAGAATTCACTGCTCTACTTAAAGAATTTAAAGATGTTTTTGCTTGGTCCTATAAGGACATGCCCGAAATCGACCCTGAAATTGTCCAACACAAAATCCCTCTTTTCCCTGAATCCAAACCTGTAAAACAAAAGTTAAGGTAAATGAGACCCTAGCTAGCGCTCAAAATTAAAGAAGAAGTGAATAAACAATTGCAAGCCGGTTTCCTAATCCTAACTAAGTATTCAGAGTGGGTGGATAATATAGTACATGTGCTTAAGAAAGATGGTAGAGTGTGTGTGTGCGTAGACTTCAAGATCTAAATAAAGCTAGCCCTAAAGACAACTTCCCACTCTTGCATATAGATGTTCTAGTTGATAATACCGCTAGGCATGCCCTATTTTCATTCATGGATGGGTGTTCAGGATACAATCAGATACTCATGAAATTGGAGGATAGAGAAAAGACCACCTTTGTCACTCACTGGGTATATTCTGCTATAGAATAATGTTGTTTGGGTTAAAGAATGTTGGGGTCACGTACCAGAGGGCTACTACTACACTATTGCATGATGTACTTCATAAGTAGAAATGTATGTAGATGATATGATAATAAAAGAAAAGGAGAAAGAAGATCACTTAGAAGTCCTGAGAAAATTCTTTGAAAGGTTGAGGAAGTTTAGGATGAAGTTGAATCCAAAGAAGTGTGTGTTCGAGGTGATTGCAGGAAAATTATTAGGGTTCTTGATCACCAAGAGAGGCATAGAAGTAGACCCTATTAAGTTCAAATCGATTCTAGAGATGAAACCACCTAGGTTGGAGAAGGAGGTAAGGAGTTTACTGGGAAAAATCCAATTCATAAGCCACTTCTTTCAAAGTTGACCACCACTTATGAGTCATTGTTCAAACTATTAAAGAAGGAGGAGAAATTTGAGTGGAATGACCTGTCAGAAAGCCTTTGAGAAAATCCAAACCTACCTGTAGAACCCACCTATTTTATCACCGCTTGTCGAAGGCAAACCCTTGCTTCTATATCTATCAAAAACTGAGGATGCCATGGGCTATATGCTAGTTTAAGAGGATGATGAAGGCCATGTGGAGAAAGCCATATACTACTTGAGTAAGAGGATGGTCGGATATGATCTCAAATATACACTGTTAGAAAAAACCTATTGGGCCTTAATTTAGGCTTTCCCCCAACTTAGGCACTACAAGTTATCTTTCCATGTGTTGTTTATAGCCCAGATGGACCCGTTAAGGTACCTGTTTAAAAAGCCTGTACTGATAGAAAGGATGGCCTATTGGACCTTGATGCTTGTAGAATTTGATCCAAAGTACATCGTGAGGAAATCTGTCAAAGGGAGGGCAACAGCAGAATTTGTAGCCGACTGGGAAATAGAGGGGGATGACGCTAAAGAATTATCGTTTCCCGATGAGGACCTCGTGGTCATTACTCATTAGTCAAGAGACATGGAAGGTATATTTTGATGGAGTTGCTAATCAAAATGGATATGGAGTTGGCATAGTGCTAGCATCTCCGGATGGTGCTCACACCCCATTCGCTAGCAAGCTAAACTTTGTTACTAATAATGTCAGCAAATATGAGGCTTGCACAATCGGACTGGAAATGGCCCTAGGACTAGGGGCAAAGAGGGTTGAAGTGTTTGGGGATTCCAATTTGATAATTTCACAAGCTAGAGGGGAATGGAAAGTGAAGGAGAAGAAGTTGAAAACCTATCATGAGTACTTGGAGAGTTTGCAGGTAAAGTTTGAGGAAATCACATTCTTCTACCTACCTCGGAATGAGAACAAATTTGTGGATGCTTTAGCCACCCTATCCTCAATGATAGAAATACTTGTCAGAATAACCATGAGACCCTTGATTATAGAAAGAAGAGAGAACCCATCCTAATGTTGTGTTACTAACCTAGAGGACGAAGAAGAATTATATTGGTATAATGACATCTAGAAATTCATAAGTGAGCAAAGATACCCTGAGGGAGCCATGAAAAAAGATAAGAGAGCAATAAGGAGGCTATTAGCCCAATTTACCATACATGGAGGGGAATTGTACAGAAGATCACACATAGGAAAGAACCTCATATATATAGATAAACGTAAAGCTAAAAGGATGATGGAGGAAATTCACGTAGGGATATATGGCCCACATATGAATAGGCACATGTTAGCAAAGAAAATAGTGAGGCAGGGATACTACTAGTCCACCATGGAACATGACTGCTATAAGTACGTAAGATGTCACCGTTGTCAGATCTATGCAAATCTGATGCACACCGCACCGTTAGAAATCTATAGCCTTACTACACCTTCGCCATTCTCAATATGGGGGATAGATATAATTGGAGAAGTGGCACCAACGTCGTCGAATGGAAACGGATACATGGTAGTAGCTATCGATTACTTCACAAAGTAGGTGGAAGTGGCATCCTATACAAAGTTAGAAGCTAAAGACGTCGCTTGATTTATCAAGCATAATATCATCTGTCGATATGGGGTCCCCCCTGAGATCATATCCGATAATGGGTCGCATTTTAAGGCTGAGGTACTAACACTATTAAGATTACCCACCATAAGTCATCACCCTATAGACCACAGACCAATGGGACGGTAAATGCTGTAAATAAGAACGTGAAAGAAATTTTACAAAAGATGGCAGATACGTATAAGGACTGGCATGAGAAGCTACCATTTGCCTTATGGGGATATAGGACATCTGTGAGGACATCCACTAGACCCACACCATACTTGTTGGTATATGGGGTGGAGTCTGTATTAGCGATAGAATTAAAGATACCATCTTTGAGGGTAATGGCAGAATGTGAGGTGAAGGAATCCCAATGGTTGAGAGAAAGGTACGAAGAGCTAGCATTGATAGATGAGAAATGATTGGAAGCACTGAACCACGTCCAAGAATATTAACAAAGGATAGCTAGAGCTTATAACAAGAAGGCTCGCCTAAGGAAGATTGTTGAGGGTGACCTGGCCTTAAAAGAATTAAGAGCACCAATTTTGGATCCAAGAAGGAAATTTAAGCCTAATTGGGTCGGACCCTACCTAGTTAAGACCATTCTTAAAGGGGGAGCAGCTTACTTAAAACAGACCTGGACGGCCTTGAATTCAAAGAACCCATTAATCTCGATCGCCTCAAGAAGTACTATGCTTAGCCCACCCATGCACATCTCACCCGAACTACGTAAATGGACCTGATTCCCGCTAGGGCATACGTAGATAGCCTGGAGACGGGTTCGGTCCAAGTCCTTCAGCCATTCCCATTCGTTTGTTATACTAGGGACAAGTCCTTCCCAATCTTGATATCCTTTACCTGTCCCTATACTAGGGGCAACCCCCGTCTTGAAGCCTAACCCTTCTTTTAAAAGGGCTAGCCCTATGTTTGAACCAAACATTAATGTAAATTTCAAGGAAAAGATTCAGGCATGCACTTAAAAGATTAAAATAAAACGGTTTTGAATCGATAAGTTAAGCATGATAAGATTGGCATAACAAAGAATAAGTAAAAAGATGAAAGTAGACTAAATAAGGAGAATCATCAAGACCAAGTTATTGATTGAAGTCTTATTTTACTACTAAAAGCTAAAAATAAAAGAGGGATCTATGCTAGTCTAAAGACTAGTCTTAAAAAATAGAGTCGGAGGTTTCTTCATTCCCTTGGTCACTTTTTGTTTTGCCTCTTCTCTTTCTACATCGCCTTAACTATATCTTTTGATGGAGCAAAAGAGAAAGATTCCATGTTGTGTTCTATGGATTGGCGTTGTTCCCAACGCTTCTTGAAATAAGGGATGTCTAAGGCTTTATGAGCGACCTTCTTAGGAATCTTGAGAGGATGGATAGGGTTTTCTTGAAGGTGATTGAATTGACGGAGAATCCGACAGGGAAGATAAAAGGACCACAGATGGAGACCCGGAATAGTGATGCCAGAAATTGAGTGCATAATAAAGGTAGAAGTCTTGATCTCACACCAATCAATTTTCCACTGAATATCCCTATGAGTAAAGTCATGGAACCAAATATTCCAATCTTGCAGAGATTCATGGAGGTGACAAATTTTCCAAGTATGATAGAGGGTAGAAAAGGTGGATAAATGCTTAAGAGGACCCATGAGCTTAGTTCTTTGAAGAAGCCATACCTGCAGCAAGATCATAGACCCATCGAAGTTTTCTACAGAACTTTCAAAAGCCTTATCCAGTCTAACTATAGTTTTAGCCAAGCAAATCATCACTAGATTCTTTCTCTTGCTTACCTCTAAGGCTACGTTGATAAGCTTCACATCTACCATGGTACTATCATTAAAAAGGAAGTGTGTAAGCATACACAAATCAAGAATACCCCATTTGTGTTCACGGGTAATTGTAGGATCATCCAAGGAGAAGAGCTTAATGAGGGAAAATAGTAAGACATGACCCCTATAATGAGATCATCACATTCGGGAAGTGCACTTAAGGAAGATAATAAGGGAGAATACCTGGAATGATAATAAGGAAATATGAGTTCAAATTCACAGTCATAGCCTAGCATAACGGAGAATTCTTTAAGGGTTGGGCATAGCTCCTCACAATTGAATCATAAAACATGATATTTAGGATCCCAACAAGAGATCACAGCTTCCATAAAGTTTCTTTGAGGCTTCAGGTGACGAAGAGAGAATAGGCTATCCAAACCAAAAGGTTGGAAGTAATCAAGACCGCATAATGCATCCATCCATTTGAAGAGAGCATGAACCATGATAGTTTCAATTGAAAAGAGGTTTTGGGATGAATATGAATGAAGAGAGGGGAGTTTCTAGGGCTTATGTAGAGTATCAAGTTGAATTTGGGAAGAATAGGGAGTCCAAAGTCAGAAAGAAGTCCAAAAATGATCAAAAGTCACAAAATAATCTGCGAGCCTTGGTAGCAGTCATGTGAGTGTCGCATGGCACTCTTGAGTGCCACATGGGCCCTCTAAGTGCCGTGTGTCACCCTTGAGTGCCACAATTCCCCCCCCCCCCTCCCCTTCATTTCTCCTTTGTGTAGATGCATCCTTGTGCATTTCATTGGTTTTGGCCTCCGTTTTGAGTCCGAATGAGCATTTTTGTTCATTCAAAGTCCTATTGTGTGTGTGTGTGAAAAATCCTACCGTGTATTTAAATCAGTCATTCCTAGTCACGAAAGAGTGTAAAGAGGCATGGAAGGTCCCCCAATGGAACATGCCACTCATACAATTCACGCAAGAGTTCAAGTGAAAATGCAAGAAAGAAATCCATGAGTACAATCCATAAGTCAAGTACAGTCATCCATAGTAGTGCAAGGAAATTAAAGATAGAGCATATACCTAGTGGAGGTTCTTCCTCTTCCTCCTCGTCTTCTTCAATGATGACGCGACGGGAAGAAGTGGAACTCCTAACAGGCTCCAGCATTGGTCTAGTAGAAGGCCGATGTGATGATGATTCCCCTAGTCGCATCTCTAATTCTGCTATACGCCTCTATCTGGCATATATTTCATTGCACTGAAAGGAAAACAAACCATTAATCAAATCAAGAAAAATGGAAAAGTGAGAATGAGAAAGCATGCATGCATTCATTGCTTTCATTAGCTTAAAAGAATAAATTGCATTGGTTTGTGGATATACTAAACTCACCATATTCGTCTTTTTGACATCAAACTGGCAGAGCAGGACTGTAGAGAGAAATTAGCCGGCTTAAGCTGTTAAGAAGAGAGAGAAAAAAAAAAGATTAGAAAGAAGTCATTAAAACTAGGGGCAAGGCTCGAGAGTTTTACCTTCTATTCTAGCCGATGGATCCATGATCTCAAGCTAGCAACCAAGATCCGGTGTTCTTCTACATAGGGTGTTGGGATGAAGGCCACATTTGAGGAGATGCATTGGAAGTCCTGAGGGATCACCTCCAGGACACAATAGGGAACCTTGCGATCATCATCATCTAAGGTGGGAAAGGTCCAGTCAATGATAGGGAGGTCGAAAGTAGAATACCTCAAGGGTGCTCCCTCATATGAAGATCATGTCCCTTGAACTCTAGTGTTAGAACTCCCCGGTCCTCCGATAAAAGGCCCTCCCTACAACCAAATAGAGTTTAGCAAGTCGAGCAAGGAAAATAAGAAGAAGAAAGGCTAAGAAGAATTCATACCTCGGCGCGACCGGTCCTAGGAAAATTAGACATTAGATGGGAAACCCGAAAATCCTCATAGCCCCTCTTATCAACCACTAGTTACGTCCCATCCACTCCTGTGAGAGTCTCATCGAGGTCATCACCCATAAGCTTATGAGTGTCTAGCATGTTAGGAGAAGGGACATCGAGTACAATGAAGTGATCTAGGACGTATGCCTGCTTTAGGACTCTCTCTCCCAAGCACCAAGCGGTGGCATAAAGGCTTGTGAATAGGATGCATTGTTCTGAAAATTGAATCACTAATGCGTAAGGAGCCTTTGTAGCACGATGAATTCTAGCCCAAGGCTACCACATCACCGAGTCCCTGATAAGACGAGTTAAGAATTCCTGACATTTCTTAAGATCATGAGCTACGACCCTCACACTTACCTTTTCCTTTGCCCATTTAAGGCCTCTTGGGAATAGACTAGCACTCAAATCCATAGGCTTAGGAGCAAGCATCCCAACATACTTGAAGTTCCATAACTATCAAGCAAGAAGAGAAAAGAGAAGACCATTAGAATACCATAAGAAAAGAAGAGAGAAAAAAAGAAGAAGAAAAGAGAAGAAGAAAATGAATGGAGTGATACCTCCCAAACCCTCTAAAAGCCCCCAACCGAGGGTGAACACATCCGAAAAATTTTCCCATTTGCTTATAGAGAATAGCTAAGCTAGCACCACCCCAATCGTATGTATGGATTCGGTCGACATTAGCCAAGCTTCCCAGGATAGATAGATGGATCTGATCTGCTTTGGTGCTGAAGATGGAACACCCTACGATGTACATGATAAAAGCTCGGGTAACCTGGTCAATGTTGTATTGATTGTATCTTTGGAAGGTCCTGAGAAACCATGCATAAGGAACTGCACTTCTCAGCACTCTAGGTGGGTATATTCCCAAAAAGTTAATCACCCTTTGCCTAGAATGTTAGGGATATATACTAAAATCCATGCTTTATGTAGTTGATTTATTATTCATTTAATCAGTTAATCCATTTTTTTATGAGAATCTGTGTGGGCAATGTTTGTATTATATTATTTATTTAATATTATGCATGTGTGTCTCTTATTCTATATAGTAGGTGGTTTGGTGTGTAGAGTTTGGCTTACACACGGAAGATCAGGCCATCAGATATTATAGAAAGTAAGATTTTGGTTTACAGTCTTAGATGGGATTGGACCACCATCGGTAGGACTGCAGCATGGTGCTGTAGTAGGTTTGTCTTGCCTACGAAAAACAGTATAGTTTTAACTCACTATGCTGGTACACTTTGTGTATTAGACAGGACTGACTTGGGGTAATTATCTTTATACTGACTTATAAGATAATTAATACCTCATGGCTCTTATGAGTGCTTATACTCAAATCCTAAGTTAATTTGTAGACACGTACATTTGATATTTACACTTTGATCCCTAAAAGGGTGAGATTCTTAAATGGGTCAATATCTCATTGGATTGGGTGGCAATATTAATTGTATGGTGGATATTAATTAATGATGGAATCCATGTCTCAATTTAGGGCTTGATGATATCCCCTTGAGAAAGCTTATAAGTTTTGATTATGTCAAACCTTGCAGGAGGATTTTGTATCCGACATATCAGATAAGTTAAGCAGATGATCTCAAGGAATTTTAAGAAATTAATTAAGTATGATTGTCAGTAATTATATTTAATTAATGGATATCTGTAATATTAATGTGGGGGAGATAATAAGCATTTAATAACATGGAGCTCGAAATATATTTTTGAGATAAGGGTAGGAGTGCAATTATAATTCTTTAGTGGTATGAATTATAATTTATGAAAATAGGAATCTGATTCAGTTCGAATTAGGGTTTCCTAATTCCATGAGGAATCCTATTCTTCATTGACTTCTTATGGTCCCTATCGTAGCCTATATATATGATGCTTTGGCTCTCTTCTCAGTTAGCATTTTTCTATATAGAGAATTATAACTCGGAATAGAAAAGAGAGCATAAAAGAGGGAGAGCAGAAAACAGAAAGGATTTCGAAAGAGCCCACACTCAGTTCGATATTCTGGCAGCAGAGGAATACGGTAGAAGATCGTGAGCTGTTATCAAGCCCGTGTTCTCGATTCGTCTACTACAGCAATCTGTTTTTGCAGTTCAAGGTAACCCTAGTTCTGCACTTGTAGGGTTATTGTAGTTTTCGCGTAATTTTTTTGCAGTACCAACTTATACGCGCTGTCAATGGATTCTGGGAATGCAGTTTCCTAACATAGAAGTCTTTAATGTAGGGTCCGTGATAATTGGTTCTCCCCCTACCCGAAGCCCGGTAAACATAGAAACGTCATTCGGGGTCATGTGCATCTCCCTGAAAGGAAGATAGAAGGTGTTAGTGGAGTCCCACCACCATTCCACTAGACTAAATAGATGCACCAAGTCTTTGGAGCTATTCACCAAGAGTTTCATGAACTTGCCGAAGCAGGCAGCTCGCACCTTGGTTTTCACAGCTTCTGGAAGTTTTTCGTACCATTCGTAGCCATGAGTCTGGCATCCGTATCCTTTCAAGGTTACCTTCTTCACCTAGAATGACAAGATAGGAGAAATTGATGAGTCAAGCATTTCTACAAACACCTTGTGTGCATAATTTGAGAATCCTTATTTTAAAAATGGTGGCTTTTGATTTTACCCATAGGATGGAATCAACCACAAAAAAAACATATTAGAGCATGCATACATTCATTATTGAGATTCAATTTGGTAATACATTGTATTTGGAAAGAAGAAAATGAGTCTTTTTTAAAAGAAAATTTTGAAAATACCTCTCCTTCCCTAGCCTTGAAGGATAGATGTTGGTGAGGATCCCTTATTAGTTGTTTGGGAGGGAAGTTGTTGGAGGAAGGCTTGTAAGAGCATCTCCCTTCCCGGAGGTTAAGAGGAAGAGGACCCTCACTCTCAATGTTGAAATATGAACCGGAAGAAGAAGAAGAAGAAGAAGAAGAAGAAGAAGACATGTTTTTAATTTGGAGTAAAAACTTATGATTTAATGATTTGGAAGTGTTTTTGAATGAGTGAATGTTTGATTTTCCAGAGTTTAAATGGGATTTGATTTTGAAACAAAAAACCAACGTGAGGATGAAAGAACTTGGATTTAGAGGTTGAGAATAGAGAGAAAATGGAGAAAAGGGAACAACTTTAGAGAGAAAATGAGCAAACTTCGAAATGGGTAGCAAGTGAGGAACAAAAGGCCTAAAAAGGGGTTGAGAGCCAAGATGGCTCTCTCGGAGTGCCACCTGGCACTCTCCCAGTGCCACCATGGCACTCACTCTAGTTTTCCTAGATTTTTGCTTTTACTCCCCTCTAATGTCCCGTTTGGTCCCTAAACCCAACTTTGGCTCTAATTTGATTCTTTTGATGCATTTTCGATCAAATTTTCATGATGTTAAGTACTTTAAAACATTTATAGAATATCATTTGCATGCACATGAATTCCCAGTAGAGCATTTAGTCTCATTTAGCATACCATGGCATTAATTGCTAGAAGTCCCGCATTATCGCATTCATCCATTCAAGTAAGCTTCAAATCAAGCATGGAGAGCCTCGAGGGCTCCATAAGTAATTGTCCTAGTAGAATGGTGTTGCATATATTCCCCAGTGGAGTATTTAACCTCCTCACAATAATCTCCTGAATTATTGCACTAGTCGAATTAAATGATCATTGAACCCTAGTTACATGGCATTGCCCTCCGCACTGTCGTACAAGTCGAATCGAGTGAAGTCTTGAATCATGTGTAGTGCTCCTGGTTTTCCTTAACGGCTCCACGAGTACCTTTTCCCCAACAGAGTTACATCACATTACATCATATCACATGGTTTGTCTTAAATGGCTCCATAAATTTGAGTTCGCCAGCTGAGTTGTCCTCCTTGCTTAGCTCGCGGGAACAGCTACGCACTGAGATGTATCAAAGCCCTCGATGAGGCACCTCGCAGTCATAGTCGCAAACGTTCGTGATGTTCACCGTAACTGGCTCATCACTACGTATTTTAGGTCCAGTTCACCTTCAGTGATCTGGAAACCTTTTTGTCTCCATCTGGCCCCAAGGAAGCTTGCTAAGAGTGACCTGGTCCTCAAAGAACTGAAAGTGCCTATTTATGACCCCAGAGGAAAATTCAAACCCAACTGGGTCGGGCAATACATCAATAAGACTCTCCTGTCTGGAGGGGCCGCCTATCTTATGGACCTAGATGGGGTTGAATTTAAACAGCCGATTAACCTCGATCGCCTTAAGAAATATTTTTTCTTAGAACCACTCTTCTTTCAAAACCTCCTACCTTGATGAACTACGCTTGACCTGATTCCCATCGGGGATATGTTGGCAACCTGCTCGGTTCGGTCATTAATAATCGCCCAAGCGGTGCCATCTGTCAAACCTTAAACCGAACTACTATGGACCTAATACCCACTCGGGGATAAGTAGGCGGGCTCTCGAAAGCCTTCAGTCCATAAAAACCTAAAGAAAATCCCTATGCTAAACTAAGGGCAAACTTACGTTTGCTCGGAATCACTTTAAAGCCCCCAAAACCAAGGGCAAACTTCGTTTGCTAAATCGAGGAACCCAAATAATACTTTAAACCCTTCTCTGGATCCCCTGGCTATCAAAATAAGTGCTATAAGAAAGCAAATGAAAATTCATGATAAAGAATGATTAAAGCTCTGTGCAAGATTCAAAGCAAAGTAACAAAAAATCAAGAAAATTTTTTTTAAAAGGAGGATCGTCATAACCTAAGGTTAGATTAAAAGAGTGAATACATTTATTGAACATGCATTAAACATTTTCATTCTTTGGAAAATCAGACAATCACATTCAAAAGCGCAAGAAAGTAGGCAAGACTTGTCAGATATTTTATCTTAAAAAAAAGCTCCGTCCGATTTTGTTATATATGTCTATGAAGTTTGTCTTTTAACCAGAATCTGGATCTGCAAAAGGTACTCGATAATAGGAATGACTGAAGCTGGAATCCTCCGAAAGGGGGCGGCCACCCTGTCATGCCAAGCCTCAGCAAAACTTTCACGGTGGAGAGACGTATGACCGAACTTCTCATGAAATCGACAGTAATGTCCTCAGTAACATCTTGGAGAAGCCGTATTGATAAACCACTCCTCTCGGAACATAGAAAGTAGTAGCATGCAAGTCAGGTAACCAGATACCGGGTCAACCCGAAAGTCATACAGCAATAGAACGGTAAAACCACTGCGGGCAAACCCAGCAGATATCACCAGCAGAAAGGCCTCAGAGCAAACCAAGCTAAGCATCGGCGGAATGGAATAAGCAGTGAACCTCGATATGATCTTAGGGAAGTGACCCGCGAAGGTGTGAGGGGTGTATGAAGAGATCAAGGCATTCCATGAGCCAAATTTATAAGACAAAGGGTGCCCCCATAGATAACATGGCCCTAGCAGTATGAGCACGATCCAAGCCAATCAAGATCTCGCCAAGGATCAACATGACGGCACTTTTCATCTCCCACAAACCACAGGCAAGGGTATGAGAATGTCAGAAGATGACTGGAAGAGGAAGTAAGAAAGCATGGCTATCGATAAAGTATTGCGCCGACTGACTTGGTACCCATCGTCATAAGGATCCCCCATCAGAGCGTAGATCGAAGAAAGGCGCTCACAATCAATTTGCATGTCATGAACGAAGGAGCTTGCTATATTCCAAGAGGTACAAAAAAGAGTAGCGAAGTCCCGGACATACCCGGCCTACACTAGAGGAACTATCAGATCCGTAGAGGGATCAGTGTGCAGAATGGCGCTAAACTCCTCAAACAAAGGGCAAGCCTCCTAGAAGCCAAAGCGGAAGACGTGGAGAGAAGGGTCCCAACACCAAACAGTGGCTCAAAGCAAGTCCTCATTCAGAAGCACTCGTCAGAAAGCAAAGAGATCATTTAATCTGAAACACTCAAAGTTGAGCTTATCAATGCCAGATAGAGTATCCATCCATGGAAAGAGGATTTGGGAACTAATGGGGGCCATTTAAGAAGGAAGTGAATGCAAGAAGAGAGTGTTTTGCGGAGTTTTGAGGAAAGGAGGGTATAAATAGAAATGAATCTTCCAATCCTACCCACGGCACACAAGAAACAGCCACGGCACTCAACAGACTTCTGTCTGGCAGTCAGTAATTGTCGTGCGGCATTTACGGACTACAGCAGCGGCACTCAGTGAATGCCGCGAAGGAGTAACCAAGTGCCACATGTAGTTTATTCCTGGCCAGGGCCTATTTGTAATATTTTCTACCCACCTGTAAACAAAAGACTGAGTAAAAGCAATAAAACGTATGCATCATGCATCACGTACAACAAGATCAAGCCATTTATTCATTCATGCATATAAATGAAAGTAATAAGGGTGAAGGCATTCACCAATCACAGGAAAATGAAAGGAAGGACCAAGCCATGGTCATACATACGGTATTTAGTAAAAAAACAAGCAGAAGGGATGAAAGCAATCATAATAAAGTTTGTATATGCCTATCCTACCACGGCTATCTAGGAGTCACCATCCAAAATAAATATGCATATATATATATACAATCATCCAAATGAGTGTATGTGCTCTCCAAAACACTCAAAAGATAAAAGAGGAAGATGAAAGAGAGAAGATAGATCACCCCCGGCCCCAGGCTCGAGCCTGACGGGTAATACGTCTAAGAGGCTCCTCCTCTGACTTCGTGCCAATCGCGCTTCCCCCACCTCCTCCTCTGCCTCCGCCTCTGCCACCACTGCTACCTCCTCTGCCTCCACAGCTGCTGTCTCCATCACGTTCAGCACCTTCATGAGCTCTGCTAGGTACTATCCATAACTGCTGAAGCTACTGCTGGAGCTCTCTCACCTGTAGGACCATAGCCTTGTTTTCCTCCTCTTAAGTGAAGAAACAGATTGCAATAATCAAGATTCATTTATTTGAAAAGTGTTAAAACAAGCATAAACAAAAGGACAGTATGAGTTTTAACCATGGCTCACACATGAGCCTCAGTAGCTGTTCGTACCCCATCAGCCTGAATCAATAAATGAAAGAAGGGTTAGGACATTGAAGTTAGAAAGGCAAAAGTAAAAATTTTAGAAGGTAACCCTCCACTCTCGACCGTAGATCCACTCTCTCATGCTATGGGCATAGAGCAAGCCCTCCTCTGCATAGTCCCGCGGGACATGATTGTACTAGAGTAGAATGGTGGGGACGCCAGCATGATATCAGGGGACCGTAGTCGTGACCTGCTCACCATAGGAGATTGTACGGAGGCTCCACTCCCAAGGTGGTAGGGCTGGGGCCCGAGTCACGGTAGGAACAGGTTGTAAAAAGAAAGTGAAGTTAGTGAGGAAGCATATGTGTATGATAATAACTAAAAGAAAGTTTGAAAATCCAAAAAGAAGCTTACCCGTGTCACTTCTATCAAGGGGAAGTTCTTCATCAGCTTAGCAGCACAGAAAGTTGCGTACCCCTCGGGAGGCTCCATGAAGTCCTGAACAGAGAGCCCGTCAAGGGCAGCCATGAGCGCAGGACCCTAGAGGATCTCAGCCGCTCTCATCGAATCGGGCAGAGGACGTGGCATAAAATACCCAGGAGCCATCAACGACTGTCGGGTCACTCTCTCTCCCAAATACCACTCCCGACACTCCAGGCCCTCCAATAAATTCTCTGTGGGTCATACCCACCTGACTGCCGAATCCCCAGAGGGGCAATAGGAAGCACGTCCACCCAGGGTTGCCACCTGACATACGGCTCTCTCAAATTCGTCAGGAAGTTCCTGAACAAAACAAAGTCGTAAGCCCCAGTCTTCTGACTCACCCTCTCTTTCTACAACTTTAACCCCAGGGGTATGATAGGGGCGTCCACTCATCGCGTCTAGGGCGACATCATCTGTAGATACTCATGGGACTAAATCTATAAAAAAAATGAAAAGAAAGGAAAAAGGAAGAGCGTGAGTTTCAAGACTCATGAATAAAGGAGTTGAAATAAAGATTTAAAGTTTGAAAGTGAGAATTAACAATGAAAGAGAGATGTACCTCCCACACTCTCCAGAAGCCGCCTGTAGAGCACGGCCGATCCCAAGAGATGTCCCCCATATGCTTGTATAGGATGGCTAATCCTGCACCAGCCCAATCATAATGGCAAATCTGGTTCATGCACTACAAGGGCCCCACCAAGGCCACGGATATTCTATCGCCCCTGTTGCTCAGTAGGGAGCATCCGAGCATATACATGATAAAACCATGAGCCATCTACTCATCTGTGAAGCCCTCCTGGTCTCTGAAGGTATCCAAGAACCACTTGACCGTAACTAAGGGCTCCTCTAGAATAACTCCTAGTAGCGGTAGCAGTCGGTCCCATTCCATAACGGTATTCAAGTACCGCAGGCACTCCCCCCGAAAGGGATCCTAGTAATCATGCTGAAGTCCAATGGGGTCATCATCATCTCCCCGAACCCGAAATGGAATGTGTTGGTGGTATCCCACCACTACTCGGAGAGAGCATGAATTTGTCTAAGATCATTGGAACTCTTCGTCAAGAGCTTGATGAAGTTTCCAAAGCCCGCAGCATCAATATACCCCTTCACGGTCTGATTTTGATAATCGTACCATGCCCAGCCGTGGGCCAAGCTGCCATGCCCTTTCATCACGTCAGGCTGAAGCTGCAAAGGATACAAAATTTAATGTTAGTAGATGAATAAATGAAGAAAAGAAACAAAAGTAAATATAAATAATAATGATAATAAATAAATAAAAGAGAGTATGTGGGACGCTCAGAAAGTTCCATGGGCATAACACTTGCATTCATAAAATGAACACCTAAAGTCTTGATTGACGCGCATTGCATTCATAAGGTTCATGGAAAAGAGAGAAGAAAAAGGAAAAGAGGATATATGTGTTGAACACAAGTGAGTAAAAAGAACGGTTGAAGCGCTCGAAAAATTTACAAGCATAGCATCCACGAGGATTCTGTCATCATACATACATGAGGTCTCTAAAGAAAATCGAAGATGAATGGATGATGAAACAGAATGATAAACGATGATAAGTTATGATAGCGAATGAATAAAAGGACAATCGGGATGTTCGAAAGATTCTATGAGCATCACATTCATGCCCATGTAAAGTTCTATTGTCACACATTCATTCATAAGGATTTAATGAGGAATAGGATAAAGAACACTGAAATTAGAAAAGAACAAGAAAAGCAATCAAAGCACTTGGAAGCTCGAAGGTGGGGCACATGCATTCGAAAGCACATTTTTAAAGAATGTCATTATATGTTGAGTTCCACTGAAATTGTGGAAAAAGAATAAAGATGGATATACCTCTCGTCTGAATGCTCGTGCAAATAGATGCTTGTCCGAATCTCGAAGCAAGAAAGTAGGATCAGCGTGGGGGATGGCCCTATATTTGGCCTTTTTCCTGCTACCCGAGCCACTAGCCATAATCTGTCAAGAGAAAAGGATTTGGGACATCAAACCTTTGAAATAAATCAAGAGAATAATAGAAATAAAGAGAAAAATAAGATTTTGACCGAGAAGAATTTACCTATGGATCCTGTAGATCAATGCAGGGAAAAGGAGAAAAATCTCCAGAGGATTTTAGTTTGGAGAGATTGTGAGAAGTGAATGAAACTAAACCAAAAAATGGGCGTATAAGCAATTTGCCTGCTTAACACGGCACTCGAAAAATGTGCACGGCAGTTGGTGGACTGCCAGACGGCACTTGCTGAGTGCCGCAGCAACACTTCGTGAGTGTCGCACGGTAATCACGAACTGTCGTAAATTTGAGTATGTACCGCATTTAAGGCGGTTAAGTGACCTTTTGTTTTCCCTCCAAATTTCAAATAGCGTCCTGAAAATTGAATTTAAACCCCCAAAATTTGCCCTCCTTATGAGTTTTAGTCTTCAAAGGCAATTTTTGAGACCAAATCGACTTCCAATTTTGTGAAGTTGAAATCCCTTGGGTCTAATTGACTCCCGATTCTAGAATCTGGATTAGTTAGGTCAATCTGACCCCTATTTTAAGGAATTTTGAAAGTCTTCAAGTCTAATTTTGAAATTGAAAAGCATTTAACTCCGTTTGACTCCTGATTTTGAGAATTTGATTCTATTCGACTCCTGATTTTAAAAAATTGAAAAGAATTTGAGTCTATTTGACTCTAGAATAATCTGAATATGAGTAACCCCTAGATTTTGATAATGTAATAGATTTGCATCCTTGGTCCTCGCAACAAATTTGTGTTGACCCCGCTTTTTGGGAATATAACAAATTTATATTCTCGATCCTCGTAATGGATTGACGATGATCAAAATTTTGAGGATGTAACAGATTTGCATTCTCGATCCTCGCAACAGATTTTTTTTTACCCCGCTTTTGGGAATAGAACGAATTTATATTCTCCATCCTCGAACAGATTTACGATGATCAAAATTTTATGGATGTAACAGATTTGCATGCTCAGTCCTCGTAACAGATTTGCGTTGACCCGCTTTTTGGAAATATAACAAATGTATATTCTCGATCCTCATAACAAATTTATGATGATCAAAATTTTGAGGATGTAATAAATTTGCATTCTCGACCCTCACAACAGATTTGCGTTGACCCCATTTTGTAGGAATATAACGGATTTATATTCTCATTCCTCATAACAGATTTACAATGATCAAAATTTTGAGGATGTAACAAATTTGCATTCTCGGTCCTCGCAACAGATTTGCATTGACCCCACTTTTTGGGAATATAACAAATTTATATTCTTGACCCTCGTAACAGATTTACGATGATCAAAATTTTGAGGATGTAACAGAACATATCCGACGGGGCCGAGCGGCTACAGATTTTTAGATCAAACACACATTGACACCGGGGTCTAAGTCATGAATCACTGCCCAACCAATTGTGTTCGTCTTTTTGACAGAAGCAGCCATGCATCTTAAAGTGGATTAACACAAGCATTGAGTAGCATAGGGCATGGATTACATCTAAAAATGTCAGGATTGAACGTTTTAGAATCACATCATTTGTAGAGCACAAAACTGCATTAACAGTCATCATTGCATGACCATGCGCATCATGACAAGATAGGTGCATTCATCCGTATGACTACTTTGTTTATGTGTGTTTGTCCTTGTCCGAGCTACGTCGTGGTCAAATTATTGAGTGGATACGTAGGTAGCTCATCATTGAGCACGACCGGTATGAACCATTGTCGCACGCCTGTTTTCTTTTGCAACGCATCTTGTTTTACCCAAATCCAAAAATTTAGTCAAAGGCTAATCTTCACACAGGTTTCGACATTCACTTGTGAAAAGCATTGCTCCACAAGCTCTATCAAAGAGGGGCAAATTGTAGACACCCCAATTTTGACCAGACGTCGAATTAAGGGGAGTGCTACCTCTAAATCCGATGATGACAATGTCTGACTAATCTAGGGCTTCCAATAGTGATTCAAGCTCTTCAAAAGACTCCTCAATCCAAAGCAAAAGAAAAAGGAAGGAAAAGGGAAGTAAACAAATGCGGCACACGGTAGAATCTACGGCAGTCACGGGTTGTTGGTGCGGCACTCACTGATTGCCGGATCAGCAGTCAGTAAGTGCGGTAACGGCAGTCAGTGAATGCCGCTAATTTCCTTCAAATTCCATAAAATTTAAGAAACGGTAGTCCCTGGAGTTGCTCGCGGTATTCACTGAATGCCGGTGCGGCAATTAATGAATGCCGCGACGGCATTCACCAAGTGTCGTTTCAGCACTCACCAAGTGCCGCTTCCATCTCCAGTGAGTGCCGCATTTTCCAATAGACAACTATAATACAGCATGTTTTGTACCTACAAAAGGATGTACGGTTTTTTACTATGAAATGACTGAAATACCCTCTTAAAAATTGCCTATATAAAAAGGGTGAATATCCCATTACAAGGGGGATGAATGCTTGAATCCTCAACCTTATCCTAACTCTCTCTTTGTCTTAAACCTCTATATAAATTCTCTAAACACACTTGGGAACTCACTTTAGAGGATTTTAAAAAGAAGAAGTTGTAGTTGAAGAGCTTGTTTAACTTATGGAAATCTCTCAAAATCACAAAGTTGAGGAGATTTGGATGTAGACTCTAGACTAATTAGTCTTTAAATCTATGTTAACTTGGATAATGTTTGAACTTTGAACCTTTCCTTTTTGATTATGTTCATCTCATGCGATTCATGAGACTTTGAATGTCTTACTTAAATCCCTTGGCTTGAAATCCTTTAGCCTTCTTGTAAGTTCATGATTTACAAGAAGATTAGAGTTGATGCTTAGCATGTTTAGTTAATGAATCCAAGTCTACCACCATGGTTTGGGTTTATTACTTAGAGGTTTCATGAAATTTTTCCATATTTCATTAAAATCTACAAGCACAAGTATCACTAACCTCCAATGATCATCAATCGGTAGGAGAAGTGGTTTAAGTCTTCGTGTAAGTTCATGGTTTATAAGAAGATTAGAGTTAATACTTAGCATGTTTGGTTAATAAGTCCAAATCTATCTCCACGGTTTGAGCTTGTTATCCTAAGATTTTATGAAGTTTTCCATGCTTCATTGAAATCTATCAAATATAGGTGTCATTAACCTCCAATGACCATCAAATGGTTGGAGAAGTGGTTTAAACTAAGCCAAACATAATGGCTTGATAGTTGGAGTTAGCTATTAAAAGGTATATTTGACAAAGGTGCAGTGAGTTCATTAACCCATTTTGATCAAAGATTTTTAGTTAAATATGAACCGTTGGAATCAAATGAAACCAACCAGAAAGTGTCAATAACTCAAAGTTCTACCACTATGATTTTTGTTTTAATGAGATTTCATGTTTAAAGTGGTTTGGTCATGAGGTTTTTGTGAAACAACAATAATCTGTCCAGAATTTCAGAACAGTAACACCTCTTTGAAATAAATAAATAGAGCATTAATCAAGTTTTCATGGCCTCAAATAATTTTTTCTGGGTAATTTAATGTGTTGGGAAGATACCCAAAGATCAAAGTGTTTCTGATTTTTTTACTATTTTTAGAAAATCATACAAGAACTTTGGACAGAGAGTTGTGAAGTTCTGAGTGATGCCTAGTGTTTGTCCAATTCCAAGAGATTGAACCGTTGATCTTCAATTTTTCTTTTTGGATTGGAAACTAGATTAATAGAGGCATCTCGTGTCCAAAATTCATTGACATCAAACCATAGGAACTATGCTTTTCATTTTTTTAAAGCCTTGACTTGTTCTCTGTAATATTTAGAATTTTTGGGCAGATTAGGTATACTTTGCAAACAATGGCTCAAATGATCTTTCCATGACCTAGGGCTTAGACCATGCTTTAACACTGATTAGTTAAGCTTAAATACAGAGGCTAAATGACCCAAATCAAGGAATAATCAAATAGCTCGTTCTTATTCATATCTATGTAATCAGACACATTCATCCATGTAGATTGGTATTAGAATTCATAATTGTGTCATTTCTTCTACTAGATAGAATTATGCTAGACATTCAAGGATGGTTATTTGATATTATATATCCTTTCTAAAGCATGTGGACTAACCCTTGTTTTGTAGCGTCGATGAGGTATGATCTCTTGACTCTTCTTTAAATTAATTATTTCTTAATTTTATTGATTTTCGACTCCATGTGCGACACCTTAGAATTAATATTTACCTTATGTGTATATATGTGATTAGAGACCTTTTATTAGGATTTCTACTTTTTGTATGCATTGCACATTTCAAAATCGCAGCTGGATCCCAGGTAAGTTCTCTTGTTCCCTATTGCATATCATATTGCTTGCTAATCACTTATTTGGTTTTGAATGATATTTTGCCGTTAGCAATCTTGCACCCTTTTGACATGCTTGTGTTATGTATATTTATATATATATATATATATATATGTATTAGTTGAGGGCATGCTTAGATTAATAATTTGATTAAAAGGATGTTGAGTAGAGGCCTATCGCGAGATAGGATGAGAGATGGTGTTTTAGTCCGTCGGGCTCCTTGCTCTCTCATTCCATAATCCCCGGACCTAGTTAATCTCTGGTTTCCAAAAGATCAGTTTGCTTTAAAATAGTTTCTTAATTTCCCTTTCAAAAATTAAGTGGCAACTCTTTGTATTTGAAATTTGGAAATTTGTTTTAAGCAAAAGTGGGCCTAAATGCCGGTATCCATAGAGAGCCCTTTACAGGCTACTTTATCCAATTTTTCCATCTCACCCATATGATGATCAAAGTGGGAAATAGTGGTAGAAGTTGATGCATTCCACATAATGACCTTGAATGCCTTCCCCTTAAATGAATCTTTGAAGTTCGAGTACATAAGTCTTACACATAACCTATTGTCAACAACAGGCAACAACTCATTAAAAGTTGGAATAAACCCTTTTGCTGATCTGATATAAATGTCCACCCATGTTGGTTTACCAAATAAATATCCTCTGTAAGCAACTCCAGAAACCATGACCCTGATCTATGCAAAATGTTTGGTTCACTAGTGGAATCCTAGCTTGATTTAGAATCCATTGTTTGTTAGGGCAAGAAAAATGAATTAGGAATGTTTTTTAATACATAGACTGTCCTTGGAGGCTAAAAAAATGATGAGCTAAGATTCAAATCGTCATATCTCTAAAATTGGTCCAAAATTGGAGGCTGATTAAAAATAATAAGGGCTCGAGGCTAAGAGTTTATTAGCTTTATCAAGAGAGAGACGAACTAATAAAACTCTTCCCAAATTTTTAGAAAAATTAGGCAGAATATCCCTTTTTTGGTATCAACTAAACTAAACATGAAAATTTTCACGCTATGTTGAGTATAGTTGTTCTGTTTTGGGATAATCTGGAAGCTCCCTCGAGTGAGATGTTGCTCGAGTGTGGGTGTGATGTCGTACTCACGCCAGCAAGGGACATGGTGAGCGAGATTTAGAGATTTCAGATGCCAGATCAGTCGAGCAAGGTTATACAAATCATATTTCCTGATTCGTTTAAGAAATGGCTTTTAACTTTCTAAGAGATTTGAATGGCTTAGGCTTTAAAAGGGAACCCTAAAGGACATTTTTGAAGACTAAGAGAGATATCGAGAGTATGAGACATAGTATACGAATATGAGACACATTGTGTGAGACATTGGGAGAGCCTTTGTGAGAGCTACTCAATGAGAAAGTGGGGATTTTTGTATGTTTGGCTCTTAAGGTGTTCCCATGGTAAAAGCTTAAATTCCTTCTGTTTAATCTTCTTCTTCATAAAATAGAATTCTTCGTTATACTTCGCTCGTAGATGTAGACAAGTTTGATGATCCAGGATATTTGTGTCTCTTTTGATTGCTATTCTTATCATTGATTTTTCATGTTTTATCTACGGATTCGTGTTTTGGTGGTCTTGTGTTCAACAAGTGGTATCAAAGCATCTAGTTTCGATGGCGTCTCCAACATTCGATGTAGAAAAGTTTGACTGTATGAATGGCTTCAATTTTGCAGTGTATCAAGATGCACACATTGTTGAGACAACAAGGGTGGGCAAAGATTTTGGACGCTGAAGAAGCGGCCAAGTTACCAAAGAGAAAGCAATACATGTGTTATGGGACAAGCTTGAAATCTTGTATATAAAGATGTCTATCACGAGCCGATTATATTTGAATCAACAGTTGTATACTCTGAAGATGACAGAAGGTATGTTTGTGAATGAACACCTTGATAATAATTTTAATGAATTTGTCATGGATTTGAAGAGCATTGACGTCAAGGTTGACGAGAATTAGACTCTTATTCTTATTCTTTCATATGATTCCTTTGTTAATTCCATGTTGTATGGAAGGGATGATATCTCTCTAGTCGATGTCAAAGCATCTCTGAACTTGAAATACTTAAGTACTAGATTGATCGATGAGGTTAGAGATAACAGACAGAGGACTTGTTTGTGAATAATAGAAGGGGTTTGGGGAAGACAAGGAAAAATCCAAGAGAAATATCCGATGTCATGCATTACTGTCACAAGTTTGGTCATTTCAAGTCGGAATGCCTAGAGCGCAAAGATAAGGCGAAAAAAAAGGGAAGATTTAGATATGCTTCTGTCGGTCCCGGTTCCACAGACTCGCTCCAAGAAGGAGTATATTCTTAGATTCGGGGTGTCCCTATCATTAATTCCCTAATAGGGATTGGTTCACTACCTATTGATTTAGTCCAAGGTGGCACAGTCTTGATGGATAATGGTAATTTGTGTAAGATTATCGGGATGGGAACAATTCATATTTGGTTGCAAGGTGGAGCTACGAGGACATTAACAGGTGTTCGACATATTTCAACATACACCATAATTGAAGTAGAACCTCGTATCTTTGACCAGGTTGGATTTCATTGGCCCTAGATATTCCACTGTAGGTAGAGTTATCCGGATTTGCAAAGGGTCCAAGACAGTGATGAAAGGTAAAAAAAGTTGGTGCCCTGTATATGCATCTCAACTAGTAGTAATGTGTCATTTTACTGTAACTTGTAGCAATGTGTCTCTTTTATGCTACTTGACAGTAATATTGAGTCATTTGATAGTAACATTTTAAGATGCCATTTAGTAGTAAAAATTTATCATATTACATAACAACCAAGTCTCAAAGAGTTGTAACTATTGAAGAATATTTTAGCTGAATATACATGATACAGGAAAAATTATGTGATACATCCTAGTAGTTTTTCGATGTATCTTCCATCCTTCTGCTTTAATCCCAAAATGTTTGTAAATTCATAACTATTTGGATTTTAAAAACAAATTCGATTTTTCAAAGTTGCAATATTTTATACCTATTTACAATATTTAGGTATTGATATTTGTCAATATTAAGATAAAATTACCCTACTAAAAAAATGAGATAATGATAAACAAGGATCGAAACCACTGGGATTGCACTATGAATTTATCTAAGTCCTATAATATAAATTGTCATTGACTTAGAAAAATAAGATAATTTGTTATGGGATTTTTGAGGTTTGGAAAAGTGATTTTGAACAAAATAATTAAAATAATTAACTAGACTAATAATTAATTAACTAATTAAAGCAATGAGTAAAGTTTGTGAAAAGTATGGAAGAAAGGGATCTAGGTCACAAATCCACCCGTAATTATATTAAAGATTCATTTATGCATTCATTTAGATTACTGTATTCGGATGATTATGGGGAATCGTGACTACCAGCTAGGGGTGGCAGTTTTCGACCCTACACGGTAACCCGACATGACCCAACACGAAAATAAATAATTTTGGGTGACCCATATAAGGGCACGGGTCATAAACAAGTTGACCCGTTTGACACGATTAATAAACGGGTTGGGTCACACTTTAAACGGGTCAACCCTTTTGACTCTATTAGGTGCGGTAGGGGCATTTTTTTTAGTTCTAAAATTAATTTTTAATAATCTGGAAGACTACAATACAAATAATATAAATAAGAATAAAAATTATTTATTTAAAAAATGAATAAAAAAATATAAACTAAAGTGATTTTTTTGCTCCAAAAAAAAAGAGTAGTTACCAACTTACCAAACAAGTAAATTGACATTAAATGATACAAATATACAATGTAAAAATATATACTATATATATAAGACTATAAGAGTGACTTATCGAGAAAAAAATATGAGTCAAATTTTAGAGTATAAAAAAATTAAGTGAACACTTTTTTTTTTGTCATTTCCCGCTTTATTTGGACTTAATTAGTAATTTCTCACTTTTTTTTTACCTAATTTTACACGTTACAGGCTTACAGTGTTCCACACTTTACCTCTTCTTCATTTCCCATTTTCCCCTCTCTCTCTCTCTCTCTCTCTCTCTCTCTCTCTCTCTCTCCAACCTCTCTCGCGGCCACACCCGATCTGTCTCTGTCTCGACCCCCCAACCACCAGGCTGCCGCCACCAAGTGGTCACCACTAGGCACCAATTCAAATATCATCTCACTATTGCTGCCAAGCTAGTAGAGGGAGAAATAGAGGGTTGCATTCTCTGTTCTAGAATTCGCGGTGATTTCTCGATTTTGCTCAATCACATTGTTCTTGGTTGCAAGTTCATTTACTCCGCTATCAACAAGGTCTTATTATACAAAAACAAACACACACATACATATATATATATATATATGTATATATAATTTTTTGATTTATATGTTTTTGCAAGTCCATTTCAAGTTTACTTGTTAATTTTGATGGAGGAGCTTAGAGAGAAATTCAGGTCTTAAAAAACAAAATGTATATATATATATATATATATTCCTCTGTTTTGGGATCTAATTGTTTCTAGTTTTTGATGTTTCATGATCAATTTAATGGTACCTATTTGGTAATTCTTCCAATTATGAAAGTTCAGGACTTAACAAATTTGAAGTTGGGGGACTATAAATGTCTCTGTTTATTGTTAGAAATTAGGAGTATATCAGTTCATAATTGTTGGAAACTTATGTTGTCATTGAACTTGCGTATGAATTGGAAAACTTATGTTATTCAACTTTTTCTGTAGATGAATCGTGCTGGAATTGAAATTGAAGAAGATAGTAATGAATTGGACAATGCAATTAAATCAGTTGGAGGTACAGAAGAATCAACTCCTACCGCTACAAGTGTACAAAATGTTGTAAGCAATGGAACAAAACGTCCACGAAAACAAGCTTCAAAAGTATGGGACTATTTTTAAATCCTTCCCATAGATTCAAATGGGCAGCAAAGAGCAAAGTGTAAGAGATGTCCAAAAACATATATTGCTAATAGTAACTATGGTATAGGAAATATGACACATCATATACATGTTTGTCTAAAAAGAAATAGAGAAGACGTTGATGAATTATCTGAGGGATTTATGCCTATGTGCTCTCAAAAGTTTAATCCTGGGAAATTTGGGGAGTTCGTCACATTTGCATTAATTAAGCATGACTTGCCATTTCAATTTGTTGAGTACAAAGGCATTAGGGGAGTCTTTATTTACTTGTGCGTGGATTCCAAACATATTAGTAGAAATAAAGCTAAGACAGATGTGTTGAAGTTGTTTGGAAAAGAGAAATACAGACTTGCTTCTCTAACTTCAAACATTGTCCAACTCAAGATGAGTGGGTTAAAGTGGAAAAGATTCACAAGTTTTTGAGACTTTTTTATGAGATCACTTGCATATTTTCCGAAGTGAAGTATCCTACGGTAAGTTTATATTTTCCTCACGTTTTCAAGGTTTAGTTAAGTTTGTCTAAAGAAATGCAAAGTCTAGACGACTTTATGTCTAGAATGACAAGAAGAATGTTTCCTAAGTTTGCGAAGTATTGGCCACAATTTAGCTTGATTTTATCTATATCTATGATACTTGATCCTTGTTATAAAATCCAATTAGTGGAATTTTGTTACAAGACACTTTGTGGTGATGGTTCTAATGAGTGCATTCGTGTTTGTGAAAAATTATTCTCACTCTTTGATGAGTACATGTCCAAAGCTTCTAAAGGTGCTTCAAGCTCATCGAACTCTAAGGGCATTAGTGAGGATGATGCTTCTCGTAATAGTGATGATCTTGAGAAAAGTGATTTTCTTCAAGGTACGATGAAAAATGAAAATAATGTTATAAGTTTATCTTTATTTGCTTAATTTTCTTTTTCTTTATTACTCAACTAATTGATGTCTTTATTACTACACTAGGATTTTGATATATTTGAAAGTTCAGAATTTGTTACTAGTGCACAAAAAACTCAATAGGAATTATACATAGATGAACCGTTAAAAGAGATGAAAAGATTGATGTTCTTGCCTATTGGAGAGCTCATCAATTTTGGTATCCTGAACTTTCTCAAATGGTGCGCAATATATTGAGCATTCTCATTTCAACTGTTGCATTTGCCTTTGGTGGGCGAGTTCTTGATCAATATCGTAGTGCTTTATAGCCTCAAGTTATAGAGGCTTTAGTTTGTACAAGGGACTGATTGTATGGAAGGACAAGTAGTAAATATGAATTATTAATGATAACTTGACAAGTGACAACACAAATTTTCATACCCCCAACCCGCCCTCGGTGGATTAGGACACGTGTAACAAGACTATACGCATCCCAAACTACACTAATTAGGAAGAAAACAAGAATTAAACCACTTAAAAGAACTTTACTGTGACAAAATAGCCCCAAGGGCAAAATGGTCATTTAGAAAATATGATCAAATTTTATACTAAAAGATAGATCTTTGAGTCCCGGTTCCAACACAAAAAATGGCAAGCGAATTCGAGTTTTATAGAAAGAGTTGTGCACATTTCCATAAAAGTCAACGTGCTATAAAATTTGCAAGTGGATCGATCCGTCCTTTAGCCTGAATCAATCCATTTCAACATTTCTTCTGCAGAATGTCCTCCCAGAAGTCCAGATCGATCTGCACTTTAGCCTAGATCGATCTGGGTTCTGCAGAATGCATTTCTACTACTAAAAACCTCTATTTTTCAAGTTTAAATCATATCCGAACCAAACCAAACTTTCAGAAACTTTGGGAAAACATTTCAAACATCCCCCTAGCATATACATAAGCATTCTCAACTACTCAAAACATGTACACAAGTTCGCTTGAATCAAACAAACCATCAACACACTTCTTTTGAATCATGCAAGACTTTGAAACTCAACTCTTGTCAAAACTAACATCTTATAGAAACTTGTTGAAATAACAAGTAAACTTTGCAACAAACCGGTATTAAACCAAAACATACACAAAGTGCTCGCGACACCTTCTCGGACTTGCCGGAAGGACCCAAATTCAACAACTTACATAAACCCATAGAAACAACATGAGTAAATTCATAAGGTTCTCAAGTGAAACTACAACTTCTACACTACTCATATTACATTACAAGACTTAAACTTCCAGAAGTATAATCCACACCATATTACAAGTTAGAGAATATATAACAAGTCCAATAGTCTCGATTCAACCCAAAGCCCAATTCACCTCCTCTCCGCACCTTGCTTTGAACCTATGGTGGTTGTTATTTACCACAATAGAAAAGGAAAACAGTTTTCTTAAGCATCACGCTTAGTGAGAAATCTAAACATGATTGAATGCAACAATTCAATACATAATTCATATTTGTAATCGTTGAACTACCGGTTCAATGAATCATTCAGACCCGAAAACCTTCCCTTGGCCCCGTGGTCACTTCTATTCCTTGGACTTCCATTCTCAATGGATTCTTCTCCTTCACCATCCTTATTACTCCCAACAATGATATCATCTCCTCGGTGTTCATTAACCACCACATAATCACGTAAGCATATAAGCACATAAGCATGACAACTTTTACATAATTGACATGTAAATCTCACAATAACATGTTCATGACTACTAAGTATGAATTTACTAATTCTATTCATATTTGAAGCATTTAACAAGTTAATCCACAATCACTCATAGTTAGAAAACTCACCTTTTATAGATTCTACCCCAAATAAGCTAGAGAATGCTGAATTTACCAAATCCATCAAATCCTACTCCAAAGTAGTTCCTACTCATTTTTGGCAAACCGCGTGTCACCGATTAGAGTGAGTTACCAAAATTTGATGGTTAAAACATAAATAAAAGGTATAGAAATGATGATCTCAGCTCCACGAGTCCGAATACGGCTTCGGTTCGCAAATTGGACGTCAGACGGCGACGGAACGTCGTGAAATGGACGTTGACGTCTTGTGTTCGTCTTCTCTCTCTCCGAACTCTATCTTTTTCCTTGTTAATTTTTGTAAATTATTTAGACTCTCTCTCAATCTCTTGACACCTACACACCCACATGCAACTAACATTGAGGTGTCAACCTCCCATTTTCCCTACTTTTCATTTACACCCTCAAAATTTATTAAGTTCTTATTACGAAATCTCCAAACATTCCATTAACTACCCAATTATCTAAATGGGTGTTTGTCTAAGTCCCGTATGGGTCCTACGCGTGGTCCCAAATATTTTGTAAAGTTGCTATCGTACCTACCATTTATGAATCTTTTCAATTTATGCCCTTAAATGGGTACCCCAAACTGATACCAGAAATTAACACATATAGCAATATAATATGAAAGCAACTTAAACAAGTATTCACTTAATCATATAAATGCATTTAACATGTAAAATGCAAATTATTTTAGCCGGGCCCTTTACTTGGTCCCATTCATTACCTGTCCCACCTCACTAGGGACTTTTCCAATGGTGTCCTTCTCTGAACACTTTTCACGGGCGAGTCCAAAGCCTCCCAGTTAACCCATTTTATACACTAATTATGTAAATTAATGCATATGAACATAATGATTAACCCTTTTTCTGGGTACGGGTATTACATTTCTCCCTCCCTGAAAGGAAGTTTGGTCCCCAAACTTATTCTTACCTCAAGTCTCTAATAGATTCGGCTATTTATCTCGGATTTCATCCTCCTACTCTCAAGTAGCTTCCTCGTTTAACAAACTATGCTATGCCTTTCGAAGGCGATACTTTCCTCATCTCATAAATACTAGATAACCATAAATGTTCATTCTTGAACTTCCAACCGTTCACGTATAATAACTCGATTCAAATCTGACATCTGACCCTATATCACATAATGAATTACATTGATTCATTTTGATTAGAGTCTCAATCGACAAACAACTGGTTCTCTTTCCCCCAGTATTTCAAATGGTCTCAATCATTTTAAAATTAACTCACTTATCTGAAATATGTTTCCCAACCCATCTTTATCTTGTAGTAAGATATTCTACCATGGTTCAATTTCGTTTCCATTGCCTCTTGGAAGATTCAGAACCTTTATACAATTCAAATATTACCTTTCAATGATAGGCTTCTATTTTCATATAACTTCACAATCCATCTTCATATATAACTCTATTAACTTCAATGAATTTGCATTTACAACTGATAACGATCGCCCTACCTGTCAAACTATCCCTAACCATTTACATACCAACACCTAGTCCCATCAACTTGGGTATTCTTATCATGAAATTCATTTCAAGCGATAGATACTCATTCTCTAATAATCATTAACATCAACTATAATAACCCTCAAATCTTTAATAATTCTACTTTTATCAATTACCTTACATCCCAAAGAATGTTTTACGATTCCTATCTGATTGCTATCTGTTCAATATCCCATCTTCAACTTTTAATTAATAATGCTTGGACTTCGAATCAATTAATAAGTCATATCATATAATAAAAGTGTGATTAGTATTATGAAATACCCAATGCTAGCATACTACATTCTACAATTTTGTCAAAATTTTAAAATCTCATCTGAAATCGCCTCCATAAGCAACCTTCACTCAGTCTTATACTCGACTTCTAGATTCCAACACATCCTACTGTGAAGTGGAGTCCAATCTCTTTTCTTGTCGTGATAATTCTAAATTTCTTCCTCAAAACGAACATAACTCAAACAAATCTTTAAGTCAATCCCCTCTGATCTACTACAATTATATCAATTGATCCTAAGTCACTGTCTTCATTTCTTTATTTTCTCTCCAGAATAATTTCAATTTCTAACAATTCTAAGTCTCCACATAGTTATTCTCAAATGATCAACACATGGATATAACACTTCTTCCAATCTCCACTGCAAATATTAGCAACTACATCGACCTTACCCATTTAGCATTGGATTTTTTCTTATATCGTACCCTAACACAAGTTCCAATTATCTTCTTTATTGTACATTCAATGTCTGTAATGCAAACAACTATTTGAATCTCTGCAATCCACATAATTTCTTGCTTGATACCGCCGAATATTCAAATAAGATAATACCACCAAATTTTAATTCTTATATCTGATAATTTATCTCATGTAGTTCTACCCTTTTATAAAGTATAAACAATTCCTGTACCAACCCACAATCCAATCCCAATACAAGATTTCATCGCAATCGATAACAAATTTTTGGTACTCAGCAAAGTAGTTGGTATACCCATACAATTATGAATTTGGGTCGTTGTCTCAGTTTTCACCTAGTTTTTCATATCTCAAGCTCATTTAAAAGAAATATTAACTTTGATTAATCACATCATTAAGGATATCATCATAAATACTTAGAATAACCATGATGGGCCCTTAATGACGTCTTCTCAACACCTTTGTTCTAATCTTTCGTTAATAACACCCAGATCCAAGGTTATAAAAGGAATTCTTAAATTTGTGGAATTAATGAACAATTCATTTATTTGCAGTTCGAATAGTTGTTCTTGTCTGTAGCTTCATTCATCCCTAATCATTACCATTTATTCCTATTGCCTGGTCTCTTTGTTTCGCAACAACACTAATGATGCTGCTTAAAACTGGTAAGAATGGTTTAAAGAGAAAGTAAGACAAGAATTTGTATGTGGTTCGGTCCCGTTAATGAGGTGACCTACATCCACGGTTGCGTCAGTGCGCTCTCACTAGTAGATCAATGGTGGGCCTGGTGAGCCAACAAAGATGGGCGGCACTACCAGTAATACCGGCTGGGTATATGCGTAGTGATGGTGATTCTCTGTTGTAGGCTTGTAAGCTTAGAGAATTATTTTTGGATTCGGATCCCCATTGACAGGGTAGGTGGGCTCTTTTATAGATGCGAGAGTCCACCCTTACATGGTAAGTTAATTGGATTAGGAAAACTAATCTAATTACAATTTGCTTGGCATAATTTAGGAAGGTTACTAATTGGTTTAGGAAACTGCCACCTTCCATCTTGCAGACTTGTAATTGGTTTAGGAAACTGCTGGATTGGACGGGACCACGGACCCGCGACCTTCATGCCCGGCCAGCTGGTACGAGCCGCCTGGTCCTGATAAACATCTCGGGATTGCTCAACTCTTAACGCCCTTACCGGAATAATCGGTACCTCTTGGTGACGTAGCAGACTGGCTTCATGGCTGGATAATTTTGGACATATCAGTTGCCGAAACTAACCAGATACATCATCGAGTGAGGATTCAAAAATCAGTATTGCCCTAGAAACCGTCTGGATGTCCTCCGGGAATGTTGCTCGGGGTGGGGCCCACACTCCAGGTCATTCGGTGGAATAATCAACCGATACAGGTAGGAGCTCGGGTATAGGGTGTTGCCACGTGTCAGGGAATAATTGGCCTGGTCAGGGTTCAGCGAAGTCAGTTCGGATGTAACCGAACAGTCACGTGGTAACTGGACCGTCATGTCACGCATTTAATGCGCGTGTCCTTTGAGGCAACCCTTCACGTGCCTGAGGTGATAGTTGTCGGCGACTTTTGGCGGGAAAGTTCATGAGCCGTTGGATCTGGTTGATCTGGCCCGTCTGCTACTTCTATATAAGAAACACTTATTCGTTTCTTCAGTCCCTGCTGTCAACTAAGAGAGTTTACCGAGCAGTTTGAGAGCAACTGAGATCCTGGGCAAGATTCCCGAGTCCTTTTCTGCGCAAATTTTTGTAAGTCATTCCATCTCATCTTTAGTTCTTCATTCTCTTCTTCTTTCTTGAACAAAGCTGGAGGGAGCGAACCCACTTGGGTTAGAGCGAGCCTGGGATTTCTTCTTTTTTAGGTTTTTCCATTTCTTTCAGTCTGGGGGTACGCTAGAGCAATTTGACCGAGAGGGAGTTCGTGGGACAGTCTTGAGAGAGAGTTATTCTTCTTCTAGAGTCCTGTACGACCTGCCCTGTAGGTTGTTAGATCTACCTCCTCTGTACACCAGGTTAGGAGTTCTTGACCATTTCTTAGGTCGTCAGCCCCTTAGGTCTTCCACATGCATAATGTGTCATTCAGATTTCAACTCGTCGTCCCGGTCGGAGGACGAGCAGGTGCGGTCTGGGTCCATGAGCTCAAGCCCAGACCCTCCTTCCCTGGCCCCTTCTGACCAGCATAGTGAGAGAATGATACCGGCTCAGGCATTTCATGAGGAAGCGTGCCGGGATTCTCCCGTGGCCTCGACGTCTCGGGGGTTAGGCGACGCAGGGTCAATGCCGAACAATCCTGGGGTTGTCTTCGCGTGTGAGTCCATTGTCAGTACCCTGCGAGGCCCTGACTTAGAATGGATCAGGGATAGATATGAGCTTCCCGCCCCCTTTTCTCTTGCCGTGCACTATGGCGGAGCTCACTTCCATGAGTTAGGCTTCGTCACCTTGTACGAGGACGCTTTCATGGCAGGCCTTCGCTTGCAGCTTCACCCAATTACCCGGAATGCGCTCATCTTCCTCGGGATCTCCCCCGGGCAACTTGCCCCGAATGGTTGGCGGTACCTGATGGGGTGCATCTCCTTGTGGCCGCAAGTCCTCAGATACGAGCTCACACTTCAGGAGTTCTTTTGGACCCACCGGCCTTTCCAAGTCCACGGGGAGGCCGGCTTCTTCTCGCTCAGGGCCAGGCAAGGGCGGAAGATAATCGTGAACTGCCCGAGCAACAATAAGGGGTGGAAGAAGAAGTTCTTCCAAGTGTCCACCCTGGGCCTTTGTGAGAAAGCACCAGGTATCCAACTGTGGACCTCCTGGATGGGGAAGCTGAGGAGTAAGCCCATGCATCCTTTCTTTCTTGCTTCTTTTTTGCTTAGTTTCTTTACTTTGCCTTGACTAACCCGTTAGTGCATTTGTCTTGCAGTGGGATCAGTGGACCCGCCGAGTCTTCCCGATGAGATCCAAGCGCGGATCTTGTCTCTGGTGGAGGACCCATCTGACATCAATAAGGTGCTGACCTGGTCGGGGAGCTCGAAGACCACCTACAAGCCCCAGGGATTCACAGCTCCTGTCTTCCCGGCGATCATTCCTGATAAGTCCCATCTCTTGACCATCCAATTTTATTTGTATTTGATACTTTGCTGAATTTTGACATGCTTCTGGTTTTTGCAGAAATGGCTCCCAAGAATGCAGCGGCGTTAAAGGAGAAGGAGGCGGCTCTGATGGCCCGGGCTGGCCAGAAGAGGAAGAAACCAGCCCTCGCTAAGGGCCAGCCGCTGAAGAGGATCTCCCGGGGAATCTCCATCCGGGCTGGGAAGGAAGCTGCTGCTACATCCACGCCCGTGGTAATAATTGTTGAACCACCACCACTACCTCCAACTGCCAGACTGACCGGGGTCTCCTTCTCGACCTTGGAAGAAGCTCACGCGAGCCCCTCCGCCAGGTCAGAGGTCGAGACAGCGGACGACGTCCGTGGGAGGGTACGACCCGGGCTGCTGCAGAGCCAAATTGACAAGTGCAGCCTGCTCAGTCCCGAGGCCATCATCGGTTGGCTATACAGCATCAGCCACATGGTAAGTCTCTTCGTGGCGTGAACACTAGAATTTTTTTCCATGCTTGTACTGACATTGTCTTGTTCTTGCAGGTTAGCTGTATTACGGCCGGGGCCAAGTCCACCCTTCCCGGCATTGCTGAAAGGTTGGCCGCTGCTGAGGGGAACCTTTCCGCAGAGAGGGCTGCTCGAGAGTCCGCAGAGTTTGCCCTAACCGTGGAGCTGGGGGAAGTCCGTGACTCCCGGGCAACGGCCTTGGAGCTGGGGGAAGTCCGTGACTCCCTGTCAATCGAGCGGGCTACCCGGAAGGTTACGGAGGCTAAGGCTGTGGCTGCGGAGGCCGGGAGGGTCACCGCCGAGAAGATTGCTGAGGCCAAGGTTGCAGCCTCAGAGTCCGCGAAGATCTCTGCCGAGAAGGACCTCGAAGCTATGACGGCCTCGCTCTCGGAGCTTTCTGTTGCTCGGGTGGCCAAAGTCAAATAAGTTGAGGAGGAATTCGAGGCAGGGTTCCTCATAGGCTACGCCAATCTGGCGAAGCGGGCTGCTGCCGACCATCCCAATTGGGATCTATCCGGGTACTCCTGGGCCGAGTCCAGTTACTGGAAGGAAGGACAGGCTGACTCCAAGGTCACTGCTGAAGCCGAGGTCGCCGCTGAGGCTGAGGTCACCGTTGAAGCTGTACCGGCCGAGGACCCCTCCGGTGACGAGCAGGCCGCTTAGGAGGAGGAAGTGGTGGTTGTAGACTAGTCTTTTTTTCTTTTTTGTTGTAGTTTTCTTTTTCTTTTTGGGGAGGCTACTACAACTGCCCCCCAGGCTTTGTACAATTTTTTTTAAATTAATGAAAAGGCCCTTGAGGTCACATTTTCTTTCCATTAACTGTTTTCTTTCTCTGCACTGCCTGTTTGCTAGTATCCGTTCAGTTTTTGGCCAACCTAACACCTGCCTTAGCAAATGTTTTAGGACCGCAACCAACAGAACACCTAGTCTTTCTGACCTATTTAAAAGGTAGTTGCCCAGAGTGTTGTAAGAACGGGTCCTATTTAGCAGTGCTATAGGTGCTGGTCCTGTTTAGTGTCCGGGATCGCCCGGTGTATTATAGGAATACCCTGTATTACCGTCTGGGATGTCCCGGTGTATCCTGTTTTACCGTCCGGGATATATCTCTGACCACTGTAAGTACTTAGGAATATTTTCCAAGTTCTTGTAGTGACCGGTGTGATTCCCTGTTTTGGCCTAATATTCCCCTGCCCCCCAAGCATTTTGCTAAGGCGGGAGTGCAGGAGTGAATGGCCGTAGGGAACCGACCTGGAACAGGGGTGGTTGCAAGGTCATTTGAAGCTTTCCATCGTCGGCCACCTAGGGGTTTGGCCCCATTGTCGGCTGGACCTAGGCAAAACTTTAAGTAATTTCCTATTTAGGTCTAGTATCCTCTTGCTCCCGAGCGTCCTGTAAAGGCGAGGGCGTGCTGAGGAGCGACCATAGGAAACCGACCTGGAACATGGGTGGTTGCAGGGTCCTTTTGTGCCTGGGTTTGTAGTCCGAGGTCTTTTTAGTGCCTGGGTTTGGAGCCTGAGGTCTTTTTAGTGCCTGGGTTCAGAGCCCGAGGTCTTTTGTGCCTTGGGGTTAGGCCCGAGGTCTTTGGTGCCTCGGGGTTAGGCCCGAGGTCTTTTATGCCTTGAGGTTAGGCCCAAGGTCTTTGGTGCCTTAGGGTTAGGCTTGAGGTCTTTTTAGCATTGCACGGTGTACTGACAGGAGTAAATTTTTGAAGTAAATTATTCCATTTTATTTAAAAATAAAAATTTATAATAGTTGCTCAATCAGAGCTACAAAAAAGAAATTTCTCTACAGTACTAGATTCCCGTGGTCAGAAGCTAGTGATAATACTTGCGAAGGTGTTGCACATTCCAAGGATGAGAGAGATCATGCACGTCCATGCTCTGTAGCCAGTAGGTTCCCGGTCGGTTGACTCGGGTTACTTTATATTGGCCTTCCCAATTTGACCCCAATTTCCAATGGCTCGGGATTCGGGTAGACTGGTTCACTGTCTTGAGGACGAGGTCTCCGACTTGAAAACTGTGGTGCTTCACCTTGCTATTGTAGTATCGCGAGACCCTCTGCTTGTAGGCCACCACCTTTAGGTAGGCCCGGTCTCTTTTTTCCTCCACCAAGTCCAGTTTGGACCGGAGAGCTTCTTCGTTATCCGGCGCACTGAAGTTGGCCACCCGGTATGTTGGCAACCCGAGCTCTGTGGGGACCACAGCCTCAAATCTGTAAGTTAAGGAGAATGGCGTCTCGCATGTTGCCGCTCGGGGTATAGTGTGGTAGGCCCACAGGAGGGTTGGTAGCTCTTCAGCCCACAGCCCTTTGGTGCCTTCAAGTCTTGTTTTGATTGACTGCAAGATTGTCCGGTTGGTTACCTCGGCTTGACCGTTGGCTTGTGGGTGCTTGGGGGAGGAGTAATGATTCAGTATCCCATAGCCCGAGCAGAATTTCCTAAAGATAGGAGTGTCAAATTGTCTACCGTTGTCGCTGACCAGGACCCGGGGAATGTCGAACCGACTGAGAATATTCCTTTCCACAAAGCTCTTCATCTTCCGTTTGGTTATTGTTGCCAAGGGCTCAGCCTCTGCCCATTTGGTGAAGTAGCCAACAGCTATCACGGTAAATTTGACCTGTCCTTTTCCCATCGGTAAGGGACCGACAATGTCGATTCCCCACTGGGCGAATGGCCAGGGGTTGTGGATTGGTGTCAGGAGTTCTCCCGGTCGGTTGATCATGGGAGAGTATCTTTGGCACTTGTCACACCTTCGTACATACTCTTGAGAGTCCCGGGCCATGGTTGGCTAGTAGTAACCTTGTAGTAGGGCCTTTCTGGAGAGTGCCCGACCTCCGATGTGGTTCCCGCACACACCTTCGTGGATTTTGAACAGTATTGCTTGGACTTGCGCAGGGTAAACACAGCGGAGGTACGGGATAGTGAATCCCCTCTTGTAAAGGATGCCGTCGAGAAGATGATATCGTGCCGCCCGGTATTTAACCGGGCGAGGTTCTTCTTTATCATCTGGGAACGTCCCTGTTGTCAGGAATGTCACGAGTGGGTCCATCCAGCTGGGTTCCAGAGTGACCGGGTCTACCTCCATACCCTCTGAGTTGATCACACTTGGCTCGGGTAGGTACTATATCCTTATCCCAGGCAAGTCTGACTCAGAAGACGAGGCAAGATGGGCCAGCCGATCGGCTCTGGTATTTTCTTCTCTGGGTATCAGTGTGATGGAGAATTCCCGGAGCTGCTTGGAAACTGCTCGGACAAGGGCCAAGTAGGCTACCATGCTGTCTTCCCGCGCCTCGTACTCTTGGTTAACCTGATTGACCATGAGCTGGGAGTCACTGTAGCCCTGAACCTGTTGTGCACTCATGGAGATGGCCAACTGTAACCCGACCAAGAGGGCTTCGTATTCGGCCTCATAGTTGGAGGCACGGAACCCAAACCTTAGTGCATATTTGAGTTGGATACCGTCGGGGGTAGTCAGGATGATTCATGCCCCACTACCTTGCTGATTGGAGGAACCATCCACATGCAGTACCCAGGTGGGGATGTCAGAGTGTAACTCGGGCGGTAAGGCCGGGGGCTCAGACTTTTCGAACGGATCCTTGGGATATGTAAATTCAACTAAAAAGTCTGCTATGGCTTGTCCCTTGATGGCTGTCCGTGGTCGACAGATCACTTCAAACTCTCCAATTCCAATGCCCACTTGACGAGCCTCCCAGACGTGTCTGGGCGGTTGAGAATTCTATGGAGTGGTTGATCTGTGAGGACCACAATAGAATGGGCCTGAAAGTATGGGCGGAGCCTTTCGGGCCGAGGTGATAAGGGTGAATGCCAATTTTTTGATACGAGAGTATCTGCTCTCTGCGCCCTGTAACGCCCGGCTGGTATAGTACACTGGGAACTGTATCCTGTGCTCTTCCCGAATAAGTGTCGAGCTAACCGCCAATGGTGACACTGCCAAGTACAAGAAAAATTCTTCCCCCGGCACGGGTGTTGAGAGGAGAAGAGGGGACGCCAGGTACTTCTTGAGTTCCTGGAATGCCTCTTCACACTCTTCTGACCACTAGAATGCTTTGCGGAGGATTTTGAAGAATGGCAGGCACCGATCGGTAGCTCGGGTGATAAATCTATTCAGTGCGGCCACCCTCCGGCTAGGCTTTGAAATTCCTTTTTTGATTTGGACGACCGCATGTTGATGATAGCTTTGATCTTCTCGGGGTTTGCCTCAATTCCCCGTCTGCTGACTAGATGGCCAAGAAATTTCCCGGATGAGACACCAAAGGTGCATTTGGCCGGGTTCAACCTAATCCTGAATTTTCTCAAAATGCTGAAGGCCCCGGCCAGATGCTCGAGGTAGTCAGGCTCGTCCCGGCTCTTGACCAAGAGATCGTCCACATACACCTCCATAGACTTTCCAATGAGTCTTTGAACATGTAGTTGACCAGGCACTGGTAGGTAGCCCCAGCATTCTTGAGGCCGAATGGCATGACCTTGTAGCAATATGTCCCTTGGTCGGTGATGAATGCTATCTTCTCTTCGTCCCCGGGGTACATGCTGATCTGGTTGTACCCCGAGTAGGCGTCCATGAATGAGAAGAGTGAGTGACCTGTCGTAGAGTCCACGAGGAGGTCTATCCTTGGCAATGGATAGCAATCCTTGGGGCAGGTCTTGTTGAGGTTGGTGAAGTCCACGCACATTTCCCACTTCCCGTTACTTTTCTTGACCAGAACAACATTAGCTAACCAGTCGGGATAGTGGACTTCTCGGATGGACTTCGCCTTTAGGAGCTTCTCGACCTCCTCACTCACTGCTTTCTGTCTCTCGGGGGCCATGCCCCTTCTCTTTTGCTTGACTGGGCGGCAGTCCGGGCTAACATTGAGACGATGGGACATTACCCGAGGATCAATCCCAGGCATATCCTCATGACCCCAAGCAAAAAATATCTTGATTTTGTCTCAGAAACTGAGTCAATTTTTTCCTTCAGGCCGGGCTCCAGTAGGGCACCAATGCTGACTGTGCGGTCAGGGTACTCGGGATCCAGCGTCACTTTTTCCAATTCTTCCATCGGACCTGTCGTGTCACTCTGGTCCCGGGGGTCCATCTATTGAACGTTCAATGTTTCCGTGATTGCCCCTTGGTGCAACGAGATGACGTAACAACTCTGGGTGGTGCTCTGATCTCCACGCAAGCATCCGAATCCCTGAGGAGTTGGAAACTTTACTGTTAAGCTGTAGGTGGAGAAGATCGCCCTAGCCTTGTTGAGGGTTGGCCTGCCAAGGATGACATTGTAGGCCGACAGGGCTTCGACGATCACAAAATTAGTCAGTACGGAGGCCTGCTGTAGGTAGGTCCCCATGAGAACTGGGAGCTCGATTGTACCGAGCGGTTGTGTGCTGGAGCCGTTTAATCCCACCAGGGGAGTAGCGACCGGCCGGAGCCGCTCCCTGGAGATCCCAAGCTGATCGAATGCCGATGTGAACATAATGTCGGATGAGCTGCATGTGTCCACTAGCACCCTCTGGACCATATAGTTGGCTATGCAAAACGTCACTACTAGCGGGTCATCATGGGGTCAGTGGACGCCCTGCAAGTCGTCGAACGTGAATGTTAGAACATCGGTTGGGGAGGAGCCGGTGGATTGGACCTGCCAGACATCCGCCTTGGATGCCCGAGCATGCCTCTTCCGTGCCGACTGTGAATCTCCTCCACCTGATGTTCCTCCGGAGATCACGTGGATGTGGCCAAGTGGTGGTGGCTAATCGGGAGCTCGGGTGTCCTGCCGGGGTCGTCTATCTGCTGTGACGAACTCCGCGAGGTGTCCCTGCTCGATCAGCTTCTCTATTGCTATCTTTAATTTAAAGCAATCCTCCGTTTCATGGCCGTGATCCCTGTGGTAGCGGCAGAATTTGTCCCGGTTCCTCTTACCGGGCGGGGCTCTTAGCTTTACAGGCTGCTGGAGCAGTCTTTACGCTTCAGCGGTGGCCATGACTTCATGTATGGGCCAGGAAAGGGGGGTGAAAGCAATCGGGGGCTGACCCCGAGCGTCCTTCTGATCTTGCATCGATTTCTTTCCCGAGCCCTTCTCAAATCCTTCACGCTTGCGTTTGCCCTTTGGGGATTCGTCTCCTGCCTGGCCGGCGCGCTTCGCCTTCAGGAATTTTTCAGTATCTATGTACTTTTCGACCCTCTCCAACAGCTCCACCAGGGTTGTCGGTCGATCACGATGGAACGACGTGGCAACCTTGATGTGTTGAACTCCCGAACAGAAGGCTATAATTGTAGCCGTTTCATTGAGATTGCGGATCAGGGGCCTTTACTGGTTGAAATAGTCTACATTCTCCCTCAAGGACTTCCCTTTGCACTGCTTGACGGTCAGCAGCTGAGTGTACGATTGTGACCGGTCGAGCATCCTAACAAACTGGCTAATGAAGAGCTTACCGAGGGCATTGAAGTTGTCGACCGTCCGGGGCTTTAGAGCATGGAAACACTGTGCGGTTGGCCCCTTAAGAGCACTGGGAAAGGCCAGGCACAGTAGCTCGTCCACCGTGGTGACCAGTGCCATCTGAGCCTTGTAAGTGCGAATGTGGTCTATCGAACTTCCTGTGCCATGGTAGGAGCTGAGGTGAGGGGGTTTGAACTTCCGTGGAATAGGAAATTGTGTCACCCGAGCGATATAGGGTGATTCTGTCTCCGTGTTGGTGAGGTCATGACCAGACTGACAGTTCAACCTCTCGATTTGCTATTACAGTTGCTCGACCTGGGCCTTGATGTCATCCCGCCGGGTCCTCCTCTCTGTATCCGAGTGGTAGGTCGGATCGGATGACGAGGCCTCGTCCTCGAAATGCGTCGACCTTTGGGATCGAGCCAGGCTCTGGGTCCGGGTAATCGTGTGCCGAAGGTCCCCCTGGCTCCTGGTCGGGGGTCCTCGGCTGACTCCCGGGCTCTCCGTCCTGACTCTTCTCCTCGGGCCGCACGCCTTTGGTTGATGATGGTCCTGGCATCCTCGACCCGACGAGGGTCGGGCCGAGCTCGCCTTTGTGAAAGCCTTGTTTCCTGGCTGCGCTCACCATCACCGAGGGGTTCCCGGTCTGGTGGGGACACCGGGGCAGAACGGGCTTGCCTGCGTCCCCGAGCGGGCCTTTGGACAGGGGCGCTCTTCTCGGGCTAATTTTTCGACGCAGGACGCTTCTCCTGTCGGGCCAAAAGCGCCTCCATCTGTTCTTGTGTCCGGCGCTGGCCCTCCAAGAGTTGTGCCAGTGTCTCCATTATCTGGTCGGTGGTCATGGAGGCAGCCTGCCGCTAAAGCGGCGGGTTCTCCTGACCGGTCGGAGCAGTAGTTTTCCTACCCTTCTTCGGCGGCATGTTGATCAGTCAAGGATTTTTGTTGATGAGAAGACTATGTCGTTTCCCACAGATGGCGCCAAACTGATGCTGCCTAAAACTGGTAAGAAGGGTTTAAAGAGAAAGTAAGACAAGAATTTGTATGTGGTTCGGTCCCGTTAACGAGGTGACCTACGTCCACAGTTGCGTCTGTGCGCTCTCACTAGCAGATCACCGGCGGGCCTGGTGAGCCAACAAAGATGGGCGGCACTACCAGTAATACCGGCTGAGTATATGCGTATTGATGGTGAGTTCTCTGTTGTAGGCTTGTAAGCTTAGAGAATTATTTTCGGATTCGGATCCCCATTGACAGGGTAGGTGGGCTCTTTTATAGATGCGAGAGTCCACCCTTACATGATAAGTTAATTGGATTAGGAAAACTAAGCTAATTACAATTTGATTGGCACAATTTGGGAAGGTTTCATAAGTGGTTTAGGAAACTGCCACCTTCTATCTTGCAGACTTGTGATTGGTTTAGGAAACTGCGGGATTGGACAGGACCACGGGACCCGCAACCTTCATGCCCGGCCAGCTGGTACGAACCGCCCGGTCCTGATAAACACCTCGGGATTGCTCAGCTCTTGACGCCCTTACCGGAATAATCGGTACCTCTTGGTGATGTGGCGAACTGGCTTCATGGCTGGATAATTTTAGACATATCAACTAATAATCTCTATCGTAGCACGTTCAAATGAACAAATTCCCTATCAAACATTTACACAACCTGTAATTCGAATTCCAATTCCTTTATCCCCCACAAATTCATACGGTGTGGTACCCAAATATCAGTTATAATCCCATTACTTCATCGATTGTAACTCTATTATCTTCTTTCAATTAAACTAACTCACCGGGTCTGATGACAGGAAATTCATTTACCACCCAAACATTTACAAGTTCAAGTTGGTGCCTTCCCATATTCCAAGCTGACAAATTCTAACGGTTATGATAAAATAGAATGACGACATTATACTTACTCCCTTGAGACTAACACTTATTTAATTCAATACTTTACCGATACCCAATCAACTACAGCACACTTATTCGATAGCCATGTCATATCCAATTGTTTATCAAATTAACAACACGATACCCACCGAAGTCAGCCATGTATTACCCTTACTTCACTTACCCCTGGCATACCAAAACCAATCGTAGAAACCCCAATAAAATACTATTAACCAAATCTCAGGTCTAGAGATTCACCAATATTACCCTTGATTACTCAAGAATTGTTATGATATAATAAACCCATATCTCCTTTAAAATTAGAACTACTTATATAAAGCACAATAAATAATAATTTACCTGTTATTTGAAGTCCGTGGCTGCTCAAGCATAATTTAGGATCTTCTATCTTCTTGTTGTTCTTTTCCTTTGCGGTTGAACAGATCTTGGAGTGGTATTAGGTATTGAAGAACTTGGACCCTCTTGTCGTATATTAGGACAGACGTGTGCTCGGTGGCCCGATTGACCACATTCATAACACTTACCCTTGAACTTTGTACTCATACTTGGATAATTCAATGCAATAAGCTCGACCCGTCTACAAATATAACAGACCATAAATCTGCGATATACACCCCAGTGTTGCTTATTACACATTAAACAATGTGGTTTTCTCTCCCTTGGTGTACTACTTGTTAATGAACTTCCTACATTAGCTCTTTTACACTTATCCTAACTTTCACTTGCATTTTCTCCTGATCTCTTACCTTCATGATGTTGTTGGGACTCTGTTGGAAACTCCTCTGTGGTCGGTTGTTCCATTCTTACCTCAAGATTTGAGTTTTCATGTTCTTCCTCTATTAATGACATTCCGATTTCTACCATTCTCACTACTATTTCAACAACTCGTTCTACACTTAACGGTGATATTTGTCTTTTTTTGAATTCATTACTAGCAGACAATTAAGCCTGGCATCCACAAGAGCATTCCTATGCATGTTACTATAAATAACATACTATGCATGTTGAACAACGTATTAAGCATGCTAAATAAATATGTATGCACGTACATATCATTGTGTGCACACTACGCGTCGTACGTCACTCGTCCTAAATGCTCTAGTCTATTGTTCTGATACCAAAAATTTTCATACCCCCAACCCATCCTCAGTGGATTAGGAAATGTGTAACAAGACTATATGCGTCCCAAACTACACTAATTATTAAGAAAACATGAATTAAACCACTTTAAAGAACTTTACTGTGACGAATCAGCCCCAAGGGCAAAGTGGTCATTTAGAAAATATGATTAAATTTTATACCAAAAGATAGATCTTTGATCCTGATTCCAACGCAAAAAACGGCGCGCTAATTCGAGTTTTATAGAAAGAGTTATACACATTTCCGTAAAAGTCGACGTGCTGTGAAATTTGTAAATGGATCGATCCGCCGTTTAGCCGGATCGATCCATTTCAACATTTCTTCCGTTGAATGTCCTTACAAAAGTCCGAATCGATCCGCTCTTTAGCCCAGATCGATTCAGGTTCTGCAGAATGCATCTCTACTGCTAACAACTCTGGTTTTCAAGTTTAAATCATATACAAAACCAAACCAAGCTTTAAGAAACTTTGGGAAAACATTTCAAACATCCCCCTAACATATACATAAGAATTCTCAACTACTCAAAACATGTACACAAGTTCTCTTGAATCAAACAAACCATCAAAACACCTCTTTTGAATCACACGAGACTTTTGAAACTTAACTCTTGTCAAAACTAACATCTTATAGAAACTTGTTGGCAAATAACAAGTAAACTTTGCAACAAATTGGTATTAAACCAAAACATACACAAAGTGCTCGCGACACCTTCTCGGACTTGCCGGAAGTACCCGAATTCAACAACTTACATAAACTCATAGAAACAACATGAGTAAATTCATACGATTATCAAGTGAAACTACAACTTCCACACTACTCATATTACATTACAAGATTTAAACTTCGAAAAGTATAATGCACACCATATTACAAGTTAGAGAACATATAACAAGTCCGATAGTCTCGATTCAGCCTAAAGCCCAATTCAACTCCTCTCCGCACCTTACTCCAAACCTGTGGTGGTTGTTATTTACCACAACAAAAAGGAAAATGGTTTTATTAGGTATTACGCTTAGTGAGAAATCTAAACATGATTGAATTCTTAACATGTGCAATGCTACAATTCACATAATTCATCACTGAACTACCGGTTCGATGAATCATTCAGACTCGAAGACCTTCCCTTGGCCCCGTGGTCACTTCTATTCCTTGGACTTCCGTTCTCAATGAATTCCTCTCTTTCACCATCCTTATTACTCCCAACAATGATATCATCTCCCCGGTGTTCATTGAACAACACATGATCATATAAGCATATATGCACATAAGCATGACAACTTTTACATAATTGACATGTAAATCTCACAATAACATGAATTTACCAATTCTATTCATATTTGAAGCATTTAACAAGTTAATCCACAATCATTCTTAGTTTACAGATTCTACCACAAATAAGCTAAAGAATGCTAAAATTTACCAAATCCAAGATTCAAATCCTACTCAAAAGTAGTTCCTACACATTTTTGAGAAACTACGTGTCACTGATTAGAATAAGTTGCCAAAATCCGACAATTAAAACATAGATAAAAGGTATAGAAATGATTGTCTCACCTCCACGAATCTGAATACGGCTTCGGTTCACAAATTGGATGTCGAACGGCGACAGAACGGCGTGAAATGGATGTCGGCGTCTCGTGTTCATCTTCTTTTTCTCCGAGCTCTATCTTTTTCCTTGTTAATTTCTGCAAATTTTTTAGACTCTCTCTCAATCGCTTGACACCCACACACCCACATGCAACTAACATTGAGGTGTCAACCTCCCATTTTCCCTACTTTTCATTTACACCCCCAAAATTTTTTAAGTTCTTATTATGAAAAATCCCTAAATATTCCACCAATTATCTAAATGTGTATTTGTCTAATCTCGTATGGGTCCCACACATGGTCCCAAATATTTTGTGAAGTTGCTATCATACCTACTATTTATGAATCTTTTCAATTATGCCCTTAAATGGGTACCCAAACCGGTACCAGAAACTAATACATATAGCAATATAATATGAAAGCAACTTAAATAACTATTCATTTATTCATATAAATGCATTTAACATGTAAAATGCAAATTATTTTATGTAGGCCCTTCACTGGGTCCCATTCATTACCTGTCCCACCTTACTGGGGACTTTTCCAACTGTGTCCTTCTCTGAACAGTTTTCACGAGCGAGTCCAAAGCCTCCCTTAACCCATTTTATACACTAATTATATAAGTTAATGCATATTAACATAATGATTAACCCTTTTTTCCGGGTACGGGTGTTACACAAATGCTTTATAAAGAACAAACTGTAATTTCTTTGACTTTGTCTTTGTCATTTAGAAAATGAATAAATGACATTAGATAAGCTTAATGAAGATGTGATGAACTTGATCAATAAAGACAAGGATGGATTAGATAGGAGTTCAAATACAACCGTTAATATGGATTCTTGATAGATGGTAAGTGAAGAAATTTCTTTATATAGCTAGTAAAAACTATATTTCTTCTTATTCATTTTGTTTGGATGCGCTTGGGTGTTAAGTTTATAATAGTTGGTGATGATGCCAAAAATTGGTAAGAGTAAAGTAGAGCAGATTAAAAGAAAAGAGAGTGAGAGACTGGTTTTTTTGTATGTGGTTCGGCCTGTTAATGAAGGTACCTACGTCCACGGGTATGTCTGAGCACGTTCACTATACTGTAAAAGAGCCGGGGGCCTGTGGTGAACCAACAAGTCTGGAGCTACCGTAGGCCGGCCAGGCATGTAGATGAATGCTATAGGAGTGCTGTGTAGACTGAAAAGTCAGCCCCCTCAATGGGGGGTGAGTGGTCTCTTATATAGATGTAAGAGACCTACCCATACATGGATAAGGAAATATAATTCATTTAGAATGTGATTGACACCAATCAAGTAAGTTTCCTAATTGTATTAGGATTGATTGACATTAATTGTGGGGGTTTCCTAATTGGATTAGGAAATAGTTTGCACTTTCCATTAGTCTCCTAGCTTGAGTAGGAAACTGCCCGTAATGTTCGGGATCATGCATGTGGGCCCGGTTGAGCTGTTCCCGTGGTTGGATGTGCCTGTGCGGTCTTCCCGACCTATTGGCCGGGTCGTGGATGAACCGTTCGGGAGGCATCAGGTGGACCAAACCGCTCGGGATGATGCTTGTCAGTAGTTGCAGAATAGAACCGCTCGGGCATGGGCTGATTTTGGGTGTATCAGTTGGATATCGATATATTTGTAGCATTTTGGTATTTTGGTATTTAAGATGATATGTAATGCATGTTAATAGTTGCTATATTTTATGGGAAGACTTGTTTGTGTTCTTAGTAGGGCTGTAAGCTTTTTTTCGAATAACCGAATCGAGTAAGCTAGTCGTTTTTATTAAAACTACCTACAACTAAAAAACGATCCGACCACCCAAATTGGAAAAAGCAACCAAAAGCCAAAAAAATCCACCGAACTGAACACTTCGGTTGGTTTTTAAAACATGAAAAAATTGGAATTTTTTTTTTAATCAAACTAAATCGAACCGATGACACCCCTACACGGGTTAGATGGGCTAAACGGGTGACCTGTGTATTGCCGACACGATTATGACACGTTTAAGAATGACACAATTATGACCCGACACGATTATGACCTGACACGACCCGATTCCCACCCCTACTACTAGCCCAATTCTTCCTACAAGAAAATAACCAAGATTTAATTACTAGCATATCGATCCCATCTTCAGTTAGCATGGAGTGTCTTTCACTAAACTAGGGTTGCAGCACACTCCATCCTCCCTAAGCATGGCATATTCAATAATTACAACCATAGTTCCATAAGCACTATTGCATGCACATATTCCATACAATCACCGAAAGTAAGAACTGTGGAGCACATTGAAGCCAAAGTAAATCTAAGATAAGAGTAAACCTTGAAAACAATGATTTAAGCATTAAATACGATTTTATATATAACTCAAGCATGCAATCGTAGTATGTTGGATAAAAGTACAACTAAAAGAAAAACATAAAAAGAAAACTTTTAGATAGCTAGGGTTTCATTGAAATCCTCTAACATGACTTTATCTTCTTCTCTCTCTCTCTAGGTTATAGTGAATGAGCAACAGTTGTACATAATGAGTTTATATCTCATATATATATGTGTGTGTGTATGTGTGTTTTCTAAGTTTAGGAGATTTCCTAAACCCTAAAAATAATAGAATTAGCCTTTTCTGCGTCCTAGTGCATATCCTATTTCCATTGGGAGTGCAAACTGTATTTCCACTCAAGCGGATCTCCTACTTTAGCTTGAATTCTCTTTAAATCTTACGAATTGTATCCATATTGATTATATACTTGGTTAACTTGAAATAAAATAAAACTAGCATAATACCTTTCAAATAATAATATCTCGAGACTAAAAAATGTGAGTTAGGCTTAGTGATCGGGAATTATTCATCTCCTAGTAGGGAGCTAAGTCGCAATGTTTTAGAACCTACTTGGGATAAATGACACATTCTAAACTACTACTCCCTTCGTCCAATTTATTTGACTACTTTTCCTTCTTTTTTTTAGCCTAAAAATACTAGAATTAGCCTTTTCTGCGTCCTAGTGCATATCCTGTTTCTGTTGGGAGTGCAAACTGTATTTCCGCTCAAGCGGATCTCCTACTTTAGCTTGAATTCTCCTTAAAGCTTATGAATTGTATCCATATTGATGATATACTTGAGTAACTTGAAATAAAATAAAACAAGCATAATACCTTTCAAATAATAATATCTCGAGACTAATAATTGTGAGTTAGGCTTAGCGAATGGGAATTATTCATCTCCTAGTAGGGACCTAAGTCACAATGTTTTAGAATCTAATTGGGATCAATGATGCATTCTAAACTACTACTCCCTTCGTCCAATTTATTTGACTATTTTTCCTTTTTTTAGTCGTCTCAACAATAGTGATCACTTTGACTATTAAATGCATATATTTCGTTCACTTTTCAACATTGTCCTTCCTAAATTTGAAACCTGTTGTATTTAGTAAAGGAAAATAAACTAGCAGTAAGGTTTATCTAAAGGGGTAGATTTGGAAGAATAAAAAAATACATATGTTAGACAATGCATTAAATGATGTTTGCTTAACAACCAAGTCTCAAAAAGTTGTAACTATTGGAGTATATTTTAGCTTAATATAAATGATACAGGAAAAATTGTGTGATATATCCTAGTAGTTTTCGATGTATCTTCCATCCTTCTGCTTTTAATCCCAAAATGTTATAACTTCATAACTATTTGGATTTTAAAAAATAATGCGATTTTCAAAGTTACAATATTTTAGACCTATTAATAATATTTAGGGACCTAAGTCACAAAGTTTTAGAACACAATTGGGATAAATGATACATTTTAAACTACTACTCCCTTCGCCCAATCTATGCGACTACTTTCCTTCTCTTCAGTCGTCTCAACACTAGTGATCACTTTGATTATTAATTGCATATATTTCATTCACTTTCCAACATTTTCTTCCTAAATTTGAAACCTGTAGTATTTAGTAAAGGAAAATCAATTATTTGTAAGGTTTATCTAAAGGGGCAGATTTGGAATAATAAAAAAAATTATGTCAAACAATTGATTAAATGAGGTTTGCTTAAAAAGTTTAGTATACGAAGATAGTCGCATAAAATGGGACATGGGGAATGTAATGTATCATTAGTAATGTTATATTTTCCCAACACATGTAATAGTAGGACTATCCAAACCGATATCCAAATAAAATTAGGTGTCCCATTGCATTTAATGTGGTTCCACTGTCACATGTGTAAAGTAGCAAATTATGGGATACAAATTTTCAAACCATAGAATTACTCATGTCAAGGATGTATTAAGGGGAGCAAGCAAGGGCGACCAACCCCCTAGATTTAAAAAATAATAATAATAAATATCCTTATACTTTATGCTAGTATTATACATAAACATTGTTTAGATTTACATATTCGCTCTGTTAGATATACCTAGTGGATTTTTAAAAATGGTATCAGAGGTAGCACCACGTGCGTAGTATGGGATGCGTTTCTGCGACTGGGTCATGACAGGGGCGACCTTGGTAACCCCACGTGGGCAAGAGTGGGACACCATAGAGTGGACCGATGTGGATGTCGGTTGCAGAGCGAAGTGGAATGTTAGGATCCCACATCGACTAGGAATGGGAGTAGTTGGTGATTAATAAATCCCTAGGCATCCTTCCCTTGGAAACCGATTTTTAGGGGTGAGTTCTACCTAGGGGGTTCTTACACCCCTATATTTTTTAAAAAATTATTAAGCTCGCCTCTAAGTATGCTCGCCCCCTAAGCATGATTCATGGATCCTTCTTTGATTTGTGTATCATAAGAGCCTGTTTGTCAGTGCGTATGCTCATGCGATTTTGATCGGGATTTGTAGAACTATTTATTATGGTTTGGGTATTTGGTGGATACATTGTGGAATTGATCAAACATAGAAATAAGGATTAAATCACTTACACCCACTGTGGTTTGGCCGATTTGCACTTGTCCCTTGTGATTTAAATTTTGACACTAATACCCCCTGTCATTTGGACTAAAGTGCAACCGTTACAATTTGTTGATGGAGCAACTAAAATGACCATATTACCTCAAGTCTTGATAACTAACAATGTTAACAATTAAAGTTGTTGACTTCAATTCGTTTAGGGAGAAACATATGGTTTTGAATTGGATGAAAAAAAATCTTTGATATGTTTTAGAATTTTTTTTTAGTATAAATCATGTGCTTGACCTAAAGAAAATAATTTATGACTTATTTTCCTTTAATATAGCTTCCAAGGGCAAAAGAGCCATTTTGCCCTTCAAGTTATGGCTCCCAAGTTTAAAAATGTTTATTTAGATGCAAAAAGTCATAATTGCACTTTAGTCAAAATTACAAGGGGAAATGCAAATCAGTCAAACCACAAGAAGTGTAAATGTATTTAACCCTAGAGATAATCTTAAAAAGCACCCCTCCCCACCTGGCCCAACTGCTTTCTTGACAAGATTTGTTTATGTTTTTTTGCTGAAATAAATAAATTAAAAAGTAATTTAGAGCACCAAAACTCTAAAATTGCCAAATAAGCTACGGCCTACGAGTAAAACAAACGGGCTCATAAAAGATTCCCGCAACTTGATTATTTGGGAAGAAGTTCCGGACGGTTGGTACGAGCTAGTATTCTGACCACGAAAAAAAAAAAAAACCGACCTAGTATTCTGAAAAGTACAAAACTCAAAATTTTGCGTTGCTTTGGTTTTTGGGATGAGTCACGTGTGCGCTCATGCAGACTTGCATAGTGGGCCAAAAACGATTTACACGCCACTTTGAGGTAAATGTATTGAAATTACGAAACAGCCCTTTAAAAGTTATGATTCCGCGAAAATTAAAAAATGCACCCAAACATCATGTTTTACGTGCGTTTGATAAAATTGAAAATTAGGTACTGAATCTTAACTATTAAAAATTTTAAGCGATTGAATTTCTAGTCCTGAAAATAGTGTATTCAGTAATGAAATAAACTGCATTCAGTGGTTGTTTTCATTAGGAAATTTTCATTTAAAATTTTCAGCAAGTTTTTGGCTACTGTTTCAATTAAGTGCTACATTATCAAACGTACTGAAAAAAATAAATTCTAAAAATTTTCATTTTTAGTACTTAATTGGATTATCAAACACACAAACTCAATTCACAAATACTACAATGTGTCTATCTCTCTTCTATGTGGATCCCATAGTGTTAGTGGACCCCATCAGGAGAGAGATAGACACAATGTGGTGTTTGTGGATTATGTTTGTGAGACTTGTTTGTGCCCAAAGACTTAGGGTGCGTTTGATAAAACTAAAATTTTACTGAAATTTAAGTGTTGAATTTTAAGCACTGAAAATTTTAAGTGATTGAACTTGTAATACTAAAAACAGTTTCTCAAGTACTGAAATAGACTGCATTCAGTGATTACTTTTAGTTAAAAAAAAAATCACTTAAAGTTTATAATGGTTTTTTGGTTGCATTTTCAATTATGTGGTACGTTATCAAAGGCACTGGAAAAAAAAAATTCATTTTCACCACGTAATTAGGTTATCAAACACACCCTTACTCTTTTGTAAAACTTAGGATAAAATGCATTTTGCACCCGCAAATTATTCCATGTTTTGCACTTTGGTCTCTAAATAATTTTTTTTCGCATTTTGGTCCTTCAACCAACATTTTGTGGCAGTTTGCCCCCTCCATTGCTTTTAGGTTATCATTTACACAGAAATAGAATAAACAGATCAAAACTTAATTTTTATATATCCACCCATAAATAAATTTTATACAAATTTAAGGATCAAAATGAGATTTCTGAATGGAAAATTATAGTGCTAGAGTAGTTTCCTTTAATGCCAGAGCAAATTCTAATACTTTTTTTGCTTGTAACGCGTAATACCTTGTATTTTCAATATTTAATAATACAGAAGATTGTGTATACTTCCCTTGATCATACTTAAAATTTCACCTTCAATCGATCGAAGTCATTTCAAGCAATCGAGAATTTCTGAGTTCAAGCGATCGAACCTTGTTTAATCGATCGAAACCCTATCGACATGAATTTATTACAGATTCCCTTTTTCCATCGATCGAACCTGACCGATCTACTATCAAGCGATCGAAGATGCTTCGATCGATCGAACATAGCAGAATTCTTATCCTAGTTTTATGCACTGGAATGCCACCTGTAGACACCCCATTTTGTCGGCTATCAGATTTAGGAGACCCATAGCTTGGTGATTCACAATGATCGAAAAAAACTCAAAAAGAACTCCTGGAAGTTAGTTATATCTCTCAAAATGCTCAGAATAACCTAAATGCCCCTGAGAACCCAAACACTCGCAGATTGGGACCGAAAGTTCTGGAAACATGCTACATCATAAGAAAAGTAATAAATGGAGTTTTGGAGTAAAATCAGATAAAATCGTCAACTCCCAGAGACCCCCGGAGGTCCCCGAAATGTCCCCGTTGACCTGTTGGACCCAAGTTTGACCAGGTTTGACCAGGGTTTGACCAAAATCATCCAAATTCGCCGAAAAGTTCTGAGATCATTGTAGATCATGTAAGAAAATAATAAAATGAGTTTTAAAAGAAAATTGGACGAAAAGGTCAGCTCCTTGGAGCTCCCAAAGGTTCCCAGAACTTTCTGGAGGTTCCAAGTTTGATCGATTTGACCTAAAAGTTGACTTTGAAATCTGAGCACCGTGTCATTTTTCAAACATTTTTCATGAATACTAGAGGTCAATAGATTTCCAACGGTATATCGCACATAATTTCTGGATTCAAAACAAATTTATTATGAATTTTTGAATGTGAAAAAGACGATCAAATCGACTTTTATCGCAAATACCTCAAAACTTTTCAAAGTGATCTGACTCCGAACTCATTTTTTCTAAGATTTTTGGACATTTCAGTCGACAGTATGGACTCTATTTCTATAATCTGTAATAGTTATTGGAGTTTGGCTTTTTGATATGTGTTTTAGACACAATAAGGATGATCTCCATAAAAAAAAACATGCATTAAAAACACTCCCAACCCCTCTTTTCCATTTTTACAAAACCAACTCACTATTCTGTCCACTATTCACAACAAGCATGCTTTTACTTTCATTCTTTGATTTGATGCTCACATGCACTTCAAATTAGCTCATATCTTAGGAAGTAGATCATACTACATTTGTATACATCCTATAATAATATTCTTCATACATTCATACATACTCTAGAATTTTAAGTCACTTTAGAAAGTCCATGTACACAAACACACTACATCCTTTGCACATTCTAGGTCATACATTGCATCCATGCAAGATTTGGAGTTTAATGATTCCTAATCTAAGAGAATTATAAGGAATGAATTTGATCATACATTCATGCTTCCCCTCTCGATCTAATCATCATTTCTCATCCGTTCGGGGGATCGAGAGATCTTCTGTTCTCAAAGATTAACATGCATCATTCTAGCTTGCTAAGTATCTTTGTTTCTTCGATTTATTTATTTCAAGAACAACTCATGTCCCCCTTCTAGACTAGGAAAACTTGATTAATTGATATATGATTAGACTATTTTTCTTAAGTTTATTTGTGTGATCTTTCACCTTTGCATTGTGTGGTATTTGGCTTAGATCTTATGAATGATATCTTATCTTTTGATCTTCCATTTCAAGATTCTTATGTGATGCAATATACTATCATAGTATTAATTTTTGAACCAAACATAGTATAAGATGATTATTTGGATGCTAATTGAGGCCCGTCGAGAGATGGGGCGAATTGAGGGTGTTTTAGTCGTGGCAAAGGCTTCCTCCTCTCTCGTACCAAAACCCCGAGCCAAGTTCTTTGGTTATGAAGGGTCGGTGCCCTTTATCCGTTTGGGTGACTCAAAACTAGGTTTCTTGGTTCCTTAAAGACCAAGTGGCGACTTTGTATTTGTTTTCAACAGACCTTTTTCAAATCAATTTCAAAACAAAAGGAAAATCAATTCCGAAAATCCCGAGAAGGAAAACGGTGGTGGATTCCCGGATTCTGCGTGTCCACACCATTTTGCCCTCTTCCTTTCCCTATATATATTAGTGTGTTGTGTGTTGTGTATATGGGAGGCTGTTGACAGCCTTAGGAGAGAGAGAGAGAGAGGGGGGATTGGTATGTATATATACACATCTATACATACATACATATATATACACACATATTATATATATACTCTGTGAGAGAGAGAGAGAGAGAGAGAGAGAGAGAAAGAGTGATAGACAGACAGACCAAGGGAAGAAGAAGAAGAAGAGAAGAAGGAGAAGCAGAGAGAGGAGAGAGACAGAGGCTGAGACGAAAAAGAGAGAAGGAGGAGCCGCCATTAAAGCTCGGAGCTCACACGATGCCAAACACATCCGTACCACGTTTCAATGAGTTCTAAACTCACTTGGTACCATTGATATGATATTTTACAATTATTAGACATAAATAAATAGACCCAAACATACCCTAACCCCTCTGGACGTTCACTGCTCAGAACCTCTGGAGAAGACGAGTCTCGAGCAATTGAATTGGTTTCAATCGATAGAACTTTCAATAGATCGAAAAGACTTCGATCGCATGAACATTATTTTTCCCAACCGATTGAAATGGTTTCAATTGATTAAACTTTGCAGAACATGGTTTGTTTATCTTGTTTATTATATATAGGGTTCGATTGTTCGATTCTCGATTGGGACTTTCTGTAAACGATTATGGGTTAATCAGGGATAATGTGACAACAAAGATAAATACAATTAAGAATAATAGATTTATGTGATGACATTAGATGCTACGTGGTTCATGTATGAGTTCGATATCTGATCATTTCAATCAAAGTAGTCAGGCCACAATGGGATGGGATGTCATGTATCAGTCCTACTACGAAACTTAGATAGCTCTTGATAAGTTTCTGGGAAATTGTACATGAGTGGATGCTTGGTCATAGTATGCCCTTAACAAGCAGTAGACGGTGAGATATCCTTAACGAGTGGTGGATGAGGGATCACTGGTAAATGTCGATGAGTCGTGGCAATAGAATGATATGTTGTTGCTCAAAGCGTTGTATCCATGGCCTACGATGGATTGAGAATATGTACTCTATGTTCTCAACCGTGGTCGATAGACCAGTGCTGTATCCAGGAATATTACAATCAGATCATTGTCTTTTGAGTCAATGTTTGTAGGTGATTGATAATTAGACGTGGATTCGAGTAACGCTGGGTTGAATAAAGAGAAGATATTACTTAGTAGAACTATATCTTATAACTTTCATAATTTGTTATTACGTTAAATAATTGGTACCTTGCGAGTTTCTTTTCACTTAGCTCTTAGTAACCTGACGACTGTTATTGCCTTGACATTCTCCATCTAGATTAACCCGTCCCTCTTAATGCAGATAATGGATCTTATGACGACGGATGCTACCCTGAAGGGGAATATGCAGAGGGTGGCTCCACTGATGCCAGTTATGCTGGAAAAGGCTGTTACGCTGACTGTAATACCCTGTATTTTTGTAATATATTATATAACAAAGACATGTATGTTTCTTTTTATACTTGTATGAGCTTGGCCTTACCCTTGGTATAATTTGGATACCAATCGATTGATAAGTTTTCCAATCGATTGACTTGCTTTGGATACCAATCGATTGAACTTTATCTCAATCGATTGATTGTATCAATCGATTGACACTTATGTCAATCGATTGGAGGCAGCTGGGCAGATTCTTTTGCTCTGGCTGGGGAGAAGCCACGTGAACACTCTCTCCTTATATATACCAGCCCATTTTGGGCGGATTTCTATTTACAGAAATCAGAGAGAGTGAGAGGGAGTGTTTTGTGTGTGTTTATATATATATACACTCATATATATATACACACATATATACATATATTTATACTCACACACACACAGATGGATTAAAGAGGAAGAAGAAGAAGACCAGAAAGAAGAAGAAAAGAAGGAGAAAGAGAAGAGAGAAGACAGAGAACTAGAGGAAGAGAGAGAAGCCACCATTGAAGCTCCAAGCTTCATTTCACACAACCAAATGCGCCCTTAACGTCTAAGGTGAGTTCTAAACTCACTTGGTAGCCTTACATTGATGTTATGACATGTTTGAATGAAGAAATGGAAGAGAAACTATGTATTCCCGTTTATATGTTGTTGGGCAGTCTTCTCTGTGAAGAAGACGAAGTGTCAATCGATTGACACTTTGTCAATCGATTGACATCTGTCAGGTTCCAATCGATTGACACTTTATGCAATCGATTGACATGGATTGTGATCCAATCGATTGAATCTTTGATCAATCGATTGACACTACTTTTATACCAATCGATTGACATCTATACCAATCGATTGGCAGTTACAGTTTATTGTTTTACTTGTTTAGATAATGTGATAACTGTTTAGTTGTTTATTTACTGTTCAGTATTTCCCAGCATGCCTTATTATTGTGATACAGACATGATAACGAGTTAATGCAGCGTAGGGTCGTAGTAACAACAAGAGTAACGGAGAATGTTTATAATGTTAGATAACGGAATAGTTGTGAATCCTTTGGAGTTAACGTTCATTTCATTCAGAGTAGTCGGGCCACATTGGGATTGTCATGTATCGGATATAGAGTGGAACTTAAGTAGGTTTGCTAAGATTCGGGAACCTTGCGTGGGCGGGCTTTGGTCGATCATATGTTCTTAAAAGCGGTAGACAGACGAAGGTGTCTATGACTTGCGGTGAACCGGACCATTTGCCCTAGGATAGCCAGATGATCTAATCATATGTTCTTAAAAGCGGTAGACAGACGAAGGTGTCTATGACATACGGTGGACCGTGATCACTGGTAGACGTCGCTAAGTCGTGGCATAGAATGATGTACTGTTGTTTAAAGCGTTATATCCCTGACATGCGGTGGACTGTGCATATGTTCTTAAAAGCGGGGGATGGACTAACGTGGTATCCATGACATGCGGTGGACTGTTCATATGTTCTTAAAAGCGGTGGATGAGCAATGGTATGTTATAGAGTTGAACTACTGTCGAGTCTGTTCCCCCTATCTAGATGTGTTTTCGGTCTTATAATGAGTAAAACGTTAGTAATCGGATAATTGGTTTGATTAAAGGAGTTACCCTTGCAGAATTCTAATTTGGTTACGGCTTATAACTTGTAATAACTTCAATAGTTGATACCCTGTTAGTATCTAACTCACTCAGCTTTCATTAAGCTGACGGCGTTTATGCCGCTGGACATTTCTACGTTCCAGCGCACCCTGGTTATGACTATACAGGTGAAGGGCCTGCAGGAGATGACTACTATGCCGGTGACGGAGTTCCGGTGGAGGATTTTCCCGACGGAGGTCAGACCGAAGAAGACTACTACGCCGAGGACTACCTTTATGCCAACTGAAGACTAGACTAGAATTGTAGTTAATCGTCTTTACTGTTTTAGAACCCTATTTTGTAGTCAGGCATATGTTGCCTTGACATTCGTACTTCCGCTGTTTTATATTTGATTCGAGACTCTGATATGTAATAGTTAGTAACTTCTGTTGACTTTATGTTGTGTCGTGATTAGAACCTAGACTTCATTCTTGTTACGCTATTACTGCTTGTTGCTTAGTACTGCGTGGTGTGGACAATCATGTGACTTCACCCGTCGCTGCCTTTGGACCCAAAAAGGAAATTTATTTTTCTCTATTTTTGCCGTTCCGGGGCGTGACAGGATTTTTGGTATCAGAGCCTAGGTTGTATACCTTTTCGTTCACAGATTGTCCCACACCATCTGGTCCTAGAACCTTGAGATTCTATAGATGAGTATTAAGATTAGTTCTGACTTAAGGTAGTCCCTTTTCAGGTAGCATGGCACCGCCGCTGTTCGTTCCAGACGAGTTCGGAGGACACTATGTGTATGAGAGTAGTGTTGCGCCAGCAGATCCAGAGTACTATGCCTGGAGGGTTAGACAGAGAGCTATTGCAGAGACAGAGCGAGACATGCAGATCGAGCAGCAGAGATTTGGGACCCAGGACCCAGAAGTGATACGTCGGGAGATGATCTACCGCAAGGAGACCTTCAAACGCATCGAGGAGGATTCTCTACTGATGTTACGAGACCGTTCTTCGTACCAGGTTCTACTTGCAGAGGTTAGAGCAGCACCTCCACCCCCACCGGAGGAAGACATGGCTGATGCACCCCCAGCAGATGAGGATCCGGAGGATGATGATGAGAGCGATGGCGAGGATGAGCCAGAGGATGCAGATGAGGAGATGGAGGATGAAGAGGACGAGGACACCGATGACGAGGAGCCGGAGTATGATCCAGAGGAGGAGGACCCCGTGGACCCAGCCGATATGGACGTGCCAGTTGGCGTAGATATTGTAGTTGCAGAGGGTTATCCGATAGAGGAAGAGGAGGTAGCCGCAGATGATGACGCAGGTGATGATGTAATAGTACCAGTCTTACCAGGAGGAGTTATAGCACAGCTAGCAGTTGAGTGGGCCGCAGAGATGGCTGCACATCCCCATGGATTTGAGATCGGAGCACCGGAGTTGGCACAGGCTATGGTACAGGCTGAGGCACTTGCAGCCGCATTTGATGCAGCCCAGGCTGACATGGCCGCTGATGCAGGAGATTTGGGAGCTGTTGTGGAGCATGATGGACCCGAGCTGATCGAGGATGTTGTGATAGGGGATGAGGACATGATAGATGACGACGACATGGATGAGGATGATGTTTTGTCTGAGGTTGCCCCAGAGGACGAGGCTTCCATCTATGGATCAGATGTGGACAACTTTTGAGTCCAGTACCTTTAAGACTTAGACTTCTACGTTTGACTTTAGGACATGTTGTCCACTTACTTTTGACGCTTACATAGACAGCTATTGACCGTAGCCTTTTGTATAGGTAGCCACCAGTAGTGGTTTTGTGTATATCTTTCTTTTGTTTAGATCTTGTATAGGATCATGTACTACGCGGTACACAGATGATCTATTGTGTACTCCGCTGTACATCTTTTGGGTATATATATATGGCAGATCGTTTCTCTTGATTATTTCTGTTATCATCTCATTATTATGTTATGGTTGTGATTTTGATGCATGTTATGCTTTCTGTTATTTTAGTACGATCATTTCCCCGAGGAGATCGTCAGCTAATCGTTAGATCCTTCATAGGTACACCTCACACGGATCACTATGGTGGGACCCACAAGGAACCAAGCGCGACTGGGAGCACCCATTCCTGAGGGTATGGACCCAACTGGAGTCTTCGAAGCCTTCATGCAACGGATGGAGCACATCGGCGATACCTACAATCATGCCACCAACGACAATGGCAACAACCACGTTGTCCCTCCAAGGCAGACAAGCGATAAACTGTTGGAACGATTTCGTGGCCTGCGACCCGAAAAGTTCGACGGCATGGCAGAGTCCTGGAAAGCAGAGCAATGGATACGAGAGTTGGAGCTAATCTTTGAAGCCCTGGAGTGCAGTGAGCTTGACAAGAGACGTCTAGCCGCATTTCAACTGACTTACTCCGCCGCGGACTGGTGGGAGGCCGAGAGAGCCACGATTGGGATTGACGCTGCAAGAAGAATGCCTTGGGAAGCATTCAAGACTCGATTTCTCGAGAAGTATTTCCCTGAGGACGAAAGAGACCAACAAGAGAGGAATTTCCTGAGTCTAACCCAAGGAAACTGGACAGTCAGGGAGTATACCACACAATTCGAGCGACTTTCCCGTTTCGCTCCGCATATGATAGACACCTCCATCAAGAAGGTCAAGCGATTCCATCAAGGACTCAACCCACACCTCCGGCACATGATGATAGGTCATCTGGGCCAGTCATTTGAAGGGATTGTCCGTCTTGCTTCAAGTTTGGAGAAGGATGCTTACCCTGTGCAAGGACCACAAGTGAATCGACCTCTACCCAGGACCTTCCAACCAAGGAACTTCTCCGCGCAATCATCAAGGAACAATCAAGGATGGAAACCCCAAACCAACAACTATCAGGGAACTAAGCGCACATGGGATGGGACAAGGAAGCCCCAAGCTAATTTTCCTCGACAACAGAATCAACAGCGAGGACCACCTCAGGCACAGCCCGTCGCCCAGCGATAGAACGCTGACGGATGTTTCAACTGTGGAGTGCCCGGACATATTGCAAGGTATTGCACAGCCCCCAAGACCAACCGCCGTAATGACATCGTCTGCCGCAACTGTAACAAGCCTGGTCACGTAAGCAAGGATTGTCGAGCACCACGTGGAGGCTACTATGGAACGCCTGCTCAAGGACAGCAAGGACAGGTTAGGGTGAATGCCATCATCCCTGACAATGCAGGGTATAATGCTGAGGAACAGCAGAACTTGGAAGGTACACTCATTTTATTTCACTGTCAAGTTAGAGCTTTGTTTGATACCGGTGCCGCCCGTTCTTTCATAGCTATTAAGATGGTACGTGATTTGGGTTTGTTACCCCTAGCACTTGAGCCGACCCTTAATGCCGTTTCGCCCTTGGGAGTATCCGTTAAGTTAGGTAAGGTGTGCAAGGATTGTCCCTTGACACTAGAGGATAGGAATTTTCCAGCAGACTTGATAGTCTTGTCAATGTCTGAGTTCGACGTGATCCTAGGAATGGATTGGCTTACTAAGTATGGCGCTAACCTAGATTGTGTTAGTCGGACCATTGTCTTTTTGACGCCTGGTTGCCCGCAGATCAGATTTCAGTGCCAACCGTTGAGCGACATGTTTATCACGAGCTACCTATCCATGATTAAGACTTCAAGCACGGAGCTTACTATCAAGCAGATCCCCGTTATTCAAGACTTTGAAGATGTGTTCCGAAGTATCTCAGGACTTCCGCCGAAGAGAGAGATAGACTTCTGCATTGAGTTAGCACCCGGAACGTTGCCGATTTCCAAGACCCCGTATCGGATGGCGCCAATAGAAATGCTAGAATTGAAGAAGCAAGTTCAGGAACTTGAAGACTTAGGTTTTGTTCGCCCGAGTACATCACCTTGGGGAGCACCAGTTTTATTTGTGAAAAAGAAGGACGGAGAGCTACGACTCTGTATCGACTACAGGGAGCTGAATAAGGTCACGATCAAGAATAGGTATCCACTTCCCCGGATAGACGACATGTTCGATCAACTACAAGGATCAAGGATATTCTCAAAAATTGATTTGCGTTCAGGATACCATCAATTGCTAGTTCGGCCTAAAGATATACCGAAAACTGCCTTCAGGACGAGATATGGACACTACGAGTTTTTAGTGATGCCTTTTGGATTGACTAATGCCCCGGCAGTATTCATGGACCTAATGAATAGAGTATTCAGACTCTATCTGGATCAATTCATTATAGTATTCATCGACGACATTCTAATTTATTCAAGGACGGAAGAAGAACATAAGAAGCATCTACAAATTGCTCTACAGACTCTCAGAGACAATAGTCTGTATGTGAAATTCAGTAAATGTGAATTCTGGCTTCAGGAAGTTAAATTCCTAGGGCATGTGATATCACAGGATGGGATTTCTGTAGACTCATCTAAGATCGATGCAGTCTTGAGCTGGAACAGGCCAACCAACGCGACCGAAGTTAGGAGTTTTCTAGGATTGGCTGGGTATTACCGGAGATTTGTGGAAGGATTCTCTAGAATCGCAGGACCGTTGACAAGCCTGACTAGGAAGGAGACGAAGTACGAATGGACAGATAAACATGAGAATGCATTTCGGGAATTGAAGGAGAGACTAACCTCAGCACCCGTACTTGCGATACCTAAGAGTGGTGAACAATTCATAATCTATAGTGATGCATCGCACCAAGGACTTGGTTGTGTGCTAATGCAAGAGGGGAATGTCATCGCATACGGATCAAGACAATTGAAGCCGCATGAGAAGAACTATCCGACGCACGACTTAGAACTAGCCGCTATCGTGTTCGCCCTGAAGATTTGGAGACACTATTTGTATGGAGAAAAGTTCGACTTGTTCTCAGATCATAAGAGCTTAAGGTACCTGTTCTCTCAGAAGGAGTTGAACATGCGACAACGGAGATGGATGGAACTACTCAAGGACTACGACTTCTCTTTGCAATACCACCCGGGTAAAGCAAATGTTGTAGCCGACGCTCTGAGCCGAAGGCCACGTCTTTTGGTTACTTCGATTTTGATTAGAGAATGGCGAGCATTGGAGATGTTAGCCGAATTCGACCTTCGACCAGTGGAATCAGGAGAAGGACAACACCTTGGATGTCTTGTTATACAACCGACTCTCATCAGCCGCATCTTGGAGGCTCAACAGTCGAACGAGGATTTAAAGTTATGGTTTGCCAAGATGTCCGCAAAGGAACCCGAAATATGGAGTATTAGTACGGACGGAGCACTCAGATGCAAAGGTAGACTCTGTGTGCCAAATGACGATGGTCTCAGGAAGAACATTCTGGACGAAGCACACAAGTCAAGAATGACTATCCACCCAGGAGAAAACAAGATGTATAAGGACTTGAAGAGAAACTTCTGGTGGGAAGGAATGAAGCGAGAAGTGGCCGAGTATGTATCGCAATGTCTCATTTGCAAACAAGTGAAGGCGGAGCATCAGAAACCACCTGGACTCCTACAACCGCTACCGATTCCCCAATGGAAATGGGAGCATATCACCATGGATTTTGTGGTTGGATTGCCGAAGTCTCAACAAAACCACGACGCTATTTGGGTAATAGTGGATCGACTCACCAAGTCAGCACATTTTATCGCCTACAGCATGACGTACCCTGTTGAAAGATTGAGCCGGATGTATCTACAGCAAGTAGTGCGACTGCACGGTGTACCTGTCTCAATAGTTTCAGATCGAGATTCACGCTTTACCGCAGAATTCTGGAAGAGCCTTCAGACAGCAATGGGAACTTCATTGAACTTGAGTTCAGCCTTTCATCCACAGACAGACGGACAGACAGAACGAGTCAATCAAGTGATGGAGGATATGTTGCGAGCCTGTGTCATTGAATTCGAGAGTTCATGGGAGACGCATCTACCTTTGATCGAGTTTGCCTATAACAACAGCTACCACACGAGCATAGGGATGGCACCGTTTGAAGCCTTGTATGGAAGACCTTGCCGATCGCCGCTATGTTGGGCCGAAGTCGGAGATACTCAACTACTTGGGCCTGAGATGATTCGAGAAACCAGCGAGAAGATCCAGATTGTACGAGAGAAGATGAGGACAGCGCAATCTAGACACAAGAGCTACGCTGACAAGCGACGGAAAGACCTAGAGTTTGCTGTTGGAGATCATGTACTACTTAAAGTCTCGCCAGTTCGAGGTATCGTCAGATTCGGGCAGAAAAGAGACAAGCTATCGCCGCGATTCATAGGACCGTTCGAGATCCTAGAACGTGTTGGGAAGGTTGCTTATCGACTTGCGTTGCCGCCAAAGATGTCAGGAGTGCACAACGTTTTCCACATCAGCCTGTTGAGGAAATGTGCCCATAACCCAGCACACGAGATCAGTTTTGAACATATCGAGGTGAACGAGAACGTGACATACAATGAAGGACCAGTACGTATTCTAGACCGAGGAGTGAAGAAGCTCAGAAACAAGGAGATTCCGCTAGTGAAGGTTCAGTGGAAGCACCACGACGAAGGAGAAGCTTCATGGGAGCTGGAGTCGGAGTTGCAAGAGAAGTTTCCATTTTTGTTTTAACCCAGTTTACTTCGGATTTCGGGGACGAAATCTTTTGTGAGTGGTGGATGATGTAATACCCTGTATTTTTGTAATATATTATATAACAAAGACCTTGTATGTTTCTTTTTATACTTGTATGAGCTTGGCCTTACCCTTGGTATAATTTGGATACCAATCGATTGACAAGTTTTCCAATCGATTGACTTGCTTTGGATACCAATCGATTGAACTTTATCTCAATCGATTGATTGTATCAATCGATTGACATTTATGTCAATCGATTGGAGGCAGCTGGGCAGATTCTTTTGCTCTGGCTGGGGAGAAGCCACGTGAACACTCTCTCCTTATATACACCAGCCCATTTTGGGCGGATTTCTGTTTACAGAAATCAGAGAGAGTGAGAGGGAGTGTTTTGTGTGTGTTTATATATATATATACACTCATATATATATACACACATATATACATATATTTATACTCACACACACACAGATGGATTAAAGAGGAAGAAGAAGAAGACCAGAAAGAAGAAGAAAAGAAGGAGAAAGAGAAGAGAGAAGACAGAGAACTAGAGGAAGAGAGAGAAGCCACCATTGAAGCTCCAAGCTTCATTTCACACAACCAAACGCGCCCTTAACGTCTAAGGTGAGTTCTAAACTCACTTGGTAGCCTTACATTGATGTTATGACATGTTTGAATGAAGAAATGGAAGAGAAACTATGTATTCCCGTTTATATGTTGCTGGGCAGTCTTCTCTGTGAAGAAGACGAAGTGTCAATCGATTGACACTTTGTCAATCGATTGACATCTGTCAGGTTCCAATCGATTGACACTTTATGCAATCGATTGACATGGATTGTGATCCAATCGATTGAATCTTTGATCAATCGATTGACACTACTTTTATACCAATCGATTGACATCTATACCAATCGATTGGCAGTTACAGTTTACTGTTTTACTTGTTTAGATAATGTGATAACTGTTTAGTTGTTTATTTACTGTTCAGTATTTCCCAGCATGCCTTATTATTGTGATACAGACATGATAACGAGTTAATGCAGCGTAGGGTCGTAGTAACAACAAGAGTAACGGAGAATGTTTATAATGTTAGATAACGGAATAGTTGTGAATCCTTTGGAGTTAACGTTCATTTCATTCAGAGTAGTCGGGCCACATTGGGATTGTCATGTATCGGATATAGAGTGGAACTTAAGTAGGTTTGCTAAGATTCGGGAACCTTGCGTGGGCGGGCTTTGGTCGATCATATGTTCTTAAAAGCGGTAGACAGACGAAGGTGTCTATGACTTGCGGTGAGCCGGACCATTTGCCCTAGGATAGCCAGATGATCTAATCATATGTTCTTAAAAGCGGTAGACAGACAAAGGTGTCTATGACATGCGGTGGACCGTGATCACTGGTAGACGTCGCTAAGTCGTGGCATAGAATGATGTACTGTTGTTTAAAGCGTTATATCCCTAACATGCGGTGGACTGTGCATATGTTCTTAAAAGCGGGGGATGGACTAACGTGGTATCCATGACATGCGGTGGACTGTGCATATGTTCTTAAAAGCGGTGGATGAGCAATGGTATGTTATAGAGTTGAACTACTGTCGAGTCTGTTCCCCCTATCTAGATGTGTTTTCGGTCTTATAATGAGTAAAACGTTAGTAATCGGATAATTGGTTTGATTAAAGGAGTTACCCTTGCAGAATTCTAATTTGGTTACGGCTTATAACTTGTAATAACTTCAATAGTTGATACCCTGTTAGTATCTAACTCACTCAGCTTTCATTAAGCTGACGGCGTTTATGCCGCTGGACATTTCTACGTTCCAGCGCACCCTGGTTATGACTATACAGGTGAAGGGCCTGCAGGAGAGGACTACTATGCCGGTGACGGAGTTCCGGTGGAGGATTTTCCCGACGGAGACCGAAGAAGACTACTACGCCGAGGACTACCTTTATGCCAACTGAAGACTAGACTAGAATTGTAGTTAATCGTCTTTACTGTTTTAGAACCCTATTTTGTAGTCAGGCATATGTTGCCTTGACATTCGTACTTCCGCTGTTTTATATTTGATTCGAGACTCTGATATGTAATAGTTAGTAACTTCTGTTGACTTTATGTTGTGTCGTGATTAGAACCTAGACTTCATTCTTGTTACGCTATTACTGCTTGTTGCTTAGTACTGCGTGGTGTGGACAATCATGTGACTTCACCCGTCGCTGCCTTTGGACCCAAAAAGGAAATTTATTTTTCTCTATTTTTGCCGTTCCGAGGCGTGACACTGACGACTATCCATACGCCAGCTAGGGATGAAGAAATTATATTTAGTTTTATTTTACTGGTGAACTTTATTAGTAAGCGGGTACTTGGGCATATGTTGTCTCCAGGCTTGTTATGATCTTGAGGACCACTCTGATATTGTAATGGATAAAATCATTGTCATATATTCAATTGTTTACTATTCCTATTTATTAGTTGAACTAGTACTGTGTAGTGTGGAAAATTTAGTGACATTCACATGTCATTCCCTATGGACCCAAAAAGGAAGTTTATTTTTCTCTATTTTTGCTGCTCTGGGGCGTGACGCCGTGACGGGATTTTTGATATCCGAGCCCTAGGTTATGATACTTTCACTCACTTACGATTCTACACCATTTGGTCCTAGTATTTTAAGATTTCCTGAGATGAGATATGAGTTTAAGATAAGTTTGTCCTTCTAACGATAAATAGCCTCCTTTGTAGGTTAGCATAGATTTAGAATTCCACCTGTTTGTGGATGAATCTTTTGGCGAACATATTATTCAGACATAGTGAAGCCAGCCATACCAGAGATATACCAGAGCCACATTCACCAGACATCTAGTCGTTATTTAGAGGAAAGGATGTGGACTTCTCTCTATGTTTTGGGCACGACACACCTGACAGAGATACGCATAAATGCGTATCACTACGCTATGACCCGAGTATCCATATACCAAGAGATGGGATATATGCTAAAAATCATATGGACAACATATCCTGATATTAAACTAGAAAAAACTAAACCCCCTCCAGATCCTGACTCAAAAATCGTCAGCGTATGATCCTGGTGGTGGTGCCTCATCATCTAAAACAATATCCATTTCCTCAAGGGGAGCATCCTTAACTGGTGTGGTGGTAGTGGTGCAATAGGTCTCTGGTGACGACTATTGAACCATAGCTTTGTATAGATATTATCAGTAGTAGTAGTAGTAGTAGTATTTGTCACGCCCCAACGTAGCATAAATAAGGAAAGCGTTTAATTTCCTTTATGGACCCGTAGGTCGCGACAGTTTGAAGGATCGATTCCGTCCCAAACGTTGAACAACAAAAACATAATAATCAGAGAAGAGCAATCAAAGCCTACAAATATTTTCCTAACTTAAACAATATTACAGCACGGGTTATCTAAAGGCACAGACCGCCTCGAAACAAAATGATAGCTTAATGTCTGTTACAGTCATCCTTATTACAAATAATTTAAAACTTAAAAACATGTACTAAATAAACAGTTTCTTCATTCCAAAAGCAGCCATTCTCAATTAGCATAGTCGTACGATTCCTCCTGGTTATAACCTGAAAAGCCTGAACACGAATGTCCAGGACGCATCAACGTCGTCAGCTTCAAGAAGCTGGTGAGTATTAAAAACATGACTTTAAATGTAAAACATACCCAATTACCGTTTTCCATTTTCAGTTTTGTAAAATCAATAGTGTGACCATAAAGAGAATTTAATTAATAAACAACAAGGAATATGTTAAAAGTCGTTTATTCATAAAACCAATACTCATGTATGAGACAATGCACCACACTCATCTTGCCGACTCTTTTCTCTCGACAGCCACAACAACCCACTATCTTACTCCTGGTATCTTTGAAACACTAAGATAGCCACACTTTAGCAACGGGGCGCCAGGGAGTGTCCAGTTTGCCTCACACTTTGGTCCGGGGTACCAGGGAGTGTCCAATGCCTCACACTTTGAATACCCTAACCGCCATGCAAATACCGGGGCAACCCCTCACGCAGTATCCAGACTCGAGTTATCAGGGAGTGTCCGTAGGCCACACTTTAGCACTACCATGGGTGCTAGGGAATGTCCGAGTTCGGTGTCACACACTTTAACGCTTCCATGGGCGTCAGGGAGTGTCCACATTTGCCACCGTCGCATTTCAAAGATACCCTCTCCACAAACTCAACCACAACCACAACCACAGCCACAACCACAAACTACAACCACAACCACAAACTACAACCACAACCACAAACTACGACCACAAACTCAAACTCATACTCTTTCCACACTACCATTACTCTTTTCCACACAGACTGACACCCACATGCATGTACCACTGACCCCACATGAATGATATGCACTTGAACCTAAGCAAAATACTGAATTAAAGGAACAACACACGTACGGGGATTAATAACTTGCAATACAATGTTTTAATCATTCAAAACATAACCAAATAGAGTTCTGATTAACTAAATATCCCAAACAAAACCTTAACAGTACTAACAGGTTGAACCAAACAGTCCCTAAACACAAAACAGACAAAAACCACAAACTGCCAAAAGTCGCGCGCGCGGGCCGCTCGCGCGAAAGGTCGCTCGCGCGGGCCGCTCGCGCGATATGCCCAATTTTCTTTTTTTATAATTAAACTTTTCTATCTGCCTGAAACAGCCAAGGTCGCGCGCGCGGATCGCTCGCGTGAAGGGATTCTCGCGCGACCCTCGCTCGCGCGACCTGCCTAAATTTCATTATATATATAAACTCTTCTGCCTGCCTGTGGAAACGAGGATCGCGCGCGCGGATCGCTCGCGCGAAGGGTCGCTCGCGCGGTCCGCTCGCGCGATTCTCGCGCGCGCGATCGTGGCGCGAGATGAAGCAGAGACTTCATCTTCTTCGTGGAGAATGCCCTGTTTCAGCAAAACAGGGTCTAAATTGACCCATTTCCATACTGTGAGTTACTAGGCCTTATAGTATATGATTCTCTTTGGTTTTTCACAAGGATTAAGAATCCATTATCAATTTAACATGAATCAATCTATAACTCTCCAATTTCATGAAAAACTAAAACATGTCAAAACTTATTTCCTTATATACTTTCTCATGTGAATAAATTAAGCTCTAAAACTTTAACCATAGTCAATACATACTGTAATCTTTGATATTCATCTCTGAAAACGGATTTAGATTAAGGTTTGAAAATCTTGATTTCAAGCTATGAACTTTCATACGTAGAATTTCCATGGAGGTTTTACATACTAGGCTACACACACAGAAATTAAGCATGAAATTACATTCATAGTGAGTTGAAAATACTCACTGAGCTATAGATAGAAGAGATTGTTGAGAAAGGAAACCAAATGAAGAAATTCAAACCCAAGCTTTGGCTATGGGGATTAAGAGCTCTTCTCTCTCTAAAATTTCTGTAAATACTAGGAGTAACACTCTCCCTGAAAACTCTCTCAAACTCTCTGTGTTTTCTTGTATTGTGCAGAAAGTGTGTGATTATAAAGACCATGTGTGTGTATAAATACAAATCCAAAGCTTGGAGGCCAAGAACCATCAAATACACTCAACAAATTCATTTAGTTTTAATTAGCTAAAACATGACCACAGATGTGTGTTGATATACATACGTATATGGCTTCAAAAATCTGAAGGGGCAAGTGTAGGTGAGTAGGGGTCAAAAGTTGAAGTGTTTGGGAAAAATTAGCTTAAGGCATAAGATAATACACACACAATTGCAATATCCAAACAAGGCATAACCAATGATTACTTGCCATAAATAGCAATAAAGCAAATGTCCAAATCAGTCACTTCCAAAATCTGTGGAAGCTCACACAGCGTGGACAGTTTTGAACACAAACTGGTATTTTCGAGGCGCGGTGGTCACCACAAAAATACAGAAATTCATTTTAACTTAAGAATTGATTTTCTGGTTTTATAAAAATACTGATTGAGTCAATAGAAGTTATTTTCACCGTTTTGAAATACAGACTTTGAAATCCTCACAGGTATTACTAATTTTGAAAATTTGCAGTTTGGCCCCCAATAAAATATAAATGTGAATTAGATAAGAAATTAATATTCCCAAACATGTGACTGAAATTAAAATAAAAGCAGACAATGCTAATTGAATTTAAATATGCCCGTGCAAATACAAATAAATTAAATATGGACATGAATTTTAAATTAAACGGAAATGCAGGTTATTACAGTATTGTAAATAGATTACCTTAGTACTATTTTAGCATATATCCCATGTGGTGCATAGTTTGACTAGTGTGTACTATGCGGTACATCTTGTGATATATATATATACGAGCAGCACTTGTGATATATTGATTATATGTTTGAGTGATATATGCTGATTAGTAGAACTGTTAGTTCTTGTTGCTTCTTGCTCTATCTTGATTTTGTTTCTTCGAGAAAACTGTCAAATAATTTATAGGTCTTTTGTAGGTACACGACACACATTACCACTATGGTTAGACCAAGGAATCAAGCACGATTAGGAGCTCCTATTCCGGAAGGCATGGATCCAACTGACATTTTTGAAGCCATCATGCAAAGGATGGAACATGTGGGAGATACTTATAACCACTCTACTCACCAGAGACCTATTGCACCACTACCACCGAGACAGACTGTGGATAAGTTACTAGAACGTTTCCATGGATTACGTCTGGAAAATTTGACGAATTAACGGAGTCATGGAAGGCAGAGTAATGGATACGGGAAATGGAATTGATTTTTAAAGTTTTGGAATGTACTGAGCAAGATAAGCGTCATCTTGCCACCTTTCAACTCACCTACACTGCCGCAGATTGGTGGGAAGCCGAAAGAGCTATAATAGGAGCTGAAGCTATGCGAAGAATGCCTTGGGGGATATTCCAGAAAAGATTTATAGAAAAGTACTTCCCAAAAGATGAGAAAGATCAACAGGAGAGAAATTTCATGAGCTTAGTCCAAGGAGGATGAACTGTACGAGAATATACTACAAAATTTGAGCAATTCTCTCGATTCGCTCTGCATATGATAGACATCCCACAGAAGAAGGTGAAGAGATTTAACCAAGGATTTAATCCCCACCTCAGATATATGATGGTTAGTCATCTGAATCAGTCGTTTGAGGGGATTGTCAGATTTGCTACAGGGTTGGAAAAGGACGTTTATCTAGCATAGCGACCACAGATAAATCGACCCCAATCGTCAAGAGGTTTTTAGCAGTGGAGTTTTTAGAACCAACCACCAAGAAATACCTAGGGTTGGAGACCTCAGGGGTAATTTTCAAGGGAGCTAGCGCACCTGGGAGGGAACTAGGAAGCCTCAGCAGGGTTATCCTCGACCCCAACAATATCGCAAGCAAGGACCATAGTCAGGCATTGCTAATGGCTCTGCCAACCAACAACGGAGGATGTTTTAGTTGCGGAAAGCCAGGGCACATTGCCAAGTTCTGTACAGCTTCCAAGGTTAACCACCAAATAGATACTAACTGTCAGAACTGCAACAGGCCAGGGCACTTGAGTAGAGATTGTCTTGCACCACGTGGAGGGTATTAAGGGCCACCAATTTAGGGGAAACAAGGACCCCCAGATCAAACACGGATGAATGCTATCATTTCCATGGATGTAGGCTTTAAGCTGATGAGCAGCATCATTTGGAAAGTACGCTCGTACTCTTTCATAGTGAAATTAAAGATTTATTTGATACTAGAGCTACACGTTCATTTATTGTTGTTAAGATTGTGCGTCAGCTAGGTTTAGAACCCCAAACACTTGAGCTAGCACTTAATGATGTGTCACCGTTGGAAGTGACTGTTAAGTTAGGTAAAGTGTGTAAAGATTGCCCATTGAACTTGGGAGATAGGAATCTTCCAATAGACTTAGTAGTTCTGTCAATGTCAGTTCGACATTATCTTAGGGATGGATTGGCTTACCAAGTACGATGCCAACTTAGATTGCCCTACCAGGAAAATTATATTTCCAATACCAGGAAGACCAATGATCAAATTTTAGTGTCAGACGACGGGTGATATGTTCTTGACAAGACATTTAGCTGCAATCGGGCGTACAAATACGGAACCAACGATGGATCGGATTCCTACCGTACAAGACTTTCAGGATGTATTCCAGGATATTAAAGGACTTCCACTGAAAAGAGAAACAGACTTCTACATGGAACTAGTATCTGGCCCATTGCCAATATCTAAGACTCCATATAGAATGGCACCAACTAAGATGTTGGAATTGAAGAAGCAAGTTCAGGAACTTGAAGATTTAGGTTTTGTTCACCTGAGTACGTCACCTTAGGTAGCACCAGTTTTGTTTGTGAAGAAGGACGATAGAACACTTACACTCTGCATAGACTACAGGGAGTTGAACAAGATTACGATCAAGAATCGATACTCACTACCTTGGATAGGTGATCTATTCGACCAGTTACAAGGATCAATGATCTTTTCAAAGATCGATCTGCGTTTGGGATATCATCAACTATTGGTTCGACCAGAGAATGTGACGAAGACTGCGTTCAGGACGAGATACGGGCATCATGAGTTTTTAGTTATGCCTTTTGGATTAACGAATACTCCAATAGTATTCATAGACTTGATGAATAGAGTATTCAAACCATATCTGGATCAATTCATTATAGTGTCCATCGACGACATCTTGATCTATTCAAGGACAAAGACAGATTACAAGGAACACTTACAGATTGCTTTACAGACACTTCAAGATAGCAACTTGTAAGCAAAGTTCAGCAAGTGCAAATTTTGGCTACAGGAGGTCAAATTCTTGGGACATGTTATATGTTAAGATGGTATCTTTGTGGACTCATCTAAGATCGATGCAATCTTAAGTTGGAACAGACTAACTACTGCGACAGAGGTTCCTCGGCCTAGCAGGATATTATCGGAGATTTGTCGAAGGAATTTCTAAGATCGCAGGACCTTTGACAAATTTGACAAGAAAAGAGATAAAGTATGAATGAATAGATAAGCATGAGGGTGCATTTCAGGAGTTAAAAGGAAAGATTGACTTCTGCACCAGTACTCGTGATACCTAAGAGTGGAGAAAGGTATATGATCTATAGTGATGCATCACACCAAGGACTTGGTTGTGTGTTTATACAGGACATGAATGTTCTTGTATATGGATCCAGACAGTTAAAGGTACATGAGAAAAACTATCCTACACATGATCTAGAGCTAGCTGTAATAGTGTTTGCATTAAAGATATGGAGGTAGTATCTCTATGGAGAAACGTTTGACCTGTTTTTTGATCATAAGAGCCTGAAGTATTTGTTCTCTCAAAAGAAATTGAACATGTGACAACAAGATGGATGGAGTCACTCAAGGACTATGATTTTTCATTGCAATACCATCCGGGTAAAGCAAATGTCATAGCTGACGCTTTAAGTCGTCAACCTCGGCTAGTGATTGCTGCATTACTCATTCGAGAATGGAAAATATTGGAAGTTTTAGCTTAATTTGATCTTCAGCCAGTGGAGTTGACAGAAGGACAACATCTTGGATGTCTTATGGTACAACCAACTTTAATTAGTTGTATCATAGAAGCTCAACAGACAACGGAAGATTTGAAGTTATGGTTCGCTAAGATGACAGTAAAGGAACCCAAAGTCTAGAGTATTGGTACAGACGGAGTCTTGCGATGTAAAGATAGACTCTGTGTACCTGATGAAGAAAATCTCAAAAAGAAACATTGGATGAAGCACACAAGTCACGAATGATAGTTCATCTTGGAGGTACGAAGATGTACAAGGACTTGAAAAGAAATTTCTGGTCAGAAGTAATGAAGCGAGAAGTAGCTGAGTATGTATCTCAGTGTTTTACTTGTAAACGAGTAAAGGAAGAACATCAAAAATCACCTGGACTTCTACAACCATTACCGATTCTCCAATGGAAATGGGACCACATCACCATGGATTTCGTGGTAAGATTATCAAAGTCACAGCAGAACCACAATGCCATTTGGGTAATCGTGGATCGACTTACGAAGGCTGCACATTTTATCGCCTACAACATGATGTATCTAGTAGAATGATTGAGTCGGATGTATGTACAACAAGTTGTACGACTATATGGAGTACCTGTTTTTATCATGTCAAATCGAGATTCGCGCTTTACTGCAGAATTCTGGAAGAGTCTTCAGACAGCGATAGGAACAACACTGAACTTGAGTTCAGCCTTTCATCTGCAGACCGACGAACAGACTGAATGAGTCAATCAAGTGATGTAAGATATGCTACACGCTTACGTTATTGATTTTGAGAGTTCTTGGGAGGCGTACCTACCATTAATCGAGTTCACCTACAATAATAGCTACCATACAAGTATATGGATGGCACCATTTGACGCTTTATACAAAAGACCTTACTGATCGCTGCTATGTTGGGCCGAAATTAGAGATACTCAACTTCTTGGACCGGAGATGGTACGAGAAACCAGTGAGAAGATTCTAGTTGTACGTGAGAAGATGAAGGCAACTCAAACCTGACACAAGAGTTATGCTGACAAGAAACGCAAAGATTTGGAATTCGCCATAAGAGATCATGCACTACTCAAGGTTTCGCATGTTCGAAGCATCATCAGATTTGGTCAGAAGAGAGGCAAGCTATTACCACGATTCATTGGACCGTTCGAGATTCTAGAACATGTTGGAAATGTTGCGTATCGACTTGCGATGTCGCCGAAGATATCTGGAGTGCACAACGTCTTCCACATCAGTATGTTGAGGAAGTGTGCTCACAACCCAGTACACGAGATCAACTTTGAGGCTATTGAAGTCAACGACAACGTGACATTCAACGAAGGACCAGTGCAGATTCTAGATCAAGGGATCAAGAAGCTTAGAAACAAGGAGACTCCGCTAGTAAAGATTCAGTGGAAGCTAGCTTCATGTTGAAGGAGAAGCTTCGTGGGAGCTAGAGTTAGAAATGCGAGAGAAGTTTCTATTTTTGTTTTAACTCTACTACTTCCGATTTCGAGGACAAAATCTTTTAATAAGTGGTGAATGATGTAATATCCTGTATTTTCAGTATTTAATAATACGTACTCGCTCCGTCCCATTTTGTGAGTCCTGTATTCCATTTTGGGATGTCCCAAAATTGGTGTCCACTTTCCTAATTTGGTATATAATTTTTGCTTACTTTCCAAAACTACCTGCATTGAAATCTACACCAAAACAAAACTAAAAAAGTTGTTGTAATGATTAGGGGCAATTGTGGAAAGTAGGAGTAAATTCTTCTTGTCCCCTTAATAACTTGAGTTCCCAAAGATGGACTCACAAAATGGGATGGAAGGAGTAAGATTTTGTATACTTCCCCTGATCATACTTGAAATTTTACCTTCAATCGATCGAAGTCATTTCAAGCGATCAAGAATTTCTGAGTTCAAGCAATTGAATGTTGTTTAATCGATCGAAACCCTACTAACATGAATTTATTAGGTGTTCCCTTTTTCAATCGATCGAATCGATCTCAATCAATCGCTGGTCAATCTACTATCAAGCAATCGAAGATGCTTCGATCGATCGAACATAGCAGGCCAGTTTTATGCGCTGGAATGCCATCTTGTCCTCTTCCTTTCCCTATATATATGAGTGTGTTGTGTATGTGGGAGGTTGTTGATAGCCTTGGGAGAGAGAGAGAGAGAGAGAGAGAGAGAGAGATTGGTGTATATATATACACACACACACATCTATATATACATATATATATATATACACACACATCTATATATACATATATATACACATATTATATATATACTCTGATAGAGAGAGAGAGAGAAAGAGAGAGAGAGAGAGAGAGAGACAGACGAATGGAAGAAGAAGAAGAGAAGAAGGAGAAGCAGAGAGAGGAGAGAGACAGAGGCTGAGACAGAAAAGAGAGAAGGAGCAGCCGCCATTAAAGCTCGAAGCTCACACGTTGCCAAAGACGTCCTTACCACGTTTCAGTGAGTTCTAAGCTCACTTGGTACCATTGATATGATGTTTTACAAGTATTAGATGTAAATAAATAGACTCAAACGTACCCTAACCCCTCTGGACGTTCACTGCCCAGAACCTTTGGAGAAGACAACTCTCGAGCGATTGAATTGGGTTCAATCGATCGAACTTTCAATCGATCGAAAGGACTTCGATCGCTTGAACATTATTTTTCCCAATCGATTGAAATGATTTCAATCGATTGAACTTTGCAGAACATGGTTTGTTTATCTTGTTTATTATATGTAGGGTTCGATTCTCGATTCGGACTTTTAGTATACGATTATGGGTTAATCAGGGATAGTGTGACAACAAAGATAAGCACAATTAAGAATAATGGATTTACGTGATGATGTTAGATGCTATGTGGTTCATGTATAAGTTCGATATCCATTCATTTCAATCAGAGTAGTCAGGGCACAAGGGGATGGGTTATCATGTATTAGTCCTAGTACGAAACTTAGATTGCTCTTGATAAGTTTTTGGAAAATTATACGTGAGTGGACCCTTGGTCATATTATGCCCTTAACAAGTGGTGGACGATGAGATATCCCTAACGAGCAGTGGGCAGGACCAAGTAGTTTAGAGATAGCCAGGTGATCTATATTATATCCTTAACGAGCGGTGGATGGGTTATGTCCTTAATGAGCGGTGGATGGGGGATCGCTGGTAAATGTCGCTGAGTTATGGCAATAGAATGATATGTTGTTGCTCGAAGCATTGTATCCATGACTTACGGTGGATGGAGAATATGTACTCTATGTTCTCAACCGTGGTCGACAGAGCAGTGGTGTATCCAGGAATATTACAATCAAATCAGTGTCTAATGAGTCAGTGTTTATAGGTCTTTGTATAATAAGACGTGGATTCGAGCAACGCGGGGTTGAATAAAGAGAAGATATTACTTAGTAGAACTACATCTTATGACTTTCATAAATTGTTATTACGTTATATAATTGGTAACTTGTGAGTTTCTATTCACTCAACTCTTAGTAACCTGACGACCGTTACTGCTTGGACATTCTCCGTCCAGAATATCCCGTCTCTCTTAATGTAGATAATGTAGCTTATGACGACGGCTACTACTCTGAAGGGGAATATGCAGAGGGTGGCCCTACTGATGCTGGTTATGCTGAAGAAGGCTATTACGCTGACGACTACCCATAAGTTAGCTATCCATAAGTTAGCTAGAGATGAAAAAGTTATATTTAGTTTTATTTTACTGGAGTTTATTAGTAAACGGGTACTTTAGCATATGTTGTTACCAGACCTGTTATGATCCTGAAGACCACTATGATATTGTAATGGATAAAATCGTTATTTTATATTCAGTTATTTACTGCTCTTGTTTATTAGTTGAACTAGTACTGTGTGGTATAAAAAATTTATTGGTATTCACCTGTTATTCTCTATGGACCTTAAAAAAAATTTATTTTTCTCTAATTTTACTGTTCCGGACGTGACATAACGTCAAATGTCCACTAGTAATGGCAAATTCTAATTTTTTTGTTTAGCAAATAATGGAAGATTTCTTGATTTTGGGTTAATCACCTCTCATTTCATTACTTAAAAACTAAAAAGTAGTTGTGACAAAGCCCAGCCAAAAAAAAAAAGGGGTGAAAAAGTAAATTTGCATTGTACACATGCCTTGTGATTTCAACCTTGATGAGCTCCACGCAGCACCGTGGTACTACAATTGTGAAAATTTTCGTATCATTAATTAACAGCAAATATAGAGTTTGATTTGGAAGAAAAAATTCATGAATAGGAAATTTATAGAATTATGCTAAACAATTTGTGCTTTAAACCCCTATTAATAATGGAATACATGTCAGACTAATACATCGAACATGATTGTAAATGTGAATTTTTCTCTCTCTTTCATTGGTAATAAAGGTCAATGTGGTTTGCTTCATATGCTAAATTGTGATATATAAATATATATACACACACATATACAATCCATTATGTATATATATATATATACAAAGATATGATTTATCTAATTTAATGTTAAAGCATTCCAAGGTATAATTTCATCAGATATAGAGTATATCTTTTCGTTGTGCTCGTGCATAGCACTCCTTGCCATGACAATATGTGCAACAACTTTGCTCTTTTTCCTTTCTTTCTTTTTTTGGTGGGGGTATATTTAAAGTTTTATTTTGACTTTCAAATTATTAAAGTTTAAACCTTCCAACACATTTCATTTGACTGTTCAGAAAAAGGAAATGACAACAATTGACATTTACACGTAGGATGTCGATTTACCATCATTTTTTTTTATGTATATTTTGACGTTTGTATTGTAATTCATTTATGCCCCCAACTCCAAGTGAAAACTGAATCATGTTAGACAATATGCTTTAAATGTCATTTAGTTATGGTGTATCTACTGACTTTATACACTACACATGGTTGATTTTCTTTCTTCTTCTTTTTTCACTAGACTTTTAACATCTTCATTTTTTGGTAAGCAAATTACTTTCGGTCGGTAATATTGTTATTTTTAATTTTAAAAACAGAAATTAGTTTTGGTTTGGGGAACAATACACTGACCTTGCATATGGTAAGGTCCAAACATAAAGGCCTTCGGTGTAGTTTGAATAATTACACTAATCTCCCTTGAGTTTTGGGGTTCAATAATACTTTCCCTCTTCCCTTAATCAATGGTCGGTTTATCCTTAATTTGATTGTTATACTTTTTGGTAATAACCAATTTACCCTTACCAAAGTCAATTACTACAAATTTTGTATGATAATTTTTCCTATTATGAATATGAAAGTTTTGTTTTGGAAATTTGTCCATTAAGAATGTAGTGATTTTTATACTAAAAAATTGCACTTATTTTAGGGGTATCAAGATAATTTTGTATGTATTAATAACTTGGTTAGGTTTCATCTCGAACAGTATAATATGAAAATGAATAATGTTAGGCACACAATACAAACCACAACACAAACCATAACTATACTTTAAATGTATGTACCTTGTGCTTTCCAAAAAAGTATGGGTCATGTGTGAAAAATCTACACAGCACAAGATACATACATTTAAAACATGTGTTAGGACTGGTGTTCTGTGCCTATAACATTATTGTATGCAAATCACCAGTGAGTTTTTTTTTTAAAAAAATTTAATCTAGTCAAATAGACTCCTTTTTTATTTTTATTTGGGGGTCTAAGGTCCAATTTCTTTTAAATTTTAGTAAAATTCCTCAACAGAAAATTTCAAATAATCGGTTATTTGAAAGTTTATAACATATTTAATTAAGCAAGGACTTTCAACCAAATTAAAACTAGTTATCCATTAAATTCAAATAATCAAGTATGACGAATTTTTTATACCAAATTATTCAACACCAATTTTTTTTGTTTCTTTTTCTAACCCAATTTCACTAAACTCCCTTGAGGTATGTAGTAAGTAAATAGACTTTTCTCCTAGTTTTAGAAATTGCACTGACCTCCTTGAATTTGTTGTTATATAACACACCTCTATTGTTAGTCAACGGTCAGTTGATCATAAGTTTTACGGTTAGAACTTTTTAAAGTGACCACTTTGTCCTTGTTAAAGTAAAGATATATATATATATGTATATATTAATAATTTTTTTGCTCATCTTTTTTTTAAGGGTACATATCTTATGGACAAAATTTTTTTTTTCAAAATAGTTGACTTTATAATTATGTAAATTTATTTTATTTCAAGGATAAATCGGTACAAATTACATAAATACCCCCTCTTGTATTGCATTTTTTCAATAACACCCCTGAACTAAAACACGAAACAAACTAACCCTCTCAATTATTTGTGAGTGGGACATATGGGTTAATTGATTGATTTTTTTTTAGTTAAAGGAGTATTAGTGAAAAATATCAATACATAATGGGTGTCTATATAATTTACCCAAAAATAAAGTAAAATTCTCAGAAGTATTCTTTTAAATTTTTGCAACAAAAGTAATTTTGGAGCTTTGAATGTTGTTGACCACAGGAGGCTGTGCCCAGTCAATGAAAAATGTGTCATTCCTAACAAATACTGCAAGTGAAATAACATTATTATGTGTTTTTGTATAAAAGTGTATGAGTCTATGGCCTTGGTTTCTTTTCCTCCCTTTTTCTTTCTCTCTCTTCTTTCTCTCTCCTCCCTCCCCCCCTCTCTCTCTCTCTTCAGTTTTCTTGTTTACCAAACACTGACTTGGTTTTCCGGCATTGACTGTGGGCTCTCAGGCTCTCAGGTACACCACTCCGGCTATATCACACACCAGAGATCGGTTAGCTTAGCTCCATATAATAAATTTTCCAATTTTTTTTTTCTGCTTTCCATTTCCATTTGATTCATATGCTTCTTATCCCAAAATTAAAAATTTTAAAAACCCAAATGGGTAGGTGATTGCATTTCCAGGAAAATTACATGAGAGATTATATGGGTATTCTTATTATCTTGTTTATATCAATCTTCACCATTTATAAGAGCAATTAGAGTCTTACCCAAATATTCTGCAATTTACTATTTGTGATTTGTTGTCTTTCATTTCTTTCCATTTTTTGGCATTTCATTTATTTTCGTGGTTTTTCTGAATTTGCAAATTAGTGAAGATATGTGGGTATGTAGCTATTGAGAAATGTTGTTATGAATTAGATTTGCTGGCATTTATTGCATTATTACTATGTTGCTTTGTTTCCCAGCAGAATTACTTCCTCATGTTGGTAGAAACTGTTTTGGTGAGAAATGTGTTTGGGGGTTTTCTCAGGCTGAGTTTATGAAATGGGGATAGGATTGAAGAGGGTTTATTATTTAGGGATTCGAGATTTCAGCAATTCACTTATACAAATTTAGAATCTGAGGGCTGGAGTTGGGTTTTGATAAGGAAAGAAAATGGAAACACATTTGGATTTTCCGCCAATCGAAATAATTCAAGAGTGAAATTTAATTTAGAATCTGAGGGCTAGACTTGGGGTTTTGATAGGAAAAAAAACCCCAAAAATTAGAGAAAAGAAAGTGGAAACAAATTGGATTTTCCGCCAATCAAAAGAATTCAAGAGTGAGAAGGGGGGAATTTGGCAATCCATTGTAAATGTTTAGCTCAAAGGGCTAGATTAGTGTTTTAGACAAAAACGCAAAATTTGACAAAACAAAGTGGAAGGAACATTGGATTTTCCACCAAATCTATGAATTCAAGAATGGACATTGGGAATGAGTTTTCGAATCCTCAGGAGAATTATATATTTCTATAAGGGGTCCTTGGATGCAATTGACACCTGAAAAGCACAATACTGGCAATGCAGCTTGAACTAATAGTCCTTTGGGAGAACTATTGAGAATCAAGAATGCATTGTCTATTGCTTCTGCAAATGGTAAAAAGCCTTCATGTCACAAGTAGACCATCAATTCCAAACTTCTATCTGTGGAGCACCCCCTAAATTAAATGACCAAACCAAATAGCCCCCCGAGTGTGGTTTCACTTTTACATTTTTTAGCAATTAATGGAAGAATTTTTGGTACTTTTTATCTCTTTGGGTAATTATTGGTCTTAAAAAGTAACAGTTAAAATGTGTGATTGCATTGTACACATGCCCTGTGATTTTGAAATTGATGTGCTCTAGATGGCTTTTTCTTTAAAATGCCAAAAATTTGGTATTATGAAGAGTGAGCAAATATGAAATTTGATTTGGCCCCAAAAATCATGAAATAGAGAATTTTTAGAATCTATGGAAAAACATTGTGTGCTTTAAATCCCATTAACAATGGATTATATGTTAAATTAGTACAATGAACACGATTGTAGAAGTGTATTTTTCCTTTCCCTATTTTGTTGAATCCATACAATTAGAAGAAAGTAAATTGTAGTTTAGAAGCGAACCTTTATTATGTTAAGACTTACGTGTATACCATCTATTTGATGTTACGCTTATACATATTCCTTGACAAGTAATTTTAGTATTTGTAAGCTCAATATGATCTCTAGTTCAGATCCTATATATTGGACATTATATATACACCATCTAACTTACGGTGAAAAAAAAATGCTCTTCTTTATTTTCGCTCCACTTGAGCTTGGCCCTCTTTGCCATGACCAAAGACGTATATCTTTTTTTTCTTTTTCTTTTTTCACATACGTTGAATCTATAACACCTGTTAATTTTGGGTAAGTAAATCTTGAGTACTTTGATTTTTCAGGTTAGTAAATCGTGAACACTTACTCCATTTGACTGCAAAAGATTAAAAATAAACTAATGAGGTCTGTATGTACACTTGTGTGATATTAAGACTTATTGTGACTTTCATATGTCTAACTTTGACATTCTGGTTGTAAATATTTTATGAGAGCAAGTAATAACTAATTTAGTATTACTGAGCTCACCTTCCCTTTTACTTTGATGCTAAAGTTTTGTAGTCTACAGAATTTCTTCATAAAATTACACTGAATTTAGTGTAATTCATCAATTGTGGTGTATACCATGTATATATTGAATTTGCAAATTGGACCACACCGAATAAATGTACTTTTCCTCTTCTTCTTCACTAATCTCTTACCATTTATTGTTAGGTGACTCATCATTAGAATTTCGGTATTCCATACAATTAAATCTTCAATAGCTGCAAACGAATTATAACGATCTATATCACGATTCGATGCTGCAAACGAATTACAACTATCTATATCACGATTCGATGCATATCTGTCTGAATTATATGTGAATGTCAGATATCTCATATAATTAACTTTTTTTGCTAATAATATTTTTATTCCATCAGCCAAGTAAGGAATAATTCAGAACTTTACAATTTGACCAAATATGTGAATTGTCAACGTAGAAAATTGTAACTCATAAGTCATAACATAAAAATGTTTTGATTTGGTAACAAAGGTGATTTTGGAGCCTTGAATATTATTGACTGAGGGTTTTTTCCCAGTCAATAAAAATATAACCTGCCTAACCATGTCCATTGTTTGTATATATATGAAGTGTATGATTTATCTGCTCGGTGTCCTCTCTCTCTCTCTCTCTCTCTCTCTCTCTTACCAAGACTGGCTTGGCTTTCCGGCATTGACTACTCACAGGTACACCACTGCGGCTACACCACACACAGAGAGATCGGTTAGCTTAGCTCCATAAAATAAATTTTCCCAATTTTTTCTGCTTTCCATTTCCACTCGATTCATATGCTTATTGACCAAACAACCCCAAATGGGAAGGTGATTGCATTTCCCAGAAAATCATATGAGAGATTCTCTGCAGATCGTATTGGTAATAATTGCTTGTTCATCATATCTTCACCATTTATACGTGAATTGAAGTCCTCCAATTGACCCAGATCCTGCAATTGTACTATTTGTAACTTGTTTTTCATTTCTTTCCATTGCATGGCATTATATTTATTTCCTTGGTTTTTATTGTTTAATAATTAGTAAAGATAGCTGGATTTGTAGCGTTCACACAATGTTTTTGTTTCTTGAAAATGTTATCAAGAATCAAATTTGCGGGCATTGATTGCATGGATACTATGCCAGTTTTGTTTGTCAGCAAAATAACCTTCAGATGTTATTAGAGATTGTCTTAATGAGAAATGTGTTTGCGGGTTTTGCAGGGTCAGTTCAGGAAATGAGGTTAGGAGTGAAGAGGGTTTACGAAGTAATCGGAATGTTGTAATTCACTTCAAAAATTTAGTATATGATGGCTAGAGTTGTGTTTTGAATCTTTTGATAGGGTAAAGACCAAATTAGAAAAAATAAAGTGGAGGAAGCATTGGATTCTCCGCCGATCGTGTATTCAAGAATGAACTCGGGAAGGAGGGAATTTGGAACTTCACTGAGAGGAATTTAGTTTTGAGGGATGGAATAGGAATTTAATGGACCAAAAAATTCAAAATTAGAGAAAAGAAGGTGGAAAAGCATTGGATTTTCTGCCAATCGTATGAATTCAAGGATGAACTTTGGGAATGGGTTTTCGATTCCTCAGGAGAATGATATACAGAATAGGGGTCATTGGATACCCTTGACTCCAGAAAAACCTATTGCCTCTAGATCTAGTTCAATCCCAGTTGAGAGGCAAGGGAATCAAATCGGAGGGAATGAGCTGGGAATGGAAAATTGGAAGGATTTGCTAGGATTTTACTCGGGGGTTTTACTAGAGACTACAGATTACAATGGGTTGGTTCTGAATTCCAATCCAATTGGATTGAACGGTTATACCGGAGGTTCTGATAGTTTGGATTTTAATCAAAATATTGCTTTGAATAACAACACTTTTGCAGAAGTAACGAGAATCAAGAATCCATTGTCTATGGCTCCTGCAAATGGAATCCCGAGTGAAAGAATACATGTCGCAAGTAGACCAACAATTCCAAATTTGCATTCTCAAGTTGATAGCAATTTGATGTACTCGAATTATCAGAATTGTCCTCCAAATTCTAAACAGTGGATCAATGGAGAGAGTATATCATACTTGCCCCAAGGTGACCGATTTAAACTGTTCTCTTTCGTACTTTTCGCAACTGCAATTCTTGTTTACGTCTTTCTCTTTCGGGTATTGTGCAACATGTTTTCTATTTTATTCTTTCTTCATGTTGATAGAAAGCAAACAAGAAAAAGAATTTTGAAGCCCTAGACAACAACTTAAATAACGATCATCGCAACATAACCGTTAATTTGACCCAAAATGCCATCAATTAGTACTTTGGACATTGTATTCAAACAACAATATTTATCTTTCGGTTGTTTATTAACATTTAAATATGGATTTCAATCAATCATTTTTCTCAACGTTTGCTCTATTATTTGAGGCTACTAAGTCCATTCACATGGTGATTCCATTAGGTCAATTTCTGTGAAATTCCATTTGGCGCCAGAACACATTAGAAGAGATAAAGACTATGAATGACAAAATTCTTGCTAAAAAATATATCACCTCGACAAGCATGAAAATTTATGTCATTGAGTAAATATCAGTGACCTCCACCGGTTTGTCGTTAAGTATATTAGTGACCTCCCCTATGTTTTGATTAATATCAGTGACCTCCCTGGCAAGGCACAATTCGTAAACACTATTAGATGCGTATGTAAATTTCCAAAAATTCCCTTATGGATAGGTATTCCGGTTACATGGTACATTTAAATAGGATAGACTTGTCAAAATTGGGGTCCCATTTACAAGGGTATCTATGCCCTTTTATCCAGTGTTCTAAAACTCGGCCAAGGCGCTGGGCAGAGCTTGGCCGCCGTGATTTTACCCTAGGTTTTTGTAAAAATCTCCTATAGGGGAGCCCTTTCCAAAATAAAAAATAAAAAAATGTGGGGGTGAGATGTAATTTTAGTAAAATGAAAATAAATTAAATGAAGGCCCGAAGGGTGTTTTGGAAAAGATGAGAACTTCGTGGGTTAAGTTTTAAATTAAATGTTTTTTTTTTTTTTTTTTTATAAGTTTGGGAAGAAAAATACATATATATATATATACTTGTAAATATTAATTTAGTTTAGTAAGCACTTATTTTCTCAATTTTTGCTAACTACAATTTATTATTTTATTGTTCGTAAGCACCTATTTAAATTATATTGTTGATAGTGTGAAATTTTTTAATATGAGAATTGCCTCTATATTATTAAATTTGTTTTTTAAAAAAAATTCCGACTAGGCACTAGGCCCCCCTCCACCGCTCGCCTACTGCCTAGCGACTTTTGAACATTGCTTTTATCTATATAGTAAAGGTATTGTCGTAAAAAAATATGTACATTAGGGCAAATTTGTCAGTTTATCTTGAAAAATTGATGACATAGCAAGATTTGTCCCACATCCATTAACCTCTGTTAAGCAGCGAGGAAGATCACTGATACAAAGTTTTGGTTTTGAGAGAGGTTGTTTATATGATTTAGAACTCAGGAGGTTGCTAATGCTAAGGAAAAACCTCAGGAGAGGTCAGTGATATTCACCCGATTTTCATTCTTTGGCTATGTTTATTCAACTTTTTTGCAACTTGTAGTCTTGTGATGGTTTTCCTCCTTACTTGACAAAAAGAGTAGCCGATAAATTGAGCGTGATTTTTCTCAAAAAGGGTACCACCATGCTTGTACATAATATATAGAATAATTGCCCCTTTCCAAGTGTTACAATATCTCTACACAATTTTTGTAGTAGCTAAGTGTAGTTTTCTTTCATTTTTTAACGACTTGACCAATTTAGCATTAAAAACCTGTTCTCTTGCAGATGGATTTCCTGCCCCTTACCGGCCCATCTATAATTTGAACTCACCACCAAGATCAGAAGCCGATGCAACCTCAAGTGTAACCACTTCCTTCCCATTCGCACCGGTCACACCAGATCAAGTGAAGCAGCTTAAAAACCACCCTTATTCCGAAAAACCAAGTTTGTCTGTAGATGAAAGCTCAAGTCAAGAAAAAGATAAGCAGGAGGATATAATCACATATGTTGGAAGTGAATCGATTGGGATCCACAGTGACGAACTCTTGCAGAGCATTGTGAACTCATCATCTGTAGCCATATCAACACTGTCTAAGGAAAAGAACAATTCTGATCATGGAGGTGATCAGGCCATTGACCTGAACCAGACACCTCAGCAGAAAACACCGAAAAGAAGAAAACACAGGCCAAAGGTAGTTGTAGAAGGGAAACCGAAAAGGGCTCCAAAATCCACAACTCCAAAGAACACAGGGTCCACAGAAAACCCATCAGGGAAGAGGAAGTATGTTCGGAAAAATGGCCTCAAAACCTCGGAAACTCAACAACCTAATGCTGTAAACGACTTTACCGCCCCTAATACTGGGTCTGCAGCAAAATCATGCAGGAGAGTTTTGAATTTTGACTTGGGCAACGAAACAAGACATGAAAGTTCGGAAAAGGCAGTAACGCAAGAAAAGAATAGGGCAGATTTTAATCTGAATTTGGATCCTCAATTAATGGGATTGTGCAGCCAAATCAAAGGGAACTCCAGAATAACATTCCCGTATACAGAAGATAAACAGCAAGAGGGTGCCACATGTACTGTCAACAGTTCACGAAATCATATACCGGCTAAATGCGTATCAAATGCCAACCAAATGCACATGCCAAATGCTGTACCCATTGGTGTTAACATGAGAACTTCTGTTCCTTACAGCAACAGTGGAAATAATGGCTATTACCAAGGAAAAGACCAAATTGTCTTCCAAGAAAATACTTGTGATAATAGGGAAGTGATGTGGCAGAGCACAGCTCAATTGATAACAAGAAATTTGGTAAATTGTGATGAAAATAGAGGGACCAAGAGAGAATACTCTCATACCCTTGTGCAGACACATTCACATACAGAAAATCTGATTGGTTCTCTAGAAAATCACAAGAGAAAGAAAAGTGAAACTGAATTTCATGCGACGAAGGGCGGTACACCATTTACGCCATATGTTGAAGATAGTTCAAGACAAGGGTCAAACAGGAGGGGGAGTGGAATTTACAAAAATGGACATACCTCACAAATTAACAGTAGAATATTGCACTCTCACTTCCAAGGTGGTAGAACATCTAAAGAGCTAAATACTTGTGTCAATGGTAATTCCCAGAAGCAAGTTGTTTCATCCGAACTGCAACTGCATTCACACTCACATCGTACGGCTGAGAAAAGATCGAGAGGATCCACTCAGGTCTACAACCTCACTTCCCAACCTGCAGCGACCAACCTGAACCTAGTGCCATCCAATGTGCCAAACAGTGTCCATACAATTGTCACTTGCCATGCTAATACGTCAGCAAAGAAGCAGGCTACAAATAAAGTGCTTCTGCCGGAGCACAAGGAGGCCTACCATGGTTATGAGCAATCCTCCATGACTGATAGGGGTACCTGACCAGAAAACTTAAAACATTTAGGATCTGTTTGGTTTGCGGATATAGAGAAGGAAAAGAAAATGGGAAGGAAAACAAGAAGGAGAACTTGTCCCCTTGTGTTTTCTTCTTGCTTAAATAATGTTTAAAAGGTAATTTCAAAACACAAGAGGAAGTCAGGGAAAGAGGCAGGAAAGTGACTCACAAAAATCAAAATTTACAACTTCTTTTTCACCATACTTTCTTTTCGTCCTATTTCCTCACTGTCTTCCTTCCAACAAAACATGAAATGTGTCCTCTTTAGTGTTTTATTATCTTTCCTCTTTAGTGTTTTATTATCTTTTTGTCACTAAATCCATGAACCAAACAGAGCTCTAGGGTATATTATGCTTAAACTTTTTAGATTTGCAATATAAATGATACAGAAACTTGTATAAATTCTTTTTGGTGTAGGTCCAAGCGAGAAAAAGAAAAACTTGGTTCGAATTGATGTACTCATAAAACAAATGGACGGTCTAAAAATCAATGGTAGGAGCAGCGAAAGAGTTGGAAGGGACCAAAAAGCACTTGTTCCATACAAAGGACATGGCATAATGGTCGAATATAAAGGGCTTGATCATATCAGGAAACGTAAGCCTCGTCCCAAAGTGGACCTTGACCCGGAGACAAATAGAATTTGGAACCTCTTGATGGGGAAGGAAGGAAACGAAGGAATTGAAGTAGAGGATAAGGAGAAATGGTGGGAAGAAGAAAGGAAAGTTTTCCGTGGACGAGCAGACTCGTTCATTGCACGGATGCATCTAGTTCAAGGTACCCAAACACATCCTAACCTCTTTGTCCTCAAAAATTTCAAATCTTAAAAAAAAAAAGTTAAAATAAAAATAAAAATAAAAATCATTGTTAGAGATATTAATTTTGTAGCCAAGTGTGAGAGTTATCTATCTTTCTATTTGATTTTATTAAGTAGTTTTTTGGGGGCCCAAACCATGCTAGGCTGCTTAGCAATGAACCCTGTCAAATAATACAAGATCAAGTTCTATAAACAAAAATATAATAATGCAACCCATGAGTGTGTATATGTGTGTGTGTATCTTGTGGCTTGGGTCACAAAAAGGTGATACCTTTGAAGCATTTGAGCAAGTTATGGACCTGAAGAAAAGACGCACTTTCCACAAAAATAGCCTTATGCATGGTGGTTAGAATCAGTGGATTCATGAGTCGATTCATACCCGCCATTTTGTGTTTCATACATCAATAGGTTTAGCCATGGCATTTATAACACGGCTGTGCCTAGTACTCAAACATTGGCTCGAGGCACTGTAAAATAGTATGGTGTAAGTATGGAATATGGCAAAAAGAATCAAGTTACTGAAAGTTTTAATTTTTTGTTTTCCCCATTCTGTTGGCTGCCATAATGAGAGTGTTAAGTACTCTGATCTAGTTCATTTTCAAGACTTTCCTTCAAAATGCACAAAAGTTATATAACTAAAAACACTTTATTGTTTCAAAATCAAATTCTTCACAGGAGACAGACGCTTCTCACAGTGGAAAGGATCGGTTGTTGACTCAGTAATTGGAGTGTTCCTTACTCAGAATGTTTCAGACCATCTTTCAAGGTAAAGCAAAGCTTTTAAAGTAATTCAAAATCTATTTACCCTTGATAGAATAAAGTGAAACCGAAATAAATTGATGATATGTGTAAAATTACGTTGTATGCAGTTCTGCCTTCATGTCTCTTGCAGCAAGATTCCCTCCGTCAATCACCAACAAAACAGACTACCAAACGGGGGATAGCATAATTGTAGAAGAACCAGAGGTTCAAATACTAGAAGCAGATGCCACCAATAACTATCGTAGAAGAATATTAATGCAGCAAGAGCATTCCCTGACCTCCCATGGTTTATCCGAGCATAGAAAAGACAATCCTACCCCTGAAGAAGAAAGAACTAGTTTAGCAAGTGAGAACAATAGGAGGGCTAAAGAAGTCATGTCATCACAATATTGTTTTGGCCCTTTTCCTCTTCAACCCAATAGAGAGATCAGATCCTTCTTGGGATCCAATTCAGAAGCTAAATATCCAACTAGTGGTTACAGGCCCGAGAATACTTGTAGTCCTACCCCAAAAAATCTTGCACAGAAAACCAATTCTTTCCAGAAGTTTTACGGTCATGCCATTGGGAGCTCATCGTTACAGGGAAGGTCCAAGAACGGATCAGAAGATGCAGAGTACTACAACAAAATTGCAAGATCGGAGAAAGTGGATAACCCAAGAGGCTCTTCCATGTTTCCGTACCCAAGTAATTCTAGAATTCCCCAAATGCGAATACCAAATGGTCCTTCCACTGATTTTCAGTTGCACATGTCTCCAAACTCGGGAATATTTGGAGTGGACAGTTTAGGATTTTTGGGAGAAAAAAAGATAGCTTCTTTGCCTCAAAGTGCGTCGGGGATTGCCAAGTTCAATGATGTAGACCATATAAGTAGAAGTGCAGGACAGAGTTATTCATTTGCACTTCTAAGCCAAAACCCGACTCGCCAAGAAAGTGGCTTGAGACCAGTACCTCACAGTACTAAGGATCAACTCTTCATCAACACTCATCAACAAGAGAGTTCGAGAACTTTTCAACTGGAAACCACAGTGGCTGAAGAGCAAACAAAACCCAGAGAAGCAATGGCTAGAATCCAAACAGGTCCTACCCACAAAGTTCCCAATGTCCCTAACCTCCCAGGATCAACTTTCCATGTGAGAGAGACGATTTCTACATCCGATAAGTGGAAAAGCTTAGAAAATAAAGCAGTTGAAGCAAATGCAAAAGAGCCAGTTTCTTCTTCTGTTGAGGCATTTAGTGGGGTAAGTCCCAACGTCGCAAATGGGAGAAAGGAAAAGGCTGAGGGTGAAAAGGGTAAATCAATTGACTGGGATAACTTGAGAAGGAAGGCGCAGCCAAATGGTAGAACAAAACAAAGAAGCAAGGACACATTGGACTCGCTTGACTATGAAGCATTAAGGTGCGCTGAGGTCAATGAGATATCTGCTGCTATCAAAGAAAGAGGGATGAACAACATGCTCGCCGAGCGAATTAAGGTATTAATTTGGAACTCCAATATTTGAAGTTTTTGAATGTCAAGATCAGCTTCAAATGGCTGCACATGAGATATTACACAGTATGAAAAGATCAATAAAAAATGGTTAAATTACACTGACATCCCCTTCACTAAGGTCTGTCATAAACTATGTTACATGGACTCTTCTAAATAGGATAAGTACCCGTGTCAACGTGACTCTTTGCGGACATGGGTATGACACTTGGGTAGGATCCTTCTAGTGTAGTTTAGTGTAATTTTTAGCCAAGAAAGGCAAAGTACACATGTCGGATATGGCAATCCATACCCGTGTCCTCCGGACACTTTGAAAAGTCCGTGTAACATAGGTCATAAATACTGGATCCTCTCTCGCACATTCATAAACTACGCTGACCACCCTCGAGATTTGGGGTGTGTGAAACACCTTCATTCTGTCAGTCGACCGTCAGTTAACTAAATGGAAAGCTTTTTGTTTTGTTAAGTTTTTTCAAAATGAATGATTTACCTTTTAACAAGAAAAAATAAATAAAAAATACCCCTATATATTTTTTTTCCCTCTCTATGAAAAAGCATAGCATGTTTTATTTTCTAGTCACTTACCTTTTTTTTTTTTTAATTAAAATTACTATTCTATTTAGGGGTATAAAGCTATTTTTGCATGATCAGTTAACACCGTTAGGTTTCCCGTCTGACAGGGGAGGTCATTGTAATTTTCATTACGTGAGGGAGGTCTCTGTATTATGAAGTACCTGGAGGTCAGTGTAGCTACCCCAAATAAAATGAAAAAAGAGAAAAAGCTAATATAGTTGTGCAGGATTTCCTCAATCGACTGGTAAGAGAACATGGAAGCATGGACCTTGAATGGTTGAGAGATGCACCTCCAGACAAAGTGAAGTATGTCCTCTCAAACCATTATGTGTTATAAAGCTTATATCTACTTCTACTCCATGGAATTCCCTAGATGACAACTCAATACACACAAATAAAAATCATTTTTGTATTATGTAAATACACTGATGCAGGGATTATCTTCTAAGTATACGGGGATTGGGTTTAAAAAGCGTGGAATGTGTGCGGTTATTGACACTTCATCATCTTGCTTTCCCGGTAAGGTTCACATGGAAACACTGGTTACTTTTAACTTAAGGTAAAAGAAATCTTAGTCGAGGATCAAAATTTCGTTTCGGTCTACCCAAAATGGAAACATTTCAGAAACATTTCGGAAAAATGTGGAAACACCGAAAAAAAATTGGAAACATTGAGAAACATGGGAAAACATAAACATAAGTTCAATCTTAAACCATATGCACGTATAAAGCTAATAATTGATTAATTGAACCTTTGAGAGGTCTATATATGTACTTACATTTACAAATATGTAGTTCAATTTTGAAAATACATGAAGATTAAGGCGCCAATCAAACACTTCATAGAAAACAAAAGTTACATATAAGCACATAGTAAGCAAATAAGCCATCTCCAAAATAAAATGATTGTTCATATGGAAATTCACATCCGTAGGATTATTTCGATGGAAACAATCATGTTTTGGTGGAAGTAAATGAAACGATATGGAATCATAGGTCTGTTTCGATGGAAATGTTTCGATGTGTTTCGTTTTCATGACCCATGAAACGGAAACGTTTCAACCGTTTCGATGGAAACAAAAGGAAATTTTAATCCATGATATTAGTATCGATATTTTGTCTGCTAGGTTGACACAAATGTTGGACGGATAGCTGTGAGACTCGGGTGGGTCCCTCTCCAACCACTGCCTGAATCACTTCAGTTGCATCTCCTGGAAATGTAAGTAATTGTGCTAAATAATTGACACTAAGGCTTCGTTTGGTTTGCATATTTAGAGAAGGAAAAGAAAAGGTGAGGGAGAAGGAAATCTATTTCCCTATTATTTTTTCAGTTCTTAAATAACATTAGCAACTAAAAGTTTCAAAACATAATGGAGACTTGAGACAAGGGAAGTGATTTTTTTCCCTTCCTATTTTCGTCACCGTTTTCCGTATAACCAAACAAAGAGAAGTGTTGTCCATAGTGTTTTCTTTTCCTTTCTCTCATTAAATCCATGAACCAAACAGAACCTGAGCTCTTTCCATTATACAGAATTGTTAATCCTATTTCAACACAGGTATCCAATGCTGGAGTCAATTCAGAAATATCTATGGCCAAGGCTCTGCAAGCTAGATCAGCGAACACTGTAATTTCAGAACTACTAACCATTTCTTATCAACAGAGAGATATTCTTAATTCTTATCGGAAAGAAGCTAATGAATTGTTTCACGAATGTTGTAGATGTTTCACTGATTAGTGTACTGTAAACTACAGGTACGAGCTACATTACCAAATGATTACGTTTGGAAAGGTATGTTGTCACTTCATTATGATGTTTTCCTACAACATTGGCCCTTTTAAGATTGTTGTAGATTAGACTAATTGCCTGTGTGTTTGTTTGATGTTATGAAGCAAAAAAACAGAAAAAAAAATAAAAGTGCAGGGCCCTTTTTGGTAACATTGTTTTCGGTTCTCTTTTTTGTGAAAATGAAAACTGAAAACTTGTTTGGTAATCGTTTCCCTTTTTCTTTTTGAAAACGAAACCAAAACGTGTTTAGTAATCATTTCTGTTTTTCTTTTTCTTTCTTTCTTTCTTCCTCTTTCTTTTTATTTTTTCCTTTTTTTAAATAACAAAAAAATTGGGCCAAAAAAAGAAAAAAGAAAAACAGTTTTCAGTTTTTGTTTTACAAAAAAAGAAAACAAAAACTAGTTTCTGTTTTTAGAATTTAAAAAACCGAAATCGGGAAACGTTGCCATATGGGCCCTTAATGTTTACCTTTATTAGAAATGTTATTGCTGGCTAGGCAAAAGAAAAGGAGTTTTTCGTATGCAATATTAATTCATATTTCATGCAGGTTTTCTGCACAAAGAACAAGCCAAATTGCAATGCATGTCCAATGAGAGGAGAGTGCAGACACTTTGCTAGTGCTTTCGCTAGGTATCCATTACAATCACTCCTCATTATCCTTTTTATAAACACAAGAAGCATGACCATCTCCATAACATATTTACGAAGTTATACGAATATTGAACATTTTACTACACATGTCTAATAATAGACATTAAAATAAAGAAATGTAGATGATCAACAAATAATCGCAAATGGTACAGCAATTTGATAGTGAGAACAAAAGTCTTCGCTTTACGTCTTTTTTTCCAGACACCATTATATTTTGATGACTTGCTGCTCCCAAATTGCTTTATAAAAAAAATATTATGCTCATTGGAAAAAAGTGGAAATACCTCTTTGTTAATATCAAGGTGACCTTTGAAATTAAATCGAGTGAGCTGATAATATTTCAGGTCACAATTTGCAATACTAATAAGTGAAAGTAAAAGGAGCAGTTCAAATTGTCTTTGCATATATCTTTGTGCTCCCTCTAGGACAAATTGTGCTGCATATCCAACGTTCACAAATCTCAAATAGGCACCAAGGATACAAAAAAGGAAAGTATATGTTTCTTAAGGCTTTGTTTGTCTAGTAGGGCCCAGCCCATTCAACTCCTTAAAACCCAGGTGTTATGGAGAGGGGAACTAAGGCTTTATAAATTGCACAGAGGGAGCATAAATGGGCGATGTGGGACATTCCAACACACCCCCTAAATCACAGGAGTCGGACACTTGGAATACCTTAGACCACAACAGTTGGACACTCGGCACGCCGGAAAACAGGCACAACAAGCTCCGATACCGCTAGTAAAGCCCAGCCCATTCAACTCCTTAAAACTCAGGTGTTAAGGAGAGGGGCACTAAGGCTTTATAAATCGCACAAAAGGGGCATAAATGGGCGATGTGGGACATTCCAACAATTTGGTTCATAGATTTTCTCATCATATTGCAGTGGGGATACTGAGCATATTGGCGGGGTCTATTCCATATTGCAATCTTAGAATCTGCTCACCCCAACGTCTTTTTCTTTGTTTGGTCAATACGGAAAACAATAATTAATTAGAAAGAAGAAGAAAATAGGTTGAAAAGTAAATTAAAATTTTTTGACTTTGCGAGTACTTTCCCTCCTATTTTCTAGGGGTTCCGATTATTTGTCAATTTTTTTATTTTTATTTTTTAATTTCTAATGCTACAAAGTTTGGAGGTAGAACACAACGGCGAACACTAGGAAATAATTTTCCTTCTACTTTTCCTTTTCCTTGTCTAAATCCACCAACCAAAGTTAAACGTTCAGACTTTGGAGCTTGAAGATCTTTTTATATGCACCAAGACTGTATTAAGTTGAATGCGATTTACCTCTACGTCTAGAACGCGAAAAAGACTTCCAATCAGGCTTGCCAAGGTTTTACAGCAATTAACGCTTTTGCGTTTGTGTTTGATCAAGAAAAACTCAATAATTGAACTAAGCCTTTCCCAAATTAATTGGAATCAACTGAATGAATCATTTTTCTCCAATTCTAATCGATCTGGAACTACCACCTCACTAAACCCACATTACAAATTTTTTTCTTACTACCATTTTTCGTACTAGCTTTATGCTCATCATAGGACTCGGTGGAATAGTCTCAGCAAATTCTAGGATAGATATTACCTTACTCAATACATAAAACGTAGCTGCACATTCCCACATTCCCTTTTTGGGTCTTCATTGTACATAACCAAACCATTTTAATCGGCTCACATATTTTATTTGTAATAGAAGTTCCTTCTACATCTCATGAGTCAGGAAATAGTTTCTTTTTATATTGCACCTTTATCAAGTACCACACATTTTTGTTGTCGAACACTATTATCCCATAACCAGTTTGGGAAAAAGAATGCCCAATAAATGCTCAAATAAGAGGTCAATCTACCAGCTTCATGAAGTTAGAACCAACATGCTAATTGTTTAAAATAAACAGCAGGTGGGTGTAAAAGAAAGCCCGTAAGAATTTCCCAGTATGTTTTCCTATGTTTAAAAGTAGATAGTATAGGGATTTCATACATCTAACTATACAAATCTTTGAAAGATTTTTCAGTTGAGTGCAATTTTGCTCACCCCAAAATTGCTCACCCTTCTCTCCCATTGACTTATACAGTGGAGCCCAGTACCTTACACCATTAATTAATTCTCATTTAATACTGGTCCCACTCCATTAGCCAATGGGAGAGGAGGGTGAGCAAAAATGTATTCTTTCAGGTTATCCAAATTTGAAATTTTCTAAATTAGAGCATAAATGTTAATTACATTTTAATCCAAGCTAAATACCAAGCTTGTCAACTATTCCACCCAAACTATTTACTGAGGTTAAATGGCTTCTTTTTTTTCTCTGAAGTTCCTAATCCAATGCTGCCAGTTACTCCTGACTCCATCTGTTCAGTTCCATTTCAATACAAACTCAGCAAATTCTAAAACCAGAGTATTGCTTATAAACTCCATTTTGTGCAGTGCAAGGCTAGCCCTTCCAGGGCCAGAAGATAGAAGTATAGTGAATTCAAGTATTCCCATAGCAACCGATAAAAACCATACAGTGATGATCAAGCCCATGCCACTACCTCCACCTGATTACAACACACCTAAAGAATCAGGGCTCGTGACCAGGCCATGCGAGCCCATTGTTGAGGAACCAACGACACCAGAACTGGAGTCTTTAGAAGTAACAGCAAGTGACATTGAGAATGCGTACTATGAGGATGCCGACGAAATTCCTACAATCAAACTCAACATTGCAGAGTTTACGATGAATCTACACAACTATATGAAAGAAAATATGGAACTACAAGGTGATATGTCCAAAGCTTTGGTCGTTTTGAATCAAGAAGTTGCATCTATTCCTGCACCAAAGTTGAAGAATGTGAGTCGACTACGGACAGAGCACCAAGTGTAAGTAGGAAATTAGTATTAAAGCTTTAACTTGTGTATAGAGTACTAATACAAGTATGTGCACAATCCAGTCAAATTACATTAAGTTAGATTCTTATTACTTATTAGAATGGGAAACCCCTACACTCCATGGCTGATTCTAGTTGGTTGAAGAAACAATTGTCCAAACCTTAAGGGGCTTATCGGGAAGAATCAGAACCGGTTCTGTAATTCATTATGAACCAGTTATATATATCCAAGTATTTGGCATATGCCCTTTATTGTGTAGGGGTTGGTGGCTTGGTGCCGGTCCAAAGTTGCTCTTGAATAATGTTCTTTGTCAATCCAATATAAGATAAAACAAAAATGAGAGTTGGTGCCAGTCCAAAGTTACTCTTGAATAATGTTCTTTGTCAAACCAATATAAGATAAAAACAAAAATGAGAGGTGGTGCCGGTCCAACATTACTCTTGAATAAGGTTCTTTGTCAAACCAATATAAGATAAAACAGAAATGAAAGTGGGATGAACCTCCTTAATGCATTCCTTAATAGGTCCTAGTAGTATGAAAGTGTTTACAAAACACAGATAACATTGCAGCTTGTAATTGAAGTAAATACTGGCAAATTACGTAGATCTTTTAATGAATGTTAAAACGTAATATGTTGTGAAAAGATATACTGCGCTGCACAACACTTCAACTCCTCCGTTTATGCTGCAGGTATGAACTTCCAGATTCACACCCTCTCCTGAAAGGGGTGAGCGCTCTCTCTCTCTCTCTCTCTCTCTCTCTCTCCAATTTGCACTTGCTTATATGCAGCCTGACTGATCACTTTCTAAAATTTTCAGCTGGATCAAAGAGAACCTGATGATCCTAGCCCTTACCTTCTTGCTATTTGGACACCAGGTAAGCACATAACATATTATACATGAAATTGTGACTTGGATACATAAAACAAACAAACACAGCTACAAACTAAGGAACCATACACCATCATGGTGCAAGGAGCTGAAACTGAGTTCTTTATAACTTACAACACTGTGGTTCTAGTGTCTGTGGCACGTTTTATTCGGCAGTGGATTTTGCGTATAGGTCGAAGCAGAAGCCAGTGCCTTTTTTGTAATTACAAGGGCACGGTGTGATGAAGAAAAATTCATTAATCTGCTTCTGCATAACATTTGGGGCTCTAAAGAGCTTCCTAAATTAATCCAAACAGGTTATATATGGCATTTAGATATATGGCCTTTTGGGTCCCAGAAGCACGTTTGAGAAGTGATTCCAACTAGGCCCTTAGTACATACGATCAGTGCAATATAACACCAACACTTCTAAGTATTAGTAGTAATAATATCATTATTTGCGGAATATTGACACCCAATTTGGCACCATGAATAACAGGTGAAACTGCAACTTCAATTCAACCACCTGAAAGAAGTTGTGGATCCGAAGAATCAGGAAAATTTTGTGGTGAGAAAACCTGCTTCTCATGCAATAGTATAAGAGAATCAAATGCTCAAACAGTCAGAGGGACAATTCTGGTGAGCAAATTCTAACCTCAAAGTCATTACTATTGCTTCGGAAAAGCTTACGACATGAGCAACTAATGACTCGTACATTTCCCGTGTATAGATACCATGTAGGACAGCAACAAGAGGGAGCTTCCCACTCAATGGCACATATTTCCAAGTCAATGAGGTAAATCAAATTCTTGTATTATTTCATCGCTATCTCAAGCCTTACTCTTAGAGCCTGTTTGCAATAGTAAAACATATCGAATGCATGTATACAGATGTTTGCCGATCATGAATCTAGTCTTAATCCAATTGACGTGCCAAGGGCATGGATATGGAACTTGCCAAGACGAACGGTGTATTTTGGAACCTCTGTAACATCAATTTTTAAAGGTACTGAATGTTTCTCAGCACGACTTTAAGCATCGTATTATTATTTTTTTTCAGAGAAAAAAAAAAAAAAAAAAAGAACTTACAAAAAAAACAAATGTATTTGCCAGGCCTATCGACAGAAGGAATTCAGTACTGCTTTTGGAGAGGTATGGAAAGCTACCTTTTTGTGAATATCTGCTTTGGTTAAAGTAAATAAGAACTGACTCCTGGTAATCTACAAAGTTAAATGCAAACTAGGGTTGACAATCAAATGCAAACTTATTTACCAAATCGTATGTGTAGTGTACCGTTTTCTGCTCTCGTATCACTACAATGTTTTCTTTTGTACCAAAAGACCTGAATTCAACAAATATTCAACATGTGGAAAAATTGGAGGCTCAAGAAAAGTACATCAGACAGGAGAAAAACATCCCAAGATCCACAAAATGAAATTTATATATTTCAAGAAAGATGTGTTTTTCCATTAAACTTGAATAACAAGACCAATTTACTGAACCTCCTAGTCCTTGTAATCTTCATATTCAATATTAAGCTATTCAACTGTCGACATAAAAATGAAGGAGAAGAAGAAGAAGAAGAACAGGTAGAAACAAAGAAAGAATAGAACACAACTACAAGGAATCACATTTGGCGCAACCCAACAGTGATTTCCTAAAACTTTTAAAAGAGAAAATACCAAAAATAAAATCCAATTTCAAAAATTACAGAAAGGGATAAAGAGATCCAAAAACGTTAGTTCAATCCTTAAAGATCCTAGAGTCCCTTAAATATTCTTATGTTGTCAAGAAAACGAAAACAAAAACATAAAACAAGTTCTGCTTTGGGTTCACCTGGCTAAGAAAAATCAACCCAAAGTTATAAAATGCACTGCACATATACCGCAATGTAATAGGATTCGGTACATAGGTTCAGAACAAAAATTTTAACAAAATTGTTTATGATATTTGATGCATTCTAATGGATGCAGGGTCCGGTTCGTAAGAAGTTGATATAATTATCTACTGTCTAAAGATTTGTCTGACCGGAAGTTTTAAAATATTGTTACAGCAGTGGAGTTTTAAGTCTTAAATACAATGTTCGGCAATTTGATTTTTGTAAGGTTTTTAATGTTTTTAAGATTCATTAAGCCTCCCATACTCCAAATAGCCTATTAAATCATACATGCCCTCTAGACCCTCCTCACATCATTCCTGCCACCTACTTCACCTACACCCTAACAAATATCACAGGTGTCCATAGTCCTAAGTCCGACCAACAATTTCATTTAAAGATCAAGAGCAACCCCAAAACTTAAATCAGAAAAGAACTCTCATGTTTCCAACCACATCCAACACACTACACTATCTTAGATCAAAATATCCTCTCAATCACACCCACATAGTCGTAAAATGCAAACCAAACTATTTGAACTGCGTAAAAAATGGAAAGATTCAGAGGCAGCGCAACCAGAAAAACTTGAGCCCTTACGAATGGTTCAAAGTGTCAGCTGATACCGCAACAAGACAGATGAGGCATCTCAATATCATTGGGTACTGAGATGAGAATGCTACTATAAATATCGTTGGGTTCACAAGATGACTTGCTCATCTTGCCCAAGACAATCTCGCAAGACATCTCACTATACAACAATGACTTGGTTGAGACACTGTCTAACCGACTTAATATCTAGAACACAAATGTCTCAAGTAGATTTTCTTCTGTTTACAAAATTACATCAAGTTCACCTTCCTTCCATGCAAATCATTTCAAAATGTCCAAGGTCAAGGACATAAGGGATTGATCGACTAACTTAAGACATCCCAAACGTAGCTCAATATATTCTAAATAAGGGAATTACAAGTCCAAAGCAAAAGGAACATAGTACCTTCAGAGTTTTAACTTATAATATTTGGAATACAAAGGAACCTTGCAAGTTGACTTGCTAGAGACACTTAATCAATCCTTGAATAAGTTGCAGTCATATGTAAATAAATGATGCACGTGATGTGTATTTAGATCCTCAATTTATAAAATCAAGTGAGAGAGGGAAGCTTTAAGAAAGATCCCATGGTCTTCCATTTTCAAGCGTCCTCCTGCGGAGGGTGTAAATCTGGTCGGTTACAAAACAAGTATGGACCTCTTAGGATAGAATAGGAGACACCGAACACAAAGTTCTCTATTTCCATAGTTTGATCTTCTAATCATACGACCCAAAAAAAAAAAAAAACAAGAGAGGAGAAAACTTCTAATCAGACAAGACCGAGAATGGAATTGACCCTTTGAAATTGACAGCCTAGACAGAACGGAGAAGGTTTGTTGAAGTAATGTCAGCATTGCTTTCATTTTAAGATAAGGAAATACTGCATAAAATAACTGCACCCGAATTTTATTGGACAAAAAGGTGTGTTGGTATAAATATGAGGTCTATCAACTGACTGCAATTGATCTTAAGAATGTTCAAATTGGTATGTGGAAATGAAAGAACATCGCGAAAGAAATAAGTGCAACAGTGAGTGTGCAAGGTAACACTGCTTGAAGGCAAGAAAGATGCAATAGAATGGTCAACTCCTGAGCAATAAAGAATCAGAAAGTCCCACCTAGGAGTTATTTACCTCAAGTTCAAGGTGCAGTACAATATAGCTACCATTGATTGGACGGCATATAGAATATGTTGAATAGCCAACAACACTGCATGTTGCTTTCTACAAGTAACAAGACTCGAGGTTTCTTTGAATTGCATGTGCATAACAGTAGTTTTTACCGGAAGGAAAAGAGGAACTGAGGAAATATTCAGGGCCAGGCCATCTAAACACCCATCACAACATATACCGAATTACATTGCTTTATGGCTTTGACAAAGCTACACTGAAACACTACAACAGCTCTTGAATGTCTTAGTAGCAACAAAAGAAAAGAAAAAATAAAATAAATAAAATATTATGTCCCTGAACAAATCTTGTACTGGAGGATCAAAATTGACACTCTTTTTTCAAGTACAAGTTGTAACCATCCTAAATCTAATAATAATAAAAAAAATTAATCAAATCCTGTTACGCATACCTAGTTGCTTATCATGTAAACTTGAAGGAAGTTAAGACATATGTAACCACAAGACTGTTAGGGAAATAGTATAGCCCTTCTCTAATTTACCTGAATTATGAAGAGAGAAGTTTCAATCTACATCCAAGATATAATAATTGTTTCTGAACTGTAGAGCCGTGAAAAGAGATTGTTTGGAGATTGTTCCGCATGTATTAGATACTTTTTGAAGCCTGATGGTTTTATCATTGGCCATGGAAGTGTATGGGCATGTTACACCATTGCTTCACTAACAATATTAAAAAGAAAAGACCCAGCACACAAGATAGATGGTAAAAGTCCCTGTCAAGCAAAATTTGTAAATGACAACATTAGTTTGTAAACATATTTCCCGTAAGAATGGTTATTATACAGATCATGCAAACACAACGTCTAAACTTATTATTAATCAAACAATCAACGACAATCGCAGGATTGGCTGGGAACTAGCCAAAATCAATCCTCTCCCCTACTAAAAGAAGAACGTAAAAAAGCTTGTACATAGTCACTTCACCTTTGTAATGTTTGTCTTCAGATTTACAAAATTTGATGAATAAAAGATTCACTCCTGTATAAACCATCACTAGATGATTGAATATGGATGCAAAGTAGTAAAGTGTCTTAAGTAAATATGGCAAGTACTACGATTGTTGCAAATGCTGGCTTTACTTAACTATAGGTAGCAATTGGAATTCCACATCGATACTTCGCAACCAGATTGCCCAACTCCCATGTCTCATATTACCTTAATCAAAAGAAGAAATTGTTCATCATGCTTTTCTTAATAATGTCATTTGATGATATTTGCAGGATTTGTTTGTGTGAGAGGTTTTGACCAAAAATTAAGGGCTCCTCGACCTCTCATGGCCAGACTACACTTCCCAGCAAGTAAGTTGGCCAAGACAAGAAATGAAGGCAAATAAAATGTAGGCAATGACACAGGGAAGATCACTACCAGTTTAAGGTGCTAATGGAGATTAATCAGTACATAGAGGGAATCCAAATTGCTGATTGTGGAAACAGGTCAATGACTAACATATTGTTGTACATCCAATTGTTGGTTAGATCATCTGATAAGTGAGCAGAAAGAAATGCATTCACATGTAATTTCAGCGGGAGAAATAAATTTTCTAAGTTATTGGTTAGATCATCTGAGAATGGGCACAAGTCTGTACAAGATACACATTAATTTCATTTTCAAATTGTGCTCAAATGAGCGCTTTTCCAAAGGTTACCCAATTTCACAGATAAAGAATAATGTGATGATGTAGTAGTAGCAGTAGTTGTGTAGATGTAGGAGAAGGTCAGTTGAGGTGTAGTTGTGGTATTCATCACCCATTACATGTATGAAAACAAAAAGAAATTACATGATTTATTCAAAAGCAACTTCTGAGAAATTTATATGTTGATAAAAACCATCTGGGTTTGCCTAAAAAAAATAATCACAGAAAAAAGATCTCATGAGGGGCTATTTGGGAAGGCAAAGAACAGGTTTGATGAAGTTCATGAGTGTACCAAATTGTATAAACTATAAATACAAGTGTTTGGTGGATATCAATCTCTTGCACGGTCCATGCCCAGTGAATCTATATGGGAATCACGAAAACAGGTTCAAATGATTTCTCACTTTATTTGCCTTTTATGAAAACCAATATTATGTTGGTTTGATAAAGTTCCAGTTCATAGTGCATTTTTAAACAAAACATGTACAGAAATGTACCTACACAAAATACGGAACAATATAGGGCCGGTTCTTCTCTAAACTGCGGAACTGATTCTTGGGATACCCAACCCAAATAGCATCTGAATATCCTTCTTAAAACTGTTCTACACCAACCAATAAAACCTGATTCTCATAAAACTAAATAAAAAGTGTGACTAAGATTGAACCAGAACTTAATTCAAGCATTCCAAAACATGCAAGATCAACTCTAAAATCCCTATTAGTACGCATGTTCTAGCTCACCATGTAGTAGCATTCAACAATTCGAATAACAAGTTTCAGAACAGGAAGCATACTTTTATCTCCATTATCTGCCTGCTAGAGCTCTTCCAAGTGTGACTCTCGTGTGCATATCTTAAGATGCACATTTTAAGTGTTACATCCTTTGTGCTAAGTTACACTTGCATTACATCCTTTGTGCTAACTACATTTACCTCAAGGAAAACCAAAACATCAGAACCTCGGCAATGGAGGATCAGGTTCAGATTGAGAAAACAATATTGTGCTGATTAAAAACCAATTCTTTGGGAATTTTTAAGTCATCAATGGACTTATATGTAACCAAAAAGCAGCTACAAAAACACTGAACAAGAGTATCGCTCCTTGTATTACCCAAACAAATGTTGGAGAATTTTTAAAATAAGGGCAAGAGGAAATGAAATTGGAAACTTAGTTTGTACAATGGAGTTTATTTTATATGGGGAACATGTTCCATAATGGAAAACATGAGAAAGTTGAGTAACCGTACGATCGAGATCGTAGGGAAATGTATGGTTTTATTTGGTGCACCCGAGAAGCACCATATAATTCCCCTTATATGTAAAGCATCCATTGGCTTTTGCTGATACCCATTCGACAATTGTCAAATATTTTATGTACATAAATTGGTATATACACAAGCATCTAATTATTTGTTGATGTAACAAATATTGTGGTTGGGCCATACGGGCACCCACATTATATTGGACTGGGTCCAGAGAGGGCTGGCGTGAACGCCAAATAATGGGCTTTTGGAGTCTTAAGCCTTATAGGTTTTTATGTGCCTATATATACATGTATATCACATGGAAAACCTAAGGATATTTCATATATTCACAGCAGCCTCTCTCTCTCTATCCCTACGGTTCATCTCTCTCTTGGACATCACCAAAGGAGCCATGGGATTTAGCACGTGATACATACGAGGACCGCTCTAGTAGTGATCTTCACGACCTACGCGAAGCATAAGAGAGTACACGGAGGCAACATGGAGCAGTAGTTCGTGGGTGAAGACGCCGGGCTTGTAACAACACCGTTCGGCGATCCGTCGGATTATTCCGCTAGGTAAGTGACCTAAACCCGTCTTGTATGCTTGCGTGCATATTATCTACAGTTGAGTAATACTAGCGGAGCGGCACACTCACTATGTGAGTGTAAGTAGTAAAAAGAAAGTGGGGGTGAGTAGTTAGGAGAAGTTATTTTATTTAAATTTTTTGAAATGACATTTTAGTGCCACTATGAAAGTATTTTAATTAAAAAAATTGAGTAGGTTTTATTGTAATTATTAAAATAGGCTAAATACTTTTTGGTACCCCTCCTTTTCTCTTTATATATAAGTATAGATATATATATATATATTATAATTGATATATATATATATGAATCATTGCTACAGTTGGTGTCAGAAGACACCATTGGCAGTTTACTCCAAATGAATATGTGCTAGTGAATCGATGCATAGAATCAATCGGTGCTTACAGTTAGTGCATTCATATCTTTTCTTCTCTATATAAAGGACGACATGTCAAAGGCTAGAATATCAGTTTCTTCCTCTCCATGCAAAAGAAGAACTCCGAATTCCTATTCTCTTTGCCCTTTATTTTTGCAAAATATAGTAGTTTGTATTCTGTTAAACTGCGGTAACAGAATACAAATTTGGTTGAAAAATATTAATGATAATTCTAGGGCTGTCTTCAATAGTGCATTTTGCAGATAGTGATTGCTTCATAGTATCTTGAATACAAACTCGCAGAATACCCAGTTGCACACCGATTACAATATCTAGTGGGGGCGAATATTATATTTAGGAAAGTGTCTAGTACACGCTTGAAGATCTATTTGGTGACTATTTGAAGAACTACCGCCAATCGGAAGACGCAACATTATTTTCAACAATCTAAATACAATATTTACTAATGGCGGATACTTCTTCGGCAAAGTTACTTCGTCAAATGACCGAAAGCTTCGTGAAGTTGGACAGTTTTGATGGTGGTAATTTTCTTCGTTGGCAAAGAAAGTTGCATTTTCTACTCACTACTTTGAAGATAGTATATGTGCTCAAAGATGTCAAACCTGCGGAAAGAGAAAATGAGACGGTGGCACAAGCAAGGGAGCGCACTAAATGGGAGACGGATGATTATCTTTGTCGTGGTCATATTATCAATGCTATGTCCGACTCTCTTTTCGATCTCTATCAAAACATGGGCTCTGCAAAGGAACTTTGGGACAAATTGGAGGCAAAATATCTTGCGGAGGACGCGACCAAGTAAGAAATTTTTAATTGGTCAATTTCTTAATTATATAATGGTTGATAGTAAGTTGATCATTGATCAATTTCATGAGATTCAACGTATTCTTAACCATTGCAAACTTAAGAAATTAAATATGGATGAGGATGTTATAGTTTCTGCAATTATTAAAAAACTTCCTCTATCATGGAAAGACTATAAGAAAAGTCTTAAACACAAAAAAGAGGACATATCACTCGAGGAATTAGAGACTCATCTCAAAATTGAGCAAGAGTCTCGAATTCGAGATGGTAATGAAGAGCAAGATAAAAATGCTTCTAAGGTCCATGTGGTGGAGGAAAAGAAGGAGAATAAACAGCCCCATCATAATACTCACCAAGGGAAACATAACAATAAAAGGAAAAATAATTTTAATGACTCTCAAAACAAGAAGAAAAAGGGTATTTGCTACTATTGCAACAAGCCAGGCCACTTCAAGAAGGGTTGTCGTTTATTCAAAAAGAAGCAACAAGAAGCATCGGGCTCAAAAGGAAAATTCGTAGCAGTAATATCTGAGGTTAATCTCCTCGAAAATGATGGTGCTTGGTGGATAGACTCGGGTGCCACAACGCACGTGTGCAAGGACAAAGCTATGTTTTCTGCCTATGAACCTGTCGAAGATGGAACCGTTCTCTACATGGGAAACTCCTCTACTGCAGCGGTCAAAGGCAAAGGGACTGTGGATCTAGAATTCACTTCCGGAAAAGTCCTTAGCCTCACCAATGTCTATTATGTCCCTGAAGTGAGAAAGAACTTAGTTTCTGGAAGCCTGCTTAATAAACATGGTTTCAAACTTGTATTTGAGGCAGACAAATTTATTCTGTCTAAGAGTGGTACCTTTGTAGGCAAAGGTTATATGTATGAGAGCATGTTTAAGCTCAATATTATTAATAAAATGAATATTTCTGCTTATATGGTTGATTGTCTTTCTTTATGGCATAGTCGCTTAGGACATGTTAATACTAAGAAAATGGATAACATGGCTAAATTGAATTTAATTCCTAGATATGAAAATGATATGAATGAAAAATGTAAAGTATGTATGCAAACCAAAATAACTAGAATTCCATTTCCAAAAATTGAAAGATCTTCTACTTTGTTACAATTAGTACACAGTGATGTATGTGATATGCATAGTACTCCTACTAGAGGTGGTAAAAAATACTTTGTTACGTTTATTGATGACTTCTCTAAATATTGTCATGTTTATCTTATGAATACGAAGGATGAAGTTCTAGATAAATTTATTATGTATAAAAATGAAGTAGAAAATCAATGTGATACTAAAATAAAATGTCTTAAATCTTATAGGGGAGGTGAATATCACTTTCCTAAATATTGTGAGGATGTTGGTATCATACATGAACTTACTGCACCTTATACACCACGACAGAATGGAGTAGCAGAAAGAAAAAATAGGACACTGACTGAAATGGTCAATGCTATGCTTTCTTATTCCGGTTTAGGTAAAGGTTTTTGGAGTGAAGCTATGTTAACTGCATGTTATATTTTGAATAGAATTCCTTCTAAAAATCTAAAAGAAACACCTTACGAATTTTGGAAGAAAAGGAAACCTAATTTAAATTATTTGAAAATTTGGGGTTGTAGGGCCATTGTTAGATTGCCTGAACCTAAAAGAAAGAAATTAGGTGAAAGAGGAATTGAATGTATTTTCTTGGGATATGCACAACATAGTAAGGCATATAGATTTCTAGTTTGTGAACCAAATGAATCTGTTGAAATAAATACTATTATTGAATCCAGAGATGCCATGTTTTATGAAAACAGATTTAGTACTATTCCTAAATTGCATGATACAATTGAAATAGGAGAATCTTCAAATTCTAAGGAAATTGAAAATGAAGAACAAGAAGAACCTTGGAGAAGTAAAAGTGCTAGAAAGGAGAAGTCCTTTGGCCCTGACTTTGTAGTATACCTTGTTGAGGGCACTAGAGATTCACATTGTGAACAAATTGCTCTTTCTTTAACTATTGAATCGGAGCCTCAAACATTTGAAGAGGCAATAAAGTCTCAAGATGCTGCTTTCTGGAAAGAGGCTATTAATGATGAGATGGATTCAATAATGGGTAATAACACTTGGGTGTTTGCAAATTTACCACCAGGTTCAAAACCTATCAAGTGTAAATGGATTTTCAAAAAGAAAATGAAAATAGATGGAACTAAAAATAAATTCAAAGCTAGGTTAGTAGCTAAAGGTTTTACACAAAAAGAAGGAATAGATTATTTTGACACATATGTACCAGTAGCTAGAACATCTACTATTCGAGTTTTGATTGCCTTAGCTTCTATTTATAATTTTGAAATTCACCAAATGGATGTAAAAACTGCTTTTTTAAATGGTGATTTGGAAGAGGAAATTTATATGGAACAATCTGAAGGTTTTGTTGTGACTGGACAAGAAAAGAAAGTATGTAAATTAATTAAGTCACTTTATGGTCTTAAACAAGCACCTAAGCAATGGCATGAAAAATTCGATATGGTTGTTGTATCTAATGGTTTCAAAATTCATAAATCTGATAAATGTGTTTATAGCAAGTTTAATAATGGTAGAGGTGTTATTATATGCTTATTCTTGGTACTAATTTAAATAGTATTAATGATACCAAACGCTTCTTGTCATCTAAATTTGAAATGAAAGATATGGGTGTGGCTGATGTTATTTTAGGCATGAGAATAATAAGACAAGGTAGAAACATTGTTCTCACGCAATCACATTAGATAGAAAAGATTTTAAAGAAGTTTAATCAGTTTAATTGTATACCTATTAGCACACCTTTTGAATCACAAATAAGATTGTTTCCTAACACTGTAGAGCAGTTTCACAATTGGAATACGCTCGAATTATTGGTAGCTTAATGTATGCCATGACATGCACTAGGCCGGATATAGCTTATGCTGTAGGTAAACTTAGTAGATATACTAGTAACCCTAGTCAACTACACTGGCATGCGGTATATAGAATTTTAAAGTATTTAAAAGGAACCATGAGTTATGGAATATCTTATTGTGGTTATCCTTCGGTTTTATAAGGATATTCAGACGCCAGTTGGATTTCTGAGCGGGAAGATCATTCATTAACGAGTGGATGGATATTCACTCTTGGTAGGGGAGCTGTCTCTTGGGGATCCAAGAAACAGACTTGTATAGCTGACTCTACCATAGTAGCTGAATTTGTAGCATTAGCTGCAAGTGGTAAAGAGGCAGAATGGTTAAGGAATTTACTTTTAGAAATTCCGGTTTGGCCTAAACCTATGCCTCCTATATCTATCCATTATGATAGTGAATCTACACTTTCTAGGCCTATAGTAAAGTGTATAACGGTAAGTCCAGACACATTGGACTTAGGCACAGTTATGTGAGACAATTGCTCACGGATGGTATAATAACTGTGGATTATGTGAGGTCTTGCCAAATTTTGGCAGATCCGTTCACAAAAGGACTTGCAAGGAATTTGGTGTCTAAGACATCGGTTGGGATGGGACTAAAGCCCAACGAACATGGACACTCATGATGGAAACTCAACCTGACACTTGACATTTCAAGTCCTCAGGTTCAACGAGTAAAGTACATCATATGTCGTGATTGCAAGCGCTTTAAATAATATGTATATATATACATATATAAAATCATCCCAAGGATAAGTGCTTGGTACCTGTAATGTAATAAGGAGGAGGGTGAGCTACTAAGCTTTTAATAGATTTATAACAATTGTGTTAGAGTGTCTTAGTTACAGGGACACTTCTAATAAGTCTACCTATATGAGTGTGGAAGTGGTGCCGCTTCTTATGCGTCCCAGGCTTGACTCTAGAGCACTCACGAAAACAAGGTACAGACACAAGGCCTAACTCATGTGTCGGCTTATATGAATATTCACTGATATAAAGATTTGTGTGTGGAGATAAGTCCGGTTGATCAATATGGATTGCCAGTTCAAAGACTTGTCTACTAAGATCTCCTGATTAACTTTGATGAGTCTTCACGAGGTAAATGGTTCAAATCGTGAGACACCTTTATTGATACATAATTCTTACAACCGCATTTTCAAATTTTATTCTAAAAATGGTGGGAGATTTTTGGAGAATTTTTAAAATAAGGGCAAGAGGAAATGAAATTGGAAACTTAGTTTGTACAATAGAGTGTATTTTATATTGGGAACATGTTCCATAATGGAAAACATGAGAAAGTTGAGTAACCGTACGATCGAGATCGTAGGGAAATGTATGGTTTTATTTGGTGCACCCGAGAAGCACCATATAATTCCCATTATATGTAAAGCACCCATTGGCTTTTGCTTATACCCATTCGGCAATTGTCAAATATTTTATATACATAAATTGGTATATACACAAGCATCTAATTATTTGTTGAGTAATATATATATTATAATTGATATATATATATATATGAATCGTTGCTACAGTTGGTGTCAGAAGACACCATTGGCAGTTTACTCCAAATGAATATGTGCTAGTGAATCGATGCATAGAATCGATGCTTACAGTTAGTGCATTCATATCTTTTCTTCTCTATATAAAGGACGACATGTCAAAGGCTAGAATATCAGTTTCTTCCTCTCCATGCAAAAGAAGAACTCCGAATTCCTATTCTCTTTGCCCTTTATTTTTGCAAAATACAGTAGTTTGTATTCTGTTAAACTGCAGTAACAGAATACAGATTTGGTTGAAAAATATTAGTGATAATTCTAGGGCTGTCTGCAATAGTGCATTTTGCAGACAGTGATTGCTTCATAGTATCTTGAATACAAACTCGCAGAATACCCAGTTGCACACCGATTACAATATCTGGTGGGGGCGAATATTGTATTTAGGAAAGTGTCTAGTACACGCTTGAAGATCTATTTGGTGACTATTTGAAGAACTACCGCCAATCGGAGGACACAACATTATTTTCAACAACAAACACTAAAGATTGAGCTATAATTTACCTCCCCTAATTGAGTTGAGCTCAACCATCCTCTTATTTGCTTCTTATGGTTTGCCAACTTGACACTCTAGAGATTATATGCTTACCCGTGAAGGTGAAAGTTTACCGTGTTGGATGGGCTCCCCCATGACTAAATGATGAGCCCAAACTTTGTCGAATCCCCCGGAACTACTTCAGCTCAGTGTTTGACTACAATATTGCTGTCAAGCTGGTAAAATCCTCTTTAACTCGAATCTCATGAAAATATAGCTTGGTGATTTGATGGTTTCCCGGGATTTGACTCGTGTTAGTGCCTCCTTTTAGAGAAAAATAGATTATTCTAATTTCGTCTTGTACACGTGTTCGTGATTTTTACTCTTACATCAATTTGAGCCATTTTACTTCACCACATGCGCCCTTGGGTTGATCACGTGCTCTAACTAGAGAGAGAGAGAGAGAGAGAGTACTTACAAGATCATTAATTCATTTTATCCACTTGGGTACTTGGTTGAGTGTATACATGTAAAGATATTCTAGTGATCTAAAGGGCATAAGCACTCAGTAACAAACCACTTTTCTTCCATTATAAGATTCTACTATCACAACGTCAAAAACAAGTCACACAAGCCATGAGTTCAGTTCAATAGTTTTAAGGGGAACAAATACAGTTTCACCCTATAGTCAATTTGGAATTGGCCTTCCACAACTAGAGTTTAGGATGTCGAATTCACTAAACTCCCCCCCGCGCGTAGTTGTTGGTCATTTAAGCAAAGGGTAAAGTGCCACAGAGGCAAACTACAGGGGGGTTATGTGTTACATTTCAAACTACAGGGTGTAAAGTGCTACAGAGGCAAACTATAGGGGGGTTATGTGTTACATTTCAAATTACAGGGGGGGGGGGGGGGGGGGCAAAGTGCCATAGAGGCAAACCACAGGGGGGGTAAAAGGTAATTTACCCTGATTAATAATGATATATATGGCTCTACCATCAATCTAATGGTTTCTTTCATAAAATCATAATGTCTAGCAATCTCAATATCATTCTGCAGAGTCATCTAATGTTCCATTTTAAAATCTTAAGGAAAAATACTAAAGCACCTAACATGGCAAGACTTCCCTCGTCGCAGTGTCCGCGCTCAATGTTGTGTTTCCACTTCCACTTGGAAATACTTGGGAGGATCGTGATAGGAACATGGTGTTAGTCCTTAATATCTGTTTCTCCTTTCCAAAGAAAAGCATCAAACACTCAAACTCACAAGGGTTCAAGGGACAGGGCTGGGAATTTCCAACAAAATCAAAATAGGAAGCACGAAGTGTCACAAATCCGTGTCCGAAATGTGTACCAACAGGCATCTGAACACATATAGGACAGTCCAAAACACAAAATATGTTTCCCTCATTTTGTTAGCTAAGCATGTGCCAATGACACAGTGGACATTGTGAACGACTATTGGAATAGAGTGCATCCTATTTTCTAAAGTTTGAATTGGTGAAACCTTAATAAGTTAAAAGTTTAGAGTTTTTTTGTTTTTCTTCTCATTATAGGATGTTAAAAGCTTAAACCCCCAACGTTTTCGAATTAGTTTTTCAAAGAATAAGTCGGGTTTCAAGTGAAAGTTGTTGGTACTTTAAAGTTGAGTCAAGGGCTCTAAAAGTTGAAAGAGGTCAGGACTTGCTCAGGATGTAAAAAGGAAGTAAAGGGACAATAGAATCAAATAGGGTTTTATAAACTGGGAGTAACTAGAATTTGAAATTAAAATTATTAGCAGCACCTTCTGATATAGGAAATAATTAACACGCTCAGTTAACAATAAACAATCTTTCTATTTAGTTATGTGATCTTATGTGCATTCTATATATTAACCATTCTTTGTGTCCATGTCCTACTCTTTTCTTTTCCATTTTCCGTGTCGGTATGTCCATTTCCATTTCCAGTCTTGTCAATGTTCGTATACTTTATACATTTGTGCTCCTTAGAAACCAACAATAATAGCTAAATAGTAATGAATACCAGTACCACACAACAAAAAAATACGAAGCTCTTCATCAATATAACATCTGATTTGCTTGCAATATAAAAGCATATTTGATGCTACCAACACGAACATGTAACCAACTTACTTGATGTAAAATTAACGAGGAAGCCCCTAATTCCTCTCTCATTGCCCTGTATTCAAGCTAATCACATCAGAAGCCAGAGACTGAAATCTAGAAGCCTTTAGTATCAGTTTGAGTCCTGCCTCCAAGGATACCCTATTAATAGAAAAAATAAAATGAGCAATGTTCAATATCTTCTTACCATAAAATAATTTAGCTAACACTAAACAATATTACAAGTTGACATGAATGAAAGGGAAAAACAGATACTAACAAAAAATTGGATAAATGAGAATGATATAAGCATCACTTTATACTTGAATGTCGATCATTCATCCATCTAATAGACCTGACACTTCATAGTAGATATACAGTATACATAGAAGCAGGATGATAAAATCATGTTAAACCCTTTTTGGGACAATTTCCACCAATAAAAGGAAGATCTAGAATTCTAGAGTGTGTATAGTTCTAATCCGATTGGCATCAACACCATGCCCAGAGATCCAACTTGAATGCAGTATCTACTTTACATTCTGGTCAGTAATCTGAATGCATTATAAAACTGCGAAATTTTATCCCACGCTAATTTAGTAAAAGGTTGTAGGATTAGTGTCTAGATGGCGTAACGGACAATTCTTGTTCTTATAAACTTGAAAGGCTCAATTTTTTACAAAAGCACAAATTAGCAGAAAATTTACTTCAACTAGATCAAGACGGATGAAGAATTCCAATATTGATTCTTGAAGCGGTAACAATAGAGTACAAAAAGATGTCATAACTAAAAAAATTTGCTTAATAGTTTCCGAGAAGAATTTTTCCACCAAAAAAATAAGAAAAGGTCTCAGAAGAATCTGAAACTTGTATAACATTTGTCAAATAGTCAAATAAAATACCCTCATCTTATACATCAAAATAAATATTATCCATCAAAAAAGTAAAGTTTAAAATACATCAACAGAAAGGTCTCGGAATAAATTAATTCATATAACTTTGTGAATAGTCAAGTAAAAGATCCATCATCTTCTGCACCCAAAAAATTCAAGTACGAAAAAGAAATCATTAAGGCTCGGTGTGCTAAAGAGTCTCGGGTGTGGTACAAATGTGCAATTTGTTTTTTGTTGAAACATCGAATCTCCAATTCATATATTCTTGGAAGACATCTTTGCCCATTATATTCCTTTACGCTATTTACCTGCTTCTTATTTGGTATTTTATGATATGGGCAATCTTGTAATTTTATTGTCAATAATATATATAGAGAAGGTATCGCAATGAATAAGATAATTTCATTCCACCCTATTCTGAAAATCTCTACTTCAATCATTCTCTCCTACAATCCCTATTCTATTGTACTCCATACATTTCTAACTCGGTCGTGTAGATATCATAAAGATCATAATGATAATATTACAAAATGACCTAATGAAAAGACAACAAAATAACCTTGTAACGTTTAATAAGGATTTTTTTGTTCCATATTTTAATTGTCCATTTTCCATATGTGAAGATGAGGAAAAAAAAATGTAATCTAACAATATGCATAGAAGATGCCAAGAATTGAGTAGTTGAATTCAGAGGAATCAGAGCATGGACCTGCGACAGATAAAATTGATTGGATTCTTAATTCAAAATTGGGTAATAGCAACCCAATCTATGGTCGGTACAAAAAAAAAATTTGGAAATTGAAGAGGTGAAAAGAACACATAGCAAGATCCCAACTAAACATCTAATCAAGTTTACCTCTTCCTACCACTTATAATGTCATAGGACTTGAAGAAACATAGGCATCAACCATCCAAATACAAGTCATATATAAACTGGGATTTTCGACAAAGCTTTAGATGATACGGACAAGTAAAGTGAAGAGAGGAAAAGAGAACATAACCTATATTAAAAAAAAAAAAAAAAAGCAAATAAGGTGATACCTCCTCCGGGCTAATCATCGTTCAAGCTTATATCTTCGTTGTCAATTGTGTAAGCATTACAGACCTAAAAATATTTAGGATATAAATGTAAATCCTACATAGAGATTTTCGATGTTTTTGCAGACCGATGATACGAACGAAACAAGCAAGAAATACAATGCAGAGTTTTGGAGAGGAGGAGAACAAAACCCTCTTTAATTGATTTGACGTTATCTCTTCCTTGCAACTCATAACATCAACCATCTAAATATAAATCCAACACAAGCTCTATTTTCCAACAATTCCAATGTTAATAGTTTTTAAATAAGCAGCAAAATGAGGGGATTAAAAATGTTTGTTGATTCTTCAAATTTTGTAAAATAAACAAGCTATAAGGCCTTAAAATGGCAAAATATCCTAGACACCTTATTCCATAAAACGAACAAATTAGATGTCTATCAAGAATGATCCACATATATATATCCAAGAAAACTATCAATCTACTTCTTATAGGATTGTGCATTCTACCTCTAACCTTGGACCAACTTTGAAGGTAAGAAAATGCAGGTCGTATCTTACAAACGTATTAGAATTTAGTTTCTTGTTCATGAAAGCATTTAACTAGATGCCTTATTGTCAAAACAATTCGTATCTATTTTTAATCATGTCCATTATGTTCCATTGCCTTAAAAAGAACCTCATGCTTCAAGTTTGATTTTTTTTTTTTCCAGGGATTACCAGCACACTTTCCATAAGTTGGGGCAATGAAACATGCCACATCATCACCACATCCATCACAAATCAATTAAATTACCATTAAAACAAATGCATTGGCACTAGGTATTAGCAACATTTGTCAATTCAAGGGTTCGTATCTTAAATTATCAAGTTCATAAAATATTAAGTATAAATACCAAACCAATTCAATGTTCAACATTTTTCCATATTCATTTGCTTTTTATGTGGTTTTGCAATTCCTTGATTACATCTACCAAATATACTTCCAAATTTATCTAACCAAATTGTAATCATAATAGGACCGCTTCCTCAATCAATAAAGCAGACTTCTCATCTTTATAAATGACTTCCAGAATGTGGATTTTGCAAAGAACCAAGGCAAGCCGATTCTGTAGCTGTTCAAGCTCGGGTTGGTCAAATTTCAAATTTAACATATTCGAGTATGACTTAACCTAAGTGATGCTTAACTAGGAAACAAGACACGCCTAGATGGATCGTGTGTCCATGTCGACATGACACACCCCGGATAATCTTGACACGTGTCAAATACAACAAATTCAGTGTCCTCTCTTTTTGTAAATTTTCTCTTCAAACACACATAAGACAACTGACATATGACCATAGATGCTTTGATACCAAATTTAGAATTGTTTAGATTTTGGAAAACAGGATAGAATTTGAAACTGGTTATGCCGCTTAAGGATGAGGTTATCTAGAGATTCTAGACTCTTTGAACCCATAATTAAGGTATGAAATATGAATTGAAAGGGTTATGGAAGAATAATAGGATGTTCACAAATTGGTAGGAGTTGTGAATTCAAAATAAGCTTCCGAAATTTAGGGCCTTTTGAAACTAATGAGTTAGGCATCTTACTCTACTATGGAGTATATGATTTTCTTATCACACATGATCATTAGTGTTTAAGTATATGTTTATCGCTTTGTCATGTCCTCGTCGTGTTCGTATCCTAATTTTCTAGAGTTTGTAGTATCGTTGCCTCCCCGTCTCCATATATATGGTTCTTAGCTACTTACAAGTGAGGATTCCATCTCAACTCAGTGCCAACGTATTGAGCTCACAAATTAGTTGATCATGCAATCCCAAATTCAAGATGGTTGAATCTAGAGCAGACACTAGTCAACTTTTGGTAGTATGAATACAAAATTCGAGAAAGGATATCCATAAGTACGATATTCAATATGGACTTATAATAGGTAATTACCCCAACTCTCAAAGACTATAGATCATATGACCTTACTTTTACTATAGATCCTTTTTATCGCACGTGACCATAAACGTTTTAAGTATATATAAATTGTTTTCCATGTCCTCACCGTGTTTGTATATGGAGTAACTTTTTAGATTTTATCATGTCATTTTGTCATGTCCTATCGCGTCCATGTCCCCGTCTCTGTATATGTGATTCTTAGCAGCAGGGATTCCATATTTGCTCAATGCCAACCATTTCACCTCACAAGTTGGCTTACTCATGTACTCCAAATTCAGAGTGGTTGAATCTAGTATTGACACTTGTCACCTTTGTAGTATGAATTCAAATTTTGAAATATGCTACCCAATTTTAGATACTAAATATGGAAAGCGTACTATAGTATAAGGAATTTTGGCCTTATAAGACCATACATGGCCCTTCATTTCCCAAGGAAGTTATAATATACTTTACTATATTTCTTTAATTGCCTAAAAAATCTTCAATTACGTGTACATGTCCAACTTTGTCCACGACAGATAGTTACAACCTATGAAGCACGGACACGGACACAGACACGGACACCCTGACACGGATATGACACGATACGGCACATCAACACGACAAAATCCTAAAAATTTGCACGTCGACACCAGAGGAAAAGTGTCCATAAAATGTTGTGTCCGTGCGTCGGACACGATACGACACGCGACATGTTATGTTCTTAGAAGTTTCGGTGGTTTATAGGTTACAACACATACATAGAGTGAATAGCCAACTTTTTCTAGGGAAATTATCACATACAATCCATGTTTCGGAGCCTAACAAATAACTAGTAAAGACCGGACATTTTTTAGCTTGGCACACTAATTAAACAAGCTACAAAACTCAATTGCTAAATAAACAAGCTTGCACAAGTCTATTCTTAATCAAAGCTAAAGACTGGCAGTAATTCTAATTATTTCTAAGTTTTTTTCTAAGGCTCCTAGTCCTAGCCAAAATCAGTAGTTAAGTGATACGAAAATATTTTATCCAAACACTCCGACTTTTTGTGGCCTGTGCATGCTTGAAGATGGAAGTGCCAAACATCTTTGCCATCTTCAAAACAACAAATCTTAAGAATAACTTTGAATGAAAGAATAAATATTTCTAATTATTCCTCACAAGCAAGTCATTACAACAAAAGATTACATACTTCAAATTTGGTTCTTTATACAAGCCAACATGTTAAGCAATACTCGAGTTTATTGAAGAATTTTAGTCACTCATTGTTTCCTTCCCATGACTTCTATAAAATATCAAGATTTCCAAGGGCGCTCCTCATCAACCTCGAGATTCCTATTGGTGTGCCTATGCCAACATTTCAAATGCTCATGTTCGTGAACCTAACTAAATAGCCACCCTACTAGTAATGTAGTAAAAAAAGAGAAAAACTAGTAACCTAATATTTCAATGAGTTCAATCCTTTATGCTCCAGTTGGTATAACTCGTGGAAATTGGAAGGAATGAAAGCATGAGTAAGATAACTACATAAGGTATCACCAAATGAAGGGTCGTAGGGTCTTTCATGCCTTTTGTTTGGTTGAGTAAATAAGAAATGAGGAACGAATAGTTCAACACTCACAAATTTAACCTCAAGTTAAACAAGGGTGTTGCTCAAAGCACAAAAATTGTAAGATGAAAAAAATGAGGGATCCCTTTTCCCACTCTTTCCACTTTGGGGGGTAAAAGGACAAGACCCTCTTTGCTCTTGCACCTGCCCTTCCCTTTTCCATACAAAACCATGGAAAATCTTCCATCCCTCCCCTTTGCCTCTTCACCTTCCCCTCGCTTCTACTATTCTCTCCTAACAAGCTGTTAATTAAGCAAACAAGACAAGTCAAGCCCCTTCCATTACCTTGATTCTTCACACAGATGCACAAACAACAAGTGCACACATTATTGTTTTCAATACAATAACAATCCCATATTCTCCTAAAATTGTGGAACCGGACACTTTGCACCTGATCATTTTTAATAAGATATTTCTAAATTTACCTCTTAACCTATTTTGGGATGACTTTTCATTAATGTTCGGCTACTAATTGTTAAACTGTCTATAATAACTAAGCTTAATGCTATAAGATTCCAATAATTGTCATAACATAATATCAAAATTAATTAGGAAATAAACAATAGAGAAGAACCATATTCAATTCAAAATGGAACATTTAGCGAACCAATTATCACTCCAATAAAGTCAATAAACTTTCATTTGACTCTTAGATGTAAATCATGTAATGAATCATAGTCATCATATATAAGAAGTAATTTTCCACCCAACTCATGTAAGCTCTGGTTTATATTCATTACCATCAAATTCTTGGCGATGCTCTTCTTGTTCATTGCATTCACCACTTTCCCTTCCATCCCATAGGAGCATGATAGCCTACATGAGAGTGCAAACAAGCACCATATTCAATATATTAAAAACAGTGTAATAGTAAACATAGCTATATTCTACAAACAAAACATCTATCACTATCACACCAGCAGAATTTCTGATCCAAGTACTAGAACATTGCTCAATACTCCCAAAAAAAAACAAACAAAAACAACAAAAAAAACAAAGGCAATGCTAAGGCCGGCCATAAATAATGCTACACCCTCACCAAATTCCACACCCAACAATCATGGTCCTTGATTCCAGTGGGCCCCATATAGGTCTCACATGGATCCTACACGGGATCCACAGGAATCAAGGATCGGGATGTGTTGGGTGTGGAATTTGGTGTGGGTGTAGCATTTTTTTATTTTCAAAAGTCCAAGCTTGGTTAAAACCTCAAAAACCATGAAATTTTTTACCCATAATTTCTATCTAGTGCCAGTTAAAAAATAAATAAATAAAAAACATAACAACCATTTCACTCAAGTAACATATTCAAAACAAAACCCAAAAAAATGCTTAACCAAACTTATTGTTAAATGAAATTTGTTAACAACAAAAATGAATTTCAGCAATCAGCAAGTAGACAGGTTCCACAATAACAGATGGTGAGAAAATTGCAGAAAATAAAAGAAACTAAGTAGTGAACCACATATAAAAACCCTTCATTTAGTTGGATATCTATTGTTATGTTCAGTATGATATCTCATTCGTTCTCCTTCAAGACAAAATTAACAAATAAAGATCAAATTTTTGCAGTAGTTTCTGGTTCATTTCCTGTGTTTTCTCAGCATCCAAACAGAGTGCGAAAAAATTAGTTAAACTTAAGATTGAAGCTGTGGGAAAGTACAATTACCTGGCTCTTTGTCTGACTAATCCAGTGTGATAACAGAGATATAAAGCTTATCGATATGCAGATACATACATATATATATATATAAAGATATGTATATACAGAGAGAGAGAGAGAGAGAGAGAGAGAGAGAGAGAGAGGTGCAACTGTGATTGCAGAATGTGGGTAGTCCGGTTTTTACCAATTTGGCGATTTTAGTTTGCCGCCTTTTGTTTATCCCTCCTCTTTCTCTCTCTAGTTAGTTTGAAATGCTTTCCCTAATTGATGGTTAGGTGTTAAACGGGGCGAATTGGCCCGCCCCGCCCCAACTCTTCAGTTGGTTGGCCGCAACTTGCCCCGTTTTGTGAATAAGGCTAATTTGTGACTCAATTCATTATGTATGAGTCTGGATCGACCCTTGTGATCCAGTTTGCTTAACCTACCAACCCATTCGTCAACTCGCCCAACTCGCAAACCCAACTGCCTATGTACTGACAGTATAGTATAATACTACGTAGACACTAGACTGTGTAACTATGTAGGCAAACCTCAGTATGTTGTAAGTCTGTAACTTGTAAGTTGGCGCTAGACATCTAAGAGCAGTGGAGACCGTTGGAGTGTTAGAACTTGGACACGTGGACTGCTATTGGACAGTTGGATTACTAATTTATTTAGGACCTGTTTGATAAAACTAAAAATTAAGTACTGAAAATTAAGTGCTGAATTTTAAGTACTGAAAATTTTAAGTAATTGAATTTGTAATATTAAGAACAGTATTTCAACTACTCAAATAGGCTGCATTCAGTGATTATTTTCAGCAGAACTTTTTCACTTAAAGTTTTCAGTGATTTTTTGGCTGCTTTTTCAATTAAGTGGTTATTATCAAACGCACTGAAAAAAATTATGTGCTGAAAGCTTTTATTTTCACCACTTAATTGGGTTATCAAACACACCCTTACTTACTTAGAGACAGCCAAGGAAACTTAATTGAATGACCAAGTCTTGGTCCTCTTGGAGTCTTGTCTTGGACAATGACATAAACATTCACCACTGGATTTGAATGGTCATAAATATTTACAAATTGTTATCTATATTAAGTACAAAAAACTTTTTTTTTCATATACTTTTTGAAATTTTCAAAATAATTTTTTAAAACTTTTTTTTTAACGACTTTTTGAAGATTTGAACAAAATAGTTTTATAGACTTCAAATTTTTTTTTTGTAGACTTCAAACTGTTTTTTTAAACTTTTCTTTGAAGTTGTTAAAGGCCAACCTGCGAGTCAAACCGTGGGCCAACTAGCGAATCAACGTCCCATCAACCAACCCAACACCCCAATTCATGAGTTGACTCGCCTCGTCCCATAGACCCACGAATTCGTGGGTCAGGTCGAATTAATATTATTTCACTTTCGAGTCGCCCTGCCCCGCCCCGCTTGTCTCACCGACCTGCCTCGTGACCTGTCTCAATTCGTCTAATTTGTATGTGTGATGAGGTGGGGCAGCCTGCCCCGTTTGACCCCTATGGTTGAGATGAAAGAAAAAATAAGTTTAAAATATTTATTTAAATGCGTAGCGGAAAACAAAGTTCAAAAACTTTATTGGTAGTCTGGATCTACTACTTATTAACTCTATAGATGCATATACACAAGAGGGAGAAAAGTTTATACCTCAGGTCTTAAACTCAATTTTGATTATCTTCTTTCTCGATGGTGCAGCAGCCTCCAATAAATGGTCTTTACTCCTATGTCTCCTACGGATGCTTCCGAAGAGGTTAGAGTTGGTGGGAACTATTGGGTTTGTGCCCTCAAACCATTTCTATTTGTATGAGACATTGACATTTTAATATATGGATTTCAGCTTTACATTCCGTTATGTATGTCTTTCATGAGATGATTGTTTAATCCTTAAGTATCATAGTAAGTAATTCGTGTGTATGAGATACATACAAGTGAGATACGAACTACTATCCTTTGATACTTAGAATTTGTCACAGTGGATGATGAGACTAGATATCTCATCAGGTTTACACTGTAGTATAATTAACTACCACTAGATGTAGTGATGAATCACAATCACTAAAGTTTAACTCTTAGTTGATATGCTAGTGCTTATAGTGCATTGACGGACCTGAGCTTTCCTATTGACGCTTAAGGCTGTTAACAGTCGATAGGAACTCATAACTTGTATAAGATACGTGTTCTCAATCTTGAGACGATTATGAACACAGACTGTGGATATGGCTACTTTAACTTACCAATCAGTGATGTCTTAAAGATCAACACCTGGGTATCTTTGGGTATGTCATGTTCATAGGGTTGTGAACATATATTGTCAAGATAGAATCTACCCTCTAATTAAGAGTAAGCATTCCCTTGAGAATGTCACCAAGTTGATTACTGAAAACTGCAATCTTGTTCATAAGTAGTTATCAACATGTTTAGTAATCATGAGTGGTGAATGAAACTCAAGTAGGGTGTAAGAAAAAATCGTAAACTGCAAACCGACCGCAAACCGACCAAACCAAAAACCGATTGGTCGGTTTTCTAAATATATGTACAAGCTAAAATCGACCGACCCTTAAAAAACCGACCGACCGACCGATATATACCTCTAGACTCAAGGAATGGAAGATGTAATCATCATTCAGGTTGACAGTAATAGTTTATCCGATTACCTGAATATGATTATGAATACTGATCGTAGAGGGACATTAGTACACCATACAAGTCTAGTTATCGCTTCGGATTTGTTCTTTTGCGTTGGAGTTCAGTTATCGTTTTATAGTGGAGTAAACGTTAATTGACCAGTTGGTTAATTTGCTGATCAAAGAGTTTGATCATAGGAATTAACAACTGGTCTGAGCCAACAATAAAGAACCTAGGCGGTCCCACTCTTAGCTCTACTAGGATGTTTGGAAAGGCACTTGAGGATCTTGTCAAGACAAGTTCGATCGATTGAAAGTGTTTTGATCGATTGAAGTCTAGATAAGTTCGATCGATTGAAGAACCTTCAATCGATCGATCGAAGGTTCGAACAATCGAAGTCTTAAAGTCGATTTGGAAATCTATAAATAGGGCAGTTCCATACAGCATATTTCTAATCGTCGTTTTTCTATACCTAAGCTGCAGATGTTGTTTTAGGATTTCCTTAGCCTTCTAATCTTCTCTATTAGGTTTTCCACCAACCCTAGTCACTCCAGGAGCATCCATAGGAGTCATAAGAGTGAAGACAACCTAGTGGAGGCTGCTGCACCATCAAGGAAGAAGAAAATCAGAATTGGGTTCAAGACCTAAGGTTCTTCTCCCTCTTTTGTACATGCATCTATAGAGTTAACGAATAGTAGATCCGGGCTACCATATAAAGTTTTGAACTTTGTTTTCCGTTGAGCGTTTAAATTAATTTTAAACCTATTTTTCTCTACAGGAACTCTAATAGGGAGGATAAGAAGGCTAAGGAAAACCTAAAACAGTTTCTATAGCTCTAGTATAGAAAAAACGACGATTAGAAACTTCTGCACGCAATTGCCCTATTTATAGATTCCCATAACCAACTTTACCTTCAATCAATCAAAGTGGCTTCGGTCGATCAAACCTTCGATCGATTGAACAACGTTTGATCGATCGAACTTGCCTTGACTTCAATCGATTGAGACTCCTTCGATCGATCGAACCAGTCTTGACAATATCCTCTTATGCCTTTCTAAGCATCCTAGTGTAGCTAAGAGTGGGACCTCCTAGGCTCTTTATTATTAGCAAATTATTAGCTCAGACCAGTTATTAATTCCCATGACCAAACTCTTTGATCAGCAAACTAACCAGTTGGTTAGTTAACGTTTACTCCACTATAAAACAATAACTGAACTTCAACGCAAAAGAGCATATCCGAAGTGATAACTAGACTTGTATGCTGTACTAATGTCCCTCTACTATCAGCATTCATAATCATATTCAAGTAGTCGGATAAACGGTTACTGTCAACCTGAATCATGATTAATTCTTGTATTCCTTGAGTTCCATTCACCACTTATGACTACCAAACATGTTGATAACTACTTATCAACAAGACTGCAGTTCTCAGTAATCAACTTGGTGGCATTCTCAAGGGAATGCTTACTCTTTATCAGAGAGTAGACTCTATCTTGACAATATATGTTCACAACCCTATGAACATAACATACCCAAGATACCCAGGTGTTGATCTTTAAGACCTCACTGATTGGTAAATCAAAGGAGCCATATCCACAGTCTATGTTCATAATCGTCTCAAGATTAAGAACATGTACCTTATATAAGTTATGAGTTCTTATCGACTGTTGATAGCCTTAAGTGTCAATAGGAAAGCTCAGGCCTGTCAATGTACTATAAGTACTAGCATATTAACTAAGAGTTATACTCTAGTGATTGAGATTCATCACTTCATCCAATGGTAGTTAATTATGCTACAGTGTAAACCTGAGGAAATATCCAGTCTCATCATCCATTGTGACAAACTCTAAGTATCAAAGAATAGTGATTCGTATCACTTGTATATATCTCATACACACACGAATTACTTACAATGATACTTATGGATAAAAAAAAAATCATCTCATGAAAGACATACATAACAAAATGTAAAGCTAATATCTATATATTAAAATGCCAATGTCTTATACATAAAGTAATGGTTTGAGGGCACAATCCCAACAAACTCCCACTTGCACTCATAACCATTCAGAACTACATCTAAGACCTAGGCTAAACGGATCTGCAAGATTATCAACGGTGGCAATCTTGGTGACAGTCACATCTCCACGTTAAACAATATCTCGAATTAGATGATATTTCCGCTCTAAGTACTTTCCCTTTTCGTGGTTCCATGGACTGAGCCACTACCCCACTATTATCGCAGTATCGCGTATTAGGTGATAGCGACGCTAGTACCACCTCGTGCTCCATAAGGAACTTCTTGAGCTAAACAACTTCCTTTGCGGCTTAACAAGCAGCCACATACTCAGCTTCTGTAGTTGAGTCTACAATGCATTTCTGCTTAATGCTCCTGCAACTAACAGCACCACCTCCAAAGGTAAAAAGATGTCCAGATGTCAACTTTTTTGAATCTTTATCCGACATAAAGTCCGAGTCAGTGTATCCCACTAGAATTAACTCACTACCGCCATACATAAGCATGTAATCTTTAGTCCTTCTCAAGTACCTAAGAATGTGCTTAACAGCTGTCCAGTGCTCTAGACCTGGATTCGATTAATGCCTGCTAACCATGCAAACGACAAAACAAATATCTGGTCTAGTGTATAACATCGCATATATGAGACTTCCCACTATCGAAGCATAGGGAACTCCTGCCATGCGATTCCTCTCCTCCTGTGTCTTTGGACACTAGTCCTTGGAGAATGCTAAACCATGACTGAAAGGTAATAAGCCTTTCTTCGAATTGTCCATGGAAAACCCAGTTAGTACCTTATCGATATAACCAGCTTGAGATAATCCCATTATCTTTCGCTTGCGATCTCGAAAGAGCTTTATCCCAAGGATGTAGGTCACCTCTCCTAGATCCTTCATATCAAAAGTACTAGCCAGCCAAACCTTAACCGTTGAAAACGTCACTACATCATTCCCAATGAGTAGAATGTCGTCAACGTAAAGAACAAGAAAAGCCACCACTTTCCCTTCACACTTCCTGTATACATAAGGCTTATCCAGATTCTGTATGAAACCAAACGACTTGACCGCTTGGTCAAAACAAATGTTCCAACTCTTGGATGTTTGCTTGAGCCCATAAATGGACATTTGCAACTTGCATACCAAGTTAACTTTTCTACCAGCTATGAACCCTTCTGGTTGCTGCATATAGATGTCCTCATCAAGATAGCCATTCAAGAATGCAGTCTTGACGTCCATCTACCAGATCTCATAATCTAGACATGCAGCAATGGATAAGAGTATTCTGATGGACTTGAGCATGGCTACCGGTGAGAAGGTTTCCTCATAGTCAATGCCCTCCCTCTGAGTATAACCTTTCGCTACAAGCCTTGCATTAAAGGTCTCAACATTTCCATCAAATCCTCTTTACCTCTTGACCCACTTACAACCAATAGGTTTAATATTAGAAAGAAGTTCTACAAGATCCTAGACCTGATTAGAATGTATAGATTCCAATTCAACCTTTATAGCTTTAATCCAATGAACTGAACCAACATCAGTCATTGTCTCTTCGTATATGGAAGGATCAGATTCAAATTCTATGGAGACAGCTTCAAAAACTTCTCTTAAGAACATGTATCTATCAGATTGGTTGATAATCCTCCCACTACGACGAGGTACTGGTACAGAAATGGGTAAAGAAGTGGTATTTTCTTGTCTTACATGAGTCAGCATGATCTCCCCATCACTGCATTTCCTGGTTGATCTGAACCCCTGTAATGAATTACAGATATGGTTAGTCGTACCAGAATCAATGCACCAAGTGTTTGAAGTATCCGTTATAAAACTTACTTCAATCACATGTGATTCAATTATACCTTGAACTCTTGTAGCTAAGAATTTTGGACAGTTCCTATTCCAGTGGCCCTTCTCACCGCATTGGAAACACTTTCCTTTGCCTTGGCCACCCACCTTCCCTTTGCCCTTACCTTTTTTCCTTAGATTTTGCAATTTTAGGGACTGGTCCAACACTTAGACCACCAGTGCCAGCCTTCTTCTTTCCTTTCTTGCCTTTCGGCACAGATTGGGAAGAGGAAGAACTTTTCTCAACGTTCAGAACGTTGCCCCTAGGTTTGATCACCTCTTCTGCTGCCAGTAAAGAACTCATTAAGAAATTCATTTTATTCATATTATAGTTGAGTTTAAATTGAGTGAATGATAGCGACATCGAATTGAGGATCACATCAACTTGGTTTTGTGCATCGATGTTGGCTCCCAAGGTCTCTAGTTCGTTTAAATAACCAATCATTTTTAAAATATGTTCTTTGACTGGAGTCCTTTCCAACATCTTCGCACTCATTATCTTCTGCATGGCAACCTGTCTAGTAGGCCTGCCATGCTCCCCAAATATTTCTTTTAGGGATTTGATAATGGCACTGGTAGAATCATTCTATTGGAATTGGTGTTGCAACACACCGGCCATAAAAGCCAGAATGTAGCAACGGGCCATTCCATTTGATTTCTTCCATTTGTCGAACTCGCATCTAGTAGCATTCATAGCATTTGCAGTGGGTTCTTCGAGGCATGGGGTGGTAAGGACATAAATGTGATCCTCCGTAGTTAAAACAATGTCAAGGTTACGTTTCTATTCAGTGTAGTTATTTCTAGTTAACTTGTTCTGAGTGAGTATAGTGGCAAGTGGACTAAAGGCAGATCTAAACATTATGATTACTGAAAAATCAAATAGACAAAATAAATATGGATATCAGAATTTGACAATTTGAAATAAGAAAATCCTTAAAAACTCTTATTTTAAAACAAAGTCACCGAAATATTGAAATGAAAGAACAAAACCTTTGTGTGGTGGTCAATGTTCGATCTTTCGATTTATCATGACTTATCCGCTATGCAACTCTTGCAGAACAAGTCATGACTCCCGAACCTATTTGATCTCTAAGTTTCTAATTAATGTCCCGTGTGGGATCCCTTATCCATAGCTTAGCTAGTGTGTACCATGAACTAGGAACCAATCACAACCGCCTCAAGTAGTGCCCCCGTGTAGCGGTCACCCTCCATCTAGTGGAGGCTACTATACCATCGAGGAATAAGACAATCAAAATTGGGTTCAAGAACTGAGGTGTAAACTATTTTCCCTCTTGTGTATATGAATCTATAGAGTTAATAAGTAGTAGATCCGGGTTATTAATAAAGTTTTTGAACTTTGTTTTCCACTGCGCATTTAAATAAATATTTTAAACCTATTTTTCCCTTCCATTGGTATCAGATTCAATCGATTGGTACAAAAATTGATTGCATTACTTACAATCGATTGGATAAGCAATCGATTGCCCTTAAGGCAATCGATTTTCACTTTTGGCAATTGATTGGCACTTAGGTCATATCCAGTCTCATCATCCACTACGATAAATTCTAAGTATCAAAGAATAGTGATTCGTATCTCACTTGTATGTATCTCATACACACATGAATTACTTACAATGATACTCAAGGATAAAAAATCATCTCATGAAAGACATACATAACAAAATATAAAGCTGATATCCATTTATTAAAATGTCAATGTCTCATACATAAAAATGGTTTGAGGGCACAATCCCAACATGAGACTTGAGAACATTTTTACTCGGGTAATTGACGACGTCCTACTAATGCGTTTTCTTATAAACACCCAAGTGTAGGTGATCTTACAAGTAATTAAGTTTTCGTAAGACCAGGTTGAACCCACAGGGAACGGTAAAAAGATTTTAAAGATAGGAAATAACTATTTTGTCCCTAAAAAGAAAATAAAAGATGATGGATTTTTGGGGCTTTTCCTAAGCTAATAGTTCTTATTTTTTTTGGAGTAAAACTTTATTAAAAGGCTATTTTTTAATAGTTTACGGTAAAGATTTTAACAGTACAAAATAAACTAACCAAGATTCTAGTAATAAAAGGAAGAAAAAGAAATAAAAGCTAGATTCATATGAAATAAACTTTTTGGATTTTATTATAGCAAAAGATGGAAACAATACAAATATTTAATCAAAGTTATCTAAAAACAGGAAACATTAATTAACTTGGGAGAAATGATTTAAATGGATTGGGAATATGCAAATCAACACTAGATCATACAACTTTTATGCTTATCAAAAGGATTTGGCATTTTTAAACATAGTAATTCTTTATTTGAAAATAAACCTATACCAGTTGAAGTCATACCAAGTGTGTCAGGTTTGATATGAAGCGACGTCATTTAGTTTAAAGAAAAATAAAGAGGCAATCGGGCAGTAGCCAGGTTCGAACTCAAGCCCGCGGAGATGGGTTATTCGGTGCTCAGTCCCTACCACTCTGCCACTACACGATTGCCTGTCCATTAATGGATAGAAATATATATATGCATACTTGAAATATAAATTTTATTAAATAAATTATTTTGTGTGCTAAGTGGTTTTTTTTTATGACAAAATGCATAGTTTGATAAGTCACATAATTAATTTCTTATTTTAAATACGTAATCTTTTAAAGTCTAATATATCCATAGTCTATAAATATGTTAAATAGTCATAAACTATAGATATTTTTTGCTATAAATGGAAAAACAACTCATCTAGATAAATCTGCCCATTTAAGATTAGTGCATAGAAGTTGTGATTTCTGAGTTTTTATTGCATATCCCCAATTAAAGTTTTAGCCTACCATTTTTGGAGTTGAAACTGTCTTCTAAATAAAATTTAAAGAAAGATTAAATAGATGTACACAATCACCGTCTAATTAAGATTAAGGTCATAACACCAAGGTAAGAGTGAAAACTAATATTAATATACTTTTTCTTCACTTAATAATAGTTGAGATTGAATTCTTGGAATCTGCAAAATAACAAAGTTTAGTACAACTAAGCTAATAAAACATAAATAAATTGAAACACTAAACCAAAAATAAGATATTAAACCTTTGACTTTGAATTATTGTTGGGTCAGAGTGAATGAACTCCAAGAATACAAATAAGGTCAAACCAAATCCTAATCTAATTTGGGAGTGAGATATAGATATGGTATGTATGCTTGGGGCTTTAATAGGTGATTATAACAACTACGTAGCAAATAAGTCCAGAGTTTAATTGGAAATTGTGTTGTACAGTGAATGAAATTTTTGTTACAAAAACTGGAAATCTAGGATTTTAAACTATTTTAGGGAAAATCTACAACTACTAATTATACTAAAAACACTGATAAAACTAAAATCTGAAAATTAATTTTTCATGCAGTAGATGAAAATAATTACATATACTTTAAACTTGAAATCAAAATTTTAATAGAAATATTTTACTATTACAAATTAGCAAAGGACCTACAAGAAAACAAATATTTAAGAACTAATTTGAGAAATACAGTACACAAAGTTTTGTTACATATTTTTGTACATGAAATCATCAATTACAGAAAAAAAAATCTTTACAACTTTTAGAACTAGAAAAAACAAAGAAACGCTTAAATTTCTACATGGTAACTTTTGCTATGGAATTCTTTTTATTGCTTTTTCTCTATCTGTGGCTGTGTCTTGTGTGTGTTCCTCTCCCTCTCTTGTTCTCCTTTGGCTTTCTATTTATAGACGAAAATCATCTGCTTTGCTGAGAAGATTCGTCATCCAGTTCGTCATTGAACGGGGATGAAAGTGAGGGTTTGCTATTTTTTTTTCAATCATTGCCCATTTTTCTTCTGACACCATTTGAATTAATCTACAGAGAGAGAGAGAGAGAGAGAGAGAGAGAGAGAGAGAGAGAAGAAATACGTAGATGTGTTATAAACGTCCCTATCAAGGCATTGAATGCCTTATTTTTTTTCCCTTTCGTTGTCTTGTTTTGTTTTCTTTTGTATGAGACTGGTAGTTGGGAGGTTGTGAATTTCAATAAGCACATAGGAGATAATCCTGTGTGTTTGCTACTTCTTTCCTTCCATTTATTGCATTATTTCAACTTCAATTTTCTTAAGCAATAAAACATGTAAAAGCACAAAAATACACACATTTTAGTGATATTATCATTAAATCATATTAATTCTAAAATGCATGTAAAACTAGGATTTGAGGATTAAATGAGCACGATATCTATTATATTGGTACATGAATATGCAATATTCATTGCTTGTCACACCCCCAACTAACTTATTGCTAGTCCCTACTAATGCAGTGAAAGAGAAATTGTTCTAAAAATTATAAAAGTACGAGTAGACTAAGGAAAATAATACCTAACTCACTGTCATAGGAATCCCGATTGCATTTAGCATATGCAACAAGCCATTAAACCCATAGGTTATCCCTAGTGGACGAGTGTTGTCTCATGAGGGTTTGCAGTGAATGTACCCACAAAATTCAATTTTAAATTTCGAAATGTAAAAACAAAGGTAGATTTTCTCCTTTAATAACCAATAGGATTAAATTTGGCAATAAAATGAAATTTCTAAGTATGTAATAGTAATGCAACACACACATTCGTAGTTTGTCAATAGTAATAATTGTTTATATTCTTTAAACTTATAGTGTGTGCTTAAAAAGTCAAGCAGCTGATCTTAACTTCAAAGTTTACATAACTATTAGCAGTCGTAAAATTTGTAGTTTCAACTCAAATCTCACTGGGATTTCACTCTTCTAACGAGAAACTCTCAGAAACTGGTGTAGAAAACATCTCACATGGTAGGAAAGCAAAGACAGGGAAGTTGCTTCCATTTTGATGACTCAATATATAGGCATTTGGAGTACAATAAGTCTCATGAAAGGATACTTAGCACTAGAAGAGCGATCTACCGTGGAGAACATCCTTATCACTTAAATTTAAAAATCAAGTTCTTTTAAATCATTAGGACTTTGACTAGTATTGGGTAGAAATTAAGATGATTAGGAGATTTAGGGTGTATTTGTTCTAACCATGTGATTGGAGTGTTTGCGCAATTCATTCCAATCTTTTCTTTTTCTTCACCTTTTTATCATTTGTACCACTCCTTTCTTTACCACTTCTTTCTTTTCTTGCAATATCATTACAGTCCAATCACATACCTGAATATAGAAGTGAGGTTTGTACTCCCAGGCGGAGCAAGGCCTGATTTGGAGAGAACTGAGAATAAGGCAATATTAGGTGCAGGGAGGTGCATTTGAAAGAAAAGATGGCCTAAATCATTTTCAAAATAGATTGACTTTGTTCATTCAAGCAATTTAGAAGCTCTAAATTTGGTAAATCCTGAACGTTCTCTTCTAATGATCAGTCAAAAATGATAACGAGACTTTCAACACGTGATATGACAAAAAGATTGAGACTGAAAAGAACAGTAACTCTCGTAAAGGAAGATTGGCACAAAAGCTCACATGGGTTAATTTGTTTTCACTACTTGTCTTTAAACTGCATAGTTTATGCTTACTCATCCATTTAGATTCAGTAAATATTTTCACACTGTCAAAATTTTTAATGTTTAAAGAGTTTCTAGCATTTGAAAGTAGTTAAACATGTGACAATGTGTTGTATGCTATTAACATACCCAAAATAACATTAACGTGTCAAATTTTATCCTATATAGAAGAAAAAGGAAAACTTCTAAGTTAGATACATATATGGTGCGACTAGTATCCGCTGCACCTATACAAAAGAGGCTACGCAATTCAGAGCGTTCAAGTTGTCACGATCACCATCCACCTCTAGTAAAAGAGATGGGTCTAGAACCACTAGCAAGTTAAAACGCCAGTAAGAAGCTAGGAGATAACTCTAGCTTTACATAGTTTTTCGCTACCTCCAGGGTCAATCACCGCACTAGACATATCTGGTGACATTGGGTTCGTGCAAATTACTCCTATCGAACCAGCTAATGAAAGCCAGATGTACACATGGGATCATTTTAAAGTCTGACCTGACTGAAAATTATTGAATGTGCTGAAAATTTAAAAAAATTAAAATTAAGATGAGGGATGGAAACCAAAGTTCATTTGGGTATCAAAGGATCCAGTCCTCTTTCTCAACCAAAATTTTCTTTTGTTTTGATTTGAATTGTCTTTTGTAACAGTAGTAAACTTTAAAAGAAGTGTCAATGTGACAAATTAAACCATGATATTTTTCTCTATAACAATTCAAACACCATCCTAACCTTTTAGCTTTCCTTTTGATGGCATAAAGGCTAGTGCCAGCAAATGGTATCTTTTACTCAGAAACAAGTGAGCGACCCATTAACGTTGGGTCATCGACTGTCGGATTCATTTTTTATACTCTCAGTCAACAAGAGAGGCTAGACTCTACCCTCCACTCTTTCCAACTATCAACCAATATCTAATTAAAGAGCGCTTAGAAGGGGTGGATGGGAATTTTTTTTTAAAACTATATATATTAAGAAATATACATATAGATTCAGAAATTAAAAAAACTAAAATATTTTTTTTTTCAAATTTTAAGAACTACTTTTTTTTAAACATAAAACTAATAAAAAAAGACTACATTTTCTCTCTTTCTCTTTTTTTTCTTTCTTTCTTTTTAAGGGCCACACAACATTACAATAACAAAATTAGACAAATAACAAGAAAAAGTTCAAATAGGTAGCGCGTCGTCCATTTCTGTAGTTCAAAGCTGAAATCGAAAAATATCACCTGCCACATAGAGATCTGAGAACTTGGTAGGGTCGTGGATTGAGTGGTATTTCCAAGCTTCTTTGGCAAGTACCTACAACTTATGGATTTCATTTTTGTTAAATAATGGAAAAGAAAAAAAAATCTAAAAATTAAAATAAAGCAAGATTGGGAAAAAAAAAAAAAAAAAATCAAGTTTTTCTCAAGATTATAGATCTTACCTTTAGTAATTGATAGAGTGGATCTTCATTTTGGACCGAAGAAAACAAAAAAAATGGGGGAGATCGAGAGAGTCATAGAGAGTTGGAGAGACAAAAGAGAGAGAGAGATCACCGCGGTGAGAGAGGAAAGAGAAAGGAAAAAGAAAAAGAAAAAGAAAGGAAGAAGAGAGATGGAGAAAGTTTTCAGGGTTTAAAGCCCTACATATAACCACTTTCTCTTTTTCAGTGTAGCTCTCCCTAAAAAAAAAATTATCATATTTTTTTTTAAAAAAATTTAGCTAAATAATTTAAGAAATAAAGATAAAACAAACAAACATGTGTTAATCGTGAAACCGTCCCCCCTAACTGAGTCTGACATTGTCCTCAATGAGTGAGATGAGAAAAAGTAAGGATAAGTTAAATATAACACCTGTAATTGTGGACACGCGGAATCGGTCTTCCCCTTTTTTGTTTATTTGAAATTGATTTGGAGAAAAGATAAGAAAGGTTTGTTGAAAACAGATACAGAGTTGCCACTTGGTCTTTAAGGAACCAAGAAACCTAATTTTGACTCACCCAAATGGATAAAGGGAACTGGCCCCTCATAACCAAAGAACTTGGTTTGGGGTTTTGGTACGAGAGAGAGGAGCCTTTGTCATGACTAAAACACCATCAACTCGCCCCGTCTTTTGACGGGCCTCAATTAGAATCCAAATAATCATCTTATACTATGTTTGGTTCGACAATTAATTCAATGATAGTATATTACATCACATAAGAGTCTTGAAATGGAAGATCAAAAGACAAGATATCATTCATAAGATCTAGCCAAATATCACACAATGCAAAAGTGAAAGATCACACAAACAAACCTAGGAAAAATCGTCTATTCACATATCAAGTAACCAAGTTTTCCTAATCTAAAGGGGAACATGAATTGTTCTTGAAACAAATAATCAAATAAATCAAAACATGTTTAGCAAGCTAGAATGATGCATGTTAATCTTTGAGAAAAGAAGACCTCTCAATCACTGGGACGGATGAGAAAGGAAGATTAGATCAAGGGGAAGCATGAATGTATGATCAATTTCATTCCTTATAATCTTCTAAGATTAGGAGTCACAAAAACCCCCAAATCTTGCATGGGTGTAATATATGATCCTAGAATGTGCAAAGGTTGTAGTGTGTTTGTGTTCATGTACTTCTAGAATGACTTAGAAGTCTAAAGATATGCATGAATGAATGAAGATTGTTGATGTAGGATATGTACAAATGTGGTATGAACAACATCCTAAGACATGGGCTAATTTGGGATGCATGTAAACATCTAATCAAGGAGTCAAAGCTAAAACATGCTTACTGTGCATAGTAGATAGAATAGTGGACTGATTTTGTAAAAATGAAAAAGTGGAGTTAGGAATGTTTTTAATGCATGATTTTTTATGGAGATCATCCTTATTGTGTCTAGAACACATATCAAAAAGCCAAACTCCAATAACTATTACAGATTAAGAGAAATCAGATGAACAAGAGGGGTTGCTCAGAAACAAATTCCGAACTGTCGACTGAAATGTTGAAAAATCTTAGAAAATGAAACAAAACATCTAGAGGACCATATTATACAAAAAGTTCCCTAAGACACTGAAGTTCAAGGAAAAAATTAGTTGGGACCACTCTCGTTGTAAAAGTTTTCTAAAAAACAGGTTGCAAGTCAACTAAGCTGCTGTGACATTAAAAACAGAATGTCTGGAAGCAATGTTTGGGTCAAAATGGACCCCTTCCAAGTGTTTATAGATCAAACCAAAAATCATGGGTGTTCTCTAATGAGTTAAGAAGACTTTCCAAGTGGCCTTGTAATCATATTTTGAGTATTGAACTCAGAATGACATTTTAATGTTGAACAACTCACTGTTTTGAAGATTTTGAGAAAATAAGTTTTATTTCATGGAATCCAAATGTTGGGGTTTTAGCGGGGCTTTGAAATTGGGGTTTTGAAAGCACAATTCTCGCTCTAAAAGGAGATTATAACCACTTGGGATATCAATATCAAACTCGTATCAAGAACTCCCAGTCTTTCTTGCACAATCATAGTTTTGTTTGAGAATATGACTTCAAGAATACATATGAATGTATTGAAGTTAAAATCATCATCCATCAAACATGTCTTTGAGGTCAAGAGCTACTATCCATAAGGATTCACTCTCCTCAAACAACATGTCATCTAGATGATGATAAGCATGTAAGTAATCAAAGAAAAATTAAAAAAGAAATGAGGTAGAAGAGATGAACATAGTATGTAAACAATCAAATAAGCAATCAATAGATGATGATCATTGAGATATTGGACTTATAGCTTGGTGTTTCACTCATAGATATTGACATTTGGACATGGAAGTAGCTTCTTAACTCATAAATGCTTAGAGAAATGGTGGTTGGGTGTATTCATGATCAAGTATATAGAAGGATAATGGAAGAACTTGAGTTTAGAACTCACTTTCTATAGAAAATCAGTGGAGTAAGCTCCATTTCTCACTTCTAACTCTAACTATATCTCTCATTCTCTTTACAACTTTTCCAAGCTTTGCACTTGGCTTCCCCAAAATGAAAAGCAAAGAGGGGTTTAGATAGGCCAATTTGGGGTGATTTTGGGATTTAGAAAGTGCTCCCATTGGTCCTAAACATCTGTGAACAAGAAACTATGTCGTTTTGGCATTCAATTATTCAATTTGGACCCCCAAAAAATAAATTATAAAAATTGATTCATCAGGGGTTGAGTGCCGCCGCGGCATTGGTTATGTGCTGCGGCGGTAGTGACCCAGTGCCGCCGCGGCATTGCTCCTCAAATGCCCAAAAAATTACGTTTAGGCCCCCAGAGGTTCCAGTATTCGCGAAAATGCCCTATTTCGTCCGAAATTCACAGAAAATGTGTACAAACTCCAAATTGAGCTTGTGATATACCGTTGGAAAGGTAATGGAGTCTAATTTCTATAAAAAAAAAAAATAGTTCGGAGTCAGGTCACTTTGAAAAGTTTTGCGGTATGCGGGATAAAAGTCGATTTGATTGCCTTTTTCACATTCGAAAATTCATAATAAATTCGTTTTAAATCCAGAAATTATGTGTGATATACCGTTGCAAAGCTATTGACCTCTAGTATCCATGAAAAATGTTTGAAAAATGAAACGGTGCTATGGTTTTAAAGTCAACTTTTAGGTCAAATTGGTCAAACCTGAGATCTCCGGAAGTTCTGGGAACCTCTAGGAGCTCCCAGGAGCTGACGTTTTCATCTAATTTTCTTTTAAAACTAATTTTAGTTCTTTTCACATGATCTAGAATGATTTCGGAACTTTTTGGCGAATTTGGATGATTTTGATCAAACCTTGGTAAACTTGGTCAAACTAGTCAACGGGGACTTTCTGGAAACTTCCGGGGGTCTCTGGGAGCTGAGGATTTCATCTGATTTTACTTCAAATCTTATTTTATCACTTTTCTTACGACGTAGCATGTTTTCAGAACGTTCGTTCCAAATTTGGGAGTTTTTAGGCTTTTAGGGGTATTTTGGTCATTTTGAGCATTTTGAGAGATAGAACTAACTTCCAGGAGTCATTTTTTGAGTCTTTTTTCAATCATTGTGAACCACCAAGCTATGGGTCTCCTAAATCTAATGCCGACAAAATGGGGTGTCTACAGTTATAAAAACAAACAAACAAAGAAAAGATAGAATAATAATAACAAGATTAACTCATATATATAATATAAAATAAATGTACAATCATTGTGCTGAGATAAAGTTACCAAGAATCACTGTACAACCGATCTTTTGAAGTGCAGTATAAAGGATCGATCTTGTGTTCAAATTTTGTTTGCACCTAAAAATTACATTTTTTAATTCATAGTTGTTTATGGCCGATTGAACCTTTTTAATCGGACTCATGAGACCGATTGTAAAATTAATGACTGATTGGTTAAAAGTTGATCAGACTAACCACTAGTTGATCGGGCTAGCACCATTACTTCATCGGGCTGATCATCATTTGATCGGGCATGACTGTAATCGGACTGACCACCATATGATCGGGCTGCCCTCACAATTACTCGGGCTGATCATCATTGATTCAACCCAACCTTATCTCATCACTTCGGACCATTATTGTTATTTTTTGCCAAAGTATTTAATTGATGGGTGGGCCACCACATGCACACTTGTGGCCGTTATCAATTCAGTCAGTCTTATCTTATTGAAATTTGGTCACTTTGACTGACCATTTTATAAATATGGTCTTCATCCAATTAGCCAAGTCAACTGCCTTTCAGTAAGCTTGATCTTTGTTTGGAAGTTGCTTTTCAATCGGGCTGAGCACATCAAATGGTGAGGATGGCAATTTGCATAGTTATTTATGGTAGGACCCATTAATTGGCAAAACATTGAAAACAAATGGCCTTACATCAATTTAGCCCCTAAATGCTACATCATCGGGCTAGTCACCTCATGTACTCGTGGGACCTGTGGGAATTACTTGGAAAGAAGAGCAACCAGTTTGGACACTTCATTCAGGCTGTACATAGTTTGGCTATTTCACCACATGCCAACTTCAGTGTATGTGCTATATTTTGATTATGATATTTGGAAAGTTGTGGTAGATAATGGATTCAATTTAGGGAAGTATAACACCCTACAAACTCTCAATGTGATAATATTATCAGTTTGGGAAGGTTATCATATTTTAGTGAGATAATATTTAAAATATTATCACTTAAGGAAAGATAATATTTCAAGATATTATCTGATTTGGGAAGATTTTATCACTTATGGAAATCATATTATATTGGGAGATAATGTTATCACTTGGGAAGTATATCTTTTACTTGGAGGGGAAGTCAGCTGAACCAAGCCACAAGATGGACCACATTCAAGATATATACACCTGTATATATATTCGAAGATATATGGAAGCTCTTATCAGATTGGGAGGGAAAACTGGTATTTTTACCACATTATTATTCATATCAGATTTCCTACCTTATCTAGAAGACCTCCAAGGCCGCTATAAATCAGCAGGCAGGCCAAGCTGTCAACTGACTCCACGTCACTTCGACAAACCGCATCCAAAAAAGCATTCTAAAGCATCCTTTAGCAGTCAGATTTTCAAAACCTTGTGTATCACTCACACAAGTGCTTTTAGGAAATTTTGTGTTATTAGTTTGGGTCTACCTAACAAGGCTCTGGCACGCCCGAATAAATAATTACAGCAAATAATTTGGCATGCCCGGTGGAACTGCCGAGTGATGAATCATGTTCACCGAAGCATGGTTGCAATTCTACTACAACCAAATTGGTTAGTGTAATGAATCAATCAGCCAACTTCAACAAGAGATTAATCGTCTCAAAAATGATAAATCTGATACTTACAAGGCTTTATGGGACAAGCCGTGGGATCCGCAGTACCCAAATCGGCACGCCATTGTAGCCCCATATGATTTTGCCATCCATGATCTTTACGAAAAGATCTGGTGTTTTGAGGCCGATGTTAAGTATTTTACCTAAGGTATCGGCCACCTTCAAGCGAGTGGAGCTGACTGTCCACCCCCTAATGGAAACTTTTTCATGTCTCGGGATGAGTTGCTATATGGTGGTTGGAAGCAAAACCCAATCGGCTTATCAGATTTGCAGGTTGAAGAATAAGACGAATCGATTACTGCTCGAGAAAGCCGTAGTGGTGTCCTTATTGATATCGCTCTTCAACTTAAACTCCTAAAAACATAACGGCCCGAGAAGGCCGCTGTTACTGCTCTAAATCAAGAGGCCAGTGTCTCTGGTCCTCTTGATTCCACGCTGTCCAAACCGCTCGGGGGGGAAAGACGATGGGAAAATAAATAAAAAGCCGAATGATCTTGTATCGGCCATAGAGCTCCTCATCGATGTTGAAGAAGACGATGAAGCGCTCGGGGGGCAAATTCAAGACGAGCCTCAAAATTCTGTTGAGGCCGAAGAGGAAAAGTGTTATAGGCCGAGTGATCTTGTATCGGCCATAGAGCCTCCTAGTGATGAGGAGGACGATGATGAAGACCCCATTATTGACGAAGAAATCGGTGATGAACCGCTCGGGGGGCAAGCTTCGCAGAGACCGATTGAAACTAAATCGGTCCATGAAGTTTTTAAAAATATTCCTTTGAGGAAACTCAGCCTCAAGGAGTTGTTTAATTTTTTCGGTCTTGTTGTAATGACCAATTATTATTTTTATTTTAAGCCAATTAATTATTTGGCTTGGATTGATCTACATCCACGTTGGCTGTGTGGGTGTCACCAAAAATTGACTATTATTTGGTGGCTATTTCTGCAACAATGGTATTATCAAGTGACTGAAAAGTTATTAAGACCGAAGGTAAAAATATTAATTCGGTCTAACTAACGGTGCTATTCAGACTCACAAGACCGAAAGCAAGAGATATAATAATAAATAAAGTAATGCTAGAAGGATCCTTGGGATGCTGAATCGGACATAGAGACCGATGGTGTAGTGTCAAAAGTGCTTGTATAACAGTCAAGTGGTGGAGCCCGATTATATGAGGTAAAGTAATTACATGTCTCAATCAAGCTACAACGTGAGGTGTCCATCGGTCATGGATGAGCCCGATATCAGTCTAAGGTAATCGGGCTAGATAAATATGGCCATTCAAAATTTCACTTGCTTTTATTTTAAACGGCCAGGGGGGCAATTGTTTGCACCTAAAAATTATATTTTTTAATTCATAGTTGTTTAAGGCCAATTGAACCTTTTTAATCGGACTCATGAGACCGATTGTAAAATGAATGACTGATTGGTTAAAAGTTGATCGGACTAACCACTAGTTAATCGGGCTAGCACCATTACTTCATCGGGCTGATCATCATTTGATCGGGCATGACTGTAATCGGACTGACCACCATATGATCGGGCTGCCCTCACAATTGATCGGGTTGATCATCATTGATTCAGCCCAACCTTATCTCATCACTTCGGACCATTATTGTTATTTTGTCAAAGTATTTAATTGATGGGTGGGCCACCACATGCGCACTTGTGGCCGTTATCAATTCAGTCGATTTTATCTTATTGAAATTTGGTCACTTTGACTGACCATTTTATAAATATGGTCTTCATCCAATTAGCCAAGTCAGCTGCCTTTCAGTAAGCTTGACCTTTGTTTGGAAGTTGCTTTTCAATCGGGCTAAGCACATCAAATAGTGAGGATGGCAATTTGCATAGTCATTTATGGTAGGACCCATTAATTGGCAAAACATTGAAAACAAATGGCCTTACATCAATTTAGCCCCTGAATGCTACATCATCGGGCTAGTCACCTCATGTACTCGTGGGACCTGTGGGAATTACTTGGAAAGAAGAGCAACCAGTTTGGACACTTCATTCAGGCTGTACATAGTTTGGCTATTTCACCACATGCCAACTTCAGTGTATGTGCTATATTTTGATTATGATATTTGGAAAGTTGTGGTAGATAATGGATTTAATTTAGGGAAGTATATCACCCTACAAACTCTCAATGTGATAATATTATCAGTTTGGGAAGGTTATCATATTTTAGTGAGATAATATTTAAAATATTATCACTTAAGGAAAGATAATATTTCAAGATATTATCTGATTTGGGAAGATATTATCACTTATGGAAATCATATTATATTGGGAGATAATGTTATCACTTGGGAAGTATATCTTTTACTTGGAGGGGAAGTCAGCTGAACCAAGCCACAAGATGGACCACATTCAAGATATATACACCTGTATGTATATATATATTCGAAGATATATGGCAGCTCTTATCAGATTGAGAGGGAAAACTGGTATTTTTTACCAGATTATTATTCATATCAAATTTCCTACCTTATCTAGAAGACCTCCAAGGCCACTATAAATCAGCAGGCAGGCCAAGCAGTCAACTGACTCCGCGTCACTTCAACAAACCGCATCCAAAAAAGCATTCTAAAGCATCCTTTAGCATTCTTTGGATTAGTTTTTATTTTCTTAGTTTTCAATTACTTCTTGTAATTTTCTTTTCTACAATTAAATAAAATCTATCTTTTATTTAATTTCTTTATGGCTTTTCATCACTTGCTAGACTTGTATGCTTCAATACTGTCTAGGAACTACAGGCCAAGGGTACTTTCCTACTTGGCCATCACAATCACCTGTTAGAAGTCAGATTTTCAAAACCTTGTGTATCACTCACACAAGTGCTTTTAGGAAATTTTGTGTTATTAGTTTGGGTCTACCTAACAAGGCTCTGGCACGCTCGAATAAATAATTACAGCAAACTGTGGATACCGGGAATCGGACCACTTCTCTTGTTTGAGATTGTTTTGAAATTGATTTGAATCAAAGAAAGAAAATAGGTCTGTTGAAAACAGATACAGAGTCGCCACTTGGTCTTTAGAGAACCAAGAAACCCAAATTTGACTCACCCAAATGGATAAAGGGCACCGGCCCTTCATAACCAAAGAACTTGGTTCGGGGTTTTGGTACGAGAGAGGAAGGAGCCTTTGTCGCGACTAAAACACCCTCTACTCGCCCCGTCTTTCGACGGGCCTCAATTAGCATCCAAATAATCATCTTATACTATGTATGGTTCGACAATTAATACTATGGTAGTATATTACATTGCATAAGAAACTTAAAAATGGAAGATCTAACGATAAAATATCATTCATAAGATCTAAATCAAATATCATGCAATGTAAAGTGAAAGATCACACAAATAAACCTAGGAAAAATCGTCTAATCACATATCGAGTAATTAAGTTTCCTTAATCTAAAGGGGACATGAATTGTTCTTGGAACAAATAAACAAAGAAATCAAAGTATGCTTAGCAAGCTAAAATGATGCATGTTAATTTTGAGAAAAGAAGATTTCTCAATCCCCGGGACGGATGAGAAAGGATGATTAGATCGAGGGGAAGCATGAACATGTGATCAAGTTCATTCCTTATAATCTCCTTAGATTAAGAGTTACAAAAACCCCAAATCTTGCATGAATGCATTGTATGTATCTAAAAAATGTGCAAAGGTTGTAGTGTATTTTGTGTACATGGATTTCTAAAGTGATTTAGAAGTCTAAAATGTGTATGAATGAATGAATGAAATTAACATGGGATATGTACAAATGTAGTATGAACTACTTCCTAAGATATGAACTAATTTGGAATGTATATGAGCATCAAATCAAAGAAAGAAAGTTGAAATGTGCTTGCTGTGAATAGTGGACAGAACAGTAGCATTATCTTTGGAAATTTGAAAAGAGGGGTTAGGAATGTTTTCAATGCATGATTTTTTATGGAGATGTTCCTTATTGTGTCTAGAACACAACCCAAAAGGACAATATTGAATAGCTATCACAGATTGAGAGAAATCATATAAACAACACAGGTCACTCAGAAATAGAGTCCGTACTGTCGACTGAAATGTTAGAAAATCTTAGAAAATGAAAAAGAATGATCTAAGGGCCCATTTTATACATAAAGTTCCCTAAGACATTGAATTTTAAGGGAAAAATAAGTTAGGACCACCCCTTTTGGAAAAGTGTTCTGTAAAAGAGGTTGGAAGTGGACCTAGCTGCTGTGACAGCAAAATCAGAATGTTTGGAAGGAATATTGGGATCCAAATGGACCATTTCCAAGTACTTCCAAGTCAAACCAAAAATCATGGGTGTTCTCCAATGAGTTAGGAAGACTTTTCAAGTGACCTTGCATCCATATATTGAGTATTGCGTTCTAGAGAAATCTTTGAGCTCAACTCACTCACTGTTTTGACTCATTGTTTTGAAGATTTTGGAGAAAACCAAGTTTTGTTTCTTGAAATCAAAATGAGAGGGATTAAGAGGGGTTTTGAAATAGATGTTTTGAAAACATATTTTTAATACTCAATAAGGATTATAGCCACTTGAAATGCCAACATCAAACTCATCATCAAGAACCTCCAAGATTGTTCGAGAGATTTATTTTTATTTTTGAACATAACTTCAATACATTTCAAGAATACCTTGGAAGTATTGAGGTTATGATCATCATCTATCAAACATGTTTTTGAGGTCAAGAGCTACTATCCATAAGGATTCACTCACCCCAAACTTCATGTCATCACTTAGATGATGATGAACTAGTAAGTAAATAAAGAAAAGAAAAAGAAATGAGATAAGGAGAGATGAACATATATATAATCAAAGCAAGTAAATAGCAATCAATAGATGATAATCAATGTGATTTTGGACTTGTAGCTTGGTGTTTCACTCATAGATTTTGACATTTGGACATGGAAGTAGCTTCCTATCTCATGAATGCTCAAGAATGAGGGTTGGAGTGGACTTTGAATGTGAAGTATAAGAGAGGTAATGGAAGAAAACAAGATTAAAACTCACTTTCTATAGCAAAATAGTAGGAGGAAGCTCCTTTTCTCTCTTCTAAACCTATCTCTATCTCTCTTCTTCTCTACAACTTTTCAAGCTTTTGCACTTGGCCCCCCCAAAATGAAGAGCAATGGGGGTTTATATAGGCCAATTTGGGGTGGTTTTGGGATTTTAGAAGTGTTCCCATTGGTACCAAACATCTGTGAACATAAAACTACGTCGTTTTGGCTTTCAATTAATCAAATTGGACCCCCAAAAAAAATTACAAAAATGGACTCTGTGAGGGTTGAGTGCCGCGGCGGCACTGGGCCAGTGCCGCGGCGGCAGTGCTCCTCTGAAGCCCAGAAAATTACGTTTAGGCCCCCAGAGGTTCCGGTATTCGCGAAAAGGCCCTATTTCGTCCGAAATTCACAGAAAATGCATACGAACTCCAAATTGAGGTTGTGATATACCGTTGGAAAGGTAATGGAGTCTAATCTACATAAAAAATAGTTCGGGGATAGGTCACTTTGAAAAGTTTTACGGTATTCGCGATAAAAGCCGATTTGATCGCCTTTTTCGCCTTTGGAAATTCATAATAAACTCGTTTTAAATCCGAAAATTATGTGCGATATACCGTCGGAAAGCTGTTGACCTCTAGTATCCATGAAAAATATTTGAAAATTGTCACGGTGCCCCGGTTCTAAAGTCAAATTCTGGTCAAACTGGTCAAACTTGGGATTCCCGGGAAGTTCTGGAAACCTCCGGGAGTTCCCGGGAGCTGATGTTTTCGTTCGATTTTCTTTTGGAACTTGTTTTAATACTTTTCTCATGATTTAGAATGATTCTGGTGAATTTGGACGATTTCGGTCAAACTTGGTCAAACTTGGTCAAACCTTGGTCAACGGGGACTTTCCGGGAGTTTCCGGGACTTCCGGGGGTCTCTGGGAGCTGACGATTTCACCCGATTTTCTCTTAAAAACTCATTTTATCGCTTTTCTTACAACGTAGCATGTTTCCAGAACTTTTGGTCCAAATCTGGGAGCTTTCGGGCTTTCAGGGGCATTTTGGTCAATCTGAGCATTCTGAGAGATAGAGCTGACTTCTAGGAGTCCTTTTGAGTCTTTTACGATCATTGTGAACCACCAAGCTATGGGTCTCCTAAATATGATAGCCGACAAAATGGGGTGTCTACAGTTTGCCCCTCTTTGGCAGGAACTTGCGAGGCAACGCATGTCGCAAGCGAGTGCCAAAGTTTTGAAGAGACAGGTCTTTTGGAGGCTATAGATTTAGGATAAAAACGTTGCAAAAGATGCGAGGATGATGAGATTAGTGCTGGTCGTGCTCTGCGCGAGCTGCCTACGTATCCCAAGGGTAATCAGACAAGGACGTAGTTCAGGGCACAAAGGAATAAATCACACATGCACATACACAACAATCAGGCGGATGCTATGCTATAAGAGTGATATGCTATGCATGGATGTGATATGAATTTTGTCCTAAGTCCTATCATGTCTAGTGTTCTGATCCTAGCATGAATTGGTGCTGTGGGGTGTACCACTCCGAGTGGACTTGTGTCGTGCCTATATTGTGTTCTAAAATGCTTGTGGTCCTAGTACATGTGTTCAGTGTATTTGCCACTCTCAGTGGGCTTGGTGATCTATGCTTCACTATGACTAATAGACTTGTGAGGGAGCTCGACCTGGAGGTCTTACTCAAGGAAGAGCGTGGTGCTCAAAGTGATACTGTGGTGCTCAAAAGAATGCTTATGGTGTGTTTGCCACTCCAGTGGGCTTTGTGATTTGTGTGTGCCGCAACCGATGGGCTATGTGTCATGTTGGGTGAAGTGATTCTTGACTCGTGCTCCTCTTAGTCGTGACACTATGGACTCGGTGACTCCCAAAGTCTCAACGGTGCTTCTCAATCCTCAATTCTCAATGGCGCTTACGTTGTTCCTCGAATCTTTGACGGTGCTTTCTCAAGGCTTCTTGATTGTGAACGGTGTTCTTCAAATCTTAACAATGCTTCTCGATTTTTCCATGATGCTTCTCAACAATTCTGATGTTCCTCAACTCATCCGATATTCCTCAACTCTTCAACGACGCTTCTCAACAAATCTGATGTTCCTTAACTCATCCGATATTCCTCAACTCTTCAACGACGCTTCTCAACAAATCTGATGTTCCTCAACACATCCAACGACGCTTCTCAACAAATCTGATGTCCCTCAACTCATCCGATATTCCTCAACTCTTCAACGACGCTTCTCAACAAATCTGATGTTCCTCAACACATCCAACGACGCTTCTCAACAAATCTGATGTCCCTCAACTCATCCGATATTCCTCAACTCTTCAACGACGCTTCTCAACAAATCTGATGTTCCTCAACACATCCGATGACGCTTCTCAACAAATCTGATGTTCCTCAACTCATCCGATATTCCTCATCTCTTCAACGACGCTTCTCAACAAATCTGATGTTCCTCAACACATCCGATGTTCCTCAACAACACACTTGGACTTTGGGCACTAAAACACATCTTATCAACACTCCTCATCAACACATCTAGACTTTGGGCCCTAAAACACCTCAACAACACGTCTCATCGACACACCTTATCAGCAATAGTTTCTCGGTGTTGGCGACATTTCCTCCGATCGGCCGCCTTGAGAAACAACTGTTGGTTTGTAGTTTACAACCACTTACGAGTTTACGCCACTCGTACCTGGGACATTCTCATGTTGCGACCTTGACTGGTGTAGTAATAATGTTTGGCACTTCTGCTTATATCCAAAGTTTTTTTTTTTTATAATTGGGAATCACCTTTAACCCACACATTTGAGACCATCAGGACAAATGGACTTAACAGGAACGACAAGGAAAGTTGGGTTAGTTTGTATGAAACCTTGGTCTCTGACACACTTGTGATCAGATTACTAATGACTCAAATAAAGAAGGATTGACTTGGACATGAAATTCTCAAATTGCCACGATCCAAAGTGCCTTTACCATGAATGATGTACCGCTCATCTTTTATGTTCACTCCTCATCTTGATATGTCAGCACTTTGCTAATAAATCTGGTTTTTTGAAAATTCCTCCCTACTGATCTAATCAATTTCTTTGCTTCTCCCAAGATGTGCTTTGAATTAGTGCCTTAGCTTATAGAATAAAAGATGCTCCATTTCTATCTGTTCAAGACAATGTTTGTGACTTGAAGGCTTACCATTGGTGTATAGGGATCGGGTGGCAAACAAAGTTTGCCCCTAGTTTGAAGGGCATGAAGTGGGATCGGTAGGCAAACGAGGTAAATGACCAAAGTTTGCCCCTAGTTTGGAGGAAGGTTCATTGGAGGTTTTGGGCAAACGAGGTAGGTGACCGAAGTTTGCCCCTTGTGTGAAGGGTAGATAGCAAAAGTCAGGCAAACGAGGCGGGTAGCTGAAGTTTGCCCCTAGTGTGGAAGGTGATTTTATGGTTTGAGGCATGGACCGTGACTTTAATCTCTCAAATGCTCATAACTTTTTGCCTAGGCACCAGTGAGGTAACCTAGTGAGCTCTTTTCTCTCTTTTGTTATTGCTCACCTTAGATTTAGCTCTAACTTTTGCCTAGGCGTCCTTTCAGATTTTTGACCTAGCGAGCCATCCTTCTTTTCTTTTTGAAAGTCTGCCTACGTACCCCCAAGTGGGGATCAGGTCCAACGTAGTTCGGGCCATGGTTGAAAAGAAGCGGGTTGATTTTTAGGTAGGTGGGGTGACTGAACCGTTGTGGTTGCCTACGTATCCCCGAGTGGGAATCAGGTCGAGCGTAGTTCAAGGCAAGGTCTTGAAAAAAAATTGGGTATGAGGGTTTTTCAAACCAATCATCAAATAAGTTCTAACTTGAGCCACTTGTGGTAGCTTTGAATAAAAGGATTCAGTTTCAATCCCCCCTTTTTTCTTGTTCTTTTTATTTTGAGGATTGATCCTTTTCACTTTCGCCTAGCCAGTCAATTTTACTTTTCATGTGGTTGATTTTTGTGAGATCTTTTGATCACAATTTCAAAATTCTGGAATGTGCACGTCAGCTCTCGGGATTTATGTGTGGTCGTTCCGAGCCTATGAAATGTTATCTAGGCACGTTTTTATGATGTACCTTGAAGCGTACTATTCTCTCATTTTTAAAATCATTTTGACTGGCTAGGGTCGGATCTTGGAAATCAATACCTTTTCTTTTCTTTTCTTTTTTCTTTTTTTTTTTTTTTTTTTTTTTTTTTTTTTTTCTGTTGTTATTTTTTTGAAAGTGGAGATGAAACTCACTGAAATGTTTGGCTACCATCAAGGACCAACTCCGCACAGGTTGGCATGGCTATCAATTGGGTTGGGTCCCAGGCTTTGAAATGGTAGAAATGGTGGAAAGGGTGTTGGGCAAGCCCCAAATCAGTCTTAAGTATGTCTTTTCGAGATTTGAGCAAAAGCATCTTTAAATTCTTAAAGTAAGACAATTCAATTCTCAGCTCTTCTTTGAGGTCAGTGCGAAATCGACTTTGACCTGTTTGGGATTCTCTTTTTTTGTTTGATGCAAAAATTTATTAGCAGAGTAATGTCCATGGTAATTTGAAAAGTGACATTTTCAGTTTAGCGATTCATGCACTTATGAATATACACATCAGATTAGGCAAAATGAGACTTCATTCCATCAGAAGAGAAAGATACAGACTCACAACAACTCGATGACAGACAGACTTGACCACAAGATCAAACTTGAAATAGACACAAAATATAGAACAGATTCGACTTGGTCTCAAATGGAGTGTCTTTGTGACCCATTTATCATTATTATTATTTTTTTTTTATTATTATTATTTTTTTAGCAGAAGTCCCAAACACTATCGCCCCACTGCACGGATTCAACATTCATAGGTGTCAGTAAAAGGGATCATTTGAGAGGATAGGCCATGGGCTTAGGTGACATGGGGTTGAGTGGGTGGTGGCTCGATGATTCCTCGATCAATGAGGTCTTGGATATCATGGCGGAGACGTATGCACCGATCGGTGTCATGGCCTGGGCCTTGGTGGTAGGCACATCGTTTGGACAAGTCACAGTTAGGTGGTGGGGTATCGGCACGAGGCTGAAGGAGTTGGAGTGTCCCTTTTTTAGCAGGCGGCCTAAGGCTACGGAGGGAGAGATATCCAGCTTGGAAAATTCACGGGGTACCCTATTTTGGTAAGGGCGGCTATGCGAGCTGGTTTGGTTTGTGAACTGGTATGATTGGGGAGAACAGGTTATGGGTTGGTTACTAAGGGCGTTGACATTTGAAAGGTTTCGGGAGTAGTCGGGCCTCTTGGGCTGGCTTTGTGATTCTTCATTCTTGATTTTCCCTTCCCTGATTGCATCCTCGATTCTAGTCCCGATCTCAAACAGTTCTTCAAATGTTGAGATGGATTGGTAGAAGAGTTTCTCATGGTACAACGGCAGTAGATTCTTGATCAACATCCGGACTTGTTCCTTTTCGACTGGTCGGTGAATCATTTGGGCCACTTTGTTCCTCCATCTGCTCAAGAACGCAGCGAAGGACTCATTGAGGTTCTGCCGGGTAGTCTCCAGATCTCGGATGGTGACATTGAGCTCTTGGTTGTAGGAGTAATGATCAATGAAGACCTGGACTATATCTTCCCAAGTCCGAGTCTTAGAAACCTCCAAGGTCAGAAACCAGGATAGAGCGGCCTTGGCGAGGGTTTGAGGGAACAACATTGCAATGTGCTCATGGGTGCAGCCCATTGATTGGAAAACACTCATGCAGAACTTTATGTGGCTCTTTGGATTCCCAGTTCCATCAAAACAATCAATTTCAGGCATCTTGAAGTTCTCCGGCAGTTTCAGCTTAACAGGCTCAAAGAGGCCTTCCAGGTCTAGCATGTAATCATCGACCCCCTTGCTTTTCCTCAGTACGCTCTCTAGCTTGTCGACCTTATCCATTTTCTCTTGGAGCTTCTTTTCATACGTAAGCGGTGGGACCCCTTGAAACCAGTTTTCCTCCCCATTATTCTCATGTAGAGGAGGTTCAAAACCTGGTGGCGAAAACCCGGGCGGAGGTTGCGGCTGCTGCTGCTTCAGTTCTTCCATGAACCTCAGGACTTGGGCTAGACTGTCGGACTGTTGGCTTATAGTTGCTCCTAACTCGGTGACCTTGATTTCCAATTCTTCTCTATTCATGTTGAAGCGGGATGTCGGACTGATTCTGACTAAACGATTATCCGAACTCCTGGTCCACAACGAGGATTCCGGCTGCTGACCTTGGGAATCTATACTGACCTGACAGATTTTGAGAGAAAGGGGGTGTATCAGATCCTGACAGTGATGACTTTTGGACGGACAACGATAGTGATGTGGACTGACTCGGGACAGTGCGTGCAGAGAGACGGGAATGGTGTATGCATGGGTGACAAGCATGCAGATGTAAGCCCTAATCTATATGATATTCCTATTTCTAACAGATAGCAGTTAAACAAATAAGGTCCTAGCCATACAGAGTGTGCTAACCTTACTTTCTAGTATGATCACCAAGGGATAACAGGGGTTTTCAGACATTTCTGGTTGACTGGGATACAGTTTCTGGTATTTCTGGGAAATTTGAGCAGGGTTTCTAGGAGAAACTAGTTAATATGGTTATATCTGGGATATCTGGACAGAGTTTCTGGGAGAAACTGGTTAACATGGTTATATCTGGGATATCTGGACAGAGTTTCTGGGAGAAACTGGTTAACATGGTTATATCTGGGATATCTGGACAGAGTTTCTGGGAGAAACTAGTTAATATGGTTATATCTGGGATATCTGGACAGAGTTTCTGGGAGAAACTGGTTAACATGGTTATATCTGGGATATCTGGACAGAGTTTCTGGGAGAAACTAGTTAATATGGTTATATCTGGGATATCTGGACAGAGTTTCTGGGAGAAACTAGTTAATATGGTTATATCAGGGATATCTGGACAGAGTTTCTGGGAGAAGCAGGTTATGATGGTGATCATACTGTCTAGCTAGTTTTCATACTCCTATGTCCTAGGACCAACAAACAAGGTTTGCGGTGTATATCTTTATAATCATGGAGCAGACATCCTTGTCATGGTGCCTACTCAATGTGATCACATGTGAGCGATTGCCTTGGGAATCATAAGAAAGAGATTCTGTTCTATGTCACATAAGCGTCTACACCGCGCAGGTAATCCCACCAGGGCATACAGCAGTTATATCACATTGTCCTATCTGAAAAGATAAATGAACAGTCCTATGAAAGGTTCTACATGAATCTATATGCAAAGGCTGGGTTTAGTCAAAGAGGGTCCGTTGACGAGAGTTCCAATATACCGTCGGAGAGACAGTACGGAGGTTTTTACTCTTTTTGATATACCTTGGAAGGTACAGTATCAACGGTGACTTGTGCCCTGGCACAGCAAGACCTGAACAATGTCAGCGCCGCGTTTCAGACACAGTCGGAAGGGGGAAATGCAGAAGTGCAATGCAGTGAACCATACACAGTAAAAAGATGATTTTAAGGATGCTTCTTATGAGTCAAACCTCTGTATTATTTTGTTTTGAAAATAAAGTCCCCAGCAGAGTCGCCAGATTGTGGATACCGGGAATCGGACCACTTCTCTTGTTTGAGATTGTTTTGAAATTGATTTGAATCAAAGAAAGAAAATAGGTCTGTTGAAAACAGATACAGAGTCGCCACTTGGTCTTTAGGGAACCAAGAAACCCAAATTTGACTCACCCAAATGGATAAAGGGCACCGGCCCTTCATAACAAAAGAACTTGGTTCGGGGTTTTGGTACGAGAGAGGAAGGAGCCTTTGTCGCGACTAAAACACCCTCTACTCGCCCCGTCTTTCGACGGGCCTCAATTAGCATCCAAATAATCATCTTATACTATGTATGGTTCGACAATTAATACTATGGTAGTATATTACATTGCATAAGAAACTTAAAAATGGAAGATCTAAAGATAAAATATCATTCATAAGATCTAAATCAAATATCATGTAATGTAAAGTGAAAGATCACACAAATAAACCTAGGAAAAATCGTCTAATCACATATCGAGTAATTAAGTTTCCTTAATCTAAAGGGGACATGAATTGTTCTTGGAACAAATAAACAAAGAAATCAAAGTATGCTTAGCAAGCTAAAATGATGCATGTTAATTTTGAGAAAAGAAGATTTCTCAATCCCCGGGACGGATGAGAAAGGATGATTACATCGAGGGGAAGCATGAACATGTGATCAAGTTCATTCCTTATAATCTCCTTAGATTAAGAGTTAAAAAACCCCAAATCTTGCATGAATGCATTGTATGTATCTAAAAAATGTGCAAAGGTTGTAGTGTGTTTTGTGTACATGGATTTCTAAAGTGATTTAGAAGTCTAAAATGTGTATGAATGAATGAATGAAATTAACATGGGATATGTACAAATGTAGTATGAACTACTTCCTAAGATATGAACTAATTTGGAATGCATATGAGCATCAAATCAAAGAAAGAAAGTTGAAATGTGCTTGCTGTGAATAGTGGACAGAACAGTAGCATTATCTTTGGAAATTTGAAAAGAGGGGTTAGGAATGTTTTCAATGCATGATTTTTTATGGAGATGTTACTTATTGTGTCTAGAACACAACCCAAAAGGCCAATATTGAATAGCTATCACAGATTGAGAGAAATCATATAAACAACACAGGTCACTCAGAAACAGAGTCCGTACTGTCGACTGAAATGTTAGAAAATCTTAGAAAATGAAAAACAATGCTCTAAGGGCCCATTTTATACATAAAGTTCCCTAAGACATTGAATTTTAAGGGAAAAATAAGTTAGGACCACCCCTTTTGGAAAGGTTTTCTGTAAAAGAGGTTGGAAGTGGACCTAGCTGCTGTGACAGCAAAATCAGAATGTTTGGAAGGAATATTGGGATCCAAATGGACCATTTTCAAGTACTTCCAAGTCAAACCAAAAATCATGGGTGTTCTCCAATGAGTTAGGAAGACTTTTCAAGTGACCTTGCATCCATATATTGAGTATTGCGTTCTAGAGAAATCTTTGAGCTCAACTCACTCACTGTTTTGACTCATTGTTTTGAAGATTTTGGAGAAAACCAAGTTTTGTTTCTTGAAATCAAAATGAGAGGGATTAAGAGGGGTTTTGAAATAGATGTTTTGAAAACATATTTTTAATACTCAATAAGGATTATAGCCACTTGAAATGCCAACATCAAACTCATCATCAAGAACCTCCAAGATTGTTCGAGAGATTTATTTTTATTTTTGAACATAACTTCAATACATTTCAAGAATACCTTGGAAGTATTGAGGTTATGATCATCATCTATCAAACATGTTTTTGAGGTCAAGAGCTACTATCCATAAGGATTCACTCACCCCAAACTTCATGTCATCACTTAGATGATGATGAACTAGTAAGTAAATAAAGAAAAGAAAAAGAAATGAGATAAGGAGAGATGAACATATATATAATCAAAGCAAGTAAATAGCAATCAATAGATGATAATCAATGTGATTTTGGACTTGTAGCTTGGTGTTTCACTCATAGATTTTGACATTTGGACATGGAAGTAGCTTCCTATCTCATGAATGCTCAAGAATGAGGGTTGGAGTGGACTTTGAATGTGAAGTATAAGAGAGGTAATGGAAGAAAACAAGATTAAAACTCGCTTTCTATAGCAAAATAGTAGGAGGAAGCTCCTTTTCTCTCTTCTAAACCTATCTCTATCTCTCTTCTTCTCTACAACTTTTCAAGCTTTTGCACTTGGCCCCCCCAAAATGAAGAGCAATGGGGGGTTTATATAGGCCAATTTGGGGTGGTTTTGGGATTTTATAAGTGTTCCCATTGGTCCCAAACATCTGTGAACATAAAACTACGTCGTTTTGGCTTTTAATTAATCAAATTGGACCCCCAAAAAAAATTACAAAAATGGACTCTGCGAGGGTTGAGTGCCGCGGCGGCACTGGGCCAGTGCCGCGGCGGCAGTGCTCCTCTGAAGCCCAAAAAATTACGTTTAGGCCCCCAGAGGTTCCGGTATTCGCGAAAAGGCCCTATTTCGTCCGAAATTCACAGAAAATGCATACGAACTCCAAATTGAGGTTGTGATATACCGTTGGAAAGGTAATGGAGTCTACTCTACATAAAAAAATAGTTCGGGGATAGGTCACTTTGAAAAGTTTTACGGTATTCGCGATAAAAGCCGATTTGATCGCCTTTTTCGCCTTTGGAAATTCATAATAAACTCGTTTTAAATCCGAAAATTATGTGCGATATACCGTCGGAAAGCTGTTGACCTCTAGTATCCATGAAAAATATTTGAAAATTGTCACGGTGCCCCGGTTCTAAAGTCAAATTCCGGTCAAACTGGTCAAACCTGGGATTCTCGGGAAGTTCTGGAAACCTCCGGGAGTTCCCGGGAGCTGATGTTTTCGCTCGATTTTCTTTTGGAACTTGTTTTAATACTTTTCTCATGATTTAGAATGATTCTGGTGAATTTGGACGATTTTGGTCAAACTTGGTCAAATCTGGTCAAACCTTGGTCAAACCTTGGTCAAACCGGTCAACGGGGACTTTCCGGGAGTTTCCGGGACTTCCGGGGGTCTCTGGGAGCTGACGATTTCACCCGATTTTCTCTTAAAAACTCATTTTATCGCTTTTCTTACAACGTAGCATGTTTCCAGAACTTTTGGTCCAAATCTGGGAGCTTTCGGGCTTTCAGGGGCATTTTGGTCAATCTGAGCATTCTGAGAGATAGAGCTGACTTCCAGGAGTCCTTTTGAGTCTTTTACGATCATTGTGAACCACCAAGCTATGGGTCTCCTAAATATGATAGCTGACAAAATGGGGTGTCTACACAAACAAATTTTACTATCTGGCAATTTTAGCAACATAGTTTTTAAGCCAGCAATACTTCTGATGTGCCTTTTTTATTTTGGACTGTAACGGGATAGTTCAAACATACAATTTAGTGCATTCATTAGATAGCATTATTTGAGATTTTATAAGACTTGATAAAAAAAATCAAAACTCATAATCTTTTATAGAAATAATAAGTGCGAGTGGTTCTGACACTTAAAACAAAGTGATAAATTTATATATATATATATAACAAAAAGAAAAGTACAAACAACAATAATAATAAAGACAAGAATTTCTTAACATATTTAGACGTTGCCTGAGGTTAATGGTCATGAAAAGCGATCATTTCGAGGTCTAGGATAGTAGACTCGAAATACCAAATAGGTGTCATAGTCATATACATCGGGATCATCATACAGTGTTATTTCCATGAATATATTAATTGAGATGTGAACCTTAAAATTCATACATTTTCATTAAATAAATTTTAAATCATATTTAGACCTTTATTAAGGACATTTTGAACAATACACGACATATAATGTCAAATCTCAACGTTGCAAAAATTGGGAAAATAAAATTCTATTTTTGAACCCGTAGGCCGTGACTGGTGAATATCACTTGATTGTCCACACACACAGTTCTAAAACATCAGAGATGAGAATGCAATAACTGGAATACTAAACTGAAAATTTAATAAACTTAAACTTAAAAGATCTTATTACAAAACGCAGCCATAGTAGTACACTTAAATCCAACCTTAAACCCAAATCTTAATGGCACACATGCCAACTATATAGAACAAAGTCAAAACATAATCTAAAGAACAACAAAGAACAATTAATCTAGCCCTAAGCTTCATGTGGCATAGATGTCGTCATCATCCTGGTGGTGTTCTCCTTCAATCCCTTCTTCGGTTTGACCATTCCAGCCATATCTTTCATTCGGGTACCCCTGGTAGTAGCACTCATCAATGGGAACCTCACATGTATAACCATAGGTCTGGAATACTAGACGTGGGCATATCCAGCGGCATAAATACCGTTAGCTTGAGAAAGCCAAGTGAGCAATAAACTAACAGAGTATTGAAAATGAGAAGTCTTTAATAGCATTTGCATTAAGGATTTGTTCTCTCGACGTTCTCGTTCTAACATGTTCTGATGTGTTATATGCGACTCAATTACTTGACTTTACTATGTTATGGACTATATGTCCATATCTATGACTCATTCTCCCATGCATATCCAATCATATATTCCCTAGACTGAAAATCCATTCCCAAGATCTTGATTTATCTTCATAGTAATGGTTAGCCTGGTACGAAACCTCAGCTATCCCATTCTCGTAACTTAATGGTCAGCCTGGTACGAAACCTTAGTTATCCCATTCTCTATGACGTTTCCTGGTATGGAGTACCAGCCGTTAAATATTCACAATGTGCCTTGTAATCATCATACTGGCTATTACATACAGACAACATGCCTTGGTATCATCATACCGGCCGTTACACATAAACAACGTGCCTTGGTATCATCATACCGGCCGTTACACATCTTAATCATCTTTTCTCTTTCCACAGTCATGGCTATCACTTGCCACAACATATCATGATCTACACAAGAAGATTCAACCCAACATAACTCGCAATCTCCTTGATCGCTTAACTCATTGCATATGAACAGACAATTAGTCTCTGCAACCAAAATGAACCAAACTATGCATGTCGGCTTCTTAGTACGATCACTCTTATATTAACGATTTACTTATTCACTGACATTAGGTTCATTATTCAACCGCGTAGCTTCGTAACAAACTAAAGTCTCATTCTAACATATTAGATTAATAATAGAAAGGTCTGATAGACATGTGATTAACATAAAACAATTTAGACATGGATTATTAATATACTGCCTCAGTACAATCAATTGGACTGTCTCAATAATCGGCTAGGGAAACTTAAGTACCAATCGATTGGGCTTAATGGCAATCGATTGGGCTTAATGGCAATCGATTGGTATCCAAAAGATGCCAATCGATTAGGAACATCACCAATCGATTGGGACAAAGTTCAATCGATTGGACAAAGTGCCAATCGATTGGTACTTCATCTTCTTCATAGTTAACGTATTGATTTTATACAAAACTAAATATAAATGTTATGAATCCATTTTCTTTGTACAAAAACTCGTAAAAACACCTCATAAAGCCACTAAGTGAGTTTAAGGACTCACAAGTATGTGTAGGTGTGGTGGTGTGCTCAACAAGCTTGAACTTTGAGGCTTTAATGGTGGCACCCTCTTCCTTCTTCTCTGTCTCTCTTCTCTATCTCTTTCTTTCTCCTTTCTCCTTCTCTATCTTCTGTCTTTCTTCTTCTCTGAGTGAGAGTGTGTGAATATGTGAGTGTGAAAGTGTATAAGTGTGTATATATATGTATATATATGAACATACATATGTATGTAGAGGTGTATAACTCCAGAGAAGCAACCAAACAGATATGGGGACAAAAATCTTGAAGTATATATAGGTAAAAGCGTGCATGGGGAAGCAGGTGCTGTCATCCTCACAAAAAATGCTTGGAGAGCAAGTTCAGTGACTGGAAATCAATTAGAACTAGTGGCAATCAATTGGGGCTAAGGCGGCTGAAGGAAATCGATTGGTGTATGTTGCAATCGATTGGTAAAAAAGATGCCAATCGATTGGGAAACCATGGCAATCGATTAGTTCCCAAAGTTTACCAAAGGATAAGTCAAGACAAGGTATTAACATAGAAACTCATTTCATACATGTATACGTCACAATTACAGTGAAAATACGGGTATTACATTATCCACCACTAGTTAAAGATTTTGTCCCCGAAATCAGAAGTAAGTGGATATCAAAACATCAAAACAACTCTGGAAACTTCTTCCGCATCTCCGATTCTAGTTCCCACGAAGCTTCTCCTTCATCATGATACTTCCACTGAACCTTCACAATGGAATTTCTTTGTTTCTGAGCTTCTTGACTTCTCGATCCAAAATCCGCACTGGTCGTTCGTTGAAAGTCGCATTATCATTCACCTCGATATCTTCAAAGTTGATCTCGTGTGCTGGGTTGTGGGCACATTTTCTCAACATACTCACATGGAAAACATTGTGCACTCCTGACATCTTGGGCGGCAATGCCAGTTTGTAGGTGACTTTTCCCACACGTTCTAGAATCTCGAAAGGTCCTATGAAACGTGGTGATAGCTTCCCTCTCTTTTAGCCAAATCTGATGATGCCTCGAACTGGAGATACTTTGAGAAGTACGTGATCTCCAACTTTGAATTCTAGATCCTTGTGACACATATTAGCATAACTCTTATGACTGGTTTGTGCTACCTTCATCTTCTCTCACATGATTTGAATCTTCTTGTTAGTCTATCATATTATATTTGGTCCAAGCAGTTGATTGTCTCCATCTTCGGCCCAGCATAATGGTGATCTACAAGGTCTCCCATATTAGGCTTCAAATGACACCATCCCTATACTCGAGTGATAGTTGTTGTACGCAAAATTGATAAGTGGTAAGTGTGTTTCCCATGAACTCTAGAAAATCGATAAGCATATCTTCCATTACTTGATTTACGAGTTCCGTCTGTCCGTCAGTTTGTGGATGAAAAGTTAAACTCAAATTCAACAAAGTTTCTATAGCTATCTGTAGACTCTGCCAGAACTCTATAGTGAAACACAAATCACGATCTGATACAATCGTTAGAGGTACCCCATGAAGTCGTACAATTTATTGCAGATACAAGCGGCTCAAGCGTTCCACTGGATGGGTCATATTGTAGGCTATGAAATGTGCTGATTTGGTAAGTCGATCTACAATCACCCAAATAGCATCGTGGTTTTTCTGAGATCTAGGTAAACCCACTACAAAATCTATAGTGATATGCTCCCATTTCCATTAGGGAATCGGTAGTGGTTGTAATAATCCAAAAGGTTTCTGATGTTCTACTTTAACTTGCTTACATGTGAGACATTGAGATACGTATTCAGCAACATCTCACTTCATCCCATCCCACTAGAAATTTCTCCTCAAGTCTTTGTACATCTTTGTACCACCAGGATGAACTGTCATCCATGATTTGTGTGCTTCATCTAGTAGATCCATCCTGAGACTATCTTCATCGGCCACACAAAGTCAATCTCTATATCTAAGTGCTTCATCTGCATCAATGGTCCAATTCTTTGGCTCTTTCACTGTAGCAATTGTAAACTATTGTTGAGGTCCCTCATTTCTCTTCTGCGCCTCTAGAACACAACTGATAAGAGTCGGTTGTACTACAAAACATCCAAAATGTCATCCTTCTTCAGGTCCTGGAAGTCAAATTCCACCAGTATTTCCAAAGCTTGCCATTCCCTAATCATTAGAGAAGTAACTAAATCACGAGGTCTCAGCTCAACGCATCAGCTACTATATTTGCTTTCACTGGATGGTATTGCAAAGAGAAATTATAGTGCTTAAGTAACTCCATCCATCTTCACTGCCTTATGTTCAACTCTTTCTGAGAGAACAAATACCTCAAACTCTTGTGATCCAAAAATAAGTTGAACTTCTCTCCATACAAGTAATGTCACCAGATCTTAAGAGCAAACACTATCACAGCCAATTCTAGGTCATGCATAAGGTAATTTTTCTCATGCGGTTTCAATTTCCTTGATCCATATGCAATCACTTTACCATCTTGCATCAGCACACATCTAAGTTCTTGATGCGAAGTGTCGCTGTAAATCGTAAACCTTTCCCCGCTCTTAGGTATGGCCAAAACTGGTGCTGTGGTTAACCTCTCTTTTAATTCTTGGAATCCTCCTTCATGTTTATTAGTCCTGTTGGCCCAAAAGTGGAAACCTTAGAGGGGGGGTGAATAAGGTTTTAGCGGAAATTAACCTTTTAGAAAACTTAATTGCAAATTAAACACAAACACAAACAATAATGTAAAGAGATAAGGGAAGAGATAACTTGCAAACCGATTTTTCAAGTGGTTCGGCAATCGCACCCCGCGGCCTACGTCCACCCCTCAAGAACACATCTTGAGGATTCCTTTAATCCCGGAGCACTTACGGGTGTGCACCAAACCGTTACAAGAGCCTTCAATCTCTCCCAAAGAAGAACACCTCTTCTTTGCACACAAGGGTTACTAACCCTCAACCTTTACAAATTGATTTGAATACAAATTGAACTCTCTCTCTCTAGAGTGGATAATACAATTTGAAGCTCACACAATAACTCCTTAGTGAGTAGATAATACAAATAAAAGCTCACTACAATTTGCTCTCTCAAGAATTACAATTGAAATCTAGAGCAAATTGATTTTTCACTCAAACTAGGGCTCAAATAATAATGTTTAAAGATCAAAGAGATGAGTGATCAATACTATGTTTTCCAATCAAAATCTCAACCTTAAATAGCTTGGGAAAACATGTATTTATAGGCCTTGGAAGATTATAGCCGTTGGTGGCAAGTTTGGTAATTAAAAGCCCCTTTAAAAACTAGCCGTTATGTGTTTTCAGGTCGATTCAGTCGACTGAACCTTGAAGCAGTCGACTGCCCCTCAAAGCAGTCGACTGGAATGTGTTTACAGAGGGTTCTGATTGCATTCTGCTCAGTTCGGTCGACTGCCCAGTCGACTGCCCTTCCCAGTTTGACAGCTTGACACATCTCTACTAAAAAGGCCATAACTTCCTCTACAAGAATCGGATTTGCGATCCGTTTGATGTTTTGGAAACTAGATTCAAATACCTTTCCAACCATATAAAATTCAACATCTAATTATTTTCCATTTGGTTGGGGCATTGATTTAAAGATGACCCATTTAAAATTTGTTTCCAAAATTTTAACTTTTAGCATTTGTTTGAGCCCCTAAGAGTGTGAGATCAAGATGCCTTACAATGATGGTCCTAGACTTCAACCAAGGATGAAATATCTTCAAGTCTTCAAGCTTGATCCTTGTTGAGCTCTTTGTAATCTTGATCTACAACTATTAAATCTCATGCACACAAAGATGTTAAAACATTGATACAATATTAATACATGAGATTATATGAGCATAAAAATGACTATGATAATAACAAAGAATGAATCAATATGAATCATGTAATTATCATAGCATATTTGACATCATCAAAACATAATTAAATATGCCTTAATGTACCTTAAGGCTAACAAGTCCATTCATACTTTTCTTCCTTTCTAGTCAAATGGGTTAAAGGCCCTGCAATCTTCGATAATCCTTCTACGAATCTCTGATAATAACCGGCTAAACCTAGAAAACTACTGACTTCTGTGGCATTGGTTGGCCGATTCCACTTCAAGACTGTATCAATTTTAGATGAGTCCACAACTATTCTATCCTTTGAAACAACATGCAGCCAAAATTCACATTACTAAACTTCGTATACAGATGATTATCTCGTAGTGTCTGTAAAGTAATCTGTAAATGGTTCTTATGTTCCTCTTTTCTCTTAGAGTATATCAGGATATCATCAATGAACACAATACTGAACTGGTCCAGATAAGGCCTAAACACTCGGTGCAACAAATCCATGAATATGGTTGGAGTATTGGTTAATCCAAAAGGCATAACCAAAAACTCGTAGTGCTCATATCGTGTCCTAAATGCGGTCTTTAACACATATTTTGGTCGAACTAATAGTTGATGATAACCCAAATGTAGATCTATCTTTGAAAAGACCGTTGATCCTTGTAATTGGTCGAATAAATCATCTATCCGGGGAAATGGATACCTATTCTTGATTATAACCTTGTTCAATTCTCTATAATCGATACAAAGTCAGAAAGTCCCATCCTTCTTCTTCACAAAGAGTACTGGTGCACCCCAGGGTGATGTGCTAGGTCGAACGAAACCTAAGTCTTCCAATTCTTGCACTTGCTTCTTCAATTCCAACATCTCGGTTGGTGCCATCCTATATGGAATCTTAGAAATAGGTAGTGTTCCAGTTACTAATTGTATACAGAAGTCTATATCTCTCTTCGGCGGAAGTCCAGATATATTTTGAAATACATCTTCAAAATCTTGCACAGTAGGAATATGAGTAATTGTGATCTCAAAACTGGTGTTTTCAACCGCAGCTAGCCGGCTTATAAGAAACGCATCGCTCGAAGAATTACACTAGAATTTAAAAGACGATATCCTAGGTAATGAAAAGGAAATCATTCTACTAATACAAATCAAATTGGCACCGTATTAGGTAAGCCAATCAAATCATAAAATCACAGCAAATTCAGACATTGACAGAGCTATCAGATCCGCTAGAAGATTTTTACCTTCCAGGGTCAGGGGATAATCTTTGCACACCTTTCCCAACTTAACGGTCACCCCCAAAGGTGACACATCGTTAAGAGCCATCTCGAGGGCTTGGGGTATTAATCCCAACTCACGCACAACCTTAATAGCAATAAATGAATGAGAAGCGCTCGTATCAAACAAAGCTCTAACTTGACGATGAAAAAGTACAAGCATACCTTCTAGATTCTGTTGCTCTTTTTCATCGAAACCTGCTCCATCCGGAATGATCTCATTCATCTGAACCTGTCCTGGTGGTCCTTGCTATCCTTGAGTTGACTCCCCGTAATATCCACCACGTGGTGCTCGATAATCCTTACTCATATGCCCACGTTTACCACAGTTATAGCAAAACAACACCTGATCGGTCAAAGTTTTAGGGAGCTCGACAGTCCCTAGCTAGGTGTCTCGGTATCCCACAATTAAAACATCCACCTATCTCTCTTCCAGGTGCAACTGATGGTGCCTGAAAAGGTGGCCTCTGCTATCTGAGTTATCGAGGTCGAGGAAAAGACAATGGAGGTTTCCTCGCTCCATCCCAAGTACGCTTATTTCTATATACAACTTCTTGGGGTCTCCATCCTGGCATCCTTCATGGAGAGGCTTGGTAATTCCTCTACTGGAAATTCCTCAGTGGCGGGGGTCGTATCATTGCTTTTCTCTGGACCTGTTGTCCATCCTTCTCTAAACTTGTTGCCAATCTAACCAGTCCTTCAAATGATTGGTTCAAATGTCCTACTGTCATGTGCCTCAAATGCGAGCTAAGTCCTTGATGGAACCTCTTTATCCTTTTGGGAGCTGTGTCTACCATATGTGGAGTAAAATGGGAGAGACGTTCAAATTGCAGGGCATACTCTCGCACCATTCGACTACCTTGAACAAAACTCAAAATTCCTTCTCTTACTGATCATGCTCGTCATCAGGGAAATGCTTCTCTAAGAGCCTTCCCTTGAAAGACTCCCATAACATTCTCCTTGAAGCTTCCAGCCCCATTATTGCTTTTTCAGACTCCCACCAATTTGCGACGGTATATGCGAGCTAAAATGTGGCCAAACGACACTTCTCCTGTTCATTATAATTGATAGCCTCAAAGATTAACTCCATCTCCCTGAGCTATTATTCTGCTTTCTAGGGTTCTACAAACCATCAAACTTCTCAGGTTTTAACACTCGAAAATGTTCCAGCAATTTGTCTCCTCTCTGAGGTCCACCTAGATTGTTGCAGTTATGGGTACTTCCCAGATGTTCCATACTTCTCATAAAAGCATCGAATACTCCCATGGGATCCATTTATGCCGAAATGGGTACTCCATGTCTATGATGATTTCCAGTTGCTCCAGCCATAGTGCTGCATGTGTAGTGTACCTATAAAAGGTCCATCATTAAGATGTTGATCTCACCCCAAATAGTATTATACATAACTATAGTAAAAGCAAAGAGCAGACTGAGATCTCAGATATACACAATAAAATTGTCTCGTATATATATATCCACAATCAAGACATAAGCCTACAAGATGCCATCACTATACAAGGTTATCCATAAGCCGACTGCCATATACAACTATCCCCCAAAACACCCAAAAGCTAAAAGTGGGCGACATGCCCTATAAACAAACAAAACTCTAAACTTAGATAACCATCCTCAGAAGTCGTCCATGTCTGACCCATAAAATAAAGCCTCATCAAGATCCTCCAATATAGTCCGTCCTCTAGGTCCTCAACATCACCCTTTGTAGCCTGTGCCATGGCCTCTGCCAACCTTGCCTCTTTAATCATAAATCCGTAGGGATGTGCTACCATCACGTTTGCCTACTATGCTACAACCTGTGCTAGGTCAGCTGCGCCTCCTGGAGCTACCTGAGGAACGACAACATCATCTGTAAGGTCTTTCTCAGCAACTGAAATATCTCCACCGACTAGTAGATCCCTATCCTCAGGGTCTTCATCCTCATCAGCTAGTATCATCTCATCTGGTATAATATCCTCAACCCCTAGCTCTTCATCAGCTAACATTTCTCCCTCGGGTATAATATTCTCCTTTGGATCCTCCTCCTCATCATTATTTGAAATTACAATAACTAGCGGAGGTACTGGCTCTTCTAGCTCTATCTCGACCTCGTCGTGGCCATCCAAGTCCTCGTCATCACCATCTAGGTCTCACCATTATTATCCGAATCATCATCAGTCTCAACAATATCTCCTATTATCAGCTCAGCATCCTCTGTTAGAGGTGGTGGTGGTTTTTGTGGAGGTGGCTCTTTTGGAAGTGGTGGCAGCATACTTCTGACATTCCTAAGAAGGTGCGGATAAATACTTGGATCATGCAATATTGCTAGTGACTCCTCCTCAATACGTTTCAATGTATTCTCATGATAAATCGCCTCCACTCGAAGCTCCTTCGAATCCTCAGTCCTCAAGATATGATAATCGTGCCATAAGTCCATCTCTAGGGTGGTCATAGCTCTCTGATGGATCATTCTGGTGTAGTATGCCGGGTCTGCTGGCTCCACATGACCCTCATGTATCCCATGTCCTCCATACACATCTGGGACAAATGTAGGTGCCATGCTACCTGAAAAACACAAACTATCTAATATCAAAACTAAACTCTGAGACTCATATCTTAAAAAAAAATCTTAAATGTTAAAGGTGTCGGACAATCAGTGAGCACAGCGAAACTAGGTTCTGATACCTAAAATCCTATCACACCCCGACGTTGCAAAAATTGGGAAAATAAAATTCCATTTTTGGACCCGTAGGCCGTTACTGGTGAATATTACTTGATTGTCCACACACACAGTTCTAAAACATCATAGATAAAAATGTAAATAACTAGAATGCTAAGCTAAAAATTTAATAAACTTAAACTTAAAGGATCTTATTACAAAACTCAACCATAGTAGTAAACTTAAATCCAACCTTAAACCCAAATCTTAATGGCACACATGCCAACTATATAGAACAAAGTCAAAACATAATCTAAAGAATAACAAATAACATCTAATCTAGCCCTAAGCTTCATGTGGCAAAGATGTTGTCATCAGTCTGGTAGTGTTCTCCTTCGATTCCCTGTTCAGTCTGACCATTCCAACCATAGCTTGCATCCAAGTACCCCTGGTAGTAGCATTCATCAATTGGTATCTCACCTGTATAACCATAGGTATGGAATGCTGGACGTAGGTATATCTAGCGGCATAAATGCCGTTATCTTAAGAAAGCCAAGTGAGTAATAAACTAAAAGAGTATCGAAAATGAGAAGTCTTTATTAGCATTTGCATTAAGGATTTGTTATATCGACGTTCTTGTTATAACATGTTCCGATGTGCTATATGCGACTCAATGATTTGACTCTACTATGTTATGGACTATATGCCCATATCTATGACTCATTCTACCATGCATGTCCAATCATATATTGTTTGGACGGAAACCCCCTTCCCAAGATCTTGATTTATCTTCATAGTAATGGTTAGCCTAGTACGAAACCTCAGGTATCCTATTCTCATAACATAATGGTCAGCCTGGTACGAAACCTTAGCTATCCTATTCTCTACGATGTTTCCTAGTATGGAGTACCGACTATTATATATTCAAAACGTGCTTGGTATCATCATACCAGTCATTACACATAGACAATGTGCCTTGGTATCATCATACCGGGCCGTTAGATATAAACAACGTGCCTTGGTATCATCATACAAGCCATTACACATCTCAATCATCTTTTCTCTTTCTATAGTGATGGCTATCACTTGCCACAACAGATCATGATCTACACTAGAAGACTCAACCCAACATAACTCGCAATCTCATTGATCGCTTAACTCACACTATATGAACAAGAAATTAGTCTTCGCGATCAAAATGTACCAAACTATGCATGCCGACTTCTTAGTACGATCACTCATATGTTAACGCTTTACTTATTCACTGACATTAGGTTCATTATTCAATCACGTAGCTTCGTAACATACTGAAGCCTCATTCTAACATATTAGATCAATAATAGAAAGCTCTAATAGACATGTGATTCACATAAAACAATTTAGACATAGATTATTAACATATTGCCTCGGTATAATCGATTGGACTATCTCAACAATCGGTTGGGAAAACTTAAGTGCCAATCGATTGGGCTTAATGTCAATTGATTGGTATCCAAAAGATTCCAATCGATTGGGAACATCACCAGTCGATTGGGACAAAGTTCAATCAATTAGACAAAGTGCCAATCGATTGGTACTTCATCTTTTTCACAGTGAACGTATTGAATTTATAAAAAAACTAAATATAAACGTTATGAATCCATTTTCTTTGTACCAAAACTCATAAAAACACCTCATAAAGCTACTAAGTGAGTTTAAGGACTCACAAGTGTGTGTAGGTATGGTGGTGTGCTCAAAAAGCTTGAACTTTGAGGCTTTAATGGTGGCACCCTCTTCCTTCTTCTCTGTCTCTCTTCTCTATCTCTTTTTTACTCCTTTCTCCTTTTCTATCTTTTATCTTTCTTCTTCTCTGAGTGAGAGTGTGTGTATGTGTGAGTGTGAAAGTGTATAAGTGTGTATATATGTGTGTATATATGAACATACATATGTATATAGAGGTGTATAAATCCAGAGAATCAACCAAATAGGTCTGGGGACGAAAAGCTTGAAGTATATATAGGCAAAAGTGTGCATGAGGAAGTAGGTGCTGTCATCCTTGTAGAAAATGCTTGGAGACCAAGTTCAGTGACTGGCAATCGATTGAGACCAGTGGCAATCGATTAGAACCAGTGACAATCAATTGGGGCTAAGGCGGCTGAAGGCAATCGATTGGTATATGCTGCAATCGATTGGTATAAAAAAGATGCCAATTGATTGGGAAACCATGGCAATCGATTGGTTCCCAAAGTTTACCAAAAGATATGTCAAGACAAGGTATTAACATAGAAACTTATTTCACACATGTATACGTCACAATTATAGTGAAAATACGGGTATTACATATAAGTTAATTGATAGCATATATTAACAAACACCACTCTAACTTAGTCACTGCTTCTCAAAATCTATATCAAATAGGTTTACAACTTATGATAAGCTCTAAAAGCTATAATATGAAAAGCTAAAAGCTATAATCTCTCTGATTAAGCTACAACAAACATGATCACTATCTACACCCATCATTCATCGCTGAAATAACCCTAACCTTAAACACTTCACACATTTTGTATTACTCTCTATACCCTCCAAAATAACCCTAACCCTAACCTTACTCATTCTATGTTTGCTATAAGGATCCATTTTAACAAGCAAGAACTAAGAGAACAAGCAGCGATTCAATCAAACAAAATACTAGAAAAATTGGAAAATAAATGAAGAAGAAAAGGAAAAAAGAACTAACTTACAATTGTTGGTTGTAAAACCACAAAGAGAATAACTCAATATTAGACTTGATACCCATTACAGAGATCTCTCACAAGATATATAGTAAAGAGTGTGAAATGTGAATAGAGGTGAACTCACATGCACTAACTGATCCAGCTAATAAAAGAAATAAAAAGCAATTAAAAAGGGAGAGGTGGTTAGGATACTATTTGGACGCGGGGGAGCTGATAAACGGGTTCTAACAATCCATCCCCCATGAATTAGATAAGCTTGTTCTACAGCTTTGAAATTTGGGGAGTGAGTTGCAAATTCTTAGCTTCAATCCAAGATGCATCCTCTGCGGTGACGACTCTTCCACTGAACCAAGTATTTGGTGATGGTCATCTCTCTCTCTGAACATCCCACACTGTGTAATCCCATTTTGAAACCCTAAATAATGCTCAGTCTGAGGAGCAATTCTACATTCAACCTTAAGAGATTCAAAGTGTTTGAATATCTTTGCGATTGTTTTAGCACTAAGAACAACTTCCCACCATCTTTTGGCATACTTTATATATTCTTAAAGAGGGGGGACATGTTGATGCTCTAGGTTTTTATTTGGTTGGTCTTGGATAACTTTGATGCCCATGCCACTCAGTTTGATGTCCATTAGTTGTTGTTAATTCAGTTAACTTACAATCTGTCAAGTGCTTTGCATAGTGAGCTACTATTTCCCAACGTTCTGCTGGTTATGTAGGGCAAAAGGTTCTTATAGAATCAAATTGACTAATGAAGGAAAAATCAAGGACTTGTTTTCTATTAGCTACAGTGATGACAACCACCATTTTCTCTTGCTCAAACTCCTCAATCTGTCCCTAGTAGACTAATAAAATTCTACATGCAGCTTCATTCATTTCACGGTCACAAGAAATAGTAAAAGAATTAAGTTCGTCAAGACAAACGATCGCACCATTAGGATGCTCATTGACAATGGAAAATGCCTTCTCTATCAAGCATTCCCCTTCACCATTATACTTTGACATATCAAGAGAGAGTTTTAATGTTTCCCTACTTTTCTCATTATAAACATACTCAAACACTATTTCATTACAAGAAGGTAAATCACGTTTCGGTATTCCATCAAATAAAACATTCTTAGTATCATTGATGCCCAAGTTTACACATCCATCTAGCACACTAGCCCAACTGCACATGTCTTTCTTTGACATTGATTTAATAGAGCACGAGAAATCCTTATCATCCCACACTTACGCTATGATTGGGAGTTTAAAAAATGAGAGAAAAGAAGATAAAGGGAGAGAAAGCACCTCACTTTCACTCGCTTTATCTCGATTGCGAGTTTTAATGAGGAGAGAAAAGGAGAGAAAACTAACCCTCACTTTCTTTCAATTTCTTTCTCTCCAAATTGGGAAGAAAAGGAGAGAAAAAAAGTGGGGACTAATTAATATTTCTTAATACCCACTATACCCTTCTAGTTTAGTCTTACCTAATTGTAATTCCATCTAAGTCCTAGGGCTTGTATAATACACATACGTACAATAGAAAAATTAAAACACCATGGCTGCATAGAAAAACTATTGACCAGACCTTCTTCCAATTTCCAGGTTGTCTTCCTAGGTATGTATGGCAGAGTGTGTAGTGTTTGGCATGAGTGTATGGCGTGAGTGTATGAAATGTATGTGGCGTGAGTGTATGACAAGTGTGTGTGTGTGCGTAGTGTATATGCTATGGTGGGTGTTAATTCTTATGCCACATCGTTGCTGTTTGAGGTTGTTTTTTTTTTTTTGCATCATTTTTACTGTTTGTAGTTTTTTGGGGCCATACCATGGTGAAAACTTATTGTTAATTTTTTTTATTTTTATTTTTAACCTTATTGCATGAATGCTATTTATGTTTTGTTGAACCTAAATTTGGTGACACACATTATGAATTGTTTGAAATTATTTAGTATGATTTATTATGTTGATATGGTGATCCATATTCTGTAATTTTTTATGAGATAAATATCTGGTAGATTTGAATGCTATTTGGTGTTAAAGAGAAAAGGAAAAGAATAGAGGGTTTTTATTCCAAGTTATTGATGGTTAGAATGGTAAATTTATTTTCTTTTCTTTTTCTTTTCTTCTTAACTTGCAAGCAAGGGGAAAGAAAGTTATTTTCTCTTCTCTCCTCAACTCCCAATCAAGATGAAAGAAAACACCATTCTTTCTCTTCTCTTCTTTTTTCTCCTCACTTATGACTTTATCTTCTATTCTTTTCACTCCTAAAATCCCAATCATAGCGTTAATGAAGTCATCAACAATCAACTACTAGGTTTGGAGCACGTTTAGTGTGTCAATAATCCAAACCTAGTTTTCTTAAAATTTAGCGTAAGTGCTTTGTGTTCTTGCATGATTATTTGTTTTCTCCTTCATGATTAAGTGTTCTTATGTGCTTAACTAAAAGTTGAAACCATGTCTATGAGCCTTACATAGGATTTGATAAATGTGCTTAGATTATGTTTCAGATCTCTTGTAATACTTGAAGTTATGAAATCTTGTTATTATGCTTGTTTAGTTAGGATGTTATTGTTCATTAGCATTTCATAGCATAAGATAAGTATATGGCTATGAAATTGAGCATGAACATGTGCATAAACACGAAAATGCATGAAAAGGATTTTTGGATGAAAGACCTCCATGTGTGGGGCTTTCGATTTAAAAAGGGAATTAAGATCTCCATTTGTGGGACTTCCGGGCATTAAAGATCATGAAAACCTCCTCGAGAGAGTTTTGATATGAAGTAAGATAATCTCGGTTGTGGGTATGAATGTGAAGTGTGGATCCATTAGGAATGTGATCTCCTGGTCTTTAGGAATCGTAAGCTAAAGAACTGTATGAAGTGGTTAAAGGCCCCCATATTGTGGTGACCCATAGACCGGGTGTTGTATTACGAGTGGGTGTTTGGAAAATTCACGAAAGGGCCTACGGTAACATTATTTGCTTTGGCAACAAACCATTACATTTACGCATATAAATCACTGTATCATTGAAGTTTGCGACTATGCGAGCAGTCGTGCTCATGAAATGAGTTTAAAACCATTTTCAGGCGAAATGGATACGGGCAAGGCCCTAGACTAATCAATGTATAATTTGCCTTGTAAAGACCCTGTGTGTGGGGAATTGTCCTAATGTAATACATAGCTTATCTAGTGTAATTTAGTTCAATTTGAAAGTTTAGTGTTGATTGTTAGAAAATAATTAAGGGTAGTACGTGTTTGCACCCAAAATATGCATTTTTTTTAGTCAAAATTTGTAGAGGCCGATTGAGGTTTTTTATTCGGACTATGAGACCGATTTTATAAATTAGTGGCCAAGTGATTGGTTCAAAGTTAGTAGGGCCGAATGAGTTTCAAAATCGGAATGATCACCATTTGCTCGGGCTGACTAATATATTTCATTCGGACAGTGTGGTGTATATATTAGTTTGGCATTAAATTATGGTGGACCACACTCTGATCTAGTCAGCATCCTTAATGACTAAATACTTCAATGATTTGGCCACGTGGCCATTCATCCAACCATACAGGCATCTGGATTCAGCCCGACTGGTCATGCCTTACCAGACCGAGGCTACATGTCATTAAATTTAGTCATACTAATTCTTGGTAGAATCGGAGCAAACAAGTTGAACATGGAAATGGTGATGATTGCATATAGTGAATCATAAATTCATGTGGGACCCATTGATTGACAAAGTCAACATTGAGAACAAATGGCCTTTACATCAAATTGTCAATGCACTGTCTCGGGCCAATACCAAATACGTGGATGAATTCAGCACATTCAGTCCGGCCTAAGCCATGTTTGGGCGTGTTTGCTTTTCATCGGGCTGAAGAATGTTTTCCATTTGCTTTGACTTGGCCACCTTTGGAAGTTGATACAGATTTGGTTACCTTTGGGAAGTGTATCACCTACAAACTCTCTATGAGATAATTCTACCATATTATGATAAGGGAAGATATTATCTTATTGAGTGAGATAATATTGGTGATATATATATATATATTTCTATATCCAAGATAATAGCTATGGATATTATCAATATATTTTGGAAAGATATTATCAGCATATCTTTTACTTGCTTGGGAAGTCAGTGAATGAAGCCAAAATACAGTCCAGATTCAAGATCAGACTGGTGGAGATAAAAAATAGCATTTTTTACCAGATTGGTTTTATCAGTGTACTTGCCTTATCTCTACCGTCCAGGCCGCTATATAAGTACAGGCCAACCAAGCTTTCAGATCACTCCGCGTCACCTCGAAAACAACATTCAAAGGCATACAACTCTGCGTTCTTGAGCTCTCAATACCCATAGCAATAGATCTATTCCTCCTGTTATTTTCTGTTTTCAATCTTTCTTGAACACTCAGAGCCTATTCGCTAATTCTTTTGTAGCTATTTTTTCCAAACATTTAATAGAATATCTACATGTTTTATTACTTGTTTGTGATTGTTTACCTAGTAAACTCATATCATCACTAGACTTGTGCGCTTCAGTACTATCTAGGGACCTTTAGGTGAGGGTATTTTCCTACTCACCTTTCACAATTATCGTTTTAGAAGTCAGATTTCAAAGCCTTGAGTATCACTCACTCAAGCACTTTAGGAAATTAGTTTGCACAAATCTAGCCCGTTTGGCTTTGGCATGCTCGCACATAAACTGCACCAAATAGTATGGTGCTTTTCCTTGTACTCGTACATAAATGCAGAGATTAGTGGGTGCAGAATTAATTTCTCTACCCTATTACTTTATCATCTTAATTCTCTTATCTCTCTTCCCTTTTTTCCCTAACCTTTCTAACCTTAATCTAATAGTACAAGATTCAACTTGGTATCAGAGCACAACAATCTAGGCCAAACAACCTCAAATAAGCAAGGGAATACACAACTGAAGGTGCTGAAGTCAGTCGTCGCTGCTGATGTCACTTTCTGGCTGTGTATTCCCTTGCTTATTTGAGAATTGTTTGGCCTAGATTGTTGTGCTTTGATATCAAGTTGAATCTTGTACTATTATATTAGGGATAGAAATGTTAGACAAGAAGGGAAGAGAGAGAAGAGAGTATTTCTATCATGCCTTGAAACTGCACATACGATTCTAGGACACGTGGCACACCATCATGCACATCCCATGTCATTATAGTTCTATAAAACACATTAGTAAAAGTTTTGACTAATGAAGCAATATATTTTGAACATTTTGACACGACTAAAAAGTTATGCGCTCTTGTGCAACACCCAAGTGTAGGTGATCGTGCAAGTAATATACTGGTTAAGTCCAGGTCGATCCCACAGGGAAGGTGTTAAACTAATTACTTAGATTAATCTCAAAAAGGGAAAATAAAAATCAATATTTTAATAATGCAGAACACAACGTCCCATAATTTATCAACTACTAAGAAATTAATAAAACGATTAAACTAAGTTAAACTAATTACCAACTAATTAATTAAAGCGATAATTTCAAATGTGTTTTTCTTAATTAAAAAGGAATGTTGGGATTACTCGAATCCACCGCAACCTAGCCATCTACCATGCAGTTGCATTGAAGCTCAATGGAGTACATCCTCTACAGTATTCCGTATTTCTCTTAGGATAAAGAATCCATAGCCCTTTCATGACCGGGACTATATCATCACAATGGAGTTTGAAATATACAAAAGCGGTTTAAAACAATAGTTAAGACTCTCACCTCCAATGGTATTAGCATTGAGGGTGGTTTGCAAAAGTTATTGAAGAAAAATGCCTCAAGGCTTAAAGTTCACAGACTGTTTTGACAAATTGAGCGTTTTGGGACAATTTGATAACAATCCAGTAAAATAGAAAGTCTAGGAATACTGCATAGAATGTCCTCAAGAATTAGAGGGTTCGATCGATCGACGCGCTTTCGATCGATCGAATATCTTCTTCTCTCGATCGATCGAACTGTATTCAATCGATTGACTGTGTCTCTGGTCCGATCGATCGAACGACTTCGATCGATCGAACACAGGAATTATTCTGCTGCATGGCAGAGGCTTCAGATCACGATTTCATCGTGATCTCCCAACCTGGAGACTACTCAGACATGGTCTGGAGCGTCACAGTTTTATTCTTAATGTAAATATTCATTAAGGTTGCGTTTGGTTGAGATTTAAACATGCAATCACTAAAAAACTACTATTTAACCACTACCAACAAGTAACACTACAATCTACTCAGATTTAAACTATGTAAGCCACTAAAAGAATGCAAATAAAACTGGTGTAACAAAACCTGGAATGAACAAGCTATTAATAAACTTCAAACTTCAACCGAATTCAATATCCGACCTACAAAAATCAAAGTAAAACACTCTCTCTCTATGTAAAACTGATAAAAGTAAAGTGGGCGTCCTTCTGGACGTTTACATTATGAATATATATAATAAAACCTAATGCTTAGGGTTAAACATGCATTCTGCTGCGTGCGCGTAAAAATCTGATAAAAGGCATGTTTGATCGATCGAACAATTCTCGATCGATTGAACTTCTGGGACTTCGATCGCTTGAACTTCTCTCGATCGATCGATCGAAACTTCGATCGATCGAATGGTCTTTAATCGCTCGAACTCTATATTTCAGCTTTGATACGTCTTCTTTGAAACCAACCACTTCCTTTCATCCTTATCTTTCAATTCTTCACACAGCAACTGCAGTATGCACAAATTACAGCTAAAACACAGAACTTATCATAGTTTAATCAATATGTGCATAAACTAGCATTGTAATTCAAATTGCAGATAAGTGATGGAATTGTAAACTAAATCAATACATTTTCTTCTTTTAACGTGGTTGTATTTTACAAATACCCCCGCTTGTCACAACCCCCAATTAGCGATTTGCTAATCCCTAGCAATAGAGCGAAAATAAAAACAAGCTAAACTACACTACAATGACTAAAATAAAATAACATAAAATAAGGTAAAATAAACGAAGAAGAAACTACCTACTCACTTTCGCAGGAATCGCGGTTGCATTTAGCAAATGCAACAAGCCGTTAAACCCTTAGGTTTTTCCTAGTGGACGAGTGTTGTCTCGTGAGGGTTTGCAGTGAATACACCCACAAAATTCTCTGATTTAGCTCAAAAAGTTATAGAATAACTTTAAACATTCCCTTTTCATTCAACTATTGATTTAGCTCTACAAACATATCATCCTCAGTCAAACCATGAAAGAAATGCACATGTTCTTCATGTCATCAAGATAAAAATGACATAAGCGTCACATCCATGTATCCGTGTGTGTGTGAAATTAATAGCTATACATCGAACTTTATTTAGAGTTGTTTAAACTATCATACTCTCAGAACTGGTAGTTTCAACTCAATCCTCACATAGTTATTACACTCAAAAATGAACATCCCACAAAAACTTGGCTAATAATGATCGCACATAGTACGAAAGCTTTCATAGGAGTGATTTTTCGGATACTAATGCTTTCATACTCAACTCCATAAAAGACGAACATTTAGAGTGTATAGTCTCATGAAAGGAATACTACTTACTAGAGGAGCAAAATACCGTGGATAACTCAACTTACACTTTCATGTTTAAACTAAGTTGTTGAAAATCATTAAGACTTTGGATTGACAGTTTTTATTTAGTAGGGTAGAAATTAGAGGGGTAAGAAATTGCACATCTTCAGCATGTGGCTGTATTCAGTAATTTCTTCACGTTATTCCAACCATCCTCTTTATATATATCATCCTTCATTTCATTTTTTTTTCTTAAACTACTTCTCCTTTCCTCAATTTTTTTTCCGACAAAATGTATATATGCATTCATTCTCACCACTATTCCCTCCTTATACTGCAACAACTCAATCACATTGGGTGTGCAATGGGGTATATTTAGGTCAAGGTATAAAGTCAGGAATTTCGAATTTCATAATGGATTTGACAGTATTTACTAGGTGTGGGGTTAAGAACAACACATATTCAGAGATGTCGATATAGGTAAATGGAAAAGGTAGGGAGCAAAAATGATGGCTTAAATCATTTTCTCAACTTCTTAATTTTTACACTTAAATGTTCATTGAGTTTAATTGGTAAATCCTGAACGTTCTCCTCTAATAAGCAGCCAACATGAAGAAATAGAGACTAGTCAACAAATTTAATCGGCATATCAATAAGAACAATTCTAATTTAATGTGATAGTTCCCTCAAAAGTAAAGATTGGATTCAATGGCTCACTGAGGGTAACTAGTTTCCACTATGCATTCCTTAAAGTATAATAGCCGTATTAACTCTTATTTTAAGTTTTCTGCATAGCTATTAATACGTGCAATAGATTTGGATACAGAAATGATCAACATATGCATTCATCCTATAGAAACTAGAAAAATGCGTGAACTTAATTCATAAAAGGATGAGAATAAAATGGTTGTGTGATTGCTTGATAACAGCTAAACAGAAGTGAATATTCAAAATAATTCTACCAATTTAATTCAAAAATTGAAATTTAGGAAATTTTGAAATTTTAAGTTAATTCTAACTTCGAATGGAGATTGTATGGCATTAGCAATAGATAGAGTGGTCCAGATTGTTAGGTAACTAATATGCACAGGTGATTATCTATCTACATCCCACCCCCAACTGAAAATTGCAATGTCCTCAGCAGACAATTTTCAAAGAAAGATAGAGAGATATCACCTGATATATAATATCATAAGAATCAGAAGTGTAACAACCTGTACAGAAGGCATACAAACTCCAAACAGCAAAAAGGAAAACAGGAATTAACTAGAAAGCAAGGGATGCATGCATAAAACAGAACGCATCACAGGACAGATAATAAGATGAAAGAACTGAACAGTGATAATATACATCATACAAACTAAAATCCAAAATATATACACCACTCACTAATAATACAGAATATCCAAAAATATATCCAATAAACCAAACAATACCTCCAACTCCAACCACAAGAACCAAAATATACAAACAATCAATAATACCCATCCCCCAGGACTAGACATCATCGGCGACATCCGATAATATCTCAACAAAAATATCAGGAGCATCCCCACCGCCACCCTCAGCAACAGTCGGTGCTGCTGGGGCACTCGTAGTCGTGGCAGCTGGAATAGATAAGGGTGTGTCGGCCACGATAAGAGGAGGGGGTAGTGGTATTTCCGTAACAAGCGGTGACGCTGATGATGTAGAAGCAGCAGGATCAAGCGGGGAAGATGGATCGATAGTGGATGGACCGGTGGTGGATGGTGGAACAGCAGATATAGTCGGTGGGATGGTGGAAACGGCAGGATCAACAGTAGGTGGATCGCTGGGTGATGGTGCAGCAGCTACATGAGCTGCCTGGTCGACGTCGATCTGTATCAAGATCGCCTCCAGCAGAGTAGTCATCACATCCACCTTACCCTCAAGTCTAATTCTGGCCTCCCTCTCCTCCAATAACAACTCATGAATAGTCGGGAGAGGCGCAGAAGAAGACTCTCCCTGGGTACGAGCCTGAGACCTCTGTCTCAACTCAAATCTCGTCACCTCCTCAACAGTGTCTAACTCCTCCTCCGAGTCGTGCTCCTCAGCCTCTGTGGGTGTCCCAGAAGCGGCTCCCTCAATATCTGTCTCTCCTCCCCTCCTCCCCTTTTCTCCAACTTTCACCTTGCCCTTACATTTCCTCTTTCTCTTCTGTGCATCGGAGCGGCGGGAAGCAGTCTCGCCAAAATGGCTGTGAGACTAGGCAGTACTATCGGCCGCCAAAGGAAGTAACCCCGCATGCTCGATCACCCTATAAATAGCCCAAGCACCCTTCAGGTGCTTCTTGGCCTGAATATATCGTGTAGGGTGTCGCATGAAATCGATGTAGAGGCGGGGCAAACAGACAGGCTGCCGTGTCCCAATCGCATATAATACCCGGGCATACCACGGTGCAATCTTCTTCCGATACGATGTCACTAGTAGGCAATTGCTCAGGGCGAGGTGGAGCATATGATAATTATCTGTAAGGTGGAGGTCGGGAATGAGAGCCTCGCCATCCCATGCCGGAAGAGCACCCTCGGTAATCTCTCTGATAATAATGGTCAGGGAGAGCAGCGGTGTGTCAGGGCGATGCGGACAAACACAATCAGGCACCTCCGGTACCCCAAGAGCAGCAGCGACGGTGGCCGGGCTGAAGATGATCTCCCTGCCACGGAAAAATGATCGAAGAGTAAACGGAGCAACCGGGTCCCGGATCATCGTTGCACACACCTCCCGTATCCAAGATAGATTTACGAGCTTCGGCTGGGAAAATAGTGCGTACCACTGTGGCATGGCTCGTATCCAGGCAAGATACCACGGAGTAGAAAGCTAGGCAGTCTCAAGGGGTCGCTCGATCATGACCTTCCGCGACTGGAAGTAATGAGTGAACCAAACACGGTCTTCCTCATTTCTGAACCTGTGATCTGGAACTGGGTCGGGTATAGCGAGGTCGAACGGCTTAGATTTGTGGTAGCCAGTGATCGGGTTCATTGTGTAACCCTGAAACATAAGAGAGAGACAAAGAAATATTAAAAAAAATAGGAAAACCAGAAAAAGAAAAGAAACTGTCACACTTCGATCAATCAAAGCCTGCTCGATCGATTGAGAATATTACAGGTTCGATAGCTCAAGAATTTTTGATCGATCGAACTGATGCTGGGTTCGATCGCTCGAGACCAGTTCGATCGATCGAGCACAGTGAAGTGGCAGTATCGACGATGGAGAACGGGAAAAGCCCGAAAACAACAAAAAACAATAAGAAAACATACGAAAAGGAGTTAACTAACTAATGGGGGGCACCCCTATACAAAAATGAAAGAAAAAGGAAAACGAGGGGTTTCTCGGGGCCTCACCTCGAGAAATGCGTTGAAAGGGGGATGACAGTGATGAGGGTGATGATCAGGAGGAACGGTTGCTCCTCAATTGGTGCGGTTGGAAGTGGGGTCCCAAAAACCGTCGAGATGTCCTCTGTGCTCAATCGCTCGAGTAAAGGGAGAGAGAGAGAGGAAACTGACGAAGTGTCTTGGCGACGCTTCGTTTAAATACAGGTCTTGATCGCTCGAGATCTCTCGATCGATCGAACCTTCAATCGATCGAGCCTTCCTCAATCGCTCGAGTGTCCGTTATTCTCGATCGATCAAAATACGTTCGATCGATCGAACAAAGAAATTCTACAATATCCTGATTTGAGAAATTAAACACCCCCAACTAGCCAACACTGGTCTGGACATACAGAATAGTGATAAAACAATGCATTGACAGAACATGTAAGCCAGAAACAACATCCTCATAGTAGAAATTTGCAAATTTATATAAATAAATCTTTATGATAGCATCCATTTGCAACAATATTGCCCCCAAAATGGTGTTTAAAACCTTATTGATAAAGAAAAACTAAAAGAAAGCTGAAATTACTAAAACTGTGTCTAGGAAAACACTTCAATTGATGAAAGAAATATGAAATGACATAAAACAATTGAAGTTAAACACTACTCTTCAAAAATGAAGATTCCTTCTTCCACAACTTCCTTCTCTGCCGGAACTTCAAATGTAGAGTCTGAACTTAATGATTCCCTTTCCCAGAACAAGCGGAAAGCATCAAGGACATCATTGAGCAAGTTCGAACTCTCTAAGGAGTTGATTCCACCGATAATAGGGGATCCGGATGGAGACAAGGATAATAGAGTGTAATCGCGCATCAGATGATCCTCTTGCGGTGGGGTTTCCGGGGACATTATGTAGGGTCCAAATCCATGAAAAAGTTGATGGGGAAGGTACAACGGTGGAAATGGTGGATTCATAGTGATATTCCTGACAAAGGGAAAACAAAAGGAAATGAAGAAAATAAATTAACTAGAGCAAAAGAGACAAAAAAAAAATCAAACATGAAGAATTAAATAAAGCAAACCGAAAGGAGTGTGACCTAGAATTAACCTCACTATTGGCTGGATATTCCCAGGTGCACTAGCAGGTAGAGGGCATTGAAGACGGAACAACAAATAGCTCAAATGGACATAAATATAGGGAACCACTTGGACGACCAGGAAGTCGTCAACATATGTGAAAACAGCATTGTGGCGTTCTGGCACCACATCTTGTAAGTCCTCTTCTTCCCATGGCACCCACATTGAGTCATTTTCCAATTGTTCCATCAAAGCGTCATTGACTTCCCACACAGCATATCCTTCTGGCTCTCCCTCCTCTTCAGGGAGTTCCATGTGCGCAAATGGGTTGATCTGAAGGAGTGCAGGATCATACGGGATGTATTCGTGGGTTAAGTCAACGATGTCATCGGCTCCTGGCCCTTGATATGGAGATAAGAAAAATGCTATTTCATCAGCAATCCACTGTGGGTTCTGATACTCTGAATCAGTCCATGACCCTATCGAGTGAATATCGTCATCTCTCATGGTGGACAGCCTACACGAGATAAAATTAGAATAGCAGATTATGATCAAGATCACACTAAAAAAGAATTAGATAAACAAAAGAACAAAATAAAATGAGAAACAGCAAAAGAGAAAATACAACAACATTGATAAAACGCACTTGAGCGTTCTAGGTGGAGGCATAGTCGGGCTCATCCAGTTGGATGTGCTCAATCTCGGGTTGGAAATCTTCTAAGAATGGTTTCAACCTTTGACCGTTGACCTTGAAACTTCCATCGTTCTTAGGATTAAATAACTCCACAGCCCCATGTGGAAAGACAGATTTGACTGTGAAAGGTCCTATCAATCGAGATCGGAGTTTTCCTGGGAAGAGATGAAGGTGTGAATCGTATAGTAGAACTTTTTGTCCAGGCTCGAAAGATTTTGAAAAATCATTCTGTCATGGCGAGCCTTCAATCGTTCCTTGTGGAGTTTGGCATTGTCATATGCATCTCGTCGAATTTCTTCTAGTTCTGCCAACTGCAGTTTCTGGAGATGTCCTCCCTCTTTAATGTCGAAGTTTAACGAGCGTGTCGCCCAATATGCTTTGTGTTCTATTTTGACTGGAAGGTGACATGCCTTACCATACACTAGCCTATATGGAGACATTCCCAGATTTGTCTTAAAGGCCATGCGGTATGCCCATAAAGCATCAGTCAGTTTGTATGCCCAGTCTTTTCTGTTAAAGTTAACCGTCTTTTCTAGTATATGCTTGATTTCACGGTTAGCCAATTCTGCCTGCCCATTCGTTTATGGGTGGTAGGCTAGAGCGATCTTGTGGTGTACCCCATATTTCTTGAGTAGTGCTTCCAAAGGCCTATTGCAGAAATGCTTACCTTGGTCACTTATTAATGCTTTTGGGTGCGACAAGATATTTTCCTTAAGAAAGGACATGACAGTTTTGTGGTCATTGCGTCTCGTTGGTATCGCTTCCACCCATTTTGATACGTACTCCACAACAAGGAGTATGTATTCACAGTTATTAGATTTAGGAAATGGGCCCATGAAGTCTATGCCCCAACAATCGAATATTTTAATTATAATGATGGGAGTTAAGGGCATCAAATTCCTTTTCGAAAGTGTACCAAGCTTTTGACATCGTTGTCACGATTTACAAAAAGCATAGGCATCTTTGAACACGGTGGGCCAATAGAAACCGCTGTGCAATACTTTATGTGCAGTCTTTTGGGAAGAAAAATGGCCACCACAAGCTTCAGAGTGGCATGAGGCTAGAATTACGGTTATATCCTCATTAGGGACGCAACGCTTGATGACCTGATCAGCACAATACTTGAATAAGTAAGGGTCATCAAAGAAGAAATGGCGTGCGAATGAAAAGAACCTTTTCTTGTCCTGATTTGACCAATGGCTCGGGGTCTCTCCTGTAACGAGGTAATTAATTATATCCGCGTACCAAGGCAAATTGGAGACAGCCATCAGTTGCTCATCTGGGAATTCATCATTTATAGGTACAGGCTCAGTGTTGTCTGTGAATGTCAACCGAGATAAATGGTCGACAACCACATTTTCTACTCCCTTTTTATCCTTGATAGTAATATCGAATTCCTGGAGTAGGAGTATCCAATGGATAAGCCTCTGTTTTGCGTCTTTCTTAGATAACAGGTACTTGAGGGCCGAGTGGTCTGTAAAACAGACAATTGGGGACCCTATCAGATAAGACCTGAATTTATCCTGTGCGAATACTATTGCCAGTAGCTCTTTCTCAGTAGTATAATTCATTTGAGCTTCGTTCAGTGTTCGACTGGCATAGTAAATTACACATGCCTTGTTATCCTTCCTCTGTCCTAGAACTGCGCCAACGACGTAGTCGCTAGCATCGCACATTAACTCAAACGACAAACTCCAGTCGGGTGCCTGTATTATCGGTGCAGAGGTAAGGTGTTCTTTTAGTGCATCGAAAGATATTTGACAATTTTCCGACCATTCAAAAGGTGCATCTTTGACGAGTAGTTGGCATAGTGGTCGAGAGATTGCACTAAAATTTTGGATAAAGCGTCGATAGAATCCAGCATGTCCCAGAAAAGATCGGATGTCTCTAACTGTACGAGGGACAAGTAGATTTAAAATTATATCGATTTTCGCTTTATCGACTTGGATACCCTTATCAGAGATGATGTGGCCGAGGATAATTCCTTTGGTCACCATGAAGTGACACTTTTCCCAATTTAGTACTAGGTGTTTGTCCTCGCATCTTGCCAACACATTCTCTAGGTTTTCTAGACAGCTGTCAAAACTATGGCCAAACACTGAGAAGTCGTCCATAAAGACCTCGAGTGTCTGTTCAACCATATCACTGAATATGCTTAACATGTACCGCTGAAAGGTAGTAGGTGCATTGTATAAGCCAAAAGGCATACGGCGGTAGGCGAATGTACCGAACGGACAAGTGAAAGTCGTTTTCTCCTGATCTTCAGGAGCTATTTCAATTTGGTTATACCCACTATATCCATCCAAAAAGCAATAAAATTTGTGACCCGCCACTCTTTCTAGCATTTGATCCATGAATGGCAATGGAAAGTGGTCTTTTCGGGTCACAGTATTTAACTTTCGGTAATCAATACACATCCGCCATCCAGTGGGGACGCGTGTTGGTACTAACTCGCCATCTTTGTTTGGGATAACCGTTATACCAGCCTTTTTGGACACTACCTGAGTTGGACTAACCCAAGAGCTATCAGAGATAGGATATATTATCCCAATGTCAAGGAGTTTTAAGACTTCCTTTTTCACGACTTCTTGCATATTGGGATTCAGACGCCTCTGCATTTGTCACGAAGGTTTAGCGTCTTCCTCCAGATATATCTTATGGGTGCAGATAGATGGGCTTATGCCTTTTAGGTTGGCAATAGTCCATCCTAATGCTCCCTTGTGCAGTTTGAGCATTTGGATCAACTTATCCTCTTGTTCTGAATTTAACGTGGCTGAGATTATAACGGGATAAGTCTTTTCAGTCCCTAGAAAGGCGTATTTGAGCTCTTTTGGAAGCTCCTTTAATTCCAAATCGGGGAACTGAAAGTTCGAAGGCATGGTTAACTTCATTTTTGGAGGCAAGGGTTCATATGGGGTGACCCACATGCATTCATCTCTATCCTCTTCTCTAGTTTCCATTATGAGGCAGGCATGATTTTGGGCCGCATCCAATGGAGTAGAATTATTAGATTGATAAGTAGCGTCGAATTGTGACACTACCACCTCCAAAGGATCTTTATAGTCAACAAAATCGGCCTCGTCTTCGATGATTGTTTCGATGAAGTTAACTTCTTCTTCATCCTCGTATTCTTCAGGTCGGGGATTCGAGAAAATCTTGACATTCAAAGTCATGTTCCCGAATACGATGGTCATGATTCCACTTCTTATCTTGATTGTGGCATCAATGGTGTTGAGGAATGGACGTCCAAAAATCACCGGGATTTGTGAACATGGGTTAGACACAGGTTCAGTGTCCAATATCACGAAATCAACCGGGAAGACAAAAGTGTCTATCTGTACCAGAACGTCTTCCAGTATTCCTCTAGGATATTTGACTGACCTGTTTGCCAATTGTAATGCAACTCGGGTGGGTTTGAGTTCACCCAACCCTAGTTATTTTTATACTGAATATGACAGCAAGTTCACGCTCGCTCCTAGATCAAGGAGTGCGTTATCTATCCTTTGATTCCCAATTCTACACGAGACAGTTGGGGTGCCAGGGTCTTTAAGCTTTGGAGGCAACTCATTTTGAATTATATGCATGTTTCTTTACACTTTGCCTTCTTTTGACCGTGCATAAGTCTTTCAAATACTTAGCGTAGGCTGGCACTTGTTTGATTGCATCAAGGAGTAGGAGATTGATTTTAACTTGTTTGAACAACTCCAAGAACTCCTGATTCTTTGCCTCGTTTTGGGGTTTCTTAAGACTTTGAGGATAAGGTGCAGGGAAAGGGCACTTAGGTCATTCGTCAATGACTGGCTCCTTTCCAGGCCTTCCCTCAACTTCTTCTACTTCTTTAGGAGTGTCTTCACTTGATTCTACTGGTTTATCATTAGTAGACAACTCCTTTTCTTGAGTGGGTGGTTTGTTCCTTGTCACTACTTCCTCCTCGTCATACTCCTCGAGAGTAGAATGAGGCATGTTTTTCTCTATAACCTTGCCACTTCTCAGAGTTGTTATGGCTTTGGCATGCTCATGGTTTTTGGGACCATTGTTGAGTCCCTTAGGGTTTGGAAATGGTTGAGCCGGAAACGTACCACTCGAACCCTCTTGACGTGCATCCATTCTCTCTAAGGTTGCGGACATTTTACTCATCATTTGAATTAACTGTTGTGTTAAATTCGCATTAGAGAGTGGATCTTCCTCCTGCACCTTCTTGTGAGGTGGCACGTAAATATTTGCTTGTTGATTGTTAGAGGGTTGAGCTTGGTTGTAGTTATTTGCTCTATTTTGATGGAATGGCTGGGACTGCCTGTTGTATTGCCCTTGATATTGATTATTATTATTGTAGGGCTGTTGCTGTTGATATTATTTTGGGTCCCAACATTATTTTTCCAATCAAACCCGGGGTGATTCCATTTATTGTTATTATTTTGTGAATTGTAATTGTTGTAGGAATTCCCCGCCCCCTATACCCTTGCATGACATTCATTTCTATGGGGGGTTGTTCTTGAAAATATGGCATATTGGGACAATATTGAGTAGTGTGCCCCAGCATGTTACATGTGCCACATGGTTCTTCAGGCAAAAACTGCCTAGAACTCTCTCCTTTCATTCCCAACTCTTCCACTTTCTTCACTAGTTCTTCATACTTGTTCATCAAATGATCCTCACTTTTTAGTTGATATAAACTTTTCTCTTCCACATAGGATATCTGTGAGCGTGGGATATCATCTGAATTTGACCACTCATGGGCATGTTCAGCTAACCACTCAAAATGAGCTTCAGCTTCTTCCGTGTTTTTACACAGAAATGGCCCTGAACTCATGGTCTCGACCAACTTTTTTGTTTCACCATTTAGCCCTTCATAAAGGTAGCTGATGGTTTGCCATTTCTCATATCCATGATGTGGGCATGAGAGTAGCAAATCCTTGAAACGCTCCCAAGTTTGGGTGAACGTTTCATTGCTCTTTTGTTTGTAAGAATTGATTTATCGTTTAAACTCGGTGGTCATGCGAGGTGGAAAGAATTTCTTTAAGAAAGCGGTGTTCATCGCATGCCAAGTGTAGATGGAGTTTGGCTTCAAGGTGAGTAACCACGCTTTTGCTTTATCCTTCAGAGTGAAAGGAAATAGCATTAAACATGTCACGTCTACAGGAAAATTCTGTGAGAAAGTTTTACAAACATCCTCAAAGTCCTTGACATGTAGATATGCCTTCTCGTTCTCCATTCCATGAAAGGTAGGAAGGAGTTGAATCATTCCATTGCGAAATTGAAATTCGCCTGCATAGGGTGGAATGAGAATACAAGAAGGTGTAGGTGCATGTTCAGGTGTCATGAGATCGCACAAAGGACGAAGTGAATCGTCGATTGGTACAACCACATTATCACCATTTTCGCTTTGATTGTCGGCCATTGAGTCGATCGGTGTAACTATGGGGTTAATAGAACTAGATGAGTTAGATGAATAGAGTGGGTTTCCAAAAATTCCTTCGATGGAATTATCGGACATAAAGGGAAAGTCCCTAAGTAGTTTTTAATCTAAAGAACAGAAGAAAAAGAAAAACAGAAAGAAGATAAGGAAAGATTTGAGGTAATCAAAGCGTTAGCTTGTCGCCTTCCCTGGCAACGGCGCCAAAAACTTGACACGACTAAAAAGTTGTGCGCTCTTGTGCAACACCCAAGTGTAGGTGATCGTGCAAGTAATGTACTGGTTAATTCCAGGTCGATCCCACAGGGAAGGTGTTAAACTAATTACTTAGATTAATCTCAAAAAGGGAAAATAAAAATCAATATTTTAATAATGCAGGACACAACGTCCCATAATTTATCAACTACTAAGAAATTAATAAAATGATTAAACTAAGTTAAACTAATTACCAACTAATTAATTAAAGCGCTAATTTAAAATGTGTTTTTCTTAATTAAAAAGGAATGTTGGGATTACACGAATCCACCGCAACCTAGCCATCTACCATGCAGTTGCATTGAAGCTCAATGGAGTACATCCTCTATAGTATTCCGTATTTCTCTTAGGATAAAGAATCCATAGCCCTTTCATGACCGGGACTATATCATCACAATGGAGTTTGAAATATACAAAATCGGTTTAAAACAATAGTTAAGACTCTCACCTCCAATGGTATTAGCATTGAGGGTGGTTTGCAAAAGTTATTGAAGAAAAATGCCTCAAGGCTTAAAGTTCACAGACTGTTTTGACAAATTGAGCGTTTTGGGACAATTTGATAACAATCCAGTAAAACAAAAAGTCTAGGAATATTGCATAGAATGTCCTCAAGAATTAGAGGGTTCGATCGATCGACGTGCTTTCGATCGATCGAATATCTTCTTCTCTCGATCGATCGAACTGTATTCGATCGATCGACTGTGTCTCTGGTCCGATCGATCGATCGAACGACTTCGATCGATCGAACACAGGAATTATTCTGCTGCATGGCAGAGGCTTCAGATCACGATTTCATCGTGATCTCCCAACCTGGAGACTACTCAGACATGGTCTGGAGCGTCACAGTTTTATTCTTAATGTAAATATTCATTAAGGTTGCGTTTGGTTGAGATTTAAACATGCAATCACTAAAAAACTACTATTTAACCACTACCAACAAGTAACACTACAATCTACTCAGATTTAAACTATGTAAGCCACTAAAAGATTGCAAATAAAACTGGTGTAACAAAATCTCGACTGAACAAGCTATTAATAAACTTCAAACTTCAATCGAATTCAATATCCGACCTACAAAAATCAAAGTAAAACACTCTCTCTTTATGTAAAACTGATAAAAGTAAAGTGGGCGTCCTTCTGGACGTTTACATTACGAATATATATAATAAAACCTAATGCTTAGGGTTAAACATGCATTCTGCTGCGTGCGCGTAAAAATCTTATAAAAGGCATGTTCGATCGATCGAACAATTCTCGATCGATTGAACTTCCGGGACTTCGATCGCTTGAACTTCTCTCGATCGATCGATCGAAACTTCGATCGATCGAATGGTCTTCAATCGCTCGAACTCTATATTTCAGCTTTGATATGTCTTGTTTGAAACCAACCACTTCCTTTCATCATTATCTTTCAATTCTTCACACAGCAACTGCAGTCTGCACAAATTACAGCTAAAACACACAACTTATCATAGTTTAATCAATATGTGCATAAACTAGCATTGTAATTCAAATTGCAGATAAGTGATGGAATTGTAAACTAAATCAATAGATTTTCTTCTTTTAATGCGGTTGTATTTTACAAATACCCCCGTGATCGGGAGAGAACAAATCCTATTTATACGCCTTAACGAGCATCTGTTAGTTCCTTTTTATCCTGTTTTTGTATATTTTTACTTCGTTTTCTAGTTTTTGACAGGATTTGGAAGAAATCACCTAAACCAGGCTAAACAGGATGAAAAAGCACAAAGAAAGAAGCTAAAATAGCCAAGTCGCGCGCGCGAGAAACCGAGAATCGCTCGCGCGAAATCCCAAAATCGCTCGCGCGATCCGCGCGCGCGAAGTCCTAAATGTCGCTCTCGCGCGGTCCGCTCGCACGATCCGTACAGAAATCAAAGTTGCGTATTTCAGTATACTGAAGACTCCTGTGCAAACGAAACTGCTGAACGACGTCTAGACTGTAAATTACATCAGTTTCAGTCCGTTTCGGGTTAGGAAGGCTTCCAAAGCTTGTGTAAACTCTCTATATATCCTAAATTACTTCAATTTTGAGGTTGGCAATTATTATACACACATTCTACAACCATACTTCCAGCCATTGAAGGGAGGGAAGCAAGGAGAAGAAGAAGAAGACCAAGGGTTTCCATGGCCTCCTCCATCAACTACTTGCCATCCATCACTTCCATGGATGGCTAGATCATAGATCTAGGGTTTCAATGAAGCCCTAGACGAGTAATAGGGTTTTATTTATGTTTTTATTTTAGGTTTATTATGTATGGACGACAGTCACATGTTTAGAGGATTTTTATAAATAAATCGTACTTCTAGTGATTAAATCATTACTTTCAGAATTTATTCTTGTCTTAGATCTATTTTGACTGTGATGTGCTAAACGATCTATGCTTGCTGTGCTTGTTTAGATTGTTTACATGTGATGGTGCTTTATTGATTTGTGCTATCAAGTATCCGAATAATCCATGCCTAGATTAGATGAATTATGTCACAACCCTAGTTTAGTGTGGGATAATTCGTGCTAACCGAAGATGGAATATGTTGGTGCTTGAACCATGATTATTCTCTTGACGGAGGAATTGGGCTTGTAGTCACAATTCCCCATATTCATCCAACTTAATAGGCTAAAGTAATTCATAAATATCTCTATTATGAAGCTAGTGGTGGAGTTGCAATCCTAGGTTCCCTTTACATATTTACAAAAATACTTTTAATTGCTTTCATAGTTTAGATTTATTTTTATTGTTATTAGTTTAATTAAAATCAATTCAAAATCCGTTTTCATAATTAACTAAAGTTAGGTTTTAAAATTAAGTCGCTGTAGTTAACCAATCCCTGTGGGTTCGAATTACCGGAGGCGATAGCATCTCACTTTGAGATAAAATCGTCTACGATCTCGCTACTTCCGTCTTTCCATGGCCGTCTAAATGAAGATCCATATCAACACTTAGGAGATTTTCAGGATATATGCTCTACTTTGAAAATCCAAAATCTAACTGATGATGAGTTAAAATTGTGGCTCTTTCCATTTTCTTTAAGAGACAAAGCGAAGTACTGGCTTCAATCACTTGAGCCAAACACAATTAAAACATGGGAAGCCTTACACACCGCATTTTTACAAAAGTTTTTTCCTATTATGCGTACAAATCAAATAAGGAAATCCATAACCAATTTTGTAATGCAAGATGGGGAGACGCTTTATGACACTTGGGAGAAATTTAAAGAATTATTACGTTCTTGCCCACATCATCAGGTTCCTAAGTGGCAATTAGTTCAAGTCTTCTACGAGGGACTTATTCCCTCGGTCCGTAGTACCGTCGATGCCGTTTGTGCGGGAACTTTCCTGCACAAAAGCGCCGACGAGGCCTGGAAGATTTTTGAAACATTAAGCGAGAATTCGATGCATCAGGCTGTGTCGGTGCGTTTCGAGGGATATCATCTTCAACCTAAGCGAGAGGTGAAAGTTGAGTCGAATCAGTCAATCGAAATACAAGAATTAAATAGAAAACTTGACCAAGTTATGAGGATGGGGAATAGGTCCAATCCACCCTCTTCAGAAGTATGTGCATTATGTTCTGAACCGTCTCATAATATCTTTGCATGTCCTTCTGCATCTCAATATCCGGAATTTGTTGAGCAACACGTAAATGCTATGCAACAATTCCCACAAAATAATTATACGCCTAGGTCGAATAATTTTCCTAACACTTATCGACCCCAGTTTCCACAAAATCAATACCAACACCATCCTCCTAATCCTAACCCTCCACGCAATCATGCATTTGAGGAGAAGGTGCTGGCCTCACTTGAAAATTTTGGGTCGGTAATTCAGTTAGTGCACTCTCACACTCAGTCCATCGCAAAGCTAGAGTCCCAAATGGGACAAGTAGTTAATACATTAAATCGTTTAACTGAGAGTAAGTTGCCGAGTCAACCTACTCAGCAACCTAAGGGGCAATACGCAGTGGGCAGTACGAGTGAGAGCGTGAACGCTGTTTCGACTAGGACGACTACTCGAGATGAGGAAGTTGTTGTAATTCCGGATGGGGGTGAGAAAAATAAAAATTTAAATTTGAATAAAGGAAAAAGTGAGGAAGTGAGTCAAAATAAGGAAGATAAAGAACCGGTCCCAACTAACTTTGTTCCAAAGTTACCTTTTCCACCCAATGTTGAGGAACCGTCTAATTTTTCAAAGAAAAAAATCAAAAACTGAGGATATACTCGAGGTGTTTAAACAAGTTAAAATTAATATTCCATTCTGATCGGGAGAGAACTAATCCTAAATATACGCCTTAATGAGCATTTGTTAGTACCTTTTTATCCTGTTTTTGTATCTTTTTACTCTGTTTTCTAGTTTCTGACAGGTTTTGGAAGAAATCAACTGAACCAGGCTAAATAGGGTGAAAAGTCAGAAAGAAAGAAGCTGAAAAACCAATGTCGCGCGCGCGGTCCGCGGGCGCGAAAATCAGCAAGTCTCTCGCGCGAGACCCCCAATAACTCGCTCGCGCGATCCGCGCGCGCGAAGGACCAAAAGTCGCGCTCGCGCGACCCGCTCGCGCGATATGCCCAAAAATCAAAGTTGCGTATTTCAGTATACTGAAGACTCCTGTGCAAACGAGACTGCTAAACGACGTCCAGACTGTAAATTACATCAGTTTCAGTCCGTTTCGAGTTGTAAAGGCTTCCAAAACATGTTGTAAATCTATATAAACTCTATTTTACTTCAATTATAGGGTTGGCAACTATTATACACATCCATATACAACCATATACACATACTTCCAGCCCTTGAAGAGGGAGAAGCAAGGAGAAGAAGAAGAAGACCAAGGATTTCCATGGCCTCCTCCATCAACTACTTGCCGATCTCTACTCCTATGGCAGCTTAGATCATCGATCTAGGGTTTCAATGAAGCCCTAGATGAGTAATAGGGTTTTATTTATGCTTTTATTTTAGTTTTATTGTGTATGGATGACAGTCACATGTTTAGAGGATTTTATAAATAAATCGTACTTACATTGATTAAATCATTACTTTCAGAATTTATTCTTGTCTTAGATCTATTTTGACTGTGATGTGCTCAACGATCTATTCTTGCTGTGCTTGTTTAGATTGTTTACATGTGATGGTGCTTTATTGATTCGTGCTATCAAGTATCCGAATAGTCCATGCCTAGGTTAGATGAATTATGTCACAACCCTAGTTTAGTGTGGGATAATTCGTGCTAACCGAAGATGGAATATGTTGGTGCTTGAACCATGATTATTCTCTTGACGGAGGAATTGGGCTTGTAGTCACAATTCCCCATATTCATCCAACTTAATAGGCTAAAGTAATTCATAAATATCTCTATTATGAAGCTAGTGGTGGAGTTGCAATCCTAGGTTCCCTTTACATATTTACAAAAATACTTTTAATTGCTTTCATAGTTTAGATTTATTTTTATTGTTATTAGTTTAATTAAATCCAAATAAAAATCCATTTTTCCTAATTAATTAGACTTAGGTTTTAAAATTAAGTTGCTGTAGTAATCAATCTCTGTGGGTTCGACCTTTACTTCCACACTGCAAATCTATTGAAAAGTAAAGAATACTTTTATATCTTGATTCTGACAACATCAATTTTTGGCGCCGTTGCCGGGGATTGTATTACTACTCTTAGTTTTATAATCGTAGTTTAGTTAATTCGTAAATATTAGATTAGTTTTTATTTTTCTTATTTTCTGTTTTTGTTTTTAGTTACTAACTTGTTTTTTTTTATTTTGTAGTCAACGTTTCCGAGTGGAGTAGCTAATTACATCAAAGGAGCTTACGCAAATAAAAATATAAATAAAAATTAAATAAGTTGCTTCCTTTGGAATTCGCTTTAAACCGCTGTAAGTCAGGGCGCTGTGACGCACTATTTGCATTAGTTTAAGGTTAATTGCACTGCATTAGCTAGGAAACCCGAGGCGCTGGGCTTGACGCGGTCATTGCATTACAGGATAATTTGCATGCATCATAGTAGTTGTGTGCTTGTTGACCTAGTTGCGTGATTGCTTGCTATTTGTTTTTTTTAGTTGAGTCAGTCTTTGTTTTTAATTTCTTTCTTTTGTTTTAGTTTATGTTGGGTACACGTTCAAATAAACCAGATTTAAAATCTTTCGATCTTGAACTTGAACGTACCTTAAGAACTAGTAAGTCCACAACCCAAGCTTCTAGAGCTAGGTTGCAAGACGACGAATCAACTCCGATTCCGTCGTCGTTGTTTGAGGCCGAAATTCAAAGTACCCGTGAACGGATAAGGAAAACTCGAACTTTTCAAATTGAACCGATTAAAATGGCTGACGGTGGAAATAACGATAACAACCAAAATAACAACGGAGCTAATATGAATAATCTTAATATACCGCCACCACCTCCACTTATAAATTATTTTATTCCTACTACTTACACGCCACAAGCCGGTATCGAATTACCGGAGGCGACGGCATCTCACTTTGAGATTAAGTCGTCTACGATCTCGCTATTACCTTCCTTCCATGGCCGTCTAAATGAAGACCCTTACCAACACTTAGGGGATTTTCAGGGTATATGCTCTACTTTGAAAATACAGAACCTAAATAATGATGAATTAAAATTGCGGCTCTTCCCATTCTCTTTAAGAGACAAAGCTAAGTTTTGGCTCCAATCACTTGAGCCAAACACAATAAAAACATGGGAAGCATTACACACCGCCTTTTTATAAAAGTTTTTCCTTATTATGCGTACAAATAAGATAAGAAAAGATATAACTAATTTTGTGATGCAAGATGGGGAGACTCTCTATGACACGTGGGAAAAATTTAAAGAATTATTACGTTCGTGTCCACATCATCAGGTTCCCAAGTGGCAATTTGTTCAAGTCTTCTACGAAGGACTTATTCCCTCGGTCCGTAATACCGTCGATGCCGTTTGTGCGGGAACTTTCCTACACAAAAGCGCCGACGAGGCCTGGAAAATATTTGAAACGTTAAGCGAGAATTCGATGCATCAGGCTGTGTCGGTACGTTCTGAGGGATACATTCAACCTAAGCGAGAGGTGACAGTTGAGTCAAGTCAATCAATTCAAATTCAAGAATTAAATAGAAAACTTGACCGACTTATGCAAATGAACAAACCGTCAAATCCATCTTCTTTAGAAGTATGTGCATTATGTTCTGAACCGTCCCATAATATCTTTGCATGTCCTTCTGCATCTCAATATCCGGAATTTGTTGAACGACACGTTAATTCTATGCAACAATTCCCACAAAATAATTACAATCCTAGGTCGACTAATTTTCCAAATACGTACCGACCCCAATACCAACAAGGTCAATACCAACCACCTCCTCCACCTCCATGCAATAATGCCTTTGAGGAGAAGGTGTTGGCCTCACTTGAAAACTTTGGTTCGGTGGTTCAGTTAGTACACTCTCACACACAATCCATCGCAAAACTGGAGTCCCAAGTAGGGAAAATTGTTAATACATTAAACCGGTTAACTGAGAGTAAGTTGCCAAGTCAACCTACTCAGCAACCTAAAGGGCAATACGCAGTGGGTAGTACGAGTGAGAGCGTGAACGCTGTTTCGACTAGGACGACTATCCGAGATGAGGAAGTTGTTGTAATTCCGGATGAGAGTGAGAAAGATGGGAAAATTAACTTAAATGTGAATAAGGAGGGTGAGGGAACGAGTAGAATTCAAAAAGATAAAGGACCGGCCCCAACAAACTATATTCCAAGAATGCCATATCCACCAAACGTTGAGGGACCGTCACATGTGCCTAAGAAAGGGTCTAAGGTTGAGGATATACTCGAGGTGTTTAAACAAGTCAAAATAAATATTCCTTTCCTCGATGCTATAAAACAAATTCCCGCTTATGCTAAATGTCTAAAAGACCTTTGTACTCAAAAGCGCAAAATACGGAGTCATACTCCTAAAAAGGTCTTCCTTACGGAAAAAGTAAGCTCTATATTCCAACACGCTCCTCCGAAGTATAAGGATCCCGGTACGCCTACGATTTCATGTGTCATAGGTGACACTACCATTCATAGGGCTCTCCTTGACTTAGGAGCTAGTGTTAATCTCATACCTTATCACGTCTATCAACAACTAGGATTAGGTGAACTGAAACCTACGGCCGCTACTATACAATTAGCGGATCGTTCTATTAAAATTCCTAGAGGAATCGTCGAGGACGTTTTGGTTAAGGTTGACAAATGCTATTATCCTGTCGACTTCATGGTCCTTGACACTGAACCCGTGTTAGATGCTAGGAAACATACTCCTGTCATCTTAGGCCGTCCATTCTTAGCAACTGCTAACGCACGTGTAAACTGTCGGACGGGGGTAATGAAAGTGTCCTTTGGGAACATGAACTTAAAATTGAACGTTTTTAACGCTATGGATCAACCTCCTAAAAACGACGATTCCCTATGTGAGGTGGAAGGTGAGGTAACACGGAATATTGAGCCTACCAAAGAAATAAATGTGAGTGCGGAAAATAATATAGCGGACGATGATGAGTGGATGAATCCTAATCCCGTGGACCCTAATGCGGAATCTACTCGGAAGGTAAGAAATCGATTCGAACATAATGACAAACCGTTAATCGATTTAATTCAAAGCGATGTTATTTCTGCTTACCATCGAGCTTTACCTGACATCCTTAGGGGTACACAGTCCGATATACGGCCTCCATAAAGTCTTATGCTAGAAAGGTCTAGCTAAAGACGTAAAAGTTAGCGCTTCTTGGGAGGCAACCCAAGCTTTAGTTCGTTTTTCTTTGTTTTTGGGTGATTTTAGTCTGTTTTGGACATTCTGGACAGGTTTGGGGGTTGGAATTAATTTATTTTAATATTATATACATAATTTTAATCAAAAAGTGGAAGAAACCAATCTCGCGCGCGCGGCCCGCTCGCGCGAGACGTCGCTCGCGCGGCCCGCTGGCGCGAGTTTGCCCCTTAGAGTTTTTCCTTTCGTTTTCTTTTTATGATGCCTCAGTAGTTCCTCGCGCCTGATCTCGCGGGCGCGAGGTACCTCGCTCGCGCGAGAAAGTTTTTCTAAAAAAAAAAAAAAAAAAAAAAAAATTGGAAATTCGCGCGCGCGACGGCCGCTCGCGCGGACCGCGCGCGCGATTCCCCCATTTCTGCATATTTTCTTTTGTTTTCTGTATCCTTCCCCCTTACTTGTTCTGATAATGTTTTTGTTTCTGTTTTTATTTATTAAGCAATTTTAGATCGAGTTAGTTGTTATTTTCCTTTTTCGTTTATTTCTTTTCCATTTATTCGTTTAGTTTAGTTTTGATTAGTTTATCGATTTATATTTTGTATTTCGATTTCATTTACTTTTAATATTTTTGTTAGTTTCTTTTCGTTTAATAGTAGTAACAGGTAACATTGAACTTTATTGTCACATTCTTGTGTGTTCACCTGTTCTATGCTTGTCCAGATCGAGGTATTATCGTTCCTTCCTTATGTACTCTCCTTTCTTTCGTTTTATTGTTTCATTGGGGACAATGAAAGGTTTAGGTTTGGGGGTATGCACACACATGCACGTTATTATGCACTAAAATTTTAAAATTTTCAACAAGTGTGTTTAAATAAACGATAGTACTAATGTTTTTGCAATAGCAATTTGATACCTCTTGTTCAATAACTTTGAATTGTTATAGAATGGTAAATAAGAGAATATGTGATTAAACATTTACTAAAGTCATGATGAAATGTTTTAAGTTATGTATTGTTTGAATCGTAGTTTTATATCATAGATTTGCACAACAACTTATGCACTGCACGTAGTTGCTTGAATACATGTTGGTTGTGAACTATAATATGATTCGGATTTCTAGATAACACATGGTGGAGACTAAACCCGGTGAGCTTTTGAGCCTATCTTTTCTGTTTTGAGGGTTATAAATACATTGTGTTTGTCGAATTTCATTGAAATAGCGCATCTACTTGTTGTTTAGTCTCATTATTCTTGTTTTGGTTGATAGTCAAGTTAAAATATTTGTTACCATGCAAAATAATCTTCCGTCGTAAACATTGAAGAACCATATAACCATAGGAAATGATTTTAGGCCTTCGTTGTTTATTACCGACCGATAAATGAAAAATTTCCTTAGTTCGCCCTTTTGAGCCGTTAAAATGCCATTTCTTTCTTAAATTACCATTATCCTTGTTTTTGCTCCGACTTGACAAACTTGGAGTTCACTTCTGAAAGATTGATCACCTTTTAGTGGTGTTAAGGTGATGTGTGATTGAGAAGAAGAAAATAAGATGCTATTGGGGTAGTTGCTTGGTATTCGATGAATAATCATTTGAGAAGCAAGAAAAGAAAAAGGAAAAGAAAAAAATAAAGAAGAGGAAGGTTGAAAAAGAAAATGAAAGAAAAGAAGAAATATGAATGAAAAGGAAGAAGAGAATGAAAAGATGAATGTGGTAGAAGAGACGAATGAAAGAAATTGAACATGCCTTACAATGCCATTCTGAAACTACCTGATATATCTGTCCTATACTTTTTCATTACCTGAGCCACATTACAACCTTTAAAAAGTCCTATTTGATCCTAGAAAAACATGGTTTTGATATGTAAATGATGGGAGGGGATTAAAACATGGTAATGATTAATTTTTCTTGATTATTGGCATCCTATCCATGAGACTATAGTTTTGTTGTGTCATGCGTCTTTTTCATGTCATATGTGAGTATTCTCGTTTTGAAAATATATTTCCTGTGCTCACGTATACTAGAAAAATTACACCTGTTTCTGAGTGTTGTATTTCAGAGTGTAATACCTTGTGAGATTCGTAGTCGAGACATAATTAGACGGTTATCCGGATTAGATTCCAAGTTTATGTCAAGCGCGTGTTCATTTGACTACCATATCACACACGTGCAATTTTATGAGAAACTCTATTGATTTATACGATGCATGTGCTTGAGATTGTTTTTCATGATGTATGTAGACGTTTGATTCTATTTCTTTATGTTCGTTATTCTATTTCAAATCTTTGTTGTATAATAAGGAGTATTGAATATTATGTTCTTTGTTTTAATAAAACTTTTTAAATTTATAAGTTAATAAAGATGGTTGTGGGTAACTTGTTGATGAGAACCCTCACGAGACTTCACTCGTCCGACTAGGGACACCTAGGGGTTTAAAAGGCTTGTTGCATACGCTAAATGCAATCGTGATCCATACGAAAATGGAATAGATTTTTATTTGTAGTTTTTGTTTTAGTTTTGCTCGAGGACTAGCAAAATGTAGGTTTGGGGGTGTGATCGGGAGAGAACTAATCTTAAATATACGCCTTAATGAGCATTTGTTAGTACCTTTTTATCCTGTTTTTGTATCTTTTTACTCTGTTTTCTAGTTTCTGACAGGTTTTGGAAGAAATCAACTGAACCAGGCTAAATAGGGTGAAAAGTCAGAAAGAAAGAAGCTGAAAAACCAATGTCGCGCGCGCGGTCCGCGGGCGCGAAAATCAGCAAGTCGCTCGCGCGATCCGCTCGCGCGAGACCCCCAATAACTCGCTCGCGCGATCCGCGCGCGCGAAGGACCAAAAGTCGCGCTCGCGCGACCCGCTCGCGCGATATGCCCAAAAATCAAAGTTGCGTATTTCAGTATACTGAAGACTCCTGTGCAAACGAGACTGCTAAACGACGTCCAGACTATAAATTACATCAGTTTCAGTCCGTTTCGAGTTGTAAAGGCTTCCAAAACATGTTGTAAATCTATATAAACTCTATTTTACTTCAATTATAGGGTTGGCAACTATTATACACATCCATATACAACCATGTACACATACTTCCAGCCCTTGAAGAGGGAGAAGCAAGGAGAAGAAGAAGAAGACCAAGGATTTCCATGGCCTCCTCCATCAACTACTTGCCGATCTCTACTCCTATGGCAGCTTAGATCATCGATCTAGGGTTTCAATGAAGCCCTAGATGAGTAATAGGGTTTTATTTATGCTTTTATTTTAGTTTTATTGTGTATGGATGACAGTCACATGTTTAGAGGATTTTATAAATAAATCGTACTTACATTGATTAAATCATTACTTTCAGAATTTATTCTTGTCTTAGATCTATTTTGACTGTGATGTGCTCAACGATCTATTCTTGCTGTGCTTGTTTAGATTGTTTACATGTGATGGTGCTTTATTGATTCGTGCTATCAAGTATCCGAATAGTCCATGCCTAGGTTAGACGGATTAGATCACAACCCTAGTTTAGTGTGAAATAATTCGTGCTATCCGCAGATGGATTATGTTGGTGCTTGAACCATGATTATCTTCTTGTCGGAGGAATTGGGCTTGTAGCTACAATTCTCCATATTCATCCAACGTAATAAGCTAAAGTAATTCATAAATATGCCTATTATGAAGCTAGTGGTGGATTTGTAATCCTAGGTTCCCTTAAACATTCATTAAAAACACTTTTAATTGCTTTCATAGTTTAGATTTACTTTTATTGTTATCAGTTTAATTAAATCCAAATAAAAATCCGTTTTTCCTAATTAATTAGACTTAGGTTTTAAAATTAAGTTGCTGTAGTAATCAATCTCTGTGGGTTCGACCTTTACTTCCACACTGCAAATCTATTGAAAAGTAAAGAATACTTTTATATCTTGATTCTGACAACATCACATTCCTCGATGCTATAAAAAAAATTCCCGCTTACGCTAAATGTCTTAAAGACCTATGCACTCAAAAACGTAAAATACGCAGTCATACTCCTAAAAAGGTCTTCCTCACGAAAAAAGTAAGTTCAATTTTTCAACACGCTCCTCCGAAGTATAAGGATCCTGGTACGCCTACGATTTCATGTGTCATAGGTGACACTATCATTCATCGGGCTCTCCTTGACTTAGGAGCTAGTGTTAATCTCATACCTTATCACGTCTATAAACAATTAGGTCTAGGTGAACTGAAACCTACGGCCGCTACAATACAATTAGTGGATCATTCTATTAAAATACCTAGAGGAATCGTCGAGGACGTCTTGGTTAAGGTTGATAAATGCTATTATCCTGTCGACTTCATGGTCCTTGACACTGAACCCATGCTAGATGCTAGGAAACACACTCCTGTCATTCTAGGCCGTCCATTCTTAGCAACCGCTAACGCACGTGTTAACTGCCGGACGGGGGTAATGAAAGTGTCATTTGAGAACATGAACTTAAAATTAAACGTTTTTAATGCTATGGATCAACCTCCTAAAGACGACAATTACCTATGTGAGGCGGAAGGTGAGGTAAGACGGAATATTGAGCCTAACAAAGCAATAAATGTGAGTAACGACAAAGATATAGCGGATGATGAGTGGATGAACCCTAATACCTCGGACCCTAATGCTGAATCTACTCGGAAGGTAAGAAATCGATTTGAACATACTGACAAACCATTAATCGAATTAATTCAAAGCGACGTGATTTCTGCTTACCACCGAGCTCTACCTGATATTCTTAGGGGTACAAAGTCTGATTTTCAACCTCCGTGAGTCTTGAGCTAGAACGGTCTAGCTGAAGACGTAAAAGATAGCGCTTCTTGGGAGGCAACCCAAGCTTTATTTCGTTCATTTTTCTTATTTTTGGTCGTTTTTGAGTCTGTTTGAGTCTGTTTTGGACATTCTGGATAGGTTTGGGGGTTGGAATTAATTTATTTTAATATTATATACATAATTTTAGCCAAAAAATGGGAAAAACCTTCTCGCGCGCGCGGCCCGCTCGCGCGAGACGTCGCTTGCGCGAGAATGTGCCTTAGTTTTTTTTTTCTTTCTTTCTTTTTCCTTATATGAGCTCTCAGCATTTACTCGCGCCTGTTTTTGCGGGCGCGAGGCACCTCGCTCGCGCGAGATTTTGTTTAAAAAAAAAAAAAAAAAATTTTTGGGAATTCGCGCGCGCGACGGCCGCTCGCGCGGACCGCTCGCGCGATACCCCATTTTTCTGATATTTTCTTTTGTTTTCTCTATCAGTCCTCCACACCTATTCATATAGTTTTTACTTTTCTGTTTCTATTTCTTAGGTATTTTTAGATCGAGTCGTTTGTTGTTTTCTTTGTTCTAGATATGTTTTACTTTCTTTTATAGTTTATTTTTTTGTTTTTTTTGTACTTTCTTTAAGTCTTATAGTTTATTTAGTTTATTTTAGTTTAGTTATAGTTCTTCTAGCTGCTTTTATTCTTTTGTTTGTTTAGTTTCTTTTATCCAGTATTAACAGGTAACATTAACCTTTATTGCAATATTTTGTTGTGTTCACCTGTTCTAGGCTTGTCAAGATCGAGGTACTATCGTTCCTTCCTTACCTACTCTCCGTTCTTTCATTTTATTATTTCATTGGGGACAATGAAAGGTTTAGGTTTGGGGGTATGCACTCACACATGCACATTACATTATTTTATGCACACCAATTTTGAAATTTTTCGATTTGTGCTTAAATAAACGATGTTACCGATGTTTTTGCAATTTTAAGTCGATACTTCTTGTTAAATAACTTTGATTGTTATAGAATGATAAACAAGGAAAGATGTGATTAAACATTTGCTGAAGTCATGATGTAACGTTTTAAGTTATGTATTGTTCGAATCGTAGTTTTATATCATAAATTTGCACACAAAGTTATGCACTGCACGTAGTCGTTTGAATACATGTTTGATGTGAAATATAATATGATTCGGATTTCTAGATAACACATGGTGGAGACTAGACCCAGTAAGCTTTTGAGCCTATCTGTTCTTTTTAGAGGGTTATAAATACATCTTGTGTTTGTCGAATTTCATTAAAATAGCGCATTAATTTGTTGTTTAGTCTCATTATTCTTGTTTTGGTTGATAATCAAGTTAAAATATTTGTTACCTTGCTAAATAGTCTTCCATTGTAAACATTGAAGAACCATACGACTTTAGGACATGATTTTAGGCCTTATTTGTTTACTGCCGGCCGATAAATGATAAAATTTCCTTAGTTCGGCCCGTTGAGCCATTAAAGTACCTATGTTTCTTTGTTCACCATTATCCTCTTTAAAAGCTCCAACTTGATCAACTTGGAGTATACCACTGGAAGAGTGATTAACTTTTAGTAGTATTAAGGCGATGTGTTGATTGAGAAGAAGAAAGATAAGATGTGTTTGGGGTAGTTGCTGGGTATTCAATGAATAATCATTTGAGAAGCAAGAAAAGAAAAAGGAAAAGAAAACAAAATAAAAAAGAAGAAGGTTGATAAAAAAAATGAATGAGAGAAGAGAATGAAAGAAGAGAAAGTTGGTAGAGAAGAAGAATGAAAGAAATCGAACATGCCTTACAATGCCATTCTGAGATTACCTACCTAGTATATCCTTTTTCATTATCTGAGCCACAATACAACCTTTGAAAAGTCCTAGTTGATCCTAGAAAATATGGTTTTGTTATGTAAACGATGGGAGGGGGATTAAAACATGGTAATGATGATTTTTTCTTGATTATTGGCATCCTATCCATGAGACTACTGTTCTTTCGTGTCATGCGTCTTTTCCGAGTCGTATGTGAGCGTTTATCGTTGTGAAAACATATTTCCTTTGCTCGCATATACTAGATAAATTACACCTGTTTATGAGTGTTTCATTTGAGAGTGTAATTCATTGTGAGATTCGTAGTCGAAGCATAGTTGGATGGTTATCCGAGTTATATTCCATGTTCATGACATACGCGTGTTCATTTGACTACCACATCACACACGTGCAATCTTATGAGGAACTCTATTGATTCGTACATTGCATGCACTTGATTGTTTCTCATGATATAGGTGAACGTTTGATTCTGTTTCTTCTTGTTCGTTATTCTATTTCGAATCGTTGTTTATAATAAGGAGTATTGTTTATTAGTTTTTCGTTTTAATAAAACTTTTTAAATTTACAAGTTAATAATAATGGTTGTGGGTAACTTGTTGATGAGAACCCTCACGAGACTTTACTCGTCCGACTAGGGACACCTAGAGGTTTAAAAGGCTTGTTGCATATACTAAATGCAATCGCAATCCATGCGAAAACGGAATAGATTTTTATTAGTAGTTTTTATTTTAGTTTTGCTCGAGGACTAGCAAAATGTAGGTTTGGGGGTGTGATCGGGAGAGAACAAATCCTATTTATATGCCTTAACGAGCATCTGTTAGTTCCTTTTTATCCTGTTTTTGTATATTTTTACTTTGTTTTCTAGTTTTTGACAAGATTTGGAAGAAATCACCTAAACCAGGCTAAACAGGATGAAAAAGCACAAAGAAAGAAGCTAAAAAAGCCAAGTCGCGCGCGCGAGATACCGAGAATCGCTCGCGCGAAATCCCAAAATCGCTCGCGCGATTCGCGCGCGCGAAGTCCTAAATGTTGCGCTCGCGCGGTCCGCTCGCGCGATCCGTATAGAAATCAAAGTTGCGTATTTCAGTATACTGAAGACTCCTGTGCAAACGAAACTGCTGAACGACGTCTAGACTGTAAATTACATCAGTTTCAGTCCGTTTCGGGTTAGGAAGGCTTCTAAAGCTTGTGTAAACTCTATATATATCCTAAATTACTTCAATTTTGAGGTTGACAATTATTATACACACATTCTACAACCATACTTCCAGCCATTGAAGGGAGGGAAGCAAGGAGAAGAAGAAGAAGACCAAGGGTTTCCATGGCCTCCTCCATCAACTACTTGCCATCCATCACTTCCATGGACGGCTAGATCATAGATCTAGGGTTTCAATGAAGCCCTAGACGAATAATAGGGTTTTATTTATGTTTTTATTTTAGGTTTATTATGTATGGATGACAGTCACATGTTTAGAGGATTTTTATAAATAAATCATACTTCTAGTGATTAAATCATTACTTTCAGAATTTATTCTTGTCTTAGATCTATTTTGACTGTGATGTGCTAAACGATCTATGCTTGCTGTGCTTGTTTAGATTGTTTACATGTGATGGTGCTTTATTGATTTGTGCTATCAAGTATCCGAATAATCCATGCCTAGATTAGATGAATTATGTCACAACCCTAGTTTAGTGTGGGATAATTCGTGCTAACCGAAGATGGAATATGTTGGTGCTTGAACCATGATTATTCTCTTGACGGAGGAATTGGGCTTGTAGTCACAATTCCCCATATTCATCCAACTTAATAGGCTAAAGTAATTCATAAATATCTCTATTATGAAGCTAGTGGTGGAGTTGCAATCCTAGGTTCCCTTTACATATTTACAAAAACACTTTTAATTGCTTTCATAGTTTTGATTTATTTTTATTGTTATTAGTTTAATTAAAATCAATTCAAAATCCGTTTTCATAATTAACTAAAGTTAGGTTTTAAAATTAAGTCGCTGTAGTTAACCAATCCTTGTGGGTTCGACCTTTGCTTTCACACTACAAATCTTTTGAAAAGTAAAGAACACTTTTTATATCTTGATTCTGACAAGATCACCCCGCTTGTCACATTTATTAAAGGATTTTACAAACACACATCCAAACACACCCTAACGAAGTTCTTTTTCCAAAAGTAACACAGTCATATATAGTTTAAAGGGGTCCCAAAGGTATCCTCATGTTTACTTAGAAGTACAACAAAACACCTAAAGTAGGAAAATCAAAAGAGGATCAGAGAGTATTTCGACCACTCGAACTACCCCTTCGACCAGTCGAATGACCCCTGGGCAGAATCCTTCCCCTGCTGTAGAATTTTGCCTAGAGTCACTTAACCACATGGTTTTTAACCAACTTTAAAACATTTACAACATTGAGTTTAATCCATAAACATGTAAAAACATCATTGCAACATAAATTTGATCCTCTTAAGTTCATATAAACCATTAAAACAAGTTAAAGGGAGTTTTAGAATCCAAATCCATTTCAAGACAAACTCTTGGAGCATAATTTTGAGTTTGACACCTGTTGACGTGTGGTGTAAAGTCACAAGGTCCTGTTGATCTCAATTATGTCCCAGGATGGATCTATGGCTGCATACAGAGACCTAGGCATTACAACTTTTAATCCACTTGACTAGAGTCTCCACCTAACTTTTATAGAATTAGGAAACCATGAGCTGACTTGCTTTAAAATGGAAGGGTACTCACCCTTCATTGCCAGAAAAGGGGCTCAGGGGTCTTAGTATGAAAGGGGAAGGAGCCATATGCTTGGGCTATAGCACCCCCTCCTTGCTCTAGCTTACGGTAGGCCTTGCCAATATCTTTGTTCTTAATTCATAACTGGTATTCTTTTCTCAATTATACTACATAATATATACATGGCATAAAGAGAATTTAGGCAAAATCGATCAAGATATTAAGTTCAAGTAGCAAGCGGATGTTGTGGGACCTGGGATCTTGGCCTCAGGTTTTTTTTTTTGTGATTGCAAGAGGATCAACGATGGAGTTCTATCAATCTCGAAAGTGTCCCAGGACGGATCTAAGGCACACACTTCAAGAATCTAGAACTTATGATGATCCTAAAGACAAAAGAGTCGCCACCTAATTTTTATCGAGAATTGGGAAACCAAATTTGACTCGCCCAAAATTGAATAAGGTTACTCGTCCTTCATTACTCGAAACAAGGTTCGATGGTCTTGGTACGAGAGGGGAAGGAGCCTAAGTAGGACTAAAGCACCCCCTCCTCGCCCTACTAAATGGTAGCCTTGATTTAAATATCCTTGTTCTTAATTCATAATAGGTGTTGTTTCATCAAGCATACTAGATAATATGTACATGGCAAAAAGAGCATCTAATGAAAATCATTTCAAGAGATTAAATCAAGTAGCAATCTGATGCACATACAATATAAGGAAGAATTATACTAACAGTGGCTAGCCACGTTCGGGACCAATGCAAATAAAGAAAACGTGCCATGATATGCAAAGGGAACTAGAAGACTTACATTGAGTTGACTCAAGCGGAGTCATAAAAGCAAAAAGAAAGGAAACGTGAAATGCAATCATGCAACAATCTTAGATAAGATGTCTCTAACACATAAGCACATAAACGGAGACTATCCTAAAGGAATTGTGTCGTTGAAAACAAAGTTGTTAACTTAGAAAAATTCTAAGACAAGGGTAGAGAGAAATACATGATACATGGGCACTAAGCCACATGTAGAAGAGGCGAATCAACAAAATCAAAGTCTGAATCCATGGCATTCAATTCTCTGCATTAGGACACCAAAGAATTGTTGGAAATATTATAGAAAATACAGGTAAAGGATTTTAAAATTTTTTTGGATCATCACAGTGGTTGATTAATCAAACGATTAAGTAAAGTAATATTATTTTTATTTGTTACCCAACTCTGAAGTTGAAGATGATACAGTTTATAGCCTTTATCACCACTGGACCTTCACCGTTGTTCTCCGATCTTCAGATGCGTTGGAGATGGTAGGAATCTCCCAAGCCACTCAAAGCTCTCAATATGGTGTATATGAGTTTTCAGTCACATTAGTTTTTTCCTAACATATATGCATGTATATATAAGATATAGATACAGAGATATAGTAGCGCTAAATCTCTTATCTCTTTTAAATTCAAATTAAAAAAAATTTAAATTTATGTGTATATATGTTTATCTTTACAAAAAGATAAACTATCCATATACTTACATGTAAATAAAATCTGTTATATACAAACACCATACACAGTTTTAGTATGTACCTTACAGTTACGAGCCAACGATGGGATCTGATGGCCATCCTTTTTCGTGGCTTCCAATCACATCTTAGCCAATCTGATCAATTCGTGATTTAACTAAAATTGATTAATTACAAACACACCCTACTACAATGCTGTAATTGCACTCCAAGAAAATGGAAATTATACTAAGTCCCAACACACTAAATTTAACTGCAAATATACCCCTCTATGTGAATAAGCAATACAAGGTAAAATATAAATTGACTATTGTGGACATGCGGAATCGGTCGTCCACTTTTTCAGTTTGTTTTGAAATTTGATTTGGATCAAAGAAAGAAAAGGAACGTCTATTGAAAACAGATACAGAGTCACCACTTGGTCTTTAGGGAACCAAGAAACCCAATTTTGACTCACCCAAATGGATAAAGGGCACCGGCCTTTTATAACCAAAGAACTTGGTTCGGGGTTTTGGTACGAGAGAGGAAGGAGCTTTTGTCATAACTAAAACACCCTTAACTCGCCCGGTCTCCCGATGGGCCTCAATTAGAATCCAAATAATAATCTTTTACTATGTTTGGTTCGACAATTAATACTATGATAGTATATTACATTTCATAAGAAAATTGAAATGGAAGATCAAAATATAAGACATCATTCATAAGATCTAAGCAAAATATCACACAATGCAAAGGTGAAAGATAACACAAACAAACCTAGGAAAATCGCCTAATCACATATCAAGTAATCAAGTTTTCCTAATCTAGGAGGGGACATGGATTGTTATTGAAACAAATAATCAAAGAGATCAAAATATGCTTAGCAAGCTAGAATAATGCTTGTTAATCTTTGGGAAAAGAAGACCTCTCAATCCCCGAGACGGATGAGAAAGGAAGATTAGATCGGGGGAAAGCATGAATGTGTGATCAAGTTCATTCCTTATAATCTTCTTAGATTAAGAGTCACAAAAACTCCAAATCTTGCATGGATGTAATGCATGGTCTTAGAATGTGCAAAGGTTGTACTGTGTTTGTGTACATGGGTTTTCTAAAGTGACTTAGAAATCTAGAAAATGAATGAATGCATGGGTGAAATCATCATGGGATATGTACAAATATGGTATGCACCAATTCCTAGGATATGAACTAATTTAAAGTATATATAAGCATCAAATCAAGGGATGGAAGTAAAAGTATACTTGCTGTGAATAGTGGACAGAACAGTGACTTGATCTTGTGGAAATTGAAACGTAGGGTTAGAAATGTTTTCAATGCATGATTTTTTATGGAGATCATCCTTATTGTGTCTAGAACAAATATCAAAAGGACAATCCTCAATAACTATTACAGATTGAGAGAAATCATATAAACAATAGAGGTTACTCAGAAATAGAGTCTGTACCGTCAACTGAAATGTTGAAAAATCTTAGAAAATAAAAACAAAACATCTAGAGGCTCATATTATACAAAAGGTTCCCTAAGACATTGAAGTTCAAGGGGAAAATGAGTTGTGATCACTCCTTTTGGAAAAGTTGTTTGAACAATAAGTTGAAAGTCAACCAAGCTGCTGTGACAGTAAAAACAGAATGTCTAGAAGGAATGTTTGGACCAAAATGGAACCCTTTCAAGTGTTTCCAAGTCAAGCCAAAAATCATGGGTGTTCTCTAATGAGTTAGAAAGACTTTTCAAGTGGTTTTGCTTCTATACATTGAGTATTGAGTTATAGAGAAATCTTTGAACTCAGATCATTCACTGTTTTGAAGATTTCTTAAGAAAACAAAGTTTATTTCTTGGAATCCAACTATTGGGGTTTTAGAGGGGTTTTGAAATAGGGGTTTTGAAAGTGCATTTTTAGCATCTAAATGAAGGTTATGACCACTTGAAACATCAACATTGAACTCATATCAAGATCCTCCAAGATTGTTGGAGGACATTGTTTTGTTTGAGAATATGACTTCAAGAATACTTTGGAAGTAATGGAGTTGGAATCATCATCTATCAAACATGTTTTTGAGGTTAAGAGCTACTATCCATAAGGATTCACTCACCTCAAACACCATTCCATCATCTAGATGATGATGAAATAGTAAGTAAATAAAGAAAAATCAAAGAGAAATGAGGTAAGGAGAGATGATCATTATATGTAAACAATCAAGTAAGCAATCAATGGATGATGATTATTGAGATATTGGACTTGTAACTTGGTGTTTCACTCATAGATATTGACATTTGGACATGGAAGTAGCTTCCTAACTCCAGAATGCTCAAGAATGGTGATTGGGGGGGGGGGGGGGGGGTATTTGAATGTGAAGTATATGAGAGATAATTGAAGAAAACAAGATTAGAACTCACTTTCTTATAGAAAATCAGTGGGAGAAGCTCCCTTTCTCCCTTCTAAACCTATCTCTATCTCCTTTTCTCTCTACAACTTTTTCAAACTTTTCACTTGGCCCCTCCAAAATGAAGAGCAAAGGGGGGTGGTTTATATAGGCCAATTTGGGGTGGTTTTGGAATTTAGAAAGTGCTCCCATTAGTCCCAAACATCTGTGAACATAAAATTACATCGTTTTGGTCTTCAATTATTCAATTTGGACCCCCAAAATAAATGACAAAAATGGACTCTACGGGGGTTGAGTGCGGCGCTGCTCCTCAGATGCCCAGAAATTTTTATTTAGGCCCCCAGAGGTTCCGGTATTCTCAAAAATGCCCTATTTCGTCTGAAATTCACAAAAAATGCGTATGAACTCCAAATTGAACTTGTGATGTACTGTTGGAAAGGTAATGGAGTCTAATTTCCATAAAAAATAGTTCGGATATAGGTCACTTTGAAAAGTTTTGCGATATTCGCAATAAAAGTCGATTTGATCACCTTTTTCACCTTCGAAAATTCATAATAAATTTGTTTTAAATCCAGAAATTATGTGCGATATACCGTTGGAAAGCTATTGACCTCTAGTATCCATGAAAAATGTTTGAAAAATGATACGGTGCTCTGGTTTTAAAGTCAAATTTTGGTCAAATTGGTCAAACTTGGGATTTTCAAGAAGTTCTGGAAACCTTTGGGAGCTCCCAGGAGCTGATGTTTTCGTTCGATTTTCTTTTAAAACTCATTTTCATACTTTTCTCATGATTTGGAATGATCTCAAAACTTTTTGAAAAATTTGGATGATTTTGGTCAAACACTGGTCAAACCTAGGTCAAACCGGTCAACAGGGACTTTCGGGGAACTTTCAAGACTTCCGGGGGTCTCTAGGAGTTTACAATTTCATCTCATTTAGCTTTAAAACTCATTTTTAGTATTTTTTTATGATGTAGCATGTTTCCAGAACTTTCGGTCCAAATCTGGGAGTTTTGGGGCTTTCAGGGGTATTTTGGTCATTCTGAGCATTTTGAGTGATAGAATAAACTTCTAGGAGTCCTTTTTGAGTCTTTTTTCGATCATTGTGAACTAACAAGCTATGGGTCTCCTAAATCTGATAGCCAACAAAATGTGGTGTCTACAGTTTGCCCCTCTTTGGCATGAACTTGCAAGGCAACGCATGTCGCAAGCGAGTGCCAAAGCTTTGATGAGACAGGTCTTTTTGGAGGCTATAGGTCTTTTTGGAGGCTATAGATTTAGGATAAAAGTATTGCAAAAGATGCAAGGATGATGCTGAGGTTAGTGCTGCTCGTGCTCTTTATGAGTTGCTTACGTATCCCAAGGGGAATCAGACTAGGATGTAGTTCGGGGCACAAAGGAACAAATCACATATGCACAACAAGACAGATAGATGCTATGCTATGAGGATGATATGCAATGCATAGATGTGATATGAATTGTGTCATGAGTCCTATCATGCCTAGTGTTTTGATCCTAGTATAAGTTGGTGCTGTGGGGGTGTGTGCCACTCTGAGTGGACTTATATTGTGCTAGTGTTTCTAACTATGATGCAGTTATTGACCCGAATAGGGACACAAAGGTTTGAAGACTCTGGGTCTTGGAGCAAACTTCTGAATTTTGGAAAGTGTGCTTCGCAAGTTAATGTAATCGGATGTGGGGTCCCAGAGGATGTTAATCAAAGAAGAAGTTTAATAGATAACCGATAGACATGGAAGCCCTAGACACAGAAACCCTAAGAATTCAAGTGATGGACATGAAAACTAGAGATGTCAAGAGACGGACACGGAAGTACCATTAATGGACATGGAAGCCCAAGATTTTGAATGAGAACGATGAACACAACATATTTTGAATGAGAGTGATGGTAAACTAATGATGATTAATGGACTGACGATTCACGAATCAAGATGATGAGTAGACAGTGAACTATTGTGACTGTCATGGGTTGGACCGACGATGACGAGTCAACAGTAAACTACTGTGACTGTCATGGATTAGATCAACAGTTGGACTAACCGTGATCAAAAGGACTAACGATGTATGAATTGAGATGACGAGTCGACAGTGAACTACTATGACTGTCATGGATTGGACTGACGATGTACGAGTCGACAGTGAACTACTGTGACTGTCATAGATTAGATCAATAGTTGGACTAACAGTGATCAGAAGGACTGATGATGTATGAATCGAGATGACGAGTCAACAGTGAATTACTATAACTGTCATGGATTGGACTAACGATGTACGAATCGAGATGACGAGTCGACAGTGAACTATGGTGACTATCATGGATTGAACTAATGATGTATGAATCCAGATGATGAGTCGACAGTGGACTATTGTGACTGTCATGGATTGAATTGACGATGTACGAATCGAGATGACGAGTCGACAGTGAACTACTATGACTGTCATGGATTGAACTGACGATGTACAAATCGAGATAACGAGTCGACAGTGAACTACTATGACTGTCATGGATTGAACTGACGATGTACGAATCGAGATGACGAGTCGACAGTGAACTACTGTGACTGTCAGGATTGAACTGATGATGTACTAATCGAGATGATGAGTCGACAGTGAACTACTGTGACTGTCATGGATTGAACTGACGATGTACAAATTGAGATGACGAGTCGACAGTGAACTACTATGACTATCATGGATTGAACTGACGATGTATGAATCGAGATGACGAGTCGACAGTGAACTACTGTGACTGTCATGGATTGAACTGATGATGTACGAATCGAGATGATGAGTCGACAGTGAACTACTGTGACTGTTAGGATTGAACAAATGATGTACTAATCGAGATGACGAGTCGACAGTGAACTATGTGACTGTCATGGATTACACTGATGATGTACTAATCGAGATGATGAGTCAACCATGAACTATTATGATTGTCATGGATTGAACTGATGATGTACTAATCGAGATGACGAGTCGATAGTGAACTATGTGACTGTCATGGATTGAATTGATGATGTACTAATCGAGATGACGAGTCAGCAGTGAACTACTATGACTATCATGGATTAAACTGATGATGTACTAATCGAGATGACGAGTCGATAGTGAACTACTGTGACTGTCATGGATTGGACCAACGGTTGGAATAACCGTGATCAAACGAATTGACGATGTATGAATCAATACGATTGTTGGGGATTAAACTGAATCTGTTGGGGATGAAACGAATCTTTTTAGGATCTTTCTTTAACTGTTTCTCTTGACCAGGAACCAGGATCCAAATCCGAATCTATCACAGTTGATCAAATCTCGCAATGGTCGGACCTAAGAGCTGGTTAGGGCCTTCGAGAGCTAATTCTTTTCTAAACTCTCTGAGAATCTCTCTTTCAATTCTTGACCTAGAACCAAGATTCCATCTTTGAATCTTTCACAGTTGATCAAATCTTCTGATCGAGAACCAGGACCCATCTCTGAATCTCTCGCGGTTGATCAAATTTTGCAACGCCCAACCCAAAAGAGCCGGTTAGGGCCTTCGGGAGCTGATTGTTTTCTGGACTCTTTGAGAATCTCTCTTTCAATTCTTGACCTAGAACCAAGATTCCGTCATTAAATCTTTCACGGTTGATCAAATCTTCTGACCGAGAACCAAGACCCATCTCTGAATCTATCGCGGTTGATTAAATCTTAACGATGCTCCTCGACTTTTCAATGATGCTTTTCAACTCTTCTGATGCTCCTCAACACATCTGATGCTCCTCTTCGACAATACTCCTCAACACTTCTGATGTTTCTTGATGTTACTCTACTTTTCATCGATGCTTCTCAACACTCCTGATATTCCTCGATGCTCTAACAATGCTTCTCAACTCTCTTGATGTTCCTCGATACTCCTCTAATCTCTGGGCTCTAAAGCACCCTAAAAAAAACATCTCATCAGGAAACCTCGACTTTGAGCCCTAAAACACCTTAATAACACATCTTATCAATACAACACATCTAGACTCTGATTGGATTAGCAATAGGTGTTGGGGATATTTCCTCTGGTCAGCCATTTTGCAACCACTTACGAGTTTATGCTACTCATACTCGGGACACTTCTCATGTTACGACCTTGACTGGCGCAGTAATGATGTTTGGTACTTCTGCTTGTATCCACATTTTTTATGACTAGGAATCACCTTAAACCCACACATTTAAGACCATCAGGATGAATGGACTTAACAGGAATGATGATGACAAGGAAAATTGGGTTAGTTTGCATGAAACCTCGATCTCTGACACACTTTTGATTAGATTATTACTGACTCAAACAAAGAAGGATTGACCTAGACATGAATTTCTCAAATTGCAATGATCCAATGTGCCTCTGTCATAAATGATGTACCGTTCATCTTTTATATTCACTTCTCATCTTAACATGATAACACTTTGCTGATAAATCTGATTTTTGAATGTTCCTCCCGATTGATCTAATCAATCCTTTGATTCTCCCAAGATGTGCTTAGAATTAGTGCCTTAACTTATAGAACAAAGGATACTCTATTTCAAAAATTTTCAAAACAACTTGGTGACTTGAAAACTTGCCCTTGGTGTGAAGGGATTGCGTTAGGCAAACGTAGTTTGCCCCTAGTTTGAGGTGTAGGAAGTGGAATTCATAGGCAAATGAGGTGGGTAACCAAAGTTTGCCCCTAGTTTAGATGATGGTTTATTAGAGGTTCTGGGCAAACGAGGTAGGTGACTGGAGTTTTGCCCCTTGTATGAAGGGTAGATAGTGAAATTCAGGCAAATGAGGTGGGTAGCCTAAGTTTGCCCCTAGTGTGGAAGGTGATTTCTGGCTTGAGGCAAGGACCGTGACTTTAATCTCTCATATGCTCATAACTTTTTCCTAGGCACTGGTGAAGTGACCTAGCGAGCTATTTTCTTTCTTTTGTTATTGCTCACTCTGGATTTAGCTGTAATTTTTGCCTAGGCGTCCTTTCAGATTTTTGACCTAGCGAGCCGTCCTTATTTTCTTTTTAAAAGTTTGTCTACGTACCCCCGAGTGGGGATCAGGTCCAACGTAGTTCGGGCTAAGGCTTTAAAAGAATGGGAGTTGATTATGATGGTGTTGACCGAACCGATGCGCTTGCCTATGTATCCCCAAGTGGGAATCAGATTAAGCGTAGTTTAAGGCAAGGTCTTGAAAAAGAGGGGGGGTTGATTATGATGGTATCGACCGAACTGATGTGGTTGCCTATGTATCTCTGAGTAGGAATCAGGTCGAGCATAATTCAAGGCAAGGTCTTGAAAAAGAAGGGGGGTTGATTATGATGGTGTTGATCGAACCGATGCGGTTGCCTACATATCCCCGAGTAGGAATCAGGTCGAGCGTAGTTTAAGGTAAGGCTTTGAAAGAAATTGATTGAGGGTTTTTCAAACCAATGGTCAAAGAAGTTCAAACTTAGCTCACTTATGGTAGCCTTGAATAAGAAGATTCAGGTTCGGTCTCCCTTTCTTTTCTTTTCTTTTTATTTTGAGGATTGATCCTTTTCACTTTCGCCTAGCCAGTCAATTTTACTTTTCATGTAGTTGATTCTTGTGAGATCTTTTTATCACAATCTCAGAATTCCAGAATGTGCACGTCAGTTCTCAAAATTTATTTGTGGTCATTCTGAGCCTTTTGGAATGTGATCTAGGCATGTTCTCATGATGTACCTTGAAGTGTACAATTCTCTGTATCACCAAAATTTTCTTCCTTTCATTTTCTCCAACATTTTGACTGGCTAAGGTCAGATCTTGAAAATCAACACCTTTTTCAGCTCTAACTTTTGCCTAGGTGCCCTTTCGGGTTTTTAACCTAGTGAGATTTTCTTTTCTTTCTTTTTCTTTCTTTTTTTCTCTTTTTTTGTTTTGTTTTGTTTTTTTTTTATTTTGAAAGGGGAGAAGAAACTCATTGAAAGTGTTTGGCTACCATCAAGGACTAAGTCTGCACTACTTTCAACAGACCTATTGTATGGCTCCCCATTGGATTGGGGTTAAGGCTTTGAAATGGTGGGAAAAGGGTGTTGGGCAAGCCCTAAGTCAGTTTCAAGCATGTCTTTTCAAGATTGAGGCAAGAGCATCTTTAGATTCTTAAAGTAAGACTATTCAATTCTCAGCTCTTCTTCGGTGTTAGTGCAAAATAGACTTTGACCTTTTCAGGATTCTTTTTTTTATGCAAAAATTTATTAGCAGAGTAATATCCGTGGTGATTTGAAAAGTGACATTTTCAGTTCAATGATTCATGCATTTATGACTAAACACATCAAATTAAGCAAAATGAGATTTCATTCCAACAAAAGAGAAGTATTACATTGGTATATACTTGACTGAACTTGAAAATAGATAGACTTGACCACAAGACTAAACTGAAATAGACTCAAAACACAGAACATACTCGATTAGACTCGACCTGGTCTCAAATGGAGTGTCTTTGCGACCCATTTATTATTCTTATTCTATTTTTTAGCAGAAGTTCCAGACACCATCACTTTATTGCGTAGTTTCAACATTCATTGGCATCATCAAAAGGGATCATTCGAGCGGTTGGTCCAACCCAAGATAGTAGATGGGGTTAGGATGGAGTACATCCTCTAAGAGATTTTGGATGTCATGGCGGAGGCAGATGCACTGATCGGTGGCATGGTCTAGATTTTGGTGGTAAGCACATCATAGGCTCATATTGTAGTGGGACAGTATGGGATCCGGTAGTGGTTTGTGGGGGAGGAGCTGTAGGTGGCCCCTTTTGAGTAGGTGGTTCAAGGCTCTGGAAAGGGGAATATCAAGTTTGGAGAATTCGCGAGGGCCTTTTAGGCGATTTGGCATAATGGACTGGTATGGACGGAGGGTGCAGGCCATTAGTTGGTTGCTAACTGCATTGATATTTGGGGAGTCCAGGGAGTAGTTAGGTCTCTTAGACTGATGTTGGGGTTCATCCTTCTTGAACTTTCCTTCTCTAATGGCATCCTCTATTCTAGTGCCTATTTCAAACAGTTCCTCAAATGTTGAGATGGACTGGTAGAATATCTTGTCATGGTATGACGGCTATAGATTCTTGATCAACATCCAAACTTGTTCCTTTTTGACTGGTCGGTGGATCATCTGGGCCACTTTATTCTTCCATCTGCTCAAGAACGTAGCGAATGACTCATTGATGTTCTGCCTGGTTGTCTCTAGGTCCCGGATGGTGATATCAAACTCTTGGTTATAAGAGTAGTGATAAATAAAAGTTCTAGCAACATCTTCCTAGACTCAGGTCTTGGAGGCTTCAAGGGTTAGGAACCAGGATAGTGCAACATTCTTGAGAGTTTGAGGGAACAGCATAACTATATGCTCATGAGTGCATCCCATATGCTAGAAGATGCTCATGCACAACTTGATGTGATATTTTGGGTTCCCGGTCTCGTCGAAGTGATCAATTTTTGGCATTTTGAAGTTCTCATGCAGTTTCACTTTGGCGGGTTCGAACAAGCCTTCCAGATCTAGCATGTAATCGTTAACCCCTTGCTCTTTTTTAGCACACTTTCTAGCTTGTCTATTTTTTCCATCTTTTCTTGAAACTTTTTCTCATATACAGGTGGTGGGACCCCATAAAACCATTCTTCTTCCCGGTTATTCTTATGTACAATGACGGGAGATGGTATAAACCCAGGTCGTGGTGGTGGCATGAACCCTACTGGCGGTGGTGGGAGCCCATGTTGGTACTGTGGCTGCTGTTGTTTCGGTTCTTCCATAAAACTCAAAACTTGGGCCATGCGATCAGATTGCTGGCTTATGGTTGCTCCTAACTCAGTGACCTTGTTTTCTAATTCTTCCTGATTCATGTTGGAATGACTTAGTGAGCTAATTTTGGCCAATTTACTGTTCAAACTTCTGACTCAGGACGAGGATCCCAGTTGCTAACTTCGGGAATCTATACTGACCTACAGATTCGAGAGGAGGGGTGTATCAGATTCTAACAGTAACGACCAGACAGACAATGACAGTGATGTTAACGAACATGGACTGACTCATGTATAGACTGACTGAGACAGTGTGTGCAGACTGATGAGAATGGTGCATGCATATGAGACAAGCATGCGGATGCAAGCCCTAATCTATATGATGCCCCTATTTCTAACAGATAGTAGTTAAACAAGTAATGTCCTAGCCATATAGAGTGTGCTAACCTTACTTTCCAGTATGATCACCAAGGGATAACATGGATTTCTAGGATATTTCGGGAAGTTTGGACTGAGTTTTGTAGGAAAAACAAGTATATCTGGGCATTTCTAGGTGATTTAGATAGAGTTTCTGGGAGAAACAAGTATTTTAGGTGTTTTTGGGAAATTTGGGTAGAGTTTCTGGGAGGAACTGGCTATATCCAGGTATTTCTGAGAAACTGGACAGAGTTTCTAGGAGAAACTGGTTATGTGTGGGAGTTTTTGGAAGAAACTAGTTATATCTGGGTAATTCTAGGATATCTAGACAGAGTTTTTGGGAGAAACTGATTATATCTGGGTAATTCTAGGATATCTGGATAGAGTTTCTGGGAGAAACTGGCTATATCTGGATATTTCTGAGAAACTGGACAGAGTTTCTGGGAGAAACTGGTTATGTCTGGGAGTTTTTGGGAGAAACTGGTTAATATGATGGTGATCATACTATCTAGCAAGTTTACATACTCCTATGTCTTAGGACCAACAAACAAGGTTTGCAGTGTATATCCTTGTGATCATGGAACAGACATCCTTATCATGGTGCCTAGGCAGGTCAACTCAATGTAATCACATGTGAGTGATTGCCTTGGGAATCATAAGAAAGAGGTTCTGCCTCATGCCACATAAACGTCTATACCGTGCAGGTAATCCCATCAGGGCAAACAACAATTATGTCACATTGTCCTATCTGAAAAGATAAATGAACAGTCCTATGAAAGGTTTTACAGGAATCTATATGCAAAGGCTGGGTTTAGTCAAAGAGGGTCCATTGACGAGAGTTCCAATATACCGTCAGAGAGACAGTACGAAAGTGTTTACTTCTTTTGATATACCTTGGAAGGTACAGTATCAATGGTGACTTGTGCCCTGGCACAGCAAGACTTGAACAGTGTCAGCGCCGTGTTTCCGACACAGTCGGAGGGGGAAATGCAGGATTACAATGCGGTGAACTAGACACAGTAAAAAGATAATTTTAAGGATGCTTCTTATGAGTCAAATCTCTGTATTATTTTGTTTTGAAAATAAATATCCTCAGCAGAGTCGCCAGATTGTGGACACGCGGAATCAATCGTCCACTCTTTCAGTTTGTTTTGAAATTTGATTTGGATCAAAGAAAGAAAAGGAAGGTCTGTTGAAAACAGATATAGAGTCGCCACTTGCTCTTTAGGGAACCAAGAAACCCAATTTTGACTCACCCAAACAGATAAAGGGCACCAGCCTTTCATAACCAAAGAACATGGTTCGGGGTTTTGGTACGAGAGAGGAAGGAGCCTTTGTCACGACTAAAACACCCTCAACTCGCCCCGTCTCTCAACAAGCCTCAATAAGAATCCAAATAATCATCTTTTACTATATTTGGTTCGACAATTAATACTATGATAGTATATTACATTTCATAAGAAAATTGAAATCGACGATCAAAATATAAGATATCATTCATAAGATCTAAGCCAAATATCACACAATGCAAAGGTGAAAGATCACACAAACAAACCTAGAAAAAATTATCTAATCACATATCAAGTAATCAAGTTTTCCTAATCTAGGAGGGGACATGGATTGTTCTTGAAACAAATAATCCAAGAGATCAAAATATACTTAGCAAGCTAGAATGATGCATGTTAATCTTTGGGAAAAGGAGACCTCTCAATCCCCGGGACGGATGAGAAAGGAAGATTAGATCGGAGGAAAGCATGAACGTGTGATCAAGTTCATTCCTTATAATCTTCTTAGATTGAGAGTCACAAAAACTCCAAATCTTGCATGGATGTAATCCATGGTCTTAGAATGTGCAAAGGTTGTACTGTGTTTGTGTACATGGGTTTTCTAAAATGACTTAGAAGTCTAGAAGATGAATGAATGCATGGGGTAAATCATCATGGGATATGTACAAATATGGTATGGACCACTTCCTAGGATATGAACTAATTTAAAGTATATATAAGCATCAAATCAAGGGATGGAAGTAAAAGTATACTTGCTGTGAATAGTGGACAGAACAGTGACTTGATCTTGTGGAAATTGAAACGTAGGGTTAGAAATTTTTTCAATGCATGATTTTTTATGGAGATCATCCTTATTGTGTCTAGAACAAATATCAAAAGGACAATCCTCAATAACTATTACAGATTGAGAGAAATCATATAAACAATAGAGGTTACTCAGAAACAGAGTCTGTACCGTCAACTGAAATGTTGAAAAATCTTAGAAAATAAAAACAAAACATCTAGAGGCTCATATTATACAAAAGGTTCCCTAAGACATTGAAGTTCAAGGGGAAAATGAGTTGTGATCACTCCTTTTGGAAAAGTTGTTTGAACAATAAGTTGAAAGTCAACCAAGCTGCTGTGACAGTAAAAACAGAATGTCTAGAAGGAATGTTTGGACCAAAATGGAACCCTTTCAAGTGTTTCCAAGTCAAGCCAAAAATCATGGGTGTTCTCTAATGAGTTAGGAAGACTTTTCAAGTGGTTTTGCTTCTATACATTGAGTATTGAGTTATAGAGAAATCTTTGAACTCAGATCATTCACTGTTTTGAAGATTTCTTAAGAAAACAAAGTTTATTTCTTGGAATCCAACTATTGGGGGTTTTAGAGGGGTTTTGAAATAGGGGTTTTGAAAGTGCATTTTTAGCATCTAAATGAAGGTTATGACCACTTGAAACATCAACATTGAACTCGTATCAAGATCCTCCAAGATTGTTGGAGGACATTGTTTTGTTTGAGAATATGACATCAAGAATACTTTGGAAGTAATGGAGTTGGAATCATCATCTATCAAACATGTTTTTGAGGTTAAGAGCTACTATCCATAAGGATTCACTCACCTCAAACACCATTCCATCATCTAGATGATGATGAAATAGTAAGTAAATAAAGAAAAAATCAAAGAGAAATGAGGTAAGGAGAGATGATCATTATATGTAAACAATCAAGTAAGCAATCAATGGATGATGATTATTGAGATATTGGACTTGTAACTTGGTGTTTCACTCATAGATATTGACATTTGGACATGGAAGTAGCTTCCTAACTCAAGAATGCTCAAGAATGGTAATTGGGGGGGGGGGGGGGGGGTATTTGAATGTGAAGTATATGAGAGATAATGGAAGAAAACAAGATTAGAACTCACTTTCTTATAGAAAATCAGTGGGAGAAACTCCCTTTCTCTCTTCTAAACCTATCTCTATCTTTTTTTCTCACTATGACTTTCTCAAATTTTGCACTTGGACCCCCAAAATGAAGAGCAAAAGAGGGTTTATATAGGCCAATTTGGGGTGGTTTTGGAATTTAGAAAGTGCTCCCATTGGTCCCAAACATCTGTGAACATAAAACTACATCGTTTTGGTCTTCAATTATTCAATTTGGACCCCCAAAATAAATTACAAGAATGGACTTTGCGGGGGTTGAGTGCCGCCGCGGAACTGGCCATGTGCCGCCGTGGTAGTGGCACAGTGCCGCCGTGGCACTGATCCTCAGATGCCCAAAAATTTGTATTTAGGTCCCTAGAGGTTCCAGTATTTGCGAAAAGACCCTATTTCGTCCGAAATTCACAGAAAATGCGTACATGCTCCAAATTAAGATTGTGATTTACCATTGGAAAGGTAATGGAGTCTACTTTCCATAAAAAATAGTTCGAAGATAGGTCATTTTGAAAAGTTTTGTGGTATTCGCGATAAAAGTTGATTTGATCGCCTTTTTCACCTTAAAAAATTCATAATAAATTCGTTTTAAATTAAAAAATTATGTGCGATATACCGTTGGAAAGCTTTTGACCTCTAGTATCCATGAAATTTTTTTAAAAAATGATACGGTGCTCCAGTTTTAAAGTCAACTTTTGGTCAAACTTGTCAAATTTGGGATTTCTAGGAAATTCTGGGAACCTCTGGAATCTCCCAGGAGTTGACGTTTTCTTCCGATTTTCTTTTAAAACTCATTTGAATACTTTTATCATGATTTGGAATGATCTCATAACTTTTTGGAGAATTTGGATGATTTTGGTCAAACCCTGGTCAAAATTAGGTCAAATCAGTCAACGGGGACTTTCGGAAAACTTCCGAGACTTCTGGGGGTCTCTAGGAGCTGACAATTTCATCTGATTTTGCTTTAAAACTTATTTTTAGTATTTTTTTTATGACATAGCATGTTTTCAGAACATTTGGTCCAAATTTGGGAGTTTTGGGGCTTTTAGGGGTATTTGGTCATTCTGAGCATTTTGAGTGATAGAACTAACTTCCAGGAGTCATTTTTGAGTCTTTTTCGATCATTTTGAATCACCAAGCTATGGGTCTCCTAAATCTGATAGCCAACAAAATAGGGTGTCTACAACTGTCTACCTTTTTGGTCATCTATTGTTTACCACTTTTGGAAACTCTAGTTATCCACAATCGATCACGTATGGAATGACCATAGTACCCTTTTGCTAATAGTTATTATTTAACTATAAATAATAAGAGTAATTTATAATTTAATGAACTAGGTAAACAAGCACATAAGAAACAACATTTAGTGTAGTAATCTAGTTAGCGATCCTGTTCAACGCATCGACCACGCTAACATATAAGTTGTGAGCTCAACCACTCTAATGACAGAGTTATGTCACCCCACCAAGTAGCAACTATATGTTACAATCATCTATATGAATTGCCCCAAATTCATACTAACTGTGAACTAAGTTTCAAGTTGAAAGGAACTGATGATCACTGATCGGGAGAGAACTAATCCTAATTATACGCTTTAACGAGCATTTGTTAGTACTTTTTTATCCTGTTTTTGTATATTTTTACTCTGTTTTCTAGTTTCTGACAGGTTTTGGAAGAAATCAACTAAACCAGGCTAAACAAGGTGAAAAAGCAGGAAGAAGGAAGCTGAAAAAGACACTTCGCGCGCGCGACCCGCGGGCGCGGAAATCCAAGAATCGCGCGCGCGATCCGCTCGCGCGAGAATCCAGAAACCGCTCGCGCGATCCGCTCGCGCGAGACCCCCAAGAACTCGCTCGCGCGATCCGCGCGCGCGAGGTACCCAATGTCGCGCTCGCGCGACCCGCTCGCGCGATATGCCCAAAAATCAAAGTTGCGTATTTCAGTATACTGAAGACTCCTGTGCAAACGAGACTGCTAAACGACGTCCAGACTGTAAATTACATGCGTTTCAGTCCGTTTCGAGTTGTAAAGGCTTCCAAAACATGTTGTAAATCTATATAAACCCTATTTTACTTCAATTAGAGGGTTGGCAATTAATATACACACATTCTACAACCATACTTCCAGCCCTTGAAGAGGGAGAAGCAAGGAGAAGAAGAAGAAGACCAAGGATTTCCATGGCCTCCTCCATCAACTACTTGCCGATTTCTACTCCTATGGCAGCTTAGATCATTGATCTAGGGTTTCAATGAAGCCCTAGATGAGTAATAAGGTTTTATTTATGCTTTTATTTTAGTTTTATTATGTATGGATGACAGTCACTTGTTTAGAGGATTTTTATAAATAAATCGTACTTACATTGATTAAATCATTGCTTTCGGAATTTATTCTTGTCTTAGATCTATTTTGACTGTGATGTGCTCAACGATCTATTCTTGCTGTGCTTGTTTAGATTGTTTACATGTGATGGTGCTTTAGTGATTCGTGCTATCAAGTATCCGAATAGTCCATGCCTAGGTTAGACGGATTAGATCACAACCCTAGTTTAGTGTGAGATAATTCGTGCTATCCGCAGATGGATTATGTTGGTGCTTGAACCATGATTATCTTCTTGTCGGAGGAATTGGGCTTGTAGCTACAATTCCCCATATTCATCCAACGTAATAAGCTAAAGTAATTCATAAATATTCCTATTATGAATCTAGTGGTGGATTTGTAATCCTAGGTTCCCTTTAAATATTATTTAAAAACAATTTTAATTGCTTTCATAAGTTAGATTTACTTTTATTGTTAGTAGTTTAATTAAATCAAATCAAAATCCGTTTTTCCTAATTAATTAGACTTAGGTTTTAAAATTAAGTCATTGTAGTAATCAATCTCTGTGGGTTCGACCTTTACTTCCACACTGCAAATCTATTGAAAAGTAAAGAATACTTTTATATCTTGATATTGACAACATCAATTTTTGGCGCCGTTGCCGGGGATTGCATTACTACTCTTAGTTTTATAATCGTAGTTTAGTTAATTCGTAAATATTAGATTAGTGTTTATTTTTCTTATTTTCTGTTTTTGTTTTTAGTTACTAACTTTTTCTTTTATTTTGTAGTCAACGTTTCCGGGTGGATCGGCTAATTACATCAAAGGAGCTTACGCAAAAATAAAATTAATAAAAATTAAATACATTGCTTCCTTTGGAATTCGCTTTAAACCGCTGTAAGTCAGGGCGCTGTGACGCACTATTTGCATTAGTTTAAGGTTAATTGCACTGCATTAGCTAGGAAACCCGGGGCGCTGGGCTTGACGCGGTCATTGCATTACAGGATAATATTCATGCATCATAGTAGTACTGTGTGCTTGATTGTCGTCTTATTTGCGTGATTGCTTGCTATTTGTTTTTTTAGTTTAGTTGAGTCAGTCTTTGTTTTTAATTTTGTGTCTTTTGTTTTAGTTTATGTTGCGTACACGTTCAAATAAACCAGATTTAAAATCTTTCGATCTTGAACTTGAACGTACCTTAAGAACTAGTAAGTCCACAACCCAAGCTTCTAGAGCTAGGTTGCAAGACGACGAATCAACTCCGATTCCGTCGTCGTTGTTTGAGGCCGAAATCCAGAGTACCCGTGAACGGTTAAGGAGAGCTCGAACTTTTAAAATCAAACCAATTAAAATGGCTGACGGTGGAAATAACAATAACAATCAAAACGACGGTGCGAATATGAACGATCTTAATATACCGCCACCACCTCCACTTATAAATTATTTTATTCCTACTACTTACACGCCACAAGCCGGTATCGAATTACCGGAGGCGACGGCATCTCACTTTGAGATAAAGTCGTCTACGATCTCGCTACTACCTTCCTTCCATGGCCGTCTAAATGAAGACCCTTACCAACACTTAGGAGATTTTCAGGGTATCTGTTCTACTTTGAAATTACAAAACCTAGATAATGATGAATTAAAATTGCGGCTCTTCCCATTCTCCTTAAGAGGCAAAGCGAAGTATTGGCTTCAATCTTTGGAGCCAAACACAATAAAAACATGGGAAGCCTTACACACCGCCTTTTTACAAAAGTTTTTCCCTATTATGCGTACAAATAAGATAAGAAAAGATATAACTAATTTTGTGATGCAAGATGGGGAATCACTTTATGACACGTGGGAAAAATTTAAAGAATTATTACGTTCGTGTCCACATCATCAGGTTCCCAAGTGGCAATTGGTTCAAGTCTTCTACGAAGGACTTATTCCCTCGGTCCGTAATACCGTCGATGCCGTTTGTGCGGGAACTTTCCTACACAAAAGCGCCGACGAGGCCTGGAAAATATTTGAAACGTTAAGCGAGAATTCGATGCATCAGGCTGTGTCGGTACGTTCTGAGGGGTACCTTCAACCTAAGCGAGAGGTGACAGCTGAGTCAAGTCAGTCAATTCAAATTCAAGAATTAAATAGAAAACTTGACCGACTTATGCAAATGAACAAACCGTCTAATCCATCCTCTTTAGAAGTATGTGCATTATGTTCTGAACCGTCCCATAATATCTTTGCATGTCCTTCTGCATCTCAATATCCGGAATTTGTTGAGCAACACGTTAATTCTATGCAACAATTCCCGCAAAATAATTATAATCCTAGGTCGACTAATTTTCCAAATACGTACCGACCCCAATACCAACAAGGTCAATACCAACCACCTCCTCCACCTCCACGCAATAATGCATTTGAGGAGAAGGTGTTGGCCTCACTTGAAAACTTTGGTTCGGTGGTTCAGTTAGTACACTCTCACACACAATCCATCGCAAAACTGGAGTCCCAAGTAGGGCAAATTGTTAATACATTAAACCGGTTAACTGAGAATAAGTTGCCAAGTCAACCTACTCAGCAACCTAAAGGGCAATACGCAGTGGGTAGTACGAGTGAGAGCGTGAACGCTGTTTCGACTAGGACGACTACTCGAGATGAGGAAGTTGTTGTAATTCCGGATGGGGGTGAGAAAGATAAAAACTTAAATTTGAATAAGGAGGGTGAGGGAACGAGTAGAATTCAAAAAGATAAAGGATCGGCCCCAACAAACTATATTCCAAGAATGCCATATCCACCAAACGTTGAGGGACCGTCACATTCGCCTAAGAAAGGGTCTAAGGTTGAGGATATACTCGAGGTGTTCAAACAAGTTAAAATAAATATTCCTTTCCTCGATGCTATAAAGCAAATTCCCGCTTATGCTAAATGCCTAAAAGACCTTTGTACTCAAAAGCGCAAAATACGGAGTCATACTCCTAAAAAGGTCTTCCTTACGGAAAAAGTAAGCTCTATTTTTCAACACGCGCCTCCAAAATATAAAGATCCAGGTACACCTACGATTTCATGTGTCATAGGTGACACTATCATTCATAGGGCTCTCCTTGACTTAGGAGCTAGTGTTAATCTCATACCTTATCACGTCTATCAACAACTAGGATTAGGTGAACTGAAACCTACGGCCGCTACAATACAATTAGCGGATCGTTCTATTAAAATTCCTAGAGGAATCGTCGAGGACGTCTTGGTTAAAGTTGATAAATGCTATTATCCTGTCGACTTCATGGTCCTTGACACTGAACCCGTGCTAGATGTTAGGAAACATACTCCTGTCATCTTAGGCCGTCCATTCTTAGCAACCGCTAACGCACGTGTTAACTGTCGGACGGGTGTAATGAAAGTGTCGTTTGGGAACATGAATTTAAAATTAAACGTTTTTAATGCTATGGATCAACCTCCTAAAAATGACGATTTCCTATGTGAGGTAGAAGGTGAGATAACACGGAATAGTGAGCCTACTAAAGAAATAAATGTGAGTGGGGAAAACATTATAGCGGACGATGATGAGTGGATGAATCCTAATCCCGTGGATCCTAATGCGGAATCTACTCGGAAGGTAAGAAATCGATTCGAACATAATGACAAACCGTTAATCGATTTAATTCAAAGCGATGTTATTTCTGCGTACCATCGAGCTCTACCTGACATCCTTAGGGGTACACAGTCCGATATACGGCCTCCATGAGTCTTATGCTAGAAAGGTCTAGCTAAAGACGTAAAAGTTAGCGCTTCTTGGGAGGCAACCCAAGCTTTATTTCATCCGTTTTTCTTGTTTTTGGTTGTTTTTGGGTCTGTTTGTGTCTGTTTTGGACATTCTGGATAGGTCTGGGGGTTGAAATTAATTTATTTTAATAGTATATACATATTTTTAGTTAAAAAGTGGAAAACTCCAATCTCGCGCGCGCGGCCCGCTCGCGCGAGACGTCGCTCGCGCGGCCCGCTGGCGCGAGATGGCCCCTTAGCGTTTTTCTTTTGCTTTTCTTTTTATGAAGCCTCAGGATCTCCTCGAGCCTGGAATCGCGGGCGCGAGACACCTCGCTCGCGCGACATTTAAAAAAAAAAAAAAAAAAAAAAAAAAAAAAAAATTTCTGGGATTTCGCGCGCGCGACGGCCGCTCGCGCGGACCGCGCGCGCGAGTCCCTACTTTCTGCATCTTTTCTTTTGTTTTCTTGTATCTTCCCCCATACTTGTTCTGGGAATGTTTACGTTTCTGTTTTTGTTGATTACGTCAATTTTAGATCGAGTTAGTTATTGTGTTCCTTATTATATTTATACTTTTTCGTTTTCTTTCTTTTCCTTTTGCTAGTTTAGTTTAGTTTAACTTAGTTTTTAGATTTATTTGTTAAATTTTGGTTTCATTTCCTTTTCCTATTCTTTTGTAGTTCTTTTCATTTATCTAGTAGTCACAGGTAACATTGAACTTTATTGTCATATTCCTTTGTGTTCACCTGGTTGCCATTGTCGAAATTGAGGTATTATCGTTCCTATCTTATGTACTCTCCTTTCTTTCGTTTTATTGTTTCATTGGGGACAATGAAAGGTTTAGGTTTGGGGGTATACAATGAAATATGTGATTAAATATTTACTGAAGTCATGTTGAAATGTTTTAAGTTATGTATTGTTGAATCGTAGTTTTATATCATAGATTTGCACATAAACCTATGCACTGCACGTAGTCGCTTGAATACATGTAGGTTGTGAACTATAATATGATTCGGATTTCTAGATAACACATGGTGGAGACTAAACCCAGTGAGCTTGAGCCTATCTTTTCTGTTTAGAGGGTTATAAATACATTGTGTTTGTCGAATTTCATTGAAATAGCGCATTAACTTGTTGTTTAGTCTCATTATTCTTGTTTTGGTTGATAGTCAAGTTAAAATATTTGTTACCATGCAAAATATCTTCCGTTGTAAACATTGAAGAACCATATGACCTGAGGACATGATTTTAGGCCTTCTTTGTTTACTGCCGGCCGATAAAAGATAAAATTTCCTTAGTTTGCCCCTTGAGCCGTTAAAATGCCTCTTTTTCTTTGTTCACCATTATCCTCTTTAAAAGCTCCAACCTGATCAACTTGGAGTATACCACTGGAAGAGTGATCAACTTTTAGTAGTATTAAGGCGATGTGTTGATTGAGAAGAAGAAAATAAGATGATGTTTGGGGTGGGTGCTTTGTTATTCAATGCATATTCATTTGAGAAGCGAGAAAAGAAAAAGGAAAAGAAACAAAATAAAGAAGAGAAGGTTGAAAAGAAAGAAAAAAATGAATGAAAAGGAAGGAAAAGAAAGAAAAGATGAAAAGTTTGTAGAAGAAGAATGAAAGAGATCGAACATGCCTTACAATGCCATTCTGAAACTACTTGTTATATCCATTCTATCCTTTTCCAGTACCTGAGCCACATTACAACCTTTGAAAAAGTCCTATTTGATCCTAGGAAAACATGGTTCGGATATGTAAATGATGGGAGGGGATTAAAACATGGTAATGATTAATTTCTTTTTGATTATTGGCATCCTATCCATGAGACTACTGTTCTTTCGTGTCATTCGTCTTTTTCATGTCGTATGTGAGCGTTTATCGTTTTGAAAATATATTTCCTTTGCTCACATATATTAGAAAAATTACACATGTTTCTGAGTGTTTCATTTGAGAGTGTAATTCATTGTGAGATTCGTAGTCAAGACATAGTTAGATGGTTATCTGAAGTATATTCCATGTTCATGACATGCGCGTGTTCATTTGACTACCTCATCACACACGTGCGATTTTATGAGAAACTCTATTGATTTATACGATGCATGTGCTTGAGATGGTTTCTTCATGATGTATGTAGACATTTGATTCTATTTCTTTATGTTCGTTATTCTATTTCGAATCGTTGTTGTATAATAAGGAGTATTGATTGTTTTATTTTAATAAAAGTTTTTAAAATTTCAAGTTAATAAAGATGGTTGTGGGTAACTTGTTGATGAGAACCCTCACGAGACTTCACTCGTCCGACTAGGGACACCTAGGGGTTTAAAAGGCTTGTTGCATACGCTAAATGCAATCGTGATCCATACGAAAATGGAATAGATTTTTATTTGAAGTTTTTATTTTTAGTTTTGCTCGAGGACTAGCAAAATGTAGGTTTGGGGGTGTGATCGGGAGAGAACTAATCCTAATTATACGCTTTAACGAGCATTTGTTAGTACTTTTTTATCCTGTTTTTGTATATTTTTACTCTGTTTTCTAGTTTCTGACAGGTTTTGGAAGAAATCAACTGAACCAGGCTAAACAAGGTGAAAAAGCAGGAAGAAGGAAGCTGAAAAAGACACTTCGCGCGCGCGACCCGCGGGCGCGGAAATCCAAGAATCGCGCGCGCGATCCGCTCGCGCGAGAATCCAGAAACCGCTCGCGCGATCCGCTCGCGCGAGACCCCCAAGAACTCGCTCGCGCGATCCGCGCGCGCGAGGTACCCAATGTCGCGCTCGCGCGACCCGCTCGCGCGATATGCCCAAAAATCAAAGTTGCGTATTTCAGTATACTGAAGACTCCTGTGCAAACGAGACTGCTAAACGACGTCCAGACTGTAAATTACATGCGTTTCAGTCCGTTTCGAGTTGTAAAGGCTTCCAAAACATGTTGTAAATCTATATAAACCCTATTTTACTTCAATTAGAGGGTTGGCAATTAATATACACACATTCTACAACCATACTTCCAGCCCTTGAAGAGGGAGAAGCAAGGAGAAGAAGAAGAAGACCAAGGATTTCCATGGCCTCCTCCATCAACTACTTGCCGATTTCTACTCCTATGGCAGCTTAGATCATTGATCTAGGGTTTCAATGAAGCCCTAGATGAGTAATAGGGTTTTATTTATGCTTTTATTTTAGTTTTATTATGTATGGATGACAGTCACTTGTTTAGAGGATTTTTATAAATAAATCGTACTTACATTGATTAAATCATTGCTTTCGGAATTTATTCTTGTCTTAGATCTATTTTGACTGTGATGTGCTCAACGATCTATTCTTGCTGTGCTTGTTTAGATTGTTTACATGTGATGGTGCTTTAGTGATTCGTGCTATCAAGTATCCGAATAGTCCATGCCTAGGTTAGACGGATTAGATCACAACCCTAGTTTAGTGTGAGATAATTCGTGCTATCCGCAGATGGATTATGTTGGTGCTTGAACCATGATTATCTTCTTGTCGGAGGAATTGGGCTTGTAGCTACAATTCCCCATATTCATCCAACGTAATAAGCTAAAGTAATTCATAAATATTCCTATTATGAATCTAGTGGTGGATTTGTAATCCTAGGTTCCCTTTAAATATTATTTAAAAACAATTTTAATTGCTTTCATAAGTTAGATTTACTTTTATTGTTAGTAGTTTAATTAAATCAAATCAAAATCCGTTTTTCCTAATTAATTAGACTTAGGTTTTAAAATTAAGTCATTGTAGTAATCAATCTCTGTGGGTTCGACCTTTACTTCCACACTGCAAATCTATTGAAAAGTAAAGAATACTTTTATATCTTGATATTGACAACATCAATCACGTACTCCCATGTGTGAATCCTTTCCATACACCTTAGGGGTGTAAGAAAAATCACAAACCGACCACATATCGACCAAACCAAAAATTGATCGGTCATTTTTTTAAATGTATGTACAAGCTAAAACCGACCGCAAAATCGACTGAACCCCTAAAAAACTACCAACGGACCGATTTACACCTCTATTGGTAAGTTTTTATACACCAAAAAAACCAAAAAATTAAAAACCGACTGACCGACCGACCAATTTACACCCCTAATACACCTAGATCATCTACAATTCAACTTGAGGACACATCAATACACTGCTCATGTATTGAAACGATATAGATATACCCATAATATGTAATAACAATCAATAATAAATTCAATTTATTAATAATAAAATGTCTTAATGAGTGGCTTTAAGGGTGTACAATCCCAACATTCTCCCACTTGCACTCAAAGCCAATTGACATTACATCGTACTCCTAATCCATCCACATGAGACTCACATTTCTTTGCCGGCAGGGTCTTTGTGAAGGATCTGCTAGGTTTTCTGCTAATGCAGTTTTGGCCACAGTGACAATGTCTCTATGCACGAACTCGTGAATCAGGTAATATTTCCTCTCTATATGCTTTCCATGCTTATGGTTCTTGGGGTCGTTACTCTTCGCAATTGATCCACTATTATCACAATAAAGAACAATAGGAGAACTCACATAAGGTACTAGCCCTAGATCCATGAGGAACTTCTGGACCCATACGACCTATTTTGCTGCCTCAGAGGCTGCTACATATTCGACATGCAAGATTACATTACACTCCTCTAACTAATGGCTCCACCTCCAAGCGTAAACACATAACCAAAAGTTGACTTTCTAGAATCATGATCTAATTGCAAATCAGAATCAGTGTAACCAACTGGAACCAAATCCTCTCCACTGTAGATTAACATATAATCCTTAGTCCTCCTTAATACTTAAAGACATGCTTTACTGCTTACCAGTGTGCTGGCCCTAGGTTAGATTGATATTTGCTAACTATTCCTACAGTATAACAGATATCTGGTCTAGTGCATAGCATAGCATATATGATACTTCCTACAGCCGAAGCATAAGGAATCCTTCTCATTTGCTCTCTTCCTCGGGTATTTTAGGACATTGATCCTTCAAATAGAAGGACTCCATTTCTAAAAGGTAGAATGCCTTTCTTAACCAAAATCTTATCTATGTGTGCTGATTGGTATAGGCCAAACATCCTTTTCTTGCGATCTTGCATAATCTTGATCCCAAGGACATAATTGGTCTCACTCAAGTCTTTCATATCAAATTGGTTAGAGAGCCATATTTTCACTATAGATAATCCTCCTACATCATTTCCAATAAGGAGTATATCATCTACATAGAGAACTAGATGTACTATTACACTACCCTCAGCCCTCTTGCATATATACGGTTCATCCACGTTTTGATCAAAACCAAAAGATTTGATTGCCTGATCAAAACGAATATTCCAACTACGCGAAGCCTGCTTAAATCCATATATAGACTTATGGAATTTGCACGCAAGGTGCTCTTGGCCTCTTGCCATGAATCCCTATGGCTGTACCATGTAGATGTCTTCCTCAAGATGACCATTCAAGAAGGTCGTCTTGACATCCATCTTCCAAATCTCGTAGTGATGATGTACAGCTATGGACAGGAGAATCCTAATGGACTTAAGCATGGCAACTAATGAAAAAGTTTCCTCATAATCGATCCCTTCTTTCTGAGTACAACCTTTTGCGACCAGCTTTGCTTTGAAGGTCTCAATCTTCCCATCCATTCCTCTCTTTCTCTTGTAGACCCACTTACACCTAATGGGTTGTATCCCTTTAGGTGGTTCTACACGCTCCCATACATGATTGGAGTACATAGACTCCATCTCAGATTTTATAGCAATATGCCCTTGCTCGGCATCTCGGTAAGAAATAGCCTCATTGTAGTTGCAAGGATTTAGGTCGTGTTCATCAAGAACAGCCTCATAAGACTCTCCCAGTATAGTGTACTAAGTAGTCTCACTTCTCTCCCACTATAATGAGGTACTAGTGTAACATTAGGCTGTGGATTTACTTATGTAGTCTTGGGTATATCACTGTATATAGTAGGCTCATACATGCAGGCAACTACTGGATCGTTTGACAATTCTTGCAGTACAATTTTACTCTTGGGTGTATGGTTCATAACATAATCTTCTTCCAGAAATATAGCATTTGTACTAACAAACACCTTCTGATCTTTGGGATCATAAAATAAACCAGCCTTACATCCTTTTGGATATCCAACAAACAAATAAACATCTGATCTTGATTCCAACTTATCAATCTTTCCCTTCCTCATATAAATAGGACACCCCAAATCTGCAAGTGTTGTAAGCTTGGCTTTCACCCTGCCTATAACTCTTTAGGTGTCTTGGGAACAGACTTACAATGAACTAAGCTCAGAATATACATTGCTATCTCTAGGGCATATCCCCAAAAAGATAATGGTAAAGTTAAGCAACTCATCATCGATCTTACCATGTCAAGTAAAGTTCTGTTCCTCCGTTCAGTAATACCATTATGTTGGGGAGTCCTAGGTGCAGCTAACTAGGATATAATCCCATGATGTGTTAAGTAGTCCTTGAACTCTCCTAAGAGGTACTCACTCATCAATCAGACCTAAAAAGACTTAATGTGTTTACTTAATTACTTCTTAACTTTAACTCCTTGAATTTCTCAAAAGCTTCAGACTTGTGATATATTAAGTAAACATAGCCACATCTTGAGTAATCATCAGTCGAGGTGATAAAATACTCATAGCCTCCTCTAGCTCTAATGTTCAAGGTACCACACATTTGTATGAACTAGCCCCAATGGCTCTTTGACTCTTAACCCTTTGGCCGAAAATGACCATCTAGTCATTTTTCCTTCTAAATATGATTCACAGACTGGTAGCGGTTGGACAGAAAGAGATGTGGGAAGTCCATTAACTACTAGTATTTGGATCCTATTCAGATTAATGTGACCAAGATGTAAGTGCCAAAGATATGTTGAATTCACTTGAGAAACCTTCCTTTTAATGGTAATATCTTGGATGAATCAATAGTCTCAGTGTCATGTACAGTGTAGGTATTAGGATATATCAAGTATAAACCATTTTGCAAAACACCAGAGCACAAAATAAAATGATCCTTCTTTATTAAACTTTATAACTAAAAAACACTGAATATCCAAATTTTGAAAGACATGAAACAGAAACCAAATTTCTTCTTATTTCTGGTGCATAAAGACAGTCTTCTAATACTAATACCGTACAACTACCAAACTCGAATCTCATGACTCCTACTGCTTCCACTGCGACTCTTATATCAGATGCAAGAAAAAGATATATCTTATCTTTTTTGGGCTTTCTGGTACTTGGAACCCCTGGAATGAATTGCAAACATGATTAGTGGTGCCTGAGTCTATACACCAAGTATTAGTAGAATCTGCCACAAAACATGCCTCAATAACAAAAGACTGAAGTATACCTCCATTAGTCTGATTCTTTGCCAAATAGACTGGGCAGTTTTCCTTCCAGTGCCCTTGCACTCCACACTTAAAACACTTGCCTTGAGGTAACTAATTCTCAGTCTGAACCATCTTCTTGCCTTTCCCCTTATTTTTCTTAAATTTACCTTTGGGATGTTGGGTGGGTTTCTTCTTTCCAAATCCTTTACCCATAGGCTTAGACCCAGAAGAAGCCTCAGCAACCATAACATTGACCTTGGGTTTTACAACAGTCTCTGTTGCTTGTAAGGCATTCAACAGTCCAGGTAATGTATAATCAAGCTTGTTCATGTTATAGTTAAACCTGAACTGATTGAATGACTCAGACAGAGATTGTAAATAAAATCAACTTGGGACTCTGCATCAAGATCTGTTCCCAAGGCCTCCAATTCATTTAAGTAAGCAATCATTTTTAAAACATGGTCTCGAATTGGAGTACCCTCAGCCATCTTAGTGTTAGCTAGATTGAGGAATGCAATTTGACGAGCATCACGTCCATGCTCACTAAACATCTCCTTAAGGTTGAGCATAATATCTTTAGCAGTAGGCATAGACTGATGCTGGTGCTGGAGGACATTTGATATGGATGCCAATATATAGCTCTAAGGCAGAAAGTTCAGGACAATCAGTTGAGAGCACATATTTGTACCCTTCAACAGTAAGCACTATAACTAGATTACGTTTCCAATCCACATTATTTGGTCCAGTTAATTTATTTTCCTTGCGGATAATTGCGAGTGTGTTAAATGAAGACATTTTATCTGAAAGTCAAAACATAAATAAACATATAAGAATACATGTACGCTAATGTGTATTAGCATCAAATATGTATAAGTATCTAGTGATCTGCTCTACAAAATCACTACTACATATTTAAGTAAATTAGAATACTAACTCTGTGATTACACGGCTCCTTGGAGAGATCATATGTTGCCACTAGTCAGGGGGAATCTCATCACAAACATACCGTCTAGACATAAAATGTCAAGTATTTAGTGACTTCCAATTTATCCTCAGCCTTCTAAAATATGAAAGTACTTTCACTCCTTAGGGAGAATACCTATCATATTTTAGTCAAGTGTATACCATGACCTTAAGTTCAAATTGGTTTTGTGGGTTAGTGTTTCCTTGGAGAAAAATTTCACTCCCACTCATCCTGATTTAAGCTTAAAAAAAATGTGACCCAACTTGGTAACTTAGTATGTTGACACCCTCCATAGGGGAGCCCTTTATAATTAGAGACGAGATGACAACATCCCTTACCTTGAGTTAGTGATGGTAGTACATTTAATTTACATCAATAGAAAATTAAAATTGGCATAGGCAAAACAGATCTGGATCACCCATTCACGGGAAATTCGATCCAAACCCCTCTTCACAATTTCCAAACAACCTACTACATCGATGTACTTCTAGGCTTTGAAGGAATCCAATAAAAAAATTATAAATCCAATAAAAAAATATAATCATCCTACACAACCAAAAACTACATATCTGTAAACAATTCAAACACAGAATTAAATATGATGATCCACAAACCTTTTCTTTATTTAACATTTTGATCAATCAACGATCTGTTAGACCGCTCTGATACCACTTGTTAGAAATATTACAGAAAATACAGCTGAAGGATTTCAATAAAATTTTGGATCCTCACAGTGATTGATTAATCAAATGATTAAGTAAAATAATATTATTTTTATTCGTTACCTCAAACTCTGAAGTTGAAGATGATATAGTATGTAGCCTTTGTCACCACCGGGCATACACCATTGTTCTTCAACCTTCAGATGCGCAGGAAGATGGTAGGAATCTCCCAAGCCACTCAAAGCTCTCAATATGGTGTATGTGATTTTTCAATCACGTTAGTTTTTTCCTAACAGATATGCATGTATATATAAGATATGGATACAGAGATATAGTAGCACTAAATCTCTTATCTCTGTTAAATTCAAATTTAAAAAATTATTTAATTATATGTATATATATTTATCTTTACAAAAAGATAAACTATCCATATACTTACATATAAATATAATCAGTTATATATGAACACCATACACAACTTTAGTATGCACCCTACGGTTAGGAGCCAACGATGGGATCTGATGGCTATTCTTTTTCCTGGTTTCGAATCACATCTTAGCCAATCTGATCAATTCGAGATCTAACTAAAACTGGTTAATTATAGACACACCTTACTATAATGCTATAATTGCACTCCAAGAAAATGGAAATTATACTAAGGCCCAACTCACTAAATTTATCTACAAATGTACCCCTCCACGTAAATAAACAATACAAGGTAAAATATTAATTGACTGTCTACCTTTTTGGTCACCTATTATTTACGACTTTTGGAAACTCTAGTTATCCACAATTGATCACGCATGGAAAGAATATACTACCCTTTTACAAATAATTATTATTTAACTATAAATAATATATAAAAAAACTGGTTTAGGAAAAACCCAACTGAGTACTCAGATTTCTGTGATCGAATGACACTATCCAAAAGTTATCCAACATGGATTCCATATTGAAGATACACATTCGCAGACCTCATATACTAATCACCCAAAATACCGAGGTATTGATCATAAGATCTCACTATAAAGTATATCAAAGTAACTAGCGTAAGAGTGTTGAGTCCATTTATCTCCTTGGGATTAAGAATAATTTACAATTTAATGAACTAGATAAACAAGCACGTAAGAGATAGTCATTTAGTGTAGTAATCTAGTTAGCGATCGTGTTAAACGCATGCTAATATATAAGTTATGAGCTCAACCACACTAATGGCAGAGTTATGTTACCCCACCAAGTAGCCACTATATGTTACTGCCGTCCATATGAATTGTCCCAAATTCATACTAACTGTGAAATAAGTTTCAAGTTCAAAGGAACTAATGATCATGAATTTCTGTGTGTGAATCCTTTCCATACACCTAAATCATCTACAATTCAACTTGAGGACACATCAATACACTGCTCATGTATTGAAACGATACAGGTATACCCATAATATGTAATAACAATCAATAATAAATTCATTTTATTAATAATAAAATGTCTTAACGAGTGGCTTTAAGGTCATATAATCCCAACAAGAATACCCAACCATTGCAAAAACACAAGCAAATAAATGATATGCATGAAAAACAAGAGAAATTATCATTAATCAAATTTCCAGCTTCAGGGAGCTCTAAGAAAACTTATCAAAAGTGGTTTTAAACATGAGCTGGGTTAAAATCCTCTTACAAAAAGTTAGATGCATGTCTTAGGGAACTTTTGCAAAAAGTAGAACCTCAATAGCAGTTTTGGAGTTCAGAAAATAAGAGTTTTGGGAACAGTGGATTAGGACTGTCCACAGTTATTGTAAAAATCATAATTAATTCCTCAAAAATCATATGAAGCTCTAATTGGTGTCAAAAGAAATCTATTTCATTTTAGTTTAAGATAAAAATAAACCCATGGACCTTCTATGAGCACAGGTCTCTAAAAAAGTATTTTAACCAGACACTGTTATTCTAGAAATTTGGTATCATTTGACAAAATGACTGCAAATCATAATAGAACTTCATGAATCATCTTAATCAAGTTGATCTAAGCTTTTGATCTCTCATCCATTTATCCTAGATGATTTCTAAACTAAGTTTTATTTATCAATTTTGTTAAACGATCAAGGTGTGATCATGTTGTATTCATAATCATAATTGTAGTTGAACTTAGAAAATTCCACAATAGTAGTATCAACTACAAACACTTAGAAAATGACCTTAACTCAATTGTATGCTCACGATTTTACATCGGCATGTAGATACATGAGTTAGGAATCATCCCCAAAAAGTGGATCATCGATAACTGACACAAAATAAATTTATGTGCTCTTGTGCAACACCCAAGTGAAGGTGATCATGCAAGCAGTAAACTGGTTAAGACCAGGTCAATCCCACAGGGAAGGTGAAAGTGTACTAAATTACACTAACTCGAAAAGAAAATTAAAATTCAATAATTGGAAGGAAGGTGTAGAACACAAAGTTCTATGAATTAACTACTACTAAAATAAAGCAATTAACTAAACTAACAATTGACTAACTAATTAAGCATATTTTAAAATGGTTTTACTTAATAAAAGAAAATTGTTGGGATCACCTGAATCCTCGGTGACCTAGCCATCTACCATGCACATTCATTGACGTTCAATGGAGTACACCCATCTTCAGTATTCTGTATTTTCCTAAAGATTAAGAATCAATAGCCCTTACATTAACCATGTTGTTTGACATGATCAATGTATAACTATTTCATCTATGAGTGACTTAAAATACTTAAAAGTCAATTCAAAACAATGGTTAAGTCTCGTACTATGAATGGTGTTAGCACTCATAGTGGTTTGCAAAAGATATTGAAGAAAATAGCCCTAAGGCCTTAAGTTTTAAAACTGTTTTGACAAATTGAGCTTTCCTGGATAGTTTGATAACAAATCTCATACACAGAAAGTCTTGGAATACTTAAAGGAATCATCCTTCAATCGATCAGTCTTTGATCGCTTGATTGTATCTCTGGTTCGATCGATCGAAATATCTTTGATCGATTGAATACAGGTTTTTTTGTAGTGCATGGAAGAGGCTGGAGATCACTATTTCATCATGATTTCCCAACTACTAGTTTACGCTGAAATTGTTTGGGTTGCAAAAAATATGTTTTTAACGTTAAACATCATTAAGGTCCTGTTTAGTTTGAGTTTAAACATAAAATTATCAAAAACTATTATTGATTACCACTAGCATGCAAAACCTACGTTTGGAATAGATTAAAACTACTAGAACTACTCGTAGAATGGAAACAAGACTATAACACAAAATTTGGAGGATTAAAGTTGAATAGAAATCAACTTCGTTTTGAATGTTCAAGCATTAACCCTATAAAACAAAAGGAAGTCCTCTCTATCTAAAAACTGTGAAAACAAAAGTTGGGCATCCTTTGGGACGAGTTTACAACTTATATTTATAGGTAAACCTACGCTAGGGTTGATAAAAACATGTTCTGCTACGCTGCTCGTAATAATCTGGTAAAGCCAAGTTCGATCGCTTAAACTTTGGCCAATCGAGCTTATGAATTTTCATGCACTTTTAGCATCTTTCGATCGCTTGAACAACCTTCGATCACTTAAAACTCTTATTTCAGCTTTGACACATCCTTTTTGCATCTTTGCTTTATCCTTTTTCTGTAATTTATTCATGCTCATGGCACATTATCTGCACACAAAATGGGCTAATACAACAAAACTCACCAAGGAATCATCTCATTGTATCAAAATACACATTGTAGCATAATTGCAAATAAAACGAGAAATTGTAAACTTATTTGTGATGTTTTAGTGTTTATGTGTGGATATATTCTACAAATATACCCACTTGTCACTACCCGTAACTAGCCTATTGCTAGTCCCTAGCGATAAAGCGAAAAGACAAGACAAGTAGATCTATACTACAATGACTAAGAATGTAACACCCCTCGTCACGACCCGGCGTAGCAAGGTAGGTAAAATTAAATTTCCTACCTTTGGACCCATTAGTACGCGATGGGATGGATAACCGTTCTGTCATTCTAACTCCGCACATTAAATAATAAGGGAATTGCTAAAGCATAATGATAAGTTAACATATCTGAACATAAATACAGCAGCGGAAATATGACACGAATAATAATAAAAGTTATTACACGAGGCCATACTAAACTTAAACTTATTACATAACCTCAAAACATAAGAAACTACTATCTTCGATCTCCAGCTCTACACTATCCTTCTTAGCTCTTTAGCACTACATCCTGAGCTCTTCTATAGGGCCGGTCCTGAGCTTTGGGGGTCTTTAGGCGAACAACTAGAATGGGGCCCTCTATATGCTACTATGAACTAGTTACCATAAGATACTAAACAAGTATAAAGCAAAAAAAATATACACGAACTTACATATACAATTAACTTAGAAGAATTCACTTAACAAGGCAGAAATATTTTAATCAAAAATATTTAATGTCACTGAAATATTATCCTTCTTGCATTTTTAGCAGAAAAATCACTAATTAAGCTTGTACAATCAAGTTTTTCTATCATATCTTTTTCAATAGATAACATGGCTAATCCATTCAATCTTTCTTGTGACATGGTTGATGGAAGATACGATTTGATCAATTTTAACTTTAAGAAGCTTCTTTCTACAGAAGCGACTGTAACTGGTATAGTCAACAATATTCTATAAGAAATCTATGTATTTGGGAAACAACCTTCCATTGCTTTCAAAAAATTAAGCACTTTGATTGACTTTTTTTTCTTTCTTTTGGTAGAACTTCTTTCAAGACCTTGAATTCTAGAAACAAGTCTCTCCCATCGATATCAGAATGCATGTCGTGTTTTAGAAAATTTTCAAGGTTGCCACAACAAGTATTCAAAGAATCATCATCCATGGTTTTCAACTTCTCCAAATCAGACAAAAAGCCAAAAGTTTCTCCGTATGCTTGAAATTGTTCAAACCTACTCTTAAGTGAAGAAAGAGCTTGATCAACTATATATAAGAAGTAATTAACTCGAATTGATTCTTCAGGTGATTGTATAGCCTCTTCGCTATCATTCTCATCAAATTGTTTTTTCCTGCGAGTTATTCATTTTTCACAAAATATTAGTTCAATCTCCATTATACTAGCAACTTCTTTCGCTTCAGCTATGGCCTTTTGAAACCCAATTTCTCTATAACTTTCTAAAAATGAAATGAGTCATTTTAATTGATCTAGAGCAACATCCATATGCATATCTTCACTTTGCAAGGTCTTGGTAACAACATTAACAACAAACAACAGATTATGCCAAATTACCATGCGAAGTAGGAATTAAAAATTCTCAATTTCATGTGTTGCAAGAGACTCGACTTCACCTTTTGTTTTGGGATCCTCACTGGTACTTGATAAGTGAACTAAAGCATCTCTTATTTGTGGAGCTTGATAACTTAATTCTTTGACACTTTCAACCCGACTTTCCCAACTTGTTTGTGACAATGGCTTAAGAGTGAGACCATCAACGTGATCTTTGAAAACTTTCCACCGCTTTGTAGAAGATGAAAACATTGAATATATTCGTTGAACCACTCTGAAAAAGGATATAGCTTTTCAGCAAGAGTTAGACATATCACAAAGTGCAAGGTAAAGACTATGACAACCACATGGCGTATAAAAATGCTCTAGGATTGATTTTTAGTAGCCTATTGTACACCCTTATGCTTTCCCTTCATATTAGATCCATTCTCTTATCCTTGTCCTCTCACATCATCGATGTCAAGTTGAAGAGTGCTTAATACATCTTTAATCTTGCTAAAAATTCCTAGCCCCGACGTGTCATCCACTTTTAAGAACTCTAAAAAGAACTCTTCCACATTTATTGGATTCATTAAAACATCTACACACCGAACTACAAGAGACATTTTTTCTTCATGACTCACATCTGGAGTACAATCAAGGATAATTGAAAAGTACTTTGCTCCTTTGATCCTTTAATGAATGTACCTTTAATCTCATTAGCCAACATTACTATCAATTAATTTTGGATTTTGTGACCAAGATAGTGATAATGAATCTCACACATTTCAATACGTTGAAGATGGTCTTGCATTATAGTGTCAAATTCGGCAATTATTTCAATGAGGCTTAAAAAGTTGCCGTTGTTTTCTTGATAAACCTTCTCATTGTCTCCACAAAATGCTAAATTATTCTTAGCAAGTGTTTTCACCACAACAAGTATCTATAGTAATACTTGTCTCCAATATTCTCTCTCCTTGTTCATATGTTCTAGAGCACTTTCATCAATGGTTTTTTTTTCTTTTGCATTCTCATCTCTAATTCCACCCACAAGCTCATGCAAGTAATGTGTTCATCACTTCTTTCATGATATTTAAGCCTTCTACCAAGATTTTTCCAATCCTTAATTCCTTCGTTAGCCAAATGTGTTTTGTTTCCTTCTTTCTTGAACAAATTGCAACAAAAGCAAAATACCAAATCCCCAATAATTGAGTACACTAGCCATTTTTTGTCATTATTCTCTCCATTTGGTAAATGTTGAATGTAATGCATGGGAGAGAAATGTCTATCACCTTCATCTCTCAGAAATTTAAAATTGACATCATGATCTCTTATAGGACCTTTTTCTACTAACAAGTCCCTCATCTTTTGATCAATCTTAGACCAATTTATTGGATCATATATGTTTGAAGAAGTATATTCTTCATTCAATGCTTCACCGGATTGAGTCCCCGACAAATCTCCATGTTTTTCATTGCAATTCTCATCTCAATGTTTACTTTCATCATTTGTAAAATCTTCATGTTCTTCATTATCATTCCCATCTCGATGTTCATTTTCCTCATTCACTCAATTTTCAGTTGAAACTTTATTATCTACTTATTTTTTGTTACTCATAATTTATCTAGTGCTCCCGCTTGAGATTGAATAAGTGCTTCTAATTTTTGTTTTTTCTTTCTTTTTTCGGACCCGGAAGCATATTTCCTAGGAGGCATGGCAACAGAGAATAACAACCCTATACAAATAATTAATAAGTAGCTGATCAGCATTTGTTCTAACTTCTAAATTCCATAATTATTAATCCATATAATAGGTAGGTAATTCCTAATCACAAATCACAATTCAATTCTTATTATTTCTTCACAATGAAGGAGTGAAAAAACTAAAAAAATTGCATAGAGGAATTGAAATATTACCTCAACTGCGCTATCACTTGTGGCTCGTGATGCTAGTTGCAAAGGCCGAAGGGGCCGGCCCGTGGAACGGTGGCAGTCGTTCGGTCAATGGATGACTGGATGAGTCGATGAGGGCTCTGTGCTGCTGTGCCTCTGTAGTTTGTACTGGCTTATGGCTCATGACTGGACTACCATGGATGACTCATCCAGGATGAGAGTTTGGGGCTCTGTAACTCTCTTTGAACAATTGAACTTAGATTCTTTGAACCACCAAAAAAACCTAAGCAAAGCTATCAAAGAAGGCTCTGTTTCTCTTAGAAGTTAGAACATAGAGAGAGAGAGAGAATGTAGAGAGAGAATTCGAGTTGTGTCTCACACGCAACTTGGTTTTGAAATTAAAAAAATTTAAGAAAAGAGATGGAAGCGGCTGAATCAGTGAATTATTGGGCCTTTTGGGCTGAAATGGTACTATAATATGTTGATAAATGATATAACATACTCTATATTACTACCAAGCATTGGGGCCCTCAATTTTTCTTTGTGATTCGGGGGCTTTATGCCCAGGCCTACTTTCCAAAAAGGAAGGGCCACCCCTGCTTTTCTATATAAGCTGAACCTGCAGCACTCTGGACATGGGAATGCCTAGGGCATAACATGCCATCAGCTTTGAAACAAAGCTGAGTGAGAGTCTAACTGCGCAATAATCAGTAAATACAAATGATACACCCAAAATTGGCTCTATCTTATGACCGAGCGGTTCAAATCAGCAGCTAGTCCATGCCCCGGGCAAATCATGCACAACTCCTCAGAAGCATCAGCCCGAGCGGTTTAGTCTACTCAACATCCCGAGCGGCTCATTCATGACCCGGCCAACAGGTCAGGAAAAACGCGTAGGCACATCCCACCACAGGAACAACTCATCCGGGCCCACAGGCGTGATCCCGAGCATTACGGGCAGTTTCCTACTCAAGCTAGAAGACTAATGGAAAGTGCACACTATTTCCTAATCCAATTAGGAAATCCCCATAATTAATGCCAATCTATATCAATAGGATTATATTTCCTTATCCATGTATGAGTGGGTCTCTTACATCTATAAAAGAGACCTCTCACCCCCCAATGAAGGGGCCGCCAATTCTATAGTCTACACAGCACCTCTATAATTCACCATTGTACGCATACACCCGGCCTGTATTACTGGTAGTGTCGCCCCTCTTTGTTGGCTCACCAGGCTCGCCGGTGATCTGCTAGTGAACGTGCTCAGACACACACGTGGACGTAGGTACCTTCATTAACATGGCCGAACCACATATAAAAAATAGTCTCTCACTTTCTCTCTCTCCTTAAATTGCTTTACTTTACTCTTACCAAATTCTGGCATCATCAGTTTGGCGCCGTCTGTGGGAAGCGACAAATCTTCTCATCAACAAATCTATTAACTAATCGTCATACCACCGAAGAAGGGTAAGAAGGCTGATCAGCAGTCCGACCGGGATGTTCCTCCGGCCCCGGCACCAGCTGCGGCGGTCATGACATCTAAGCAAATCACCGCGACCCTAACACAACTTCTGGAGGGCCAACGTCAAATCCAGCAACAGATCGAAGCCCTGCTAACCCAGCAAAGCAGTCCTCCAGTGGCCGGGAAACGACCCGGGAACGTTGCATATAGTCGGGAACCGATATTGACCAGACAACGTGCCCGAGCCAACCCATCCCGTGTTGAGGATGCTAGAGACATCAACAGTGGGCGTGCTGCCCGAGAGGAAAGGCAGGAGCATATGGCCCGGGAATCAGTCCAGGGCCACTCGGTCAAGAGCCGAGTTGTGCCTAGGCGAACGGTTATCCGGAGTCATAGCCGAGCTTGATTCCAAATAACGGCACCTTGCCATGAAGAAGCATCTTCCACCAACTCGACTAGTTCCTCAGATAACGGTCGGGAAGGAGTGGAAGCCCGAATCAAGGACTTGCAGAAAGCAGATCGACGGAGTGGCCAAAAAACTTGGTCAAAACCGTGCTCAGAATCAAGCCAATACCGAAACAGAGTCACCATTCTCCAGCCAGATCACGAGGTTCTCCATCCTGCGCAAATTCAAGCAGCCTCGCCTAGATCCCTACAACGGCTCGGGAAGCCCGGTCGACCACGTCCGGACCTATAAGGCTCAGATGGCCCTAGCCACCAACTCCGATGAGCTACACTGCCTAGCCTTTCCCAGCACTTTGAAAGGCCCTGCCATGCAGTGGTTCAACTCCTTGGAGCCCCGATCGGTCTGCAGTTTCAAACAACTCAGCAAGCAGTTCATCAACCAATTCGCCGGTATGCATGAGCAGCCAAAGCCAGACATGCAGCTATTGACGGTCAGACAACGGAAAAATGAGACCCTCAAGGAGTTCACCAGCTGGTTTAATCAAGAGAAGCTCAGCATCTACGATCTTGATGAAACCGCCGCTATCATAGCCTTCTGCTCGGGAGTTCAACACACCAAGTGCACCGCGTCATTCCACAGAAACCGACTGGAAACTTTGGTTGAGCTCTCTGAGAGGGTTGGAAAATACATTGACACTGAAGAGTTGCTGAAGACCAAAGGCACCGGGCATGAAAGCAACGAGTCTTCCAGAAGTAAGCGAAAGCGAGATCAGCCCGGGAGTTCTGACAGTTCCTTCAGCTCACAGCAGGCAGGGTCCGACAGTCCTGACCTGACCTCCAGTTTGCAGCGGTCTGAGTTCGGCAGCCCCGGCCCGATCTCCAGTTCACATCGGTCAGGAACAAATAGTTCCGACTTTGCCTCCAGCACAGAGAAGTCAGAAGCCCGACGATCCTGATCTGCCTTCCTATCTCTATTGGTCTAGAAGAGCCCGACTACAGTGGTACTTGCTTGATCACCACATAAGGCTCCACCGATTGTCAGAGAACTCATACAAAGACTTTGGACCTAACCCCGAGGCATCCAAAGACCTTGGGCCTAACCCCGAGGCATACAAAGACCTTGGCCCTAACCCCGAGGCATAAAAAGACCTTGAGCTCCAAACTCAGGTACTTAAAAGACCTCGGGCTTTGAACCCAGGCACTCAAAAGACCTCGGGCTTCGAACCCAGGCACTAAAGACCTCGGGGTCACGCCCGAGGCACCGGCTTTGCTTAGGTCCAACCGACGATGGGGGCAAACCCCCTAGGTGGCTGATGATGGCAAGCTTCAAAAGACCCTGCAACCACCATGTTCCAGGTCAGTTACCTACAGATCATAGCCTCTGTAAGACCCTCGTCTTAGCGAAAGCTTGGGGGGCAAGACGGCGTAGTGAACTAAACAGGTAATCACACTGGGTATCTACAGGCCTCGCGGATAACCAAGTCAAAATCTTGGACAACCCAAGCACCTACAGTACTTAGAGGCATTAACTCCACTTAGGTCCGGACCGACGATAGATGTGACTAAAATCTCTTAGGTTGGCCGACGATAGAGGAGCAAAAGGACCCTAAAGCAACATGATTTTGGTCGGCTCCACCAACATGGTCAAGCTCTTCTCCCAACAGTCTTGACGAAGGCTGGCCGGGCGGAAGACAACCTTCCTGGGGAGTTAACATAAAAAGGACCCTAGAGCAATACGCTTTAGGTCGGCTTTTCCAACATGGTAAAATCCTTCTATCCACAGCCTTGATGAAGGTTTACGGGCAGAAGATAACCATCCTGGGAGCTAACTCAAGTAAAAAAGACTCTGAAGTAGGCCGAGTCTTAACTCTCGGTCATTTCCCGAGCACTCAAAGACTCTGAATTAGGCCGAGTCTCAACTCTCGGTCTGTTCCCGAGAACTTAAAGGTCCCCGAGCTAAGCTGGATCTCAACTCTCAGCCAGTTCCTGAGGACTCACCAGGCTCAGAAGCCCCGAGACAGCTTTCACAAGCACTCAGACAACGGCAAGTAACATCAAACTGATTTCCAAACTTGCCCCGATATAGCATTCGGCCAACCTTGGAAATGGGGGGCAGTTGATACACCCAAAATTGGCTCTATCTTATGACCGAGCGGTTCAAATCAGCAGCTAGTCCATGCCCCGGGCAAATCATGCACAACTCCTCAGAAGCATCAGCCCAAGCAGTTTAGTCTACTCAACATCCCGAGCGGCCCATTCATGACCCGGCCAACAGGTCAAGAAAAACGTGTAGGCACATCCCACCGCGGAAAAAGCTCATCCAGGCCCACAGGCGTGATCCCGAGCATTACGGGCTATTTTCTACTCAAGCTAGAAGACTAATGGAAAGTGCACACTATTTCCTAATCCAATTAGGAAATCCCCATAATTAATGCCAATCTATATCAATAGGATTATATTTCCTTATCCATGTATGAGTGAGTCTCTTACATCTATAAAAGAGACCTCTCACCCCCCAATGAAGGGGTCGCTAATTCTGTAGTCTACACAACACCTCTATAATTCACCATTGTACGCATACACCCAGCCGGTATTACTGGTAGTGCTGCCCCTCTTTGTTGGCTCACCAGGCCCGCCGGTGATCTGCTAGTGAACGTGCTCAGACACACACGTGGACGTAGGTACCTTCATTAACAGGGCCGAACCACATACAAAAAATAGTCTCTCACTCTCTCTCTCTCCTTAAATTGCTTTACTTTACTCTTACCAAATTCTGGCATCATCAACAAATATCACTCAACTCCCATTATTGTTCTGTATCTTAGGATACAGTTAATCTCTTATCAAAAGACGCATTCTTTCACGAGTATAGCAAAGGTCTTATCATAACGTGTAAACATATAAACATATTCCATCATTTACTTCATAGGATACATTCTCCTTGACAAGCGGGGGTATTTGTAAAATACAACCGCGTTAAAAGAAGAAAATGTATTGATTTAGTTTACAATTCCATCACTTATCTGCAATTTGAATTACAATGCTAGTTTATGCACATATTGATTGAACTATGATAAGTTGTGTGTTTTAGCTGTAATTTGTGCAGACTTTAGTTGCTGTGTGAAGAATTGAAAGATAATGATGAAAGGAAGTGGTTGGTTTCAAAGAAGACATATCAAAGCTGAAATATAGAGTTCGAGCGATTGAAGACCATTTGATCGATCAAAGTTTCGATCGATCGAGAGAAGTTCAAGCGATCGAAGTCCCGGAAGTTCAATCGATCGAGAATTGTTCGATCGATCGAACATGCCTTTTATCAGATTTTTACGCGCACGCAGCAGAATGCATGTTTAACCCTAAGCATTAGGTTTTATTATATATATTCGTAATGTAAATGTCCAGAAGGACGCCCACTTTACTTTTATCAGTTTTACATAGAGAGAGAGTGTTTTACTTTGATTTTCGTAGGTCGGATATTGAATTCGGTTGAAGTTTGAAGTTTATTAATAGCTTGTTCATTCCAGGTTTCGTTACACCAGTTTTATTTGCATTCTTTTAGTGGCTTACATAGTTTAAATCTGAGTAGATTGTAGTGTTACTTGTTGGTAGTGGTTAAATAGTAGTTTTTTAGTGATTGCATGTTTAAATCTCAACCAAACGCAACCTTAATGAATATTTACATTAAGAATAAAACTGTGACGCTCCAGACCATGTCTGAGTAGTCTCCAGGTTGGGAGATCATGATGAAATCGTGATCTGAAGCCTCTGCCATGCAGTAGAATAATTCCTGTGTTTGATCGATCGAAGTCGTTCGATCGATCGGACCTGAGACACAGTCGATCGATCGAATACGGTTCGATCGATCGAGAGAAGAAGATATTCTATCGATCGAAAGTGCATCGATCGATCGAACCCTCTAATTCTTGAGGACATTCTATGCAGTATTCCTAGACTTTCTGTTTTACTGGATTGTTATCAAATTGTCCCAAAACGCTCAATTTGTCAAAACAGTCTGTGAACTTTAAGCCTTGAGGCATTTTTCTTCCATAACTTTTGCAAACCACCCTCAATGCTAATACCATTGGAGGTGAGAGTCTTAACTATTGTTTTAAACCGCTTTTGTATATTTCAAACTCCATTGTGATGATATAGTCCCGGTCATGAAAGGGCTATGGATTCTTTATCCTAAGAGAAATACGGATTACTGTAGAGGATGTACTCCATTGAGCTTCAATGCAACTGCATGGTAGATGGCTAGGTTGCGGTGGATTCGTGTAATCCCAACATTCCTTTATAATTAAGAAAAACGTATTTTAAATTATCGCTTTAATTAATTAGTTGGTAATTAGTTTAACTTAGTTTAATCATTTTATTAATTTCTTAGTAGTTGATAAATTATGGGATGTTGTGTTCTGCATTATTAAAATATTGATTTTTATTTTCCCTTTTTGAGATTAATCTAAGTAATTAGTTTAACACCTTCCTTGTGGGATCGACCTGGACTTAACCAGTATATTACTTACACGATCACCTACACTTGGGTGTTGCACAAGAGCGCACAACTTTTTAGTCGTGTCAAGTTTTTTGGCACCGTTGCCGGGGAAGGCGACAAGCTAACGCTTCGATTACCTCAAATCTTTCCTTATCTTCTTTCTGTTTTTCTTTTTCTTCTGTTCTTTAGATTAAAAACTACTTAGGGTCTTTCCCTTTATGTCCGATAATTCCATCGAAGGAATTTTTGGAAACCCACTCTATTCATCCAACTCATCTAGTTCTATTAACCCCATAGTTACACCGATCGACTCAATGGCCGACAATCAAAGCGAAAATGGTGATAATGTGGTTGTACCAATCGACGATTCACTTCGTCCTTTGTGCGATCTCATGACACCTGAACATGCACCTACACCTTCTTGTATTCTCATTCCACCCTATGCATGCAAATTTCAATTTCGCAATGGAATGATTCAACTCCTTCCTACCTTTCATGGAATGGAGAGCGAGAAGGCATATCTACATGTCAAGGACTTTGAAGGTGTTTGTAAAACTTTCTCACAGAATTGTCCTGTAGACGTGACATGTTTAATGCTATTTCCTTTCACTCTGAAGGATAAAGCAAAAGGGTGGTTACTCACCTTGAAGCCAAACTCCATCTACACTTGGCATGCGATGAACACCGCTTTCTTAAAGAAATTCTTTCCACCTCGCATGACCACCGAGCTTAAACGACAAATCAATTCTTACAAAGAAAAGAGCAATGAAACGTTCACCCAAACTTGGGAGCGTTTCAAGGATTTGCTACTCTCATGCCCACATCATGGATATGAGAAATGGCGAACCATCAACTACTTTTATGAAGGGCTAAATGGTGAAACGAAAAAGTTGGTTGAGACCATGAGTTCAGGGCCATTTCTGCGTAAAAACACGGAAGAAGCTAAAGCTCATTTTGAGTTGTTAGCTGAACATGCCCATGAGTGGTCAAATTCAGATGATATCCCACGCTCACAGATATCCTGTGTGGAAGAGAAAAGTTTATATCAACTAAAAAGTGAGGATCATTTTATGAACAAGTATGAAGAACTAGTGAAGAAAGTGGAAGAGTTGGGAATGAAAGGAGAGAGTTCTAGGCAGTTTTTTCCTGAAGAACCATGTGGCACATGTAACATGCTGGGGCACACTACTCAATATTGTCCCAATGTGCCATATTTTCAAGAACAACCCCCCATGGAAATGAATGCCATGCAAGGGTATAGGGAGGCGGGGAATTCCTACAATAATTATAATTCAAAAAATAATAACAATAGATGGAATCACCCCGGGTTTGATTGGAAAAATAATGCTGGGACCCAAAACCAATATCAACAGCAACAGCTGATTCGAGGTGAAAAGTGCATATATATAGTGTATTACGTGGTATTTTATGCATACTTTTATCCCCAAGTCCCTAGATTTAGGTATATTCTAATAACAATGATCTTTTTATTGTGTTAATGCTAAAATATATATTTTTGCATTATTTTATAGGTATTAGGATGTAATTCGATGAAGTGGAGCAAAAGAAAGTGATTCTGGTGAAGAGAACAACAGAAGCAGCTGAGAAAATGCCAATTTTGACAATGAAGACTTCAGATTTGGAAGATTTTCCCAGAGACATGAAATGTAGATCTTTAAGTTACGGTCGCGTGGCCGCAAACGGGAGGTCAAATTCGAGGTCCGAGTGAAAAGTTATGGCCATTCTTCCATCGGTGCGCAGAGCTGTCAAAATCAAAGAGTTCAATCGATTGAGCAGAGTTCCATCGACCGAACCTTCGATCGATCGAACTACGCTCGATCGATCGAACTTTATATTCACCCAAAAGTTGCGTAAACTCTGCGGGAACCCTATATATACGTCGTTTTGACGCCAGACGAAGGGTTGCTCCAGAACGCAGAAAACAGCAGTTTTAGGGTAATTTTAGGGTTAGATTAGGTTTAGATTAGGTTAGATTCAAGTTTTCTTCCTCCTTTTCCATTGTTAAACTCAAGATTGATGTTGATTACAAGTTATATTCATATTATCTTCAGGTTTTTCTTCTCCCTTTTCTTTATTTGATTGTTTATTGCTTTAGATGTTAATGATTGCTATGTTTTGTTATTTCTGAATTAGTTTAATCATGTTTTCGTAGTTTAGACGTTGGGAATATGTGATGAAACATTGATTTCCAGCCTCTTCCATGCAATCTTTAAAAACCTAGGCTCGATCGATCGAAGGTATTTCGATCGATCGAACCAGAGCCATAGTCAAGCGATCGAAGGCATTTCAATCGATTGAAGGATGATGATGTCCGATCGATCGAGAGCGCTTCGATCGATCGAACTTGTTGATTCCTGAGATATTTTTTTAAGTATTCCATGACTTTCTGTTTTAGAAATCTGTCATCAAATTGTCCCAATAAGCTCAGTTTGTCACAACAGTTTTTAGAAGTTAAAGCCTTAATGCTATTTTCTTCAATGACTTTTGAAAACCACTTTGAATGCTAACACCATTTAGAGTGCAAGTAATTACCATTGTTTTAAACCGTCTTCCAAGTATTTTAAATCAACTATGATGATGTAGTCCCGGTCATGAAAGGGCTACTGATTCTTTATCTTTAGAAAAATACGGAATACTGAAGAGGAATGAACTCCATAGAACGTTAATGAATGTGCATGGTAGATGGTTAGGATCAATGTGGATTCATGTGTTTCCAACACCTTTAATTTATCTGTTTAATTAGTTATGTTTCTTTATACTTTAGTTTATTATTTAGTTTAATTTAATTAATTAGGATTTTGTTAGTACACCTCCAATTATTCATTTTTATTTTCTTTTCTTTAGGTTATAACTCAGTAGACATTCTCCCTATTCCTTCCCTGTGGGATCGACCTGGACTTATCCAGTATTATTTGCACGATCACCTACACTTGGGTGTTGCACAAGAGCGCACAACTATTTAGTCGTGTCAACAGCCCTACAATAATAATAATCAATATCAAGGGCAATACAATAGGTAGTCCCAGCCATTCCATCAAAATAGAGCAAATAACTACAACCAAGCTCAACCCTCTAACAATCAACAAGCAAATATTTACGTGCTACCTCACAAGAAGGTGCAGGAGGAAGATCCACTCTCTAATGCGAATTTAACACAACAGTTAATTCAAATGATAAGTAAAATGTCCGCAACCTTAGAGAGAATGGATGCACGTCAAGAGGGTTCGAGTGGTACATTTCTGGCTCAACCATTTCCAAACCCTAAGGGACTCAACAATGGTCCCAATAACCATGAGCATGCCAAAGCCATAACAACTCTGAGAAGTGGCAAGGTTATAGAGAAAAACATGCCTCATTCTACTCCCGAGGAGTATGACGAGGAGGAAGTAGTGACCAGGAACAAACCACCCACTCAAGAAAAAGGAGTCGTCTATTAATGATAAACCAGTAGAATCAAGTGAAGACACTCCTAAAGAAGTAGAAGAAGTTGAGGGAAGGCCTAGAAAGGAGCCAGTCATTGACGAATTACCTAAGTGCCCTTTCCCTTCACCTTATCCTCAAAGGCTTAAGAAACCCCAAAACGAGGCAAAGAATCAGGAGTTCTTGGAGTTGTTCAAACAAGTTAAAATCAATCTCCCACTCCTTGATGCAATCAAACAAGTGCCAGCCTATGCTAAGTATTTAAAAGACTTATGCACGGTCAAAAGAAGGTAAAGTGTAAAGAAACATACCTATGTCGCTTGCCATGCAAGCGCAATAATTCAAAATGAGTTACCTCCAAAGCTAAAAGACCCTGGCACCCCAACTGTCTCGTGTAGAATTGGGAATCAAAGGATAGATAACGCACTCCTTGATCTAGGAGCGAGGGTGAGCTTGCTGCCATATTCAGTATATAAACAACTAGGGTTGGGTGAACTCAAACCCACCCGAGTAGCATTGCAATTGGCAGACATGTCAATCAAATATCCTAGAGGAATACTGGAAGACGTTCTGGTACAGATAGACACTTTTGTCTTCCCAGTTGATTTCGTGATATTGGACACTGAACCTGTGTCTAACCCATGTTCACAAATCCCGGTGATTTTTGGACGTCCATTCCTCAACACCATTGATGCCATAATCAAGATAAGAAGTGGAATCATGACTATCGTATTCGGGAACATGACTTTGAATGTCAAGATTTTCTCGAATCCCCGACCTGAAGAATACGAGGATGAAGAAGAAGTTAACTTCATCGAAACAATCATCGAAGATGAGGCCGATTTTGTTGACTATAAAGATCCTTTGGAGGTGGTAGTGTCACAATTCGACGCTACTTATCAATCTAATAATTCTACTCCATTGGATGCGACCCTAAATCATGCCTGCCTCATGATGGAAACTAAAGAAGAGGATAGAGCTGAATGCATGTGGGTCACCCTATATGAACCCTTGCCTCCGAAAATGAAGTTAACCATGCCTTCGAACTTTTAGTTCCCCGATTTGGAATTAAAGGAGCTTCCAAAAGAGCTCAAATACGCCTTTCTAGGGACTAAAAAGACTTATCCCGTTATAATCTCTGCCACGTTAAATTCATAATAAGAGGATAAGTTGATCCAAATGCTCAAACTGCACAAGGGAGCATTAGGATGGACTATTGCCGACCTAAAAGGCATAAGCCCATCTATCTGCACCCATAAGATATATCTGGAGGAAGACGCTAAACCTTCGCGACAAATACAGAGGCATCTGAATCCCAATATGCAAGAAGTCGTGAAAAAAGAAGTCTTAAAACTCCTTGACATTGGGATAATATATCCTATCTCTGACAGCTCTTGGGTTAGTCCAACTTAGGTAGTGCCCAAAAAGGCTGGTATAACGGTTATCCCAAACAAAGATGGCGAGTTAGTACCAACACGCGTCCCCACTAGATGGCGGATGTGTATTGATTATCGAAAGTTAAATACTGTGACCCGGAAAGACCACTTTCCATTGCCATTCATGGATCAAATGCTAGAAAGAGTGGCGGGTCAAAAATTTTATTGCTTTTTGGACGGATATAGTGGGTATAACCAAATTGAAATAGCTCCTGAAGATCAGGAGAAAATGATTTTCACTTGTCCATTCGGTACATTCGCCTACCGCCGTATGCCTTTTGGCTTATGCAATGCACCTACTACCTTTCAGCGGTGCATGTTAAGCATATTCAGTGATATGGTTGAACATACACTCGAGGTCTTTATGGACGACTTCTCAGTGTTTGGCCATAGTTTTGACAGCTGTCTAGAAAACCTAGAGAATGTGTTGGCAAGATGCGAGGATAAACACCTAGTACTAAACTGGGAAAAGTGTCACTTCATGGTGACCAAAGGAATTATCCTCGGCCACATCATCTCTGATAAGGGTATCCAAGTCGATAAAGCGAAAATCGATATAATTTTAAATCTACCTGTCCCTCGTACAGTTAGAGACATCCGATCTTTTCTGGGACATGCTGGATTCTATCGATGCTTTATCCAGAATTTTAGTGCAATCTCTCGACCACTATGCCAACTACTCATCAAAGATGCACCATTTGAATGGTCAGAAAACTGTCAAATATCTTTCGATGCACTAAAAGAACACCTTACCTCTGCACCGATTATACAGGCACCCAACTGGAGTTTGCTGTTTGAGTTAATGTACGATGCTAGCGACTACGCCGTTGGCGCAGTTCTAGGACAGAGGAAGGATAACAAGCCATATGTAATTTACTATGCCAGCCGAACACTGAACGAAGCTCAAATGAATTATACGACTACTGAGAAAGAGCTACTGGCAATAGTATTCGCGTTGGATAAATTCAGGTCTTATCTGATACGGTCCCCAATTGTCTGTTTTACAGACCACTTGGCCCTTAAGTACCTGTTATCTAAGAAAGACGCAAAACAGAGGCTTATCCGCTGGATACTCCTACTCTAGGAATTCGATATTACTATCAAGGATAAAAAGGGAGTAGAAAATGTGGTTGCCGACCATTTATCTCGGTTGACATTCACAGACAACACTGAGCCGGTACCTATAAAAGATGAATTCCCAGACGTACAACTGATGGTTGTCTCCAATTTGCCTTGGTACGCGGATATAATTAATTACCTCGTTACAGGAGAGACCCCAATCCATTGGCCAAATCAGGACAAGAAAAGGTTCTTTTCATTCGCACGACATTTCTTCTTCGATGACCCTTACTTATTCAAGTATTGTGCTGATCAGGTCATCAGGAGTTGTGTCCCTAATGAGGATATAACCGTAATTCTAGCCTCATGCCACTCTGAAGCTTGTGGTGGCCATTTTTTTCCCAAAAGACCGCACACAAAGTATTGCACAGCGGTTTCTATTGGCCCACCATGTTCAAAGATGCCAATGCTTTTTGTAAATCGTGCCAACGATGTCAAAAGCTTGGTACACTTTCAAAAAGGAATTCGATGCCCTTAACTCCCATCATTATAATTAAAATATTCGATTGTTGGGGCATAGACTTCATGGGCCCATTTCCTAAATCTAATAACTGTGAATACATACTCCTTGCTGTGGAGTACGTATCAAAATGGGTGGAAGCGATACCAACGAGACGCAATGACCACAAAACTGTCATGTCCTTTCTTAAGGAAAATATCTTGTCACGTTTCAGAACCCCAAAAGCATTAATAAGTGACCAAGGCAAGCATTTCTGCAATAGGCCTTTGGAAGCACTACTCAAGAAATATGGGGTACACCACAAGATCGCTCTAGCCTACCACCCACAAACGAATGGGCAGGCAGAATTGGCTAACCGTGAAATCAAGCATATACTAGAAAAGACGGTTAACTTCAACAGAAAAGACTGAGCATACAAACTGACTGATGCTTTATGGGCATACCGCACGACCTTTAAGACAAATATGGGAATGTCTCCATATAGGCTAGTGGATGGTAAGGCATGTCACCTTCCTGTCAAAATAGAACACAAAGCATATTGGGAGACACGCTCATTAAACTTCGACATTAAAGAGGGAGGACATCTCCAGAAACTGCAGCTGGCGGAACTAGAAGAAATTCGATGAGATGCATATGACAATGCTAAAGTCCACAAGGAACGATTGAAGGCTCGCCATGACAGAACGATTTTTCGAAAATCTTTCGAGCCTGGACAAAAAGTTCTACTATACGATTCACGCCTTCATCTCTTCCTAGGAAAACTCCGATCTCGGTGGACAGGACCTTTCACAGTCAAATCTGTCTTTCCACATGGGGCTGTGGAGTTATTTAATCCTAAGAACGATGGAAGTTTCAAGGTCAACGGTCAAAGGTTGAAACTGTTCTTAGAAGATTTCCAACCCGAGGTCAAGCACATCCAACTGGATGAGCCCGACTATGCCTCCACCTAGAACGCTCAAGTGCGTTTTATCAATGTTGTACTTTCTCTTTTGCTGTTTCTCGTTTAATTTTGTTCTTTTGTTTATCTATTTCTTTTTGAGAGTGACCTTGATCATCATCTGCTATTCTAATTTTATCTCATGCAGGCTGTCCACCATGAGAGATGACGATATTCACTCGATAGGGTTATGGGCTGATTCAGAGTATCAGAACCCACAGTGGACTGCTGATGAAATAGCATTTTGCTTATCTCCATACCAAGGGCCAGGAGCCGATGACATCGTTGACTTAACCCACGGATACATCCCGTATGATCCTGCACTCCTTCAGATCAACCCATTTGCGCACATGGAACTCCCTGAAGAGGAGGGAGAGCTGAAAGGATATGCTGTGTGGGAAGTCAATGACGCTTTGATGGAACAATGGGAAAATGACTCAATGTGGGAGCCATGGGAAGAAGAGGACTTACAAGATGTGGTGCCAGAACGCCATAATGCTGTTTTCACATATGTTGATGACTTCCTGGTCGTCCAAGTGGTTCCCTATATTTATGTCCATTTGAGCTATTTGTTGTTCCGTCTTCAATGCCCTCTACCTGCTAGTGCATCTGGGGATATCCAGCCAATAGTGAGGTTAATTCTGGGTCACACACCTTTCGGTTTGCTTTATTTAATTCTTCCTGTTTGATTTTTTTTTTTCTCTTTTGCTCTAGTTAATTTATTTTCTTCATTTCCTTTTGTTTTCCCTTTGTCAGGAATATCACTATGAATCCCCCGTTTCCACCGTTGTACCTTCTCCATCAACTTTTTCATGGATTTGGACCATACATAAGGTTCCCGAAAACCCCGCCGCAAGAGGAACATCCGATGCGCGATTATACTCTGTTATCCTTGTCTCCATCCGGATCCCCTATTGTCGGTGGAATCAACTCCTTAGAGAGTTCGGACTTGCTCAATGATATCCTTGCTGCTTTCTGCTTGTTCTGGGAAAGGGAATCATTAAGTTCAGACTCTACATTTGAAGTTACGGCAGAGAAGGAAGTTGTGGAAGAAGTAATCTTCATTCTTGAAGAGTAGTGTTTAACTTCAATTGTTTTATGTCATTTCATATTTCTTTCATCAATTGAAGTGTTTTCCTAGACACAGTTTTAGTAATTTCAGCTTTCTTTTAGTTTTTCTTTATCACTAAGGTTTTAAACACCATTTTGGGGGCAATATTGTTGCAAATGGATGCTATCATAAAGATTTATTTATATAAATTTGCAAATTTCTACTATGAGGATGCTGTTTCTGGCTTACATGTTCTGTCAATGCACTGTTTTATCACTATTTTGTATGTCCAGACCAGTGTTGGCTAGTTAGGGGTGTTTAATTTCTCAAATCAGGATATTGTAGAATTTCTTTGTTCGATCGATCGAACGTATTTCGATCGATCGAGAATAACGGACGCTCGAGCGATTGAGGAGGGCTTGATCGATTAAAGGTTCGATCGATCGAGAGATCTCGAGCGATCGAGACCTGTATTTAAACGAAGCGTCGCCAAGACACTTCGTCAGTTTCCTCTCTCTCTCTCTCTCCCTTACTCGAGCGATTGAGCACAAAGGACATCTTGGCTATTTTTGGGACCCCACTTCCAACTGCACCAATTGAGGAGCAACCTTTCCTCCTGATCATCACCCTCATCACTGTCATCCCCCTCTCAATGCGTTTCTCGAGGTGAGGCCCCGAGAAACCCCTCGTTTTCCTTTTCCTTTCATTTTTGTATAGGGGTGCCCCCCATTGGTTAGTTAACTCCTTTTCGTATGTTTTCTTATTGATTTTGTTATTTTCGGGCTTTTCCCGTTCTCCATCGTCGATACTGCCACTTCACTGTGCTCGATCGATCAAACTAGTCTCGAGCGATCGAACCCAGCATCAGTTCGATCGATCAAAAATTCTCGAGCGATCGAACCTGTAATATTGTCAATCGATCGAACAGGCTTCGATCGATCGAAGTGTGACAGTTTCTTTTCTTTTTCTGGTTTTCCTATTTTTTTTAATATTTCTTTGTCTCTCTCTTATGTTTCAGGGTTACACAATGAACCCGATCACTGGCTACCACAAATCCAAGCCGTTCGACCTCGCTACACCCGACCAAGTTCCAGATCACGGGTTCAAAAATGAGGAAGACCGTGTTTGGTTCACTCGTTACTTCCAGTCGCGGAAGGTCATGATCGAGCGACCCCTTGAGACTGCCTGGCTTTCTACTCCATGGTATCTCACCTGGATACGAGCCATGCCACAGTGGTACACACTATTCTCCCAGCCGAAGCTCGTAAATCTATCTTGGATACGGGAGGCGTGTGTGACGATGATCCGGGACCCGGTTGCTCCGTTTACTCTTCGATCATTTTTCTGTGGCCGGGAGATCATCTTCAGCCTGGCCACCGTCGCTGCTGCTCTTGGGGTACCGGAGGTGCCTGATTATGTTTGTCCGCATCGCCCTGACACACCGCTGCTCACCCCGACCGTTATTATTAGAGAGATTACTGGGGGTGCTCTTCCAGCATGGGATGGCAAGGCTCTCATTCCCGACCTCCACCTTACAGATAATTATCATATGCTCCACCTCGCCCTGAGCAATTGCCTACTAGTGACATCATATCGGGAGAAGATTGCACCGTGGTATGCCCAGGTATTATATGCTATTGGGACACGACAACCTGTCTGTTTGCCCCGCCTCTACATCGATTTCATGCGACACCCTACATGCTATATTCAGGCCAAGAAGCACCTGAAGGGTGCTTGGGCTATTTATAGGATGATCGAGCATGCGGGGTTACTTCCTTTGGCGGTCGATAGCACTGCCCAGTCTCGCAGCCGTTTTGGAGAGACTGCTTCCCGTAGCTCCGATGCACAGAAGAGAAAGAGGAAAGGTAAGGGCAAGGCGAAATTTGGAGAGAAGAGGAGGAGGGACAGATACTGAGGGAGCCGCTTCTGGGACGCCCAAAGAGGCTGAGGAGCATGGCTCGAAGGAGGAGTTAGACCCTGTTGAGGAGGTGACGAGATTTGAGTTGAGACAGAGGTCTCAGGCTCGTACCCAGGGAGAGTCTTCTTCTGCGCCTCTCCCGACTATTCATGAGTTGTAATTGGAGAAGAGGGAGGCCAGGATTAGACTTGAGGGTAAGGTGGATGTGATGACTACTCTGCTGGAGGCGATCTTGATACAAATCGGCGTCGACCAGGCAGCTCATGCAGCTGCTGCACCATCACGCAGTGATCCACCTCCTGTTGCTCCTATCGTTTCCACCGTCCCACCGACTACATCTGCTGTTCCACCATCCACCACCGGTCCATCCACTACCGATCCATCTTCCCCGCTTGATCCTGCTGCTTCTACATCATCAGCGTCACCGCTTGTTACGGAGATACCACTACCCCCTCCTCTTGTCGTGGCCGACACACCCTTATCTATTCCAGCTGCCACGACTACGAGTGCCCCAGCAGCACCGACTGTTGCTGAGGGTGGCAGTGGGGATGCTCTTGATATTTTTGTTGAGATATTATCGGATGTCGCCGATGATGTCTAGTCCTGGGGGATGGGTATTATTGATTGTTTGTGTATTTTGGTTCTTGTGGTTGGATTTGGAGGTGTTGTTTGGTTGATTGGATATATTTTTGGATATTCTGTATTATTGGTGGGTGGTGTATATATTTTGGATTTTAGTTTGTATGATGTATATTATCACTGTTCAGTTCTTTCATCTTATTATCTGTCCTGTGATGCGTTCTATTTTATGCATGGATCCCTTGCTTTCTAGTTAATTCCTGTTTGCCTTTTTGCTGTTTGGAGTTTGTATGCCTTCTGTACAGGTTGTTACACTTCTGATTCTTATGATATTATATATCAGGTGATATCTCTCTATCTTTCTTTGAAAATCGTCTACTGAGGACATTGCAATTTTCAGTTGGGGGTGGGATGTAGATAGATAATCACCTGTGCATATTAGTTACCTAACAATCTGGACCACTCTATCTATTGCTAATGTCATACAGTCTCCATTCGAAGTTAGAATTAACTTAAAATTTCAAAATTTCCTAAATTTCAATTTTTGAATTAAATTGGTAGAATTATTTTGAATATTCACTTCTGTTTAGCTGTTATCAAGCAATGACACAACCATTTTATTCTCATCCTTTTATGAATTAAGTTCACACGTTTTTCTAGTTTCTATAGGATGAATGCATATGTTGATCATTTCTGTATCCAAATCTATTGCACATATTAATAGCTATGCAGAAAACTTAAAATAAGAGTTAATACGGCTATTATACTTTAAGGAATGTGTAGTGGAAACTAGTTACCCTCAGTGAGCCATTGAATCCAATCTTTACTTTTGAGGGAACTATTACATTAAATTCGAATTGTTCTTATTGATATGCCAATTAAATTTGTTGACTAGTTTCTATTTATTCATGTTGGCTGCTTATTAGAGGAGAACGTTCAGGATTTACCAATTAAACTCAATGAACATTTAAGTGTAAAAATTAAGAAGTTGAGAAAATGATTTAAGCCATCATTTTTGCTCCCTACCTTTTCCATTTACCTATATCGACATCTCTGAATATGTGTTGTTCTTAACCCCACACCTAGTAAATACTGTCAAATCCATTATGAAATTCGAAATTCCTGACTTTATACCTTGACCTAAATATACCCCATTGCACACCCAATGTGATTGAGTTGTTGCAGTATAAGGAGGGAATAGTGGTGAGAATGAATGCATATATATATTTTGTCGAAAAAAAAAATTTGAGAAAAGGAGAAGTAGTTTAAGAAAAAAAAAATGAAATGAAGGATGATATGTATGAAGAGGATGGTTGGAATAACGTGAAGAAATTACTGAATACAGCCACATGCTGAAGATGTGCAATTTCTTACCCCTCTAATTTCTACCCTACTAAATAAAAACTGCCAATCCAAAGTCTTAATGATTTTCAACAACTTAGTTTAAACATGAAAGTGTAAGTTGAGTTATCCACGGTATTTCGCTCCTCTAGTAAGTAGTATTCCTTTCATGAGACTATACACTCTAAATGTTCGTCTTTTATAGACTCAAGTATGAAAGCATTAGTATCCGAAAAATCACTCCTATGAAAGCTTTCGTACCATGTGCGATCATTATTAGCCAAGTTTTTGTGGGATGTTCATTTTTGAGTGTAATAACTATGTGAGGATTAAGTTGAAACTGCCAGTTCTGAGAGTATGATAGTTTAAACAACTCTAAATAAAGTTCGATGTATAGCTATTAATTTCACACACACACGAATACATGGATGTGACGCTTATGTCATTTTTATCTTGGCGACATGAGGAACATGAGCATTTCTTTCATGGTTTGACTGAGGATGATATGTTTGTAGAGCTAAATCAATAGTTGAATGAAAAGGGAATGTTTAAAAGTTATTCTATATCTTTTTGAGCTAAATCAGAGAATTTTGTGGGTGTATTCACTGTAAACCCTCACGAGACAACACTCGTCCACTAGGGGAAACCTAAGGGTTTAACGGCTTATTGCATTTGCTAAATGCAACCGCGATTCCTGCGAAAGTGAGTAGGTAGTTTCTTCTTCGTTTATTTTACCTTATTTTATGTTATTTTATTTTAGTCATTGTAGTGTAGTTTAGCTTGTTTTTATTTTCGCTCTATTGCTAGGGACTAGCAAATCGCTAGTTAGGGGTTGTGACAAGCGGGGGTATTTGTAAAATACAACCGCGTTAAAAGAAGAAAATGTATTGATTTAGTTTACAATTCCATCACTTATCTGCAATTTGAATTACAATGCTAGTTTATGCACATATTGATTAAACTATGATAAGTTGTGTGTTTTAGCTGTAATTTGTGCAGACTGCAGTTGCTGTGTGAAGAATTGAAAGATAATGATGAAAGAAAGTGGTTGGTTCCAAAGAAGACATATCAAAGCTAAAATATAGAGTTCGAGCGATTGAAGACCATTCGATCGATCGAAGTTTCGATCGATCGAGAGAAGTTCAAGCGATCGAAGTCCCGGAAGTTCAATCGATCGAGAATTGTTCGATCGATCGAACATGCCTTTTATCAGATTTTTACGCGCACTCAGCAGAATGCATGTTTAACCCTAAGCATTAGGTTTTATTATATATATTCGTAATGCAAACGTCCAGAAGGACGCCCACTTTACTTTTATCAATTTTACATAGAGAGAGAGTGTTTTACTTTGATTTTTGTAGGTCGGATATTGAATTCGATTGAAGTTTGAAGTTTATTAATAGCTTGTTCATTACAGGTTTTGTTACACTAGTTTTATTTGCATTCTTTTGGTGGCTTACATAGTTTAAATCTGAGTAGATTGTAGTGTTACTTGTTGGTAGTGGTTAAATAGTAGTTTTTTAGTGATTGCATGTTTAAATCTCAACCAAACACAACCTTAATGAATATTTACATTAAGAATAAAACTGTGACGCTCCAGACCATGTCTGAGTAGTCTCCAGGTTGGGAGATCATGATGAAATCATGATCTGAAGCCTCTGCCATGCAGCAGAATAATTCCTGTGTTTGATCGATCGAAGTCGTTCGATCGATCGGACCTGAGACACAGTCGATCGATCGAATACGGTTCGATCGATCGAGAGAAGAAGATATTCTATCGATCGAAAGCGCGTCGATCGATCGAACCCTCTAATTCTTGAGGACATTCTATGCAGTATTCCTAGACTTTCTGTTTTACTGGATTGTTATCAAATTGTCCCAAAACGCTCAATTTGTCAAAACAGTCTGTGAACTTTAAGCCTTGAGGCATTTTTCTTCAATAACTTTTGCAAACCACCCTCAATGCTAATACCATTGGAGGTGAGAGTCTTAACTATTGTTTTAAACCGCTTTTGTATATTTCAAACTCCATTGTGATGATATAGTCTCGGTCATGAAAGGGCTATGAATTCTTTATCCTAAGAGAAATACAGAATGCTGTAGAGGATGTACTCCATTGAGCTTCAATGCAACTGCATGGTAGATGGCTAGGTTGCGGTGGATTCGTGTAATCCCAACATTCCTTTTTAATTAAGAAAAACACATTTTAAATTATCGCTTTAATTAATTAGTTGGTAATTAGTTTAACTTAGTTTAATCGTTTTATTAATTTCTTAGTAATTGATAAATTATGGGACGTTGTGTTCTGCATTATTAAAATATTGATTTTTATTTTCCCTTTTTGAGATTAATCTAAGTAATTAGTTTAACACCTTCCCTGTGGGATCGACCTGGACTTAACCAGTATATTACTTGCACGATCACCTACACTTGTGCGCACAACTTTTTAGTCGTGTCACTCCTTATCATATTGTCCTTAGAATGTTATGCATGTTATCAATGTTACGACCAAAACAACCATGATAGAGGAACTAAACTCAACCGAGGATAATTCAATGAACTAATCGAACTCAACTCAGATCCCATCAACTTCTCTTTCTCATAATCCAGCATAAGCTGTTGGTTCAGAATATACATGCCTTAACAACCGCTTGATGAGAATACTATATATGCCTTAGCTGCCACTTAATCACCCTCGGTGTATCAAGATAGTATCATGCCTTAACAGACGACTCAACCAAGATATTCAAGGTCAAAGACCTATTCTAATCATGCTTTAACAGGCTAATAGCCGAGTGATTAGTATACTATACATGCCTTAACAACCGCTTGATCACCCTTGGTGCATTAAGATAGTATCATGCTTTAACAGCCAACTAAATCACTAATATCTACCACTTTTGAGTGAATAGTGTACCATACATGCCTTAACAGCCGCTTGATCACCCTCGGTGCATCAACATGGTATCATGCCTTAATAGCCGACTATATCCCCGATATATCATTCAGCAAACTCAACATCGACACTTAAAGCAGGCATCATCAATCAGCAAACTAAATCAAAATTCTATACCCGAAACTCGGGCTTTACCAGTCGTTCAATCTCACAGTTACCTCCCACAACAAACTTTAAAAAATGGCAGGCTCAACTTGATAGAAGAATGACTCCAACGATAAACCATTTACTCTTATATGATTCTTCTTCAGTCATTTACTTTATTAACATGGTATACGTTATCAACTCCGATCCATAACCATCATAAAACATGCATTCAATATCATAAATAATTCATAGATCACATAACATGGATTTGATACCAATTATTATGTAGATAAACCCTAAACATGCTCATCTATGCTATAGCACTACCATAGCATAAATATTTATAGCAATATAGATATTGGTAAACATGGCATCAACATCCATACCATAATATACATTACAGCATACATTCAGCTTATAGATATCTTGAATTGATCTTATTATGATTATAGTGAGGTTAGGAAACTCACCTCAATTGTTTAAGTATGAACTACAAGGGCATAATGGTAAGTTTATTGAATGAGGTTCTAGACCTCAAGGTAGTGATCCTCATATCATTCTAAGTTCAACGTCATTGATTAGACTCAAATCGGAGCATGTAGCGTTTTACGTGGTAAAAGACAAGGCTTTCTATGCTAACGTGGGCCATAAAGATAAGATGTATTTTGACCAAGTCGAATGGTTACAAAACTTAAGGGAACATTCTAGACAATATTCTAAGACTTTGGAAACTGACCACGTATTTTTTAGAATCTTAGATTAATTAATATGATTTATTGAAGATAGTATATATCAGAAAATACCCGAAAGGGGATTTAAATACATAAATATATCTATACTGAGACATCAATACTTGTAAATATTTTTAATAAATGCTATAAATAAAAATACACTATTAGTAGTTTTCTCATAATTTTCGGAGCTCGTTTAGTATTTTTAATAATTAACATACTCATAAATAGTTCCTTATTAATTATTAAAAATTCTAAACTATAATGTTATAGCCTTATAATTTATAATACATCATAAAATACTCCCAGGGATATAACCCTATTTTTCCAAAATTTATAAATATATTTAGGTATTTAATATCTAATTAAATACCATTTAAAACCATCATTTAATACTTATAAAATACTAAATAAATAATAATTTAATTATTATAATAATATAATTATACTTAGCATATTGAGAATACTATATAAGAATATTCCATAGTCTAAAAATATAATTACTACTTAATAGAACTATTTTAATTAATTAAAACCTTTTAAAACTATTGATAAGAAATTAATATTAATATTATTAATATTCTGACCCGACCGATCAACCCGAACCGATCCAAGTCAAATGGACTATCCACTTACACACTTAGAGATATCCAAGTGGGTGACCCAATGGGTAAAACCCTAACCCACTTGTCCTAAACGGACTACACATAACGAGGAACAAAGGAAACCAAATCGAAACCCATTCAAGTTGAACCAACCCGAACTCGTGACTCAATTACACTAACAAACTAATCCTACCCGTTAACCCAGACCATAACCAAACCTGAACAGAAGCCTAACCCATCTATACTCATACCCTAACCCGCCTCGTTTACCCGAACTCGACCCAAACTCAACCCGGCGTCAAAACAACGCTGTCCCACTGAAGGGCTCCATGGGTTTAAGTTAACCCGACCCTAACTGCTACCCATACCCACCTCTAGGCTCATCCTATAACACCTGTGTGTGTGTTTATTGTATTTCATTACATTTGTCATGCAAAATAATGTGATGTGCATTTGTGGCACTGTGGATACCGGCATTTGGGCCCACTTTTAATTTTAAAACAATTTCTTTCAAATTTAAATTCAAATACAAAGAGTTGCCACTTAATTTTTTTAAGGAAAATTAAGAAACCATTTTTTAAAAGCAACCGATCTTTTGCGAAACCAAAGATAATCTGGGTCCGGGGATTATGGAATGAAAGGGGAAGGAGCCTGACAGACTAAAACACCCCCTTTCATCCTATCTCGTGATAGGCCTCTACTCATCATCCTATTTAATCGAATTAATAATCTAAGCATGCCCTCAATTAATACATAGATATAAGTATACATATCACAAGCATTTCAAAAGGGTGCAAAATTGCTAACGGTAAAATATCATTCATATGCCACATAATTCAAATAGCAAGCAAAATGATGTGCAATTAGGGAACTAGAGAACTTACCCGGGATCCAGCCACAAAATGGGAAACGTGCAATGCATACAAAGAATAGAAATCCTAAAAAAATGTCTCTAATTACATATACACATAAGGCAAGACCTAAGCTAAGGTGTCACACATGGAGTCGAAAATCAATAAAATCAAAGAATAGAACAAACTAGAGAAAGATTGAGAAATTGTACCTCAAATGCACTACAAAACAAAGAGTTAGTTCACATGCTTCACATAATAATATGGCATCAAATAATCAATCCTAAATCTCTAGCTTAGATCTATCAATTAGAGGAAGAATTGATAAAACTATGAATTCCTTTCGATTAGTTGGAGTCATAGCATCTCTATAGATGGACAAGTCTCAACTAAGAGCCAATGTGATGTCTATAGAGGGATGCTATAATCCCGACATGATCATAAGAAATCCATGGTTATGTTCAATTTGGTTCAACTAAGTCCAACTTTATCCAATAACTAGTCCTAATCATAAGCATCAATGTACATGGATGAATGAATGAACATGAACAAGAATGAGATGTGAATTTATTCACTAATTTGGATCACTTAGCCTCTAGATTTAAGCTAAATTATCATTATTCAAAACATGATTTGGGTCCCAAGACATTAGGGAACCATTTAAGTTAAAATCAATGAGACTAGACAAAAAACAGTGACTGTTTTTCCTAAATTACAGAGAGCAGACCAGATTTTAAAAGGTAGAAAAACCATACTTCCAACAGTTGGATCTTAATGATATTTGGATATGATATGCCTCTTTGAGTCTAGTTTCTAACCAGAAAATCAAGGTTTGAACTGTTAGGTCTCTGGGAATATGGAAAACACTAGACATCACTCAGGAATCTGCAACTCTCTGTCCAGAGATCTTGTACGATTTTATAAAAATAGCAAAAAAATCAAAAACACTTAGATCTTTTTAGGGTATCTTCCTAACACATTAATGTACTTAGAAAAAATTATTAGAGACCCGGAAAACTCTATTAAGGTTCTGATTTATTAATTTTAAAACGGACTTACAGTTATGAAATTTTGGACAGAGAGTTGCTTGTTTTGAAATTATAAGACCAAACCATCTTAGACATGGAATTTCATAAAAATAAAATTACAGAGATGCTTAAATGAGTTATGAACATCCTCCAATTGGTCTCATCCATTTTCAATGAATCATGACTCTATAAAAAATCTTTGATCACGATTGGTTTATGGATTCACTACACCTTTGTTAAATTGATGTTCGTATTTTGAATCAAACTTGATCCATGATTCTAGAGAGAACTAGGATCAAGTATGACCATGATTATTGGAATAGATAATGAAACATGAAGCGATTCATAGATTTAGCCTTAATGGATTTCCACCATAGATCTCACAACAAGAGAATCCTAAGGACTTACTTAATCTTATGAATGTTGAATGTAAACTATGAAAATCTACATTTAATTCCTCTCTCAAACATATGATCCTTGAGGAATATAGGATTGTGATATGCTATTCTCCTCTCAAATTAATGGTCCTTGGAGACTAAATGAGACTCAAATCTACTCAAATCTCTATGGAATATAGTATAGATTCTATAAAATTCCTAGTAGGGAGATCCAAGTCATGAGCTAAGACATGAACCCAAACAACTATATGTAGATATGACCTTGACCAATCTTAATCCCCATATAAATCATAGGATCATAAGGGACTGGATGATCAAAATCAAAGAGATCTAATGAGATATTGAAGATCTCATAGATCCTATGAGAAGAATATAAACAAAAGAAATGAAATCAAAGGTTATTTGAAAATTTCAAGTCAAAACTCTTTTATTCTTAAATTCAAAGCTCTATTTAGACCCAAATTAATGAAAGGTTATGAGATTCAATCACAAGCTCTAAGTGGTGTGTGATGAAATGGGGGTAGGAAGAGAGGTTTTGAAAATATGTAAAGTTCCTAGAACTATGAACTTGTGATTGAATTTACCTAATTCTACCTAGGATTGAGAGGTTACCTCTATGACCTCAAGGATTTCTTCTATTTCTTGGGAAGTTCTTCCAAAAGTCTTCAAGTTCTTCTTCAATTCTTCAATTTCTTCAAGAAAACTTTCTTCTTCCTCTCTCAATTCTCTCTTTATTGCCTATATAACTCTTGTATCTCTCTCTAAGATTAAGTGAAAAGTTCAAAAATCAAGTAAAAGTCCCCATAATGGAGATGAAGGTCTATTTATATAGACCAACATGACAAGGTTAAATGGGTAAATTCGGGTGGAAATCCATGTGCAAAGTTTTCTTCTAGAACATGTGAGAAAATCAGTCTGTTACAGTTCGCGGCACTCGATGGCTGCCTGCGGCATCCACTGAGTGCCGGCGCGACACTCAGTGAGTGCCGCCGGCTTTCCCGCGTGCCGCGGCTAACAGAATTTTGTCCTCTTTTTAATTTTCAACATATATATATTAACATAAACTTAATTTATCTAGTAAAGTATATACTAATGTACTTATATTTGCAATATACTTTATTAAAAAGTACCCATATGCATGGTATATATTCCCATATAATCCTTTTATTTCTTTTTTCTTTTCTTCTTTTTTTCTTTTCTTTTAAAGACTTTTTTTTTTCAAAATTCTTTTTCACTTTCTCCTTATATATATATATATTTTTAGAACTCTTTCTTTTCATCTCTCTCTCTCTCTCTCTTCTTTTTATTTTATATATATCTTATTTTCATTGCTATATATATATTTTTTGAAAGTATTCTCAGACTGATTTCCTCACACGTTCTTCAATGTTCAGGTTTCTCTTGAATACCCAATTTTTCCTTCTTTGATTTTTTTTTCTTTGATTTTGAAACTTTACTTGAAGAATTTGAATTCTCTGGAAAATCTTCAAATTTCACCGGTCATCGTCATCATTGGTTTTAAGAGGTAACCAATCCCTGGATTTGACGTTTGGTCAAAATCGTGGTGTCTACAGGCACATGTATGAGTGAGTTGTAACTCATGAGTCGATTTGGGTGTCTGTGTAAGAGAACCCTTTGAGACAGTATAGAATGGATGTTTTGTTGTTGTGAAGTCTCTCTGAGATTGAGATGTTTATTGTGGAATACCCTAAATATTTATATGAAAATCAATGTTTACTTGTGTATTTCACTATCTGTATTATTATATGGTTTATAATATATTTCTATCGTTAATTCTAGTATCCTTGGGAGAACGAATTAAGATGCTACATAATTGGTAGGCTAATTAGTAATTTCGTAAAATCATGTGGAATCGCGTTTTAGCAACCAAATGAAAATTATATGAAAAACTTTTATAATTTATAGTTTTCACTTGTAAAGTAATGAATTCAACGTGTAAGATGTTTCGGAGAATAATTAGAAGTTTTGAGAACTCGTGGGAAGGTAAACATAATTTCCAAAAGTCGTTGCTATATATAGAAAGATGTGAGATAGTTTCATAAGTTATAACCTAAATTAGAAATCAAAAGAGGAGAGATTGGGGATTTCTTGGCTTAGAGCTTCAAGACACAAATCGACAAACTTCGATCCGTTTGTTTTTCTCTAGATTTCATATTCGAACTCCTCAAGGTAAAGCCATCGTTTTGATATCCACTAGGTCTTGTTTGGATAAGTTTTTTGAAAACTCATTTTTGGAAATTTTCATAAAAAGATGATAATCGAACTTTTGATCGATAGGAATTGTATTAGACGGACTTCTACATGTTCCCTTGTGCTCGAGTTTTCCTTAGAACGGGAATTAGGAGCATTAATCGGAGGTGAGTGATTCAACTACGTGTTTTGGAATGATTCCTTGACATGTATTCATGTTTTTTATGGAAGGTATGTTCTAATTCATGGCTATATATTGTGTAGTTCATATTGGGCAATTATATTAATAAGTAGGACCAATCGTACGGTGAAATGTTTGATTTATGTCGAAAGGCCAGTGAAATGTGTTTTGAGCATGTTTAGTTGCTATTTGGGTCAAAGGAGTGCGTGGTACCAAGCCATTGTTGTGGAGTCTTTCTAGGCATAAGGTCGCACGTATGAAGAAAAGAAACAAGGGTCTTACCTGGTTGCGTGTACTTATTGGCGAGGAGTCGCGGACTAGGAGTGTGGATCATACACATGAGACTTCGAAGACTTGTATGAAATGTGTAGAATGTGAACGCGATCATGTTTATCATTCATGTGCATTGTTGTTTTATTCACTAAGTATTAGCTTAAACGAATCAAAATATGTGTGGTTATTTAAATAACCATTGCAGGAGTTAATGCCGGCGAGGAATTGGAGAAGTGATCACGGGAGGTTGGGAGTTAACATAGAAGGCAACTCATCACATCTATCTTGTAGTTTTGTAACTGAAGCGGTTGTTTAATTCGCTTTGTATAATAGTCTTGTAATAGAGTTTGGAGGATAGAAGCTCTGGACATGTGTAAGCTGTTGTAATATATTTCTTGTATGTCTTTTGACATCTTAGGATTTGAAAAATGACTCATGAGATTGGAAAACTTTGGAAATGAAATTCTGTAGAAAGGGCTACTATTGGGAAAATAATCGACTGGACCGGGGGCACAGTTGACTGGATGCACTGTTGAAGAAATTCTCTTTTAGTTTATAAAGGAAAACGGTCGACTGGAAAATAAAACAGTCGATTGTAATTTTTCCCAAAACTAGCATTCTGCTGGATCCCGTCCAATCTACCGGACGAGTATCAGTCAACTAGAAGTTTGACACCCCAGTCGACTGGATTGGATTACTGAGAGGTTGGGGCTCGCTGTGATTCCAAACCAATCGCCTGGTACCCTAACACAGTTGACTGGATTGCTTATTTCAAAATGGATTATTTCTTTGAGATTTTAACTGGGGAAAACTTTTATTACTCCAAAATTTATGGATTTTACTTATGATATTCTGCTGCTGTTATCTTTGAATTGAATTGGGTGAGCCTTGGTGGCGTGCCACGTGTTCTACTTTCGTCGTAGCGGGATGGGTCGTGACACATCCCAACCATTGCCTAGACGTGACCTGGACCCGGGTGTTATAACCCAAAACCCTAAATGGGTTGTGTCTTCTCAGGTAAGCTGACCACCGCCGGTGAGGCGAGATTTGTCGGAGAACCTTCTCATGCTTGTTTCTCTCTCATTTCTCCATAAAAATGGACTAGACCAATGCCATTGGCTTCGTCTCTTCTTCCTCTTCAACATACTATAAGCTAGACCTGTGGTTATCTCGTTTGCTATACTTACCAGTCCATTATCCTAATCGGTCAAAAATAAGAATGATGCTCTGAATGCCCAACCAAATGATCCCCATTCCAAAAGCTATCCACAGAGGTTTTATCTGGGGGTTAAGGGGGTCACAATGGTGTAACTTAGGGGCTATTTGGTTGAGATTTGAAAATCAAGTTTCTTGGGGGTGTTCTGATGGCTGTCGGAGTAAGAACTAAAGCTTAAGGCTCTATTTGGCTACATGCATTTTGATCCTAAGAGTGCCTAATTGACATCCAAAATATAAAATGGGGGTTTGGTTTACCTTTGAGGAGGTCTCGGCACCCTTTCTTCCTCTCTAATCTCTCTTGTTCTCTCTATCTCTGTGTTCTGCTTCTTCTTCTCCTCTGGATCTCTTCGTGTGGTGTTGTGTATAGAGAGTGAATGGACAAAGAGTGTAGAGTTAGTTGTATACAATGTATATGGGTGTGTGGTGTTTACGGGTATAAGTATAGGGGATGATCTTTCCTCTCAAGCTCTCTCGAGTTCTCTCTCTATGAACCATCATGGATAGATTGTGGGGGAGGTTTCTATGTGAAATGAAGGGGTTAAATGAGAGAGAGGGGTGTGTATTTAGAGAGTGGGATGAGGGGAGTTATCCCATGTGTAAGGGTGCACCAAGGTGTACGAGTGTGTGTATGTTTGTGTGTCCAAGGATAGATAATGGAAACCAATGGGACAGTGGTGTAGGCCCCACTTATACGTAGAAGTCTAGGAATGTGTGCCTAGGTTCCAAAGTACGGGCACAGTTGTGAAAGTGAACACCGTAATGAAAATGCATATATATACGGGGCTATGAACGAGCCTAAGTTCAAGTTTGTCTAAGGATTCTAATATAGATATGATAAATATCGAGGTTACTATTATCTTATTAGGTTCTATAACTAAGGTCGTCGTCAAGACAATTTCCAAGGTTCCTTATTAGGATTTCTAATTAGGAATGTCCTAATGGACCTTCTGTAACTCTAATCAGGGTGACATCATCACTTCTAATTCCTACGTGGAATTTCTGGGAAAATTCAGGGTGTTACAAAGAAGAACAAAATAACTAAAATAAACCAAAAGAAAATTCCTAACTCACTTTCATAGGAATTGCGATTGCATTTAGTGTATGCAACATGCCGTTAAACCCCTAAGGTTCCCCTAGTGGAGAGTGTTGTCTCATGAGGGTTTACAGTGAATATACCCCACAAAATTTGCATTTTACGGATGAAAAATAAGGAAAACATTTAAACTACCCTCTCATAATCAACTGAAAACTCTGGAGAATCAACTGAAAACTTTGCTCTCCAAAGACATATCATTCTCAATCAAACCATGAAAAATATCAACATGTTTTCCATGCCATTAAGATAATTACAACACATATACCAAATTCATGCATCCTTGTGTGTGTGGAGTCAATAGTTACACATCAAACCTTATTTAAAGTTGTTTAGACTATCACATTCCAGAATTCATAGCTTTAACTCAATTCTCACACAGATTTATACGCATCAAAGAAACGTCTCTTAGAAACTTGCATAAGAATGACCACTCTGTGTATGAAAGCTTTGATATGAGTTAATGGTATGGATACTAATGCTTTCATACTCGACTCCTAAAAAATGAAATTTTAGAGTGTACAGTCTCATGAAAGGAATACCACTTACTAGAGGAACGAACTACCGTGGATAACCCAATTCACACCTACATGTTCAAACTAAATCATTAAGAATCCTTAAGACTTTAGGTTAGGTTTGTGTCTAGTAAATGGAAATAATGGGAGGGAGCACGCATGTCTTAGCATGTGATGGATTCTATCTATTGTCAATTCTTTTTTCAACCATCTTCCATTCTTGTATCTTTACTTTACTTCTTCTTCACATTCAATTATTTATTTTCTTTTCTTCTCCTATTTTTACTTTCTTATCTCTTTTTTTTTTCATAGCAATTCCCCATAACAACTTCTTTCCAATCACATGCTTCGACAGTTTAATCATACTAAGTAAACAATGAGGTTCATTGGAGTCAAGGCATATAATTGGGAGTTTTTTTATTCTTATCAAGAATCGGCAGTATTCGATTTATATGGGCTGAGAAGTATAAGGCTTTTGAATGTGGGTACAGATATGTGTATAAGTTACATAGTAGAAATCGATGGCTTAATTCATTTTCTTAACTTTTTAGCTTTCACATTTCGGTGTTTATCAAGTTTTAGTTGGTAGATCCTGAACGTTCTCCTCTAACAAGTGGCCAAATAAAGAAGAAGTATTGAGATTGCTTCAACGAGTTTTCAATGCATAAACAATAAAAGATATTTCGAGTTTGTGTTACAATCCCTCAGAAATGAAGAGTGGTTCGAGAGCTTACTAAGGGTAATTCGTCTCCATTACTTATTCCTTGAACACTATAGTCATTATAAACTCCTTTTTAGGTTTCTATGTAACTATCAACAAGTGCGTATGGTTATCGGATACATGAATATTCAACATAGGAAATCATCCTAGTGGTACTAGAGAAAAATGTAAACATAATCCTTAATAAGATGAGAACAACATGAATGTGTCATAGCATAATAAACAGCCAAACATAAGTTATTCCATTATTAAATTAACAAAAAGGAATTTTATATATGTCAGAGTTGTATTTTATGTGATATTGCAATGAAAAGAGCCAAGGTGTTGAGTGTGATATCTGCAGGTGAATGCCTATATACTGTCTACCCCCAACTGAAAACATCAATGTCCGCATTAGATGATTTTCAAAACAAATTGGATAGAGTTCACTTAGTACTAAGCAATGTAGGTAGCAACGACATTAACAACCTGTTTCATATGTATACAATCTCTAAAAACCAAGATTAATAGACAAAGCAATAAATAACATGGTTTAAAGTCAACATAACAACCCATCAGTGTAATAGAAACAAGCAAAAAGAACTAACAGGGCAGTGTCTGAGTTTGCAATACAAAAGTAATAAATAAAGAGAGAGGACAAAAGAAGAAACAAAATAAATACATCATAAACCCTCTATCTCTCATATAATCTATCCTAGTCTAGCTTAATCAGATCATCAATAGCAGGATCGGAGGGGTCGGCCGGTGCAGGAGGAAGATGGATATAAGAAACAGAAACAATAGTCTTAACTCTACCCTCAACAACCAAAGAAGCAAAAGCAGAAGTAGTCGCCGGGTCACTCGCAGCTAAGCCATGAAGTGGTGCAGATGATGGATCAACTACGTCCGGAGGTGGTGGCTTAAAACATGGAAAATGGGATAAAGAAGATGAAGGAGCAGTGGTGGCTGGTGTAAAAATAGTAGGAGATGGTCCGACTGGGGGTGGCGGTGTATGGAGTGACTGATCGACCCCCTGATGAAGCAAAACAAGATCAACTTGCCCTCAAGTTGAATCTGTGCCTCTCTCTCTCTCTCCTCTAGTAATAAAGCGTGAATGCTCTGAAGGGACACGGACGACTCTTCTTGGGCCTAAGTCCGTGGCCTCTGACGAGGCATGAACCTCTCAACCTCAGCGACTGGGTTAGACTCATCACCTGAATCACGCTCCTTAGCCTCGAAAGGTGCCCCTGAAGCGGCCTCAGTATCGGTGCCTCCTCGTCTCTTCTTCTTCCCAACCTTCTCCTTACCCTTCCCTTTTATCTTTTTCTTTTGTGCATCAGAACGGTGTGCTGCTGTCTCTCCAAACCGACTAGAAGCACTCCTCATATCGTCAGTAGCTAAGATTGGCAGGTCGGTATGTACAATGACCCGATGGATAGCCCAACCGCCCTTCAGATGGCGCTTAGCAGTGAGATAGCGAGTAGGCTGGATCATGAAATCGATGTATAGATAGGGCAAGCTTTCTGGCCTGTCCCCACAGCATATAGGACTCACGTGTACCATCCTGGGAATAAATTGTGATAAGATGTCATTAGGATGCTATTACATAAAGCCAGGTGGAGCATGTGGTAATTATCCTTGAGGTATTCATCCTCAAGACCTGACTGACCATTCTATATCTGGATGGCTCCACCTGTGATATCCTGGACGATAGTTAAGAATGAAAACTCAGGAGCACTCGGCAGTGGAGGATTGACACGATTAGGAACCTCGGGTACACCCAAAGTCGTAGCGACTGTGGCCAGGCTAAAAACAAACTCCTGGCCGCGGAAGAATGACCGGTAGATAAATGGGGAAACCAGATCTTTGATCATCATAGCACATGCCTCTCGGATCCACGATACATTAACTCTCTTGGCCTGAGTTAGAACATTGAACTAGTTCGATGTGGCCTTTATACGGGCTAAGAACCATGGAGATGCGATCCAGATGGTTTCCATAGGGTACTCTATCATGACTTTCCGGGTCTGAAAATATCGCGTGTATCATTTTTGATCAAGAGGGTTCTGAAAGCCATGGTCCGGGATCTGGTCTGGGACAAGGAGTCGAAAGGCTTTTCCTTATGGTAACCCATAACTGGATTCATGGTTGTAAGTGGAAGAAAGAAAAACAAAGAAACAATAAGAAACTAAGAAAAAAACAGCAAAGGAAAAGCAAACACAGGTTCTTCTTTTTCGAGCGATCGAGCATTTTCGATCGATTAAAACTGGTCATGTTCAAGCACTTGAGCCCAATTCGATCTATCGAACATAGAAAAACAGTGACCGAATGAAAAAATTACAGAAAAACAAAAACAAGGCAAAAATTCCTAGCAGTTGATTAGATGGTCTTAAGACCAATGGGGGGCACCCCCTCTTCTTATCTTAGGGAGTTTGTAGTAAACTTTACCTCGGTTAAAGTGCAGAGAAAATGACGAGTAGATGATGGTGATGAGTTGGGGAAGGAGATACTCAAAATGATCTTGAAAGGATATCTGGAGGAGGGACTATAAAGAAATCGCCCCAAGCTCTCTCTCTCTCTCTCTCTCTCTCTCTCTCTCTCTCTCTCAATCGCTTTGAAGTGGTTGAGAAGTGAGGGAGCTTAAGGTCAAGCGATCGAGAAAGTTTGATCGATCGAACTTCCAAGCAATCAAAGAACAAAGCACTTGAGAGTGAAAATGTTCAATTGATCGAAACCGAAAATTTTAGAATCCCTGTATTAACCTGCCTGTTCACCCTCAACATGCTGAAACTGAACCAAATGTACAAAAATACAAAATAGCAGGCTGCATATAGTATGTAAGGAAAAACATAACTCACCATTAAAATATAATGTTTGCAAAATTGATGATTAAAATATATTTAATAGCATCCAATTGAAAATTTTACCCCCAATGTAGTATCTAGACCTTATTACAATTGAAAATAGACTGAAAATAAATAAAACACGCGTCTAGGACTACAACTTCACTCCATAAATGATTGATCAACAAGAAACGTGTAATACCAGTAAAATTTCTAAGTTTAATAAACGAGCTCCCGTATTTTTTTCCAGTATCCTACATATATTATAAGTATTTATAAATTATAATTTTAAACCATAGTTTACAGACACGGACTGACATTGTCACACAAAATCGTAAAATCTATGTCAAATTGGACTATACGGCACGCGCACCTAGACAATCATAAGATCTCAAATTAATGGTGCAATGGCAAGTACACTAAGTACATCCCCTTTATACCCACCATACAAACACCCCCCTCAACCCATCGGTCACTTACCACCACCCTCAACCGTCGGACCTCCCTCCCTAGTACACTCATCTCAATTCCTCTCAATCACTCTCAAATCAATTCAAACAGATATGCGAATCTGTATATACATGTGAGTATGCATGGGTGGTATTTTTTTTTTGTATATATAGGAGACCATAGAGAGAGAGGACCACTGAGAGAGAGAGAGAGAGAGAGCATAACAACACCATACTTACCCCTCTGCCCTCTGCCTCACACACACACCTACCATCACAACAAGAAAAGAAGAGAACCAGTGGAGAAGAAGGAGACCCGAGGCGAGAGAGAGACCCTGTGGATACCGACATTTGGGCCTACGGCTTTTTAATTTTAAAACATTTTCCAAATTTCATACCAAGAGTCGCCACTTCATTTTAAAAGAAAAATTAAGAAACCATTTTAAAGCAAACTGATCTTTTAAGAAATTAAAGATTTTCTAGGTCCGGGGATTATGGAATGAGAGGGGAAGGAGCCCGTCGGACTAAAGCACCCCCTCCATCCTATCTCGCGATAGGCCTCTACTGAACATCCTTTTAATTGAGTTAATAATCTAAGCATGTCCTCAACTAATAAATATGTATAAATATACATTACAAAAGTATGTCTAAATGGTGTAAGATTGCAAGTGATAAAATATCATTCGAAAAATCACATAATTCAAGTAGTAAGCAATATGATATGCAAATAGGGAACTATAGAACTTACCCGGGATCCATGTCGTGAATATTAAACATGCAATGCATACAAATAGAAAGATCCTAAGAAAATGTCTCTAATCACATATACACATGAGGCAAAACCTAATTCTAAGGTGTCGCACATTAAGTTGAAAAATCGATAAAATCGAGAAATTAAAATAAACTAAAGAGGAGTTCAAGAAATCATACCTTAATAGCGCTACAAAACAAAGGGTTAGTCCAAATGATATACAAGATATAAAGTTGGATCTTAAATAACAATCCTAGACTTCTAGCTTAAATCTATCAAATGTAATTAAATCTAAAGCAAACAAGTCCTAATTACAAGCATCAAGCCACATGGATGAATATGTACATGAACAAGAATAAATTATGAAATACTCAGTGACTTAGATCGCTTAAACTTTGAATTCAAGCTTAACCAATCATTATTAAAACATGGTTTGAGCCCTAGGTCATAGAAAGGTCATTTGGACCATTATTTCAAAGTTGGTCAAATTTGTCATAAAATTCTGAAAATTGCAGAAAGCAGACCAGAACTTCAAGAAAATAAAAAGCATGCTTCCTCTTGTTCGATCTTGATGATTTTTGGACACAAGATACCTCTGTGTGTCTAGTTTCCATCCCAAAAAGAAAATTAAAGTTTCAACGGTTAGATCTCTGGGAAACGGACAAAAACCAGACATCACTAAGAGATTTACAAATCTCTGTTCAGAGATTTTGTACGATTTTTTAAAAATAGTAAAAAAATCAGAAACACTTTGATCTTTTCAGGGTATCCTCCTAACACATTAAACTTCCCAGAAAAATTTATTTAGAGTCAACAATACTTGATTAAGGTTCTGATTTACTCATTTTAAAACTAATTTTCTGTTTAGAAACTTATAACAGAATATGGTTGTCTCACAAAACCTATGACCAAACCATGTCATCCATGAGATCCTACTAAAACAAAAATTACACTGGTAGAACTTTGAGTTATAGACGCTTTCCTGTTGGTTTCATTCAGTTCCAACGGTTCGATGTTTAACTAAAAATATTTGATCAAAAACAGTTTATGAACCCACTATTTCATTGTTAAGTTCAACTTTTATTTGTTAACTCCAACTACTAAGCCATGAAGTTAGGCTTGAACCAAACTATTTCTTCTACCATTTGATGGTAATTGGAGACTAAAGACATGATTAGTACTCATGAGTTTTCAAGGAATATAAAGGAGATTCTATGAAAACTCCAAGTTAGAGAACCCAAGCCATGGTAGGGGTTTGGGTTCATCTACTTGTTCTTAATAAAATGATGATCAACTTTAAATCTCATGTGAATCATAAGCTTACATGAGACTAAAAGATCAAACTCATGAGATTCAAGTGAGATATGGAAGATCCCCAAGAGTCTCAAAAGACGAGCATAAACAAGAAAAAAAGAAAAGAAGAATCAAAGAACTAGCTCATGAACTTCAAGAGGTTATAGAGAAGATCCCATGAAATTCCAAGTTAGAGAATCCAAGTCATGAGTATGGACTTGGATCCATCTATTTGTTTATAAATGATGTTCAAACTTTGGCTTCCATATGAAGCATAAGCTTACATGGAATCAAAAGATCAAACTCAAGAGCTTTCAAGAGAGATATTAAAGATCACCAAGAACCTCAATAGAAAAGCAAAAACAACAAGAAGGAATGAAATAAAGAAAACTAAGAGAGCAAGTGCTCTAAACCCATAAAAGAAAACTAACAAGAGTAGAGTATCACCTCCAACTATCCTCAAACTTCTATAGTTGTAAGATCTTCCAAGCTCTTCTTCAAACTCTAAAAAACTCTTTTTTCTCAAAATTCTTTTTGTTTTCTCCTTGAAATTCTCCTCTCCCAAGAATGTGTAGTAGTAGTCCCCCCCCCCCCCCCCCCCAAAAAAAAGGATCCTTGCAATGGAGTATTCACCCTCTATTTATAGGCAAATTTTAGAGGGTTATTTTGGTATTTTCAAGCCAAAAACCCTAATTTCAGATGTACTTTTGAGGGTACAAAACGTGTTGTATTACAACTGGCTGCTAAAAACGCGGCACTCAATGGAGATGGAAACGGCACTCACTGAGTGCCGGAGCGGCACTCACTGAATGCCGACGCGGCACTTACTAAATACCACTGAGGCACTTAATGAATGTCGCGGACAACTCCATGGACTGCCGTCCTTTTCTGAAACTCTGATTTTTGTGGCACTTGATGTGTTTTTGCAGCAGTTACGGACTGCCGGTCCGGCAAACACAGAGTGCCGCTTCGGCACTACGTGACTGCCGCAGCCCACACCATGTGCCATTCTACTCCTTTTTCTTTCTTTTTTTTTTTTGAATTGAAGAGTCTTTTGAAGAGCTTGAATCACCTTGGAAGCCTTAGTTTTGTTCGGACATTGTCATCATCGGACTTGGAGGTAACACTCCCCTTAATTCGACGTTTGGTCAAAATTGGGGTGTCTATAGACCCGAGAATGAATTTGGTAAACCCCCATCCCTTTGTTTTATTTTTGTAATATTGTATATCTCACACACGCACACCCAGATCCCCCCATGCGTGAACCGAACAAAGCCTTGGACGCTGAGACCAATCCGGCCACCAATAACGCTGGTTGATAACTCAAAATCTCAAACTCGTCCAAATCTTATGAAAGCTATGCCAAACAGACCCTACAAACCCCCATTAGACCCCCCTTGAACAGCCTAGCGGTTAGACCACGTTTGGATGGTCATGCAGACCATTATTGTTTCAAAGCCCTAAAAGGATAATATATTGGTTTGAACACCAAATAAGATATTCATGGCCTAGGCTTCTAGTATGTGATAGAGGGACCCAAACCGAATCAATTGGCGTTGGAGAAATGAGTGAGATATGCCTATTATGGCGATTCTGGTGACCTCACGCCTCGTCGGCAGTGGGCCAGATGTTGAAGAAGATGATCGGAGCTCCTAAGAGCTTTAAACCTTTGTACCCCGTGTTTTAATGCTTGTACAAACCCATTTTGAAAAGGGTTATATTGTGTACCCATATTCAAGCTTTCGGTCGGGTCGTTTTAAAAAATAACCTATGACCAACTAAATGAAATGGCGTCATTTTATTTCGAACTCTACCAGATTCGTCTTGGTCGGGTACGGGTCATGGTATGGTAGAGGGTTCGGGTAGATCCATAGGGTTTGGGTCGGATTAATTTGTTAGTATAAACGGGAAACCCATTTATACTTGGGTCGGGTTGTACTCAACACAATGGGTCAGAGGACCTGGACTCTTCTGAGTTTATAAACGGACTATCCATTTGATTTGGGTCGGTTCGGGCTGACCTGCGGATCTTTGATTAATTAATAATTAGTTTTATTTAATCTGTTTTATCAATAAATAAGTTTTATATGTTTATAATTGTTTTAAAATATTTAAAATTAGTTTTTGTATCATTTTAAATTCAGAAATGTTATGTTTTAAAAATAAAAATATTTTGAAATTATAATATGCATATTTTATACTTTTTATTCACCTAATTTGAATAAATAATAATTATTAGCTTAATTATGTAAGTAATTATAAATGGTTCCAAATTATTTTTAAAATAGTTTTAAATGCCAAGATTAAGTTTTGAATATTCTGAATTATAATTTAAAAAAAAATATATAGTTATATTCTGTGATTTAATTATATTAATTATGTGTTATACTTATTATGTATTTAGCCTAAATATATAATAAGAATTAGTTTTAAATTGAAATATTTAGTTAATAAATACATAATGACTATTTTAAATATATGGGAAAATTATATTAATTATCCTAAGCCCTAATACCCTGGTTTATAAATTATTTATTTATAAAACCCAAACTTTAGTATTTTACTTAATTATAAGAATCCAATTGTTATCCTTTAATTATTTTAAATATCAAATGAGTTCCAAAAATTACGAGAAATATAACACTATCCTATTTTAAGGTTTAGTATGTAATAAAAATGTTTAAAAGGATCAATTGTTTACCAAAAATATATTTCATAATTATGGGGCTCCTAAGTCTATTATTATGTAATTAAGACTTTAATAATTCATAATAAATAAACCGTACCTCAGAAAAATACGCAGTTAGTTCCTAAATTTCTAGAATAATATATAGATCTATTTTCTTAAGTTTAGTGACTTTTTGACTCAGTAAAAAATATAGCTTACTGTTAGGGCCCACACTAGTATCGGAAACCCAACATTTCATATGACGGACTCTGATTTGAGTCTAGTCAATGGCATTGGACTTAGAATGATATCATGATCATCATGTTGAGGTTTAGAAACTCATTCGGCACAATTACCATTATACAATTGTGAATAGTATGTATGTTAATCGTCATTCTATGGATTGATATGAATTGTAAGGACCAAAGCTACACTTGTTTTCCCGAACTCGCATCAAGGTGAGTCATCCTAACTCACTTGGTATATTATAGTAATAATCCATGAATATTATATGAATATCCCGTATATCTTGTATGAACATATTTTATGTGTATTATGTGTACATAAGTTAAAGATAAATTGTTTGTATGAAAATGCACGTTTATATTCCATTGATGATTGTTGTCATAATCCATACACTTGTTATGTTATATGTCATACAGATGCATGAACTCTCGTATGAATGTTGTTGAGTCATGATGTCAAAGTTGACGTATGCATGGTTAGGCGAGGAGTGTAACGACCCAACTACCAAAGACACGAGGGCAAGGTCCAGGAGTCAAATGCAAGGTAAAGGTCTCACGTGGACCAATCAAATAGAGCGGAAGCAACAAGGAATCCTACTTGGATTACGAATAAGACAAAGGTGGTCAACTCACCAAAGAGATTTATAAATAAAAATAAAACCAAGCTACCAAACTGAACAGTACTCGCTCGAGCATCTCAAATAGTTTAAAAACAAAATATAAGGATAGTTGTCAAAGTTTTCAACTTAAAACCAAAATATTCCCATTAACATTAAAAATGTCTCTTTACAAAAATGGCCACTTGGGCTACAATATAATAAGTTTTTAAAAATGGCACCAAGTCCACTACACGTACTTTACAGATGGGGCTAAACAAATGCTTGAATGACTAATAAATCATCTTAACCATTTAATCGTTTCAATCTACCAAAAGAAAGAATAAATATAAATTCTAGCTTTCGAGATAGACAACCTCATGATCAACTTCTTTAGGCTCCAAAGTCCAGTAATGGAACCTGCAAAGATTGTGTGGGGGTGAGCTAATATATATCAACAGTGCTCACTAAATTCCAAAGTAGAACCCCGCTCAAAGACATGTCAATACACCTTTAATAGCACAATAAATTTGATAGCTATTATCCAACGTGGAGAATCATAAATCACAATAAATCACGAGTATACATATTCAGCAAGAGAAATGCAAATATAAATACTGACTCAAGAATCTGGACCAAAGCTGATAACAACATACCAGATTAACCATTAATAAAAAGGGTTTAACCAACATTAACCCAGTTTCAGGTTTCTTAGTACCCCATAACCATTTCCAATTCCATAACTCATTTTACACAGCTTTAACAATCAACCATAGATCCCAAAGGCTAATACTACTATCCATTCCAAATGCTTCCAACACACACATGTATATATACATATATACATATATTCGCATAACCATGAACACACAATAAATGGTCCATTTATATTTTCTACACAGCTATACAAGTAAGGTAACAAAACCATTATTGTATCAAAAATTCTTACTTGCAAGCCATACTCATGCAATGGGATTTAATATACTAGATTAAAACCAAATAAATCAAATGCTCATATAAATCACACCCACAAGTAAGAACACGGAGGAATACACTAAAACGCCCTATTAACACAAATGCACCCAACCAAGTAATTATACCAAATAAAGAAATTAAACCAAAATCTCATCTAGAGCACACCACCAAAAGAAAACCACACTTAAGAACACCATAGGAAACTTCATAAGCACAAAACCATCTATTTCCGTCTAATGCAAAGAAACTTATCAAACATAAGTTTAATATTATCCGACAAATAATTTCATGTTCATGATTTTAAATAGAGTCTATAACCCTATGTTTAGACAATAATCAAAGATTGAGGTAACTAGGATGGATAAGAAACCCCCACCTTAGTGGATTTGAGGAAATCACACTATCCAAAATACCTCCAAATGAAATTCCAAGCATGCCATTAGAGAGCCCTCACTGAGATCCATAAGCTTCCCTAGGCGAAATGGGTTGGGCGATCACCACCTTTGATTTAGGTGAAGAAAATCACAAGAGAAGAAGAATCTAAGGAGGAAATAAGAAAACCCCAATTTGTAGAGCTCCAAGAAAACCATGGCAAGACCCCTTTGTTTGCCCTAGCTCAAACCTTGTGTTAGAGATCACCAAAATAGGAAGAGAAGATGCCAATATGAAGCCCTAGTTGAGAGGATCACTTTAGCTACAAATAGCCTTGCCCCACAATGAAGTTCTTGGCTTCCAAAATGAAGGTTGAAGAGTTTAGAGGCTATGGAGGTTTATTTTTTCTTCAACTATCGAGAGAGAGAATAAGTGATATAGAGATAAGAAAGAATAAAAGAAAAATCCAAAGGAGAGGGAGAGATGGCCCATGTTGGCCGGCCAAAAAGGGAGGGTAGGAGAGAGAAAATGTGAAGCTTCTAGGAGAAGCTTGGGATTGGTTGGGTCCCACCCCCTACTCATTTCTCTAGGGTGTATGTATGTATAAATGCACACAAATCACTCATATACACACAAATATGTATCCAACTATCACTCTAAATGAATCCAGTTTGGTCAAATTAAACTCTCCTAAATATACTTACATGTATTTACTCCACGGGAAATTTTAGGAAAATAATTATTTTGAAAACAAGGTCTTAAAATACATGGAGGAGTACTCATTTAAATATTGATATCGCATAGGAGACTTATGCTTTTAATCCATGCATTTAGATGAGAGTTGGATTAAGCAAAGAAAAGTTCGATTGAGCGAACTCTGGGTAGAGAGTTCACTCTACAGGAGTTGGATCAATCAGAGAAAAGTTCGCTTGAGCGAACTCTGGGCAGAGAATTCATTCCACAGAAGTTGGATTAAGCAGAGAAAAGTTCGATTTGGATTAAGCACAAAGAGTCTGATTGAGCGAACTCTGTACAATACTCAAAAGGAACTTCTAACGAGTACAATATCGACGACAAGCCAACGGAAAGAAGTTTAATAAGAAGAAATTCAACAAATCCGACAAGGATTGATAGGGTAGGTCCCACCCCCAACAAATATTATGTACTATCATGTATAATAAATAAAGCAAGAATTTATGGGTTACTGCATTCTATCCCCCTTAAAAGAATTTCGTCCCGAAATTCAGTCACCTAGTCTGACATACATCGTCGCATCGTTACAACTACCGTTATTCGTTGTTTTCTTGGTCTTTCACCGAAAGTTACAGATATCACTCGGGCCAATTAGTAACCCTATTCTCTTCTCCGGTATTGCCTATGATGTAAGATGGAACTTACTTGAACACATATGAAATCTTGTAAATTACACAAGTCAACAATGAAAGCGGATGTCCAAGCAATACTTTACTGCTACATCACTACTCAACAAAACCTGTATCAGCCCTCAAGCTGGATAAACATGTCATCTCCGAAATTGCAACACATTTATCCTTTTCGTCTTTTGAAAAAAAAAATAAAAAAAAACATCTTTCTTTGAAAACACATTGATCGTTTTTTTTTTTCTTTCTTTTTTTTTTTTTTGAAAACCCATTTTTCTCCCGTAAGTGTTGGATCCCATACACCCTCCTCCCATACGAGAAGGAACTAGATTCTCACGGCTCAAGGGAAGGCACGGCTCAAGTCCACACACTCCGGTTTTTCGAAATCAATAACCTCTCCTCCGATAATGTGGGATCCCATACACCCTCTTCCCATACAGGAGTCTAGTCTCCCACGGCTCAAGAGAAGGCACGGCTCAAGTCCACATACTCCGGTTTTTTGAAATCAATAATTCCAATACACAATCTGGTAATACCATCACATTCAAGAAGTATAATGCCTCACACCAAATGTCATATGTACATGATGTGATGTCAATGTTCTGTTTTCCGGGCTATATTTACTGAAGGAGTCAGATCCCTAATCACACAGCATATGTCCTGTTTATCGAGCTATATTTATCGGGGGAATCAGGTACCCAATCACACAGAATATGTCTATGCAATGCACGTAATGGAGTGCAATGTATGCGATGCAGTGATGACATGTAGTTGACAGTGATTAAAATTTTCTCAAATCCTAAGGCGTCACACACGCACTTCCAAGGATACAACAAAGCACATTATATCGAATGCTCATATTCAAAGTACTGAAAAGTAAAACTTCCAAGTAATAGTATTTTATCAAATACTTAAACCAACACCAAGTACTCATTCCTTTAGAGTCAGCATGTGCACTATATCATGCAACACCTAAACATGCTATCTCAACAACGTAAACAGAAATAGCAGGTAACGTAAATTTTATAAATACAATAGAGGTCCTTAAGCATACAGCTCAATGTGAAGCACTGATTGACACCTAACCACCAACCTTGTCAGGCATAGTACGTCGAGTGAATAATCCAAACAAGGAAACCCTTATATATATATACTTTTAAACCTTTCATGGTCAATAGTTAAATATCATCAGACATTCACACCAAGACATAATGCAAAAGATTCATAGATCGAAAACACACAGATTCATAGATTCATATTACATTAATACATTAATCCATCATTCACGTGTTCCCAAGGAACACAAAATAAATAGCGCGTTACCTTAAGTAAAAGACAAGTCACACAAGCACAAGGCAGATAAGACACATGCTTGACACGTAGTCACAATTAGAAAGTATGTAGATTAAGTTACGTGTTACAGGCAAGAATTTGTACTTAACAAGTTAATAGAACAAGGCAAGTGGTACGGAGTGTATACACTAGTTACACAAAAAGTAACAGTTAATAATCCACTAACAAATAAATAAATGCCATTCACGTCACCTACTTACCCTTAGCATTTATAACACATTAAGCAATTAGCTAAATTACTAAATAATACTATGGTCTCGATTGATTTAATCTCATCTACCACGTAAGCACATGTCATTTAAACACAGATCAAGTAAGCACGTAGTTATGAGAACTTGAAATCAAGTAGGCATATAACCTAAAATAGTTCTCATGCTATCAGATACACCTTTACTCGATTCTATATGCCACATATAGGCCCAAATAACTCCCATAGTCCCTAGGTATTATAACCCGGTTTGCTCTGATACCATTCTGTAACGACCCAACTACCAAAGACACGAGGGCAAGGTCCAGGAGTCAAATGCAAGGTAAAGGTCTCACGTGGACCAATCAAATAGAGCGGAAGCAACAAGGAATCCTACTTGGATTACGAATAAGACAAAGGTGGTCAACTCACCAAAGAGATTTATAAATAAAAATAAAACCAAGCTACCAAACTGAACAGTGCTCGCTCGAGCATCTCAAATAGTTTAAAAACAAAATATAAGGATAGTTGTCAAAGTTTTCAACTTAAAACCAAAATATTCCCATTAACATTAAAAATGTCTCTTTACAAAAAATGGCCACTTGGGCTACAATATAATAAGTTTTCAAAAATGGCACCAAGTCCACTACACGTACTTTACAGATGGGGCTAAACAAATGCTTGAATGACTAATAAATCATCTTAACCATTTTATCGTTTCAATCTACCAAAAGAAAGAATTATAAATAATTACAATTGGCTAAAGAAAGAATAAATATAAATTCTAGCTTTCGAGATAGACAACCTCATGATCAACTTCTTTAGGCTCCAAAGTCCGGTAATGGAACCTGCAAAGATTGTGTCGGGGTGAGATAATATATATCAACAGTGCTTACTAAATTCCAAACTAGAACCCCGCTCAAAGACATGTCAATACACCTTTAATAGCACAATAAATTTGATAGCTATTATCCAACGTGGAGAATCATAAATCACAATAAATCACGAGTATACATATTAAGCAAGAGAAATGCAAATATAAAAACTGATTCAAGAATCTGGGCCAAAGCCGATAACAACATACCAGATTAACCATTAATAAAAAGGGTTTAACCAACATTAACCCAGTTTCAGGTTTCTTAGTACCCAATAACCATTTACAATTCCATAACTCATTTTACACAGCTTTAACAATCAACCATAGATCCCAAAGGCTAATACTACTATCCATTCCAAATACTTCCAACACACATATATATACATATATACATATATTCGCATAACCATGAACACACAATAAATGGTCCATTTATATTTTCTACACAGCTATACAAGGTAACAAAACCATTATTGTATAAAAAATTCTTATTTGCAAGCCATACTCATACAATGGGATTTAATATAATAGATTAAAACCAAATAAATCAAATGCTCATATAAATCACACCCACAAGTAAGAACACGGAGGAATACACTAAAACGCCCTATTAACACAAATGCACCCAACCAAGTAATTATACCAAATAAAGAAATTAATCCAAAATTTCATCTAGTGCACACCACCAAAAGAAAACCACACTTAAGAACACCATAGGAAACTTCATAAGCACAAAACCATCTATTTCCGTCTAAGGCAAATAAACTTATCAAACATAAGTTTAATATTATCCAACAAATAATTTCATGTTCATGATTTTAAATAGAGTCTATAACCCTATGTTTAGACAATAATCAAAGATTGAGGTAACTAGGATGGATAAGACACCCCACCTTAGTGGATTTGAGGAAATCACACTATCCAAAATACCTCCAAATGAAATTCCAAGCACGACATTAGAGAGCTTTCACTGAGATCCATAAGCTTTCCTAGGCGAAATGGGTTGGGCGATCACCACCTTTGATTTAGGTGAAGAAAAGCACAAGAGAAGAAGAATCCAAGGAGGAAATAAGAAAACCTCAATTTGTAGAGCTCGAAGAAAACCATGGCAAGACCCCTTTGTTTGCCCTAGCTCAAACCCTGTGTTAGAGATCACCAAAATAGGAAGAGAAGATGCCAATATGAAGCCCTAGTTGAGAGGATCACTTTAGCTACAAATAGTCTTGCCCCATAATGAAGTTCTTGGCTTCCAAAATGAAGGTTGAAGAGTTTAGAGGCTATGGAGGTTTTTTTTTTCTTCAACTATCGAGAGAGAGAAGAAGAGATATAGAGATAAGAAAGAATAAAAGAAAAATCCATAGGAGAGGGAGAGATGGCCCATGTTGGCCGGCCAAAAAGGGAGGGTAGGAGAGAGAAAATGTGAAGCTTCTAGGAGAAGCTTGGGATTGGTTGGGTCCCACCCCCTACTCATTTCTCTAGGGTGTGTGTATGTATAAATGCACACAAATCACTCACATACACACAAATATGTATCCAACTATCACTCTAAATGAATCCAGTTTGGTCAAATTAAACTCTCCTAAATATACTTACATGTATTTACTCCACGGGAAATTTTAGGAAAATAATTATTTTGAAAACAAGGTCTTGAAATACATGGAGGAGTACTCATTTAAACATTGATATCGCATAGGGGACTTATGCTTTTAATCCATGCATTTAGATGAGAGTTGGATTAAGCAAAGAAAAGTTTGATTGAGCGAACTCTGGGCAGAGAGTTCACTCTACAGGAGTTAATCAATCAGAGAAAAGTTCGCTTGAGCGAACTCTGGGCAAAGAATTCATTCCATAGAAGTTAGATTAAGCAGAGAAAAGTTTGATTGAGCGAACTCTGGGCAGAAAGTTCACTCTATAGGAGTTGGATTAAGCACAAAGAGTCTGATTGAGCGAACTCTGTACAATACTCAAAAGGAACTTCTAACGAGAACAATATCGATGACAAGCCAACGGAAAGAAGTTTAATAAGAAGAAATTCAACAAATCCGGCTAGGATTGATAGGGTAGGTCCCTCCCCCAACAAATATTTTGTACTATCATGTATAATAAATAAAAGCAAGAATTTAAGGGTTACTACAAGAAGACTGGCCCACCTATATTTGTCATATATGTTAGTTGATCACGGAGGTCCGAGTAGTACAATCAAATTATTGGAAACAACTATAAATGTTATTTGGCCCGATTAGGTGATGATAGTTGAAGTACCCATTCGAATTAATGGAGTTATTCATGAGTTGGTGGTTTATAAGCAATTGGGCCCTGTTAGGCGACGATAGCGAAATATCCATCCATGTCTTGAATACAATGGTTACCACTTATAATGCTATTGTGCCCTATTAAGCTACGATAAGCTGTAACCATTCTATTCTCCAGGCATGGTCTATTCTCCAGGCAAGGTCACGAGGACCTAATAGTAAAGTGATAACACAGTTTTAAAACCAAAACTGTTATTGGGCCCTGATAGGCGACGATAACAACGTGATCATTTTGCTCTAAGCTAAAGGCGTTACATTAGTAATGTAACAAGTCACATGAGTAGTAATGGTGTCTGAGTAAATTCGAATATATTGATAATGCATTGTCACCACCTCCCTCATACTATCATGTTATATGCTTATCAAATGTTTAGTTCGAGATAATTATTGTACTTGTATATAATTGATTGTATTATGAGTGATCGGTTAGACCAACTTACTTAGCTTCAAAAGCTAACGGCTCTATCGCCCTGGACATATTACGTCTAGGTTATAATGAAGAAGCCTATCCAGGCAACTATGAAGAAGAGTATCCTGATCCTCAAGAGGGGGACGATCAGGATGGCTACCCTGAGGGAGACTATGCAGAAGAGTACGCTGATGATGGACATGGATATGCTAGCTGAACAGAAGAATCTAGTCTATTATCATATTAGGATTCCTTTATGCTTTAGAACTATCTTTTCTGTTGTAATAACTTAAGTGGCATCGATTGCCCAAACTTACATTTTTGTGGTTTTCATTTGGAACTGTAGTAATAGCCTAGTAGCAAACACTTAAATTCCCCCCCATGAATACCATTAGACGTTTTATAAGTTAGAATACTTGCAAGGACATGCCAGTCTTATGTAACTAGTTATTACTCACGGATCTAGAAAGGAAAATTTTATTTCCCTCTAATTTTCGCTACTTCGGTGCGTGATAGGATTTTTGGTATTCGAGCACTAGGTTTAGTTGTGCTCATTGACTGTCCGACACTCTTAAGTTAAGAACCTTAAGATATTCTAGGGATAACAACCGATGCTAAAATAGTTCTCTTCCAAGCAGGTAGTATAGAGTACCAAAGAAAATATGACGCTAAAGATGGAAAGCACAGGACCCCCATGGACAAGAAGGACACTTCCCGAGGTCCAGCCCATATCGGTGCCATCATCAGGCATTGTGCCCGTAAGAAGATAGGAAGGTTGATGAAATGTCTCTCTTTGAGAAATATGTCCCTGATACTACATATCGTAGAGTCATAGCACCGCACACTATGTCAATATTTGACTATACAGGGGACATGAAGATTTGAGATAATATTGATTTTGGCCTTATCTACTTGGATGCCTTCGTTAAAAATTATATGGCTGAGAACTATCCTTTTGGTCACCATGAAGTGACACTTTTCTCAATTTAACACCAGGTGTTTGTCCTCGTATCTGGATAGGATTCGTTTGAGGTTTTCTAAGTAGTTGTCAAAGCTATTGTCAAACACAAAATAATTGTCTATGAAGACCTCTAGGATATGTTTGACCATATCACAAAATATACTTAGCATGAACTGCTGAAATGTAGCCGGCACATTATAGAGACCAAAAGGCATTCATCGATAAGAGAATGTATCGAATGAGCAAGTGAATGTTGTTTTCTCCGGATCTTCAGGAGCTATTTTGATTTTATTGTATTCACTATATCCATCTAAGAAAGAGTAAAATTTATGACCTGCTACTCGTTCCAACATTTGGTCCATGAATGTTAAAGGGAAGTGGTCTTTCTGGGTCACAATGTTTAATTTTCTGTAAGCTATGCATATCCGCCATCTGGTGGGGGTGCGCATTGGTACTAATTCGCCATCTTTATTAGGAATAATAGTTATGTCTGCCTTTTTTGGAACCACTTGGGTCGGACTAACCTACAGACTATAAAAAATTGGATAAATTATCCCAACATCCTGTAATTTTAATACTTCTTTTTTAACGACTTTTTGCATATTGAGATTAAGACGCCTTTGCATTTATGGTCATGATTTAGCGTCTTTCGCTAAGTATATTTTGTGTGTGCAAATGGACGAACTTTGCCATTGAGGTCGATAATCGTCCATCCCAATGCACTTTTATGTTGTTTTAACATTTGGATCAACTTACCCTCTTATTCTAAATCTAAGGCAGATGATATGATAGCTGGCTAAGTTTCCTAAGAAAGCGCATTTGAGCTCCTTTAGTTCAAGGTTGGGGAACTGTAGATTCGAAGGTGTTGCAAGTTTTGCTTTTGGAGGCAACGGTTTATATGGTGCTACTCACATGCATTCAGTTCTTTTTTCCTCTATTGTGTCCATCATTGGAAAAGTTTGATTAAGGTCGACATTAGTAGACATGTCAGGTTGATAGAGAGCATGAAAGTTTGACACGACTACTTCCATAGGGTCTTTGTAATAAACAAAATCAGACTCGTCTTCAACAACAGTTTTGATGAGGTTAACTTCCTCATCCTCGTATTCTTTAGGTCTGGGATTTGAAAATATTTTTATGTTTAATGTCATGTTCCCGAATATGATTGTCATAATACCACTTCTTATTTCTATTGTGGCATTGATTGTGTTTAAGAATAGACGTCCAAAAATCACCGGTATTTGTGCACATGGATTAGCGATTGGTTTAGTGTCTAAAATCACAAAGTCTACTGGAAAGACAAAAGTGTCTATTTGCACAAGGACGTCCTCTAACACCCCTATTGGGTATTTCACCAAACTATCTGCCAATTACAAAGCAACTCGGGTAGGTTTGAGTTCACCTAAACCCAATTGTTTATAAACTAAATATAGCAATAAATTTACACTCGTTCCTAGATCGAGGAGTGCATTGTTGATTCTTTGATTTCCAATTCTACATGAGACTGTGGGAGTACCGGGGTCCTTAAGTTTTGGAGCAATTCATTTTGAATTATTGTGCTTGCTTGGCAAGTGACATAGGCATGCTTTTTCATGCTTTGCCGACTCTTGACCGTGCATGAGTCTTTTAGGAACGTAGCATAGGATGGTACTTGTTTGATAGCATCTAGGAGTGGAAGGTTTATTTGAACTTGTTAAATAGTTCCAAAAACTCTTGATTTTTTGTCTCACTTTTAGGTTTCCTAAATCTTTGAGGGTATGGCACAGGGAAAGGGCTTTTTGGAACTTCTTCATTAATGGGTTCCTTTTCGGGCCATCTTTGTATTTCCTCTACTTCTATTGGAGCTTCATCATTTAATTTTGAGTTTTTGTTTTCATTAGATGGCTCCTTTTCGTTCACCACTTCATCCTCGTCATATTCTTCAACAGTAGAAAGGGGCATATCTCGTCCAATAATTTTGCCACTTCTCAAGGTGTTCACGGCTTTAGCATGTTCTAGGTTATTAAGCCCATTATTGTGCCCCTTAGGGTTTGGAAACATCCCTCCTATCCCCTCGTGCCTAGCTTCAATTCTCTCTAACTAGCACACACCCTACTCATTATTTGAATTAGTTGTTGTGTCATAGTTGGATTAGAGAGTGGATCTTCTTCTTGTACAATTTTATGAGGTGGCACATAGACATTAGAGGTCTGGGTTTGATTATTATTATACTTGTTTGGCTAGTTAGATTGGGATGGCCTATTTTGTTGGCCTTGGTATTGATTGTAAGGTTGTTGATATTGATTTTGAGTCCCAATATCATTTTTCCAGTCAAAACCAGGGTGATTCCATCTGTTATTATTATTAGATTGAAAATTATTATTATTATTGTTATTGTACAAATTCTTTACCCCTCTATACCCTTACATAGCATTCATTTCGATGGGGTTTTGTTCTTGAAAATATGCACATTTGGACAAAATGGGGCTGTCACGCCCCAGAGTTGCAAAAATAGGAAAATTTTAAAATTTCCTTTTTGGACTCATAGGGAATGACTTGATTAATATCCGTCCTGTCCTCTAACATTGTAAACAACACAAAAATAAAGGGGAAAAAGCTAACCGTAACTTAATCTTTAATCTGAACAATTTAAACGATTATAAAACATCGGTCCCAATACTAATACAACAGACTATTATAAATACACGATGCTGGCGGCTATCTTTGGTCTTCAGTCTAGCTCTACACTTCCAGTGTTCCTTAGCATCTTACTCTCAAGATTGAATTGTCCTCTGACCAACCTGCAAGGAAATTTAGACATCGGATGTCCAGGCGTAACATGCCGTTAGTTTTACAACAAATCTGAGTGGGCATTATTAACTATATTCACTATCAATATACATACACTAACTACTCATCTCACGTTATTACTTTGCACCTTAGGATGCGGTTAGTCCATTATCAATTGACGTCGCTCACATGGATATAGCAAAGGTATCAACCCACATGTAATGCAATTACCAAACATCCACCATTAATATATTACGGGATAAATAAAATTTATAACATTCTTGTCTAGTTCTCATAATCATAACAACTTATCTCGTATCATTTCATTTCTCATCTCCATTATGCTCATGCATGAAAATGCGTACTCAATGAACCCAAACCCAAGCTCTTGGATATGAAATCCCACGACCAATGCAATCCAATAATGTCAGTTTATAAAACCCACAACGAAAACTTACTCTGAACTTGCTTTCACAATACAAACCACCCTTTCACTGCGCAATCTGATACTCATTTCATACTTCAATTTGTCATGACCCACGGGCAATGGCACTGGGGTGTGTATCTCCACTTAATCCAAAGTAGCACGATGGCAGAATTGGCTTAATCATCTATACCCTCGTTGGTGAATCACCACTAGACAAGTTGCACATCAGAATGCTAACTGCGAATAGGCAAGCATGGCGGCAAGCGCACAGACCATGTGTACTATCACGGCAAGCTCACCACAGAGGATGGTACATTAGTAACTGACTAGCGCATGATATACAACATGATGGCAAACTCACACAATGCGTGTACTATCTTCGGCAAAGCTCCTCGGGACAACCAATACATTAGAGCACTAACTGCTAAGCAGTACGACGGTAAACCCAGGCGCATGTACCTCTCTGGCATTTACATGAACGACTGACATAATAGCAGCTCTAATTGTTCTCTTACTATTATAATCACAATATTATGTATTTCAATCATACTGTCCCGTTATCACGTATCTTTATCAACTTGAAGGATTTCCAAAACGTAACGACTCATGACTCACGATGCAAGAATCTCAATTGTATTAACTCCCAATTCCCAAGACTCCCAAACACTGTGTGCACTGACACCGTGAGGTGATCTTCAATTACATGATTCTTATTAACATAACTACATTATGTAAGACATATAAATGAAACCCTTGACATGCTTTTTATTCTCATTTGCACATTTAGGCATGGTTATCAAAGCAATAATAACAACGTGCTCATATAATCAACATTGATATATAAAATATACAAACATAATCGATTATCCGTCACAGCATACACATGGCTAAACAGTCCTTCACATATAGTTCTTCTCTTTTACTTCTTATAAATATGTCATAGTAGCATATAAAATACTTGTCTCATAGCAATCAATTCCATAATAATATATCACATATACATCAAGGCATATAGGTACATACATATAAATACTCTTGCAGTCATTATGTATATTGAGAGTGAGGTTAGAAACACTCACCTGGACGTCTTGTCAAGCTTATGACTCTCCGAACAGTGGATAAGTCATAGTCCTACAACGTATAATAGAATAACAGTGATGAAGTGTATGTGTTAATGATAAAGGTATGATGGTAATTTTACCAAATGAGGATATAAACCTCAAGGTAGTGATCTACGTGTCATTCTAAGTCCAACGCCATTGACTAGACTCAAATAAGAGTCTGTCGCATAAAAGGTTGGGTTTTCTATACCAGTGTAGGCCCTAAAGGTAAGTTATATTTTTCACCATGTCAAAAGGTCTCCAAACTCAAGGGAATATTTCTAGACATTATTCTAAGACTCTAGAAACTGAACGCGTAATTTTCTGACCTACGGATTATTTATTACGATTTATTGAAGTCCTATTTATAAATTTATGTCTTCAAAGTCCCATAATTATAAAATATAATTTAGAAAGACTAACGGTCCTTAGAGACATTTTTTATTAAATATTAGACCTTGGCGTTTTTTTTCCATAATTTTCGGAACTCGTTTGGTATTTAAAGTAATTAAACGATAAACCAATGGGTCCTTATAAGTAAATAAAATACTAAAGTTTGAGTTTTATAAATAAATAATTTACAAAACCAGGTCATTAGGCCTCGGAATAATCAGTTTAATTTTTTACATATTTAAAATGGCCATTAGGAATTTTATGCCTAATTATTACCCTTAAAAAACTAATTTTGATTATTTATTTAAACTAAATAAATAATTAGTATACTGTACAAATAATAAAATATATTTTTAGAATATAATATTTTATTCCAGAATATTAAAAACTACTTAATATATTTTTAATACAATTTTCTTAAAAACATTTAATAATTACTAGTATCTATTTTATTTTAATTAAACAATAATTATTATTTATTTATAACTAAATAAACAATAAGTAGAATACATAAATATATTATATATTTAATTTTAAAATATATAATAATTATTAACAATAATATTTCAGAATTATAAAAATACTAATCACATATTTAAAATCATTTTGAATTATTAAACATAATTTAAAACATTTACATAAATACATATATGTACTAAATGATTAATAAATAACTAAATCTCTGTTTGGCAAACCACAAGGTTAACACATATAAGCACATCCCAAAGGCTGATTTGCCAAACGGGCCTAAGCCCAAGTCAACTTTATCTTCTTCTTGAAACCCACTGTACATGTATATAGTATATACGTATATACATATATAAAATTCGTATATATATACATATTTATTTTGTACACAAAACTTCAATCGATCATAACTCTCTCATTTCTTAACGAAAACGGGCAAACTATAAATCGAAATTGAGTGCCTTGATGAGCCCAATCCAACGGTATAGGTCTTGAAGCCTAACTCTTAACGGTCTGCTCGTATAGGGGCAAAAACAGATTAGACCAAAAAGAGATAATCGGTTCGTTGGTTGTCCAAACGCGACCTAACTTTTGAGCTGCTCATCGGGGATCTTATGGGGCTCATTAGGGTCAGTTTGGCATTGGTTTGACTAGTTTTTGTGATGGTCCAAAAATCCGAGCTCGACGGAGCTTTAATGGTGGTCTGGCTATGGCGGGGGTCTACGGTTCGGCGCTGTGTGTGAGGGTGTGTGTGAGTCTGTGTGTATATAAAATACAGAGGGGGGGGGGGGGGGGGGGGGCGAGGTGTGAGGCTGTACCTTCCTTAGTTCCGATCGGTCTCGGGTCTCTCCTGCGGCTTTCTCTCTCTCTAGCTCTTCGTCTCTCTCTATTTACACCCTAAATATAAAAATATATTTTTCTATTGGACCGGTTATATTTTGTGTAAGTGGGTAATTAACCACACACTAGTGGGGAGTTTTGCTAGTGGGTAGTGGTTAATCGATGTGGAAGTTATATGAAGTAGGTGGTTACAAGATGGGAATTACTTTGCAAGATGCAACTCTATATAAGAATTTGACCACCAAGAGAGAAAAGGGCTCGCACAACGCCAAACAGCCCCCTACGGCTTAAAAGCAGTCCCATTGCTGTTTGTTACTTTGTTGCCCTTGTTCATCATTTGTTTTCCTTTTTCTTACTAGCCATGTGCAATGCCTTCTTTGTTTTATTTCAATTTATTTTCTCCAGTTCATGTACTTAAAGTCCAAAGTAATGACACTTTCAGTTTCAGTGTATTGCTTTTTGTGTAATGGTGGCACTTTCCAACAGTGTTTCTAGTATAATGTATTGTTGGTAATCTGTTGTGAGATAAATTTCTATTTCAGTTTAATTTTATTTCCCATTTCATCACTCAACCAAATTGCTTGCATTAGAGTGGTTAGATCTTAAGGGAAGGGTTATCCCTACTTCCCAACAATTGCTTGATTCGTACCACATCATGGATAGGGATCGTTTTGGTAACACATTTGGGTCTTCGAACAAAGCCCCTGGCACGCCTAGTCACATAATTAATTTTTAGCCAAAATAATTTGCCACGCCTGGTGGGACCGCTGAGTGATGATGAAAAATCTCTTATCAAATGATTCGTGTGACTTTTTCAAGGTTTTTCTTCACAAGTTCGAAGAATTAATCTGTGTTCAGAAAGATTATGTTCTCCAACTTGAAGAGTCCCGGGCGAGCATAGAAGTAGTTGTGAAAACAACTTGTCAAGAGGCCGCGAAAAAATTTAAATGGCCAAAAGTGGTCAATGATGTCTCCGTAAATCAAGAGATCAGTCTCCTTGACCATCTTGGTTCTATGCCATCTAACCTACTTGGGGGGCAAGGCAGCGAAGAAATGATTATTAGTGATAAGCCGATAATATCTATTTCAGCTAATGCTCCTCAGACGAGAAGACGGTTGGGGTGCAAGTTCCACATAGGCCGAGTAATTTGATTTCGGCCCCCAAATTTTTTAAAAATGAACAACCCCTTTTGAGGCGAGCAACTACTGTGGAGTTGTTCAATTTTTTTGGCATTATTGCCAAAAATCATTTACACAAGAAGCCAACAAATTATTTGGCTTTTGAAAATTCAAGTCCTCGTTGGATTTGTGGAGCCCATCAAAAATGGGATTTAGTTTGGTGGAGTTTTCTACAAAATTATTTCTATGAAAACAAAGAAGAATATTAACCGAAGTTAAATACTAATTTCGGTCTTGAATTAATCGGACTGCAAAAGGCCAATTTTTCAATTGGATTGGGATCAATGTAAAGTCTACTAAATGCTTTTACTGATTTTATTTGAAAAGGGGATGATGACTCCACAAGAAGTTTGGGTGTTCTGAACAAATGAGCAACCTCCTAAACCTTGTTGGGTGGGGTTTGATGGCTCACGAGTGTTGAATGGAGATAATTGGTGAACCACAAAATCAGTGAGTAAATGGCCAAGCCCGATGACCTTCTATATATGTTGCGGACCCCATTTGATGTTTGGAGAATGGCCGGCAACATGAATCAACATACAAGACTGATGAAACAAGGCATGACTGATACACTAAAGTCAAAAATAGGTGATTAGTCAAAGATAGACCGATGAGAAGTTGGTGCTCTTAAAAAGAGTGGGATCGGGCTTGCAGTTGGACACTCACCAAATAAGAAGTTATTTTCCACATCATCCATGAAATGGGTATGTATATAAACTCTCTAGGGTGTATTTTTGACTAATCATTCGGGCTAATGGGCTGATATGAGAACAAAATTTTCATTTTGGTTTTGAAAAAGATAGTTTACTAGCCATGGAACCCACTGTTTTAAAGTCTTAATAAAAAAAATTATTGGGCTAAGGCCTCTGTAACGAAAATTAGTATGCAAACCACTAAGATCGATTTTGATGATGCAAAATCGGTCTTCAACTTTTGAAAAATTGTGGTCTATGACTTTGACGCCGATGGAGTACAATACCGAAAATTTAAAATTCACAATACTAGAAGTTGGTACATCGGTCTGCTCAAAGCCGATCTCACCTGTCTCACTTAGTGAAGTTTTGGTGTTGGCCCACATTCCAATTAACGGGGTACACACGTGGGAAAAGAAATCGGTCTGTGAGGCTGATAATTATCGGTCTATGCACTGGAGATAAAAATTGATCTAGTTATATACATGGTTCTTCAAAAATTACATTTCATTTCATTTTCAAAGAACCAGGGGGGACATTGTTTACACCCTAAATATAAAAATATATATTTATATTTGACCGGTTGTATTTTGTGTAAGTGGGAAATTAACCACACTAGTGGGGAGTTTTGCTAGTTGGTAGTGGTTAATGGATGTGAAAGTTATATGAAGTGGGTGGTTACAAGATGGGAATTACTTTGCAAGATGCAACTCTATATAAGCATTGGACTACCAAGAGAGAAAAGGGCTCACACAATGCCAAACAGCCCCCTGCGGCTTTAAAGCAGTCCCAGCACTGTTTGTTACTTTATTGCCTTGTTCATCATTTGTTTTCCTTTTTCTTAATAGTTGTGAGTAATGCCTTCTTTATTATATTTCAATTTCTTTTCTCCAGTTCATGTACTTAAAGTCCAAAGTAAGCCTCTGACACTTTCAGTTTCAATGTATTGCTTTTTGTGTAATGGTGGCACTTTCCAACAGTGTTTCTCGTATAGTGTATTGTTCGCAATTTGTTGTGAGATAAATTTCTATTTCAGTTTAATTTCATTTCCCATTTCATCACTCAACCAAATTGCTCCCATCAGAGTGGTTGGATCTTAAGAGAATGATCTGTACCACATCACGGATAGGGATCGTTTTGGTTACACGTTTGGGTCTTCGAACAAAGCCTTTGGCACGCTGAGCACATAATTAATTTTTAGCCAAAACACTCTGATCTTCTCCTTCATCTTTCCTCCTGTGTGAGGTCTGTGTATATGTGTGAGAGTGAGGGGGCAGAGAGGGAGCAGTGGGTGTGGCGTGGTGATGCAGTGAGGTTGGGGAGTGTGGATGTTTTGGATTTCTTTTCGTCTCTCTCTAACTCTCTCTCTCTCTCTCTATCTCTCGGATCCTCTATACACATATATATATAATAATACATGCATACACATAACATATATATAATATACACACACTACATATATATAATATAATATACTGCACAACACATACATATATACTAAAGTGTGTGTGTGTGAGGAGTGCCTTGTGGTCCAAGAGGGGTACCGGGTTGAGGGGGGATGTGGGTGGCAGTGGGGTTTTAATGGGGGTGAGGTAGTGTACTTGGGTGAGGGAGAATATCTGGTGGGTTAAGGAGGGGATTGGGGGTGGTGTGACGGTGAGGTGATGTTTGAGTGTGTAAGTGGATGAGATAAAGGTTGAGTGTTGGTGCATTCCCAAATCGTAGGATGTGACGTTGCCTTGAGCTACATGCTATCCAGTCCGGGAAAATGCCATATTTTATGGTTTCGCATGTAAATCGGTCTGGGTCTATATTTAACTGTCTGGGCTTATGAATTATAGTTCGAGTATGAAATTTACTGTTTGGAGTCTAAACTAGAAACGTAGATATAAATATAAGCTTGATTATAGTCACAGACTATCGGGTCTGAATATTATAACATAACCTATAATTATAAATTCTAAGGATAATAATTATTAAAATACGATATATTAATATATGGGGGTCTTAAATTTAGGCGACAATGAAATTATATATCATAACCTATAGTTATAAATTTAGCGGCAGCGAATTATAATATAACCTGTAGTATATCATATTAATGCGACAACAAATATGAAATATATCCTATCATTATAATTTTAGCGACGATCAAATATTAAAATACAATATATAAATATACTGAGTACAAGGATAATTATAGAACTAACCTCGGGAAATCTATGTTCGTACTGTCTAATTTTCACGGGTATTACATCATCCACTTCCTATTAAGATTTCGTCCCCGAAATCTTAAGTAGGTAGTTTTCAAATATACAAGGTCCTAATCTCGTATGACGGATTCTAAGATAACCTATGGTTATAAAATCTAGTGACAACGAATAGTATAATCTATAGTTATAGATTAGGAAACAACGAATATTAAAATTTAACCTATAGTTGTATATTCAAGTGACAACCATGTATTAAAAACATAATATTAACATACACGATCCGGCTTAGAAATTAGGAATTACATAAATAAAATACAACAAATTTATATAATCTATACTTAAGCGACAACTAAAATATAATATTCGATCACGCAATAATAATACACAAGGTTAGGCTAGGAAATAAAAAATTTCATAAATAAGGAAGGGTGGATTTTACAAGTACTACAATCTACCCAACCTACAATGCACATCGATTTTGATTTTTTCTTTGAAATTGAATCTCTGGATACCTAGAATACTGTGTTTAGAACATTTCATGTTCATTTAACCCCGAGTGAATATGAATTCCAAGAGACGTGACAAAACTGGGATTTTATGCTTGAAAATGGCTTTTCTGAACTTGAAGTCACTTTTCGAAGTTCGATCTTTCGATTGTATGGAATCCAGTACCTTCCATGAGGTACTTTTCATCATCGAATCCTCCAAGACATTGTCCATCCTAAATCCTAATAGTGTGGTCAAAATTGGGTGTCTACAGATATACATGCGATGCTAGAGAGGGATGGAAATACTCATAGTGGGCCGATCCTACTCCGAATCAAATACATAGAAATGAAACGTGCATGGAATGCAAAGGGAACAAGAGAACTTATAGTGGGGTGACTCATGAAAAGTCACAATGGAAATTAATGGTAAATGTGCTATGCAACATGTAACAATCCTTTCAAATAAGCATATAACGGAGACCATCCTAAAGGATTTGTGTCGTTGATGCAAAAGTTATAAACCTAGAAAATTTTCTAAAGAGAAGGATAGAGGAATGTACATGACACTTGGACACTAAGTCATATGCGGAAGAGGCAAGAATGATACAAGGAGTTGAATCCGAGTCATTCGAATCTCTACATCAAATGCCACAAAACAAATCAAGCATTGCAAAAGAACAAAAGAAATCCAAGCATACAAGTGAAATGCATAAAATGGAGATGATCGAGAGAGAACAGATCCTAATTACATACCTTAATTCACATTTGTTAGCATATTTTATCCTGTTTTTGTGTATTTTTATTTCGTTTTCTGTTTTAGACTAGGTTTTGGAAGAAAACACTAATCCAGGTTAAATAGGGAGAAAAAGTAGGAAGAAAGAAGCTGAAAAAGGCACCTCGCTCGCGCGGCCCGCTCGCACGACCTGTGTAAAAACCAAATACGTGTATTTCAGTGTACTAAAGACTCCTACGCGAACGAAATTGCCTAATTACGTCTGGAAAGCTAAATACAGCAGTTTTAGTGCGAATTGGGTTAGGAAAGCTTCCAAAAAAACTTGCTACTAATCTATATATACCATATTTTACTTCAATTTAGGGGTTGGCAATTATTATACACACAATATACAACCACACTTTTAGCCATTGAAGGGAGGGAAGCAAGGATAAGAAGAAGAAGACCAAGGATTTCCATGGCCTCCTCCATCAACTACTTGCCATTCGCCACTTCTATGGGAAACTAAACCCAAGATCTAGGGTTTCAATGAAATCCTAGCCAAGTAATAGGGTGTATTTTATGTTTTTATTTTAGTTTTATTATGTATGGATGACAGTTACATGTTCCGAGGATTTTTATAAATAAATCGTGCTTTTATTGATTAAATTGTTACTTTCAAAGTTTATTCTTGTCTTAGATCTATTTTGATGGTAGTGTGCTCAATGATCTATGCTTGCTGTGCTTGTTTAGATTATTTACATGTAATGGTGCTTAAATTGAATTGTGCTATCAAGTATCCGAATAGTCTATGCCTAGGTTAGACGGATTATACCATAACCCTAGTTTAGTGTGGGATAATTCGTTCTAGCCGAAGATGGATTATGTTGGTGCTTGAACCATAGTTATTTTCTTGATGGAGGAATTGGGCTTGTAGCTACAATTCCCCATTATCATCCAACTTAATAAGCTAAAGTAATTCGTAAATACCCTTATTATGAAACTAGTGGTGGATTTGCAATCCTAGGTTCCTTAAACTTATTATAAAAACAAATATTTAATTGCTTTCATAATTTAGATTTACTTTTATTGTTATTAGTTTAATTCAAATTAAATCGAAAATATTTTTTTCTTAATTAACTAAATTTAGGTTTTAAAAATTAAAGTGCGTAGTATTCAATCTCTATGGGTTCGACCTTTACTTCCACACTGCACATCTTTTGAAAGTAAAGCATAAGTAAGCATACTTTTATATCTTGATTTTGACGAGATCAATTTTTGGCGCCGTTGCCGGGGATTACATTACTAGCCAATTAGTTTTAGAATCCTAGTTTCGTTAATTCGTAAATATTAGATTAGGTTTTCTTTTTCTTATTTTTCTGTTTTATTTTGAGTTACTAACTTTTCTTTTATTTTTGTAATTTCTTAGGAACTCAAAATTCTAGCGTTTCGAGTGGAGCAGCTGTGCACGTCAAAGGAGCTTATGCAAAAAAAACTAAATAAATAAAATTCAAGTAAATCGCTTTCTTTGAAACTTCGCATCAAATCACTGTAAGTCAGGGCGTTGAGACGCAATTACTTGCATTAGGTTAGTTGTGGAGTGAGCACTGCATTAGCTAGGAAACCCAGGGCACTGGGCTTTGACGCGAATCACTGCATAAGGATAATTACATGCATCATAGTAGTACGTGTGCTTGCCTGTTGTCTGATTTGCGTGATCATTTTTGTATTTGTTGAGTCAGTCCTTATTTTAATTTCTTTTCTTTTTAGTTTATGTTTGGTACGCGTTCAAGTAAACCTGAATTATTTTCTATCGATCCTGAACTTAAACGGACCCTTAGAGTCAGTCGGACTCCGAAACCTTCATGGTTATTTCAGGCCGAAATTCAAAGTACCCTTAAAAGGTTAAGGAAAACTTGATTTATTAACATAAAACCTATTCCAATGGCCGACGGCGAAAATAACGTAAATAACGGAAATAATCCTAATATACCTCCACCTCCTCTGCTTAAAGATTACTTTATTCCGACGACTTACACGCCACAAACATGTATTGATTTATCGGAGGTGTCGGCATCTCATTTTGAGATAAAGTCATCTACCATCTCGCTACTTTCTTCTTTTCACGGCCGTATTAATGAAGACCCTTATCAACACTTGGGAGATTTTCAAGATATATGTTCTACTTTAAAAATTCAAAATCTCACTGATGATGAATTAAAATTGCGGCTCTTTCCATTCTATTTAAAAGATAAAGCTAAATACTGGCTTCAATCACTTGAGCCAAACACAATTAGAACATGGGAAGCCTTACACACTGCATTTTTACAAAAGTTTTTCCCTATTATGCGTACGAATCAGATAAGGAAATCCATAACAAACTTTGTGATGCAAGATGGGGAAACGCTTTATGATACTTGGGAAAAGATTAAAGAATTATTACACTCATGCCCTCATCATCAGGTTCCTAAGTGGCAATTAGTTCAAGTCTTCTACGAGGGACTTATTCCCTCCGTACGTAATACCGTTGACGCCGTTTATGCGGGTACCTTCCTACACAAAAGCGCCGATGAGGCTTGGAAATTTTTTAAATATTAAGCGAGAATTCGATGCATCAGTCTGTGTCGGTACGTTCTGGAGGATATCTGCCACCACCAAAAAGAGAGGTAAAAGTTGAGTCCAGTCATTCAATCAAAATACAAGAATTAAATAGAAAACTTGACCAACTTTGAGGATGGGAAATAGGTCCAATTCGCCTCCTCACGAAGTATGTGCATTGTGTTCTGTACTGTCACATAATATCTTTGCATGTCCTTCTGCATCTCAATTCGCAGAGTTTGTTGAGCAACACGTTAATTCTATGCAACAATTCCCACGGAATAATTAAAATTCTATGTCGAACAATTTTTCTAATACTTATCGACCCCAATATCAACAAAGTCAATACCAACACCCACCTCCTAATCCTAACCCTCCAAGGGATAACGCTTTTGAGGCTACAGTGTTGGCATCCCTTAAAAACATAGAAACTCAAGTCCAAGCACAAGCACAAATAGTGCACTCTCATACACAATCTATTGCGAAGCTTGAGTACCAAATGGGACAAATAGCTACTGCAGTGAGTCGTAGAAATGAGGGGAAGTTGCCTGCGCAAACTGTTCAAAATCCTAAGGGACAATACGAACAGGGGGGTCGAGTGAGTGCGTGAACGCTGTTTTGACTAGGATGACTACTCGAGATGAAGAAGTTGTTGTAATTCCGGATAAGGTTGAGAAAGATAAAAATATAAATTTGAATAAGGAAAAGGGTGAGGACGTGAGTAGGAAGAGAAAAGAAAATGAACCGGTCCCAACGAATTATATTCCGAGAATGCCATATCCACCAAACGTTGAGGGACCGTCACATTTGTCTAAGAAAGGGTCAAAAATGGAAGATATACTCGAGGTATTTAAACAAGTAAAAATTAATATTCCATTCCTCGATGCTATTAAACAAATTCCCTCTTATGCTAAATGTCTAAAAGACCTTTGCACGCAAAAGCGCAAAAAATGCAGTCATACTCCTAAAAAGGTCTTTCTCACAGAAAAAGTGAGCTCAATTTTTCAACACGCTACTCCGAAATATAAAGATCCAGGTGCGCCTATGATTTCATGTGTCATAGGTAACACTATCGTTCATCGGGATCTCTTTGACTTAGGAGCTAGTGTTAACCTCTTACATTATCACGTATATAAACAACTAGGTTTAGGTGAACTTAAACCTACAACTGCTACTATTCAATTAGCAGATCGTTCTGTGAAAGTACCTAGAGGAATTGTCGAGGACGTCTTAGTTAAAGTTGACAAATGCTATTATCCTGTTGATTTTATGGTCCTTGATACTGAACCTGTTTTAGATGCTAGGAAATACACTCCTATCATTCTTGGTCGTCCATTCTTAGCCACCGCTAATGCGCGTGTCAACTGTCGAACAGGTGTAATGAAAGTGTCGTTCAGGAACATGAACCTTAAATTAAACGTGTTTAATGCGATTGATCAACCTCCTAAAGATGATGATTATCAATATATGGAGGGTAGTGAGGTTAGAAGAATGGTTGAACTTAATCAGGACATAAATGTGAGTGAGGAGAATAATATAGTGGAAAATGAGCGGATGAATTTGAATAGTACGGACCCTAATGACGAATTTACTCGAAAGGTTAGGAATCGATTTGAACACGATAATGGAGAGTCATCAAAGGAATTAACAAATAGCGACCTTGTTTCGGCTTTCCACCGAAATCTCCCTAACGCCCTAAAGGGTAAAAAGTCTGATTTTCAACCTCCATAAGTCCTGAGCTAGAACGGTCTAGCTAAAGACGTAAAAGATAAAGCTTCTTGGGAGGCAACCCAAGCTTTATTTCGTCCGTTTCTTTAATCTTGAGTGTTTTTGGTCATTTTGGGTCAGTTTTGAGTCCTTTTTGGGTCATTCTGGACAGGTTTGGGGGTCAGAGTAAACTTATTTTCAACTTATATACAAAAAATAAAGAAAAAGAGGAAAAATGGCAACTCACACGAGCGACCTGCTCGCGCGACACTTCGCTCGCGCAGTCCGCTCGCGCGAGATTCCCCCTTAGACAAAAATTTTTCAACTTTTTATTATATGAGCTTCGGTTACATCTCACGCCTAGATTCGCGCGCGCGAGGGGTTCGGGCCGCGCGATTCTGGCACTTAGAATTTTTTCTAAAGAAAATTTATAACAAGCTTCTGCTTAACCTCGCGGAGGAATTGGCGCGAGCGACCCTCGCGCGAGGTGGGGATTTCTCAATTTTTCTCTTTGTTCTTTTACCTTCTGTTTCCCACACTTGTCTAGTTGTTTTTCTTTTCTGGTACTTTTTTTTACGATCGAGTTTGTCTTTGTTTAGATAGTTTTGTTTCTATGTGTTTCATTACATTCTTTTAATTCTAGTTTAGTTTTTATTGATTAATAAATATATATATATAAAAAGAATATATGTATTACATTTTAGCCTTTATTTGTTTGTTTAATTTTCTTTTGTTAAGTATTAACAGGTGAAATAGTACTCCATTTGGAGTAATTGAACTTTGATTCCATATTATTGTATGTTCACCTGGTTTGTGGTTGTCAAAATCGAGGTACTATTGTTCCTTCTCTACGTACTTTCCTTTCTTTCGTTTTATTGTTTTCATTGGGGGCAATGAAAGGTATAGGTTTGGGGGTATGCACTCACATGCACATTATTATATACACCAAAATTTTGAAAAAAAATTTCGATACTTGTGCTTAAATAAACGATGTTACCTATGGTTTTGCAATCTCTAGTCGATACATCTTGTTATGTAACTTGGATTGTTATAGAATGGTAAACATGAGAAGATGTGATTAAATATTTGCTGAAGTCATGATATGACGTTTTAGGTCATGTATCGTTTGAATCGTAGTTTTATATCATAGATTTGCACATAAACTTATGCACTGCACGTAGTCGCTTGAATACATGTCTGATGTGAATTATAATATGATTCGGATTTCTAGATGACACATGGTGGAGACTAAACCCAGTGAACTTTTGAGCCTATCTTTTCTTTATTGAGGGTTATAAATACATTGTGTATGTCAAAATTGGAATAGCGCATTAACTTGTTGTTTAGTTTCATTATTCTTGTTTTGGTTGATAGTCAAGTTAAAATATTTGTTACCATGCTAAATAATCTTCCGTCGTAAACGTTGAAGAACCATATAACCATAGGACATGATTTTAGGCCTTCTTTGTTTGCTACTGACCAATAAATGATAAATTTCCTTAGTTCTCCCTTTGAGCCATTAAAATGTCATTTTTCTTTAATTATCATTATCCTATTTTTGCTCCAATTTGGCCAACTTGGAGTTCACCCCTGAAAGATTGGTCAACTTTTAGTGGTGTTAAGGCGAAGTGTGATTGAGAAGAAGAAGAAAATAAGATGATGTTTGGGGTGGTTGCCTTGTTATTTATTGAATATTCGTTTCAAAAGCAACGAAAAGGAAAAGAATAAGGTTGGAAAAAAAAGCAATGAAGAAAGAAAGAAAAAAAGAAGAGGAAAGAAATTAAAAAATATGCGAAAAGAAGGGAATGAAAAGATGAAGTTGGTAGAAGAGACGAATGAAAGAAATCGAACATGCCTTACAATGCCATTATGAGATTAGCTACCTAATGAATCCTTTCTATCCTTTTTCACTGCCTGAGCCACATTACAACCTTTGAAAAGTCCTATTTGATCCTAGGAAACATGGTTTGGATATGAAAACGACGGGAAGGGGATTAAAACATGGTAATGATTAATTTTTCTTGATTGTTGGCGTCCTATCCATGAGAATACTATTCTTTCGTGTCATACGTCTTTTCCGAGTCATATGTGAGCATTTCTTGTTTTGAAAACATTTTTCCTTTGCTCCCATATATTAGAAAAATTACGCCTGTTTCCAAGTGTTTCATTTGAGAGTATAATTAACATTGTGAGATTCGTAGTCGAGACATAGTTAATTGGTTATCCGAGTTATATTCCAAGTTCATGATATGTGCGTGTTCATTTGAATACCATATCACACACGTGCAATTTTATGAGAAACTCTATTGATTTATACGATGCATGTGCTTGGGATTGCTTTTCATGATGTCCGTAGACGTTTGGTTACGTTTCTTCTTGTTCGTTATTCTATTTCAAATCATCGTTCTATAATAAGGAGTATTGAATATTGTTTTTGTTTTAATAAAACTTTTCTTTACATGTTAATAAAGATGGTTGTGGGTGACTTGTTGACGAGAACCCTCACGAGACTTCACTCGTCCGACTAGGGACACCTAGAGGTTTAAAAGGCTTGTTGCATAAGCTAAATACAATCGCGATCCATGCGAAAATGGAATAGATTTTTATTAGCAGTTTTATTTTTATTTTTGCTCGAGGACTAGCAAAATGTAGGTTTGGGGGTGTGATCGGGAGAGAACATATCCTAATTACATGCCTTAATTCACATTTGTTAGCATATTTTATCCTGTTTTTATGTATTTTTATTTCGTTTTCTATTTTAGAACAGGTTTTGGAAGAAAACACTAATCCAGGTTAAATAGGGAGAAAAACCAGGAAGAAAGAAGCTGAAAAAGACACCTCGCGCGCGCGGCTTACTCGTGCGAAATACCAGAAATCGCTTGCGCGACCCGCTCGCGCGACCTCCCAATATCACGCTCGCGCGGCCCGCTCGCGCGACCTGTGTAAAAATCAAATACGTGTATTTCAGTGTACTGAAGACTCCTACGCGAACGAAACTGCCTAATTACGTCTGAAAAGCTAAATACAGCAGTTTTAGTGCGAATTGGGTTAGGAAAGCTTCCAAAAAAACTTGCTACTAATCTATATATACCCTATTTTACTTCAATTTAGGGGTTGGCAATTATTATACACACAATATACAACCACACTTTCAGCCATTAAAGGGAGGGAAGCAACGAGAAGAAGAAGAAGACCAAGGATTTCCATGGCCTCCTCCATCAACTACTTGCCATCCGCCGCTTCTATGGGAAACTAAACCCAAGATCTAGGGTTTCAATGAAACCCTAGCCAAGTAATAGGGTGTATTTTATATTTTTATTTTAGTTTTATTATGTATGGATGACAGTTACATGTTTCGAGGATTTTTATAAATAAATTGTGCTTTTATTGAGTAAATTGTTACTTTCAAAGTTTATTCTTGTCTTATATCTATTTTGATGATAGTGTGCTCAATGATCTATGCTTGCTGTGTTTGTTTAGATTATTTACATGTAATGGTGCTTAAATTGAATTGTGCTATCAAGTATCCAAATAGTCCATGCCTAGGTTAGACGGATTATACCACAACCCTAGTTTAGTGGGATAATTCGTGCTAGCCGAAGATGGATTATGTTGGTGCTTGAACCATAGTCATTTTCTTGACGGAAGAATTGGGCTTATAGCTACAATTCCCCATTATCATCCAACTTAATAAGCTAAAGTAATTCGTAAATACCCTTATTATGAAACTAGTGGTGGATTTGCAATCCTAGGTTCCTTAAACTTATTATAAAAACAAATATTTAATTGCTTTCATACTTTGGATTTACTTTTATTATTTTTAGTTTAATTCAAATTAAATCGAAAATCTGTTTTTCTTAATTAACTAAATTTAGGTTTTAAAAATTAAAGTGCGTAGTATTCAATCTCTATGGGTTCGACCTTTACTTCCACACTGCAAATCTTTTGAAAGTAAAGCATAAGTAAGCATACTTTTATATCTTGATTTTGACGAGATCAGGAGAGAAATAGTCATCAATCAAAATTCCAAATTTGAAGACCTTACAAAAATCACTCTAATAGTAGGTCTAAACAATGAATCAATTCAATTTCTTTTCCAGATCATAAGTTCAATAAGTTAGGAAGCTTTTACAAAAAGTGGGACCTCATTTTCATAAATGGTTTTTGAGTTCTACTCATTTTAAAAGTCTCTGTCCAGACTTGTTGACTGATCTTGTAAAAATCATAACTAAATTCACAGAGCTCATGTGAAGTTCTATCTTGTCCAAAGAAAGGCATTTCATTGAAATTTATAGGAAAAATACTTTCATACACCTAGATTGATCTTAAGTTTTCTAAAAACTGATTTGAAGCAGACTTCATTGTTCTAAAAGTTCAATATAAATGATTTATGCCCAGACTTGTTGACTAATCCTGCAAATATCATAACTAAATTCACAAAACACCTATAAAGGTCTATTTTATTTCAAAAGAAAGCTATTTTGATTAAAGTTTATGGCAAAATAGTTCCATAATCCCAGATTGATCATAAGGTCTCTGAAAGTGAATTGAATCTGACTCTCTTATATATTCTAAAATTTTGATATCATGTGACAAATGAAAAATATGCAAAGTAGGCAAGCAAAATCACTCAAATATGTTCTTTCAAACTTTTGATATTTCTTTTCGTTATCCTAAAATGGTCTCTAAGCCATGTTTTAGATTTATTACCAAGAAAATAAAGTATGATCATCTTGTACACATGATTCATTTACAATAGAGATTTGGAAGATTCTAGGATAGTCTTACTTTCTTCATTATCTCGAAAGATAATCTTAGCTTGATCATCTTGACTTTGTGCTAGTGTAATCTAATCAAGCTAAGGATTGCTTCCAAAAAAGAATGTAGATCGCATCACCTAGACATTTTTCAAATTTTGACCATAAATAAGTCATGTCCAAGTATATATACCGTCTTTCCGATAATCTTTTGGAAATAAGTGAGATTCATCAAGGCAATACGGATGAAGGTGGTTTCATACTTTCATCCTTATTCATCGATGAATTTTGAAGTCAAGCCTCAAGGGTAATAATGAGTTCCAAACCCATGGATAAAGTTAAATTTGCTTTAATAAACAATTCTTAGTTCATTTATTTTATCTTGTGGTAAAAACACTTTTAATGAGGTGAAAAAAAAATCTTTTAGAAAGATCAAACTCAAAAATGAAAGAGTTCAAGATGATTTCCAATCAAATATGGCTTTCTTGGTAAAGAACACCAAATTAGGTGGTTGAAGGACTTACAATTATCATCTTGGTATTGCCCAAAAGAGGAAATAAAAGTACGTGTAATTATATAGAGTCATAGAAGGAAATATACATCTTCATCATGGACTCAAAGCAAAAGGCAAAGAATGATGCAAGTTCAACTGTGTGTACATGTGTTTTTTTTTTACTAAAAGAGGAAATAAAACTCAAGAACACCAATCATCTTCAAAGTGAAGGAAAATGTGAAAATCGCGCCTCTAATCCATATTTTATCAACAAAATCAACTAGAACTTGGATCTTTGAGCAAATTGTGTGAGAAATCAAAGCAAAGGTGTGAAGAAAATAAGAAGAAAGAGAAGATCCAAGTTCTAGAAATACATATATATATATATATATATATAGAAAACTAGTAGATTAAAGAGGTAGTTTTAGAGTTTACTTCTTGAAGATCTCTCAAAAAAGAAAAAAAAGTTGGAAGAAAGCTCTTCCTCCTTCAACTGTTCTTGAAGCCCCAAGCCAAGGATGCAAAGATGTCAATTCATGGTTTGATTTCCTAGTTCCAAACTCCTAAACTATTCTTTGTTTTTAACTTTTTAGGAGACAAGAAGAATTTCCTTTGAAATATATGAAAGATGTATGAAAAGACAAGAGTTCTCTCAAGTACTTTCTCTAGCACTTCTTCATGTATTTTCAAGTGTGTCAAAAAAAACCTAAGAGTCCAATTTATAGGCCAATAATGAAGGATTTTGAGGTCTTTCTATGCATAGGAGGAGGGTAAAATAGGCATTTCAGGGCCAAAATGAAATTTCTTCAAAGCTTCATTTTTACAGCACATGTAAAATACATGTAGAGAGAGAAACGTCAGGTGGTGGGCCCCATTAGAAGGTGGCGGGCCCCATGGGAGCCTCCAGCACCTTTTGGGAGCCACCACTTTGTTTTCCTCTCTCTATGTGCATTTTTTACTCCCCTATAAAATTTTATCTCTATAGCACTCCCAGTTTGTTGTAAAAGTGGTTTTTGGCCTCCGAAACTGCCTGTTTTCGTGCCATCGGGAAGCTATAAGTTTAAATTTAAATCTAAAAGTATTCTAGGAGCAATTTTTGTAAAAATTGAAAGTTAATTTCGATTTGGAAGTCTTCTGGAATTAGTGTGCTCTTTTTCACAATTAGCTTCCTACGCGCGCTAATTTTGAAAGATTTTATGAAATTGAGCTACTAAACTTCTGGAATCCATGTTTAAAACCTTAATGACCATTTTTCCTATATCATATGCATATTTTGAAAATTAATTTTGAGAAATACACAAGTCTAAGCTCAAATGGCGTACTTTAGGCTCCAAGAACACTTTCTGGAGTTTGAACTTTCGTTGTGCGGCACCGAGATACCTTCTTCGAGGTATTTTTCATCATCGAGATCTTCAAGAAGTTGTTATCCTAAATCATGAGAGTGCGGTCAAAATTAGGTGTCTACAGTTTGCCCCTTTTTGGCAGAGCTTGCAGAGCAAAGCGTACTACAAGTGAGTGCCAAAGCTAAAAGGCACCCTATGACCACGCTAAAAGGTTTTAGGAAAATCAAGAATGCCACAAAAAATAATCAAAGAAAATCAAGATATCAAGAATGCCGCAAAAATCAAAGAAGATCAAAGAAAATTGAGAAAGCTACAGAGATCAAAGAAGACAAGGCTAAGGTCAGTGATGGTCGTGTTTACAGGGGAACTGCCTATGTATCCTTTTCAAGAATTAGATCAGGGTGTAGGTTAAGTGCAGGGACATAAAGAAAACAATGACATAGATATAAAGACTTAAAATCTAGTCGATGTTGATGCAAAATGCAAATGCTAGGATGCAATGCGAAAGATAGAGAAACCATCCTTAGGGGTTCTCTAATGTTGGTGAACACAAAATGCAAATGTTGCGTCTCTCTCTCACTGACGGGTTATACCACAAAGATGGCTACAAGTAGGTTGCTTCAAGATGAGGTATTTAATGGAGCTAGGTTCTCTGTAGTGATTTGCTATGGTGAAAAGTTGCCATTGAGGACTAATGCCTGAGAAGATACTGTGGTAGATAACATATACGGGTTGCGGTAGAGGACTTATATCAAAGGATGTAGTTGATAGATGACTTATACAGGATGCAATTGACAGCTTATGCAAGAACATTAATGCAAAGAGATCGCGTTGAGTACTTACATGGGTGCAAGGATGCTGATTAAATGACGCTGTCGCCGAGGACTAACACATATGAGAAAAAGGCGCCGTTGAGGATTAACGTAGTGAAAGGTTGCATTGAGGACTAATACAGATCCAAATAGGTCGCCATTTGAGGACTAACACAGTTAAAGGATGATGCAGATTGATGACTAACTCAGATGAGAAGAGAATGCCGTAGATATAAAGATGCTATCATTAAGGACTAATGAGAATGAAAAGATGCTATCATTGAGGAGTAATACGATGAAGGGGTGCTTCCATTAAGACTAATACAGATGGAGGGCTGCCATTGAGGACTAATGAGTCAAAGTGACTAAATATACATAAACTTCCCAAAATAACTTTCATAATCCTAAGTTATACTACAACTTTAACTTGTCATGATTTAGAAGTCTAGTTGTTAACAAGTCAAACCAAATACAAAACTAATGTAGCCATATTACAAGTTTAAGAACAAAATACAAAGTTAACTACGTTAGCTATGGTCATTCTCAATTCCCACGTATACTTGCAGATTCCATTCCTTCATTTCTTTAATGCTTTATCTTTATCACCTATAATAGTTATTCAATAACCAATACACTATACAAGCTATATGCTTGTGAATAAAAACAATTATGTACGTGGATAGTAGTCAATAGACATGCTCAATCTCATCTTATACACATAACTATGGTCTCCGGGAACACAAGTATTGGCCACCCTTTCATAATAGTCTGCGACTACTCTGTTAGTCTGAGTGACTAGCCGAAACCCAAGCCTCTCATTTAGACGTACAACCTCCATGACCAATTTGGTGCCTATTCACAATCTCGATGGCAAGTACAAGTTCCCTTTGACCCAATTTGACAACTTAACGTAGTCAAGTAGTCATTACGTCGTGCAATATTACATACTATACATGAACAATCAAAATTACTCTAAACATGTGAATTTAAGCTAATTAATCATGCTCAGTATTACAAAGATAAACTCAAATATGGCATTTATCCAAATTCCATAGTTATTGTCACCCACCTCTTGCTTTTTGCTCCTAATTGCAGAATTACGATCCTAGTATGATCCAGGTATAATTCCTATGCAAAAATTACAAGTTATGAGCTAAACCCCTGAATTAGGTCGTAAAAAAAACTCTCATAAATCAATAAGAATGGTACTAATGCGTTAAACTCACCTCCAGGAGTCCAAATATGTATCCTGTTTCAAAATTAAACATTAAATGACACGTCGTTTGGCGTCAAGAGCTCCGGCATACGTTCGTTGAATTCTCCGTATAATTCTCTTCTGTAAATGTTGCTAAGGAAGAAGAGAAGTTTCTCTTGATGAGTCATTAGCTAGGTGTCAACAACATGTAAACCCAAGTTTGTGATTCTATTATGACCTCCCCAAAGTTTCACTAATTTTGCAATTATAACCCTACTAGTTATAAAACTTATTAAAACTATCCCAAACTAAAATGGGTGTTTGTCTATGTCACGTATGGGTCCCATAAGTGGTCCCACATAATATTATGAAGTTTCTAATTATGCAACGTGTCCAATTTGCTCTCACAAAGCTATCCCTAATGGACCACAGAAGTGATCTATAACAATTAGCATGTTATTAAAGCAATATAATATAATACTCAATATGCCTTAATGAACATTTAAGCACATAAGAATTACTCCACGTATTTGCCCCATCACACAGGGACTTCTGATAATGGTCCCAAACTAGGACTGCCACATTGACCAATATCTGGGTTCCAACTGGACACCCCTCATTATCTTAGTGAGTTAAAACTCACTTAACACATATATCCACATAATTAATATATTATTAATAATGCATGCTAATACAATTAAAAATGGCCCGCTAGAGCGTGTGTTACCATTTCTCTATCCTGACAGAAGTACATGCTTGACCTTTTATCTAAGACTGGTCTCTTAGGTTCTTGGCTGGCTGACACTCCCATGGATTCCACTATTAAACTTGATGGTGAACAAGGTGTCCTATTTAGCGATGTCGGCTAATACCGATGCCTGGTTGGGAAGCTAATTTATCTTACTTTCACCTGTCCGGACATTACGTATGCTATTGGTGTGGTTAGTCAGCATATGTATGCTCCACGTCAACCTCATTTTGATGCAGTTTGTCGTATTTTGCATTATCTGAAGAGTGCTCCTGGGCGAGGGCTTCTTTATACACCCTCTGATTCTCTATTTGTTATTTGATTTAGTGATGCTGACTGGGCAGGTTGTCGCTCTGATAGATGGTCCACTTTTGGCTATTGTACCTTTTTTGGTTACATGGCGTAGTAAAAAGCAAAATGATTTGGTGTCAATGTCTCTGCTCCTATGAAAATGTTTTGTGATAATCAAGCAGCCCTTTTTATTGCTAATAATCATGTCTTCCACGAGTGTACCAAACATATAGAGGTTGAATGTCACTTCATTAGGATTTGTTGGTTAAGAAATAGATTCTTACTTCTTTTGTTCGTTCCAACAATCAACTTGGTGATATTCTCACTAAACATGTGTCTCGGGCTTCCTTTACATTCTTGTTTTCCAAGCTAGGCATGTTTGGTTTGTATGCTCCAGCTTGAGGGGGAGTGTTAAGTGTTAGAAAATAATTAAGGGTAGTATGGTACTTTTCCTTGTACTCGTATATAAATGCAGAGATTAGTGGGTGTAGAATTAATTTCTTTGTCCCATTATTTTATTATCTTCTCTTCTCTCTCTTCCCTTCTTCTCTAACCTTTCTAACCCTAATCTAATAGTACAAGATTCCACTTTTAGGTTCTAATTGTAAGAACAATTCTAGAGAATCCATTGACTGAAGAAATAGCATATGTCATAAACTTGCACGTTTGTGATATGGTAGTCAAGTGAATGCACGCCTATCATGAACTTAGAATGTAATCCAGATAACTGTCTAACTATGCTTCGACTTTAAATCTAACAACGTTAATTACACTCTAAAATGAAACACTCAAAAATAGGTGTAATTTCTCTGGTATATGCGAGCTAACGAAATATGTTTTCAAAACAAGCAATGCTCATATATGACACGAAAATACGCATGACATGCAAGAAAAGTAGTCTCATGAAAGGATGTCAAAAGTCAAGAAAAACTAATCGTTACCACATTTTAATCCCCCTTCCATCGTTTACATATCAAAACCATGTTTCCTAGAATCAAATAGGACTTTTCAAAGGTTGTAACGTGGTTGAGACACTGGAAAAGAATAGAACGTATTCATTAAGTAATTGTTAGAAAGGCATTGTAAGGTATATTCAATTTCTTTCATTCATTCTTCTACCAACTTTTATCATTTCATTCTCTTCTTTTCATTTTTTTTAATTTCATTCCTCTTCTTTTTTTCTTCTTCCAACCTTTTTCTTTTCCTTTTCATTGTTTTTGAAACAATGATTCATTGAATACCAAGACAACCACCCCAAACATCATCTTGTTGTTTTCTTCTTCTGAGTCAACAAATCGCCTTATCACCACTAAAAGTTGATCAATCTTTCAGTGGTAAACTCCAAGTTGGAGCAAAAAAAGGATCATGGTGTTTAAAGAAAGAGAGGCACTTTAAAGGCTGAAAGGGGCGAACTAAGGAAATTTTATCATTTATCTAGATTGGTCAAAGGTCAAAAGGGTAGAAAACAAAGAAGGCCTAAAATTATGTCCTAGGGTGATACGGTTCTTCAACGTTTATGGCAGAAGACTATTTAGCATGGTAACAAATATTTTAACTCGACTACCAACCAAAACAAGGATACTAAGACTCATCAACGAGTAGATGTGCTATTCAAATGAAATTCGATAAACACAATGTGTTTATAACCCTCGAAAAGAAAAGAATGGCTCAAAGCTCACCATGTTTAGTCTCTATACTATGTGTTATCTAGAAATCTGAATGATATCATAGTTCACATCAAACATGCATCCATTTGACTACAGGCAGTGCATAAGTACGTGTGCAAGTCAATGAAATCAAGCTATGATTCAAATGATTCATAACCTAAAACCCTTGTAAGGCCCATCCCATTCAAGTCCTTAAAACTCAAGTGTTAAGGAGAGGGGAACTAATGCCTTATAAACAACACATAGGGGCATAAATGAGTGATGTGGGACATTCCAACACACCTCATGAACCACAGGAGCCAAACACTCAGCATACCCTAGACCACAGTAGCCGGACACTCGGCACGCCAGAAGACAAGCCCAACCAAGCACTGATACCACTTGTAAGGCCCAGCCTATTCAACTCCTTAAAACCCAGGTGTTAAGGAGAAGGAAACTAAAGCCTTATAAACAGCACAGAGGGGGCATAAATGAGTGATGTAGGACATTCCAACATGTTAAATTAGAGCATCCAACCCAAAACCAATTGGCTATAGGTGGAGTAGTCTCTTGAATTATATATTGAGTAACTAGGTTATAAGTCCCTGATGTGGGACAATTTCAACACACCCCCACACGTGTGGCATGACTGAGAGCCAAATACGTGGATTACTGAGATAGGATGACGTGGAGCACACTTGGATAAATTGGGCCCAACAATAATCTGCTCTAATACCATGTTACATTGGAGCATCTAACCCAAAACCAATTGGCTATGGGTGGAGTATCCTCTTGAACTTATATATTGAGTAGCTAGGTTATATATCCCCAATGTGGGACAATCGCAACAAAAAACATTACAATAGAACATAAGCAAGCGCCTAACTGCATTTTATCATGTTTACCATTCTATAAATGTTAAGGCAACATATGCCTGATTACAAAAAGGGCCTAAAATAATAAGGATAATTAAACTGTATCTAGCCTAATCTTCAATTGGTGTAGAGGTAGTCCTCGGCATAATAGTCCTCTTCTGTCTGACCTCCGTCAGGATAATCCTCCATAGGAACATCATTACCGGCGTAGTAGTCCTCAGCAATAGGTCTTTTACCTGTATAATCATAACCAGGGTGCGCTAGAGCGTAGAAATGTCCAGCGGTATAAATGCCGTTAGCTTAATGAAAGCTGAGTGAATTAGATACTAACAGGGTATCAACTATTGAAGTTATTACGAGTTATGAACAATAAGTAATTAGATTTCATTAAGGGAATATTGTTTTTAATCAAACCGATTAATCGAATACTAAGGCCTTACTAAATTAAGACCGACAACACATTCTGATAGAACAACAGACTCGACAGTAGTTCACTCCTATAGATACACCATTACTTTGTCCGCCGCTTTTAAGAACATATGCACAGTCCACCACATGTCATGGACACCATATCAGTCCATCCCCAGCTTTTAAGAACATAGGCCCAATTCACCGCACTACAAGGATGTAATGCTTTAAGAAAATGTACATCATTCTAATGCCACGACTTAGCAACTTCTACCAGTGATCACGGTCTATTGCAAGTCATAGACACCTTCGTCTGTCTACCGCTACTAAGAACATATGATTAGATCATCTGGCTATCTTAGGGCTACTGGTCCGATTCACGGCAAGTCATAGACACCTTCGTCTGTCTACTGCTATTAAGAACATATGATCGACAAAGGCCCGCCCATGCAAGATTTCCAAATCTTAACAAACCTGCTTAAATTCAACTCTAACATCGATACATGACAATTTCATGTGGCCTGACTATATTGAATGAAATGAATGATAACTCCAAAGGATTCATAATGATACGTTATCTAACATCGCAATCATTATCCGTTAACCTGATCGTCACTACGATCCTATGTCACATTATCTCATTATCATGTCTGTATTACAACGGTATAGCATGTAGGGAATTACTGATTGGTAAATAAACAACTACAAAATTAATATAAACTAACAAGAAAAATAGTATTCTACAACTACCAATCGATTGGGACAGAGGTAATCGATTGGTATAAAAATAATAACAATCGATTGGGAAAAACTCCAATCGATTGGATCATAACCCATGACAATCGATTGTATGAAATGGCAATAGATTGGGATCTCATCCATGTTAATCGATTATATGTAAATGATAATCGATTGGGATCTCATCCATGTTAATCAATTGGGAAAAGTCCCAATCGATTGGGACTTTGTCTTCTTTATAGTGAAGACAGTCCAGCATATATAAAATAGAAAAACATGATTATACTCCATTTCTTCATCTAAACAAGCTCTAACATCAATACATTGATACTTAGTGAGTTTATAACTCACCTTAGATGTTAAGGGTGTGTTTGGGTATGAGATTGTAGCTTGGAGGCTTCAATGGTGGTCTCTCCTTCTCTCTTTCTCTTCTCTTCTTAGTCTACCTCTTCTCTCTCTCTCTTTCTTCTCTTTCTTTTCTTTTATTCTTCTTTCTCCTAGTCTTCTTCTTCTTCTTCTCCTTTAATCCATCTGTGTATGTGTGGGGGTATAGGTGTATACATATATATGAGTATGTATATAATACACACACAAACACACTCTTTCTTTCTCTAAAATTGATTCTAAAAATAGAAAAAGGTGAGAAAATGATCACATATATAGATGATATGTGTTCACATGGATAAACCCCAAACAAAGCAAAAGAATCTATCTAGCTGCTGCCAATCGATGGACATGAATGGCAATCGATTGGTATTAGGTATTAAATGCACCAATCGATTAATATAAGTGGCAATCGATTGTTATCCAAGATAAGGCAATCGATTATGATGCAGATTATACCAAAGGTAAAGCTAAACTCATAAAAGTATTAAAAGAAGCATACAAGGTCTTATTCATATAATACGTTACAAAAATACAGGGTATTAGATCATCCACCACTCATTAAAGATTTCATCCCCAAAATCTGAAGTAAGCAGGGTTAAAATAAAAACAAAAACTTCTCTCGCATCTCTGACTCCAGTTCCCATGAAGCTTCTCCCTCGTCGTGGTGCTTCCACTGAATCTTTACTAGTGAAATCTCCTTGTTTTTGAGCTTCTTCACTCGGTCAAGATTATGCACTGGTCCTTCGTTGAATGTCACCTTCTTGTTCACCTCGATATCTTTAAAACTGATCTCGTGTGCTAACATGCTGATGTGGAAAATGTTGTGCACTCCTGACATCTTCGGTGGTGATGTAAGTTTGTAGGGTACTTTTCCAACACGTTCTAGGATCTCGAATGGTCTGGGACAATAGCTTGCCTCTCTTCTATCCAAATTTGACAATACCTCAAAACTTTGAGTAGTACGTAATCTCCAACTGCGAACTCTAGATCTTTCCATCATTTTTCTACATAGCTCTTGTGTCTGGATTGTGCTGTCTTCATCTTCTCTTGTACAATCTAGATCTTCTCGCTGGTTTCTCAAATCATCTCAAGCCCAAGTAATTGAGTATCTCCGACTTCAGTCCAATATAGCGGTGATCGGCAAGGTCTTCCATATAAAACTTCGAACGGTGCCATCCCTATGCTTGTATGATATCTGTTGTTGTAGGCAAACTCGATCAAAGGTAGATGTGTCTCCCATGAACTCTCAAATTCAATGACACATGCTCGGAGAATATCCTCCATCACTTGGTTGATTTGTTCTGTTTGTCCGTCTGCTTGAGTATGAAAGGCTGAACTCAAGTTCAGTGAAGTTCCCATTACTATTTGACGACTCTTCTAGAATTCTGCAGTGAAGCGCAAATCTCGATCCAATACTATTGAGATAGGTACACTGTGTAGTCACATAATTTACTGTACACACATCAGACTCAATCAGAATGTACTAACTGGATCACCAAACCAAAACTTTTAACTAAGGCCAACACTTTATCCTCAGATGCACTATTACGTGGAGGTAGAGGAGATGGAGGGTTGGGTTGGGTTGGGTTGTGCATATTGATATTATTGAGACCGATGTTTCCATGCATTGGGAAAGTTAGTTTCAATTTAAGGTCTTTGGGAGTAATGTGGACCCTCATTATTTTGAGATCGCCACCCAAAATTAGGGTGACTTCTCCATGACACATCATAATTATTTCCCAAAGGGTTGTTAGCATTTCGTGGGAGTTGTTAAATAGAGTTAATGTGTTGCTCAACAAACTCTGGGAATTGAGAAGCAAAAGGACATGCGAAGATACTATGAGAAGACTTAGAACACAATGCAGATACTTTGGAAAAAGGTGGACCAGACATATGGCCAATCCTTATGAGTTGATCAAGTTTTCTAGATAGTTCTTGTATTTTGATTCAATGACTTGACTCAAAACGCTCCTCGCGCTTAGGTTGAGGTGGAAGACATTCCTCAGGACAGACGAACATGGCTTGGTGCATGGAGTTTTTGCTTAATGTTTCAAAAATTTTCTAAGCCTCATCGGCGCTTTTGTCAAGAAATGTTCTAGCATAAATAACATCGACTGTGTTATGAACAGAAGGAATAAGTTACTCATAGAAGATTTGAACGAATTTCCACTTAGGGATTTGATGATGGGGGCAGATGCGTAAAATTTCTTTAAATTGCTCCCATGTATCATATAGTGTTTCCCCATCTTGTATCACAAAGTTCATTATAGATTTTCGAATTTGATTTGTACGCATGATAGGGAAAAGCTTTTGTAAGAACACAGTATGTAACACTTCCTATGTTTTGATGGTATTTGGGTCTAGAGATTGGAGCCAGTATTTTGCTTTATCTTTTAAGGAAAACGGAAAGAGATGCAATTTAAGTTCATCATCAGTTAAATTTTGGATTTTCAATATAGCACATATATCTTGGAACTCTCCTAACTGGTGATACGAATCTTGTTTAACACGGCCATGGAAAGAAGGAAGGAGTGCGATGGTCAATGACTTATCTCAAAATAAGATGCCGTCACCTCCGGTAACTCTATGCATGAGGGTGGTGTATAGGCCGTAGGAGTGAAATAGTCTTTAAGCGGAGGAGTTGAGGTATGTTAGGGTTATTTCTATTATTTTCGTTGTTACCGTTGTTTCCAAAGTCGGCCATTGGAATAGGATCGATATTAGTAGTTCGAGTTTTTCTTAGGTGTTAAAGAGTGCTTTGGATTTTAGACTCAAACAAAGATGACGGTTTGGGCGTTGATTCATCATCTAACATCAACCGAGGTGAGGACCTAATGAGTCTAAGGTTTCGTTCGGGTTTAGGATTCAAAGAATGTAAAGAGGGTTTACTTAAACGCGTACCAAACATAAACTAAAAAAAATGACACTAAGACAAAGACTGACTCAAGCAAATAAGAAAATGATCAACGTAAATAAGGAAACCAAGCACACAACACTACTATGATGCATGCAATTATCCTATTATGTAATGTGCTACTTCAAAGCCCAGAACCCCGGGTTTCTTAGCTAATGCACATGCAAATCACCCCTAAGCTAATGCAAATAGTGCGTCTCAGTGCCCTGACTTACAATCATTTGAAGCGAATTTTAAATGAAGCGATTTACTTGAATTTTTGCCTTTTTTTTTGTGGCAAATTTTCAATTAGTTCACATAAGCTCCTTTGATGTGCTAAGCTCTTCCACTTCGAAATGTTAGAATTTGATGAGTCAAGAAACTAAAAAATAAAAGAAAAAGTTAGTGACTCAAAACAAAAACAGAAAATAAGAAAAAGAAAATCTAATCTAATATTTACGAATTAACTAAACTAAGATTCTGGACTTTATTTTAATTGTTTAAAATATACAAATATTCATACTAATTTTTGTAATTAATATTAGTACATTGTTTTGACCATGTGAAACTGAAAGGAAGGTATGATTCCTTTAAATTTTGTATTTTTGAGAATTATGTCATGTGAAACTGAAAGGAAGGTTTGATTCTTTAAAATTTTGTATTTTTGTGAATTATGTCATTATTGTTGATTTGTTTGAAAACAATCAATTTTACTGGTTAAATCAATGTTTTATAATCCCATAAATTCATAAAATTTCTATTTATGATGGAAATCAGTTTTAAAATTCCTAAGATGTTTCTAAGTTATTTTTGGAAATTCCATGGATCATTTACTAGTTACTTTAAATATTTATGGGAATCTAATCATTGATTAAAGTTGACTTAATTAGTTAAATCAACTTGGTAATTTATCTTTGGCATTTAATGAATTTGGAAATTTTTTGTTTATTATGAGAATTTTGGTTTTCTAAATATTCAAAAACTTTCTAATATTCCCGTTTAGAGTCTCTCTACTTAATTGGTCATGTAGCAATATTTTGTTTTAAGGATTATTGTATGACCTTAGACCCTTTGCCCCATCCTTAAATGGAATGGAAGGCAAGTCTATTCTCTCCTAAATAACGACTGCATGAATGCTTGTTGAATGCGATTGCATTAATCCAATTAAAGGGAGAATAGACTATAAATTGACAATTAGGAGAGATTGTGCTGTCATGATGTATGTTTAAAGTTGTTCTCATGAATTCTAATGAACAAAGCATCCCTATTTTTTCATGGCTATAATTGTAATGTGAGCATGAGGGTTTTTATGTTTATGAATTGGAAAAGCCATTTTGTAAAGGGATGAATTTCTTTGTTCTTAAGCTATACATTTGAATTACTTTAGCATGAGCTCCGAAATTGTCATTTGGGATCCACGAGGGATCCATGCGTAACTTTTTTTGTATGGTGCACTTTATTTCATGTGGATTACATTAGATAGTTTTAGTGCTATCCATGTATGCTTGTTTTAGAAAAATCAATTAGAAAATATTTTCTAGAATTACAAGAGTAGGGTGATGACTACGAGTAGTGCAAATTTTCGATCTTGAAATTGTAATAAGGGAAAATTTCTTTTTAATTGGATTTTGAAAAACAGACAAATTTTTTTGTTGGGAAAATGTGTATTTTAATAATGTCTAGAAATGGCATCCAGCCAATTTTTTGGTGAACTTAACAAAGACAACAAATTGAATGGGAAAAACTACGACCAATGGAAGATCAAAGTGACCTTCCTATTGAATGATCAGGAACTATCGGAGCACTCTAAAAATTCAATGGTCCAACCTGTTATGACTGAAGGTATGACTGAGGCTCAACACCGCAGGGCATTAGATGGCTGCAAGGCTTGGCTTAAGAAAGACAGACGTACGCACATCATAATGTTGAGCAGCATGAATGACGATTTGATGGTGAGTACCAATAATATCAGTCTGTCAAGGAATTATGGGACCAGCTGAAATTTGCCCTCAGTGGGAAATACTTCAACTGTGAGGGATTGGAATACTTCGCTCGTGATTGCACTAAGCCGAAGAAGGTAACTTTTCCACCTAACACTATCTATATTTATGTAAGCTCGCATGTTCAAATTGCTCATTCGCTCCATGATTGGATTGCAGATACAGGAGCAACCAGACATGTAGCTAGGGATAGAGGCAGGTTCAAAGATTATAGGAGAGTTCCAAGTGGTACTAGTAGAGTATACATGGGGAATGGTACAAGTGAGGAAGCAACTGGTGTCAGTTCGTACTAGCTCAAGTTGCGCACTGGGTCCTGCATGACGTGCTTTACATTCCTGGGAGTCAACAAAATCTTTTATCAGTCTTATCACTTTTGGATTTGGGATTCATTTTTCATTTCAGTAGTGACAAGATGGATGTTTTTAGTAATGGTAGTTTGATTGGACATGGTTTTTTTTTTTTTATTTAACAATCTATTTAGGATGAATTTAATAGATTTTATTTCCTCTTATTACTCTTATTCTTTAGTTTCTAAATCTAATAAAAGTATTGATTCAGTGACTTGGCATGCTAGGCTTAGACACATAGGACAAGACAGGATGACCAGGTTAGCTTGAGAAGGTCTTTTAGGCCTACTTTCTAAGCTCGACCTACCTATGTGTGAGCCTTGCTTAATGGGTAAAGCATGTAGAAAGCCTTTCACTAAGGCTGCACGAGCCACAACTGCATTAGAACTAGTACATTCAGATATTTGTGGTCCCATGAATGTGAAGGCACGACATGGCGCATCCTATTTTCTCACTTTTATCAATGATTGCACGTAGTTTGGATATGTCTATCTGATTTCTCACCGCTATGAAGCTTTGGATCGCTTCAAATGCTTTGTAGCAAAGGTAGAGAATCATCTTGAAAACCCCTTCAAGGTTTTTTGCACTGATAGAGGATGCGAGTATCTATCTGATTAGTTCAAGGAATTGTGTGAAGAAAAAGGGATACGCAGACAGTTGACTATTTACGGAACTCCACAACAAAATGATGTTGCAGAGGGAAGGAATAGGACACTTCTAGTTATAACTAGATCCATAATGGTGCAGGCCAACCTCCCAATATCGTTTTGGGGGGATGTCCTTTTGACTGCAGCCTACATTTTAAATAGAGTACCTTCACAGTCAGCTTCTTCCACACCGTATGAACTATGGAACGGCAAAAAGCCCAATTTAGAGCATTTACGCCCATGGGGTTCAACAGGATACGTTCATAGTACATCCCATTAGTATGGGAATGTAGGCCTGAGAGTTAGAAAACATATCTTTATAAGATATTTTGATAGCTCAAAAAGGCTATGTTATATACGATGAACATTAGGAAGGAGGAATGATGGAGATTGAGTCTCGAGATTGAGATTTCATTGAGACAGACTTCCCTAGTATTAGTGATGCTAAAGGAGATCTTGACCTTTATGAAATAGAGGACATTGCAGACAACATACCATCTTTAAGCGAGGGTAGGAAGATAACACGTATTCCACATTTGTTGATCGCTAAAAATGATACTAGTCTACAACCGAGTGGGAGCACACCACTAGATTCTAGTGAGAGTGTACCAGACAGTGGGGGTAAACCACAAGGTAATCAAGATTCTCAATTAGCACGCCAAAGCAGCAGGCGTGGAAGAGTTCCATATAAGCATTTCAATATTGAGGGGAAAGCCCTTTTGTGTACAGTAGATAGTGATGAGCCTGCTTCCTATGTGGAAGTACTTACTTCTCCTACTAAATTTGAATGGTTAGTAGCTATGCATGAAGAAATGAGTTCGATGGACAAAAACAAAGTCTGGGAATTGGTTGATATTCCACCTAGCCATAAGACCATTGGAAACGAGTGGTTTCAAAGTCAAATGCAAGGTTAATGGCTTAATTGACAAGTACAAGGCACGTTTCATAGCGAAGGGATATACCCAAAGGAAGGTTGTAGACCATGGAGACACATTCTTCCTAGTGGTGAGATTTGCCTCTATATGCCTCATAATTGCAATTGTAGTGCACTTGGACTTAGAACTCTCTTGTTCTATGTCAATAATATTCTTCTAGTAGAAAATGAGATGAGTTCCATTATCGCCACTCGAGAGTGGGTGTCCTCTCAATTTTAGATAAAGGACATGGGTGAGGCCAACTATGTGTTGGGCGTTAAGATTATGAGAGATCGCTCCAAGACAATCCTCTATTTGTCTTAATAGACTTACATAGCAAAGGTTTTGGAACGTTTTTGCAGAAATAACGCAAAACCCATTGACACTCTAGCTGAGAAGGGATTCTCATTGACCTTGAACCACTGTCCCAAGAATAACAAAGAAAATGACCAAATGTCCAAAGTGCCATATGCATCAGTTGTTGGAAGTCTTTTGTCTGCTATGTTATGTACATAACCAGATATATGCTATATAGTAGGTCTAGTTAGTCATTACCCGAGTAACCCAGGTCCATACCATTGGAGGGCAGTGAAGAGGATATCATGATATCTTCGAGGAACTATGGACTTATCCCTATGCTATTGTAGTGGAGATTTGAAGTTGAGGGATATGGCGATGCTTATTGGGCAACCGATAAGGATGAACGTAAGTCCACGTCTGGGTATACATTCATTTTGGGAGGTGGAGTGATTTCTTGGTGTATCAAGAAACATAATTGCATTGACTTATCCATTATAGAAGATGAGTACGTGGCTTGTTCTGCAGCTGATCAGGAGGCTATGTGGTTAAAGAGATCCTTGCATAGCATAAGCTTCTTGCTTTAGGGAGATGAAGCAGTATTGGTCTATGATGACAGCACGTCGTCTCTAGCATATGTAAAGAACCCTAAGTATCACGGGAAGTCCAAGCACATAGACATTAGCCACCACTACATTCGAGATATGGTTACACAAGGGGAAGTTGTTCTAAAGCACATCTCTACCGGTGATTTGATGGCTGATCCCTTGACCAAGCATATTACCAGAGATTCATTCTTATCCCACATTAGTAGTATGGGACTTCATAGGTTCTATTTTACTTAGACAACGTTATATTTTGACATTATTATTACCAAATTTTTATTAATCGATGGTTTTCCATATTCAGTTTTTTGTTAATTGGATGAATGCATATTTTTCCTTTAGAGTGTCACTAGGCTTAAATCGACCTGCTCACACGGGTGATTCACCTTGGTGCCAAGATAGCTGACTATGAACACGTGTGTTCATTAGTGCTTGGACGACGAGCAAGATGAGACATTTGTGTTCATGGCATTAAGAGAGTGAGCTAGAATACCTATATCTGTGCGGTATAAGAACAACATGCAAGATATAGATGCTATTACTTATATGTTGTCACGCCCCAGAACGACAAAAATAGAGAAAAATAAATTTACTTTTTGGGTCCAAAGGCAGCGACTGGTGAAGTCACACGATTGTCCAAACCACGTAGTACTAAGCGCCAATAAGTAAAGGAGATAACAAGAATGAAATCTAAGTTCTGAAGTTACATGGTGAGTCAATACCTGCAAAATGTTAGTGGACCCACCATCCTGCAACTGTAGACACCCCATTTTGTCGGCTATCAGATTTAGGGGACCCATAGCTTGGCGGTTCACAATGATCGTAAAAGACTCAAAAGGACTCTTGGAAGTCGGCTCTATCTCTCAGAATGCTCAGAATGACCAAAATGCCTCTGAAAGCCCGGAAGCTCCCAGATTTGGACCAAAAGTTTTGGAAACATGCTACATCATACAAAAAACAATAAATTGAGTTTTTAAGTGAAATCGGATGAAATCGTCAGCTCCCAGAGACCCCCGGAAGTCCCGGAAGTTCCTCGAAAGTCCCCGTTGACCGGTTTGACCAAGGTTTGACCAGGTTTGACCAGAGTTTGACCAAGTTTGACCAAGTTTGACCAAAATTGCCCGAATTTACCAGAATCATTAGAAAAGTATTAAAATGAGTTTTAAAAGAGAATCGAGCGAAAACGTCGGCTCTTGGGAGCTCCCGGAGGTTCCCAGAACTTCCCGGGAATCCCAGGTTTGACCAGTTTGACCAAGATTTGACATTGGAACCGAGGCATCGAAATAATTTTCAAATATTTTTCATGGATACTAGAGGTCAATAGCTTTCCAATGGTATATCGCACATAATTCCTGGATTTAAAACGAATTTATTTTGAATTTCTGAAGGCGAAAAAGGCGATCAAATCGGCTTTTATCGCGAATACCGCAAAACTTTTCAAAGTGACCTATCCCCGAACTATTTTTTATGCAAATTAGACTCCATTACCTTTCCAACGGTATATCACAATCTCAGTTTGGAGTTCATACGCATTTTCTGTGAATTTCGGACGAAATAGGGCCTTTTCGCGAATACCGGAACCTCAGGGGGCCTAAACAGCATTATCTGGACGAGGGAGGAGCAGTGCCACCGCGGCACTGGCCCACTGCCGCCGCGGCATTGGCCCAGTGCCACTGCGGCACTCCCCTCCAGAACAGTGTATTTTTGTAATTTGTTTTGTGGTCCCATTTTGATTAATTAAAAACCAAAACGACATAGTTTTATGATTTCAGATGTTTGGAGCCAATGGTAATACTTTCTAAATCCCAAAACCACCCCAAGTTGGCCTATATAAACACCCCATTGCTCTTCATTTTGGGGGGGGGGGGGGGCAAGTGCAAAAGCTTGAAAAGTTGTAGAGAAGAAGAGAGATAGAGATAGGTTTAGAAGAGAGAAAAGGAGCTTCCTCCTACTATTTTGCTATAGAAAGTGAGTTTTAATCTTGTGTTCTTCCATTACCTCTCTTATACTTCACATCCCAAACACCCCCAATCACCATTCTTGAGCATTCTTGAGTTAGGAAGCTACTTCCATGTCTAAATGTCAAAATCTATGAGTGAAACACCAAGCTACAAGTCCAAAATCACATTGATTATCATCTATTGATTGTTATTTACTTACTTGTTCATATTATGTTCATCTCTTCTTACCTCATTTCTTTTTTATTTTCTTTATTTACTTACTAGTTCATCATCATCTAAGTGATGACATGAAGTTTGAGGTGAGTGAATCCTTATGGATAGTAGCTCTTGACCTCAAAAACATGTTTGATAGATGATGATCATAACTTCAATACCTCCAAGGTATTCTTGAAGTGTATTGAAGTTATGTTCAAATAAAAATAAATCTTTCCAACAATCTTGGAGGTTCTTGATGATGAGTTTGATGTTGAAATTTCAAGTGGCTATAATCTTCATTGAGTATTGAAAATATGCTTTCAAAACATCTACTTCAAAACCCCTCTTAAAACCCCTCATTTTAATCTCAAGAAAGAAAACTCTAGTTTTTCCCAAAACTTTCAAAACAGTGAGTCAAAACAGTGAATAATCTGAGTTCAAAGATTTTCCTAGAACTCAAAACTCAACATATGGATTCAAGGCCACTTGGAAAGTCTTCCTAACCCATTGGAGAACACCCATGATTTTTGGTTTGACTTAGAAGTACTTGAAAATGGTCCATTTGGACCCAAACATTCCTTCCAAACATTCTGCCTCTGCTGTCACAGCAGCATGACTAACTTCCAACTTCTTTTTCAGAAATATTTTCCAAACGGGGTGGTCCCAACTTATTTTTTCCTTAAACTTCAGTGTATTAGGGAACATTCTGTATAAAATGGGCCTCTAGATCACTCGTTTTCATTTTCTAAGATTTTTCAACATTTCAGTCGACAGTACGGACTCTGTTTCTGAGAGACCTCTGTTTTTCATATGATTTCTCTCAATCTGTGATAGTTATTATAGATTGGCTTTTTGGGTTGTGTTCTAGACACAATAAGGAAAATCTCCATAAAAAATCATGCATTGAAAACATTCCTAACCCTACTTTTCAATTTTCCAAAGGTCTAGTTACTGTTCTGTCCACTATTCACAGCAAGCACATTTTAACTTTCATTCTTTGATTTGATGCTTATATGCCTTCCAAATTAGTTCATATCTTAGGAAGTAGTTCATACTACATTTGTAAATATCCCATGTTGATTTCATCCATCCATTCATACACATTTTAGACTTCTAAGTCATTCTAGGAATCCATGAACACAAAGCACACTACAACCTTGGCACATTTTAGATACATACATTGCATCCATGCAAAGATTTGGGGTTTTTGTAACTCCTAATCTAAGAAGATTATAAGGAATGAACTTGATCACACGTTCATGCTTCCCCCGATCTAATCATCCTTTCTCATCCATCCCGGGGATTGAGAGGTCTTCTTTTCTCAAAGATTAACATGCATCATACTAGCTTGCTAAGCATATTTTGATTTCTTTGTTTATTTGTTCCAATAACAATTCATGTCCCCCTTTAGATTAGGAAGTCTTGATTATTTGATACATGATTAGACGATTTTTCCTAGGTTTATTTGTGTGATCTTTCACTTTACATTGCATGATATTTGACCTAGATCTTATGAATGATATCTTATCTTTAGATCTTCCAATTTCAAGTTTTATTATGTAATGTAATATATTATCATAGTATTAGTTACCGAACCATACATAGTATAAGATGATTATTTGGATGCTAATTGAGGCCCGTCGAAAGACGGGGCGAGTTGAGGGTGTTTTAGTCGCGACAAAGGCTCCTTCCTCTCTCGTACCAAAACCCCGAGCCAAGTTCTTTGGTTATGAAGGACCGGTGCCCTTTATCCATTTGGGTGAGTCAAATTAGGTTTCTTGGTTCCTTAAAGACCAAGTGGCGACTCTGTATCTGTTTTCAACAGACCATTTTCTCTTTCTTTGATCCAAATCAAATTTCAAAACCAAACAAAGCGGTGGAATCCCGGTATCCACAATCTGGCGACTCTGCTGGGGACTTTTATTTTCAAAACAAAATAATACAGAGGTTTGACTCATAAGAAGCATCCTTAAAATCATCTTTTTACTGTGTCTGGTTCACCGCATTGCACTTCTGCATTTTCCCCTTTCGACTGTGTCTGAAACGCGGCGCTGACATTATTCAGGTCTTGCTGTGCCAGGGCACAAGTAACCATTGATACTGTACCTTCCAAGGTATATCAAAAAGAGTAAAAACCTCCGTACTGTCTCCCTGACGGTATATTGGAACTCTCGTCAACGGACCCTCTTTGACTAAACCCGGCCTTTGCATATAGATTCCTGTAGAACCTTTCATAGGACTGTTCATTTATCTTTTCAGATAGGACAATGTGATATAACTGCTGTATGCCTTGACGGGATTACCTGCGCGGTGTAGACGCTTATGTGGCATAGAACAGAACCTCTTTCTTATGATTCCCAAGACAATCACTCACATGTGATCACATTGAGTTGACTTGCCTAGGCACCATGATAAGGATGTCTGCTCCATGCTCACAAAGATATACACCGCAAACCTTGTTTGTTGGTCCTGAGACATAGGAGTATGAAAACTTGCTAGACAATATGATCACCATCATCACCTATTCCCGTCGTATATCCTTATTTCTTCCAGAAACTCTACCCAACTCATCAGGATATCCCTGTTTCTCCTAGAAACTCTGTCTGAATCACCCATATTTCCTAGAAATCCCTATTTCTCCCCAGATTACCCAGAAATCTCAATTTCTTCCAGAAACTCCGATATGCTTATGTCCCCCCCCCCCAGATATTCTTGCTTCCCCCAGAATACCCAGAAACCTCAATTTTTCTTAGAAACTCCGATATACTTGTTTTTCCCAGAAACTCTGTCCGACTTACCCGGTTATACATGTTTTCCCATAAGCTCTGCCCAAATCTCCTAGATTCTCCAAAAATCCCAGCATCTCTGCCCAAATCACCTTGAAATGCCCAGATATACTTGTTTCTCCTAGAAACTCTATCCAAATTTCCCAGAAATACCCATAGTACTTGTTTTTCCCAAAAAAACTCTGCCCAAATCACCCAGAAATGCCCAGATATACTTGTGTCCCCTAGAAACTCTATCCATATTTCTCAGAAATACCCAAAATACCAGTTTATCCTAGAAGCTCAGTCCAAATCAACCAGAAATCCCTATTTCTACTAGAAACTCAAATGACTTCTAGAAATTTCTCCAAATCTTCCAAATCCCTATTTCTCCTAGAAACTCTATCCAAAATTCCCGAAGTATCCCAGAAATTCCTGTTATCCCTTGGTGATCATACTGGAAAGTAAGGTTAGCACACTCTGTATGGCTAGGACCTTATTTGTTTAACTGTTATCTGTTAGAAGTAGGGGCATCATAAAGATTAGGGCTTGCATCCGCATGCTTGTCTCATGTGCATGCACCATTCTCATCAGTCTGCGCACACTATCTCAGTCAGTCTGTACATAAGTCAGTCCATCTTCCTTAACCTCACTGTCATTGTCTCTCTAGTCATCACTATCAGAATCTGATACACTCTTCTCGAATCTATAAGTTATTATAGATTCCCAAAATCAGCCACTGAGATCCCCATCCTAGGTCGGAAGTTTGTACAGTCATTTGGTTAGAATCAGATCGCCGAGAAAATTCAACATGAATCAGGAAACTTTGGAAGCCAAGGTCACTAAATTAACCAATCAACAGTCAGATCGGCTGACTCAAGTTGTGAAATTTATGGAAGAGTTCCGACAACAGCAACCACAGTACCCACCTAGGTTCCCACCACCACAAGGGTTCATGCCACCACCACCGCCTGGATTTGGATCGCCTCCCGAGAATAATGGGGAAGAAGAATGGTTTCAAGGAGTCCCACCGCCTGTATATGAGAAAAAGCTCCAAGAGAAAATGGACAAGGTCGACAAGCTTGAGAACATACTAAGGAAGAGTAAGGGAGTTGACGATTACATGTTAGATCTGGAAGGATTGTTTGAGCCCAACAAAGTGAGGCTACCCAAGAACTTCAAGATGCTTGCCATCGACCGTTTTGACGGAACAGGAAATCCAAAAAGTCACATCAAGTTGTGCATGAGCATCTTCCAATCGATGGGCTGCACTCATGAGCACATTGCGATGTTGTTCCCGCAAACCCTTAAGAATGCCGCACTATCCTGGTTCCTGACCCTTGAAGCCTCCAAGACCCGAGTCTGGGAAGACATTGTTAGAACTTTTATTGATCACTACTCTTACAACCAAGAGTTTGATATCATCATCCGGGATCTAGAGACTACCAGGCAGAACTTCAATTAGTCCTTCACTGCGTTTTTGAGCAGATGGAGGAATAAAGTGGCTCAAATGATCCACAGACCTGTTGAGAAAGAGCAAGTACGTATGCTGGTCAAGAACATGCAACCAGTATATCATGACAAGCTATTCTACCAATCCATCTCCACATTCGAAGAGCTATTTGAAATAGGCACCAGAATAGAGGATGCCATCAAAGAAGGAAAGTTCAAAAAGGATGAACCCCAACACCAGTCCAAGAGACCTAACTACTCCCTGGACTCCCCGGATATCAATTCACTTAGCAACCAATCAATGGCCTGCACCCTTCGTCCATACCAGTCCATTCCGCCAAATCGCCCAAAAGGCCCTCGCGAATTCTCCAAACTTGATGTTCCTCTTTCCACAGCCTTGGACCACCTACTCAAAGAGGGCCACCTGCAGCTCCTCCCTCATAAGCCGCTACCAGATCCTATACCCTCCTACTACAACATGAGCCTACGATGTGCTTATCACCAAAATCTAGGCCATACCACCGATCAGTGCATCCGCCTCCGCCATGACATTCAGAACGTTATAGAAGATGTCCCGTATCCTAATCCCATCCACTATCTTGGCTTGGACCAACCGATCGAACGATCCCTTCCGTCGATGCTAATGAATGTTGAAGCTACGCAGTAAAGTGATGGTGTTTGGAACTTCTGCTAAAAAAACAAATAGAATAAGAATAATAAATGGGTCGCAAAGACACTCCATTTGAGACCGGGTCGAGTCAAGTTGAGTCTGTTCTATGTTCCGAGTCCATTTCAATCCTAGTCTGGTGATCGAGTCTGTCTGTCATCGAGTTGTTAGTAAGTCTGTAAACCTTCTCTATTGATGAAATAAAATCTCATTTTGCTTAATCTGATGTGCCTAGTCATAAATGCATGAATCACTAAACTGAAGTGTCACTTTTCAAATTACCATGGATATTACTCTGCTAATAATTTTTCTACGACAAAACAAAAAAGAATCCTGAAAGGTTAAAGTCGATTTCACGCTGACACTGATGAAGAGCTGAGAATTGAATAGTCTTACTTTAAGAATTTAAAGATGCTCTTACCTCAATCTTGAAAAGACATACTTGAAACTGACTTGGGGCTTGCCCAACACCCTTTTCCCACCATTTTGAAGCCTTAAGCCCAATCCAATTGGGAGCCACGCAATCTGTCCAATTAAAAGCAATGTAAACTTAGCCCTTGATGGTAGCCGAACATTTCAGTGAGTTTCATCTCCACTTTTAAAAAAAAAGAAAAAAAGAAAAAAAAGAAAAGAAAAGAAAAAGCTCGCTAGGTTGAGAACCCGAAAGGGCACCTAGGCAAAAGTTAGAGCTGAAAAAGGTGTTGATTCCAAAATCTGACCCTAGCCAGTCACAATGTTGGAGAAAATTTTGATGAAACAAATGAGAAAATCATACGCTTCAAGATACATCTTAAGAACGTGCCAAGATCACATTTCAAAGGCACGGAATGACCACAAATAAATTCCGAGAGTTGACATGCACATTTTGGAATTCTGAGACTGCGATTGAAAGATCTCACAAGAATCGACTACATTAAAAAGCAAAATTGACTGGCTAGGCGAAAGTGAAAAGGATCAATCCTCAAAACAAAACAAAAAGAAAAAGAAAAAGAAAAGACAGGGAGATTGAAACTGAATCCTTATATTCAAAACTACCATAAGTGACTCAAGTTTGAACTTCTTTGACGATTGGTTTGAAAAACCCTCATACCTCAAACCCCTTATTTCAAGCCTTGCCTTGAACTACGCTCGACCTGATTCCCACTACGTAGGCAACCACATCGGTTCGGTCGCTCCACCCACAAAAATAGCCCAATTCCTTTCAAGCTTTGGCCCGAACTACGTTGGACCTGATCCCCACTTGGGGGTACGTAGGCAGACTTTTAAAAAAAAAAAGAAAAAAGAAGGATGGCTCGCTAGGTCGAAAATCCGAAAGGACACCTAGGAAAAATTAGAGCTAAATCCAAAGTGAGCAATAACAAAAGAGAGAAAAGAGCTCGTTAGGTCACCTCACTGGTGCCTAGGAAAAAGTTATGAGCATTTGAGAGATTAAAGTCACGGTCCTTGTCTCAAGCCAGAAATCACCTTCCACACTAGGGGCACACTTTGGCTACTCGCCTCGTTTACCTAAATTTTACTATCTACCCTTCATACAAGGGGCAAACTTCGGTCACCTACCTCGTTTGCCCAAAACCTCCAATGAACCTTCCTCCAAACTAGGGGCAAACTTCGGTCATTTACCTCGTTTGCCTACTGATCCCACTTCAGGGCCTTCAAACTAGGGGCAAACTTCGTTTGCCACCCGATCCCTATACACCAATGGTAAGCCTTCAAGTCACAAACATTGTCTTGAACAGATGAAAACGGAGCATCTTTTATTCTATAAGCTAAGGCACTAATTCAAAGCGCATCTTGGGAGAAGCAAAGAAATTTATTAGATGAGTAGGGAGGAATTTTCAAAAATAAGATTCACCATCAAAGTGATGCCACGTTAAGGTGAGAAGTAAACACAAAAGAGAAATGGTACATCATTTATGACAAGAGCACATTAAGTTTTGGCAAGTCGAGCTTGTTTCATTTCAGTGTCGAATGTGTCACCCTCGCGTGTCGGTGTCTGTCAGTTTTGAGTCTGTCATAGTCTTTTTTTCAGTCGTAGTCTCAAATGTGTAAGTCAACAGTGACGAATAATGAATTTTTCAAATCAAGTTATAAAAAGCATTCCAATAACAATGCAAGCAGGAGTACCAAACACTATTACTGCACCAGTCAAGGCGTCAGCATGAGAAGCGTCCAAACTTGGGGAAAATTCCATCCCTTTCCAAACCATCAAAAGTTGATCTTTCATATCTCTCCTTGCAACATAAGTCCATGAGTGGCTGTTGATTTTCCTTCATCTCCAAGCAACATAAGTCCATGCGTGGCTGTTGACTTTCTTCCTTCGTTCATGCAACATAAGTCCATGAGTGGCTGTTGATGATCTTCCTTTCTCCTAGCAACATAAGTCCATGAGTGGCTATTGATTTTTCATCTTTCATCCATGCAACATAAGTCCATGAGTGGCTGTTGATGATCTTCCTTTCTCCTAGCAACATAAGTCCATGAGTGGCTGTTGATCTTTCATATCTCTTCATGCAACATAAGTCCATGAGTGGCTGTTGATTTTTCATCTTTCATCCATGCAACATAAGTCCATGAGTGGCTGTTGATGATCTTCCTTTCTCCTAGCAACATAAGTCCCTGAGTGGCTGTTGATCTTTCATATCTCTTCATGCAACATAAGTCCATGAGTGGCTGTTGATCTTTCATATCTCTTCATGCAATATAAGTCCATGAGTGGCTGTTGATGATCTTCCTTTCTCCTAGCAACATAAGTCCATGGGTGGCTGTTGATCTTTCGTCTTTCTTCATGCAACATAAGTCCATGAGTGGCTGTTGATGATCTTCTTTCATCTGTCCAACATAAGTCCATGAGTGGCCGTTGATGACCTTCTTTCATCCTAAAGCAACATAAGTCCATCACTCTCCTCTTTCAATATCAAAACCTTAACTGCCACAGAGATTCTCCGAGAACCCTACATCATCCCTTGAGGACAGAAACCAAAAGATATCAGGTCCCAAAGGCCCTAACCGGCTCTTTTGGATTGAGCATTGCGAGATCTGACCAACCACGAGAGATTCAAAGATGGATCCTGGTTCTAGGTCAAGATTTGAAGAGAGATTCTCAGAGAGTCCATCAGCTCCCGAAGGCCCTAACCGGCTCTTTTGGATTGAGCATTACAAAATCTGACCAACCACGAGAGATTCAGAGATGGATCCTGGTTCTAGGTCAAGAATTGAAGAGAGATTCTCAGAGAGTCCCCTACCATCCCCAGCAGTAGATGATATCAGAAGTCCAAACCGATTCTCCGGACTTGTCATCATAAAGATCGGCCAAAACATCACCCGCAGTCAAATCACCCCGATTCCCATGGCAAGCACTGTCTATTCACAAGATCCACTGGCAATCTTTTACCAGCATCCTCAGCAACCAACCCGAAATCATGTCACAAATGTTCTTCATCCGCTACTGAATTACTCAATTCGCAGTGCAACCATTCTTTCCCCAGTCGAATCTTCTCATCAAAGTCTTTTCTAACAGAGCTGGTTCATCTCCAGAAAAGTGTCCTGAATGAATATGGTGTATCTCAGTCAAGACCACAGAAGAAACCACTTTCATCCCTAGCAGAGTCACTTTACCCCCCAGCGGATTCAATTTAATCCCCAGTAGGCATATCAATTCATCAGTTTAATCCATGACAGTCACAGTAGTTCACTGTCGACTCGTCATATCGATTCATACATCGTCAGTTCAATTATGACAGTCACAGTAGTTCACTGTCGACTCGTCATCTCGATTAGTACATCGTCAGTTCAATCATGACAGTCACAATAGTTCACTGTCGACTTGTTTTCTTGATTAGTACATCGTTATTTCAATCCATGACAGTCACAGTAGTTCACTGTTGACTCATCATCTCGATTCGTACATCGTCACTTCTTCTGGTCATAGTTAGTCCAATTGTTGATCCAATCCATGATAGTCACAGTAGTTCACTGTCGACTCGTCATATCGATTCATACATCGTCAGTTCAATCATGACAGTCATAGTAGTTCACTATTGACTCGTCATCTCGATTAGTACATCGTCAGTTCAATCATGACAGTCACAGTAGTTCACTGTCGACTCATTTTCTTGATTAGTACATCGTTATTTCAATCCATGATAGTCACAGTAGTTCACTGTTGACTCATCATCTCGATTCGTACATCGTCACTTCTTCTGGTCACGGTTAGTCCAATTGTTGATCCAATCCATGATAGTCACAGTAGTTCACTGTTGACTCATCATCTCGATTCGTACATCGTCACTTCTTCTGGTCACGGTTAGTCCAACTGTTGATCCAATCCATGATAGTCACAGTAGTTCACTATTGACTCATCATCTCAATTCGTACATCGTCACTTCTTCTGGTCACGGTTAGTCCAACTGTTGATCCAATCCATGATAGTCACAGTAGTTCACTGTTGACTCATCATCTCGATTCGTACATCGTCACTTCTTCTAGTCATAATCCATGATAGTCACAGTAGTTCACTATTGATTCGTGCATCGTCACTTCTTCCGGTCACGATTAGCCCGACTATTGATCCAATCCATGATAGTCACAATAGTTCATTGTCGACTCATCATCTCGATTCGTACATTGTCAGTTCATTAATCATCATTAGTTTACCATCACTCCCATTCAAAATATATTGTGTTCATCATTCTCGTTCAAAATTTTGGGCTTCCATGTCCATTAACGGTGCTTCCATGTCCGTCGCTCGACATCTCTGGTTTTCATCACTTGAATTCTTAGGATTTCTGTGTCCAGGATTTCCATGTCCATCGGTTATCTGTCAAACTTCATCATTGATTAACGTCCTCTGGGACCCCATGTTCGATTACATTCGCTTGCGAAGCACACTTTCCAAAATTCAGAAGTTTGCTCCAAGACCCAGGGTCTTCACACCTTGGTATCCCTATTCGGGTCAATAACTGCATCACAGTTAGAAACACTAGCACGACACAAATCCACTCGGAGTGGTACACCCCACAGCACCAGCTCATACTAGGATCAGAACACCAGGCATGATAGGACTCATGACACAATTCATATCACATCCATGCATTGCATATCATCCTCATAGCATAGCATCTTCATGTCTCGTTGTGCATGTGTGATTTGCTCCTTTGTGCCCTGAACTACGTCTTGGTCTGATTCCCCTTGGGATACGCAGGCAGCTCACACAGAGCACGACCATCACTGACCTCAGCATCTTTTTTTCATCATTGCATCTTTTGCAACGTTTTTATCCTAAATCTATAGCCTCCAAAAGACCTGTCTCTTCAAAGCTTTGGCACTCGCTTGCGACATGCGTTGCCTCGCAAGTTCATGCCAAAGAGGGGCAAATTGTAGACACCCCATTTCGTCGTCTATCAGATTTAGGAGACCCATAGCTTGGCGGTTCACAATGATCGTAAAAGACTCAAAAGGACTCTTGGAAGTCGGCTCTATCTCTCAGAATGCTCAGAATGACCAAAATGCCTCTGAAAGCCCGGAAGCTCCCAGATTTGAACCAAAAGTTCTGGAAAAATGCTACGTCATAAGAAAAACAATAAATTGAGTTTTTAAGTGAAATTGGATGAAATCGTCAGCTCCCAGAGACCCCCGGAAGTCCCGGAAGTTTCCCGAAAGTCCCCGTTGACCGGTTTAACCAAGGTTTGACCAGGTTTAACCAGAGTTTGACCAAGTTTGACCAAAATCGCCCGAATTCACCGGAATCATTAGAAAAGTATTAAAATGAGTTTTAAAAGAGAATCGAGCGAAAACGTCGGCTCCTGGGAGCTCCCGGAGGTTCCCAGAACTTCCCGGGAATCCCAGGTTTGACCAGTTTGACCAAGATTTGACTTTGGAACCGGGCCACCGAAACAATTTTCAAATATTTTTCATGGATACTAGAGGTCAATAGCTTTCCAATGGTATATCGCACATAATTCTTGGATTTAAAACGAATTTATTTTGAATTTCCGAAGGCGAAAAAGGCGATCAAATCGGCTTTTATCGCGAATACTGCAAAACGTTTCAACGTGACCTATCCCCGAACTATTTTTTATGCAAAGTAGACTCCATTACCTTTCCAACGGTATATCACAACCTCAGTTTGGAGTTCATACGCATTTTCTGTGAATTTCGGACGAAATAGGGCATTTTCGCGAATACCGGAACTTCAGGGGGCCTAAACAGTATTATCTGGACGAGGGAGGAGCAGTGCCGCCACGGCACTCCCCTCCAGAACAGTGTATTTTTGTAATTTGTTTTGTGGTCCCATTTTGATTAATTAAAAACCAAAACGACATAGTTTTATGATTTCAGATGTTTGGAGCCAATGAGAATACTTTCTAAATCCCAAAACCACCCCAAGTTGGCCTATATAAACACCCCATTGCTCTTCATTTTGGGGGGGGCAAGTGTAAAAGCTTGAAAAGTTGTAGAGAAGAAGAGAGATAGAGATAGGTTTAGAAGAGAGAAAAGGAGCTTCCTCCTACTATTTTGCTATAGAAAGTGAGTTTTAATCTTGTGTTCTTCCATTACCTCTCTTATACTTCACATCCCAAACACCCCCAATCACCATTCTTGAGCATTCTTGAGTTAGGAAGCTACTTCCATGTCTAAATGTCAAAACCTATGAGTGAAACACAAAGCTACAAGTCCAAAATCACATTGATTATCATTTGTTGATTGTTATTTACTTACTTGTTCATATTATGTTCATCTCTTCTTACCTCATTTCTTTTTTATTTTCTTTATTTACTTACTAGTTCATCATCATCTAAGTGATGATATGAAGTTTGAGGTGAGTGAATCCTTATGGATAGTAGCTCTTGACCTCAAAAACATGTTTGATAGATGATGATCATAACTTCAATACCTCCAAGGTATTCTTGAAGTGTATTGAAGTTATGTTCAAATAAAAATAAATCTTTCCAACAATCTTGGAGGTTCTTGATGATGAGTTTGATGTTGAAATTTCAAGTGTCTATAATCTTCATTGAGTATTGAAAATATGCTTTCAAAACATCTACTTCAAAACCCCTCTTAAAACTCCTCATTTTAATCTCAAGAAAGAAAACTCTAGTTTTTCCCAAAACTTTCAAAACAGTGAGTCAAAACAGTGAATAATCTGAGTTCAAAGATTTTCCTAGAACTCAATACTCAACATATGGATTCAAGGCCACTTGGAAAGTCTTCCTAACCCATTGGAGAACACCCATGATTTTTGGTTTGACTTGGAAGTACTTGAAAATGGTCCATTTGGACCCAAACATTCCTTCCAAACATTCTGCCTCTGCTGTCACAGCAGCATGACTAACTTCCAACTTCTTTTTCAGAAATATTTTCCAAACGGGGTGGTCCCAACTTATTTTTTCCTTAAACTTCAGTGTCTTAGGGAACATTCTGTATAAAATGGGCCTCTAGATCACTCGTTTTCATTTTCTAAGATGTTTCAACATTTCAGTCGACAGTACGGACTCTGTTTCTGAGTGACCTCTGTTGTTCATATGATTTCTCTCAATCTGTGATAGTTATTACAGATTGGCTTTTTGGGTTGTGTTCTAGACACAATAAGGAAAATCTCCATAAAAAATCATGCATTGAAAACATTCCTAACCCTTCTTTTCAAATTTCCAAAGGTCTAGTTACTGTTCTGTCCACTATTCACAGCAATCACATTTTAACTTTCATTCTTTGATTTGATGCTTATATGCCTTCCAAATTAGTTCATATCTTAGGAAGTAGTTCATACTACATTTGTAAATATCTCATGTTGATTTCATCCATCCATTCATACACATTTTAGACTTCTAAGTCATTCTAGGAATCCATGAACACAAAGCACACTACAACCTTGGCACATTTTAGATACATACATTGCAACAATGCAAAGATTTGGGGTTTTGTAACTCCTAATCTAAGAAGATTATAAGGAATGAACTTGATCACACGTTCATGCTTCCCCTGATCTAATCATCCTTTCTCATCCATCCCGGGGATTGAGAGGTCTTCTTTTCTCAAAGATTAACATGCATCATACTAGCTTGCTAAGCATATTTTGATTTCTTTGTTTATTTGTTCCAATAACAATTCATGTCCCCTCTAGATTAGGAAGTCTTGATTATTTGATACATGATTAGACGATTTTTCCTAGGTTTATTTGTGTGATCTTTCACTTTACATTGCATGATATTTGACCTAGATCTTATGAATGATATCTTATCTTTAGATCTTCCAATTTCAAGTGTTCTTATGTAATGTAATATATTATCATAGTATTAGTTGCCGAACCATACATAGTATAAGATGATTATTTGGATGCTAATTGAGGCCCGTCGAAAGACGGGGCGAGTTGAGGATGTTTTAGTCGCGACAAAGGCTCCTTCCTCTCTCGTACCAAAATCCCGAGCCAAGTTCTTTGGTTATGAAGGACCGGTGCCCTTTATCCATTTGGGTGAGTCAAATTAGATTTCTTGGTTCCTTAAAGACCAAGTGGCGACTCTGTATCTGTTTTCAACAGACCATTTTCTCTTTCTTTGATCCAAATCAAATTTCAAAACCAAACAAAGCGGTGGAATCCCGGTATCCACAGCAACCACAAAGATTTATAATAACAAAATACCACATGATTATGCGGAACTACTTGTACTAAGAACTCGCAAGAATTAACATCATAATTTACTCACAACGAGTTATACTCCCCCAATTTCGTACATTTTAATATACTAAAAAAACTGCTACTGAAATCTTCAATTTCTGCCCAAACGGTGCAGAACCAGGAAAATACCATTAGATAAAAAACGTGCAGAATCACGTTTTACATAAGATGCGCAGACAGAATGTTCAATTTCAAAGCCACGATTTCCTAATAATTTTCTAAAGTTTTTGCAACTGTGTGAATTACAAAAAAACGAATTTCACATATATTTCTTAACAACCATGAATATTTCACATTTGGTTTTTTATCAAACTAATGATTCACCTAACCCTTTCGAATACCCTAATGTCATGATCACAAAGTCACATGAAGGGGAAAGAAAATATCTAGATTACTTCAACAATAATAACGTGTATCAATTACAAAGATTTAACCCTAACAATTAAATTAAACATGTACTAATTTAATTACTCCTGTATACATATATACATACGTGTATATATGTACATATTCGGATACACAAAGTTTAACTCACCTAGTTGATCAAAGATCGACAACCACGAACACCCTGCGATTCCACACGTGACCACGAACCCGGGACCCTTATCCTTTTTCCTCCCTTTTCTTTTTCTTCTTCTTCTTCTTCTTCTTCTTCTCTCTCTCTCTCTCTCTCTCTCTCTCTCTCTTCTCTCTTCTCGGCGGCTGTGCAATAGGTTTCTCTTGTGTTTCTTTTTGGGTTCAAATATCTTAACCTCATATTATATTATATCCTATATATGATACATACCACATATATCTATATCTTAATAACCACCACATGCACACACAACTGCACACACACACTTACACGTTTTCTCTCTCTTTTTTTTAAAACCACATTGAATTTTTTTATAGTGTAAAGCACGCACACCGGTTATTCATATATTAACCACATAATAAATTTAAATAAAATCATAAAAATACCAATTAAACACTAAGAACTATTTAAAAAAATTCAGGGTATTACATTATACACACCTCAAAGAAAATCTCGTCCCGAGATTTGCAACACGCTCAAATACTATTCGAATAGCTCGGGATGTGACTTCTGAATCTTCACCTCAAGTTCCCACGTAACATCGTTTATTCTCTCACTCCATTGCACCTTCACAAGATTCACTACTTTTCTCCGCAAATACTTCACATCTCGATCGACAATAGTGATAGGTCGAACAACATATGTGAGGTCATCGTTAATCTCAAGCTTTGTCGGACGAAAAAACTGTTCAGGATCTTTCACCCACTTCCTCAACAGGGAAACATGAAACACATTATGAATTGCCGCCAATGCCGATGGCAACAATACTCTATAGGCCAAATCTCCAACCTTTCTGACAATCTCATAAGGTGCTACAAACCTCGGAGCAAGCTTCCCTTTCTTACCAAATTGCATCACTAGATACCTTCAAGAACACAAAATCTCCAACTTCAAATTCTACACCCTTGCCCTTCCTATCCGTATAACTCTTTTGCCTACTCTGAGTAGTCTTAATCCTTTATCGAATAACACTCACCTTCTCAGTAGTCTGTCGAACCATCTCTGGACCCAAAATAGGTACGTCACCCACTTCTGCCCAACACACCAGAGATCTACACGGTCTCCTATACAATGCTTCGAAAGGTGCCATTCCTATGCTAGAATGTAACTGTTATTGTAAGCAAACTCCACTAATGACAAGTGTTCTTCCCAACTACCATCGAGATCGAGAACACAAGCCCTGATCATATCCTCAAGAATCTGGTTAACCCTCTCAATCTGCCCATCGGTCTGAGGATGATAAGCAGTACTAAGATCTAACTGGGTCCCCATAGCTCACTGAAAACTCTCCCAAAACACTGCCACAAACAATGGATCACAGTCAGACACAATCAAGACCGGAGTCCTATGCAAACATACTATCTCCCAAATGTATAATTGTGCTAACTTGTCTGCCGTACGGTGCATACTAATTGGGATAAAGTGCACCAACTTAGTTAGCCTATCCACAATCACCCAAATTGACTCATTTCCCTTCTTGGATCTCGGCAAACCATCCACAAAATCCATAGAGACACACTCTCATTTCCACACAGGTATTTCTAAAGGTTTCAACAAGCCAGACGGTCTCTAATGTTCCGCCTTAACCTGCTGACACACCATACACTTAGAAACATATTCTCCAACATCTCTCTTCATACCTTCCAACCAAAAGGTTTGTTTCAGGTCATGATACATCTTAGTCCCACCAGGATGTATAGTGTATCGAGACTGATGTGCCTCATCAAGCACTTTACTCTTCAACTCTTCACTATCCAATACACAGAGTCTTCCTTGAAAACATAAACTTCCCTCTGTATCCACGGACCCATCCGTCGGACACTCATCAAGCAAATCCACAACCAAGTCATTGAGACAGTTAACTAAAATTTCATCTAACCTTTGCATCTGTCGAACCTTCCCTATTAAAGTCGGTTGGACAACCAAACTCCCAATATATGCTTTCTCACCCTCATGCCCTGTCCGAATATCATGAGATACTAACACTTCAAGAGACTTCCACTCCCTAACCATCAAAGAAGCCACCACACTGTGTTTCTGACTCAGTGTATCTGCCACTACATTTTCCTTACCTGGATGGTAAAGAATCTCAAAGTCGTAACTACTGATGAACTCAACCCATCTCTGTTGTCTCATATTCAGTTCCTTCTATGAAAACAAATACTTGAGACTCTTATGATCTATATACAACTCAAATCTCTCCCCTAACAAATAGTGCCTCCACTCTTTCAATGCAAACACGATAGCTGTCAACTCTAAGTCATGAGTGGGATACCTCCTCTCATGTAGTCTCAACTGTCTAGAAGCATACAAAACAACCTTACCTTCTTGCATCAAGACACAACCCAAACCAGTCCCACTGGCATCTGTGATCACTATAAGCTTCCCTCCTTCTGTTGGGATAGTCAACACTGGCATGGTGGTCAACCGCTGCTTCAACTCCTGAAATACTTGCTCACACTCATCTGTCCACACGAACTTCACTTTTTTACGAGTCAACTTCGTCGTTGGAGTTGCTATGAGAGAAAACTTCTCAATGAACCTCCTGTAATAACCTGTTAATCCTAAGAAACTCCTTACCTCTATCGGATTTGAAGGTTGTGCCCAGTCTTGCACTGCTGCGACTTTTTTAGGATCTACTGATATTCCCTCAGCTGAAATAACATGACCTAGAAATCTCACTACAGTCTCCCAAAAATGGAACTTACTGTAGACACCCCAATTTTGACCAAACATCAAATCTAGGGATTGGTTACCTCTCAAAGACCGATGATGACGATGACAATGACGTTCGAATATTTTCCAAGAAATTCAAAATCTTCAAGATGTTCTTCAAGTTAAAATTGAAATAAAAAGGAGAGGATTTGGGTATTCGGGGAGAAATTCGAATAATGAAGAACGTGTGAGAAACCCAGTCTGGGAACCTATTTTTTAAAAAAGGGATAATAAACAAAATAAAAAGAGATTCCTTAGAAGAAAATAGGAGGACAAAATAAATGAAAAGATTTTAAAAAAGGAGAAAATACAAAAAGAAAGTAGTATATTTAAGTATATACCATGCACATGGGTGATACCATGCACATGGGGGATCTTAGTACAAATATAGATATATATATATAGATTAAAAATTTGGTTTACATCAACATATTTTTGAAAATTAAAAAGAAAGACAAAATTCAGTTAGCCCTGGCACGCGGCAAACGCGGCGGCACTCTCTGTTTGCCGCCCGGCATTCGGTAAGTGCCGCCCGGCACTCAGAGAATGCTGCTGGGAGCCGTCGTGTGCCGCTGGCTGTAACAGATTACTTTTCTCACATGTTCTAGAAGAAAACTTTACACATGGGTTTTCACCCGAATTTACCCATTTAACCTTGAAATGGGGGTCTATATAAACAGACCTTCATCTTCATTTTTAAGGGGACTTGAACTTTTGAATGATTTTATATACATACAAGAGATATACTTGAATCTAAAGAGAGAGAGAGATACAAGAATCATATATACATTAGAGAGAATTGAGAAGAAAAGAGGAGTTTCCTTGAAGAATTTGAAGAATTTTAAGAAGAGTTTGAAGATTTTGGAAGAACTTCACAAAGATAGAAGAAATCCTTGAGGTCATAGAGGTAACCTCTCAATCACTTGGTAGAATTAGGCAATTCAATCACAAATTCTTAGATCTAGGAACTTTACACATTTTCAAAACCTCTCTTCCTACCTCATTTCATCACACACCATATAGAATTTGTGATTGAATCTCATGGTAATTCACTAATTTGGATCTAAATGGATCTTGAATTTAAATGAATTGGGTTGATTTCAAGGAGTTTGTCCTTCTTCTAAAGTGAACTTTAATTTCTAAATTCCAATCTTCCTTTGAAGATTCACAAATTTTATGTATATTTTCCATTGAGTCTTTCTTGTTTTAATTGGTTGATCCCTTGATCTCCTATGATCTTATGACTCATATGGAGTTTACAGTTGATCATGGTCATATCTACACATAGTTGGTGAGATACTAGTATCAACTCATGACTAGGATCTCTTTACTATGAATCTTATGGAATTCATAACTATATTCCATGGTGATTAGAGTAGATTTGTTTTCTTTAGTCTCCAAGGACCATTAATTTGGGAGGAGAATTGAATCTATATTCCTCAAGGATCATTCATTTGAGAGAGGATTAGATGTTGGTCTAGTTTAATTTAATAGGATTGAATAAGACCTAGAAGTGCTCTTATTGGATCCTCAATATGAGGTCTATGAAGGAGATGTTCTATTGCTAAGTCCATGAATCTCTCTTATATTTAATTTTCACTTTTGAATAATCACAATCATACTTGATCTAGATTCTTTCTAGAGTCTTAGATTAAGTTTGGTTTGAAATATGAACATCAACTTAACAAAGGTGCAGTGAATCCATAAACCGATTGTGATCAAAGTTTTTTTATAGAATCATGATTCATTGGAAATGGATGAGACCAATTGGAGGATGTTCATAACCCATTTAAGTACCTCTGTGATTTTTGTTTTGATGAAATTCCATGCCTAAGATAGTTTGGTCTTATGATTTCAAAACATGCAACTCTCTGTCCAAAATTTCAGAACAGCAAGTCCATTTTGAAATTCATAAATCAGAACCTTAATCGAGTTTCCCGGGTCTCTAATAATTTTTTATAAGTACCTTATTGTGTTAGGAAGATACCCTAAAAAGATCTAAGTGTTTCTCATTTTTTTACTAGTTTTAGAAAATCGTACAAGATCTCTGGACAGAGAGTTGCAGATTCCTGAGTGATGTCTAGTGTTTTCCATATTCCTAGAGATCTAACCGTTCAAACCTTGATTTCTTGTTTGGGTTATAAACGAGACTCACGGAGGCATATCATATCCAAAAATCATTAAGATTCAACCGTTGGAAGTATGGTTATTCTATTTTTTAAGATATGGTCTGCTCTCTGTAATTCATAAAAAACTGCTACTGTTTTTGTCTAATCTTATTTATTTCAACTCAAATGGTTCCCTAATGTCTTGGGACCCAAATTATATTTTGAATAATGATAATTTACCTTAAATCTAGAGGCTAAGTGATCCAAATTAGTGAATAAATCCATGTTTTTTTCTTGTTCACATTCATTCATTCATGTACATTAATGCTTATGATTAGAACTAGCTATTGAATAAAGTTGGATTTCCTGCTTAATAGATCTAAGCTAGAGGATCATGATTGATTGTTTTGATATCATATTATTATGTGAAGCATGTGGACTAATCTTTGTTTTGTAGGGCATTTGAGGTACAATTTCTCATCTCTTCTCTAGCTTATTTCATTTGTTGATTTTTCTTGATTTTCGATTCCATGCGCGACACCTTAGACTAGGTCTTGCCTTATGTGTTTATATGCATTAGAGACCTTTTCTTAGGTTTATTTTATACGTATGCATTGCATGTTTAAATTCGCAGTAGGATCCTAGGTAAGTTTCCTAGTTCCCTATTTGCACATCATCTCGCTTGCTATTTGAACTATGTGGCTTATGAATGATATTTTATTATTAGCAATCTTGCACCCTTTTTAACATGCTTGTGTAATGTATTGTTTATATGTATGTATTAGTTGAGGGCATACTTAGATTATTAATTCGATTAAAAAGGATGATGAGTAGAGGCCTATCACGAGATAGGATGAAAGGGGGTGTTTTAGTCCGCCGGGCTCCTTCCCCTTTCATTCCATAATTCCCGGACCCAGATTATCTTTGGTTTCGCAAAAGATCAGTTTGCTTTCAAAATGGTTTCTTAATTTTCCTAAAAAAAAATTAAGTGGCGACTCTTCGTGTATTTGAATTTGAATTTTGAAAATGTTTTGAAAAAAACAAAATTGGGCCCAAATGCCGGCATCCACAATTTGGCGACTCTGCTGGGGATCGAACCCAGAATCTCTGGTTTTGCAGACCAGAATTTTTGATTTTGGGTTCATTGAGGATTAGACTTGAAAGTGACACGAGAAAAATCTTGTGCGCTCTTGTGCAGTACCCAAGTGTAGGTAGACGTGTAAGTAATATCTGGTAAGACCAGGTCGATCCCACAGGGAAGGTGTTGACCTATTGATTTAGACTATCCTCAAAGAAAACAAAATAAAATAACTAAGATTGAATGATGGTGCGGAACACGAAGTTCCACAAACAAGGATTACTAATGAAAATGATTAAAATAAACTAAACAATCAAACTAACTAACTAAAACAGTACTTTGAATTAAGGAGTTTAAATTTAAAAAGAAAGTGTTGGGATTACACGAATCCGCAGTAACCTAGCCATCTACCATGCATTTGCCTTGAAGCACCAAGGAGTACATTACCTACAGTTTTCCGTATTCCTCAAAAGATAAAGATTCTATGGCCCTTTCATGACCGGGACCATATCATCACAGTTAAATTAAAATACTTGAAAGCGGTTTAATCCAATAGTTAAGACTCGCATCCTCAATGGTGTTAGCATTGAAGATGGTTTGCAAAATGTATTGAAAGAAAATGCCTTAGGGCCTTAGTTTTAAAACTGTTTTGACAAACTGAGCATTTATTTGGGACAGAATGATAACAAATCCTAAAACAAAAAGTCCTGGAATACTGCAGGGAACATCCTCAAGAATCCGAGAGTTCGATCGATCGACGCGCTTTCGATCGATCGAAGACCTTCATCCCTCAATCGATCGAACCAACTTCGATCGATTGACTGTCTCTGGTTCGATCGATCGAACTAACTTCGATCGATCGAACACAGCGATTATTCTGCTGCATGGCAGAGGCTGGAGATCACTGTTTCATCGTGTTCTCCCAACCTGGGACTACTCAGACATCGTCTGGAGTGTCGAGGATTGATTTTTAACGTAAGAAAACATTAATACCCTGTTTGGTTGCGAGTTATTCATGAAAACTATAAAATCTATGGTTTTATAAATATCTAGCATGCAACACTGTAAAACAAGCGATTGAACTACGTCTAACACGTGCAGAATATGAATAAGCAATAAATATATAACCTGGAATGAAAGATACTTGTATAAACTTCGAGAAATCCAATCCACAATACGAACATTCAATGAAAAACCTACAAAAACCAAGCCAACTCTCTATCTCTCCTTCTAAACTGTTAAAATGTAAAAGTGGGCGTCCTTATGGACGTGTACAAAACGCATATATATAGACAACCTAAGAAACTAGGGTTAAAAACCCGCATCTGCTGCGCACGTAAATGTTACTGGAAATACCCCGTTCGATCGATCGAACTGCTCTCGATCGATCGAAGCCTTAAGCCTCAAGAGCTTCTACTCTCTTTGAGCGATCGAACGCTCGATCGATCGAACCTTCTAAGATCGATCGAACTTCACTTTTCAGCTTTGACTTCTTTTGTTTTCATTCCAGCATTCCATTTATTCTGATGTTCATCTGTTTAGTCCACACAGCAGTAATCTGCACAAACAACAGCTAAAACAATACAACTTATCATAGATTAATCATATTGTATAAAAATTAGCCTTGTAATGCAAATTGCGGATAACATGGGAAGTTGTGGTAAAAACTAATACAATTCTTCCTTTTAGCGCGGTTGTATTTTACAAATACCCCCGCTTTGCACAACCCCCAACTAGCTTATTGCTAGTCCCTAGCGATAAAGCGAAAATAAAATAAAATAAAAACTCCTAAACTAATACTACCATGACTAAGAAACAAAGAAAAACTAAAAACAACCTAAACTAAGATAGAAAGAAAAATCCTAACTCACTTTCGCAGGAATCGCGGTTGCATTTAGCGAATGCAACAAGCCGTTAAACCCCTAGGTTCCCCCTAGTGGACGAGTGTTGTCTCGTGAGGGTTTGCAGTGAATATACCCACAAAATTCCAATTTTAAGCTCAAAAAGAATTAGAATAACTTGTAGAATTCACCTTTCCATTAAATTGTTAACTAAACTTCACAATAATATAATATCCTCTATCAACCCATGAAAGAGACCCACATGCTCCCCTATATCACCAAGTAAAATATAACACATGTATTACCATCATGCACCCGTGTGTGTGTGAATTTAACAACCATGCGTCCAACCTTATTAAGAGTTATATAGACTATTGTACTTTGGAAAACTTGCAGTTTTAGCTCAATTCTCACATTGGTCACACTCAAAAAGAACGTCTCTCAGAAACTTGCTTTACAATGATCGCACATCGTATGAAAGCTTTGATAAAGATGATATTATAAATGCTAATTCTTTCATACTCGACTCTATGAAAAACGGACTTTTTTAAGAGTGTATAGTCTCATGAATGGAACACTACTTACTAGAGGAGCGAAATACCGTGGATAACTCAACTCACACTTCCATGTTCAAATCAATTATTGAGAATCTTCAAGACTTTGACTTGCGGCTTTTATTTAGTAGGTAGGAGGGTTGTAGAGAAGAGTGTGCCTTTTTTTAGTATGTGATGGAATTTCAACTTCTCTTTTTATCCTTAATTCTTTTCTCCACCCAATCTCCCATTCATTTCTTATACTTTTTTTTTTTTTTTTTTTTTTTTTTTTATAACCTTCATTCATCATCATTTTTTTTTTTTTTTTTTTTTTTTTTTTTAGATATATCCCACAACTACTTTCTTCCATTTCACATACTTTGATGACTCATTCCCAACAAATATATCAAACGGCTCGATGAGGTCAAGGTATAGATCAAGGGTATGAATTCTTATGATTATATTGGAAATATTTAATTAAGGTGTGGGATCAGGGATGAAACAATTCAATGAATGTAGGTGATAGTTATATCAGGTAAAAGAATGGGTAAACGATGGCTTGAATCATTTTCTCAACTTTCAATTTTTAGCACTTAAGTGTTCATTGAGTTTAGTTGGTAAATCCTGAACGTTCTCCTCTAACAAGCAGTCAAAACTTTAAAGAAAACTGAGACTTAACAACGAATTCACGAAATATATGCAAGAAAAGACCATTCGACAATGTATGAGAATCCCCTCAGAAATGATGACTGGCTCAATAGCTCACAAAGGGTTATTAGCCTCCACTACTTATTCTTTTTCGCACAATAATCATATTAACTCAATTTTCAAGTTTTCTACATGGCTGCCAATTAGTGCACAAAAATGTTGGGTACATAATAGCTTTACAAATGCAATTTATTTCAGTGATACAGAAAAAACGCGTGGATTTAATCCATAAAAAGATGAGAATACTACAAATGTGTCATTGTCTAATCAACAAGCAGGAGAGATTATTCAGAGTTATTCTAACAATACGATTAAAAATTTTCAAAATTTTAACAGACTGTGTTCTTATTAAATTTAAAACATATCTAAGTGCAAAACCTGATTATTACGGTTGTATACCTATCTATTGTCTCCTACCCCCAACTGAAAACAACAAAGTCCCCAGAAGTTGATTTTCAATAAATAAAATAGATGGGTATCACCTGTATAGAGCAAATGATGATCGCAAGCAAAGCAACCTAGCATAGAAAAGTAGAACACAATCTCCAAAACAAACAGGATCAATAAATAAGAATAACACGATAAAACCATGATCCATCAAACCAAACCACTGTAATATGAACATAATAAAATACAAACAGAGATACATAATGTCCATACAAAAAACAACTAACCACATAATACAACCAAAACCACCAACATCTATCCAACCTACCAAAAATACATAAATACCACCTCCCCAACTAAAACTAATCGACCCCAGACGGCGTATCATCGGCTATATCAGAAGGGATGTCGATGGGAGTAGGCGGCAATACGGTAGTAGCAGGGGCGGCAGCAGATGGCTCGGAAGCAGCGGTGGAAAAAGGATCAGCAGCCTCAGAATCTAGGGCAGCATCAGATGATGGCACAGTGGTAGGTGGTGCAGACGGGGTCGTCGATGGATGCGGAGTAGAATGAACAGTCGACTCAACCCCGATCTGAATCAAAATGGACTCCAGTAGAGTCTGGAGATGGTCTATCCTGCCCTCGAGTCTAATCCTGGCCTCTCTCTCCTCCAATAATAGCTCATGAACTGTCGGGAGAGGCACAGAAGAAGAAGACTCTCCCTGGGCCTGAGTCTGCGACCGCTGTCGCAGCTCAAACTGCTGAACCGCAGCAACTGGATCATCCTCATCATCCGAATCAAGCTCCTCCACCTCAGTAGGTGTCCCTGAAGCACCGGCCTCCGTGTCCGTCCCACCTCGCCTCTTCTTCCTCCCCCGCACTCGTGCTTTCCCTTTCCCCTTTCGCTTCCTCTTCTGAGCGTCGGAGCGGCGAGCAGCCGCCTCGCTAAATCTGCGGGGAGAAGGGCGGATATCATCCCCAGCGAGCTCGAGGAACCCGGCATCAGCCATGACCCTCTGAATAGCCCAAGCACCCTTCAGGTGCTTCCTGGACGAGATATAACGGGTGGGGTGGACCATAAAATCAATATATAGGCGTGGTATACAAACAGGCTGTCCCGTCCCCACTGCATATAAGACTCGCGCATACCAAGACGCGATCTTCTCTCGATAGGAAGTCACTAGGAGGCAGTTGCTGAGGACCAAATGAAGCATGTGGTAGTCATCAGTGAGCAAGTGGTCCTCGATCAAAGCATCGCCATCCCAAGACGGAACGGCGCCTCCAGTGAGCTCCCGGATAATAGTGGATGGTGGGGTCACTGGTGCATCTGGCCGGTGGGGGCAAACATAATCTGGTACCTCTGGTACCCCCAACGCGGCTGAAACGGTGGCTGGACTGATAATGAATGAGCGACTCCGGAAGAAGGCATGGTAGGTGAATGGTGCAACCGGGTCGCTGATCATAGTCGCGTAAGCACCGCGAATCCAAGACAGGTTGACACTCTTGGCCAACGACAGGAGGTGGAACCAATGAGGCATAGAGCGGATCCGTGTAAGGAACCATGGGCTCTCTGTCCAGATATGCTCAATAGGGCGCTCGACCATCACCATCCTCGTCTGAAAGTGCCGCTCGTACCACAGCCTATCCTCGTCATTCCGGAACCCGTGAGCAGGCACCGGATCTGGTATAATACGGCTGAGGGGCTTAGACTTGTGGTAGCCCGTCACTGGATTCATCTGGCAGTCCTGAAAATAAGACCACACAGGATACAGATAAGAACAGGGAGAAAAAGAAACAAAACTAACACTGCTGAAGTTCGATCGATTGAACTTGGTTCGATCGATTGAACTGGAGTCGACTTCGATCGCTTGAACATTGTTCGATCGATCGAACAGCTACCCTTCGATCGCTCGAAACCAGTTCGAGCGATCGAACACAGCGGTGTTCAGCTATCGCAGAAACGAAACGAAAACGAAGGTTACACAAACACCTAACTAACAAAAAGAGATCCTAAGACCAAGGGGACACCCCCTTGGGATTTTCTAACACGAACATCAAGGAAAAGGAAAAAATACAAACAAGTGGGCCTACCTCAGTTTAGAACTCGCAGTGGAGATAGAAGTGATGATGAGATGACGATGAGGATGATCAGAGGATTGATCAGGGCTTCCTTTTGGATGACAGAAATCGAAATTTTCCGAGTCGCCCCCCCCCCCCCCCCCCCCCCTTCTGTCTTCGAGCGATTGAAAGTGAGAGTGAGGGAAATGAAGAGGTGTCCTGAAGACGCCTCGTTTAAATGCTTCGTCCGATCGATCGAACAATGTTCGATCGATCGAACACAAATCCCTTAATCGATTGAACATAATCTACAAGCGCTTGAACATCCAGGTTTCGATCGATCGAACTGGGTTCGATCGATCGAACACGAAAATTCCAGAATTCAATTGGGGCATGAACCACATCACCCCCAACTATCAGAAACAATTCTGAACATACAGAGAGACTGAAAAACAGTTGAAGTACAAGCATATATGACAGAAATTCATCCTCAGAATAGAAAATTGCAATTTATATAAAAATAAAACTTTATAAGTGCATCCAAATTGCAACATAATTATCCCCAACTGTGGTTAAAACCTTATTTAACTAAAGAAAACCAAAAATAAAACTAAAACTAAAACCAATAAAAATTCCGTCAAGGATTACATTCCAGTTGATAAACAAAAGATGAAATTGAACAAAAACAACTGAAATGCAGCACTAATCTTCAAGTATAAAGATTTCCTCTTCCACAATCTCTTCATAACTCGCCGAATCGTCAGAAGTGAAGTCCAAACTCGATGATTCCCTTTTCCAAAACAATCGAAAAGCAGCAAGGACATCATCAAACAAGTCTGGCGTCTCCACAGAATTGAAAGCCCATGCAAGAGGTGATCCGGACGGAGACAAAGATAAAGGAGTGTGATTTCGCAACGGACAGTCCTCTCGCGGCGGAGTGTATGGAGGCCTTATGTAGGGCCCAAGACCATGAATTAGTTGATGTGGAAGGAAAACCGGGATGCCATTTAGGAACATAGTGACAATCCTGGACAAAAGACAATAAACTGAAATTAAAACAACAGAACACAAGAAACACGAATTAACAATGAACAGAAAAACAAAGAACAGAAACAAAAATACGAAGAAATGCGACAAGTTCCAACCTCACTATTGGCGTAGGTTCCCAAAATGCACTAGCTGGTAAGGGGCATTGGAGCCTGAATAGCAAGTAGCTCAGGTGCACGTAGTGGTATGGGACCAACTCAGGAACAAGAAAATCGTCCACGAAAACGAAAACAGCATTGTGGCGGTCTGGGACGACATCCTGAAGGTCATGATCCTCCCATGGCTCCCACATATCGTCATTCTCCCACTGGGCCATGAGTGCATCATCCACCATACGTCCCATGTACAGGTCGTCATCCTCCTCCACATCATCATCATCCTGAAATCCCATATTTTCGTATGGATTGATGTCCAGGAGGGCTGGTGGATATGGAATGTACCCTTGAGCAGCATCAATAAGAGAATGAGCTTCGGGGTCCTGATGAAGCAAGGGGCAGGGTATGAGTTCACCCTCAATCCAGGTGCCACAGCGACATTCTGAATCAGCCCAAGAACCGACAGAATGAACATCATCACCTCGCATCTACGCACCTGCAACAGAGTGGTTTAAGGAATAATGGATTAGAACTACATCACAAACACGGAATAAAGAATGAAAACCAAAAAAGAAACAAAAGAGAGAAAAACTAAAATGCAGGGAAAGAAAAGAAATACAACAACAATTGGAACTTCACTTTGGATTATTAATCATGAGAATAGCTGGGCTCATCCAGCTGGATGTGCTCAACTTCAGTTTGGAAGTTTTCCAAGAACGGTTTCAATCTCTGGCCATTAACCTTGAAACAATCATCGTTCTTTGGATTGACAATCTCAACCGCCCCATGTGGAAAAATAGTTTTTACGGTGAATGGGCCTGTCCAACGGGAACGGAGTTTTCCTGGGAAAAGGTGGAGGCGAGAGTCATACAGCAAGACTTTCTGCCCCGGCTCAAATGATTTACGAAAAATCGTACGATCATGGCGAGCCTTCAACTTTTCCTTATGCAACTTTGCAGAGTCATACGCATCTCGTCGTATTTCCTCTAGCTCTGCAAGTTGGAGCTTGCGTAGCTGACCTCCTTCTTGAATATCAAAGTTCAATGAGCGCGTTGCCCAGTAAGCTTTATGTTCAATTTCAACAGGAAGATGGCAAGCTTTCCCGTAAACCAATCTGTACGGGGACATACCAAGATTCGTCTTATAGGCAGTACGGTATGCCCATAACGCGTCTGTCAATTTGTATGCCCAGTCTTTTCGATTGGAACTAACCGTCTTCTCGAGAATATGCTTGATTTCTCGGTTAGCCAATTCTGCTTGCCCATTAGACTGTGGATGATAGGCAAGAGCGATTTTATGATGGACTCCGTATTTCTTGAGAAGTGACTCCAAGGGTCTATTGCAGAAATGCTTTCCTTGGTCACTTAATAAAGCTTTCGGAGTACCAAAACGAGATAAAATATGCTCTCTTAGAAATGACATGACCGTTCTGTGGTCATTTCGTCTCGTTGGTATCGCTTCTACCCATTTCAATACATACTCCACAGCAAGGAGTATGTATTCACAGTTATTTGACTTGGGAAATGGGCCCATAAAATCTATGCCCCAACAATCAAATATCTCAATTGTGATGATAGGGGTTAAAGGCATAGAATTCCTTTTAGAAATGGTTCTAAGCTTTTGACAGCGTTGGCATGTCTTGCAAAAGGAATAAGCATCTTTGAAGACTGTGGGCCAGTAAAAACCGCTCTGTAAGACTTTTTGTGCGGTCTTTTGTGACGCGAAGTGGCCACCGCATGCCTCAGAATGGCATGACGCTAAAATTATGGTTATATCCTCGTTGGGGACGCAGCGCCTGATGACCTGATCAGCACAGTACTTGAAAAGGTATGGGTCATCAAAGAAGAAGTGACGCGCGAACGAGAGGAACCGTTTCCTATCTTGGTTCGACCACTGAGTTGGTGTTTCACCCGTGACGAGGTAGTTTACAATATCAGCATACCAAGGCAGACTACTTACTGCCAGTAGCTGTTCGTCTGGGAACTCATCTTTAATGGATTGGGATTCAGTATTGTCAACAAAAGTCAACCGGGATAAATGATCTGCAACCACATTCTCTACTCCTTTCTTGTCCTTGATAGTAAGATCAAACTCTTGGAGTAAGAGTATCCAGCGAATAAGCCGTTGTTTAGCGTCTTTCTTTGTCAGCAGATATTTTAGGGCCGAATGATCTGTAAAACAGACGATTGGTGACCCTATCAGATAAGACCTAAACTTGTCCAGGGCGAATACTACAGCCAGCAGCTCCTTCTCAGTGGTAGTGTAATTCATTTGAGCGTCATTCAAGGTTCGGCTGGCGTAGTATATCACATGTGGCTTATTGTCCTTTCTCTGGCCTAGGACTGCGCCAATGGCGTAATCACTAGCGTCGCACATTAATTCAAAAGGCAAACTCCAGTCGGGTGCCTGTATTATAGGTGCGGAGGTGAGGAGATCTTTTAGATCCTCAAAGGACTTTTGGCAACTCTCTGACCACTCGAAAGGTGCATCTTTGACAAGAAGTTGACAAAGGGGTCGAGAAATTGCACTGAAATTTTGGATAAATCGACGATAAAAACCTGCATGCCCCAAGAATGAACGAATGTCTCTTACTGTACGGGGAACAGGTAAATTTGAGATTATGTCGATTTTAGCCTTATCCACTTGAATTCCTTCATCAGATATTATGTGGCCGAGGACTATTCCCTTGGTCACCATGAAGTGACACTTCTCCCAATTCAAGACTAGGTGTTTGTCCTCACACCTCATTAAAACCTGCTCGAGATTGCTAAGGCAATCTTCGAAGCTATGGCCGAATACTGAAAAATCATCCATGAAAACTTCAAGGATGTTTTCGACCATGTCACTGAATATACTCAGCATGCACCGCTGAAAGGTAGCCGGTGCATTGCATAGGCCAAACGGCATTCGTCGGTAGGCAAAAGTACCGAATGGACACGTGAATGTGGTTTTCTCCTGATCTTCAGGAGCAATCTCAATTTGATTATATCCACTGTATCCATCCAAGAAGCAGTAATACTTGTGACCCGCCACGCGTTCTAGCATTTGATCCATAAATGGCAAAGGAAAATGGTCCTTTCGGGTCACAGTATTTAACTTCCTGTAATCAATACACATCCTCCATCCAGTGGGAACACGTGTTGGTACCAATTCACCATCTTTGTTCGGGATGACCGTTATGCCTGCTTTCTTTGGAACTACTTGGGTAGGACTAACCCAAGGACTATCAGATATAGGATATATCATCCCAACATCAAGTAGTTTAAGCACTTCTTTTTTAACTACTTCTTGCATATTGGGGTTCAGACGCCTTTGCATTTGCCTTGAGGGTTTAGCGTCTTCCTCCAGATATATCTTATGCGTGCATATGGATGGGCTTATGCCTTTGAGGTCAGCAATTGTCCATCCCATAGCATCCTTATGCTTGGTAAGCATTTCCACTAGCTTACTTTCCTGTTCATGAGTTAAAACAGATGAAATGATCACAGGATAAGTTTTTCCAGTCCCTAGGAATGCGTATTTTAGCTCTTTGGGAAGCTCCTTCAATTCTAACTCCGGAAACTGGAAACTAGAGGGCATTACCAACTTGGTTTTAGGAGGAAGTTGTTCATATGGCTGTATCCACATGCAATCGGCTCTATCCTCCTCTTTCGTATCCATCATAAGACACGTCTGGTTCAGGTCAGCATCCAATGGGGTGGACTCTGCAGGCTGATAAATATCGCCAAATTGAGTCATCACAACTTCCAAAGGATCTTTATAGTCGACCAAGTCAACTTCATCTTCAATGATCGTGTCTATATAATGGATTTCTTCCTCATCATCGTATTCTTCAGGTCGGGGATTAGAGAAGATCTTGATATTCAACGTCATGTTCCCGAATACGATAGTCATGATACCAGTTCTAATCTTGATTGTGGCATCAATGGTGTTGAGGAATGGACCTCCAAAAATAACCGGGATATGTGCACCAGGATTAGACACAGGTTCTGTGTCCAATATCACGAAATCAACCGGAAAGACAAAAGTGTCTATTTGGACAAGGACGTCCTCTAACACCCCTCTAGGGTACTTTACAGATCTGTCTGCCAATTGCAACGCAACTCGGGTGGGTTTGAGTTCACCCAACCCCAGCTGTTTATAGACTGAGTATGGCAGCAGGTTCACGCTTGCTCCTAAATCGAGGAGTGCGTTGTCTATCTTTTGATTCCCAATTCTGCATGAGACCGTAGGTGTGCCGGGATCTTTGAGTTTTGGAGGCAACTCATTTTGAATGATCGCACTGGCTTGACATGCGACATAAGCATGTTTCTTCACGCTTTGCCTCCTCTTGACCATGCATAGATCTTTGAGATACTTAGCATAGGCCGGCACTTGCTTGATAGCATCTAGGAGTGGAAGGTTAATCTTAACTTGCTTAAACAGTTCCAGAAACTCCTGATTCTTCGTCTCATTCTTGGGCTTCTTCAACCGTTGAGGATAAGGTGCAGGGAAGGGGCATTTTGGTGGTTCCTCCTTAACAGACTCCTTCCCAGGCCTTCGCTCAACTTCTTCCTCTACTCCAGGAGCTGCAATGTTTGCCTTAATAGGATCGTCATTGGTAGACTGCTCCTCCTCTTGAGTAGATGGTAGCTCCACTTCTTTATCCACCACTTCCTCCTCATTGTACACTTCGGGAGTGGACGGAGGCATGCTTTTTCCTATGATTTTTCCACTTCTCAGTGTAGTCACAGCTTTAGCATGTTCTTGATTGTTAGGACCATTATTATGTCCCTTTGGATTTGGAAGTGGTTGGGCAGGGAATGTTCCTCCTGAACCTTCTTGCCGTGCATCTATCCTTTCTAATGTGGCAGACATTCTACTCATCATCTGTATGAGTTGCTGCGTTAGATTGGCATTAGCAAGTGGCTCTTCTTCTTGTACCTTCTTGTGCGGTGGCACATAGGTATTGGTTTGTGGTGCATTGGAGGGTTGAGCTTGATTGTAATTACTGGTTCTGTTTTGATTGTAATGCTGGGCTGGCCTATTGTTTTGCCCTTGATATTGATTGTTGTTGTAGGGCTGCTGTTGATATTGATTTTGGGCCCCAGCATTATTTCTCCAATCAAAACCGGGGTGATTCCATCTATTGTTATTTTGAAAGTTATTGTTGGAATTCCCCGCCCCTCGAAAACCTTGCATGACATTCATCTCTATAGGGGCTTGCTCTTGAAAATGTGGCACATTAGGACAATATTGAGTTGTATGTCCCAACATGTTGCATGTGCCACATGGTTCTTCAGGCAAGACTTGCCTAGAGCTCTCTCCTTTCATACTTAACTCCTCTACCTTCTTTGCCAGCTCTGCATACTTAGTTATGAGGTGATCTTCATTGGTTAGCTGGTATAGGCTTTTCTCCTCTACACAGGATATCTGTGAGCGTGAGATATTGTCAGAATTTGACCATTCGTGAGCGTATTCAGCTAACCATTCGAAATGGGCTTCGGCCTCTTCAGTGTTTTTACGCACAAATGGTCCCGAGCTCATTATTTCCACCAACTTCTTTGTTTCACCATTCAATCCCTGATAAAAGAAGCTGATAGTTTGCCATTTCTCAAACCCATGGTGTGGGCACGAGAGAAGCAAATCTTTGAAACGCTCCCACGCTTGTGTGAAGGTTTCATTGCTCTTTTGTTTGTAGGAATTGATTTGACGCTGAAGGTCTGTGGTCATGCGAGTAGGATAGAATTTCTTCAAAAATGCGGTGCGCATCGCATGCCAGGTGAAAATTGAATTAGGTTTTAGGGAGTGGAACCACGCCTTCGCTTTATCTTTCAACGTGAAGGGGAATAGCATTAAATGCGTCACCTCCCTAGGACAAGTTTGCGAGAATGTTTTGCAAACATCCTCGAAATCGGTGACATGTAAATACGCCTTCTCGCTTTCCATCCCATGAAAAGTGGGAAGCAGTTGAATCATCCCATTGCGAAACTGGAATTCGCCATTATGCGGTGGGATTTGAATGCAAGAGGGCGTAGGTGCATGTTCTGGTTGCATGAGATCGCAAAGAGGACGGAGTGCCTCATCGATTGGTACCACAACATTGTCACCATTTTCACTCTGATGATCATCCATTGATGCAGTTGGAGTGGCTATTGGGTTGATGGAGCTATTAGAGTCAGACAGATAGAAAGGATTTCCAAAAATTCCTTCAATGGAATTCTCGGACATGAACTGAGAGGGTCCCTAGGGTGAGAACTTACCCAAAAGAACTTAAAAGAAGAGAAAGAAAAAAAAAATAGAAAGAGATGAAGAGAGACTGAGGTAATCTAAGGAATTGATCGTCGCCTTCCCCGGCAACGGCGCAAAAAACTTGACACGAGAAAAATCTTGTGCGCTCTTGTGCAGTACCCAAGTGTAGGTAGACGTGCAAGTAATATCTGGTAAGACCATGTCGATCCCACAGGGAAGGTGTTGACCTATTGATTTAGACTATCCTCAAAGAAAACAAAATAAAATAACTAAGATTGAATGATGGTGCGGAACACGAAGTTCCACAAACAAGGATTACTAATGAAAATGATTAAAATAAACTAAACAATCAAACTAACTAACTAAAACAGTACTTTGAATTAAGGAGTTTAAATTTAAAAAGAAAGTGTTGGGATTACACGAATCCGCAGTAACCTAGCCATCTACCATGCATTTGCCTTGAAGCACCAAGGAGTACATTACCTACAGTTTTCCGTATTCCTCAAAAGATAAAGATTCTATGGCCCTTTCATGACCGGGACCATATCATCACAGTTAAATTAAAATACTTGAAAGCGGTTTAATCCAATAGTTAAGACTCGCATCCTCAATGGTGTTAGCATTGAAGATGGTTTGCAAAATGTATTGAAAGAAAATGCCTTAGGGCCTTAGTTTTAAAACTGTTTTGACAAACTGAGCATTTATTTGGGACAGAATGATAACAAATCCTAAAACAAAAAGTCCTGGAATACTGCAGGGAACATCCTCAAGAATCCGAGAGTTCGATCGATCGACGCGCTTTCGATCGATCGAAGACCTTCATCCCTCAATCGATCGAACCAACTTCGATCGATTGACTGTCTCTGGTTCGATCGATCGAACTAACTTCGATCGATCGAACACAGCGATTATTCTGCTGCATGGCAGAGGCTGGAGATCACTGTTTCATCGTGTTCTCCCAACCTGGGACTACTCAGACATCGTCTGGAGTGTCGAGGATTGATTTTTAACGTAAGAAAACATTAATACCCTGTTTGGTTGCGAGTTATTCATGAAAACTATAAAATCTATGGTTTTATAAATATCTAGCATGCAACACTGTAAAACAAGCGATTGAACTACGTCTAACACGTGCAGAATATGAATAAGCAATAAATATATAACCTGGAATGAAAGATACTTGTATAAACTTCGAGAAATCCAATCCACAATACGAACATTCAATGAAAAACCTACAAAAACCAAGCCAACTCTCTATCTCTCCTTCTAAACTGTTAAAATGTAAAAGTGGGCGTCCTTATGGACGTGTACAAAACGCATATATATAGACAACCTAAGAAACTAGGGTTAAAAACCCGCATCTGCTGCGCACGTAAATGTTACTGGAAATACCCCGTTCGATCGATCGAACTGCTCTCGATCGATCGAAGCCTTAAGCCTCAAGCGCTTCTACTCTCTTTGAGCGATCGAACGCTCGATCGATCGAACCTTCTAAGATCGATCGAACTTCACTTTTCAGCTTTGACTTCTTTTGTTTTCATTCCAGCATTCCATTTATTCTGATGTTCATCTGTTTAGTCCACACAGCAGTAATCTGCACAAACAACAGCTAAAACAATACAACTTATCATAGATTAATCATATTGTATAAAAATTAGCCTTGTAATGCAAATTGCGGATAACATGGGAAGTTGTGGTAAAAACTAATACAATTCTTCCTTTTAGCGCGGTTGTATTTTACGAATACCCCCGCTTTGCAGAAAGCATCCTTTTAATCGAATTAATTAATTTTTGTGTGTCCGTTGCATTGCACTTGCATGTTTCGCCAGTCGATTGCATGGAACTATGACCTTGGAGGCTCGGGGCAACCCGGTCGGTCAAGTCATCATGGGACCGTGTGATCACCCTTGATCTCGTACCATGTTTTGGTATATGAAGCATCCTATCGGGTGTGTGTCAAGGGTCCCTTATTTGACCAAAACCCGGCCTTTGTATGGTAGCTTCCATAGAACCTTTCGATCTTAGGAAATTAATTCTTGATTAGGATTATGTGCTAGGGAGTTTTGTACGCCCGAAAGGGATTATTTGAGATAATGACGATGCTTGCTTGATAAAAGATGTGTAACCCTTTTAATCACCTTTTAGCAATTCCTTCTCATGTCCCACGATATTTGGGAACATGCTAGATCTTGATTATGTGATTACATCTCTTACATCTTGCTAAGCTAAGCATCATTGACCTTGTATGCATCCGAATTCATGAAGAGTATGACAACAATCCGATCATGTGATCCTCTTACCCAAAGAATTTTAAATACGTTTTTGGAAGCAAATAGATTTTTGGTATCTTTATTCCACGGCATTCAATCACTCTTTCAAAATTTTTGGAGTTCACTTTTGAATTAAAATTTCAAATCAACCATATTTGAAGGAAGAACCTAAAATTCTTGAAAGAGTTTGAAAAGTTTTACCAACTAAAGGAATGCTTTTTCAAAGCAAAATTTGGACCTAATCACCTTTTTGTTAAGGAATATAATCCAAGAAATCTCTGCAATTAAAGAAATCATTTTCAAATAAATTTCAAAAGCAAAGTTTCAACCCAATCATCTTTTGTTTAGAAATGTTGTTGTCTTCAAAGGAAAGCTTCTTAAGGAATTTTGAAAAGGTCCCATCATCTAGGGGAAATATTTGTCAAAAATTCTAAAATTGTAAACCTTGAAGGGGTAAAGAGGATCACAATGAAAGGAGAAATTAGCACACTCAACATGGATGAGGATTTTATGTGCTTATGTGTTTATGTGTTAGGATTAGAATTTTCTTTTATTTGGCATATAGAATAGGCACACACACACATGCATCGCATCCACATGACATATGAACCATTCATAAGAATTCTACCAAGCATTTTCAAAATAAATAAAGTTGTTTGAAAGTTGATTAAAAAAAAAGGTTGTAGGCAAGATAGCATTGAACGCCAGGACAGTTTGGGTCAGGGATTCAAGTGCAAGGTTAATACGAAGAGAGCCAGAGACAGAAAGAGAAATGGATCACGAACAACATGCTGCAGAAATAGCACAGTTGAAAGAAAGGATGGACCAAATGATGGCCATGTTGGAAACATTGACCCGTCAGAGGCCAGTAATTGATCCACCAATAATCGACCCTCCTTTTCGAGGTGAAGAAGACGAATGGTTTGAGGATCCAGAACCACCTAGAGCTGATATGCCCAGGGCAGAGAGAGAGAGAAAATTGAGAAAGCTGAGAAAGAGCGTATTGAGATGAAGGAGAAGGTGGAAAAGCTAGAGAAGGTTGTCCGCAAGTCCAATGGGGTTGATAGCTATCTGCTAGAGCTAGAGGGATTGTTTGAGGGAGCTCAAGAAAAATTGCCAGCTGGTTTCAAGATGTCTGAGATCGATAAGTTTGATGGCTCTGGCAACCCCAGAAACCATGTAAGGATGTGCATCGGGGCCTTTCAACCAAGTGGTCTGAGTCCTTCCATGATGGTCATGCTGTTTCAACATACTCTGACTGGGGCAGCCTTATCCTGGTATTTGACATTAGAGCCAAGCAAGAGTCGCATATGGGAGGAAGTGGTGAAGGCTTTTGTCACCCAGTATGAATACAATCAAGAACTCGATGTAACTGTGAGGGATCTAGAAACAACCATGCAAGAGAATAGAGAGTCATTTGCTGAATTCTTGGCGCGATGGAGAGGAAAAGCTGCAAAAATGACCCAACGGCCATCAGAGAAAGAAAAGATACGGGAACCTGCAGAGTGTTTACCAGGAGAAACTAATGTATCAATGTATTCATACCTTTGCTGAGTTGTTTGAAATTGGGATAAGGATAGAAGACGCCATTAAAGATGGAAAGACCAAAAGAGAAGATTCCCAAGGGCATCGCCCTAGAAGACCATTCTATGGGGGGGGGGGGGGGGGGGGGAATGCTGGAAATCAGGTAGCAGCTGATGTTAATGTTCTAAGCCAGCCGGAAGAAGGGCAAAATTTTCTAAGAAAAGGGGGTGCGTCGAGACCAAAGTTGGAAGGGCAGCTTCGTCGCTTCACAGATTTAGGGGTTTCTCTAACTACCATTCTCAAGCGATTAAAGAAAAAAGGATATCTCAAGCCTCTAGATCCAAAACCAATGCCTAATCCACTTCCACCGGGCTTCAATACAAGCCTCTATTGTGAATTTCACCAAGCTCATGGCCATATAACTGACCAATGTATGAGGTTAAGGCATGAAGTGCAAGATTTAATCGATAATAAGACCATTTCTCCTCCGCCTGCAGCTCGACCGCATGTGACCCGGAACCCGGTCCCTAATCATCATGTTGTACCACCACCACGGAACATTAATCTCTTAGATGTTGGGAAGGAAGTCTTTGATCCGTCTGTGTTGATCGTACCAGTAGGATAAGCTACCAAAGCTTATAAATTCCTAAAAGATCATAAGATATGCCTTATAGTAGTTGAGGAAGAGGATTGGCTGATAGGAGGAGAAGAAGAACAAGCATTTGAGGAAGATATGGACAATAAAATCATCCAAATCAATTGGTGGGATCCAAACAATCCTACTGATAACTCCATTTGGGATGAGGAGGTGTACAGTGACACAGACAGTGTGTGGTTTAAAGAGGGAGAAGAGGGAAATACTGAGGAAGTGATCAAACATGCTGAGGGGAACAATTCGAAAAAAGGGAAAGGGAAGGATCCTGAAGAAAAAGAAGAAGGTCAGGCGTCGCATGAATACTTCATTAAGAAAGGAGGAGATTTTCCCTACTGCGGCTTTCCGGAGCCCTGGGTGGACTGCAAAGATAAATACTTGGAGCAAGGGTCTGAGATCTCTTTCTTACATAAATTCGCTGACTATGAAGATCCATATCTACAAGTGCCCGCAAAACCAATTTCTGTCCAAGATTGGATTTGTGTACTGGATGGTCTGTCTATGAAGAACCTTTTTAATGAAGAAGGCAGTAAGACCGAGGAGAGTAGTCCAAAGAAGATCATAGAAGTGAAGATTGGGAAAGAACAGATGAGAGAAATACTGAAGGAAGAGGTCAAGGGAAATAAAGCAGGGAAGGAGAAGCTGGAAAATGAAGGAGAGACAGAACTAGGAGGTTCACCAATAGGTCCTCGAGTCTAGCGATAGAGTTTCCCCTACCCCGGAAGTCTGTAATGGCCAATATGAGCCAAACTTTTTAAATTTCTGCTATCAATGAAAATGTGATTAATTCTGCTTACTTGGTTGCGCTTGATAAATGTGAAAAAGTAAATGAACCTACATGCAAAATCATTGAGGAAACCTTGGCATTTGACTTAGAAAATGAAGAAGATTCTCGAAGCGATTCTTTCCATATTTCACTCAATAAAGATAAAAGCATAAAATTGATCTCATTGCTAAAAGAATACAAGGATGCTTTGCATGGTCCTATGATGATGTGCCGGAATGAATTCAGAAATTATCCCACATCACCCCTTTATACCAAGCCTAAAAGGTGGGCTTATAGTCCAAAGCCATGAACTTGGTCCTTTGTGGTATCTAGATATCTTAAATGAACTTCTTCTTCTTTAAAAAAAAAGAAAGAAAAAGAAAAGAAGAAAAGAAAAAGAAAAGAAAAAGAAAGAAAGAAAAGAGAAAGAAAAAGAAAAGAAAAAAAAGGGGAGCTCGCTAGGATGAAAACCCGAAAGGACGCCTAGGCAAGAATTAGAGCAAAATAAGATGCGTGTTGATTTCAAGATCCGAATCCTAGCCAATCAAAATCATGAAGAGAATAAGAGATAGTGAGATAGAGAAAAGAAAAAAAGAGAAAAAGCAGAGAATAAATAAATTCTTGAGTACTTCAAAGAACATGAATTGTCAAAGGTTTTGTGTTGCTCTCAACAAATAAGAGAAATTGAAATTGGAAAGAGAGATTTGAAAGTATCAATTAGTACCAAAATTTTGTGAGAGGCTTATGGCTAAGTGGGCCTATAATAATGCAAAAGTATCTTTAAGAAAAATAAAGAGTAATTTGGAGGGTTGATATTACTGTGTGAGTGATAGAGTATGATTAAAACACGATGTATTATGAGAATTGTAAAGATTGACTGGCTAGTGATAAGGTGAAAAGAATCAACCGTCACAAAACAAAAAAAGGGGGGGAAGAAGGAAAAGAAAAAAAAAAGGAAAAGAAAAAAATGCATAAAAGGGAGAAGTAGTTCATTTTCTCATCATCTTGTTCAAAAGCTGCCACAAGGAATTTGTCTCAGAAATGGCACTCATTGAACCTAAATGAAAACATGGCTCGAAAAGTCCACCAATTCTTGAAGCCTTATTCTTTCAAGACCTCCAGAGTCGATGAACTACGTTTTGATCTGATTCCCATTCGGGGATACGTAGGCAGCCTGCAAGGTTCGGTCACAACTACACACACAATCAATCATTGCACTTCTTTCAGGCCTTGACCGAACTACTATAGGACCTGATGCCCATTCGGGGATAAGTAGGCGGGTCTCACAAGGCCCCGGTCCAAAGACGAAATCCAACCAACTCATGAAATTACCTTCGCTTGCCCAGAGGCAGCGTCATCTCCCTCAAACCAGGGGCAAACTTCGTTTTCCCAACACTTCCAAGCCCCTTATCAAACTAGGGGCAAAATGTTGTTTGCCAAATAAGATATCTCTGGGTTTACTGGCTCTCCAAATAAGGATCAAGTTTGGGCATCCTGAAAGTTCTTGAGGTTAAAAGTTGAAGTTTTCATGCATAAATTTGAAATTGATTTAAGATGGAAAGAAACATTGAAAAGAAGAATTCATCATTACCTTGAAGTCAATTGTAAAGGAAAATACAATGAAAGAATACTATGGGATAATGATTCTCTAAAAAAAATAGAAAAGCACAAAGAAAAGAAAGCAGAATTGGTCACAATAGGTGTGTGTCTCTCCTCAGTTTGAGTCTACCATCCGAAAAATACATTCCTCAGATGGATCAGTAAGAAGTGGAAATTTCAAAAGAAGGGTAATAGCATGAAGAACAGGAAGTCAGGTTCTGCTCTGCCAAGGAAAGGGCGAGTAATATCTTCAAAGAGAACAAAATCAAGTGAATATCCTCAGCAGATCAAGATGTACCAGAAAGCCTTTTGACTTGTCCATAGTCAAAAGGGGAATCCGTGAGTAGAAAAGTGGGGTTTTTGTAAGGAACTGGCTCGTACTTCTTCCTCTTCTTGCTCGAATCACCTAAACTGCTGTCCATAGCAAGTAATCTATCAAAAAAAATTTGATAAATGAATCTGGAATAAGAAGCGCATGAACATCTCTTCAGATTGAATAGCTCCAAGGAAATTCTTTTGAGGCTGGCCCAGCTCCGATCAAATCCTCGGTCTCGGCATAAGTCGTCTATCGCAGCCTATGAGTTACTGATCAAACCCTCGGTCTTGGCATAAGTCGTCTATCGCAGCCTATGAGTTACCGATCAAATCCTCGGTCTTGGCATAAGTCGTCTATCGCAGCCTATGAGTTACTGATCAAATCCTCGGTCCTGGCATAAGTCGTCTATCGCAGCCGATGATTTACCGATCTAATTCGCGGTCTTGCCATAAGTCGTCTGTCACAAGCCTATGTGTCACCAATCAAAGTAAAAAATATGCATAATCCAGATCTTTGAAATAGAAAATGAATTTTTGAGTCTGCGCGACTCCAAATCTTTGAAAATAGAAAAATGAATTTTTGAGTCCGTGCGACTCCAGATCTTTGAAAATAGAAAAATGAATTTTCGAGTCCGTGCGACTCCAATTCTTTTTGAAAATAGAGAACGGATTGTTAAAGTCCACATGACTGTTCTAAAAAAAATAAAAATAAAAAAGAAAGGGGATTTACCCTAGCAATACCAAGCTTCTTTTCTGCGATCATTGGGGTCATTGAATCGGTAGTGATTCTGACTTTTCTGCGATCTTTGGGGTCATTGAATCGGTAGCAATTCTGACTTTTCTGCGATCTTTGGGGTCTTTGAATCTGGAGCGATTCTGACTTTTCTGCTATCTGGGGTCATTGAATATGGAGCGATTCTGACTTTTCTGCTATCTGGGATCATTGAATCTGGAGCGATTTTGACTTTTCTACGATCATTGGGGTCATTGAATCTGGAGCGATTCTGACTTTTCTGCTATCTGGGGTCATTGAATCTGGAGCGATTCTGACTTTTCTGCTATTTGGGGTCATTGAATCTGGAGCGATTCTGACTTTTCTACTATCTGGGGTCATTGAATCTGGAGTGATTCTAACTTTTCTGCTATCTGGGGTCATTGAATCTGGAGCGATTCTGACTTTTCTGCTATCTGGGGTCACTGAATCTGGAGCGATTCTGACTTTTCTGCTATCTGGGGTCATTGAATCTGGAGCGATTCTGACTTTTCTAAGATCATTGGGGTCATTGAATCTGGAGCGATTCTGACTTTTCTGCTATCTGGGGTCATTGAATTTGGAGCGATTCTGACTTTTCTACGATCATTGGGGTCATTGAATCTGGAGCGATTCTGACTTTTCTACTCTTTGGGGTCATTGAATCTGGAGTGATTCTGACTTTCTGCAATCCTTGGGGTCATTGAATCTGGAGCGATTCTGACTTTTCTGCTATCTGGGGTCATTGAATCTGGAGCGATTCTGACTTTTCTGCTATCTGGGGTCATTGAATCGGTAGCGATTCTGACTTTTTTACGATCTTTGGGGTCATTAAATCTGGAGCGATTCTGACTTTTCTGCTATCTGGGGTCATTAAATCTGGAGCGATTCTGACTTTTCTGCTATCTGGGGTCATTGAATCGAGAGCGATTCTGACTTTTCTGCGATCTTTGGGGTCATTGAATCTGGAGCGATTCTGACTTTTCTGCAAAACATCTCATTTCTTGGAAGACACCGGAGTATAAGACGCGAAGCGAATCTCAGTCTTTCAGCACATTTCCTGATTCGGCACTGGAGTCTAAGACACAAGGCGTAACTCAGTCGATCAGACGACTCTCAAAACTCACATAGAGCATGCACATGTATCATTTATGGTGTCCCCAGAATAGGATGATATCATAATAGGAAAATTCAAAGTATAGTGCATTTCTGATGCTAGGAAGCAGCATGGTTCTGAATCATCACGTTTGGGAGCACGGGACATTAATTTATTGAGCATATGCATCACAATAAGATAGGTGCATTCATTTGTGTGACTACCTGTGTTTGTTATCCCTCTTGCCCGAACTACGTCTTAGTCTGATTCCCGATGGGATACGTAGGCAGCTCACCTTTGAGCATGACCAGCATTTGGCTCTCTGCGCACCAGATTTTGCAACGCACTTTTGTTTTACCTGGATTCGATTGTTTGGTCAAAGGCTTGTCTTTCACATAGGCTTTGACATTCATTTGTGATACGCGTTGCTTCACGAACTCTGTCAAAGAGGGGCAAACTGTAGACACCCTAATTTTGACCAAACGTCAAATCTAGGGATTGGTTACCTCTCAAAGACCGATGATGACGATGACCATGACATTCGAAGATTTTCTAAGAAATTCAAAATCTTCAAGATGTTCTTCAAGTTAAAATTGAAATAAAAATGAGAGGATTTGGGCATTCGGGGATAAATTCGAATAATGAAGAACGTGTGAGAAACCCAGTCTGGGAACCTGTTTTTTAAAAAAGGGATAATAAACAAAATAAAAAGAGTTTCCTTGGAAGAAAATAGGAGGACAAAATAAATGAAAAAGATTTTGAAAAAGGAGAAAATACAAAAAGAAAGTAGTATATTTAAGTATATACCATGCACATGGGTGATTCCATGCACATGGGGGATCTTAGTACAAATATAGATATATATATAGATTAAAAATTTGGTTTACATCAACATATTTTTGAAAATTAAAAAGAAAGACAAAATTCAGTTAGCCCCGGCACGCGGCAAACGCGGCGGCACTCACTGAGTGCCGCGTCGGCACTCTCTGTTTGCCGCCCGGCATTCGGTAAGTGCTGCCCGGCACTCAGAGAATGCCGCCGGGAGCCGTCGTGTGCCGCTGGCTGTAACAGATTGCTTTTCTCACATGTTCTAGAAGAAAACTTTGCACATGGAATTCTACCCGAATTTACCCATTTAACCTTGAAATGGGGGTCTATATAAACAGACCTTCATCTTCATTTTTGAGGGGACTTGAACTTTTGAATGATTTTATATACATACTAGAGATATACTTGAATCTAAAGAGAGAGAGAGATACAAGAATCATATATACATTAGAGAGAATTGAGAAGAAAAGAGGAGTTTCCTTGAAGAATTTGAAGAATTTTAAGAAGAGTTTGAAGATTTTGGAAGAACTTCACAAAGATAGAAGAAATCCTTGAGGTCATAGAGGTAACCTCTCAATCACTTGGTAGAATTAGGCAATTCAATCACAAATTCTTAGATCTAGGAACTTTACACATTTTCAAAACCTCTCTTCCTACCTCATTTCATCACACACCACATAGAATTTGTGATTGAATCTCATAGTAATTCACTAATTTGGATCTAAATGGATCTTGGATTTAAATGAATTGGGTTGATTTCAAGGAGTTTGTCCTTCTTCTAAAGTGAACTTTAATTTCTAAATTTCAATCTTCCTTTGAAGATTCACAAATTTTATGTATATTTTCCATTGAGTCTTTCTTGTTTTAATTGGTTGATCCCTTGATCTCCTATGATCTTATGACTCATATGGAGTTTAAAGTTGATCATGGTCATATCTACACATAGTTGGTGAGATACTAGTATCAACTCATGACTATGATCTCTTTACTATGAATCTTATAAAATTCATAACTATATTCCATGGAGATTAGAGTAGATTTGTTTTCTTTAGTCTCCAAAGACCATTAATTTGGGAGGAGAATTGAATCTATATTCCTCAAGGATCATTCATTTGAGAGAGGATTAGATGTTGGTCTAGTCTAATTTCATAGGATTGAGTAAGACCTAGAAGTGCTCTTATTGGATCCTCAATATGAGGTCTATAAAGGAGATGTTCTAAGGCTATGTCCATGAATCTCTCTGATATTTCATTTTCACTTTTGAATAATCACAATCATACTTGATCTAGATTCTTTCTAGAGTCTTAGATTAAGTTTGGTTTGAAATATGAACATCAACTTAACAAAGGTGCAGTGAATCCATAAACCGATTGTGATCAAAGTTTTTTTATAGAATCATGATTCATTGGAAATGGATGAGACCAATTGGAGGATGTTCATAACCCATTTAAGTACCTCTGTGATTTTTGTTTTGATGAAATTCCATGCCTAAGATAGTTTGGTCTTATGATTTCAAAACATGCAACTCTCTGTCCAAAATTTCAGAACAGCAAGTCCATTTTGAAATTCATAAATCAAAACCTTAATCGAGTTTCCTGGGTCTCTAATAATTTTTTCTAAGTACCTTAATGTGTTAGGAAGATACCCTAAAAAGATCTAAGTGTTTCTCATTTTTTTTACTATTTTTAGAAAATCGTACAAGATTTCTGGACAGAGAGTTGCAGATTCCTGAGTGATGTCTAGTGTTTTCCATATTCCCAGAGATCTAACCGTTCAAACCTTGATTTCGTTTTTGGGTTATAAACGAGACTCACGGAGGCATATCATATCCAAAAATCATTAAGATCCAACCGTTGGAAGTATGGTTTTTCTATTTTTTAAGATCTGGTCTGCTCTCTGTAATTCATAAAAAAACTGCTACTGTTTTTGTCTAATCTTATTTATTTCAACTCATATGGTTACCTAATGTCTTGGGACCCAAATCATATTTTGAATAATGATAATTTAGGTTAAATCCAGAGGCTAAGTGATCCAAATTAGTGAATAAATCCATGTTTTATTCTTGTTCACATTCATTCATTCATGTACATTAATGCTTATGATTAGAGCTAGCTATTGAATAAAGTTGGATTTCCTGCTTAATAGATCTAAGCTAGAGGATCATGATTGATTGTTTTGATATCATATTATTATGTGAAGCATGTGGACTAATCTTTGTTTTGTAGCGCATTTGAGGTACAATTTCTCGTCTCTTCTCTAGCTTATTTCATTTGTTGATTTTTCTTGATTTTCGATTCCATGCGCGACACCTTAGACTAGGTCTTGCCTTATGTGTTTATATGTGTTAGAGACCTTTTTGTAGGTTTATTTTAGACGTATGCATTACATGTTTAAATTCGCAGCAGGATCCTGGGTAAGTTTCCTAGTTCCCTATTTGCACATCATCTCGCTTGCTATTTGAACTATGTGGCTTATGAATGATATTTTATTATTAGCAATCTTGCACCCTTTTTAACATGCTTGTGTAATGTATTGTTTATATGTATGTATTAATTGAGGGCATTGACACGAATAATTTTCTGTGTGCGCTTGTGTGCTATACCCAAGTGTAGGTAATCATGCAAGTAGTAAACTGGATTAAGTCCAGGTCGATCCCACAGGGAAGGTGTGAAACTAATTACTTAGATTATTCTCAAACAAGGAAAATAAAATTCAATAATTCTTTATAAGATGTAGAACACTAAGTTCCACAGTTCGACACTACTATACTGAAGCAATTAAACTAAATTAACTAATTACTAACTAATTAACTAGAGCAGTAATTTGAAACGTGTTTTTCTTAATAAAAAAAGAATGTTGGGATTACACGAATCCACCGCAACCTAGGTATCTACCATGCAATTTCATTGAAGCTCAAAGGAGTTTATTCTCTACAGTATTCCGTACTTCTCTTAAGATAAAGAATCCATAGTCCTTTCATGACCGGGACTATATCATCACATTCATGTTTGAAATACATAAAAGGCGGTTTAAAACAATAGTTGAGACTCTCACCTACAATGGTATTAGCATTGAGGGTGATTTGCAAAATATATTGAAAAAAAATGCCTTAAGGCTTAAAGTTCATAGACTGTTTTGACAAACTGAGCATTTTGGGACAATTTGATAACAATCCAGTGAAACAGAAAGTCTAGGAATACTGCACAGAACATCCTCAAGAATCAGAATGTTCGATCGATTGACGTGCCATCGATCGATAGAACAACTTCATCTCTCGATCGATCGAACGGACTTCGATCGCTCGACAACGCCTCTGGTCCGATCGATCGAACTTCCTCGATCGATCGAACACAGAGATTAATCTGCTGCATGGCAGAGGCCTGAGATCACGGTTTCATTGTGCTCTCCCAACCCGGAGACTACTCAGACATAGTCTGGAGGGTCTCAGTATTATTTTTAACGTAAAAATCCATTAAGGGTGGGTTTGTTGAGATTTAAACATGAAAACTCTAAAAACTATGGTGTAAACTTACTTATCACACAAAGCTACGAGTTTAACAGACTAAAGTAGACTAAACTACCAGCAGAATATAAATGAAACAAAACAAGATAACCTAGAGTGATGAAACCTGTATTAAACTATAGGAAATCCAAACCAACAATGATAATCCTTGATCTAACCTACAAAAACAAGACAAAAAAACTCTCTGCTCTCTATGAACTGGTGAAAAGTAAAAGTGGGCGTCCCCCCAGGACGTTTACAAAATAAGTTTTTATAGAGAAACCTAATGCTAGGGTTAAAAACATGCATTCTGCTGCGTGCGCGCATAATCTGATAAAAAGGCATTTCGATCGATCGAACCATTCTCGATCGATTGAACTTGTGGTGACTTCAATCGCTTGAACCTATCCCGATCGATCAAACTCTCGATCGATCGAACGGTCTTCAATCGCTCGAACTCTATATTTTAGCTTTTATCTGTCTTCTTTAGAATCCAGCATTTCCCTTCATCGTTATATTTCAATTCTTCACACAGCAACTGCAACCTGCACAAATTACAGCTAAAACACACACTTTATCATAGTTTAATCAATAGGTGCATAAACTAGCTTTGTAATTCAAATTGCAAATAAATGGAGGAATTGTAAACTAAATCCATACTTTTCCTTCTTTTAACGCGGTTGTATTTTACAAATACCCCCGCTTGTCAGGCATACTTAGATTATTAATTCGATTAAAAAGGATGATAAGTAGAGGCCTATCACGAGATAGGATGAAAGGGGGTGTTTTAGTCTGCCGGATTCCTTCCCCTTTCATTCCATAATCCCCGGACCCAGATTATCTTTGGTTTCGCAAAAGATCAGTTTGCTTTCAAAATGGTTTCTTAATTTTCCTAAAAAAAAATTAAGTGGCGACTCTTCGTGTATTTGAATTTGAATTTTGAAAATGTTTTGAAAAAAACAAAAGTGGGCCCAAATGCCGGCATCCACACTTACTGAACTTGGCATACAACTGATGCTCTCGAAGTATCTGCATCACCACTTTCAAATGCTCTCTATGCTCCTCCTGAGTCCGTGAATAAACCAAGATGTAATCTATGAAGGTAATGACAAAATGGTCTAAATACGGCATGAACACCCGATTCATCAAATCCATAAAGAAGGCAGGAGCATTGGTTAAACAAAATGGCATCACTAGAAATTCATACAACCTATACCGAGTACGAAAAGCTATACGGGGAATGCTCTCTTCCACCACTCCCATCTGGTGATATCTGGTCCTCAAATCAAGCTATGAAAAGACCGCCGCTCCCTTCAATTGATCAAGAAGGTCGTCAATCCTTGGCAAAGGATACTTGTTCTTGATTATCACTTTATTCAACTCTCTATAGCCTATACACATATGAAGACTGCCGTCCTTCTTGGATACAAATATTGCCGGAGCTCCCCAAGGTGAGTTACTAGGACGCGTGAACCTGATTCATACACACCTCAAAAGAATTACACTACTATAAAGAAAGATCAACTATGAAGAAAATGAATCTACCATGAAGAAATAATTAACGCACCCTTTCTGAAGCATCTCATCCAATTGCTTCTTCATCTCTCCCAACTCCTTGGGCATGATACGATATGCTGCCTTAGAAATTGGTGCGGACCCTGGTATAAGATTAATCCGGAATTCTACCTCTCTCTTTGGTGGTAGTCCACGGATCTCCTGAAAAACATCCTCAAAGTCGCATACCACTTCCACATCACTAATATCCTTCTTCGGTATCTCCACCGATTATAGGAAACTAGACATAACTGGTTCTCCACTATCTGGATACATATGAGAGAAACGAGGTAATCCTGGGGTATCTATATGAATGGTCCTCTTAGCACAATCAAGGACAACATGGTTCGCCCTAAGCCAATCCATTCCCAAAATAATGGAAAACCCCTCGAAACCCAATACAATCAAATTAAAGAGAAAAGTCCTATCCCTAAAGTCTATCACAAAGTCTTTACAATGCTCCTAAAGAGTAATTGAACCCCCTAGAGGTGTTCCTATACTCACAGGAACAAGTAAAGTCGTAACAGGAATACTCTCTCTCAAAACAAACTGACGAGAAATAAAAGAGTGGGATGTACCCGAATCAAGCAAAACATAAACATCAAAATGAAAAAGTTTGAGGCTACCTTGCACATTCTCGTTGCCTGACATCACTGCAAATGCCCTGGCTAGAGTTGCCTGACCCTGTCTTACGGCCTGATTATTCCTAGGAGGGTGGGGACATTTCCTAGCAATATGTCCTGGTAACTAACAATTGAAACACACTCTAGGAGCTACAACCATCTCTCCTCTTACAGGTGGTGCTCCAATCTGAGGCACTGGTGGACGAAAACCAATCTGTGGCTGCGAAGCCTGCTGACGTTGACCCTGGAAGCCCTGATTACGTTGACCACCCTGACCATTCCACTGCTGGTTCTGCTGCCTGAAGTTCCTGTGACTTCTCGGGAACTGCTGACCGCCATATCCTTGTCTTTGATACTGCTGACCTCTCCGCCCCTGATCATAAGGCTTAAATCTGTTCCCACTCTGTCCTGTATCTTTTTGCTGAGTTTGAGGCCGAGTGTCTCTAGAATTCTCAATGGTCTTCGTCCTTGCCGACCTCTCAGCCTGATATTTCTGCTCCTTCCGCTCGAACTTCAAAGCCAAATCTACCACTTTGTTGAAAGGCTCACTCTCTGCAGATAACACTGCCTTGGACAAGTGATGTCCCAATCCATCAATAAATTTTTCGTTCTTCTTCTCCTCCGTATCAATCAGATGAGGAGCATACTGAGATAGCTCATTGAACTTCTTCACATACTCCCACACAGTCATAGTACCCTGAGTGAGGGCTAGGAATTCCCAAGCCAATTGTGACTTCACTGCACTAAGAATGAAATTCTCCTCAAATTAATCCTTGAACTCCTCCCACGTCATCTCTGCCACGTCATAAGTAGCCCTCAATATTCCCACCAAAGCTAAGCTGTACCCTCAAGCTGTTGAGATGCCAACTCCTGTTTCTGCACCTCTGTGACCTGCATCCTCTCAAACACGAACTCACACTTTTGTATCCAAGCATCTCTTGCTAACGGACCCTTTTCTTCATCGAATGTTCGGCCGCCAATAGAAACAAAATCCTTGTTTCTTTTTGCAAACAGGTCACCCTGGTTTCTCTACTGATTATTCTGCACAACTTGGAGAATCTGGTTCATCATAGCCCCCACGTCAACGTGAACTAAGTTGGGATTTCCTGTCCCTACTCCTCCAGAACTCTCACCATCTCCAGCCTGAGCTCCGTGACGGGTATTGTAGCCTCCAGCCAAAACCTTCATAAGACAACCACACATACATAAATATCTGAAACAAACTCGTTCATTGTAATTAACAACCCATTCACCGCATTCCGAAGATCACCTAGACACTCTCTAGTCTAGTGCAACCATGAGCTCTGATACCAAACTGTCACACCCCAATTTTTAGGCAGCCAATTATTAATTAAGGGAGAACCCTCAGCCAATATCCAGATGTCCAATCATAAAAGGTGCTTACAATATAAAAACATCACACAATCTGTACCAAATAAATCATTACTCACATGCTATAGTAATGGTCAACATCCAACCATAACAGTCAAACCAAGATTAAATTCCAACTCCAAAACATAATAAATATCTAAAAAGAACACTTCACTAAAACAATATCTTAAATTGTTAAATGGCTCACTGTAGACACCCCAATTTTGACCAAACGTCAAATCCAGGGATTGGTTACCTCTCAAAGACCGATGATGATGATATCCGTGACATTCGAGGATCTTCCCAAGAAATCCAAAATCTTCAAGAAAAAAAATTTTAGAAAATAATAAAAATGATAAAGGGAGAGGATTCAGGCATTCGGGAGGGAAACCCGAACGATGAAGAACGTATGAGAAACCCAGTCTGGAAATCCATTTTATTTTAAAGAAAAAAGAAAAAAAGAGAGAATTTATAAACAAAAAACACAAAAAAAAAAAAAAAAGAAAGAGAGAAAGAGGGAGTTTTTCTTGAAAAAAAGGAAGAACAAAATAAATGAAAAGATTTTTGAAAAAGAGAAAATACAAAAAGAAATAGTATATTCAAAAATATACCATGCACATGGTTGATACCATGCACATGGGGGATCTTAATGCAAATATATACATACATAAAATAAAAAATTTTGTTTACACCAACATACTTTTGGAAAATCAAAAAGAGGGACAAAATTCAGTTAGCCCCGGCACGCGAAAAACGTGGCGGCACTCACTGAGTGCCGCGTCGGCACTCAGTGTTTGCCGCCCGGCACTCAGCGAGTGCCGCCCGGCATTCAGTGAGTGCCGCCGGCACCCAGCGAGTGCCGCTGGCTGTAACAGACTGCATCTTCTCACATGTTCTAGAAGAAAACCTTGCACATGGGTTTCCACCCGAATTTATCCATCTATCCCTGGAATAAAGGCCTATATAAACAAAACCTCCTCTTCCATTTTGAGGACTTGAACTTGAAAATCAAGAGATACATACATACAAGAATCATATAGATTTTTAGAGAGAGAGAAGAAGAATTTCTTGAAGAGCTTGAAGAATTGGAAGAATCTTGAAGAGAATTTGGGAAATCTTGGAAGATCCTCACAAGAAGTTGAAGAAATACTTGAGGTCCTAGAGGTAACCTCTTAATCCTTGATAGAATTAGGACCATTCAATCACAAGTTCATAGTTCTAGGAACTTTTTCACATTTTCAAAACCTCTCTTCTTATCCCATTTCATCACACACCACCAAGAACTTGTGATTGAATCTCATGACATTTCATCAATTTGGATGTAATTAGCTTTGGGTTTAAGATAAATTCAACTTTGAAGAGTTTGTATCCTTAGTCTTCTAAGTATTCCTTGATTTTCCTTATTTCTATTTCATTAAAAAGGTGCATGAGATCTTCCATATCTCATTGAACCTCTTTGAGTTCGATTTTTTAATTTCCTATGATCTTATGATCTATATGGAGATTAGAATGAATCATAGTCTTAATCTACATATAATTAGTGAGATTCAAGTCTTAATCCATGACTTGAACCTCTTCATTAAGAAATCTTATGGAATCCTTACTATATTCCAATGAGGTTTAAGTAGATTTTAACTTCATTTAGTCTCCAATGACCATCAAGTGGTAGGAGTAGTGATTTGAATCCAAACTTTTATCCATGGATTTAAGTTCATTGTTTTTTGGATCTTGTGAAATCCATGCTATACTTCATTAAAACCTATGAGCATATATGCCTCATAGTCTCCAATGACCATCAAGTGGTAGGAAAAAAATGTGTTAATTCAAGTCCACTCCCATGGCTTGGACTAATCTTTCTCTTAGGTTTTAAGAAGTCTTTCATACTTCATCTAAAACCTACATATGAGTATGTCTCTAACTCCAATGACCATCAAATGGTAGGAGTGATAAGTTGAATTCAAACTTGGGTCCATAGGTTTGAGTTCTTTATTTGAGGATTTTGAAAAGTTCATTTCAATACTTCATCAAGATCCATAAGTGTGGTGTGCTTCATAGTCTTCAATGACCATCAAATGGTAGAAGAAGTAGTTTGGTTTGAGCCCCAACTTCATGTTTTAATAGTTGAGGCCAATCAACAAACTTGAACTAGCAAGACAAAAACAGTGGGTTCACAAACTGTTTTTGATCAAAGATTTTTAGTTTAAGATCTAACCGTTGAAATCAAGTGAAACCAACGGGAAAATATTAGTAACACATTGTTTTACCACTGTGATTTTTGTTTTAGCAATATTTTGTGATTAGAGAGGTTTGATCATGATTTTTGTGAGCTAATCACAATCTGTCCAGAGTTCTAAAATGCTTTCAGAATAATAAGTCTGTTTTGAAATTAATAAATCAGAACCCTAATAAAGTTTTCGGGGTCTCAAATAATTTTTTATAAGTACCTTAATGTGTTAGGGAGGTACCCTAAAAAGATCTAAGTGTTTCTCATTTTTTTACTATTTTTAGAAAATCATACAAGATCTCTGGACAGAGAATTGCAGAATCCTGAGTGAGGTCTAGTATTTTTCATATTCCCGGAGATCTAACCGTTGAAACCTTGATTTTCTTTTTTGGTTAGAAACTAGACTCACAGAAGCATAACATATCCAAAAATCAGTAAGATCCAACCATTGAAAGTATTTTATTTCCATTTTTGAACGTCGGGTCTGCTCTCTGTAAATCACAAAAAACTGCTACTGTTTTTGTCTAATCTTGTTTATTTCAACTCAAATGGTCTCTTAATGTCTTGGGACTCAAACCATGTTTTGAATAATGATAATTTAGATTAAACCCAGAGGCTTAGGGATCCAAATTAGTGAATAAATTCATGTCTCATCCTTGTTCATAATCATTCATTCATTCATGTACATTGATGCTTATAGTTAGAACTAGTTCTTGGATGAAGTTGGACTTAGTTGAATTTAATTGAACATGACCTATGATTAATTACCTTTTGATATTATATCTTGTCTAAGGCATGTGTACTAACATTTGTTTTGTAGCGCTTTGAGGTACAATTTCTCAACCCTTCTCTAGTTTAATCTATTTTATTGATTTTAATTGATTTTTTGACCCCATGTGCGACACCTTAGCTTAGGTTTTGCCTTATGTGTATATATGTGTTAGAGACCTTTCTTATGTTTATTTTTGCATGCATTGCACGTTTGATATTCGCGGACGGATCCCGGGTATGTTTTCTAGTTCTCTATTGCATATCATGATGTTTGCTAGTTGAATTATGTGACTTATGAATGATATTTTACCGTTAGCAATTTTGCACCCTTTCAACATGCTTGTGTTATGTATACCTATATATGTATTAATCGAGGGCATGCTTAGATTAATAACTTGATTAAAAAGGATGTTGAGTAGAGGCCTATCGTGAGATAGGATGAAAGGGGGTGTTTTAGTCCGCCGGGCTCCTTCCCCTTTCATTCCATAATCCCCGGACCCAGATTATCTTTGGTTTCGCAAAAGATCAGTTTGCTTTTAAAATGGTTTCTTAATTTTTCCTTTTAAAAATTAAGTGGCGACTCTTTGAAAATTGAAAATATTTGTTTTAAAAGTGGGTAAAATTTGAAAACCTGCGATATCCACACTCACAATGTCAGAAATTTATTACTAAACTCTCTAAGTGAAATATAAGAGAATAAAGAGAAACAGCACAAAGACTCCACATGCCTCCCGCTGTCAGGTGCCACGAACTCCTTACTAGCCCTGCAAATTTTGTTCAGCTACGCTCCAACAAGAACTCACCCGCGAGAAAACTCAATGGGTCAGTCACATGGCTGGTATGAGTTAAGCCACACACACAGAGCTTTGGGATCACCCGTTGACCCTTTAACTACCACACAAAACATTAACTCAGGCAAGAGAGTAGTTCCACTTCACATATTGGGATGAGCGATAGTTTTCCTTTATGTGATGGCCATGCAGTTCTCGCCCGAATTTAAATAAAATAATACTTACCTCCCGTCACATGGTGAGTACATACCTGCAAAATGTTAGTGGACCCACCATCCTGCAACCACAAAGATTTATAATAACAAAATACCACAAGATTATGCAGAACTACTTGTACTAAGAACTCGCAAGAATTAACATCATAATTTACTCACTACACGTCCAAAATAAATATATAAGCAAAGAACAGAAGTCCAGGAAATCAACATTTTAGATCCATTAACTCATCGGGAATTTTATTGACAATAATCCTCTTACTTATATGAATGATTCATTATTCAATTTCCTAGGTTCACCACTTGGCTACCCTCCATGATACACCCACACATATATCCCATGTATGCCCGAACATACTACCAACATCCACTCCGGTGCCAGTTTGGTTAGGGTATCAACCAAACCAGGTGCACACAACGGAAAGCTGGTCAATATGCCTAGACGTCTAACAAAATAAGCCAGGCATAAGGCTTAGGCCAGCTTGATCACGAAGCCACTGGCAGAAAGGTACACTCAGCAAGTCGAGCTACTAAAAACAATATCACAACTGGGAGCGGTGACACTAAGGAACTTGAAACCATTTTGCATTCTCAGAATTATAAATTTCATCGGACTCAACGTTAATGACTATCACCCATTTTTTATAGTTTAACATTATATGAGAATTCATGCATCTCCAATTAATTTTTCGTTAAGTCGTACGAACGAATGCAAAAAACCACAACGAATTATATTCCCCCAATTTCATACATTTTAATATACTAAAAAAACTACTACTGAAATCTTTAATTTCTGCCCAAACGATGTAGAATCAGGAAAAACACCATTAGACGTAAAACGTGCAGAATCACGTTTTACATAAAAAAACGCGAACAGAATGTTCAAATTCAAAGCCACGATTTTCTAATAATTTTCTAAAGTTTTTGCAACTGTGTGAATTACAAAAAAACGAATTTCACATATATTTCTTAACCATGAATATTTCACATATGGTTCTTATCAAACTAACGATTCACCTAACCCTTTCGAATACCCTAATGTCATGATCGCAAAGTCACACGAAGGGGAAAGAAAATATCTAGATTACTTTAACAATAATAACGTGTATCCATTACAAAGATTTAACCCTAACAATTAAATTAAACATTTACTAATTTAATTACTCCCGTATACATATATTCATACGTGTACATATATATTTTCGGATACACAAAGTTTAACTCACCTAGTTGATCAAAAATCGACAACCACGAACACCCCGCGATTCCACACGTGACCACGAACCCGGGACCCTTATCCTTTTTCCTCCTTTTTTCTTTTTCTTCTCTTCTCTCTCTCTCTCTCTCTCTCTCTCTCTCTCTCTCTCTCTCTCTCTCTCTTCTCGGCGGCTGTGCAATAGGTTTCTCTTGTGTTTCTTTTTGGGTTCAAATATCTTAACCTAAAATGGTTTCTTTTAAAATGGTTTCTTAATTTTTCCTTTTAAAAATTAAGTGGCGACTCTTTGAAAATTGAAAATATTTGTTTTAAAAGTGGGTAAAATTTGAAAACCTGCGATATCCACAATCTGGCGACTCTGCTGGGGATCGAACCCAGAATCTCTGGTTTCGCAGACCAGAATTTTGATTTTGGGTTCACTCGAGGATTAGACTTGAAAGCATCCTTTTAATCGAATTAATTAATTTTTGTGTGCCCGTTGCATTGCACTTGTATGTCTCGCCAGTCAATTGCACGGAACTATGACCTTGGAGGCTCGGGGCAACCCGGTCGGTCAAGTCATCATGGGACCGTGTGATCACCCTTGATCTCGTACCATGTTTTGGTATATGAAGCATCCTATCGGGTGTGTGTCAAGGGTCCCTTATTTGACCAAAACCCGGCCTTTGCATAGTAGTTTCCATAGAACCTTTCAAAATTAGGAATTCAATTCTTGATTGGGATTTATGTGCTAGGGAGTTTTGTATGCCCGAAAGGGATTACTTGAGATGATGACGTTGCTTACTTGATAAAAGATATGTAACCTCTTAATCACTTTTGGGCGATTCCTTTTCATGTCCTATGACATTTAAGAATAAGCCAAAACTTGATTATAAGATTACATCTCTTGTATCGTGTTTAGCTAAGCATCATTGACCTTGTATGCATCCAAATTCATGAAGAGTATGACAACAATCCGATCATGTGATCCTCTTACCCAAAGAATTTTAAATACATTTTTGGAAGCAAATAGATTTTTCCAAGGCATTCAATCACTCTTTCAAAATTATTGGAGTTCACTTTTGGATTAAAAATATTTGAAAAAAAAAAAGAAGAACCTAAAATTCTTGGAACCCAAAAATTCTTAAAAGAGTTTGAAAAGTTTTACCAACTAAAAGGAATGTTTTTTCAGAGCAAAATTTGGACCTAATCACCTTTTTTTTTGTTAAGGAATGTAATCCAAGAAATCTCTGCAATTAAAGAAATCATTTTCAAATAAATTTCAAAAAGCAAAGTTTCAACCTAATCATATTAGAAATGTTGTTGTTTTCAAAGGAAAGCTTCTTAAGGAATTTTGAAAAGGTCCCATCATCTAGGGGAAATACTTGTTAAATGGATTTCAAAAATTCTAAAACCTTGAAGGGGTAAAGAGGATCACAATGAAAGAAGAAGTTAGCACACTCAACATGAATGAGGATTTTATGTGCTTATGTGTTTATGTGTTAGGATTAGAATTTTCTTTTATTTAGCATATAGAATAGGCACACACACACACATGCATTTGCATCCGTATGGCATATGAATCATTCATTGAAAGCATATAAATCAATTATAAAAGTAAAAGGTAAACAAATAATGCTGAAAAGGGAGAAAAAGTTGTTAAAGTAAAATAACTGAAACAAATATGACTGTAGGTAAAAGATAGAATCAACTACGAGCATAGCCTGGTACAGAGATTCTACTGCAAGACTAGTGAGAAAAGAAATGGCACAAGAGGCTAATGCAAGGGAGATGGTAGAGTTAAGGACAATGGTGGAACAGCAAGCGGGACAAATGACTAGAATGATGACTATGATAGAAGCACTAGCACGACAGCAGCCAGGCAATGATCCTCCTCACAGGGATGAAGATTGGTTTGATGAAACAGAAGGGATTGAAGCAAGGGAGAAACTAGAAAAAGAAAGGGCTGAGAAAGACAAGTTGATGACTGAGAAAATGGAGAAGTTGGAAAGGGTGGTCCGAAAGGCTCATGGAGTTGACACCTATTTGTTGGAGTTGGAAGGGTTGTATGAGGGGGTTTGTGAGGTATTGCCCGCAGGATTTAAAATGCCTGTATTCGACAAGTTTGATGGAACAGGGAACCCTCGCAGCCACATTAGAATGTGTATAGGGGCATTTCAGCCTAGCGGTCTAAGCACGGTCATGATGGCAGTCTTGTTTCAACAGACGTTGACTGGGGCTGCTTTGTCTTGGTATCTCACTCTGGAACCAGGGAAGACTAAAAATTGGGAAGAAGTGGTAAAAGCATTTGTGGCCCAATACGAATACAATCAAGATCTGGATGTTACTATCAGGGATTTGGAGACTACCCGACAGGGGAACAAAGAATCTTTCGCTGAATTTCTAAGCCGATGGAGAGGAAAAGCTGCTAAGATGATACAAAGGCCGACTGAAAAAGAGCAAATCCGTATGCTGATGAAGAACCTCCAACCCGTATATCAGGAGAAGATGAGGTTCCAATCCCTCAATACTTTCACCGAGGTGTTCGATGTAGGAACCAGAATCGAAGATGCGATACAAGAAGGGGTCATCAAAAAAGAGGAGCCAGTGAACAAGTACAGACGACCGAACTATGGAGCAGGAGGAGGACATTCGGGAGGTCATTCAGGGTCTACGGATGTGAACGCACTGAGCGAACCTGAGAAAAAGTTTGATATAACCAGAAATTACCCGAAGAGGGGAGGGGATAAGCCTGTAAGGAGGTTTTCAGAGTTGGGAGTGTCTTTGTCCACGGCTCTCAATAGGCTGGTAGCAAAAGGACATCTTCGCCTACTGGAGCCACGACCCAGACCAAATCCACCACCTCCAAATTTCAAATCTGATCTATATTGCAAATTCCATCAGGAGCAGGGGCACTCAACTGACCGGTGTTTAAGACTAAGGCATGAGATTCAAGATTTGATTGACAAGAAAATAATATCTGAACCACCCACCAACCCGCCAAATGTTACCAAAAATCCGCTACCAGAACATCATGCCGTGCCACCACCCAGAATTTACTACTTGGGAAATGAGGAGAGCTCTTTTGACCCATCAGCATTGATCACTAAGTTGGGAAGTCCGAGAAAAGCTTATCAGATGTTGGAGGGTTCGCAAATCTGCACTCTAAAAGGGTTGGTAGATGAAGGCAAAGGGAAAGAAATAGAAGGAACTGTTGACGCAGATTGGTGGGCACCAGAAGCTGACAATTCACTTTGGTACAAAGGGAATGGTATTCAGGATCCTAATAAAGTTAAGGAGGACCTTTGGTATGAAAGTGAGGAGGAAGGTTTGAAAATTGTTGAAACACAAGATAGACTTTGGGTTAAAGAAGGTATTAGTCACCTCACACAATCCGGGAGGCATTTTAAACCACATGAACTTGAGGAGGATCACCCGGAACAAGAAATGAATAAAGGAAAAGGGAAACTGAATGAGGAAGAAGAGGAAGACAGAGTCTTAAGACAGATGAAGAAGACACAGGCAAATATCACCATTTGGGGGTTGCTAATCGCTTCCAAGCGCCATAGGCAAGCAGTCCTCGACGCTCTCAATCAGTCGGATGTTTCCATCGATGTTACTCCGGAAGATCTCATCGGCATGATCGGCAGAAGCCCAACCCTGGCTATATCATTCTCTGAAGCTGACTTACCCCCTGGGGGACCTGTGTTTAATAAGCCGTTGCACATTACCGTTGAGTGCCTAGGAAATTCTCTACCTGCTTGCCTCGTCGATAACGGGTCTACATTAAATGTATGCCCTTTTCGAACAGCTAAAAGGATGGGGCTCGATGAATCTACATTTATACCATCGGAACAAAAGGTGAGGGCTTATGATAATACTCTACGGGCAGTGATGGGGATCATCTTTCTGAATCTCTCTGTCGGAACTGGTGAAAGGGAAACAGAATTCCAAATCATTGACATTCCTGCATCATTTAACCTGATTTTGGGAAGGCCGTGGCTTGATAGTTTGGGTGCCATTCCATCAACCATCCATCAGAAAGTTAAGTACATTTGGAAAAACAAGGTATGCGATCTTCTGGGGGATAGCTGGATAAATGCGTCTGGGGCCTCATCAAGTGCTCCGATTTTAGAAGTACAGATACAAGAAGGTGAAGCAAGCTTGGGTGGGTTTGAGTTCATTAACGTCATAGAAGAGGGGAAGCCGAAGGAATTTTTACCACTGTATTTTGATCAATACGCCAGTCCATTGGTGGCCGGGATCATGAGGAAAATGGGGTTCTTCCCAGGGATGGGTTTAGGTAAAAAACACCAAGGACTGTCAGAATTCCCTAGTATCGTCACACAAACCCACACCCATGGGCTAGGATACTCGCCAACCAGGGAAGAGTTGAAGAAGAAGAAGAAAGCAACGGATGCACCGATGGAACCATACCTGAAAACTCTTAATGGGTACTTCGTCAAGCAGGGAGAAGATTTTCCGTTTTGTGGTTTTCCAGAGCCATGGATGGATGAAGCAGAGAAGCGTATGAAGCCAGGATTCGAGATTTTCTTTGCGCATGATTTTTCTGAGTATGAGGACCCTTATCTTCAGCAGCCTGAAAAATCTGCCGTTACACAGGACTGGGTCTGTACTATGGATGGCTCGGCAATGAAGAACCTGCTAGAAGGAGGATACAAGAAGATCAAAAAGGGGAGCTCTGCAGAGATCAAAGATGAAGGTGAGAAGAGTCGGGATAAAGAAGACAGTAATGAGAATAAAGAAAGGGAGAAATCAGAGTACAAAGGGAAGCCAGAAGAAGTGGAAATAGAGGAGATTACTCAGGAAGAGGAACGGGAAGATCATTTCATAGCTGACATGGGAGGGGAAAGCAAGAAAGAGTGGGTCTTTGAGTCTAGTGATAGGTACCCCCCTCACCCAGAGTCTGTATTGGCCCAAATGAGGCGTCTTTCCATTTCTATGTCTGTTGTAATTGCTCCCAAGAAAGTTAATGAGAATGTGACTAATTCTGCTTACTTGACTGCGCATAATAATAACTGTGATACATGTAATGAAAATGATGAAATACCTCATGAATTGCAAAAACTAATTGAAAAAGAAAATAAACCTGCATGCAAAATCATGGAAAGCACTTTAACCATTAATTTGGGGAATGAAGATAATCCACAAAATGTTTCTATTGGCTCCACACTTAATAATGAGGAAAGCAAAGAATTAATCAATCTATTAAAAGAATTCAAGGATGTCTTTGCATGGTCCTATGATGATATGCCAGGAATTGATCCAGAGATTGTCCAACACCATATTCCCCTCTTTCCAAAATCGAAACCCGTGAAACAAAAATTGAGGCGAATGAGGCCTGAGTGGGCGCTTAAAGTGAAAGAGGAGGTTGAAAAGCAACTGAAGGCTGGATTCTTGATTGTAACCGAGTATCCTGATTGGGTTGCCAATATTGTACCGGTTCCTAAAAAGGATGGTCGTGTTAGGGTTTGTGTAGATTTCCGAGATTTGAACAAAGCTAGTCCTAAGGATGATTTCCCTTTACCCACATCGACGTATTAGTAGATAACACCGCAGGGCATGAACTTCTATCCTTCATGGATGGGTTTTCAGGGTATAACCAGATCTTGATGGCACCAGAGGATAGAGAGAAAACAACTTTTATCACACCTTGGGGGACTTACTGTTATAGAGTTATGCCGTTTGGGCTTAAGAATGCAGGTGCAACTTACCAGAGAGCTGTCACCACATTATTACACGACATGATTCATAAAGAAGTAGAAGTATATGTGGATGACATGATAGTAAAATCCAAAGAAAGGGGAGGGCATCTGGAGGCATTAAGAAAGTTTTTTGGAAGGCTGAGAAAGTTCGGGATGAGGCTAAATCCGCAAAAATGCACCTTTGGGGTCACCACTGGAAAACTACTAGGATTTCTGATTACCCAGAGAGGAATTGAGGTAGATCCCACCAAAATCCAAGCTATAGCCGAAATGCTGCCACCTAGGAATGAAAAGGAGTTGAGATGATTCTTAGGAAGAATACAGTTCATCAGCCGCTTCATATCCAAACTCACCATGACTTGTGACCCGTTGTTCAAATTATTGAGAAATGGGGAAAAGTTCGAATGGGATAACCAGTGCCAAAAAGCTTTTGAAAAGATCAAAACCTACCTTCAAAACCCGCCTGTCCTATCACCTCCTAAGCCCGGGAGACCTCTATTGCTATACCTATCCATAACCGAGAACTCAATGGGGTGTATGTTGGCCCAAGAAGAAGAAGAGGGGCGTGTGGAAAAAGCCATATACTACCTGAGTAAGAGAATGACTGGGTATGAGTTGAACTATTCACCGTTGGAGAAAGCTTGTTGGGCCCTAGTTTGGTGTACCCGTCGCCTTAGGCATTACATGCTAGCCTTCCCTATCACCCTAATATCCCGAATGGACCCACTCAAATACCTCTTTGAAAAACCCGCCCTGACCAGTAGGATATCCCGTTGGACCATGATGCTAGCTGAATTTGATATTAGATATGTCACTTCCAAATCTGTCAAGGGGAGAGCTGTCGCCGAGTATTTAGCCGACCTCGCCATAGAATCCGAAGAAAGGGGAGAATTTAAGTTTCCAGATGAAGAAGTAATGGAAGTAAAAGAGAACCTTTGGAAGATGTACTTTGATGGAGCAGCTAATCAAATAGGATACGGGGTAGGGATTATCCTCGTGTCACCGAGCGGGGTCCCCACTCCTTTGGCCATTAAGCTCAAGTATAATTCGACTAATAACACGGCAGAGTATGAAGCCTGTATAATTGGGATGGAAGCAGCCTTGACTTTGGGAGTGGAGAAGATCGATGTTTTCGGAGACTCTAATCTAATAATATCACAAGTGAGGGGTGACTGGAGAATAAAGCATGAGAAGTTGAGACCTTACCATGAATACCTAGAGAGCCTGAAGGTGCAATTCGAAAGAATTTCGTTCTTTTACCTTCCCCGTGAGGAGAACCAATTGGCAGATTCCCTAGCAACCTTAGCCTCAATGATCCAAATTCCTATAGGAGTCTCCATGATTCCTTTGTCTATAGAAGAAAGAACCCGACCTTCGTATGAAATAATCGCCGCCATTGGAGAAGAGGGAGAAGTTGAGATACCATGGTATATAGATGTTTGGAACTTTGTTGAGAAAGGAGAGTATCCCGGAGGAGCTTCGGAGAAGGATAAGAGAGCGATTCGTAGATTGTCAGCTCAATTTGTAATCTATGCGGGAAAGTTGTGGAAGAAGTCCTACACCGGTTATAATTTAGAATGCCTATATGGAAGGGAAGCAAGGAAAATGATGGAAGAAGTACATGAAGGAGTCTGTGGACCCCACATGAGCGGACATATGTTGGCCAAAAAGATAATTCGGCAAGGATACTATTGGACGACTTTAGATAAGGATTGTTGTGAGTATGTTAAGAGATGCCATAAATGTCAGGTTCACGCAAATTTAATGTATACCCCACCTTCCCAGCTCTATAGCATGACCACCCCTTGGCCATTTTCTGTGTGGGGTATTGATATCATCGGAGAAGTAATTCCGAAAGCTTCAAATGGGTACCAGTACATAATTGTGGCAATAGACTATTTTACCAAATGGGTGGAAGCGGCATCATACGCAACTTTGAAGGCAAAAGATGTGGTGAATTTTATCCAGAAGAATGTAATCTGCAGATATGGGGTGCCAAAAGAGCTTATTTCTGACCACGGGAGTCATTTTCAGGGAGAGGTTATTCCATTCCTAGAGAAGTATAAGATCACCCACCACCAATCCTCACCATACAGACCACAAACAAATGGAGCAGTAGAGGCCGCAAACAAAAATGTGAAAGCCATCCTGGGGAAAATGACGGATACATATAGAGATTGGCATGAAAAATTACCTTTCGCTTTGTGGGGATATCGAACTTCCGTGAGAACCTCAACCGGGGCTACACCATACTCATTGGTCTACGGGATGGAGGCTGTTTTACCGGTGGAAGTTGAAATACCATCTCTAAGAGTTTTGGCAGAATGTGAGGTAACTGAACTGGAATGGTTGCGGGGGAGATATGAGGAATTGATGTTATTCGATGAAAGGAGGTTGGATGCTGTGAACCATACTCGGGGATATCAGAAAAGGATAGCTCGTGCTTTCAACAAAAAGGTTCGCCCAAGGAAGCTTGCTGAGGGCGACCTGGTCCTCAAAGAACTTAAAGCGGCCGTTTATGACCCACGAGGAAAATTCAAACCCAACTGGGTCGGACCATATATCATCAAGACACTCCTCTCCGGGGGAGCTGCCTATCTCATGGACCTAGATGGAGTTGAGTTTAAACAACCAATTAACCTCGATCGCCTCAAAAAATACTTTGCTTGAAACCTTGCCTTTCAAAACCTCCAGAATTGATGAACTACGCTTGACCTGATTCCCGGTAGGGGATACGTAGGCAACCTGCTCGGTTCGGTCATAAAATAAAAGATGTCTGTGTGTTCTTTCTGGCCTTGGCTGAACTACTGCGGACCTGATACCCGTTCGGGGATAAGTAGGCGGGCTCACAAGGCCCTCGGTCCAAAACCCAAACAAATTTAAGAGCCCCAAATTTTCACCATGTCAAACTAGGGGCAAACTTGCGTTTGCCCTAGAACCGCATCTAAATCCCGAAACCAAGGGCAAACTTCGTTTGCAAGAGCCGATGAACCCAGACAAAGCTTAAACCCATTTCTGGATATACTGGCTATCAAAATGTGCATCATGTGGAAATAAACAAGAATTCATTACATAGAGAGATTAAAACTAAGCAGGACTCATGAAGGAGTAATAAAAGCCGAAGGAGGCATTGAGGGGAAAACTGTTCATAACCCAGAGAAATTAAAGAAGTGCTAACTTTGATTCTTCATGATCAGGACATTTTCAAAAAAAAATGCATCACAGAAAATAAACCTAGCCAAAGTTAAGCAGAATTTGTCAAAACTTTTAAAATCTTGCTTCGTTCCTTTTTTTTTTTTGTCTATCTGGAAGCTACCCCCTGACCAGAAACTGAATCTCAAGCAAATACTCTGCGGTCGGGACAATTGAAGCTGGAATCCTCCGAAAGGGAGCTGATACCCTATCATGCCAAGCCTCTGTGAATATCCTCACTGTCGAAGGACGTAGGGCAGAACTTCTCGAGAAATCAGCAGTAATAACATCGGGGACATCTTAGAGCAAGCCGAATTGGCGGGCTACCCGGCTGGGAATGTAAAAGGTGGTAACTCGCAGACCAGTCAACCAAATCCCAGGACGCCCAGGAAGACGTACCGCGACAGAGCAATAAGACCAGCGAGGGCATATCCAACAGATGTCCTCATAACTCAAGCCTCGAAACCAAGTAAGCCAGCGGGTAACTGTGCGGGAGGGGTAATGGACGTCCATACGATCATAAGGGAGCAGTCTCCCGAGGGGTAGGTGAGCAAAGAAGCCCAAGCGCTCGAAGAGCCAAATCTGTAAAACGTGGGGTGACCCCGAAAGCAGCATCGATCCCGCGGTATGTGCATGATCCAGACCTAGAAAAGTCTCCCCCAGAACGAGCATAACAACACTCTGCATCTCTCGGAGGCCACATACGATCGGAATCAGGATATCAATGGAAGACTGAAATAAAAAGTGTGAAAGCATCGCCAGAGAAAGGGCGTTCCGCCTGATGACCTGATACCTCCTATCATCAGGATCACCAATGGGTGCGTAAGTGGAGGAGAGGCGGTCGAAATCAATATGACGGTCATGAACAAGGGAGCTGGCAGCGCCCCGAGAAATGCCAAGAAGGGCCGATAAATCCTGAATATATCCTGCCTGGATCTGTGGAATAATCAAATCGGCATACGGATCGGTGTGAAGGATGGCGCTAAACTCCTCAAAGAGGGGACAGACCTCCTCGCGACCAAACCGAAAGACGTGAAGAGAAGGGTCCCAGCACATGATAGCTGCTCGAAGCAAGTCCTCATCCAGAGCTGTATGGCGAAAAGCGAAAAGGTCCGTCAGTCTGTGGGATTCAAGGTTGAGTCGATCTATGCCAGAAAGGGAATCCATACATGGGTACAGGATGTCGGAGCTGATAGGGGCCATGAAGATAGGAGGGGGATATAAAAAGGAAAAAGTTTGAATGTAAAGAAGGCAAAATGGCTCTAGAAATCATGAACGAAACCAGTCAACCAGGCTGGGAATGTAAAAGGTGGTAACTCGCAGACCAGTCAACCAAATCCCAGGACGCCCAGGAAGACGTACCGCGACAGAGCAATAAGACCAGCGAGGGCATATCCAACAGATGTCCTCATAACTCAAGCCTCGAAACCAAGTAAGCCAGCGGGTAACTGTGCAGGAGGGGTAATGGACGTCCATACGATCATAAGGGAGCAGTCTCCCGAGGGGTAGGTGAGCAAAGAAGCCCAAGCGCTCGAAGAGCCAAATCTGTAAAACGTGGGGTGACCCCGAAAGCAGCATCGATCCCGCGGTATGTGCATGATCCAGACCTAGAAAAGTCTCCCCCAGAACGAGCATAACAGCACTCTGCATCTCTCGGAGGCCACATACGATCGGAATCAAGATATCAATGGAAGACTGAAATAAAAAGTGTGAAAGCATCGCCAGAGAAAGGGCGTTTCGCCTGATGACCTGATACCTCCTATCATCAGGATCACCAATGGGTGCGTAAGTGGAGGAGAGGCGGTTGAAATCAATATGACGGTCATGAACAAGGGAGCTGGCAGCGCCCCGAGAAATGCCAAGAAGGGCCGATAAATCCTGAATATATCCTGCCTGGATCTGTGGAATAATCAAATCGGCATACGGATCGGTGTGAAGGATGGCGCTAAACTCCTCAAAGAGGGGACAGACCTCCTCGCGACCAAACCGAAAGACGTGAAGAGAAGGGTCCCAGCACATGATAGCTGCTCGAAGCAAGTCCTCATCCAGAGCTGTATGGCGAAAAGCGAAAAGGTCCATCAGTCTGTGGGATTCAAGGTTGAGTCGATCAATGCCAGAAAGGGAATCCATACATGGGTACAGGATGTCGGAACTGATAGGGGCCATGAAGATAGGAGGGGGATATAAAAAGGAAAAAGTTTGAATGTAAAGAAGGCAAAATGGCTCTAGAAATCATGAACGAACCTAGGAATGGGTAAATGGCAGCTTATATAGAAAAAGGGGCCGGACCGGCACTCGATGTAAAGCGGCGGCACTCACTGAGTGCCGGCCGGCAATTACTGAATGCCGCACGGCATTTACGGAGTGCCGCCCAGCCTCGCCGAGTGCCGGCCCAGGTTTAAAAGGCACATGGGTCATTTTATAACTTCAATCAGCCCAAACCTGCACAGAATTTGAATAAAAATGCTGCCAATCATCATTTTAAGCACCATTGCTTGCACCACTCATTAAAATAAAGCCAAGAGAGGGTATTCATGATCTAAATAAGCAAAGGGAATAAGATTCAAGAACTAATACGGGGAAGCAATCAAGCATGAATATAAACAAATTCAAAATGGGCACGCAGGCCACCATGCATGAGTATTGCTAAGTTCGCCTAAATAAGAGAATTCGAAATTCTTTCGTCCTCACAGGGACATAACATAACATGAAGGAGATAAGCTATCCTCGTCTACGACGAGGATTCCTTCTGGGCGTTTGCTGAGCTGCCTGACCTCTCCCAGCTCCACCATCGCCTCCATCTCCGCCATCGCCTCCATCTCCACCATCTCCCCCATCTCCATCACCTCCTTGGTAGCCGCCGCCTTGGCCACTACCGCCAGCACCTCCCTGATAGCCACCGCCCTGGCTCATTTGAAACTCCTGGAGTTGTCTCCTCAGAGCCGCCATCTCAGTTTCCTGTAAGAAAGAACAGGCGAAATAAGTAATGCAAAAAAAAAAAAAAAAAAAAAAAAAAGAAGAAAAAAAGAAAAAAAAAAAAAGAAAAGAGAGAGGAGAAAGGAAAAGAAGAGAGGGAGTGTAATACCATAGCTCTAGCCTGAAGATCGGCGTTGGTCCTTGCTCCATCAGCCTGAGAAAGAAAAAAGAGAAAAGGAAAGAAAAGAGAGAATTAGAATACAGTTATTAGAATAAAGGTGATCATTCGGATTCTTTTTGAAGATAAATAAGAAAATCTTTTGAGTTTTATGGATGTTTGAATTTTTTTTTTTTTTAAATAAAATAAGAGAATTTTGTTCCAAACAAAAAGGGATTTACCCTCCATTCACGTCCATGAATCCAGTGCTGGACGGTGTGCGCATATGACAGACCCTCTTCAGCATAATCCCGGGGGACTGAATCATATTGTAGAGGGATAGTCGGGACATTCTGAGTGTAAGGGGTTAGCTGATACATGGTCTCTTGACCCATGTCGACCATGGGAACGCTCCAATTCCACTGCGGAAGGGCTGGGGGTTCAGCGACCCCAGGAACAGGCTGCAAATAAGAGTTTTTTTTTACTTAAAAGATTGAAAAGGAATGGAATGAAAGAAGTATACATATGTGAATGTGAATAATATTTGTTACCCGGACGACATCCATAAGGGGAAAATTATGCATAAGAGAATTCAATCTAAAGGCTGCATAACCATCAGGGCCGTCCAGAAGATTTGCAATGTTTTCCCCGTCTAGAGCAGCTACCAGGTCCTCGTGATCCAGGATTTCCGTACTCCTCATAGTAGCTGGAGGGACCCACGGCACATAAAAGTTTGGGGCAGCAAGAGACTGCCTAGTCACCCTCTCACCAAGGTACCATTCCCGGCACGCCTCACCCACCATCAGAACCCTCAATCTAGAATAGGCCACCGCCGCCTGAATTGCTTCACCTGCCTCTGGGAGGGCCACTGCCCACGGGCTCCATATCACATGAATCTCACGCAAATTAATGAGGAGGTTCCGGTAGCCAACAAAATCATGAGCCCCGACTTTTCGGCCCGTTGCCTCCTTCCTCCACTTCAAGCCTTGAGGCATGATAGCCGCCTCGTTGTCCCGAGTACTGGGAGCTCTCATCCGGAGGTATTCATGCGACCATATCTGCAAGGCAAAATAAAGAGGCAAATTCAGTTTTCAAAATTGGAAGAAATAAATGCAATAAAAATAAAAGGAATAAAGATGAAATGAATGAATGAATAAATAATAAAGTTGAAGCTTTACCTCCCAAGCTCTCCAGTACCCGCCCGTGGAGGGGGAATTTCCCCTAGAAACCTCACTCATGTGATTGTAGAGAGTGGCCAAACCTGCCCCTCCCCAGTTGTATTGGGAGATGTGATCGACGTCTGTGAGAGAAGCCAAATACCCAAGACTGATTGTGTCACCCTTTGTACTCATCAGCGAGCAACCCAGCACATACATGATGAAGGCCCTGGCCATTTGATCGTTAGTGAAGGCCTGATCCTTGAAGGTATCCAGGAACCATTTTGCGGGAACTATGAAATCCCCTGGATGAGCCCCAAGCAAGTCAATAATTTCTTCATGACGGTTCTGAAGATCGTCATAACGAGCAATAGGGAGGCCACCAAATGGGACGCCAGTGATCATGGCGAAGTCTAAGGGAGTCATCGTCATCTCCCCGAAAGGCATGTGGAAGGTGTTCGTCGTGTCCCACCACCTTTCCGCCAAGGCCTGAATGTGGGTCCGGTCGTTTGTACTCTTCTCCAGAAGCAAAGCAAAGAGCCCAAATCCAGCATTGTTGACCAAGGTTCTCACATCATCAGAGAGCTCCACATACCACCTTCGGCCATGGGCCATGCTCCCATGACCCTTGAGGACAAATTCTGGAGTCTGCAAAAAAAAAAAAAAAAAAGAAGAGAGAGAAAAGAAAATAAGAAAAGGAGGGAATAATAATTACTTTCTTTCGGGATTCAAGCAATGCAATTTAGTGAATAAGGAAAATAATTCCCGAGTCTAAGCGACTCATTGATTTGAAAAATAATGAAATTCTTTGGAGTCTGGGCGACTCGTTGATTTGAAAATAATGAAATTCTTTGGAGTCTGGGCGACTCGTTGATTTGAAAATAATGAAATTCTTTGGAGTCTGGGCGACTCGTTGATTTGAAAAATAATGAAATTCTTTGGAGTCTAGGCGACTCATTGATTTGAAAATAATGAAATTCTTTGGAGTCTAGGCGACTCGTTGATTTGAAAAATAATGAAATTCTTTGGAGTCTAGGCGAATCGTTGATTTGAAAAATAATGAAATTCTTTGGAGTCTGGGCGACTCGTTGATTTGAAAATAATGAAATTCTTTGGAGTCTGGGCGACTCGTTGATTTGAAAAATAATGAAATTCTTTGGAGTCTAGGAGACTCGTTGATTTGAAAAATAATGAAATTCTTTGGAGTCTAGGCGACTCGTTAATTTGAAAAATAAGAATAAAATTTTTGAAGAGTCTAAGCGACTCGGCAATTTGAAATAAAAAGGGATCTCTTGTGAAGTCTAACAACAAAAATGTTTGTGGGTTGTAAGCAATGATTGGATTTTAGGTTCATTCAAAATATTAAGCATATTCAAAATTCATCCAGATTAGCACAACCGCCCATTAGCAATGAATAAATGGAATAATTAAATCAATGTGTCCAACTAAGGGCAATAATAAAAAGAGGAGGGGGGGCACAATACCAAGCATCGAATCCTAATCATGAAAGAGGGGATTGGTGAATAGGGTGAATGATCAAATATGCATTCATACAAGCATTGATTGTCATATACTACATTGGCATAAAAAGGGGGGAAGGGCATTCATGCATGCATTGCTCATCATTCATAACACTACATTGCATTATCTCATCATAAGCATAAAGAGGAAAGTTTGGGAATGTACCATTCGATTGAAGGCCCGTGCCGAGAGATGTACCCCGGGATCGGCAAGTAAAACTGATGAACTGTGGACTGGATTGGGTTTGTACTTCTTCTTAGGGGGACCATAAGACCCTGAACCACTAGCCATTGGGGAATCTACAAACATGAAAAGGGGGAAGTCAATGTTCATATCAAAATTTTGAAGGAGAAAGATCAAATAACATGAGAAACATGATTGCAAGCACAATGATTAAAACAAAGATGTAATCTTTATGAAACATACCTTGATTGTGAGTGGTTCTTGAAGAAAGAATCAAGAGAGGGTGGGATTGTAGAGAAGAAATCCGAGAGAGAAGGGAGGAGAGAATGGAAAAAGAGAAGAAGAAACCAAGTTTTAAAAAACAAACTGCTGCTCAAACCGGCACTCGGCGAAAAGGCGCCGGCACCCACTGAATGCCGCCCGGCATTTGGTAAAGTGCCGGCCGGCACTCAGTGAGTGTCGGTTTCCCTCACCGAGTGCCGCCGCGTGTGACAGGTGGCCCTTTTACCCCTGATTTTCACTATTTACAAAAGAACCCCCGAATTTTGCTCCCATGTCCTTATAAATTTTCCCTCGTTCCAAAAAGACCCCCGAGGTTTGAAAAATGAGTTTTAAAGCCCTCTTGTAAATGGGAATTAGCCCCTGCTTGTTGAAAATTTTGTCAAGGAACACCCGTTTGCAATAAATAGGTTAATTAACTCCGGATTTCTATGAAATTGAATTTGATTAGGAGTCTAATTGACTCCAATTTTGGAAAATTAAATAATTTGGAGTCTGATTGACCCCGAAATTTTGAAAATTGATTTGATTAAGAGTCTAATTGACTCCGAACTTTGAAACCTGATTTGACTTAAGCCTGATTGGCTCCAATTGTTTTGAAAATTGATTCAAATTGAGCCTGACTGGCTCTGATTCTTTTGAAAATTGATTCGAATTGAGCCTAATTGGCTCTGATTCTTTGAAAATTGATTTGGTTTGAGCCCGATTGGCTCCGGAACTTTGAAGTTGATTTGACTTGAGCCTGATTGGCTCCGATTCTTTGAAAATAGATTTGAATTGAGCCTAATTGGTTTCAACTCTTTGGAATTTGATTTGATATGAGAGTCTTGTTTGATTCTGGAACTTTGAAAATTGATTTGGTTCGACTCCAGATTAGGAGAAAATTCAGCCGACTTTAATATGTTTGATCTTCGATTTCGGAAATTAAAAGCAAATATGAATCCAAGTGTTTCCAGGTTTACGAAAGTTAATTCGAAATTTAATCAGCTCCTGAAAATTAGGAATTATGAATTGAACCAAGTCAACTTTGATTTTACTTGGTGAGGCAGTAAATTTGCATCTCATCTTTCCACAGCTACCTGATTCGACTTAGTCGATCAGATGATTTTGGGAGATTATGGAGCGTAAGGCATGAAGCGGCTCAATCTTTCAGCGTGCTACCTGATCCGACTTAGTCGATCAGATGATTTTGGGAGATTATGGAGCGTAAGGCATGAAGCGGCTCAATCTTTCAGCGTGCTACCTGATTCGACTTAGTCGATCAGATGATTTTGGGAGATTATGGAGCGTAAGGCATGAAGCGGCTCAATCTTTCAGCGTGCTACCTGATTCGACTTAGTCGATCAGATGATTTTGGGAGATTATGGAGCGTAAGGCATGAAGCGGCTCAATCTTTCAGCGTGCTACCTGATTCGACTTAGTCGATCAGATGATTTTGGGAGATTATGGAGCGTAAGGCATGAAGCGGCTCAATCTTTCAGCGTGCTACCTGATTTGGCTATGGAGTGTAAGGCGCAAGGCGCATCTCAGTCAATCAGACAATTCTCATACGCATGTGAAATGTATGTACATCAGTCATAATGTTCCTAGAGTAAGACGGTATCATAATAGGATGATTCGATGTATATGGTGCATTTCTGATAATAGGAAGAGTAACGTGACTCGGGATCATCACGTTCGGGAGCATAAGATATAAGATTGAATGAGCATGTGCATCACGATAAGATAGGTGCATTCATCTGTGTGACTACTTGCGTTGGTGTATTGTTGTCCTTTGCCCGAACTACGTCCTGGTCTGATTCCCATTGGGATACGTAGGCAGCTCACCTTTGAGCACGACCAGCATTTGGCTATCTGCACACCCGATTTTGCAACGCACTTTTGTTTTTACCTGGATTCGACTATTTGGTCAAAGGCTTGTCTTTCACACAGGCTTTGACATTCGCTTGTGATATGCGATGCTTCACGAGCTCTGTCAAAGAGGGGCAAACTGTAGACACCCCAATTTTGACCAAACGTCAAATCCAGGGATTGGTTACCTCTCAAAGACCGATGATGATGATATCCGTGACATTCGAGGATCTTCCCAAGAAATCCAAAATCTTCAAGAAAAAAATTTTAGAAAATAATAAAAATGATAAAGGGAGACGATTCAGGCATTCGGGAGGGAAACCCGAACGATGAAGAACGTGTGAGAAACCCAGTCTGGAAATCCATTTTATTTTAAAGAAAAAAGAAAAAAAGAGAGAATTTATAAACAAAAAACACAAAAAAAAAAAGAAAGAGAGAAAGAGGGAGTTTTTCTTGAAAAAAAGGAAGAACAAAATAAATGAAAAGATTTTTGAAAAAGAGAAAATACAAAAAGAAATAGTATATTAAAAAATATACCATGCACATGGTTGATACCATGCACATGGGGAATCTTAATGCAAATATATACATACATAAAATAAAAAATTTTGTTTACACCAACATACTTTTGGAAAATCAAAAGGAGGGACAAAATTCAGTTAGCCCCGGCACGCGAAAAACGCGGCGGCACTCACTGAGTGCCGCGCCGGCACTCAGTGTTTGCCGCCCGGCACTCAGCGAGTGCCGCCCGGCATTCAGTGAGTGTCGCCGGCATTCAGCGAGTGCCGCCCGGCATTCAGTGAGTGTCGCTGGCTGTAACAGACTGCATCTTCTCACATGTTCTAGAAGAAAACCTTGCACATGGGTTTCCACCCGAATTTACCCATCTATCCCTGGAATAAAGGCCTATATAAACAAAACCTCCTCTTCCATTTTGAGGACTTGAACTTGAAAATCAAGAGATACATACATACAAGAATCATATAGATTTTTAGAGAGAGAAGAAGAAGAATTTCTTGAAGAGCTTGAAGAATTGGAAGAATCTTGAAGAGAATTTGGGAAATCTTGGAAGATCCTCACAAGAAGTTGAAGAAATACTTGAGGTCCTAGAGGTAACCTCTTAATCCTTGATAGAATTAGGACCATTCAATCACAAGTTCATAGTTCTAGGAACTTTTTCACATTTTCAAAACCTCTCTTCTTATCCCATTTCATCACACACCACCAAGAACTTGTGATTGAATCTCATGACATTTCATCAATTTGGATGTAATTAGCTTTGGGTTTAAGATAAATTCAACTTTGAAGAGTTTGTATCCTTAGTCTTCTAAGTATTCCTTGATTTTCCTTATTTCTATTTCATTAAAAAGGTGCATGAGATCTTCCATATCTCATTGAACCTCTTTGAGTTCGATTATTTAATTTCCTATGATCTTATGATCTATATGGAGATTAGAATGAATCATAGTCTTAATCTACATATAATTAGTGAGATTCAAGTCTTAATCCATGACTTGAACCTCTTCATTAAGAAATCTTATGGAATCCTTACTATATTCCAATGAGGTTTAAGTAGATTTTAACTTCATTTAGTCTCCAATGACCATCAAGTGGTAGGAGTAGTGATTTGAATCCAAACTTTTATCCATGGATTTAAGTTCATTGTTTTTTGGATCTTGTGAAATCCATGCTATACTTCATTAAAACCTATGAGCATATATGCCTCATAGTCTCCAATGACCATCAAGTGGTAGGAAAAAAATGTGTTAATTCAAGTCCACTCCCATGGCTTGGACTAATCTTTCTCTTAGGTTTTAAGAAGTCTTTCATACTTCATCTAAAACCTACATATGAGTATGTCTCTAACTCCAATGACCATCAAATGGTAGGAGTGATAAGTTGAATTCAAACTTGGGTCCATTGGTTTGAGTTCTTTATTTGAGGATTTTGTGAAGTTCATTTCAATACTTCATCAAGATCCATAAGTGTGGTGTGCTTCATAGTCTTCAATGACCATCAAATGGTAGAAGAAGTAGTTTGGTTTGAGCCCCAACTTCATGTTTTAATAGTTGAGGCCAATCAACAAACTTGAACTAGCAAGACAAAAACAGTGGGTTCACAAACTGTTTTTGATCAAAGATTTTTAGTTTAAGATCTAACCGTTGAAATCAAGTGAAACCAACGGGAAAATATCAGTAACACATTGTTTTACCACTGTGATTTTTGTTTTAGCAAGATTTTGTTATTAGAGAGGTTTGATCATGATTTTTGTGAGCTAATCACAATCTGTCCAGAGTTCTAAAATGTTTTCAGAATAATAAGTCTGTTTTGAAATTAATAAATCAGAACCCTAATAAAGTTTTCGGGGTCTCAAATAATTTTTTATAAGTACCTTAATGTGTTAGGGAGGTACCCTAAAAAGATCTAAGTGTTTCTCATTTTTTTACTATTTTTAGAAAATCATACAAGATCTCTGGACAGAGAATTGCAGAATCCTGAGTGAGGTCTAGTATTTTTCATATTCCCGGAGATCTAACCGTTGAAACCTTGATTTTCTTTTTTGGTTAGAAACTAGACTCACAGAAGCATAACATATCCAAAAATCAGTAAGATCCAATCATTGAAAGTATTTTATTTCCATTTTTGAACGTCGGGTCTGCTCTCTGTAAATCACAAAAAACTGCTACTGTTTTTGTCTAATCTTGTTTATTTCAACTCAAATGGTCTCTTAATGTCTTGGGACTCAAACCATGTTTTGAATAATGATAATTTAGATTAAACCCAGAGGCTTAGGGATCCAAATTAGTGAATAAATTCATGTCTCATCCTTGTTCATAATCATTCATTCATGTACATTGATGCTTATAGTTAGAACTAGTTCTTGGATGAAGTTGGACTTAGTTGAATTTAATTGAACATGACCTATGATTAATTACCTTTTGATATTATATCTTGTCTAAGGCATGTGTACTAACCTTTGTTTTGTAGCGCTTTGAGGTACAATTTCTCAACCCTTCTCTAGTTTAATCTATTTTATTGATTTTAATTGATTTTTTGACCCCATGTGCGACACCTTAGCTTAGATTTTGCCTTATGTGTATATATGTGTTAGAGACCTTTCTTAGGTTTATTTTTGCATGCATTGCACGTTTGATATTCGCGGACGGATCCCGGGTATGTTTTCTAGTTCTCTATTGCATATCATGATGTTTGCTAGTTGAATTATGTGACTTATGAATGATATTTTACCGTTAGCAATTTTGCACCCTTTCAACATGCTTGTGTTATGTATACCTATATATGTATTAATCGAGGGCATGCTTAGATTAATAACTTGATTAAAAAGGATGTTGAGTAGAGGCCTATCGTGAGATAGGATGAAAGGGGGTGTTTTAGTCCGCCGGGCTCCTTCCCCTTTCATTCCATAATCCCCGGACCCAGTTTATCTTTGGTTTCGCAAAAGATCAGTTTGCTTTTAAAATGGTTTCTTAATTTTTCCTTTTAAAAATTAAGTGGCGACTCTTTGAAAATTGAAAATATTTGTTTTAAAAGTGGGTAAAATTTGAAAACCTGCGATATCCACACTCACAATGTCAGAAATTTATTACTAAACTCTCTAAGTGAAATATAAGAGAATAAAGAGAAACAGCACAAAGACTCCACATGCCTCCCGCTGTCAGGTGCCACGAACTCCTTACTAGCCCTGCAAATTTTGTTCAGCTACGCTCCAACAAGAACTCACCCGCGAGAAAACTCAATGGGTCAGTCACATGGCTGGTATGAGTTAAGCCACACACACAGAGCTTTGGGATCACCCGTTGACCCTTTAACTACCACACAAAACATTAACTCAGGCAAGAGAGTAGTTCCACTTCACATATTGGGATGAGCGATAGTTTTCCTTTATGTGATGGCCATGCAGTTCTCGCCCGAATTTAAATAAAATAATACTTACCTCCCGTCACATGGTGAGTACATACCTGCAAAATGTTAGTGGACCCACCATCCTGCAACCACAAAGATTTATAATAACAAAATACCACAAGATTATGCAGAACTACTTGTACTAAGAACTCGCAAGAATTAACATCATAATTTACTCACTACACGTCCAAAATAAATATATAAGCAAAGAACAGAAGTCCAGGAAATCAACATTTTAGATCCATTAACTCATCGGGAATTTTATTGACAATAATCCTCTTACTTATATGAATGATTCATTATTCAATTTCCTAGGTTCACCACTTGGCTACCCTCCATGATACACCCACACATATATCCCATGTATGCCCGAACATACTACCAACATCCACTCCGGTGCCAGTTTGGTTAGGGTATCAACCAAACCAGGTGCACACAACGGAAAGCTGGTCAATATGCCTAGACGTCTAACAAAATAAGCCAGGCATAAGGCTTAGGCCAGTTTGATCACGAAGCCACTGGCAGAAAGGTACACTCAGCAAGTCGAGCTACCAAAAACAATATCACAACTGGGAGCGGTGACACTAAGGAACTTGAAACCATTTTGCATTCTCAGAATTATAAATTTCATCGGACTCAACGTTAATGACTATCACCCATTTTTTATAGTTTAACATTATATGAGAATTCATGCATCTCCAATTAATTTTTCGTTAAGTCGTACGAACGAATGCAAAAAACCACAACGAATTATATTCCCCCAATTTCATACATTTTAATATACTAAAAAAACTACTACTGAAATCTTTAATTTCTGCCCAAACGATGTAGAATCAGGAAAAACACCATTAGACGTAAAACGTGCAGAATCACGTTTTACATAAGATACGCGAACAGAATGTTCAAATTCAAAGCCACGATTTTCTAATAATTTTCTAAAGTTTTTGCAACTGTGTGAATTACAAAAAAACGAATTTCACATATATTTCTTAACCATGAATATTTCACATATGGTTCTTATCAAACTAACGATTCACCTAACCCTTTCGAATACCCTAATGTCATGATCGCAAAGTCACACGAAGGGGAAAGAAAATATCTAGATTACTTTAACAATAATAACGTGTATCCATTACAAAGATTTAACCCTAACAATTAAATTAAACATTTACTAATTTAATTACTCCCGTATACATATATTCATACGTGTACATATATATTTTCGGATACACAAAGTTTAACTCACCTAGTTGATCAAAAATCGACAACCACGAACACCCCGCGATTCCACACGTGACCACGAACCCGGGACCCTTATCCTTTTTCCTCCTTTTTTCTTTTTCTTCTCTTCTCTCTCTCTCTCTCTCTCTCTTCTCGGCGGCTGTGCAATAGGTTTCTCTTGTGTTTCTTTTTGGGTTCAAATATCTTAACCTAATATTATATTATATCCTATATATGATACATACCACATATATCTGATACACCCATAAAAATTTTGCTACAAGTCAAACCACCAAGTCAACAACAAAGGACCCGGATTATCCTGAAAGTGAGCTGGTGGCCCAACGATCCCGAGGCCTTTCGAGGGCAACCACTCGGTATGCTCGCACAGCCTGGGCATGCGGCATAGCAGCTCTCCACAAGGTGCGATTTGACAGCCCAGCAACTCAGCAGTTTCCTAAATCAGTCAGAAGACTAATGGAAAAGTGTAAATAGTTTCCTAAGACGTTTAGGAAACCTCCCATGATTTGTGCTCATCAATTTGTAATTAGATTAGGCTTCCTTATCTAATCAGTTGTCTAATGTGGGTGGTTTCTTGCACCTATAAAAGAGGCCACTCACCTCCATTAGAGGGGATCGCATTCTTAACTTAAAGAATTGCATATACACTCATCTGATATGCATATACCCGGCCAGTATTACTGGTAGTGCCGCTAAACTGTTGGCTCACCAGGCCCGCCGGTGATCTTCTAGTGAAGCGCAGTGTCACACCCGTGGACGTAGGTCACCTTATTAATGGGGCTAAACCACATACAATTGATTGTGCCACCATATCTCTCTTCTCAATCTATCTTACCAATTTTTGGCATCATCATTTTGGCGCCGTCTGTGGGAAAATGACAAGTTCCTCATCAACAAAATTCCTTGACTGATCAACATACCGCCGAAGACGGGTAAGAAAAACACTGCTCCAGTCAGTCAGGAGAACTTGCAGCTCGAGTCGCAGGCCACCTCCATGACCTCCGAGCAGATGACAGCGGCGCTCGCGCAACTCTTGGAAGGCCAACGGCAAACCCAGCAGCAAATCGAAGCACTGTTGGTCTTGCAGGAGAAACACCCTCAATTAGAGAATCAGACCGGGAAGAGTGTCCCCGATCGGGAGCCTAGAAGAGTCCAGAACCATACCCACTCCGCGCCAGTATCACCGTCGGATTAGGAACACGCCCGAGATGGTGACCATTACAGAGTGCCCAAGCGCCAGGCGGTGAGCTCGAACCAATCCTCGTTGGGTGGAAGATGCCAGAGACATCATCAACAAGCACCGAGCCACCAGGGGGGAGGGATTAGCCAAAGACCGTCCGGCCCGGAGCCGGGGAGATCTTAGGCATACGATTACCCGGAGCCAGAGCCGGGTTCTAGCCCCAAGGTCAACACACTTCGAAGAGGAAGCCTCCTCGTCTGATCCAACTTACCGCTCGGACATTGATAGGAAGACCGCGCGGGAAGACGTGAATGCTCGAATACAGGGTTTACAAAAATAGATCGAGCAATTGAGCCGCAAGCAGTGTCCTGACCATACCAACACGGAGATCGAGTCGCCTTATACTGCTCGGATCACCGGATTCCCCATCCTGCGGAAGTTTAAGCCACTACATCTCAGTTCTTATAACGGGACAGGGAGCCCAGTTGATCACATTCGCACCTACAGGGCTCAGATGGCTTTGGTCACCACTGTCGAAGAGTTGCTGTGCCTGGTCTTCCCAAGCATTCTCAAGGGGCCAGCCATGCAGTGGTTCCACGCCCTCAAGCCCCGAACGGTTGATGACTTCAAGACGCTGATCAAGATGTTCATTAGCCAGTTCGTAGGGATACTCGACCGGTCACAACCGGACACTCAGCTATTGACCGTCAAGCAGTGCAAGGGTGAATCCCTAAGGGAGTATATGAATCACTTCAATCAGCAGAGGCTCCAGATTCACAATTTGAACGAAACAGCAGCCATCATGGTCTTCTGCTCGGGGGTTCAATACACCAAGGTTGCTACGTCGTTCCATCGTGATCGACCGGCAACCCTAGTGGAGCTCTCGGAGAGGGTAGGAAAATATATAGACATTGAAGAATTCCTGAAATTCAAACGCTCCGGCTTCGCGGGAGATGAGTCCCCGAAGGCCAAGCGGAGGCGTGAGGGCTCTGAGAAGGGCCCGGTAAAAAAGCAGAGGCAGGACCAGCAGAGAGGAGGCCAGGATCAGCCCTAAATCGCTTTCATGCCTCTATCCCGACCAATCCACGAAGTCATGGCCACCGCCAAGGCGCAGAGGTTACTTCAACAATTGGCGAAACTCAAATCCCCGCCCGAAAAGAGGAATCGGGATAAGTTTTGCCGCTTCCGTAGAGACCATGGCCATGACAAAGAGGATTGCTTCAAGTTGAAGATAGCCATAGAAAAACTGATCGAGCAGGGTCATCTAGTAGAGTACGTCACCACAGATGGACGGCCTACGCAAGGAGCCCGAGCTCCCGGTCAAATACAGCCTCTTGGTCAAATCAACGTGATCTCCGGAGGAACATCGGGCGGTGGGGACTCACAGTCGGCAAGGAAGAGGCATGCTCGGGCATCCTGGGTGGATGTCTGGCAGGTCCAATCCACCGGCTCCCCGCCAACTGACATACTAACATTCACCTCCGACGATTTACGAGGCATCTATAGCCCCCATAATGACCCGTTGGTTGTGACGCTCTCCATAGCCAACTACGTGGTTAAGAGGGTATTGGTAGACACAGGCAGCTCGACCGATATCATGTTCATGTCAGCATTCGATTAGCTTGGGATGTCCAGGGATCGGCACCGTCCTGTTGCTACTCCCCTGGTGGGTTTTAACGGATCAAGCACCCAGCCGCTCGGTACCATGGAGCTCCCTGTGCTTATGGGAACTTACCCTTAGCAGACTTCCCTGGTGTCGAACTTTGTAATTGTGGAGGCTCTATCTGCCTACAACGTCATTCTTGGGAGACCCACACTCAATAGAGCCAGGACCGTTGTCTCCACCCATAGCCTGACAGTTAAGTTCCCGACCCCTTAAGGATCTGGGAGCATGCACGGAGATCAGGAAACCGCCCAAAATTGTTATGTCAGTTCCCTTCGCCGGGAAGTCATCATAGAAACATTGAACGTCCAAGAGATGGACCCGAGGGACCAGAGTGATAGAGTGGGCTCGATCGAAGAATTGGAACAAGTGGCATTGAACCCACAACTCCCAGACCGAACGGTAAGCATCGGCACCCTGTTGGAGCCCCGCCTTAGGGAGAAGCTGAATCAATTCCTGCAACAGAGTCAGGATGTGTTCGCATGGTGCCATGAAGATATGCCCAGAATTGATCCCCGGGTAATGTCTCATTGGCTCAACGTCGACCCAGATTCCTAGCTTGTGAAGCAGAAGAGACGGGACATGGCCCCCGAGAGACAGAAAGTAGTAAGTGAGGAGGTCGAGAAGCTCCTCAAAGCCCACTCCATACGAGAGGTCCACTACCCCGATTGGCTAGCCAACGTAGTACTTGTCAAGAAAATTAACGGGAAGTGGAAGATGTGCGTAGACTTCACTGACCTGAACAAAGCCTATCCCAAGGATTGCTATCCGCTGCCCAAGATAGATCTCCTTGTGGATTCCACGGCCTGCCATCTGCTCCTCTCATTTATGGACACCTACTCCGGGTACAATCAGATCAGCATGTACCCCGAGGACAAAGAAAAGACCTCGTTCATCACGGACCAGGGGACCTACTACTACAAAGTCATGCCTTTCGACCTCAAAAATGCCGGGATAACTTATCAACGCCTGGTCAATCACATGTTCAAAGACCTTATTGGGAAATCAATGGAGGTGTACGTCGACGATCTCCTGGTCAGAAGCCGGGATGAGTCAGACCATCTGGAACATTTGGTTGGGGCCTTCAGCATATGAGGTTGAACCCGGCCAAGTGCACATTTGGCTTCTCATCCGGAAAGTTCTTAGGGCACTTGGTCAGTAGGCAAGGAATTAAAGCAAACCCCAAGAAAATCCAGGCCGTCATCAAAATGCGATCGCCCAGGTCTACCAAGGAGGTACAGAGTTTGGCCAAACGGGTTGCTGCGCTTAACCGATTTATCTCTAGAGCCACCGACCGGTGCCTTCCATTCTTCAAGATCTTCCATAAGGCATTTCAGTGGTCTGAGGAGTATGAGGAAGCGTTCCAGGAACTCAAGAAGTACTTGGCATCTCCCCCTCTACTCTCAACACCCATGCCGGGGGAAGAATTATTCCTATACCTGGCAGTATCACCCTCAGCGGTTAGCTCAGCACTCATCATGGAAGAGCACGGGATACAATTCCCAGTGTACTATACCAGTCGGGCGCTCCAAGGCGCGGAGAGCAGATACTCCAGCATCGAAAAACTTGCATTCGCTCTCATCACCTCCGCCCGGAGACACCGTCCGTACTTTCAGGCCCATGTCATTATGGTCCTTACTGAACAACCTCTCCGTAGGATCTTAAGCAGGCCTGACACGCCCAGGAGGCTCGTCAAGTAGGCCGTGGAGTTAGAGGAATTTAAACTGGTCTACCGCCCTCGGACGGCAATCAAAGGGCAAGCAATAGCAAACTTTCTGGTTGAGTTCACATATCCAGATGACTCAGTTGAAGAGCTCGACCCGCCGGTCCTACCGCCCAGGTTACAGGCTGACATCCCCACCTGGGTGCTATATGTGGACGGTTTCTCAAACCAGCAAGGCAGTGGGGCAGGAATCATCTTGACTACTCCAGACGGCATCCAGCTCGAGTATGCCCTAAGGTTTGGGTTCCGTGCCTCCAACAACGAAGCTGAGTATGAAGCCCTATTGGTCGGACTACAGTTGGCCACTTCTATGGGTGCGCAACAGGTCCAAAGTTACAGCGACTCTTAGGTTGTGGTCAACCAAGTCAACCAGGAGTACGACGCCCGGGAAGACAACATGGTAGCCTATCTGGCCCTTGTCCGAGTAGTTTCGAAGAAGCTTCAGGGTTTCTGTATCATACAGATACCTAGAGAGGAAAACATCAGGGCCGACAGGTTAGCCCGCCTCGCTTCGTCTTTTGAGTCAGACTTGCCCGGGATAAGGGTAGAATACCCTGCCTGAGCCAAGTGTGATCAACTCAGAATGCATGGAGGTGGAACCGGATGCCTTGGGACCCAGCTGGATGGACCCGATTGTAGCATTCCTGACAACGGACGTGTTTCTAAACGAGAGAGAGGAGGCCCGCCGGGTCAGGTACCGGGCGGCCCGATATCATCTTATAGATGAAATCCTCTACAAAAGGGGATTCTCTGTACCATACCTCTGCTGCGTCCATCCCGCATAGGTCCAGACAGTGTTGCATGAAATCCATGAAGGAGTGTGCGGGAATCACGTTGGAGGCCGGGCGTTATCTAGAAAGGCCTTACTACAAGGATATTACTGGCCGACAATGGCCCGGGATTCTCAGGAGTATGTCAAAATATGCGATAAATGTCAGAGATACTCTCCCATGATCAACCAACCGGGAGAGCTTCAGACGCCAATCCAAAGCCCCTGGCCCTTTGCCCAGTGGGGTATCGACATTGTTGGACCCCTACCGACGAGAAAAGGACAGGTCAAGTTCGCAGTCATCGCCATCGACTACTTTATCAAGTGGGCAGAGGCTGCGCCCTTGGCAACAATAACCGAGCAAAAAATGGAAAGCTTCATGGAAAAGAACATCCTCAGTAGGTTCGGCATTCCCCGGGTTCTAGTTAGCGACAACGGCAGGCAATTCGACAGCCCATTGTTCAGGCAGTTATGCTCGGGCTATGGGATACTTAATCACTACTCCTCTCCTGAGCACCCTCAAGCCAATGGTCAAGCTGAGGTCACAAACTGGACGATCTTGCAGTCGATCAAACACAAGACTTGAAAGCGCCAAAGGACTGTGGGCTGAAGAATTGCCAACCCTCATGTGGGCCTACCGAACTACGTCCCGAGCGGTAATAGGTAAGATGCCATTTTCCTTAACCTACGGGTTCGAGGCGGTGCTCCCTACAGAGCTCGCGTTGCCTACTTACCGGGTGGCGAGTTACAGCGTGCTAGACAACGAAGATGCACTCAGAACAGAACTAGACTTGGTAGAGGAGAAAAGAGACCGGACGTATCTAAAAGTTGCACCCTACAAGCAGAGGGTGTCCCGGTACTATAATAGAGGGTGAAGCATCGCATTTTCCTAGTAGGGGATCTGGTCCTTAAAGCTGTCAATCAGTCCTCAAGAGTCCCGAGCCATGAAAAGTTGGGGCCAAACTGGGAAGGCCATATCTAGTTACCCGGGTAAACCGCCCGGGAACTTACTGGCTTTGGAGCTTGGATGGACGTGATCTGTCTCACCCTTGGCATGTGCAACACATTCGAAAGTATTATCAATAACCCAGAGATGAGGACAGTTTAGCACTGGTTAGGAAATTTTTGTAGCTCTATTTGAGCATTCATTATAAATTTTTGAATAAAATAAAAGACTTTACTTTGCAAAATTACTCCTATCACAGTCCCATCCAATATTGATAGACCTTGAGCCTAACCCCGAGGCAAAAGACCTTGGCTCAAAACAAAGGCACAAAGACCTCGGGCCTAACCCTGAGGCAAAAGACCTTGGCTCAAAACCAAGGCACAAAGACCTCGGGCCTAACCTCGAGGCAAAAGACCTTGGCTCAAAACCAAGACACAAAGACCTCGAGTCTATCGCCGAGGCAAAAGACCTTGGCTTAAAACCAAGGCACAAAGACCTCGGGTCTAACCCTGAGGCAAAAGACCTTGGCTCAAAACCAAGGCATAAAAACCTCGGGCTTAACCCCGAGGCGACGGCTTCGCTTAGGCCCAACCAGCGACGGGGGCAAACCCCCTAGGTGGCTGACTATGGCAAGCCTCAAATGACCCTACAACCACCCATGTTCCAGGTTGGTTTCCTACGGCCACTCACTCCCGCACACCCGCCTTAGCAAAATGCTTGGGGGGCAGGGACTAGGCTAAAACAGGAAATCACACCGGTCACTAAAAGGACTTGGAATCCTAACATTCCTAAGTAGTTATGGTGATTAAAGATAAAATATCCCGGACGGTAAAACAGGATTTTCCTATAATACACTGGGCCATCCCGGACGGTAAATAGGGCAAATTCCTATGATACACCGGGTAGTCACCTTTAAAACAGGTCGATAAGACCAGATCTTCTACTGGTTACGGTCCTAAACCATTTGCTAAGGCAGGGATTTAGGTCGGTCAAAACTAGGCGGACACTGGCAATCACAAACAGGCACACAAGTACAAAAATAGTAGACAATTATGGAAAGTTGGTCTCAAGGACCTTTTCATTAATTCAAAACTATTTGTACAAGGCCTGGGGGGCAGTTGTAGTAGCCTCCCAAAAAAAAATTTACAATACAAAGGAAAATGGGTCAGGGACCTCAGTCGTCCACCTCGACCACGTCTTCAGTCTCCCCATCCTCCTCTTCTGGGTCAGCTCCTCCTCCCGATGCAGAGCCTCCGCTCGGGGCAGCCTCCTTAGCAAGGCTGGCATCAGCAGCGGGGCCCTCGCCAGCAAAACCTACATCCCAGAAGTCTGAATCAATCCCTTCGTAGGGCGATATGTCCCACTCGGAGTGATCCCAAGATATCCGACGCTTCAGATCTTCATAGCCCTAGAAGAAGCCGTCGTCTAAAGCTTCTTCCCGCGCCCCAACTGTCGTCACCTCTGCCAGCTTCCTCTCCCGTGCCTCCGCCGCCGCTACGCTGGCCCGACCAGCCTCTAGGTCGGCCTGGGTGGTAGCCAGCTCGGCTTGAGCAGCACTAAGGCTCAAGGCTAAGCCCTTCACCTTGTCCTTCTCTACGGCCAGAGCTGTGCCCCTGGCCTCTAAGATCGCCCACTCCTCAGACAAAGCGGCTTCAGAAGTAGCGACCCTCTTGGCCAAGGAAGGAAGGAAGGACTCAGCCCCGGCGGCCATACATCCGACCTGCGAGAAGTTAAAACTGACCGGTCAGAGAGCAAGTACAGTTGACAAAATAGTTGAAGAAAAGGAAACAAAGGCAAGAGAACTCACCATGTGAGAGAGGCTGTACAGCTAGCTCTGGAAAGGCTATACAGCCAACTCAAGAAGACCTCGGGAGACATGTTTTCACATGGCTCCACTTGGCTGTGGAGCAGACCGGGCTTCACCCGATCCCTGATCTTGGCCGAGGCAGCCATTGGCGCCATGGCCGGCACCCCCGCCCGAGGGGCAGTCTCCTCAACTACCACCACATGGGGCGTTGAGGTCCCCATTGGCTTCGGACGATTTGATACACCGTGCCGGATCTGCCTTAGCGGGTGCTCTCCACCCGGGGCCTCGATGGCGGGCCTTTTTCTTTGTGCCACCGCCACTGCCATCCGAGCGGCAGCAGCAGCAGCGACATTGGCCTGCCTCTCCCTCAGTTGCTCCATATTTCTCTTCGGAGCCATATCTGCAAAAAAAGAAAAAAATTAAACAGTTAATAACCAATGTAGATGACGGGGAAGGAGTACTACGGGAGGCAGCAGAGTCCGAGCATTTACCAGGAAGGATTGGGGGGAATACTGGAGCTTTTTTGGGCTAAACCGGGTCGTCAGTAGCTTGGAAGTCGCCGGTCCGAGTCAACACGTTCTAGATGTTTACCGGCCGGTCTGCCAAACTACTGATCCTGGCTTGGCACTCCTCGGGAATGCTCGGTAGGCTGGTTGATCCAGCTGCAAAGCCAAGTACAAAATGGTTAGTCACAGAAACTGGAGTATAATAAAGAAGAAAGCAACAAAAAGTAAAATCGGACGGGCTTACCCCTCAACTCTCTCACCCAGGAAGTCCTCATCTGGATCCTAGGGGCCGGTTCGCAGAGCCCGAGGGTGGACACTTGGAAGAACCTGTTCTTCCACCCTTTGTTGTTGCTCGGGCAGTTGACTGAGATCTTCCTCCCCTGGTAAGCCCCGAGCGAAAACAACCCAGTCTCTCCATGTATGGGGAATGGGCGATGCGTCCAGAGGAACTCCTGGACGGAGAGTTCATATCCGAAGACCTGGGGCCACAAAGAGATGGACCCCTTCAAGAACCTCCAACCATTCGGGGCCAACTGGCCTGGGGCAATCCCCATGTATATTAGGACGTCCTGAGCAACCTGATGGAGGGGGATGCGAAACCCAGCCATGAGGAAGTCCTCATATAGGGTGGTGAAACCCCGCAGGTAGATTTGAGCCACCCCAAGGTTCACGGTCAAGGAGCAGTGGTCGGGAAGGCCGTACCTATCCCTAATGCGCCCGAGATCTTCAGTACGTAAGGTGGACGGGATGACTTCGCTGGAGAAGGCTACCTCAGGGTCGGGCTCCCCTGGCGTCTCATCGCCTGAACCCCGGGAAACAGAAGCGATGGGGGCTTCCTGGTCCGATTGGTCGTCGGAGGGACGAATCGGGATCCTACCTTTACTTTGCTGGTCAAATGGAGAAGCGAACGGTGGATCTAGGCTAGTGTCAGGACTTCCCGATCGGTATATGTCATCCTCTGACCGGGAAGCAGAATTGAAGCCGGAATGTTCTATTTCTGGTACTCTTATGGTAGGATGGGGAAGCAGGTTATGCCCTAGGTATGGGTTAGGAACCCCGAGCCTGGTATACAAAAGGGGCAGGTTCGACAACCTGAAAGGCAAAGAATAGATAGTCCTTAACAAAAGGTGACACTCTTTCAAGACTACCCCGGAAACTCCCGCTCGGTTCAATTGCCCTAAGGTGCCTCCTGACTTGAAGAAAGAACATAATCTAACGAAGAAAAAATCCCCATCCCGTTCTAACCTAAGTGGGTTCGCTCTCTCCAGCCTCGCTCAGAAAAGAAGAGAAGGAAAATAGTGAAGAGCTGAAACTGGAAAGGAAAGACTTACAAAGTTTAGCGTAGAAAAGGGCTCGGGAGTCTTGCTCGGAAACTTGCTTGCTCTTAAACTGCTCGAGAATATGTGTCTTTGCAGCAAAGAGTTGAGAAATGAACAAGTGTTCCTTTATATAGGAACTACGGACGGTTCAGATCAAAATAGATCCAACGGCTCGTGCACTTTCCCGCCTAAAGTGGATGACAATTGTCACCTCGGGCACACAAAGCGTAGCCTCAAAAGGCGCGCACATTAAATGCACGATGAGGCGGTTCGGTTACCGTGCAAACTGTCTGGTTACTTCAACGCTGGTGTCGTTTGATCCTAATTAAGCCAGTCACAAGCTGACACATGGCGCAGTTAGAACTCGGGCCCACAGGGCCACCGTTCGGTCCATACCCCGAATGACCACAACGACCGATCTCACCCCGGGTTGAGTCCCGGTCTCTTACCGGACAGTTCCTCGGAAGCAGTCTTAATTTTTAAACTTCATCTAATGGGACATCACATCAACTTCAAAAATGGGAGAAATATTCTGCTATAATTCAAACCTCCACGTCAACAGCAAAGGACACGGATTATATGGAAAGTGAGCTGGTGGCCCAACAATCCCGAAGCCTTTCGAGGGAAATTGCTCGGTTTGCTCGCATAGCCCGGGCATACGGCGTAGCAGCTCTCCACAAGGTGCGGTTTGACAGCCCAGCAGCTCAGCAGTTTCCTAAATCAGTCAGAAGACTAATGGAAAAGTGTAAATAGTTTCCTAAGCCGTTTAGGAAACCTCCCATGAATTGTGCTCATTAATTTGTAATTAGATTAGGCTTCCTTATCTAATCAGTTGCCTAATGCAGGTGGTTTCTTACACCTATAAAAGAGGCTACTCACCTCCATTAGAGGGGATTGCATTCTTAACTTAAAGAATAGCATATACACTCATTTGATACGCATATACCCAGCCGGTATTACTGGTAGTGTCGCTAAACTGTTGGCTCACCAGGCCCACCAGTGATCTGCTAGTGAAGAGCACTGACGCACCCATGGACGTAGGACACCTTATTAACGGGGCTGAACCACATACAATTGATTGTGTCACCATATCTCTCTTCTCAATCTCTCTTACCAATTTTTGGCATCATCAATATCTATATATTAATAACTACCACATGCACACACAACTGCACACACACACTTGCACATTTTCTCTTTTTTTTTTAAACCACATTGAATTTTTTTTATAGTGTAAAGTACTCACACTGGTTATTCGTATATTAACCAAATAATTAATTGAAATAAAATCATAAAAATACCAATTAAACACTAAGAACTAATTAAAAAAATTCAGGGTATTACATCTATGTAGCTTGGCATTTGTAGTCGGATGTGAGATTTCAGACGGGTGCCAGGAGGTGCAACTGTGGTGAAAAACTCAAGTTAGACATTTGTGTAATGCCTAGACTAAGATTCGTATGGCGTTACTATCACCATATAGTGACACACCAATTTTATGGAACAATGACATAGCATACATATCATACTATATGTGCTAATTATCGATCATGTTATGTAGCAATGGATTAATCTCTATTTTATTGCTGTGTAAGCCATATAGGGTCCGTTTGATAAAACTGAAAATTAAGTACTGAAAATTAAGTAGTGAAAATTTTAAGTGATTGAGCTTGCAATACTGAAAACAGTGTTTCAAGTATTGGAATATAATGCATTCAATGATTATTTTTAGTAGAAAATTTTCACTTAAAGTTTTCAGTAATTTTTTGGTTGATTTTTCAATTAAGTGGTACATTATCAAACGCACTGAAAGAAAATAAGTGCTGAAAATGAAAATTTTCATCACTTAATTGGGTTATCAAACACCCCCATAGTCTCCTTGTAATGGGGATTCTACACCATTTTTCCTTATAAGCTGCGACTGTGTCATGAAGAGGGCATTTGATGAGGCTACTTTAGCATACTTCCTAAAAGCGATGACACACCAATTTTATGGAACAATGACATAGCATACATATCATACTATAGGTGCTAATTATTGATCATATTATGTAGCAATGGATTAATCCCTATTTTATTGCTGTGTAAACCATATAGTCTCCTTGTAATGGGGATTCTACACCATTTTCCTTATAAGCTGCGATTGTGTCATGAAGAGGACATTTGATGACACTACTTTCGCATACTTCCTAAAAGCGATAAATTCCATTCTATGGGGTATGTCTAGTAAAGCGGTCAAGTTAGTTAAATTGACACTAGTAGGCAGGGAAGTCTATAATTCGATAACATACCATATTCTGTGACTCATTAGCTGGCCAGTGACTATCATATATGTACTGATTGTCTTGGGCATATTACATATTTGGGGTGTAGCACTACCTTTCAAGGGATTAAGAGTACTAGATTAGGTGTGGTTGAATAAGTTTGGGTAAATGCACGAGAAGCTTCCGAGTGATGCGTTTTTCTAGTTTAGTGATTGACTTAGCTTCTCAGTTCCTATTGTTGTACATTTTTTTCATGAGGTTGCACGTTCTATTTCCTGTATGAAGAGGAGATGAAAGTTGAAGTCTGAGAGTTTTTGTTCTTACAAAAATCCCTATGTGGTTGAGTGGGAGATGTAGGAAATGTTGTGGGCCTTGCACCCAAATATTGGACCCAGGGTCCAAACGTGCTCTACTTGACTACCAAGTAATCCCAACTTGGAGTCCTAGTATAACCCTAATAGGGGAGAGGTTCTGTATATATAGGTTATATATACACATACAAACAACACATATATACTCTCTCTCTCCCCCTCATGTCATCTCTTTCTCTCTAGATTTTAGTCTCTCGTAAGCCTAATCACATCTAAGGCTTGAGATTTAGAACGTGGATTCAAAGGGGGATGCTCTAGTAGTAGTTCTCATGACCATAGAGATGCACAAAGCGCACACGGAGGCTAGGAGATCTCGTGTGAAGATTCCAAAGGAGGAGGCTTATAATAATCAACGTATATCAATCCGCCGAGTTCAATTCCGCTAGGTAAGTTCCTAAACTGACCCTATGCTTGAGTACATATTTTCCTACAGTACTAATGGAGGCAAAGAAGTGTTTGGAAGGGTTGTCTCTCTGATTTTATAAATTCAACTGCATCATTACAAAATGAGTAACTTGCAGAAATTGTTTATCAAATTATTTTTTGTATGATTACATGCCTTATCTATAACAAGCCAAACACATAGGCCAATTCTATGATATAAACCCGTAACTGCGTATATAACTATTCATGTGCAAGCTATGCCAAGCCATTTCATGTATCCATCACACCCCATAAAGATTCCAATTTCGGTGAGTTTAAATTTCAGCCCAAAATGGCACACCAGTCGCCGGAATCCACGAGTTTCCTTGGATGAAATTCCTCACCGTAAAAGGGTTTGCTTCCCGAGGACCACCGAGCACATGAAAACCTGGCCATCTGACTCTTCCTTGAGTGGAGGCTCCGGCACCCAAATTCATGTACTCACCATAATATAGGGTGGAAAGGGCAAAATTACTACTCCATTGTGTCCACCCCTTAGGATCAATCAAACCATCAAGTTCTGTCTTCATAAACACAGTCCTCGAATATTTTTTCCATGGTCGGCCTAAGTAACTCTTGAACCTCCCATCTTTTGCAGCACTAAGATCAGGTGCACCCGATCAGGTGCGGGTGCGACGCGCGAATTTAATATAGAAATTCCGGTATTTTCATTGGGGTCATCCCTGCCCTGCGCAGTTATCACCATGTTTGATTGATGGTCCATTGGTCTTTTGACAAGGATGTCACAATTTTGAAAAATTGCCGTGGCATCCCCAAATATGAAGTCAATAGTTCCATATATGTGACAATCTCGATAGAATTGTCTGAGGGAGAGAACTAGTAGAGTGTCTTGGTAGCCTTTAAAGCTACATCGATAGAAGACTGAGAGGTCTGAGCTCACCCTAAGTGCCACTGCTTGGTATTTTTGTGGTCCTGCTGTGTTTTCAAATGTTATGTCCCTTGCCCAAAACCCATCACCTGACACCCCTGCATAAGTCAAAAGCCATGTTAATAAATCTAAACATCCTCATTCATTCACTGTAGTTTCCTAAAGGGAATCCACACTTTACTTTGTATACATATAAATCAGACTATATATTATTTTGAGTTTCACCTTCATAAATGGATATTAAAGTCCTTGCCACCTCACTAAAATGAGGATTTATGTAAAGATAGTACTAAGGTGATTTCAATTGTTTAATAATTAAAATAACTTTATCTTTTGCAAAATTATTTTAGTACCATCAATTTTTTGAGGTGACAATGACATTTAATATCTATTTAAGAAGAGTGCTACTACATTACCCATAATATTGCACCTACTTTTTACATCGACTATGCAAAGGATGTAACATGTACACATCAGTGTATTAGGATGAATAAGAATCATTTGAAAATGAAACATCTCATATTGGAAATTTTTCTTCTGCTAGATTCTCTCTCTAACCTTTCTCCTCTTGTTATTGGTTTCTCTATATAACAACTAAACATATATCGACCTAAACAAAAAAATACATTTATATACTCATATATGCAATACGTAGAGAGATGTGATTGTTGCTTAACCATAAAAATGATATTGGATTAATCAATTCTATCGTGATAAAAATATTTATTTACTTGTAACCGAGAAGTTATTCAGGCTAACCGGCACACCACGTTAGCACGGCCAACGTACGTGATGTAAAACACTAATCAAATTTATTCAATGTATTGTAACTTCTTCTTATAACTACCCCTGAATAGGACACAACTTCAAAACATTTCGTATTGTTCCCCTCATATAAAGAGTAAAGCAGTATAAATTTGAGTTTTGACAAAACTGCTTTTATTGTTAACGTAAGGGGAACAACATGAAATGTACTGAAGATTTTTGTCCCTGGAAATAGGGGGCATATGTAATATATTTAATTATGTATTTTTGTAAAAAAAAATAACACTGTGGTAAAACATCCATACATGGATGTGTGTGATTATGAGTCACATCACGTCAGTATGATGAGTTGGTGTAATGGTCACCTGGAGTAATTTCTCCCCCAAAAAAAAAAAAAGGCAAAGAAGAATTAAAATTTTTTTTAATACAAATTCAGTCTAAAGATTTAGATTAATTCAGATTAAAAGTCAAATGAACACAAACACTACAAGGAAAAGTGCTATTTATGTCACTTTTAAAATTATTTTTATGTCACTTTTATTTTGTGTAACATAATTATTTCTCATATGTGTTTTTTATGTCACTTTTTAAGTAGTTATGTCATTTTTTTTTTTACAAAAGTGACATAAATAACAATGTTTTTATGTCACTTTTTAAAAAAAGTGACATAAAAAATATAGTTTATATGTCACTTTTTAAACACCACCATAAATAAAAATGCGGTGGCATTTTTGTAATTAGAACATGTTATTTTTATGTCATTTTTTGTAAAAAGTGACATAAAAGAGTATAGTAAATTTTTTTTGGCAGGAAAAATACCAAAGCAGATCTAATTTTTTTTTCCCCTCCCAAACGTCTCTAGCTTCTTCATTCCCAAACCCTCGATCTCCAAGACTCTCTCCATCACACCTTTCCCTCTACCACACCGCTGCCGCCTGCTCACGCCGAAACCGTTGCCGCCGCCTTCTCACGCCGCAACCGCTGCCGCCTCCTCCTCTCAACCACCGCTGCCTCCTCCTCCTCTCAGCCATTGTAACTGCTGCCTTCTCATCCTCTCCAAGTTTGTCTCTCTCTCTCTCTCTCTCTCTCTCTCTCTCTCTCTCTCTCTCACTTCTTCGTTCATATACATTTAGATACACACACACACACACACACACATATATATATATATATATATATGAAAACATTCAGATCGATACATATGGCGATGGCGGAGATATGGAGGTGGGTAAAAAAAAATTGATTTTGTTCTTAGGGGTTTCTGATGTACTTTCTCATCGCAAGTTTTTTTGCTTTTTATTTTTCTATTTTCTTATTGTTGTTGTGAATCATTTATTTTTGAGCTCATGGGTTTGTCGATTTTTTGCAGCCAACACTGCTATTTGTTTGATTAACTTCATTTTAATCCCGTTGATGCGATTTTTGAACAGATTTTGAAGGTTGCTTTATTTGGTATGTCCATCGTGTTCGGGATATGAGGTATTTGTTAATGTGCTTCCTTCGAAATCATGTTTTGTTTCTGTTGATTTATGTAGTCCATTCATGGTGAAGGAATTCGATTCAAGGTCTTGTATTTATTTTTATTTTTTTGGAAGCCAGCTGCCTGAATTCAACGGAGAGCCCCCATATTTTACTTTTATTCCGGAATTTCAAACTTTTCGTATCAAAGTTCACAATCTCGTCCTCAAAAAAGGATGGTTACTTTCCGATTGCTATAGGGTTTCTTTCTGTTTTGTTTCTTTGTATATTTTGTGATTACAGGCGATGATACGGCAAGAATTATGTGGAGACTAATTAAAGACAAAGTATGACTTTTAAAATCAATTTGATTTTGTTTTTATAGGGTGGTATTGCATCAGTCTTGTTTAAAACATTTATATCATTTTGAAAAAAAAATTGACATAACTAATTACACATTTATGTCACTTTTATAAAGTATTTATGTCACGTTAATTTTAAAGTTTTTATATCACTTTTAAGAGTTTGATGTAATAATTTTGTTTGGTATTTATGTCACTTTTATACTTTTATGTCACTTTTAAGTATTTATGTCACTTTTTATTAACATATGTGTTGGTATTATGAAATATTTATGTCACTTTTTAAGTGACATAAAAAGCGTTTTTCCTTGTAACGAAAAAAGATACATATATTTAAGAAATAATTTGCATTTACATATAAAGAGAAAGAAACAGAAAAATTGAACTCCAAAAAAATCTACCATATCAACCATGAAACATGCCCTTCCCAAATGTATTGCCACATGGATCCGGTGGCTAAATTGGGTGGAATAATCTGGTAGACATAGCATTTCTCATTTAAGAATTGACAATAAGAGCATGCCCCACACACTAGTTTCTAAATGAGGCTCAATGCTAGCACACCACATGCATGTCCAAAGTACGTATTTTCAAATGATCAAATTGAAGCTTAAATACTGGGGATAGATAAATTACGAAAAATCAAACGAATTACCAAATGTGGCTGAGCTCAAAGTGGTTGCACCATCTTGGACATTGTCATTACTTGTGATGACTGTTCTATCCATTCCATCGCCTACTAACATCACGTTCTTCAACTCTCTTCCAATCTCTACTTTCTCTCTGTAAACCCCTGATTTCACATAGATTATCGCTCGCCGCTCGGGTCGGCTTCGATCCATTCTAGAGAGGGCTATGACTGCCTCTTTAATAGTCTTGAAATTGCCAGAACCATCTTGAGCTACTATCAAGTCTGCTTTGCAGGTTGTTGCATTCCATGATACTAAAGCCCCTCCATTTTGGTTAGAGTTCAAACTCTGTTTAACTCCTAAACAAGTTAAGATCGTGCAAAAGAAGAATGAAACCAATGTAATTGTTGACCAAAGGACTTTGAAATTACAAAAAAAAAAAAAAAAAAAACACAATTAGCCATTTTTTTTGTGAAACTTTGCATTAATGATCTAAGAATATGTAGGACTGATGATTAAGTTAGAGCCTTTGAGACCAGTCTAATTCTACTACCAATAATAGGAGATCACATTAATTTTGGAAACTTAATTTTAGGGTTAGCAGTCTATGTAGATTTAATTTTGACTCTTAAACTCTCCTACGTTGGGCTAATTTAACACTTAATCTCCATGTTGGACTTTTTTTTTTAAATAAATCTTAGTAGCTTCACTTTAGTCCAAAACCACAAGGTGATTAAGTGTCCACTTTTAAACTATAGGGGTGTAAAGTAAAAATAGGCCTAACCACAGGGAGGTAAAGTGTAATTAACCCTAATAGTTATAATAACTTTAAGGGCAAGTCTATAGTGAATAACTTCTCATATGAGAATGTGGGTTTTAACTGTTGAATGAGAATCTAGCAATCAATGCATCTCCAGATTCTTGAAAATCTTATCGCTAGATTCTCATCCAGCAGATAAAACTTGTTTTGCTTCTCACAATAGATTTTTCCCTAACTTTAAATTATGTACCGAATTTTCTTAAAAGAACTCCAAATAACCGTTAAAACTTTGAATAATGCAAATTGTCAATCATAGCTATAGCGTACAATTGTGGTGGCCTCTACCAATCTCATACATACATAAGTATATATACACATACAGTTATACCCTTATCTATGACACAATTACAACAATGTTTTATCCGAAATTTAAATGAATAACGTTAGAGATTAAGGCAACAAAACATATACCCTCATTCCTCGTGCTGATATTCCAATTTCTTTTGGACCCATGTAAGGCCAGAGCCTCCTTAAGTAACAGGGTCAAGTTTTGAGACACTTTTTGATCTTCAAACAACAATCCCTTGTCTTGCAATCCATCCAAACAAGCCCTATGGCTCGCCAGCGCGCCACTAAGCCATGTAAGCGCATCCTCGTGGCTGTAGTCCTCACTTGAGACCAAGCGCGCGAGCCTTGGCTCGGTATCTTCATAAAGCTTAACACAGTCACCTAGAGCTACTGCAGTACTACCAGGATCATAACCACTTGAATGGAGGTCAGACCCATGTAGACTCGAAATGGCTCGAGCCCATTCCATGGCATGAATGACCTCGGCTCGGGCCATTTGGACCGGGTCAAGTTCTTGCTGGCAAGAACCAACATTGGTAAGGGTGGCTAAGAAAAGAAGGTGAAGAAAGCTGGTTGTGTTGATCATCAGCCAAGTAGACATTTTTCTATAATGTGAGCTATAGCAAGCTAGCGGTGGTGACTTGAAACAGTGTTGGAAGGTTTGTATATAAAGATGGATGATGGAGGTGACACATAGACCAATGGTTCCAGCCATGTGTCACTGCATGGGCCGGGTCTGACTATGTAGCTACATCCTATAGTTAGAAGATTAGAGATAGAAAAGGGCCGACCATGTGATGTCACTGAATGGACTTATGGGACTGGGAAGGTACATCAAACCATCTTTAATTGTAACGTGTGAGGCTGTGAGCCTTTATTTACTTGCCAGTAATTTTACTCACGAATATGAAATGCTTTACGTTAATAAGACTAATTTGCTTCATGCTTCTAATGGATTCCATCACTTCGAACAAATTGGTGAAGATAGTAGGTTGCTCTATGATTATATATAAATATATAGAGAGAGATGGATTTTGTATTTTCTATGATTATATATATCCAAATTTAGGCAACAATCCATAAAAATAACTTTCGATCAAATTTGATTCTTAGTTTGTTAAAAAGACCTTTAAATTAATGTCGAGTTAAGTGAAATTTTACCTAATATTCATGTATGGGTTCAGTAAAATTTTAATTAATATTTTTGTATGGAGAACTTTTCTCTAATCAAGAATTTTAATTGTCCTTAACTCTAACAAAAAAAATCTTATCATAATGTCCTTATAAACATTTTCCTATATAAGTCCCAAAGATATTATAGTTTAAATTATTCAGGAATGGACCCCAAATTGATCAAGGAAATGTTAGTATTGTTGTGGCGACCAAAGGCGAAGAGCCAAGATTCACAAGACAGAAATGCCAAGATGGATGAGGTGAGATAAGGTACGATATCAAGCCGGTACATAGGGGGGGGGGGGGGGGGGGGGGGGGGGGGGGGGTTGTCATATATGTGGGACGCGGTCCCCGACCCCACTTTTGTTAGGAGGGGCGCCGAGAATCCTATCGAACTTGACAATGTCTCGGGACATATCTAAGGAGCATTTCGAGAACTAAGACTTAAGATGATCCAAAGACAAAAAAATCGCTACCTAATTTTTATCAGGTAATAGGAAACCATATATAGCTTTGACTCGCTCAAATAAATAAGGGTACTCGCCCTTCATCACTAGAAATTAGGCTTGGGAGTCTTGGTATGACAAGGCAGTGAGCCCAAGTAAGACTAACGCACTCCCTCTTCTCTCTACCGAATGGTAGGCCTTGATCCAAATATCCTTGTTTTTAACTCATAATTGGTGTATTTCCTCAAATATACTAGATAATATATATACATATATATGGCATAAACATCTTGTTTTAACAAAAATCATTCAAGAAAATAAGTTCATGTAGCAAGTGGATGCACATGCAATACAAGGAAAGAGATACTTATAGTGGCTAGTACCGCCCGGGACCAATGCAAATAAAGAAAATTAACGTGCTATGATATGCAAAAAGGGAATAATAGAACTTACATTGAGTTCACTCATGCGGAGTCGCAATGGCCATATAAATTGATATGCACGAAAGCATTCAGTCAACAAGGGTAGAAGTTGGCCTCGCCCGGACTCTTTGCCTTGTCTCGTAAATCCCGGCCAATTGGTCGGAAGAACCACCCAGGCAAACCCATCCCAGGCACAGCTCATCACAGGTGCAGCTCAACCAGAATCTTCCAGACAGTTTTCTATACCAGTTAGAAGACTAATGGAATGTAAAGACTGTTTCCTAATTAGGAAACTCGCCCAATTTGTGTTAACCACACCCGATAAGATTGTATTAACTTGTCAATACAATTTCCATGTATGAGGAGGACTCTTGCATATATAAAAGTGACCCCTAACCCCCATAGGGGGACAATTAATGATCTTCTACACAACACTCACCACAACTTTGTGTAACATGCCCGGCCGACCTCTAGTAGTCCCAATTTTTGTTGGCTCACCAAAGACCAAAGATCACCGGCTATTTCACAATATAGTGAACATGCTCAGACACGCCCGTGGTTGTAGGTCTCTTCATTAGTAGGGCAGAACCACATACAAACCCTTTCTTGTTTCTTTTCTTACGTTACACCAAAAGTTGGCATCATCAGTTTGGCACCGTCTGTGGGAACAACAATTTTCCAGCAACAAAAATTCTTGACTGTCGCCATGACTCCTCGTAAGACAAAGAAGGCTGCTCAACAAACCGTTCACGTGGATCCACCGGCCCCAGAGCTAGCGGTTCCCATGACTCTAGAAAAAATCACCACAGCTTTCGCTCAACTTCTGGAGGGTTAGCATCAAACCCAGCATAAAATCGAAGCTCTGCTAGCTAAATAGAATAAGCCTCTGCAAATTGAGGTACAACTAGGAGCACCGAGCATGGTCGGACACCACTATGGCCCTGACAACGTGCCAGAGCTAGGCCAAAGTCTCCGCAAGCTATAGGACAGTCAGGGAACGATGAGTGTGGTCGGGATCCAATACGGACCCAACAACGTGCCCGGGCCGACCCGAGCCATGTGGAGGATGCTAGAAACATCATCAATGATAGGCGCGCTACCAGAGTATAGAGGCAATAGCGCATGACCCAGGAATCGGCCTACGATCACCCGTCCAGGAGTCGAAGTGACTTTAGGCATACGATCAATCGGAGTCATATCCGAGACTTGTCCTAGAGAACAGCACAATTTGAAGAGGAAGCTACTTCCTCTGATCCGGCTTACCGCACAGACACCGGTCGGGAAGACGTGAAAGCCAGCATCAAGGACTTGGAGAAGCAGATCGAGAAGCTGGGCTAGAATCCAAGTCATGATCATGCCAACACTGAGACCGAGTTACTGTTCTCAGACTGGATCATGGGGTTTGCCATTCCACGCAAGTTCAAACAACCTCATCTCGACTCTTACGATGGCTTGGGTAGTCCGGTCGATCACGTTCGAACCTAGAAGGCTCAAATGGCACTAGCAACCAATGCCGATTAATTGTACTACCTGGCCGTTCCTAGCACTCTAAAGGGCCCAGTCGGTTGATGATTTCAAGGAGCTCAACAAGTTATTCGTCAGCCAGTTCGTGTATATGCTCAGTCGACCACAGCCTGACACCCAGCTACTTATTGTCAGGCAGCAAAAGGGAGAGTCTTTGAAGGATTTTATGGATTGGTTCAACCAGCAAAAGCTTTACGTTTACAACCTAAACGAGACAGTCATGATTATAGCCTTTTGCTCGGGGGTTCAGAACACCAAGGTTGCCACGTCATTCCAAAAACAACAACCGACAACCTTGGTCGAACTCTCAGAGAAGGTTGGGAAGTACACCAACATCGAAGAGTTCTTGAAGTCCAAGCATTCAAGCTTTATGGAAGATGAGTCCCCAAGAGCCAAACAGAAATGGGAAGGCTCCGAGAAGAGCTCAGTAAAGAACCAAAAGCAGGATCAGCAGAAAGGTGGTCGAGATTAGACTCCGCAAGCCACTTTCCCGGCCCATGCAAGAAGTTATGGTAGCCACCGAGGCTGAGAAATTGCTCACAAAATTGACAAAGTTGAAGAGCCCGCCCAAGAAAAAGAATTAGGTTAAGTACTGCTGCTGCCATAAAGACCACGACCATGATACCGCTGACTGCTTCAATATGAAGATCGCCATTGAAAAACTCATTAAGCAGGGTCATCTGGTTGAGTTTTTCACCAACGACAAGCAACATCGGCAAGATGCCCGACTCCTTGAGTAGGAACAGCCCCTCAGGCACATCAACGTGGTGTCTGGAGGGACATCAGGAGGAGGACATTCTCAATCGGCTAGGAAAAGGCATGATAGGGCATCCTGAGCGGATGTCTCACATGTTCAACTAGCCGACCAATCCTCGATCAATGCCCTTACCTTCTCATCCAGTGACATCTAGGATCTGTACTATCCCCATGATGACCCTCTAGTGGTGACGCTTTCTATAGTTAACTATGTTATCAAAAGGGTACTCGTACATACAGGAAGCTCATCTGACATACTCTTTGCTTCGGCGTTCGATCAGTTTGGAATCTAAAGAGATAGACTCCGGCCAGTGGCCACCCCACTGGTGGGATTTAACGGGTCCAGCACACAACTACTCAGGATGATCGAGTTATCGATTCTAATGGGGACTTATTCGTAGTAGGTCTCCACGCTCGCAAACTTTGTTATGGTAGAAGCCCCCTCAGCTTACAATGTCATCTTCAGGTGGCTGACCCTCAACAATGCCAGAGTGGTTGTGTCGACCTACAACCTGGTCTTCAAGTTCCCAACTCTATAGGGACTAGGAAGTATGAGGGAAGATCAAGCCACCGCCAGAAGCTGTTATATCAGTTCCTTGCGCAGAGATGTGATTTTTGAGACACTGAATGTTGAAAGATAGATACAGGGGACAACAGGGACGAAGTCAGCCCGGTTGAAGAACTCAACCAAGTGATCATGGATCCCCATCTTCTTGACAGTTACATTAGTGTGGGTTATCTTCTTGACAGTTACGTCAGTGTGGGTTCCCTCCTGGAACCGAACCCCTGGGAAAAGTTAGTCAAGTTTTTTAGACAGAATCAAGACACCTTTTTGTGGAGCCACGAGGACATGCCCGGAATCGACCACCCGGATCATGTCCCACTGACTCAATGTTGACCTGAGCTTCTGCCCTGTTAAGAAAAAGAAGAGGAGAATGGCCCCTAAAAAGTAAGAAGCAGTACGCGAGGAGGTTGGGAAACTCCTCAAAGCAAAGTTAGTCTGTGAAGTGTAGTATCTCGGATGGCTGGCTAATTATGTCTTAGTCAAGAAGAGTAACGGAAAATGGAGGCTGTGTGTAGATTTTATCGACCTAAATAAAGCTTACCCCAAGGATTAATACCCACTACCCAGGATAGATCTCCTGGTAAATGTAACGGCAGGTCAACCAAAGAAGTTCAGAGTCTAGCGGGATGAGTGCCAGCCTTGAATAGGTTTGTGTCCCGAGCAACCGACTGGTATACCTTTCTTCAAAATTCTTCACAAAGACTTCGAATGGACGGAAGAGTGTGAGAAGGCATTTCAGGAGCTCAAGAAATACCTGGCTTTGCCTCCTCTACTCTCAATGCCTATTCCGAAGGAAGAATTATTCCTATATTTGGCTATAACACACTCAGCAGTAAGTTCGGCGTTGGTTAGAGAAGAGCACAGGATTCAATACCCAGTCTACTACACCAGTCGGGCACTACAAGGAGCGAAAAGTAGATATTAATGGATAGAAAAGTTGGTCTTTGCTCTTGTCACCTCATTCAGACACTATCGCCAATACTTTCAAGCTCGTACCATAATACTCCTCATGGATTAGCCCCTACATAGGATACTGTGCCAGCCCGAGAAGTCCGGGAGACTTATGAAGTGGGCACTATAATTGAAGAGTTTGAAGTGCTTTACAGACCTCGAACAGCAATCAAAGGGCAGGCAATAGCAGATTTTCTCATCGAATTCACTTATCCAAAGGATCTAATCGAGGAGTATGCCCCGCTCGACTTAGCACCCGACCTGAAAGACCGAATCCCGACCTAGGTGCTCTATATGGATGGGTCCTCTAATAAATAGGGCGGTCGGGAAAGAATTTTACTGATCACACCCGAAGGGATTTAGCTTGAGTATGCTCTCAAGTTTGGGTTCCAAGCATCCAACAAGGAAGCGGCGTATGAAGCCCTACTGGTCAAGCTATAACTGGCTACCTCAATGGGTGCCCCTGCAGATTATGGTGCACAGTGACTCTCAATTAGTGGTAAATCAAGTCTTACAATAGTATGAGGCTAGGGAGGACAGTATAGTGGCCTACCTGGCCCTGGTCAGAAAGATTACCAGTGAGCTTAAAGGATTGTCTATCACTCAGATCCCGAGGGAATAGAACACACAAACCGATCGGTTAGGTCACCTAGCATCATTGTCAGAATTAGATCTACAGGGAACACTGCACCAAAATAGAAAATTTGTTACCCTAATTTTCACTAACTTTGTCACTGCCTTCCGTAGTGACAAAATTGTCACTGCCTATGACTGTGACAAGTTAGATTTGGTGACAAAAGTAACAGGTTGTCACCGTCTATAGCAGTGACAATGTTTATGGTACCCTTGTCACTGTCTTGATGGTGACAGACCAACCCTAAATGCAATATTTTCCCTCACAAAAAAAACACGCTGGACACCCCCCCCCCCCCCCTTCCCAAATATTTGGTTTCCTCCCAACTCCTTATTTTCCCCCACTTTACCAAACCCTACCAGAATTCTTTACTCCCTCTCGCTCTACGCGACCACCACCATCTCTGTGAATTCCTCTACGACCCCCACCATTGCTGGAGTCAGTCACCAACACTGCCACCGACATCAGTCCTCGCTACCGGATCGGCACCCTTGGGTATGTTGCTTCACTCTCTCTCTCTCTCTCTCTCTCTCTGAAGCACACAATCGAAGCTACCATTACTGCCTCCTCCTTCCCTTACCATCACTGCCTCCTTCCCCCAAAGATCGTTGTACTCTTTCTATCTCTCTCATAGGGCATCGAGTACTCAGGCCCTAACAGTATGTCACTCTTTTTTCCCTCTTTATTTAGCTTTTAAAAAAAATTTGGCATTTCGCTATTTAGTCTCTTTCATTTGTTTGAGTTTTTGATTTGGTAGCTGGTAAGGGCAGGTGCATTTTTTAATTTGGGCACCTCTTTTTAAGTTAAAAAATCAAATTTTTATCTTTTACTGTAATTAGTAAGGGCACCTCACTTATTGTACTATATATATGGGTAAATTGCAAATTACACTCCACTAGTTTCGTAAATCAGTGTAGTTTTGTATTTATTTATTTATTCTTATTTTGTTTCTTTCTTAATTTCTTCCTTCTTCAGCTTATTATAGGTTTTAGTCCTCCTTTTTTCTTTCTTTTTTTTTTTTTTTGGGCTAATTAGGATTATGTGCCACATTAGATACTTTTTACGTGATTGGGCTAACCCGTGAACTAGTTTAATGAAATGCCCAACGAAATTTAGTTGACCAAAATAGTCTTTTGTGTATTGTTAGCACGCGCACATGCACTATCCGACATTCTGCATTCAAAAGGAACGCATATGGACATGCACATGCCACGTGTATAGTTAGTTTTTTTTTTTTTTTTTTTTTTTTTTTTTTAAGGAACACGTGTATAGAGAGAGAGAAAGAGAGAGAGACAGAGATCGCCATCGCCATCACCATCGGCGATGATCGCCGGCCAGCACCACCATCATCGTCGATTACCATCACCATCGCCGTCGTTGCCACCACCACCACCACTATTGCCATCGCGTCTCCACTACAACCGTGGATCGCCACCACTATTACCATCACTATCCCATAAATAACTTATAATCTTTTAAACAATCTGATACACTTAAAATTTATAATAATTTGATAATATCTTATAATCTTTTAAACCACATGATAATATCTTGTAATCTTTTAAATAATCTGATACACTTAAAGCTGGACACGCACTTGTACACTAATATCAAAGTGAAATTGATAAAAATAAATAAAAAAATTAAGCTTATAATACAAAACTTCCGTGAAAAACTTATGGGATAGATTATGGGGTCATTTTGGGCCAGAAAATTCAGAAATAATGTGATATTCCCATTGTACCCTTGCTTATTTTGTAATTGGGTGGATTTTGCACAATTTGAGGACTGGAAAGGGAGTAAATTGCCAAAATTGAAACTATAGGGACCAAACTGTCACAACCCTTAAACTATTGGAGTGTAATTTGTAATTTACCCATATATATATATATAGTACAATAAGTGAGGTGCCCTTACTAATTACAGTAAAAGATAAAAATTTGATTTTTTAACTTAAAAAGAGGTGCCCAAATTAAAAAATGCACCTGCCCTTACCAGCTACCTTTTGATTTTTACATTGGTTTCTTATTCTTTTAGTTTTTTTATTTTGTATATATGTTTATTTTCCTTTTTCAAATTTGCTTGTTCATGGGTAACATACGAAGGAGAGAAAAAAGAGTATGTCAAGTGCTAGTTGCCCACTTCCCAACTCCAATTTCAAGAACATACTCGCCTCTAAGGTTAGAGGTAAAGTTAAATCAAATGCAAATTAGGAAAAAATTCTTGGATTTGAATTCCTATTTTAATTTGGGAAATGCTATTGTGAGAAGCTTCTCATATGAGAAGGCGGGTTTTAACCGTTGGATGAGCATCTAGCAATAGATGCTTCTCCAGATTCCTGGGAATCTTATGGCTAGATGCTCATCCAACGGTTAAAACCCGCCTTCTCACATGAGAAGCTTCTTACAATAGCATTGCCCTTTTAATTTTTCAGATGGGGAGGAAGTGACAATCCACCAGATCAATCAGCAACAGTCCCTGAGCAACAAGTACCACCTATACTACAAGCGAAATCGCTAAACAAATTTTCTCCTATTGGTGGAGTTTCCTCAACTACTATGTCTTTGGGGTCGAAGGTATAAGAAACAATTTCACGGCTCTTTTTTACTATCTGCATATATGGAAGACTAATGTTCTTATTTAATTTGTTTGAATCTGTAAGCATGGATAATCAATTTCTATTTTCGTGGACATAGCTTAGCAAGCAGTCAACTTCATGCTATCCTTTTTTTTTTTTGAGAAAAAATTCATGGCTCATGCTATCCTAAAGCATAAATAATAACTTTTTATTTATCCCAAGTGAATAATTTTTTTATTCATTTCTTTGAAAATGATTATTTGTTAAACATGATATCTCTGCTAGTTAAAGGTTTGTTCAAACCAATTGTAAGACTCAAATGAAGACCTATTTACATATTTCTTTTTAAAGGGCAAAGGTTTTTTCTTTTAACTTTTTTTTTTCTTTGGAATTATATAGAGGATTTTTTTCGAATTGGCCTTTTCTGTTGTGGAAGCAGGGGCTTTTTGGATCTGGGCTTGGGAATTGTATCTGGCATCTGGAACCTTAATTAGTTTATGAACTTCAAATTTACAAGCAGTCACTTGGTATATGTTGCAACATAATGACTGACTATCAGACTGCGTGTTTTATTTCCTTTCTTTTTTTTTCCTTTCGCATAATGACTGACTTTCTCTCTTTTTTCTTCGTTCTCATAGTGTACTTTGATGTCAATCTGTTTCACTTTTTCCCTTAGTTTCACTTTAAAGAGTGGTCTATGACTTCATTTGTGGTATGATTTTAATCAAGATACCATTTTGTGGTATGAAATCATTTTCTAAGCTATTCATTTGGTTTGTGAAACATCTTCACTCTATTTTGTTTCCGTTTGGAATTGCTTTCCTAGTTTGGTTATTCATTTGACTTTTATGGACTATATATCATTTTTTTTGTTGGTTTTCTGTACTTTATGTGGCTGCAGATTCTATAACTGATCAAAATGGAATAACAACGCTCTTGAAAAGAAAGTCAATAATTTTACTGCTCTCTTTCAAATATTCTTCAAGTTATATGAAATTCCTTATCTTCCCCACTTATTTGCAGACGTCTATAATCTGTTTATTTCATAGATCAATAGAATAAGATTTTACTCCTTATGTCCTTGCCATTGGTTTGAGGCTATGGATTTGGGGTGTGCACAAGCGTACAAATTAGGCGAGTGTTGGGTAATGGGCTTTAGTTATGGGCATTCTAGACAAGATATTACTGCTTGCTAGAGTTACTTGAGAATGGTTTCACTTTAAGTGAACATGAAGCAACCTACTTTTCTAGCTTGGGCATAACGATTTAATAGATGGCGGCTCTTTGGAAGCATTTTCTAATACAAATCCATGATTGCATTTCAAGGTTCAAGGTAACATTGTACCAACATGGATAATAAATGCTTTTATCTGCTTCTTCTTCTTCTTCTTCTTTACCCTCCTTTTTTTTAATGGGGATTGAGATGGTTTAAAAAAAATTAGAGTTGCTGACTGTTGATCAAAGTTCCTTGTTAAACCGTTCATATGAGATGGTAGAATGAATATATCACTTATTTTGAAAGCCTGTCTGCTTTTCCCAACCCTCTAAGGGACCATTTCTTGCAATCAGGCAGACAAGAGTGGAATATAGACCCTTTGGTGAAAATGTTATGTTTTGAGTACTTCTAGAAAAGCAAAAAGTTCATTAAAAATTTAAAAGCTCGACCCCAAGCATGAAAATATGGTTTTTGAGTCATTGGGCAGCCAGTTTATGCAGTTAAGACACAAATAACAATTACTAGTCTGGTAATAATAGCCATGATGTTTGCACACAGGATAACCTCCCATGCAGCCCTTATGCTTTTTATTTTCGCTTTTTAGATATTTTTCCATGTGTAACAGCAGCTTAATTTGTCCCAACATAGTTAGTGATGGATTCCTCCATGTGTTTTTTTGAGCTGCATTTTCTTTTTATCGAATGTGCTTGTTGAAGCTGACCTAAATCTATTTAATGTTGTTTCCTTTTTTCTCTGTCCTAGACTCATATATTTTTAGGTCAAAATTGCACCAATGTAGTCTGCAACAACCATCAAAATGTGGGTACATGCATAATGTTTTTAAGCAGAAGGAGGTGATTTTCTCTTCTTATTCTTTCAGTTGTCAAGCTTTAATTACGGATGATAGATCTCAAATTCATCCATTAAAATTTCCACTTTTCTTTTACTGTATTCTCATCCATTGGACTTAGATGTTAAGTACTCTTTAGGTTTCTCTAACTTATTTAGGTTATCCTGGTTGTTTCAGTACCTTTCAACCAAGCTTTCAAACTTTCAAGGAGCTGTCCTGCTATCAACAATTCATATTTTACGTCCAGCAATCACAAAATTTAGGTAAAAAGTTTATTTTTTAAAATTTTTTTCTGCTAAAATTTGGGTTCTTACTTCCCTCAATTGTGGTGGCTGTTAGTTGTTCTCAATTTGAAGGAACTTAAGTCTAGAAGCCACACTGTTTTGATGCCATTGTTGCATGTATCTTAAGACTCATAGAAACACATGTTTCAATTTAACAATTCTGCTGGGCTTGAATGTTTGGAAACGATTAAATGTTATGTAGTTATATGAGTGTATATATGTAGGACCTGGAGGTAGTTAACATCTCACTCGCAAGAAGAAGTTTGGATATAGTTGTAATACCCGTAAATTTCTATAATTTATAAAATTAGTCCCCGTATTTTGTTTGTTCGAATCTTCTAGTATTTTAATTTCGTAATTCCAGAACGGGAACACATGCCTATACATATTTATTTATAATTAACTTGGACTGTAAGTTACGGACCCAGACTGAGTTATCACATTAACCCATAATTTCTGTGTCTAAATTAGACTGCTTGGCACGTAGTCCTAAGCGACGACTAAACCATACAATTATGGAATGTTAGTACCATGAGAATCTTACCCTAAAATGTCTATTGTACTTACCCTACCTACCTAGACCTATTGGGTAATGACCCTACCCAACCATTTCCCCCTTTACCCGTCGGATCAACCCCACCACTCGAAAAATCGCTTGCCACTTTTTATTTCTCTTCCCAAGTATACATCACTCATTCTCCATCACTCCTCTCAATCCCTCACCTAGACCTCAAACAGATTTTTCAAATCTGCATTTGTCTATGTGCATGTAATATATATGTGTGTATATATAAGCTGCCTTGTGTATATATGCATGAGTCATTGAGAGTGAGGGGGAGAAAACCGAGAGTTTGAGAGAGAGAGAGAGAGAGAGAGAGAGAGAGAAGACCAAAACACACACTCACTACTGCTCTGTGCCTCAAACCCACTGACCAGAGAAAAGAGACGAGGAGCTAGAGAGAGAGTCTCACTGAAGAAGTAGAGAAAGGGAACCTGGACTCTGGTAAAACCCCCACACTCACTTTCATTGTATTTTTCTGTATTTTAATACCTCTCACACACACACAGAGCCCCCTTTACAAACTAAATAGAGCCTATGCTCTCTATCAACCCCGAGATCACCACTAAAGCTCATCGCCGGAGCTCAAATTATCAAACTCAACAAAACAACCCCAAACTTAGACCAATCAAACCCCTTTGGCCCCGAAAAGACCCCCTAAGAACAGTTTTTTAATTTAGGAGATGTTTGGCTATGCATGCAAAGCGTTATTCTCTTAAAAACCAAAAGAATAATCCATTGGTAGGACACCAAAATGAATGAACCCAGTCCTAAGCTCGTAGTATGTTGTAGAGGGTCCCAAACCGGTCCTAATGGCGCTGGTTAGAGGAATTTTTATGGAGGGAAGAGTGAGATATGAGGGTTGTAAGTTTTCCGGCAGAAAACGACCTTGCCGGCGGCGACATGGCCCGCCAGAGAAGATAAAGGAGCGGGTTATATCATTTACCCATATTAAATGATTCGGGTCAGGTCGTGGGTTTGGGTACAGGTTGGTTTGTGTGTATGAATGGATAGTGGGTTCAGGTTATATTAATGAAATAGGTGTCGGGTCGGATCTTTTAAGTTGGATCAGGATGAGTGTGATAACGGGTGACCCGTTGGTTTGGGTCGGATTCGAGTCTGACTCGTGGGTTTGAGTAATAGTTGATTAAGTTATTTTAGATTCATTATTAATATGTTAACCCTAATTTAGGATTAATAATCTGTTTTAAGGTTTATTAGCATTTTATTTATTTTGATAATCCAAGATTAGGGTTTAAAGGTATTTTTAATTATTTATTGTATATTAATATATAGTTATAAATATTAATAAATGATTATAATGATTTGAAATAGTATTGAATTCTTTACAAAATAGTTTTAAAATACTATAACTAAATTTTTTATATTCTGAAATATTATTTTAAATAAAAAATATTCCTATATTATGAAATTATGAATAATTTCTTATGTAGCATAATTATTATTATTTAATTTAAATAAATAATAAGTAATTATTTTAGATTACGATAATTAGGTGATAATATTTTAAAATATCGGAAAATTATAATATAATTTTCCTAAGATCTAAATGCCCTTATTTTATAATTATTATTTATAAAAACCCAAACTTTAGCATTTCTAATAATTATTAATTATTTATAAAGGACCCGTTCGGTAGTATTTAATTTTTTTTAAATACCAAACGAACTTCCAAAGTTATGAGAAAAATAATACTAGCCTATTTTAAGGCCTAGTATTTAATAAAAATATGTATAAATGCCAAATATAGTCCTAAATGATATTTTATAAATATGGAACCTCGCAGCCTATTATTAGACGATATGAACTTCAATAATTCATAACAAATAAACCATAGCTCAAAAAAGTACGCGGTCAGTTTCGAGAGTCGTAGAATAAGGTCTAGAACATTTCCTTAAAGTTTGATGGCCTTTCGACACGGCAAAAAAAAATCAACTTGTCTTAGGGCCCATACTAGTATAGAAAACCCAGACTTTTATGCGACGGAGTCCAATTTGAGTCTAGTCAATGGCGTTAGACTCAGAATGATGGCTAGATCATCATATTAAGGTTTAGGAATCCATCCGGCACAATTACCATTATGCCCTTAATTCTAGTGCACTTATTAACCGCCATTCTATGGACTTTTATACTTTATAGGAACCACTGCTACGCTCGTTGTTACGCACTCGCATCGAGATGAATCATCCTAACTCACTTGGTATATTGTAGAATTATTCTATGTGTATTATATAAATATCCAGTGCATCCTATGTGGACATATCTGATGGGTATTATATGTGTGTAAGTTCAGATTTACTGTTTATATGATGAACACATGTTTAAATATCCAAACTCCATGCTTAGTTATTAATTGTTGTTATACATGCTTATTATGCTTCACAATTATACAACCACATGAACATTTTCATATGAACGTGATTGAGTCATGATGTCAATATTGACGTCTGCATGGTTAGTCAAGGGGACTAACCCAGTCATATTGTCATACATGTTGAATGGATCGCGAAGGTCTGAATGGTACAGTCTAATCAATGGGAACAACAATCAAATGCTATGGGGCCATGCTAGGCAACGATAGCAAAGATAACCATTGAAATCATTGAAGTGGAACATGAGTTGATGGTTGATACGTTATAGGGCCCTGCTAGGCGACGATAGCAAAGTATCCATCTGAACCTTGAATATAATAGTTACCTTTCATAATGCTATAGGGCCCTGCTAGGCGACGATAGCACTGTAACTATTCTATTCTCTAGGTAAGGTCATGAGGACCTAAGAGTCCAATGATTACACTATTTTAAAACCAAAATTTGCTATAGGGCCCTGCTAGGCGACGATAGCAATATAATCATTCTACTCTAAGCTAACGGTGTTACCCTAGTAATGTAACAAGTCACACGAGTCAGCATCAATGGTTGAGTAAAGTTGAACATGTCGATACTGCATCATATCATCGTACGTCCATGTCATATACTCATTTAATGTTGTGTCAAGATATTGTTATACTTGTATATCCTTAATTGTATTAGGAGTGATCAGTAAAGACGAACTCACTTAGCTTCAAAAGCTAACGGCTCTTCCCTCTGCCCTGGACCTATTACGTCTAGGTTATAATGAGAAAAGTTATCAAGGTTACTATGAAGATGAATATAACTATCCTCAAGAGGGGAACTATTAGGAAGGTCATCCTGAGGAAGACTTTCAAGAAGAGTATGATAATGAAGGGCATGGGTATGCCAGTTAGAAAAAAGACTCTGGACTACTTTCGTATTAAGTCTTCTTTTATGTTTTTTTGTTAATGTAATAACATGAGTAGAGTCAGTCGCCCAAACTTATATTTATTTTTGTGGTTTTCATTTGGAACTTTTGTAATAGCCTAAGTAGCAAACATTTAAAATTCCCCCATGAATGCCATTAGACATTGTGAAATTTCTTACTTTGATATATCTATGTTAGAATGTTGCACGGAAAGGTCAGTTTTATGTAACTCGTCATTCCCTATGGGTCCAGAAAGGAAATTTTAAATTTTCCTATTTTTGGCTACTTCGGGGCGTGACAGGATTTTTGGTATCAAAGCACTAGGTTTAGTTGTGCTCGCTGACTGTCCGACACCCTTAAGTTAAGAATCTTAAGATATTTTAGGAACAACAACCAATACTAAAATCGTTTTCTTCCAAACAGGTGGTATGGAGAACCATAAGAAGCCTGAAGCTAAAGGTGGAGAGCATAGTATCACTAAGTACAAGAAAGCCATTTCCCAAGGCCTAGTTTGTATTGATGCCGCCTTTGGACACCGTGCTCATAAGAAGATAGGGAAACTGATAAGGTGCATTTCCCTTAAGAAAAAGGTCCCCAAAACTGCATGTCATAGAGTCGTAGCACCCCGTCTGGTAATAATAGAGGTGGATGAAACCTCTCACATGCTTGACGATCCTGTTATGATTCATCTGGAAGAATCTCAGCTTGAAACAGTACCCCTTGAGATCCCCATGGATAGCTTAGATGATGAGGAGATGGAAATAGACCTGGCTGATGAAGATCTCATAGAGAAAGGAACACTATACCTGTATGATCCCGACTAGCCGATAGGATGGGATAATGAAAGATGGATGTCATGGACACCCCCGAAAGAGATGGAGATTTTGGAAGAATTCCCACAACTAGAGGATTAGAACATCCTAGTTAGCTTACGTTGTATTAATGTTGTATTGGGATTATAATCCCACATTTTGGCGGATATATATGTAAAAGTCATATTTCATATCCCTCTTATGTAATATCCTTTTATTAATAAAAAATCTATCTATTTTCTTTCTGATTTCCCATGTTCGTATTATTCCTCTTTATGATTTAATAAGTTAATTTCTAAGTGATAAACTTTAAGACAATTCGAACTAGTACCTTAATAAGGTAGTTCTTTTTTAAACAGGTAACATGGAACCCTACTATGTCGAGGACCCCTTTGGAGGACCTTTAATTTTCCACGACTGCATAGTGCCAGTAAACCCAGATGCTTACCATCACCAAATTAGGCAACTCACTAGAGATGGAGGAAAAAGAAACCTTTGGATTGATATGAACAAAAGTAATGTTCATAATCTGATGTCTTATGACTAGAGGCTATCTACGAGGCCGAGATAATCAAGAAAGTCCATGATGAGATGGTTAGTCTAATAAAGAATCCTGAGGACTTCAAAAGGATGTACACTAGTGCCTATCAAATGCCCCCACCGCCTCCCGTGATTTCCTAACAACCCTCCTCTTCATTTCAGGGAATACCTACAAATCAAACACAATTTCAATAACCAGGATACCACGCGAATGATGAAATTAGAGGACATATGATTTACCCTGATGGAATTAAACCAACTGGCCCAGGAAGATTCATGGAGTATGTAAGACTGAAAGCCCGGCAATGCCTCCGAGGTGGACTAAGAGTTCAGCATCACATATTCAGTATCACTGACCCTCACCGACTTCAAACAGAGACTATACATGCCATTTATGCACAAGGACTGATGCACGGAGAGGTACGGAGGCTGGCTATGGATGATAGCATCTTTCAGCCATTAGTGAATCAAAATCTGCAAGAACCTGTCAACAAGATATTTTGTGAAGCTTAGGGTTGAACAATGTGTTCTACCCTTTTATATTATTAAGAATAACAAGAACCAAATATTACATTAAGACCCATAGACTAAACATAATAAAAACAAAAGACTAATATCTAACACTCCCCCTCAAGCTGGTACAAAGATGTCCCTTAATCCCAGCTTGCTTAACATATCATGAAACTGTCTAGAACCAACTCCCTTAGTAAGAATATCCGCTAGTTGATCACAACTTTTCACAAACGGGGTGCAGATAGTTTTATTATTCAGATTCTCTTTGATGAAATGCCTGTCAACTTCAACGTGCTTAGTCCTGTCATGTTGTACTGGATTGTGTGCAATACTAATGGCGGTCTTGCTATCACAGTACAACTTCATTGAATCACCAATCTCTAGTTTCAAGTCTTTCAACAATAACTTGACCCATAAGAGCTCACATACACCTTGAGCCATAGCTCTAAATTCGGCTTCAGCACTTGATCTAGCAACCACATTTTGTTTCTTACTTCTCCAACTAACAAGATTGCCTCCCACAAAAGTACAGTATCCTGAAGTAGACCGCCTATCTGTCACAGAACCTGCCCAATCGGCATCAGTGTAAGCCTCAACTCTGAGATGGTCGTATTTCCCGAAGTATAAACCTTTGCCAGGAGCAGACTTAAGGTACCTCAAGATCCGATAAACTGCATCCATATGTGATTCCCGAGGTGCATGCATGAACTGACTTACTACACTTACGGCAAAGGCAATGTCAGGACGTGTATGGAAGAGATAAATAAGTTTCCCAACGAGTCTTTGATATCTCCCCCTGTCAACCATTGCTCCACTGCTGTCGTCACTTAGTTTTTGGTTGAACTCAATAGGAATATCACATACTCTACTTCCAAGCATACCAGTCTCACTTAGAAGATCAAGAACATACTTCCTTTGAGAGATGAAGATCCCATGTTTAGACCTCGCAACTTCAATCCCAAGAAAGTATTTCAGTTCTCCTAGATCCTTAATTTCAAACTCCTTTGCCATATATCCCTTGAGACGCTGCATTTCCTCAAAGTCATCACCTGTGAGGACAATATCATCCACGTACACAATGAGAGCTGTAGTCTTACCCTGCAAGGAATGTTTGATGAATAATGTGTGGTCAGCCTGACTTTGTTTAAAACCATATCTGCACATAGCCTGAGTGAATCTCTCAAACCATGCCCTTGGAGACTGTTTAAGGCCATACAAGGCCTTTTTTAACCTGCACACCTTTCCTTCAGTCTTGTGGCTCTCAAATCCTGGAGGAATGTCCATATACACCTCTTCTTCCAAGTCACCATGCAAAAAAGCATTTTTAACATCAAACTGGTGAAGTGGCCAGTCCCGGTTAGCTGCTAGAGATAGAAGGATCCTGACAGAATTCATCTTAGCCACTGGTGCAAACGTCTCCTGATAATCCACCCCATAAGTCTGGGTGAATCCTTTGGCAACGAGACGGGCTTTAAACCTCTCAACTGAACCATCTGCTTTATGCTTCACTGTATACACCCACTTGCACCCCACAGTTCTTTTGCCCATAGGCAACTTAGTCAACTCCCAAGTACCATTCTTGTGAAGAGCACTCATCTCCTCATCCATAGCATGTTTCCACTTGGGATCATTGACAGCATCCTGAACACGATTATGTACAACAATAGAGGCAATACTTGAAAGAAAGACACGGTAAGCAGAAGATAAGTGAGAATAAGACACAAAATTTGAAATAGGGTGTTGAGTACATGATCTAACACCCTTACGGACAGCAATAGGAACATCAAGATCATTAGACTCAACAGGTAAGGAGTTATTTAGATTACCTGAATCACAATCAAGGTCTATTGGAGCCTCACCAGTTGGAGTAGATGGCAGTAGGGGAATAGGAGCATTGGTCTCAACCTCTTTGTTTCTTCTCTTACTCCATGTACCCTTGGAATAAACCAATAATTCTTTTTCCTTTGGTAACACCTCTCCCTGTTTAGGAGTACTTGACTCAACTTCCATCACTTCCTCTACTTCCACATTTCCAGTTCCCTTCCCTTTCTGAGGTGACACACTAACAGGAACAATAGGAATTGCCGGTAAAGTACCAAGAATCTCTTCACTCGGATGCTCCCCCTGAAGAGGTGTCTTGGAAGATCCAAAAAAAGGAATAGACTCATGGAATGTAACATCCATAGACACATACCACTTCTTAGACTCAGGATGATAGCACTTGTAGCCTTTCTGGGTAGGAGAGTAACCCACAAAGACACATTTAAGAGCCCTAGGATCTAATTTCCCACGAGTAGGAGAGTGATTGTGGACAAAACAGAGACACCCAAAGATCCGAGGAGGAATCGAAAAAAGAGATGAAGAAGAGGCGGATAAGAGTTCAATGGGAGCCCGTTTTTTGAGAACTTGAGTGGGCAGTCGATTAATGAGGTATGCAGCCGTAAGGACTGCATCACCCCAATATGACTTGGGAGCATTAGCCGTGAAAAGCATAGAACGCGCAACATTAAGCAAGTGACGATTCTTGCGCTCTGCTACCCCATTTTGTTGTGGGGTGTCAGTGCAAGACGTCTGATGGATAATCCCTTTTGAAGAAAAAAAATCTCCTAGACTCGAATCTATGTACTCTCCCCCTTGATCAGAACGGAGTATTTGAATGCCCTTCCCAAATTGTGTCAATACCATTTGATAGAAGTTTTTGAAAATTGAGACAACTTCACTTTTATTTTTCATCAGGTAAATCCATGTGGTACGTGAATAATCATCAACAAAGCTAACAAACCAACGATAGCCTTTTAGAGACAAAATACGAGAGGGACCCCATACATCAGAGTGTACCAAAACAAAAGGGGCTAAACTTTTATTAATACTCGGTGCAAAAGATGCCCGGTGATGTTTCCCAAGTTCACATGACTCACATAAATATTCTGAAACATCTTTATTAGCAAGTAAAGTAGGAAATAAATACTTAAGTAAATAAAAGGAAGGGTGGCCTAATCTCTTATGCCAAAGCCAAATATCTGCAGACTTATTCTCAGAAACGATAGTGTGGTGTGCTCCTTTGGTGCCTATATCCAACAGGTAAAGACCATGCTCCTCTCTACCACTGCCAATCGTCCTCCGTGTGGTAAGGTCCTGAAAAACACAATGGGAAGGGAAAAAGGTTACACTGCAATGAAGATCACGAGTGATACGGCTAATGGATAAAAGATTAGAAGTAAAACTCGGAACATGTAATACAGAAGATAGTGGGAGAGATGGAGTGGCATGAATGACACCTTTTCCTGAAACAGAAGAAAAGGTGCCATCGGCAATACAAATTTTTTCGAGACCTGAAGATGGAGTATACACAGAAAACAAATCGGATAAACTAGATGAATGATCTGAAGCACCAGAATCAATAATCCAAGGCGGCGATGAGTGAGACAAACATGCTATGGCAGAGTGTACTAAGTTACCTGTCTGGGCAAATGAGGTGGAAGCACCTGTGGGAGTAGACTGAGAGTGACGAGTCATCAGGCTACGAAGAGCATCTAAACCACGTAAAGCATCCTCATACTCCGTGGTGGACAAAGGGGCGGGTGGAGATATCCCAGGCTGATCTGTGGACCCAGAGTCTGTGACATCAATAACCTCGGTATGGTGAGCTCGAGATTGACCTCCACGGCCACCACGTCCCCCACGACCACCAGAGCGACCTCCACGTGTCCCGGGTGGACGACCATGTAGACTCCAACAAGTAGTCCGAACATGTCCACGGCGGTTGCAATAATCACATAATTTCTGTGACCTCTCAGAAGAGTCAGACCCACTCAGAGAAGGTGTACCACGAGGCGGTGGACGGCCCTCTGAAGAAGGAGCAGAGACGAGGGCAGAGCGATCAGTAGAAGTAGCTGGAAGCATGGCAGAACGACGACTCTCCTCGTTTTGAACAAAAGCAAATGCTTCCCTAAGCGTGGGAAGAGCCTCCATCCCAAGTACCCTACTACGAACAGAATCATACTCGGAATTAAGCCCTTGGAGAAACTTGAATACCCGTTGCTTCTCGAGAAGTTTCTGATACCCAATAACATCCTGAGGGCAAGCCGGATGATAGTCCTGAAGATGATCAACACGTTTCCACTGGGTAGTAAGAAAAGTGTAGTACTGAATAACCGTCATAGTCCCCTGTTCCGAGCTATCAATCACCCGAGAGAGCTCAAACTCCTGAGCATAATTGCCCTTACGGGAGTAAGTATGAGCCACTGTATCCCAAATATCCCGGGCTGTAGTCATGCCCAGAAAACCTTCACCAATTTCGGGTATCATAGAATGGATTAGCCATGCGCGAACAAGAGCATTCTCAACTTTCCACTTAGCAAAACTCGCATCAGCAACAGTCGGTGCTTGAATAGTCCCATCAATATATCCCTCCTTCGCTTTCCCTTCCAAGTAGAGAAGAACTGACTGTGACCAAGGTACATAATTCTGACCATTGAACAAAGAGGTTGTGATTTTAAGAGTTGGGTTGTCCTGGGGAGCAACTAACTGGCTCATCTGAGGCTGTTGAGTATCTCCGGGTGACGTAATCTTATCGTCTACCATGGTACCAACAAGCGAGGGAAACACCCACAACAATCACACCAAAAAAAAACAACGAAGGCAGGGAACCAACTTGGGACTGTTAAGGCATACGAATCAGCACAAGGCTGATCTGGGGTTCATAAGGAACCCAAGAAAGAGGCTGAAATTAAACGTCAATCAAATCGAAAACCACGTAATGATGTGGAGGTGAAAAAGCAATCCGAAAAAAAACAAGAAGATATAAAGGTGGTGTATCAAGTTTACGGCTGCATAGAACAATCAGGGAGTATGTAGGATGGAGTATAGAGGTTCGGATGGGCTAGGGTTAGGGTGTATGGGGCTCGGCTGGGATGGAATAGGGCTGTATAGGGTTCGACTTGGTTGGGTGAGAGGACAGGAAGGTGCGGCTAGGGTTCTGCTGGTGTAGGGGGGGCTGCGGCGCATGGATCTACTGGTTTAGGGGCTGCGGCGCAGGCCCTGGATGGCCTGGGGTGGACGTGCAACGGTCCTGCAATCAAGTTCCATGAATCTCTGGTAATATCCAGCCAATCCAAGAAAACTCTTAACTTCGGTCACGTTGCTTGGTCTATTCCAGCTCAAGAGTGCATCGATCTTAGATAAGTCCATAGAAATTCCATCCTGTTATATCACATATCCTAAGAATTTGACTTCCTGAAGCCAGAATTCACACTTGCTTAATTTCTCATACAAACTGTTGTCTCTGAGAGTCTGCAGAGTAATCTGTAGATACTTCTTGTGCTCTTCTTTCATCTTCAAATAAATCAGAATGTAGTCGATGAATACTCTAATGAATTGATCCAAATATAGCCTGAATACTCTATTCATTAGGTCCATGAATATTGAAGGGCATTGGTCAATCCAAAAGACATCACCAGAAACTCGTAGTGCCCATACCTCATCCTGAAAGCAGTCTTCAGTATATCTTCAGGTCAAACAAGCAACTGATGATAACCTGAATGCAAATCAATCTTCTTGAATATTCTTAATCCTTGTAACTGATCGATCAGGTCATCGATCTGGGAAAGTGGATTCCTACTCTTGATCTTCACCTTATTCAGCTCTTTGTAGTCGATACAAAGTCGTAGCTCTCCATCCTTTATCTTCACAAATAGAACTGGTACTCCCTAAGGTGACATACTCGGGCGACGAAACCTAAGTCTTCGAGTTCCTGAACTTGTTTCTTCAACTCTAGCATTTCTGTTTGTGCCATTCGGTACGGGGTTGTAGACACCTCCATTTTGACCAACCGTCAAATCTAGGGGATGATTACCTCTGAAACCGATGACGACAATGTCTGATGGAATTCGAAGGTCTTTAAAATGATTCAAGTTCTTCGGAAGGTTCTTCAGTCTCGATAAGATTTTCAAACAAATGAGAGACCAGGCGTTCAGGAAAAATCGAGTGTAAAAACACACATGGAAAAGTATGGAGTCAGTGCAAAAGATATAATAAGAAATAAGTTTTGGTATAAATAGTTTTGAGAAAGCAATTTCTGAAAAAAAAATTAATAAAAATAAAAAATAAAAAATAAAAAAATAAAAAGGATTCTCTTTAAAATATATATATAGAGAGAGAGAGTTTATTTTTTTTAAATATGTATACATAAATAAAAGAAAATTAGTAAAAGGAAAAGAAAATAAAAATATATACATATATAATCTATATATGTATATAAAAAAAAAGGGGAAAGTCTGTCAGAGGCGGCATGCGGCGAAGCCGGCACGACACTCGCTCGCTGAGTGTCGCATTGGTAGTCACTGAGTACCAAAACGGCACTCAGTGAATGCTGTAGACAACTCACCGAGTGCCGTCCGCTGTAATAGTCTTTTTTTTTAATATGTATTGAGCTCTAGAAGATACCATGGCACATGGGTTTACACCCTGAATTTACTGAATTATCCCCTTCAGATTGGTCTATATAAGGGGATGTTCATCTCCATTATGGGAGAGGTGGAAAAATATTGAAAATATATACAATTAAGAGAGAATTTTGAAGAGAATTCAAGAGAGAATTGAAGAAACTATTGAAGGATTTTGAAGAGCTGAAAGAAGAACCTGAAGAGCTTAAGGATCTTCACCAAAACAAGAAGAAAACCTGAGGCTATTGGAGGTAATCCTCTAATCTTACTTAGATTTAAACTAAATTCAATCACAATTCATAGAATTTTTAGGATCTTTTACACAATTTTCAAAAAGTCTCTTTCCACCTCATTTCATCCCACACCACTAGAATTGTGATTGAATTCTCATTTGTTTTCATTGATTTGGATCTAAATAGTTGGGGATTTGAGACAAAACAAGTTTTTCTAAAAGAGTTTTGACTTGGATCACTAATCAAATTTTGATGTCATCTCTCTTTGTTCTTCTCTAGGGATTCATGGGATTTTTAATATCTCCCTTGAATCTCTTGAGGTTAATCCCTTAATTTTCTGTATATCTATGATTTACAAGAGAATCAAGGTTGATTTTAGTCATATCCATATATAATTAATGGATCCAAGTCTTGGTTCATGATTTGGGGTCCTCTAATTTGAAGTCTCATGGAATCTTCTTCATAATCCTTTGAGGTTCATATGGATTAATTAAATTTAGTCTCCAAGGACCATTAACTTGGAAGGATAATTGAATAAAATGTGTCTACATCCACTTGGGAGAGGAATTAGATTTGCCAATTTTCATGGCTTAGATGTCAATATTGGTTCAGTGAATTCAATAACCAGCAGTGATAAAATATTTTTAATTAAATCATGGTCCATTAGAATTGGATGAGACCAATTGGAGGTTGTCCTTAGCACAAAGATCTATCACTGTTATTTTTATTTTGATGAAATTCCATAATTAACATGTTTTGATCTCGGGATTCATGAACTAGTCACTCTCTGTCCAAACTTTTAGAACAGTAAGTTAGTTTTGATTTGAATAGATCAGAGCCTTAATCCAACATTTTTGGATTTCAATAAATGTTTCTATATAGTTAAATGTGTTAGTGAGATCCCCTAAAAAGACTGAAGTAATTCAGATTCGTTTACTATTTTTAGAAAATCACACACAATCTCTAGACAGAGAGTTAATAAAATCTGAGTACTGTCTGGTGTTGGTCCAGTTTTCAGATATTGGACCGTTTGATCTTTGATTTTCTTTTTGGATTCAAAACTAGACTCACAAAGACACATCAAAATCCAAAACTTATTGAGATCAAACCATGTGAAGTATGATTTTCCAATTTTTGAAAGTCTAGTCTACTCTATGTAAATCCTGAAATTCTGTCACAGATTAGGTACAACTTACTAATCATGATCCAAATAACTTTTCTATAACCTATGGCTTAAACCATGTTTTGATTATGACTAATTAAACTTAAATCTAGAGATTAGATGATCCAAATCAATGAATGATTTATAGCTTGTTCTTATTAATGTTCATGTATTCATCACATGTGAAATGAATTTAGTAATTAGGTCATTATTTTGAATTTTGTTAAGCCATAATTGGTTGAACCTAGTCATGGGTTCCTTGTGATCATGTTGGGATTGTACCACCTCTATTTGGACATTACGTTGGCTCTTAGTTGAGACTTACATATCTATAGAGGTGTTGTAATTTCAACAAATTGGAAGGAATTTGTGATTTTGTCTACTTTCTCCATGTGTGATAGATTTAAGCTAGAAGTTTGGATATGATATTTAGGATTTGATATTATATTGTGTTCAAAGCATTGGACTAACCCTTTATTTTATAGCGCTATTGAGGTATGATTTCTTGACTTTTCATTCATTTCTTGATTTTTATTGATTTTCGACTCTATGCCCGGCACCTTAGATTAGGGCTTGCCTTAACTGTACATATGAATTAGAGACTTGTTTTTAGGTTTTTTTTTTTTAATTATTTGCATGCATTGCACGTTTCTATATCGCAGTTGGATCCCGGGTAAGTGTCTTTGTTCACTATTTGCATATCATTTTGCTTGCTAGATGAATCTAATTGGTTTTGTATGCCTTTTATCGTTAGCAATCTTACACCCATTCCAACATGCTTTTGCAATTTACGTTTATATCTATGTAGTAGTTGAGGTTATGCTTAGATTAATAATTCGATTAAAAAGGATGTTGAGTAGAGGCCTATCACGAGATAGGATGAAAGGGGGTGTTTCAGTCCGCCGGGCTCCTTCCCCTCTAATTCCATAATCCCCAAACCTAGAAATCTCTGGTTTCCAAAAGATCAGTTTGCTTTTAAAATGGTTTCTTAATTATTCTTTAAAAATTAAGTAGCGACTCGTATTTGTATTTGAAAAAGGTTTAAAAATTAGTGGTTAGCCTGCGATATCCATAGGGATCTTGGAAATCGGCAATGTTCCGGGTGCTAGCTCAATGCAGAAGTCTATCTCCTTCTTCGGCAGAAGTCCTGAGATATTTCGAAATATGTCTTCAAAATATTGAATAACGGGGATCTGGTTGATAGTATGCTCCGTGCTTGAACTCTCGATCGTGGCTAAGCTGCTCATAAGAAACATGTCGCTCAACGGTTGGTAACATACTTGGTAAGCCAATCCATTCCTAGGATCACGTCGAACTGAGACATTAACAAAACTATCAAGTTTGTCGGGAGATTTCTATCTTCTAGGGTCAAGGGACAATTCTTGTACACCTTACCTAACTTAACAGTTACTCCCAAAGGTGAAACGACATCAAGTGCTAGGGGTACCAAACCCAAATCACGCACAATCTTAACAGCTATGAAGGAACGGCCAGCACTGGTATCAAACAAAGCTCTAACTTGACTGTCAAATAAAACGAGTGTACCTTCCAAGTTCTACTATTCCTCAGCATTGTATCCTGCATTGTTACTGATGATGGCATTCACTTTAATCTGTCCTTGTTGTCCCTGAGCAGGCACTCCATAGTAGCCTCCACGAGGTGCTCGACAATCCTTGCTTATGTGACCACACTTGTTACAGTTACGGCAGACGAGGTCATTAGGGCGGTTGGTCTTGGGAGCTATGCAATACCTTATAATGTGTTCAGACACTCCACAGTTGAAACATCCATTAGTGTTCTATCGCTGGGTAGCGGACTGTGCCTGAGGTGGTCCTCACTGTTGATTCTGCTGTCGAGAAAAGTTAGCTTAGGGCTTCCTTGTACCATACCAAGTCCACTTGGTTCCCTGGTAGTTGTTAGTCTGGAATTTCCATACTTGATTGTTCCTTGATGATTGCGCTGGAAAGTTCCTCAGTTGGAAGGTTCTGGGCGGAGGTCGATTCACTTGTGATCCTTGTACAGGATAGGCATCATTTTCCAAGCTTGAAGCAAAATGGACAATCCCTTCATATGACTAGCCCAGATGGCCTATCATTATGTGTCGGAGGTGTGGGATGAGTCCTTAGTGGAATCGCTTGATCTTTTTAGCAAGGGTATCTATCATGTGCGGAGCGAACCGGGAAAGTCGCTCGAATTGTGTGGTATACTCCCTAACTGTTGTGGACACCGGGTTTCCACCTCTTTTTGTTTTGAAACTTGTTTTGAAAAGGAAAAGAAAACGGTCTGTTGAAAACAGATACAGAGTCGCCACTTAGTATTTAAGGAACCAAGAAACCTAATTTTGACTCACCCAAACGGATAAAGGGCACCGGCCCTTCATAACCAAAGAACTTGGCTCGGGGTTTTGGTACGAGAGAGGAAGGAGCCTTTATCGCGACTAAAACACCCTCAACTCGCCCCGTCTTTCAACGGGCCTCAATTAGCATCCAAATAATCATCTTATACTATGTATGGTTTGGGAATTAATACTATGATAACATATTACATCACATAAGAAACTTGAAACGGAAGATCTAAAGATAAAATATCATTCATAAGATCTAAGTCAAATATCATGCAATGTAAAGTGAAAGATCACACAAATAAACCTAGGAAAAATCGTCTAATCATGTATCAAGTAATTAGTTTCCTTAATCTAAAGGGGACATGAATTGTTCTTGAAACAAATAAATAAAGAAATCAAAATATGCTTAGCAAGCTAACATGATGCATGTTATTCTTTGAGAAAAGAAGATCTCTCAATCCCTGGGACGGATGAGAAAAGGATGATTAGATCGAGGGAAGCATGAACTTGTGATCATGATCATTCCTTATAATCTTCTTAGATTAGGAGTTACAAAAACTCCAAATCTTGCATAGATGCAAGGTATGTATCTAGAATGTGCCAAGGTTGTAGTGTGCTTTGTGTTCATGGATTTCTAAAATGACTTAGAAGTCTATAATGTGTATGAATGAATGAATGAAATCATCATGGGATATGTACAAATGTAGCATGAACTACTTCCTAAGATATGAGCTAATTTGGAATGCATATAAGCATCAAATCAAAGAATGAAAGTTAAAATGTGCTTGCTATGAATAGTGGACAGAACAGTGACTAGGTCTTTGGAAAATTGAAAAGAGGGGTTAAGAATGTTTTCAATGCATGATTTTTTATGGAAATGTTTCTTATTGTGTCTAGAACACAACCCAAAAAGCCAATCTTTAATAACTATTACAGATTGAGAGAAATCATATAAACAACGAAGGTCGTTCAGAAACAGAGTCCGTACTGTCGACTGAAATGTTAGAAAATCTTAGAAAATGAAAACAAATGATCTAGAGGCCCATTTTATACAGAAAGTTCCCTAAGACATTGAAGTTCAAGGGAAAAATAAGTTAGGACCACTCTTTTTGGAAACGTTTTCTGTAAAACAAGCTGAAAGTAGACCAAGCTGCTGTGACTGTAAAAACAGAATATCTAGAGAGAATGTTTGGGCAAGAATGGACCATTTTCAAGTGCTTCCAAGTCAAACCAAAAATCATGGATGTTCTATAATGAGTTAGAAAGACTTTCCAAGTGGTCTTGCAATCGTACATTGAGTATTGAACTCAAATTAATTCCTTGAGTTTAAATGACTCACTGTTTTGAGGGTTTTGAGAAAAACAAGGTTTATTTCTTGAAATCAAAATGAGGGGTTTAAGAGGGGGCTTTGAAATGAGGTTTTTTTTTAAAGAATACTTCCAGAACTTGGATGAATATTCTAACCACTTGGAATATCAATTCCTAACTCATTTCAAGAACTTCCCAAGTATTTGCAAAATATGGTTTTATTTGGAAACCAAACTCAAGAATCTGTGAGAGTATGATACATGAGAGGATAGATGATACATGATATGATATAGCATGCTAAAAGTGGTAAACATGTGCATGGGATATGGGTTCATCTAGATACAAGAGAGTGTTTCATCAAAGTGTGAAAGTCAAAAAGTGAAATGCTGTGAATAGTGGACAGACTGTATGCATTACTTTATAACATTATAATGGGTGGTCAAACATGTCTAGAAAAATGTGGGAAAATCAGAGATCATCCTTATTGTGTCTAGAAAATAACCCAAAAAGTCAAACCTCAATAGCTATCACAGATTAAAAGAAATAAATCAGAATGTACACATGACTCAGAAACAAAAGCTGCACTGTAGACTGATTTTGTATGATTTTTCATGATTTTTCATAAATCAAAGAAAGGGTTTATGATGACCCATTATATACCAAAAGTTTCCTAAGACACCCAAGTTTCATAAAAAAAATAGAAAAGATATATGTACAGTGACGAAAACATCCAGAATAAGTGCAAGAAGTCAGGTAAACATTCTATGAGAACAGAGGCAGATTATGAATATGAACTTCTCACATCCAAAACAAATACTTTTACATCCCTATAATTGATGGGAAACATTGGAGACAAACTATGATGTCTTAGGAAGATTTTCCAAGTGGTTTCATCATCATAACTCAAGTATTTAATTCAAAACAAATCTTTGAATCTGAACAGCTCACTGTTTTGGATCATTCTTGAAAAAAAATAGATTTGGGTTTTGAAATAGATGTTCAAAGCATGAACTTAAACTCTTGAGATGACCATGTGACCACTTAGGACCTCATCCAACCTTGAATCATCAAAGAACTCCCAATATTATTGGAGAGATTCATTTTTATTTTGAACATAACTTCAAGAATACCTTGAAGGTATTGAAGTTATGATCATCATCTATCAAACATGTTTTTGAGGTCAAGAGTTACCATCCATAAGGATTCACTCACCTCAAACTTCATGTCATCATTTAGATGATGATGAACTAGTAAGTAAATAAAGAAAAGTAAAAAAGAAATGAGGTAAGGAGAGATGAACATTGTATAAACAAGCAAGTAAATAATGATCAATAGATGATATTCATGATGTATTGAACTTGTAGCTTGGTGTTTCACTCATAGATATAGACATTTGGACATGGAAGTAGCTTCCTAACTCAAAAATGCTTAGAGAAATGGTGATTGGGTATGTTGATGATGAAGTATATAGAAGAATGGTGGAGGAAAACAAGATTAGAACTCACTTTGATTGGAAAAAATGGAAGAAGAAGACTACTTCTTTTCTTTCTCTCTCTATATTTCTCTAGAGTTTCTTCCTAAGCTCTCTCTAAGCTTCCATCTCTCTCCTCTAAATGGAAGTAAATGGCTTCTTTTATAGGCAAAGGAGGGGTGGTAAATGGAGTTTTAAAAAGTTTAAAATGGTCTCCCATTGGTCCAAAATAAGCTGGGAACATTTTGAATAAAAAGAGGAAAGAAAAGAACTACGTCGTTTTGATTTCTCATATATCAAATTAGACCCCTAAAATAAATTACAAAAACATGCTGTTCTAGAGGAGAGTGCCGCGGCGGCACTGGGCCAGTGCCGCGGCGGCACTGCTCTTCCTTCGTCCAGATAATGCTGTTTAGGCCCCCAGAGGTTTCGGTATTCGCGAAAAGGCCCTATTTCGTCCGAAATTCACAGAAAATGCATACGAACTCCAAATTGAGGTTGTGATATACCGTTGGAAAGGTAATGGGGTCTACTTTTCATAAAAAAATTGTTCGGGGATAGGTCACTTTGAAAAGTTTTGCAGTATTCGCGATAAAAGCCGATTTGATCGCCTTTTTCGCCTTTAGAAATTCATAATAAACTCGTTTTAAATCCAAAAATTATGTGCGATATACCGTCGGAAAGCTATTGACCTCTAGTATCCATGAAAAATATTTGAAAATTGTTTCGGTGCCCTAATTCCAAAGTCAAATCTTGGTCAAACTGGTCAAACTTGGGATTCCCGGGAAGTTCTGGGAACCTCCGGGAGCTCCCAGGAGCCGACGTTTTCGCTCGATTCTCTTTTAAAACTCATTTTAATACTTTTCTAATGATTCCGGTGAATTCGGATGATTTCGGTCAAACTTGGTCAAAGTTGGTCAAAGTTGGGTCAAACCTGGTCAAACCTTGGTCAAACCGGTCAACGGGGACTTTCCGGGAACTTCCGGGACTTCCGGGGGTCTCTGGGAGCTGACGATTTTATTCGATTTTACTTAAAAACTCATTTTATCATTTTTCTTGCGACATAGCATGTTTCCAAAGCTTTTGGTCCAAATCTGGGAGTTTTTGGGCTTTTAGGGGCGTTTTGAGCATTTTGAGAAATAGAACTAACTTCCAAGAGTCCTTTTTGAGTCTTTTTCGATCATTTTCCTAAATCTGGTAGCCAACAAATGGGGTGTCTACAGTTTGCCCCTCTTTGGCATGAACTTGCGAGGCAACGCATGTCGTAAGCGAGTGCCAAAGTTTTGAAGAGACAAGACTTTTTGGAGAGATTTAGGATAAAAAGTGTTGAAAAAGATGCAAAAAATGATGTTGAGGTCAGTGCTGGTCGTGCTCTGCGTGAGCTGCCTACGTATCCCAAGGGGAATCAGACCAGGACGTAGTTCAGGGCACAAAGGAACAAATCACACATGCACAACAAGACATGCGGATGCTATGCTATGAAGATGATATGCAATGCATGGATGTGATATGAATTGTGTCATGAGTCCTATCATGTCTAGTGTTATGACCCTAGTATGAGCAGGTGCTGTGGGGTGTGCCACTCCGAGTGGGCTGGTGTTATGTTAGTATTTGTGACTGTGATGTGGTGGATGACTCAGATAAGGACATCAAGGTTTAGAAGACTCTGGGTTTAGGGGCAAACTTCTGGAATTTGGGAAGTGTGCTTTGCGAGCGAATGTAGTCAGATGTGGGGTCCCTGAGGATGACAACTAAGGATAACCCATAGGCGAGGGAGTTCATGATAACCGACAGTTTTATAATAACCAAAGTGAGGAGGCTCATGATAAGTGGGTAGCTCACGATAATTGACAAGTGAGATAACCGGAGTGAAGAGGCTCACGATAAGTGAGGAAACTCATAATGACTGACAGGTGAGAAAGCTCATGATAATCAGTGGACACGGATCCTTAAATTGTGAATAGACAGTGCTTGCCCTGGGAATCGGTGTGATTTGATTGTGGGTGATATTTTGGCCGATCCTTATGATGACAAGTCCGGAGAATCGGTTCGGACTTCTATCATCTTCTGCTGGGGATGGTAGGCGACTCTCTGAGAATCTCTCTCCAATTCTTGACCTAGAACCAGGATCCATCTCTGAATCTCTCATGGTTGGTCAGAGTTCGTAATGCTCAATCCAAAAGAGTCGGTCGGGGCCTCCGGAAGCTGGTATCTTTTGGTTTCTGTCCTTAGGGGATGATGTAGCGGGGTTCTCGGGGAATCTCTTTCGACGCTCAATCCAAGAGGGCCGGTCAGGGCCTCCTGGAGCTGGTATCTTTTGGTTTCTGATGTAGGGTTCTCAGAGAATCTCTTTCGGTGCTCAATCCAAGAGGGCCGGTCAGGGCCTCCGGGAGCTGGTATCTTTCTGCTTCTATCCTCGGGGATGATGCGGGATTCTCGGGGAATCTCTTTCGGTGCTCAATCGAAGAGGGTCGGTCAGGGTCTCCGGGAGCTGGTATCTTTCTGCTTCTGTCCTCGGGGGATGATGCGGGGTTCTCGGGGAATCTCTTTCGGCGCTCAATCCAAAAGGGCCGGTCAGGGCCTCCGGGAGCTGGTATCTTTCTGCTTCTGTCCTCGGGGATGATGCGGGGTTCTCGGTGAATCTCTTTCGGCGCTCAATCCAAGAGGACCGGTCAGGGCCTCCGGGAGCTGGTATCTTTCTGCTTCTGTCCTCGGGGGATGATGCGGGGTTCTCGGGGAATCTCTTTCGGCGCTCAATCCAAAAGGGCCGGTCAGGGCCTCCGGGAGCTGGTATCTTTCTGCTTCTGTCCTCGGGGATGATGCGGGGTTCTCGGTGAATCTCTTTCGGCGCTCAATCCAAGAGGGCCGGTCAGGGCCTCCGGGAGTTGGTATCTTTATGATTCTGTCATCGGGGGATGATGCAGGGTTCTCGGGGAATCTCTTTCGGTGCTCAATCCAAGAGGGCCGGTCAGGGCCTCTGGGAGCTGGTATCTTTTGGTTTCTGTCCTCGGGGGATGATGCGGGGTTCTCGGGGAATCTCTTTCGGTGCTCAATCCAAGAGGGCCGGTCAGGGCCTCTGAGAGCTGGTATCTTTTGGTTTCTGATGTAGGGTTCTCGGAGAATCTCTTTCGGTGCTCAATCCAAGAGGGCCGGTCAGGGCCTCCGGGAGCTAAAGAATAATGTACTCTGCTAGGAAGAAGGAAATACGTCCTTTAAATGGGAGTCAAGGTATCATTCTATTTGTGATGAGAGATACGGAGATGGCCAGCGGCACTTAAGGTTTTGATATTGAAAGAGGAGAGTGATGGACTTATGTTGTTTTAGGATGAAAGAAGGTCATCAACGGCCACTCATGGACTTATGTTGCATGAAGAAAGACGAAAGATCAACAGCCAATCATGGACTTATGTTGCTAGGAGAAAGAAAGATCATCAACAGCCACTCATAGACTTATGTTGCATGAAGAAAGATGAAAGATCAACAGCCACTCATATGAAGAAAGATGACAGTCAACAGCCACTCATGGACTTGTGTTGCTAGGAGAAAGGAAGATCATCAACAGCCACTCATGGACTTATGTTGCATGAAGAAAGATGAAAGATCAACAGCCACTCATGGACTTATGTTGCTAGGAGAAAGGAAGATCATTAACTACTCATGGACTTACGTTGCATGAGCGAAAGATGATCAACAGCCACTCATGGACTTATGTTGCTAGGAGAAAGGAAGATCATCAACAGCCACTCATGGAGTTACGTTGCATGAGCGAAAGATGATCAACAGCCACTCATGGACTTATGTTGCATGAACGAAGATGGTTAACTTTCGACGGTTTGGAAAGGGATGAAATTTTTCCCAAGTTTGGACGCTTCTCATGCTGACGCCTTGTCTGGTGCAGTAATGATGTTTGGTACTCCTGCTTGTATTGTCATTAGAATGCTCTTTATAACTTGATTTGAAAAATTCATTATTCGTCACTATTGACTTACACATTTGAGACTACGACAGACTCTTTTCCTGAAAAAGACTATGACAGACTCAAAACTGACAGATACCGACACGCGAGGGCGACAAATTTGACACCTAAATGAAACAAGCTCGACTTGCCAAAACTTGATGTGCTTTCATCATAAATGATGTACCCTTTCTCTTATGTGTTTACTTCTCACCTTAACGTGGCATCACTTTGACGGTGAACCTTATTTTTGAAAATTCCTCCCTACTGATCTAATCAATTTCTTTGCTTCTCCCAGGATGTGCTTTGAATTAGTGCCTTAGCTTATGGAACAAAAGATGCTCCATTTCCATCTGTTCAAGACAATGCTTTGTGACTTGAAGGCTTATAGGGATTGGGTGGCAAACGAAGTTTGCCCCTAGTTTGAAGGGTATGAAGTGGGATCGATAGGCGAACGAGGTAAATGACCGAAGTTTGCCCCTAGTTTGGAGGAAGGTTCATTGGAGGTTTTGGGCAAATGAGGTAGGTGACCGAAGTTTTCCCCTTGTATGAAGGGTAGATAGTAAAAGTAAGGCAAACGAGGCGGGTAGCCGAAGTTTGCCCCTAGTGTGGAAGGTGATTTCTGGCTTGAGGCAAGGACCGTGACTTTAATCTCTTAAATGCTCATAACTTTTGCCTAGGCACCAGTGAGGTGACCTAGCGAGCTCTTTTATCTCTTTTGTTATTGCTCACCTTGGATTTAGCTCTAATTTTTGCCTAGGCGTCCTTTCAGATTTTTGACCTAGTGAGCCATCCTTCTTTTCTTTTTGAAAGTCTGCCTACGTACCCCCGAGCGGGGTTCAGGTCCAACGTAGTTCGGGCCATGGTTGGAAAGAAGCGGGTTGATTTTTAAGTAGGTGGGGTGACCGAACCGTTGTGGTTGCCTACGTATCCCCGAGCGGGAATCAGGTCGAGCGTAGTTCAAGGCAAGGCTTGAAATAAGGGGTTTGAGGTATGAGGGTTTTTCAAACCAATCGTCAAAGAAGTTCAGACTTGAGCCACTTGTGGTAGTCTTAGAATAAAAGGATCCAGTTTCAATTTCCCTTTCTTTTCTTTTTCTTTTTCTTTTTGTTTTGAGTATTGATCCTTTTCACTTTCGCCTAGCCAGTCAATTTTTCTTTTTATGTAGTCGATTCTTGTGAGATCTTTCAATCGCAATCTCAGAATTCCAGAATGTGCATGTCAGCTCTTGGAATTTATTTGTGGTCATTCCGTGCCTTTTGAAATGTGATCTTGGCACGTTCTTAAGATGTATCTTGAAGCGTATGATTCTCTCATTTGTTTCATCCAAATTTTCTCCAACATTTTGACTGGCTAGGATCAGATTTTGGAAATCAACACCTTTTTCAGCTCTAACTTTTGCCTAGGTGCCCCTTCGGGTTTTCAACCTAGCGAGCTTTTTTCTTTTCTTTTTCTTTTTTTTTTTTTTTTTTTAAAGTGGAGATGAAACTCACTGAAATGTTTGGCTACCATCAAGGACCAAGTCCGCACAGGTTCGCATGGCTATCAATTGGGTTGGGTCCAATGCTTTGAAATGGTAGAAATGGTGGCAAGGGTGTTGAGCAAGCCCCAAATCAGTCTCAAATATGTCTTTTCAAGATTTGAGCAAAAGCATCTTTAAATTCTTAAAGTAAGACTATTCAATTATCGGCTCTTCATCGGTGTCGGCGCAAAATTGACTTTGACCTTTTAGGATTTTTTTTAGCACAGTAATATCCATGGTAATTTGAAGAGTGACACTTCAGTTTAGCGATTCATGCATCTATGACTAGGCACATCAGATTAGGAAAAATGAGACTTCATTCCATCAGTAGAGAAGGATTACAGACTCATTAACAACTCGATGACAGACAAACTCGACCACAAGACTACTCTTGAAATAGACTTGAAACATAGAACAGACTCTACTAGACTTGACCTGGTCTCAAATGGAATGTCACAGTGACTCGCTTAGTCTTTTTTTTTTTTTTTTTCTAAAGAGCATCTTCATTTGGTTTTCTGGCAAGAGTCCCAAACACCGTCACTTCACTGGCACAGGTCCAACATTCATCGGCCTCAGCGAAGAGGATCATTCGAATAGGTAAGCCAGGGGCTTAGGTGACATGGGGTTGAATGGGTGGTGGCTCAATGATGTTTTGGTCTATGAGGTCCTGGATATCATGGTGGAGACGTATGCACTGGTCAGTGTCATGGCCTGGGCCTTGGTGGTAGGCACATCGTTTGGACAGGTCATAGTTAGGTGGTGGGGGATCGGCACGAGGCTGAAGGAGTTGGAGGTGTCCCTTTTTTAGCAGACGGCCTAAGGCTATGGAGGGGGAGATATCTAGTTTGGCAAAGGTACGGGGTTGCTTTTTCTGGTAAGGGCAACTAGTGGTTTGGTTGGAGGATTGATATGGCCGATGAGGGTATGCCATGGGTTGGCTGCGCAGGGCGTTGACATCCGGGGAGTGTCGGGAGTATTTAGGCCTCTTGGACTGGTGTTGGGGTTCATCATTCTTGAACTTTTCTTCTATGATGGCATCCTCCATTCTGGTCCCCATTTCAAGCAGTCCTTTGCTAATGCTCCGTGCCATCTTCTCAAATCGACTCACCCTTAAACTCAACTGCTCATCAGTGGTTTGTAGCTTGTTCACTTTCTCCTCCAGAGCTTTGTAGGCCATTGGTGGATCGATGATGGTCTGTGCTAGCCTGTGATCACGATAATGAATTTGGGGCGGTACAACAGTGTCTTTACCCGGGGTTACGGTTTTTTGCAAATAGAAGTAAAAGCCCAAATTAGTAGAGGCGCAAAATACTTCTAGGGACTCCTAGGGGAGAGATGATCAAGATTTTGAAGAACTCATCGATGTGAACTGATGACAGTCATAGTATGTATATGACCTCTATATAACGATTGACATGAGTAAAGATGATGACATGTATGCATTTGATGTGTAGAGACTAACACATGTGAGACTGACGAGATGTACGTGCATGTAGACTGACACGAATTGTGTATGCATATGAGACAAACATGCGGATGCCAGCCCTAATCTATATGATGCTCCTATTTCTAACAGATAGCAGTTAAACAAATAAGGTCCTGGCCATATAGAGTGTGCTAACCTTACTTTCCAGTATGATCACCAAGGGATAACAGGGATTTTCGGGATACTTTGGAAATTTTGGCCAGAGTTTCTGGGAGAAACAGGGACTTTGGGTACTTTTTAGGAAATTTGGATAGAGTTTCTGGGAGAAACTAGTATATTTAGGAAGATAAGACAGAGTTTCTGGGAGAAACTGGTTAATATGGTTATATCTGGGATATCTAGACAGAGTTTCTAGGAGAAACTGGTTAACATGGTCATATCTGGGGTATCTGGACAGAGTTTCTGGGAGAAACTAGTTAATATGGTTACATCTGGGATATCTGGATAGAGTTTCTGGGAGAAACTGGTTAATATGATTATATCTGAGATATCTGGACAGTTTCTGGGAGAAACTGGTTAATATGGTGATATGTGGGATATCTGGACAGAGTTTCTGGGAGAAACTGGTTAATATGGTGATAGTGATCATGCTGTCTAGCAGGTTTTCATACTTCTATGTCTTAGGACTGACAAACAAGGTTTGCGGTGTATATCTTTGTGAGCATGGAGCAGACATCCTTGTCATGGTGCCTAGGCAGGTCAACTCAATGTGATCACATGTGAGTGATTGCCTTGGGGATCATAAGAAAGAGGTTCTGTTCTATGCCACATAAGCGTCTACACCGTGCAGGTAATCCCGTCAGGGCATACAGCAGTTATATCACATTGTCTTATCTGAAAAGATAAATGAACAGTCCTATGAAAGGTTCTACAGGAATCTATATGCAAAGGCTGGGTTTAGTCAAAGAGGGTCCGTTGACGAGAGATCCAATATGCCGTCATGGAGACAGTACGGAGGTGTTTACTCTTTTTGAAAGGTACAGTATCAACGGTGACTTGTGCCCTGGCACAGCAAGACCTGAACAATGTCAGCGCCGCGTTTCAGACACAGTCGGAGGGGAGGAAATGCAAGAGTGCAATGCGGTGAACCAAACACAGTAAAAAGATGATTTTAAGGATGCTTCTTATGAGTCAAACCTCTGTATTATTTTATTTTAAAATAAAAATCCTCAGCAGAGTCGCCAGATTGTGGACACCGGGCTTCCACCTTTTTTTTTGTTTTGAAACTTATTTTGAAAAGGAAAAGAAAACGGTCCGTTGAAAATAGATACAGAGTCGCCACTTGGTCTTTAAGGAACCAAGAAACCTAATTTTGACTCACCCAAACGGATAAAGGGCACCGGCCCTTCATAACCAAAGAACTTGGCTCGGGGTTTTGGTACGAGAGAGGAAGGAGCCTTTATCGCGACTAAAACACCCTCAACTCGCCCCGTCTTTCAACGGGCCTCAATTAGCATCCAAATTATCATCTTATACTATGTATGGTTCGGCAATTAATACTATGATAGCATATTACATCACATAAGAAACTTGAAATGGAAGATCTAAAGATAAAATATCATTCATAAGATCTAAGTCAAATATCATGCAATGTAAAGTGAAAGATCACACAAATAAACCTAGGAAAAATCGTCTAATCATGTATCAAGTAATTAGTTTCCTTAATCTAAAGGGGACATGAATTGTTCTTGAAACAAATAAATAAAGAAATCAAAATATGCTTAGCAAGCTAACATGATGCATGTTATTCTTTGAGAAAAGAAGATCTCTCAATCCCCGGGACGGATGAGAAAAGGATGATTAGATCGAGGGGAGCATGAACTTGTGATCATGATCATTCCTTATAATCTTCTTAGATTAGGAGTTACAAAAACCCCAAATCTTGCATGGATGCAAGGTATGTATCTAGAATGTGCCAAGGTTGTAGTGTGCTTTGTGTTCATGGATTCCTAAAATGACTTAGAAGTCTATAATGTGTATGAATGAATGAATGAAATCATCATGGGATATGTACAAATGTAGCATGAACTACTTCCTAAGATATGAGCTAATTTGGAATGCATATAAGCATCAAATCAAAGAATGAAAGTTAAAATGTGCTTGCTGTGAATAGTGGACAGAACAGTGACTAGGTCTTTGGAAAATTAAAAAGAGGGGTTAAGAATGTTTTTAATGCATGATTTTTTATGGAAATGTTCCTTATTGTGTCTAGAACACAACCCAAAAAGCCAATCTTTAATAACTATTACAGATTGAGAGAAATCATATAAACAACGAAGGTCATTCAGAAACAGAGTCCGTACTGTCGACTGAAATGTTAGAAAATCTTAGAAAATGAAAAAAAATGATCTAGAGTCCCATTTGATACAGAAAGTTCCCTAAGACATTGAAGTTCAAGGGAAAAATAAGTTAGGACCACTCTTTTTGAAAACTTTTTCTGTAAAACAAGATGAAAGTAGACCAAGCTGTTGTGACTGTAAAAACAGAATATCTAGAGAGAATGTTTGGGCAAGAATGGACCATTTTCAAGTGCTTCCAAGTCAAGCCAAAAATCTTGGATGTTCTATAATGAGTTAGAAAGACTTTCCAAGTGGTCTTGCATTCATACATTGAGTATTGAACTCAAATTAATTCCTTGAGTTTAAATGACTCACTGTTTTGAGGGTTTTGAGAAAAACAAGGTTTATTTCTTGAAATCAAAATGAGGGGTTTAAGAGGGGGGTTTTGAAATGGGTTTTTTTTTAAAGAATACTTCCAGAACTTGGATGAATATTCTAACCACTTGGAATATCAATTCCTAACTCATTTCAAGAACTTTTCAAGTATTTGCAAAACATGGTTTTATTTGGAAACCAAACTCAAGAATCTATGAGAGTATGATACATGAGAGGATAGATGATACATGATATGATATAGCATGCTAAAAGTGGTAAAGACCATGTGCATGGGATATGGGTTCATCTAGATACAAGAGAGTGTTGCATCAAAGTGTGAAAGTCAAAAAGTGACCACTTAGAACCTCATCCAACCTTGAATCATCAAAGAACTCCCAATATTATTGGAGAGATTCATTTTTATTTTGAACATAACTTCAAGAATACCTTGAAGGTATTGAAGTTATGATCATCATCTATCAAACATGTTTTTGAGGTCAAGAGCTACCACCCATAAGGATTCACTCACCTCAAACTTCATGTCATCATTTAGATGATGATGAACTAGTAAGTAAATAAAGAAAAGTAAAAAAGAAATGAGGTAAGGAGAGATGAACATTGTATAAACAAGCAAGTAAATAATGATCAATAGATGATATTCATGATGTATTGAACTTGTAGCTTGGTGTTTCACTCATAGATATAGACATTTGGACATGGAAGTAGCTTCCTAACTCAAAAATGCTTAGAGAAATGATGATTGGGTATGTTGATGATGAAGTATATAGAAGAATGGTGGAGGAAAACAAGATTAGAACTCACTTTGATTGGAAAAAATGGAAGAAGAAGACTACTTCTTTTCTTTCTCTCTCTATATTTCTCTAGAGTTTCTTCCTAAGCTCTCTCTAAGCTTCCATCTCTCTCCTCTAAATGGAAGTAAATGACTTCTTTTATAGGCAAAGGAGGGGTGGTAAATGGAGTTTTAAAAAGTTTAAAATGGTCTCCCATTGGTCCAAAATAAGCTGGGAACCAAAACTACGTCGTTTTGATTTCTCATATATCAAATTGGACCCCTAAAATAAATTACAAAAACATGCTGTTCTGGAGGAGAGTGCCGCGACGGCACTGGGCCAGTGCCGCGGCGGCACTACTCTTCCTTCGTCCAGATAATGCGGCGGCAGTGGGCCAGTGCCGCCGCGGCACTGCTCTTCCTTCGTCCAGATAATGCTGTTTAGGCCCACAGAGGTTTCGGTATTCGCGAAAAGGCCCTATTTCGTCCGAAATTCACAGAAAATGCATACGAACTCCAAATTGAGGTTGTGATATACCGTTGGAAAGGTAATGGGGTCTACTTTTCATAAAAAAATAGTTCGGGGATAGGTCACTTTGAAAATTTTTGCGGTATTCGCGATAAAAGCCGATTTGATCGCCTTTTTCGCCTTTGGAAATTCATAATAAACTCGTTTTAAATCCGAAAATTATGTGTGATATACCGTCGGAAAGCTATTGACCTCTAGTATCCATGAAAAATATTTGAAAATTATTTCGGTGCCCTGATTCCAAAGTCAAATATTGGTCAAACTGGTCAAACCTAGGATTCCCGGGAAGTTCTGGGAACCTCCGGGAGCTCCCAGGAGACGACGTTTTCGCTCGATTCTCTTTTAAAACTCATTTTAATACTTTTCTAATGATTCCGGTAAATTCGGATGATTTCGGTCAAACTCGGTCAAACTTGGTCAAACTTGGGTCAAACCTGGTCAAACCGGTCAACGGGGACTTTCCGGGAACTTCCGGGACTTCCAGGGGTCTCTGGGAGCTGACGATTTTATTCAATTTTACTTAAAAACTCATTTTATCATTTTTCTTGCGACGTAACATGTTTCCAGAGCTTTTGGTCCAAATCTGGTAGTTTTTGGGCTTTTAGGGGCGTTTTGAACATTTTTAGAAATAGAACAGAAGAAGTGTAGGGTAAAACAATTAATCTTATTATTTCACCTCGTATGTTACACAATATATACAAGAGTAATGAGACAGAAAAAGGAAATACATAGAAAAGGAAATAAATCAGATAGAAGATTACAAGGAAAGAAATCAGGAAAAATAAAATCATAACGATCCTACGGAATATAACTAAAATATTCCAACACTCCCCCTCAAGCTGGAGCGAAGATATCCAAGAGCCCAAGCTTGATCAGAGATGCCTTTAAGAGAGAAGGTCCAACTGGTTTAGTAAACATGTCAGCTATCTGGTCAGAAGAAGGAACAAATTGCGGAATGATGACCCCAGATCGAACTTTCTCACGAATGAAATGAACATCAACTTCAATGTGCTTAGTACGCTCATGAAGAACTGGATCAGAAGCAAGCATTATCGCTGACTTGTTATCACAAAATAATGTGGATGACTCAGTTCCAAAGAATCCTAATTCACGCAAGAGCGACTGAATCCATAAAAGTTCACAAGTGCCCTGTGCCATAGCACGATACTCAGCTTCAGCGGAAGACCTTGAAACAACTGCTTGTTTCTTGCTTTTCCAAGAGATAAGGTGATTACCATAAAACGTACAAAAATCGGAAGTAGACCGTCTATCACTCTTGGACCCAGCATAATCAGCATCTGTAAAACACGAAATTCCAGACTGCTTTCCAGCAGCAAAAAAGAGACCCAGACCCGGGCATGTTTTAAGATACCTCAGGATATGATGAACAGCATCCATATGAGAAGTACGAGGAGCATGCATAAACTGGCTCACAACACTTACAGCAAAAGTAAGATCAGGTCTAGTGTTAGTCAAATATATGAGACGACCAACTAAACGCTGATAAGAAGACGGATCAGATAAAAGCTCTCCTGCCTCAGATGATATCTTGACATTCGGATCCATAGGTGTAGAGGAAGGGCGACATCCCATCATACCTGTATCATGGAGTAGATCCAAAACATATTTCCGTTGAGATAGAGATATCCCATGACGAGTCCTAGCAACCTCAATGCCAAGAAAGTATCGCAGTGCACCTAGATCTTTAACATCAAAGGACTTCCCAAGTTGTTGCTTTATATTCTCAATACCTGAAGAGTCATCACCAGTGATAATGATATCATCCACATATACAGATAGGATGACACACCGACCATCAGGCCGTCGCCGAATAAAACAAGTGTGATCAGAGTGGCACCTGGTGAACCCTGTAGAAAGAACAACTTCACTAAATCGGTTGAACCACGCCCGAGGAGATTGCTTCAATCCATACAGAGGTTTACGAAGACGACAAACCTTCCCAGAATACTCCCCCTCAGCCCGAAAACCCGGAGGAGGATCCATATAAATAGTTTCATGAAGGTCACCATTGAGAAACGCATTTTTCACATCCATCTGATAAAGAGGCCAAGAATGAGAGGCAGCCAAAGACACAATAAGCCGAACGGTAGTAAGCTTAGCTACCGGGGCAAAGGTAGCACCAAAGTCTTTGCCTGGAACTTGGGTAAATCCACGGGCTACAAGGCGTGCCTTATAACGATCAATAGTACCATCGGGAAGATGCTTAACTGTATATACCCATTTGCAGCCAACGGTCTTCTCCCCAGGAGGGAGAGAAACAAGCTCCCATGTGCGATTATGCTCAAGAGCTTGCATCTCTGCTTGCATTGCAGTAACCCAATTAGGATTCTGGAGAGCTTCAGACACAGACCATGGAATAGAAACAGAGTCAACCTGACCAAGAAAAGCCTGATAGGAACCTGAAAGAGCAGAATAAGAAATATACTGGGAGATAGGATGAGCAGTGGAACAAGAGTAACCATACCGATTAACTGGGCGAGATACACGAATAGACCGTCTTAGAGGTACAGAAGCTGGTTCCGAAGAAGTTTCTGGAATAGGAGCCTGAGCACGTGGACGGCGAGAGTAATGATGTTCCGGGGAAGACGTGATCACAGGAGGAAGAGAGTTAGTAGGAGACATAGTTTCATCAAAGATAGGAACAGGACGAGGAAGCTCGTCTGCCACGACCGGAGTATCCTGAGGGGGTAAGACAGGCAAAGGAGAAGAACCTGCAAAGAAGGAAACATCTTCCAAAAAGGTAACATCCATAGAAGTATAAAATCTACGAGAGACCGGGTCGTAACACCGATAACCCTTAGACATGGGCGAGTACCCAAGGAACACACAGCGGATAGCCTTATCATCCAATTTAGTGCGGAGAGGACTGCGATTTTGCACAAAACATGTGCAACCAAAGACACGAGGCAAAACATGGAAGAGGGTGCATTCGGGCTGAAGAACATGTAGAGGTGCCTTCCCATCCAACACACGACTCGGAGTATGATTAATAAGATAGGTGGCAGTAAGGACAGCAAAATGCCAAAAATGCTTACGTACCTCCATGCCCCGAAGAAGGCAACGAACAACAGACATGATGTGGCGGTTCTTGCGTTCCGCAACACCATTCTGTTCAGGAGTATATGTGCAAGTAAGTTGTTGGAGGATACCTTGTTGATTTAATGCAGAGCAAAATTCATTAGAGATGTATTCACGCCCATTATCAGAACGAAGAGTACGAACAACTGTATGAAACTGGGTTTTAACCATTTGTAAAAATTGAGTAAACAGGGAGAAAACTTCAGATTTCTTCTTCATTAAATAAACCCATGTGCAACGTGAATAATCATCAATGAAAGTGACATAATATCTAAAACCAGACAAAGCTGTAATAGGGGAAGGACCCCATATATCAGAATGAATAATATCAAATGCACAAGGGGCTCGAGACATACGAGGTATATAGCTAGATCGAGTATGTTTAGAAAGTTCACACACCACACAATGAAATTTATTATGCTCACAGGCTTTTATTAATTCTGGGAAAAGCAAACATAGATATTTAAAATTAGCATGACCAAGACGGGCATGCCACAATTCCAAAGTTTTAAAAGAAAAACTACTAGAAGAGGAACTAGGTAAAACAGACGCCTGGGGACTAGAAGACACAATCGGTGGTAGTGGTAGTGGTTCCCCGAAATAATAGAGTCCATTGCGCTCATGCCCCGTACCAAAAATCTTCTTCGTAGCCAGGTCCTGCAAGAAACACCGATCAGGTAAGAAGATGACAGCACAATTATAACATTTTGCAAGACGACTGACGGATAAAAGATTTAAGGGAAAATTAGGAATATGAAGGACAGAAGATAAGGTAATGGTGGAGGATAAATTAACATCACCCTGACTACTAACACGAGTAGTGGAACGAACCATCAGCAAGACAAACAGACTGGACAACAGGTGTGAGAGTGGAAGAAAAAAGAGACAACTCACCCGTCATATGATCGTTAGCTCCAGAGTCCAGAACCCACGTCGGAGTTCCTGACTTAACATGGAAAGCAGTAGGAGTACCTGAAGCAAGAGCAGCAGTGGTTGTAGAAGAGGAGGAGGCAGATGACTGCTGAAGAAGAGAACCAAGTTGACTTTGAATCTGGCCAAGCTGTGACTGAAGCTGACTCTGAGCCTGATGAAGCTGCCCAATATCTAGAAGAGAGGGGTCAGAACCAGTATCAGCAATCGCAGCAAAGCGAGGAGCGGGAGCACTATTAGTCTTGCGAGCATACTGTTGCTTCAATTCCGGATGAAGTTTGAAACACCGATCCTTGGTGTGACCAATACCATTCCAATAGTGACAGATAGGTTTCCGACCACCCGGGCGAGCACCAGTATTAGCTGCAAATGCCATCTGATCAAGAACAGGAGGGGGCTCAATAGTTGGAGCTAAAGAGGCGTGAACAGGCTGAATAAGGCGCCTACGGCGCTCTTCACCATCAAGTGTAGCAAAGGCCTCATAAAGAGACGGCAGAGGTGATGTGTTCAAAATCTGAGTACGAAGAGATTCGAACTCTGGTTTCAAACCCATCAAAAACTGATAAGTGTGCAGATTCTCAAACCGCTGAACAATAATTTCTGCAACTTCGGCAGGAAAACCAGAAAGAGGCTCATACTGGGCTAATTCCTCCCAACGAGACTGGAGGAAGCCAAAATAGTCAGCAATACTAAGTCGTAAAGAGTCCTGAGAGGCCTGAGAGATTTCCCGGTGAAGTTCAAAAATACGAGAGGCATTATGGGCATGCGCATACATCTTAGTCAGGGCCCTCCAGAGACCAGGTACCGATTCATGGTATATAAAAATCTGATAAATACGATTCTCCATGGAATTGAAGAACCATCCCAAAATAGTGCAATTATCTATGTCCCACTGTGCACGCTTGGGATCAGCATCCGCAGGTGGAGCTTCCTTGTCGAAAATCCAACCGAGCTTGCCTTTTCCACCAAGATAAAGGCGAAGAGAACGAGACCAAGCAGCAAAGTTTTGTCCATTCAACAGGACACTAGTAACCCGTCGGGCTGGAGAATGCTGTGATACAGAGAGATCCATACGTGGTTGAGAACCAGAAACAGGCTGAACATCCTTGTCAGAGGTGGTCATTGTGAAGAAGAAGGAGAAGTAAATAAACTCTCAAAGACGGCAAGAAAGAACCACCCAAATCGTCACACGGCTATAGGAGGAACAACAAAGGGCTACCACAATACACTGGTAGCCAGAAGAACAGAAAAATAGAGCACTAGAAAAGCTCTAGAACATCACAGAGAAAGACCCAATATGGCAAGGCACAACACTATAGGCTGTGCAGAGAGGAGACGCAGCACAGAGGCTGGGCAAGAGAAGAGGCGAAGTTTGCTGGGGGTTCGCCGGGGTCTGTGAGGGTCGCCAGGGGTCTGTGGAGGTCCGGCGAAGGCTGGGAGGGGGTTGGTGTGGTGCGGCGAGGTGGCTAGGTGAGGGAAGGGTGGCGACTAGATGTAGGTGAGGCTAGGGTTAGGTTTTCCTCTGGCTCTGATACCAAGAAGAAGTGTAGGGTAAAACAATTAATCTTATTATTTCACCTCGTATGTTACACAATATATACAAGAGTAATGAGACAAAAAAAGGAAATACATAGAAAAGGAAATAAATCAGATAAAAGATTACAAGGAAAGAAATCAGGAAAAATAAAATCATAACGATCCTAAGGAATATAACTAAAATATTTCAACAAGAACTAACTTCCAAGAGTCCTTTTTGAGTCTTTTTCGATCATTGTGAACCACCAAGCTATGGGTCTCCTAAATCTGGTAGCCAACAAAATGGGGTGTCTACAACCGTCCAGTTCCCTTGAGTTAGACTCAAGAATTCCTCTCTTGTTGGTCTCTTTCATCCTCGGAGAAATTCTTCTCGAGAAATTGAGTCTTGAATGCTTTCCAAGGCATTCTCCTTGCAACATCGATCCCAATTGTGGCCCTCTCAGCCTCCCACCAGTCTACGGCGGAGTAAGTCAGTTGAAATGCGGCCAAACGTCTCTTGTCAAGCTTGTTGCATTATAGGGCTTCAAAGATTAGCTCCAACTCTCGTATCCATTGTTCAGCTTTTCACGATTCTGCCATGCCCTCGAAGGCCACAAAATCATTCCAATAGTTTATAGCCTGTCTATCTCGGAGGAGCAACGTGGTTGTTGCCGTTGTTGCCATTGTTAGCTCGATGGGTGGAATTATTGTAGATGTTGCCAACGTGTTCTATCCATTGCATGAATGCTTTGAAGACTGCAGTTGGGTCCATACCCTCAGAATGGGTGCTCCCAGTCACGCTTGGTATCTCGTGTTCCTAGTCATAGTGTTTCATGTGAGGTGTAACTATGAAAGATCTAACGATTAGCTGACAATCTTCTAGGGGAAACAACTATAAATAAAACAACGAGAAGCATAGCATGAATCTAAATCACAACATAACATAAATAATGAGATGACAATAGAAATAATCATAAGAAATGATATGCCACATGTATATATCCAAAATATGTACAGCGGAGTACACAACAGATCATCTGTGTACTGCATTGTACATGATCCTATACAAGATCTAACAAGATACGTATAAACAAGACCACCACTAGTGGCTACCTATACAAAAAGGCTATGGTCAATAGATGTCTATGTAAGTTTCAAAAGTAAGTGGACAACATGTCCTGAAGTCAAAAGCAAAAGTCTAAGTCCTAAAGGTATTGGACTCAAAAGTTGTCCATGCCAGATCCATAGATAGAAACCTCATCTTCTGGGGCAATCTTGGATAAAACATCGTCCTCATCCATGTCATCATCATCCATCATATCCTCTTCCTCCATCAAATCCTCCTCGGGTAGCTCGAGTCAATCATGCTCCACAACAACTCCTAAATCTCCCACATCGGCTATATTAGCCAGGGCTGCATCGAATGTAGCTACAAGTGCCTCAGCCTCTGCCATAGCAAGTGCCAACTCTGCTGCTCATATCTCGAATCCATGGGGATATGCAGCGATCTCCACAGCCCACTCTGCCACCAGCTGTACTATCACGCTGCCTGGTAAGACTGGTACCACAGCGTCATCACCTACATCATCCTCTACTATAGCCTCCTCCTCTATCGGGTATCCCTCCGCTACTATAATGTCTACACAAACCGGCACATTCATACTAGCTGCGTCCTCAAGGTCCTATGGGTCCTCCTCTGGATCATACTCTAGCTCTTCGTTGTCGGTATCCTCGTCCTCCTCATACTCCATCTCCTCGTCATCATCCTCTGGTTCATAATCGATGTCTCCCTCATCCTCGTCCGGATCCTCATCTGCTAGGAGTGCATCAATTATGTCCTCCTCTGGTGGTGGTGGAGGTGTCTATGGTGGTGGCTCTATTGGGGGAGGTAGAGACGTTGTTCTAACCTCTGTAAGTAAAACCTAATATGAAAAACGGTCTTGCAACATCTATAGGGAATCCTCCTTAATGCGTCTGAAGGTGTCCTTGCGGTAGATCATCTCTTGACGTATCACCTCTGGGTCCTGGGTCCCAAATCTTTGCTACTCAATCTGCATATCTCGCACTGTCTCTATGATGGCTCTCTGTCTAACCTTCCAGGCATAGTACTAAGGGTTCGTTGGCTCAATACTACCCTCACATACATAGTGTCCTCCAAACTCATTTGGAACAAAGCGCGGTGGTGCCATTCTACCTAAAAAGAGACTACCTTTAGTCAGAACTAATCTTAATACTCATCTATAAAATCCCAAGGTTCTAGGATCAGAAGGTGTGGGACAATCTGTGAGCGAAAGGTATAAACCTAGGCTCTGATACCAAAATTCCTATCACACCCCAGAACGACAAAAATAGAGAAAAACAAATTTCCTTTTTGGGTCCATAAGAAATGATTGGTGAAATCATATGATTGTCCACACCACACAGTACTAAGCAACAGAAAGGAATAAAGATCACAGGAATATAATCTAGGTTCTGGTTAAAATATAACTTAAAAAGTCAAAAGAAAGTTACTAACTATTACAATCAAAATCTCGAATCAAATAAAACATAATAGAACATAAATGTAAAGGCAACATATGCCTGATTACAAAAAGGGTCTGAAAATAATAAGGATAATTAAAATACTATCTAGTCTAATCTTCAATTGGCGTAGAGGTAGTTCTCGACATACTAGTCCTCTTCTTTCTGACCTCTATAGGAATAATCCTCCACAGGAACATCATCACCAGCGTAGTAGTCCTCACCTGCAAGTCGTTCACCTGTATAGTCATAACCAGGGTAGAAATGTCATAACCAGGGCTGAAACGTAGAAATGTTAAGCGGCATAAATGCCACCAGCTTAATGAAAGCTGAGTGAATTAGATGCTAACAGGGTATCAACTATTGAAGTTATTATGAGTTATGAACGATAAACAATTAGATTTCATTGAGGGCATATTCTCTTTAATCAAACCGATTAACCGAATACTAACGTCTTACTAAATTAAGACCGGCAGCACATTCTGATAGAAGAACAGACTCGACAGTAGTTCACTCCTATAGATATACCATTACTTTGTCCACCACTTTTAAGAACATATGCATAGTCCACCACATGTCATGGACACCACGTCAGTCCATCCCCAAGCTTTTAAGGACATATGCCCAGTTCACCACACTACAGGGATATAACGCTTTAAGCAACAGTACGTCATTCTAATGCCATGACTTGGTGACATCTACCAGTGATCACGGTCCACCGCAAGTCATAGACACCTTCGTCTGTCTACCGCTTTTAAGAACATATGATTAGATCATCTAGCTATCTTAGGGCTACTGGTCTGGTTCACCACAAGTCATAGACACCTTTGTCTGTCTACCGCTTTTAAGAACATATGATCGACCAAGGCCCACCCACAAGATTCCCAAATCTTAACAAACCTATATAAATTCAACTCTAACATCGATACATGACAATCCCATGTGTCCTGACTATATTGAATAAAATGAATGATAACTCCAAAGGATTCATAGCGATACATTATCTAACGTCGCAACCATTATCCGTTAACCTGATCGTCACTACAATCCTACGTCGCATTATCTCATTATCACGTCTATATTACAACAGTATATCATGTAGGGAATTACTGAATAGTAAATAAACAACTAAATAGTTAGAATATAAACTAGCAAGAAAAATAGTATTCGACAACTGCCAATCGATTGGGACAGAGGTCCAATCGATTAGTATAAAAATAGTAACAATCGATTGGGAAAAAGTCCAATCAATTGGATCACAATCCATGACAATCGATTGTATGAAATGGAAATCGATTGGGATCTCATCTATGTCAATCGATTGTATGAAATGGCAATCGATTAGGATCTCATCCATGTCAATCGATTGTATGAAATGGAAATCTATTGGGATCTTATCGATGTCAATCGATTGAGAAAAGTCCCAATTGATTGGGACTTCGTCTTCTTCATAGTGAAGACAATCCAGCATATATATAATGAAAAAACATGATTATACTCCATTTCTTCATCTAAATAAGCTCTAACATCAATGCATTGATACTCAGTGAGTTTAGAACTCACCTTAGATGTTAAAGGTGTGTTTGGATATGAGATTAAAGCTTGGAAGCTTCAATGGTGGTTTTTCCCTCTCTCTTCTCTTCTTTGTCTGTCTCTTCTCTCTCTTCCTTCTCTTTCTTTTCTATGCTTCTTCTTTCTCGTAGTCTTCTTTTTATTCTTCTCCTTCAATCCATCTATGTGTATGTGTGGGTACAGGTGTATATATGTGTATATATACATATGAGAGTATGAATATATAAAATACACATACTCTCTCTCTTTCTCTCTCACTAAAACTGATTCTAGAAACATAAAAAGGCGAGAAAATGATCACATATATATAGAGGATATGTGTTCACATGGACAAACCCTAGCCAAAGCAAAAGAATCTGTCTAGCTACTGCCAATCGATTGGAATGAATTGCAATCGATTGGTTTTAGGTATTAAATGCTCCAATCAATTGGTATAGTGGTAATCGATTGGTATTCAAGATTAGGCAATTGATTGTGATGTAGATTATACTAAAGGTACCATTAGTGTCCTAAAGGAACCCTTTCACCATAATAGAACCCAAGGAAAGACCCGGATGGAGGAGATTTAAAAGTCTTCCAAGGGGTAGTTCAGCCAATCCAATGGGTACTGATTGGGTACAAATAGGTCTCGTTTATAGTCTTGAAGATACACTTTGTTAGCCCACTTCATTTAGTGATTCATTGTTATTAATAAGTATTTTCTGTTTTGTAAGTTTTGAAGCTTTAACTCGAAAATGCACTAAAATCCAATGATTAGTGGCTTTGGAAGACATTCTGTGCTCAAAAGGTGATTGCGATGGAAATTGGAGACAATGGTAGCCTTAATAAATTACATTTTTGACAGTGAAAACTTTGTATTTGAGAATTTTCTCCAGAGATAGAAAATGTAGATCTTCGAGTTACGGGCGCATGGCCATAAACGGCCAGTCAATCCGACGTTCGATTCAAAAGTTATCACAATTCTACGATCGGCGCGCAAAGTTGAGAAAATCTGAGAACAGTTGAAAAATGGGCATTTCGCTAGAGTGACCCGAGCGAGCGATTTTCCGCGCGAGCGGCCTCCCAAATTGCATTTTGATCAGAATCATTCCCCGGAATCGCCTCAGTTAATTTTTGCGTGACACCTCACGCGAGCGACCCCTTACAAAATCAAAAACGTGTATTTCGATGTACTGAAGAGCCCTGTGCGATCCGAATTGACTGAATACATTCAGAAATGTAAATGCAGCAGTTTTAGTGTGATTAGGTTTGGAAAAGCCTCCAAAATTTGCTCCAAATCTATATATATCCTCTTTTAAGTAAAATTGGGGGTTAGACAACATTAGACAACAAACCCTACACCAATATACAACTGAATTTACAACCATTAAAGGGAGAGAAACAAGCAGAAGAAGAAGAAGAAGACCAAGGATTCCCATGGTCTCCTCCATCAATCTCTTGCCGTTCATCGCTTCTATGGCCAATTAGACCGAGATCTAGGGTTTCAATGAAATCCTAGCCAAATAATAGGGTGTTATTTATGTTTTTCTTTTAAAATTATTATGTATGGATGATGATTATATGTACTTTATAGCTTAAATCATTGCTTTCAAAGTTTATTCTTATCTTAGATCTATTTTGAATGTGATGTGCTCAATGATCTATATTTGCTAGGCTTGTATGGATTATTTACATGTAATGGTGCTTATTTGAATTATGATATCAAGTAGTCGAATCGTTCATGCCTAGGGAAGACAGAGTGTGCCACAATCCTAGTTTAGTGTGAGAGACTTTGTGCCAACCGAATAAATATCTTTATTATGAAGCTAGTAGTGGATTTGCAATCCTAGATTCACTTTACATATCGCTTACAACACTTTTAAATTGCTTTCATAGTTTAGATTTATTTTCATTGTTCTTAGTTTAATAGAAAATCCAAACAAACTTCCGTTTCTATAATTAATTAGACTTAGGGTTTTTGGAATTAAAGTGACAAAGTAATTCCAATCTCTGTGGGTTCGACCTCTACTTCCACTATTGCAAATCTTTATAAGTAGAGTAATTTTTTATCTTGATTCAAACGAGATCAATTTTTGGTGTTGTTGCTAGGGGATTGCAAATTACTACATTTAGTTTAGAATCAGAGTTTAGTTAATTCGTAAATATTAGATTAGGTTTTCTTTTTCTTATTTTCCGTTTTTGTTTTGAGTCACTAACTTTTCCTTTTGTTTTATAGTTTCTTGAGTCATCAAATTCTAGCGTTTTGGAGTGGAAGAGCTTAGCACATTAAAGGAGATTACGCACATCAAATAAAAAAAAATGCAAAAATCCAAGTAAATTGCTTCCTTTAAAATTCGCTTCAAACCACTGTAAGTCAGGGCGCTAGGCTTGGCAGGATAATGTTCATGCATCATCGTAGTTGTGTGCTTATTGTCTTATTTGCGTGGTTGATTTTCGTATTTGTTTGAGTCAGTCATGGTTTAGGTTTTTTTTAGTGCATGTTTGGTACGCGTTCAAGTAAACCCGAATTACATTATTTCGATCCTGAACTTGAACGTACCCTAAGAGTCAGTAGGTCCTCAACCCAAGCTTCTAGAGCTCGGTTGATGTTAGACAATGAATCCACCCCGAAACCATCGTCTTTTTTGAGTCCGAAATATAAAGTACCCTTAAATAGCTAAAGAAGATACGCGTCAATAACATAGAACCGATTCTGATGTCCAGCTTCGAAATAACAAAAATAATCCTAATATACCTCAATCGCCTCCCTTAAAAGATTATTTCATTCCTATGGCCTACACGCCACAAGCATGTATCGAATTACCGGAGGTGACGACATCTCACTTTAGGATAAACTCATATACCATCGCGCTAATCCCTTCATTTCATGGCCGCATTAAAGAAGATCATTATCATCACTTTGGAGAGTTCCAAGACATATGCTCTACATTGAAAATCCAAATTCTAACTGATGATGAATTAAAATTACGTCTCTTCCCATTCTCCTTAAAAGATAAAGCTAATTATTGGCTCCAATCTCTTGAGCCAAACACTATTAGAACATGGGAAGCATTACATACCGCATTTTTACAAAAATATTTCCCCATCACAATAACTAATTAAATAAAAAAAAATCCATAATGAACTTTGTGATGCAAGATGGGGAAACGCCCTATGACACTTGGAAACAATTTAAAAATCTATTGCGCTCTTGCCAACATCAACAAATTCCCAAGTGGCAATTGGTGCAGATCTTCTACGAGGGACTTGTTCCTTGGTTCATAATACCGTCGATGCCATTTGTGCGGGTACTTTCCTACACAAAAGCGTCGACGAGGTATGGAAAATATTTAAAATAATAAGTGAAAATTCAATGCATCAATCTGTGTCGGTATGTCATGAGGGGTGCCTTCCCCCTCAACCTAAGAGAGAGGAGCGGTTCGAGTCAAGTCACTCAATTGAATTTCAAGAACTATCTAAAAAACTAGACCGATTTATGATGATGAACCAAATGTTGGGCTAACCCTCTTACGAAATTTGTCAAATATGTTCTGACCCTTCGCATTTTACACTTGCATGCCCATCTGCGTCTGAATTTCAGGAATTCGTGGAGCAACACGTACACTCTATTCAACAATTCCCACAAAATAATTATAATCTTATGACAAACAATCCAGATGCCACATGGAAAAGTCATCCTAACTTCTCGTGGAGATATAATAATACTGAGATGATTAATTTTCCTAATATCTACTGACCCCAATTTCAACAAAGTCAATACCAACACCCCTCTCCTAATCCTAACCCTCCTAGGGATAATCTTTTGAGGAAAAGATGTTGGAATCTTTGAAAAATTTAGAGGTGCAATCACAATTACAAGCTCAACTCGTTAACTCCCACACACAATCCATTGCGAAGCTTGAGTCCCAAATGGGATAACTAGCCAATGCGGTGAGTCGTAGAAACGAGGGTAAGCTGCCTTGTCAAACTATTCAAAACCCTAAGGGATAATAAGAGATTGTAGGTACGAGTGAGCAAGTAAACACCGTCTCGACTAGGATGACTACACAAGAGGAAGAAGTTATAGAGATTTCGAGAGATGGTTTAAAAGATGTGAACATTGATTCGAATCAAGAAAAGGGTGAGGACACGAGTCGAATTAGGAAATAAAATGAACCGGTCCCAACTAATTATGTTTCTAAAATGGCTTTTCCAGCAAGCATTGAGGAATCGTCACATTTTTCAAAGAAAGGATAAAAAACTGAAGATATATTCGAGGTGTTTAAATAAGTGAAAATTAATATCCCATTCCTCGATGCTATAAAATAAATTTCCACATACGCTAAGTGCCTTAAAGACCTATGCAATCAAAAGCGCAAGTTGTGAAGTCATACTCCGAAAAAGGTCTTCCTCACAGAAAAAGTAAGTTCAATATTCCAACACGCTCCTCCAAAGTATAAGGATCCCGGTACACCAACAATTTTATATGTCTTAGTTGACACTATCATTCATTGGGCTCTCCTTGACTTAAGAGCAAGTGTTAATCTTTTACCTTACACTGTCTACAAATAATTAGGTGAACTTAAGCCCACGGCCACTACCATACAATTAGTGGATCGTTCTGTCAAAATCTTGAGGGGAATCGTCAAAGACGTCCTAGTTAAAGTCGACAAATGCTATTATCCCGTCGATTTCATGGTCCTTGATACTGAACCGGTGATAGATGCTAGGAAACACACTCATGTCTTCTTGGTCGTCCATTCTTAGCAACCACTAACGCGTATGTCAATTGTCGAACGGGGGTGATGAAGGTGTCATTTGGCAACATGAACCTAAAATTTAATGTATTCAGTGCCGTCGATCAACCTCCCAACGATGATGATTGCCCATGTTTGGCGGAAAGTGAGGTAAGGCATGCTAAAGAACTTAATAGACAAGAAAACTTAAGGAAGGAAAACTATATAGTGTGTAGTACATAGATGAACCTTAATGAAACAGACCCTACCAAATCGGATCCTAATGATAGATTTACTCAAAAGGTCAAGAATCGATTCAAAACCAAAAAAGAGGAGCCGTTGAATGAGTTACAAATAAGGACATTATTTCTGTTTTCAATTGGAGTATCCCTAATGCCTTCAAGGGTACAAAGTCCGAGTTTCGACCACCATAAGTCTTGAGCATAGAACGGTCTAGCTGAAGACGTAAAAGACAGCACTTCTTGGGAGGCAATCCAAGCTTTTATTGTTATGCTTTTCTCATTTTTGGGTCATTTTGAGTCAAATTTTCATTTTCTGAACAGGTTTGGGGGTCGGGGTCAATTTATGTTATACCCTATATTTTTGTAACGTATTACATGAATAAGACCTTGTATGCTTCTTTCAATACTTGTATGAGTTTAGCTTTACACTACACCATATGGCCTCATTACTAACGGATATTTCCGTTGGAAAAAACATTACTAACGGATATATCCGTTAGTATTTTAGCGTTAGTAATATTACTAACGGATTTACTAACGGATATATTCGTTAGTAAAATTAATTTTACTAACGAATATATCCGTTAGTAAATCCGTTAGTAAATCAAAATATTTCTAACGGATATATCCGTTAGAAATCTACTTACTAACGGTTATTTTTTAATTAATTTTAAAAGATTTATACTGAATACTAATGGTTTTTCAACAATTTCGAACGGATATATCCGTTAGCAATTTCCAAAAAAAAATTTAAAAAAATAATACTAACAGATAAATCCGTTAGAAATATGCATAAATCTAAAAAAAAACAATTATTTATATGCTTCCCTTTTTTTTTCACCTAATTAATAAGCATATTAATCTATACTAAACACAAAAAATAACAAGATTAATCTATATCAAACACAACAAACCATAATCAATTGCTAAGAAACACATACAACTCAATTTATAACAAAACAATAAATATAATTCATAATAATCATAACAAGTAGAATCGTGGATAATCTACTATATTATTTAGAATATTCTCTATGAATCCTAAAAATAAAACATCAATGTATATAAATTACAAACATGTATTTCACAATATTCTCTATGAATCCTAAAAATAAAACATCAATGTATATACATTATACAAGCATGTACTTTACACTTCCGCCCTCTGACTGCTGCTGCTCCATCCCAACCCACGATTATCACCTATGATTCTGCAATTCTGCTTTCTCATATTATATCCTAAATAGATAAAAGTAAACAAAATCTTTCAATGGCACGAAAATAATGTCCAAACCAAGACATCACTCAGTATGCATATATCTATACCAATCTGACTTCAAAAGCATTAAAAATTACAAAATTTGTGATAATACGAAACCAATGTTGTAACTTGAGTACTATTACTAGATTTACTACTATGCCTCCATTGTGTTCACCCCCAAGTTCATTTGATCTTGTATGCTTTGGGTCTGTAGATCAAATTTTGATAATCCTTGCCTATCTTGAATTTCGTTATTACTTCTTTCAATCAAGTTGCCAAGTATCAGAATTAATGAGCAAAATTGAGTTGTGTTGCTGCTCTTTGATAATGGAGGTTAGTGTAATTTTTCAAAATACAAGGGAGGTCCGTGTAATTAGGTCATACCTCAAGTGAGGTCAGTTTAAATTTATAAGCTAGGGTGAAGCACAAGAATACGCACAAGATCATATAACAGAAAAGCATAAGTATATAAATGTTTAAAGCTTATAATGAGTTACATTTTAATGGGTGAGTTGCAAAGGAAGTGCAAAAGGAGGGTTAGACATTGGTGTTTAAAGCTTCAAGCCAGGTCGAAACAAAAAGTCCGTGGAAGAAAACTTGACAAAGTTCACGTGTGCTGCCTGTGCGCGTGGACGTGTGCTGCCTGTGCGCTGCCGTGTGTGTGTGTGTGTGCATTGCACGTGTGCTGTGCGCATGCTGTGCTGTGTTACTATGCACGTGTGCAGTGCACATGGGCCGTTGTGCACGTGCTGTTATGCGTGTGCTGTGCTGTGCTATGAATGTGCTGTGCTATGCACGTGTGCTGTGTGCTTTGAACGTGGGTTACTGTGTGTGCTGCGTGCTGTGCAAGAGATAAGAGATGAGGATAGAAAGACATACCTATATACATATATGTGTGCTTAGTTTCCTTTGAAGGAAAATTCTGAAATGAGACACACCAGTCAAGAAACTCATTTCTGCAGTAAGATTAAGAAACTCACATATCTGGAGTATAACTACTCCACTTATTACATAGGATAACTTAAACAAAGAAGAACATTCATATCTGATGCTTACTTGATTTAAAGTTTTAAACCAAGTATCACCACTTTTACTTGAATCGTCCTCGTCCAGGACTTGTTTAGACATTTTTCCAAAATCAAGCTTCTGCCCAAACAGCTCCATGTCCATACATATTGTTGACTGTTGGACCAGCAGTGTATGATAGCCTTTACTTGAAAAAAAAAAAGAAAAAAATTAAGTGGTGATATGACATCACAAGTGCAAAATAACCTAAAGAAAGAGAAAAAACACTAAGCGTGCAAGAGAGAGAAAAACTAAGAAACTGTGCAGTCCACAAAAATGAGCACAATCAGAAAAATGGAAATTAATGTCTCATATCAAACACAATTTCAACAGTCCATGATAAGAAAGCTTGAGATTTACCTATGATATTCTTCGAAGTGTTGCACGAACCAAATTACTTGTACCAAAATCAACGATACAATCATAAACCCTTTATAGAAAAGCTATTTTTTTAGCAAATCAAACCGAGATCTATGGATTTCTTGAGTAAATGGAGTTGTGACTGCCTAGAGTGAGAGGATTAGAAGAAATTGGAATTTCATCCTTCATGAGCATCGCAAACGAATTTTTAATACAAGATAGATAGGAAGTTCAGGAAAAGGACAAGGACTCTCTCGGCAAATATCTCTCACATTATCAAGTTTGAATCTCCATTTCTGGGAAAAATTCCAATTGAATATTGAGAGCAGCAGCCAGATAAGAAGTTATAAATCAACAATGCAAAATCATATTTTCATAATAAAGGCAGTAAAAAAAACTAGGAGTGTCAATGATAACCAACCTTTCGGGCAATATCAACTTCCGAACCATGTACAGCCTCAGTAAGAGCAATACCTCCCTCACCAATATTGCAACTGCAGGAGGTAAATAGACAGAGATATAATCCTTTTTGTTTATTGGGTATAAAATCTATGGCCTAGTGTTAAATATGACTGCATATGATGTACAACGGATTACAAAATGAACGAAGACACCTTAGTGTTAAGCCCAAGCCCCCTATTAGTCTAGCACAGAGGTCACTGATTATGTCACCATAAAGGTTAGGCATCACTAGGACATCAAAAAGAGCTGGACTTTTAACAAGCTGTACAAAGAAAAGCTAATAGTTAGAGACACTAACTTTTCATATCAGGATGAAGATTTAAGTGCCCTTAAAAAGCTTGTTTTCTGAATGATCTCATTCCCCTTATGGTACTATTACAAGAAGGAAAACACATGATAGCAGGGTGGAATTGGGGAAAATATGTAGTTTTAGCATATGATATTAGCTTGACCACTTGCACATGCACATCCACAATCCCAACCAACAAAAAATGTACAAACTCCACAATGAGAAAATAATCATACCATCATACAGCAATTGTCAATGACGACCTCCTCGTACTTGATTTCAGGGTACTTCTCTGCAACTCGTGACAACACTAAGCGTGCAAGAGAGAGAAAAAACACTATATGAGGCTACATTGGTAAACAATCATAATAGTCCATTAAGCATTTAGAAGAAGCAGACAATCAGGAATAGACCATCAATTTTCTGCATAATATTGGCATTGGGTATTGCAGACACTCTCTCTTAGTGCATGAATATCCTTCTCATGCTTTTAAATTCAAATTCATCAGTTCAGAAGGAAACTCATCATGAAGCTGCTACCTATATATGATGACCATAGTTCTAGAGAAAGTACTAAAAATAGTAGTACCTTAATTATATCACTCTTTTAGGTATAATTTGCATAACCACTTCAAATTTTCTAAAAAAAACTGACAGTTCGTAATGTAAACGTACCAAAACCCCAGTTCTAACAACACCTAGGACTTCCCTGTCTTTGGTAAAAAGCGTGGCTAAAGAACCAAATGATACACCCAAAGCCAGAGCCAAGGAAACACATGTAGCTACTCCTATCTGCAAAAGTACAAAATGAATCAACTAAAGAAAATTAGGAATTAAATCTCCAGAATGATTTACCGAGAGCCTCACAGACTAAAAATCAGAAAATACATGTGGCTCTTTAGGTGCTAGAACATGATGAATATAAACAAGAACCTCTCCAATGGGATTCAATCTAGCATTCACACTTTAATGCGACTATAGCATGAAGGATACATGATGCATTGGAGAAGCTCTAAGGAGACTACTAGCAAATTTTGCTAGTATTTTTATTTTTTATTTTTTATTTTTAAAAATGATACTACTATTAAGTACTAACCAACTAAAATAAGGGACTACCCAAACAAAGAGTATTTCACCCACAAACATATAATCAAAGCTATGAAACTTCTCTCAACAGTGCTATTGCTAATCTCTTAGTTCTTTAGTACTTGTAACTCTCTGCCTTTCCTTACTCCTTATAGGTGTTAACTTGATAGAGGTGCATTCCAAAATGATAAAATTCAAAAAGCACTATAAATGACTTACTAGAGTTATTATACTCAATGAAAAATTTGTAAAGCAGAAAAAGGGTCACACTGCTTGAAGTTTGCTAGATTGAGGTTAACCAAGTCTGAAGTATAAACCCACCCCAACAAAACCAGGCCATTGTGCAGCTCAAAGTGCACACTTGGAAAGAGCAAGCAATGATTGCTTCATGTTTCCACTGTTCTATGTAAATCTAGTTTAACATGCAGAACAAGAGTCACAACTACTGTTCTAACAATTTAACCTTCCTCCCACAACTTAAGGATGGATGACAAATCATGTAAATAATTCATAAATGACTAATAGATCATTGTAGTGATTTTGTATTTTGGCATACCAACATATTAACATCAGACTAAGTTTAATAAAAAGTGAAATATGCTTTAAAAAAACATTAGAAAAATGAAGTATCCTCGTGGGTATCGACGTATCATTTTGTCCATCTGTGTAATTATAGTTGAAGTCCAATAGTCCGTAACTGCAAAATTTATCACGTACATTACAAGCAATATCAGGATAAAAACCAAGAAACTGTTACTTAAATTGAATATAGAAGAATTTGCATCTTTGAATCTGAAATTGACAGACTTACACTGTTACACAGGTGCATGCTGATAACCAAAACTATTCACTATGGTCAAATCTTATGGCTCTTAGTGGAAAACAAAGAGAAACTAATCCTAGGCATGGTCTAGTGCATTTCATATACTGGCAATGAGAACTCAGTTTGCTTCTTATGAGAAAACCAAAAACACAACTCCGAGTTTGCTTCTTATCGCAAAACCCACCTCAATTAACATTTTTCCCATTTTCCTTGTCTAAAGCATGCTGAACTACCTTCCTCTCACAAATGTTTACAAACCAAAACAAGCACCAACGAGTGATCTATCTATTTACACCTTCACTTTAGGATTGTGTTTTTGGAGACAAGGGTCACATATTCAGATACTTACGTGCATATACACAAGTGAGTCTGTGCCTGTAGGTACCCTTAAAAATTGTCGATATGTTGCATTCCTAAGCCTCAGGAAACTGTGAGAAAGTAAGTAGTAGCCATTCAAATCAAACTCTTGCACACACAAGAAAACGCATAAACAAAGTCACACAAAGACCACATTAATGTAAAGGGGGAAACACAAGCAATACCTTATCCAATGGTAAAATAATAACAATTAGGAAGCCTCCTCAAAAAAAAAAAACCAATAGGAAGGGATTGTTTGATAAAGTGGTGAAAATGTATGTATTGAGCACTTATTTTTTTACTAAGTGTTTTTGATAACGTACAAGGGCTCACTGCTTCACACTGAAAAGTAGCCAAAAACTACTGAAAATTTTAAGTAGAAAAATTCTACTGGAAAATATCACAGAGTGAGATATACTTTCCATAGAAAATAATCCACTTATTGACTATTACACCTTAGCTTAACTTAAAATTTTGTACTTAATTTTCATCTTTATCAAAGAGAGACGAAGTCAGTGTCTGATTAAAGCCTAGATCTACAGAGTCTCTAAGCAAGACAAAAGTTGAAAACTTGAAATCAAAACCCATATTACTTAATAGTTATATATTACCTTAAGGAATTCAAAAATTCAGGTATCAACACAAGACTAAAACTCCACAGAAAATACCCAAAATTCTTCAGTGGATTACTATTGTGATCAAATCTGAGTTGCAAAGGAAGATTTAGAGAGAGAGTGAGGTCACAATACCGAAATTTTTGCCGACAATGCAATGCCAGTTGGGGCCATACTTCTTATCAAACTCCTTCTTTATATACTCTGCAACATCCTTCTCTACAATTCCAGGGGTAAAAAATAATGCTCTGTTTGGCACATTAGTGGTTAGTACTCATACCCAAGCATTTAATATTATTTTTGCTTCCAAATAACAAATCAAGAAAAAAAAAACATGGTGAACCAATTGGGAATCCAAAAAATATATGCAACTAATAAAATGATTGTAGAAGCTTTGCAACTATTTTTAACCCCTCTCTGCAACTAACAAAATTCAATACTCATTGACCATTCTTAACACTCATTAACCATGTTCATAAAGTTCACAAAATTTGAATCTTAAGCTCTTCAACAATGGTGAAACCAGAATTTCCAATGCAATCTATGAACAAGAAGCTATTGAAATCAAATTTACAAGTTCCAACTACCCAGAACAAACAATACAAGTTTACTGAGTTAAAACATCTATCATCTTAAAGGAATTATTAGAACCTACTTGTTCTGCCTGGTACCTTGCAAATCTAAAACTGGTTGTCAACAAAGGTTAAACAAGGGCCCAGAACCAACCACACAATCAAATCCAATATGAACTTGACAATTCAAGTTGAGTACACTCACTAAAGAACAAAAAAAATAAGAACAAATAGCTAACACGAAGATTTAAGATGGTACAATTACTTACCAGTATCTTGTATACAAGTCATGCAATAGAACATGTAATGAGCTAGGGTTTTCCAATTTGGGCCTTTTTCAAATTACATGAAATTGATTTATGAGCTAGGGTTTTCCAATTTGGGGCATTTTCAAATTACTGATTACTGATTACTGAAGAAGAAGAAGAAGAAGAGAAGAAAAAAAAACAATTGGTTCTATCTAGGGATTTGATCAGACGAAGAAAAGAAGAAGAAGAAAAATAAGAAAAAAAAAACCAACTGGTTCGATCAAACCAACTATGCGACTGAGGAGAAGAAGAAGAAGAAGAAGAAGAAGAGAGAGAGAGAGAGAGAGAGAGAGAGAGAGAGAGAGAGAGAGATTACCTATGACCGGCAGCGTCGACCAAGCGGAGATGGCAATGAGCAGAGGACGATGTCCTGCGGACGGAGTCCTTTCCATCTCTCTTATTCTCCTAAAGAAGAAGAAAGCATAAAATTTTTTATTTGTTAACTTGTTAAATATTTAGGGGGAAATGTTAGGGGGGAAATTTTGGGCAAAAAATTTCTATTGTGTTTATTTACAAAATTGCCACCATATTTTTCTCTTTTAAGTTTTTATTTATAAAATTGTCACTGCATCTTTCATTTTTAACTTTTTATTTACAAAATTGCCATTGTATTGTCATTTCTAACGGATATATACCTTTTTCTAACGGATATATCCGTTAGAAATTACTAACGGATATATATCCGTTAGAAAGCATAAAAGTTGTCCGTTAGAAATCTGGCCATATGGTGTAGTGGGTCCAATAAAATAGTACTTTTGAAATCCAAACTTTTTAAACAAGACTTGGGGTCCCATGTACACTCAAAGGCATAAAAACTTAACATATGTTTTCAAATAATTGCCTTTTGCGGTTTAACTAAATTGCTATCATTTTAAAGGACATTTGGCTTCTTTAATGACCCTAACTTCTGAGATTTGGGGCATTACAAAAAGCTTGCCACACATTTATATCTATATCTATAATATCTATATCTATATCAATAATACCATAACATATATAAAAGCACGATTACTCTCAGGAGGCGTGCAATTTTCCAATTGATTGGTTCAATTTTATACTTTTCTCAATTATCTGTGTCCTTTTTAGTAACTGTGGTCACCTTCTTGGTTTATTAGGCGTCGTTCCATATGTGGTAGTGTGGGAAAGTGGATTTATGTCCTAGGCTTAATGAGCCCAAAAAAGAAAGTGAGTCTAGAGACTTTAGACGTAGTGGCCCAAATTAAATCACATCAATAACAAACATGGCTATTTGACAGCGTTTGGCAACAACTATTTATAATTTATAAGTGATTATAGAACTCCAAAAGTTATTTATAATTGAAGATTACATATTGTTCACTCTATTCAATAATAGTAGACCATCTTCATTTTCAGTGCAAGTTATTTTAAGTGGTCTCACTACCACATGTCTTGAGAACCAATTTTGGGATATAAATTTGTGAACCATAACATTACTTGAAGGTGAATATGTTGAAGCATTAACTTTTCATATGGGCCCAGCCCAATCGAGTGTGGTGGGAGCCGAACACCCCAAAAACAATCAAATTGCTTTGGGAGCCTCGATAATTGATTACCGCATAGCATATGCCAAACACGCTCTTAATATATACAAAACATACATTACAATTTTTTTTTTGATTGAAAGGTGAAAGAATTTCATTAATTGGGAGAAAACTCCTTGAAAACACGTTTAACAAGAATTAAAGAAACTCGAAAAACCAAACAAGCTTATCAAAATGAGACTTAGCATGCCTAGCCAGGCAGTGGACAGCCAAATTGCAATCCCTACGCACAAATCCACAGTTGACCAAAACAAAATCCAAAAACACTGTCTTTATCAAATCGATAGCGTGTCCAAATTGTCCAAAATGGGGCTCAATCGAGTTAAGCTCATTCACCATCACTAGTGCATCCAATTCCACAATCAGATGCACATCCTGTCCAAGGCTACTAACAAGAGAAATGGCTTCCAACAAAGCAAAAGCTTCCACATAAGTGGGATCCTACAGGCCAGAGCGAAACTCAGAGAAAGCCATTAGTACCTCCCCCTGTGGACACGCGGGATTCCACCACTTTGTTTTAGATTGTTTTGAAAAGGAAAGAAAATGGTCCGTTGAAAATAGATACAGAGTCGCCACTTGGTCTTTAAGGAACCAAGAAACCTAATTTTGACTCACCCAAATGGATAAAGGGCACCGGCCCTTCATAACCAAAGAACTTGGCTCGGGGTTTTGGTACGAGAGAGGAATGAGCCTTTGTCGTGACTAAAACACCCTCAACTCGCCCCGTCTTTTGACGGGCCTCAATTAGCATCCAAATAATCATCTTATACTATGTATGGTTCGACAATTAATACTATGATAGTATATTACATCACATAAGAAAATTTGAAATGGAAGATCTAAAGATAAGATATCATTCATAAGATCTAAGTCAAATATCATACAATGTAAAGTGAAAGATCACACAAATAAACCTAGGAAAAATCGTCTAATCATGTATCAAGTAATTAGGTTTTCCTAATCTAAAGGGGACATGAATAGTTCTTGAAGCAAATAATCAAAGAAATAAAAAAAAAATGCTTAGCAAGCTATTATGATGCATGTTAATCTTTGAGGAAAGAAGATTTCTCAATCCCCGGGACGGATGAGAAAGGAAGACTAGATCGAGAGAAACATGAACGTATTGATCAAGTTCATTCCTTATAATCTTCTTAGATTAGGACTCACAAAAGCCCCAAATCTTTGCATGGATGCAATGTATGTATCTAGAATGTGCCAAGGTTGTAGTGTGCTTTGTGTTCATGACTTAGAAGTCTAGAATGTGTCTGAATAAATGAAATCATCATGGGATATGTAAAAATTTAGTATGAACTACTTTCTAAGACATGAACTAATTTGGAGTGCATGTAAGCATCAAATCAAAAGGGGGGAAAGTAAAAGTGTGCTTGCTGTGAATAGTGGACAGAATAGTAACATGATCTTTTGAAAACTGAAAAGAGGAGTTAGGAATGTTTTCAATGCATGATTTTTTATGGAGATCTTCCTTATTGTGTCTAGAACACAACCCCAAAATCCAATCTTTAATAACTATCATAGATTGAGAGAAATCATATAAATAATAGAGGTTACTCAGAAACAGAGTTCGTACTGTCGACTGAAATGTCAAAAAATCTTAGAAAATGAAAACAAAACATCTAGAGGCCCATATTATACAAAACGTTTCCTAAGCCACTGAAGTTCAAAGGAGAAATAAGTTAGGACCACCCCTTTTGGAAAAGGTTTCTGAAAAATAAGCTGAAAGTGGACCAAGCTGCTGTGACAGCAAAAACAGAATATCTGGAGAGAATGTTTGGGTCCAAATGGACCATTTTCAAGTATTTCCAAGTCAAACCAAATATCATGGGTGTTCTCTAATGAATTAGGAAGACTTTCCAAGTGGCCTTGCATCCATACATTGAGTATTGAGTTCTAGAGAAATCTTTGAACTCAGATCACTCACTGTTTTGAAGATTTTGGGAAAACAATGTTTATCTCTTGAAATCAAAGTGAGGGTTTTAAGAAGAGGGTTTTGAAACAGAATTTTTGAAAGCATATTTTCAATACTCAATGAAGGTTATAGCCACTTAAAATGTCAACATCAAACTCATCATCAAAAACCTCCAAGATTGTTGGAGAGATTTATTTTCATTTGAACATAACTTCAAGGATACCTTGGAGGCATTGACGTGATAATCATCATCTATCAAACATGTTTTTGAGGTCAAGAGCTACTATCCATAAGGATTCACTCACCTCAAACTTCATGTCATCATCTAGATGATGATGAACTAGTAAGTAAATAAATAAAATAAAAAAGAAATGAGGTAAGAAGAGATGAACATTGTATAAACAAGCAAGTAAATAACAATCAATAGATGATAATCAATGTGATATTGGACTTGTAGTTTGATGTTTCACTCATATGTGATGACATTGGACATGGAAGTAGCTTCCTCTCTCTTAAATGCTCACTAAAATGGTGGTTGGATGTATTGAATATGAAGTAAATAGGAGCAATGAAGTAAAAAACAAAGTTTAGAACTCACTTTTTGTTTTGAAATCAAAGAAGAAAGCTTCTTTTTTCTCTATCCTAACCTTATCTCTACAACTTTCTCTCCCAAAATTTTTCAAAGCTTACATTTGATACCCCCAAAATGAGAAGTCAAGGGGGGTTTATATAGGCCAATTTGAGGTGTTTTGGGGGTTTTAGAAGTGTTCACATTGGCTCCAAACATCTGAAAACATAGAACTACGTCGTTTTAATTTTTAATTAATCAAAATGGAACCGCAAAAATAATTGCAAAAGTATATTGTTCTGGAAGAGAATGCTGCGGCAGCACTTGGCCTGTGCCGCGGCAGCAGTGGGCTAGTGCCGCGGCGGCACTGCTCCTCAATCGTCTGGATAATCCTGTTTAGGCCCCCAGAGGTTCCGGTATTCGCGAAAAGGCCCTATTTCGTCCGAAATTCACAGAAAATGCATACGAACTCCAAATTGAGGTTGTGATATACCGTTGAAAAGGTAATGGAGTCTATTTTACATAATAAAAAAAAATTTGGGGATAGGTCACTTTGAAAAGTTTTGCGGTATTTGCGATAAAAGTCGTTTTGATCGCCTTTTTCGCCTTAAAAAATTCACGATAAACTCGTTTTAAATCCAAAAATTATGTGCGATATACTGTTGGAAAGCTATTGACTTCTAGTATCCATGAAAAATATTTGAAAATTGTTACGATGCTCCGGTTCTAAAGTCAAATTTTGGTCAAATTGGTCAAACTTGGGTTTCCCGGGAAGTTCTGGAAATCTTTGGGAGCCCCCAAGAGCTGACGTTTTCACTCGATTTTCTTTAAAAACTCATTTGAATACTTTTCACATGATCTAGAATGATCCTGGCGAATTTGGACGATTTTGGTCAAACTTGGTCAAACTTGATCAAACCTGGTCAAACCTTAGTCAAACTGGTCAACGGGGACTTTCCGGGAACTTCTGGGTCTTCCGGGGGTCTCTGGGAGCTGACGATTTCATCTGATTTTGCTTAAAAACTCATTTTCTTACTTTTCATATGACATAGCATGTTTCCAGAACTTTTGGTCCAAATCTGGGAGTTTTCGGGCTTTAAGGAGAATTTTGGTCATTCTGAGCATTTTGAGAAATAGATCCAACTTCCAGGAGTCATTTTGAGTCTTTTTCGATCATTGTGAACCTCCAAACTATGGGTCTCCTAAATCTAATAGCCAAAAAAATGGGGTGTCTACAGTTTGCCCCTCTTTGGCATGAACTTGCGAGGCAACGCATGTCGCAAGCGAGTGCCAAAGCTTTGAAGAGACAGGACTTTTTGGAGACTATAGATTTAGGATAAAAGATCGTTGCAAAAGATGCAATGATGGTGAGGCTAGTGCTGGTCACGCTCTGCGTGAGCTGCCTACGTATCCCAAGGGGAATCAGACCAGGATGTAGTTCAGAGCACAAAGGAATAGACCACACATGCATGTACACAACAATCAGGCAGATGCTATGCTATATGAGTGATATGCCATGCATGGATGTGATGCGAATCGAGTCCTTAGTCCTATCAATCTTAATGTTCTGATCTTAGTATGAACTGGTGTTGTGGGGTGTGTGCCACTCCGAGTGGAGTTATGCCGCGCTAGTGTCTCTGATTGTGGTGCAGTGGCTGACTCGGATAAAGATACAATGATTTGGAAGACTCTGGGTCTTGGGGCGAACTTCTTAAATTACAGGAAGTGTGCTTTGCAAACAAGTGAAATAGTTAGATATGCGTTTTTTTAGAAGACAACAGCTAAAGGAAGGTGACCGAGGGATCTTGCGATAAATGATAGGTAAGGAAGCTATGGACAGATGAGAAAGCTCATGATAATCAGGGGATACGGAGCCGTGGAAGGACGGTGCTTCGTTTTCAAAATCTGGATGCGGGCGATGTTCTAATTGTTCCTGATGGCCGATTTTCGGGAGTCGATTCCTCTTTTGCTACTTTCTGCTGGGGGTAGTGGGAACTAGTATCTTTCCGTATCTGTCCTCGGGGGATGACGTAGGGTTCTCGGAGAATCTCTCTTTTCTTGATCAGGAACCAGGACCCATCTCTGAACCTTTCACAGTTGATCAAATCTTTTGGCGCTCAATCCAAGAGGGCTGATCGGGGCTTCCAGGAGGTGGTATATTTCTGTTTCTGTCCTCAGGGGATGGTGTAGGGTTCTCGGAGAATCTCTTTTTTCTTGATCGGGAAGCAGGACCTATCTCTGAATCTCTCACGGTTGATCAAATCTTTCAGCTCTCAATCCAAGAGGGCCGGTCGGGGCCTCCGAGAGCTGGTATCTTTCTATTTCTGTCCTCAGAGGATGATATAGGGTTCTCGGAGAATTTCTCTTTTCTTGATCGAGAACTAGGACCCATCTCTGAATCTCTCACGGTTGATCAAATCTTTCGGCGCTCAATCCAAGAGGGCCGGTCGGGGCCTCCGGGAGCTGGTATCTTTCTGTTTCTGTGCTTAGGGGATGATGTAGGGTTCTTGGAGAATCTCTTTTTTCTTGATCGGGAACCAGGACCCATCTCTGAATCTCTCACGGTTGATCAATTCTTTCGGCGCTCAATCCAAGAGGGCCGGTCGGGGCCTCTGGGAGCTGGTATCTTTCTGTTTCTGTCCTCAGGGGATTATGTAGGGTTCTTATAGAATCTCTATTTTCTTGATCGGGAACCAGGACCCATCTCTGAATCTCTCACGGTTGATCAATTCTTTCGACGCTCAATTCATGAGGGCCGGTCGGGGCCTCCGGGAGCTGGTATCTTTTTGTTTCTGTCCTCAGGGGATGATGTAGGGTTCTCGGAGAATCTCTTTTTTCTTGATCGGGAACCAGGACCCATCTCTGAATCTCTCACGGTTGATCAATTCTTTCGGCGCTCAATCCAAGAGGGCCGATTGGGGCCTCCGGGAGCCTATATCTTTCTGTTTCTGTCCTCAGGGGATGATGTAGGGTTCTCGAAGAATCTATTTTTTCTGCTTCTTTGGTGTACCGCCAAAAACTAGGATTCGTTACTGAAACTTTCGTGTTTGATCAAAATTTGTGACGGTCGTCCTGAAACAACCGATTCGGATCTTCGGGAGTCGATTTTTCTCAGTTTCTGCCTAGTGGAGGTAGCCCTGATGACTTTTGGACTACTAGGGGTAAAACCTCATAAATCTTGACCGAAATGGGCCACCGGGGCTGATCGGGGCCAGAAATGGGCCGAAATAGGTCAAAATAGAGCAAAATAGAGCGAAGCGGGGCCCGCGGGGAGCAGTACCGCAGCGGCACTGGGTGGCCGGACTCCATTTGTGTATATCTCAGGATTCTTGGCCATTTTGGGGTGTTTTTGGTTCCAAAATTCGTCAAAACGCAGCTTGTGCGCGCTCAAGTGAGTAATCTTACCCCGTGGTTGGAATTTTGATTGGTGTTTTGGTTTCCTCTAATTTTCAAGAAGAAAGTTTAGTTTTTTACTTCCATTTTCTTTGTAGATCCATGGCTTCGAGCTCGAGGAGACCGTCTAAGAAGGCCAAGGAACGAATGAAAGGCGAGAGCCAAACCCCGGACTTGATTTTACGGGACCCCTAACATCATCTTTCGATCACGGCTCTAGCGAGCCTAGTATGTGAAACTTTCGACAATTTAGGACTATTTCCATGCATTGTGCTAGTTTTGTGAGTCATTGTGTGCACCTAGAGATCATTAGAAGTTCGATTTGTGCTCAAATGTTGATTTTGTGAAATTGGACCTTGGGTCGTGAATAGTGATTTTGTGCATCGTTTTTGTTGTCTTTGGTATGTGCAGGTGCTGGAAGTGACATTAAAGGGCCACGGTAGCCTTGCTCACATTTTTCTGTGGTACACTCAACTCTCGCCTGCCGTCAAGAGAATGGTAGACGATGTCAGGTTTGGCGGCCTTGTCCGCCTAGTTTCAAAGAGTAGCAATGATCTGGCGCATTTTTACGCTTTGGCTGAGAGATGGTGGGACACCACCAATACTTTTCACCTGCCATTTGGTGAGATGACCATGACGCCCTTTGATTTTTCTATGATTACCGGCTTGAGGGTTGGCGGGAAACGCCTGATTCTGGACTACTTCTATGAGATTGATCCTGAGGCTGTCGAGATGTTGATTGGGGCTGTTCCTCCTAATTTGGAGAGGCACTGGTTTCCATGTGGCTGGCTTTACTGGGCTTACGGTAGAGGGAATCACAACCTGAATAATTCTCAACTTTTGAGGGTATTTCTTATGTACATCCTTGGTTGCTCGATCTTCACGACACAGAATGATCGGGTGAGCTTGAGGCTTCTTTCTTGCCTGGAGACCATTGGTGAGATCCCCTCTTACGACTGGGGCAGTGCTTCCCTGGCCCACCTTTACAAGCATATGGATGAAGTTTCCCGGGGCGATGTCAAATATACAGGGGGATTTTGGCGAGCTTGGGAGGTATGTACTGCATCTTTTTTGTCTCTTGGATTTTTGATTTCTGTACTCTTTCTGATTTTTTCTTTTGTCTGTGCAGCTTTGGAGCTTTGAGTACCTGAAGATGTTAGCTTCTTCTCCTACTGATGAATCCGGTGAAGACGAGGACGGCATGGCTCCAGTGCCTTTGTTCCCACGAGGCTTGAGATGGCGGAGGGATGTTGTCGGGGTAAAGAGCGGGGCTCACCGGATCGTTCTGCTCAGAAACTTCTTATCTGGGCTGACGGCTACTAGTGTTGATTGGCCGGACACCTTTGGAGCACGTTACCTATGCTGCCCCAGAGGAGATGCAGGCGGTCAAACCTCTTTCCTCTTACCGACTTCTGATGGAAAGTACCGAGAACAGGCAATGGTTCCTCGGCGAGCGAGTGTCCCGGCAGGTGGTTGGCGGATTGAGGTATCGCGTCCCTCATGATCCTCCTGCGATGGATACTGATGACCTTTCTGGTGATGCTTTGCTGGCGGCCTTAGCTGGTACCGATGTTTGGGACCACTTTCTCTCTGAGACCGGCTATGAGACTTACCGTGGCCGCTTTCTGATGCCCAACTTCCCACTCCTGGAGGTGAGTTTCTTTTATGTTTTTTTCTCTATCCATTGCCTATGTTTTTGACTCATCTTTTTCCTAACTTGTTTTGTGCCTATAGCTTCGCGAGATGTACAGGAGACAGGTTCCCCCAGTTTTCGATCCTAACCCTCCTTGGGATTGGACCGTTAACGTTTTGGGTGCAGATGACTCCCCCCAGGTTATGGAGGTGCCACGGGTCACATGTGGGTATCCTACCCAGCCATCAGGCGTCCTCAACGTCCTTTGGAGTTATGCTGAGGAGGGCTACGCCTTGGCGGCTAGCTTACGGTCTTTGGTTCTCACGCGAGACCATCGGGTATGTTTCTAATTTTGCGCTCCTTAAGGTTATGAGGTTCTAATCCTGATTTTGCCCTCGACAGATGGATGGTATGCGGCAGTTTGCCACCAATCAGATGGCATCCTTGGTAGGTTTCTGACTCGACTTTGTTTTTGTACTTTTGTTGTTTCCCTATTGATTGTTTTCATTTTATTTGTGTGTGCAGTACCGTGGGGGTGGCGCTGGCTCATCGAGGACTGGAATGAGGTACAGAGGTGGTAGGAGGAGGCCATCGCCGACGTACACTCCGGGTGGTCCGACAGAGGATGAAGAAGAGGAGGACTGAGGCCTCCTAAGCGGGGATTTTGTTTTATCTCCATTTCATGTTTTCGATTGGGTTGTACTAGTGAATGATGTGACTATTCGGACAATATGTGGGATGATGTGTCACCCTCGACAGAGTATTATGACGTTTTGCCTTTCGAGCCGGATAGTTTCTGGTTTGAAGGCGCAGTTGTGTGCTTGCTTTTATTTGGTGATTGTGTGACGATATGCATATCTGTGCACTTGTGATTCTGTGATTGTTGATGTTACTGCGATGAGCAGCCTTGTGATAGTGAGTGTGTTTACCTTGCAGGTGGGATAGTCCGTGAAACGGGGAGGTGTTGCCAAAATTTTAAATTTTGCTAGAGCCGCGACAGAAAATATGGCTTTGTATGATCTTTGCATGGATGCAATGTATGTATGTATCTAGAATGTGCCAAGGTTGTAGTATGCTTTGTGTTCATGGATTCCTAGAATGACTTAGAAGTCTAGAATGTGTATGAATGAATGAAATCATCATGGGATATGTAAAAATTTAGTATGAACTACTTCCTAAGACATGAACTAATTTGGAGTGCATGTAAGCAACAAATCAAAAGGGGGGGAAAGTAAAAGTGTGCTTGCTGTGAATAGTGGACAGAACCCAAAAAGCCACAATGCATGCTTTTTTATGGAGATCTTCCTTATTGTGTCTAAAACACAACCCAACAAGCCAATCTTTAATAACTATCACAGATTGAGAGAAATCATATAAATAAATTGAGGTTACTCAGAAACAGAGTTCGTACTGTCGATTGAAATGTCAAAACATCTTAGAAAATGAAAACAAAACATTTAGAGGCCCATATTATACAGACAGTTCCCTAAGACACTGATGTTCAAAGGAAAAATAAGTTAGGACCACCCCTTTTGGAAACGTTTTCTGAAAAACAAGCAGAAAGTGGACCAAGATGCTGTGACAGCAAAAACAGAATATCTGGAGAGAATGTTTGGGTCCAAATGGACCATTTTTAGGTATTTTCAAGTCAAAATAAAAATCAAGGGTGTTCTCTAATGAGTTAGGAAGACTTTCCAAGCGGCCTTGCATCCATATATTGAGTATTGAGTTCTAGAGAAGTCTTTGAACTCAGATCACTCACTGTTTTGAAGATTTTGGGAAAACAAGGTTTATCTCTTGAAATCAAAGTGAGGGTTTTAAGAAGGGGGTTTTGAAATGGAAGTTTTGAAAGCATATTTTCAATACTCAATGAAGGTTATAGCCACTTAAAATGTCAACATCAAACTCATCATCAAGAACCTCCAAGATTATTGGAGAGATTTATTTTCATTTGAACATAACTTCAAGGATACCTTGGAGGTATTGAAGTTATAATCATCATATATCAAACATGTTTTTGAGGTCAAGAGCTACTATCCATAAGGATTCACTCACCTCAAACTTCATGTCATCATCTAGATGATGATGAACTAGTCAGTAAATAAAGAAAATAAAAAAGAAATGAGGTAAGAAGAGATGAACATTGTATAAACAAGCAAGTAAATAACAATCAATAGATGATAATCAATGTGATATTGGACTTGTAGTTTGATGTTTCACTCATATGTGATGACATTGGACATGGAAGTAGCTTCCTCTCTCTTAAATGCTCACTAAAATGGTGGTTGGGTATATTGAATATGAAGTAAATATGAGTAATGAAGTATAAAACAAAGTTTAGAACTCACTTTTTGTTTTGAATTCAAAGAAGAAAGCTTCTTTTCTCTCTATCCTAACCTTATCTCTACAACTTTCTCTCCCAAAACTTTTCAAGGCTTACATTTGACACCCCCAAAATGAGAAGTCAATGGGGGTTTATATAGGCCAATTTGAGGTGGTTTTGGGGGTTTTAGAAGTGTTCCCATTGACTCCAAGCATCTGAAAACATATAACTACGTCGTTTTGATTTTTAATTAATCAAAATGGAACCCCAAAAATAATTGCAAAAGTATAATGTTCTGGAGGAGAGTGCCGTGGTGGCACTGGCCTGTGTCGCGGCGGCAGTGGACCAGTTCTGCGACGGCACTGCTCCTCAATCGTCTGAATAATCCTGTTTAGGCCCCCAGAGGTTCCGGTATTCGCGAAAAAGCCCTATTTCGTCCGAAATTCACAGAAAATGCATACGAACTCCAAATTGAGGTTGTGATATACCGTTGGAAAGGTAATGGAGTCTATTTTACATAAAAAAATAAATAAATAAATAATTCAGGGATAGATCACTTTGAAAAGTTTTGCGGTATTTGTGATAAAAGCCGATTTGATCGCATTTTTCGCCTTCGAAAATTCACAATAAACTCGTTTTAAATCCAAAAATTATGTGCGATATACCGTTGGAAAGCTATTGACCTTTAGTATCCATGAAAAATATTTGAAAATTGTTATGGTGTTCCGGTTCTAAAGTAAAATTTTGGTCAAACTGGTCAAACTTGGGATTCCCGGGAAGTTTTGAAAATCTTTGGGAGCCCCCAAGAGCTGACGTTTTCGCTCGATTTTCTTTAAAAAATCATTTTAATACTTTTCACGTGATCTAGAATGATCCCGGCGAATTTGGACAATTTCGGTCAAACTTGGTCAAATCTTGGTCAAACCTGGTCAAACCTTGGTCATACTGGTCAACGGGGACTTTTCGGGAACTTTCGGGTCTTTCGAGGGTCTCTGGGAGCTGACAATTTCATCTGATTTTTCTTTAAAACTCATTATCTTACTTTTCTTACGACATAGCATGTTCCAGAACTTTTGGTCCAAATCTGGGAGTTTTTGGGCTTTCAAGGGCATTTTGGTCATTCTGAGCATTTTGAGAAATAGAACCAACTTCTAGGAGTCCTTTTGAGTCCTTTTCGATCATTGTGAACCACCAAGCCATGGGTCTCCTAAATCTGATAGCCGACAAAATGGGGTGTCTACACCCCCGTATGATCACGCAAAATAGCCCCAAAAAACACACCATCCTGCTCTTTAAACACAGCTACGTCAACATTCAGCTTCACAAAACCAGGTGGGGGATGTTGCCGTGGGGCGACTGGGCTCACCACCACATGGTGAAAAGAACGACCCTCCTGAACTTTACGAAATTCCGAAACAAGCTGTTCAACCAAACAACCAATCTTCGTTGAGCCCCGAACCACACCATCATGGAGAAAAGCATTCCGATTGTTCCAAATAGCCCATGCGCCAAACACAAAAATATCCGGTGACATAGAGGTTTGCCCAAGCAAGATGCTTTCCACCCAGTACAAACACAACAAATTGCGATCAACATGACTAAACTCAGAGGGCATAAAGACTTTCCACACATCCCGAGCCCATGAGCAACCCAGCAAAGCGTGAGAAACTATTTCAGGTTCCTTAGAGCTAAGCAAACATAGGACCCCGGTTCGGACCCCCCTCCTAGCCAGTGATGCAAAACAAGGTAAGAAGTCCTTACAAGCTCTCCAAGCAAAAACACGAAGCTTCAGAGGGACATCAAGTTTCCACAAAACCTTCCAAGTGAAACCCCCAACAGAAGATGATGTTGAGGCACCACTCCCATTATCAAATTTAGCCCAAAGACCCAACCTGTAGGCCAACTTCACAGAATAACAACCTTTTGTTCTCCCAGTGCCAAATGATTTTATCCAACCCTCTATTACCCACAATTGGAATAGTTAGAATCGTCTCAACTTCATGCGGAAGAAAAATGTTGCACAATAAATCAGCATTCCACATTTTACCATCTGAATTGAAGAGTTGACACACATATAAACCCTTCGCATGGTCCGACAACGGGGAGACAGGACGGAAAGTAGATGGAGTAGGGATCCATAGGTCCAGACCCACTCAAACTTGGCGCATGTCCCCGATTCTCCACCTAACCCCTCGACCAAAGAGACTCAAGGCCCCCCAAAGGCTGCGTCAAGCGAAGGATGGTCTGGACCCCAAACTTGCCTCAAGAAGCTTCCCATTTGGAAAATAGCGAGCTTTAAAAACTTTATGGAAAAGAGAGCCCGTGTTATGAAGAAGACGCCAAAGTTGTTTGCCAAGAATCGCATCATTAAAAACCCCCATATCACGGAACCCCAAACCACCTTCACTCTTTGGGAAACAAAGCCTTTCCCATTTCTCCCAATGAAGCTTCCGTTGATAAAAATTATTTCCCCACCAAAACTGGGCCAATAATCTTTCAAACTCCATATAAAATGTCGCCAAAAGCTTGAAGTAAGACATAGCATAAGTAGGGATAACTTGAGCCACAGCTTTAAGGAGGACTTCCTTACTACCTCGAGAGAGACATCATTCTTTCCACCCTTTAATCTTGGAAGTAATGCGATCAAGAATGGACCGGAAAATCTGGCATTTGGAGCGGCCAATGAATGATGGCAAACTAAGATATTTGTCATGTTGTGAGCAAGTTTCCACCCCCAGGATCTCAACAAGCTTCACCTTCAAGTCATCATTCGTATTAGGACTAAAGAACACATTGGATTTAGCCACATTAATTTTTTGCGCCGATGCTTGCTCATATTTGTTTACAATTGAAGACAATCGGACTCCCGAGACTGACAAAAAAGCAAACTATCATCAGCAAAGAAGAGATGAGTAATAGAAGGGCTTCCCCTACACACTTTGACCCCGTCAAAATCACCCCGCCTTTTGCCGCATGAAAGATTCATAACGAGCCTCGGTACATAAAATAAACAGGTAAGGAGAAAGAGGGTCCCCTTGCCTGATCCCACGTGTAGGCAAGAAAGGGGCAGATTGGGAATCATTAATCAACACATTATATGAGACTAGCCTGACATAAGCCATAATAAACTGAATCCAACAATCACAAAAATTGAATCTAATCATCACCTTCTGAAGAAAGACCCACTCCACTCTATCATACGCCTTGCTCATATCCAATTTGAAAGTTATGCAAGCTGACTAACCAGAGGTCTTGGATTTAATAAAATGCATAGCTTCAAATGCCACAAGAACATTGTCAGTAATTAGTCTCCCAGGAACAAAAGCACTTTGGTTCTCAGAAAAAATTGTTGGAAGAATGCGCTTGAGGCGATTAGCAAGAACCTTTGCAATAATTTTATAGACCACATTACATAAGCTGATGGGCCGAAACTCACAAACTTTCCTGGGAGAGTGAACTTTTGGGATAAGAACAATATTCGTATGATTTAATCCATTCGGAATCACACCGTCTCTGAAAAAATCAACCACGAGCCTTACAATATCACTGCCAACCACATCCCAAAAATGCTGAAAAAAGAGAGCACACATCCCATCCGGGTCCGGGGCCTTAGTAGGGTGCATCTGGAAGACAGCAAATTTTACCTCTTCAGGAGGGTAAGCCAATTGTTGGTACTCTCGTCCACTTTGCTATCAAGAAAAACAATAGCATCATCCAAATTGCATGGGTGAGAGGACGAGAAATATCATGGAAATAATCTAGCACAACACCTGACAGAAGATCAGGATCCTCAATCCAAGAACCCGACCCATCCTCAATCCCCTCAATCAAATTCCTCTTTTCTGTTGTGAAGCCTTTTGTGAAAGAAACCCGTATTTCGATCCCCATGACTAAGCCAATTAACCCGAGAGCATTGCTTCCACATGATTTCCGCTTTCTCCAATAAATGATTTATCTCTGTGGACACATATCTTTCCCTGATTAAATCTTTTTACTACACATCCAAACTTTTCAACCTATCAAGTTCTTCCTGGTGAGACTTAAGAAGCCGGTTGACATTACCAAAAGTAGACCGATTCCAATTTCGAAGGGACAAAGCACACCTGGTAATTTTTTCTTGTAGAGAGTGTGGTTGAGACACACCCTCCCAACTAGAAGACACAACCTCTTTGATGCTCTCATTGGATAACCACATAGCCTCAAAATGAAACGGACAGCTTCCCCTCTTTCAAATACCCACTTTTCTAGACCACTGCATGGATAGAGGAGCATAATCTGACCTAGAAGCCACAAGGACCTTAACAGTAGCGTTTGGAAGCAAGGTGGACCATGAATCGTTAGCCACCACCCTATCCAAACGTTATTGGATAAAATATCTCTTACTACGATTGTTCTGCCACGTAAACGAGTCCCTCTATAGCCCAGATCATGAAGGCCGCACCAGATAAGAGCACCCTGAAATGCCTCTGCATGTCCCCACCCCCTTCCTTCTCATGCGCATATAAAAACTCATTAAAATCCCCCCCCCCCCCAACTGCCCATGGGAGAGAACTAGCATCCCGTAAACCTGCGAAGAAGATTCCACATGTACCTTCTTTTTGTTGCATCTGGATGCCCATAGAAACCCGTAAATCTCCACCATGTTTCACTAGGGCCATCTCAACCTGAACATCAATATGGTGCTGTAAATAACTAAGCAGAGAAATCGGGAGCTCCAACTTCCAAAGGAGAGCCAGACCACCACTCAAACCAATCCTACCCACTACAAAACATCCGGTAAAACCCAAACCACGGCTAATAAACTCCATCTTATGAACTGTAACTTTGGTTTCAAAGAGAAACACAAAGCTGGAACCTTGAAGCTTCACCAAGTCGTGAAGCACCCGAACAGACCGCAGGTTCCCAAGCCCGCGACAGTTCCAAACAAGGTAACTCATTATGATAGGCGGGGCTGCACAATAGCCTCCGCCTCTGCAATAGAAATGTCAACCAAATCTGACTAGTGGCATTTCTCTATACCAAACCCAAGGGCACCCAAAGACCCCTCAGCATTACGTTTGCGGGCCGTACCCACCTGAACCGATTGACTAAGCCTATCCTCCATGCCGTCCCCACGTTCCAAACATTTCCAAGCATGTCCACGACCTCTACTGCGACTGGGTGTAAAGACCGTGACCTCCTCCATAGGTTGAATCTCAGATACACTTGAAGGCTCCTGTTCCCTACCATTAGCACTAGTACTGGGACGTCCACGACCTCTACGGGTGGAGGTTCTAACGAATCCTAATTAATTAAATTAAACTAAATAACAAACTAAAGCATAAAGAAACAAAATAAATTAAAACATATAAATTAAAGGTGATGGAAACACGTGAATCCACATTGATCCTAACCATCTACCATGCATACTCATTAATGTTCTATGGAGTTCATTCCTTTTTAGCATTCCGTATTTTTCTAAAGATAAAGATTCAATAGCCCTTACATGACCGGGACTACATCATCACAGTTGATTTAAAATACTTGGAAGACAGTTTAAAACAATTGTTATTACTTGCAATCTAAATGGTGTTAGCATTCAAAGTGGTTTTCAAAAGTCAATGAAGAAAATAGCCTTAAGGCTTTAAGTTCTAAAAATTGTTGTGAAAAACTAAGCTTATAGGGACAATTTGATGACAGATTTTTAAAACAAAAAGTCTTGGAATACTTAAAAGAATCATCTCAGGAATTAACATGTTCGGTTGATCGAAGCCCTCTCAATCGATCGGACAGTATCATCCTTCAATCAATCGAAATGTCTTCGATCGCTTAACTATGGCTCTGGTTCGATCGATCGAAATACTTTCAATCGATCGAGCCCAATGTTTTTAAAAATTGCATGGCAGAGGTTGGGAATCAATGTTTCATCACATATTCCCAATTTCTAAACTACGGAAACATGAATAAACTAATACAGAAATAGTATAGCAAAGCAATCTTAACAAGTAGACTGATAAACAAAGCAATAAAGAAATGGAAAAGAAAAAAAAAACCTAGAATAAATTTGAAAATAACTTGTAAATTACTTGAATCTTAAATAATCTTCAGTATTATAATGAAAAATAGGAAGAAAAACAAGAATCTAACATATTCTACTCTTAATCTAACCCTAAAACTACCTTAAAATTGCTTCTTTTTTTTTTTTTTTTTTTTTTTTTTGCGTTCTGGAACGTCCTCCCTTCGTCTGGCATCAAAACGATTTATTTATAGGGCTCCTGCAGAGTTTACGCAACTTTTGGGGGAAAATAAAGTTCAATCGATCGAGCTTAGTTCGATCGATCGAACTCTCAATCAATTGAACTCTCCTCAAGCCCTTGAACTTCTCTGATTTTGACAGCTCTGCGCACTGATGGGAGAATGGTAATAACTTTTCACTCGGATATCGGATTGACCTTCCGTTTGTGGCCACGCGACCATAACTCAAAGATTTATATTTTGTCTCTGGGAAAATCTTCGAAATCTGAAGTCTTCATTATCAAAAATGGCATTTTCTCAGCTGTTTCCGTTGTTCTCTTCACCAGAATCACTTTTCTTTTTTAGCTCCACTTCTTTGAATTACGTCCTAATACCTATAAAACAATGCAAAAACATATATTTTACTATTAACACAATAAAAAGAACATTTTTATTAGAATGCACCTAAATGTAGGGACTTTGGGGATAAAAATATAGATAAAGGACCATGTAATACGCTATGAATATGCACTTTTCACCTCTAATCACACCCCCCAACTAGCTCGTTGCTAGTCCCTAGCAATGAAGCGAACTACAACAATGTTTATTTAAACTTTAAGAATTGAAAATAAAATAAGGTAAAAATCTTAAGTCACTTTCGCAGGAATCGCGATTACATTTAGCGTATGCAACAAGCCTTTAAACCCCTAGGTTCCCCCTAGTAGACGAGTTGTCTCGTGAGGGTTTGCAGTGAATCTACCCACAGAATTCATGTTTATGGTAATGGTTCTAGTTTAAATATTTTAAAGAAACTTTCCTCTCATTAGCAATTTGGTTAAGCTCAACAATCTCATGAAACTCTCTAGTATGCCATAGCCATGTAACACACACATTACAGTTAATCTACTATCAAAGTCATTAGAATGTTCCATACCTATTAATCTTCAAGTGTGTGTGTGAATGGACAACCAAAATACAAAACATTAATTTCAAAGCTCGCATAACCTAAGACGCTATCAAGACGTTCATTTTGACTCAACTCTTACCGGGATTACACTCTCAAGATGAAATCACTCCGAATTAGGTGTAATAATTGTCACTCATGATATGGAAACTATAAAAAGTATATATAAATGGGATCTAATGCTTCTCATATCTAAATAGAAATACGGAAATTTTAGTGCACAAAGTCTCATGAAAGGATACTTTTCACTAAAAGAGAGAGATATCGTGGAGAACTCCCTCATTACTTTAACTTCAAATTCAATTTACCTAGAATAATTAGGACTTTGAAAAAGAGGTGTTCGATTGAGAAGAAAGAGGCTTGTGATTTTCAATTGGGTCAAAAGATGTGATTAGCATGTCTACTACAACTTTTTAAACTCTCCCACATCTGCAATCTCTTTTTTTTTTTCTTTTCATTCCCACACTCTTCTTTTTATTATTGTTTTTTTTCTTTTATAACAACCATTGGCATATTTTGTTCTTTTTTCTTTCTTTTTTTTTTCTTTTTTTTCATGCTTTTTTATTTCTTTTTCTTTGCCAACTTTCCTTGTTCACACTACTACTTCTTGTCAATGCAATACATCCCAATCACACCTAAATAAAGAGCTAAGGCTTGAACTCCTAATTTGGAGTTAGGTATAGACTTTAGGATTGTGAAGACAAGGAGATTATGATAAACATTAAAACGGTGAAATAAAGGAACATCATAGAGGTAGGCCAATACTGTATTATGCGTGTATGGTCAAAAGGTGGCCTAAAATAATCTTCTAAGTTAATAGGATAATTCATTTCAGTAAATTCAAGAACTCTAAGAGTGGTAAATCCTGAACGTTCTCTTCTAGTGATCAGTTAAAATGAAGAAAATTGTGACTTTCAACGAATTAATAAGCTTTTCAAAAGGTAAGAGTAATTTTATAAAACCCTCAAAAACAAAAGAATGGCTTAAAAGCTCACTTGGGTTATTAGTCTCCATTATAGTCTCTCAAGACACTTAGGCTATGCTTACTAATCCATTTTAGCTAAGTATAAGGTTGTCACACCGTGCTCAAAGTTGTTTGAAGATTAAAAAGCATAAAACATATTATAACTGAGATAGTAAACAAACTATCATGGTGTATCACATGGTAATAACATACAGAAAATAACACTAATACATCATAACTAACTACATTAACTAAGAGGGAGAAACAAAAACCATTTTATAACATTAAATGATTAAAAAGTTTTAAAATTTTTTTGCAATTTTAATTTACTGAGTCATATGCTACTAAGCAGGTATATGACACTAAAGCATGAAAAAAAAGATATGAGGCATGTAATGACTCACTCTCCCCAACTAAAATTAAACATTGTCCCCAATGTTCTAAACTAAGCACATGAACATGTAAAGTAAAGCGGGAGAAGGAAGGATGTTACCTCGAGCCGTTAATATCCAATGTGTACTTATTTATTTATTTTTTAGTTACTTGCAAAATCATTAGTAGCAATAAGGAAAAATAGATAATATAATACAACTACACAGTAAATAAATTCAGTTAATCAAGATTTTTATCATAGAGTAGTAACCGAAATTTTTTAGAATCTTTCCAGTGAAATAATTTAACAGTGAGAAGACTTTTGGGATCCTCATAAAAATGCAACTCCCCCAATTAATGTCAGACTCAAGGTCAGAGGGGATGATGTAAAACCTATGCCCTCCAAATTTGTTGGGGACAGTTATAAGATGTATACCACACTTTTTATGAATTATAAGCAAGAAACGATCGTTGGTGTTGGTATTTCCTATAACAGCCTCTATTTTAAAAACAAGTAGGTGGCCACGGTTCAATAAAAGGGGCAGTGTCTAAGTAATGTTCTAATAAAGTTTCATTACACTCCTCTTGTTCTAGAACAAAATCTATAGAAATATGATCATAGGAATTGGATTTCCGTTCTATGTACATGGTTTTGGACTGGACTTGGATAAAACTATCTATTTGGGCCTCAATATCATTATTACGCAAGAAGGTCAGCAGTCTAGAAGATTACTAGCTTCTTGTTGAAGTTAAAATCATATAATGTGGGCCCAATATTTTCCAAGTCTTCTCTAACAGAATCTTGAAAGTTAAAATTTTGTGAAGAACATGTGCTAGAATCCTTACCATCCTCTTCCACAATACATTTTATTTTTTCAACATTGGGGTACACATGACTTTCACGCTCGGGATGAGAGCTTTGATTAATAGAGAGAATAGGTGATGGGAAACTTGGTGACACCACCTCTTCGGCCGAAAGAGGTGAGGGTTCATGAATATCATAAGAGTCTAAATCAGATTTAGAATTTTCAATTACGTCCTCCCTAGGGTCACTATCAACGGTAGGGGTAGAGTCAACAGGTAACTCCTCCTTTCCCAGTTGCGTCAAAATCACCTAAACTATCATTATCTTTAAAAACCTCATTCTCATCCTTATAACTCTCCTTACTATGTATGTTGTCTATTGAGGTGCTCTGGAAAAAGAGATTGTGCAATTTTATCCAAGCAGTGAAGGAGTTGATGCCTGGGATTGTATACTGAGGAGAATATGGTTCTACAACTTCATGCTCAATGATTTGGTTTTAGAGTTCTTGTTGGGTTATGACTTTTTCGAGTGAGTTGTTAACCTCATTCGGTATAAACCCGTCATTATCCTCTAATTCCATTCCATTATTAGTGTCTTGAAATTTGGGTTGTAGTGTTGAAGGACTGGTATAGTCTTCTAAAGATTGGCTAGCATATGCTTGCTGATATCTAGTTTCTAATTTATCAAGTACACTATCTAGCCTTTTCATTTCACTAAGCAGCAATTTTAACATATCATCATCCTCAACTTGGTTATTCTCCTCATTATTACTATATGAAGTTTCGCCCAATTGTTGTTGATGATAGTCTCCTTCCCATTATGTTTGTGAACAAGACTCGCCAAGGGGAAAGTCTTGGTGCGTTTGGTAATCGTGGGAACTACTACGATATCCTACATTATTATTTTGGTTATATCTACATTGCGGTTGATAGAACCCTCCATATGGAGTTCCTTGATATGTTTGATAATACGGGGGACTACCACTATCATTTTCTCATTGTAGTGGTTGGTAGCACTCAGGTTGATAATCTGCGTCATATGTAGGTGCTTGCCAACTTGGGGGATAGGTTTCATTACCTAACGTGTACCTATTCGTGGTGTTTGTGTTGTATGGAGGATAATATGGATAAGACATGTTTATCCAAAATTTTTAAACAATAGAATTTTTATTTTTTATTTTTTATTTTTATCTTGTGAGAGAAAATGTCCAAAAGTTTTTATTTTTATTGTTATTTAAATTTTTTTTTTTAAGAAAAAGAAGAAAAATGGAAATAACTTAGTAAAATCCTAACCTAGTTACTTTCCCCGGAAACGGTGCCAAAAACTTGACATGACTAAAAAGTTGTGCGCTCTTATGCAACACTCAAGTGTAGGTAATCGTGCATGTAATATTAGATAAGTCCAGGTCGATCCCATAGGGAAGGAATAGGAAGAAAATATACTAAGTTACAACCTAAAGAAAAAGAAAAGAAAATAAGAATATAGAAGTGGAAGTTCTAACGAATCCTAATTAATTAAATTAAACTAAATAACAAACTAAAGCATAAAGCAACATAATAAATTAAAGGTGTTGGAAACACGTGAATCCACATAGATCCTAACCATCTACCATGCATACCTATGGAGTTTATTCCTTTTCAGCATTCCGTATTTTTCTAAAGATAAAGATTCAATAGCCCTTACATGACCGGATCTACATCATCATAGTTGATTTAAAATACTGATAAAACAATGGTTACTACTTGCACTCTAAATGGTGTTATCATTCAAAGTGGTTTTCAAAAATCAATGAAGAAAATAGCCTCAAGGCTTTAAGTTCTAAAAACTGTTGTCACAAATTGTGCTTATAGGGACAATTTGATAACAGATTTCTAAAACAGAAAATCTGGGAATACTTAAAAGAATCATCTCAGGAATTAACAGGTTCGATCGATCGAAGTCCTCTCAATCGATCGGACAATATCATCCTTCAATCGATTGAATTGTCTTCGATCGCTTGACTATGGCTCTGGTTCAATCTATCGAAATACCTTCGATCGATCGAGCCCAAGGTTTCTAAAAATTGCATGGCAGAGGTTGGGAATCAATGTTTCATCACATATTCCCAACGTCTAAACTACGAAAACATGAATAAATTAATACAGAAACAGTAAAACAAAGCAATCTTAACAACTAGACTGATAAACAAAGCAAAAAAGAAAAGGAAAAGAAAAAAAAATCTGGAATAAATCGGAAAATAACTTGTAAATAACTTGAATCTTCAATAATCTTCAGTATAATAAAGAAAAAGAGGAAGAAAAACAAGAATCTAACATATTCTACTCCTATTCTAACCCTAAAACTACCTTAAAACTGTTGTTTTTTGCGTTCTGGAGTGTCCTCCCTTCGTATGGCATCAAAACGACTTATTTATAGGGTTCCTGCAGAGTTTACGCAAATTTTGGGGGAAAATAAAGTTCAATCAATCGAGCTTAGTTCGATCGATCGAGCTTAGTTCGATCGATCGAACTCTCAATCGATTGAACTCTCCTCAAGCCCTTGAACTTCTCTGATTTTGACAACTCTGCGCACCGATGGAAGAATGGCCATAACTTTTCACTCGGACATTGAATTGACCTCCCGTTTGCGGCCACGCGACCGTAACTCAAAGATCTACATTTTGTATTTCTTGAAACATCTTCCAAATCTGAAGTCTTCATTGTCAAAAATGGCGTTTTCTCAGCTGTTTCCGTTGTTCTCTTCACCAGAATCAATTTTCTTTAGCTCCACTTCTTTGAATTACATCCTAATACCTATAAAATAATGCAAAAATATATATTTTAGCATTAACACAATAAAAAGAACATTGTTATTAGAATGCACGTAAATGTAGGGACTTTGGGGATAAAAGTATGCATAAAGGACCATGTAATACGCTATGAATATGCAATTTTCACCTCTAATCACTAAACTCACTTAGAACCTTTAATATGATGTTTTAAGAGTTTTTTACGTAAATAAATAGACTCAAACACGTCTTAAGACCTCTGGACGTTCACTGTTCAGAACCTCTGATGAAGACAACTCTCAAGCGATTGAACTGAGTTCAATCAATCAAAAGTTCAATCGATCGAAAGGACTTCGATCGCTTGAACATTACTTTTCACAATCGATCGAAATGGTTTCAATCGGTCGAACTTTGCAGAACATGGATTGTTTCTTTGGTTTATTATATAAGGGTTCGATTAGTCGATTCTTGATTCAAACTTCTATTATGCGATTATGGATTAATCAGGGATAATGTGCCAATAAAGATAAATATGATTAAGATTAATGAATTAACGTGATGATGTTAGATACTATGCAGTTTATGTATGAGTTCGATATCCGTTCATTTTAATCAAATCAGCCAGGCCATAAAGGGGCTGTCATGTAATCAATAGTGGTATAACAATAGGTAGGTTTGCTAAGTTCTGGGATGATTACTGGAGGAGCTGTTTCTAAAACGCGGTAGACAAACGAAAGTGTCTATGACTTGCGGTTTCTAGGTAAACAGGTGTTCTGAAATGTGGTAGATGACCTTTATGACTTGTGGTGTTACGCGGTAGATGGTATCTATGACTTGCAGTGGCTAAGAATATAAAACTAACGATAAGTCGTGGTAATAGAATTGATGTGTCGATACTTGAAGAGTTAAATTCCTAACATATGGTGGACTGTGCATATGTTCTTAAAAGCGGGAGATGGACTGACGTATTATCTACGATTTGCGGTGTACGCGGTACATGACCTCTATGCGCGGTGTTATGCGATAGAAGGTATCTATGACTTGCGGTGACGCAGTAGATAGAGTATTGGTGTATCTAGGAGTTTTACAATCAAGTCTATTCTAAGGGTCAGTATTTGCTGAGTTCGTTATTAACAAGACGATCAGAGTTGAGTAACAACTTTGGAATGAAGATAAAGATACTATTATAACACTATATGTTAGACACTTCAATAACTTTTTATTATGTTATAGAATTGGTACCCTGTGAGTTTCTATTCACTCAGCTCTCATTAAACTGACGTTCGTCCAGACTACCCTATTCTTAATAATGCAGGTGATTAAACTTACGACAATGGCTACTATCCGGAAGGGGATTATGCAGAAGGTGGCCTCATTGATGCGGTTATGCCGGAGAAAACTGTTACGCTGACGACTACCGGTACGCCATCTAGGTATGAAGAAATTTTATCTAGTTTATACTTCTGTTATTTCTATTGAACTTGTTTAGTTTGACGGGTACTTGGACATATGTTGTCTCCAGACCTGCTGTGATCCTGAGGACCACTCTGATATTAAAATTGATAAATCATTATTATATATTCAGCCTGTTTACTGCTCTTATTATATTTCCAAACTAGTACTGTGTGGTGTGGATAATTAGTGACATTCACCCGTCATTTCACATGGACCCAAAAAAGAAATTTTTTTTTTCTCTATTTTTACTGCTCTGGGGAGTGACATCAGTAAATAATTTGTTACATGTCAAATTGCTCCTCCAAGAATCTGTAAATGGTAAAAGTACAAATATGTCTCCAAACTCATGCACTAACTGAAATAAATTCGACAAATATTTTATAAGGTGAGTATATAAATGTCTTCTCAATAATTTCTAGAAATTTTTGTTATATTTGTAAAATACACTGGAGGTATCACTGTTAGGACGCTGTTTCCATACACTATCTTGTCTACAAATCGTCATACTCTCCAATTTTTATTTTTCACTTGTATAAAATAGCTCATAATCAATCATGGCCCCAACCCCTGCTGCTAGTCGAGTTGTCACGCCCTGACATAGTAAAAATAGGGGAAAATTTTCATTTCTTTTTTGGAATCGTACGCTGCGACAGGTGAGAATAATCAATTACCCATAATACAACTAAACAGTAATGCTAAAACATGATAAATAGCAAGCAGGGATAAATAAAACTTAATATTATATTCCCAAACTTAACTAAACTATTACATCAATACATGTCTTAGGCACATATCGCATTTAGAATATTATTCCAAATAAAATATCATGTTATAGCTTACAACCGTAAAACAAACATAAGTAATATAAAAGAAGTCTTCTTCTAAAAGCACCCGTCTCTAGCTAGCATAGCAGTGGTCCTCTAGATGCTCATTCCCTGAGAAGCCTGGACAGTTAAGATGTCCAGGGTATAACACGCCGTCAGCTGACGAAAGCCGAATGAATATAATAAACAAACACACACAATGTGTATAAAAGCATACTTAAAGTCGTCGTTTAGCATCTTAAAATGCGGTTAATCGCTTATTCCAAGGAGTCGTCAAATATCAAATATGATATACTCCCTCTGTACGATTTTTTGAGTCCACTATTCCATTTTAGTATGTCCCAAAATTATTGACTACTTTCCTAAATTGGTATACATTTTTTACTTACTGTCCAAAACTCCCTCATTGAAATTTACAGTAAGACAAAGTAAAAATAAAAAAAATTGCAATGATTAGGGGCAACTTTGGAAAGTAGGTGTAGATTCTTTTTGTCCCTTTAAAAAAGTTGGGTTCCCAAAGTATGACTCAAAATATGGAACGGAGGGAGTAGATCAACATGTGAACATTCATAGAAAACACTTACTCTTCAACAACAAATAAGATATCATATTTTGATTATAAAAACCATTCACAATACTATATAAAACAAAATTACGGATGTCACTGTGGGGTACAACAGTTATAGCAGTGAGTACAATGTTTTAAAGCAGTAAAATGGAACTTTCTTTAAACTGCCAAGCTCGAGTGCTCCCATGAGCTCAAGTGCTTGGGATCTGAGCGCTCCTACTGGCTCAAGTGCTTGAGCTCCGAGTGCTCCCATTAGCTTGAGCGCTCCCATTATTTCGAGCGCTCCTGGGAGGTCATCTTCAACCTCCAGCTACAGGGTTACTGTCATAATTTGAGTTTTTCAAACCTAATCCAAACTAGGCCTGTAAACGTATCGGATCTGGACTGGATTTACACAAATCAGATCCAGATCTGTTAACAATTCTATTATCCAAATCCGGTCCATTTCTCCGTCGGATCTGCCTTATTTAATCCATATCCAAATTTGATCGGATATGGATATTCGGATCCGTTTGTCGGATCTAAAACAGCAACTTAGCTACTTATATATATTCTAGTATCACCATAGAAACTATTGTTTTTATTATTTTTCTCTATACATACACAAAAATCAATTAACATTTAACCTATCAATACACTTGATTATGAAGAAAAATCCTGTTTTTAAATCAATATAATATACCACTGAAAGCAAATATGTATAATCTAATGTATAATATATAGGTTCTTCAATTTTATATGTAATGGTAATATTACCTAGTGTATTATATTTATATTTTTTGTGCATAGTTTTTTCTTATTCGGATCCGGATCTTAGACGGATCGGATACCACAATACCATATCCGATCCGTCAACCTAACATTCTAAACGGATTCGGATATGGATATGGATATGGATATGGATCTAGATTTTAAAAAAAAAGCTCAGATCCATCAAAAAGTGTCGGATCCGGGCCAAGATCCGGTCCATTGACAGGTCTAATCCAAACAGGTATTATGATATACCATTTTCTTACATAGACTACGAATATATAAGTTTTGAAACTCAAATTTAACCGTAACTCTACAAATATTAGAAAAATCGAAAGTTGACGAAACTTAAAATCGACTGCTTGTCATGACTGTTACGAGTTAACATACCAAACTTGAAACCTAGCCAGCCTCTACCGGACTTAATCTTTCATTTTTCATTCACGGAAAGCTTTTTGGTTAACATTTACGGTATCGCTACTTTCGAGCTCCCATGGCAATACATACGTACTATATATATATATATATATATTACACACATACACCTTATTAACCTTAAGAAATACTTTAAAATACATGGAGAGTGAGTTTATATGCTCACTGAAATCGTGCAGATTAGAGAAGTGCATAGAATTCCCGAGAAAAACCGACAAAACTTCAAACTTTGGCTATGATGATCAAACTATCTCTCCTCTAGTTGCTCCCTGTTACTCTATTTTTCTCTGTATATCTTTTTCTTCTCTCTGAAATTCAGTGTGTGGTATAGAGAGTGGAGTTTGTGTGGGGTGAAGTATGCATATTATATATATATATATATATAAGGTTATAGTTGCTTGGGGGCCAAGAGGCTTCAAGCATACACCACACACACACACACACACACGCAGCACACCACAAACATACACAGCACATATACACACACTTACACACACATGGGATTGGGAGTTGGGTAGTGCCCAAGCAAAGGGTTAGGGTGTGTTTGGGTATACACGCATCACACTACAATTATTAACGCACAATTAATATGTATAGAAAAATATAAATAGTAACGGAATTTAATTGTTGTTATTATTATTATTATCATCATCTCAAGTCGTATAAAATATACTATAAGTACAAAAGCTGGTATTTTTATAAAAATACAGAATTGAAAAATATAGGTTGTTACAGGAGTAAGGACACGTGACCTGCCGCAGAGGCCTCAAACAGGATACAAACAACTGAGAACGATTTAGAGATCTCTAAAAGGAATCAAAACGGTAATCAAATCTCATGTCATAGGGCGAATTTAAAAATTTGTAGAAAACCCTATTTTTCAAAATGATCAACCCTCAAGGGCTACCAATAGCTAAATCATAACTAATTCCAAATATACATAATCCAAATTAAAGAACTAAATAAATAGTTGCATAATTTAGAACTCCATAATGTCTTTCAATATGCCACTCTAAGGCAAAGTTTCCTCCATGCTAACGCTCCACAACCTGAAAAATGGTGGAAATTTATTGCGCCAGCTAACAGAGCTCAGTAAGTAGTGCACATCCCCTATCATAATTTTCATGCAATAGAGCATAATACATAACATGACTATGGCTTTAATATATTGATAAGTATATGTCAAAATTCATAATTTCTTTTAAACCACAGTATATCACAAAATCTCAAAACTGTACACACCGCCAAAATTGTACAGCTGCGCACTACTCAGGAACCATACTACCCAAGAGTGTGTGCACTTTCCATGGCCAACCTGCCCAATGCGAGAAGTATATTAGTGCACTAACTAGGGAGACTCTCTGACTTTTCCCAAAGTTTCCTAGGCATGCTTGACCTCCCATTATGATTTTATAAAATGATACATACAGTTTGGACACTATTCACAGCAAACCACTTTTTGACTTTCACACTTTGGTGCTACACTCCCTTGCATCTAGATGAACCCACATCCCATGAATATATTCTTTACCACTCCTAGCATATTGTATCATACCATGTATCATCTATCCTTTCATGTATCATACTTCTATGGATTCTTGAGTTTGGGTTCCAAATAAAAAAATGTTTTGCAAATACTTTAAGCAATTCTTGAAATGAGTTAGGAATTGATATTCCAAGTGGTCAGAATCTTCATCCAAGGGCTGAAAACATTATTTCAAAGCAACCTTTTCAAAATCCCTCTTAAACTCCTCATTTTGATTTCAAGAAATAAAACATTTGCTCTTCTCAAAATCTTCAAAACAGTGAGTTGTTCAACTTTAAAATGCCATTCTGAGCTCAATACTCAATGGATGATTGCAATACTACTTGGGAAGTCTTCGTAACACATTAGGGAATGTCCACGATTTTTGGATGAATTTTAAAACACTTGGAAAGGTTCCATTTTGACCCAAACATTCCTTCCAAACATTCTGTTTTTCTGTCACAGCAGCTTAGTTGACTTGAAACTTGTTTTTCAGAAAACTTTCCAAAAAGAGTGGTCCCAACTCATTTTTCCCGTGAACTTCAGTGTCTTAGGGAACTTTCTGTATAATATGGGCCTCCAAATGTTTTGTTTTCATTTTCAAAGATTTTTCTATATTTTAGTCGACAGCACGGATTCTGTTTTTGAGTAACCTCTCTTGTTTATATGATTTCTCTCAACCTACAACTTCAATCTTGATTTGGCTTTTTGCTATGTGTTCTAGACACAGTAGAGATGATCTCTATAAAAAATCATGAATTAAAAACATACCTAACCTTACTTTTCAATTTTTACAAAATCAGTTCACTGTTCTGTCTACTATTTACAGTAAGCTTGTTTTACTTTCATTCTTTGATTAGATGTTCACATGCATTCCAAATTAACTCATATCGTAGGAAGTAGTTCATACTACATTTGTACATATACTACAATGACATTCTTCATGCATTCATGCATATTGCATAATCTCAAATCACTTTAGAAAATCTATGAACACAAACACACTACTACTTTGCACATTCTAGGATCATATATTGCATCCATGCAAGATTTAGAGTTTTTATGACTCCCAATCTAAGAAGATTATAAGGAATGAACTTGATCACACGTTCATACTTCCCATCGATCGAATCATCCTTTCTTATCAGTCCCGAGGATTGAGAGATCTTCTTTTCTCAAGACTTAACATGCATACATTCTAGCTTGCTAAGCATATTTTGTTTTCTTTGATTATTTGTTTCAAGAACAATCCATGTCCCCTTTAGATTAGGAAAACTTGATTACTTGATATGTGATTAGACGATTTCTCCTACGTTTGTTTGTGTGATCTTTCACTTTTGCATTGTGAGATATCTGGCTTAGATCTTATGAATGATATCTTATCTTTTGATCTTCATTTCAAGATTCTTATGTAATGTAATATACTTACCATAATATTAAATGTCGAACCAAACATAGAATAAGGTGATTATTTGGATGCTAATTGAGGCCCGTCGAGAGACAGGGCGAGTTGAGGGTGTTTTACAAAGGCTCATTCCTCTCTTGTACCAAAACCCTGAGCCAAGTTCTTTAGTTATAAAGGGCTAGTGCCCTTATCTGTTTGGGTGAGTCAAATTGGGTTTCTTAGTTCCCTAAAGACCAAGTGGCGACTCTATATCTGTTTTCACAGACTTCTTTTTTCAAATATTTCAAAGGAAAATCAATTCCAAAACCCAGAAGGGGGCGGACCACGGAGGCCGAGTGTCCACACCATGCGAGCCCTAAATATATGTAGTTTATAACACTCAAATCATCTCATGTGCAATGCTATATGGGACTCAAATCATCTCATGTGCAATGCTATATGGGACTCAAATCATCTCATGTGCAATGCTATATGGGAATCGGCGATTGAAAGAAATTTTGATGTTCACATATTATCTTCAAAATACACGTGTTATGACATTCAAGATCTCTCCCTATTGTGAAAACATAACATGAAGAAATAAAAAGTTGAAGTGCAGTGACAGTACCTTTCAGCCTTTAGACCATCCAACCAGAGCAAGAATTATGCCAACTATACCACCGTTGATTAAGGCCCTCAAAAGTCTTAGCTTTCTAGGTGTGTAAGGTGGGTACCTCGCAGATGAATCTCCTTTAAAACTTCGGTATAGAACTGCCTTCTTGTGACTAAAAGCATCATAAGAGAATTTTCCATGGTATGAACCCATACCACTCTCCCCAACTCCTCCGAAAGGTAAGCCAGAGACTGTAACCTGAATTGTGTGATTTGTCATGTGAATAGGATGCTTAATTCATTGGTTAGTAGGATACAAGCAGAATGTGTCGAAGTGCAAATTCATGCTATATACATGTCTATAAGTGTAATCTTTTGTACATATACATATATATATATATATATATATCTTAGCAATGTGCATGTAGATGTCAAAAGGGGATACAAGAAAACAATCACAAAATCGTCGTTCTTAATAACTAGGAAGTGGAAATATAGCATATTTTATATGCATTCGCACTTAAATATCTCAGTCCAAAATGACGCATACTTGGACAACATCCAACAACCAGTTGTAAGGCAGCTCAAACAGTCCGGTAGTTCGAGTGAAAACAAGCCAAGGCTGGATGATTGAAGCAACAAAGTGCATGTTTGTTTAATCCACAAGTTTCATCAATCGATTGAATTTTTTGAAGCACATTGTTCGACATTTGGAACCCAAATCCAGATCCTGGACTTGGTCCTTGATCAAAATGTGCTCTCACAGATTGTTTGCATGGTCAGCATTCAAAACTTGATAGCTCAAAGTTAGCTGATAACAGCTTATTCGTAGAATCACTTACTATGGCATTAATTTAATAGTGATTTTCCATAGTGTATGTATGAACCATGTGACTATAAACCCTAAATAGCTAGCATTCATGCAGAGCAGTAGTTGGGTATATGAAAAAACTTCATGCATAAGGAATTTTTGTATAACTTCCACGGAGAGCATTCTTCTCTCACTCTCTCCTCTCTCTGTGGCTAAGAAATGTGGGGGAGAGTGTAATCACATGTAAGATAGCGTCGTTGACAACTATTCCTCCTGCAGTTACTTTTTCCACAAAACTCTTCTTCAGCTCCTTTCTATTTGTGAAAAGATACGCAGCAAGAGGCTTGGATCTTGAGTTTATCGCCAAAAAGCTGTCTTCCAAATTTTCAACCTATACCAAGAGCAGAAGGCACGAAGAAAAAATTGTCAGCATGTCAGGTTTCAACCACAAAAAGACCTATAAGAAACTTAGAAGCAGGAACCTTCTAAAGAGGTCACGCTCTATTCCGAGCTTCTTACTTAGAAGCTTGTCCGAAACCTCACTCCCACCCTGCTCCTCCACAACCAAGTCTCAAAATAACTTATAAATAGATTCAAGTTTTTATCTTGCTCAAACATTTTATCAAAGTCAAATGGTATACATGTTTTATTTTCAATTTGAGTGGAAGCAATGGGTTGCATCGTCATTCAGAGACAAAGAGAGAGAGGCAAAAGAGATTTTGAAGCTTGATATACATTGTTGGAGCCATTCTCTAATAGCTTAAGTTCTTGGAGCAATTGGTTAACTTAACATGGTATCAGAGCCCAGCTTATGGGAGGTCTTGGGTTCGACTCTCCTTCCCCACTTTGGTGTGCATATTTGCACTTTGTTGTTTGTCTCCACTATGATGGAGTTTGGTTTGTTGGCTCTCCACGTGCGAGACGGGGTCACACATGAGGGAGGGTGTTGAAGCTTGATATACATTGTTGGGCCCATTCTCTAAAAGCTTAAAGCTTTTTGAGTAGTTGGTAACTTCACAAAAATAAACGGTCACAAACGATTTTCTGCAGAAAACTTATAAAGAACTTCAGTGTTATTCCACCCCTTGGTAATGGAAAAGGGAGGGAAAAAAAAACCCTCAAAACTCATAACTTATTTCCTCAATATCCTTTTCTCAATTTCCTTTTTCTAAATCTTTGTGAGATCCAAGAATATCTATAGAAATGGTCCTCAAGGGGAAAATAAGCACTTCTAGCGATGGTCACAGTTCTTACAGTGATAATGGGTAGTAATGGCCCAAATATTTCCTCCATCATTATCATAGAGTCTTCTGGAACATCCAACAGGATGGTAGGAGCTATCTTTCTGCAATGAATACAAAAAGAAAATATGTGAAACAACAGTGCATCCAGATTATCATCCTAGATTAGTTTATAGAATCAAAAAAGAACATGAACTGGGTGGTGGAACTCACAGTTTACTTTCGTTTCTCTGGCCTCCAAGCACTATCTTATCAGAGACCATATCTTCGTCCATTAGTTTTGTCAACCGTGTGAAATGATATAAATTCACAATTCGGGACATGTCATTCGATTCCATTGGACTGTCTCCGAAGAACTCCTTCAGTTCAGATCTCAAAGCATCTATCTGTTAAACAAGGGTACATCAAGAGACGAAGAGGAGAGAAAACTCTTTGCATTATGACACACTATGAAGCATGGATCAAAATGCTGGAAAAAAAAAAAAAAAAACACTCCCTGCGACGGTATGTGTCACGCCATGTCCGACACTAATAATTCTAAAAAAAAAACACACAAAAAAAGGATAGAACTTTGCCATGTCGGACATGGGTAAGTATATAATCAATAGCAATGCAGGCTAGATGGCACTGGCAGGGCACCATTTTTGAAATGTCTATGCTTCCTAGATGACAGGGCATCTTACCAACTTCAGGGCAAAATCTTTTGTTGTAAGAATATAATCAATAGCAATGCAGGTTTGTCCACTATTGCATCCCCATTTGCTTGCTATAATCCTCCTCGCGGCGACCTTCACATGACAGAGACAAAATCCTAAATAGGATGAAAGCAAACATAGATGGACACAAATTTGAAACAAAATAACTGCAGCATAACTCAACGTGACAAGTGAGTTTTTCATACTTGTAAATCGACATTTGAATCTACAACAGCAGGGCACTTCCCTCCAAGCTCCAAAATCACGGGTGTAAGGTGCTTTACAGCAGCAGCCATCACAATCCTTCCAATTCTTCCATTACCTGTACAAGATCCAGTATTATTTGTTACCAAAAGTTGAGTTGGGCTTAAATAAAGAAGTTGACCGAGATGAATGTTAAGACAATCAAAACTGAAAATTCCCAGGATTGCTAGATCTAATATTCGCTTAGAATTAGTGAAAAGAGTGAAAAAAACTAAGAGTCAAAACTGAAATTTGTAAACTAATGAAATCATATTTTGGAAGGACCAATATACCAACAAATGGAGCCCAGTGCAGGGTAACTTTGTTTCCCTACCATTCATTTGTGGTTTTCTTTAAAAAGTTAAATCATTTTGGTGACTTTTTAACCAAGTCACTTCCTGACTGGAGCAATTTGCTATTGCACTGGTGACCCACACCAGACCATGCAGTGGCGGAAGTCTCCGTATATACACATAAATATATGTGTGCGCGCTCATGTAAAGGAACAAACAAAGTTTTGGATGACTGGATATCAAAATAAAAATTACAACACATCTTTTGGAGGTTTAACAACCTGTATAAAATATTTTATCCCACTTCTGACCCAGTAAGGTAGTTGTTTCAGCAACAGCCCCCTCGACAACCCTTACGGCAGAATTGTCCAAATACTCCTCTAATAACTTTGTAAGCAGCAATGATGAGGCTGGAGAAATTTCTGATGGCTTAAGAACCACAGCATTACCAGCTGCAATGGCCCCAATAACCGGTTCAAGAGATAGCACTGAATACAAAATTAAAAGGAAAAACAAAACTTGTCAGTAGAGGACCCAAATCATATATATTTCGACTGACCTTATATTGTTCTGAGAAGAATGGAAAAAAATTCAGAAGAAACAACATTTAGCAATCCTAATTGAGCCGAACAAAACCTGAAAAGACATTGCAAATTTTTCATGCATTATGGCTTTGTACAAGGACTGATAGAAATATAAAGAAAAGAGAACTACCACTTCCTTCTGCCGGTAGTTAATCGTTCTATAACATCCTAATCTCCCAAAATACTCAATTATACATACAGACAAATTCCATATATATGTATGTATACATATGGAGAGAGAGATGGGCTGGATGAAGTTTTACGCGTTCTTAAGCCACAATTGAGGGAAAAGGACTACTAAAGCAAAGGAACAGCTAGAATAAGTAAAGTGCATGCACACACAGTTCATGCTCAATAAATAGATATTGCTGAAGCTTGTTATTGTTAGCAGAGATCTAGAAGCCATTGACTTTATATTGTGAACAGAGTTTTGTTCAGTATTTCAATCATGCTGTATGTACCCATTAAGACCTGCATGTCAAAAAATTCACAAAAACACACCACCTATCTTTAACCACATAAATCCCTGACAGACATTCTCATATAGGGTGAGTAAATAAGAAAAGGGTTAGTTCCACAACTTAATCCCTCATCCACCAATTTTTAGTTCATGAAAAGGAATATTTTCCTTGACAAAAAGAAGGGGAAAAAGTGTGGAGTTCCTCACAAAATCGGAATAAATAAATAAATAAATAAAAATGAAATAAGAAATGAGTACAAAAAAAAAAAAAAAAAAAAAAAAAAAAAGGTCCCTCAACAACAACCAGAATGACATGTATAGCTCATCCCTCACCCCTAATGGAACATCCAAGTACTTAAAAGCTCTTCTACCCTTCACAAGTGGAGGCATGAAATGGTATTTCCTAAACCATTATATTCTTGAATGCCCAACCGTACCACCGCCTTGCATGGATCACATGCCCATTAACGCGGCTAGTTTTACTAATCTACTCATCAATTCATCCGGTGACTTCACAGTGAGTCACAGATATCTAACATATTCATATTGTAGGTACTTAGTTTACCTCACCTATGGAACACATGTGTCACCTACGCAAAAAATTTCCCTTATATATTATCATTCGAACTATAAGATCAGCGTGAAAGTTGTGGTACTCCTAGATAAGGACAAATATCCTTAGGAAATGGGATACTCTTTTATTGAATACCCATTTTGGAGTAACACTTGAGATGTTCCACGGTGCATATGGACTTTGTGAAGCAAAGTATCGGCAATATGCTTGACTCTGTCGCAACAAGGCTTTCATAAACTTTGCCACGACAAAGTTATCTTGGGATTCTCAGGGTTATGTGTTATGGTTGGCTTAAAGAGGAAGTTCACCAAGGATGGTCACGAGGGTTATATTCCGCGGACCGCGGCAAACCTTTTTGATCCTTCCAAAGGAACGATGAATATTTCTGGAAAGGCTTCGAATTTTAGTAATGAGGAATATTCCTTATGTGACTATGGTCGACATGTGGACATATCACACCAAAAACATAAGCCTCCCAGACGTCTGACATCATTGGCATTCACGCTTTTCATGTGATAGGAGCAGTACTCTTTGACATGACCGAATAATTATCAGACAGTATCTGTGAAATTCCTTGCATTATGAGCTTAGCTTGATTATTCTATCGATAGTTGTGCTCATTAATTTACGTAGTCTTTCCCACAAGATACCTGCCCTGTTCATCGTTCTTCTTTACACCCAACCCACTTCTCAAGATCCTTTTCTATCTTTTGGAGAATTCTACTCCACAACGAACTCAACTACCTTCATGGTAATTCTCACATCTACATTTTGGCGACTCCACTGGGGAATAGAAAAATCATACAAAGGATGGTACCTACATTGACGAGTGGAACGCACGTTGGAGAATTTCAAGCTGAGCATGAGGCATGAGCTAACTACGCAGCTGGCCCGCGACTCTCAGTCACTACCAGAGAGTCAAGCGCCACCAACCCTGGGAAGTAACCCTAATGAAGAACTTCATGCAACTTTGCAAAGCATATATCAGTCTCACCAAACTTTAGAGCAAACTCAGCAATTGATATTTGAAAAAGTAATGACTCTGCAAAGAGGCAATGATTCCTACCCCATCGCCATCAACTAGGCTACCACATATCCTTCTACGAGAAGAAAACAGTAAAATAGGACAGGGGAATTTGATACTGGTAAACTAATATTTGTTCAATTCATTTGGACATCAGCTCACTTTTAAATGGCAAATGAATGTAGATATAATTGGCGTCCAGCACAAAAGGCTTACCATATTCAAGTATCCACGTAAACTGTGGAACAAAGTCAAGTATTCCAGTAAGACATCTGCGTGTCTTCCCAACATTATAATGTGCCATAACTTATATGAACTTATATATATATATATATATATTTTTTTCCTGAGAATATATGAACTTATATGTTAACCCACAAAGATAATACGTTAACAAGCATCCTTCACACAATTAATATTAGAGGTTTAATATTTCAGTGACAATTTGAGAATGTACAAAAGAAACCACATGCACATTATGTTGTTTTAAGAAAGAGTATTCATTATTATCAAGGAAAAAACGAATGGAAGACAAAAAATTCTCCCTAAACAGCAGCAATGATGACAATGGATGGTTATAAACCTAGTGAAATACTACCTGGCGTTCCTAGTAAGTAAGTGAAAACAAATCTGGCTGTATTGCTTACCAGATCTACACTACTACATAAAATACATCAGAAGTAATGCACTGAAATAATATACGTGGTGGAAAGGACAATAACCTTGTAAATAAATACTAGGAAAATTTCAAAGTGTAGACTAGCTTTTTAATCACATCGCGAAAGACTAAAGCACAAGTAGTATTCAACTAATTAAGAGAGAGAGAGAGAGAGAGAGAGAGAGAGAGAGCGAAAAAAAAAAACAAAAAACAAAAAAGACGATTTCATGAACAAATGTGATAGATAATGTATCTGTATGGTAAATTGGACATGAGATGCATACCCGCATTCACATATACCATATGACCACACTCATGAAAAGATTAATTAAAGGGTGTGGAGTTGAATGAAACCAAGAACACAAATCATATTTGGCAATGATAGATATAATATTTATAAAAAAAAAAACCATATAACAGACAAGAGGTACATCAATACTATTCTTTCAATCTGACTTTTGAAGAGGAATGAGAAGTATGTTCGTTTCGCGAGGGATATAGATTGGTATTCATACAGAAAGGATAGTTCCATGTTGAGATGACCAACACAACTCCTAGAGGTTCTGAAACAATTTCAGCTGATGACGGATAAGTTGTTAACGAAGTTTTGACCTGGATGATGTAAGAAATGATATCAGTTTGGGTCAAATTTGAACCTTTAGTGACACAGAAATAGCAATTACCTTGTCTGGCTTCATCCAACGCTTCATTTCTTTGACCGCTAACTTGCAAGAACCTTTGATCAAAGAAATCTGCATAATACCGTATGAATTAAAAAGTAAGAACAAGAAAATGCACAATACGTCAGGATAAAAGCAATTCAAATTCCAAGTAGAAAGTGTACAGTTATGCAGATTCTATGGGAATGGTAAACTCGTCATTGCAACCCCCTATTGGATAAAATTTACTTTAATTAGGGAGTTTTTAGCTGCCCCACTGAGACAACATCATGGCTCTGCCCCTATGGGAACAGTAAACTCGTCATTGCAATTTTTGAGCTTGACTTAAATATTGAACTAGCCTGAAATCCAAGTTTGAGCTTAACTTGCATAACAGTAGTATGTTCAATGCCTTCTATCCATGCATGATCTTGACTCGTATAAATGAGTCTAGTTCATGAATCCACTAAAACCATGTAGGCTTAATACATATACGTATTAACAAGTGAGTATACAAGCTCTTAAACACATTTGTTCACTAGATTCCCGTAAACGTCATTGCAAGCCTTATTCAAACACGTTCACAAATTCGATCGAGCCGATCTCATGTATGCTTGAGCTTGGCTAGTTTATTACACTAATTAACAAGTACGAGCAGGGCCATTAGCGAACATCTTTGCGTGCTTGTTGAGCGGTTCGGCGTACATGCACAAGGCACACCCAGGAAAACACCAAACCTAGGACAAATAAACAAGCCAAAGGTAGCACAACCCATGGTGGGAGTGGTCCTAGGTCATAATTCATATCCGGAGAAGATGAGTAACACTCACTTCATACACACTCACAATCACGGCTGGTCACAAACACTCACAATCACTTCTGATGGACTCCAAATGCCACCCAAAGTGATTGCGAGTGTTTGTGAATTTTCACAATCACTTCTGATGAACCCCATATACCACCCAGAGTGATTGTGAATGTTAGTTAGTTTTTGAGTGAGGTGGGGTTGGGGGCAGGGGCAGAGCTAGGAATTTTAGCTAGGGGGGGCCTAGGCTATATGGGGGTTGCCCCCGAAAAAAATTTTTTGGGGTCTATTCATACATAATTGACAATTTTTTTAGGGTCTACTTGTCTATAATTGTGATTTTTTGGTGATATGCTTATAATATAAGTCTATTCGGTAACACATAAATATTATATAGTGTCTTTCAAAATTTTAAGGGGGTCTATTTCTAAAACACATAAAATTATCACACTAAAAGTATAATTTTTAAAATTTTAGGCGCATTTCTTTTGAGTTGTATATACCAGTATATCAATATATATGTAGTTGATATCACTAAATTGGGCCTTGGACCCCTTTGAGGGCCTAAACATAAGTTGAGGGACGCCTAAACATAAGTTGAGAGGGGCCTAAACATAGTTGAGGGGGCTAAATGTAAAATACTAAAAAAATTTAGATTAAAATTTTAATTTTCAAAATCTCAGGGGAGGCCTAAGCCGCCGCTGGTCCTACACAGCCTCCGCCCCTGGTTGTGGGTCTAGCAATAAGATAACCCCACAGCTACAAAAGAGAATCTAAAAATTCCGCCAGAGTAGGAGACAAGACAACCAAAGGACCAAACCAAGAAACAAAAAAATAAAAATAAATAAATAAAAGCCTGGTCTTGAAGAACACGCGCAGGACTGGCGCGTTAAACACCGTTATTTGCTTCTTTAAAGTTTTCCTACGAAACAGGGGGGTAATGAAATGCCTCCTGGGTTGACCATACTATAGTCATACTGAAACTCAACCTAGCAAATACATCATAGTCCCCATAAACATATATATATATATATATACGTAATCTATGTAATGAAGAAGGTAATTATGTATAAATTTCCAGAAATTAAATTGACCTCGGAGACGAAAGCTTCGAATTCGGGTTTGGAAAGATCGGTGTGAAGAGCAGCGAATATGTCCTTTTCTTTATCTTCAACCATCTTAGCAATACTATTCAATTGAGTAACCCTCCATTCGTAACTCTTCGTCTTCCCCGAATCGAAGCAATCTTTCAGCTCCATCACCAGATGAGCAGCTCTCTTCTCATCAAATCTCTCTTTTTCAACCTCCGCCATCGAAGACCAGAAGATTACTCGCAGGCACAGCAACTTGTAGAGAGAGACAGAGAGAGAGAGAGAGGGGGATGTTACTTCTGACTAACAGAGGAAGCGGCACGAGTGTGATGACGGATAAAGAAAAGGCGCCTCTTTTTCTATTGGTTTGGTAGGGTCCAATGGAAGTTGTGGAACGCTATTTTTTTTATTTTTCTTTTTAATGGTTTTTTTTTTCTTTCTTATTTACGGATACACCCTATGTACTTAGATTATTTTTCAATTTGCCCCTTTATTTCAAATAGTGTCGCTAATTAACTTAACTTGCAATAAGCCTACGTAGACTATGTTTGGCGACAACTTTTAGAGTTCATCAATAATTCTAAATCTCTAAAAGCTAAAACAAGATATTTAGCAAAATAGCATATGTAATTGCGACTGTCCAAAAGCTATTTTGGACAACTTTTACTAATCGCCATTTTTTTTTATTAATTTTATAAGAAAAAGAAGCTCCCAAATGGTCCATAAGAGATATTAGTGACACATTTGGGACTACAAGGGGGCAAATCAAAAATGTGCTCACCATAGGAGATCAAAGCGACAAATATTCCACTAACCAAGCTTCTTTTTCGTTAAATGTAACAGAATTGCTAATGTTTTCGCTTTATTCCAAAGTACAGAAATATTAGTGGCACAATTTATAGTATAAGAGATAACGTAAATGAGGTAAATATCATATAAGGTTTGACCCAATCATACTCAACACCCCTCACGTTTAAAATATCACATTCACCCCGCTTGTCAGAGAGTTGAAGTATCAGATGTGGGGTCCATCCCTTGGTAATCCAAAGAAGACCTGCAAAGGTGGGTTTCTTGGTTTGTTGATAAGTTATGCGTGGGATTTGTGATACATCAAGATAGATGGATGTAGTTTATCCTATCTATTGATGTGCAAATATATCTTCATGGATGTAGCTTCTTAACATAAAATTCTTCACCAAATATGTGATAGCCGTGTATATCTTATATATATATATATATATATTCTTCACCAAGATGTGATGGCCGTGTATATCTATATATATATATATGTACATGTATATAATGTAGAGAAACTTGGGCTAAAGCCCCTAAATTTGAATACTTCATTCGAACACTTCAGCACATTTGTATTAAACTTGTATGGTCCATAGCCTTTTTTTTTTTTATAGAATTTTAGCAAAAAATCCCTCATTTGTAGTTTAACTATTTTAAAAGCAAACCCGTTTTTCATTTTAGGCTAAACTCCATTATTGGTTAAACTTAATCACATCTCATCCTTTGATCACACCACTTGAAAATTATCAAGACTGAAATACCCCTCACCATCTACAACAGTCGATCATGAAGCTCTCTTTAACCAAGCACCAAGGGGGCGACCGACAACGTCACCAACGACCTTCGTCAATGACCACTTCGAGGATCATCAACACCATCTTCGACGACCTTCAACTCCGGCGACCTTCAACACCAACTCTGGCGACCATCAATTCCACCATGTGTAGGCGGATCTGTGGTGGATGAGGTCAGAATCGCAAAATTAGGGCCAGATTGAAGATATTTGAGTCCCAACCAACTCAGAATTCCACATAAAGCTGAGATTTGACGCAAAGTTTGCATCAAAATGAGACTGATCAGAGAGAAGTGGTGAGATCAAAGATGAAGAACAATCAAAGTGGAAATTTGATTTTGAGTGATCTTATATGTCAATTTGAGGTGAACAAGTCACCGAAAGAAATCACAAGTCCTGATGGTTTAGGACTTCTCTGGTAAAGGTAAGCTTTCTAAGAATTTGTTTATGCGGTGGTTAATTAAAGTAGGTTTGTTTTTAGGCTTTGTTTGGCAAAGGGTTTTGTGCTTTGCATGTGTGAAATTTCACACTGAAAAAAGTTGTGTGAAATTTCACACCTACAGTTATGTAAAACAATAGTGAGTTAGTTTAGGCTTTATTTGAGAGGGATTTTTTTGGCTTTGCCCTTTGTGTGAAATTTTACACTTAAAGTCTGACAATATTTGTGTAAAATATGTGTGAAATTTTCTCCTAATTAATTATGGAGAAATAGTGACATTACCCCTCTCTCTCACTCTCTCTCTAGAATGAAATTTTACACTGAAAAAAGTTGTGTAAAATTTCACATAACCATTATGGCAAACAAAAGTGGGTTAACTTAGGCTTTGTTTGAGAGGAATTATGCGCTTTGCTCGTTGTGTGTAATTTCAAATTTCACACTGAAAAAGTTTTGTGAAATTTTCACTTAATAAATTATAGAGAAACGGTGACTTTACCAAGCTCTCTCTTACATTCTCTCTTTCGCTCTTTCTAGAATGAATTTCACATAACATTTTTTTTTTCATAAATTTCACATAACTTCTTTCTTCAGAAATTTCACATAACTTTTTTCATGGAAAAACAGCGGGACCTCTCTCTCTCTCTTACACTTTCTATCTTTCTAGAATGAAATTTCACAGTGAAAGAAATTGTGTGAAATTTCACACAGATAGTTATGTGAAATTTCACATAACCTTTTTTTTGTCCTACAAATTTCACATATCTAGTTGTGTGAAATTTCACACAACTTTTTTTTTTTCCAGAATTTTATAGCGACAATGGTACTTGTTTGATAGATCTCGTCGAATAGATTCTGAAAATATAAATTTTGCAAAAAAATGATTTTTGGATTGAAAGTTATGAATTTTTGAAGTTTGCATAACTATTTGGGAAGTTTGGTGTGAGTGACTGCACATTAGAAATGTTAAATTGCAACTGCACGCGTGTGACATACTGGGAGGGGTAGTTCTGTCCACAAAATGACTTGATGAGTTTTCACCTAAATTAAAAACGGGGTGGAGTTTTTACCAAAAAAGTTCATTATTTAAGATTTTTTACCAAATCTCCCTTTTTTTTATAGAAATTTTGAGATAAATCTCTTAAAATTGGTCTATAGTTTGTAAAATACAATTAGACTTATTTTTCAATATAAACCTTGTTAATGTATATATATTAGTGTATATTTGTACTAGTATTAGCGTCCTACATTGCTTAGCCATGACATTGTATGGCCTAACCTAGCCTATAGATATGCTCCCCTTGTAACATTTATAATTAATTGAAAATATATAAAAATTCCTATCTTAGTACTTTTCTCTCCTATGTTTAACATGGTATCAGAGCCATTTTTTAATAACCCTAATTTCATACCGCGGATGTGCCTCCATCACTGTGCCACAACCTGTTATCATCACTACTAGCCGAACATCAAACAAGCCACAGCCAACATCAATCATGCCATAGCCACGTGCTCTTCACCACCAAACAAGTCCAGTACTAACCCTCTGACTTGAGAAATCACGTCTTATACTCCCTTACCACATCAGTGTCGACATCATCAAGTCATCACCCCTCTACTTTCATAATACAAGTCCTTTAATTTATTTATTTTTGGCTCTCATATTGTGCTTTTTAATACGGATCGATTAGATATTTCTCAACCAATCCAAACAATTTTGGATGGATCCAATTACAATCTATGGTTTCAAGCTATGCGTAGCTTCTTAAAGGGACGCCGACTTTGGCGTTATGTTACTGGTGATATTTTAATTCCTACAAAATTAGCCTCTGAGGACGATGCAAAATTTGGGGAACGCCTTAAGGATTGGGATAGCAAAAACCATCAAATTATCACTTAGTTGCGCAACACTTCTACACCATCTATTCATCTATGTTTGGTCGTTTTGAGACTACTAAAGAAATTTGGGATCTACTTGCCAAACGATATACTACTGCAGATCTTGCTCACCAATATCAGCTTTTGGGAAATCTTCATATGATAAAACAAGGATCTGGTCAGACCGTTTGTGATTTTTTTGCTCAGATGAATTCTATTTGGGACCAGTTAGCTCTTTCAGAACCTGCGTGGAATTGTAATAACGATGCAATTTCGTTCACTACCCATCGAGATCACATGCGTCTCATTCAATTTCTTATGGCACTCCGTAATGATTTTGAACCAGTTCGAGCCTCACTTCTTCATCGCCAACCTCTTCCCACTTTGGATAGTGCTATTTCTGAACTCATCTCGGAAGAAACAAGAATTGGTACCATGCAGCCCAAGCGCCATGATATTGTCCTTGCAACCCCCTCACGTATTCAACAAGGTCAGTCCAATCTTGGTAAGCAGTTTTGCAAGTATTGTCATAACTGATACGTACAAAATATCAGGTCAACGCCTAACTGCCACCTTAGCAAATAATGCCAGGTCATCTGGAGTAGGCGCATGTTACTCAGCCGCCCTGGGCTGTTTGACCTATGACCGCCCGGTCTGGGCTCACAAAGCAGGCCCGTCTTCTAGTGGCCATGACACGGGCCTGTTTCGTGGCTTGCCGCACAAGCGTCCAATCAGTTCCCTGAATCAGCTAGAAGATTATCGAAAGAGGTAGTTTCCTAATCAGATTAGGAAACTCCCATGATTTATGTGAATCAGTTGTAATTAGATTGAGCTTCATTATCTATTAACTTACCTCGTAAGGGTGGTCTCTTACGCATATAAAAGGGACCACTCACTTCCATTAAGGGGGACAGCATTCTGATCTCACAAGATAGCATAACACACGTATATACCCGATCGGTTAACTGGTAGTGTCGCCCTCCTTGTTAGCTCACCAAATACCACCGGTGATCTGTTAGTGAAAGCGCTCTGACACAACCGTAGGTGTAGGTCACCTCATTAACGGGGCTGAACCATATACAATCTTTTGGTGCACCTCTCTCTCTCTCTAAATCTCTCTTACCCAAATTCTGGCATCATCAGTTTGGCGCCGTCTGTGGAAAACAATAGATTTCTCCTGAAAACAAATCTTTAGCTGATAGCCATGGCGCCGAAGAAAGGTAAGAAGATCGCTGCCTCGAAGGGTCAGGCAGAGTCGCAGTCTGGGCAACTAGCTACCTCCAAAACCCCCGAGCAGATTCCCACAGCTCTTGCATAGCTCTTGGAGGGCCAGCAGCGAACCCAGCAACAGATCGAAGCGCTGCTAGCCCGACAGGTGAAGCTCCCATTGATCGAGGACCAGCTCGAGAAGAGCGCGCCTGATCGGGAGCAGATCAAACCTCGAAGGCGTGCCTACGTTGAGCCATTGTCCCCATCGGCTAGGGGACGGCTCGGGAATGACGAGCGTAGCCAGGCTCCCGAACGGACCCAACAACGCATCTGAGGCCACCCGCACTGGACACGGGACGCCCGAGATATCATTAATAGCAGGCGTTCTGCCAGAGGGGATGGGCATGGACAAAAGGCCCGAGAACTGGCCAAAGATACCCGGCTAGGAGTCAAGGGGATCTCAGGCACACAATTACCCGAAGTCGGAGCCGTATCCAGCCCCTGAAGACAACGCACTTCGAGGAAGAGGCCTCGTCATCTGACCCAACCTACCGCTCGATACAGAGCAGAAGACCAGTCAGACGGACGTCAAGGACCAGATCGCGGACCTGCAGAAGTAAATTGAGAAGTTGAGCTGCAAGGCAGGTTGCAATCACACTAATACTGAAATCGAGTCGCCTTACACCACCCGGATCACCGAGTACCCTAACAACTGCATCTCGATTCCTATGACGATTTGGGGAGCCCAGTCGATCATGTTTGGTCTTACAAGGCTCAGATGGCTCTAGTTACTGGCACTGACAAGCTACTGTGCCTAGCCTTTCCCAGCACCCTTAAAGGGGCAACTGCACAATGGTTCCACTCCCTTAAGCCCCAAACGGTCGACGACTTCAAGATGCTCAGTAAGTTGTTCATCAGCCAGTTCGTGGGAATGCTTGACCGATCACAGCCAGATACCCAATTGCTGACTGTCAGGCCACGCAAGGGGGAGTCCCTAAAGGATTATATTAATCGTTTCAATCAACAGAGGCTGTAGATCCGCAACTTGAACGAGACGGTCACCATCATGGCCTTCTGCTCGGGAGTTCAATACACCAAAGTTGCCCCGTCATTCCACAATGACCGACCAAAAACACTGGTGGAGCTCTCTGAGAGAGTTAGGAAATGCATTGTTACCGAGGAAGTCCTGAGGACTAAGCGTGCTAGCCTTGCGGGAGACGAGTCTCCAAGGGCTAAACAAAAACGAGACAGTTCTAAAAAGGGCTCGGGGAAGAAGCCAAAGTCGGATCAGCAGAAGGGTGGTCGGGACCAAGCCCCAATGACCTTCACGCCACTCTCTCGGCCTATTCATGAAGTCATGGCCACTGCCAGCACCCAGAGGCTCCTCCAATAACCGGCAAAGCTGAAGAGCCCGCTCGGGAAGAGAAATCGGGACAAGTATTGCCGGTATCATAAGGACCATGGCCATGACACAGAAGATTATTTTAAACTCAAAATGGCAATCGAAAGAATAATAGAACAGGGCCACCTCGCCGAGTTTGTCGTGGCGGACTGACAACCTAGGGCGGATAACTGAGCTCCAGAACAACCACAACCACTCGGGAAAATCAATGTGATCTCCAGAGGGACCTCGGGCGGAGGGGATTCGTAGTCGGCTAGGAAGAGGCATGCCCAGGCATCCCAAGCGGATGTCTGGCATGTCTAATCCATCGACTCCCAACCGACCGATGTGTTAACATTCTTGTCTCACGATGTAGGGGACCTTCACTGCCCCCATGATGACCCCCTGGTCGTGACAATCTCCGTAGCCAACTACATGGTGAAGAGGGTATTGGTGGACACCGGCAGTTCCTCTGATATTCTCTTCGCCTCGGCGTTCGACTAGCTAGGAATATCATGGAACAAACTCTGGCCAGTTGTAACTCCTTTGGTCGGATTTAATGGTTCGAGCACGCAATAGCTCGGAATATCTCCCGATTCTCATGGGGACTCACCCCCAACAGGTCCCTGTACTCACAAACTTTGTGGTCGTGGAGGCCCCCTCCGTATACAATGTCATCCTTGGGAGGTCGACGCTCAACAAAGCCAGAGTGGTTGGGGCCCAGGAAGCCTGCGTGGAGATCAGTCAACCGCATGGAGTTGCTATGTTAGTTCCTTGCGCAGAGAGGCAATTGCGGAAACATTAAACGTCCAGGAAATGGACCCAAGGGACGTGAAGGATGGATTAAGCCCGGTGGAAGAGTCAAAATAGGTGACACTGGACCCAGCGCTCCCAGACCGGTTCATGAGCATTGGCACTCTCCTAGACCCAAGTTTAAGGGAAAAATTGATCCAGTTCCTGAGAGAGAACCAGGATATCTTTGCTTGGTACCATGAGGACATGCTGGGGATAGACCCCCGGGTTATCTCTCACCGTTTCAACATTGATCCGAGCTCCCGACCGGTCAAACAGAAGAGGAAGGGCATGGCCCTCGAAAGACAGGCTACATTACGTGAGGAAATCAAAAAGCTCTTGAAGGCAAGGTCTGTCCGAGAAGTCCACTATCCCGATTGGTTGGCAAACGTCGTACTAGTAAAGAAAAGCAACGAGAAGTGGAGGATGTGTGTAGATTTCACTGACTTAAACAAGGCATGTCCCAAGGACTGCTATCCGCTTCCTAGAATAGACCTCCTCGTGGACATCACCGCCGGTCACTCACTCCTTTCATTCATAGATGCCTACTCGAGGTACAACCAGATCAGCATTACCCTGAGGACGAGGAAAAAACTTCCTTTATAACTGACCACGACACATATTGCTACAAGGTGATGCCTTTCGGCCTCAAAAACGTCGGGGCAACGTATCAACGCCTAATGAATTTCATGTTCAAGGACTTAATCGAAAATTTGATGGAGGTATATGTTGACGACCTCTTGGTCAAAAGCCGAGATGAGTCAGACCATCTTGAGCACTTGTCTGGGGCCTTCAGCATCCTGCGAAAGTTCCGAGTGAGGTTCAACCCAGCCAAGTGCACGTTTGGAGTCTCGTCTGGAAAATTTTTGGGACACTTGGTCAGCAGACGAGGAATTGAGGCAAACCTCGAAAAGATTCAAGCAATTATCAACATGCGGTCACCCCGGTCAACTAAGGAAGTACAGAGTATGGCCAGTCGGGTAGCTGCACTAAACAGGTTTGTTTCCCGAGCTACCTACTGATGCCTCCCATTTTTCAAGATCCTCCGCAAGGCAATTCAGTGGTCAAAGGAGTGCGAGGAGGCATTCCAAGAACTCAAGAATTACTTGACATCGCCCCCTCTACTCTCCACACCCATACCAAATGAGGAGTTGATCTTGTATTTGGTGGTGTCTCCTTCAGCGGTAAGCTCGGCACTTATCTGAGAAGAGCACGGGATACAATTCCCAGTCTACTACACCAGCCAAGCGCTCCAAGGCATAGAAAACTGGTACTCCCGCATCGAGAAGTTAGCCTTTGCCCTGATCACCTCTGCCCGGAGACTCCGTCTGTACTTCCAAGCCACATCATCATGGTCCTCACGGACCAACCTCTCTACCGAATCCTAAGCAGACCAGAGACATTCGGGAGGCTGGTCAAATGAGCATTGGAATTGGAAGAATTTGAGGTAGTTTATAGACCCCGAACGGTAATAAAGGGGGAAGCAGTGGCGGATTTTCTTGTGGAATTCACCTATCTAGAAGAGGCAACCGAAGAGCTCGAATCGCTTATCACGCCGCCCGGTCTACAGCTTGACACCCCGACCTGGGTTCTATACGTTGATGGTTCTTCCAACAAACAGGGTAGCGGGGCAGGGATTATCCTGACCACACCGATGGGATCCAGTTGGAGTATGCATTGCGATTCAGGTTCCAGGCCTCCAACAACGAGGCCGAGTATGAAACCTTACTGGTTGGGTTATAGTTGGCTACTTCAATGGGTGCACAGCAAATTCAGGAATACACGACTCCCAGCTTGTGGTCAACCAAGTCAATCAAGAATATGAAGCCCGGGAAGACAATATGGTGGCCTACTTAACATTCGTCCGAACGTTCTCCAAGAAGCTTAAAGGAGTTTCCATCACACAGATCCCGAGGGACGAGAATATAGGGCTGATCGTTAACCTACCTTGCCTCACCTTTTGAGTTAGATTTGCTCGGGATAAGGGTAGAATACCTGCCCAAGCCTAGCGTGGCTAACTCGGGAGGCATGGAGGTCGATCTGGTCACCTTGGGCTTAGCTGGATGGACCCGATCGTGACCTACCTCGCCACCGATGCTCTACCAAACAAGAGAGAAGAAGCTCAGTGCGTGAAATACCGGGCAGCAAAGTACCTCCTCGTTGATGGTATCCTATACAAAAGGGAGTTCACTATCCCCTATCTCCACTGCATTCACCCTGCACAGGTCCCGAAAATATTGTATGAGATCCACGAAGGAGTGTGCGGGATCCACGTAGGAGGCCGGGCACTTTCTTGAAAGGCCCTGCTGCAGGGTTACTATTGGCCGATGATGGCCCAGGATTCCTAGGAGTATGCTAAGAGGTGTGACAAGTGACACGACTAAATAGTTGTGCGCTCTTGTGCAACACCCAAGTGTAGGTGATCGTGCAAGTAATACTGGATAAGTCCAGGTCGATCCCACAGGGAAGGAATAGGAAGAATATCTACCAAGTTATAACCTAGAGAAAAAGAAAATAAGAATGGCTGATTGGAGGTGTACTAACAAATCCTAATGAATTAAATTAAACTAAATAATAAACTAAACTTATAGAAACATAACCAATTAAATAAATAAACTAAAGGTGTTGGAAACACGTGAATCCACATTAATCCTAACCATCTACCATGCATACTCATTAACGTTCGATGGAGTTCATTCCTCTTCAGTATTCCGTATTTTTCTAAAGATATAGAATCAATAGCCCTTTCATGCCCGGGACTACATCATCACATTTGAGTAAAATACATGGAAGACGGTTTAAAACAATGGTTATTACTTGCACTCTAAATGGTGTTAGCATTCAAAGTGGTTTTCAAAAGTCATTGAAGAAAAGGCCTTAAGGCTTTAAGTTCTAAAAACTGTTGTGACAAACTGAGCTTATTGGGACAATTTGATGACAGATTTCTAAAACAGAAAGTCATGGAATACTTAAAAGAATCATCTCAAGAATTAACATGTTCGATCGATCGAAGCGCTCTCGATCGATCGGACTGCCTCATCCTTCAATCGATCGAAATGCCTTCGATCGCTTGACTATGGCTCGGGTTCGATCGATCGAACTACCTTCGATCGATCGAGCCCAGGTTTCTAAAGATTGCATGGCAGAGGCTTGGAATCAATGATTCATCACATATTCCCAACGTCTAAACTACAGAAACATAATAAAACTAATACAGGAATAACAAACTAGAGTAATCATAGCATATAAACTAATAGCAATCAAATAACAAGAATTGGAAAGAAAAACCTGGATATAATCTGAAATAAACTTGAAATAAACATGAAAGAAACTTGAATCTTCAATAATCTTGAGTAAAACAATGAAAAAGATGAAGAATAATATGAATCTAACCTAATCTACACCTAATCTAACCCTAAAACTACCTAAAACTGCTGTTTTTCGCGTTCTGGAGCGTCCTCCCTTCGTCTGGCATCAAAACGACGTATATATAGGGTTCCTGCAGAGTTTACACAACTTTTGGGTGATTAAAAAGTTCGATCGATCGAGCTTAGTTCGATCGATCGAAGGTTCGATCGATTGAACTCTTCTTCAATCGCTTGAACTCTCTAATTTTGACAGCTCTGCGCACCGATGGGAGAATGGCCATAACTTTTCACTCGGACCTCGGATTGACCTCCCGTTTGCGGCCACGCGACCGTAACTCAAAGATCTACATTTCATGTCTCTGGGAAAATCTTCCAAATCTGAAGTCATCATTGTCAAAATTGGCATTTTCCCAGCTGCTTCTGTTGTTCTCTTCACCAGAATCATTTTCTATGCAATGTTTGCTTTCCATGACCTGCAAAATAGTGTAAAAACACATGTTTGAGTCTCAACATCATAGAAAACACTTAATCATTGATATGCATCTAAATCTAGGGACTTGAGGATAAAAGTATGCATAAAAGACCGTGAAATACGCTATAAATATGCATTTTTCACCTCTAATCACACCCCCCAACTAGCTCGTTGCTAGTCCCTAGCAATGAAGCGAACTACAACAGTGTTTATTTAACTTTAAAAATTGAAAACAAAAGAAATTAAAAATCCTAAATCACTTTCGCAGGAATCGCGATTGCATTTAGCATATGCAACAAGCCTTTAAACCCCTAGGTTCCCCCCTAGTGGACGAGTGTTGTCTCGTGAGGGTTTGCAGTGAATCTACCCACAAAATTCATGTTTATGGTAATGGTTCTAGTTTAAATGTTTTCAAGAAATTTTTCCTCTCATTAACAATGTATTTAAGCTCAACAATCTCATGAAACTCTCTAGTATGCCATAGCAATGCAACACACACATTACAGTTAATCTACTATCAAAGTCATTAGAATGTTCCATACCTATTAATCTTCAAGTGTGTGTGTGTGAATGGACAACCAAAATACAAAACTTCAATTTCAAAACTTGCATAACCTAAGATACTATCAAGACGTTCATTTTGACTCAACTCTCACCGGGATTACACTCTCAAGATGAAATCACTCCGAATTAGGTGTAATAATTATCACTCATGATATAGAAGCTATAAAGAGTAAATGTAAATGGAAACAAAGGCTTCTCATATCTAAATAGAAAAACGGACATTTTAGTGCACAAAGTCTCATGAAAGGATACTTTTCACTAGAAGAGCGAGATACCGTGGATAACTCTTTCATTACCTTAACTTCAAATCCAATTTACTTAAAATCATCAGGACTTTGAAAAAGAGGTGTTAGATTAAGAAGAAAAAGGCTCGTGATATTCAATTGGGTCAAAGGATGTGATTGGAATGTCTACTATAACTTTTCAAACTTCCCACATCTCCAATCTCTCTCTTCTTCTTTTCTTTTATTCTTCTTTTTTTTTTTCACACTCTTCTTTTCATAATTTTTTTTTTCTTTTGTAACAACCATTGGCACTTTTTTTTTTTCTTTTCATGCTTTCTTTTTCTTTTTTTTTTTCTTTTCTTTTTGCCAACTTTCCCTTATTCACACAACCAAACTTCTTGTCAAGATAACACATTCCAATCACTCCTAAATGAAGAATTGAAGCTTGAACTCCTAATTTGGAGTTAGGTATAGACTTTAGGATTATGAAGACAAGGCGATTATGATAAGCTCAAGAGGTGAAGTAAAGGAATAGCATAGAGGTAGGCCAAGGCTGTATTATCCATGTATGGTCAAAAGATGGCCTAAATCATCTTCTAAGTTAATAGGATAATTCATTTCAGTAAATTCAAGAGCTCTAAAGTTTGGTAAATCCTGAACGTTCTCTTCTAGTGATCAGTCAAACTGAAGAAGAAAATGAGACTTTCAACGAATGAATACGCTTTTCAAAAAGTAAGAGTAATTTTATAAAACCCTCAAAAATAAAGAATGGCACAAAAGCTCACTTGGGTTATTAGTCTCCACTACAGTCTCTCAAGACTCCTAAGCTATGCTTACTAATCCATTTTAGCTAAGTACAAGGTTGTCACAACGTGCTCAAAGTATTTGAAGATTAAAAAGCATAGAACATACTATAACTAAGATAGTAAAGAAACTACCATAGTATATCACATACTAATAACATACAGAAAATAACACTAATACATCATAACTAACTACATTAACTAAGAGAGAAATACAAGAACCATTAAAATTTTTAAAATTTTTGCAAATTTTAATTTACTGAGTTACATGTTGCTAAGCAGGTATATGACACTAAAGTACAACAAAAAGATATGAGGCATGCAATGGCTCACTCCCCCCAACTAAAACTAAACATTGTCCCCAATGTTCTAAACTAAGCACATGGACATGTAAAGTAAAGCGAGGGAAGGAAGTATTTTACCTCGAAGCGTTAATATCCATTTTTTTCAAGCTACCTGCAAGATCATTAGTAGCAACAAGGAAACATAGATACAACTACTCAGTAAATAAATTCGGTTAATCAAGATTTTTATCATAGATTAACAACCGAAATTTTTGAGGATCTTCCCAATAAAATAATTTAACAGTGAGAAGAATGTTGGGATCCTCATAAAAATGCAACTCCCCCCAACTAATGTCAGGCTCAAGGTCAGAGGAGATGATGCAAAACCTATGGCGTCCAAATTTTTTTGGGACAGTTATAAAAGGAATACCACACTTTTTAGGAATTATATGCAAGAAACGATCTTTGGTGTTGGTATTTCCTATAACAGCCTCTATTTTAATACTAAAAACAGGAGGAGGCCATGGTTCAATAAAAGGGGTAGGGTAGAAGTGATGTTCTAATGAAGCTTCACCACCCTCCGCTTGTCCTAGAACAGAATCTATGGAGATATAATCATAGGAATTGAATTTCTGTTCTATGCACATGGTTTTGGACTGGACTTGGATAAAGCTATCTATTTGGGCCTCAATGTCATAATCACTAAAGAAGGTCAAGCAGTCTAGAAGATTGCTAGCTTCTTGTTGAATTTTAAGATCATCTAAAGTGGGCCCAATATTTTCCAAGTCTTCTCTCAAAGAATTTTGAAAGTTAAAATTTTGTGAAGAACATGTGCTAGTATCCTTACCATCCTCTTCCACAACACATTCTGTTTGTTCACGAATGGGGTACACATAACATTCAAGCTCAGGATGAGAGCTTTGATTGATAGCAAGGATAGGTGATGGACAACTTGGTGACACCACCTCTTCGGCCGAAAGAGGTGAGGGTTCATGAATATCAGATGAATCTAAATCGCATTTAGAATTTTCAATAACGTCCTCCCTGGGGTCACTATCAAAGGTAGGGGTAGAGTCAACAGGGGACTCCTCCTTTCCTAGTTGCGTGCAATCACCTAAACTCTCATCATCTTTTAAGACCTCATTCTCATCCTCGCAACTCTCCTCACTATATATGTCATCTATTGAGGTTCTCTGGATAAAGGAATTGTGCAACTTTAGCCAGGCAGTGAAGGAGTTGATGTCTGGGGTTGTATGTTGAGGAGAAGATGGTTCTATAACTTCATGCTCAATGGTTTGGTTTTGGAGTTCTTGTTGGGTTATCACTTTCTCAAATGAGTTGTTGACCTCACTCGGTCTGAACCCATCATTGTCCTCTAATTCCATTCCATTGTTAGTGTCTTGAAATTCAGGTTGTAGCGTTGAAGGACTGATATAGTCTTCCAAAGGTTGGCTATCAAATGCTTGTTGATATCTAGCTCCTAATTTATCAATTGCACTCTCTAGCCTTTTCATTTCACTAAGCAGCAATTCTAACATACCATTATCCTCAACTTGGTTATTCTCCTCATTATAACTATATGAAGTTTCACCCCATTGTTGTTGGTAATAGTCCCCTTCCCATTGTGTTTGTGTGCAAGACTCCCCAGAAGGAAAGTCTTGGTGCATTTGGTAATCGTGGGAACTACTACTATATCCTACACTATCATTTTGGTTATATCCCCATTGTGATTGATAGAACTCTCCAGGTGGAGGTTCTTGATACGTTTGATAACATGGGGGACTAACACGATGGTTTTCCCATTGTGGTGATTGGTAACACTCAGGTTGATAATGTGCATAATATGTGGGTGCTTGCCAACTCGGGGTATAGTTCTCATTACCTAATGTGTACCCATTCGTGGTATTTGTGTTGTATGGAGGGTAATATGGATAAGACATGTTTACCCAAAATATTTAAACAAAAGAAAATATATTTTTTTCTTCTTGTGAGAGAAAAAGTCCAATGATTTTTTTTTTTTTTTTTTTTAAGAAAAAGAAGAAAAAAAATGGAAATAACTTAGTAAAATCCTAACCTAGTTGCCTTCCCCGGCAACGGCGCCAAAAACTTGACACGACTAAATAGTTGTGCGCTCTTGTGCAACACCCAAGTGTAGGTGATCGTGCAAGTAATACTGGATAAGTCCAGGTCGATCCCACAGGGAAGGAATAGGAAGAATATCTACCAAGTTATAACCTAGAGAAAAAGAAAATAAGAATGGCTGATTGGAGGTGTACTAACAAATCCTAATGAATTAAATTAAACTAAATAATAAACTAAACTTATAGAAACATAACCAATTAAATAAATAAACTAAAGGTGTTGGAAACACGTGAATCCACATTAATCCTAACCATCTACCATGCATACTCATTAACGTTCGATGGAGTTCATTCCTCTTCAGTATTCCGTATTTTTCTAAAGATATAGAATCAATAGCCCTTTCATGCCCGGGACTACATCATCACATTTGAGTAAAATACATGGAAGACGGTTTAAAACAATGGTTATTACTTGCACTCTAAATGGTGTTAGCATTCAAAGTGGTTTTCAAAAGTCATTGAAGAAAAGGCCTTAAGGCTTTAAGTTCTAAAAACTGTTGTGACAAACTGAGCTTATTGGGACAATTTGATGACAGATTTCTAAAACAGAAAGTCATGGAATACTTAAAAGAATCATCTCAAGAATTAACATGTTCGATCGATCGAAGCGCTCTCGATCGATCGGACTGCCTCATCCTTCAATCGATCGAAATGCCTTCGATCGCTTGACTATGGCTCGGGTTCGATCGATCGAACTACCTTCGATCGATCGAGCCCAGGTTTCTAAAGATTGCATGGCAGAGGCTTGGAATCAATGATTCATCACATATTCCCAACGTCTAAACTACAGAAACATAATAAAACTAATACAGGAATAACAAACTAGAGTAATCATAGCATATAAACTAATAGCAATCAAATAACAAGAATTGGAAAGAAAAACCTGGATATAATCTGAAATAAACTTGAAATAAACATGAAAGAAACTTGAATCTTCAATAATCTTGAGTAAAACAATGAAAAAGATGAAGAATAATATGAATCTAACCTAATCTACACCTAATCTAACCCTAAAACTACCTAAAACTGCTGTTTTTCGCGTTCTGGAGCGTCCTCCCTTCGTCTGGCATCAAAACGACGTATATATAGGGTTCCTGCAGAGTTTACACAACTTTTGGGTGATTAAAAAGTTCGATCGATCGAGCTTAGTTCGATCGATCGAAGGTTCGATCGATTGAACTCTTCTTCAATCGCTTGAACTCTCTAATTTTGACAGCTCTGCGCACCGATGGGAGAATGGCCATAACTTTTCACTCGGACCTCGGATTGACCTCCCGTTTGCGGCCACGCGACCGTAACTCAAAGATCTACATTTCATGTCTCTGGGAAAATCTTCCAAATCTGAAGTCATCATTGTCAAAATTGGCATTTTCCCAGCTGCTTCTGTTGTTCTCTTCACCAGAATCATTTTCTATGCAATGTTTGCTTTCCATGACCTGCAAAATAGTGTAAAAACACATGTTTGAGTCTCAACATCATAGAAAACACTTAATCATTGATATGCATCTAAATCTAGGGACTTGAGGATAAAAGTATGCATAAAAGACCGTGAAATACGCTATAAATATGCATTTTTCACCTCTAATCAACAAGTGTCAGAGATACTCGCCATTGATCAACCACCCAGGAGAACTCTAGATACCAGCCTTTAGTTCCTTGTCATTCGCTCAGTGGGGTATCGATATTGTTGGCCCCCTCCCGATTGGGAAAGGATAAGTTAAGTTTGATGTCATCGCTATTGACTACTTCACCAAGTGGGCAGAGGCCGAGCCATTGGCAACAATTATAGAAAAGAAGATGGAAATTTTTGTTGAGAAAAACATTCTCAACAGGTTCAGCATCCCCCGGGTTCTGATCAGCGACAACGGTCGGCAATTCGATACCTTGGTGTTTAGATAATTCTGCTCGGGCTATGAGATATCGAATCACTACTCTTTTCCTGAGCACCCCCAAGCCAATGGCCAGGCCTAGGTGACAAACCGAACAATATTGTAGTCAATCAAAACTAGGCTCAAAAACACCAAAGGTCTTTGGGCAGAGGAACGATCGACCCTCTTGTAGGTATACCGAACTACCCCCTGAGCGGCAATAGGTGAGACACCATTCTCACTTAATTATGGCTTCGAGGCAGTAGTCCCCACGGAGCTCGGGTTACCCACCTACAAAGTGACGAACTTCAGCGAGCAAGGCAACGGGGAAGCCCTCAGAGGAGAACTTGATTTAATAGAAGAAAAAAGGGATCGGCGTATCTGAAAGTTGCAGCCTACAAATAGAGAGTCTAACAGCAAGGTCAAGCACCACAGTTTCCAGGTGGGAGAGCTGGTCCTCAAGGCTATAAACCAGTCAACAAAAGTCCCGAGCCATAAAAAGTTGGGCCTGAACTGGGAAGGACCCTATAGGGTCATCAGCGTAAACCGCTCGGGCACTTATTGGTTATAGACTTTAGATGGGCAAGACCTCTCTCATCCTTGGAATGTGCAGCACCTCCGCAAGTACTTTCAGTAAAGCCTGAAAGAAGTATTGGGTAGAAAACTTGTAGCTCTCCCCGAGCAGTATTAATAATGAATAAAATTTCCTTTTTGCCCAGCAATGTTTTTCCTTGTGTTTGATCATTCAAAAAGACTGCGGGGTCAAACCCCAGGCATTCAAGAGACCTAAGGGTGACACCAAGGGCGAAAGACCTTGAGGTCACACCCGGGGCACTGGCTTCGCTTAGGTCCACAACCTACGATGGGGGCAAACCCCCCTAGGTGGCTGATGATGGCAAGCCCCAAAAGACCCTACAACCACCCATGTTCTAGGTTGGTTCCCTATGGTCCATCCCTCAGCAAACTTCCGCCTTAGCAATAGTTTGGGGAGCAGGGGGGGATACTGGTACCTAACTCCAGGACCAAAATAGGAAATCACACTGAGCATTCAACAGAATACTAGACTAGGAATGTAATGCCACCGTTAGACAGTCTCAAGAAGCTACAATGCCCAGAGAAACTGACCGGGATAGTAATAGGACCCAACTCCTACACTATACCCGGCGGGACCTTCAAAATAGGTCCCCAGAAAACCAAGTGTTCTCCACCAGTTAAAGTCGTAAACTTTTACTAAGGTAGGGTTTCTACAGGATTCACAACCGTTCGGGCACAGGCAACCACAAAGACAAGTGCAGAATACAAAATAATTGATGCAAAAGGTGGCCTCGAAGGACCTTTTTCATTAAATAACAAAGTATGTACAAAGCTTGGGGGGCAGTTGTAGTAGACCCAAAAAAAAAACAAAAATAAAGCAAGCATGAAGCAAAATAAAGCTAAAGGTTGTGAACCTCCACGATGTCATCGTAGGTCTTGGCGTCCTTGACTGGTAAGTCCTCAGTAGTGGCCTCCTCATCAGCACGGGCTGAGTCCTTCCAAAACTCATAATCAGCCCAGGAGTAGCCCGAAAGGTCCCAATCCGGGTGGTCGGCACTCACATGCACATTATTATGCACCAATTTTTTTAAAAAAATTCAATATTTGTGCTTAAATAAACGATGTTGCCGACATTTTTGCAATCTCAATCCGATACTTCTTGTTATGTAACTTGGACTGTTATAGAATGGGTAAACATGAGAAGATGTGATTAAATATTTGTTGAAGTCATGATGCGACATTTTAGGTTACGTATCATTCAAATTGCAGTTTTATATCATAGATTTGCACACAAAGCTATGCACTACACGTAGTCGCTTGAATACATGTTTGATGTGAACTATAATATTATTCGAATTTCTAGATAACATATGGTGTGAAGACTAAACCCGGTGAGATTTTGAGCCTATCTTTTCTTCTTAGAGGGTTATAAATATTTTTTGTGTTTGTCAAATTTCATTGAAATAGCGCATTAACTCGTTGTTTAGTCTCATTATTCTTGTTTTGGTTGATAGTCAAGTTAAAATATTTGCTACCATGCTAATTAATCTTCCATCGTAAACGTTGAAGAACAGTATCACCTTAGGACATGATTTTAGGCCTTCTTTGTTTTCCACCTTTTTGACCTTTGACCTATCCAGATAAATGATTAAATTCCTTAATTCGTCCCTTTGAGCCTTTAAAGTGCCTCTCATTCTTTAATCACCATGATCCTTTTTTTTTTTGCTCTGACTTGGCCAACTTGGAGTTCACCACTGAAAGATTGATCAACTTTTAGTGTTGATAAGGCGATGTGTTGATTGAGAAGAAGAAAAAAACAAGATGATGTTTGTGGTAGTTGCCTTGGTATTCGATGAATGTTTGTTTCAAAAGTAACGAAAAGGAAAAGAAAAAGGCTGAAAGAAGAAAAGAAAGAAAAGCAGAGGAAAGAAATAAAAACAAAAATGAAAGAAGAGAATGAAATGATGAAAGTTGGTAGAAGAGATGACAAAAGAAATCGAACATGCCTTACAACGCCACTCTAAAACTACTAGCATGATGAATCCTTTCTATCCTTTTTCATTGCCTGAGCCATGTTACAACCTTTGAAAAGTCCTATTTAATCCTAAAAAATAGGTTTGGATATGTAAATGATGGGAGGGGGATTACAACATGGTAACAATTAATTTTTCTTGACTATTGGCGTTCTATCCATGAGACTACTGTTCTTTTGTGTCATATGTCTTTTACGAGTCATATGTGAGTGTTTCTCATTTTGAAAACATATTTTCTTTGCTCCTATATATTAGAGAGATTACACATGTTCTGAATATTTCATTTGAGAGTGTAATTAACATTGTGAGATTCGTAGTTGAAGCATAGTTGGATGATTATCCGAATTATATTCCAAGTTAATGACATGCTCATGTTCATTTGACTACTACATCACACATGTGCAATTTTATGAGAAACTCTATTGATTTATACGATGCATGTGCTTGGGATTGTTTTTCATGACGTAGGTGGACGTTTGGTTCCATTTCTTCTTGTTCGTTATTCTATTTCAAATCATCGTTTTATGATAAGGAATATTGAATGTTATGTTTTTTGTTTTTAATAAAAATTTTTAAATGTATAATGAAATAAAGATGGTTTTGTGTGTCTTATTCGACGAGAACCCTCACGAGCCTTCACTTATCCTGCTAGGGACACCTTGGGGTTTAAAAGGATTATTGCATATGCTAAATGCAATTGCGTTGCCTGCGACAGTGAGTTAGGATATCTAATTGTACTTTAGTTTTATTTTTATGTTTTTCTTTCCTTAAGGACTAGCAAAGTGTAGGTTTGGGGGTGTGATCGGCAATGAATAGTTCCCTTTTATAGTCCTAAAGATACGCTTTGTTAGCCCACTTCTTTTAGTTATTAAGTATTTTTAATAGCTATTCTATATTTTATAGGTTTTGGAGCTTTAACATGGAAATGCACTAAAATTCAATGATTAGTGGCTTTGGAAGACATTCTGTGCTCAAAAGATGATTCTGGTGAAAGCTGGAAACAGTAGCAGTCTCGGTAAATTGTATTTTTGAAAAGGAAGACTTTGGATTTGAGAAATTTCTCCAAAGAAATAAAATTTAGATCTTTGAGTTATGGACGCGTGGCTGCAAATAGCGAGTCAATCCAAGGTCCGAGCAAAACGTTATCCCAAATCTACGAAAGTCGCGCAGAGCAGTAAAAAGTACCTCGCGCGAGCAACCTGTGAAAAAACTAAAAATGTGTATTTCATCAAATTAAAGTGCCCAACAAAGGTGGTTTGTGCATACGATATCAAGAAACATAAATACGACATTTTTAGTGCGATTAGGCTTAGATAAGCCTCCTAATCCTTCCAAAATCTATATAAATCCTGTTCTAAATCAATTTTGGAGTTACACAATAATATACACATCCTTCAACAACTAAAACTTCAGCCATTGAAGAGGGAGAAGCAAGGAGAAGAAGAAGAAGACCAAGGATTCCCATGACATCCTCCATCAACCTCTTGCCACTCCTCGATTCTATGGCTGCCTAGACCGATATCTAGGGTTTCAATGAAACCCTAGCCAAGTAATAGGGTATATTTTATGTTTTTATTTTAGTTTTATTATGTATGGATGATGATTACATGTTTAGAGGATTTCAATTAATAAAATCGTATTCATTGATTAAATCATTACTTTCAAAATCTATTCTTGTCTTAGATCAATTTTGGATGTGATGTGCTCAATTGTCTATATGGTGGTGTTGGTGGCCATGTATGGAGAGATAAGTGACCAAAGAGAGAGGGGCATTTTAGACATTTTAGAAAGAAAAAAAAGTTGACTGGTTTCTAATTTATATACTTCACAGTTTACATAGACTTTCTTTCATTTAAAATAAATAAATAAATAACTAATTTTTAAATTGTCAACAAATTGTTGACTGATTTTTAATAATCCCTTAATTATATATATAATTGCATGTATATTGAAACATGATTATCACTATTAGAGCATCTCCAACCCTTGTGCCAAACTGTTTTATGTCAATTTTTTCTAAAGTCTATGTGGCAAATTGACATCCTTCAATTGGGCATGCCTACAATGGTGAACTTAAACCAATATGCCAAATTGATTAATTTATTACATTTGGTATAATTTCACAACCATATTTTTTTTGGAATTTAGTGAAAGCACAAAATAAGAACACCTAAAAAGTAAATGACATACCACTTTTTGGTATGTCAAAAAACACATGGGAGTTGGTATGCCTTTCGCCACAGAGATTTTTGGCATCGGGTTTGGAGGCATTCAGAATGTCAAAACTAGTGGTTGTAAGTGCCATGCAGGATTTGGCATAAAGAGTTGGAGATGCTCTCAGTGGTTTTAGCGCCAGCTAGGCATTCAAGAACCCATGCACGATTAAAAGAAAAAATGATTAATTACATATGTATACCTCTTGTACTTATGCCATTTTTTACATGGCTAATTACCATCTACCTCCCCTGAGGTTTGACCCAGTCACATTTGTCACCCCTCATGTTTGGGATATCATGTAATAATTCAAAATTTTATTAAAGGGTAATTGGGTAATTTTACCTTTTCTATTGTGGACTCTAAATTTATTTGACTGTATTTAAATTTATAGAGCATGACTCTATTATTTATTTTTCTTTTCAGGTGCTTTAAAATTTATTTTGTTCGTGTGGGTGTGTTTATTTAATTTTGGGGTTACACCGTTGGGTCAGACTGTCCGTGGGAACACCAAACATTTCATTTTTGTAGCATACAAGAGAATGGGTCCCACCCCACTCCCTATATAGCCGGCCAAACTCCCCCCTCCCACTCATTCACGTTAGTTTCCTCTCCTCCTTCATTTCTTCTTCTTCTCCTCCTTCAAGTTCAAGAGCCAAAGAAATCCAAAAATCTCTACTTCTACTCCATCTCCTTCTACAAGATTTGAAGAGGTGGTCAAGAACAACATCCTCTAGCATCTCTAACCTTCCTAGAGTGGGAAATCATCTCTTGGGTAAGTATTTTGGAAAACCCCAATTTCTAGGGTTTCATTAGTTTTCAAATTTTTGAGTTGTATTGAACTTCTCTTCTCTTTTATAGCTTCCTTGGAGTGTTTAGAGCATGCCTTAACAATCCTAACCATTTCCTTGGAGTTTCTAGTGTAGGTAAGTTTTCTAGTTTCCTAACAATTTCTAGGATTTGCTAGTTTAAGCTTTTCTATCCTAACTATGAATTGTTCTTGCTTAGAGTGGCCTTCTTGAAGCATCCTTCAAGATCCTAGCACAAGTATTGGAAGCTTTTGGGATTTACTTAACTCTCTTGAATTTTCTTCCATTGTTGGAATTTAAAGATTTGTGAGGTAGATTCTATTGTACCATTTCTACATGTTATGCACGCCTAAAATGTATATGAGTTCATTCATTTGTTTAGGAGAAAATGTAGACATATGCTCTAGGTTTCCCCCAAATTGAGAAATTAGGGCTTTTTGCCTAGAAGTGATTCTTGTGTGTTAATTGCTCTATGTAATGATAGACTTGCATGTTGGGTGATTTCCGTTTATTTTGAAAAATCTTCATTGAGGTAGATTAATAATGTTTCATTTGTATATGTTGTGATTTTGAGATGTTAAATGTAGTTAAAATGATGCTACGAGTGTAATCTAAACACATGCATTAAGTTTTCCCCAAAGTAATAAATTTAGGGTTATATGCCTAATTATGAATTTGCATGTTTTGGTTGTTCTATAATTGATTATGTGATGCTAGACGTGCCTAGGATGCTCCCTTTATGTGTAAAAGCATGTTAGAAATCCTTGTTAGGAGTGCTATATTATGAATTTTAATTTAACTCTTGATGTCTTTAATACATGTTCAACATGTAAGAATTATTGTGTTCGTTATTTTGTTGGAGCATCTATGTTGTCATTTTAAACATTTCATGCATTGAGGCCAAATCGGCAAACATTCAAATATCACGACAAAAAGATTTTATTTGAAAAAGAGAGAAAAACCCCATGTGTGGGAATTTTGGTTTAAGAAATCCGGACGTGGGTTGTGATGTGAGACAGGGAGAATGACCCTTAGAAACATTCAAACTCCAAACTATATTCGGGTAGCTCCCGGAAGTTGGTATGCTACACTCCATGCGTGGGTGGCTCATGGTCCGGTAATGAGAGAGATGTGCATTTGTCACGCATAGCCTTGCGGCTTTAAACATTTCATTGTAGCCGTGGTGGCGATTCATTACACCTCATTTCATTTTAATCATGGATAGCATATAGACTTGTTACAACACTGTCTACTTAGCCGTCGTGCTAAGGTACTACGCTACCAACCATTTTGTAGGTGATGTCGATAAGGGCACGAGTGACCCCGGTGTTGTTACTTTGAAATCCTTTGGTTCTACTTTGAGGACTTATGATTGTTTGAGAAATTGTACAACTCTCTACGTTCATTTTGACATCATAAAGTTTGTAAAAATCTTATACTTTGAAATTTGTTGTTTTTAAGTTTTTATTAAAACTTCTTGAGTTTAAGTGCTTACTTTGTTAAGCTTCTATGAGTTAGCTTCTTTGAGAATCGTTGGTCACGTGTTAGTCCTTGCTTTACTATCATTATTATTAAACTTGTTGAAGGATTTTTGAATCGTATAATTAAGTCTCAAAGTCGTTAGATCTCTTTTGTTTGAACCCTTGCCGGGTTCACTTTAGCTAAATATGTGGTATGTTTGAGGATGTTGTGAAACTTTGTTGGATTTGTTTTAGCTTAACTCATTATGTGTTTCAATCCTTATCAGAGGAAGCTTCAATTTTTTTAAAGAGTTAACGTCTTCAAATATCCAAAATGTTTTCAAATCTCTCTTCCTCTTTTTTTGTGAAATCTCTTTCGTTGTCTCGTGTTTGTATGTTGTAATCGTTGGATGTTCCGGATAGTTTGTACACGTGTATTATACTATTTTAGACTTGCCTATATCAATTTGGAAGGTTTAAAAGCTTTTAGAACACTTTCTCCCTATCTCTCCCTATATCTCTTTCCCAATCTCTCCCTCTCTCCTTTTTCCTCTCTTTATCTCTTTCACTTCTCGTTTTTAATATTTTTCGAGTGTATGAAGTTCCGTTTGGTCTAGGCATGTGTTATATGTCATTTAGGACTTGTTTAGTCATATATTGAGGTTTAAATTTGAGGATTTAGCATAATTGGGAACATTTCTACAAGTTGTAAAACTGCTGTCAAAGTTGCTGTCAAATAAAAACTGCTACTGTTATCTCAATTTTCTGCCCAAATGGTGAGGAATTGGAAAAAATACTACTACGCGGACAGAATGTGAAAATTTCAAAGATATATTTACTTACAGGTGTTTTAAAATTCAGCAACTATCTAAAAATGACCTTTTATCAAATCTATTGTATTTTCCCTTTCTCCTTGAACTAGTACTTGTTCGGATAGTCTTTTAAGTAAGTTTTCAAATGTTTTCATCTTTGTTGGACTTGTTAACATGTAAGTCCATTTTGGCTTATATGTTAGTAAGTCATATTTGTAGGAATCCCCGTGGGATCCCAATGTCGCTTCCGCATTGTGATTTAATTTTAATTCTTTTCCCTCTATCTTTTCTCTTTCCTCGCACTTCGGTTTCCGGGGCGTGACATATCACGCTCACAGCCCTTGTCAGACGTCAGTAAACAGAGTTAACAAAAATGGTATGATAACAATTTTACCCTTATTAAAACTAAGTCGTTTTTATTGAACTTTAAAAGACTTTGTTCTTCCTCCTTCTTGCACATTTCATTTGACCTATTGTATATACATATGGATATGCTTGCCTATATAGAGAGAGAAACTCCTCTATTCTAGACTCTTTGTAGCATAGAAAGGTTAGAGAGAGAAAGAGAAATCTACCCTTTCTTCTACCTCCAACCCTCCCAGCTTCAATGACCACCATAGCCTCTCTCTCTCTCTCTCTCTCTCTCTCTCTATATATATATATATATATATATGAATCCTTACAAAAATCAGATATCCCAATTACACCACCATTTTCTTTCATCTCAAAATCAGAGAAATTGTTTAAGATATCCACAATTTTCATTCTCAAACGCATCAAATCCCTGAGTCCAAATAAACCCAAGTCATCAAATCATAGAAAATAACATATATCATAACCAGAACCCAATGACGTTGGCTTCTTCAATTACTCTATGTAGTTCAAAACCAAAACTGTGTCTACCTTCAACGTCTTTGAATTTGTGGTTCGTTGGCTTCTGAATGGGTATTGTGCAATGGTCCTGATTGAAGTGGCGCAAATGTTCTATAAAAAAAAATAAAAAGAATTGGAGCAAATGGGAAGGCTATTCTAGAAAAAGATCATTAAATTTTGCTTTTCATTTTGGGATTTGCTAGCAGTGATGATGCCTTCTTAATTCGTGTGTGATATATACATACACACATACATATATCTATACTACATATACATGTGTGTATATATATTTATATATACGAGTAAGAAGAAGAAGATGAACATAGACAACAAATTGGGTATTGGGAAGGAAAGGGTATTTGAGACATTCATTACAGAGAAGGGTAGTTTTGGCATTAACCAATTTTTTAAATGAGGTCAACAAACTCTATTAGTCAAACTAACATAATTTTAATGGAAAGGGGGTATCTGATGTTGGGAAAAATACCATTCCCATGCAACGGAAGCTTGAAAACACAACAGAACACACATGCAGAAAACACACATACACAGAATGTAACAAACACGCACTGAACGAAAATACACACAAATTTATACGTGGTTCGGCCAAACATTGCCTACGTCCAAACCCGAGAGATACGTTCTTTCATTATGAAAGATTAACCGGTACAAGATACAACTGAGTTAAATCACATAACCCAAACCCAAAGATCCCTCGTACATCCCACTCGTAATACAAGAAGAACCTAACATAATCACTGTCTACATAGAGAAGTCACAAAGATAAAGAAATACCCCTCTCTACCTCACATCCCTAACACTATAAACAACCCTCATAGAAAACCCTAGTGATTAATGTCTCATGCCCCAAAGGGGCACACCCTTTCTTGTCACCACTCTCCTTCTTTGGTCAAGTGTCACCTCTCCTAATATATATATATATATATACATTATATATATCCACGACCAACACATCCTGGTGAAGTTTTTCATGTTAACCAAGCTACATCCATGAAGATATACTTGCACATCAATAGATAGGATAGACTACATCCATCTATCTTGTTGTATCACGTATCCCTCGCATAGTGGGTCTTCTTTGGATTACCATAGGATGACCCCACAAATCTCCACCTCCATACCATGAGAGGAAAAAAAAAACCATCACACCTTGAACAAACTGTCAAGATGCTCAAACCATTGGCCTAAAAATTCTAATTACATATACCGAATCAACATAGTCCCAACTTGATTCACCACAACCAATAAACATGTGTTGCTGTCTTCCATTAATTTTACCCATTAACGTCGAAGTGCTCGCACCCCCTCAACCGAAGTGCCTCCAAAGCCCACTGCTTTCCAACCGTTTTCTAAATCGCAAACACATCACCGTTGACCATCACCAATACCATATTGCACATACCTCGAATCCACACGATCTTGACACCCCTAATTCGAACAACACGACCAAGGCATGTACAATTATCCGAGTTAATTACACATATTAACTCCACCAAAGAAGAGCCTCGTGTCATGACACATCCCGCGATGGGCAAAACTAGGACACGTGGCATGCCACCGAGACTTATCCAATTCATTTAAAGTAAATGCAACAGAAATAAAACTTAAAGAAACTCTTTAAAACAATACTCATTTAAATAACATAAAACCTTGAGTCGGTAAAATCCGTATAAAAAATTGAAAAGTTAATCATATTTCAAAAAAAGATTATTTTAATTAATAAGGACCCCAAAGGTACCCTAAGAACTAATTAGAATCTTTAAAAAAAATTCAAAAGAAGAAGCTAAGAGTAAACCATCAGGGGGTAGTTCGACCGGTCGAATTGTCCCCTTCGACCAGTCGAATGGGACCTGGGCAAAATCATTCCTTGCTTGATGGATTTTGCCCAAGTATCACTCAACAAAATCAAATCAAAACTTCTACAACTCATGTAAGACATTGTAAAACATTCCCAACATACGAATTTGATAAGTTAAGCATCTAAAACATGAACGCACGAGTTCAGCTACGTTTCAAACATAACCAAAAGAGATTTACTGCATTTTACAACTTGTTGTACCTGTTCTGAGGTTTCCAAGTTACAAACATGATTCTAACTTCTATAATTCATATTACAACAATTTGAATACTACGAGTGTTTTGAGATTACAACCATAATTCCCTTATTATTTATCAACAACATAAGGATGAACTACAACACTATTTACGGGAGAGATTAGACTCAGGTGCTCCCACGGACTCACTCCTCGCGTTTCTTCTTTCCTTTATCCTTCTTACCTGTAATGGAGTAAATCTCTACTACTCAGCTATATGTTGAGTGTACAATTCTAACAAATGCATATATAGCAATTCATGCTTTAATATCATCAATCACATCAATTAGTCTCTAAGGAGAGGAATACACATGCTAATGAGATTTTTGGTAAAGAGATTTTTACGTAATTAAAGTATATCAAAGAGAGAGGGAGAGAGTTTATATGTGATTCGACCCTATTAACAAAGGAACCTACCTCCATGTGTGTGTCAAAGCACTTCCACTTATTATAAGAAACTACTACAGGGACCTTGGTGATCAAATAATGGTGACTGGAACTACCGTGGGTCGGCCATGTAGGGATGATTGACAAACACTAAATATTGCGCATTCATGTGCCAATATAATAGACATTGGCCTCGTTTGGTTGCCGGATAGGATAAAGAGGTATAGTATAAAAGTGTAGTTAGTTATCCAGGTATAACTAACCACAGGATAAAACAGTGTAGTATTATTTTTATACTGTGTTTGGTTCGTGATGGATTATACTGAGGATAAAATGTAATTTATCCAATACTGTGTTTGGATGACCATGATATAAGCCTGGATTAATTTGTAACTTTCCATAAATGCCCCTTCTGCTAAAAAAAATAATGTATTTTTCCATGAATATACCAAAATACCTTCACAAGACATATGTCCCACACTTTTTTCATAAAATTAACTACAAAATACATACGTCCCATACTTTTTTGAGCAAAATTTTTTTTTTTAAACTGCAAAATACATAATAATAATAATAATAATAATAATGTCAATAAAATGTTACACTCCCAATTACCAAAAAAAAAAAAAATTTATTGTCCTTACATAGCATATTTTCACGAATTAGTTCAAAACAACATAGCACAAGAAGTTCACATCACTACACCAGATTGTGTGAGTGTATATATTTGGAATCTCTATATATAACAGCATCTTTTGAGTTGTTCTCTGAACTTTTCTAGTTCTTTGAGGGCCAAGTGTATATAATTGTCTCTTTCTCCAAAACCCTGCAGTAGCACAAGACCATAAGCAAAAAATAAGCTCTTTGCAAAGAAATACCACATTAAGAATGCTCAGGCTTTTTAAAATGACCAAATTCTATCTATAGCATGTAATGTAGTCAATATATGTCATTGAGATATTCATTAAAAATATATATTTGTTCAATTGGTATTCATAGCAAGTATTTTATCTACCTAGCTAAAATGGTATTGATATATAGCATGTAATTTGGTAAATGTACATGCCATTGACCCATTCATGAAATGTCTAAAATGGTATTCATAGTAAGTAATTTGGCCACTACATGAATATTATACATGCCATATCAGATTATGACCAAATGGGATCAATAACTTGTATGCTGATACTTATTCACAGGAACTTATTAAAATGGTAGATAGTTAATTGGGAGGGTCAATATGCAAATTTGTTTTGACTTATTAGAATTATAGTACATACAACTAAGACCTTTCATAAATTTTGTGATTCCTCCTATTTAAAAATGATTATTAACTTACATACAATTAAGACCTTTCATGTCAATCTAGTAATAGCATAGTAAATATCAATGTCTCTCTCAATGTACTTACATACAACTAAGACCACACTTCCAATTTCCAGCCATGGTTTCATCATTATTGGTGGAATTTGCTTACACACAGCAATCACCCCAATGAGAAACCAAGAAAAATGGACTTGACAAAAAAATTTAAGTCCTTTCTTTCTGGTCCACACTGCAAAATATCAAGGAGGAGAACAGAAATTCACTCTTTCCAATCTAATTCAGTATTTTTTTTTCCTTTTTCAAAACTTAGGAAAAAAAAACAGATATAATCAACAGTATCCCAGCATCATCATCAATGTGCCAACCAGATTGTGATAAACCCAAACATAAATCCATACACGACAATACTAATAAAGCTCGGCCACTAAATCTACCATTTCTATCAATAAAGGCCCTTTTACATTCTTCTGCAGGGATCAAACATAATCAAGCTGATTAATGATTACTTACAATATTACAGGGCAACACGGTATCAGTATAAGTTCAATAATTTAAGTAGCTGACTTTACATTGTTTTCTTCTTAAACATTAACCAAACAAAAGGCTTTAACTTAGACAAACAATTATATATTGCCTTTGCAAAGGAAGTAGATTACAACAAATAAATGAAAAGAAAAAGAAACCCCAAAAAAGGAGAGATTGAATACAATTTAGAACAAAATCTTAAACTCTTAGCTTGCTTAGATTGAATAGAAAATGAAGTCTAGGGAGAGAAAATATGGACAGAACAAACTTGAAGAGAGAGAGAGGGAGAGAGAGAGAGAGTGAGAGAGATGGCATAAAACCCAAAAACTAACCTTGATTCAAGGCAAAACTTTTAAACTTTCAACAATATTCATTAAAGAACTTGTATATCTAAAGGAGAAAAGGTCATATATACTTAGATCTACCATTTTTTGAGTGAATCTGCAAAACTCCTAACCACAAAAAACCAGATTTGAACCCTAACATACCTCAAATCCGCAACAGTGATGAAGATCGGCGTCTCCTTCGTCTTCTTCTTGTCTTCTCCTTCGTCTTCGTCTTCTCCTTCGTTTCCTCCTTCGTCTCCTCCTTCGTTTGTGTTGAGGCTCCTTCGTCGTGGTCTGTGTCGCCTCCTTCTCCTTCTCTCTCTATCTCTCAAAAATATCATACAACTACACCATCAGGTTTGTAGAAAGCCTTTTATATTCTAGGGGCAACTTTGTCATTTTACATCACAATACCATTAACCCTTATCCCCGTGATTTTTAATACTACCCCCACCTTGGTATTACATTATCCCTCCTAGGCAGTACTAAAGTTAACTAGAGGTAGTATTATCCTTGGTTAATTTATACCCAAAATGGCTAAACAAACACATCATTGACCCATATTGGATTATTTTAGTCCAATCCCCCTCCCTTATCCAGCAAACAAACGAGCCCATAGTGCTAATTGAATCCCCCAAATTCCTAGTTTTACATTCATATTTGAATTAATATAATTTAATGGTGATGTCACTCAAATGCGTGTAATTATGTGTTTTTACATATTTTATATGTTTAGGTTAAAATGAAGTGAAACAAAGGGAATGAAAGAAGTAGCAACCACATCGAAGCATTCCTCATAAAAATGTTAGTCAGAACTTGCATAGTCAGAACTTGCATAGTGCAAGTTCTAAACCAAATGAAAAAAAAGAATGAAACAAAAAAAGGAAGAATCCAAAACAACAACACACACAAAAAAAAAAAAAAAAAAAAAAAAGAAGAGAGAGAGGAAAACATTGGCAAGCACTTAATGCTTGGACAATGACAACCAGACAATTTACGTAGAAACTTTAGGGAATTTCTCTCTCTCTCTCTCTCTCTCTCTCTCTCTCTCGCTCTCTCTCTCTCTCTCGCTCTCTATGTGTGTGTGCAGGTTAAAATTCAAAGGGCTGTCAGAGAGCTGAAGAAATTAGGGACGAAGCGAAAGAAAAATTGCCAACGTGATGAACGCAATGACGAAATCATCACAGAATTTCATCTATAAAATGGAGAAGTCTCACAACGAAAGCAGAGACACCAACAAGCTGCAATGAAGCACAACTTCACAACACACACTGTTAAGGAGAGAATAGTTTAGGGAGGTTATCATGTGAGCACTTCATATTGTCCCTAAAAGTAGAAAACTTTAGTTTTTCTTTACCTTTTCTAGTTCTAGTAGTTATAAAAATTTGCTTTTATGTAATTGTTGATTTCATGTTCAAAAATATGTAGCAAAACTTTGTGTACTGTATTTCTCAAAATAAAATATTTGTTTTCTTGTATAGCAAAACTTTGTGTACAATATTTCTCAAAATAAAATATTTGCTTTCTTGTACAACTATTGTCACTTTTTGTAGTAGTAAAATATTCCTAGTAAAATTTAAATTTAATATTTTTAGTCTAGTAGTACTTGTAGTTGTCCCTTAAAATAGTTTGAAACCCCAAATTTTTAGTTTTTATAGCAATATTTCCATTCACTAGAAGACATATTTTGCAAGTAAATGCCAAATTTCTTAGCCACGTAGTTGTTATAATAACCTACTAAAGTCCAAAGCACACCATACCCATATCTCACTCCCAAATTATATTAGGATTTGGTTTGACCTTATTTGTGTTCTTGGAGTTCAACCACTGTGACAACACAAGAATCCAAAGTCAAAGGTTTAGTAATTTATTTTTGATTCAGTATTTCCATTTATTTATGTTTTATTAGCCTAATTGTACTAAACTTTGTTATTTTGCAGATTCTACAAATTCAACCCCAACTCATGTTAAGTGAGGAAAAATAATATTAATATTATATTTCACCCTTACCTTAGTTTTATAACTTTAATTTTAATTGGACAGTCACTGTTTACATCTATTTAATCTTTCTTTAAAAGGTTATTTGGAAGACAGTTTCAATTCCAAAATGGTAAGCTAAAACTTTAATTGGGGATATGCAATAAAAACTTAGAAACCACAGCTTCTGTCCACTAATCTTAAATGGGCAAATTTATCTAGATGGGTTGTTTTTCCATTTATGGCCAAAAATATTTATGTATCTATAGTTTATGACCATTTAACATATTTATATACTATGGCTATATTGGGCTCAATAGATTACATATTTGAAATAAGAATATAATTATGTGGATTATCAAACTATGCCTTTTGTCATAAAAAAAAACACCTAGCATACTCAAACAATTCATTTGACAAAGTATACATTTCAAGTATGTGTTTATATATATTTCTATCCACTAATGGACAGGCAATTGTGTAGTGGCAGAGCGGTGGGGACTGGGCGCCGAATAACCCATGTCCGTTGCGGGCACGGTTTGAACCTGGCTATTGCCCAATTGTCTTTTTATTTTTCTTTAAACCGAACGACGTCGTTTTATATCAAACCTGACACACTTGATATGACCCTAACTAGTGAAAGTTTATTTTCAAATAAAGATTGACTCTGTAGTCTTAAATGTCAAATCCTTTTCAAATACACAAAAGTTGTGGAATCTAGTGTTGGTTTGCATATTCCCAATTCCTTTAAATCATTTCTCTCAAGTTAATTAATATTTTCTGTTTTTAAAAACTTTGCTTAAATATCTGTATTATTTCTATCTTTCGCTATTATTAAATCCAAAAAGTCATTTGATGTAAATTTAGCTTACATTTCTTTTTCTTCCTTTTCTTACTAGTATCTTAGTTAATTTATTTTGCACTGTTAAAATCTTTACCGTAAACTACTTAGGAAAAAATGGCTTTTATTAGTTTTATTGCAAAAATATAAAAACTACTAGTTTAGTAAAATCCCACAAAAATCCATCATCTTTTATTTTTTTTAGTGACAAAATAGTTACTGCCTATCTTTGTGTCCCGTTCCCCGTGGGTTCGACCTGGACTTCTAGAACTTTATTACTTGTACGATCACCTATACTTGAGTGTGATAAGAAAATGCGTCAATAGGATGTCGTCAAGTTTTTGGCGCCGTTGCCAGGGAACGGTTAATAAAAATAATAAATAAATAAGTTAGGTTTAAACTATTTTACCTACTATATCTATATCTATATCTATATATATACTTATTCTACCTTATAAATAATCTAGTTTTCTTTTTAAGAAAAAAATGATAACATAAAAAAAAAATAATAATAATAAACTATAGATAATTTTTCCTTGTAAAATATATAAAATTATATATTTATAAGTATGTAAGTGTTTATCTTCTAAAAAAAAGAGCATTTATATACATATATAAATCTATCTTCTAAAAAATAAAAATATATCAAAATAAAGTTTATAAAAAAAAAAGAGTGATTTATATCAAGTACCACATAATTAGCGAATAATAATATTTTTAACACTTAGTTTTTCTTTTACTTCTTATGTCCTTAGATACTACTGAATCTTTATATCAAGTACCACATAATTCTAATATTTCTAGTGATTTATTTAGTATACAGTTTCCTAGAATCATGGCTGAAATTGAAGGCATGGAAGAAATAACTGATGATACTCATAATGAATATGTGGATAATATACCACAACATGTCTTATCAAAGCATGAACGATGGTCTTTATGTAATCTATTTATCCCAGAAAAAATCATCACTCCTTCTTGCATCATTCTACCTAGACATACAGGAAATTTTCATTTTAGACATAACATGCTACCATGCTTACCAACTTACCACGGAATTAAAAAAGAATATGCTTATGTTCATATTTGTGAATTTGAAGAAGCTTGTGATACTTTTGCTGATCAAACTTGTCTTATTAAGATAATCTATCTCAAACTTTTCCCTTTTTCTTTAAAAGATGAAGCTGAATCTTGGCTTTTATCTCTCCATCCTGGATCTATAATTTCATGGCATGATATGAATGAAACTTTTCTAAATAAATTCTATCACAAAAATTTAACTTATAGCTTGATACGAGAATATAAACTTTTTACTCAAAAAGAGAAGGAACCATGCATTGAAGACTGTGAATTTTTTATAGATCTCCTACAAACCTGTCCACATCATGGATTTAATAAATGGAGTATAATTCATTTCTTTTATAAAACATTAGATCCAGAATCAAAGGAAATAATTGAAGCCATGCATCAAGGGGAATATTTTAAAAATCCTGACGAAGCTAAATCATACTTTGATTGGCTTGGCGAATACGCTCCACAATGGGAAAAAGAAGAAATTGCTAGAAAAGAAAAGGCTAAAAGTTTACAGCAATCATAAATAGAAGATGAATTAGTAATAAAAATTGAAGAATAAGCTCGCAAGCTAGTAGCTCTTAAATTGAAAAAAGCTAATCCTCCTCAATCTAAAAAGAAATTAGAACTTTGCAGTACATTTCATATAACGGGGTACCCTACAGAAAAATGTCTTAATACTCCTGTTTATCAAAGATTTACCCCTGCGCAAAAAGTTCTATTTTCTAATTCAAAACTACATCTTCTTAAAAGAAAAATGAAATCTCGATGGACTGGTTCATAAATTGTAAAAAACTGTTTATCCTTATGGAACTATCGTGATTGAGGACCCTAAAGATGGAAATACATTTCAAGTTAGTAGGCATAAATTAAAGCCATTTTTAGGAGATTTTGAAACTGAGTTGGAGTCCTTTCCTTTGGAGGACCCCAACTATGATATCTCTTAAATTCATAAATCATGATTAGAATTGTACATGGTAGGAATTTTATTTTAATTTTAATTTTATTTTATTTTTTCTCTTACTAGTTAATATTTTTCAGGAATTATAACATTTTATCTAATGTCACAGGTAACAAAGAGATATGAACCCATCTCATCATCGTAGAGGTGCAAGAATGAGTATAAACCATGCCAGTTCGTCTAACAATAACAACTATCCTTCAGAGGATAGAACTTCGTCAGATGATGATACACGCCCATATTTCGAATATCTCATTAACTTTGACGAGGTTGAAATGTTCTACGCTAGGTGTGTCGATAAAATTTATGACGACACTGATGAAGAAATTGATTATTTAGTAGGAACCTGACCAACCTAGGGAGTGGAATTCTAAACCAGTATTTGATGGATTAGATGACTGGCAGAATATTAGTACAAACTACGATGAATGGGAACAAGCTCAATATGAGGTGATCCAAGAATTATATCATGAGTATGAAGAAAACGAATGGGAGTGGTACCTAACATCCTTAGTACAATTCCCCATCTATGATGAAAATGACACTATTTTTGGATGGGGGCGTTTGTTAACTAGAGTTGTTAACGGGGAAATGTTAAGGTACACCTTTTTAGAGGGATTGGTTCTTTTTTCTACTCGAATGGGGGACATCTCTAGTCCATGTCTTCATTGAACAATTCATTCCTGAAAGAGTCACTGTCGAATATAGTATATTCATGGAAATAGCAGTGTATGATGATTCCGACGTATGTGATTATGACACCCACCTGAGGTTTTGAGTCTACTATCCTAGACCTCAAAATGATCGCCCTTCATGAGCAATAAACCTAGTCAACGTCTAGATATGTTTAAAAAAATTCCTGTATTTATTTTTATTGTAATTGTACTTTTCTTTTTGTGATATATATAAGAAAAAAAAATCATCACTGTGTTTTAAGTATCAGAACCACTTGCACTTATTATTTTATGAGTTCTGATTTTTATCAAGTCTTACAAATCTCAAATAATGGTATCTAATAAATATACTAATTTGTATGTTTAAACTATCCCATTGCAATCCAAAATGAAAAGGCACACCAAAAGTATTGCTAGTTTAAAAACTATGTTGCTAAAACTGCCAGATAGCAAAAATTTGAATACAAGATCGATCATTTGAAACTGCAGTTCAAAAGATCAATTGTACAGTAATTCTTGATCATTTTACATTGATATTACTTTTATTTTATTATATATATATATATATATAAGTTAATTTTGTCATTATTATTCTATCTTTTCTTTGTATATTTTTTTTATTATTACAGGTGTTATCCTTGGCTTCTTTTTCTCATCTCACTCATTGAGGACAATGTCAGACTCAGTTGGTGGGGACGGTTTCACGATTAACACCTGTTTGTTTGTTTTATCTTTATTTCTTAAAAAAAATTAAAAAAATTTATTAATCCTTTTAGAGAGAGATACACTGAAAAGAGAATAGGGCTACATATAGGGCTTCAAACCCTAAAAATCTTTTCCCATCTCTCGTTTTTCTTTTCTCTTTCCTCTCCATCGCAGATCTCTCTCTCTCTCTCTCTCACTCTCTGCAACTCTCACTCTCCCCCCGATCTCTAATTCTCTCTCATTTATTTTTCATTTTTTTTTTAATTTTCTCGATCTAAAATCAAGATCCACTCTAGTGATCACTAAAGGTAAGATCTATAATCCAGAGAAAAGCATGATTTTGATTTAATTCTCTGTTTTTTCGATTTTGGCTTAGTTTTTATTTTAGATTTTTATTTTATCTCTTTTCCATTATCTAAGAAAAATGATATCCATAAGTTTTAGGTACCCACTCCCCAGAAAAGCTCGGAAATACCACTCGATCTACGACCCTACCAGGTTCTCAGATTTTCAAGAGACAGGTGATATTTTTCCATTTCTTTACCAAAAAAAAATGGATGACGCGCTAGCTATTGGTCTTATGAATTTTGAACTTAATCTTGTCATCCTCCTAGTTCTTGCTATGTTATTGCTGCGGTGCCCTTGTTAAAAAAAAAAGAGAGAAAAATACAATTGTCTTTTCCTAGTTTTCTGTTAAAAAAAATGCATGACTCAGAAGTCAGAGCTCTTATAATTTTTTAAATTTATATCATATTTTTTCTTATTATTGTTGTTGTAATGATGCATTGTCTTAAACTTGGCTAATTAAGAGAGAGAGAGAGAGAGAGAGAGAGAGAGAGAGAGAGAGAGAGAGAGAGAGAGAGAGAGAGAGAGAGAGAAAATTTGTAGTTTCTAGTTTTCTGTCTTTTTTTTTAAATATGTAGTTCTTCTTTCTAAGTTTTCTGTTCTAAAAAAAAAATTTGTTTTCTTTTTAGTTTCTGAATGTATATATTTCTTAACATAAATATTTTAAGTTTTTAAATAAAATTCTCACCCACCCCCTCTAAGCTCTCTTTAATTAGATCTTAGTTGATAGTTGGAAGGAGTGGAGGGTTGAGTCTAGCCTCTCTTGTTGGCTGAGAGTATAAAAAATGGATCCAATAGTCGATGACCAAACGTTAATGGGTCGTTCACTTGTTTCTTAGCAGAAGAAACTCTTTGCTGGCACTAGCCTTTATGCCATCAAAAGGAAAGCTAAAAGGTTAGGATGGTGTTTGAATTGTTATAAAGAATAATGTCCAGGTTTAATTGCTAACAATGGCACGTCTTATAAAGTTTACTACTGTTACAAAAGACAATTCAAATCAAAACAAAAGAAAATTTTGGTTGAGAAAGAGGACTGGATCCTTTGATACCCAATTAACTTTTGTTTTCCCATCCCTCATTTCTTTTTATTTTTATTGTTTTTGTTTTAAATTTATTTTCAGTACATTCAATAATTTTCAGTCAGGTCAAACTTTAAAATGATCCTACATGTACATCTGGCTTTCATTAGCTGGTTCGATAGGAGTAATTTGCATGATCCCAACATTACCAGATATGTCTAGTACGGTAAATGACTCTAGGGGTAGCAAAAAATTAGGTAAGGCCAGAGTTATCTCCTAGCCTCTTACTGATGTTTTAGCTTGCTAGTGATTCTAGACCCATCTCTTTTACTAGAGGTGGATGGGCTATCATGACAACTTGGACGCTCCGGATTACGTAGCCTCTTTTGTATAGGTGTAGAGGATACTAATCGCACCATAAATGCATCCAACTTAGTGGATGCGCTTAGGATTTTTCAGAATTTTTTCTTTTACTCTATATAAGATAAATTTGACACGTTAATGTTATTTTAGGTATGTTAATAGCATACAACACATTATCACATGTTTAACTATTTTCAAATGCTAGAAAACTCTTTAAACATTAAACATTTTGAAATAGTGTGAAAATATTTACTGAATCCAAATGGATGAGTAAACATAAACTATACAGTTTAAAGACAAGTAGTGAAAACTAATTAGCCCATGTGATCGTTTGTGCCAATCTTCCTTTATGAGGGTTTCTATTCTTTTCAGTCTTATTTTATTCTCTTTATCATATCACTCGTTGAAAGTCTTATTATTTTTCTTTTTCTTTGACTGATCATTAGAAGAGAACGTTCAGGATTTACAATTAGAATGTCTAAATTACTTGAATGAACAAAGTCAATCTATTTTGAAAATGATTTAGGCCATTTTTCTTTCAAATGCACCCCCTTCACCTTATATTACCTTATTCTCAGTTCTATCCAAATCATGCCTTGCTCCACCTGGGAGTACAAACCTCACTTCTATATCCAGTTATGTGATTGGACTGTAATGATATTGCAAGAAGTGGTAAAGAAAGAAAGGAGTTGATTTAAAAAAAAATGAGAAACTAAAAAAAATAAAATAAAATAAAGACGGTACAAATGATAAAAGGAGAAGAAAAAAAAAGAGGTTGGAATGAACTGCGCAAACACTCCAATCACATGCTTAGAACAAATACACCCCAAATCTCCTACTCATCTTAATTTCTAACCTACCAGTCAAAGTCCTAATGATTTAAAAGAAATTGATTTTTAAATTTAAGTGATAAGGATGTTCTCCATGGTAGATCGCTCTTCTAATGCTAAGTATTCTTTCCTATGACTTATTGTACTCCAAATGCCTATATATTGAGTCATCAAAAAATGAAAGCAACTTCTCTATCTTTGCTTCCCTACCAAGTGAGATGTTCTCTACACCGATTTCTGAGAGTTTCTCCTTAAAAAGGTGAAATCCTAGTGAGATTTGAGTTAAAACTACAAATTTTATGACTGCTAATAATTATGTAAACTTTGAAGTCAAGATCAGATGCTTGACTTTTCAAGTAAACACTGTAAGTTTAAAGAGTATAAAAAATGCTACCATTGACAAACTGTGAGTATATGTGTTGCATTACTATTACATACTTGGAAATTTAATTTTATTGCCAAATTTAATCTTATATGTTGTAAAAGGAAAAATCTACCTTTATTTTTATTTTACTTTATTTTTACATTAAAAAAAAATAAAATGAATTTTGTGGGTATATTCACTGCAAACCTCACGAGACAACACTCGTCCACTTAGGGTAACCTAGGGGTTTAATAGCTTGTTGCATACGCTAAATGCAATCGCGTTTCCTGCGACAGTGAGTTAGGTCTTATTTTCCTTAGTTTATTCCTACTTTTTAATAAAACTTTTAGAACAATTTCTCTTTTCACTTCATTTCTAGGAACTAGCAATAAGCTAGTTGAGGGGTGTGACAAACACTGAATATTACACATTCATGTGCCAATATAATAGACATAGTACTCATTTAATCCCCCAAATTCTTAGTTTTACATGAATATTTGAATTAATAAAATTTAATGATGATGTCACTCAAATGCGTGTAATTATGTGTTTTTACATATTTTATATGTTTAGGTAAAAATGAAGTGAAATAAAGGGAATGAAAGAAGTAGCAACCATACCGAAGCATTCCTCATAAAATGTTAGTCAGAACTTGCATAGTGCAAGTTCTGAACCAAATGAAAAAAAAAAAAAAAGAATGAAACAAAAAAGGAAGAATCCAAAAAAAAAAAGAGGAAAATATTGGCAAGCACTTAATGCTTGGACAATGACAACCTGACAATTTACGTAGAAAATTTAGGGAATTTGTCTCTCTTTCTGTGTGTGTGTGTGTGTGTGTGTGTGTGTGTGTGTGTGTGTGTGTGTGTGTGTGTGCGCGCAGGTTAAAATTCAAAGGGCTGTCAGAGAGCTGAAGAAATTAGGGACGAAGCGAAAGAAAAATTGCCAACGTGATGAACGCAATGACGAAATCATCACAAAATTTCATCGATAAAATGGAGAAGCCTCACAATGAAAGCAGAGACACCAACAAGCTCCAATGAAGCACAACTTCACAACAAACACTGTTAGGGAGAGAATAGTTTAGGGAGTTTATCATGTGAGCACTTCATATTGTCCCTAAAAGTAGGAAACTTTAGTTTTTCTTTGCCTTTTCTAGTTCTAGTAGTTGTAAAAATTTACTTTTATGTAATTGTTGATTTCATGTTCAAAAATGTGTAGCAAAACTTTGTGTACTGTATTTCTCAAAATAAAATATTTGTTTTCTTGAACAACTTTTGTCACTTTGTAGTAGTAAAATATTCCTAGTAAAATTTAGATTTAATATTTTTAGTCTAGTAGTACTTGTAGTTGTCCCCTAAAATAATTTGAAATCTCAAATTTTCAGTTTTTATAGCAATATTTCCATTCACTAGAAGACAGATTTTGCAAGTAAATGCCAAATTTCTTAGCCACGTAGTTGTTATAATCACCTACTAAAGCCCAAAGCACATCATACCCATATCTCACTCCCAAATTAGATTAGGATTTGGTTTGACCTTATTTGTCTTCTTGGAGTTCAACCACTATGACTCCACAAGAATCCAAAGTCAAAGATTTAGTATTTTATTTTTGGTTCAGTATTTCCATTTATTTATGTTTTATTAGCCTAATTGTACTAAACTTTGTTATATTGCAGATTCCACAAATTCAACCCCAACTCATGTTAAGTGAGGAAAAAATATTTTAATATTATATTTCACCATTACCTTAGTTTTATAACTTTAATTTTAATTGGGTAGTCACTGTTTACATCTATTTAATCTTTCTTTAAAAGGTTATTTGGAAGACAGTTTCAATTCCAAAATGGTAGGCTAAATTTTTAATTGGGGATATGCAATAAAAACTTAGAAACCATAGCTTATATGCACTAATCTTAAATGGGCAAATTTATCTAGATGGGTTGTTTTTTCATTTATGGCTAAAAATATCTATGTATCTATAGTTTATGACCATTTAACATATTTATATACTATGGCTATATTGGGCTCAAGAGATTACATATTTGAAATAAGAATATAATTATGTGGATTGTCAAACTATGCCTTTTGTCATAAAAAAACACCTAGCATACTCAAACAATTCATTTGACAAAGTTTACATTTCAAATATGCGTGTATATATATTTCTATCTACTAACAGGAAATTGTGTAGTGGCAGAGTGGTGGGGACTGGGCGTCGAATAACCCACGTCCGCTGTGGACACGGTTCGAACTTGGCTACTGCCCAATTGCCTTTTTATTTTTCTTTAAACCAAACGACGTCGTTTCATATCGAACCTGATACACTTGATATGACCCTGACTAGTGAAAGTTTATTTTCAAATAAAGAATGACTCTGCGGTCTTAAATGCCAAATCCTTTTCAAATGCACAAAAGTTGTGGAATCGAGTGTTGGTTTGCTTATTACCAATTCCTTTAAATCATTTCTCTCAAGTTAATTAATATTTCCTGTTTTAAATAACTTTCCTTAAATATCTGTATTATTTCTATCTTTCGCTATTTTTAAATCCAAAAAGTCATTTGATGTAAATTTAGCTATTATTTCTTTTTCTTCCTTTTCTTACTAGTATCTTAGTTAATTTATTTTGCACTGTTATAATCTTTACCGTAAACTACTTAGGAAAAAATAGCTTTTATTTAGTTCTATTGCAAAAATATAAAAACTACTAGTTTAGTAAAACCCCACAAAAATCCATCATCTTTTATTTTTTTTTAGTGACAAAATAGTTACTGCTTATCTTTGTTTCTCGTTCCCTGTGGATTCGACCTGGACTTCCAGAACTTTATTACTTGTACGATCACTGACACTTGGGTGTGATAAGAAAATGCGTCAATAGGATGTCGTCAATGATATTAGTGTTTCTTTTGGAGAGGATTGACAATGTCTGTTGGTTCCATTGAACTCGGAGATCCCCCTTTAGAGAGATGGGAGGACCCTTTTATAGAAGGAAGAGTCCTACCTAACGAGGCGTTTGAGTCTGATTATGTAACTAATTGATAGCCTATGGAGATTGCTACAAATCCGTCTAGTTTCCTAGTTTGATACGGAAATTGTTTACACATATTTGGAAGGTTTTTGAAGTAGTTTAGGAAACTGCTAGATTCCGAGATGTATGGGGTGCCCATCGCCATGCTGGTCCCGAGTTGTTTAGTAACTTGGGGGTATTATACCGACTTAGAGGTCGGGCTTCTCCTATGACCGAACCCCATGCTACATAACTCGGAAGTCTTAAGTATCCTGGACTGCTCAGGATAGTGATCACACAAGCAACTGTGCTTGTCCTGGTCTGGATGGAGATCGATTAGGGTCAGACCTGGAACAGTTCGATTACTAGACCATTTTGGGCGTATCAGTTGCCCCCCATTTTCGGGATTGAATTAGCACTGTGTCAAGTTAAGCGTGGAAATCTTCGCTTCCCCTTTTAAAATTTTTATTTTGGGAATAGGCCATTACTTGACTGCTTGGGAGCTCGGGAGTCCACATGTCAAAGTGGGTCCGGTGGTAGTTTGGAAGGGAACTCGGGAGCTTGGGGCCTCGGGTGTCCACATGTCAGCATGGGATTGGCGATATTCAAGAACGAACCAAACTGGTGCCATCAGGACCAGATAGTTAGGACCAAGCAAGAGTGTCACATCGTGCATTAAATGCACGCGTGGCCCGAGGCACCTTTTGAGCTATCTGAAGTGACCGTCCATTTGCCCGAGGTGGGGGACATCTTTCTGCGACTCGGTTTTTGCACCCAACCATTGGATCCGAAATGATCCTGACCGTCCGCCAGCCCTATATATCGAGGCCTTGGGATTTCTTCTCTTCCCTTGCGCTATTTCACTGATTTTAGAGAGAGAAGCTCTGCACATTCTAGAGAGAAAAAACTTCGCAAGCAGTTTTCCCGACCACGTAAGTCCTCATGTCCTACTACTCTCTTCCTCCTCTTTTTTTCTTTTCTCGTCTCTTGGGTGTCATTTTAGAGGGTAGAAATCCATTAGGGCTGAGTCGGGAGTGGGACTTATTTTTCTTGAGATTCTGTTTCTTCTTCAGGACTAAGGGCTCCTTAGCTTCACTTAGGCAGCATATTGAGTTTGCGTCTCCTAGGCCCTCTCTGACCGAAGCCTATTTTGTCTTTCGAACCTTGGATACCTTGCCAGTCCGCCTTTTGACCCTTCCCAATTTATACCTTAGGTTAAGAGTTCTTGACCCGTTCTTGGCCATCCTCCGGTAGACCAATCGACACTTAGGGGTCCAATTATGCGCCATTCAGACTTCAGCTAGTCGTCCCGGTCGGACGATGAGGCCTCTCAGTTGGGGACACCTGAACCGAGTGAGTCCTTTGCATCTCGGCCCCCTTCCGACCGTCACAGCTAGGATAGGGTCCCAATAACAGTTTCCAGTGGGAGTGTTCCGAGGAATCAGGGGGACATCCACGCCCCCGAGTCCTCTGGCTCTGGGACTGACGAATCAGTGTTTGAAGGGCCTATTCCCGAGTTCTCCTATAGAGGTATAGGAAGTGAACTAAGAGCGCAGGACCTGGTCACTTTTAGGACTAGGTTCTCCATTCCTGACCTATTCTCCTTGGCTATCCCGGAGAGTCACCTCGAGGCTTGCTGGAGGGATCCCGGGTATGTTACCTTCTATGAGGACGTATTCTTAGCTGGTACTCCTGTTCCTCTGCACCCATTAGCCTCAGATCTTCTGAGTTACCTTAGGATCGCCCCTGCCTAACTTGCACCCAACGCTTGGAGACTCCTGAAGGGAGTGGTATATCTGTGGTCCCAATATTTTGGGTATGCACTGACCCTCCAGGAGTTCCTGTGGACGTTCTGAGCTTTTCCCTTGTACGGGGAACTCAGGTTCTTCTCTCTAAGTGCTCGTCAGGGGAGAAAAATCATAGGAAATTGTCAAAGCAACAAGGGCTGTAAGAAGAAATTATTCCATGTATCTTTCTTGGGATTGTATGAGACCAACCTCGGGACGGAACTCGTCTTGCTCATGACCTGGTCGACCTGATTGAGGGGTAAGTCTCTGACTATCCTTTTCTCCTCCTAGTATCACTTACTTCCTTTTGATTTCAGGACATTAACTGATCTCATCAAAATCAAGATATAAAAGTATACTCTATGATTGTCATAATTCAAAATTTTATTAAAGGGTAATTGAGTAATTTTGCCTTTTCAGATGCTTTGTGTGGGCTCTTAATTTATTTCGCTGTATTTAAATTTTAGAGCATGAGTTATTTTAATTATTTTCCTTTCGTATGCTTTTAATTTAAAATTTTTAAGCGAATGGGTGTGTTCAGTTAATTTTTGGGAAACCACACTTGGACATACTATTCATTTGGGTACCAAACATTTCATTTTTGGGCAAACTAGCAAGTGGGTCCCACCCCACCACCTTAAGTCAGCCGAAATGCTCCTTGGAGCATTTCATGTTTCATTTTTTTTTTCTTCTTCCTTCTCCCTTCATTTCACAGTCTCTCTTTTCTTTTCTTCTTCTTCTTCTCTTCCATAGATATAACTCCTTCAATCCTTCTCCAATCTCCAAGAGATTTAAAACCTAACTCAAGATTATCACTCTCAAGCCCTTTTCTTCATTTCTAGGGCTTGGGATCATCTCATTGGTAAGTTTCAAGAAAACCCCCAAATTCTAGGGTTTCAAAGGATTTCACAATATTTGATTTCTCTTCTTATGTTTTTTGATTTCGTTGCTTAGGAAAGTGTTTTTGGAGCTCTATGGGTTCTCTCTTTCCCATTGCTTGCAAGCATTGAAGCTATTTGGAGTTTGCTAGCTCTCTTGATTTTCCAATTTTCTTTGGAGCTAAACTTTGAGGTAGATTAATATTGTTTCATTTCCATATGTTGTGCTTGACTAAAATGCTTTGAGTTTATTTTATGCTAGGAGAGAACCTAGATATATGTACTAGGATTTTTCCCCAAAATTATAATGTTAAGGTTTTATGTCTAAATATAATTTACATGCTTTGGTTGTGCAAATTGTGATGTTGATGTGTTATATGTGATTAAAATGAGGTGAAGAGAATAATTTAAACACATGCATGAGGTTTCCCCAAAGTTGTAAATTTAGAATTATATGCCTTGGTTGTACTAGTTGAAAGTTTGGGGTGTTAAATGTAATTAAAATGAAGTTATGAGAATAATTTAGACGCATGCATTAGGTTTTCCCCAAGGTTGTAAATTTAGGGTTATATGCCTAATTGTGAATTTACATATTTTGGTTGTTCTATAATTGATTATGTGATGCTAGACGTGCCTAGGATGCTCCCTTTATGTGTAAAAGCATGTTAGGACGTTAGTTTAGAAATCCTTGTTAGGATTGCTATATTATGAATTTATAATTTAACTCTTGATGTCTTTAATACATGTTCAACATGCAAGAATTATTGTGTTCATTATTTTGTTGGAGCATCTATGTTATCATTTTAAACATTTCATGCATTGAGGCCAAATCGGCAAGTATCCACGTATCACGACATAAAGGTTTTATTTGAAAAAGAGAGAAAAACCCCATGTGTGGGAATTTTGATTTAAGAAATCCGGACGTGGGTTGTGATGTGAGACAGGGAGAATGACCCTTAGAAACATTCAAACTCCAAACTATATTCGGGTAGCTCCCGAAAGTTGGTATGCTACACTCCATGCGTGGGTGGCTCATGATCCGGTAATGAGAGAGATGTGCATTTGTCACGCATAGCCTTGCGGCTTTAAACATTTCATGGTAGCCATGGTGGCGATTCATTGCACCTCATTTCATTTTAGTCATGGATAACATATAGATTTGTTACAATGTTATCTACGAGCCGTCGTTCTCATAAAAACGACAAAACATTTTTCAGGTGAATTTGATAAGGGCACATGTGACCGACGCATAGACGTTGGTGTATTTTGTTCTATTTTGAAGACTCATGCTTAGATATGTACATGGATAGTTTCCATGTTAATTTAGCCTTTTGGCAAGAATGTAATAGTTTAGTGCACTAAAGAAACTTGTTATATTATTCTTGTTCGAAACTTATTGGGCATAGACCTCCATATTTTGTCATCGGGAAGCCGTGTTGTAATTTTGTTGGACAAGTGTTAGTCCTCATTTTTTTTTATATACTTGTTCAACTTATTTATGGTATATAATTATGTTCCCGAGACCGTAGTTTTCCTTCTAAGTTTTTATGTTTGTGTGTTAAGTTGAATCCTTGCCGGATTTGGTTGTGTTTGGTTTGTCCTTGCCGGACTCTTTGCATTTCAATGGAATCCTTGCCGGATTTACACTTTTGCTTTCAAATGAAATGTTTCAAAATCTCTCTCTTTCCCAATCTCTCCCCTCCCCTTTCTCTTTCTCCCTCTCTTTGACCTCTTTCCATTTCTCAAACTTTCTTTTCTTTTGCTTATGTTGGAATTATATTTTTTCTTAAAATGTATCCGAATGTGAAAATACACGTGTGTGTGTGTTTAGAATACATTCCCTCTATATCTCTCCCTATCTCTCCCTATATCTCTCTCCCAATCTCTCTCCCTCCCATTCTTCTTCTCCTTATCTCTTTCACTTCTCGTTTTCAATAAATTTCGAGTACATGAAGTTCCGTTTGGTCTAGGCATGTGTTATATGTCATTTAGGACTTGTTTAGTCATGTATTGAGGTTTAAACTCGAGAATTTAGCAAAGTTGGGAAGGTTTCGAAAAGCTGTCACAATGCTGTCAAAAATGCTGTCAAATAAAAACTGCTACTGTTTTTTTTGTTTTCTGCCCAAACGGTGAAGATTTGGAAAAAATGTCATTAGACAAAAGTTGTGCAGAATCGAATTTTACATGGACTAGTGTGGACAAAATGTAAAATTTTTAAAGATATAGTCACTTACAGATGTTTTAAAATTCAGCAATTATCCAAAAATGGTCCTTTATCATTTTTTTTGTACTCCTTGAACTAGTGCTTTTAGCCTTTTTATTAAAATTTCAAATGCTTTTACCTTTATTTGACTCGTTGATATGTAAGTCCATTTTGGCTTATGTGTTCGTAAGTCATCCTTGTAGGAATTCCCGTGGGATCCTAATGTCGCTTCCGCATTTTGTGATTGTATTTTAATTCTTTTCTCTCTATCTTTTCTCTTTCCTCGCGCTTCGGTTTCCGGGGCGTGACAATGATGGCATCCTACTGACGCGTTTTCTTATCACACCCAAGTGTAGGTGATCGTACAAGTAATAAAGTTCTGGAAGTCCAGGTCGAACCCACAGGGAACGGGAAACAAAGATAGGCAATAACTATTTTGTCACTAAAAAGAAAATAAAAGATGATGGATTTTTGTGGGGTTCTACTAAACTACTAATTTTTATATATATATATATATATATATTTTTTTTTTTGCAATAAAACTAATTAAAAGTTATTGTCTTAATAATAGTTTATGGTAAAGATTTTAACTGTGCAAAATAAATTATCTAAGATACTAATAAGAAAATGAAGAAAAATAAATAAATGCTAAATTTTTTGTGAGATAAACTATTTGGATTTAATAATAGCGAAAGATAGAAATAATACAAATATTTAAACAAAGTTATTAAAAACAGAAAATATTAATTAACTTGGAAGAAATGATTTAAAGGAATTGGGAATATGCAAAACCAACACTAGATTCCACAACTTTTGTGCATTTGAAAAAGGATTTGGCATTTAAAACCACAGAGTCATTCTTTATTTGAAAATAAACTTTCACTAGTCAGGGTCATATCAAGTGTGTCAGGTTTGATATGAAACGATGTCGTTTGGTTTAAAGAAAAATAAAAAGGCAATTGGGCAGTAGCCAGGTTCGAACTGTGACCTGCTGCGAACGTGGGTTATTCGGCGCCCAGTCCCCACCACTTTGTCACTACACAATTGCATGTCCATTAGTGGATAGAAATATATATATATATATAAACACATATTTAAAATATAAATTTTGTCATATGAGTTGTTTGAGTATGCTAGGTGTTTTTTTATGACAAAATGTATAGTTTGACAATTCACATAATTATATTCTTTTTTTCAAATATGTAATCTTTTGAACCCAATATAGTCATAGTATATAAACATGTGAAATGGTCATAAACTATAGATACATAGATATTTTTGGCCATTAATGAAAAAGTAACCTATCTAGATAAATTTGCTCATTTAAGATTAGTGCACAGAAGTTGTAGTTTCTAAGTTTTTATTGCATATCCCCAATTAAAGTTTTAGCCTACCATTTTGGAATTGAAACTGTCGTCAAAATAACCTTTTTAAGAAAGATTAAATGGATGTAAACAGTGACTGCCCAATTAAAACTAAGGTTATAAAACTAAAGTAAGGGTGAAATATAATATTAATATATTTTTTCCTCACTTAACATGAGTTGGGATTGAATTTATGGAATCTGCAAAATAACAAAGTTTAGTACAACTAGGCTAATAAAATATAGATAAATGGAAATACTGAATTAATAATAAAATACTAAACCTTTGACTTTGGATTCTTGTGGGGTCACGGTGGTTGAACTCAAAGAGTACAAATAAGGCCAAACCAAATCTTAATCTAATTTTGGAGTGAGATATGGATATGGTGTACTTGGGACTTTAGTAGGTGATTATAACAACTACGTGACTAAGAAATCTGGCATTTACTTGCAAAACCTGTCTGCTAGTGAATGAAAATATTGCTATAAAAACTGAAAATTTGGGGTTTCAAACTATAGGGGACAACCACAACTACTATTAGACTAAAAATATTAAATCTAAATTTAAATAGGACAATTTTTACTACTACAAAATGACAAAGGACCTACAAGAAAACAAATATTTTAATTTAAGAAATACAGTACACAAAGTTTTGCTACATTTTTTTTAACATGAAATCAATTACATAAAAGTAAAATTTTACAACTATTAGAACTAGAAAAGGCAAAGAAAAATTGAATTTTCTTACTTCTAGGGATAATATGAAGTGCTCACATGATAACCTCCATAAACTATTCTCTCCCTAACAGTGTGTGCTGTTGTGAAGTTGTGATTGTTGTAGGCTCTCTCTTAGTTGCGATTGTTCGTCTCTTTTTATAGACGAAGGTTTGGTAAACATTCATCACTGAGATCGTCATTTGGGCACACATTTGGCAAATTGTCTTTGCTTCGTCCCTGTTTGTCTTCAATTCTCTGACATCATTCCTGCAAAACAAAGAAAAGAGAGAAAGAGGAAAAAAAGCTACTAAAAAATTCATATGAACATCCAAGCCTGGTACGTTTCCCTTTTTTTTTCTATTTTTTTTTTGTTATCAAATAGTAACTGCTACTGTTTGTTTTACTATTCACATATTTGACTAACATAATGTATTAGAAATACTGTAGTGTGGTTACTATTTCTTTCCTTCCCTTTGTTTCACTTCATTTTTACCTAAATATGTAAAATGTGTAAAAATAAATAATTACATGCATTTGAGTGACATCACTGTTAAATTATATTAATTTAAATATACATGTAAAACTAGGGATTTGAGTGATTAAATGAGCACTATGTCTATTATATTGGCACATAAATGTGCAATATTCAATGTTTGTCACACCCCTCAACTAACTTATTGCTAGTCCCTAGCAATGAAGTGAAAGAGAAATTATTCTAAAAGTTTTATTAAAAGGTAGGAGTAGACTAAGGAAAATAAAACCTAACTCACTATCGCAGGAATCGTGATTGCATTTAGCGTATGCAACAAGCTGTTAAACCCCTAGGTTACCCCTAGTGAACGAGTGTTGTCTCGTGAGGGTTTGCAGTGAATATATTCACAAAATTAATTTTAAATTTTTATTTATAAAAATAAAGTAAAAAATAGAATAAAGGTAGATTTTCTTCTTTTACAATAGATAAGATTAAATTTGGCAATAAAATGAAATTTCTATGTAATAGTAATGCAACACATATACTCACAGTTCGTCAATGGTAGCATTTCTTATACTCTTTAAACTTACAGTGTGTACTTAAAAAGTCAAGCAACTGATATTAACTTCAAAGTTTACACAACTATTAACAGTCATAAAATTTATAGTTTTAACTCAAATCTCACTGGGATTTCACTCTTTAAGGAGAAACTCTCAGAAACCGGTGTAGAGAACATCTCACTTGGTAGGGAAGCAAAGATAGAGAAGTTGCTTCCATTTTTTGATGACTCAATATATAGGCATTTGGAGTACAATAAGTCTCATGAAAGAATACTTAGCATTAGAAGAGCGATCTACCGTTGAGAACATCCTTATCACTTAAATTTAAAAATCAATTTCTTTTAAATCATTAGGACTTTGACTGGTAGGTTAGAAATTAAGATGAGTAGGAGATTTGGGGTGCATTTGTTCTAAGCATGTGATTGAAGTGTTTGCGTTATTCATTCCAACCTCTTCTTTTTCTTCTCCTTTTTATAATTTGTACAGTTGTGTTTTTCTTTTTCTTTTTCTTTTTTTTTTCTTCTTTTTTTTTTAAAATTTTAGTTTCTCATTTTTTCTTCTTCTATTTTTTTTTTGTTTTTTTTTTAAATCAACTCCTTTCTTTTTTTAATACTTCTTGCAATGTCATTACAGTTCAATCACATACATGGATATAAAAGTGAGGTTTGTACTCTCAGGTGGAGCAAGGCATGATTTGGAGAGAACTGAGAATAAGGTAATATTAGGTGAAGGGGAGTGCATTTAAAAGAAAAAATGGCCTAAATCATTTTTTAAAAATAGATTGACTTTGTTCATTCAAGCAATTTAGACGTTCTAATGGTAAATCCTGAACGTTGTCTTCTAATGATCAGTCAAAAAGAATAATAATGAGACTTTCAACGAGTGATATGATAAAGAGAATAAAATGAGACTGAAAATAAGTAACCCTCATAAAGGAAGATTGACACAAAAGCTCACATGGGTTAATTAGTTTCCACTACTTGTCTTTAAACTACATAGTTTATGTTTACTCATCTATTTAGATTCGGTAAATATTTTCACACTGTTTCAAAAGTGTTTAAAGTTTAAAGAGTTTATAGCATTTGAAATGGTTAAACATGTGACGATGTGTTGTATGCTATTAACATACCCAAAATAAGATTAACGTGTCAAATTTAACTTATATAGAGTAAAAGAAAAAATTCTGAAAAATTCCTAAGCGCATCCACTAAGTTGGATACATATATGGTGCGACTAGCATCCTTTGTACCTATACAAAAGAGGCTACACAATCCGGAGCGTCCAAGTTGTCATGATAGCCCATCCACCTCTAGTAAAAGAGATGGGTCTAGAATCACTAGCAAGCTAAAACATCAGTAAGAGGCTAAAAGATAACTCTGGCATTACCTAGTTTTTCGCTACCTCTAGAGTCATTCACCGCACTAGACATATTTGGTGATGTTGGGATCATGCAAATTACTCCTATCGAACCAGCTAATGAAAGCCAGATGTACACATAGGATCATTTTAAGTTTGACCTGACTAAAAATTGTTGAATGTACTGAAAATAAATTTAAAACAAAAACAATGAAAATAAAAAGTAGTGAGGGATGGGAAAACAAAATTTATTTGGGTATCAAAGGATCCAGTCCTCTTTCTCAACCAAAATTTTCTTTTGTTTCGATTTGAATTGTCTTTTGTAACAGTAGTAAACTTTAAAAGATGTACCATTATGAGCAATTAAATCAGGACATTCTTCTCTAGAACAATTCAAATACCATCCTAACTTTTTAACTTTCCTTTTGATGGCATAAAGGCTAGTGCCATCAAATGGTTTCTTCTGCTCAGAAACAAGTGAGCGACCCATTAACGTCTGGTCATCGACTATTGGATCCATTTTTTTATACTCTCAGCCAATAAGAGAGGCTAGACTCAACCCTCCACTATCAACTAAGATCTAATTAAAGAGAGCTTAGAGGGGGTGGGTGGGAATTTCATTTAAAAACTAAAAATATTTATATTAAAAAATATATATTTTTTTTATTTTTTAGAACAGAAAACTTAAAAAGAAAAACGACAATTTTTTTTAACAAAAAAAAAACTAGAACACAAAAAAAAAAAAAAAAACCAACATTTTTCTCTCTTTTTTTTTTTTTGTAGAAAAGTCCAAGACAACGTATTAGTACAATAATGCTAATAAGAAAAATTATGGTATAAACTTTGAAAATCATAAGAGCGGTGACGTGTTCGTCATTCATTTTTTTTTTATTTTTTATAAAAAAAAATAGAAAACTTGGAAGAAAAAAATATAATTAGATTTTTTTTTTAACAAGGGCAACGTATCATTATCATAACAGCAATTAAGAAAATGACAAGGTAAAGTTCAAAATACATAAGACCAATAGCTAGCGCGTCGTCCATTTTTGTAGTTTAAAAGTCGAAATAGAGAAATATCACCTGTTTCTTAGAAATTTGAGAACCTGGTAGGGCCGTAGATCAAGTGGTATTTCCAAGCTTCTTTGGTGAGTAGGTAACTACAACTTATGTATTATATTTTTGTTAGATAATGGAAAAGAGAGAAAATAAAAATAAAAAATAATGAAAACTTAAAATTAAGACTTAAGCCGAAATCGAAAAAAATAGAGACTAAAATCAAAATCAAACTTTTCTTTAGATTATAGATCTTACCTTTAGTCATCGCTAGAGTGGATCTTGATTTTGGATCGAGAAAATTAAAAAAAAATGGAAAATAAATGAGAGAATGAGAGATCGGGGGAGAGAGTGAGAGAGTTGCAGAGAGTGAGACGAGAGATCACAGCGATGGAGAGGAAAGATAAAAGAGAGGAAGAAGAAAAAGAAAGAAAAAAAAGAGATGGGTAAAGTTTTTAGGGTTCAAAACCCTATTTAAAACCATTTTCTCTTTTTCAGTGTATCTCTCTCTCTAGAGAAGAAATTTTTTTTATTTTATTATTATTATTTAAGAAATAAAGATAAAACAAACAAACATGTGTTGATCGTGAAACCGTCCCTCCCAACTAAGTCTGACATTGTCATCAATGAGTGAGATGAGAAAAAAAAGCCAAGGATAGCACATGTAATAAAAAGAAATAAACAAAGAAAATATAGAATAATAATGACAAAATTAACTTATACATATAAAAATATAAAAGTACTATCACTGTAAAGTGATCAAGAAGTACTGTACAATTGATCTTTTGAACTGCAGTTTCAAAGGATTGATCTTGTATTCAAATTTTGCTATCTGGCAGTTTTAGCAACATAGTTTTTAAACTAGCAATACTTTTGGTGTGCCTTTTTATTTTGGACTGCAATGGGATAGTTTAAACATACAAATTAGTACATTTATTAGATAGCACTCTTTGATATTTGTAAGACTTGATAAAAATCAAATCTCATAAAATAATAAGTGCATGTGGTTTTGATACTTAAAACATAGTGATGATTTTTTTTCTTATATATATAACAAAAAGAAAAGTACAATTACAATAAAAATAAAGACAGGAATTTTATTTTAACATATCTAGACGTTGACTGGGATTATTGCTCATGAAAGGTGATCATTTTGAGGTCTATGACAGTAGACTCGAAAACTCAAGTAGGTGTTATAATCATATATGTCGGAATCATCATACACTGTTATTTCCATGAATATACTATATTCGACAGTGACTCTTTGAGGCATGAATAGTTCAATGAAGACAGGGACTAGAGATGTCCCCCATTCGTGCAGGAAAAAGAACCAATCCCTTTGAAAGGCGTATCTTAACATTTCCCCGTTAACAACTCTAGTTAACAAACGCCCCCATCCAAAAATAATGTCATTATCATCATAAATGAAAAATTGTACAAAGGATGTTAAGTATCGCTCCCATTAATTTTCTTCATATTCATGATATAGTTCTTGGAACACCTCATATTGAGCTTGTTCCCATTCATCGTTCCCATTCATCGTAGTTTGTGCTAATATTCTGCCAGTCATCTAATCCATCAAATATTGGCTCACCATCCCACTCCATAGGTTGGTCAGGTTCCACTAAATAATCAATTTCTTCATCAGTGTCGTCATAAATTTTTTCGACACACCTAGCGTAGAACATTTCATCCTCGTCAGAGTCCATGAGATATTCAAAATGTGGGCGTGTATTATCATCTGACGAAGTTCTATCCTCTGAAGGATAGTTGATATTGTTAGATGAACTGGCATGGTTTATACTCATTCTTGCATCTCTACGATGATGAGATGGATTCATATCTCTTTGTTACCTGTGACATTAGATAATATGTTATAATTTCTGAAAAATATTAAATAGTAAGAAAATTAAAATTAAATTAAATTAAATAAAAATAAAATTCCCACTGTGTACAATTCTAATCATGATTTATGAATTTAAGAGATATCATAGTTGGGGTCCTCCAAAGGAAACGACTCCAACTCAGTTTCAAAATTTCCTAAGAACGGCTTTAATTTATGTCTACTAACTTTAAATGTATTTCCATCTTTAGGGTCCTCAATCACGATAGTTCCATAAGGATAAACATTTTTTACAATGTATGGACCAGTCCATCGAGATTTCATTTTTCTTTTAAGAAGATGTAGTTTTGAATTATATAACAGAACTTTTTGCGCAAGGGTAAATCTTTGATAAACATGAGTATTTAGACATTTTTCTGTAGAGTACCCCATCATATGACATGTACTGCAAAGTTCTAATTTCGTTTTAGATTGAGCAGGATTAGCTTTTTCCAACTTAAGAGCTACTAGCTTGCGAGCTAATTCTTCAATTTTTATTACTAATTCATCTTTTATTTGTGATTGCTGTGAACTTTTAGTCTTTTCTTTCCTAGAAATTTCTTCTTTTTCCCATTGTGGAGCATCTTCGCCAAGCCAATCAAAGTATGATTCAGCTTCGTCAGCATTTTTAAAATATTCCCCTTGATACACGGCTTCAATTATTTCCTTTAGTTCTGGAACTAATGTTCATAAACGAAATGAATTATACGCCATTTTTTAAATCCATGATGTGGACAGGTTTGTAGGAGATCTATAAAAAAAAATTCACAATCTTCAATGCATGGTTCCTTCTCTTTTTGAGTGAAAGTTTATATTCTCGCATCAAGTTATAAGTTAAATTTTTTTGATAGAAATTTTTTAGAAAAGATTCATTCATATCATGCCATGAAGTTATAGATTCAGGATGGAGAGATAAAAGCCAAGATTCAGCTTCATCTTTTAAAGAAAAAGGGAAAAGTTTGAGATAGATTATCTCAATAGGACAAGTTTGATTAGCAAATGTATCTCAAATTTTTTCAAATTCACGAATATGAACATAAGCATATTTTTTTTAAATTCCGTGATAAGTTGGTAAGTATGGTAGCATGTTATGTTTAAAATGAAAATTTCCTGTATGTCTAGGTAGAGTGATGCAAGAAGGAGTGATTATTATTTCTGGGATAAATGGATTACGTAAAGACCATCATGCACACTCTGATAAGACAAGTTGTGGTATATTATCCCCATATTCATTATGAGTATCATCAGTTATTCCTTCCATGCCTTCAATTTCAGCCATGATTCTAGAAAACTGTATACTAGATGAATCAGTAGAAATATTAGAATTATGTGGTACTTGATATAAAGCTTCAATAGTATCTAAGGACATATGAAGTAAATGAAAAACAAAATGATAAAGATATTATTATTATTATTATTATTAGCTAAGTAAATAAAAAAAACTCTTTTTTTTATTTAATATTTTTATATTTTGTTAGAGATAGGTTTATATATGTATATAAATATATACTTTTTTTTAGAAGGTAGATACATACATACTTATAAATATATATATATATATATTTATATATTTCACAAGGAAATATTATATATAGTTTTTATTTTTATCATTTTTTTATGTTATCATTACTATTTTCATAAAAAGAGAACTAGATTATTTATAAGGTAGAATATGTATATATATATAGATATAGATATAGTAGGAAAAATAGTTTTAAACCTAACATTTTTTTTATTTATTATTTTTATTAACCGTTCCCCGGCAACGGCGGCAAAAACTTGACGACTTCCTATTGACGCGTTTTCTTATAACACCCAAGTATAGGTAATCGTACAAGTAATAAAGTTATGGAAGTCCAGGTCGAACCCACAGGAACGGGAAACAAAGATAGGCAATAACTATTTTGTCACTAAATAGAAAATAAAAGATGATGGATTTTTGTGGGGTTTTACTAAACTACTAATTTTTAAACTTTTTTTTTTGCAATTAAACTAATTAAAAGCTATTTTCTTAATAATAGCCTATGGTAAAGATTTAACAGTGCAAAATAAATTAACTAAGATACTAGTAAGAAAAGGAAGAAAAATAAATAAATGCTAAATTTTTTGTGAGATAAACTATTTGGATTTAATAATAGCGAAAGATAGAAAAAATACAAATATTTAAGCAAAGTTATTAAAAACAGGAAATATTAATTAACTTGGAAGAATTGATTTAAAGGAATTGAGAATATGCAAAACCAACACTAGATTCCACTTTTGTGCATTTGAAAAAGGTTTTGGCATTTAAGACCGCAGGGTAATTCTTTATTTGAAAATAAACTTTCACTAGTCAGGCTCATATCAAGTGTGTCAGGTTTGATATGAAACGACGTCGTTTGGTTTAAAGAAAAATAAAAAGGCAATTGGGCAGTAGCCAGGTTCGAACCGTGACCGCCGCAGACGTGGGTTATTCGGCGCCCAGTTCCCACCACTTTGCCGCTACACAATTGCATGTCTATTAGTGGACAGAAATATATATATATATATATATATAAAAACACATTTTTGAAATATAAATTTTGTCATATGAGTTGTTTGAGTATACTAGGTGTTTTTTTATGACAGAACGCATAGTTTGACAATCCACATAAGTCTTTTGAGCCCAATATAGCCATAGTATATAAACATGTTAAATGGTCATAAACTATAGATACATAGATATTTTTTGCCATAAATGGAAAAACAACCTATCTAGATAAATTTGACCATTTAAGATTAGTGCACAGAAACTGTGGTTTCTAAATTTTTATTGCATATCCCCAATTAAAATTTTAGCCTACCATTTTGGAATTGAAACTGTCGTCAAAATAACCTTTTAAGAAAGATTAAATAGATGTAAACAGTGGACTGCCCAATTAAAATTAAAGTTATAAAACTAAGGTAAGGGTGAAATATCATATTATATATTTTTTCCTCACTTAACATGAGTTGGGGTTGAATTTGTAGAATCTGCAAAATAACAAAGTTTAGTACAACTAGGCTAATAAAACATAAACAAATGGAAATACTGAATTAATAATAAAATACTAAATCTTTGACTTTGGATTCTTGTGGGGTCACTGTGGTTGAATTTCAAGAATACAAATAAGGCCAAACCAAATCCTAATCTAATTTTGGAGTGAGATATAGATATTGTGTGCTTTGGACTTTAGTAGGTGATTATAACAACTACGTGGCTAAGAAATCTGGCATTTACTTGCAAAATCTGTCTTCTAGTGAATGGAAATATTGCTATAAAAACTGGAAATTTGGGGATTCAAACTATTTTTGGGGACAACTACAACTACTACTAGACTAAAAATATTAAATCTAAATTTAAATAGGATAATTTTTACTACTACAAAGTGACAAATGACCTACAAGAAAATAAATATTTTAATTGAAGAAATACAGTACACAAAGTTTTGTTACATATTTTTGAACATGAAATCATCAATTACATAAAAGTATTACTTTACAACTATTAGAACTAGAAAAGGCAAAGAAAAATTAAAGTTTCCTAGTTCTAGGGACAATATGAAGTGGTCATATGATAACCTCCATAAGCTATTCTCTCCCTAACAGTGTGTGCTGTTGTGAAGTTGTGCTTATTGTAGGCTCTCTCTCAGTTGCGATTGTTCGTCTCTTTTTATAGACGAAGATTTGGTAAACATTCGTCACTGAGATCGTCATTTGAGCACACGTTTGGCAAATTGTCTTCGCTTTGTCCCTGTTTGTCTTCAATTCTCTGACATCGTTCCTGCAAAACAAAGAAAAGAGAGAAAAAAAAAACTATTAAAAAATTTATATTTGGATGTTCTGATACTTTTTTGTTTTGGTTATCAAGCAATAACTGCTACTGTTTGTTTTACTATTCACATATTTGACTAACATAATGTATTAGAAATACTATAGTGTGGTTGCTACTTCTTTCTTTCTTGTCACGACCCATCCCACTATGCGTGAAAATGAGGCACGTGGCACGCCACTAAGGCTCAACCAATCATTAAATAACTATACGCAGCGGAAAAGAAATTTAGAACAACCTCGAGTATTTAAAACTTTAGGAAACATTACTCTCCGAGTTGAAAAATCCATATAAAATTGAGAACGTAATTATATTTCGAATCGGATGAATACATGTTCAAAGGAGTCCCAAAGGTACCCTAAGAACCGATCAAAACATTTAAAATGTTTCTCGAAGGTATAGAAAAATAATTCACCAGGGGGCATCTCGACCGGTCGAGCGACCCCACTCGACCGGTCGAATGACCCTTTAGCAGAATCCTACACAATGATGCAGAATTTTGCTAAGGCATCAGACAACCGACACTTTCTTCCCTTCCACCAAACATGGTTACCTTTTTAAATTGCACCATCTATACTAGACTTTCAAGAACCTTATTAAGACATGGCAATACGCGAAAAGAACAATAACGGAACAAGCTAAGCCTTGTTTGGATTAAAACATAAAAGAACTATTACATTCCTCCGAAATCCGAGTTTGACAAGTTAAGTATCCCAAACACGTATCCATGAGTTCGGACACATTCCAACATAACCAAAAGTAGTTTTACAACTTATTACAATATTCTAAGTCATTCCAAACCTTACAAGTTGAAGTTAATAGTTCTAACTTCTCAAAATTTCAATTTACATCATTTGGGATTGAAAACAAAAACATATACAAGAGAAGGATCCCCGTTGCCCCCACGGTCTCACTCCTCACGCTTCTTCTTTCCTTTCTTTCTTTCTTTCTTTCACCTGCACTGGATGGTCTCTAGGAAGAGTAGTACGCATTCATCCGGTAATGAAACATTTAAAATTTGATGTCGTGGAAGGCCTTATCCCTACCACTCATCCAGTGCCCTGGCTGGGCCTTCTCCCACACCATGCACAGTAGTCGTCGCTACTCTAATCCTCCAACATCGAGAAGCTTGCCCCCGGATGAATTTGCACTAAATCCCTTTTCAACCCACATAGGCACATAGCATATTCATACAATCATATATACGTGCTTTTATCGCACTTTCATATGCAAATTTAACAGGCCTAACTAATACATGAATTTCGCCCAGATCCAAAATATCAAGTTCGATAATTAAAATATGGAATTTCCTATAATTCATAGGCTTAGAATTCATACCTCGTGCGATTTTCCTATAACTTTGAAGGATGAATTAGGAGACCAAGTAAACGTCGGATCTTCGATTACAAGGGATTCCTATAAGTTTAGACATATTTTCCCCAATATTTCAACATTAGGACTTTTATAAATTTAACCAAATGAGTCCTAACTAGTATCAAAACGAAGCCCTTACCTCAAAGAACTCAAATCTAGAATTTGGAGTAAAACTGACGATCGGAAGGTCGTCGATTTGTGTCGGAAAGCTCGTAGCAACTAAATCCCCAAATCTCCCCTCTCTTGATTTCCAATTTAGGTTTGAAGAAATGAAATTAATTCATGAAATTCTATATATAGGCACGACTCTCGAGAATTACGTTTACCTCCCCACGAGTTCTCGAAACCCCTAATCATTCCCTGAAACGTCGCACACGTCAACTTTGTTACTTCATGAGTGAAAACTAAAATTTATAAAAGATTCCGATTAAGTCTCGTTTGGGTCCAAAATTAAGTCCGAAAACTAAATTCTGTGAAATCCCTACACAACCTACCTTTTATATAAAATATCCCTCATGTTCTCACCACAGTTTTCCAAATGCTCTACAGCGAAAAACAAAACTATCAGAAATTATACTACACAGGTATAATCCACTATTTATAGAACACCAGATATTTCAAATAACATTTAAATCGTATAAATGCCATTTAGCCATACTAATGCATCATGATTCTCCGATTACTGTGTCCTCAACCGACACGTCACCCTTGACCACAGTCAACCGCTTAACTCAATTCTTAATAAACATTAATAATTCACATGTTACCACATTGTTATATTAAAACCATGTAATTTCTGGAACGGGATGTGACAACTCTCCCCTCCAAAAAGGAAGTTTGTCCCCAAACTTATACTCATTGTAGACACCCCATTTTGGACCTTCCCCCCACCTTCGGGGCGGGCGCGACACTCATTCCTCATCTCTTCCTCATTCTCCCACGTAGATTGCTCGACCGAATGAACACGCCACAATACTTTCACCATTGGAATTGTCTTAATCCTTAACACTTGTTCCTTGTGATCCAAGATCTCCACTGGATGCTCTATTTAAGTCAAGTCCTCTTGGATTTGCAATGGTTCAGGTACCATAATCTTGCTCGTATCTGTCACACACTGTCTCAACATTGATACATGAAACACGTTGTGCACGAATGCTAACTCCAATGATAAGGCTAATCGATAAGCCACCAGTCCTACTCTCTCTAGGATCTCAAACGGTCCTATGAACCTCGGGTTAAGCTTCCTCCATTTTTCAAATCGGACAATGCCTTTCGAAGGCGATACTCACAAGTATACAAAGTCACTTACTTCGAATGTCATCGGTCGTCTCTTCGAGTTCGCCTAACTCTTATAACAACTCTGAGCTACCTTAAGTCGCTCCTAGATCAGCTTTACCTTCTCAGTAGTCACCTGTATTAGATCAGGTCCTAGTAACTTTCTTTTCCCGACCTCGGTCCAAAAAACTGGTGAACGACACTTACGCCCATACAAAGCTTCATACGATGCCATTCCAATACTCGACTGAAACCTATTATTGTAAGCAAATTCGATTAACGATAAGTGTTTCTCCTAATCACTCCCAAAATCTAGAACACATAATCGAAGCATATCCTCTAATGTTTGAATCATTCGTTCTGATTGCCCGTTAGTCTGAGGATGAAATCCCGTACTGAAACTCAATTTCGTACCCATGGCCTTTTGTAAACTTCCCCAAAACCTCAATGTAAACCTACTGTCACAGTCCAATATAATCACTACTGCCCGTGTAGTCTCACAATCTCTTTCACATACAACTCTGCTAACTTGGACTGCTTAGTTGTCTTGATCGGTAGGAAATGCGCTGATTTGGTCAATCTATCAACTATTATCCAAATCTTATCATTCTTGTTAGGCGATCGTGGAAATCCGGATACAAAATCCATGGTGATCTCATCCCATTTCCATTCTGACACAGGTAACAGTTGTAGTAGTCCCGTAGGTACTTGTCTTTCAACCTTAATCTGTTGACATGTCGAACACTCTGAAACAAACTTAGCAACTTCCCGCTTCATACCTCTCCACCAGAAGATTCCTCGCAAGTTCTGGTACATCTTGTTACTCCCCAGATGCACTGAATATTTTATACTATGAGCTTCCTCTAACAATCGTTCTTTCAGGTCTTTCACATTCAGTACGCATAATTGGTTCCCAATCATTAATACTCCTTGTTCCAAGATAAAACCCAGTTGTTTCTCTAAAGGTATCTCGTCTCTCATTTTGTACAAGTAAACATCGTGAAACTGTTCCCTCTTGATGTCATCAATGATATTTGGGTATGTTATGATAGCCATCATTAATCCACCATTAGTCTCTGGAATCACATCCAACTCTAAACGTTCCATTTCCTTGATCAATTCCTTTTGACTAGTTAGCCGGCTAAGTTCCTTGGCGTCTTCCGACTTAAAGCGTTGGCTACCACATTAGCCTTTCCCGGATGATACTCAATCAAAAGATCGTAATCCTTCATCAATTCTAACCATCTTCTCTGCCTCATATTCAAGTCTCTTTGGGTGAAAATGTACTTCAAACTTTTATGGTCCGTGAAAATTCACATTTTTCTCCGTACAAATAGTGTCTCCAAATCTTCAAAGCATAGAGTACAGCGGCTAATTCAAGATCATGAGTAGGATAGTTAACCTCGTGTATCTTCAATTGTCTAGACGCATAGGCAATTACTTTACCACCTTGCATAAGTACACATCCCAAGCCTTAATGCGAAGCATTACTATAGATCACAAATCCCTCGGTTCCAGATGGTATCGTCAGGATAGGTGCTCTCGTCAATGGTGACTTCAACTCTTGAAAACTGCCTTCATACTCTTGACCCCACTCAAAATTAATACCCTTTCTCATCAACTTTGTCATTGGCAACGAAATCTTAGAGAAATTCTCAATAAAACTGCGGTAGTATCCCGCTAACCCTAAGAAACTTCGAATTTCAGATACGGATGTCGGTCTCTGCTAATTAGATATAGCTTCTACCTTATGAGGATCAACTGAAACTCCGTTCTTGTCAATCACATGACCAAGAAAAGTAATACTAGACAACCAGAATTCACACTTCTTGAATTTACAAAATAGTCGTTTTTCCCGCAACCTCTGAAGTATCACTCTCAAATGATTTTCATCCTCTACCTCACTCGGCGAGTAGATAAGAATATTGTCGATGAACACTATTACAAAATCATCCAAGTAGTCCTTGCAGACTCGGTTCATAAGATCCATGAACGCGACTGGTGCATTTGTAACTTCAAATGGTATAACTAGAAATTCATAGTGTCCATAACGTATTCTGAAAGCTGTCTTCTCTACATCCTCGGCCTTTAATTTTAACTGATGGTAACCCGATCTCAAATCTATCTTTGAAAATACTTGCACCCCATGAAGTTGATCGAATAAATCGTCAATCCTCGGCAATGGATACTTATTCTTGATTGTCAACTTGTTTAACTCTCGATAGTCCACACACATTCTCATTGAACCATCTTTCTTCTTTACAAACAATACTGGAGCTCCCCACGGCGATATGCTAGATCGAATGAAACCTTTGTTAAGTAATTCTTGTAGTTGGATTTTCAATTCTTTCAACTCTACTGGTGCATTCTATATGGTGCCTTGGATACAGGTCTTGCGTCTGGCATTATTTCAATGGTAAATTCAATTTCCCTCTCAATTAGGACGTTTGGTAGGTCGTCAAGAATCACATCTGGATATTCTCGTACTATTGGGATATCTTCTATTTTTATTTCAGTCGCTGCCGTGTCAGTCACTGAACACAAAAATCCCTAACACCCTTTTCTCAACAACTTACCCGCTCGAATGGCTGAAATCAAATACGGTGGCAGTGAATCCCCACCCCCTTGGAAACAAAAGTTCCCATGCACCGGTGATCGAAAGTTAACCTCTTTCCGTTCACAATTTATCGTGGCATGGTTAAGGGCTAACCAATCCATTCCTAGTATCACATCAAAGTGGTTCACGACGATTGCTATAAGGTTTACGGTCATCAGCTTCTCGCCTAGTTTGATCTCACAATCCTTATATATCGTAGACGTTATGATCGACTTACTAAGTGGTACGGCAATAGATAATTCATATCCTAATGGTGCCGATTTAACATTTAAAAGTTCAACAAAGGCATACGATACAAATGAATGCATAGATCCTAAGTCAACAAGTATGCGTGCTAAGTACGAATATGTATGCACTATACCTGAGACCACTGTCTTCGGAGCAGCCATATCTCCCGGGTTCATCTGAAATGATCTCCCCTGGCATTAATCTGTCCCCTATCCCCCATCGTTGGTCTGTCTAGGCTTTGCACCGCTAGAAGCCATAAAACTAGCTCCTTGTTGGGGATGCTTCCTCGGGCAATCCTTCGCTCAATGCCCAATGGTACCACAATCAAAACATTTGATTTTTGAGTCTGGTATAAAACTGGCATTGTTTGTCCCTTGAGCTTTGTTTTGAAAGTTAGTCATGAAACATCGACCTGTGTGCGGTCGATTACAAAGTGAACACAATGGTATACTACTTGCTGGCCTTCTGGGTCCACTGAAACTAGAATTAGAGCCCCGTGCAAACGGCCTCTTAAAAGATCCACCATAATTTTGATCATTACCCTCGTAGTTTCTCTTCCCTTGATGGCCTGTCTGATATTGCCTCGATCTCTCAATTCCACTTTCAGCTACAAGTGTTCGTTTGTTGTACTGTAGCAACCGTTGAATGTTCATAGGTTTCCACCCTCAGGCGGATGTTTTCCTTCAACCCAACCTCGTACTTCCTTGCTCTATCTTCCTCGGTCAACACAGACCCCTTTCTGAATCTCATGTTGTACCTCGAAGTGTACTCAATGATAGTCATATCCCCCTGTCGAAGATTATCAAATTCTCTCTTCTTTACATTGAGAGCAGCCCTTGGAAAGAATCGGCGATTGAACTCCGCTTTGAATCCCTCCCACGTTATTGGTGCTCCATGTTCTAGCACGTTCACCCACCAATTCTGGACCTCACCCTTGAGTATATCACTGGCATTCTAAATTTTCTCCCTATCGGTCATCGGAATCGATCAAAAAATTCTCTCTATATCCATGACCCAATGCTCTGCTAGCATTGTGTCAGATGTCCCATGAAACTCCATTGGCTTCTTCCTTGAAAACTGTTCGGATATAGATCTCATACCCCTATTTTCAGGTACATGCATTAAGGCTAACGGTGTCGGCTCGAATGGAGGTGTTGGAGGTAACTGTTCTGCTATATTCCGTATCATATCTCCCATATTCCCCATCATTTCTGCCATTTCATTCATACGTCAGGTATGCGTTGATAATTCTCGGTCCTCTATGATTGTAAACTCCTGAAATCTCGATGCATAAACACTATGCATGTACGACATTATTTATAACATGTATGTACAACAACATACATATGCATCAAACATCTCTACCATGTATGGATGCATTCTAGAACATGTGTCAAAATCACTCAACGCTCCACTCATCGTCAAACGTTCTCAAAGTTTTGTTACCTCTAGCTCTGATATCAATAAATGTCATGACCCATCCCACTACGCGTGGAAATGAGGCACATGGCATGCCACCAAGGCTCAACAAATCATTAAATAACTATACGCAGTGGAAAAGAACTTTAAAACAACCTCGACTATTTAAAACTTTAGGAAACATTACCCTCCGAGTTAAAAAAATCCATATAAAATTGAAAACGTAATTATATTTCGAATTGGATGAATACATATTCAAAGGAGTCCCAAAGGTACCCTAAGAATCGATCAAAACATTTAAAATATTTTCGGAAGGTATAGAAATATAATTCTGGCAGGGGGCATCTCGACCGGTCGAGCAACCCCATTCGACCAGTCGAATGACCCTTTAGCAGAATCCTGCACAATGCTGCAAAATTTTGCTAAAGCATCAAACAACCGACACTTCCTTCCCTTCCACCAAACATGGTTACCATTTTAAACTTCACCATCTATACTACACTTTCAAGAACCTTATTAAGACATGGTAATACGCGAAAAGAACAATAACGGAACAAGCTAAGCCTTGTTTGGATTAAAACATAAAAGAACTATTACATTCCTCCGAAATTCGAGTTTGACAAGTTAAGTATCCCAAACACGTATCCATGAGTTCGGACACATTCCAACATAACCAAAAGTAGTTTTACAACTTATTACAACATTCTAAGTCATTCCAAACCTTACAAGTTGAAGTTAATAGTTCTAACTTCTCAAAATTTCAATTTACATCATTTGGGATTGAAAACAAAAACATATACAAGAGAAGTCGCCCCGTCGCCCCCACGGTCTCACTCCTCACGCTTCTTCTTTCCTTTCTTTCTTTCACCTGCACTGGAGTAAATCTCCACTGCTCAGCTATATGCTGAGTGTACAATTCTAAACATATACTTATATGACAATTCATGCCTTAACATATCAACACATCAAAAATGGTCTCTAGGGAGAGTAGTATGCATTCATTCGGTAATGAAACATTTGAAAATTGATGTCGTGGAGGGCCTTCTCCCTACCACTCATCCAGTGCCCTGGCTGGGCCTTCTCCCACACCATGCATAGTATCTGTAGCTACTCCAATCCTCCAACATCGAGGAGCTTGCCCCCGGATGAATTTGCACTAAACCCCCTTTCAACCCACATAGGCACATAGCACATTCATACAATCATATATACGTGCTTTTATCACAGTTTCATATGCAAATTTAACGGGCCTAACTAATACATGAATTTCGCCCGGATCCAAAATATCAAGTTCAATAATTAAAACATGGAATTTCCTGTAATTCATAGGCTTAGAATTCATACCTCGTGCGATTTTTCTATAACTTTGAAGGATGAATTAGGAGACCAAGTAAACGTCGGATCTCCGATTACAAGGGATTCCTATAAGTTTAGACATATTTTTCCCAATATTTAAACATTAGGACTTTTATAAATTTAACCAAACGAGTCCTAACTAGTATCAAAATGAAGCCCTTACCTCAAGGAACTCAAATCTAGAATTTGGAGAAAAACTAACGATCGGAAGGTCGTCGATTTGTGTCGCAAAGCTCGTAGCAACTAATTCCCCAAATCTCCCCTCTCTTGATTTTCAATTTAGGTTTGAAGAAATGAAATTAATTCATGAGTTTCTATATATAGGCACGACTCTCGGGAATTATGTTTACCTCCCCACGAGTTCTCGAAACTCCTAATTATTCCCTGAAACGTCGCACGCATCTATTTTATTACTTCACGAGTGAAAACTAAAATTTATAAAAGATTCCGACTAAGTTTCGTTTGGGTCGAAAATTACATCCGAAAACTAAATTCTGTGAAATCTCTACACAACCTACCTTTTATATAATGTATCCCTCACGCTCTCACCACAGTTTTCCAAATGCTCTACAGCGACAGCAAAACTACCAAAAATTATACTACACAGGTATAATCCACTATTCATAAAACACCATATATTTCAAATAACATTTAAATCGTATAAATGTCATTTAACCATACTAATGTATCATGATTCTCCGATTACTGTGTCCTCAACCGACACATCACTACTTAACTCAATTATTAATAAACATTAATAATTCACATGTTACCACATTGTCATATTAAAACCATATAATTTCTGGAACGGGTGTGACACTTCCCTTCCCTTTATTTCACTTCATTTTTACCTAAACATGTAAAATGTGTAAAAACAAATAATTACATGCATTTCAGTGACATCACTGTTAAATTATATTAATTCAAATATACATGTAAAACTAGGGATTTGGGGGATTAAATGAGCACTATGTAGTACCCGCAAATTTCCTGCATATATAAAAGGGATCCCCGAATTTATGTCTGTACTTACGAGTTTATTTCTGTAATTAATTCTGTAGTTTGTACTAATATACGTATATATGTATATAGATTCGACGGTGTTCGAGGTTGTAGTACTCAGAGAATTCGTATCGCTTTGTTTATATGATTTTTTTTATTTCTAAGCCCGACCCCGTATATTAGTGTCGTGTTTTATTCATTAAATAACTTTAAGTTATATTGAATATTCATTGTCGCTAAATTATAATTATAGATTGCTTTTAATAATTATTATCGCTTAAGTTATAATTATTGATCAATTATTTAAATATCTGTAATTTGCTAAGTTTAATAACTATAGGTTATATCGTATATTAATATTTTGTTAAAATTATTCGTCGTCACTTAACATTTTAATATTATAGGTTATACTATTATTCGGACTCAATAGTTGTGACCACAATTAGGATTTGCATTTTCGACATTAATTAGCTCTGTAATTATGAGTTATAATTATTATATTATTATTGATTTTTCTTAATCCCCTGGCTATTATTGAAATTATATTTGTTATCAGTATTTCTATTTTAAACCCAGATTATATTTTTAGGATCCGATGTCGTTTTAATTTTGTAAATTATAATTATAACATTATATCGACGATGGATCATTATTTACATTCTTATTATTATTTTATAAACGTATTTTATTTTAACACTGGTTGTTAAATTAGACTCAGACCCGTACCCGAACTGCACGGCACATGGCTCGAGGCAACGTCACATCCCACGATTTTGAGAATCTTTTTAGTACAACCTAAAATGTCTAGTGTACTACCTTAACTACCCTAGGGACTATTGGTTAACAAGCATTCCCAAAACCCAATACTCCCCTTAATTGCCACACCCTTACCAACAGCCGGCTACTTTAACCCCCCCTCAAACCCGTTGGATTTCTCATACACATCCAAACCGCCGGCCTCCCCCTCGAGAACATTCCCTCTCAATCACCTCCTCTCCATCACTCTCCATCAATCCCTCACTGCCACCCCACCAACCAAACACAACTCCACACCTCACCCCCTCTTTGACCCGTAACTCCCCACACACACCACTCCACCGAACACACACACACCTTGATTGTATATATTGTATGTATGTATGTTACTTGGTGTGTGTATATGTGTGGATATCGCAGGTTTTCTTTACCCACAGCTTTTCTTTTTCAATTTCTAAAACAAATGAGTCGCCACTTAATTTTTAAAAGGAAAATTAAGAAACTATTTTAAAGCAAACTGATCTTTTTGCGAAACCAAAGATAAACCGGGTCCGGGGATTATGGAATGAAAGGGGAAGGAGCCCGGCGGACTAAAACACCCCCTTTCATCCTATCTCGCGATAGGCCTCTACTCAACATCCTTTTTAATCAAGTTATTAATCTAAGCATGCCCTCAATTAATACATATATAGGTATACATAACACAAGCATGTTGGAAATGGTGTAAAATTGCTAACGGTAAAATATCATTCATAAGCCACGTAATTCAAGTAGCAAGCAATATGATATGCAATAGAGAACTGGGAAACATACCCGGGATCCGATCACGAATATTAAACGTGCAATGCATGCAAGAATAGGCCTAAGAAAGGTCTCTAACACATATAAACACGTAAGGCAAGACCTAGTCTAAGGTGTCGCACATGGAGTTGAAAATCGATAAAATCAACAAATGAAAATAAACTAGAGAAGAGTTAAGAGATTGTACCTCAAATGCGCTACAAAACAAAAGTTAGTACACATGCTTCACACAATAATATGGCATTAAATAATCAATCCTAAATCTCTAGCTTAGATCTATCAAGCATGGAATTCATCTTTATTTAATAACTAGTTCTAATCATAAGCATTAATGTACATGAATGAATGAATGAATGAATATGAACAAGAACATGTCATGGATTTATTCACTAATTTGGATCCCTAAACCTCTGGGTTTAATCTAAATTATCATTATTCAAAACATGGTTTGAGTCCTAAGACATTAGGAGACTACTTGAGTTGAAATAAATAAGATTAGGCAAAAAATAGTAGCAGTTTTTTTATGAATTACAGAGAGCAGACCAGATGTTCAAAAATAGGAATAAAATACTTCCAATGGTTGGATCTTAATGATTGTTGGATATGTTATACCTATGTGAGTCTAGTTTCTAACCCAAAAAGAAAATCAAGGTTTGAACGGTTAGATTTCCGGGAATACAGAAAATACTAGACCTCACTCAGGATTTTACAACTCTCTGTCCAGAGATCTTGTATGATTTTTTAAAAATAGCAAACAAATCCGAATTGCTTCATTCTTTTTAGGGAACCTTCCTAACACATTAAGGTTCTTAAAACAAATTATTAGAGGTCATGAAAACTCATTTAGACCTCTGATCTATCAATTTTAGTACCGGTTTGCTGTTCTGAAACGATTCTGAAATTCTGGACAGATTATGGTTGTCTCACAAAAATCATGACCAAACCACTCTAAGCATAAAATCTTACCAAAACAAAAATTACAGTGGTAAAACAATGTGTTATTGACACTTTCCCGTTGGTTTCACTTGATTTCAACGGTTAGATTTTGAACTAAAAATCTTTGATCAAAAACAGTTTGTGAACTTACTGTTTTCATTTTGCTAGTTCAACTTTATTTGTTAACCCCAACTATTAAATCATGAAGTTGGACTTAAACTAAAACATCTCTTCTACCATTTAACGGTCATTGAAGACTAAGGACATCTTTAAACCTATGGATTTTTGATGAGGTATGAAATGAACTTCACAAAATCCAAAACAATGAACTCAAACTTATGGGCCAAAACTTGAGTTCAACATTACTCCTACCACTTGGTGGTCATTGGAGGCTAAAGACACACATACATGTAGGTTTAGGATGAAGTATAGAGAACTTCTCAAAACCCAAGGAAGAGATTAGTCTAAGCCATAAAGGTGGACTTAAACTAAACTACTTCTCCTACCATTTGATGGTCATTGGAGACTAAAAAAAGCAAATCTACTCTAATCTCTATGGAATATAGTATGAATTCCATAAGATTCATAGTAAAGAGATCCTAGTCATGAGTTGATACTAGCATCTCACCAACTATGTGTAGATTAAAAATCATGATTCATTTTAATCTCCATATGGATCATAAGATCATAGGAAACTAAGGAATCAAATTCAAAGAGTTTCAATGAGATATGGAAGATCTCATGAACCTTATGAATGAAGTAGAAATAAAGGAAATCAAAATTTTATTTAGGAACACAAATTCCTTCAAAACTAATTTATCTCAAACCCAAGGCATTAATTAGATCCAAATTAATGAGATGTCATGAGATTCAATCACAAGTTCTTGGTGGTGTGTGATGAAATGGGATAAGAAGAGAGGTTTTGAAAATGTGAAAAGTTCCTAGATCTAAGAACTTGTGATTGAATTATCCTAATTCTACCAAGGATTAAGAGGTTACCTCTATGACCTCAAAGAATTCTTCAATTTCTTGTGAAGTTCTTCCAAGATCCTCAAATTCTTCTTCAAATTCTTCAAGCAATTCTTCTCTTCTTCTTAATTCTCTATATAATTCTATCTCTAAATTCAAGTATACGTGTGTGTATTGCTTCAAGTATATCCAAGTCCCTCAAAAATGAAGATGAAAGTTTGTTTATATAGGCCATTACCTCAAGGATAAATGGGTAAATTCGGGTGGAGACCCATGTGCAAAGATTTCTTCTAGAACATGTGAGAAAAACAGTCTGTTACAGCCAGCGGCACTCAACGGGTGCCGGCGGCATTCGCTGAGTGCCGGGCGGCACTTGCTGAGTGCCGGGCGGCAAACAGTGAGTGCCGGCGCGACACTCAGTGAGTGCCGCCGCGTTTTTCGCGTGCCGGGGCTAACTGAATTTTGTCCCTCTTTTTGATTTTTCAAAAATATGTTGGTGTAAACAAAAAATTTTTTATTCTATGTATGTATATTTGTACTAAGATCCCCCATGTGCATGGTATCACACATGTGCATGGTATATATCTAAATATACTACTCTCTTTTTGTATTTTCTCCTTTTTCAAGATTTTTTATTTATTTATTTTGTCCTCCTATCTCTTTCAAAAGAACTCTTCTTTATTTTTTATTTTATCCTCTTAAAAACTGGTTCCCAGACTGGGTTTCTCACACGTTCTTCATTGTTCGGGTTTCTCCTGAATACCCAAATCCTCTCTCTCTCTTTTTATTTTCAATTTTGAACTTTAACTTGAAGAATCATTTTAAATTTTCTGGAAGATCTTCGAATGTCACCGGTCATTGTTATCATCGGTCTTTGAGAGGTAACCAACCCTAGATTTGACGTTTGGTCAAAATCGGGGTGTCTACAATATGTTATATTATTATATTATGTATTTAGTGTGTGTGCTGTGTATATATATATATATATATATTATATAGAGAGTGAGAGAGAGGCACGAGAGAGTGAGAGAACCTGAGGAAGAGACCCAAAACACCTCCTACCCCAACCTTTCTGCTTACCCACTGCAACTCCCCACCCTCCCTGCCAACTCTCACACAAACATACACACACGCCACATGCAGCAAGAGGAAGGAAGAGGAAAGAGAGAGAGAGAGACCAAAAGCTAGAGAGAAAGACCGCGACCTCAACTGACAGAGACCGATGAAGGTACACCCAAACACCCCCCTCTGTAGTTTCTATACACACACAGACTCACACACACCCTCATACACACCCCTGAACAGGCCGTAGACCTCCGCCTTGGCCGGACCACCATTGAAGCTCGTACGAGCTTGGGGTTTCGGACCGTCACCAAAACCCGCAAAAGTAATGCCAAAATGACCCTAAAGACCCCCTTAAGACCCTCGATGAACGGCTCGAAGCTTAGGCGTCGTTTGGTCGACCAACGAGCCGATTATTCTTTTAGGCCGAATCTGTGTTTTTTCCACTTATCGAACAAACGGCTAAGATCTAGGAGCTGAGACCTATGCCATTGGATTGGGCTCGTCGAGGCACTCAATTTTGACTTAAAATTTGCTTATTTTCGTTGAGAAATGAAGGAGATATGGTGGTTTGAAGTTTGCATGTTTTAAAGTGTATATATACGTATTTTATCTATATATATATGTACTGTATCTTCTTCTTGAGGAAGAAGATGAAATCAAAGGGCTTATGCCCTGTTTGGGAAAACAGATTCTGGGACAGCTTCTGTGTGTTACAAATTGAGCTTGCCAAACAGAGTTTTGAGCTTTAATTTATTAATTGACTTATTAATATATTAGGATCTTATGTTTTTATTATTTAAAGAAATTGTTTTTAAATAGTATAATTAATTTTCTGAAATATTACTAATAAATATTCTGAAATTTAGTATTATATATTTATATAATATAATTATTAATTACTTAGTTTTAAATAAATATTAAAGATTTGTTTGATTTAAAATAAAATAGTACTAGTAGTTGTTAAATGTTTTAAAAAGTGATTTTTAAAAAAGTTATGATATAAAAGTCTTTAGTATTCTGAAAAATAATATTATTATATTATGAAATTATTGTTTAATAAATTATGTGTTGTACTTATTACTTATTTAGTTTAAATAAATAATAAGAAATAGTTTTAAAATATGATAATTAGGTAATAAATACCTAATGACTATTTTTAAAATCTAGAAAATTAAGTGGTTGATCACAAGGCCTAATGCCCTTATCTTATAGATTATGTATTGATGAAATCCAAACTTTAGTATTTATATATTATAGTTATTATTTATTTGGGTTCAAATAAATAATGAATGCTTGTTTTAAATTATGATTAATAGATAATAAATATCTATTGGCCCATTTGAAAATCCAAAAATTTTTATATGAGTCATGCTAGACCCACACAATAAACCACACACTTTTTTCACACATATCTTTAAATGCTTGTACTTTATGCTGTTTGAATTTTTTGCACTTTTTTGTGCCCCACTTATACAGCACAAGGTACAAGCATTTAAAGACGTGTGTGGAAAAAGTGTGTGGTTCATTGTGTGAGTCTAGCATTTTTCTTTTTATATTATGTCTTAAGGAAATAAAGGACTGCTTTATAATTTAACAATTATAAAACTATGCTCTGGGTATTTTCAATAATTATCGAGGGGCCATTTATGTAATGCTTTAATAATTTTAAATACCAAACGAGCCCGGGAATTAGGAGAAAAATACCACAAGCGTATTTTAAGGCCTAGTATTTAATAAAAATATTTATAAGGATCAAATAATATTCTAAAAATATGTTTTATAAATATAGGGCCCCGTAGACTATAATTATGTAATTTAGACTTCAATAATTCATAGGAAATAAACCGTAGCTCAGAAAAATACGCGGCCAGTTCCCACAGTCTTAGAATAATGTCTAGAACATCCCCTTAAAGTTTGGTGACCTTTCGACATTGTAAAAATACAGCTTATCTTTAGGGCCCATACTATTATAGAAAACCTAGCCTTTTATATGACGGACTCCGATTTGAGTCTAGTCAATGGCATTAAACTCAGAATGATGTCTAGATCATCATGTTGGGGTTTAGGAACACATCCGGCACAATTATCGTTATGCCCTTAGCTCTAGTATGCTTATTAATCAACGTTCTATGAATTCACATACTTTGTAAGAACTATCGTTACGCTTGCTTTTACGCACCCGCATTGAGGTGAGTCATCCTAACTCACTTGGTATATTATAGATTTACTCTATGTGTATTATGTGAATATCCAGCGTGTCCTGTGTGGACATGACTGATGAGTATTATATATATGTACGTTCAGATTTACTATTTATATGATGAACGCATGTGTAAATATCCAAACTCCATGCTCAGTTATTAATTGTCGTTATACATGATTATTATGCTTCACAAATATACAATCACATGGACATTCATATGAACGTAATCGAGTCATGATGTCAATGTTGACGTCTGTATGGTTAGTCAAGGGGACTAACCCAGTCATGTTGTCATACATGTTGAGTGGATCGTGGAGGTCCGTATGGTGTAGTCAAGTCAATGGGTATAACGATGAAATGCTATAGGGCCATGCTAGGCGACGATAGCAAAGTATCCATCTGAAGTGGAACATGAGTTGATGGTTGATACGCTATAGGGCCATGCTAGGCGACGATAGCAAAGTATCCATCTGAACTTGAATACAATAGTTACCTTTCTAATGCTATAGGGCCATGCTAGGCGACGATAGCACTGTAACTATTCTATTCTCTAGGCAAGGTCATGAGGACCTAAGAGTCCAATGATTACACTCTTTTTAAAACTAAAATTTGCTATAGGGCCATGCTAGGCGACGATAGCAACGTAATCATTCTACTCTGAGCTAACGGCGTTACACTGGTAATGTAACAAGTCACATGAGTCAGTTGTGGTGTCTGTGGTCGAGTCAAGTTGAACATATCGATGGTGCATCATGTCGTACCTCATTCATATTATCTTGTCATAAATCATACGTATTGAGATAATGCTTATCAAATAATCAAGTTCGAGATATTTGTTGTACTTGTATATTATTGTTTGTATTAGGAGTGATCGGTTAGGTCAACTCACTTAGCTTCAAGAGCTAACGGCTCTCCTTCCTGCCTTGGACATATCACGTCTAGATTTCACAGGTGACAACTCTCAAGACGAGGTCTACCCAAAGGGACACGGTAGATGTACAAGTTGAAGCGAAGGACTCCGATATAGTCTTATTTAGAATTACTTAACTTGCTTTATTATCTTCTATCTGAGGTAATGCTTTAGATATGTATTATATATAGATCGCCCTAGACTGCCTTATAGATCTTTTATTTAGACTCATGATGTAATAACTAGATCCCCGACATTTGAGATCTATTAAAGAATACCAATAGGTGTTTTAATGCTTCCGCTTACTCTGTTAACCATGTGTAGAATGTAGAAATTGCAATCAGTTAATGTAACTCATCATTCCCTATGGGTCCAGAAAGGAAATTTTAAATTTTCCCTATTTTTGGCTACACCGGGGCGTGACAGGATTTTTGGTATCCGAGCACTAGGTTTACACATGCTCGCTGATTGTCCTATACATTAAGTTATGAACGTTAGGATATCTCTGACTAGTACTAATACTAAGATAGCTTCTGTTGAGCAAGTTGAACATGGACATCTTGTTAAATAGACGAGAAGAGAGATTAGTTGCTACATATACCTAGTCAACCCTGCTTGAGAATAGAAATAACATAGAACCAATAAGGGTGACCAATTAGAATAGTTTCATGGAAACTTAGAAAACTGGAAAGGTGAATTCCATAGCAGTTGTAATTAGAGAAGTAGCAACCTTAACAGTATATCCCTAGGGCTTTACACCAAAGCCTGATTTGTACTGGTAGATACGCAGAAGCCGTAGCACCCTAGAATTAGTAGCTATATTTGGGTACATCGAGACTTGGAACCCTCGATTCGAACTCATGAAATTGTTCTAATGTAAGATAACTAATTCAATCAAGTTAGTACGAACATTTTATTACATAGACAAACCATATGTAGATTATCTAGTACCCTTAGACAAACCTCGTAGAAGTAGTAACGAACTAGCAAGGACCCATTATGGATAATAAGAAAGGTCTAACTAAGAATTAGAGGCAAACTTTACCGTGATAATGGTAGACGAGTAAGCAATCATATTCTTTCTACTCATTCGACTCACTTTGAGTAAATCTTTGTCTTCTCTTCTAATGGTCGTTTCTTCTGGAAAATATATCTATGTATTTTGTAAAGTGGCTCTGATTTTCGTCAATAATTATTGTGATACCCTCCTTGATGAGTAATTCATTTCCTTGAAAATTTGAAATTCCTTTGGTCATTATTTCTTGAGTATGTACCTTGATCATCAGATTATTGATAAATCCCTCCAGGAATACTTTTGATTACTAATACCGTAAAGTCATTCTTTTCGGCTTATAATTCTTTGACTAAATCTTGAAAGTTCATTATTTTTAAAATAAAGCTTCCACGGCCATTAAACTCTCGAGTACGTAACTTTGATCATCCTGATTATTGACAAATCCTTTTGGGAACAAGTTCGATTACTAGTACTATAAAGTCATTCTTTTGACTTATTATTCTTTGAACTAAAATCTTGCAAATTCATTATCCTTGAAATAATCCTGAATAAGTTTGATTACTAGTACTGTAAAGTCATTCTTTTTGACTTATGGTTCTTCAACCTAATTCCTGTAAGTTCACTGACACGAGAAAAATCTTGTGCTCTCTTGTGCAACACCCAAGTATAGGTGGACGTGCAAGTAGTAACTGGTAAGACCAGGTCGATCCCACAGGGAAGGATGAGAATTGAATTACTTAGATTAGACTCTAAAAGAAAAGAAAATTCAATATTTTAAGAGAGGCGTAGAACACAAAGTTCTACAATTAACAACTACTAAACTTAAAAGCAGCTAAATTGAATAAACTAATGATTAACTATTTAACTAAAACAAGATTTGAAAATGTTTTCTCTTAATAAAAGAAAGTGTTGGGATCACGCGAATCCACCATGACTCAACCATCTACCATGAAAATGTAATTAAGCTCAACGGAGAGCAACTTCTACAGTATCCCGTACTTCTCTAAGGATATAGAATCAATAGTCATTTCATGACCGGGACTATATCATCACAATTAAGTTTGAAATACACAAAGGTGGTTTAATTCAATAGTTAAGACTCTCACCTACAATGGTGTTAGCATTGAGGGTGGTTTGCGAAATATATTGAAAGAAAATGCCTTAAGGCTTAACGTTTAAAGACTGTTTTGACAAACTGAGCTTTAGGGGACAGTTTGATAACGAATCAGTAAAACAGAAAATCTTGGAATACTGTATTAGATGTCCTCAAGAATCTGAGGTCTCGATCGATCGGCGCGCTTTCGATCGATCGAACTTCGTCATCTCTCGATCGATCGAAATATCTTCAATCGATCGACTATATCGCTGGTCCGATCGATCTAACTACATTCGATCGATCGAACACAGGAATAAAAATAGTGCATGGCAGAGGTCTGAAATCACGGTTTCATCGCGATTTCCCAACCCCGGACTACTCAGACATGATCTGGGAAGTCTCAGATGTATTTTTAACGTAAAAGTGCATTAAAGTCATGTTTGGTTGCAAGTTTTTCATGAAAACTATGAAAATCAAGGATTTTAACTTCTCTAGCATATAATACTACAATATTGACTATTAAACTACGAACAAATAAGTGCAAAATGTAAACAGAAATAAAACAACATAACCTGGAGGAACCAACTACTATTAAACCTCAAAAAATCCAAGCTAAAATGGTAAATCTTGATAAAACCTACAAAACAAACACAATGAAACTCTCTATTCTCTATGAAAACTGATGAAACAAAGTTGGGCATCCCCCCGGGACGTAAACAAAACGATTATATATAGCCTAGACCTAATGCTAGGTTTAAAAACCCGTTTCTGCTGCGTGCGCGTATAATCTGATAAAAAGCATGTTCGATCGATCGAACAACTCTCGATCGATCGAACTTCCAGAAACTTAGATCGCTTGAACTTTACTCGATCGATCGAACCGTCGATCGCTCAAACCCTTCTCAATCGCTCAAAAACTCTATTTCAGCTTTGAGTTGTCTTCATCAGGACCAAGCACATCCTTTTATCAACATTCTTCAATCTTATACACAGCAGCATTAATCTGCACAAATAATCACTAAAACAATACCGCTTATCATAGTTTAATCAATTTGTGTAGAAACTAGTATTGTAATTCAAACTGCAGATAAACAGGGGAATTGTAGACTTTTCTAGTGTATTTTCCTCTTTTAGCGCGGTTGTATTTTACAAATACCCCCACTTGTCACAACCCCCAACTAGCGATTTGCTAGTCCCTAGCAATAAAGCGAAAATAAAACAAGCTGACTAAAACTACAATGACTAGAATAAAAAACATTAACTAAGGCGAACTAAACTAAAAATAAAAAGGAAGAAACTTCCTAACTCACTTTCGCAGGAATCGTGGTTGTATTTAGCAAATGCAACAAGCCGTTAAACCCCTAGGTTTCCTAGTGGACGAGTGTTGTCTCGTGAGGGTTTGCAGTGAATCTACCCACAAAATTCTAGATTTTTAAGCTCAAAAAGATCTAGAGAAATTTATCACCATTTCTTCCTATTCGACTATCAATTTAGCTCCACATAACATATCCACCTCATACAAACCATGAAGAAATCCACATGTTCCTCATATCACCAAGATAACTATACATATGCCTTACATTCATGTATCCGTGTGTGTGTGAAATCAACAGTTATGCATCCAACTTTATTAAGAATTGTTTAGACTATCATACTCTTGGAACGCGTAGTTTCAACTCGATTCTCACATGGGTTTGCACTCCCAAAATGAACATCTCACAGAAACTTGTTTAGAAATGATCGCTCATGGTGTGAAAACTTTAATAAGAATGATGTTCTGGCTACTAGTGTTTTACACCGAACTCGATAAATGACGAACATTTAGAGTATTATAGTCTCATGAAAGGAATACTACTTACTAGAGGAGCGAAATACCGTGGATAACTCAACTTGCACTTTCATATTCAAACTACGTCATCAAGAATCATTAAGGCTTAGACAATTCGGCTTTTATTTAGTGAGATAAAGATAAGAGGGGTAAGAAATTGCACATCCTTGACATGTGATGGAGACTAGTTTATTTCTTCTTCATTCCAACCATCCTCTATTTTCATATATATTTATTTCTCTTTACTCCTTTTTCTCTTTTTTTTTTTTTTTTTATTTAACCTGCAACATCTCCTTGCATATTTTCTTTTCATACAATCACTTCCACAACTGCTCCCTTCTCATCACATACCTCAATAATTTTTAATCACATTAGATGTGCAATCGGGTTTATAACGGTTAAAGTATAAGATGAGGGGTTTTAGGCTCTCATATTGGCAATATTCAATCATTGTGGGGTTAGAAGGTTCTTGGATGTTGATACAGGTATATGAAAAAGGTAAAGAATGAATAACGAAGGCTTAAATCATTTTCTTAACTTCTTAGTTTTAGCACTTCAGTGTTCATTGAGTTTTTAATTGGTAAATCCTGAACGTTCTCCTCTAATAAACAGCCTAAATGAAGAATTTTTGAGACTATTCAACGAATTTCAAGAATATTCAAGAAAAACAATTCGAATTAATGTGACAATTCCCTCAGAATTGAAGATTAGGTTCAAAAGCTCACTAAGGGTTGTTAGTTTCCACTAGTTATTCCTTGAAGCATAAAAGTCATATTAACTCTATTTTCAGTTTTTCTGCATAACTCTTAACATGTGCAACTGATTTGGATACTAGAATGGTTAACAAATGCATTCCTCTTAGTGAAACTAGAAAAACGCGTGAACTTAAGTCATAAAGGAATGAGATGAATATGAATATGTCATTGCTCGATAACAGCTAAATAGGAGAGAAAATTGAAAATTTTTCTACCAATTTAGTTCCAAAACTTGGTTATTTCAAAAAAAAATTTTTTTTTTTTTTTTTCAATTATAATGGAGATCTGCAATAGATGGAGTGATACAGATTGCAAAGTATAGAAATGCTCAGGTGATGACCTATCTACATCCTACCCCCAACTGAAAATTGCGATGACCTCAGAAGTTGATTTTCAAATAGATAGATAGAGTGATATCACCTGACAAAGCAACGTAAAAACTGCGCACATAATAATCTGTAAAGAAACAGACAATCTCCAAGCAGACATGATCAAAAGAAAAATAAACAGAAATATAAAGCACAAGATCCATATATATTAACATAACCGATCACTGTAAAGATAAAATAAAGAAACTACAAGAGCAGTGATAAGAAAGTACAACCAAACCAAAACACAGTAACCTAGCCGTGTCCAAAACTACCCAGCAAAAACATAACCAACAACAAAATCCCAAACCAACCCATACCATCCAAAGATCTACTAAAAATACAACAAATGACTACCCCTCATCGGGAACATCAGACAAAATCTCTATCAATAAATCTGGAGCATCCATAACTCCACCCTCGACACCTGTAGTAGCGGTAGCCGGATCACTCGTCGTGGCAACTGTAGTAGTGACTGATGTGTCGGCCATGACAGGAGCAGGTGGAAGTGATGTCTCCAAAACCGTGGGTGCGGCTGATGTCGATGGGGCGGTAGATGGTGCCAAAGGATCAACTGGTAGATCAGAAGTAGAGGGATCAATAGGTGCAGATGGAGTTGGGCCAGCAGTAGGTGGTGGAGGTGCAGATGGAGTGGAAGAAGGGGGTATGATAGGGTCAAACCCTAGCTGCACCAGCAAAGTAGTAAGCATCGAGGATATGTGATCAACCTTGCCCTCGAGTCTCATCCGGGCTGCCCTCTCCTCCAAAAATAAATCGTGAATAGTCAGAGGGGGTGTGGATGAAGACTCTCCCTAGGCTGGAGCCTGAGATCTCTGTCTCAGGTCAAAACGTGCTACCTCCTGAACAGGATCGTCCTCCTCGTCTGAATCATGCTCCTCAACCTCAGTGGGCGTCCCAGAAGCAGCTCCCTCAGTGTCCGTGCCTCCACGTCTCCTCTTCACCCGCATTGGCGCCTTACCCTTTGCTTTTCTCTTTTTCTGAGCATCAGAACGGCGGGCTGCTGTCTCCCCAAATTGACTAGAGGCCTGAAGAATGGAATCTGTGGCCAAAGGGACTAGTCCGGCCTGCTCAATAACCCTATGAATAGGCCAAGCGCCCTTCAGATGGCGCTTGGCGACAATGTACAGCGTGGGCTGAACAAAGAAGTCGATATATAAGCGAGACAAACAAACACGCTGCCCTGTCCCAATGGAGTACAGAGCACGGGCATACCACGGCGCAAATTTCTCGTGGTAGGACGTCATCAGAATACAATTCACCAATGCCAGGTGGAGGAGGTGGTAATTCTCAGTCAAAAACTTATCCTCGATATTTGACTCGCCGTTCCAGAACTGAACAGCATCCTCGGTAAGCTCACGGATAATAGTGGTGGACAGGATCTCTGGGGCTCCTGGTAATGAGGGATAGAAACAGTCAGGGACCTCAGGAACCCCCAGAGCTGCAGAGACTGTGGCAGGACTGAAAACGATCTCGCGCCCGCGAAAGAATGATCGGTAGGTAAACGGGGCCGCGGGATCCTTGATCATGGAAGAGCACGCTTCACGAACCCAGTGGATATTGATCGTTTTGGTCTGGATTAACATGTTGTACCATAATGGCATGGCTCGGATCCGTGCTAGGAACCATGGAGCGGCAAGCCATACGGACTCCAATGGCCGCTCGAGCATCACCTTGCGCGTCTGAAAAGAGCGGCTAAACCAAACACGCTCTTCGGTACTCCGAAACCCATGATCGGGTATGGGGTCCGGTATAGTGAGATCCAGAGGTTTAGATTTGTGGTAGCCCGTGATAGGATTCATCGTAAAGCCCTGAAAATAGAAGATATACAAAATAAGAATCAAAACAAGAAAGAGAAGAAAGAAAATGAAACTGCTTGGGCTCGACCGATCGAACAACGTTCGATCGCTTGAGAAAGGACAGAGTTCGATCGCTCGAGACTCTGTCGATCGATTGAGAAAGAACTGGGTTCGATCGATCGAAACCAGCTCGATCGATCGAGCACAGCGAAAATGTGGTGACAACTTTCGAGAACAGAAAGAGCCCATACACACACAAAACGGTAAGAAAACTAAGAAAACGAGTGAAACAATGAATGGGGGCACCCCCATTCACAAATGAAAAGACAAAAATTATGAGGGGTAACGTGGGGCCTCACCTCGAGAGATGCACAAGGGGACGGTTGCCCGCAGTGCTACTAACGACCAGAGGAGTCTGGAGCTTCGTGAATCACAAGATATCGATACGGGAGGCCAAAAATCGAGGGAGCTTCTCTGTTCTCGAGCGATTGAGTGGGATGAGAGAGAAAAGAAATTTTATAAAACTTCAGGACGACGCCTCGTTTTAACACTAGTCTCGATCGATCGAGAGAGTTAGATCGATCGAATGGTCAATCGATCGAGGTAGCTTCAAGCGCTCGAATATCTGATAAGGTCGATCGATCGAGATGCATTCGATCGATCGAACACCTAAAATTTTTATATCCCTGAATTAAGAGATTTAGCACCCCCAACAAGCCAACAACGTTCTAAACAAACAGAATAGAATAAAAGCAGTTCAAAACGCGGACATGTAAACCAAAACTCCTCCTCATAATAGAAAATTGCAATGTGATATAAATAAATCCTTTTAATAGCATTCATATTGCAACAATATTCTCCCAAATGGTAATTAAAACCTTATTTAACTAAAGAAAACCAAATATAAAACTAAAACCAATAAAATTCTGTCAAGAATTACACTCCAGTTGATAAACGAAAGATGAAATGAACGGAAACAACTGAAATGCAGCACTATTCTTCGAGCATAAAGATTTCCTCTTCCACAATCGCTTCATGATCCGTCGAATTTTCAAAAGTAGAGTCCAAACTTGATGATTCCCTTTCCCAGAACAATCGAAAAGCAGCAAGGACATCATCGAGCAAGTCTGGTGTCTCTAAAGAATTGAAAGCCCATGCAAGAGAATCGCTTTGAGCACCACAGTATCACTTTAAGCACCACGCTCTTCCTTGAGTAAGACCTCCAGGTCGAGCTCCCTCACAAGTCTATTAGTCATAGTGAAGCATAGATCACCAAGCCCACTGAGAGTGGCAAATACACTGAACACATGTACTAGGACCACAAGCGTTTTAGAACACAATACAGGCACGACACAAGTCCACTCGGAGTGGTACACCCCACAGCACCAATTCATGCTAGGATCAGAACACTAGACATGATAGGACTTAGGACAAAATTCATATCACATCCATGCATAGCATATCACTCTTATAGCATAGCATCCGCCTGATTGTTGTGTATGTGCATGTGTGATTTATTCCTTTGTGCCTTGAACTACGTCCTGGTCTGATTCCCCTTGGGATACGTAGGCAGCTCACACAGAGCACGACCAGCACTAGCCACAGCATCATTGCATCTTTTGCTACGCTTTTATCCTAAATCTATAGCCTCCAAAAGACCTGTCTCTTCAAAACTTTGGCACTCGCTTGCGACATGCGTTGCCTCGCAAGTTCATGCCAAAGAGGGGCAAACTGTAGACACCCCATTTTGTCGGCTATCAGATTTAGGAGACCCATAGCTTGGTGGTTCACAATGATCGTAAAAGACTCAAAAGGACAACTGGAAGTCAGCTCTATCTCTCAGAATGCTCAGATTGACCAAAATGCCCCTGAAAGCCCGAAGACTCCCAGATTTGGTCCCGAAGTTTTGAAAACATGCTATGTCGTAAGAAAAATGATGAAATGAGTTTTTAAGTAAAACTGGATGAAATCGTCAGCTCCCAGAGACCCCCGGAAGTCCCGGAAGTTCCCCGAAAGTCCCCGTTGACCGGTTTGACCAAGGTTTGACCAGAGTTTGACCAAGTTTGACCAAGTTTGACCAAAATCGTCTGAATTCACCGGAATCATTAGAAAAGTATTAAAATGAGTTTTAAAAGAGAATCGAGCGAAAACGTCGGCTCCTGGGAGCTCCCGGAGGTTCCCAGAACTTCTCGGGAATCCCAAGTTTGACCAGTTTGACCAAGATTTGACTTTGGAATTGGGGCACCGAAACAATTTTCAAATATTTTTCATGGATACTAGAGGTCAATAGCTTTCCAACGGTATATTGCACATAATTCCTGGATTTAAAACGAATTTATTTTGAATTTCCGAAGGCGAAAAAGGCGATCAAATCAGCATTTATCGCGAATACCGCAAAACTTTTCAAAGTGACCTATCCCCAAACTATTTTTTATGTAAAGTAGACTCCATTACCTTTCCAACGGTATATCACAACCTCAATTTGGAGTTCGTATGCATTTTCTGTGAATTTCGGACAAAATAGGGGCTTTTCGCGAATACCGGAACCTCTGGGGGCCTAAACGTAATTTTCTGGGCTTCTGAGGAGCAGTGCCGCCGTGGCACTGGCCCACTGCCGCCGCGGCACTGCCCCAGTGCCGCCGCGGCACTCAACCCTTGCAGAGTCCATTTTTGTAATTTTTTTGGGGGTCCAAATTTATTAATTGAAAGCCAAAACGACATAGTTTTATGTTCACAGTTGTTTGGGACCAATGGGAGTACTTCTAAAACCCCAAAACCACCCCAAATTGGCCTATTTAAACCCTCCATTGCTCTTCATTTTGGGGGGGGCCAAGTGCAAAGCTTGAAAAGTTGTAGAGAAGAAGAGAGATAGAGATAGGTTTAGAAGAGAGAAAGGGAGCTTCTCCCATTGATTTTCCATAAGAAAGTGAGTTTTATTCTTGTTTTCTTCTATCATCCTTCTATATACTTCACATTCAAAGTCCACTCCAACCCTCATTCTTGAGCATTCATGAGATAGGAAGCTACTTCCATGTCCAAATGTCAAAATCTATGAGTGAAACACCAAGCTACAAGTCCTAAATCACATTGATTATCATCTATTGATTTCTATTTACTTGCTTGTTTATATATATGTTCATCCCTTCTTACCTCATTTCTTTTTATTTTTCTTTATTTACTTACTAGTTCATCATCATCTAAGTGATGACATGAAGTTTGGGGTGAGTGAATCCTTATGGATAGTAGCTCTTGACCTCAAAAACATGTTTGATAGATGATGATCATAACCTCAATACTTCCAAGGTATTCTTAGAATGTATTGAAGTTATGTTCAAAATAAAATAAATCTCTCCAACAATCTTGGAAGTTCTTGATGATGAGTTTTGATGTTGGCATTTTAAGTGGCTATAATCCTTGTTGAGTATTAAAAATATGTTTTCAAAACATCTATTTCAAAACCCCTCTCAATCCTTCTCATTTTGGTTTCAAGAAACAAAACCTTGTTTTCCCCAAAATCTTCAAAATAATGAGTCAAAACAGTGAGTGAGTTGAGTTCAAAGATTTCTCTAGGACTCAATACTCAACATATGGATGCAAGGTCACTTGGAAAGTCTTCCTAACTCATTAGAGAACACCCATGATTTTTGGTTTGACTTGGAAGTACTTGAAAATGGTCCATTTGGACCCAAACATTCCTTCCAGACATTCTGCCTTTTCTGTCACAGCAGCTAGGGCCACTTACAACTTGTTTTACAGAATATTTTCCAAAAGCGGTGGTCCTAACTTATTTTTACCTTAAACTCCAATGTCTTAGGGAACTTTGTGTATAAAATAGGCCTCTATATCATTAGTTTTCATTTTCTAAGATTTTTCAACATTTCAGTCGACAGTACGGACTCTGTTTCTGAGTGACCTTCATTGTTTATATGATTTCTCTCAATATGTGATAGCTATTCAAGATTGGCATTTTGGGTTGTGTTATAGACACAATAAGGAACATCTCCATAAAACATCATGCATTGAAAACATTCCTAACCCCTCTTTTCAATTTTCCAAAGATGATGCTACTGTTCTGTCCACTATTCACAGCAAGCACATTTCAACTTTCATTCTTTGATTTGATGCTCATATGCATTCCAAATTAGTTCATACCTTAGGAAGTAGTTCATACTACATTTGTACACATCCCATGTTAATTTAATTCATTCATTCATACACATTTTAGACTTCTAAGTCACTCTAGGAATCCATGTACCCAAAACACACTACAACCTTTGCACATTTTTAGATACATACATTGCATTCATGCAAGATTTGGGGTTTTTGTAACTCTTAATCTAGGAAGATTATAAGGAATGATCACGATCACACGTTCATGCTTCCCCTTTGATCTAATCATCCTTTCTCATCCGTCCCGGGGATTGAGAGATCTTCTTTTCTCAAAGAATAACATGCATCATACTAGCTTGTTAAGCATATTTTCATTTCTTTCTTATTTGTTTCAAGAACAATTCATGTCCCCCTTTAGATTAGGAAGTCTTGATTATTTGATATATGATTAGACGATTTTTCCTAGGTTTATTTGTGTGATCTTTCACTTTACATTGTATGATATTTGGCTTAGATCTTATGAATGATATCTTATCTTTAGATCTTCCATTTCAAGTTTCTTATGTAATGTAGTATACTATCATAGTATTACTTGTTGAACCAAACATAGTATAAGATGATTATTTGGATGCTAATTGAGGCCCGTCGAGAGACGGGGCGAGTTGAGGGTGTTTTAGTCGCGACAAAGGCTCCTTCCTCTCTCGTACCAAAACCCCCGAGCCAAGTTCTTTGGTTATGAAGGGCCGATGCCCTTTATCCATTTGGGTGAGTCAAAATTAGGTTTCTTGGTTCCTTAAAGACCAAGTGGTGACTCTGTATCTGTTTTCAACAGACCTTTCCTTTTCTTTGATTCAAATCAATTTCAAACAATCTCAAACAAGAGAAGTGGTCCGACTCTGCGTGTCCACAATCTGGCGACTCTGCTGGGGATTTTTTTTTATTTTTAAAACAAAATAATACAGAGGTTTGACTCATAAGAAGCATCCTTAAAATCATCTTTTTATTGTGTTTGGTTCACCGCATTGCACTTTTGCATTTCCCCTTCGACTGTGTCTGAAACGCGGCGCTGACATTGTTCAGGTCTTGCAGTGCCAGGGCACAAGTCACCGTTGATACTGTACCTTCCAAGGTATATCAAAAAGAGTAAAAACCTCCGTACTGTCTCCCCGACGGTATATTGGAACTCTCGTCAACGGACCCTCTTTGACTAAACCCAGCCTTTGCATATAGATTCCTGTAGAACCTTTCATAGGACTGTTCATTTATCTTTTCAGATAGGACAATGTGATATAACTGTTGTATGCCCTGACGGGATTACCTGCGCGGTGTAGACGTTTATGTGGCATGAGGCAGAACTTCTTTCTTATGATCCCCAAGGCAATCACTTACATGTGACCACATTGAGTGACCTGCCTAGGCACCATGGTAAGGAAGTCTGCTCCATGTTCACAAAGATATACACCACAAACCTTGTTTGTTGGTCCTAGGACATAGGAGTATGAAAACTAGCTAGACAGTATGATCACCATCATATACCTGTTTCTCCCAGAAACTCTGTCCAGATATCCCAGATACACCCATATTAACCAATTTTTCCCAGAAACTCTGTCCAGATATCCCAGATATAACCATATTAACCAGTTTTTCCCAAAAAAACTCTGTCTAAATCTCCCTGATTTCCCAGATATACCAGAAACTCTGTCCTATCTCCTAGAAACTCTATCCAAATTTCCTAGAAATATCCAAAGTACCTGTTTTCCCAGAAGCTCTGCCCAAATCTCCCAGATTCTCCAAAAATCCAACATCTCTGCCCAAATCACCCAGAAATGCCCAGATATACCTGTTTCCCCTGGAAACTCTATCCATATTTCTCAGAAATACCCAAAATACCAGTTTCTCCTAGAAGCTCAGTCCAAATCAACCAGAAATCCTTATTTCTCCTAGAAACTCAAATGACTTCTAGAAATTTCTCCGAATCTTCCAAACCCATGTTTCTCCCAGAAACGCTATCCGAAATTCCCAAAGTATCCCGGAAATCCCTGTTATCCCTTGGTGATCATACTGGAAAGTAAGGTTAGCACACTCTGTATGGCTAGGACCTTATTTGTTTAACTTCTATCTGTTAGAAGTAGGGGCATCATATAGATTAGGGCTTGCATCCACATGCTTATCTCATTTGCATACACCATTCCTATCGGTCTGCACGCACTGTTTCAGTCAGGTTGTACACGAGTCAGTCCACGTCTGTTAACATCACTATAGTTGTCATCTCAATCATCGCTGTTAAAAGTCTAACACAGTCTTTTCACACCTATATGTCAGTACAAGTTTTAAGCACCCAGGGTCTGCATTTGTGAGTCAGAGGATTAGGGAGTCACCTTGTCAGAATCACTCAGCCGAAAGTCAGCTTTATGGATCCAGAAGGTTTGGAAGCAAGAATGACAGAAATGATCAACCAACAGTCTGACCGGTTGGCCCAAGTTTTATCCTTCATGAAAGAATTAAAGCAACAGCGGCCGCAACCTCCACCTGGATTTGAACCACCCCTACATGAGAACGGCGGAGAAGAAGTATGGTTTCAAGGGGTCCCGCCGCCTGCGTATGAGAAGAAATTCCAAGAAAAAATGGACAGGGTTGACAAGCTAGAAAGCGTACTGAGGAAAAGCAAAGGGATCAATGACTACATGCTAGATCTGGAAGGCCTTTTTGAGCCTGTTAAGCTGAAACTGCCTGAAAACTTCAAAATGCCTGAAATTGATCGTTTTGATGGAACTGGGAATCCGAAGAGCCATGTAAAGTTCTGCATGAGTGTTTTCCAATCAATGGGCTGCAGCCATGAGCACATTGCAATGTTGTTCCCTCAAACCCTCGCCAAGGCTGCTCGATCTTGGTTTCTGACCTTGGAGGTTTCTAAGACGCGGACTTGGGAAGATATAGTCCAGGTCTTCATTGATCATTACTCCTACAACCAAGAGCTCGATGTCACCATTCGGGATCTGGAGACTACCCGGCAGAACTTCAATGAGTCCTTCGCTGCATTCTTGAGCAGATGGAGGAACAAAGTGGCCCAAATGACCCACCGACCAGTCGAAAAAGAACAAGTCCGGATGTTGATCAAGAATCTACAGCCGCTGTACCATGAGAAACTATTCTACCAGTCCATCTCAACATTTGAAGAACTGTTTGAGATTGGGACTAGAATTGAGGATGCAATCAGGGAAGGGAAAATCAAGAATGAAGGATCACAAAGCCAGTCCAAGAGGCCCGACTACTCCCGAAACCCTTCGGATGTCAATGCCCTTAGTAACCAACCCATGGCCTATTCTTCCCAATCATACCAGCTCATAAACCATACCAGCTCGCCTAGCCGCCCTTACCAAAATAGGGTACCCCGTGAATTTTCCAAGCTAGATATCTCCCCCTCCGTAGCCTTAGGCCGCCTGCTAAAAAAGGGACACCTCCAACTCCTTCAGCCTCGTGCCGATCCCCCACCACCTAACTATGACCTGTCCAAACGATGTGCCTACCACCAAGGCCCAGGCCATGACACCGACCGGTGCATACGTCTCCGCCATGATATCCAAGACCTTATTGACCGAAGGGTCATTGAACCACCAACCATTCAACCCCATGTCACCTAAGCCCCTGGCCGGTCCTTTCAAATGATCTCCTTCGCTAAGGATTGTTGAAGCTACGTAGAGAGTTGATAGTGTTTGGAACTTCTGCTAAAATAATAATAATAATAATAAATGGGTCACAAAGACACTCCATTTGAGACCAAGTCGAGTCTGTTCTATATTTTGTGTCTATTTCAAGTTTAGTCTTGTGGTCGAGTCCGTCTGTCATCAAGTTGTTATGAGTCTGTAATCCTTCTCTACTGATGGAATGAAGTCTCATTTTGCCTAATCTGATGTGTATAAGTGCATGAATCGCTGAACTGAAAATGTCACTCTTCAAATTACCATGGACATTACTTTGCTAATAAAGTTTTGCAACAAACAAAAAAAGAGAGAATCCCTAACAGGCCAAAGTCGATTTTGCGCCGACACCGATGAAGAGCCAATAATTGAATAGTCTTACTTTAAGAATTTAAAGACGCTCTTGCCTCAATCTTGAAAAGACATACTTGAAACTGACTTGGGGCTTGCCCAACACCCTTTTCCCACCATTTCGAAGCCTTAAGACCAATCCAATTGGGAGCCACGCAATCTGTCCGATTGAAAGCAATGCAAACTTAACCCTTGATGGTAGCCAAACATCTCAGTGAGTTTCATCTCCACTTTCAAAAAAAAAAAAAAAAAAAAAAAAAAAAAAAACAGAAAAGAAAAGAAAAAACTCGCTAGGTTGAAAATCCGAAAGGGCACCTAGGCAAAAGTTAGAGCTGAAAAAGGTGTTGATTTCCAAAATCTGACCCTATCTAGTCAAAATGTTGGAGAAAATTTTGATGAAACAAATGAGAGAATCATACGCCTCAAGATACATCTTAAGAACGTGCCAAGATCACATTTCAAAAGGCACGGAATGACCACAAATAAATTCCGAGGGCTGACATGCACATTTTGGAATTCTGAGATTGCGATTGAAAGATCTCACAAGAATCAACTACAATAAAAAGCAAAATTGACTGGCTAGGCGAAAGTGAAAAGGATCAATCCTCAAATCAAAACAAAAAGAAAAAGAAAAATAAAAGAAAGGGAGATTGAAACTGAATCCTTTTATTCAAAGCTACCACAAGTGGCTCAAGTTTGAACTTCTTTGACGATTGGTTTGAAAAACCCTCATACCTCAAACCCCTTATTTCAAGCCATGGCTTGAACTACGCTCGACCTGATTCCCACTCGGGGATACGTAGGCAACCACATCGGTTCGGTCGCTCCACCACAAAAAATAACCATTTATTTCAAAGCCTTACCCCGAACTACGCTCGACCTGATTCCTGCTCGGGGATACGTAGGCAACCACAACGGTTCGGTCACCCCACCTATCTAAAAATCAACCCGCTTCTTTTCAACCATGGCCCGAACTACGCTCGACCTGATTCCTGCTCGGGGATACGTAGGCAACCACAACGGTTCGGTCACCCCACCTATCTAAAAATCAACCCGCTTCTTTTCAACCATGGCCCGAACTACGTTGGACCTGATCCCCACTTGGGGGTACGTAGGCAGACTTTCAAAAAGAAAAGAAGGATGGCTCGCTAGGTCGAAAATCCGAAAGGACGCCTAGGCAAAAGTTAGAGTTAAATCTAAGGTGAGCAATAACAAAAGAGAGAAAAGAGCTCGCTAGGTTACCTCACTGGTGCCTAGGCAAAAAGTTATGAGCATTTGAGAGATTAAAGTCACGGTCCATGCCTCAAACCAGAAAATCACCTTCCACACTGGGGGCAAACTTCGGCTACCCGCCTCGTTTGCCTGGCTTTTACTATCTACCCTTCACACAAGGGGAAAACTTCGGTCACCTACCTCGTTTGCCCAAAACCTCCAATGAACCTTCCTCCAAACTAGGGGCAAACTTCGGTCATTTACCTCGTTTTCCTACCGATCCCACTTCATGCCCTTCAAACTAGGGGCAAACTTCGTTTGCCACCCGATCCCTATACGCCAATGGTAAGCCTTCAAGTCACAAACATTGTCTTGAACAGATGGAAATGGAGCATCTTTTATTCTATAAGATAAGGCACTAATTCAAAGCACATCTTGGGAGAAGCAAAGAAATTGATTAGATCAGTAGGGATGAATTTTCAAAAAACCAGATTTATTAGCAAAGTGCTGACATATCAAGATGAGCAGTGAACATAAAAGATGAGCGGTACATCATTCATGGTAAAGGCACTTTGGATCGTGGCAAGTTGAGAATTTCATGTCCAAGTCAATCCTTCTTTGTTTGAGTCAGTAGTAATCTGATCACAAGTGTGTCAGAGTCCAAGGTTTCATACAAACTAACCCAACTTTCCTTGTCGTTCCTGTTAAGTCCATTTGTCCTGATGGTCTTAAATGTGTGGGTTAAAGGTGATTCCCAATTATAAAAAAAAAAAAAAAAAAAAAAAAAACTTTGGATATAAGCAGAAGTGCCAAACATTATTACTACACCAGTCAAGGTCGCAACATGAGAATGTCCCAGCTACGAGTGGCATAAACTCGTAAGTGGTTGCAAACTACAAACCGACAGTTGTTTCTAAAGCGGCCGATCGGAGGAAATATCGCCAACACCGAGAAACTATTGCTGATAAGGTGTGTCGATGAGACGTGTTGTTGAGGGGTTTTAGTGCCCAAAGTCCAAGTGTGTTGTTGAGGGAGAGCATCAGATGTGTCGAGGAACATCAGAAGAGAGTATTGTTGAAGAGAACATCGGATGTGTTGAGGAACATCAGATTTGTTGAGAAGCGTCGTTGAAGAGTTGAGGAATATCGGATGAGTTGAGGAACATCAGATTTGTTGAGAAGCGTCGTTGAAGAGTTGAGGAATATCGGATGGGTTGAGGAACATCAGATTTGTTGAGAAGCGTCGTTGAAGAGTTGAGGAATATCGGATGGGTTGAGGAACATCAGATTTGTTGAGAAGCGTCGTTGAAGAGTTGAGGAATATCGGATGGGTTGAGGAACATCAGATTTGTTGAGAAGCATCATGGAAAAGTCGAGAAGCATCGTTAAGATTTGAAGAACACCGTTGACAATCAAGAAGCCTTGAGAAAGCACCGTCAAAGATTCGAGGAACAACATAAGCGCCATTGAGAATTAAGGATTAAGAAGCACCGTTGAGACTTTGGGAGTCACCGAGTCTATAGTGTCACGACTAAGAGGAGCACGAGTCAAGAATCACTTCACCCAACATGACACATAGCCCATCGATTGCGGCACACACAAATCACAAAGCCCACTGGAGTGGCAAACACACCATAAGCATTCTTTTGAGCACCACAGTATCACTTTGAGCACCACGCTCTTCCTTGAGTAAGACCTCCAGGTCGAGCTCCCTCACAAGTCTATTAGTCATAGTGAAGCATAGATCACCAAGCCCACTGAGAGTGGCAAATACACTGAACACATGTACTAGGACCACAAGCGTTTTAGAACACAATACAGGCACGACACAAGTCCACTCGGAGTGGTACACCCCACAGCACCAATTCATGCTAGGATCAGAACACTAGACATGATAGGACTTAGGACAAAATTCATATCACATCCATGCATAGCATATCACTCTTATAGCATAGCATCCGCCTGATTGTTGTGTATGTGCATGTGTGATTTATTCCTTTGTGCCTTGAACTACGTCCTGGTCTGATTCCCCTTGGGATACGTAGGCAGCTCACACAGAGCACGACCAGCACTAGCCACAGCATCATTGCATCTTTTGCTACGCTTTTATCCTAAATCTATAGCCTCCAAAAGACCTGTCTCTTCAAAACTTTGGCACTCGCTTGCGACATGCGTTGCCTCGCAAGTTCATGCCAAAGAGGGGCAAACTGTAGACACCCCATTTTGTCGGCTATCATATTTAGGAGACCCATAGCTTGGTGGTTCACAATGATCGTAAAAGACTCAAAAGGACTCCTGAAAGTCAGCTCTATCTCTCAGAATGCTCAGATTGACCAAAATGCCCCTGAAAGCCCGAAGACTCCCAGATTTGGTCCCGAAGTTTTGAAAACATGCTATGTCGTAAGAAAAATGATGAAATGAGTTTTTAAGTAAAACTGGATGAAATTGTCAGCTCCCAGAGACCCCCGGAAGTCCCGGAAGTTCCCCGAAAGTCCCCGTTGATCGGTTTGACCAAGGTTTGACCAGGTTTGACCAGAGTTTGACCAAGTTTGACCAAAATCGTCTGAATTCACCGGAATTATTAGAAAAGTATTAAAATGAGTTTTAAAAGAGAATCGAGCGAAAACGTCGGCTCCTGGGAGCTCCCGGAGGTTCCCAGAACTTCCCGGGAATCCCAGGTTTGACCAGTTTGACCAAGATTTGACTTTGGAATCGGGGCACCGAAACAATTTTCAAATATTTTTCATGGATACTAGAGGTCAATAGCTTTCCAACGGTATATCGCACATAATTCCTGGATTTAAAACGAATTTATTTTGAATTTTCGAAGGCGAAAAAGGCGATCAAATCAGCATTTATCGCGAATACCGCAAAACTTTTCAAAGTGACCTATCCCCGAACTATTTTTTATGTAAAGTAGACTCCATTACCTTTCCAACGGTATATCACAACCTCAATTTGGAGTTCGTATGCATTTTCTGTGAATTTTGGACAAAATAGGGGCTTTTCGCAAATACCGGAACCTCTGGGGGCCTAAACGTAATTTTCTGGGCTTCTGAGGAGCACTGCCGCCGCGGCACTGCCCCAGTGCCGCCGCGGCACTCAACCCTCGGAGAGTCCATTTTTGTAATTTTTTTGGGGGTCCAAATTGATTAATTGAAAGCCAAAACGACATAGTTTTATGTTCACAGTTGTTTGGGACCAATGGGAGTACTTCTAAAACCCCAAAACCACCCCAAATTGGCCTATTTAAACCCTCCATTGCTCTTCATTTTGGGGGGGGGGGGGGGGGGCCAAGTGCAAAGCTTGAAAAGTTGTAGAGAAGAAGAGAGATAGAGATAGGTTTAGAAGAGAGAAAGGGAGCTTCTCCCATTGATTTTCCATAAGAAAGTGAGTTTTATTATTGTTTTCTTCCATCATCCTTCTATATACTTCACATTCAACGTCCACTCCAACCCTCATTCTTGAGCATTCATGAGATAGGAAGCTACTTCCATGTCCAAATGTCAAAATCTATGAGTGAAACACCAAGCTACAAGTCCTAAATCACATTGATTATCATCTATTGATTTCTATTTACTTGCTTGTTTATATATATGTTCATCCCTTCTTACCTCATTTCTTTTTATTTTTCTTTATTTACTTATTAGTTCATTATCATCTAAGTGATGACATGAAGTTTGGGGTGAGTGAATCCTTATGGATAGTAGCTCTTGACCTCAAAAACATGTTTGATAGATGATGATCATAACCTCAATACTTCCAAGGTATTCTTAGAATGTATTGAAGTTATGTTCAAAATAAAATAAATCTCTCCAACAATCTTGGAAGTTCTTGATGATGAGTTTTGATGTTGGCATTTTAAGTGGCTATAATCCTTGTTGAGTATTAAAAATATGTTTTCAAAACATCTATTTCAAAACCCCTCTCAATCCTTCTCATTTTGGTTTCAAGAAACAAAACCTTGTTTTTCCCAAAATCTTCAAAATAATGAGTCAAAACAGTGAGTGAGTTGAGTTCAAAGATTTCCCTAGGACTCAATACTCAACATATGGATGCAAGGTCACTTGGAAAGTCTTCCTAACTCATTAGAGAACACCCATGATTTTTGGTTTGACTTGGAAGTACTTGAAAATGGTCCATTTGGACCCAAACATTCCTTCCAGACATTCTGCCTTTTCTGTCACAGCAGCTAGGGCCACTTACAACTTGTTTTACAGAAAATTTTTCCAAACGAGGTGGTCCTAACTTATTTTTACCTTAAACTCCAATGTCTTAGGGAACATTCTGAATAAAATAAGCCTCTATATCATTAGTTTTCATTTTCTAAGATTTTTCAACATTTCAGTCGACAGTACGGACTCTGTTTCTGAGTGACCTTCATTGTTTATATGATTTCTCTCAATATGTGATAGCTATTCAATATTGGCCTTTTGGGTTGTGTTCTAGACACAATAAGGAACATCTACATAAAAAATCATGCATTGAAAACATTCCTAACCCCTCTTTTCAATTTTCCAAAGATGATGCTACTGTTCTGTCCACTATTCACAGCAAGCACATTTCAACTTTCATTCTTTGATTTGATGCTCATATGCATTCCAAATTAGTTCATACCTTAGGAAGTAGTTCATACTACATTTGTACACATCCCATGTTAATTTAATTCATTCATTCATACACATTTTAGACTTCTAAGTCACTCTAGGAATCCATGTACCCAAAACACACTACAACCTTTGCACATTTTTAGATACATACATTGCATTCATGCAAGATTTGGGGTTTTTGTAACTCTTAATCTAGGAAGATTATAAGGAATGATCACGATCACACGTTCATGCTTCCCCTTTGATCTAATCATCCTTTCTCATCCGTCCCGGGGATTGAGAGATCTTCTTTTCTCAAAGAATAACATGCATCATACTAGCTTGTTAAGCATATTTTCATTTCTTTCTTATTTGTTTCAAGAACAATTCATGTCCCCCTTTAGATTAGGAAGTCTTGATTATTTGATATATGATTAGACGATTTTTCCTAGGTTTATTTGTGTGATCTTTCACTTTACATTGTATGATATTTGGCTTAGATCTTATGAATGATATCTTATCTTTAGATCTTCCATTTCAAGTTTCTTATGTAATGTAGTATACTATCATAGTATTACTTGTTGAACCAAACATAGTATAAGATGATTATTTGGATGCTAATTGAGGCCCGTCGAGAGACGGGGCGAGTTGAGGGTGTTTTAGTCGCGACAAAGGCTCCTTCCTCTCTCGTACCAAAACCCCCGAGCCAAGTTCTTTGGTTATGAAGGGCCGATGCCCTTTATCCATTTGGGTGAGTCAAAATTAGGTTTCTTGGTTCCTTAAAGACCAAGTGGTGACTCTGTATCTGTTTTCAACAGACCTTTCCTTTTCTTTGATTCAAATCAATTTCAAACAATCTCAAACAAGAGAAGTGGTCCGACTCCGCGTGTCAACAGTGTGTGGGGGCCTTATGTAGGGCCCAAAACCATGAACCAGTTGATGTGGAAGGAATACCGGAATACCATTGAGAAACATAGTGACAATCCTGGACAAAAGACAACAAACTGATATTAAAATAACAGAACACAAGAAACATGGATTAACACGAAAAGAAAAAAACAATGAACAGAAACAAAATACAAAGACATGTGACTAAGTTCCAACCTCACTATTGGCATAGATTCCCAAAATACACTAGCTGGTAAGGGGCATTGGAGCCTGAATAGCAGAAAGCTCAGGTGCACATAGCGGTATGGGACCAACTCGGGAAAAAGGAAGTCATCAACGAAAACAAAGACGGCATTGTGGCGTTCTGGGACGACATCCTGGAGGTCAAGATCTTCCCATGGCTCCCACATATCATCATTTTCCCATTGTGCCATGAGTGCATCATCCACCATTCTCCCCATGTACAGATCTTCTTCCTCATCCACATCATCATCATCCTGAAATCCCATATTTTCATATGGATTGATGTCAAGGAGGGCCGGTGGGTATGGAATGTACCCTTGAGCAGCATCAATGAGAGAGTGAGCTTCAGGATCTTGATGAAGCAAGGGGCAGGGTGTGAGTTCACCCTCAGTCCAGGTGCCACAACGACATTCTGAATCAGCCCATGAACCGATGGAATGAACATCATCACCTCACATCTATGCACCTGCAACAGAGTGGTTTAAGGTATAACAGATTAGAACTAGATCACAAACGCAAAAGAATGAACAAAGACTTAAAACAAAAGAGAACAACTAAAATGCAGGGAAAGATAAGGAATACAACAACAAAATGGAACTCCCCTTTGGATTTTTAAGTGAGAGAATAGTTGGGCTCATCCAGCTGGATGTGCTCAACTTCAGTTTGGAAGTTCTCCAAGAACGGTTTCAATCTTTGGCCATTGACCTTGAAACAATCATCGTTCTTTGGATTGACGAGCTCAACCACCCTGTGTGGAAAGACAGTTTTTACAATAAACGGGCCTGTCCAACGGGAACGGAGCTTTCCTGGGAAAAGGTGGAGGCGAGAGTCATACAGCAAAACTTTCTGCCCCGGCTCAAATGATTTACGAAAGATCGTACGATCGTGGCGAGCCTTCAACCTTTCCTTATGCAACCTTGCAGAGTCATACGCATCTCGTCGTATTTCTTCTAGTTCTGCAAGTTGGAGCTTGCGTAATTGACCTCCCTCTTGGATATCAAAGTTCAATGAGCGTGTCGCCCAGTAAGCTTTATGTTCAATTTCAATAGGAAGGTGGCAAGCTTTCCCATAAACCAATCTATACGGGGACATACCTAGATTTGTCTTGTAGGCAGTACGGTATGCCCATAAAGCGTCGGTCAGCTTGTATGCCCAGTCTTTTCGGTTGGAGCTAACCGTCTTTTTGAGAATATGCTTGATTTCTCGGTTAGCCAATTCTGCTTGCCCGTTCGACTGTGGATGATAGGCAAGAGCGATTTTATGGTGGACTCCATATTTCTTGAGAAGTGACTCCAAGGGCCTATTGCAGAAATGCTTGCCTTGGTCACTTAGTAAAGCTTTCGGAGTTCCAAAACGAGACAAGATATGCTCTTTTAGAAAGGACATGACCGTTCTGTGGTCATTGCGTCTCGTTGGTATCGCTTCAACCCATTTTGACACATACTCCACAGCTAGGAGTATGTATTCACAGTTATTAGACGTGGGAAATGGGCCCATAAAATCTATGCCCCAACAATCAAATATCTCAATTGTGATGATAGGGGTTAAAGGCATAGAATTCATTTTAGAAATAGTTCCAAGCTTTTGACAGCGTTGGCATGTCTTGCAAAAGGAATATGCATCTTTAAAAACTGTGGGCCAGTAAAAACCGCTTTGTAGAACTTTTTGTGCGGTCTTCTGTGACGCGAAGTGGCCACCGCATGCCTCAGAATGGCATGATGCTAAAATTACGGTTATATCTTCATTGGGGACGCAGCGCCTGATAACCTGATCAGCACAGTACTTGAAAAGATATGGGTCATCAAAGAAGAAATGGCGCGCGAACGAGAGGAACCGTTTCCTGTCTTGGTTTGAACAATGATTCGGTGTTTCTCCCGTGACAAGGTAGTTCACAATATCAGCATACCAAGGCAGACTACTTATTGCCAGTAGCTGTTGTAGACACCCCAATTTGACCAAACTATTAAACTTAGGGGGATTTACCTCTGGAGATCAATGATGAATATGTCTCGACGAAATCAAGACTCTTACAAGCAATCTGACTCTCTTCCTAGAAGAATCTCGGTTCAAAATCACCATTTTCAGCCAAAAGACCAAAATTCTCATCTACTCGTCACCTTGTAGACCATGAGTTTTGAACACGTATAGGAATACGGCAATGTTCTCGGAGCATCTTAAAATCATTTTCAAAAAGAGAGTAATTCAGCATGAACCCTGAAAGAAAAAGTCAACAGTTGACCCAGTGAAAAGTCAACGGGTCAAAAGGGAGTCAATCGTAAAATTTTTGAATTTCAAGATGAAAAGTCCCGGTAATTGTTCATTGGGTCTCCCTTATGCTAGAAATGATTTTTTAGAATTTTTAAATGAAAGGAATCATGGTGAAATTGAAAGGCTTTTAAGAAGAATCGAAATTTTGCCTTCGGAGGGAGAGTTGACTTTTTTTCCTTAAGGATTTTGATTTTCTAGATATTTTTATTGAATCCAAATGGGGGGTATTTCCTTAATTACATTTAATGTCTTAAGTAAATACATAAATTAAACGACATTTACTTAAATGACATGAAATGAAATTAAGCTGCTGAATTGCTGTGAATAGTGCTGGATTGCTGTGCAGCGGCACTCAAAGTGCCCGAACGGCAGTCAGTGAATGCCGCTGCGGCACTCACTGAATGCCGTCCGGCATTCAGAGAGTGCCGCGCGGCACTCAGAGAGTGCCGTTTCATCTCATCGAGTGCCGGCCTGGGCTAATTTGCATTTTTAAGTCAAAATTCTTTTTCAATCTTTGATCAAATGAATGCACCAAACGATGCCGTTTTTTTGTGTACGTGTTTACTACTCCTAGGTCATGCAAACCATGCTCCCACCATCCCTAATTGACCTATCTACCCTTATCTTAGCCCCTAAGATAATGAAAGTCTATAAAAAGCCCCATTTTCTCTCATTTTGGAGGGTTGGAGACTTGAATCTTGGGAGAGAGACTTGAATCTAAAGGAGAGAGGCTGAATTTTGAAGAAAGAGTTTGTTCTTAGAGAAATATAGAGAGAGAAACCCCAAGACCCCATAGAAATCTTACTCAATTCATCCAAATTCCTCAAATCTCCATTGAAGAACCTTGAAGCTTCAAGGAAGAAGAAGAAGAGCATTGCTTGTAAGGCTTGGATCTCTCTAAATCAATCAAATCCTGAGAAGATCTAGAGGTTAAATCCTTATCCCTATACTTATTTTATATAATTCAATCACAATTCATAGATCTAGGACTTCTACACATTTTCAAAACCTCTCTTCCAACCTCATTTCATCACACACCACATAGAATTGTGATTGAATTCCTACTTGCTTTCATTGATTTGGATCTAAATAAGAGCCTTAGGTTTAAAATAAAACTAGTTCGTGAAGGGATCTTCATTTGGTTTTCTTCAAGTAAACTTTGATTCTATTTCTCTTTGTCTCTATTTTTCTTTTGAGATCCATGAGATCTTTAATATCTCATTGGATCCTCTTGAGTTTGATCCTCTAGTCCCCTATGATCCTATGATTTATATGGAGACTAAGGTTGATCATGGTCATATCTACCCATAGTTGGTGAGATACAAGTCTTAACTCATGGCTAGGGGATCTCACTATGAATCTTATGGAATTCACTCCATGTTCCATAGAGGTTTATGTAAATCATAGTCTCATTTAATCTCCAAGAACCATTAACTTGAGAGGAGAATAAGTTGACTCTATATTCTTCCATGATCATGTACTTGAGAGAAGAATTGGATGTAGATTTTCATAGTCTATATTTGAAATAAGTAAGACCTTAGGATTTTCTTGATAGATCTCCAACTATGAGATCTATGATAAGAATCCATCAAGGTTAAATCTATAAACATTATCCTATAACATTAATTTGTCCCAACAATCACAACCATGCTTGATTCTAGTCCTTTGTAGGATCATGGATCAAGTTGGTTTTAAGGTATGAACATTAATTCAATATTGGTGCAGTGAATCCTTAAACCCTTTGTGATCAAAGATTTTTCATAAAATCATGGTCCATTGGAATGGGATGAGACCAATTGGAGGGTGTTCATAACTCATATGAGTACCTCTGTGATTGTTATTTTGATAAGATCCCATACTTAGGATGGTTTGGGCTTATAATTTCCAAATAAGCAATTCTCTGTCCAAAATTTCAGAACAGCAAACCGGTTTTAAAATTGATGGATCAGAACTCTAACCAAGTTTTCATGACCTTTAATAATTTTTTCTAAGAACCTTAATGTGTTAGGAAGGTTCCCTAAAAAGAATGAAGCAATTCGGATTTGTTTGCTATTTTTAAAAAATCATACAAGATCTCTGGACAAAGAGTTGCAAAATCCTGAGTGAGGTCTAGTATTTTCCATATTCCCGGAGATCTAACCGTTGAAACCTTGATTTTCTTTTTGGGTTAGAAACTAGACTCACAGAGGCATAATATATCCAAAAATCATTAAGATCCAACCGTTGGAAGTATTTTATTTCTATTTCTTAAGATCTGGTTTGCTCTCTGTAATTCATAAAAAACTGCTACTGTTTTTGTCAAATCTTATTTATTTTAACTCAAATGGTCTCTTAATGTCTTAGGACCCAAACCATGTTTTGAATAATGATAATTTAGATTAAACCCAGAGGCTTAGGGATCCAAATTAGTGAATAAATTCATGTCTCATTCTTGTTCATATTCATGCATTCATTCATACATGTTAATATCCATAAGTAGGACTTATCTCTTGCCTAAGATGTATCTAATTGAACATGACTTAGGATTTACTTATTTATGATATTATATCTTGTCTAAGGCATGTGTACTAACCTTTGTTTTGTAGAGCATTTGAGGTACAATTCCTCAACTCTTCTCTAGTTTAATTTCATTCTTTGATTTATATTGATTTTCGACTCCATGTGCGACACTTTAGACTAGGTCTTGCCTCATGTGTTTATATGTGATAGAGACCTTTTAGGATTTCTATTCTCGCATGCATTGCACGTTTAATATTCGCGGCTGGATCCCGGGTATATTTTCTAGTTCTCTATTGCATATCATGTTGCTTGCTACTTGAATTACGTGGCTTATGAACGATATTTTGCCGTTAGCAATTTTACACCATTTCCAACATGCTTGTGTTATGTATACCTATATATGTATTAATTGAGGGCATGTTAGATTATTAATTTGATTAAAAAGGATGTTGAGTAGAGGCCTATCGCGAGATAGGATGAAAGGGGGTGTTTTAGTCCGTCGGGCTCTTTCTCCTTTCATTCCATAATCCCCGGACCCAGTTTATCTTTGGTTTCGCAAAAAGATCAGTTCCCTTTCAAAATGGTTTCTTAATTTTCCTTTTAAAAATTAAGTGGCGACTCTTTGAATTTGAAAAATATTTGTTTTAAAAGTGGGTAAGAAAGAAAAACCCTGCGATATCCACAGCTGTTCGTCCGGGAACTCATCCTTAATGGATTGGGATTCAGTATTGTCGACAAAAGTCAACCGTGACAAATGGTCTACAACCACATTCTCTACTCCTTTTTTATCTTTGATTGTTAGATCAAACTCTTGGAGTAAGAGTATCCAGCGAATGAGCCATTGTTTAGCGTCTTTCTTGGACAACAAATACTTGAGGGCCGAATGATCTGTGAAACAGACGATTGGTGACCCTATCAAATAAGACCTAAACTTATCCAAAGCGAATACTACAGCCAGCAGCTCCTTTTCAGTAGTTGTATAATTCATTTGAGCTTCATTCAAAGTTCGGCTAGCATAGTATATCACGTATGGCTTCTTGTCCTTTCTCTGGCCTAGGACCGCGCCAATGGCGTAATCACTAGCATCGCACATTAATTCGAAAGGCAAACTCCAATCAGGTGCCTGTATTATAGGTGCGGAGGTGAGAAGCTCTTTTAGGTCCTCAAAGGACTTTTGGCAACTTTCTGACCACTCGAATGGTGCATCTTTGACAAGAAGTTGGCACAGGGGTCGAGAGATTGCACTGAAGTTCTGGATAAACCGACGATAAAATCCCGCATGCCCCAAGAATGAACGGATGTCTCTCACTGTACGGGGGACAGGTAGATTTGAGATTATGTCGATTTTGGCCTTATCCACTTGGATTCCTTCATCGGAGATTATATGGTCGAGGACTATTCCCTTGGTCACCATAAAGTGACACTTTTCCCAATTCAAAACTAGGTGTTTATCCTCACATCGCATTAATACCTGCTCGAGATTGCTGAGGCAATCTTCAAAGCTATGGCCAAACACTAAAAAATCATCCATGAAGACTTCAAGGATGTTTTCGACCATGTCACTGAATATGCTTAGCATGCACCGCTGAAAGGTAGCCGGTGCATTACATAAGCCAAACAGCATTCGACGGTAGGCAAATGTACCAAATGGACAAGTGAATGTGGTTTTCTCCTAATCTTCAGGAGCAATTTCAATTTGGTTGTATCCACTATATCCATCCAAAAAGCAGTAATACTTGTGACCTGCCACACGTTCTAGCATTTGATCCATGAATGGCAAGGGAAAATGGTCTTTTCGGGTCACAGTATTCAACTTCCTGTAGTCAATGCACATCCTCCATCCAGTGGGAACACGTGTTGGTACCAATTCACCATCTTTGTTTGGGATGACCGTTATGCCTGCTTTCTTTGGAACCACTTGGGTTGGACTAACCCAAGGACTATCAGATATCGGATAAATCATCCCAACATCAAGTAGTTTGAATACTTCCTTTTTAACTACTTCTTGCATGTTGGGATTCAGACGCCTTTGCATTTGCCTTGAAGGTCTAGCGTCTTCCTCTAGACATATCTTATGCGTGCATATGGATGGGCTTATGCCTTTGAGGTCAGCAATCGTCCATCCCATAGCATCCTTATGCTTGGTCAGCATTTGCACTAACTTACCTTCCTGTTCATGAGTTAAAGCAGATGAAATGATCACAGGATAAGTTTTTCCAGTCCCTAGGAATGCGTATTTTAGCTCTTTGGGTAGCTCCTTTAACTCTAACTCCGGAAACTGAAAACTAGAAGGCATTGCCAACTTAGTTTTAGGAGGCAATTGTTCATATGGCATTACCCACATGCATTCTGCTCTATCCTCCTCTATCGTATCCATCATAAGACACGTCTGGTTCAGGTCAGCATCCAATGGAGTTGACTCCGCAGGCTGATAGATATCACCAAATTGAGTCATCACAACTTCCAAAGGATCTTTGTAGTCGACCAAGTCAACTTCATCTTCAATGACCGTGTCTATGTAGTGAATTTCTTCCTCATCATCGTATTCTTCAGGTCAAGGATTAGAAAAAATTTTGACATTCAATGTCATGTTCCCGAATACGATAGTCATGATACCACTTCTAATCTTGATTGTGGCATCAATAGTGTTGAGGAATGGACGTCCAAAGATAACCGGGATATGTGCACCAGGATTAGACACAGGTTCTGTGTCCAATATCACGAAATCAACCGAAAAGACAAAAGAGTCTATTTGGACAAGGACGTCCTCTAACACCCCTCTAGGGTACTTCACAGATCTGTCTGCCAATTGCAAAGCGACTCGGGTGGGTTTGAGTTCACCCAACCCTAGCTGTTTATAGACTGAATATGGCAGCAGGTTCACGCTTGCTCCTAAATCGAGGAGTGCGTTATCTATCCTTTGGTTCCCAATTCTACATGAGATAGTAGGTGTACCGGGATCTTTGAGTTTTGGAGGCAACTCATTTTGAATAATCGCACTTGCTTGGCACGCGACATAAGCATGTTTCTTCACGCTTTGCCTCCTCTTGACCGTGCATAGATCTTTGAGATACTTCGCATAGGCTGGCACTTGCATAGCATCTAGGAGTGGAAGGTTAATTTTTACTTGTTTAAACAATTCCAGAAACTCCTGATTCTTTGTCTCATTCTTGGGTTTCTTCAATCGTTGAGGATAAGGTGCAGGAAAAGGGCACTTTGGTGGTTCATCCTTCACAGACTCCTTTCCAGGCCTTCGCTCAACTTCTTCCTCTACTCTAGGAGCTTCAATGTTTGCCTTTATTGCCTCGTCATTAGTAGACGGCTCCTCCTCTTGAGTAGATGGTTGCTCAAGCTCATTATCCACCACTTCCTCCTCTTTGTACAATTCGGGTGTAGACAGAGGCATGCTTTTCTCAATGATTTTTCCACTTCTCAGTGTAGTCACGGCTTTAGCATGTTCCTGATTGTTAGGACCATTGTTATGTCCTTTGGGGTTCGGAAGTGGTTGGGCAGGGAATGTTCCTCCTGAACCCTCTTGCCGTGCATCTATCCTTTCTAACGTGGCAGACATTCTACTCATCATTTATATGAGTTGCTGCGTTAGATTGGCATTAGCAAGTGGCTCTTCTTCTTGTACCTTCTTGTGCGAGGGCACATAGGTATTGGTCTGTGGTGCATTGGAGGGTTGAGCTTGGTTGTAGTTATTTGTTCTGTTTTGATTTTATTGATGGGACGGCCTATTGTTTTGCCCTTGATATTGATTGTTGTTGTAGGGCTGCTGTTGATATTGATTTTGGGTCCCAGCATTATTTCTCCAATCAAAACCGGGGTGATTCCATCTATTGTTACTTTGAAAGTTATTGTTGGAATTCCCCGCCCCTCGAAAACCTTGCATGGCATTCATCTCCATAGGGGCCTGCTCTTGAAAATACGGCACATTGGGACAATATTGAGTTGTATGTCCCAACATGTTGCATGTGCTGCATGGTTCCTCAGGCATAACTTGCCTAGAGCTCTCTCCTTTCATGCTTAACTCCTCTACCTTCTTTGCCAGTTCTGCATATTTAGTCATGAGGTGATCTTCACTAGTTAGTTGGTAGAGGCTTTTCTCTTCTACATAGGATATCTGTGAGCGTGAGACATTGTCAGAATTTGACCATTCATGAGCGTATTCGGCTAACCATTCGAAATGGGCTTCAGCCTCTTCGGTGTTTTTACGCAGAAATGGTCCGGAACTCATAGTTTCTACCAACTTCTTTGTTTCACCATTCAATCCTTGATAAAAGAAGCTGATAGTTCGCCATTTCTCAAACCCATGGTGTGGGCACGAGAGAAGCAAATCTTTGAAACGATCCCACGCTTGTGTGAAGGTTTCATTGCTCTTTTGTTTGTAGGAATTGATTTGACGTTGAAGGTCTGTGGTCATGCGAGTAGGATAGAATTTCTTTAGAAACGCAGTGCTCATCGCATGCCAGGTGAAAATTGAATTAGGTTTGAGGGAGTGGAGCCACGCCTTCGCTTTATCTTTCAAAGTGAAGGGGAATAACATAAGATGCGTCACCTCCCTAGGACAATTTTGCGAGAATGTTTTGCAAACATCCTCGAAATCAGTGACATGTAAGTACGCCTTCTCACTTTCCATCCCATGAAAGGTGGAAAGCAGTTGGATCATCCCATTGCGAAACTGAAATTCGCCATTATGCGGTGGGATTTGAATGCAAGAGGGCGTAGGTGCGTGTTCTGGTTGCATGAGATCGCAAAGAGGACGTAGTGCCTCATCAATTGGTACCACAACATTGTCACCATTTTCACTCTGATTATCATTCATTGATTCAGTTGGAGTGGCTATCGGGTTAATGGAACTATCAGAGTCAGAACGGTAGAAAGGATTTCCAAAAATTCCTTCAATAGAATTATTGGACATGAACTAGGAGAGTCCCCAAGGTGAGTGTTTACCAAAAGAACTGAAAAGAAGAGAAAATAAAAACAGAAAGAGATGAAGAGAGACTGAGGTAATCTAAGGAATTGATCGTCGCCTTCCCCGGTAACGGCGCCAAAAACTTGACACAAGAAAATTCTTGTGCGCTCTTGTGCAACACCCAAGTATAGGTGGACGTGCAAGTAGTAACTTGTAAGACCAGGTCGATCCCACAGGGAAGGATGAGAATTGAATTACTTAGATTAGACTCTAAAAGAAAAGAAAATTCAATATTTTAAGAGAGGCGCAGAACACAAAGTTCTACAATTAACAACTACTAAACTTAAAAGCAACTAAATTGAATAAACTAATGATTAACTATTTAACTAAAACAAGATTTGAAAATGTTTTCTCTTAATAAAAGAAAGTGTTGGGATCACGCGAATCCACCATGACTCAACCATCTACCATGCAAATGCAATTAAGCTCAACGGAGAGCAACTTCTACAGTATCCCGTACTTCTCTAAGGATATAGAATCAATAGTCCTTTCATGACCGGGACTATATCATCACAATTAAGTTTGAAATACACAAAGGTGGTTTAATTCAATAGTTAAGACTCTCACCTACAATGGTGTTAGCATTGAGGGTGGTTTGCGAAATATATTGAAAGAAAATGCCTTAAGGCTTAACGTTTAAAGACTGTTTTGACAAACTGAGCTTTAGGGGACAGTTTGATAACGAATCAGTAAAACAGAAAATCTTGGAATACTGTATTAGATGTCCTCAAGAATCTGAGGTCTCGATCGATCGGCGCGCTTTCGATCGATCGAACTTCGTCATCTCTCGATCGATCGAAATATCTTCAATCGATCGACTATATCGCTGGTCCGATCGATCTAACTACATTCGATCGATCGAACACAGGAATAAAAATAGTGCATGGCAGAGGTCTGAAATCACGGTTTCATCGCGATTTCCCAACCCCGGACTACTCAGACATGATCTGGGAAGTCTCAGATGTATTTTTAACGTAAAAGTGCATTAAAGTCATGTTTGGTTGCAAGTTTTTCATGAAAACTATGAAAATCAAGGATTTTAACTTCTCTAGCATATAATACTACAATATTGACTATTAAACTACGAACAAATAAGTGCAAAATGTAAACAGAAATAAAACAACATAACCTGGAGGAACCAACTACTATTAAACCTCAAAAAATCCAAGCTAAAATGGTAAATCTTGATAAAACCTACAAAACAAACACAATGAAACTCTCTATTCTCTATGAAAACTGATGAAACAAAGTTGGGCATCCCCCCGGGACGTAAACAAAACGATTATATATAGCCTAGACCTAATGCTAGGTTTAAAAACCCGTTTCTGCTGCGTGCGCGTATAATCTGATAAAAAGCATGTTCGATCGATCGAACAACTCTCGATCGATCGAACTTCCAGAAACTTAGATCGCTTGAACTTTACTCGATCGATCGAACCGTCGATCGCTCAAACCCTTCTCAATCGCTCAAAAACTCTATTTCAGCTTTGAGTTGTCTTCATCAGGACCAAGCACATCCTTTTATCAACATTCTTCAATCTTATACACAGCAGCATTAATCTGCACAAATAATCACTAAAACAATACCGCTTATCATAGTTTAATCAATTTGTGTAGAAACTAGTATTGTAATTCAAACTGCAGATAAACAGGGGAATTGTAGACTTTTCTAGTGTATTTTCCTCTTTTAGCGCGGTTGTATTTTACAAATACCCCCACTTGTCATTCACTACCTTTGAAATAATTCTAAATAAGTTCTCTGCCTTTGTTCATGCTACAAACTCAAAAATGTTGTACTCTCTGTACATCTTGACCTCTTATTATTTTCTCTAAAGTTGCTACCTTATTCTTTATAAGTAAGGTTTCATTTGGACTATTTCACTTATGAAATACCTACTTCTTATTTCATACGTTGAAGGGCCTTGTGCTATCGATTACTTTTATTACCTAAGCATCTTGAGATGCTACGGTTACTTCCATAGTAATCAATCATTGATCATTGTTAAAGTTACATCCTATTCTTAAAATGGATAACATCACACTACTATTGTACTTCTAGTTGTGAGAATTCATATGAGCCCTTTCGGATTCAACTTCATTTTGGATAAATCCATTAAAATTGGTTCAATCATCATATTCTAGTTACTATGATTACGTTGTTAACTATCATGTGAGATATAATAGGTTGTGATTACTTTGCACGAGTTAAGCTAGAAACCTTATAGACACGAACTCATATGTAGGAACATAAGAATCTCCTCAAACTCTACAAATTACTCAATCGTCTCAAGCAACTGAGGACCAGTCAGGAAGGCTAAGCAACATGATACCTAAGGAGATCGATCCCACCGATGTATTTGGAAGACTGATACAAAGCTTACGGACGACCGGTGACAATGCCAGCGTGGGTGCCTACGGAGCACATGTTGAAGGACAGCTCAAACAAGCCCAGCTCAATACCACCATCCCCAATATGGCTGGATTTGGCAAAGAGGAACAACGAAAACTGGAAGAGCACATAAAGAACAAGAGGAAGTCCGACACAATAACATCATCGGTCCAACGCAAAACATGCCAACGTTGTTTCAACTGTGGAAATCGCAGACATCACTTTGATGAATTCCCAACATTGAGACGAATCGAAGGACAAGGATCACAATGTTATCACTGTGGCAAAATGGACCACATCAGCAAGGATTGCGAGATAATGAAGAACATCAATCAAGTTCTGCTAATGAACTCACGTCAAGAGGACGAGACTGTGTCAGACAACCAGTTCAGCATATAACCAGATGAAGAACCACAGATTCAGAGGAGGCTTTTCCTTTACGACTCGAACTTAGAAAGATTTTGTGCTAGATATCTTAGGATCTAGTTTATCTTATTTTTGATTGGGCTAGTAGTCCCGTTTCGTTTATGTATGTTACTAGAAGTTGATACAATCCATGTAATCGACTATGTAATATTTTGACTTATTAATGAATCTGCTTCTGTGTATCAGTATTATTGCGATAATTACTGTCATGATATATATATATATATTATAGTAGAGGGACGACCCATTGATAGATAGAACACAACAAGTATCACATTCCACCTTTAGAACAACGGTCAAACCAAACGCGCGAACCTAATGATAGAAGACGTCTTACAAGCTTACATCATCAACACATCTTCAACAACATCGAAAAACATATAGGAGAGTTACACCGTCAATTATGGAAGCTCGTGGCACATCAGGAATGAAAACACGAGGAAATCCACTCGCCATTGATCAATGGTCGCTAACTACGATAAATTCAAGTATAGTCATGACATCATTCAAGGCCCTATACAGAAGGCCATATCAATCACCGTCACGATAGACAGGTCAAAAATGAAACGAGGATACAAGCAACCCTAGAGTTGACAAAAGAAGCTACGCAGACCAATGAAGGATGGATCAACAGTTTTAAGTCGGAGCTAAAGTACCATTGAAAATATCGATCGCTCGAGGCAACGTGTTGTTTGACCGAAAGAAAGGAAGCTACCACCACGACACATCATATTAATTATGATCAAATCGACTATCGACTTGCGTTACTACCAACGGTGTAGTAGATCACAACACTTTTTGAGTGGATACGCTAATCCGCAATGTTCTTCGTACCGACATGCTGAATGATAAGTTCACGACCCCTACAAGTCATGGATTAAGATAGCACAAGAGTCAGCTAGAACTTCGTTAACATGAACGACACGAACTCAACAAACAACGATAACGAAAGAGTTAACAAACCCAACAGATGAAATGAGAGGCCAACAAGAATTCTCAACATCACGTCAAGAAGACTGAAAGATGAATAGAGATCGCTCTAATAAAGATCCAGTGGAGACACCACAATAAGGACGAAGAGACTTTGAAGATAAGAGTTAACGACGACACCCGCCAAGATTAGGACAAGCCAAATGAAGTTGACCAATAGGTTACCTCAGAATTCGTCACACGAGATTAGAACCTTGTACGCTTAAAAACTACCTGCTTCAGATTTCGGGGGCGAAATCTTTAATAGGAGGTGGATGATGTAATACCCGCAAATTTCCTGCATATATAAAAGGGATCCCCGCATTTATGTCTATACTTACGAGTTTATTTCTGTAATTAATTCCGTAGTTTGTACTAATATACGTATATATGTATATATATTCGACGGTGTTCGAGGTTGTAGTACTCAGAGAATTCGTATCACTTTGTTTATATGATTTTTTTTATTTCTAAGCCTGACCCCGTATATTAGTGTCGTATTTTATTCGTTAAATAACTTTAAGTTATATTGAATATTCATTGTCGCTAAATTATAATTATAGATTGCTTTTAATAATTATTATCGCTTAAGTTATAATTATTGATCAATTATTTAAATATCTGTAATTTGCTAAGTTTAATAACTATAGGTTATATCGTATATTAATATTTTGTTAATATTATTTGTCGTCACTTAACATTTTAATATTATAGGTTAAACTATTATTCGGACCCGATAGTTGTGACCACAATTAGGATTTGCATATTCGACATTAATTAGCTCTGTAATTATGAGTTATAATTATTATATTATTATTGATTTTTCTTAATCCCCTGGCTATTATTGAAATTATATTGTTATCAGTATTTCTATTTTAAACCCAGATTATATTTTTAGGATCCGATGTCGTTTTAATTTTGTAAATTATAATTATAATATTATATCGACGCTGGATCATTATTTACATTCTTATTATTATTTTATAAACGTATTTTATTTTAACACTGGTTGTTAAATTAGACTCGGACCCGTACCCGGACTTCACGGCACATGGCTCGAGGCAACGTCACATCCCACGATTTTGAGAATCTTTTTAGTACAACCTAAAGGAAATAAAATTTTCAAATAAATGATTTTTCATCGAATGACTATTCATCTATTGTATTTTCATGCAAATAGGAAGAAAGAAAACTCTATGGAAAAATGGTGGTTCAATTCGATGTTGTCTAAGAAGGAGTTAGAACACAGGTGTGGGCTAAGTAAATCAATGGACAGTCTTGGTCCTATTGAAAATACCAGTGAAAGTGAAGATCAAAATATAAATGATACGGATAAAAACATTCATACTTGGAGTGATAGTGACAGTTCTAGTTACATTAAACTACCCTAGGGACTATTGGTTAACAAGCATTCCCAAAACCCATTGGACTACCACCACAATACTCCCCATAATTGCCAGACCCTTACCAACCGTCGGCTACTTTAACACCCCCACCACCCCCCCCCTCAAACCCGTTGGATTTCTCATACACACTCAAACCGCCGGCCTCCCCCTCAAGAACACTCCCTCTCAATCACCTCCTCTCCATCACTCTCCATCAATCCCTCACTGCCACCCCACCAACCAAACACAACTCCACACCTCACCCCCTCTTTGACCCGTAACTCCCCACACACACCACTCCACCGAACACACACACACCTTGATTGTATATATTGTATGTATGTATGTTACTTGGTGTGTGTATATGTTATATTATTATATTATGTATTTAGTATGTGTGCTGTGTATATATATATATTATAGAGAGTGAGAGAGAGGCACGAGAGAGTGAGAGAACATGAGGAAGAGACCCAAAACACCTCCTACCCCAACCTCTCTGCTTACCCACTGCAACTCCCCACCCTCCCTGCCAACTCTCACACAAACATACACACAGGCCACACGCAGCAAGAGGAAGGAAGAGGAAAGAGAGAGAGAGAGACCAAAAGCTAGAGAGAAAGACCGCGACCGCAATGGACAGAGACCGATGAAGGTACACCCAAACACCCCCCTCTGTAGTTTCTATACACACACAGACTCACACACACCCTCATACACACCCCTGAACAGGCCGTAGACCTCCGCCTTGGCCGGACCACCATTGAAGCTCATACGAGCTCGGGCTTTCGGACCGTCACCAAAACCCGCAAAAGTAATGCCAAAATGACCCTAAAGACCCCCTTAAGACCCTCGATGAACGGCTCGAAGCTTAGGCGTCGTTTGGTCGACCAACGAGCCGGTTATTCTTTTAGGCCGAATCTGTGTTTTTCCCACTTATCGAACAAACGGCTAAGAGTTAGGAGCTGAGACCTATGCCATTGGATTGGGCTCGTCGAGGTACTCAATTTTGACTTAAAATTTGCTTATTTTCGTTGAGAAATGAAGGAGATATGGTGGTTTGAAGTTTGCATGTTTTAAAGTGTATATATACGTATTATATATATATATATGTACTGTATCTTCTTCTTGAGGAAGAAGATGAAATCAAAGGGCTTATGCCCTGTTTGGGAAAACAGATTCTGGGACAGCTTGTGTGTGTTATAAATTGAGTTTGCCAAACAGAGTTTTGAGCGTTAATTTATTAATTGATTTATTAATATATTAGGATATTATGTTCTTATTATTTAAAGAAATGGTTTTTAAATAGTATAATTAATTCTGAAATATTGCTAATAAATATTCTGAAATTTAGTATTATATATTTATATAATATAATTATTAATTACTTAGTTTTAAATAAATATTAAAGGTTTGTTTGATTTAAAATAAAATAGTACTAGTAGTTGTTAAATGTTTTAAAAAGTTATTTTTAAAAAAGTTATGATATAAAAGTCTTTAATATTCTGAAAAATAATATTATTATATTATGAAATTATTGTTTAATAAATTATGTGTTGTACTTATTACTTATTTAGTTTAAATAAATAATAAGAAATAGTTTTAAAATATGATAATTAGGTAATAAATACCTAATGACTATTTTTAAAAATTAGAAAATTAAGTGGTTGATCACATGGCCTAATGCCCTTGTCTTATAGATTATGTATTGATGAAATCCAAACTTTAGTATTTATATATTATAGTTATTATTTATTTGGATTCAAATAAATAATGAATGCTTGTTTTAAATTATAGAAATTTCCCCGAAAATCCCTATCCACTAAACTTTTTTTGATTAGGTCCACTCTTATTATCATGTTACTAATAGGTCCAAATCAATGCAAAATCCCCAATTCCTTTTAAATTCCCCAAAATTTGGTTATTTTTATGACATTTTTAACCTTTACATATATATATATATAGGATGACATATATCTATATAATCCAGCATATAGTCAAAGTTATCCCAATAATTAAGGGATTAACAATCCACAATTAATATTTACAGATATATATATATATATATATGGATATAGGTGGTTATATATGGAGTTATTCTTATCCCATTAATTGTGGAGTTATTTTTGGAACAAACTATAATTACCATGATTGTAGGTATACACATTTGAATGGAGATTTAATTTGTAGTGGACTCTTTTTGTTTTGGTAAGCTGTCATCCACATCTTTAATGATTTCCATATCTTTAGTGCCACGTCAAATATTTGTTAGATTATCCATTGCTAATTTTTTCGTTCAATGTAATTTTAGAAATCAGTGTATAATTTTACACTACATTATCAGTGTAAAATTTTCACTGCATTTCATAACTTTATACATATATATATAGTATATAAAAGAGTACTTAATGATTGTCATTATAATTTTAACACTGCATTATGAATGACTATAAGAGGAGAATTTTACACTATAGTATATTTTCCAATACATTGCTATAAAAAAAAAAAAAAAAAAAAACAAACAAATCAGTGAAAATTAATATAACAGTCAAATCTTACTAGCTATAGTTTTTACACTGAAAAATAACAAAAGAGTCAAATCTTGATAGCTACAATTTTTACACTGAAAATCAGTGAACAAATATAAAATCAACATATTTTTACACTAAAAATCAGTCAAATCTAATATCCAAAAAAAAAAAAAAAGAGGGAGAGAGACTAATGTAAGAGTACAAGAACTAGCATTAGTGTATAATTTTACACTACATCTGCAGAAAATTAGAGGACCAACAGAAAATAGAGAATTTGTAGAACAGATCGGCGACGACTCCATTAGAGCCTAACACGCCACTAGCAGATCGGGATGCATCGCTCTGAATCTCGGACTCAACGGCGAAGATGGCGACAACGATAAATAGTCCATTATATCTGTCATCCATTGCTCATGTACGCCACGAAGCTTCTTTCTACACCAACGAAGCACTCACGTTCGTCGGTGCTTGATCGCCGGAAATAATCCTTGAAACAGCAACTGGCCGAATGTGTGTGTGTGCGTGTGTGTGAGAGAGAGAGAGAGGAAGGTTTTGAGAAGAGATCTTGTATATATATAGGCTTTTTTAATTACATATACATATATAGATGTACATATATATTAGGAATCAAATAAATGTGCATTTGAATTTTAAAAATCCTATATTAAGCTAGGGGTAGAATGGTCTGAAATATTTTTGTGGACCTATCTTCAAATAGTTTATTGTGTTGGATCTATTATAACAAAGATACACTAAATATGATTTAATACTAGTTAACCCTTTAAATTATGATTAATAGATAATAAATATCTATTGGCCCATTTCAAAATCTGAAAAATTTTATATTATGTCTTAGAGACATAAAGGACTGCTTTATAATTTAACAATTATAAAACTATGCTCTGGGTATTTTTAATAATTATCAAGGGGCCATTTATGTAATGCTTTAATTATTTTAAATACCAAACGAGTCTCGGGAATTAGGAGAAAAATGCCACAAGCGTATTTTAAGGCCTAGTATTTAATGAAAATATTTATAAGGACTGAATATCATTCTAAAAATATGTTTTATAAATATAGGGCCCCGTAGACTTTAATTATGTAATTTAGACTTTAATAATTCATAGAAATTAAACCGTAGCTCAGAAAAATATGCGGTCAGTTCCCACAGTCTTAGAATAATGTCTAAAACATCCCCTTAAAGTTTGGTGACCTATCAACACGGTAAAAATACAGTTTATCTTTAGGGCCCATACTATTATAGAAAACTCAGCTTTTTATATGACGAACTCCGATTTGAGTCTAGTCAATGGCATTAAACTCAGAATGATGTCTAGATCATCTTGTTGAGGTTTAGGAACACATCTGGCACAATTATCGTTATGCCCTTAGCTCTAGTATGCATTGTTGGCCCAAATGTGGAAACCTTAGAGGGGGGGTGAATAAGGTTTTAGCGGAAATTAACCTTTTAAAAAACTTAATATTAAATTAAACACAATCACAAGCAATTAAGTAAAGAGATAAGGGAAGAGAAACTTGCAAACCGATTTTTCAAGTGGTTCGGCAATCGCACCCCGCGGCCTACGTCCACCCCTCAAGAACACCTCTTGAGGATTCCTTTACTCCGATCTACTTCACGGGCACGGGTGTAGACCAAACCGTTTCCCGGAGCACTTACGGGTGTGCACCAAACCGTTACAAGAGCCTTTAATCTCTCCCAAAGAAGAAACCTCTTCTTTGCAATCAAGGGTTACTAACCCTCACCCTTTACAAATTAAATTGAATACAAATGATAACTCTCTATGTAGAGTTGATAATACAATTAAAGCTCACTACAATTTACTCTCAAAGAAATACGAATCAAGAACTAGAGCAAATTGATAAACTCACACAACTAGGGCTCAATTGTGAATGATTTAGAATCAATAAGTTGTGTGATTGAAATAGATGTTTTCCAATTGATTGATCAACATAAAATGGTGTAGGAAAACATGTATTTATCGGCCAAGAAAGATTATAGCCGTTGGTGGCAAGTTTGGTAATTAAAAGCCCCTTTAAAAACTAGCCGTTATGCCTTTTCAGGTCGCTTCAGTCGACTGGAGCATGAAGTAGTCGACTGGTCCTTGAAGCAGTCGACTGAGATGTGTTTACAGAGGGTTCTGTTTGCATTCTGCTCAGTTCGGTCGACTGCATCGGGCCTTCAGTCGACTGCCCTTCCCAGTTTGACAGCCTGACACATCTCCACTAAAAAGTCCATAACTCTCTCTACAAAACTCGGATTTTTGATCCGTTTGATGTTTTGGAAACTAGATTCAAATACCTTTCCAACCATATAAAACTCAACATCTAATTATTTTCCAATTGGTTGGGGCATTGCTTTAAAGATGACTCATTTAAAATTTGTTTCCAAAACTTTAACTTTTAGCATTTGTTTGAGCCCCTAAGAGTGTGAGATCAAGATGCCTTACAATGATGGTCCTAGACTTCAACCAAGGATGAAATATCTTCAAGTATTCAAGCTTGAACCTTGTTGAGCTCCTTGTAATCTTGATCTACATCAATTGAATCTCATGTACACAAAGATGTTAAAGCATTGATACAATATTAATACATGAGATTATATGTGAGCATGAAAATGACTATGATAATAACAAGGAATGAATCAATATGAATCATGTAATTATCATAGCATATTTGACATCATCAAAACATAATTAAATATGCCTTAATATACCTTAAGGCTAACATGCTTATTAATCAACGTTCTATGAATTCACATACTTTGTAGGAACCTTCGTTACGCTTGCTTTTACGCACCCGCATTGAGGTGAGTCGTCCTAACTCACTTGGTATATTATAGATTTACTCTATGTGTATTATGTGAATATCCAGTGTGTCCTGTGTGGACATGACTGATGAGTATTATATATATGTACGTTCAGATTTACTATTTATATGATGAATGCATGTGTAAATATCCAAACTCCATACTCAGTTATTAATTGTCGTAATACATGATTGTTATGCTTCACAAATATACAATCACATGGACATTCATATGAACGTAATCGAGTCATGATGTCAATGTTGACGTCTGTATGGTTAGTCAAGTGGACTAACCCAGTCATGTTGTCATACATGTTGAGTGGATCGTGGAGGTCCGTATGGTGCAGTCAAGTCAATGGGTATAACGATGAAATGCTATAGGGCCATGCTAGGCGACGATAGCAAAGTATCCATCTGAACTTGAATACAATAGTTATCTTTCTAATGTTATAGGGCCATGCTAGGCGACGATAGCGCTGTAACTATTCTATTCTCCAGGCAAGGTCATGAGGACCTAAGAGTCCAAAGATTACACTCTTTTTAAAACCAAAATTTGCTATAGGGCCATGCTAAGCGACGATAGCAACGTAATCATTCTACTCTGAGCTAACGGCGCTACACTGGTAATGTAACAAGTCACATGAGTCAGTTGTGGTGTCTGTGGTCGAGTCAAGTCGAACATATCGATGGTGCATCATGTCGTACCTCATTCATATTATCTTGTCATAAATCATACGTATTGAGATAATGCTTATCAAATAATCAAGTTTGAGATATTTGTTGTACTTGTATAATGCTTATCAATTTTTTAGTTTATGTTTAGGTTTACTGATGTTCTTTCGTTTTTAGGAGATCTCATAACTTAGGGTTCCATACAATTTACGCAAAATGTTGGATCTACATTGTTTTTAACTTTTTTTGCTGTTAGATCTGCAATTTTTTGAGTCTAAACTGGTCCATGATCTCGGTATTGAGGAAAAGCTAGAGGTTTGGGGCCAATATTTCTGCAAACAACATTACTGCTGAGAGCATAGAACAATGAGATGCTCAAACTAATTAGTGATGATAGTGAGATTCCATTTATAGGCCACTAGACAAAACACTAGTAATTGTTATGCCATAGTTGTGTTGCAAATTTGGATGCTCTAATAATTGGGTAGCTACATAATCTTCACACAAATATTCATTCATTTTCAGCTGTAGAATATTCATTTGGATTTTTTTTTTCAATCATGCTTGGTAGTAGGAGATTACTATGATCAAAATCCTCACACAAATTTGGATTTTTTTCAATCATGTTTGCAAACAAATGAATCACCGCATGTGTCTGTATCATTGACCAAATGAATTAGTTATATTCGATCCATGTCTAGCAATATTATCCTGCAAGACTAACATGCACCTCACGGAGCATGTGGTAGAACTATTTTTCAATCAAGATGTTTTGTTTAGTTTTAACTTTTAACTGCTCAATCAACTTGGATACTTGCATCCATTGAGATGATAGGATATTTGTTTGTGTAGATATTCTATAGTTTCGTTTATGTTTCTGTCACTACAAAGAAATTACAAGTGTGGTCCCAGATTAGTATTCAAAGTTGGGGGATGTTGAAATGCTGCAAAGAATTGTCATAGGGCCAGTCCTATTTAAATTCATGATGTGCATAGAGTAATGTTATGCTTTTCAAATTTCAAGTCCCAAATTAGTTTCCAAATTGGGACAAGCGTAGGATTAGGATAGATAGGATTATTCTTGATTTTTTGTGTTGTAAATTGCAGTTTTATGCAGTTTGATGATAGCATTTATATATGGCATCAGGTTTACTCGCAAGAATTTATGACAATGAAGTGGGAAAGTGGATATTCATGGAGATAACTATGCACATGACCAACCATTGAGCTTGGTGATTGATACGTTGATGCCGTTGATATATCTAACATGGGAGAGATAATTTGGATAATGGAAAACAGAGGACGACCACATTGCCCGTTGAGCTTGTATGAGAGTTTTTTTAATAGTTGGTATTTTTATTAAACTTGGTGGTTGTAATTGATTTACATTTGTTTGTAATTTGTTGACCTTATTTATTAAAATATACTAGTGTTGATTGTATTTTATTAAACTTTGATTGATGTTTGGAATTGGCCCTATGGTGACCTTTAATTCTTTCACGGTGATATTTGATAAATTTTTATAGTGGATGTTATAGAAAATACTTGGTGTGAGTTTTTTTTTTTTTTTCATAAATAGGGTATTTTTTGAAAGTTTAGATTTACAGGTTTATACCATGGTAATTCAAACACAGTATTTGACTATTTTAATTTTATGCCCAGTATAATCTGGGGTGCATCAAACACAGGATAAAAATAATATTGCAATATTTTATCCCATAGTCCTACGATAACTAACTATACTTTATACTATACCCTTTTATCCTATCCGATTAACAAATAAGGTCTTATTTAGACTATTCTAATAATAATATCTTATACACTATTTAATTACTTCCTCTATCCCATATTTAGATTTTTTGATGCTATTTTTTGATGTCCAATTTTAAGAGTCCTTTTTGAAAAGTCAAAGTACTTTAATACACACTTTTCAAATTTGTCATTTATTATATCCAACTCTTCCCTCTTTTTTTTTTTTATGTAACTCTAATTTTGAATTTTAAAAAGGACAATATTGAAAAGTTGAAAATCTTATCAAAATCAAAATTGCCTCCTTAATAAGTTGGAATTTCAAAAAGAGACTTTCAGTGGGAATAAAATGGACAATTAACTAGAATGAAACCTACCCACCCAAAAAGTAGATTATTCAATTAAAATGGAACCACCCACAATAATTTTGAGCAGAACAAACAGAATTCTCTCTCTCTCTCTCTCTCTCTCTCTCTCTCTCTGTATGAGTATCTCCATGTCCCTCGACCCCGGCACCTTCGAGTCCCTAGTCCCAGCTCGCTTCATTACCTTCACATTCCCTAACCCAACTCACTCCAACAACTCTACAACTCAACATCCCCATCTCCACACCCCACTCCTCCGAGTCGCCGTCCTCGACTCACCCATCCAACCCACCACCACCGATATCCCCCGAGTCGCCGCCATGATCGTCCCGGCACGCCGCGAAACAGACTGGATCTTCATCACCGAAGCCGGCCACCTCCAACTCCTCCTCAGCTCTCCCCAAATTTCTCGCCTAATTCTCATCGGAAACCTCCCAGTTGATCCACCCCAAACTGCATTTAATCGACCCATATCAATAAACCCTAATTTTCGAGAAGCATTCGAAGAGATCTTAACCCCTTTGTTAGTGGCTTTGTCGCCCAAATTGGGTTTGAAGAAGGGTTTGCCCGAAATTCCATTTTTATGCTATGAAGATGATGTTATTCGTAGTGTGATTGTAGAGAGATGTGTTGGGTCTTGTGTTGGTGAAATGGTGGTTGAGGACGTTGAATTGGAAAGTTTTGATGATAGAGAGTTTCGGAGGAGGTTGAGGTTTAAGCGTATGCCCAATTTGATTCAAACCCAGGTACGAATTTTCCCAATTAGTAGTTCTGAATGTTCTGAATTCAATGGAATTTCAAATTCTGTGGGTTTGGGGGAAATTGAGTTTCAACTGGATAAAGGGGTTTTGGTACATCCTTACTTGACTCCAATGGTGGCGAGTCTTTCTTTGATCAGTTTGTATCTTGAAGAGAAGATTCAAGGTGGGTTTAAGCCTAAAGCATTGTGTTTGGGAGTTGGTGGTGGGGCTTTACTTGCATTTTTGAAAACCCAGTTGGATTTTCGGATTGTGGGTGTGGAGGCTGATGAGGTTGTTTTGAGGGTAGCTAAGAAGCATTTTGGATTAGAAGCTGGTGAATTTCTTCGAATTTACATTGAAGATGGATTAGAATTGTTGAATAAACTTTCCCGTCAAGTGAAAAAACAGAATTGTGATTCTTTGAATGATTTATGTGAGAAAAATGGTTGTTATACTGATAGTGTTTTTGGATTTGATGATAAATTTGATGTGATTATGGTTGATTTGGACTCGAGTGATGCAATAATGGGTGTAATTGCTCCTCCACCGGAGTTTGTTACGAAGTCCGTTCTTTTGGCAGCTAAAGAGGTTCTCTGTGAGTTTGGTATTCTTGTTGTTAATGTGATTCCTCCAACTAAATCGTTTTATGACGGATTAGTACATGAATTCCGGGACGTTTTTCAGGAACTGTATGAAATAGATGTTGGAAATGGAGAAAATTTTGTTCTTATTGCCGCTGTTGAACCAATTAAGGCTGCCTCTGAAGAATGCAAGGATTCTTTTTTCAAGAAGTTGAAATTGGTTATTTCAGGAGCATACATAGATTCCATTAGGAGAATCTGAGGGTTTGGTGGTTATAAAGTTAACAAATATGGTGTCTCAATGGAGTGGTTTCTCAAACATAAGTTTCTAAGTACCATGTTCAAGGAGAGTGATTTCTTCCCTCTGAGCGAGTTGTTATATCCTTCATGGTGTGCTTGATGATGAGTATTGTGTAGCCTAACAGCACTGAACAATCTCGAGGGGTATTTTTGTAATGTGTACTTGTCACATGCCCTATTTTCATGTTAGTGAAGGACAGTTGTGGATGTACACTCTTGTAATATTTTTGGGTCTTTGAGCATTGTGAAATCTCAGCAACATCATGCATAGTGAACCACGAGAATGAGGTGCGTTTGTGTGTCTTCTCTTTCTTGCTTTTCGTCTCTCACATATGCTTGATAGTGTTTTAACCATAACACTTCAGTCCTCAGTAAAGCTGATAAAGAAATAGGCAATTGCATGAATTACTGTGGTATTAAAGTAGTTTTTGATGAAGCTTGATATACATGGTATCAGAGCCTGTCTCTAACAGTTTAAGCTTTTGCAGCACTAGTGACCTTACATGGTATCTGAACCTTGTTTATTGGAGTTCTTGGGTTCAACTCTCTGCCCTGCTCTAATTTGCGTATTTGCACTTTGTTATCTGCCTCTGGCTCCAGTCCAGTATGATAAAGTTAATTTTGTTGCCTCTCCATGTGTGAGACGGGGTCACATGCGACATAGAGTATTGAAGCTTGATATACTCCCTCTGTCCCAAATTCCTTGGCACTTTTGGGGAATCCAACTTTTAAAGGGAACACAATGATCGCACTTTTGTCAAACTTTTATGCTCCAACTTTTCAAATTTGCCCCTCAGAAGTGCATTTAGATTAGTTGGGGGTGTGAATAAAGAAAGGGAAAGCAAGAAAGATTCAAAAAATATTGTGTTGACTTTTCAACATGGACTAAAATTTTGGGACAACCCAAAATAGAAAGAGTGCCCGGCAATTTGGGATGGAGGGAGTATATTTTTGGGTGCATTCTCTAACAACTAAAGCTCTTTGGAGCAACTAGCGACTTAACAGTTTAATATGGTGATTTACAAAAGCACACAAGAGGAAACTTCACCGAACTTCTCCCAACATAGTTCGAAGTTAATTGTTACCCATGGGGTTGAAGGAAGAAGTTGATACCAACTCTCAATCTGGAATTTACAAGCACGGTCATCTACTGAAGCTCTTATAGATTCCTGAGAATGTATGAGGTTTATTTTCTAGCTGTATCCTGTGTCATATCGTTCTGTACAGCCTTGTGCATTAAGGTATGGGATAGGGAGACAATCACCAAGTTCTGGTTTTGAGTTGTTATGAACTAGTTATCCGTCACTCTTAGGCTCTGTTTGGTTTACAGATTTTAAGAGAAGGAGAAGAAAAGGGGAGGAAAGGTAAACAAGAAGTAAAACCGGTTCCCTTGTGTTTTCCTCCATGCTTTAATAACGTTAAAAATCAGCTGTTATTAAGTGTACTTAAAGAAAAAGGGAGGGAAGTGGCTCTCAAACTTCATAATTATTAACTTCTCTCTAATTAATTCTCTTTCCTCCTATTTTCGCCACAATCTTCCTTATTAACCGAACAAACAGAAATGTTTTCCTCTCTTTTCCCTCTCTATAACCATAAACCAAACAGAGTGTCAATGTTAATACTTGTAGTCCAATACTTCGTGTTGCCACTGATGACTTGTGGTACCCAATCTGATTTGTTAGGGTGCTTTTTAGCACATTTTTTAAAATTTTAGAGGAAGAAATGCTTCTGTAGATTGTGTTGGATCTGTTCACTGTGTTCCATTTGCAGTTTTCTTGGTTGAGCTTATCGAGAATCCTCGAGCACCTAATGTCAAAACATTGGCATTGTAATGCAGGTGTCTATTGTTTAATCTATGTATCAAGCTCATTTACCTGCATTTTTTGTGGGTTGACAAACTCAAGAGGAGTCTTTTACTCTTTCATAGTGCTCAAACTTGATAGGGATTTACCCCTATCCTTGGATCTGTGGGACTCAAAAAACAAACATGAAAAGGCGAACTGAAGAAACCAAATTTAACATGGTTCGCCCCTAAAGGCTAAAGTAAGGCTATGTCAACAAAGCTGCTAAGTTTTTTTTTTTACTATGCTTAAAGGCTGAAAGAGAAGATTACAGAATACATAACATGAATTAGGTATACAAGCTACATGCTACATGCTATAACCTGTGTCAAATACCAAAATACCCTTTAAAAGAATTCGTGAGTTGGTACCTCTATAGTGGGGTTAAGTATAGACTATCGAGTACTATAAGAATCTACACTATGTATCATAACTCAAGTGCAGTATCAGGACTTTTATGCCTCGGTTAATTTGGTGCAATCATTAGTACATTAGAGACATTAGGAGAGCATGTTATAATTTTAGGCCATAGACCTTTTGAAGTTATGTGTTACCTTTGCAATGGAGTCTTGATGGCCATCTTCAGACTCCTTAAATCGAAATTGTAGTAGGATTTACGCCTCCCGTTATTTCTCCTTTAGATGGTTGATAAACTTATTTCTAACATTCTTTACCAAATTGCTATTTTACACTTTCATTACCATTGATCTGGCAGTGTTGAAGATCTAATGTTCATTGTTTAGTCACATGGACACATACTGATCCCGTAATCTTCTAGCTACTGCTGTACTAGAACAGAACTGCTCCAGAGATCAAACATATCAGTGGGAATATCAGACTCGGGCATTTTTCTAAATGACAGTGAAGGTAAGCAGGCTTCTCCATTTCCGACATTGCAATTTTCACGAAGGCTCTGTTTGGTCCATGGATTTTATGAGGAAAAAGAAAAGGGAGAGGAAAACTAGTCCCCTGGTGTTTTCCCTTGTATTTTCCTTCGTGCTTAAATGACATTAAAAATAAAAAAATCTCGGAAATATAATTATAATATACGAGTAAAGAAAGGGAATGACTCAACATTCAAAATGTTTAATTCATTTCTCAACTAATTCTCTTTTCTTTCCTATATTTCTTGTCGTTTTCCTTATTAACCAAACAAAGGAAAACGTTTTCCTCTATGTTTTCCTTTCTTTTGTCTCACTAAATCTAAGAACCAAACAAAGCCTAAATATGATTCTTATATATATTTCCTATCCATCTTCAACTTGCTTCAGGGTGCATTACTTTTTAGTTCCTGCTTGATCATTGGGTATCTAGTTAAACTTCTCGAGAGGCTTATATTTGTTATTAATATATATATATTTTAAATCTTTTGTAGGTCTAGGAAGCCCTTGGACTTGAAAACAATTAAAGAAAAAGAAAAAGAAGCAAAACAAAGATTCCGTCCAGATTCTGCTCGAGCAAAACAGAAATCGTTTAAGCAGAAACAAGTGAGTGTGTACTTGAATTTGCCGGGATTCAAAAAAACACATCAGCTTTTGAGGAATCAAATGGTATTTTGTCCAACACACTTCCTAGGGTTAGTGGATGATAAAATCTCAAAGAGAGATGAGATTGGAGGATTTTTGGGGGAGGAAATTTAGAGAAAATGAGATCTACGTGATGGCTACATCACTTTTCTTGTACTTATTGATATTTTAGCTTAGTTAGAGAATGTTGATGATTATATTCATTACATTTGTCTGAAAACTATGTGAAACCAAGCAATTATTTCATGTGTTCTTGGGATTATCTCAATGTGCTTTAGCTTTTTGATTGACTATTGGGGTTTGGTTTCTATTAGGAATCGTATTATGTTCTTAACTTCCTATGATTCATTATGATTTTGGGATATATTTGATACCTACAATGTATGATTCATTATGAGTTGAGAATATAGTGGATGCATATACTTTTTATGCCATGTTATAATCATCCCAATAATCATTCTATTTTCGACCTTGCCTAGATTCCATTGTTATATTTTCCGGTTAGGAGAGTTGACTCTCGACTTAACCGAGCTAAAAGGATAATCCAAGCTCACATGTTAGATTTTTCTACTGATTGCACTTATTTTCCATGGAAAACATTTTGCTAACCAAATTTCCACCAAAGTGAAGTGTTTAATTGGCTAAAATCCCCATGGGAAAAGTTTCCCCAAATCAGTCATGTGATCTCATTTTCATTCATTTTTGTGGAAAGCAAAATCCTCCTCCCCCCTAAGAAAACCATTTCCATGGAAAATATTTACGGGTCTCGATCGATCTGATGAGCTCTCTCTCGACTCTGGTGATTTTCAGAAATGGAGATCTAACCTCTCTCTCTCGACGCTGGCGATTTTCAGAAATGTAGATCTATCCTCTCTCTCTCTCAAATCGGTACACACATTGTCTCTCTCTCCTAGATATACCGATATATAGATATATATCGACACGTATATATATATGTATACAGATATATAAATATACCGATACATACGTAGATGCAAATCTCTCTCTCTCTCTCTCTCTCTCTCTCTCTCTCTCTCTCTGATATATATATATATACACATATAGATATATAGATACAAATTAGTTTTTCTAGGGACTTCTCTTTGACATTGCTTGATTTTTGATTGATTTGGTAATTTGGGGGTTGAGGGTTACGATTTGGTAGAGGAAGAGATTCAGAAACTGATTGGATTGTATACATATTATAGACAGATTCAGAAACTGATTTGGGGGTTTAGGGTTTAGCTTCTTGTGATCATGGTCTATAAAATACTTAAACTGCTCCAAAGGGTCAATACCTTGCCAACATGCTGAGTATTCCAGAGTTGACATTGAGATAATGCATGGAAATTTTTTTTATTGCAAAATATAACCATGACTTATGTCTAGAACCACTTTGTGTTATTTTGCTGGTAGTAAATTTTTTTTTTCCTCATTGCTCATTGAGTAAACTAGTTCAATCTTTGACAGAAATTAAAATTTCTTGACATTTTCATATTCTGGATGATCTATTAAGCAGCTTGAGTAATTGGAAATTATGTCTAGTCTGAAAAGTTATGTTCAGTAGACTGTAGAATTATGATGGTTCGTGCTTTTTGGGAAAATTTGGGAACCGAAACTTTAAGCTTGCTTAGTTGATTTATAATAATTTTCCCCTCTTAATTTGTCATATTAGAACCAGCTTAAGAATATGTATGTTATTGTTCATTATACTGGCTTTTGAGATATGGAAATGAAAGTGATAGAAGTGGAACAAACAAGTGGTTTAAGCTTTGGAGGTACTGAGAGGGCAGAAGTGGAACAACACAAGATAATGGGTTATTAGAGGTTATGCTCACAAGCGTTGAACTTTTTTTCCAATTGATCTTTATGGTTTCTGTATTTAGAACTATTTTGGTGTTTGCATAGAGATTTTGGAAACTAACACTGTGATTAAGGCATTTCTAACAAGTTCTCCATACAAATTTTAGGAAAGATCTGATATTTGGAGAGAACACGATAGGTAGTTCTTTTAGTAGATTGATATTTGCAGAATTCAGATGGTGAATTTTTCCTTCAATGGTAGTAATTATTATATACATGTACTCTTACAGTAGATAGCAAAGACTGCTATAGCGATGTTGCCATGTTTGGCTTGTCTTTACTTTCCCTTTTCATTATTTTATTTTATTATTTTTTTTTGTGAGAGAAATCCTTGTGTTGCACTTGAAATCTTTGCTTATTGTGTGGCCAAACAATTCCAGCATTCACAAGCACACATGAATTATTAGTAGTCATTGTTGCATATCCCAATCAAAATTTTAGCCCACACACAGACAAACACAAACACAAATGTTCTGATATTAAGACTATATACAAAATTGTAGTCCTAGGTGGGGCCCAAAGAAGTTCCATTTGGGATCACATTTTACTGGGTTTGCGAGGATTTGGGTTGGTGGTAGAGGAGAGATTGAGATCAGGGATTGAGTTTGGACCACCATTTGGGTTAACTTGGTTGAGTCTTTGTTTGAGTTCAAAGCAAGGTTACCTGGATCGTGGATCGATTCGGTACGAGGAACGTGATCGGGAACGCGGATCGCCACGTGCTATAAAATGTGGTACGGTGGGGGTATACTTCTTCCGATCTTAAAACGGAAAGTAGTATGATAGATTAAAATGTGAAACAATTTTTTAATCGTTTTATTGTCCAAGTAAAGTTCTAAATGAGAAAATATAATCGATGTGATTTTGTAGTGTTATAATTTCACTAGATTTTGGTGGTATTATTACAATATTAGGTGATTTAAAGCAGGAAAGCCTAGTGTACCACGTTTCGGAACGATCGTACCAAAATGGGGATCACTAGGGTCTGATAGTTTTCTGGTAACATTGGTTCAAAGAGCAGTGCTTTATTCTCTTGGTTAAGAAGCTATGCTTTCCTTCTCAGCATCTCATTACTTGCGTTGCGTAAAAGCTCTGCTTATTGTGTGACCAAACAATTCCAGCATTCAGATCTCTTGTTTGTTATGCTAAATGGGTTCACTCAGCTTCTGGAAATTCCAAATTGAAGTCTTGAATTTTCCATTTCTAGTTGAATTGTTATTACTTGCCTTAATTAGTTTCTATTTGGAATTAGCTAGCATAGTAGAATTAATGAACATAAGACTTTGAATGTTCACCATCTTGTAGAGAGTTGAATTGTTACCACCGTGGTGGTAGCCCAGTTGGACGGGGCTTAAATTCCTTACCCCAAGGTTAGGAGTTTGAATCCGGACGTAAGTTGAAAGCGCTTGCGTGAGTAAAGCCTAATTTCTGTGCTTTGTGGATAGGTTTCTGGCTCACTGGTCGCTTCGATGGGGGTGTGGTGACGGGCTTGCCTATACAGGCAGTAGCTTTGGCTCAAACCGGACATTCCACATCGGGGAGGGGCTCGGTCACGCCCAGAGAGGGTTGCTACGCTAGTTGCCCCCTTCTCCCCTTTTTTCTCAGCAAAAAAAAAAAAGAAGAGAGTTGATTGTTATTATTTGCATTGATTTGTTTCTATTTGCGTTAAGCTAGCATTGTGGATTACTAAACAATAGACTTTTAATTATCTTTAACCATGTGTTCGCCATCGGTAGAGAATCGAATTGTGTTTACTAGCAAATTCTGTTTTAATAATAATGTTTTGCTAATTTTCGTTGTTTTTTCTGGGTCAATCAATATTAAGTTGGTGCCTTTTCTTTGGTTTTTTTCCCTTTCATTTCTTATGGGTTTATTTTAGAAAAGAAAAAATGAAAGAGAAAGCTCTTAAATTTCTAATTTTGTGTTGTTTCAGATTGGTGGGAGGGAGTCTGTTCGCTATGAGGGAGGAGACAAAAAGAATACTCTGCTAGTCAACTCCAAACCTGGTGCTCAAGGAGTGTGCAGGTTTTATTGTTGCACCATCTTGCCTCATCTTATTGTCCTTTTGAGTGCTGATTAAACACCTTGGCCACAAAGCATGGTTAGATTGCACTAAAAAATGCCACTTCTTCTGTTAAGTAGGCCATTCAGCTCCATTTTGAACAGCATTAATATGAATGCCAACAGCCACATTGACCTTCCTGGCTTAAATATGTAGATCCTTGTGTCAAAGCTTTAATCGTAAGACTTGTTTTAACAGCCACATTATGTAGATTCTCAAAGCAACCCTTGGGCTTTTATGAAATTTCATATTCGATTTTTTATTCACCGCAAAGCAGGCAAATATACTATACTTGACCTGATAATTATATCTTGAATTTTGCCACAGATACCTTGAATGCAACAGATTGCATTTTTTTGAAAACACATCATAATGAATGAGTTGCATTGTTCAAGTAAACTGCATTTTAGTTTACAGTTTCATTAACTGGGTTCTAGTTTCTTATTTGCCACGTGGGTTTTGCTAGAGACATGTTTGTGTAAATGTTATTTGCAAAGTATGGGTTTGGTTTAGTCTGAATAATAGAAACTTTCTTAAACTTCATTTTTGATGTATTTGTAAGTTGATTCATTTTTCATTGATTTAGGATTTGGATTGATTCCTTGAAATGGGACATTCTGGTTGGTTTTTTTATGGCTCCTTTAAAGCTAGTTGTAGGACTAACTTGATTCTAAATTATTATTTTTTTTGTAAAATGGTGTTTTAGGATAAGCTTGATGCAAGAAATTTGAAGGGAAAATTATGCCCTCGTTACTATGAGTTGGTTACTATTTTCGGCAATGCCTCCGCAACCGGAGACCGGACAGTCACGATGATGAAAAATCTGGACGATTCTTCCTTGGGATTCATGATGATGCTTTTATGCGTGCTTGGGTCTATCGTAAACTTGGAAAAGATTTGGCAAATTAATTTTGGTTTTTTGCGCATTTAAACAATCATTGAGACTTTTTACTTTGATGAATATTTTTATTTTTATTTTTTATTGAACTTTAATGTGTACTTCTAATTTTATTTTGTTGAGACTTAGGTTTTTAGTTTATAAAAATAATTGTTTGTGAAATTGACTATTGATATGAGTAGTTGTCTCAATTGCTTGAATTTGTATTATTTTCAAATTGTATGTTTGTGATTCATAGGTTAATTGTTTGAAAAAAAATGTAAGTTTCAATGAAAAATATTAATTTTTCATGAAAAATTATTGCAATCAAATAGCAAAAAAATTATTTTTCATGAAAAAAATGACAATTTTCCACTAGAAAATAGTGACAATCAAACAACAAAATTACATTTTTCATGTAAAATGTTAGATTTTTCAATTAGAAAATAATTGTAAACAAATGGTCTCAAATTTTATTTTCATGTGGAATAATTTTCTTTTCAACCCATTGTCTACGTTCAAATCAAACGCACCTTAAGTGAATCTTGAACCTCTTACTCTTTCCTCCATTGATTTTTCTCAATTAATTAGATTTTCAATTTCAATTCAATATTTCTCTCATGCTCCACTTTGGGGTGGATTGCATTCTTCTGTTAACTCTTAACAGTGTTCTACCATCCCCTGTGGATCGACCTCAGTCTCAGGAGGTTATTAGGTGCAATAGTCTGTACTTGGGTTTGCTTTTACTTGGTCGCAACACTAACATAAAATACTCCTCCTCTTCCACAGTACCAGTTAAGATTGTCATCATAGTTTCTAAAAATATCTCATCATTTTCTCATCGTCTTATAACTTGTCATCTATTCATAAAAGTGCTAACATTTACTACACAATGATATAGCCTAGATTAGGCCTGTAAACGGATCGGATATGGACCGGATCGGCCAGATCCGGATCCGGATCCGACAAAAATATTTTAGTCCGAATCCGATCCGTATATCCGACGGATCTGTGAGGTTTATCCCATATCCGGATTTGTGAAGATCCGGATATCCGGTCCGAATATCCGATCCGATCCGAATAGAAATATTGCTTGTAAAAAAGTAATATTACTCATTTGAAATGCCAATACAATCCAATTTTAAGTTGAATCTTACAAATCTACCAAAACATAACAAATTACAACATTATTTTAGCCCACCCTTGGATTAAAAAAATCAATGGTAGAGATTTCTCTAACATATATTATATTATATAAATATATATAACATATACAAATTCGGATCGGGTCTTAGGCGGATCGGATCTATTAAATCCATATCCGGTCCGTTTTCATACAACTCTAATCGGATTCGGATCTGGATCCGGATTCGGATATTTAAAAAAGCTCAGATCCGTCTAACTGACCCGGATCCGGGCCTAGATCCGGTCCGTTGACAGGCCTAGCCTAGATCATCTTCACAAGAAGTACCAAACTGGAAATGCTTGTCTACTTGAAGAGTAATCTGCTTTTCACTAGTGCTGCAACTTGGGTAGGTCTAACTCGTGATCGACTCGAGCTCAAGCCTAGGGATACGCGAGTCGGGTCGGGTTGGATCCATGCCAAACCAGAACTGAACCACATATGAATAGTTCCTAGATTATCAAACCCAGAACCGACCCACCAACCTCATGATGGACCCGAACCGAACCGACTCAATATATGGATTCGGGTCCAGTTCCACATTCCTGTGTATTTTTAAACAAATCTATCTCTCTCTCTTTCTCTCTCTCTCTCTCTCTCTATATATATATATATATATATCTACTATACAATAAAAACACATATGAAGCAAGCATGTAAAAAAAATACGAATTCCCGCTTCTGCCTTTGTGTTTGTCGTGAATTACTATAAAAAAAACCCAAATAAATCAACTATATTACATCTAATTACATTTAGATTCACAATATGACGACTAATTACATAGTGATAAACTTTTCCTTCTAAAAATTATCTTTTAGTCAACTTTTAATTACAGTCAAGTAAACTTTATTGTAGCTATTTACAAATGAATCAACTATATTATGTCTAGTTACATTTAGGTTCACAATATGACAACTAATTACATCTTGGTCAACTTTTCCTTTTAAAAATTATATTTTAGTCAACTTTATTGCAGCTATTTACATTTAAGTCAACTTTTTTTTATGGATTCACTCCATTTTCTTTATATAAATTTCAAAATCAATCTGTTATATTTTGGCTATTTGGTCTTTGGTACCATTTCATACGAATAATTACATTTTATTCATAAATTGTATACACTAATTTTAACAAATATCAATAATAGAGTTAAAATTTAACATTATGAAACACTTCAACAACATTAAAAGCCATCAACAAAATTTGAAATCATCAACTTGCCATCAACAAAATTTAAAATTATCAACTTTATATTTTCAACATTCTCAACTTACACCAAAACGTTGCTCCTAACCATTTTTGAAGAGTTGTTCCAAACGTTATAATAAGTTACTCCAAAATGTCGTGGATAATTGGATGGCTTATAAATTGTATAACGAAAAAGTTGATTTAGCAGTTGGAAAGAAAGAGTATTCTCTCCCTAGAACATTGATTGAAATTAGATTTTTTTTTTTTAAAAAGGGAACAACATGCATGTGATAGTGGAAATTATAAAAATAGAATCGAAATCGGGCTCGAATTAGGTTCTTGCTTGGAAAAATTATACAAAAACATGGACCGAGTGAGAGACCTAAAATCTAGCTCGTGTGATTCACGACACACATCAAGTGTGGGCATGCTTTATTTTATTTTATTTTTTTCTATTCTTTATTTTATTATTTTTTCTGCTGAGCTTTTCTAGGAAAATTTTAGATCATTATTGGGTTGGCAAACACAATTTTTACCATTTTTTCTGTTGAGAAGTCAGGACTAAGGTCCAATCTGAGTTGCCCGACACCAACACTTCCAACGCCTTGGGTGCAGGTTCAAGTACCCCTCCCCACTTGTAATATAAAAGAGTAGTGAAAGTCAAAATTTGAAACAGCACTTAATGATCTTATACAAAAAAAAAAAAGTATCAAAAAATTGAAATTTAAGAAGTCTTTAAACTTTTGAGCAAAAAGTACCTCTTCAATGTCCTACACGGGTCCCTCATGAAACCTAGGGTTTCTGTAGGGTGAGTGTCCGCCCTCACATGGGGTTTGTCTCCTCGGTTTCTACTATGGATTTTGATGGAGTCTGTTTGATGATCTGACCATCTACATCATTGTCTATTCCTGCTCCTTCTTGTTTTTTTTCTTTGCTTTTCTGTTTGTACGCTGTGGGGCTTAGGTGTGTTGAGGTTTTTTTTTTTTTTGTAGCTTTTCTGTTTGTACGCGGTGCTGGGCTTAGGTGTGCTGGGGTTTTTTCTGAAGCTTTTCTGTTTGTACACTGTGCTGGGCTTAGGTGTGTTGGGGTTTTTGTACCAATGGAGTCTGATGATGATTTTTTATTTGCTAATTTGGTGTTAACTGAGGAAGAGAAAGCCAAAATCAGTTTGGCAGTGAGGACATGATCCGTATTGGTGAGAAGCGTGAGTACTATTTGGTAGGGTTCTTGTGTGTGCTACGTGTGATCAGTGCAGAGTCGATCTACCAAACACTCTTACCATTATGGAGGGATACGGGATGTGATGCTAGGGTTGTGGGGGAGAATAAGTTCCATTTTGTTTTCTAGGATCTAAAAGACAAATGTAGAGTCCTCATTATGGAACCATGGACATTCGAAGGCCATCTGATGGCTTTGTGCGAGGCTGATCCAGTGACCCCTATAACTTGATAGGGTTGCAATATGGGTCCAACTTCATCACCTTCTGTTCGGCAGCGTGACGGAGGAGGTAGGTCAAAAAGTGGGGTCGAGGGTAGGGGAGGTGATGTTGGTTGATACCGATGGTGCAGGGATAGGGTGGGATGATTGTCTGCGGGTAAGGGTGGTCTTGGATTTTTGAAAGCCGTTAAAGAGGGGATCAACAATATCGATGCAAGGCGAACAACGATGGATTCGTTTCAAGTATGAGCGCCTACCTTTGTCCTGTTTTATCTGTGGTGTTATTGGACATTATGATCTTGACGGTGATGAGGGTAATTATGGTAATTGTCGTCACACATAGAAAATGGCTTAGTACAGAACTTGGCTTCGGGCAAATTCTGGTTGTGAAGGCAGCCTTGCAAGGAAGATGAGGAGAAAGGAGGAAGATAACTATGCCCAACCAAACTAGAACCATACGGAAGCTACTTCAGGTTCTAGTTCTCCTTCCAAGCATGCCGAGAAAGGAAAGGTTACAAATGTAGAGGTCGTCAAGGGGACTGCTTCTCCTAGTGATGGCTCGCTGAGGGTTTCTGCTACCTTGATGGCTAAGGAAAATATTGATGCTGGGGTGGGAGCCGATGAGTCTAAGAGGCTTGATGACACTGATGTAGACTCGGGGACTAGGCTTGCTGAGATCCACGCTATGGTGGAGGATGTTGTTCAACCAAAGAGTGCTGATTCTAAGAAAGAGCGACACCGGCCTTGCTTGAGAAATGATAGCCAGTTGCAAATGACAGATATGAGTATGATGGTGAGGGGAAAATGTTCTTTTGCGGAATCATCCAAACCTATTGATGGGACACTGAAGTCTAAAAAAGTGCATGTTGATCAATTGTCACTAAAGGCGATTGCTACTGAGCAGCACTGTCACACCCAAGAATAGCAAAAATAGAGAAAAATAAATTTTCCTTTTTGGGTCCATAGGGAATGACTGGTGAAGTCATTAAATTGTCCACACCACAGAATGATAGTTAACTAATAAAACAAGAACAGTAGTAGAACCAACTGAATATATTACAACTGTCCTAGCTGTTCCAATATCAAATTTCTAAAGCAGCAATAATAAAAAGGTTAGGGCAATATATGCCCAATTACAAAACTAAATAATAACATAGAAATAGAAACTATCGTCTATCTTCATCTGCAATTGGCGTAGATATAATCGTCTGCGTTGTAGTCTTCCCCAGCATAGCCGTAAGTGGGACCACCTTCTGCATATTCACCCTCTGGGTAATAGCCATCGTCGTAGGGCCCATCACCTGAACTAAAAGGAACATAGTAGGCTGGACAGGGAATGTCCAGGCAATAACGGCCGTCAGCTTACTAAGAGCTGAGTGAATAGAAACTAACTAGGTACCAGTTATATGAAGTATAAATAAGTTATGGAACGAAATAAGTTAAGTTCTAATAAATAGTATCTTCTCTTTATTCAACAGTCATTACGCAACCATTACCGTCTTGTTATCCAAAGACCGATACTCAACATACTCTTAACTGAATCATCAAACTCAAACGTTTAACTCTATGGATATACCATCATTCCGCCCACCGCTTTTAAGAGCATATTCACAGCTCACCGCATGTCATGGACTCCACGTCAGCCCGTCTCCAGCTTTTAAGAACATATTAATAGCTCATCGCAATACATGGACACAACGTTTCGAACAAGGCATATAAATCTATTGTCACGACTTAGCGACATCTACTATTAATCCCAGCTCACCGCCTTTTAAGAGCATATGAACAGCTCACCGGCCTTTAATAACATATCATGGATCACCTGGCTATCTTAGAACTACTTGGTCCAACTCACCGCCTTTTAAGAGCATATTAACATCTCATTGGCTTTTAAGAACATATCATGATCAAGTGTCCACCGACGTACAATTCCCAAAACTTATCGAACCTACCTAAGTTATTACTAACATCGATACATGACTTCCCCAATATGGCTTGACTACTTTGAGTGAAAGGAAACTGATATCGAACTCAATCATGAACGATATAATAACAAACGTTATAATATTAATCCATTATTCATAACCTTGCTATCCTTTGATGTCACATTATCCCTGGTTACCCTATAGTCGCATAACAGAAGTAAAAAAATGATAATTGAACAATTGAACCGCTTATATAATGAACAAAAGGAGCTATTTATGTTCTAGAACTACCAATCAATTGGGACATGGGTCCAATTGATTGGTATAAAAACTACAACAATTGATTCGGGAAAAGTCCAATCGATTGGATCTAAAACAATGCCAATCGATTGCTAGTATTGGCAATCAATTGTGAGTCAACATATGCCAATCGATTGGGTAACTATCCAATCAATTGGGTTTAGACTGATGGCAATCGATTGGAATTGGGAAAAAGTCCAATCAACTGGGACTTTGTCTTCTTCAGCAGACTTACAGTCCAATATTGCGGATATCGTAGTTTAACCACGTTTAAAATAAAATTTCTTTCAAATTTAAATACAAAGAGTCGCCACTTAATTTTTAAAGGAAAATTAACAAACTATTTTAAAAGCAAACTTTCGAAACCAGAGATTTTTAGATCCGGGGATTATGGAATGAGAGGGGAAGGAGCCCGACGGACTAAACATCTCCTTTCATCCTATCTCGTGATAGGCCTCTCAACATCCTTTTAATCGAATTAACTATCTGAGCGTGCCCTCAACTAATACATATGTATATATATATATATATATATTACAAAAGCATGTCTAAAAGGGTGTAAGATTGCTAACGATAAAAGGCATACAAAAATCACATAATTCAAATAGCAAGCAAGATGATATGCAATAAGGAACAAGAAAACTTACCCAAGATCCAGCGGCGATATAGAAACGTGCAATGCATACGAAATAGAAATCCTAAGAAAATGTCTCTAATCACATATAGACATAAGGCAAGACCTAATCTAAGGTGTCGCGCATGGAGTCGAAAAATCAATAAAATCAACTAGTAAAATAAACTAGAGAAAGGTTTGAAAAATTATACCTCAAAAGCGCTACAAAACAAAGATTAGTCCACATGCTTCAAACAAGATATCAGATAATCAATCCTAAACTTCTAGCTTAAATATATCAAGTAGAGGAGGAATTGACATAACTTTGAATTCCCTTTAACTAGTTGGAACCATAGCACCTCTATAGATATACAAGTCTTAACTAGGAGCCAATGTAATGTCCATATAGAGATGCCATAGTCCCAACATGATCATAAGGAACCCCTAGTCAGGTTCAATTAAGTGCAACTTAGACCAAAAATGATTTATACTCATAAGTATCAATATGTATGAATGAATGCATGATCATGAGCTATGAGATATTCATTAGTTTGGATCATCTAGCCTCTGGATTTAAACTTAATTGACATTATTTAAGACATGGTTTAGATCTGAGGACATTAGAAGGCCATTAGATTAGAGTTGTTCAAGATTTATTAAAACTGTGACAGAATTGTAAAAATTATAGAGAGCAGACCAAACTTTCAAAAATAGAAATAAAATACTTCCAACAATTGGATCTTAATAATTTTTTAGTATGTTATGAATCTGTGAGTCTAGTTTCTAACTCAAAAAGAAAATCAAAGATCCAACGGTTAAATCTCTAGGAATAGGGTCATAACCAGACATCACTCAAAACTTTTCAACTCTCTATCCAGAGTTATTGTGTGATTTTATAAAAATAGTACAAATATTAAAATCACTTTGATCTTTTTAGGGTATCTTCCTAATACATTAATCTTCATAGAACAAATTATTTAAAGTCAAAAGAAGTTGATTAAGGTTCTGATTTACTCATTTTAAAATAAACTTGCTGTACCTACTCACAAATCATAAGGCCAAACCATCCTAAATATAAAATTTCATCAAAACAAAAATTCTAGTGATACATATATGAGTTATGAATATTTTCTAATTGGTCTCATTCAATTCCCATGGACCATGATTTAATTAAAAATCTTTGATCACAGTGGGTTCATGAATTCACTGCACCATAGATGAATTAATCATCCATAACTCAAACCAAACTTGATCTATAATTCTAGAGAGAACCAAGATCAAGCATGATTATGATTATTGAAATAAGTAATTAAATACAAAGAGATTCATAGATTTGGCCTTGATGGACCACCATCATAGATCTCATGTTTAAAGATCTATCAAGAGAATCCAAAGGTTTTATTCAATCCTATGAGCTTTTTGAACATCTTAGGCTCATGAAAATCTACATCTAACTCCTCTCTCAAACATATGATCCTTGAGGAGTATAGACTTATTACATCCTATTCTCCTCTCAAATTAGTGGTCCTTGGAGACTAAATGAAACTAAATTCACCTAAGCCTCAATGGAATATAGAGAGGATTCCATGAGATTTCTAGTTGGGAGATCCAAATCATAGTCTAAGACTTGGACCTATCCAAACATGTATGGACACAACCATAATCTATCTTATTTCCCATATGAATCACAAGATCATAGAGAATAAGAGATCAAACTCCATGGAAATCCAATGAGATATTGAGGATTTCATGGATTTCAAAAGAAGGATATGAACAAAAGAAAATGGAGTCAAGTTTTATTTTGAGAATCAAGTCAAAATTCTTTTACAAACTCATTTTACCTTAAACCCAAGGGTTTGTTTAGATCCAAACTAATGAAGTAATATGAATTTCAATCACAATTCTTGGTGGTGTGTGATGAAATGAGGTAAGAAGAGAGGTTTTGAAAATGTGTAAAGGTCCTAGATCTATGAATTGTGATTGAATCTTTCCTAATTCTATATAGGATTAGAAGGTTACTTCTATAACCTCGGGGATTCCTTCTTGTTTGTTGAAGATCTTCCAAGTTCTTCAACATCCTCTTCCAATTCTTCAAACTCTTCTTAATTTCTTCAAGATTTTCTTCAAAACTTCTCTCAAATCTCTCAAAGTTTTCTTGTATATCTCTTGTATATAGATCAAGATGGATTAAGACGATTGAGAAAAAAAAAGGATCCTTGTAATGGAGGTGAAGGCCCCCTTATATAGACCAATATCTCAGTGCTAATTGGGTAATTTTGGGTGGAAAACCCATGTGCAAGAATATTCCATACGTATTTGAGAAAAATAGTCTGTTGCAGCAAGTGACACTCACAGAGTTGTCTGCGCGCACTCAGAGAATGTCGCTGCGGCACTCGCTGCGAGTGCCGCCGTCGGCCATCCCACGTGCTGCTTCCTACAGATTTATCCCTTTTTTATTTATTTATTTTTCAAAATATATACTAAGTATATACTTTAATACTTATATACTAATATACTTTAATAACTTATATTAATATTCTACTATATTTTCTTTTCTATTGTTTCTTTTTCTCTTCAAAATTCTTTTCTTCTCTTTATTTTCTTCTCAAAATTCTAATTTATATATATAATTAATTTTGAAATTAATTTTTGGACTGTTTCTCTCATACGTATTTCATATTCGGGTTTCTTTGAACACCTGATTTCTCTCTTTCTCTCAATTTGAAAACTTAATTTGAAGAATCTGAAGAACTTGAATCGTTTGAAAAGTCTTCAAATTTCGCCAGTCATTATCGTCATCAGTATTTAGAGGTAACCATCCCTTGAATTCGACGGTTGGTCAAAATTGGGGTGTCTACAGTTTGCCCCTCTTCGGCAGAGCTTTTGAAGCAATGCGTTTCATAAGTGAATGTCAAAGCCTGTGTGAAGACAAGCCTTTGACCGAACTATTGAATTCGGGTAAAAACAAAGTGCATTGCAAAAATAGGCGCAAAGAAGGTCAGTGTTGGTCGTGCTTGATGGTTAGCTGCCTACGTATCCCAACGAGAATCAGACCAGGATGTAGTTCAGGTGGGGATCATATACAAACGCAAATAATCATACGGATGAATGCACCTATCCTATCGTGATTCATATGTTCAAACAATCTCATGCTCTATGCTCCCACGCATAATGATTCAGAATCATGCTACTTTTTATGTGTACCATAACTTATATTTTTATTTTGATGCCATCCCAGTCCGAGGAAAGCCACGATTGATACAGATGCATTTTCTATTTTAACTTTTTGATGCTTTCTAAAAATCATCTGATCGACTGAGATGCGCTTCGTGCCTTATACTCTGGTGTCGAATAAGGTAGCACGTTGAAAGATTGAAATGCGCTTCGCGCCTCATACTTCGGTGTCTTCCAAGAATCATTTGATTGACTAAGATGCGCTTTGAGCCTTATACTCCGGTGTCTTCCAAGAATCATCTGATCTACTGAGATGCGCTTCGTGCCTTATACTCTGGTGTCGAGTCAGGTAGCACGCTGAAAGACTGAGATGCGCTTCGCGAATTATACTCTGGTGTCTTCCAAGAATTATCTGATTGACTGAGATGCGCTTCACGCCTTATACGCCTTATACGCCAGTGTCGAGTTAGGTAGCACGCTAAAAGACTGAGATGCGGTTCGTGCCTTATACTCCAGTGTCTTCCAAGAATCATCTGATTGACTGAGATGCGCTTTGCGCCTTATACTCCAGTGTCGAGATTGGTGCAATTCGTTGTGAGAAATGAGAATGCAAATACGTTATATCCTCAAACTTAAATCATCGTAAATCTGTTACGAGAATCGAGGAATACAATTATGTTATACCCTTAAGGCAAAATCTTTGCGTAGCTTAACTCAATTCAAGGACACCTAAAATTTAGGAGTCCGTCACAGTTATGCTCAAATCAAAATTTCAAAATCAGGAGTCACTTAGACTTAAATCCAAAAATTTTCTAAAATGGGATTCAATCAGTCTCAAATTCAAAATTTCTAAAATCGAGAGTCAATCAGACTCAAATTCATCTTAAAATTTCAAAATTGAGAGTCAATCAGACTCGAATTATTTCAATTTTCCAAGTCAGGAGTCATCCAGACCCAAGTTCAATTCCATTTTCAAAATCAGGAGTCAGTCATACTCCAATTTATTTAATTTTCAAAATCCAGAATCAACCAGGCTCAAATTCAATTCATTTTCAAAATTCAGGAGTCAGAATTATTTAGACTCAAATTCAATTCAATTTTTTAGAATCAAGAGTCAATCAGACTTAAATTTAACTTTAAATTTTCAAAATCGGAAGTCATTTAGATTCGAATCAAATCAAGTTTTCTAAGATCAAGAGTCAATCGAGCTCGAATTTATTCAATTTAGGAATCACTTTTTCCTTGCAAGAAGGGCTTTAAAGCTTATTTTTCAAATCCTGGGGGTTCATTCAAAACGAGGGAAAACCTTAGGGGACATCTAAGCAAAATTCGGTGGTCCCCAATATGAATATGAAAAATTTGGAGGGGAAGGCCAACTGTCATACGCGGCAGTACTCGGTGACTGCTTAGTGGCACTAAGTGAGTGCTGGTGCGGCACTTGCTGACTGCCGTGCGACACTCACTGAGTGCCACTGCCTTTTCGTCGACTGCCAATTTTGACTGGCAGTGTTTAAAACAAAGATTTCCTTCTCCTTTCCTCATTCTCTTCCACTCCTCTATACAAATTTTCTCTCAAAAGCTTCCTCCCATTTGATTCCCAACTCAAGAATTCACTAAATCCAAGGTTTGTTTACTCCTTCTCATCATTAAGATTGCATTTTTGATTGATTCATTGGTCAAAAACATAGTTAACTCGCTCTTTGCTTGTTATTTCCCCAGTGGTTCAGGCTCCCATGGACCTTCTAGAAAGAAGTACAAGCCCTCTATCGGCCACAGCTCATCGTTTCTACTCGCCGATTTCGGGGAGCACCTCTCGGCAAGAGCTTTCAACAAACTGGTATAATCTCAAACTCTCTTGCTCCCTCTGATGAAAGGTGCAATGCAATGCAATAAATGATGCTTAATGGTATGTATGAACGTGACCTTGATCTTTGCGTATTCTTGAATATGCCCAAACTAATGCTATCCCCCTTTTAGGTTGATTTTAAGTACATAATTTAGATATTATGATTCTATGTAAGTTCTAAAGTCATGCCATTGCTTATCTCTTTTGTTTGGATTTTATCGATTTCATGCCAAAACCATGCCCAAAGATTTTCATTATCCCACTTATTCTTCACAATGAGGGTCGCATCGACCCCATTGAGCACTCAAATTTTACTAAATCGATTTATAATATATTCATGCATGTGAACCCAAGACTCGAAATATGGAATTTTTACGACTCAAGAAGAATCCTTCACAAAAACACGGAGTCGCTAGGACTCAAGAAATTTAATCTTTAAAAAAACATGGAATTGTCAGGATTTAAGAAATTCATTCTTTTGAAAACATGGAGTTGCTATGACCCAGGACTTCTATCCATGACTTGAGAATTTCATCTTATTAATCACGGAGTCACTATGACTCGAAAGAATTTCTTTTTACAAAATTTGGAGTTGCTAAGACTTAGGAAATTTCTTTTCACAAAACATGGAACCACTAAGACTTAAGAATTTATTTATTAAAATATGGGTCACTAGGACCCAAGACCTTATTGTTTTTCAAAACATGGGGTTGCTAGGACCCAAGAATTCATTAATTTTTTTTAAACATGGGGTCACTAGGACCCTAGAATTCATTGATTTCAAAGCATGGGGCCACTAGGCCCCAAAAGTTTATTCTTCTTGAAACATGGGGTCACTGGGACCCGAGGCTTCATATTTCACAAGACAAGGAGCCCCTAAGACTCGGGAATTTTATTTTCATTACCAGACCATATTGATTTTGTTATCCTTTCTATTTTTTTTCTTTTTTCTTTTTTATTGCCCTTTCTTTCCTTGTTATTCTTTCTTCCTGCCCTCATCCATATCTTGTCCTTTTGCAGATGCCTGAGACTGCCCTCAAGGGTTATGGGAGCTTGGCTCATGGGCGCAGATGGTATGAGGAGCACTCCGAGAAAGTCAGGAATGGGGTTAACGCTGTGGGTTTTGGGCTTTTTGTGCTGCTCCTGGAGAAGAGCTCGAATGATATGACCCATATCCAAGCCTTGGAAAAAAGGTGGTGGGAGACCACAAACACTTTTCATTTGCCATTCGGGGAGATGACGATGACCCCTTTGGACTTTGCTATGATCACATGCACCCCATTTGGTGGCCTCCCGATGGTCTGCTACGATGATCTCCCGAGTTGGCATGGGCATATCATCGACCTTCTCGGGGCGCATCCTAGAGAGTTTATTGTCCTGGCAAAATGGTTATGGACACCTTTAGGGGCCATGTCTTCACCGATGATCAGATGATCCGGGCCTTCATCATGTACATGCTGGGTTGCTCTCTAATGAGCACGAGAGGAGATCGGATCCATTTGGGGTACTTGGCATCTTTAAAGGACCTCGATCACATACCCCAATATAATTGGGGAGGAGCAGGGTTGGCTACCCTCTTCCGCCACATGAGCGACGTCTCCAGGGGTAACTTTCCTTCTACCGGTGGGTGTTGGAGAGCCTGGGAGGTAAAACCTTCTCTTTATTATTTTTCTTTATTCATTCATCTTTTATTTATTCTTTATTTATTAAAAAGCCTTTCTTGATTTCATTTCGGTCATAGGATCCACCTCTTAACATCTTTCTTTGCATATATGTGAAGGAAAAATAGGTTTAAATATTATTTTTAAACGCCCAGCGGAAATTTTGAGTTTCAAAAAACTTATTGGTTGCCCAGGAACTACTACTCGTCAATCCATAGATGCATATATGAGAGGGGACAAGGATTATACCTCAGGTCTTGAACGCAATTCTATAATCTTCAAACTTCTTGATTATGCAACAACTTCCACTAGAGTTGGTGGGAACTCCAACAGGGAGGATAAGGAAGCTTGAGAAAACTGTAAACAGTTTCTGCAGCTTTCGTATAAGAAAAACGACGATTTTAAACCCTGTATACAGCTGCCCTATTTATAGATTTCCAAAACTGACTTTAACCTTCAACCGATTGAAATAGCTTCGATCGATCAAACCTTTGATCGATCGAACACCTTTCGATCGCTCGAATCTGCCTAAACTTCAATCGATCGAAATCTATTCGATCGATCAAACCTGTCATGACAAGATCCTCTTGTGTCTTTCCAAGCATCCTAGCGGAACTAAGAGTGGGACCTCCTAGGCTCTTTATTGCTGGCTCAGACCAGTTGTTAATTCCGATGACCAAACTCGTTGATCAGCAAACTAATCAACTGATCAGTTAACGTTTACTCCACTATAAAATGATAAGTGAACTCCAACACAAAATAACATATCCGAAGCGATAACTAGACTTGTATGGTGTACTAATGTCCCTCTACCTTCAGTATTCATAATCTTATTCAGGTAGTCAGATAACTGTTACTGTCAACCTGAATCATGAATACTTCTTGTATTCTTTAAGTCCCATTCACCTCTCATGATTATCAAACATGTTGATAACTACTTATCAACAAGACTGCAGTTCTCAGTAATCAACTTGGTGACATTCTCAAGGGAATGCTTACTATCTATCAGAGGGTAGATTCTATCTCGACAATATATGTTCACAACCCTGTGAACATGACATACCCAAGATACCCAGGTATTGATCTTCTATAGACCTCACTGATTGGTAAGTTAAAGCAGCCATATCCACAGTCTGTGTTCATAATCATCTCAAGATTAAGAACACGTACCTTATACAAGTTATGAGTTCTTATCGACTATTGACAGTTTTGAGTGTCAATAGGAAAGCTCAGGTCTGTCGATGCACTATAAGCACTAGCATATTAACTAAGAGTCACACTCTAGTGATTCAGATTCATCACTCCATACAATGGTAGTTAATCATGCTACAGTATATACCTGATGAGATATCCAGTCTCATCATCCACTGTGACAAGTTCTAAGTATCAAAGAACAGTAATTCGTATCTCACTTGTATCTATCTCATACATACACGAATTACTTACTATGATACTTAAGGATTAACAATCATCTCATGAAAGAAATATACACTATAAAATGTAAAGCTGATATCCATATATTAAAAAGTCAATGTCTCAAACATAAAGTAATGATTTGAGGGCACAAACCCAACAATATGGTCCCACGAGTACCTTCGCATGAGGTCTCCCAGCACGAAGGAAAATGAGGCTGGAATTATGTCGCAAGGTTTGAAATGGAAAAAGGAGGCAACGGGCCAGAAAGTGGGAACCCATGACTTTGTGGGCTTTAGAAATCTCCTCCCCAATCTATGGGAGGTTCATATGATATGGAATTCATGGTTGGCAGCCCTTCTGGAGGCTAGTGCAGAGCTCTAGATCGCCATGGGTTTTGCTAGGAAGAGGATCCTGATGGTGGGAGAGGCATGCCGAGAGTGGTATCTTGGTGAGAGAGTGATGAGACAGTTCATCACCGCTCCCATCTTCTATGTGCCGAGAGATCCTCCATCTACCATGAGGAGTACTGAGATGCTAGATTATGATGACTTGATCATAGCTGTAGGCGGGGTAGATATGTAGACTTCTTGGAGGGTCCTGACAGTTATGCCAATTTCAGACTGAATTCGCTGATGCATAATTTCCTTCTCATGGACGTCACTCGAGTAATTAAGCTCCGTTTTATTCTTTTAAAATTTTAGTTTTGCAACAATGCTCACAATGACTTGAATTATTTCTTTTGTAGCCTGTTCCTGGAGCAGTTGATCCTCCAGCCCTCCCACAATGGAACTGGAATGTCCCCATGGTCCACATGGATCAGGAATCCTTGTACCAGCTAACCCCATATACTCAGGGTGTGCCGACTATCCCCTTATAGTACGATACGGTCCCTAGGGATTATGTTGAGGAGGGACTATCATATGCTCATACAGTCCAACACTGGATTCATGGTCATGAGTGGAGGGTAAGCCTCGACACAACTTCATTTGTTATTTTTCACTCAATTATTTCAATACTAATGCTTTAAAACTCAAACTCTTTTTTTTTTTCCAGTTGATGGGGCAAGGGCCAATGCGGAGCTTCGAGTCAGAGCTATGGTATATCTCTTAACTCTTTCTTCTCCCTCCCCCCTTTTTTTTATTTTGTGAGACTGCATAAATGAGTTTGTAAACTCAAAAGAATTTGTTCTTACAAAATGAGTTCAAGAAAAAAAAAAGAATTTTATTTTTACTGAGGAAAAGTCCGAGGACTACAATTTTATTTACAACATGCGAGTCCAAAGATTCAAAAGAATATATATTCTTTTTTCAAAATTGAATCCTGAGGAAAAGAATTCATTTCCACAAAGTTTGAAGTTAAGAATTTCAAAAGAATCCACTTATTATCAGACTGACTCCGGAGACTTCAAAAGAATTTCATTGTTCTTCTTTTACACAGGATGAAGAACTTAATGCCATGAGGAGGCAAATGCAAGGGCTCCAAATGGGCCAAGGAGGCGGCCATCATGGAGGTGCTGGAGGTAGTGGTTAGTGCGGAGGCAATGGTGGTGATGGTGGTGATAGTAGAGCTGGGGGAGGTCAGACAGCTCCACAAGCACCTAGGAGGAATCCTCGCCGTCGACGACGATGATTTGCAGCTTACTTCTCTCTCTCCTTTTTTATTTCATGATGTCCCTTCGCGGACCAGACATTTGAAACTCCTTTATGATTTCCTTACTTTATTCATGCTTTCTTTTCCCCTCACTTTTATGGATTTAAACAGATGGTAGGGATAGATGACATTCATGCATGGTGGCCTGCGAGCCGATTTTTTGAATTTTACTTTATGCTCATGCTTGATTGTGCTTATAGTATCAAATACTCTGCATTTATTTTTCAATTTCAAAAGTGCGGATGTTTTATTGATTTGATCTTGCTTATTGATGAATTGGTGAAAAAGAATCGATGCTTGAATGCCCTGTGGTAATATTTTCAGTTTTCTCATGCAGGTCTAGGCTAATTAAGATTGCAAACTACTCCAGGAACTGCCTAGATGCTGACCGGCACTCAGTGAGGCGGCACTCACTAAATGCCACGCAATGCTTAGCAAGTACGGGGCGACATTCAGAGAGTGCTGCTGCTTTTCATCGAGTGCCGCCTAGTCCCCTTTTTCCTTATAAAAGATGATTCTTGCTTATTTTAAAATCTCAAACTTCCTTATTTTCCTTCTTCTTATCTAACCTCTTATTCTATACTCATTTTCATCCCATCCCTTATGGCTCCTATTAGTCCTGACATTCTCTTTCCATGGATGGATTCTCTCTCTGGTATCGATCGGCTCAACTTCGAGTCCCACGAATTAAAATTTTTTTTTCTTTTGGTCGTATAGCTTTGGACAAGGACTTACTCCGAGCTGCTATCAGGTATTGGGATCCTTCTCTACATGTCTTCCTGTTCGACCAGGAGGAAGTTTGCCCACTTTTCGAGGAGTTTAGCGCCATCCTCTACACTGACCCCTTTGCTGATCTGATAGTCCCCCAGGTACAGGCAGATTACATTCAGAATCTAGCGGCTCTTCTTCATATTTCACGTAGCACAGCCAGCTCTTTTATTCATGATCAGCACATTGATTTCGACCGCCTCTCTTCAGTCTATGCTCCTATTGGAGATCCCGATAATGGGAGATACCAGGTTATCAAGCGCAGTGCCCTTTCTTTAGCTATGCTCTCCCATTTTCTATTTCAGTCTTCTGCCGACATTCTTATCCCCATTGTTTGCAGTCTCTGAAAGATGAGGAGCACAATCATGTTAGTCCTCGGGGAGACTCTATTGAACCTAGACCACGCCCATGCTATCGAGGCCATGCTCCTTTCTGGGCCCCCCCATGTTCTACAGGTTTGGCTTCTAGAGCGCCTAGGTCTGTTCATTCACCCTTCTCACCTTGGGAGGCAGCTTCCCTATGATCGCCTGGAGGTTTACCGCCCATTTCATTCAATTGATGACTGGCTTTCTTAGCTCTAGAGTCTTTTTATGAGGACATCCATTGGATCTACCCCAGATAGATTTATTACATAGTCACGGTACGGCTTCCCGGATGTCCCAGGATCTGGTTACTAGGTTTACATGTTATCACTTTTTATGTTCCAGGCCAGGTGGTCTGCCAATTTAGGTTACTACAGGATGTTCCAGATGTTATCACTGTAGATTTTTTGAGGAGTTCCACCCTGCACCCTTCTACCATGAGGACTTTTACTGAGGCTTGTCATGATAGAGTGTCAGCTCCCTTCCAGAGGGTTCTTACTTCAGTTATTCTTACTACCGAGTACCTTCTCGAGATTCAGGCTTTGGTTGAGAGGCAGTCTTATGGTTAGACAGACATACAGTGGAAAGAAAAAATTGAACTATATTTTCCAAAACTTAGACAAATCCTGTTTACTTTTGCTATGCTTAATTTTGAACCATGTAATGCATTTTTATTCCCTAAAGACTTGTCCTTGTATTGAGAAAATGTTCTAATCATGTTGAATCAAAGTTTGCACTCTTTCAATCCTTTTAGGTTATAAAAATTTTCCTCTTAATGTCTCTTTTAGCTCTTATTACTTTGCTTTGAGTCTCGCTTAGAGCTTAATCATCCTATATCATGATTTCTCATTTGTTTTCATATAATACATGTTTTGATAGTCAGTAGATCCAGAGATGGGTTTAGATATTATCTGGGTTCTTTGGATTACCAAACGAAGTTTGCCCTTGGTCTTGGGGCTTTTATGTGGTTCCGGGCAAACACAAGTTTGCCCCTAGTTTGGCATAGAGAAACTCAAGACATTGGATTTCGTCAAGAGTTGGGGTTTTATTTGGACCGAGGGCCTTGAGAGCCCGCCTACTTATCTCCGAATGGGTATCAGGTCCGTAGTAGTTCAGCAAAGGCTAGAAGGAGAGTGCTTTTTAGGCAATTTTATGACCGAACCGAGCATGTTTCCTACGTATCTCCTAACGAGAATAAGGTCAAGTGTGGTTCATCAAGGTAGGAGATTTTGAAAGACAATGTTTTAAGCAAAATATTTCTTAAGGCGATCGAGGTTGATTGGTTGTTTAAAATCAACCCCATCTAGGTCCATAAGATAGGCAGCCTCTCCGGAGAGAAGTGTCTTAATGATGTATGGTCCGACCCAGTTGGGTTTGAATTTCCCTCTAGGGTCATAAACGGGTGCTTTAAGCTCTTTGAGGACTAGGTCACCCTCAGCAAGCTTACTTGGGCGAATCTTTTTGTTGAAAGCACAAGCTATCATTTTCTGATATCCCCGAGTGTGGTTTATTGCTGCTAACCTCTTTTCGTGTAATATCATCAAATCCTTATACCTCCCTTGCAGCCATTTAAATTCGGTTATTTCACATTCCGCCAACACTCTAAGAGAGGGTATTTCTACTTCAACCGGAAGGCCAGTTTCCATCCCATAGACTAACGAATACAGGGTAGTCCCTATCGAAGTTCTCACAGAAGTCTGATATTCCCATAATGCAAATGGTAGTTTTCATGCCAATCCCTATACGTATCCATCATTTTTCCCAGAATTGCCTTTACATTCTTATTAGCCGCTTTTACTGCTCCATTTGTTTGAGGCCTGTATGGGAAAGATTGGTGGCGGGTGATCTTATACTTCTCTAAGAGTGGGATAACTTTTCCTTGGAAATGGCTACCATGATCGGAAATGAATTCATTCGGGACCCCATATCTGCAAATTATGTTCTTCTCAATAAAACTCACTACATCCTTGGCTTTCAGAGTTACGTACGATGCTACTTCTACCCATTTAGTAAAATAATCTATCACCACAATTATGTGATGGTGTCCATTGGAGGCCTTTGGAACCACGTCACCAATAATATCAATACCCCATACGGAGAACGGCCAAGAGGTGGTCATGCTATAAAGTTGGGAAGGTGGGGAATGCATCATATTTGCATGGATTTGGCACTTATGGCATTTCCTAACATACTCATAGCAATCCTTATCCAAAGTTGTCCATTGACAAATACTGAATATTGCACATTCATGTGCCAATATAATAGACATAGTGCTCATTTAATCTCCCAAATCCCTAGTTTTACATGCATATTTGAATTAATATAATTTATTGGTGATGTCACTCAAATGTATGTAATTATTTGTTTTTACACATTTTATATGTTTAGGTAAAAATGAAGTGAAATAAAGGGAAGGAAAGAAGTAGCAACCACACCGTAACATTCCACGTATATTGATATGTCAAAATATAAATAGTAAAAAACGAAGAAACAAAATCCAAAAGAAAAAATAAATAAATAAAAAGTTAGAAAACAACTTGTTAGGATACTGACAAGTGATACATATATATGTATCAAAAAAAATTGTCTCTTTCTTTTTTCTTCTTCTTCGTCTTTTCTCTCTCTCTCTCTCTCTCTCTCTCTCTCTCATTACATAGGTTTTCAAAGAATGTCAGAGAACTGAAGAAAATTGGGACAAGGCGAGGAGAAAAAATGGACAGAGTGATGAATACAGTGACGATTTTACATCTCAATTTGTCTATAAAAGGCAAGCCAAGAGTAGAAGAAAAGGAACCAACAAACACAACACACAACTGTTAGAGAGAGAATAGTTTATGGAGGTTATCATGTGAGCACTTTATATTGTCCCTAGAAATAGGAAACTTTAGTTTTTCTTTGCCTTTTCTAGTTCTAGTAGTTGTAAAAATTTACTTTTATGTAATTGATGATTTCATGTTCCAAAAATATGTAGCAAAACTTTGTGTACTGTATTTCTCAAAATAAAATATTTGTTTTCTTGTACAACCTTTGTCACTTTGTAGTAGTAAAATATTACTAGAAAAATTTAGATTTAATATTTTTAGTCTAGTAGTACTTGTAGTTGTCCCCTAAAATAGTTTGAAATCTTAAATTTCCAATTTTTATAGCAATATTTCCGTTCACTAGAAGACAGATTTTGTAAGTAAATGCCAGATTTCTTAGCCACGTAGTTGTTATAATCACCTACTAAAGCCCCATGCATACCATACCCATATCTCACTCCAAAATTTGATTAGGATTTAGTTTGACCTTGCTTGTGTTCTTGAAGTTTAACCACTGTGACCCCACAAGAATCTAAAGTCAAAGGTTTAGTATTTTATTATTAATTTAGTATTTCCATTTATTTATGTTTTATTAGCCTAGTTGTACTAAACTTTGATATTTTGCAGATTCCACAAATTCAATCCTAGCTCATGTTAAGTAAAGAAAAAATATATTAATATTATATTTCACTATTACCTTAGTTTTATAACTTAAATTTTAATTGGGCAATCACTGTATACATCTTTTTAATCTTTCTTTAAAAGGTTATTTGGAAGACAGTTTCAATTCCAAAATGGTAGGCTAAAACTTTAATTGGTGATATGCAATAAAAACTTAGAAACTACAGCTTCTGTGCACTAATTTTAAATGAGCAAATTTATCTAGATGGGTTATTTTTCTATTTATGGCCAAAAATATATATATGTATCTATAGTTTATGACCATTTAACATGTTTATATATGGCTATATTGGGCTCAAAAGATTACATATTTGAAATAAGAATCTAATTATGTGGATTGTCAAACTATGCCTTTTGTCATAAAAAAACACATAGCATACTCAAACAATTCATATGGCAGAGTTTATATTTCAAATATGTGTTTATATATATTTCTATCCACTAATGGACAGGCAGTTGTGTAGTGGCAGAGTGGTGGGGACTGGGCGCCAAATAACCCACGTCTGCAGCGGGTCACGGTTCGAACCTGGCTACTGCCCAATTGCCTTTTTTATTTTTCTTTAAACCAAACGATGTCGTTTCATATCAAACCTGACACACTTGATATGACCCCGACTAGTGAAAGTTTCTTTTCAAATAAAGAATGACTTTGCGGTTTTAAATACCAAATCCTTTTCAAATGCACAAAAGTTGTGGGATCTAGTGTTGGTTTTGCATATTCCCAATTCCTTTAAATCTTTTCTCTCAAGTTATTTAATATTTCTTGTTTTTAATTTCTTTGCTTAAATATTTGTATTATTTCCATCTTTCGCTATAATAATATCCATAAAGTCACTTGATGTAAATTTAGCTTTTATTTCTTTTTCTTCCTTTTCTTACTAGTATCTTAGTTAATTTATTTTGCACTATTAAAATCTTTACCATACTACTTAGAAAAAAATAGCTTTTAACTAGTTTTATTGCAAAATTATAAAAAATAGTAGTTTAGTAAAACCCCACAAAAATCAATCATCTTTGATTTTCTTTTTAGTGAAAAAATAGTTATTGTTTATCTTTGTTTTCCGTTCCTTGTGGGTTCGACCTGGACTTCCAGAACTTTATTACTTGTACGATCACCTACACTTGGGTGTTGATAAGAAAACGCGTCAATAGAATGTCATCATCCATTAATAGCCTTGCCAAATTATCTTCTTTGCTAACATGTGTCCACTCATGTGGGGTCCACAAACCACCCCTTAATGTATCTCCTCCATCACCCTTTTAGCCTCTCTCTCTCTCCTATACAAACACTCCAGACAATAACCAGTATAAGGCCTTTTCCACAATTTTTCTGCATAGATTACAATCGTTTTTATCCTTCTCTGAAGCCCCTTCGGGGTATTTCCCCTTTTTAATAAAACTCCAAACGTCCACATACCATGGTACCCCAATCTCTTCTCCTTCTTCAATGGCTACGATTGTTTCAAATGAAGGCCGAGTTCTTTTTTCTATGGACAAGGGAAACATGGTAACTCCTATAGGGATTTGGATCATTGAAGCCAAGATTGCTAGGGAATCGTCTAGTTGGTTTTCCTCATGGGGAAGGTAATAGAATGAGATCTTTCTAAATTGCACTTTCAAACTCTCCAGGTATTCATGGTAAGGTCTCAATTTCTCATGTTTTATTCTCCAATCACCTCTCACTTGTGATATTATCAAGTTCAAATCTCCAAAGACATCGATCTTCTCAATCTTTAGGGCTAAGACTACTTCTATCCCAATTATACATGCTTCGTATTCTGTCGTATTATTGGTTAAGTTATACTTAAGCTTAACGGCTAACGGGGTAGGAGCTCCACTGGGTGATATGATGATGATTCCTACTCCATATCCTATCTGATTGGCTGCTCCATCAAAATACATTCTCCACACGTCTTCTTTTACCTCCATTACTTCTTCATCGGGAAACTTAAATTCTCCTTTTCCTCAAATTCTATGGCAAGGTCAGCCAGATATTCGGCAACGGCTCTCCCTTTGATAGATTTGGAAGTGACATCTTATATCAAATTCGGCTAACACCATGGTCCATCGGGAGATCCTACTAGTTAGGGTTGGTTTCTTGAACAGGTATTTGAGTGGGTCCATTCGGGATATCAAGGTTACGGTAAAGGCTAGCATGATATGCCTGAGGCGTAGGGTACACCACACCAAGGCCAACAGGCTTTTTCTAATGGCGAATAGTTCAGCTCATATCTTGTCATCTTCTTACTCAAATGATAGATTGCTTTCTCCACATGCCCCTCTTCTTCTACTTGGGCCAACATACACCCCATTAAGTTTTCGGTCATAGACATGCATAGCAACAAAGGTTTTCTGAGTTTGGGGGGTGATAGGGCTGATGGGTTTTGAAGGTAGGTTTTGATCTACTCAAAGGCTTTTTGGCACTAGCTATCCCATTCAAACTTCTCCCCCTTCCTTAGCAATTTAAATAGTGGGTCACAGGTCATGGTGAGCTTGGATATAAAACGGCTGATGAACTGTATTCTACCTAGAAATCCACTCAACTCCTTTTCATTCTTCGGTGATGGCATTTCGATTATGGCTTTAATTTTGGTCGAGTTTACCTCAATCCCCCTCTGCGTAATGAAAAATCCTAACAACTTTCCCGTGGTAACCCCAAAAGTGCACTTCTACGGGTTTAACCTCATTCTAAACTTTCTTAGCCTCTCAAAGGGCTTCCTTAATGCCTTTAAATGCCCCCCCCCCCTTTCTTTGGATTTTACTATCATGTCATCCACATATACCTCCACTTCCTTATGGATCATATCGTGTAGTAACGTAGTGGCAGCTCATTGATAAATTACACCTACATTCTTAAGTCCGAATGGTATAACCCTATAGCAGTAAGTCCCCCAAGGTGTAATAAAAGTTGTTTTTTCCCTATCTTCTGGCGCCATTAAAATCTGATTATACCCTGAGAACGCATCCATGAAAGATAAAAGCTCGTGTCCCGCAATATTATCCACTAGTACATCAATATGGGGTAAAGGGAAATTGCCCTTAGGGCTGGCTTTGTTCAAATCTCAAAAATCAACACAAACCCTAACACGGCCATTCTTCTTTGGAACCGGCACAATGTTGGTGACCCATTTTGGGTACTCGGTGACAATCAAGAATCCAGCTCTTAATTTCTTTTCAACTTCCTCCTTTACTTTAAGCGCCCATTCAGGCCTCATTTGCCTTATTTTTTGTTTTACGGGTTTTAAATTTAGGAAAAGGAGAATACGGTGTTGGACTATCTCTGGATCAATTCCTGGCATTTCATCATAAGACCATGCAAAGACATCTTTGAATTCATTTAATAGATTGATTAATTCTTTGCTTTCCTCATTGCTAAGTGTGGAGCCAATAGAAACATTTTGCTGATTATCTTCATTTCCCAAATTAATCGTCAAAGTGCTTTCTATGATTTTACATGCAGATTCATTTTCTTTTTCGATTAATTTTTACAATTCATCTGGTATTTTATCACATTTATTACATGCATCACAGTTATTATTATGCTCAGTCAAGTAAGCATAATTAGTTATATTCTCATTGATATTCTTAGGAGTGATTATAACAGACATTGAGATATTAAGACGCCTCATATGGGCCATTACAGACTCCGGGGAGGGGGGATACCTATCACTAGACTCGAATACCCATTCTTTGTTGACCCCTTGTGTAAGCTTGATAGTGTCACAGCCTGGCAGACCCCCTGTTTCCTCTTCGTTCACTAGATTTTCCCCATTTTTTGGCTTTTCCTCATTTTCTAGTTTTTCCTCTTCTTCTGGCTCTTCCCCGTTTGCTTGATTCCCTTCGCTCTCTCCCTCATTCTGACTTTTCCCATCTTCAGTCATGATCTTTCTAGGATTACCCTCTTCGATTTCACTCTTCTCTTCCCATACCAGTAGCTTTTTCATCGCCGGACCATCCAAAGTACAAACCCAATCTTTAAAGGAAGTTGATTTTACAGGCACCTACAAGTATGGGTCTTTATAATTGGTAAACTCATGTGGAAAAAAGATCTCGAACCCCATCTTTAAGCATTTATCCTTCCGATCCATCCATGGCTCTGGGAAGCCACAGAAGGGGAAATCTTTTCCTTCCTTGGTAAAGTACCCATTGAGTGTCTTTGCATACGACCGTAACGGTGTGCCAACTGCCTTCTTCTTTTCTTTCAACTCTTACCTCGACGGTAGGTAACCCAACCCGCGAGTGTTGGTCTGTGTCTTGATATCTAGAATTCTGACAAGCCTTGGTGCTTCCTCCATAAACCCATGCCTAGAAAAAATCCCATTTTCCTCATAATCCCTGCAACCAATGGACTTGCATATTGGTCAAAATACAGTGGTAGAAACTCTTGCGGTTTCTCTTCTCCCAACATGTTGAAAAATTCGAAACCTTCCAAAATTATCTCTTCTTTTTGCAACTGAACTTCAAAAATTGGAGCGCTTGATGACACTTCATTCATACGGGCCCAACTACCCCCAAAAATCTCATAAACCTTGTTTTCCCAAATGCATTTGACCTTTTGTTGACTTGTTGATGGAATTGCTCCCAAACTGTCTAACCAAGGCCAACCCAATAACATATTAAAAGAGGTGGGAATATCAATAATTTGGAACTCAGCTTCCTTTTCCAATGGTCTGATAGCCAGATTAAGAAAAATGATGCACATAACCTGTCTCTGAGTATTATCGTAGGCTCTCACTTTTTGCTCAGAAGGTATAAAAGTCAATTCATCTAACCCCATTCTTCTAGTTGTACAAAGTAGACATATATTCAAGGCAGATCCATTATCAACGTGGCAAGTAGGCAGAGAATTCCCTAAGCATTCAACAGTCACGTGCAAGGGTTTGCTATGAGCCGGCCCTCTGGGAGGTAAATCTTTTGAGGTAAATGTGATTGCTTGGGACGGAGTTTGGCTGATCATGCCCACGAGATCCTCTGGTGAGATATTGATGGATATGTCTAACTGATTGAGGGCATCAAGTACTGCCTATTTGTGATGCTTGGAAGCGATCAGTAGCCCCCAAATAGTGATATTTGCTTGTGTCTTTTTCATCTATAAGACCCTATCTTCTTCCTCTTCTTCTTCTATCTTTCCTTTCCCTTTTCCTACATCTTGACCCGGATGGTCTTCTTCCAACTCATGAGTTATAAGGATGAGGAAAGAGGTTTGGAAGTAACTGGGGTACAAGACAACCTATGGGTAAAGGAAGAAATTAGTCATAGGACTAAGTTAAATGACTAATTCCTTCCTTTACCCATAGGTTGTCTTGTACCCCAATTACTTCCAAACCTTTTTCCTCACCGTTATCACTATCGTACCATAAGTCTTCTACCTGATCGATGCTTTGATCATCATTCTCTTCATACCAGACTGAGTTGTCAGTTTCTGACGCCCACCACTCCAAAGTAAAATCCCTTTTGTTGTCTTCTTTGTAAACTTCCCTGACTGTTTCCCGATTGTACAAATTGACATAACCTCTGGCGGTTGATACGATTCCCTTAGTTCCCCAATCTTGCTAATCAAATTGGAAAGATTGAAAGAAGTTTCTTCTATCTCCAAGAAATAAATGTTTGGTGGTGGCGGTAATGCGTGATGATTTGGTAGTGGGTTCTTGGTGACATTTAGCCGAATGGCAGGAGACTCGGATATCACTTTCTTGTCTATCAAATCTTGGATTTTGTGCCTCAGCCTCAGGCATTGATTAGTAGAATGTCCTTGCTCTTGATGGAACTTGCAGTATAGGTCAGCTTTGAAGTTCGGGGGAGGTAGGTTCGACCTCGGCCGTGGTTCCAACAAATGAAGATGCCCCTTTTCCAGCAGCCTGTCGAGAGCTGTAGACAGTGATACCCCCAGATTCGAAAACTTTCTCAATGGCTTATCCCCCCCTCTTCTCAGATAACTTCTTGTTATATCAAAGTTTTTCTCTGGTTCACTTAGTGCGTTTACATTTGTAGGTCCAGAATGACCTCCCGAGTGTCCCCCTCCTATCCCGTAGTTTGGACGCCTATATCTGTTCACTGGTTCTTCTCTCTTGATCACCCCTTCTTGTACTACATCTTCAATCCTAGTTCCCACATCAAATACTTCAGCAAAGGTGTTGATTGATTGAAACCTCATCCTTTCTTGGTAGATGAGCTGGAGGTTCTTCATCAGCATCCGAATTTATTCTTTTTCAATTGGCCTCTACACCATATTAGCTGCCTTCCCTCTCTAGCAGCTTAAGTACTCAGCAAAAGATTCCTTGTTCCCCTGTCTGGTAGTCTCGAGATCTTAGATCATAACGTCCAGGTCTTGATTATACTCGTATTGGGCCATGAACGACTTGACAACTTCCTCCCAAATTCTGGTCTTGCTTGGCTCTAATGTAAGGTACCATGATAAGGTGATTCTAGTAAATTTTTACTGAAACAAGACGGCCATCATGGTTGTGCTCAAGCTACTTGGCTGAAAGGCCCTTATGCACATTCAGATATGACTACGGGGGTTTTCCATTCCATCAAACTTATCAAATACTGGCATCTTGAACCTGGCGGATAATATCTCATGAACTCCGTCGTATAACCCTTCTAATTCTAGCAGGTAAGTATCGACCCCTTGGGCTTTACGCACTACTCGTTCTAGCTTTTCTACTTTCTCAGCCATCATCTTCTCTTTTTCAGCTCTCACTTTCTCTACCATTTTCCTTTCTGCTCTTGGTACCTCAGCCCTTTGAACTTCTGGATCATCAAACCAATCCTCCTCCCTTACAACTAGAGGAGGATCAACAACCTGTGGGTTAGCTATGGACGACTATCGTGCCATTGTCTTTATCATTGTCATCATCCTAATCATCTACCCTGCTTGCTGCTCCACTATGGCCCTTAATTCTGCTATCTCTCTTGCATTTGTCTCTTGTGCCATCTCTCTTCTTACTAACCTTCCAGTGAAATCTCTGTACCAGACTGTGCTTGTAACAGATTCTATTTTTCACCTACAATCATATATTTTAATCAATTTCAAAAGAACTTTCATTTTGTTATTATTTTTCACATTTTCTTTTGCAAATGCTTAGTAAAATGTTCATGAATGGTTCATATATCACACGGATGCAATGTGTGTGTGCCTAATCTATATGCTAAAATAAAAACAAATCCTAATCCTAGCCATAAGACACATAAGCACATAAAATCCTCATTCATGTCAAGTGCGCTAATTTCTCCTTTCATTGTGAACTTCACTACCCTTTCCAAGGATTGGATATTTAAAAATCTATTTGAAAAACATAATGGGATCCTTCAAATTCCTTGGATTTTCCTTTGAAGGTGAAAGCATTTTTCCGCAAAAGATGATTGAGCTGAAATTTTACTTTGAAACTCATTTAACAAACATTTCTCTAGACGAGGAAGTCTTTTAAAATAATTCTCGCGAACTTTGAAAAAAAATTAGGGTATGAAAACATTTCAAAAGAAAGTGAGTTTCAAAGATTTTCCTTGTAAGAGTGATTTTCCAATATACTTTGGGATTTACAAAGATGGATTTGAAAACATTTGAATAGGAAAGATCACATGATTGGGTAATTACCGCACTTATGAATTCGGATACATACAAGGTCAATGATGGTTAGCTAAACATGATATAAGAGATCTAATCTTATAATCAAGATTTGGCATGTTCTTAAATATCATAGGACATGAAGAGGAATTGCTCAAAAAGTGATTAAGAGGTTACATATCTTTCATCAAGTAAGTATCATCATCATCTCAAGTAATCCCTTCCAGGCATACAAAACTCCCTAGCATATAATCCTAATCAAGAGTTGATTTTTTAAGATTGAAGGGTTCTATAGAAGCTATCATGAAAAGGCCGGGTTTTGATCAAAATAAGGGACCCTTGACACACACCCGATAGGATGCTTTATATACCAACACATGGTACGAGATCAAGGGCGATCACACAGTCCTATGATGGCTTGACCGACAGGGTTGCCTCAATCCTCCAAGGTCATAGTTCTGTGCAATCGACTGGCGAGACATGCAAGTGCAATGCAACATGCACACAAAAATTAATTAATTTGATTAAAAGGATGCTTTCAAGTCTAATTCTCGAGTGAACCCAAATCAGAAATTCTGTTCTGTGAAACCAGAGATTCTGGGTTCGATCCCCAAAAGAATCGCCAGATTGTGGATATCGCAGTTTAACCACATTTAAAACATAATTTCTTTTAAATTCAAATACAAAGAGTTGCCACTTAAATTTTAAAGGAAAATTAAGAAACCATTTAAAAAGTAAACTGATCTTTTGGAAACCAGAGATTTCTAGGTCCAGTGATTATGGATTGAGAGGGGAAGGAGCCCAACGGACTAAAATACCCCCTTTCATCCTATCTCGTGATAGGCCTCTACTCAACATCTTTTTAATCGAATTAACTATCTGAGCATGCCCTCAACTAATACATATATATATACACACATTACAAAGGCATGTCTAAAAGGGTGTAAGATTGCTTACGATAAAGGCATACAAAAATCACATAATTCAAATAGCAAGCAAGATGCTAAGCAATAAGGAACAAGAAAACTTACTCGGGATCCAGCGGCGATAGAAATCCTAAGAAACTGCCTATAATCACAAATAGACATAAGGCAAGACCTAATCTAAGGTGTCGCGCATGGAGTCAAAAAATCAATAAAATCAACAAGTAAAATAAACTAGAGAAAGGTTTGAGAAATTGTACCTCAAAAGCGCTACAAAAACAAAGATTAATCCACATGCTTCAAACAAGATATCAAATAATCAATCCTAAACTTCTAGCTTAAATCTATCAAGTAGAGGAGGAATTGACATAACTTTGAATTCCTTTTAACTAGTTGGAACCATAGCACCTCTATAGATATACAAGTCTCAACTAGGAGCCAGTGTAATGTCCATATAGAGATGCCATAGCCCCAGCATGATCATAAGGAACCCCTAGTCAGGTTCAATTAGGTCCAATTAAGTGCAACTTAGACCAAAAATGAGTTCTACTCACAAGTATCAATATGTATGAATGAGTGCATGATCATGAGCTTTGAGATATTCATTAGTTTGGATCATCTAGCCTCTGGATTTAAACTTAATTGACATTATCTAAGACATGGTTTAGATCTTAGGACCTCTAAAGAGTAAGCATTCCCTTGAGAATGTCACCAAGTTGATTACTGAGGACTGCAGCCTTGTTGATAAGTAGTTATCAACATGTTTGGAAATCATGAGAGGTGAATGGGACTCAAGGAATACATGAAGTAATCATGATTCAAGTTGACAGTAACAGTTATTCAACAACCTGAATATGATTATGAATGCTGACGGTAGAGGGACATTAATACACCATACAAGTCTAGTTATCGCTTCGGATATGTTCTTTTGCGTTGGAGTTCAGTTATCATTTTATAGTGGAGTAAACGATAACTGGCCTATTGGTTAGTTTGCTGATCAAAGAGTTTGATCAAGGTAATTAACTACTGGTCTGAGCCAACAATAAAGAGCCTAGAAGGTCCCACTCTTAGCTCCGCTAGGATACTTAGAAAGGCACATGAGGATCTTGTCATGGCAGGTTTAATCGATCAAAGTTGGTTTGATCGATCGAAGTCATGGCAGGTTCGATCGCTTGAACGTGGTTCGATCGATTGATGACACTTCGATCGGTCAAACGTTAGGTCAGTTTTGGGAATCTATAAATAGGGCAGCTGCATTCTGGAAAAGGAGTTCATCCTTTTTATTAACCAGAAACTGCAGATACTATTTTAGAGTCCCAAACCTTCTCCTTCCTCTCTATTAGAGATCCTACCATCTCTAGTCTCTCCGGGAAGTATCCGTAGGAGACATAAGGGTGAAGACAACCTAGTAGAGGCTGCTGCATCACCAAGGAAGAAGAAAATCAAAATTAGGTTCAAGACTTTAGCTATATTTCTTGTCCCCTCTTGTGCGCACTTATAGAATTGACAAGTAGTAGATCCTTGGCTACCAATAATTTTTGTAACTAAATATTTTCGATGTGTGTTTGAATTAATTTGTAAACCTGTTTTTCCCAACACATCATAGATCTCATATTTAAAGATCTAGCAAGAGAATCCAAAGGTCTTATTCAATCCTATGAGCTTTTTGAACATCTTAGGCTCTCTTGAATCTAATAATTAAACTATGAAAATCTACATCTAACTCCTCTCTCAAACATATGATCCTTGAGGAGTATAAACTTATTGCATCCTATTCTCCTCTCAAATTAGTGGTCCTTGGAGACTAAATGAAACTAAACCCACCTAAACCTCTATGGAATATAGAGAGGATTCCATGAGATTTCTAGTTGGGAGATCCAAATCATAGTCTAAGACTTGGACCTATCCAAACATGTATGGACACAACCATAATCTATCTTATTTCCCATATGAATCACAGGATCATAGAGAATAAGAGATCAAACTCTTCAATTAAAAGGATGCTAATCGAAGTTTTCTTGTATATATCTTGTATATAGATCAAGATGGATGAAGATGATTGAGAAAAAAAAAAAAGGATCCTTGTAATGGTGGTGAAGGCCCCCTTATATAGACCAATATCTTAGGGCTAATTGGGTAATTTCGGGTGGAAAACCCATGTGCAAGAATATTCCATGCGTATTTGAGAAAAATAGTCTGTCACAGCGAGCGGGCACTCACTGAGTTTTCTGCGGCACTCAGTGAGTGTCGATGCAGCACTCGTCACATCCCGCGTGCCACTTTTAATGGATTTATCCCCTTTCTTTTTAGTTATTTTTCAAAATATGTACTAAGTATATAATTTTATACTTATATACAAATATACTTTAGTAACTTATATTAATATTCTGCAATATATTCTTTTCTTTTCTTTTCTTTTTCTCTTCAAAATTCTTTTCTTCTCTTTATTTTCTTCTCAAAATTCTAATATATATATATAATTAATTTTTACATTAATTTTTGGACTGCTTCTCTCATACGTATTTCATATTCGGGTTTCTTTGAACACCTGATTCCCTCTTTCTCTCAATTTGAAAACTTAATTTGAAGATTCTTCTGAAGAACTTGAATCTTTTAGAAAGTCTTCGAATTTCTCCGGTCATTGTCGTCATCGGTATTTAGAGGTAACCATCCCCTGAATTCAACAGTCGGTCAAAATTGGGCTGTCTACAAACATATATAAACGTGAAGGGACATATTTGCTCCCTTTTTCCTTATTTAAAACTTGTAAAAATATCATATAAATGAGACCAAGTGAGCTAGAACTCACTCAAGGGTGTGTGGAGGGTGTTTATAGCTATGGAAGCTTGAAAATCTAACGGTTTCTCTCTTTTCTTCTCCTTCTCTTCTTCTTTCTATTGTCTTCTTTCTTTCCTTTTCCTTTTCTCCTCTGGAGGGTGTGTATATGTATTTTGGGTGTATATGTGTGTATATATATTGTTATCCTTGAATTTTCTTTAAGGCATTATTTATGTTTGTTTTGATGATGACAAATCTAATGATAATAGCATGTTCTTAATTGTTCTATTCTAATTTATTATCAAGTCATTCTCATTGTGCTAATCTCTTGATTTATGAACTTAAATATTCTAACCTTGTTTGATTTCATGAGATAGCATATGATGAAGCTCAAGAGTGATTGAGCTCAACAAGAATCAAGCTTAAAGACTTGAAGATTTTTCATCATTAGTTGAAGACTAGAATTTACTTGTAGAGCATTTTGATCAATCACTCATAGGGGCTCAAGTAACATTAGTTGGACTTTAGGATCCTTTCTCTCACACTTTAAAATACTTTCAAGGACCTAAACATATTTAGACCACTCAATTAAATTCATTTCACAAAAGTTTTCAAGTGGCTAATCCAAAATCAAGTACCTTTGTAGATGGGTCATCTTTGAAGTCAAAACTGTTATAATTGGTAAGGAACTAGATTTTGAGTTTTATATGGTTAGAAAGATATTTAAATCTCTTTTCCAAATCTTCAAATGGATTGCAAATTCGAGTTTTGTATAGGGAGTTATGGCTGTTTTAGTAAAGAGGTGTCAGTCTGCCAAAACAGTCGACTGGATTGTAAAAAAGTCGACTGTTTTGTATTTTTGAAAGGTAGCTACTGCTATAATTTTTCCAGTCGACTGGATCGCTTATATAGTCGACTGGATTGCCTAGAACAACATAACACTAGTTTTCTAAACATTCTGAAAATTGCTTTTACACTCTCCAAACACCCCCAACGGTCATATATGTTTAAAAGTTATATATAGGGCTAATTTTAAAGGTTGGGTAATCAAGAGAAATCATTCAAATAACTTGGTTAATCATCATTTCTATTTGAGCCCTAGTTTGAGTGAAAAATCAATTTGTTCTTGATTTCTATTATAATTCTTGAGAGAACAAATTGTAGTGAGCTTTTATTTATATTATCCAAGGAGATGTTGTGTGAGATATAATTGTATCCATCCACTCTAGAGAGAGAGAAAGTTCAATTTGTATTCAAATCAGTTGTATGCAAAGAAGAGGAGCTCTTCTTTAGAAGAGATTAAAGGCTCGTGTAACGTTTGGTGCACACCTGTGAAGTATACCAAGATGGTTTGATCTACACCCATAAGTAGGTTGATAAATGAATCCTAAAGAGGTGTTCTTGAGGGGTGGACGTAGGCTACAATAATCTCTAGTTTTACATGTATATTTGAATTAATATAATTTAATGGTGATGTCACTCAAATGAGTGTAATTAATTTTCTGCTAAAACCTTATTTACCCCCCCTTTAAGGATTCCATTTCGAGCCAACAATAGGTATCAGAGCCTCGGCTCTTCTATTTTCAAAAGATTTTACGATCTAGAGTTAAGATCAAATGGAAACCAACTCTTCTCGAATTTTTTTTATAGTGAGGGTCAATCGGCTTCTAGACTACCATGTTTTAATGGCTCAAACTATGCTTATTAGAAAAATAGAATGAAAATCTATTTGATTTCTCAAGATTTTGGTTTATGGGAAATAGTGGTCAAAGGGCCTCATTTTTCTACAAAAATTGAATATAGTATTTCTATTCCAAAAATAGAAGATGAGTATAATGATACCGATAATAAACTCATAAAATTAAATGCTATGGCAATAAATTTGTTATATTGCGTTTTAGACCGAATGAATACAATATAATTTCATCTTGCGAATCCGCAAAAGAAATTTGGGATAAACTTGAAATAACTCATGATGGAATAAGCCAAGTCAAAAAGTTTAAAATAAATTTACTTGTTCAATCTTATGAAATGTTTAAAATGTTGCCATATGAATCTTTTGGGAAAATGTCTTCTCATTTTACTATTATTATTAATAGCTTGAAAAACCTTGGTAAAGTTTATCCTAATGAAGAACTGATTGAGAAGATTCTTAGGTCTTTACCAAAGAATTAGCAACCAAAGGTCACGATGGTTCGGGAAGCAAAGAAGCTAGCAAAGTTCTCTTCGGAACAACTCATGGGATCTCTTATAACATATGAGATGGAGTTGGCCGTGTTTGAAAGAGAAGGCAATAAAAAGGAAGTGAAAGAGGCCAAAAGAGATGATATGGCTTTAAAGTCCTCAAGCTCAAAGAAAAATTGAAAATATGTTGAGAGTGATGAGGATGAGGAGATGGAGATGATCACCCAAAATTTGGCATAGTTATTAAGGCTTGAAAAGCAATTCAAGAAAAAGCTACAAAATATGGATCTCTTAAAGAAATAGGCCACTCAGGATGACTCCGATAATGAATCACAGCTGAAGACTCAAATGATGAAGAGATCGTCAATCTTTGCCTCATGGCATTGGAAAGCTGGGGATTCTCTCTTACCACCTTGGCAAATGAAGCATCTAAGAAGTGCTTGGACAATGGTTAAATCTCTCACCTTAAGCCTAGTAGGAGTAAGATAGATTAATTTGTTTTGATTTTTCTCTTGATTTTGATAACATGCTAATCATGTTTGGTTCATGACATTAATTTGTTTTTATTAAGAAATCATGCTTGCATTTCTAATGACACATTATTTTGGTGTTCAAATATCCATCCTCCTAAGGAGACAATGCATAATTTTGATCTTATAATTGGTATTTATTCATATATGCATATATTGAGGGGGAACATATTATTAAGTTTACTCTAGTTAATTTAGTACCTTGTTGCCTCCATGACATGTTTGCTTATCTTGATGGGGAACTTTAGTTCAAGCCCCCCATCTTTTTGTTGTTGTCAAAAAGGGGAAAAATCATAGAGATCTTTAAAAAAGGGAAAATATTAAAAGAGATTATTAGAAAGTTATCATTCTTGGATTCATACTTTGCATATCTTGTTACTTTGAATGATAACATGAAAATGAATCTTATTGTGCTTTAATTGCTATATCTATATTGCATGTTTTGACATCATCAAAAAGGGGAAAATTGTTAGCCTTGAATTTCTTTAAGGCAGTATTTATGTTTGTTTTGATGATGACAAATCTATTGATAATAGCATGTTCTTCATTGTTCTATTCTAATCTATTATCAAGTCATTTTCATTGTGCTAAGGGAAATGTTTGGTACACACACTTTTTGACACACTTTTTGACACACTATGCTTTAAACACATGTACCTTGTGCTGTTTGAATTTTTCACAATTTTCTATGTACCACTTACACAACACATGATACATGCATTTAAAGCTGTGTGTCAAAAAGTGTGTCAAAAAGTGTGTGTATGTAGCACTACTCTTGTGCTAATATCTTAAATTATGCACTTAGGTTCTAACCTTGTTTGATTTCATGAGATAGCATATGGTGAAGCCCAAGGTGATTGAACTCAACAAGGATCAAGCTTGAAGACTTGAAGATTTTTCATCATTAGTTGAAGACTACGTTTTACTTATAAAGCATTTTGATCAATCACTCATAGGGGCTCAAGTAACATTAGGTGGACTTTAGGATCCTTGCTCTTACACTTTAAAACACTTTCAAGGACCTAAACATACTTAGACCACTCAATTAAATTCATTTCACAAAGGCTTTCAAGTGGCTAAGCCAAAATCAATCACCCTTTGTAGATAGGTCATCTTTGAAGGCAAAACTGTTCTAATTGGTAAGGAACTAGATGTTGAGTTTTATATGGTTAGAAAGGTATTTAAATCTAGTTTTGAATCTTCAAATGGATCGCAAATCCAAGTTTTGTAAATGGAGTTATGGTCGTTTTAGTAAAGAGGTCTCATTCTGCCAAAACAGCAACTGAACTATAAATACTTCAGTCGATTGGATTATAAATTCAGTCAACTGGATTGTAAAAAAGTTTACTATTTTCTATTTTTAAAAGGTAGCTACTGCTGTACTCTTCCAGTTGACTGGATCCCTTATACAGTCAACTGGATTGCCCAGAACAGCTTAACGTCTAGTTTTCTAAACATTCCAAAAATTACTTTTACACCTCCAACGGTCATATATGTTTAAAAATCAATTTCTTGAGAGCGCTATTTTGAGTGAAAAATCAATTTGTTCTTGATTTCAATTGTAATTCTTGAGAACGCAAATTATAGTGAGCTTTTATTTGTATTATCCACTCACTAAGGAGTAGTTGTGTGAGCTATAATTGTATCCATCCACTCTAGAGAGAGAAAGAGAGAGAGAGAAAAAGAGAGACTTAAATTTGTATTCAAATCATTGGTAAAAAGTGAGGGTTAGCAACCCTGTGTGCAAAGAAGAGGATTTCTTCTTTGGAAGAGATTGGAGGCTCTTGTAACGGTTTGGTGCACACCCGTGAAGTGTACCAAGATGGTTTGATCTACACCCGTAAGTAGGTTGATAAAGGAATCCTCAAGAGTTATTCTTGAGGGGTGAACGTAGGCCGCATTATGCAGATTGTTGAACCACTTGAAAACTCGATTTGCAAGTGTCTCTTTGTAATACCCTGTATTTTGTAATATATTACATGAATAAGACCTTGTAATGTTTCTTTTAATATTTGTATGAATTTTTCCTTACCCTATCGATTGCCATTTATACCAATCAATTGGCGGCATCTGGGAAGATTCTATTGCCTTGGCTGGAGAAAGGCCATGTGAGCACTCAACCGTCTATATATACTTGCCCATTTTGGGCATATTTCTATTTCCAAAAATTAGAGAGAGGGAGAGGGAGTGTTTGTGTATGTTTTATATGTATATACACTCATATGTATATACACACATATACACATCCTTACACTCACACACACAGAGATGGACTAAGACAGAAGCAGAAGAAGGCCAGGAGAAGAAAAGAAAGAAGAAAGAAAGAGAAGAAGAGAGAAGAGACTGACAGAGAAGAGAGAGAGCCACCATTGGAGCTTCCAAAGCTCAAACACACACAACCAAACACACCCTAGACCCCTAAGGTGAGTTCTAAACTCACTTGGTAACTCGTTATTTATGTTAGAGCACATTTGAATGAAGAAATGGAGTATAAATTCATATATTACCCGTTTTATGTTGTTGGACAGTCTTCACTGTGAAGAAGACTTGTCCCAATCGATTGGACTTATCCCAATCGATTGACATTTAAGGCAATCGATTGACATATGATCCAATCGATTGAATGTTTTACCAATCGATTGATACTACTTTTATACCAAATGATTGGACCCCTGTACCAATCAATTGGAAGTTGCAGAATGTCGATATTCTTGTTTAGTTTATATTATAACTGTTTAGTTGTTTATTTACTATTCATTATCTCCAGCATGCTTTACTGTTGTAATATAGACATAATAATGAGATAATGCGACGTAGAAGCATATTAACAATGAGATTAATGGATAATGGTCGTGACATTAGATAATGTAATAATTGTGAATCCTTTGGAGTTAATGTTCATTTCATTCAGAGTAGTCAGGTCACATTGGGATTGTCATGTATTGATATTAGAATTGAACTTAAGTAGGTTTGCTAGGATCCATGAATCTTGCATGGGCGAGCCTTAGTTGATCATATGTTCTTAAAAGCGGTAGACAGACGACAATGTCTACAACTGCAGTGGACCGGACCATTCGCCCTAAGATAGCCAGATGATCTAATCATATGTTCTTAAAAGCGCTAGACAGACGAAGGTGTCTACAACTGCGGTGGACCGTGATCACTGGTAGATGTCGCTAAGTTGTGGCTATAGAATGATGTACTGTTGCTTAAAGCGTTATATTACTGTAGTGCAGTGAACTGTGCATATGTTCTTAAAAGTTGGGGATGGACTGACGTGGTATCCATGACTGTGGTGGACTGTGCATATGTTCTTAAAATCGGTGGATGGAGCAATGGTGTATCCTTAAGAAGTAAGCTACTGTCGAGTCTTTTCTTCTATCATAATGTATTGTTGGTCTTAAAAATGAGTAAGACGTTAGTAATCATATCATCAGTTTAATTAAAGGAGTTACCCTCACTGAATCTTAATGGTTATCATTTATAACTTGTTTTAACTTCAATAGTTGATATCCTATTAGTATCTAATTCACTCGACTTTCATTAAGCTAATGGCGTTTATGCCGTTGGACATTTCTATGTTCCAGCGCACCCTGGTTATGACTATACAAGTGAAGGACCTGTAGGCGAGGACTACTATGCTAGTGACGATATCTTTGCGGAGGACTAGTACGAAGGAGGTCACGCAGAAGAGGACTACTACGCCAAGGACTACCTCTATGCCATCTGAAGATTAGGCTAGACTGTAGTTTAATTATCTTGACTACTTTTCAGACCTTTTGTAATCAGGCATATGTTGCCTTAACAATTGTACTTTCGCTGTATTTTGTTTTAATTCGAGACTCTGATGTGTAATAGATAGTAAACCTTTTTTTATTAAGTTATGTGTTAACCAAAACTTAGATTTCATTCTTGCTAGCTGCTTTACTTATTGTTGTTTAGTACTGCGTGGTGTGGACAATCATGTGACTTCACTAGTCGCTGCCTTTGGACCCAAAAAGGAAATTTATTTTTCTTTATTTTTGCCATTTTGGGGCATGACATGATTTTTGGTATCAGAGCCTAGGTTTTATACATTTTTCGTTCACAAGTTATCCCACACCATCTAGTCCTAGAACCTTGAGATTTCATAGATGAGTATTAAGATTAGTTTTGACTTAAGGTAGCTTCTTTTCAGGTAGCATGGCACCACAGCTGTTCATTCTAGAAGAGTTTGGAGGACACTATGTGTATGAGGACATTATTGTGCCAGTAGATCTACAGTACTATGCCTGGAAGGTTAGGCAGAGAGCCCTCACCGAGACAGTGCGAGACATGTAGATTGAGCAACAGAGATTTAGGACCCAGGACCCGGAGGTGATACGTCACGAGATTATCTACTACAAGGGGACTTTTTGACTCATCGAGGAGGATTCACTGCAGATGTTACGAGACAGTTTCTCTTATCAGGTTCTACTTTCAGAGATTAGAGCAGCGCCTCCACCTCCCCTGACAGAGCCACCACCCCAGACACCTCCACCCCCACTAGAGGAGGACATGGTTGATGCACCCCCAGTAGATGAGGACCCAAAGGACGATGATTTAGATGAGAGCGACGACGATGATGAGCCAGGGGATGACAATGAGGATATGGAGGATGAGGAGGACGAGGACACCGATGACGAGGAGCCAGAGTATGATCCAGAGGAGGACCCCGAGGACCCAGCTGGTATGGATGTGCCAGTTGGCGTAGATATTATAGTAGCAGAGGGTTATCCGATAGAGGATGAGGTTATAGCAAATGATGATGTTGGTGATGACGCTATGGTACCAGTCCTACCAGGCAGAGTTATAGCACAGCTGGCAATAGAGTGGGTTGCAGAGATGGCTGCACACCCCCATGGATTTAAGATAGATGTACCAGAGTTGGCTCAGGCTATGGCATAGGCTGAGGCACTCGCAGCTACATTCGATGCAGCCCAAGCTGACATGGCTGCCGATGTGGGAGACTTGAAAGTTGTTGTGGAGCATGACGGACCCGAGCTGGTTGAGGATGTTGTGATAGAGGATGAGGACATGATGAATGACGACATGGATGAGGACGATGTTTTGTCCGAGGTTGCTCCAGAGGATGAGGCTTCCATCTATGGATCTGATGTTGACAACTTTTGAGTCCAGTACCTTTAGGACTTAGAATTTTGCTTTTGACTTCAGGACATATTGTCCACTTACTTTTGGCACTTACATAGACAGTTATTGACCATAGCCTTTTTGTATAGGTAGCCACCAGTGGCGGTTTGTTTATATTTTCCTTTTGATAGATCTTGTATAGGATCATTTACTACGCGGTACACATATGATCTGTTGTGTATTCCGCTGTACATCTTTTGGGTATATATAGGGCAGATCATTTCTTTTTGATATTTCTGTTATTATCTCGTTACCTATATTATGTTGTGATTCAGATTGGTGTTATGCTTCTTCTTGTTTCAATTGTGGTTGATTCCCCGAGAAGATTGTCAACTAATTGTTAGATCCTTTTTAGGTACACCACATACCTCACACTATAGCTGGAAACACGAGATACCAAGCGGAGCACCCATTCCCGTGGGTATAGACCCAACCGGAGTCTTTGAAGCGTTCATGCAACGGATGGAACACATTGGTGACACCTACAACAATGCCACCCATCGAGCTAATAATGGCAACAACCACGTTGCTCCTCCAAGGCAGACAGGCGATAAGTTATTGGAACGATTTCATGGCCTGCGACCCAAGAAGTTCAACGGCATGGCAGAATTATGAAAAATCGAGCAATAGATACGAGAGTTGGAACTAATCTTTGAAGCCCTGAAATGCAGTGACCTTGACAAGAGACGTCTAGCCACGTTTTAACTAACTTACTTCGCCGCAGACTGGTTGGAGGCCGAGAGAGCCACAATTGGGATCGACGCTGCAAGGAGAATATCTTGGGAAACATTTAAGACTCAATTTTTCGAGAAGTATTTCCCCGATGACGAAAGAGATCAACAAGAGAGAAATTTCCTGAGTCTGACTCAAGGGAACTGGACGGCCAGGGAGTATACCACACAATTCAAGCGACTTTCCCGTTTTGCTCCGTATATGGTAGATACGCCCACCAAGAAGGTCAAGCATTTCCACCAAGGACTTAACCTACACCTCCGACTCATGATGATAGGCCATCTGGGCCAGTCGTTTGAAGGGATTGTCCATCTCGCTTCAAGTTTGGAGAAGGATACTTATCTTACACAAGGACCACAAATGAATCGACCTCTACCCAAGACCTTCCAACCGAGGAACTTTCCAGTGCAGTCGTCAAGGAGCAATCAGGGATGGAAACCCTAGATTAATAACTATCAAGAAATAAGCGAACTTGGGATGGTACCAGAAAGGCCCAAGCTAACCTTCCTCGATAATAAAATCGACAGCAAAGACCACCTCAGGCACAGTTCGCTGCCCAGTGACAAAGTATTGATGGATGTTTCAACTGTGGACTACCTGGACATATTGCAAGGTATTGCACCCCCAAGACTAACCGCCGCAATGACATTGTTTGTTGTAACTGTAACAAGCCTGGTCGCATAAGTAAGGATTGTCGAGCACCTCATGGAGGCTATTATGGAGCGCCTGTTCAAGGACAACAAGGACAGGTTAGGGTGAACGCTATCATCCCTGGCAATGTAGGATACAATGCTGAGGAACGGCATAACTTGGAAGTACACTCATTTTATTTCACAGTCAAGTTAGAGCTTTGTTTGATACTGGTGCCGCCCATTCTTTCATAGCTATTAATATTGTGCGTGACTTGGGTTTGGTACCCCTAACGCTGGAACCAGTCCTTAATGCCATTTCGCCCTTGGGAATAACTGTTACGTTGGGTAAGGTATGCAAGGACTGTCCCTTAACCCTAGAAGATAGAATCTTCTAGAAGACTTGATAGTTTTGTTGATGTCTGAGTTCGACGTGATCCTAGGAATGGATTAGCTTACCAAGTATGGAGCCGTTCTGGATTGTGTTAGTTGGACCATTGTCTTTTTGACACTTGGTTGCTCACAGATCAGATTCCAATGCCAACCGTTGAGCAATATGTTCATTTTGAGCTGTTTAGCCGCGATCGAGAGTTCGAGCACAGAGCTTACTATCAACCAGATCCCCGTCATTCAAGATTTTGAAGATGTATTCTGAAGGATCTTTGGACTTCTGCCAAAGAGAGAGATAGACTTCTGCATTGAGCTAGTACCCGGAATGTTGCCGATTTTCAAAACCTCATACCGGATGGCGCCGATAGAAATGTTAGAATTGAAGAAGCAAGTTTAGGAACTTGAAGACTTAGGTTTCATTCGCCCGAGTACATCACCTTGGGGAGCACCAGTCCTATTCATGAAGAAGAAAGACGGAGAACTACGACTCTGTATCGACTACAGAGAGCTGAATAAGCTTATGATCAAGAATAGATATCCACTTCCCCGGATAGACGACCTGTTCAATCAATTACAAGGATCAAGGATATTCTCGAAGATTGATTTGCGTTCAGGATATCATCAGTTACTAGTTCGACAAGAAGATATGCCGAAGACTGACTTCAAGATGAGGTATGGATACTATGAATTCTTAGTGATGTCCTTTGGACTGACCAATGCCTCGGCAGTATTTATGGACCTAATGAATATAGTATTCAGACCTTATTTAGATCAATTTGTTATAGTATTCATTGACGACATCCTAATTTACTCAAAGATGGAAGAAGAGCATAAGAAGCATCTACAGATTGCTCTACAGACTCTCAGAGATAATAGCCTGTATGGGAAATTCAGTAAATGTGAATTCTGGCTTCAGGAAGTCAAATTGTTGGGACATGTGATATCTCAGGATGGAATTTCTGTAGACTCATCCAAGATTGACGCAGTCTTTGTTAGGAAACTGCGTTCCCAAAATCCGTTGACAGTGCGTATAAGTTGGTACTGCAAAAAATTTCGTGAAATCTATAATAACCCTATAAGGGCGGAACTAGGGTTACCTTGAAATGCAAAAATGGATTGCTGTAGTAGATGAATCGAGAACACGGGCTCGATAACAGCTCACGATCTTCTACCGTATTCCTTTGCTGCCAGAATATCGAACTGAGTGTGGGCTCTTTCGAAATCCTTTTAGTTTTCTGCTCTTCCCTCTTTATGTTCTATTTTCTATTCCCAGTTATAACACTCTCTTTGATTGCTGTGATGATTCAATCCCGATCACATTGATCCAACTAAGATGTGTTCGTCAGGAGGACTAAACGATTTCCGATTTACTTAAATTTTTAACAGCAGCTCCGTCTCGACGTCAGGAACGTTGTGTAAAAAATTCAGCAACTTTCGATCAGTATCGAGCAGTCCGAAGCTCTTTTAGTGAGCATTGTCCGACGCTAGCGATCTACACTCCTATGTCTCTTGAATGCTCATAGAGACTAGGGTTTGGTGGAAACCCTTCTAGAAGAAAGCTAGGAGGTCAAGGGAAGCTTAGAATGTGAAATCATGCAACCTGAGAGAAGAGCCAAGGCAGCATATATATAGGCTACGATAGGGACCATAAGAAGTCAATAAGGAATAGGCTTCCTTATGGAATTAGGAAACCCTAATTCGAACCGAATCAGATTCCTATTTCCATAAATTATAATTCATACCACTAAAGAATTATAATTGCACTCCTACCCTTATCTCAAAAATATATTTCGAGCTCCATGTTATTAAATGCTTATTATCTCCCCATGTTAAGATTACATATATCCATTAATTAAATATAATTACTGACAATCATATTTAATTGATTTCTTAAAATTCCTTGAGATCATCTGCTTAACTTATCTGATATGTCGGATACAAAATCCACCTGCAGGGTTTGACATAATCAAAACTTATAAGCTTTCTCAAGGGGATATCATCAATCCCAAAATTGAGACATGGATTCCATCATTAATTAATATCCACCACACAATTAATATTGCCACCCAATCCAATGAGATATTGACCCATTTAAGGATCTCACCCTTTTAGGGATCAAAGTATAAATATCAAATGTACGTGTCTATAAATTAAATTAGGATTTAGAGCATAAGCACTCATAATAGCCATGAGGTATTAATTATCTTATAAGTCAGTATAAAGATAATTACCCCAAGTCGGTCCTGTTTAATACACAAAGTGTACCAGCATAGTGAGTTGAAACTGTACCGTTTCCCGCAGTCAAGACAAACCTACTACAACACCATGCTGCAGCCCTACCGATGGTGTGTCCAATCCCATCTAAGACTGTAAACCAAAATCTTACATTCTATAATATCTGATGGCCTGATCTTCCGTGTGTAAGCCGAACACTACACACCAAACCACCTACTATATGGAATGAGAGACACACATGCATAATATTAAATAAATAATATAATACAAACATTGCCACACAAATTCTCATAAAAATGGAATAACTGGTTTTATTAAAATAATAAATTAACTACATAAAGCATGGCTTTTAGTATACATCCCTAACAGTCTTAAGCTGGAATAGACTGACTAACGCGACTGAAGTTAGGAGTTTTCTTGGATTGGCTGGATATTATCGGAGATTCGTAGAGGGATTCTCCAAGATCGCATGACCATTGACAAGTTTGACAAGGAAGGAGACAAAGTATGAATGGACTGATAAGCATAAGGATGTATTTCGTGAATCAAAAGAGAGACTAACCTCAACACCTATACTCGTAATACCCAAGAGTGGTGAACGATTATGAACCATTCATAATCTACAGTGACGCATCGCACCAAGGACTTGGTTGTGTGCTAATGCAAGATGGAAACGTGATTGCGTACGGATCAAGACAATTGAAACCACATGAGAAGAATTATCCAACGCATGACTTGGAACTAGCTATAATTGTGTTTGCCCTGAAGATTTGGAAACACCACTTGTGTGGAGAAAGGTTTGACCTGTTCTCGGATCATAAGAGTTTGAGGTACTTGTTCTCTCAAAAGGAGTTGAACATGCGACAATGAAGATGGATGGAACTAATCAAGGACTATGATTTCTCTTTACAATACCATCCAAGTAAAGCAACTATTGTAGCTGACGCTTTGAGCCGAAGGCCCCGCCTTTTGATCGCTTCGATTTTGATTAGAGAATGGCGAGCATTAGAGACGTTAACTGGATTCGACCTACAACCAGTGGGATCGGGAAAAGGACAACACTTTGGATGTCTTGTCATATAACCGACTCTCATCAGCCATATCTTGAATGCTCAACTGTCAAACAAAGATTTGAAGCTTTGGTTTACTAAGATGTCTGCGAAGGAACCCAAGATATGGAGTATTAGTACAGACGGAGCATTGAGATGCAAGGGTAGACTTTGTGTGCCAAATGATGGTAGTCTTTGGAAGGACATTTTGGATGAAGCGCACAAGTCGAGGATGACTATCCATCCTAGAGGAAACAAGATGTATAAGGACTTGAAGAGGAACTTCTGGTGGGAAGAAGTGAAGCGAGAAGTGGCCGAGTATGTGTTGCAGTGTCTTGTTTGCAAACAAGTGAAGGGAGAACATCAGAGACCACCTAGACTTCTACAACTGCTACCGATTCCCCAGCCTCAACAAAACCACGATGCTATTTGGGTAATAGTAGATCGACTCACCAAGTCAGCGTATTTCATCGCCTACAACATGACGTACCCAGTTAACGATTGAGCTGGATGTATCTATAGCAAGTCGTGAGACTACATAGTGTACCTATCTTAATAGTTTTAGATCGAGATTCGCGCTTCACCGCAAAATTTTAGAAGAGCCTTCAGACCGCAATGGGAACTTCATTGAACTTAAGCTCAGCCTTTCATCCACAAACAGACGGCCAGATAGAACGAGTCAATCAACTGATGGAGGATATGCAGCTTGTGTCATTGAAATCGAGAGTTCATGGGAGACACATCTACCTTTGATCGAGTTCGCCTACAACAACAGCTATCACGCGAGCATAGGGATGGCACCATTCGAAGCTTTATACGAAAGACCTTGCCGATCGCTGCTATATTAGGCCGAAGTCGGATATAGTCAACTACTTGGGCCTGAGATGATTCAAGAAACCAGCAGGAAGATCCAAATCGTACAAGAAAAGATGAAGATAGCGTAATCCAGACATAAGAGCTATGCCAACAAGCGATGAAAATTCTTGAGTTCGCAGTTGGAGAACATGTGCTACTCAAAGTTTTGCCAGCTTGAGGTATCGTCAGATTCGGCCAGAAGAAAGGCAAGCTATCACCGCGATTCGGGCCATTCGAGATCCTAGAGCACGTTAGGAAAGTAGCCTACAGACTTGCATTGCCACCGAAGATGTTGGGAGTGCACAACATTTTCGACATCAGCATGTTGAGGAAGTTACCCATAACCCAGAGTACAAGATCAGTTTTGAAGATATCAAGGTGAACGAGAATGCGATGTAAAATGAAGGACCACTGCGTATTCTAGACCAAGGACTAGAGAAACTCAGAAACAAGGAGATTCCGCTAGTGAAGATTCAGTGGAAGCACCACAACGAGGGAGAAGCTTCATGGGAGCTGGAGTCGGAGATACGAGAGAAGTTTCCATTTTTGTTTTAACCCTACTTACTTCGAATTTTGGGGACAAAATCTTTAATAAGTGGTGGATGATGTAATACCCTCTATTTTGTAATATAGTGCATGAAAAAGACCTTATAATGTTTCGTTTAATACTTGTATGAATTTTTCCTTACCCTTGGTATAATTTGGATACCAATCGATTGGTAAGAATACCAACCGATTGCCAATACCAATCGATTGCCACTTTCACCAATCGATTTATACCTAATACCAATCAATTGCCATTTATGTCAATTGATTGGCAGCAGCTGGGCAGATTCTCTTGCCTTGACTGGGGAAAGGCCATGTGAACACTCAACCTCTATATATACTAGCCCATTTTGGGCATAATTCTGCTTCCAAAAATCAGAGAGAGGAAGACAGAGTGTTTGTGTGTGTTTTATATGTATATACACTCATATATATACACACATATATATACATCCTTACAGTTACACACACAGAGATGGACTGAGACAGAAGGAGAAAAAGGCCAGGAGAAGAACAGAAAGAAGAAAGAAGAGAAGAAGAGAGAAGAGACTGACAGAGAAGAGAGAGAGAGCCACCATTGGAGCTTCCAAAGCTCAAACACACACAACCAAACACACCCTAGACCCCTAAGGTAAGTTCTAAACTCACTTGGTAACTCGTTATTGATGTTAGAGCACGTTTGAATGAAAAAATAGAGTATAAATTCATATATTACCCATTTTATGTTACTGGATAGTCTTCACTGTAAAGAAGATGATGTCCTAATCGATTGGACTTATCCCAATTGTTTGAAATCCCAATCAATTGACATTTATGGCAATCTATTGACATATAATCTAATTGATTGAACGTTTTACCAATTGATTGATGCTACTTTTATACCAATCGATTGGACCCCTGTACCAATCGATTGGAAGTTACAGAATGTCGATATTCTTGTATAGTTTATATTATAACTATTTAGTTGTTTATTTACTGTTCCGTATCTCTAGCATGCTTTAATGTTGTAATAGACATAATAATGAGATAATGCTATGTAAAAGCATAGTAACAACGAGATCAATCGATAATGGTTGTGACGTTAGATAATGTAATAATTGTGAATCCTTTGGAGTTAACATTCATTTCATTTAGAGTAGTCAGGCCACATTGGGATTATCATGTATCGATATTAGAATTAACTTAAGTAGGTTTGCTAGGATTCGTAAATCTTGCGTGGGCGGGCTTTGGTCGATCATATATTCTTAAAAGTAGTAGACAGATGAAGGTCTCTACGACTGCGGTGGACCGGACCATTCGCCCTAAGATAGCCAGATGATCTAATCATATGTTCTTAAAAGCGGTAGACAGACGAAGGTGTCTATGACTACAGTGGACCGTGATCACTAATAGACGTCGCTAAGTCATGGCTATAGAATGATGTACTATTGCTTAAAGCGCTATATCCCTATAGTGCGGTGAACTGTGTATATGTTCTTAAAAGCTGGGGATGGACTGACGTGGTATCCATGACTGCGGTGGACTGTGCATATGTTCTTGAAAGTGGTGGACAGAGCAATGGTGTATCCTTAAGAAGTAAGCTACTGTCGAGTCTGTTCTTCTATCATAATGTATTGTCGGTCTTAAAAATGAGTAAGACGTTAGTAATCAAATCATCGGATTGATTAAAGGAGTTACCCTCACTGAATCTTAATGGTTATCATTTATAACTTGTTTTAACTTCAATAGTTGATACCCTGTTAGTATCTAATTCACTCGGCTTTCATTAAGCTGACGGTGTTTATGCCGCTGGACATTTCTATGTTCTAGCGTACCCTGGTTATGATTATACAGGTGAAGGACCTATAGGCAAGGACTACTATGCTAGTGACGATATCCCTACGGAGGACTACTGCGAAGGAGGTCAGGCAGAAGAGGACTACTACACCAAGGACTACCTCTATGGCAACTGAAGATTAGGCTAGACTGTAGTCTAATTATCTTAACTACTTTCCAAACCTTTTGTAATCAGGCATATGTTGCCTTAACAATTGTACTTCTACTGTATTTCATTTTAATTCGAGACTCTGATGTGTAATAGATAGTAACCCTTTTTTAATTAAGTTATGTGTTAACCATAACTTAGATTTTAATTCTTGCTAGCTCCTTTACTTATTGTTGTTTTGTACTGCGTGATGTGGACAATCATGTGACTTCACCAGTCGCAGCCTTTGGACCCAAAAAAGGAAATTTAGTTTTCTCTATTTTTGCCGTTTTGGGGCATGACACTCTTCCCTTCTCTCTTTACTTTATTGTTTATGTTTGTGTTTAATTTTGTATTACATTTTTAAAAGGTTAATTTTCTGCTAAAACCTTATTTACCAATGTATATATATATACCAATGTATATATATACTAAGGTTTCCATTTTGGGCCAACATATATATATACCAATGTATATATATATCCTCTCTCTAAAATCTATGAAAGCTTCCCCTAGCCACAAAATGGAAGGGCATATATAGAGGATGAGAGTGCCATGTGTCAAAATCTCATGCAAAGTTGAAAATCAATCTCTGCATATGGCAATCAACTGGTATTAGATATTTTATGGCAATCAATTGGAAGTGAAGGGCAACCGATTGGAATAGGCCACGTCATGGAATCAGGACGGCAGGATGGCAATCGATTAGAAACATGGTAATTGATTGGAATATAAAAAGTGACATTCGATTGGGATACAAGGGCAATCGATTGGGACCAAGATTTGTCCAACTGTAGGGTAAAGGTCATACAAATATACAGGAACAATATTAAGTCTTGTTTATTAATATACACTCCAAAATACAGGGTATTACAAGCACCGCCTATCGTAATGAATTGGATATGTTGGAACTGTCATGGGCTTGGGAACCCACATGCAGTTTGTGCTCAGCGCTATCGTAATGAGTTAGATATTTTTGTTTTTCTCCGAAACAAAAGTACTTTCTGCGAGTATGGATCCTTTGAGTATTTCACTTGGTATCGATGGATGTATGTCTGTCAATTTTGTGGGGCGTAGTGGAGGGCTGGCATTGTGTTGGAAGGGGGATATGGGGACGGGGGGCACCGATTGGTTAATGGAGGCAAACTGGGTTCTCTGGTCATCTGGATCAGACCAAAAGACATTACACCTGGAACTTACTTCGTAACTTAGGAGGGCTGCCCAAATGCCTTGGGTGGTCAATGGAGATTTTAATGAGATCATGGGTGACTGGGAGAAGGAAGAAGGGAGGGAGAGATGGCAAGTGATCGGTCTCTAGTGGAGAAGTTTAGGGATACGATGGACTTTTTTGGCTTTGAAGATCTTCATTTCAGAGGGGGCAAATTTTCATGGCGTGATAATAGGTTTTCAGGGAACCTAATCCAAGAAAGGCTTGTTAGATTCGTGGCTTCGATTTCTTGGAAGCAAAAATTGACAGGTTTCTGTGTTTCTCATCTTAGATCCACTAGCTTTGACCACTGCCCAATTCGTTTAAACTTTGAGAGTGATATGAATGGTGCATGGAGACCAAGGACATGACTTTTTCACTTTGAGGCCATGTGGGTTCGACATAAGGATTGCAATTGAGTTATTTTCGAATCTTGGGTTGGTGATGGTTATAATGGGTGTGGGACAGTAAAGAAAATCAGGCAATGTGATGCGGTACTTTCTACGTGGAATCAATCCATCTTTGGTAATGTTCAAAGAAAAATTCACCAAAAAATGCAGGAGCTGAGCAATATTAGAAATCTCGGGCTGTCAAGGGGTGGTGTGAGCTATCATTGTATTATCCACTCACTAAGGAGTTATTGTATGAGCTATCATTGTATTATCCACTCTAGAGAGAGAGTTATCATTTGTACCCAATTTATTTGTAAAGAGTGAGGGGTTAGTAACCCTTGTGTGCAAAGAAGAGGTGTTCTTCTTTGGAAGAGATTGAAGGCTCTTGTAACGGTTTGGTCTACACCCATGAAGTAGATCGAGTAAAGCAATCCTCAAGAAGTGTTCTTGAGGGGTGGACGTAGGCCGCGGTGTGCGGATTGCCGAAGTACTTGAAAACTCAGTTTGTAAGTGTCTCTTCCCTTCTCTCGTTACATAATTGTTTGTGATTGTGTTTAATTTGTAATTAAATTTTTAAAAGGTTTATTTTCTAATGAAACCTTATTTACCTCCCTCCCCCTCTAAGGTTTCCATTTCGGGCCAACAAATGGGACCTTGCTTTGTAATGTGTCTTCGGAAGAGGTCAAGAGGGCAGTGTTGCAAATGAACCCAAATAAGGCCCCAGGCCCGGATGGTATGTCGCCACTGTTTTTCCAAAAATACTGGGAAGTTGTTGGTTCTGACATTGTGAAGAGTGTTCAAGATTTTTTTGGTTTGGTTCCCTACCTAAGGGTTTGAATTTTACATATATTGTTTTGATCGTGAAGGTGCATGACCCTACAAAGCTTACTGATTTTAGGCCCATTAGTCTCTGCAATGTGGTGTATAAAATTATCTCTAAGGTGATGGCTAACTATTTGAAGGTATGCTTGCCGCACATCATTTCTGAATCACATAGTGCTTTTGTTCCTAGGCGTTTCTCTAGTGACTGTCGTCTGGTGCTTTTGTCCTGTGCTTAGAATCTCTTAGGTGGGGTTACTTTGGGTCATAATGGGCTTGAAATAACCCATTTATTTTTTTTGTAGACGATGGTCTTCTCTTTTTTATGGCAACAATGCCCGAATATGAAGTCGTTCTCACCGTTCTCCAAAATTATGAAAATGCTTCTGGAAACAAGTAAATTTAAATGAATCCTGTGTTTCTTTTTCAGTCCTAACACTGATTAGGGGGTTGTGCAAGATATATGTGCGATGATTGGTGTTCAATGTTTAGATCCCCATGAAAAGTACCTGGGACTTCCCTTATTGGTCGAAACAAGAAGCATATTTTCAATTCAATAAAATCTTGGGTGGAAAAGAAGATTCATGGATGGAAGGAGAAGGTGTTGTCTTGTGGTGGGAGAGATGTGCTTATTAAGGTGGTGGCATAGGCTATCTCGGTCTATGCTATATCGTGCTTTAAGCTTTCGACATCTGTGCTATCAGATATTACTAGATCGGTGGCAAGCTTTTGATGGGTTAAGCATGGGGAAAATCCTAAAATTCACTGGTCAAAATGGGCTAGTCTGTGTAGGTGAAAGAGAAAGGGTGGGCTTGGGTTTCGTGACTGTGAAGCTTTTAACTATGCAATGTTAGCAAAATAGGCTTAGCGGCTTTTGGTTAACCCTTACTCTCTTGTTCATCGGGTTTTCAAAGCTAAATATTTTCCCTCTAGGAACTTTTTGGATGCTCCATTAGGTCATTACTCGTCATTCACGTGGCATAGCATTTAGGGTTCAATTAAGCTTTTTCGCTTGGGTATTCATTAGAGAATAAGTCATGGTAGTAGTATTAGGATTGGTATGGACCCATGGCTGCCTCGCCCCTCAATGTCCAAGCCTTTTACCCCGCTTCAACCCCATGTTAGCCACAGTCCGGTAAGTGACCTTTGACACGACTAAAAAGTTGTGCACTCTTGTGCAACACCCAAGTGTAGGTGATCATGCAAGTAATACTGGATAAGTCCAGGTCGATCCCACAGGGAAGGAATAGAAGAAGATATACTAAGTTACAACCTAAAGAAAAAGAAAAGAAAATAAGAATGTAGGAGTGGAAGTTTTAATGAATCCTAATTAATTAAATTAAACTAAATAATAAACTAAAGCATAAAGAAACATCACTAAATAAATAAACAGAATAAAGGTGTTGGAAACACGTGAATCCACATTCATCTTAACCATCTATCATGCACATTTATTAACGTTCTATGGAGTTCATTCCTTTTCAGCATTCCGTATTGTTCTAAAGATAAAGAATCAATAGCCCTTATATGACCGGGACTATATCATCAAAAGTGATTTAAAATACTTAGAAGACGGTTAAAAACAATGGTTATTACTTGCACTCTAAATGGTGTTAGCATTCAAAGTGCTTTTCAAAAGTTATTGATGAAAAGGCCTTAAATCTTTAAGTTCTAAAAACTGTTGTGACAAACTGAGCTTATAAGGACAATTTGATGACAGATTGCTAAAACTGAAAGTCTTGGAATACTTCAAAGAATTATCTCAGGAATTAACAGGTTCGATCGATCGAAGCGCTCTCGATCGATCGGACTGCATCATCCTTCAATCAATCGAAATGTCTTTAATCGCTTGACTGTGGCTCTGGTTCGATCGATCGAAATACTTTCGATCGATCGAGCCTAGGTTTTCTAAAGATTGCATGGTAGAGACTGGAAATCAATGTTTCATCACATATTCCCAACGTCTAAACTACGGAAACATAAATAAACTGATACAGAAATAATAAACTAAAGCAATCATAGCATCTAAACTAATAAACAATCAAATAAAGAAAAAGGAGAAGAAAAACCTGTAAATAATCTGAAATAAACTTGTAATAAACTTGAATCTTCAATAATATTCACTATAACAATGAAAAAGAGAAAGAATAACATGAATCTAACCTAATCTACTCCTAATCTAACCCTAAAACTACCCTAAATCTGCTGTTTTTTGCATTCTGGAGTGTCCACCCTTCGTCTGCCATCAAAACAACTTATTTATAGGGTTTCTGCAGACTGTACACAACTTTTGGGAGAAAATAAAGTTCAATCGCTTGAACATCTCTAATTTTGACAACTCTGCGCACCAATGGAAGAATGGCCATAACGTTTTACTCGGACCTCGGATTGACCTCCCGTTTGTGGCCACGCGACCGTAACTCAAAGATCTACATTTTGTATTTCTAGGAAAATCTTCCATAGTTGAAGTCTTTATTATTAAAAATGGCATTTTCTTAGCTGCTTCTGTAAGTCTATAAAATAGTGTAAAAATACATGGTTGAGTCTCAACATCATAGAAAACACTTAATTATTGATATACATCTAAATCTAGGGATTTTGGGATAAAAGTATGCATAACAGATCATATAATACGCTATGAATATGCACTTTTCACCTCTAATCACACCCCCCCCCCCCCCCCCCCCCCCCCCAACTAGCTCTTTGCTAGTCCCTAGCAATGAAGCGAACTACATCAATGTTTATTTAAACTCTAAAAATTGAAAACAAAATAAAGTTAGGCTTAGATTTAAGGAATTGTAATGACAAGACATTATGATAAGGCTCAAAAGGTGAAGTAAAGGAATATTATAGAGGTAGCCCAAGGCTGTATTATGCGTGTATGGTCAAAAAATGGCCTAAATCATTTTCTAAGTTAATAGGATTATTCATTTCAGTAACTTTAAGTGCTCTAAATTTTGGTAAATCCTGAACATTCTCTTCTAGTGATCAGTCAAAATGAAGAAGAAAAATGAGACTTTCAACGAATTAATACGCTTTTCAAAAAGTAAGAGTAATTTTATAAAACCCTCAAGAGAAAAGAATGGCACAAAAGCTCACTTAGGTTATTCGTCTCCACTATAGTCTCTCAAGACACTTAGGTTATGCTTACTAATCCATTTTAGCTAAGTACAAGGTTGTCACAATGTGCTCAAAGTTATTTGAAGATTAAAAAGCATAGAACATACTATAACTAAGATAGTAAGCAAACTACCATTGTGTATCACATACTAATAACATACAGAAAATAACACTAATGCATCATAACTAACTACATTTACTATGAGAGAAATACAAGAACCATTTTATTATAGTTAAAAATAAATAAAAATTTTAAAATGTTTGCAAATTTTTAATTTACTGAGTCATGTTGCTAAGCAGGCATATTGACATTAAAGCATAAAAAGAAAGAAACGAGACATGCGGTGACTCACCCTCCCCCCCCCCCCCCCCCCCCCCCCTTCCCCAAAAAAAAAAAAACTAAAACTAAACATTGTTCTCAATGTTCTAAACTGAGCACATCAACAAATTAAGTAAAAAGTGAGAGAATGAAGGATGTTACCTCTAGACGTGAATATCCAATGTGTATTTATTTATTTAGTTACCTGCAAAATCATTAGTAGCAATAAGGAAAAATAGATAATATAATACAACTACTCAGTAAATAAATTCGGTTAATCAAGATTTTTATCATAAAGTAATAACCAAAATTTTGGAGGATCTTCCCAGTGAAATAATTTAGCATTGAGAAGAACGTTAGGATCCTCATAAAAATGCAGCTCCCCCAAGCTAATGTCAGGCTCAAGGTCAGAGGAGATGATGCAAAACCTATGGCCTTTAAATTTTTTTGGACAGGCATAAAAGGTATACCACACTTTTTAGGAATTACATGCAAGAAACGATCTTTGGTGTTGGTAGTTCCTATAATAGCCTCTATTTTAATACAAGGAGGTGGCCATGGTTCGATAAAAGGGGTAGTGTCTAAGTAATGTTCTAATAAAATTTCATAACCCTCCTCTTGTTCTAGAACAGAATCTATGGAGATGTGATCATAGGAATTTGATTCTGTTCTATGTTAATTGTTTTGGACGAGACTTGGATAAAGCTATCTATTTGGGCCTCAATGTCATTATTGCTCAAGAAGGTCAAGCAATATAGAAGATTGCTAGCTTCTTGTTGAAATTTATGATCATCTAATGTGGGCCAAATAGTTTCTAAATCCTCTCTCAAAGAATTTTGAAAGCTAAAATTTTGTGAAGTTCATGTGCTAGAATCCTTACCATCCTCTTCCACAACACATTCTATTTGTTCATTAGTGAGGTACACATGACTTTCAAGCTCGGGATGAGAACTTTGATTAATAGAGAGGATAGGTGATGGGCAACTTGGTGACACCACCTCTTCGGCCAAAAGAGGTGAGGGTTCATGAATATCACATGAATCTAAATCGGATTTAGATTTTTCAATTACATCCTCCCTAGGGTCACTATCAAAGGTAGGGATAGATTCAACAGGTAACTCCTCTTTTCCTAGTTATGTGCAATCACCTAAACTCTCATCATCTTTTAAAATCTTATTCTCATCCTCGTAACTCTCCTCACTATGTTTTTCGTCTATTGAGCTGCTCTAGACAAAGAGATTGTGCAATTTTATCTAGGCAGTGAAGGAGTTGATGTCTGGGGTTGTATATTGAGGAGAAAATGGTTCTACAACTTCATGCTCAATGGTTTGGTTTTGGAGTTCTTGTTGGGCTATCACTTTCTCGAGTGAGTTGTCAACCTCATTCAGTATAAACCCGTCATTGTCCTCTAATTCCATTCCATTATTAGTGTCTTGAAATTCGGGTTATAGTGTTGAAGGACTGACATAGTCTTCTGAAGGTTGGCTAGCATATGCTTGTTGACATCTAGTTTCTAATTTATCAAGTGCACTATCTAGCCTTTTCATTTCACTAAGCAGCAATTTTAACATACCATTATCCTCAACTTGGTTATTCTTCTCATTATAACTATACGAAGTTTCACCCCATTATGGTTGATGATAGTCCCCTTCCCATTGCGTTTGTGGACAAGACTCGCCAAAGGGAAAGTCTTGGTACATTTGGTAATCGTGGGAACTACTACTATTATTCCCTATTGTGGTGGTTGTTAGCACTCGGGTTGATAATGCGTGTCATATGAGGGTGCTTGCCAACTTGGGGTATAATGATTTTGATTACCTAATGTGTACTTATTCGTGGTGTTTGTGTTGTACGGAGGATAATATGGATAAGACATATTCACTCAAAATTTTTAAATAATAGAAATTTTATTTATTTATTTATTTTTATCTTGTGAGAGAAAAAGTCCAAAAGTTTATTTTATTTTATTTATTTATTTTTGAAAAGTAAGAAAAATTAGAAATAACGTTGTAAAATCCTAACCTAGTTACCTTCCCCGGCAATGGCGCCAAAAACTTGACACGACTAAAAAGTTGTGCGCTATTGTGCAACACCCAAGTGTAGGTGATCGTGCAAGTAATACTGGATAAGTCCAGGTTGATCCCACAGGGAAGGAATAGGAAGAACATTTACTAAGTTATAACTTAAAGAAAAAGAAAAGAAAATAAGAATGTAGGAGTGGAAGTTCTAACAAATCCTAATTAATTATGTTAAACTAAATAAAAAACTAAAGCATAAAGAAACATAACTAAATAAATAAATAGACTAAAGGTGTTGGAAACATGTGAATCCACATTAATCCTAATCATCTGTCATGCACATTCATTAACGTTCTATGGAGTTCATTCCTTTTCAACATTCCGTATTTTTCTAAAGATAAAGAATCAATAGCCCTTACATGACCGGGACTATATCATCACAAGTGATTTAAAATCCTTAGAAGACGGTTTAAAACAATGGTTATTACTTGCACTCTAAATGGTGTTAGCATTCAAAGTGCTTTTCAAAAGTCATTGGAGAAAAGGCCTTAAAGGCTTTAAGTTCTAAAAACTGTTGTGACAAACTGAGCTTATAGGGACAATTTGATGGCAGATTTCTAAAACAGAAAGTATTGGAATACTTCAAAGAATCATCTCAAGAATCAACAGGTTTGATCGATCGAAGCACTCTCAATCGATTGGGCTGCATCATCCTTCAATCAATTGAAATGTCTTCGATCGGTTGACTGTGGCTCTGGTTCGATCGATCGAACCCAGGTTTTCTAAAGATTGCATAACAGAGGCTAGGAATCAATGATTCATCACATATTCCCAACATCTAAACTATGGAAACATAAATAAACTGATACAAAAATAGTAAACTAAAGCAATCATAGCATCTAAACTAATAAGCAGTCAAATAAAGAAAAAGGAGAAGAAAAACCTGTAAATAATCTGAAATAAACTTGTAATAAACTTGAATCTTCAATAATATTCAGTATAACAATGAAAAAGAGAAAGAATAACATAAATCTAAGCTAATCTACTCCTAATCTAACCTTAAAACTACCCTAAATCTGTTGTTTTTTGCGTTCTGGAGCGTCCTTACTTCGTCTGCCATCAAAACGACTTATTTATAGGGTTCCTGCAGACTGTACGCAACTTTTGGGGGAAAATAAAGTTCAATCGCTTGAACATCTCTGATTTTGACAGCTCTATGTACCTCAGGGAATTTTTATGGTACGCTCAGCTTACTATCTTGCCTTAGCACAAAAGTATGGTCACAATGTGTCCTCATCTTCTACTTCTAATGAATTCCTGTAGACACCCCAATTTTGACCAGACGTCAAATTTAGGAGAGTGTCACCTCTGTATCCGATGATGACAAGGACCGGAAGATTCAAAGTGTTCCAAGCTCTTCAGAAAGTTCTCTAAACGCGATAAAATTTCCCAGAAAGAAGAAAAATACCAGGTATTTAGGAGAATTCAGGTATAAAACACAATTTTTGGAAAAGATCTTCAAAAATAAATTGCTTTGAGAAAAAGGAAGACCTAAAAAGGGAAGCTTAATAAAAACCGGCACACGGCAGACTTCCGCGGCACTCCATGAGTGCCGCACGGCAGTGAGCGAATGCCGAACGACATTTAGTGTGTGCTGGCCCGGCATTTTTTAAGTGCCGCCGACATTTTTTGACTGCCGTCTGCTTTTAAAGTCCGTATTTTGTAGTACAATACGTATGTGTATGCAGATAAAAACAAAAAACTGATAAAGTAAGACTGACAAAAATGCGGCAAACAAGAAATCTCCACGGCACTTAGTGAGAGCCGTGCGGCACTCGCGGAGTGCCGCCGCGGCATTCACCGACTGCCGCCCAGGGCAACAGTCTGTCCATTTTCAGGAAGTACATATTGTACCACCAAATGAGATGTTTACACCTGTATTTTACTCCGAAAATACTTGGTAATTTTGCCTATAAAACAAGAACAACATACACAACAAAGGGTTAGGAGGAAACCAAGAGAAAAAAATATTGGGGGATTTTGAGAGGAATTTAGGAGAGCTTTTAACAACACCAAGAAAACACTTGGGAGAACTACCACTACACCAACATATTTTTGGGAGAGAAAAGAGAGAGTTTAGAGAATTAGAGAGAAGAGCTTGGAAGATCTTCAAAGGAGAGAAACTTTGAGGATAGTTGGAGGTGATCCTCTAACCATAAGTTGTTTTATTTGCATTCTTTCTTTTGAATCCTCAAACTATTTTGTTTTCTTTGCTTCATTTCTTTTATTGTTCATACTTCCTTCTTGAGACTCTTGGAGATCCTCAATATCTCTCTTGAAATCTCTTGAATATGATCTTTTGAACCCCATGTAAGCTTATGCTTCACATGGAAGTCAAAGTTTGATCATCATTTTATTTTATAAGCAAATAGAGGGATCCAAGTCCATACTCATGACTTGGGTCCTCTAAACTTGATGTCTTAGGGAATCCTTTCCATATTCTTTTGAGACTCATGAGTTTTAGTCATGTCTTGATCTCCAATGACCATCAAATGGTAGGAGAAGTGATTTGGTTTAAACCCAACTTCATGGTTTAATAGTTGGAGTTACCAAATAAAAGTTGAACTTGACAAATGAAAACAGTGAGTTCACAAACTATTTTTGATCAAAGATTTTTAGTTCGAAATCGAAACGTTGAAATCAAGTGAAACCAACGGGAAAGTGTCAATAACACAGTAATCTACCACTGTAATTTTTGTTTTAAGGTGGTTTTATGTTTAGAAGGGTTTGATCATGGGTTTTGTGAGTCAACCACAATCTGTCCAGAGTTTCAGAATAGTTTCAGAATAGTAAAACATTTTTGAAATTAGTAAATCAGAGCTTTAATAAGGTGTTTATGACCCAAAATAATTTTTTCTAAGTAGATTAATGTGTTAGGAGGATACCCTAAAAAAAATGAAGCATTTCGGATTATTTTACTATTTTTAAAAAATCAAACAAAATCTCTGGACAGAGAGTTGTACATCTCTGAGTGATGTCTGGTGTTTGTTCTTTTCCCAGAGATCTAACCGTTGAAACTTTGATTTTCTTTTTGATTTGGAAACTAGACTCACAGAGGCATCTTGTGTCCAAAATTCACTGACATCAAACCATGGGAACCATGCTTTTTCTTTTTTTTAATGATCTGGTCTGCTCTCTGCAATTTTCAGAGTTTTTATGACACATTTGACCAACTTTGTAAATAATGGTCCAAATGATTCTCCTATGACTTAGGGCTTAAACCATGTTCCAATAATGATTAGTTGAGCTTGAATTCAAAGTTTAAGAGTATTTCATAGTTTATTCTTGTCCGTGTACATATTCATCCATATGGTTTGGCATTTGTAATTAAGACTTATTTGCTTTAGATTCAATTACATTTGATAGATTTTAGCTAGAAATTCAAGATTGTTATTTCTAACTTCACCTCTTGTATACCACGTACACTAACCTTTGTTTTGTAGCGCTATTGAGGTACGATTTCTCAACCCCTCTCTAGTTTATTGAATTCTTTGATTTTATTTGATTTTCAACCTCATGTGCGACACCTTAGAATTAAGATTTGCCTTATGTGTATATGTGATTAGAGACTCTTTTTAGGATTTTCTTTTGTTTGCATGCATTGCACATTTAATATCGCTGCTGGATCCCGGGTAAGTTCACTTGTTCTCTATTGCATATCATATCGCTTGCTATCTTAATTACGTGGCTTTTGAATGATATTTTGTTAATTGCAATTTTTACACCCTTTGGACATGCTTTTGTGATGTATATGTATATATGTATTAGTTGAGGGCATGCTTAGATTAATAAATTTGATTAAAAGGATGTTAAGTAGAGGCCTATCGCGAGATGTGATGAGAAGGGGTGCTTTAGTCTGATGGGCTCCTTCCCTTCTCATTCCATAATCCTCGGACCTAGTTTAATCTTTGGTTTCGCAAAAGATCAGTTTCCTTTTGAAATGGTTTCTTAATTTTTCCTTTTAAAAATTAAGTGGCGACTCATTTGTTTTTTATTTTGAAAAATATTTTAAAAGAAAAGCTGTGGGTAAGGAAAAATGCGATATCCACAATCTGGCGACTCTGCTGAGGATCGAACCTAGAATCTCTGGTTTCGCAGACCAGAATTTCTGATTTTGGGTTCACTTGAGGATTAGACTTGAAAAATTTCCTTTTAATAAAATTAATTAATCTTTGTATACCCGTTGCATTGCACTTGCATGTCCAGCCAGTCGATTGCACGGAACTATGACCTTGGAGGCTCGGGGCAACCCGGTCGGTCAAGTCATCATGGGACTGTGTGATCACCCTTGATCTCGTACCATGATTTGGTATATGAAGCATCCTATCGGATGTGTCTCAAGGGTCCCTTATTTGACCAAAACCCAGCTTTTGCATAGTAGCTTCCATAGAACCTTTCAATCTTAGGAAATCAATTCTTGATTAGGGTTATGTGCTAGGAAGTTTTGTATGCCCGGAAGGGATTACTTGAGATGATGACGATACTTGCTTGATGAAAGACGTTTAATCTTCTAATCACCTTTTAGCAATTCCCCTCGTATCACGTGACATCAGGGGAACATGTTGAACCTTGATTATGAGATTACATCTCTTATATCATGTTTAGCTAAGCATCATTGACCTTGTATGTATCCAAATTCATGAAAAGTACGGTGATAATCCGATCATGTGATCCTTCTGCCCAAAGAATTTTAATTCCATCTTTAAAAGCAAACAGATTTTTTGCCATCTTTATTTCAAAGTTTTCAATCACTTTTTCAAAAATATTTGGAGTTCACTTTTTTTTTTATTAAAACTCCAAATTAATTACCTTTGTTATGTACATTTTTCACATGATCATTTTCTAAGGAAAAATCCAAAATCTTGGGGATTGTTTTTGAAAAAAAAAATGCTCTTCAAATGAATTTTGAAGCAAAATTTCAATCCAATCATCTTCATTGAGAAATGTTTTCACATCCTCATTTTTTTTAAATAAAAGATTCAAAATTCTTGAGAATTGTTTTGAAAGATCTCATCGTTCTAAACAAATGCTTTTCAAATGAATTTCAAAATTTTTTTAAATACCCGACCTTTGAAAGGATAGTGGGGATCACAATTAAATACCCGACCTTTGAAAGGATAGTGGGGATCACAATGAAAGGAGGAATTATTGCAATTGACATGGGTGAGGATTTTATGTGCTTATGTGTTTACCTGTTAGGATTAGAATTTTCCTTTGCTTTGGCATATAGAGTAGGCACACACACACTTGCATTTCATTCGTGTGCCATATGTACAGTGCATGCATCAAATCATAAGAGCATGTACATTTTGCGCTCTCACCAATCGATATCATTACATATGTATAGCGTACGAACTCACAACATCTTCTTCCCTAATCAAGATCAACGTCCCTCAAAAATCCATTCCTATTCAATTCAGCGTGCGGACCTTTTTTTTCCTATCTATTTTTTTTTAAGAAAGAGTGAACAACCAGAGCCCTTAGTAAGGATACTTTTAATCTTCTTGGGTTTATCTCTCTTACTTAGAGGAGATCATGGACCATCATGTCGAGATAGACCCACCAATGGCCTACAGAGCTTTGGAAGAGAAAGTAAGCAAACTGCAAGTCATTGTTGAGCAACAAGATTCTAGGGTGAAGCAATTGGAGGGGGGTCATGCTTGAGTTCATTCAATTATTGAAAGATCAAATGGGCCCTAATGAGGAAAAGATAGATCAGAGAATAATGGATTGCTTAAAGAAGCACCAACGGGCATGTCTGAACCCACCTGTACACCGAAGCCCATGTCCCAACCCAACCTATCACCAAAGTCCATACCCAAGCTTAACCATTCACCAAAGCCCACATCCAGGCCCAATCCCAACTAACCAAAGAGCTATTCCAAGTCCACATCTCAACCCAAGAACCAACTCTAGCTCAAAGTCGAATTCAAAATCAAACCAAACCTGCAAGCTGAGAATCTTCACCAACCTTGGCATGCCATTATCCATGGCCCTTGGTCACCTTGACAAGAATGGTCACCTCAGCCCCCTGGACCCAAAGCCACTACCAGATCCCTTACCTCGCAAATGTGACCTGTCTTTGTACTGTGCCTACCACCAGACCCCTGGCCATACGACTAACTATTGCATGAAACTCCGTCATGATATCCAAGATCTCATTGAGCATAAAATCATCACTCCTTTACTGAATCCATCGAGCGTCATCTGGCATGACACATAATCTTTTCAATCACTGCCATCGCTGAATACTCTCAAGGGATTCGTTGCCTCCATAAGTACGCAACAACCAATTGGCCCCGACTCAATCAGCATCGAAAAAGGAATTGACAATACTCGGTATGAGTCAGAGAAGGGCCATTCGACTAAAAAATGGGCCATAAGGGCAGATGATGTTCCTAAAAAGATACAGAAAGGGAAGGATGAACCTGAGGAAGATGCTAGTGAGGCAATAGTGTTTAGAAATGCTACTGCTGAATCAAATGTGGATGCTCTTGGGGACCCAATAAATTGAAAATCATCTGTGACACTCCAGTTGAGATCATGTCAAGTCTAGTCCGGTCCAGTAGGAGTCAAGTGTCAAGTCCAGTCAAGTCTTCTGGTCAGTCTGTTATCAAGTTTGTTTGCAAATCTTTGTCGAGTTTATCGAGTCGAGTGATGTAATCCTCCTTCCTTGCTTGTTGAATAAAGTCTCATTTTGCTTGATTCAGGGTGCCAAGTCGTGAATGTATGGATCATTAAGCCAAGAAAAAAGAAGAGAAAAAAATGAAAATCAAATCACTTTTTCAAATGAGCGTGAGAAATACTTTGTTAATAAATCTTTGCATTGAAAAGGATCCCCAAATGATCAAAGCAAGTTCTATGCCAAATCCAAAGAAGAGTAGAGAATTGATTAGCTTTACTTTAAGAATTTAAAGATGCTCTTGCTCAATCTTGAAAAGATGAACTTGGAACTTGAAGCTTGCTCACCATCCCCTTCTCTCAAATACCATGCCTAAAAGATGAGCCCAACCAGTCTAAAGTCATAAACTTGGTCCTTGATGGTAGCTAGACATTTTAAATGAACTTCTTCTTCTAAAAAAATAATAATAAAAGAAAATAAAAAAGAAAAAGGAAAAAGAAGAAAGAGCTCGCTAGGATGAAAACCCGGAAGGGCGCCTAGGCAAAAGTTAGAGCACAAATAAGATGCGTGTTGATCTCAAAAATCCTGAACCTAGCCAGTCAAAATCATGGAAAGAATAAGAAATAGTAAGGTAGAGAAAAGAAAGGAAAGAGAAAAGAAAAGGCAGAAAATAGATAAGATTGAGAATTCTTGAGCACTTCAAAGTAGATCATTGGCACATGAACTATCTCAAGACTTTGTGTTGTTCTAAAACAAAGAAAAAGAGATTGGAAATGGAAAAGAGGGACTTATCAGCTTCAAAATTTTCGCGAGAGGCTCAAACACTAAGTGAGCCTAAAACAATACAAAGACGTCTTTGAAAAAAAAAAAAAAGAGAGACTTGAAGGGCTGATGTTACTTTGTGAATATGATAGATGAGAGTTGTAAAGATTAACTGGCTAGTGAAAAGGTTAAAGAATCAACCATCAGATAAAAAAAAGAGAAGAAAAGAAAAGAGAAAAAAAGAATAAAGGAAGAAGTAGTTCATCATGCTACACAAGGGCTACCACAGGTGACATGCACTCCCTAGACCCAAATGGCAACACGGCTCGAAAAGCCCACCAATTCTTGAAGCCTAATTCTTTCAAGACCTCCAGAGTTGATGAACTACGATTTGACCTGATTCCCACTTGGGGATACGTAGGCAACCTGCTCGGTTCGGTCATCACCCCATCATCTCATGCTATCCTTCTTTCAGGCCTTGGCCGAACTACTTTGGACCTGATTCCCGCTCGGGGATAAGTAGGCGAACCTCCCAAGATTCTCGGTCCATAGCCATCCCTAAACTGTAAGCAGCACCCTTTTGCGCCTTTGGTTTCCTTCCTTCAGACTAGGGGCAAACTTACGTTTGCCTAAAGCCACATATATATCACCAAACTAGGGGTAAACTTTGTTTGCCAAAATCCCTCGATGCCAGAGGCAAGTTCTCAAGTAATTAAGTTTGTTTTGAAAGGATTGAAATAGAGCGCCTTACATTCTATAAGCTAAAGCACTAATTTGAAGCACATTCTAGATGGGCAAAGAATTCGCTAATTTGAAAAGAGGAGGTTTTCAAAGTTTAGATTTATCAACAAAGCACTTCCATTTGTAAGATGATGAATAAATGAAAGGTGAGATGATACATTATTCACAATAAAAGCACATTGATTCATAATGAATGAAGAGTTTGAATCAGTCATTTTGAGTAACTAGCTTTGTCAGGTCTGTCCTCCTTTGATGAGTCAATAACTGGTCTCAAATGTGTGGGTTTAAGATGATGAATAAAGATTTGAAAAGTCTTCATGAGCATCCCAAGAGCAGTACAAGCGGAGGTTTTGAACACTATCACAGCATAAAGTGGCGATATAAGAGTCCAAAACTAGGGGCAAAGGTGACTTCCCTCTTTTGACAGAATCGATGTGTTTCTTACAAAGGCCCGCGAATGCAAAAAATCATTCCTTATATCAGCTCCGTTCAAATTCTTTGAGTCTTGCTTAGAAAATAAATTGAATTGAGTCTGATTGACTCCTAATAAGTGGAATTCGAACTTGATTTGAATCAAAATGACTTCGGATTTGGTGAAACTGAATTTGTTTGAGTCTGACTGACTCCTAATATGAAAAGTGAAACAAATGGAGTCTGATTAACTCTTGATTTAGAAAAAGTTAAATTGATTTGAGTCTGATTGACTCCCAATTTAAGAAATTGAACTGAACTGAATTGATTTGAGTCTGATTGACTCTCGATTTTTTTAATTAAATTGCAGCATAAGTTTTTGTGAGGTTGTTGATCTCTACTATTGCAACATAAGTCCCCAAAAGGGCTGTTGATTGTCGCTTTCGCAACATAAGTCCTCGAAAGGCTGTTGACCATCGTTCTTGCTTGTAAGCCTCTGAGTAGCTATTGACCAATATCTTACCATGTTGTTTAGTACTTCTCTAAGCGTTAGTCCTCAATGGCAGCTTCTCCAAGCGTTAGTCCTCAATGGCAGCATCATTTGTGTTAGTCCTCAATGGCAGCATCATTTGTGTTAGGCCTTAATGGCAGCATCATTTGTGTTAGTCCTCAATGGCAGCATCATTTGTGTTAGGCCTCAATGGCAACCTTGCATTAGTCCTCAATGGCAGCATCATCAGTGTTAGTCCTCAATGGCATCTGCATTAGTCCTCGATGGCAGCATCATTTGTGTTAGTCCTCAATGGCAGCATCATTTGTGTTAGGCCTCAATGGCAACCTTGTGTTAGTCCTCAATGGCAGCATCATTTGTGTTAGGCCTCAATGGCAACCTTGTATTAGTCCTCAATGGCAGCATCATATATGTTAGTCCTCAATGGCAGCATTATATGTGTTAGTCCTCAATGGCAGCATTATATCTGTTAGTCCTCAATGGCAGCATCATTTGTGTTAGTCCTCAATGGCAGCATCATTTGTGTTAGTCCTCAATGGCAGCATCATTTGTGTTAGGCCTCAATGGCAACCTTGCATTTGTCCTCAATGGCAGCATCATTTGTGTTAGGCCTCAATGGCAACCTTGCATTAGTCCTCAATGGCAGCATCATTTGTGTTAGGCCTCAATGGCAACCCTCATTAGTCCTCAATGGCAGCATCATTTCTGTTAGTCCTCGAAGGCAATCCTCGTTAATCCTCAATGAAGATCTCTGTTAGGCCTCAATGGCAGCATCATTCGTATTAGTCCTCAATGGCAACCTTGCGTTAATCCTCAATGGCAGCATCATTGGCGTTAGTACTCAATGGCAATCTCTTTTAGGCCTCAATGGAAATCCTTGTCACTCATCAATGGCAATCTTTTTTTAAACTTGCGTTAGTCCTCGATGGCAGTATCTTTTTGGTCGATATTAGTCCTCGATGGCAATCTTTACTGAAGTCCTCTAGATTGAGGCAAACCCCTGCTGAAGTCCTCTAGGTTGAGGCAAATTCGTTGAAGTCTTCTAGGTTGAGGCAAACCGGTCTGAGCCAACAATAAAGAGCCTAGGAGGTCCCACTCTTAGCTCCGCTAGAATGCTTGGAAAGGCATATGAGGATCTAGTCAAGGCGGGTTCGATCAATCGAAGGTGTTTCGATCGATTGAAGTCTTGGTGGGTTCGATCGCTTGAAGGTGTTCGATCGATTGAAGTCTCGACTGATTTAATGCACTTTAATCGCTCGAACATTAGGTTGGTTATGGAAATCTATAAATAGGGCAGCTGCGTACTGAATGTTTTTTAATCGTCGTTTTGAACGTTAGAAGCTGCAGAAACTATTTTAGAGCTCCCAAACCCTCCTTATTCCATTAGAGATCCCACCATCTCTAGCCTATCCGGGAAGCATTCATAGGAGACATAAGGGTGAAGACAACCTAGTGGAGGCTATTGCACCATCCCGGAGACAGAAAATTAGAATTGGGTTCAAGACCTGAGGTATATTTCTTCTCCCTCTTTAGTGTACGCATTTATGGAATTAACGAGTAGTAGATCCTGGGATACCAAAAGTTTTTTTTTGAAACTCAATCTTTCCACTGCGCGTTTAAACTTTGATTTTAAAGTTGTTTTTCCATCACAGACTTCATGTCACGCCCCAGCGTAGCAAAATAAGGAAAAAAATTTATTTTCGTTTTGGACCCGCAGGTCGTGACAGGTGATGGATCGCTCGCATGTACTTAGCTTAACATGTACCACGAAAAAAAATAGAGTATATAAAGCAACATGGAAGATAATATTAAACATTATTACAACTTCAAATAATATTGCATTGTCCTTAAATAAAATATTCTTAAGGCACAAATCGCCTTATTCAAATTTAAACATTTTTCATATCCTTATTACAACTTTATTTAAATAAAAGTATCTCCACAGGCTTCTTTAGCTAGCATAGTCATATTGCCCTGCATAATCATTTCCTGAACATTTTGGATGTCCAGGCAAAATAAAGTCATTAGCTAATGAAAGTCGAGTGAGCATAATGAACGCACAAGTAATGTCTATAAAAGTACATTAACAGTTATTATTAATGTTTAGTACCTTAGAGTACGGTTAATCCATTATTTCAGTCATCGCATAATAATCATCAATAACAGTTTGAGTAATGAATATTTAAGACTGTGCATGAACAAATGAATCATCTTGTGTTACTGACTTTTTTTTTTATCTTCGACCACAAAATCCAACACGAGTGGTTCTCTTGAACCTCCGGCTCAAGGCCATTTAGTTTAGAATACCTGTCAATATGTGTGTCGTATCTACAGCAACCTGGACGTACATAGACATTCAGGGTTACGATAACCTGTGGAATACTCAAATTAATCTACCGTATCTGAAGCGGCCTGGAATAATTAATAGTTATCACAAGACTCTGACTAGCCTACCATATCTAGAGCAACCTGGGCTCAATCCTTCCTGATTAACCTGCCATATCTTGAGCGGCCTAGGATAATTAAGGCTACCACAACCAAGACATCCTCTCTCGACTTTTCCAATCTCACCATCACACACCATGCATGTTAACCTATATGACCTCTTTCAAACATGCCAACTCGACTATATAAATGTGTAACTTATTCTTTTTCTCATTTGTATAAAGGTATCAGAACGGGTGTACTACTTGTTCTCTCTTTATATATTTTCTTACAAAAGTATCAGAGCGATATGACTTAAATCATTCTTTTTCACATTTTCTTTATAGAAGGTATCAGAGCGGTTTTCTACTTTTCCTTTTTTGTTTCTTTAATCTGATATCAAAGGTATTTACTTTACATTATTTCATAATGGTATCAGAGTTAATTATTCCTTCCCTTTTATAAAAGAGTAAAAGCGAGGTACAAGTTTTGACATAGAATGTACATCAGTCATTCAGTGTATATTTCTCAAAAGGTATCAGAGTGATTCATATATGGTTATTACTATGTACAATAGTTTACAATAGAGAGTACAACTATATTGAGCAGTGAAAAGAATTACAGCAAGAGTAACAGATCATTCTGCCTCAGAAAGGCATGACCGGTCATGGTCGCGGCCGATCCTGTCATCTTCAACCTCAGGACTGTATAAGTGCAAAGTATAAAACGAGTTTTACAAACTTAAACGATATTGCAAGTGTAATATACCATTCTCTTCGTTTTTCTGCGTAGATTACGAATATATAAGTCTTAAGTCTTATTTCCTAACGTAGCTCTACTTATTGAGGAAAATTCGAGAGTCGTCAAAACTTCGCGTCGCAACCGTTACAAATTAGCACATGATATTTGAAACAGAGCTTACTAGGGTTGTAATCTTCCATTTCTAATTTACAGAAAACATTTTCATTGAGGTTTGAGAGACCACCATTTTTGGAGCTTCAAAACTATATATATATATATGTATATACACGCATATCTCTATATTTGATACCCCCGGCTTGTGTGCAATGACTAATACTACAAGTGAGTTCAAGAGACTTACCAGTCTTTAAATTGAACCGTGAGACTCGCCAAAGAAAGACGTAAATTCCAAAATATAAGCTACGGCTCCAATGGCTATAGCTATGGCTTTTTAAGCTTGATATGATTCCTATTCTATATTTTCTTCTTTGATTCCCAAAACCAATATATGTGTGTGTTATTGATTTAGAGGGCTTGTATGTAGGTGTGTATTGTATACGAGGGAAAGAGTAAGGCTAAGCTTTGAAATCAATGTGTAGCAGTGTATTGTTTTGCCAAAATGCGTGTTGTGTTATATAGACAAAGTGGATTGCCAAGTGCAAGTGTGAACACAAAGCAGATGAAACCTGTTTGCAAGTTGTAACTGTAAATAATTGAGACGTGATAATTAGCAGAATATATCACAGCTTGTAAGATAAGATTTTGCAATCAGTGAACGTCAAATACTTCATCTGGTTTGCTTAGTTCAGTTAGCTCGGTTAGTCCAGTTGGTCCGGGTAGTCTAGGAAAATACTCCAAATAATTATTAGGGATCAAAAATGTCGGCGATGTGATTAATATTTTATTAAGAATTTTAATTCCAAATTATACAGTAACTTAGGGGCACAATCTTAAGCATAATAACTACAATTAAATTTACTAAGAGTCACAAAATAAAAGGCATTGGATTAACAACTAATAATACGAGTACAACTTATTTATGGAAATAATATCATTATTGAAATAATACACTGTAGTAAAACAAAATGACATTGTATTTAAATTCAACAACATAGAATTATTACAACTAATACCACAAATAGAATTATTATTATACAACTAATACCACAAATAGAATTATTACATAGTATATAAATAAAAACCAATATTTTATTTATTATTAGAGGTGCGAAAATACAAGTTGCTACACTTCAGTACAGTTCTGTAGGAATTCTTCTATGCTAAACCTATAGGGAGGGCTCTTAACCCTCCTAAATTTTGAAAATATAAAAAATTGTAATATATTGCCTAATTTTTATTCAGCCCACAACTTTTATTCATATTTTCAGTTTAGCCCTTCCTTATATATTGTCAATTTTAATTAAATAAGTTCTTTTTGTTTGTCAATTTTAATTGATTCAATATTTTTTTTTCCTAATATAATTTTAGCCCATAAAAAAGTAAAAAAGTTTCCCAATCCGACCTTGATAAGCATTTATCATTCAATTTGCAGTAAGGGCATCCATAATAGTGTAGGGGAGGGATTCACTTAGGACAAACTTAAGTTTCTTTGTGCATAGTAATATTGCATGTACCACAAATTTGAGTTTGATAGGATAGTGAAATTTAACTTTATACTTCGAATCTAGAGAGAGGTGAGGATACCATTCGAAATAGAAAAGAAAATGAAATGGCACCAGCTAATCACGTTCCTAAACTACCTTTTCTACCAAATGTCGACGAACCATCACATTTTTCAAAGAAAACGTCAAAAACTGAGGACATAATCAAATGCTACCAATGCCTCTACGCAAATAAGAAACTTTTGATTATATGCCTTGACCCCAATGAACCTTATTGTCTAACTAGTATGACTAAACTATTAAAGCATGTGATTGGAGAGAAGCTGTTATGGGAAGTTGCTCATATTTATATATATATATATAATTTTAAAAAAATAGAGAAAAGAAAAAGCTTGAATGCAAAAGAGCAAGAAAAAAAAAAAGAACACAAACAAACAACAAAGTCACATACCTATTATACAAAAATTATGAAATACAAAAGAACTGAAAGTTGTAAGACTTTTGAAATTAGGACTTTGAGATTTGAAATTCAAAGTTCAAGAGTGAGAAATTTAAATTTTTGGACAAAACTGTTTTTGGTTTTTTTTTAACGTAATGATTTATGGGATGAAAACAGCACTTCTAAAGACTATTCCCGGAGATAGTCTCAATAAAACTCTTTTGAAAAACTATTTGCGGAGATATTCTCACTTTCACACGTGCCTTACCCCAACCAACCCCACGACCAATAAGCGAAGCCCATCACTGCAAAGCTCGTCAGAACCCGTGACCATCCGTGCTTAGTTATATCAAGTTTGCTTAACCGACTGCACCAATAGAAAATACCTTGGTTCCCTCCCTCGCTGAAACCATCTGTACGCCTCGGCACTCACCCTCGCTTAACCTCTCGGAGCCAATAGCAAAAGCCTTGGCACCACCACTCGCTTAAACCTCTGCACCAGTAACATTCCTTCCCTCTCTTGACCAACCAATTATATCGATTCACAACCAAATGACAATATTTCCCTCTCATTTGTCTCCACCAGTTCAATATATGCTTCGTCTACATCCCATTTAATGACCTCAACCACCTTAAACATGATACAAATAATTAGATTGTCTATGAAAAAAGTCTTACAATAGGTTTTTTCTTATCCAATACTGAAAATTGAAACTGACATAGTTTGTCTTCGGGAATGAATAGTCAAAATAGAACCAGAGACTATATCCAGGAATAGTCTTTAAGAGTTTGTATTTGGGAATATGTTGTACATAGACTAAGAGACTATCTCCAGGAATAGTCTTTTAGAGAGTTTCATGAGATTGTTGAGCTTAACCACATTGTTAAATGAGAGGAAAAATTTCTTGAAAACATTTAAACGAGAACCATTACCGTAAACATGAATTTTGTGGGTAGATTCACTACAAACCCTCTTGAGACAACACTCGTCCACTTGGGGGAACCTAGGGGTTTAAAGGCTTGTTGCATACGCTAAATGCAATCGCGATTCCTGCGAAAGTGCATTAGGATTTTTTATTTTCTTTTAGGGTTAGAAACTAATCACAGAGGCACATCATATCCAAAACTGTTGGCTCACCAGGCTCGTCGGTGATCTACAAGTAAAGCGCTCCGACGAACCCATAGACGTAGGTCACCTCATTAACGTGGCCGAACCACATTCAATTGATTGTCTCTCTGATCTCGTCAGAATCAAGATATAAAAGTATGCTTATTTATGCTTTACTTTCAAAAGATTTGTAGTGTGGAAAGTAGAGGTCGAACCCACAGAGATTGTTAACTTTTAATCCTTTAATTACTAAAATCTAATCTATCTAGTTATAAGAAAATCGGAAGTTGAATTGATTTAGGTTTTTATTATCACTACTACTTTAAACTGTGAAATTTTAGAATTAAGATCTAGAATTAAATCTAAGTAATACATAAATGCAAAATTGGAAATTGGTTTAAATATATGGAGATGAGATCTAGGATTACAAATCCACCACTAACTATGCATTGAGGGTCTATACTTCTTATTCTAAGTTCTATGTTTGGATAGTTATGATCTATTGTAGCTACAAGCCCAATAGTATCGTCAAGAAGATATCGTTAGTTTAATCTAAACATAATCCATCTACGGTTCACATGAATTATCTACCTATGACTAGGGTGTAGCATAACTCATCTTTCCTAAGCATGGATTATAAAAGATGTAAACATCACAATCAAATAAGCACCATTGTATGTAAATACTCCTATCAATCACAGAAATCAAGGACTATTGAGTTCAATAAGCATAAGGAAAAATCTAAGACAAGAATAGATCCAGAATACTCTTGATTATTAACATTAAAAACTGATTATATAAAATCCACCAACATACAATCACTATCCAAAAACATAAAATCTTAAAATAGAAAAGCATAGAATCCCCCTTTACATAGCTAGGGTTTCATTGAAACCCTAGATTAGGAGTTTAGTTGCTCATGATGGGTGAAAGCATGAAGATGGAGTTGATGTAAGCCATTAGAAACCTTCAAGCTTGCTCTTCCCTTTCCTCTTGCCTTCAATGAATGTATGTGAATGAATCTCTAGATGTGTAACCCCTTCAAAACATAAAAACTAGATATATATAGAGTTTAGAAGAGATTATCCAAGCTTTCCTCTCTCGAAACGGATTAAAACAGGTGCTATTTGCAATCTGGACGTCTTCAAGCAATTTCGTCTGCACAGGACTCTTTAGAATACTGAAATACGCAACTTTGGTTTTTACACATATCGCGCGAGCGCGACATTTGGCACCTCGCGCGCGCGGATCGCGCGAGCGATTTATGGGGTTTCGCGCGAGCGGATCGCGCGAGCGATTCATAGATTTTCGCGCCCGCGGACCGCGCGCGCGATGTGTCTTTTTCTGCTTCTTTCTTCCTGCTTTTTCACCTATTTTAACCCGATCTCCTTGTTTTCTTCTAAAACCTGTTAGAAAATAGAAAATAAAGTAAAATTACACAAAAACAGGATAAAAACGACTAACAAATGTGAGTTAAGGCGTATAATTGGGATTTGTTCTCTCCCGATCACACCCCCAAACCTACATTTTGCTAGTCCTCGAGCAAAAAGAATATAAAACTACAAATAATAAAATTTCTAATCCATTTTCGTATGGATAACGATTGCACTTAGCCTGTGCAACAAGCCTTTTAAACCTCTAGGCGTCCCTAGTCAGACGAGTGAAGTCTCGTGAGGGTTCTCGTCAACAAGTCACCCACAACCATCTTTATTAACTTGTAAAGATTTTATTCAAAATTTAAATATGTCAATGTCACATCCTTTTTAGATAAAATCAACCTCAAATGAAATTCTAAAACTATCAAGAGTAAAACAATCAGATGCCTTCCTACATTATGAAAAATAATCTGAAAACATATATCATCAGAATCAATAGCATATATCGAAGACTCGCATGTGTGTGAAATGGTAGTCAAGTGGATACACTGCAACTATGAACTTGGAATATAAATCAGATAACTATCTAGTGATGCTTCGACTACAAATCTCACGTTGTTAATACACTCTAACATGAAATCATTCTGAAACAGGTGTAAACACTCATCTGTGTATATATATGCGAGAAAGAATTATTGTACAAAACAAATAAATTCGCATATGACTCTCAACAACGTACGACACGACAGAAATAAAATAGTCTCACGAATAGATATCGATCGTCAAGTAAATATCATTACCACCATGCTTTTACTTCCTTTTCCTTATCGGTCACATATCAAATCATGTTTTTATAGAATCAACTAGGACTTTACACGGGTTGTAATATTGGTCAAGGGTTAAGGCTTAGAAAAGAAAGGTAAAAGGGATTCAAAATGTCCGTAAGTATCTAGAAATAGCCGCCTTAACATGGAACACAAGGGCTTTACTACAACGATTAGTTATATCACTTTTTTTCTTTTTCCAAGAGGATCATATCTTTTTTTTTTTAATAACTATTATTAATTTTTTTTTAGATCCTTTTCTTTTACTACTCGATACATCATATTTTTCTTCTAGTCGTTTAATAGCCCAATTTCTTTATGAAAACTATTCTCTAACTACTTTCGGACATAGGGTAGGTACTATTTAATAGTGGCAAACTCCATATCGGAGTGGGTAAGATAATAGGTGAACAAAGAAATGGCTTTTTTTTTTTTTTTTAAAACGGCTCAAATGGGTTAACAAGGGATATAATAAAAAAAATATTTATAATGGGTAGGCCAAAGGTCAGAAAGGTTTATTAGAACAAATGGCCTAGTGTCATTTTCTAAGGTTACATGATTTTTCAATGTTATGATATAAAAGGAAATAGAATTTCTCTACTTTTAATATTTTTTAAACATGGTAATTCTAATATTCACTCGACTTTCAATCAAAATGAAGAAATAATGAGACCAATCAACGAGATAGTGCGATGTGTCAAAGATATTCGATAAACGTAATAAAACCCTCAGAAGGATGATAGGCTCTGACGCTCACCGGGTTCTAGTCTCCACAATATTACTATTTAGAAATCCAAGGTATATTACAGTTCAAGGTTAATATACATCCATATGACTACGTGCAGTGCAACAAGATATGCAAGTATAAGATATAAAACAATGATTCCGATAATATATAATTTTCAAAACATCTTCTCATAGATTTGGTAAACATTTGATTATATACTCTTTTAATTCTCAAAATTCCGATGAAATCTGATTATAATAAAAAGGAATGCAATGTTGACAATATTAAGAAACTTATTTATTTATTTACATAACTACTAAAACTTTTGTTTCTCCATTATTATTATACTTCTAATTTTGTATTTTTATTTTTATTTTTATTTTTATTTTTTTCTGTTTTACAATGAATTAAAAGAACTACAAATGAATGAAATAACAACTAAAAGAAAACTAACAAAAATACTCTGAAGTACGAAAACAAGAAACTATACGAATAAAACTAATAAAACGAAACAAAAATACTAAAACGAAATATCCATATACTCCCCCCAAACCATATCACTGCATGTCCCTATGCAGAGGGGAACATGACAATGACATGGATGTAGTCCTCATAGAATATCACCAGGACGTCTACTCCACGAAAAATATCTGACGGAGGCTGTACGGCAGATCTAAAGTACCAATCCACAAGCTCCCACTCTGGATGCTCCGCAGGGTCGAACGGTGGTCCTACCTCATAAAAATCATCATGTAAATCCAGACTCTGACCATCCTCCATCCCCTCAACGACACTCGGACCCAAATCCACCCAATCATCCTCCGGACCGGAATACGGCACGAATATCGAGGCAATGTCCTCAGGGGACCAGTCAGGGTGACCCGGACGCTGGCGAACAACGTCCGGCACATAATCAGGTAGGTTCCTATATGGATAGGTAACCTCAGGTGAAAGCACACTAGACTCAATAGGGTCAGATAAAGAAATAACAGAGACACCTGAGACAACATCCTCATCGGCATCATCGATCGAGGACTCGACCGACTCAGACGATGACGACTCAGAAGATGTAGGAGGAGCGCCATAAGGGCCATCAAGAGAAGTAGGGTCATCGCCAAACATGTCATCCTCGTCAGAAGAATCGGAACAGCTAAGAATGGGCCTATGAGGACGACGACGACACCAGCCGGGACGACCGACCGGGTCGTCAGGTTTGGCTATCCTAGGACTAAGTATAGAAGTATCAGAAGATGAACTAGAGTCAGAATAGTAACTCGACTGACTGGGAGACCTATCAGATGACGTAGGAGGAGACATCGGGTGATCCATAGTGAAAAGATGATAAGGAGAAAGGAGGATTTGGATAACTATATGTATATGTGGTAGCGATATGTCCTGAAACCAACAAATTAAAAAAAAAACGTCACAACTGAAGTATAATTAGCGCAAGTTATTAGTCATGAAAGACATCGGTGACAATCAGGATTATAATAATAAATACAAAAAATGTTCTAAACTTGAATGTATGAACCTAAATTATTAATCAGTTACATGCGCTGAAACGCAACGGTAATTAATAGGCTAATGTGGAACCAAATTAAACCGTATTCACATTTAATTAATAATTCGGCATCGTGAATGGACATTTCTGCATAATCTCCCCCAAACCTGAGTCGAAGCAATCCCGGTTAGCGTGCAATGGGGTTGGTAATTACTCAGTATTGACTCACTGTTGTGAAGTTGTTATAAGTAATGAAGTAAAGCATCACAAGCAGGAAATGGCAATAAAGTCAGTGTAATAAATATAATGGTCCAGACATATAGCAAACCACAAAACAAAAGAAAAGTGCAAAAATAAATTATTTACAGACCCAACGGAAACGAAACAGGAATAACTAAGCTAAACCGGTCAAAGCCGGGTACAGTAAAATCCTAATAAATAAAAGAAAGAAATAACAAAAAGTGAAAGCAAAACAGGAATAAATAATATACAGGCCCACAATGTCTGAAAATGTCTAAACCACCCATCAAATACAAGAAAAAGGAAAAATAAATGTCTAATCACCCAACCAAAACCTACTCAGTCCTCACCACCCTCAATCAAAACCAGCTCCAACCCCGTACTCCCCTGGCCAGTAGTACCATCACCATCCCCATCACCGTCACTCCCATCGTCATCATCACCAGCATCCCCAGCCTCCTCCTCCTCGCCCTGTACTTCCCCCTGCTCCTCAACTCCCTCCTCAGCCACCTGCTGCGCCTGTCGCGGAAATGCCGACTGGTAAGCAGCCTCGCCCTGGGCTAGAATGTCATCCAGCCACTGTTTTAAAAACCGGACCGAACCGGCCGGTCGAACCGGTTGAACCGTCGACCGGAACCGCGAACGAACCGGTTTGAACCGGGAACCGGGAATAATGGTTAAACCGTTTGACTTTGTGAAAACCGGTAGAATATACGGTTGAATCGGTAGTTGAACCGGGAACCGGTCATTTTTTGTTTTTATATATATATTTTTTAATTTTTTTAATTATTATTAATATTTATGACGTCATGGTTCAACCGTCCGGACCGGCCGGTTGAACCGGTCAACCCGTGAACCGGTCACCTTTCCGGTTCAAGGACCGGTCCGGTTTTAAAAACATTGCATCCAGCTGATCCGGATGAGCCAGCTGGAAATATGAGCGCATGTAGGACTGAAGCCGCAGGGTCTCTCCACGGAAAGCACAGACGTCCCGATATGTCCAAGCGTAAGGAGTATCCTCCGGGGGAGGAAGACGCTGTGCCGCCTGCTCGCGACGGGCCTGGGCTGCCTCACGTGCCCTCCTAACCTCCAAGTCTAAACGATCCAGGCTCAACTTCCAATCGGCGGAAGCGAACTCCGGGATATGTGCATCTATGGGCTCATCGGCAGGGATAGGAAAGGCCTTAGCCCGAAGAATGGCCGTGATGGTGCGAGGATAAGGCAGAAGGGTCTTAGGGTCTATGGCATTATCAATGGCCTGAGTAGTGTGGCGCATGCCATCCATAATAACGAGGCCAGGATGGAACCAATCACTACGGTAAACGGCATGGAGGGCGTAGTGGATTGACTTGGTCCGTTCTTGCTCGTGACCTAGGGGGTACAGGTTGCGTTTAAAGACATGGTCGACAAACCACATCTGGCGGGGCATATGCGATCGCCGAATAGATTGCCCCGACCCAGAGCGACCGCCACACATGTCCTGAATGATATGAATGAAGGAGTAGGCTTTGGTTAGGACATTGAGTTTAGGCACGTGGTAAGAATGGGAGGGAAGGTGAAGGATTTCGGCGATGTTGTCTGGGTTTAGGGTGATGTCGTGGCCATCTAGGGTCGTGGAGATAAAGGCGTGCTGGCTGAGGGACTGTTTATGGTAGCGTAGGTTTTGGTAAAATAGGCGGACGAGGCGGGGGTAGCTAATTAGGTCTGGGTTTCTAAAATAGAGCTGTGGGGCCAATTTTCGGGCAGCTAGGTTACTATGGCCCCACTTCGTGTCTTTATCAGACGCGAAGTACTCAGCATCTATGGCGGCCTCATAATTGAGGCCGCGGGTAGCGTACTTAGGACCTAATTCATTTGGGTTCGGGTCGTCTGGAGGCGGTGGTGGTGGGTCAGTCTGTTTTTCCTTGCCTTTGGCTTTTTTCTGAGGCGGTTGGGAAGAAGAAGCTGATCTGACGGTTCTTTTGGTCATATTTGTAGAAGAAAGGTTAGAATTTAAAAAAAAAAAAATTGAAAATGTGAGCTTTAAAATTGGTCTATGCCCAGAAAAAGGGAAAGAAAGGGATAGGGGGAAGGGTCACCTGCAAATGAAAAACATCCCGACAAGGGACACAATCAATATAATTTACAGTTTAAAAGAAATTGGGGGTGCACGGGGGAACACCCAGCAACTGTGAGAAGAGCCGATCCCTTCCCACCCACTATCCCGACAAGGGCACACACTTTGCGGCAAGTCACGGGGTACTTGCCGCGTGTTAAATAGCAAAGTTCATAAGCAAAATAGACAAATGATGCGTACGTCGAAAGCAGTAATTTGAATGTCTAGGAGAATGTGAAAGAGTTACGGTAATAAACTGTTGCGACGTATAAAACAATTTCAACATCGAATACTAGTCGAGAATATTCATTTTGGAATTAACCGAATTCACATTTAATTTCTAGTAGTGTGTTTCTTTCATAAACGACTCGAGTAAAGAATGCCAAAGAATAAGGAATGTGAAAGGGGTCGTTGTACTAAAGTTGGAGTTATCGTCTATGAATATTTAAAACTAACGTCTATGGACTTATTAGAATGTGAACACAGTCAAAAAGTAATGAACCTGAGAACTTAATAACTCGACGATTACTTTATAATTAAATTGTCAGATTCTGTGAACGTGGGTGTCGGAATCCACCAGTCGTAGTCCCTAAGTGGATACAGTTTAGGGTTCGAGAATTCATATCCGCATGAACTATGCCTATAAATTATGCCTAGAGAATGAAATCCTTAAGGTTTTGAAAGTGGTGTAGGCATTTATTGAGATTAGGTATTAGTAGAACAATGGATGAACCGTATGAAATTTAATCCTAGACACTTAATATCTACACACAGAATTACCTAAGCATATTACCATGAAATTAGAAGGAACATAGCATATGTGCACTATCAGCCAAAGAATTCAGGATGTAATTATATGATGTGCTAGTATTAAATACATGTATTTCAAAAAAAAATTTGCATCCATGCGTATAGGCATTTGATCAAGAATCTAACTAGGGTTTCGATTGTGTGTGGATCAATATATAAATCTAAATCTGTATAAGTATACACAGATATATATATATATATGTGTGTGGATTCAGAAACCCCCACAACAATCCCTAAATCTATAATCCGTGTGTGTAAGGAGCATATAGATATGTGGATGTGTATGTGTCCGTTTAGCATGTGATCGCTTATATTCGTATATATCAGTATAGAAAGAAAGATTTAGAAATCCCTAAATTCAAACCCTAAAATCAAGCAGTGATTCCAACCAATTTAGGGTTTCAAATCAACCCGAAATTCCTCCCTAAGATTGAATCAGCGTTTAATTATGTATGTAACCATGTGTGTAACTACATGTATAGGTATATATGGATCTGTGTGTATAGAATATGGACCCATGGATGTATATACAGATGTATATATACCTGTATGTGTACCACGAGCGGAGGAAAGGGGGGGTTGCTGTGTAATCGCAAAAAAAACGGCGGTGGTGTAACAGCGGCGGCGGCTTGATGTGGTGGTGGTCCGCTAATGGTGGACGGCGTTGGTCTGGTGGTGATTGTGGTGATGTATGGTAAGAAGATAGTGGGGGTGTATGGTGGTTCGTGGTGGGTTGTGGTGGTGGTTGATGATGATGATGGGTGGTGGAAGGAGGAAAGACAGAGGGTCGCCGGAGGTGGTGGTTCGGGGTGGAGAGAGAAGAGAGAGAAAATCGCAAGGGAGAGAGTGAGACGCAGAGAGAGAGAGAGAGAGAGAATTTCAGAGAAATTAGGGCACAGTCCTATATATAAAGGGAGGGGAACCTCGCGCGAGTAGACCGCGCGAGCGAGCCTCGCGCGCGCGGATTCCTCCGCGAGGAAAAGCTGAGGGTTGCTTTTCGTAGATTTAAATAAAAATCTTAAGGCACAAATCCGCTCGAGCGGGCCGCTCCAGCGATATATTCGCTCGCGCGATTTCTGGCGCGAGAAGAAACTGAGGGCCCTGTGAAAGACTTTCAAAAATTTCTGGCTAAGGGGATATCTCGCGCGAGCAGTCCGCCCGAGCGATACCTCGCGCGAGCGGGCCGCGCGCGCGAGATTCGAATTTCTCATTTTTCTTTTCTGTTTTCTTGTATCTATGTTCTTTAATTGAAACTTTTCATCTTTTGGGTATTTACAACCTCAGACATAGGCCATAAGCTACCTACTAGTGTACAAAATTAAAGAAAATTCTAACTAACGCTTGGGTTGCCTCCCAAGAAGCGCTAAGTTTTACGTCGCTAGCTCGACCGATGCATGTGCTCAGTCGAGATAGACCGGATCTACCAGATCTATAGATTCAATTTCTCTTTCTTCTGTTTCCTCGGTTCGATACGGCTTAAGCCGTTGTCCGTTTACCTTAAAAGGTGCCCCACCGTTTGTATCTTGTATTTCAATTGCTCCATGCGGGAACACTTGCGTTACAATGAACGGACCGTCCCATCGGGATCGTAGCTTACCCGGGAATAATCGTAATTTCGAATTAAATAACCATACGCGTTGTCCAACTTCGAAATTCTTTCTTATGATCATTTTGTCATGGAAAGCTTTAGAACGTTCCTTGTAGATTCTGGAATTTTCATATGCTTCATTTCTTAATTCGTCCAGTTCTTGTAATTGAAGTTTGCGGTGACATCCTGCCGCTTTTAAATCTTGGTTAAACGTTTTTATGGCCCAATATGATCTGTGTTCAAGTTCCACCGGTAGGTGACACGCTTTTCCAAATACTAGTCGGTACGGAGACATCCCAATAGGAGTTTTAAACGCTGTACGATATGCCCAAAGCGCATCGGACAGTCGTTGTGACCAATCTTTACGGTCTGGACGTACCGTTTTTTCTAATATACTTTTGACCTCTCTATTAGTCACTTCAACTTGGCCTTGGGTTTGCGGATGGTATGCGGTCCCTACTTTATGGGTGACAGAATATTTTCGGACGAGGGCTTCGAAATAACGATTACAGAAATGTTTACCTCCGTCGCTTATAATCGCTCGTGGCGTACCGAATCGACAAAATATATTATCTTTAATAAAAGAAACCACAACTTTATGGTCGTTGGTTCTCATCGCCACTGCCTCCACCCACTTAGAAACATAGTCGACCGCGACTAAAATATATTCAAAACCACAAGACGAGGGAAACGGACCCATAAAGTCGATGCCCCAAACGTCAAATATTTCTATAATAAGGATTGGGGTCATGGGCATTGCATCACGATGTGACATATTCCCTGTTTGTTGACAACGTACGCAGTTCTGACAGAATTCATGTGCATCTTTAAATAATGTTGGCCAATATAACCCACTTTGGAGGACTTTAGCGGCCGTACGACGGCCACCAAAGTGTCCTCCGCATTCTAGAGAATGACAAAAATTTAATATGGATTTGAACTCACTCTCCGGAACACAACGTCGTATAATTTGATCAGAACAGTGTTTAAATAACAATGGGTCATCCCAGTAATAGTGTTTAATTTGAGAAAAGAATCGATCTTTATCTAAACGAGACCACGTATGCGGGATATATCCCGTAGCTAAGAAATTAACGATGTCGCTGAACCATGGACGATTTACGGCAGATAATGCAAATAATTGCTCGTCCGAAAATGAATCCTGGAGAGGGGTTATATCGTTAGATTCTATATAAATTCGTGACAAGTGGTCAGCTACAACGTTATCAGAACCCTTTTTATCCCGTAATTCATAATTAAACTCTTGCAGGAGTAAAATCCATTGGATTAACCTAGGTTTCGTTTCTTTCTTATTCAATAAATGACGCAATGCCGCATGGTCAGTATAGACTATAACTTTTGACCCTAATAAGTACGAACGAAATTTGTCAAGGGCAAACACAACAGCAAGTAATTCTTTTTCAGTTGTTGTGTAGTTCAATTGCGCGTCATTTAGTGTTTTACTCGCATAATAAATTACGTGAGGGATTTTATTCACTTTTTGTCCTAATACCGCTCCAACGGCATAATCGGAAGCATCACACATCAATTCAAACGGTAATGACCAATCAGGGGATTGGATTACCGGAGCCGTGGATAGTAATGTTCGCAACGTTTCAAATGCCTTGAGGCACTCATTATCAAATACAAAAGGCACATCCTTGGCGAGCAGGTTGCACAAAGGTCGTGAGATCTTACTAAAATCTTTTATAAATCGTCGGTAAAAGCCGGCTTGACCGAGGAAGGACCGGATTTGACGAATGGACGACGGCGGTGGAAGTTTATCAATTAGTTCAATTTTCGCCTTATCTACCTCTATACCTCTCTTGGAAACAACGTGACCCAAGACTATTCCCTCTTGAACCATGAAATGGCTCTTCTCCCAACTTAATACCAAATTTGCTTCCTCGCACCGAGCGAGGACTTTTGTCAGATTTTGGAGGCATTCATCGAATGTGGGTCCGAAAACGGAGAAATCGTCCATGAATACCTCGAGAAATTTCTCAACCATGTCCGAGAAAATTGCCATCATACACCGTTGAAAGGTTGCCGGTGCATTGCACAAGCCAAACAGCATACGTTGGTAAGCAAAGGTTCCAAAATGACAGGTGAACGTTGTCTTTACTTGGTCATCGGGGTAAACGGGCACCTGGTTGTAACCAGAGTATCCATCTAAGAAACAATAATAACTCTGACCGGACAAACGTTCTAGGATTTGATCAATAAATGGTAGAGGGAAATGATCCTTACGAGTCATCATGTTAAGTTTTCTATAGTCAATGCAAACCCGCCAACCGGTAGTTTGACGGGTGGGTATAAGGACTCCCTTTTCGTTGGGTACAACCGTGATACCTGATTTCTTTGGGACAACCTGAGTTGTGCTGACCCAATTACTATCGGAGATCGGGTATATAATACCGGCATCTAAGAGTTTAATCACTTCCTTCATAACCACTTCTTTCATGTTAGGGTTGAGACGTCGTTGCATTTCCCTAGATGGTTTAGCATTTTCTTCTAAATTTATTCTATGCATGCAAACTGACGGGTCAATTCCTTTTAGATCAGCGACCGTCCATCCAATCGCCTTTTTATGATTACCTAGAACCTGTAGTAGTTGTACTTCCTGAATTTCAGTTAAATTTGACGCGATTATAACAGGAAGGGTTGCGTTCGTTCCTAGGAATGCATATTTTAAAGAATCCGGCAACGGCTTAAGTTCGAGTGTTGGAGGATAATCAATGGATGGTAGGGCCGGTTCATGTGCAAGAGGCGGTAAAGCTTCTGTTTTAGGCTTCCATGGAAGTGCATTGGTTGTGTTTACTGATTCCAATAGAGTATTTACATCTTCAATATTTGTGTCAATGTTGAAATCATTAAAATTAAAATGTGATAAGCACGCTTCCAACGCTTCCTTAGTCAACATAAAAGGCGCTGCCTCTTCGACTAATTCATCTATTAAGTCTATGGCATAGCAATCTGCCTCTTCATCATCTCTATATGGTTGGTTAGATGCATTGAAGACGTTAAGACGCACGGTCATGTTACCAAAAGTTATATCCATCACACCAGTCCTACAGTTAATAATTGAATTAGCGGTAGCTAGGAAAGGGCGTCCTAGAATGACTGGAACTTGTTTACTAGCATCTAGGACAGGTTCGGTGTCTAGTACGATGAAATCGACCGGATAATAGCATCTATCAACTTTGACCAATACATCCTCTACTACCCCCCGTGGAACTTTAATTGACCTATCGGCTAATTGTAAGGTGGCCGCAGTCGGTTTCAGTTCTCCTAAACCCAAATGTTCATACACTGAATAGGGTATCAAATTCACACTCGCACCTAAATCAAGAAGAGCCCGGTGAATGTATTTATCACCAATGTGACAAGCGATGGTTGGAGTACCCGGGTCTTTATATTTGAGAGTGTTAGTGTTAAACAGGGAGCTATCCTTTTCTGTTAGGAACACTTTCTTAGATAAATGGTTTCTAGACTTCCTCTTCTGAGTGCATAGATCCTTTAAGAACTTAGCATACGGGGGTATCTGTTTAATCGCATCTAGTAGTGGAATATTGATTTTGACTTCTTTAAATATTTCAAGAATATCTTCCGGTTTCGTGCTTTTTCTAGTGAAGTGAGCCGGGGCTTCCCCGCTCGGTGGAAATGGCATCCTAGGCACATAATCGGAAGGGTTTACCGCTTTAGATGTTTTATTTGATATCAAAGGGTTAGCGTCTTTTGAAACTGGAGTAGAATTCTCTTCCTTTTCACCCTTTTCCTTTTCTTTATCTTTATCTTTCCTAGCCTCAGGAGGAGGTACGACCTCCTCGGGACGTTCAGTTGTCCTTGTTGAGACAGTGTTAACCTGATCACTCGCCGAACTCACCTCATACTGACCCTTAGGATTTTGCACAGGTTGACTTGGTAATTTTCCCTCATTACGTCTATTCAATGTATTAGCTAATTGTCCCATTTGGGACTCTAACTTCGCAATAGATTGCGTATGATAATTTACCAGTTGAGACTGCGATTGTGATTGGGCCTCTAAGGTCTTTAATGATGCCAACACGCTCTCTTCGAAAGTTTTATCCCTAGAAGGATTAGCACGGAAGGAGGGCTGTTGGTATTGATTTGGTTGATTCGGAGGCTGCTGATACTGATTAGACTGTGGTTTATACGCATTAGGAAAATTGGTTGTATCGGGTTTCGAATACGGCTTCTCACTATTGGAGTTCCATGACAGGTTCGGATGAGGTCCCCATGTCGTGTTCGGTTTATAACCCGTGGGGTTATAGTTGGGTCGTTGGAACTGTTGAACTGCATTTATATGTTGTTCTACAAATTCCGGGAACTGGGATGCGGACGGACATGCTAATGTTGAATGTGACGAATCTGAGCATAACTGGCATACTTCAGCAGAAGGAGGTGGGCCTTGCATGCGGCCCATCATCATAAGTTGGTCCATTTTTCTATTCAGTTCTTGAATTTCATACGAATGATTAGACTCAACTTTCGCCTCTCTCTTTGGATTAGGTAGAAGGTGTCCTTCAGGTCGTACGGATACCGCTTGGTGCATAGAGTTTTCACTTAATGTTTCAAATATCTTCCATGCCTCATCGGCACTCTTGTGGAGGAATGTCCCCGCACAAATAGCATCGACGGTATTTCGAACGGTAGGAATTAATCCTTCATAAAAGACTTGCACCAGCTGCCATTTGGGTATCTGGTGATGAGGGCAAGAACGGAGAAGTTCTTTAAATTGTTCCCATGTATCGTAAAGTGTCTCCCCATCTTGCATTGTAAAATTAGTTATTGACTTTCTAATCTGATTCGTTCTAGTTATGGGGAAGAATTTTTGTAGGAACACAGTTTGCAACTCATCCCATGTTCTTATTGAATTTGGCTCCAACGATTGGAGCCAGTACTTCGCCTTATCTTTAAGTGAAAACGGGAATAGGCGCATTTTTAACTCATCATCTGTTAAGTTCTGAATTTTTAAAGTCGCACAGATACCCTGAAATTCGCCCAGATGATTATAAGGGTCTTCCTTAACACGCCCGTGAAATGACGGCAGGAGCGCAATAGTTGAGGATTTGATTTCAAAATGAGCTGTCGTCACTTCCGGCAATGCAATACACGACGGTGGCGTGTAGGCCGTAGGAGTGAAATAGTCCTTTAATGGTGGTGGTGCGGGTATGTTCAGATTATCCCCCTCATTCCGATTATTCCCATTATTCTGGTTATTTCCAAAATCGGCCATCGGAATAGGTTCGATTTTTATTGTTTTAGTTTTTCTTAAACGATTCGCGTACTACGGATTTCTAATTCAAATGAAGATGACGGTTCAGGTGTGGACTCGTCGTCCAACATCAACCAAGCTCTCGAAGCTTGGGCTGATGACCTAAAGCCTCTAAGTGTACGTTCAAGTTCGAGATTAAGCGGATTCAATTTAGGTTTAGTTGAACGAGTTCCAAACATACACTAAGGGTTGACTCAATAAAACAATAAAAACAAAAATAGCTACGCTAATAACCAAGCATGCAAGCACACAAGACTAATATGATGCATGAAATTATCCTGTAATGCAATGACCGCGTCAAACCCAGCGCCCCGGGTTTCCTAGCTAATGCAGTGCTCACTCCACACCTACCCTAATGCAAGTATTGCGTCTCAGCGCCCTGACTTACAGTGGTTGATGCGAAATTTAAAAACTTAGCGAATTTACTTGTTTTTTTTTATTTTTATTGCAATTTTCTTTTCAGGTTCGCGTAAGCTCCGTTGACGTGCACAGCTGCTCCACTCGATCTTGCTAGAATTGACGGTTTGAGATCTGTAGAACAAGAATAATTTTAGCGACTCTAAAATGAAACTAAAACAAAGAAAATAAAAAGGAAACTAATATTTACTAACTAAGTAAATTACGATTCTAATAATTAACGGCAAAAGTTATTTCAATCCCCGGCAACGGCGCCAAAAATTGATCTCGTCAGAATCAAGATATAAAAGTATGCTTATTTATGCTTTACTTTCAAAAGATTTGTAGTGTGGAAAGTAGAGGTCGAACCCACAGAGATTGTTAACTTTTAATCCTTTAATTACTAAAATCTAATCTATCTAGTTATAAGAAAATCGGAAGTTGAATTGATTTAGGTTTTTATTATCACTACTACTTTAAACTATGAAATTTTAGAATTAAGATCTAGAATTAAATCTAAGTAATACTTAAATGCAAAATTGGAAATTGGTTTAAATATATGGAGATGAGATCTAGGATTACAAATCCACCACTAACTATGCATTGAGGGTCTATACTTCTTATTCTAAGTTCTATGTTTGGATAGTTATGATCTATTGTAGCTACAAGCCCAATAGTATCGTCAAGAAGATATCGTTAGTTTAATCTAAACATAATCCATCTACGGTTCACATGAATTATCTACCTATGACTAGGGTGTAGCATAACTCATCTTTCCTAAGCATGGATTATAAAAGATGTAAACATCACAATCAAATAAGCACCATTGTATGTAAATACTCCTATCAATCACAGAAATCAAGGACTATTGAGTTCAATAAGCATAAAGAAAAATCTAAGACAAGAATAGATCCAGAATACTCTTGATTATTAACATTAAAAACTGATTATATAAAATCCACCAACATACAATCACTATCCAAAAACATAAAATCTTAAAATAGAAAAGCATAGAATCCCCCTTTACATAGCTAGGGTTTCATTGAAACCCTAGATTAGGAGTTTAGTTGCTCATGATGGGTGGAAGCATGAAGATGGAGTTGATGTAAGCCATTAGAAACCTTCAAGCTTGCTCTTCCCTTTCCTCTTGCCTTCAATGAAAGTATGTGAATGAATCTCTAGATGTGTAACCCCTTCAAAACATAAAAACTAGATATATATAGAGTTTAGAAGAGATTATCCAAGCTTTCCTCTCCCGAAACGGATTAAAACAGGTGTTATTTGCAATCTGGACGTCTTCAAGCAATTTCGTCTGCACAGGACTCTTTAGAATACTGAAATACGCAACTTTGGTTTTTACACATATCGCGCGAGCGGGTCGCGCGAGCGCGACATTTGGCACCTCGCGCGCGCGGATCGCGCGAGCGATTTATGGGGTTTCGCGCGAGCGGATCGCGCGAGCGATTCACAGATTTTCGCGCCCGCGGACCGCGCGCGCGATGTGTCTTTTTCTGCTTCTTTCTTCCTGCTTTTTCACCTATTTTAACCCGATCTCCTTGTTTTCTTCTAAAACCTGTTAGAAAATAGAAAATAAAGTAAAATTACACAAAAACAGGATAAAAACGACTAACAAATGTGAGTTAAGGCGTATAATTGGGATTTGTTCTCTCCCGATCACTCTCCACAAAAGGGACAGACCTTTTGTCACGCCCCGACGTAGCATAATTCAGGAAAGCATTTAATTTCGTTTATGGACTCGTAGGTCGTGACAAGTGAGTATGACCAATTGTCCCTGCAACAAATAACTTAACAACATTTCTAAAAGAAAGGATACTAATAAACATAAGCTCCGAAATTTAAAACTTACTAAACTATTACATAGGTCAATGTCTTAGGCACAAAACGCCCTTATTCAAAAGCTATTCTCCAGTCTATTACAACTTCAGAAAATGAAAGACATAGGAAATAATAAGCAGCCTCCTGGAAAGTTCCCTGCCTCTAACTAGCGTAGTCGAAGTACCCTGGCTGCTCCTGCCCCTGAAAATCTGGACATACAGTCCAGGACGCATCAACGCCGTCAGCTTATGAAAGCTGGTGAGTAAAATAAACAAGTGCTCGCAATGTATATATAAGTAAATAAACAACGGTACCATTTAACTTCAACAGTAATATATTCAAGGTTCCAATTCCAACATAATCACGGGGGAATATAGTAATAAATAAATACGAAATTGTACATGAATTGTGAAACATCTTACTTTACCAATTCTTTCCTTTAGAACAATCCAATTCAATCAACACATCATTTCAGCTACCAGGAGTAATAAGCATTCAGTCATCCAATTCATACGCTACACTATCGCCTCCAATACCAGGAATACTATCCGATCGGTATTGAAGTCACACGCCACACTACTGCCTCAGATACCAGGAATACTATCCGATCGATATCTAGACCAAACACAACCAACCATCGCTCCGGATATCAGGAATACTATCCGATCAATATCCGAAACGCGCGCCTTAGATACCAGGAATACTATCCGATCGATATCTAAGTCGTTCACAACACTATTACCATCGCTTCGGATATCAGGAATACTATCCGATCAATATCCGAAACACGCGCCTTAGATACCAGGAATACTATCCGATCGATATCTAAGTCGTACACAACACTGTCGCCTCCAATACCAGGAATACTATCCGATCGATATTGAGGTCGCACACCAAAACGCCACCCTTTATTCTTTTCACGCTTTCTCACACACATGCATGTCGACACAACCTTGACCCAAATATGTATGTCAATGTTCATAGTTTTGCAGTATCGGTTAATAATCTCAAAGCTGAATATACGTTCAACATAAATCTCGATCTTAATCATTCTTACAAGTCCAAAGTCTAACAGTGAGCCTTTAAAACAGTGTTTTTGTCAAACAGTTCTTTAAAATTTCCCAAAACATTTTCCAAACAGTCCCTTAACAAAAATCACACAAACTGCCAAAACTGCCACCTCGCGCGAGCGGGTCGCGCGAGCGAGGGGGAGGGAAAATCGCGCGAGCGGATCGCGCGCGCGGAGGGGCTGGACAGGTCGCGCGAGCGGATCGCGCGCGCGAGGAGGGGGAAAGGTCCGAGCGAGCGGGCCGCGCGAGCGAACCTCGCGCGAGCGGGTCGCGCGCGCGAGTTCTTGCAGAATGTCATCTTCTTCGTCTTCTCCCCTGTTTCTGGTTTTAAAACTGAAATTTACCCATTTTCAGAATCTGTTCGTACTAAGACATGTGATATTTGGTTCTCCTCGGTTTTCCGCGTAGATTAAGAATACGCGATCAATTTTAACTAATACGGATTATATCACTAGTTATTCGCGATTAAAGTTAGAGTGACAAAACTTAAAATCAACGGTTCGTCGCGATACGGGTAAATTACTGTGTAGGATTCGAACCACAGCTTATCGGGATCAATATCTTCCATTCCCAATTTACAGAATCGATTTTGGTTACGATTTCTAAAGCTTCAATTTTCAAGCTCTCATGGTGTTTTCATATATATACATATATACACACTTATATACACTGAAAAATACATATATAGACATTGAGAGTGAGTTTAAATTACTCACAGAGCCGATTATACAGAAAATTAAAGGCCGAGAACTTCCGCCGTAATAATCCGTCGAGAATTCCGTCGTTCCGAAATTCTTCCCGTTCTTGATTTTGAGATATATATAGCTATATATCTATGTATGTGACAGTGTATATATATATAATCTGTATGTGTGTGTGTGTTTGATTTTGAGAGGAAGAGAGAACAATGGAGAGTTATGGAGAGAATGAGAGATACTGTGAGAAATTTAGAGATACACACACATATATAAACTGTGCCCAAAATTGGGCTCCAAGCAAGGGAAGGATTTTACACGGTGTGGTTGAGCTCACGTGCTCCCACACCCAAGACGCGATGTAGTCGCAGTTTTAAAACATAAAACTGGTATTTTTACGGTTGAAAATAAAATGCAGAAAATTATATTAACATAGGAATTTAATTCCCGGTTATACAAAAATATAGATATCGATTTTGAAACCACAGAAAATATTTTGGAAATTACGGTTTGACCCCAGATAAATATTTATAAATAGAAATTAAAACAGATCCTCATGGAAATGAAATGCCGTATTTATTTATTAATGATAATAAAATACAGGGCGTTACACCCTACCCACCTTAACAGAGATTTCGCCCCGAAATCAGAGCTAACTAATCCTGAAACAACTCGGGGTATCTAGTCCTCATGTCTGACTCTAACTCCCACGACGCCTCTCCTTCGTCATGATGCCTCCACTGAACCTTAACCAAAGGAACGTCTCTTCTTCTCAGCCTCTTGATACTCTGGTCAAGAATCCTCACAGGTCTATCCTTGTAGACAACATTCTGACTCATCTCAATATCATCAAAATTTACCACATGTGAAGGATCCCGTATGTATTTCCTTAACATACAAACATGGAACACATTATGAACACCAGACATCTTTGGTGGCAATGCGAGTCGATAAGCCACTTTCCCAACACGCTCCAAAACCTCGAACGGTCCGATGAAACGAGGTGCCAGCTTCCCTCTCTTCTGACCAAAACGTACTATTCCACGAACAGGTGAAACCTTAAGGAGCACGTGATCACCGATACTGAACTCCAAGTCCTTTCGTCGCCGATCCGCATAACTCTTATGCCTGCTCTGTGCAGTTTTCATCCTTTCCTTGACCAGTGAAATCTTCTCATTGGTCTCTCTCACCAGATCTGGTCCCAAAAGTTCTGTGTCTCCTACTTCAGCCCAACACAACGGAAATCGACAAGGTCGTCCGTACAAAGCTTCGAACGGCGCCATCCCAATACTCGAGTGATAACTGTTGTTATAAGCAAATTCGACCAACGGTAAGTGCGTCTCCCAAGACTCTTCAAAGTCAATTGCACAAGCTCTGAGCATATCTTCCATAATCTGATTAACACGCTCGGTCTGTCCATCGGTCTGAGGATGGAAAGCAGTACTCATCTTGAGCGAAGTTCCCATAGCCTTTTGCAAACTTTCCCAAAATCCCGAGGTAAAACGTGCATCGCGGTCTGATACAATCGACACAGGCGCACCGTGCAGTCGCACCACTTGCTGTAGGTACATTCGACTCATCCTTTCTACTGGGTAAGTCATATTGTACGCGATAAAGTGTGCAGACTTCGTCAAACGATCCACAATTACCCAAATCGCGTCATGATTCTGTTGTGACCGGGGCAATCCAACCACGAAATCCATAGTTATGTGCTCCCACTTCCATCCTGGAACAGGTAAGGGTTGCAACAATCCCGAGGGTCTCTGATGTTCGGCCTTCACTTGTTGACAAGTCAAACATTTAGACACAAACTCGGCTACTTCTCGCTTCATCCCTTCCCACCAGAAGTTTCTCTTCAAATCCTTATACATCTTTGTTCCTCCTGGGTGTACTGTCAGTCTCGATTTATGTGCTTCTTCGAGAATATCTTTTCTCAAACCTTCTGAATCTGGCACACACAATCTGTCTCGACATCTGTACCCTCCATCGGCCCCAACCTTCCATTCTGTCGAGTCCTTTTCTGACATCTTGGCGAACCATACTTGAAACTTCTCATCTCCCTTCTGGGCTTCGATGATTCGACTCACAAGTGTTGGTTGTACTACGAGGCATCCAAAGTGCTGCCCGGCACTTCCCTCTGAAATTTGCATATCAAATTCTGCGATTGTCTCTAAAGCTTTCCATTCCCTCAACATCAATGAAGCAATCATTCCTCGAGGTTTCCGGCTTAGGGCGTCAGCGACTACGTTAGCCTTACCGGGGTGGTACTCTAATGTGAAGTCGTAATCCTTAATCAGCTCCATCTACCTACGTTGCCTCATGTTCAACTCCTTCTGAGTAAACAAATACTTAAGGCTCTTGTGGTCCGAGAACAAATCAAACTTCTCCCCGTAGAGGTAGTGTCTCCAGATCTTGAGCGCGAACACTACTGCTGCTAGCTCCAAATCATGAGTTGGGTAATTCAATTCATTCGGCTTCAACTGTCGTGAACCATAGGCGATAACCTTTCCGTCTTGCATAAGGACACATCACAATCCTTGATACGAGGCGTCACTAAAAATAGTGAACTTCTCACCATCCCTTGGTATCGCAAGCACTGGCGCTGTTGTCAATCTCTCTTTCAATTCCAGAAAAACGCGTTCATGCTTATCAGTCCATTCAAACTTCAAATCTTTCTTAGTCAAACCAGTTAACGGGGCTGCTATCTTGGAGAAACCTTCTACAAATCTCCGATAGTAACCAGCTAGTCCCAGAAAACTTCTGACTTCTGTAGCATTGGTCGGCCGAGTCCAATTCGCCACTGCATCGGTCTTTGATGAGTCAACCGCGATTCCTTGTTGAGAGATCACATGCCCGAGAAACTTAACTTCCTGAAGCCAGAATTCACACTTGCTGAATTTAGCATACAGGCGGTGATCCTTGAGAGTCTGCAACGCGATCCTCAGGTGTTGTTCATGCTCTTCCTCTGACTTGGAATAGATCAAAATATCATCAATAAAGACAATAACGAATTGATCCAAATAGGGCTTGAATACTCTGTTCATCAAGTCCATAAACACAGCCGGAGCATTCGTCATCCCAAACGGCATCACTAAAAACTCATAGTGTCCGTATCTCATCCTGAAAGCAGTCTTAGGTATGTCTTCCTTCCGCACCCTCAACTGGTGATACCCTGACCGTAGATCAATCTTAGAAAAGGTCGTGGCTCCTTGCAACTGATCAAACAGATCGTCTATCCGAGGTAAGGGATACTTATTCTTGATAGTAACCTTATTCAGTTCTCGGTAGTCAATACACAACCGCATCGTCCCATCCTTCTTCTTCACGAACAACACTGGTGCTCCCCAGGGTGAAGTACTTGGACGAACAAAACCCAACTTCTCAAGTTCTTGAACTTGTTCCTTCAGCTCCAACAACTCTGTAGGGGCCATCTTGTAGGGAACCTTGGTTATAGGTCGAGTACCTGGCACCAATTCCACACAGAATTCTATGTCCCTTTCCGGCGGTAATCCTGAAATATCTCGGAATACTTCCTCGAACTCTTTGATTACCGGTATAGATGATACTGTCACCTCTGCACTGACAACCTCAATGTTTGCTAGGCATCTAGTGAGGAACATATCACCCGAAGGGTTACATTGGAAATCGAAGAGTCGATTCCCCTTGTCCACAAATGTGATCCTCTTCCTTGCACAATCCAACTTCGCATCATTCTTCTCGAGCCAATCCATTCCCAGGATTATATCGAACTCCTTCATCGACAGAACCACCAAACTCGCCAAAAGTTCGCGGTCTCCTAACCGTAGAGGACAATCCTTACATACATGTAATAACTTGACTGTGGTCCCTAAGGGTGAGACAGCACTCAAAGCTTCCTCTAAACGATGCGGTACGATACCCAACTTCTGAACAATCTTAACAGATATAAAAGAATGTGTAGCACCCGTGTCGAATAAAACTTTAACATGAGAGTTAAACAAAGTTAGAGTACCTTCCACTGTCTGTTGCTTGGGCACTCTCTCCTCATAAGCACCTCCTTCATACCCTGTTTCTTCATAACCAGCAGCCTCGGGAATAACAGCATTCAGGCGGGCCTGTCCTTGCTGACCATAGTTACCTTTCCTAGGAGCCTTGCATTCTGGACTTATGTGACCTGGCATGCCACAATTATAGCACACAACTCCTGGACGATCCGCACGCCTAGGTGCTCTGCAATCTTTAGCTCGATGACCGGGAACTCCACAATTGAAGCAGTTATTGTTTTTGGCCCCTTCTATTGCTAGAGGCTGATACTGCTGAACTGCTTGTGTCTGCTGTGGTTTCTTTCCTCCATCCCAGGTCCTTTTCTGTCCTTGAGGGTACCCAGGTTTCTGTCCTGAATAACCCTTCTACGGAGGTCGATTTCCAAGCGGCTTCGAATTCTGACACCCATCATTTTCCAACCCCGTAGCCAATCTTACCAGAGCTTCAAATGACTGGCCCAAATGCCCCATAGTCAGATGTCGAAGAGACAGGTTGAGACCCCGGTGATACTTCTTGATTTTCTTCTGGGGTGTGTCCACCATATGTGGAGCAAAGCGGGACAGACGCTCAAATCGAGTAGTGTACTCTCGGACAGTCAGATTCCCTTGAGTCAACTCCATAAACTCTTTCTCTCTCTTGTCCTTCTCTTCTTCAGGAAAATATTTCTCGAGAAACCTTTCCTTGAACATAATCCATGGCATTCTCCTTGCAGCTTCTTCCCCTATGGTCGCCTTTTCTGCATCCCACCAATCGGCTGCTGCATACGACAGCTGAAAGATAGCTAGACGCTTCTTCTCCAGATCAGTGCACTCTATGGTCTCAAAGATACGCTCCATCTGGCGTAGCCACTGTTCTGCTTGCCAGGGTTCATCAGTCCCAGCAAAATACTCAGGTCGCAGAGCGCGAAACTCCTTGAGAAGCTTGTCTCCAGTCTGGTGGGCTTGCCTTCCATTCCCGTTGTAATTCCCATTCTGATTATTGTTCCTTGCGTTCTGATCACTAACCCTCTCCAATCTTCTTACAAAAGCCTCGAACATTCCGGTTGGATCTATTACCGGGGGTGCATCTTCAATAGCGGGGCGATTCCTGAGATTTCTTCCAGCCATCTGATCGAGAGAACGGTACCTATCCACAATCAACGGAATACGGTCAAACTCTCGGAAAGAAAGAAAATTCTAAACGATAGAAAGCGACTAGACACGGAATAAAGTCGAACTATCTTATCTTAATGCTATCTTAACGGGAGATCCTATGTGTTTTGGACAATTGGTCGAGCCATAACCAGGCTCTGATACCAAAAAGCCTGTCACGCCCCGACGTAGCATAATTCAGGAAAGCATTTAATTTCCTTTATGGACTCGTAGGTCGTGACAAGTGAGTATGACCAATTGTCCCTGCAACAAATAACTTAACAACATTTCTAAAAGAAAGGATACTAATAAACATAAGCTCCGAAATTTAAAACTTACTAAACTATTACATAGGTCAATGTCTTAGGCACAAAACGCCCTTATTCAAAAGCTATTCTCCAGTCTATTACAACTTCAGAAAATGAAAGACATAGGAAATAATAAGCAGCCTCCTGGAAAGTTCCCTGCCTCTAACTAGCGTAGTCGAAGTACCCTGGCTGCTCCTGCCCCTGAAAATCTGGACATACAGTCCAGGACGCATCAACGCCGTCAGCTTATGAAAGCTGGTGAGTAAAATAAACAAGTGCTCGCAATGTATATATAAGTAAATAAACAACGGTACCATTTAACTTCAACAGTAATATATTCAAGGTTCCAATTCCAACATAATCACGGGGGAATATAGTAATAAATAAATACGAAATTGTACATGAATTGTGAAACATCTTACTTTACCAATTCTTTCCTTTAGAACAATCCAATTCAATCAACACATCATTTCAGCTACCAGGAGTAATAAGCATTCAGTCATCCAATTCATACGCTACACTATCGCCTCCAATACCAGGAATACTATCCGATCGGTATTGAAGTCACACGCCACACTACTGCCTCAGATACCAGGAATACTATCCGATCGATATCTAGACCAAACACAACCAACCATCGCTCCGGATATCAGGAATACTATCCGATCAATATCCAAAACGCGCGCCTTAGATACCAGGAATACTATCCGATCGATATCTAAGTCGTTCACAACACTATTACCATCGCTTCGGATATCAGGAATACTATCCGATCAATATCCGAAACACGCGCCTTAGATACCAGGAATACTATCCGATCGATATCTAAGTCGTACACAACACTGTCGCCTCCAATACCAGGAATACTATCCGATCGATATTGAGGTCGCACACCAAAACGCCACCCTTTATTCTTTTCACGCTTTCTCACACACATGCATGTCGACACAACCTTGACCCAAATATGTATGTCAATGTTCATAGTTTTGCAGTATCGGTTAATAATCTCAAAGCTGAATATACGTTCAACATAAATCTCGATCTTAATCGTTCTTACAAGTCCAAAGTCTAACAGTGAGCCTTTAAAACAGTGTTTTTGTCAAACAGTTCTTTAAAATTTCCCAAAACATTTTCCAAACAGTCCCTTAACAAAAATCACACAAACTGCCAAAACTGCCACCTCGCGCGAGCGGGTCGCGCGAGCGAGGGGGAGGGAAAATCGCGCGAGCGGATCGCGCGCGCGGAGGGGCTGGACAGGTCGCGCGAGCGGATCGCGCGCGCGAGGAGGGGGAAAGGTCCGCGCGAGCTGGCCGCGCGAGCGAACCTCGCGCGAGCGGGTCGCGCGCGCGAGTTCTTGCAGAATGTCATCTTCTTCGTCTTCTCCCCTGTTTCTGGTTTTAAAACTGAAATTTACCCATTTTCAGAATCTGTTCGTACTAAGACATGTGATATATGGTTCTCCTCGGTTTTCCGCATAGATTAAGAATACGCGATCAATTTTAACTAATACGGATTATATCACTAGTTATTCGCGAATAAAGTTAGAGTGACAAAACTTAAAATCAACGGTTCGTCGCGATACGGGTAAATTACTGTGTAGGATTCGAACCACAGCTTATCGGGATCAATATCTTCCATTCCCAATTTACAGAATCGATTTTGGTTACGATTTCTAAAGCTTCAATTTTCAAACTCTCATGGTGTTTTCATATATATACATATATACACACTTATATACACTGAAAAATACATATATAGACATTGAGAGTGAGTTTAAATTACTCACAGAGTCGATTATACAGAAAATTAAAGGCCGAGAACTTCCGCCGTAATAATCCGTCGAGAATTCCGTCGTTCCGAAATTCTTCCCGTTCTTGATTTTGAGATATATATAGCTATATATCTATGTATGTGACAGTGTATATATATATAATCTGTATGTGTGTGTGTGTTTGATTTTGAGAGGAAGAGAGAACAATGGAGAGTTATGGAGAGAATGAGAGATACTGTGAGAAATTTAGAGATACACACACATATATAAACTGTGCCCAAAATTGGGCTCCAAGCAAGGGAAGGATTTTACACGGTGTGGTTGAGCTCACGTGCTCCCACACCCAAGACGCGATGTAGTCGCAGTTTTAAAACATAAAACTGGTATTTTTACGGTTGAAAATAAAATGCAGAAAATTATATTAACATAGGAATTTAATTCCCGGTTATACAAAAATATAGATATCGATTTTGAAACCACAGAAAATATTTTGGAAATTACGGTTTGACCCCAGATAAATATTTATAAATAGAAATTAAAACAGATCCTCATGGAAATGAAATGCCGTATTTATTTATTAATTATAATAAAATACAGGGCGTTACACTATTTGCTATGGATGCAGAATTACGAGAACATAAAGGTTTGAATGCTTTAAATGCTGTATTGAGTGCTGTTTACGAGATGACGCAGAGTTCTCTGCACGGTTGGCCTACCTCTATATTTATAGCGGCCTCTTTCTAATTCTATCTTTCCTAGTCTTACCACACATCCATCTTAGCATCCTCATCTCAGCTACACTCGCTTTGCTAATGTGTTGTTTCTTAGTTGCCCAACACTCTGTCCCGTAGAGCATAGCTGGCCAAATAACTGTCCTATAAAATTTTCCTTTCAATTTTGCTGGTATTCTCCGGTCACATAATACTCCAAAAGCACTCCTCCACTTAAGCCAGTGCACTTTAATTCTATGGGTCACGTCATCACCAATCTCTCCGTCTCTACTGATCATTGAATCTAGATAGCGAAAGTATTCCCTCTTTGGGATCTCCTGATCTTCGATCTTCACTACTTCGTTGTCTCTACTTCCACTGTTGCTAAAAGTACATTCCATGTATTCTGTTTTCGTCCTACTTATCTTTAGCCCCTTAGTCTCCAGTGCTTCTCTCCAAGCTTTCAGTTTAGTGTTGAGCCCCCTTTTAGTCTCATCAACCAAGACAATTGATGAGGAAAGATGTTGCTTTATGGAGTCCGAAGTGTGAGGAAAGTTTTCAAGAATTGAAGAGTCGACTAGTGAAGGCACCCATCTTAGTTGTTCTGACGGGGACTGAAGGGTTTATCATTTACAGTAATGCTTCATATAGAGGTTTAGGTTACGTTGTTATGCAATGTGACAAGGTCATCGCATATGCGTCAAGACAACTGAGACCACATGAGAAGAACGATCAGGCACATGATCTAGAATTGGCCGCTGTGATTTTTGCATTGAAGATTTGGCATCATAACCTGTACGGGGAGAAATGTGAGATATACACAGACCATAAGAGTTTGAAGTACTTGTTTACTCAACGAGACTTGAACATGAGGCAAAGGAGATGGTTAGAGTTGATGAAAGATTATGATTTGTCAATTCACTATCATCCGGGCAAGGCGAATGTAGTCGTTGATGCTCTTAGTCATAAAGCACCAACCAATATGGTATCAAATTTAACTTCTTAGACATAATTGATTCAAGATATGGAGAATATAGAACTCAAAGTGATTCCGAGGATTGAAAGTGGCTTGATGTCGACAATTGTGGCACAACCACTCTTGATTCATAAGATCACGAAGAAACAACTTCAACATGTGACCACCCCGGGTGAACCAACCAAGACTGCCCGGTCACTGGCTCACTGATCGAGTGTACGGTATGGGCTCATTCCATGGTAGGCGTAGACCGAGCACGTCTGGCGTAAGGATAGTTGTCAGCATAACAGCCTTCTCCGGCATAATCGGTATCAGTGGGATCACCCTCAGCATATCTCCCTTCAGGGTAATAGTCGTCGTCATAGGCTCCATCACCTGCATTAAACAGAATAGGGTAGTCTGGACGGGGAATGTCTAGGCAATAACGACCATTAGTATACTGAGAGTTGAGTGAATAGAAACTCCATGTTCTACTGTTCAGTCTCATCAAATCCCTCGTTCTCGTGGAGGATAGCATTCATGCAAGCCTGTCTAACTTGGCCCTGAGCAGCTGGTCCGTTGTATGCCCTACGGGGTGCTTTATAGACCTTGTTGATGTGGTTGTGATTACCATAGTTATAACAGTGAATGCCCGACCGGTTATAGTTCTTTGGAGCTCGACAATCCTTACCCGCATGACCTGGCTTCTCACAATTGAAGCATCCACCGATGATATCAACACTCTTAAAGACTATTCCTGGAGATAGTCTCTTAGTCTGTGTACAACATGTTCCCGAACATAGACTCCTAAAGACTATTACCAAAGATAGTCTCTGATGATATTTTGACTATTCATTTCGGAAGACAAATTATGTCAATTTCAATTTTCAATATTGGATACGAAAATCTACGGTAAGATATTTTTCATAGACAGTCTAATTGTTTGTTGATCTTCTATAGACCTCACTGATTGGTAAGTCAAAGCAGCCATATCCACAGTCTGTGTTCATAATCTTCTCAAGATTAAGAACACGTACCTTATACAAGTTATGAGTTCCTATTGACTGTTGACAGCCTTAAGCGTCAGTAGGAAAACTTAGGTCCGTCAATGCACTATAAGCACTAGCATATTAACTAAGAGATGCACTCTAGTGATTGAGATTCATCTCTCCATCCAATGGTAGTCAATCATGCTACAGTGTATACCTGATGAGATATCCAGTCTCATCATCCACTGTGACAAGTTCTAAGTATCAATAAATAGTTATTCGTATCTCTAATGTATGTATCTCATACACATATGAATTATTTACTATGATACTTAAGGATCAACAATCATCGCATGAAAGAAACATACATAATGAAATGTAAAGCTGATATCCATGTATTAAAATGTCAACGTCTAATACATAAATTAATGGTTTGGGGGCACAAACCCAACAGTTCACCGACCGGTTCAACCAGGAGAAGCTCGGGATCTATGATCTTGATGAAACCTTTGTAATTACAGGCTTCCACTCAGGAGTTCAACACACCAAGTGTGTCACGTCATTTCACATAAACCAGCCTGAAACCTTGGTTGAACTTGTAGAGAGGGTCAGAAAATATATTGACACTGAAGAATTTTTAAAAATCAAAGAACCCGGGCAAGAAAGCAACGAACCTTCCAGAAGTAAGCGGAAGCGAGAGCAGCCCGGGAAGAATGATATGGAGAAGTCCTGTAGTTCTGGAAGTTCCTTCAGTTCACAGTGGTCTGAGTCCGGCAGCCCTGACTCGACCTCCAGTTCATAGCAGTCTGAGTTTGGCATCCCGACCCGACCTCTAGTTCGCAGTAGTCAGGATCCAGTGATCCCGACCTTGAATCTAGCTTAGAGTAATCAGGAGCCCAGTGATCCCGACCCGACCTCCTGTCTCTAACAGTGTAGACGAACCCAACTACAGTGGTACTTGCCCAATCATCGCATGAGACTCCATAGACTATCAGAGAGCTCTTGTAAAGACCTCGGGCCACAACTGAGGCACCTCAAAAAACCTCGGGCCACACCGAGGCACACTAAAAAGACCTCGGGCTCAACCCCAAGGCAACCAAAGACCACTGTTACGCAGTTAGAAAAAGACCTCGGGATCATACCCGAGGCAAAAGACCTTGGGGTCACGCCTGAGGCATCGGCTTCGCTTAGGCCCATAACCTACGAAGGGGGCGATCCCCCTAGGTGGCTGATGATGGCAAGCCTCAAAAGACCCTGCAACCACCCATGTTCCAGGTCAGTTACCTATAGTCCTAGCCTCTACAAACCACCATCTTAGAAAAAGCTTGGGGGGCAGGGAGGCACAATGGACTAAACAGGCAATCACACTGAGTACTTACAAGCGTTGCGGTAACTAAGTGAAACTCTTAGACAACCCAGGCTCCTATAGTACTCAGAGGCAATAACTCCACTTAGGTCCAAACCGACGATAGAGGTGACTAAACCTTCTTAGGTTGGCCCACGATAGAGGACCAAAAAGACCCTAAAGCAAACGCTTTAGGTCGGTTCCACCAACATGGTCCATCTCTTCTCCCAATATTGTTGATGAAGGCTTGCGGGCGGAAGATAACCATCCTAGGGAGCTAACATGAAAAGGACCCTAAAGCAAAGCGCTTTAGGTTGACTTTTCCAACATGGTCAAATTCTTTTGCCCACGGCCTTGACGAAGGTTTACAGGTAGAAGATAACCATCCTGGAAGCTACCTTAAGCAAAAGACTCTGAATTAGACTGAGTCTCAACTCTTGGCCAATTCCCAAGCACTTAAAGATTCCGAGCTAGGCTAAGTCTCAACTCTTAGCCAGTTCCCGAGAACTCACAGACCTCAGAAGCTCCAAGGTAGCTTCCCCGAGCACTCAGACAGTGGTAAACGGCATCGAACAGATTTCCAAACTTGCCCCGATATAGCATCAAGCCAACCTTGGAAATGGGGGGCAACTGATACGCCCGAAATTGGCCCTACTCTTTCGAGTGGTTCTACTCAGCCCCTATCCTGAGCGGTTCACTGCCACATGTGTTGGGAAACACTTTTAGGAAAGAAATTTGGGAAGTTTAGCATTACTCTTTTATTTATAAATATTAATAGTAATTTAAAAACATAAAAAATCATCATCAAAATTATCTACTACCACTAAATGAAAAAAATAATAACAATAGTGAAAAAAAAGTAACAAATTTTTAAAAAAAATGAACTGTTGTATTGCATTTTTGTCTGCTTTATTTATAAAAAAAAAACATGCCCAGTGGAGTCTTATATATATATACACACACTAGGGTAATGCCCGTGCAGGGCGTGTACTAATTAAGTTTCATTGGAGCATCTCATTCACAATGTTGGGAGCAAGTTCACAATTTTAAAAATATAAAGCAGACAAAAATACAGCATAACTATTCATTTTTTAAAAAAAAAATTTGTTGATGTTTTTTTTTTTCATTATTGTCATTATTCTTTTCATTTTAAAGTGGTAGTGGATAATTTTCTTGATGATTTTTATGTTTTTAAAATTTACTATTGATATTTTTTAAAAAAAATAGTAAACGCTTGATTTGGTATCTATTGAAAAAGTAGGCAAAAATTCACTGAAAATAATCACTGAATGCAGTGAGTTTTATGACATTAAATAAAACCTCTCGAATTTAGTTCTGGTTACGAAATTTTAGTCCTTGAATTTAAAACGAAAACTATGATTTGGGAATTTGATTTTTGAATTGAAACGCCCAATGGGGAGATTGTGGGTTCGATCTCCCTTAGGGGAGCAAAACAAGGGAGAATTTTCTTTAAAGTGGGGTATGGTCTCCCCTTGTGTGTGCGGGTGTTACTAACACTAACCTACTAACCCCACTCATGTCACAGAGTTAGTTCGTTTCTTAGACAGGTGAACCGGAATGTAACCGTGATGTGATAATTACGTGTTTATTATATTTCATAATATTAATAACAATATATTTATTCCTAATAAATAACAATATTAATTACATTTATTCATAAAAATTCTAAGATTCAAGAACTTTTTTTTCTAAGCAAAAATCTACTATTAACGTAAATAAATACTCCAGATATACACGCATATAATCACATATATAAGTATTCTATAGATCTCATAAAAGTCTCACATTGGGAATGACACAAAACTTAATTTCAAAGTTCAATATTCAATCTCTTTAGGTCACATCATTCTTACACTCTCTCTCCAACTCCCTCCTCCATAATTAAATCTGTGAGACTACTCTCTCTCTCTCTAGTCATCCCCTCTCTAGATAAGAAATGTAACAAGTGCACTCTCTGTCTCTCTGTCTGTCTCCATTGGCAGTAAAAAAAAAGTGGTCGACGCACAGATTAAATTAATAGGTCGACGCATTTCAAAGAATAAATAACTATGCTGGTGCATTGGGTTGACTAAATTCAAAGTTGAGACATATAACTAAATGCTCTACCATAACCATGCATACATATATATAGGGTTACATAATAATACATTGGCCAATAAAAACAAAGAAAGAAAAAGAAATTGTTCAAATCACCCATACAACCCATAATATCGAGAGAACTTATACAAGCATCAACCACTCCTGCCATCGGTTCCCTATGAAAACAATAACAAAAACAAAGAGCATCTTCAACTGTAATTTTATTTAATCGACTATCAAATTCTGTGCATATTTCGGTGCACAAATTATTTCTCAAAAAAAAAAATCACCAAATCTCATCATCGCTCTTTTTTTTTTTTTTTATAACTCTGAGTTTTCTGGCCAGTTTGCGCACATCTCGACTAATCTCAGGGGCCCACTAAACACCGTGCAAATCTAGCAAGTTCATTAAATGCATGCAGTCTGTAATTGTCATTATTTATTATTTCCCATTAATAAAATTTTCTCCTTGTGAGGTGAGAGTCTATGCCATGTTGTCATACAAATATGTTACACCCACTCACAACCTTTTTTCTAAGATTTTTCTACATTACAGTCGACGGTATGGATTCTGTTTCTGAACAACCTCTCTTAGTTATATGATTTCTCTCAATCTGTAATTTCAATCGTCATTTGGTCTTTTGATATATGCTCTAGACACAATTAGGATGATCTCCATAAAAAATCATGAATTAAAAACATTTCTATGCTCACTTTTCTATTTTTACAAAATCAGTCCATTGTTCTGTCCACTATTCACAGCAAGCATGTTTTGACTTTAATTATTTGGTTAGATGTTTACATGCATTCCAAATTAACTTATGTTTTAGGATTTAGTTCATACTACATTTGTATCATATCCTATAATGACATTCTTCATTCATTCATGCATATTTAGACTTCCAAGGTACTTTAGAAATCCATGAACACAAAACACACTACAACCTTTGCACATTCTAGGATCGTACATAGCATCCATACAAGATTTGGGGGTTTTGTGACTCTTAATCTAAGAAGATTATAAAGAATGAACTTGATCACTCGTTCATGCTCCCCCTCGATCAAATCTTCCTTTTTCATCCATCCCGGGGATTGAGAAGTCTTCTTTTTCAAGAATGAACATGCATCATACTAGTTTACTAAGCAAATTTTGATTTCTGTGATTATTTGTTTCAAGAACAATCCATGTCCCCTTTAGATTCGAAAAAACTTAATTACTTGATATGTGATTAAGTGATTTTTCTTAGGTTTGTTTGTGTGATCTTTCACTTTTGCATTGTGTGATATTGGCTTAGATCTTATGAATGATATCTTATCTTTTGATCTTCCATTTCAAGATTCTTATGCAATGTAATATACATATCATAAAAGTTAATAGTCGAACCAAACATAGTATAAGATGATTGTTTGGATGTTAATTGAGTTCAGTTGAGAGACGGGGCGAGTTGAGGGTGTTTTAGTCGTGACAAAGGCTCCTTCCTCTCTCGTACCAAAACCCTGAGCCAAGTTCTTTGGTTATGAATGGCCGGTGCCCTTTATCCATTTGGGTGAGTCAAAATTAGGTTTCTTGGTTCCTTAAAGACCAAATGGCGACTCTGTATCTATTTTCAACAGACCTTTGTTTCTTTTTTCCAATCAATTTCAAAACAAGGAAAATTAATTTCTAAACCCTAGGAAAACGCACCGGGGGTGGGCTCCAAGAGGCTGCGTGTCCACAGAGATCTAAAAGTGGTCGGTCTATTTTTTGGATTTAACTACGACATCATTGATGTAAACCTCCATTTTTTAACCGATCATATCATGGAAGATCAAGTTTATAGCTCTCTGGTAAGTTGCCCTAGCGTTCTTGAGTCCAAAGGGCATGATAACCCATTCAAAGGTTCCAATTGCCCTAGGACATCTGAAGGTTGTCTTTGCAACATCTTCCTGGGAAAATAAAAATCTGGTTATATCCTAAATGCCCGTCTATAAAAGATAGGATTTGGTGCTTTAAGGCCGAATCAATCAGCTGATCGGCCATAGGCATATGATATTTATCCATAGGTGTTGCAAAAATTATATTCCTGAAGTCAATGAAAATTCTGAGCTTCCCATTCTTTTTTACCATAGGGACCATGTTAAATAGCCATTCAACGTATATAGTGGTTCTGATAAATCCTACTTTAAGGAGTCTTTAAATCTCCTCTATTTTACAAGTGACTTCGGGAGACATTTTTTTAGGCAATTGCTTGAATGGCCTATACCCTTCTCGAATTGCCAGACGGTGTTATACCAATTCCCAGGCCTGGTATTTTATCGTAATCCCAAGCAAAATAATCTTTATATTCTTTTAGGAAAACAATCAATTTGTCTTGGTAATCTGATTCCAACAACTGGCTAACATAAATAGGTTTATGTTCTCCTTCCATGCCCAAATTGACTTCCAACAGTGGATCCTGGACATCGGCCTTTAGATCATCTAACTTAGCTGTAGCCGTTTCCAATTCCTCCAATTGAACCATCTCCCTTTTTATGGCTTCTTCCTCAAAAATATAATCTGCCAAGTTAGCAGAATTGTCCTCCAGAACGTCATGCATTCTCTGGTCGATCACAAAGGCGGTAACCTAGCCAAACCGGCCTTCCAGGCCAGCTGCCTTGGAGCTCAATGAGTTGATGATTCATTTACCACTCCTGTTAGATTAACTCAATCGCATTATTTCTTACGTCCGACTATAGTTCTCGTAATATGCTTTGATGTCCAAACCAGACTCTTGGATACATGTGGATGAGTTTGGTCTCCCTTCTTTTGTAAGACCAAAAAGTTTGACCGGACCAACATGTTCTTCGTAAAGAAGTGCATCGACTGAATGCACCTTAGTTTGAAATGTCCTTGTGTCCGCCCTAATGACTTCCACATTGTCCCCATTCCAGAAAATCAAGAGCTGGTGTAGAGTAGAAGGGATACAGTAGTCTGGGTGAATCCAGTCCTGACCTAGAAATGCATTATTTGCGGCTGAGGTCTCTACTACGAAGAATGTAGCTATTGTAGCCCTGCTCCCTATCGTTAGTTCTACAGGTAGAATTCCCTTAGTGGTTGATGTTGAGCTCGTAAAGCTCTGCACATTTAGCTCGGTAGGAATAAGATCTACCAAAGACTTATGTAGATTTCTTAGCATGACCTGAGACATGATATTAAAGGTTAATCCCCCATCGACTAAAATTATATTTACTGGGACCCCTTCCACATGGCCCTTGATATAGAGTGGCTTCAAGTGATTACAGGCCATAAAAAGCTCAGGCCCAACTGGGAGGGTCCATACATGATCACTCGGGTAAACTGACTGGGAAATTACTAGTTACAAACTATGGAATGACGAGGGTTAACACATCCATAGAACGTGGAGCACCTACGGAAGTATTACCAGCAGCTAAGGCTAGCACTGGCTTGATTTGCCAAGCAGCTCTTTTCGAGCCCTCTTATAATATCTCGAGTAGGTCTTTTCGAGCCCTCAGTAGTTTTGGAAGATTTAACAAAAGTTAATTTTACATTAGTAATTTTTTGAAGAAAAAGTCCTTAGCCACTCTAAGGCAATCGAAACACCACTAGTCGGCATGTGGCATAAGACCTTGGAACTCCCGAGGCATGCTTTAGACAAGCAGAGGAGAAACAAGGATTTCTAGTTGATTTGGACTGAACGTTTGGGATAGGAAAAACGTGTATACTTGGGCAATTCTGGGAAATTCGGACAGAGTTTCTGGGTATCTGGGAGATCTGGACAAAGTTTCTAGGAGAAACTGGTATATCTGGGTATTTCTGGGTGATTCTGGACAGAGTTTCTGGGAGAATATGATGGAGCAGGTGATGATGGTGATCATACTATCTAGCAAGTTTTCATACTCCTATGACTTTGGACCGATAAACAAGGTTTGCGGTGTATATCTTTGTGGTCATGGAGTAGACATCCTTATCATGGTGCCTAGGCAGGTCAGGTCAATGTGATCACATGTAAGTGAGTGCCTTGGGAATCATAAGAAAGAGGTTCTGTTCTATGCCACATAAGCGTCTACACCGCACAGGTAATCCCGTCAAGGCATACAACAGTTATATCACATTGTCCTATCTGAAAAGATAAATTAACAATCCTATGAAAGTTCTATAGGAGTCTATGTGCAAAGGCTGAGTTTAGTCAAAGAGGGTCCTTTGACGAGAGTTCCATTATACCGTCAAAGACACAGTACATATGTTTTTACTCTTTTTGATATACCTTGGAGGTACAGTATCAATTGTGACTTGTGCCCTGACACAACAAGACCTGAACAATGTCAGCGTCGTGTTTCAGACATAGTCGGAGGGGGAGATGCAGAAATGCAATGCGATGAACCAGACACAGTAAAAAGATGACTTAAGGATGCTTCTTATAAGTCAAACCACTGTATTATTTTGTTTTAAAAATAAAGATCCCCAGCAGAGTCGCCAGAATTTGGACACGCGGCCTCCGGGAGCCCACCCCCGGTGCATTCTTTCCCGGGGTTTTAGAATTGATTTTCCTTGTTTTGAAATTGATTTGAAAAAAGAAGTAAAGGTCTATTGAAAATAGATACAGAGTCGCCACTTGGTCTTTAAGGAACCAATAAACCTAATTTTGACTCACCCAAATGGATAAAGGGCACCGACCCTTCATAACCAAAGAACTTGGCTAAGAGTTTTGGTATGAGAGAGGAAGGAGCCTTTATTACGACTAAAACACCCTCAACTCGCCCCGTCTCTCGACGGGCCTCAATTAGCATCCAAATAATCATCTTATACTATGTTTGGTTTGATAGTTAATATTTGTGATAGGTATATGACATTGCATAAGAATCTTGAAAAAGATCTGATAGGTCCAAAAATATCAGGTCAAAGTCAAACAACCGCCTCAGTGGGAGAACGCTTATCAGATCCGGAATAGCGCCACCCCCCCTCCCCCGTGATGGGCGCAACCCAAGCATGCCCTACGACTTGCTCCACACTGCTCCAAGCAGTCTCCTATCTCGAATAGAGCTCCAATGGAAGGCGCAAGTACTTTCCTAATCCGTTTAGGAATCTCCCATGATTTATGCCAATCAATTATAATTGTAATTAGATTGACTCTCCTAATCTGTTACTTACCTTATATGGGAGGTCTCTTGCACTTGTAAAAGAGACCTCTCACCCTGTAGACACCCCATTTTGTCAGCTATCAGATTTTGGAGACCCATAGCTTGGTGGTACACAATGATCGTAAAAGACTCAAAAGGACTCCTGGAAGTCAGTTCTATCTCTCAGAATGCTCAGAATGACCAAAATACCCCTGAAAGCCCGAACGCTCCCGAATATGGACCAAATGTTCTGGAAACGTGCTACGTCGTAGGAAAAAACAATAAAATAAGTTCTAAAGCAAGACTGGATGAAATCGTCTGCCCCCAGAGACTCCCAGAGGTCCCGAAAGTTCCTAGAAAGTCCCCGTTGACCGGTTTGACCAAGGTTTGACCGAAATCGTCCAAATTTGCCGAAAAGTTCTGAGATCATTCTAGATCATGTGGAAAGTATTAAAATGAGTTTTAAAAGAAAATCGAACAAAAACGTTAGCTCCTGGGAGCTCCCAGAGGTTTCTAGAACTTCCCGGGAATCCCAAGTTTGACCAATTTGACCAAAAGTTTACTTTGAAGCCGGAGCACCGTATCATTTTTCAAATATTTTTCATAGATACTAGAGGTCTATAGCTTTCCAACGGTATGTCGCACATAATTTTTGGATTTAAAACAAATTTATTATGAATTTCTGAAGGTGAAAAAGGCGATCAAATCGGCTTTTATCGAGAATGTCGCAAAACTTTTCAAAGTGACCTGTCTCCAAACTATTTTTTATGTAAATTAGACTCCATTACCTTTCCAACGGTATATCACAACCTCAATTTGGAGTTTGTATGCATTTTATGTGAATTTCGGATGAAATAGGGCCTTTTCGCGAATACCGGAACCTCTAGGGGCCTAAAAAGGATTATCTGGACGAATGAGGAGCATTGCCGCCGTGGCACTGGCCCACTGCCACCACGGCATAGGCCCAGTGCCACCACGACACTCTCCTCTAGAATGGTGTTTTTTTGTAATTTCTTTTGGGGGTTCATTTTGATTAATTAAAAATCAAAACGACGTAGTTCTATGTTCACAGATGTTTGTGACCAATGGGAGTACTTCTAAAACCACAAACCACCCCAAATTGGCCTATATAAACCCCCCTTGACTTCGGGGGTGTCAAATGTAAGCTTTGAAAAGTTTTAGAGAGAAAGTTGTAGAGATAAGGTTAGAATAGAGAGAAAAGAAGCTCCCTTCTTTGATTTTCAAACAAGAAAGTGAGTTCTAAACTTTGTTTTTTTACTTCATTGCTTCTATTTACTTCATATTCAATACACCCAACCACCATTTTAGTGAGCATTTAAGAGAGAGGAAGCTACTTCCATGTCCAATGTCACCACATATGAGTGAAACACCAAACTACAAGTCCAGTACATCATGAATATCATCTATTGATTGTTATCTATTTGTTTGTTTATATTTGTTCATCTTCTCTTACCTCATTTCTTTTTTTTTTGTTTTCTTTATTTATTTACTAGTCAATCATCATCTAGATGATGACATGAAGTTTGAGATGAGTGAATCCTTATGGATAGTAGCTTTTGACCTCAAAAACATGTTTGATAGATGATGATTTCAACTTCAATACATTCCTATGTATTCATGAAGTTGTCTTTAAAATGTAAATAACATTTTCCAACAATCTTGGAGGTTATTGATGATGAGTTTGATGCTGACATTTTAAGTGGTTATAATCTTCATATGTTTTCAAAACCCCATTTCAAAACCCCCTCTTAAACCCCTCATTTTGATTTCAAGAAATAAACCTTGTTTTCTCAAATCTTCAAAACAGTGAGTCATTTAACTTCAAAGAATTATTTTGAGTTCAATACTCAATATATGAATGCAAGACCACTTGGAAAGTCTTTCTAACCCATCATAGAACATCCATGATTTTTGGCTTCACTTGGAAGCACTTGAAAGGGGTATATTTTTGTCCAAACATTCTGCCTCTGTTGTCACAGCAGCTAGGTTAACTTTCAACTTGTTTTACAGAAAACTTTTCCAAAACGAGTGGTCTCAACTTATTTTTCCTTTGAAATTCAATGTCTTAGGGAACTGTTTGTATAATATGGGCTTCTAGATCTTTTGTTTCCATTTTCTAAGATTTTCTAACATTTCAGTTGACAGTACGAACTCTGTTTCTGAATAACCTCTGTTGTTTATATGATTTCTCTCAATATGTGGTAGTTATTAAAGATTGGCTTTTTGGGTTGTGTTCTAGACAAAATAAGGAAGATCTCCATAAAAAAATCATGCATTGAAAACATTCTTAACCCCTCTTTTCAATTTCTAGAAGATCATGTTACTATTCTGTCCACTATTCACAGCAAGCATATTTTCACTTCCATCCTTTGATTTGATGCTTACATGTACTCCAAATTAGCTCATGTCTTAGGAAGTAGTTCATACTACATTTGTACATATCCCATGATGATTTCATTCATTCATTCATACACATTTTAGACTTCTAAGTCATTCTAGGAATCCATGAACATAAAACACGCTACACCCTTGGCACATTCTAGATACATACATTGCATCCATGCAAAGATTTTGGGTTTTTGTGACTCCTAATCTAAGAAGATTATAAGGAATGAACTTGATCACACGTCCATGCTTTCCCTCGATCTAATCATCATTTCTCATCCGTCCCTGGGATTGAGAGATCTTCTTTTCTCAAAGATTAACATGCATCATTCTAGCTTGCTAAGCATCCTTGTTTTCTTTGATTTATTTGTTTCAAGAACAATTCATGTCCCCTTAGATTAGGAAAACTTTATTACTTGATAAGTGATTAGACAATTTTTCCTAGGTTTGTTTTGTGTGATCTTTCACTTTGCATTGTGTGATACTTGGCTTAGATCTTATGAATGATATCTTATCTTTAGATCTTCTATTTCAAATTTTCTTATGTGATGTAATATACTATCATAGTATTAATTGTCGAACCATACATAGTAAAAGATGATTATTTGGATGCTAATTGAGGCCCGTCGAGAGACGGGGCAAGTTGAGGGTGTTTTAGTCGCGACAAAGGCTCCTTCCTCTCTCGTACCAAAACCCCGAACCAAGTTCTTTGGTTATCAAGGGCCGGTGCCCTTTATCCATTTGGGTGAGTCAAAATTAGGTTTCTTGGTTCCTTAAAGACAAAGTGGCGACTCTGTATCTGTTTTCAACAGACCATTTTCTTTCTTTTCCTTCCAAATCAATCTCAAAACAAAAACAAGCAAGTGGTGGAATTCCGCGTTTCCACACACCCCCATTGAGAGGGATCACATTCTACCATTACAGAATAGCAATTTCATACTGCACACATACTCTACCCGGCCGGTCTCTAGTAGCTCCAAGCCTGTTGGTACACCAAAGACCCTTAGCGACATTCAAGTTATAGTGAAAGTGCTCCGGCACACCTGTAGACGTAGGCCACCTCTTTAACGGGGCTGAACCACATATCAACCTCTTGCGTCTCATTCTCTCTTTCCTTCACACTACTCATCTATATCTTACCTAGTTTTTGGCATCATTAGTTTTGCACCGTATGTGGGAATTCGACAGTTTTCCAAGAAATAAATCTGTGGCTGATCGACATGCCACCAAAGAAGGGTAAGAAGACCGCTGCTCCCACAAGTTAGGAGGATTCACAGCCCACCCAATCGGCTGCCTCCATGACCCCTGAGTAGATCACCGCGGCTCTTATGCAACTCCTAGAGGTCCAGCAGCAAACTCAGCAGCAGATAGAAGAGTTGCTAGCCCGACAGGACAAGCCCCATCAAATCAAAGACCAGCTCATGAAAGATGCGCACGATCTTGAGCCGGTTCAGGCTCGAAGGGGTGCACACACTGAGCCTGCATCCCTGCTTGCTTTAGGGCGGTTCAGGAACGATGAGCGTAGCCAGGCTCCCTAGCGGACCCAGCAATGCGCCCGGGCTAACCCACGCTGGGCAGGGGGCACCAAGGAAATCATCAACAATAGGCGCGCTGCCAGAGGGGAGGGGCAAGGACAAACGGCCCGGGAGTCGGCCAAAGATCCCCCGGCGAGGAGCCATGGAGATCTTAGGCACACGATTACCCGGAATCAGAGCCGGGTCCCATCCCCGAGGACAGAGTACTTCGAGGAAGAGGCCTCATCATCCGACCCGACATACCACTCCAATACCGAGTGGAAGGCCGGACAGAAAGACTTTAAGGCCCAGATTGAGGATCTGCAAAAGCAAATTGAGAAATTGAGCCGTAAGCCGCACTATGATCACACCAATACAGAGACAGAGTCACCCTTCACCTTCTGGGTCATGGGATTCCCCATTCCACGGAAGTCAAACCACCGCATCTCGATTCTTATGATGGCTTGGGAAGCCCAGTGGATCATGTCCAGACTTATAAGGCCAAGATGGCGCTGGTCACCACTGCCGACGAAATGTTGTGCCTGGCCTTTCCCAGCACTCTCAAAGGGCTGGCCGCGCAGTGGTTCCACGCCCTTAAACCCCGAACGGTCGATGACTTCAAGACGCTCAGCAAGCTGTTCATCAGCCAATTTGTGGGGATGCTCGACCGATCATAGCGTGACACTTAATTGCTGGCCGTCAAGCAATGCAAGGGGGAATCCCTGAAAGATTACGTAGACCATTTCAATCAGCAAAGGCTCCAGATTTGCCACCCAAATGAAACAGTCTCTATCACAGCCTTCTGCTCGTGAGTTCAACACACTAAGGTTACTACATCGTTCCACCATGACTGAATAGTAACCCTGGTTGAGCTCTCTGAGAGAGTTGGGATGTACATTGATACGGAGGAGTTCTTAAAGTCTAAACGAGCCAGCTTCACGAGAAATGAGTCCCCAAAGTCCAAGTGCAAACGTGAGAGCTCCAAGAAGGGCTCAAGAATGAAGTCGAAGCAGGATCAGCAGAGGAGTGGTCAGGATCAGGCCCCGATAACTTTCACACTACTCTCCCGACCTATCCATGAAGTGGCAGCCACCAAAACCTAGAGGCTGCTACAACAGCCGGCAAAGCTAAAGAGTCCGCCCGAAAAAAGAAACCAGGATAAGTTTTGCCGATATCACAAAAACCACGGTCATGACATAGAGGACTGCTTCAACATTAAGATAGCCATCGAGAAGCTGAACAGGGGCAGCTCACCGAGTTTGTCGCTGCGGATAGACGACCTCGGCCGGAAACCCGAGCTCCCGAGCAGCCGCAACCCCTTGGGCAAATCAACGTGATCTCCAGAGGAATGTCGGGCGAAGGGGATTCACAGTCGGCTAGGAAGAGGCATGCTCGGGCATCCCGATCGTATGTTTGGCATGTCCAATCTACTAGCTCCCCTCTAACTGACGTGCTGACGTTCTCATCCGATGACATAAAGGATCTACACTGCCCCCACGACGATCCGCTGGTGGTGATGCTTTCCATAGCCAATTAAATGGTGAAGAAGGTGTTAGTAGACACAGGTAGCTCCTCCGACATTCTCTTTGCCTCGGCATTTGACCAGCTAGGGATATCAAGGGACAGACTCCGGCCGATCGCCACACATTTGGTCAGGTTCAATGGATCAAGTATGCAAGCGCTTGGGATTTTTGAGTTGCCGGTCCTGATGGGAACCTACCCTCAGCAAGTTTCAGTAATGGCAAACTTTGTGGTTGTAGAAGCTCCGTCCACATACAATGCCATCCTGCGGAGGTTAACGCTCAACAAGGCCAAGGCGGTTCTGTCAACATACGGCCTAGTGGTTAAGTTCCCGACCTCCCAGGGTCCCGGGAGCCTGCATGGAGACCAAGCGACCACACGGAGCTGTTATGTCAGCTCCTTGCACAGAGAAGTAGTTACAGAAACATTAAACGTCCAGGAGATGGACCCGAGGGACATAAAGGATGGAGTAGGTCTGGTGGAAAATCTGGAGCGAGTAGTCCTAGACCCCCAACTCCCCGATCGGTCCGTTAGTATCGGCACCCTCTTGGAGTCAGGCCTCAGGGAAAAGTTGATCTAGTTCCTGTGGTAGAGCCAGGGCGTCTTCTCCTAGGGCCACGAGGAAATGTTCGGGATTGACCCCCGAGTTATGTCTCACCGTATTAACATTGACCCGGATTCCTGACTAGTCAAGCAGAAGAGAAGGGGCATGGCCCCTAAAAGACAAGCAATAGTGTATGAAGAAATCAAAAAGCCCCTGAAAGCAAAGTCCGTTCGAGAAGTCCACTATCCCGACTGGTTAGCAAATGTGGTACTATTCAAGAAAAGCAATGGGAAGAGGTGAATGTGTGTAGATTTTACCAACCTGAACAAGGCCTGCATCAAGGACTGCTATCTGCTGCCTAGGATAGACCTCTTTGTGGACTCCACATCCAGTCACTCACTTCTTTCATTCATGGATGCCTACTGTGGGTACAACCAAATCAACATGTACCCTGGGGACAAAGAGAAGACCTCCTTCATCACAGATCAGGGGACATACTACTACAAAGTGATGCCCTTCGACCTCAAAAAATGCCAGGGCAACTCACCAACGCTTGAATTTTATGTTCAAAGACTTAATCGGGAACTCGATGGAGGTTTACATCGACGATCTTTTGGTCAAAAGCCGGGAGGAGTCAGGCCATCTCGAGCACTTGGCCGGGGCCTTCAGCATCTTACGAAAGTACCGGATGAGGTTGAACCCAACCAAGTGCACCTTTGGAGTCTTGTCTGGGAAATTCCTGGGATACCTAGTCAGCAGGCGGGGAATCGAAGCCAACCCCGAGAAGATTCAGGCTATTATCAACATACAGTGGCCCAGATCGACCAAAGAAGTTCAGAGTCTGGCTGGATGGGTTGCTGCACTAAACAGATTCATTTTTTGAGTTACCGATCGGTGTCTGCCATTCTTCAAAATCCTCCACAAGGCCTTTCAGTTGTCGGAAGAGTGCGAGGAGGCATTTCAGGAACTTAAGAAATACCTATCGTCGCCCCCTCTACTCTCAACGTTCGTACCAAATGAGGAGTTGTTCTTATAGTTCTTAAATTGTATCTAGTTAGAATACGCATTGAGGTTCGGTTTTCGGGCCTCCAATAATGAGGCCGAGTTTGAGGCCCTTTTGATTGGGCTACAGTTGGCTACTTCGATGGAGGCACAGTAAGTCCAAGGGTATAGCGACTCCCAACTCGTGGTTAATCAAGTGAATCAAGAGTATGAAGCTCGAGAAAACAACATGATAGGCTACCTAGCCCTCGTCAGAACGGTCTCAAAGAAGCTTAGGGGGTTCTCCATCACACAGATCCCGAGGGAAGAGAACACGAGGGCCGACTAGTTGGCCCGCCTTGCCTCATCCTCCGAGTCAGACCTACCCAGGATAAGGATAGAATACTTACCCGAGCCCAGCGTGGTCAACTCAGACGGTATGGAGGTCGAACCGGTCATTGTAGGGCCCAGCTGGATGGATCCGATCACGATGTTCCTCATGACGGGTACTTTGCCAGACGAAAAAGATGAAGCCCGCCAGGTAAAGTACCGGGCAGCCAGATACCACCTCATTGATGGCATCCTCTATAAAAGGGGGTTCACTATCCCGTATCTTCGGTCCATCCACCCTATGCAGGTCCAAGGGATATTACATGAAATCCACGAAGGAATATGTGGGAGCCATTTCGAAGGTCGGGCACTCTCTCGAAAGGCCCTGTTGTAAGGTTACTATTAGCCGACGATGGCCCGGGATTCCCAAGAATATGTCTAGCAGTGTGATAAGTGTCAGAGATATTCACCCATGATCAACCGCCCGGGAGAGCTACAGACACCAATCCTCAGCCCCTGGCCATTCGCTTAGTGGGCTATTGACATCATTGGTCCCCTGCCGATTGGGAAAGGACAAGTGAAGTTCGCGGTAATCGTCATGGACTATTTCACTAAGTGGACGGAAGCCGAGCCTTTGGCAATGATCACCAAGAAAAAGATGGAAGGTTTTGTTGAGAAAAACATTCTCAGCAGGTTCGACATCCTCAGGGTCCTGGTCAGTGACAACGGTAGGCAGTTCGATACCCCGGTGTTCAGGCAATTTTGCTTGGGCTACTGAATATCCAACCACTACTCTTCTACCGTGGAGTAATGCTAGGTATACATACTTTTCTACACACTTTTTGACACATTATGCTTTAAATGCATGTACCTTGTGCTATATGAATTTTTCACACTTTTTTGTGCACCACTTACACAACACAGGGTACATACATTTAAAGCTGTGTGTCAAAAAGTGTGTATACCTAGTATTACTCTATCGAATGCAAACTAATTGGATGGATCTGATTCATCTTCGCTGAAGATTCGGATCGTACTTTTCCCGCTTGTCCAACATCCATCCGAGAATAAAAAAAAACGGAAAAAAGGGTTAATTACATTTTAACTGTGTAGTTAGGCCTATTTTTACTTTATCCCCTATGGTTCAAAAGTGGACAATTAATCTCTTTGTGGTTTTAGACTATAGTGAAGCTATTAAGGTTTCTCTCAAAATAACCCATATGAGGATTTAGTATTAAAATTAGCCCCACATTAAAAGTTTGTGTCAAAATTAATTATACATTGGAAGTTAACCTTAAAAGTAGCTCCCTATAGAGATTAAATGTTAATAATTAGCCCTATATAGTGGGCTAAATGACACTATTATTTCCACATTAATCCCAAAATTAACTTCACAAAGGGGTTAAGTATTAATATTTTTGACTAATTTTAAAATTTTTCTTAATTTTAGAGAAACCATAATAATTTCACTTTAATCCAAAAACACTTTTAAATCACATGGCTAAAGTGAAAAATGGATGTAAGGTAAAATGTATTTAACCATAAAAAAAAAAAACATAAATAAAAAGACTCAAGAAACAACAGCAAAGCGCAGCGTCTAGGGTTTATACTTCATAGCAACGAATACCATTCTCTCTCGTTTTCTCTCTCACGCACAGTCTCTCTCCCTGGCTTTTTCTATCGCCGGCTCTATATTCACGTATCAGGTATACAAATTGGGTACCCCTAATCCCATATAGCGCGTGTTCATGTGTATATGTATATGTCTGTGTGTGTATATCTATGTAAACTTTGTCTGTGTTTTGTCAGTGAGATGGGGGCCAAGGCAAAGAAAGCTATGATGAAGAAAGTGAAGAAAGGTTCATCCAATTTATCGGTTTCGAATCGTAAAGACGAAGCAGCTGATTTCCTTGTAAGCGAATCGCTTGATTACAATGTCTATCTTTTTTTTTTTTAGGTTTAATTTCTAAATTTGGTCCATATATATGTATGTGGTAAATAGCCTTTGGAGGGCGGTCCTGGCCGCAAGGCTCCCCAAGCTGAAACTCTGGAAAACACTGCTACAGTATTATATATTGGTCGAATTCCGCATGGGTTTTATGAGAATGAAATGGAAGGTCCAATTTTTCTTTCTTTACCTATGGACAAGTGTATATATATGTGTCTTTTGTGTGTATGCACTTACACACGTATACATTGAGATGTTGCAGGTTTTTTCAAACAATTTGGGAAGGTTAAGAAACTAAGAATTGCGAGGAATAAGAAGGTGAGGCTTGATTATTATTATTATTATTATTGTTATTATTATTTTTATTATTATTGTTGTTGTTATTATTATTATTTTTGTTCATATTTATGTGTATGCTTAAGCAATCCCCTTTTGATGAGCGAGTTCTGTGCGAAATTAATTTATTACCCTTAATGAAAACTGGATCAACGGCTGTAAAACAGAAGTCCTCGCTTTTATTAGTGAGGACTCCCCCATGAGAAGGGTTCTGTATTGTTAAGTATTTACAAATATAGAAACATGTTTGAGGAGTTTAATTATGATGCTTGGTTGTGTGCATAATTCATTTCTGGATTATCCAAGTTTATAAATGCTTTATAATTATGTTTCTTATGGTTTGAAGAGTTTTGCTTAACAATTTCAGTAAGCTTTATTTTGCTTATTGGTTGTAACTTGTAAGAGCAACTTATTTGTATTTGGTTTACTGTTTTTCACACATTGTACATATTTATTCAAATGGAGTGTACCGCTCATGGCCATTTTTCATAAGTCTATATGAGATACTGACAAATGACTAAATAAGAGTTTCATTTTTGCACATTGACACAGTCACCCAGCCGAACTAAACCCAATCATCTAATTTGGTTGTATATGGGAGCCAGTTTTTCTTTAGTATACTTGTGGAGAAGTTTATAAAATCTGTTGATTGCTGATCAGATTGTTGCATACATGTCTAACTTTGCTACACAGGCTGACACACATATGCTTATAATTATATAGGCTTAAAAACATTTTAGTACCCTGCACCCTGCACTTTATCCAAATTTCACTTTGGGCCCTGCACTTTCAATTGTAACACTTTGGGCCCTCAATTTACAAACTTGTTTCAATCAAGGAAAATCGTTAACGACATTAAAAAAGTATAACAGAATGGACTATATGGAGGGCCCAAAGTGAAACTTCGCTAAAAGTACATGGCCCAAAGTGCAACTTCGCTATAAATATAGGGCCCAAAGTGAAACTCTGCTATAAGTACATGGCCTAAATTGAAACTCCATGAAGTCCATTCTGTTAGTCTTTTTTAACGCCGTTAAGGATTGTCCTTGATTGAAATAAATTTATAAATTGAGGGCCCAAAGTGTTGCAATTAAAAATGTAGGGCCCAAAGTGAAATTTCGCTATAAGTATAGGGTACCAAAGTGTTTTTTAGCCTAATTATATACTTATAAATATTGAGATTTTTAAAAAAGCAACATAGTCTCTTGGTATTGTGTAAATAACCCACTTTTAGTTTCTACAAAATTATTGTAGGTAGTAACTTTGACTCCTTTCGCTCATTACAAAGTGGTATAATAGAAGTTCTGGTGAGGCATACGTTGCATTAGAATGTTTAGTGGACGTGTCAAAGAAAAAGAAATAGATGGTCCTCTCCATTTCCTCCAAAGAAATATTTGTCTCCTACATCATTTCTGTGTCGTAAGTGTTTAAGTGTTATTTATGTTTTGTTAAAGTCGTTGCAGACTAGAATGCGGGTGCTTCATCTTACATCGTAGCTCTTTTGTATTTGAGCAAGAACTGATTTAAATTGTTTGTTGATGTCATCCTTCGCAGACGGGAAAATCCAAGCATTTTGGCTTCATTGAATTTGAATCCCCTGCGGTAATTATTTCGTAAAAGTGAATTAAGTCTAATTCATATAATATCTTTGGCTGATTTATTTTTTGGTGAGTTCAGGTAGCAAAAATTGTCGCTGATTGTATGCACAACTATTTGTTGTTTGAGCACTTGTTGCAAGTGTATCTTGTTCCCCCTGAGCGTGTTCACCCAAAATTGTAAGCGGTTATGTACTTGTGTTGATTCTGTGTTCAATACATGCATCATACGAAGAGATACCTGCATCAATACCTGCACACCGACACGGATACGACACGACACATAACCTTCTTAGAAGTGTTGTGCTTCCTAGAAAGCCTGTTTTTTTTTTTCCTATCTATTGTTTTTGTATATTTTACATGTTTAAGCAGTATAATATAATTCTTTGAGTTTCATATTTTTAGTTATACGGTGCGTGAGAGAGGGTAGAGACAAAAAGGAGTGGAAGTGAGACAACCTTCAAGGTTTCTGTATTATAGTAGCAAAAACACACACGTATATGTAGAATCGTAGATGCACACACACACACATATATATTAAGATGCAGTTTGAAAGGAAGTTGTAGTAAAGGAGAGAGATTAGGGGAACAAATAGATTGGACTAGCTACCCGTTGTCTATTTATCCTTCAACTACCATGCCATTGATCTTTTTTTATTTCGGAAGGAGGGTATGATAGGAAGAATAGAGGTAAAGTAAAAGGGGAGCACATAACGAAGACCTCCCTTTATTTTAAGCATATGTATAGAGATGAGTATGAGGGTGATAATTAGGAAATAATCAAGGAGAAAGTAAGTTCCAAAAAGTAAAGGAACGCGCGCATCACACTAATTCCCTCTCTTGTTTAGAAATTCTCTGCTTTAGTTTACTGTGATTTAGGGTGCGTTTGATAAAACTGAAAATTTAACACTGAAAATTAAGTGTTGAATTTAAGTACTGAAAATTTTAAGTGATTTGTATTTGCAATGCTGAAAATAGTGTTTTAAGAACTAAAATAGACTACATTTAGCGATTATTTTCAGTAGAAAATTTGCACTTAACGTTTTTTTAGTGGATTTTTTTGCTGCTTTTTCAATTAAGTGATATGTTATCAAACGCACTGAAAATTAGTGTTGAAAAATTTTCATTTTCATCACTTAATTGGGTTATGAAGCACACTTACCTGTAACTGGATAAAAATAAACTTAGTCAGCTAAAATTCAATTTTCTCTTATCTAAATAGGCTATGAATGTGAGTCTGTGAGAAAAGAAAATAAACGATGGAAAGAAAGAAAGAAACTCCCTATTGCAAGCAGCCAAACACACTGCAAGACATGATGAATGCCTTTATATACAACTCTTTTCAGACAGGCTGAGTGGTGATATTGGTATTGGGAATCCAAGTGGGAAAACTTCGAATTAAAGCAATAAATAGTGAGGGTGGGGGACTAGCAGGAACAAAGCCTTGTAATCTAACAACGTGACAATGATTAGTCATAGGTGATGGTGTTTGGTTATACACACGTGCAAAGAGAGGGGCCGTTTGATAAAATTGAAAATTAAGTACTGAAAATTAAGTGCTGAATTTTAAGTACTGAAAATTTTTAGTGATTGAAACAGTGTTTCAAGTACTGAAATGGAATGCATTCAGTGATTATTTTCAGTAGAAAATTTTCACTTACGGTCCGTTTGGTTCACGGGTTATTTTAGGTGGATTCTGATTACTGGGAATCGTAATACCAGTAATCACTTTACTAGGAATCTGAATCCCTGCAGAATGTTTGGTTCACCAATAGAATTCTAACTGGATTTAGAATCCAATGTTTGGTTGGATCAAGAAAAATGAAATGGAAATATTGTTAAATACCTAAACTACCCTTGAAGGCTAAAAGAATGTATGAGTTAAAATCAAATTGTCAACCCTCTAAAAATAGAGGGTGATTAAAAAAAAATAATGGTATAAATCTAAAAATCAATGACGCGTAAAAAATGAGATAAATAGAGTAATTAAGACATGAACATGAGTCTAAACTATTACATGTAGTTAAAATATATTTGAATAATAACAAAAGATATATTATATTTTTAAGCATAAAACATGTATAGGTCTTAACGTACAAATCACAATATGCCATATATGTAGTTATTGTAATATCATATAGACTTTTCAATCATTAACATTTAGCAACCAAAATTTGAATTCAGTCATTAAACTAACATCAAATATAATGTTTCTAGCATAAGAAATCGTCATAAACAATCTCATCTACCAATCGCTCCATTTTAGAAAATAATAATTATTGTAACCATAAATTTCTTCTAATTACATTATTTGTTTGTTTAATAGTCTAATAAAGTCTGGTTTAGGTATTATGAAAATAGTAAATCAAAACCCCAGTAATCCTTAAGAATACCACCTCCAATCTAGGATTTAGAATCCACCCTATTTTCCACCTTTGGGTGGATTCTAAATCCAGTGGGACCCACAATTCATTAAATATTCCATGAACCAAACAAAGATATATTTTAAGATTACTAGTAATCTTCGAGTGGAATCAAAATCCACCCTATGAATCCATGAACCAAACGGGCCGTTAAAGTTTTCACCAAGTTTTTGGTTAATTTTTCAATTAAGTGGTATATTATCAAACTCATTGAAAATAAATAAGTGCCGAAATTTTCATTTTCACCAATTAATTGGGTTATCAAACACACCCAGAGAGATTGGGGCGAGTGATGAAGTAGAGGTTATCTCCTTGGCAGGCGGTTTGGGGTTAGAATTTGACTGGAGACGCACTAGTTTTCTAAAATGACCCATTAGGATCCCAGAGTGTGATGGATTTTATAATGGGTGATGTTCCTTTTTCAAGGAGACTAAACCTTTAGGCTTTGATTTTTGATTTTTTATTTTTTTATTTTTAAAGTAAACCTTTAGGCTCTGCTTTGTTTGTGGATTTAGGGACGGAAAAAGGAAAAGTAAAGGAACATTAGTTCCCTTGCATTTTCATGTTTTCTGTTCCTTTAGATCATGTTTTTTTGTTGATGATAAAGCTGAATCTAAAATTGCTTTTATATATATCTATTCGGACACATGTATATCACAAATGGTCGCTGCCATGACTTCCTCTTCTCTTCCGTCTCTCTCTCTCTCTCTCTCTCTCTCTCTCTCTCTCTCTCTCTCTTCAAGTTGCTTCGGCAAGGAGTTGCTGATAGTTCTACTCTCTGATATTTAGGTGGAAAGGAGTTAACCGGTGGTATAAACCATTGAACCAGGTTCAAATTGAACGGAAGCGACATAACAAGGTATAGAATCATGAATTGATAATGTATGCTTCTGGCTCATGATTCATTTAATACTTATGTAACACTTTAAAGAGGGAAAAATGTATAAAGGTTCTTTTTACTTAATTCAGGGTAGTGGTTTTGAAAGTAATGGTGTAATTGATGTGTTTTAATAATTCAGGAAAGAACTTTGGAGGAGCACAAGAAGTTGGTGGAAGGAATTCAGAAAAGGGACCAGAAAAGGCGAAAGAGGATTGAGGCTGCCGGTATTGACTATGAGTGCCCAGAAATTGTAAGAACCTATTTATCTTTTGTTGTGCATCATTATATCAAGTAGGATTTGGAGTAACTTTGCTTCGTCATCTGGAGTAAATGACATTAGTTTCATATTATGGGAAAGTGTACTTTCTTAGGGATCTAATTTTACCGCACATTAGTTTGCAATTAGTCGGATGGCATCTAGCCATATTACGTGTCTACGTCTCTCCATCCTTTCAAAGATTTCAAAATAATACTTAAAAGTTCAAATTAGTCAAGGCTAAAATACGTCATTTCTTCTGAACGGGTTGTATCAAGGAGCACTAGAAAATGTAGAAAGATAATTATGAATTTTGAGTAAGGATGGGTAATATCTAGAAATTCATTCTTTTAATTAATAGTAAAGAAGAGGGCCCTTCTAAAAAAGAAAAAAAGAATCGGTGAAGTGCGATTGCCGATTAGGTATGCAGAAAGAGGACAATGGGTATTTTTGTAGCACTGAGGAAATAGTATGGGAAGAAGAGAATAGGACAGCGTATCTTTGTGGTACGGAGGAAAGAATACGGGCAAAAGAGTTCAGGCATATTACAGGTATCAGAAGAGGACAAATAGGCATGTTCATGTGTAGGAAAAATGTGAGGTAAACTGGTGGATGTGTGACGTGTCAGACCTATATGCGCTGAACACTCCCTGATACATTGAACACAATAAATTTGTTTTCACTAAATTTTTCAGTCGAATATGGTTCTGACATGAATAAGATACATGACAGACACATATACATACTAGGGCTCACTGTATAGAATATTATTATGAGGTTAAAAATAAATGTGGCAAAAGTGGGTAGGCTTTGTAATGACAAGGATTATTTGGACCCTTGATCTCATAATCTAGGTATTATAGGAATTCAAATAGTCAGTAGTCTATCAAAGCATACTGGATGCTTTAGAGTTAAAAGTTTTTAAAGCTTTGAAATCAAAATGGGATTTTGGATTTTATTAGAAATAGTTGGGACCTCTAACAAATAGAGACAATCTGGTTATTGTTGTGTCACGTTGGTTATAGATGTTTACGTATGCTTGTTATATACCGTATGTCCTTGCCATATCCATGTCCTAAATATTCTGAGCTTTGTTGTGTCAGCAAATTATGGTCGAGTCTCTGTGTCCGTATCCGTATTCGTGCCATTATTTCTTAGCTTAAACCTTTTTGTCTTTTTATGTACGGATGAATTGCATATACGGATCAGTCTGGAGCAGTTCCCTGCATACGGCCTTGTTCTGACGGTTATTACTAAGCAGTAGGGTGAATGTAATGACCCAAGTCACACTGATTTTTGAGTAATCTTCTTGGGTTTCGTTGGATACATATACGGAGCTTGAGCCTAAATTTTTTTCCTTATGTTTCAATTAGTATTTTTTGACTCACCTTAGGCCTCCAAATTTTCCAGAGTAGGTCTAACATGGTCAATCTCGTAAATATATAAGCTTCACTCCGATGACAATTGGTTTCGACTCTACTTTGGGTGAAGCATGTTTTCATAGTATAGAAGTTGATGTTTGGTGCCATGATTTTTTTAATGTTTAAGTATAACCAAACCAAACCAAACCAAACCAAGCCTTGTGTCCCAATCAATTGGAGTCGGCTGTATGAATCCTTTTTCTCCATTCTGCACAATCAAGAGCGATATGCTTATTTAAATTATATATATTCATATCTTGTTGCACTACATATTCCCAAGTCAGTCTAGGTCTGCCTCTCCCTCTAACCATTCCAGGCACTACGATCTTATCACTCTTTCGCGCAGGTGCATCTACAGGTCTTCGTTGCACATGGTCGAACCATCTAAGTCTATTCTCCCTCAACTTATCCTCAATATGTGTCACTTCTACAGTTTCTCGGATGTACTCATTTCTGATTCTATCTTTCCAAGTCTTACCACACATCCATCTTAGCATCCTCATCTTCGCTACACTCACTTTGTTAATGTGTTGTTTCTTAGTTGCCCAACACTCTGTCCCGTAGAGCATAGCTGACCTAATAGTTGTCGTATAAAATTTTCCTTTCAATTTTGCTGGTATTCTCTGGTTACATAATACTCCAGAAGCACTCCTCCACTTAAGCCAGCCCACTTTAATTCTATGGGTCACATCATCACCAATCTCTCCGTCTCTACTGATCATTGAACCGAGATAGCGAAAGTGTTCCCTTTTTGGGATCTCCTGATCTTCGATTTTCACTGCTTCGTTGTCTCTACTTCCACTGTTGCTAAAAGTACATTCCATGTATTCTGTTTTCGTTCTACTTATCTTTAGCCCCTTAGTCTTCAGTGCTTCTCTCCAAACTTCTAGTTTAGTGTTGAGTCCCTTTTTAGTCTCATCAACCAAGACAATATCATCTGCGAACAACATACACCATTGGACCTCATCTTGAATGTGTCTAGTCAATTCATCCATAATTAGGGCGAACAAATAAGGGCTCAAGGCCGACCCCTGGTGCAGGCCTACGGTAATTGGGAATTTGCTTGTTTCTCCGGCTGGTGATCTAATTGTAGTAACCGCTTCATCATACATATCCTTCACCACGTCAATATAATCCTTGGTCACTCCTTTCTTCTCTAGCACTTACCAAATTAAATCTCTAGGTACTCTATCATAAGGTTTCTCTAAATCAATAAAAACCATATGTAGATCTTTTTTCCTCTCTCTATACTTTTCCATTAGTCTTCCAAGTAAATAAATTGCTTCCATAGTTGATCTCCCAGTCATAAATCCAAACTGATTTTCTGACACTGATGTTGCGCCTTTTAAGCGATGCTCCATCACTCTCACCTATAGCTTCATAGTATGGCTCATCAACTTAATACCTCTATAGTTGTTGCATTGTTGTACATCTCCTTTACTCTTATATATAGGCACTAGGATGCTCTTCCTCCACTCATCAGGCATTTTTCTAGTCATTAAAATCCTATTAAAAACTTTTGTAAGCCAAGATGCCCCCACATCTCCCAAGCATTTTCAAACCTCAATGGGGATCCCATCTGGTCCTAAGGCATTGTTGGGTTTCATCTTCTTCAAAGCAAATTCCACCTCAAACTTCCTTATTCTCCGATAGAATCTGTATTCTCTAGTTTCATCGTAACTTCCAGTTTCTTCTTCCATTGTGTTATCCATATGTTTTTCATTCAGCAACTTCTCAAAATAGCTCTTCCACCTTTCCTTAATCTCTTCGTCGTTAATAATACCCTAGAGTCATCGCTTTTTATACACTTAACCTGATTAATGTCTCTTGTTTTCCTTTCTCTCGACTTAGCAAGCTTATAGATACATTTTTCTCCCTCTCTAGTGTCTAGTTTGGTGTAGAGGCGTCATAGGCGTCCATTTTAGTAACTCTAACTGTCCTTTTAACCTCCTTATTTGTACATTTATAGCTTTTGAAGTGTTCCTCACTTCTATCATTTTGCCACTTCTTAAAGCAGTCCTTTTTGGTTTTTACTGCAGCTTGTACCTCTTCATTCCACCACCAAGTATCTTTAGAAGCTAACCCTTTTCCCTTCGACTCTTCGAGGACCTCCTTCGATATTCTCGTGATGCACCCTGCCATTCTATCCCATATAGTATTGCTTCCATCTTCCAAATTCCAAGGTGCTTATGTATATATTCTCTCTTGGAATATTGCTAGTTTCTCACCTTTTAAGGTTCCACCATCTAGTTCGCGGGTTTATAGGATCTTTCCTAGTACGACATTGTCCTTTTATATGAATATCTATATAGTAAGTGTATGTTGAGATGTTAAACTCTCTCCTGGGATGACCTTACAGTTTTTACATGCTAAGCGGTCTGCCTTTCTCACAAGTAACAAATCGATTTGGCTTCTATTAGATCCACTCTTAAAGGTTATCAGGTGTTCTTCCCTCTTTGTGAAAAAGGTGTTTGTTACTACAAAATCATATGCTACGGCGAAATTTAAAATACTCACCCTTGCCTCATTCTGATCTCCAAAACTATACCCCCCATGCACCTTCTCATATCCAGTTCTATCTTTGCATACATGGTCATTAAAATCTCCACCTACAATTATCTTCTCTCCTCCCGGTATTTCTTGCATTAAAGCGTCCAACTCATCCCAGAATTGTCTTTTAGTGTGATCATCCAATCCTACTTGGGGCGCGTATGCACTAATCACATTAATTATATCCACTCCAACTACCAGTTTGATAAGCAATATTCTGTCTTCTTTTCTCGTGACTGTCACAACTTTATCCTTGAGGTTCTTGTCAACCACGATTCCGACACCATTTCTATGCCTATCTTTCCCTGTATAGAATATCTTATACCCAGTCTTTTCTACCTCCTTAGCTCTCTCCAACCCAGTTTGTTTCTTGTAAACATACTACATTAACCTTCCTTCTAATCATAGTGTCTACTAGTTCCATAGTTTTACCTGTTAAGGTTCTTATATTCCAAGTTGCTAACCTAAGCCTATAGTTCTGGACTAGCTTCTTTACTCGCGGTGGCCCAGATGAGCGCGAGAACCCTTACTTATTAACACTGCACCCGGGCGTCGATGCGGCACCCCTTGCATATTTTTCGATGCACCTGAAGGCAGGCGCAATGCGTCGCTTAAAGGGAACGCCCTAGCATTTACACGAGTATACATATTTGGATTCATATCATAAGAATCAGACGGTTTTTTTTACGTTCGTGCTGGCTATCGAGCTAGTAGACACTATTTAGAGAAGGAAAAGAAAAGGGATAGGAAAACAAGTAGGAAACTATTCCCTGGTGTTTCCCATAGCGTTTTTCGCCGTACTAGAAATACATTAGAAATTAAATCTTCTACATATATTATAGGAACTCCCGCTAATTGCTCATGAAATGCAAAAATGTCGGTTTATTTTTCACAATTTTCTTAGTTTCTTTCTTATTTTCCTGTTGTATTCCTTGTTAGCCACACATTTCACTTTACTATAAAAAAAATTGATTATTTGGTTTCCTGATTTTAACTCTGTTGTTTATTTTTATGTTTATTTTAAACTGCAGGTGGGTAGCAACCAGCCAGGTCCAAAGAAGATTAGGTTTGATGAAGATTAAAAATGCAAAGGTTAATTTACTTTCCCCCCTTCCTTTGCCAGGTTCAAGAGAGACGAGTAGCAGTTATCATTAACATTGGGAGATTTGTAATTCCTTTGCTTTTGGATCCTTTTTTTTTTTTTTTTGGAAGTATGTAAAATATTTGCTCGACCAAAATTTTCTTTAAATTTTGGGAGTGCTAACAAAAATCATTTACTTGGTTGTAGTAACTAGAAATAGGTAATGATAAAACACTTCTGTTTCATGATAATTATCCACCCTGCTGCTTCTATATAGAGTGCTGTATTTGTGATGATTATGTTGAAAACTAAAATGGTGAGTTTAGCCTATAGGCTTTGTTTGCTAGCTTTGGGAGTTTGTGCCCCTTTCTCTAGCATGCTTTTTTGAGCACATTGTAACATTCTAGGGTATGGTCATTTTTTCGTTTTAATTAACTAGTTTTTCAAAAAATAAAATAAAATGGTCGGTTTGGCACCCATGAATTTAATGAACTCATTCACAATTTTCAAATGGTTTTAACATATTTGTCATTATCTTTGGTTAGTTAATTGGGAAAAAAAGGGGATAGCTTTTTAATTTTTATTTTTATTATATATATATATATATGTGTGTGTGTGTGTGTGGTTATTCGTAGATTTTCTTAAGATTGTTTCATGATTTTAATCATAAATTTTGGTCTGATGTCTTCTTTCCAAATGATCTCATTCAAGATGATTTGAGTTTCTACTTTAAATTGCTTTTACAAGTCTAGTAAAGTGAACTGTGTGGAGTGAACTTATCCAGTGAACTGACTTTTAAGCCTAAAAGAACTCGCGGGCTGTCCATTGACCCGTGGGTTTTTTTAGGCTTAAAATCCAGTTCACTCAACCTGGTTCACTATAGATCCTCTCCTTATATATATATATATTTTGATACATTGGTCTTCCTTGCCCTTAAAAAAAAAAAACACTCGAACTGTCAAAAGTGTCTGAAAGTGAAAATGACTTGGGGTTCAGCCGTTCAGGAGAAACCAGTAGAAAAATAAAAAAAAATTCTAGCTAAATATGGTCTTTGAACATATAATTGGTCCTACCGGTGTTTCACATAAGCAAACACTTGCAGGTATAAGACCTAACATGTGCCTTTATAGTTTAGCATGTACTAATACGAAGGGTGTGCAACGGTTCTTTCGGTCTAATTCTAAAATGGATAAAAACTTTCCATGTTTTAAATGCCTCTTTAGAAAGTTTTTTTGTTTTTGTTTTAGTACATGCCTCTATACAAGTTCCATGTTTTTTTTTTTTTTTTTGTTTAATCTTTTTTTTTTTTTTTTGTTTATTTGTTGGTCTTTGATTAGTTTTAAATTTCAAATTTATACATGCTATTGCATACTCACTATACCAGGAACCCATTCTTCACACTTGTTTGCAAGTATCTCTTGGTTAGTTATGTTTTTATATTCATTTTCACTATGCTATGTTTGCTATGAGAAATGGAAACGTAGAAGGAAATTTGTGGGCAGGAAGGGAAGTAGCATCCATGATCCATCCCATCTTCCCTTCTCTTCCATCTTATCAAACAAGTGACTTTAATATCTTCCATCCGCCCCTCTCTTTCCTTCCCCTCTTGCCTCAAACCAAACACTGCACAAATCTACCCTTTTTTTCTTCTTTCAACACACACCCCCCACCCTTCAATTCAATAGTTATACACTTGAGATGGAAAAATTATCAAAAAGTTTCCATTCCAAACAGAGACATTGATGACATTTATGCTCCGTTTGAGTCGACGACAAATGTTTCCCCCCCCCCCCCCCCCCCCCCACCCCCCCCCCCCCCCCTTCAATTCAACATTTATACACTTGAGATCCCTTCAATTCTACATTTATACACTTGAGATGGAAAATTATCAAAAAGTTTCCAATCCGAACAGAGACACTGATGACATTTATGCTCCGTTTGAGCCGATGAAAAATGTTTTCTAGAAAATTTTTTTACATTTAAAGTGTATGTGAAAATATTTTTCGAAAAAAATTTTACATTGAAACAAACGGAGCCTTACATAAGATCAAATTTCACTGAAAAACGAGTTATTTCCCACAAACCAACAATATCTTTTAATTAAACAACAGTATTGCACATTTGGACAATGTGTATGCTTGGCAAGTCTCATGTAATGGAAATTAAAAGGTGACTCCAACTTAGAAGTATGGCCATTGCACCATGTAATTGAATTAAAATTGAGTAGTTCAACATCTATAAACCTCAATTAACTTGATCAAAGAATGTAACTAGAACAAACCCAAGTAGATGCCATTCTCAAGACTTATTACATTTCTTCATGCCGAAGGAGGATTGAAAACTGAAGGAAAGGGAATGGGAAGTTGTGCTTCCTTAATTGTATTTGGTTTAATAGAAGGGAAGAAAAAACAAGTACTATAAATTTACTGTTATCCCATTCATACACAATATATTTTAAATTGTCAAAGGATAAGAATGTCATTTTACAAAGATTATCTTCTCCATTTCTGAACGTATTGAAATTTGTGACTTGACACAAAAAAGGCACCAACTTCTCTTACCCTACAGCATCATGAATTTCTTCATCCCCACTGAACATGTTTTTTTATTTATTTTTCACTAAGACAATATTAACACAGAACAACTTCCCAATTATAACTACCAAGTGAATCTACCTCTTGTCCTGATAGGACAACACTTCATACTCTTTTCATTTAGAATGTAATTGGCATGAACTTGTAGCAATAATAGTTGCGTACATAGACCAACAATAGACAACAGTTGTATACGCGCAGCAATCACTTCAAACAACCACAAAATGTACCCTATACCTTTCTTCCATATATACGTATAGCACAATTATGAGACATAGTATGACTATTCATACAAGCATCGTTGTTAGAATCGGTCAATTCTCGATTTGATTATCATACAACTCGTGATTATTCAAGTTAGGATTTTAACAATTTGAATTAGGTTAAAACAATTTAGTACTCCGTGATTTCATATGAGGGCAAATGTTAACGACGTCCGATAAAATAATGGAATGGAACATGTGCAGCACACGTTTGTCCCATAGTTTAAGGGCGAAAAACATTGTAGTACTCTGCGATCGCGAAAAAGTTATATTTTGGGCCTTCCAAGAGATCTATTCCATCATATTTTTTAATAACACCATGGCAATTATCTTTGTGTGACTCGTGATTATCAATTGAGGATCTTATGTATTGCAATTAATAATGCAACACCTAAAATAAAACTATGGTATAATTGTTTTATTTTGTAACAAAAATATTTTCATTGATAGCAAAGGGCATGATTTACAATTGATTCCCAGAGTACACAACACCCTTCCCTCCTACACAAGACTGCATTTAAGACCATTGGAAGATAATATATGTTCTATTTGGTAAAAACTAAAAGCTTCACCTCCATGCCCTTGTACTTCCTCCTCCCTTCCACCTCACCCCTCCAATCTAGTAAAGACTCATCTTTGAAAAAAAGTCCTCATCCGAGGCTGTATGCCCCAATATCAGAACTGAGCATATAAGAAAAGCCGAAGCAACAAACGGGATACTAAAATGTATTTTAGCCGTTAACGTATACAAGTTTTTTTCCCCGGAAATTTAAGCCTCCATTTTACATGAAACTTGTAATTACTATTAAATTGCTATTTTGTTCATTTTATCAAAATCATAAATATCTTTATAACGTGTACATGATATAGATATATACTATTAGAGATTTTTTAGCGTTAGTGATTTTGGTACTAAGATGCAGTACTTTGGGTGCATTATATATGATGCAATTGTAATCTATGTAACACGAACACTACACTTTGGGTGGTCTCCGTATCGTACATGTCACCACGTGTCAAACACGCTGAAAAACGTGCCTTAAATTGATTTCATAAGACTCTGCTTGGTAAACGGATCATTTTCACATCGAACACATCTTGAGCAAGTGTCGGACATGTGGCCGACATGGCCAGACACATGGTGGCCTCTCGTTAGAAACGCGTTTAAAATTGAGGCAATAGTCTTATTTTATTAAAATTGGGGATAACCAATTGGTTAAATTGAGAATTATGGAAACAAGAGTAGACCTAAGTTGCACGAAGTGGTAAAGGGGGCGAGAGAGCGCTAAACTTTACGAGGTTTCAAAGGTTACTTCTTGAGCAGGGCGGGAGCGGAAGCGTGGGCGGGGGCGCGGAGCGTGACCACTTTTAAAGATTCTTGCTTCCAAGGAGTGGACAGGTAACTTCAAATTGTATATTTGTTGTATCCTAGCCGTGTCTGTATCCTACATTTTTAGGATTTGCCGTATCCGCGTGTCCGTATCGTGTCGTATCCGTAAACAACACGTAATAGAGTTATCTATAATTGATAAAATGAACAAAAGAGTAATTTAATAGCAATGTAACACAAGTTTCATGTAAAATATTGTATCATTTCTAAAATACTGATTTCTAAAATCAGATTTAGGGAAATGGTGCATCAATAAAAGAAAAAGCCAAATGGCACTTTTTTTTATTTAAAAAAAAGTGAAATAAATTTTCAAGTCAAAGTTCTAATATTTTGACATTTTGATCCATGATTCACAAACAACTGGTATACATGTATTACGCATATGAATTAAACCTCAGCCAATATCATCTCAAAATTATTCCCTATTTAATAAAGTTAGTATAAACTTACCCAAGTTCCCAAAACATTTGTCATGGTTAAAAACCAAACAATATCTTAACACATATATGATATATACAAAAACATAATAACACAAAAATTAATAAATGTGTGTGTGTGTGTGTGTGAGAGAGAGAGAGAGAGAGAGAGAGAGAGAGAGAGAGAAGGTTCAGAGAAGAGTGATGAGGATGAAAATGAGAAGAGCAGCAATGAAAGAGTACTTGAGAGCTGCAAGAATGATAGCAACCGCTATGAAGAACAGCTGCCACAGGATCTGAACACTGGCCCACGTGAGTAGACCCGTCAATCCAACGGCCAAGATGTTTTCAGGATCTGGGTCAAGAAGCAATTCAACCCACCTCAGATTGAATCTGGGCCTTTGATTCTCATCGTTCTTCAAATCTTCCTCCCCATTGTTCTTTTCTTTTCCGCCGCTTTCTTTCTCTCTCTTGTTTGGGGGGTCTGTGCTGGTCCCATTTCCGCCATTCTCTGCGTAGGTTGTAAGGTTTCTGGGATTTCTTCTAGGGTTTTCTCGAGATTGGGGTTTGAAGGGAAAAGGAGAGAAAGTGAGAGGGTTTGGGGGGGAAATAGGGATGGGTTTGGAAATTGATTGAATTTGGATTGGAATTGATTGTTGCAAGGCCGTTGTTGTGTACCCTAACAACATCATTTTCCTGGAAAATAGTTCGAGAAAATGATCCAAACAACTGACCAAGAAGGGAGCAAACTCTGGTCTAAACTGAAGTTTGAAAAATTTATAGGTTAATTACAGATACACCTCCTGTACTTAGCCTATTTTTCACTCTATCCCCTATACTTCAAATCGTATCATTAATACCTCTGTACTTTGGACTAAAGTGAAACTGTTAATCAAATCAGTTAAATTTAACAGGCATAAGCCATGTTTGGCAACAACTTTTGGTGTTGATCAATAATTATAAACTCTAAAAGTTAAAATAACTCTTATTTAACAAAATAGTCTCCGCAATTACAATGGGCCAAAAGCTATCTTGTGTGATTTTATTGTATAAGAAAATAAAGCTACCAAACGGTCGACAAGGGGTATTAGTGACACGTTTGAGACTAAAATGGGCAAATTGAAAAATGTGATACACCATAGTGGGTCAAAGTAACAAATATTCCACTAAACAAGATTTTGTTCTATTAATTTTAACGGAATTGGTAACTATTTCACTTTAGTCCAAAATACAGGAGTAATAGTGACACGATCTGAAGTATAGTAGGTAAAGTGAAAAGCGGTTTAGGTACATGAGATGCATCTGTAATTAATCCAAAATTTAAACATAAAACTAAAAAGGTCTTCCAATATGGTAAAATGATAGAAATACCCAACATGGCTAACAAACACTTACAGTCTGTTTGGTATGATTGTAAAATAGAATAGAATTGAATTGAATAGAAAAGAAAAGAATTGAATTGATTTGCAATTATAATTCTCTTGTTTGGTTAAAACAGAAATGAAAAGAATAGAATTGAAAAGAATTAATGTAATTCCTAAAATACCCCAGACCTACATGACCCAAACAGACCTTAACTAACAGACGAAGAAGACAAGACGAAGAAGAAGAAGAAGATTCGAAGACGAAGAAGAAGAAGATTCGAAGACGAGACGAAGACGAAGAAGAAGAAGAAGAAGAATTCACAGATTCAAAGAAGAAGAAGAAGAAGAAGAAGAAGAAGAAGAAGAAGCAGGTTCGAAGAAGAAGAAGAAGAAGAAGAAGAAGGAAGAATTCGCAGAAGAAGAAGAAGTAGAAGAAGAAGAAGATTTGCAGAAGACGACGATTCGAAGAAGAAGATGAAGATTAACAGTTCGCAGAAGAAGAAGAAGAAATTAGGGTTGCGATGAAGAAGATGGGGGTATTTTGGGAAGAACACATATTTAGATTGAATTCTCATCAAATCCGACCATTTTTGGTCGGATTTGTAAACAGCCCAAAACAAGATTTGGGTAGAATTCAAAATGAATTCATTTCTTATTTTGTATCATACCAAACACAAGAATTCCACAAAATAGAATTGCAAATGAATTCTATTCTACTTTGTGTCATACCAAACAGGGGGTTAGCTAGACATTTCGATCTCCTAATTGATATGAGTAGTATTATGCTCTGGGGCCGTGGGGCGGAACCAGGAATTGAAGCAGGGTTGCCGCCTCAGTCTTTAAGAAAACAGAGCTTCGTTGGCTTGAGCCAATTTTTTTTTCTTTTTCTTTTTTCTTTTTTTTTTTTTTGTTGTTGTTATCTATTCATATTTTTTGTAGGATTTTCTATATTACACTAAATCAAACCAAGCATTGTTTCTCAATTAGTTGGGGTAGGTTATATGAATCATTTTTAGTGTCAACTTTTATACTTGTAATTCTCGTGATCTATGCTATACTACGAATTTATAGTGAATTTTGATATTCTTTATTCAAATACATAACTCATTTAATGGTTGGGTAATACTTGGGGCACAACCAAAGCCACAATCTTTTTTGCACAACCTCCATTTTGTGTCTATCTCTCTCCTAGTGGGCAATGTGGGGTCACTGGCACTGTGGGACCCAACAAGAGAGAGATAGACACAAAATGAAGGTTGTGCAAAAAAGATTGTGGCTTTGGTTGTGCCCCAAGTATTACTCTTAATGGTTTAAGGTGGTTTGAATTGCAATTAGTGTTGTCAAATATATACTTACATAGACCATTTTGTAAAACTTAAAAAATTGTAAGGGTCAATATGTAACTTATTTTTATTTGTAGGAGCCAATACATATAATTATTTTTATAAAATTATACGAATGCCAATTATAGAGTAATGCTATGTTATCCAAATCTTGTATCCCAAATGATTCCCAAACATATATGGTTGGAGTTTAGGATAAAGAAAAACTAGTATGTGTGTGTGTGTATATATATATATATTATTTTGCGGTGTGTTTGTGATGAAAATATCCAGCCAATGTAGGTTTGACACGCAAGATGTGACGTGACAGGATAATTGGTGGATACTGATGGACATTGGAACCGTTATAAGCAGTTGAGGCTGATTCATTTCGTTCAAATATTTAACTGATGAAAGACACGTGTTGACCATCATGGAATAACTAAAGGGCAGTTGTCAACTTGAGAAAATGCCACGTATAAGAGCAGTTATCAGTTTGAAAAGAGGAGGGAACATTCAAATCAAGTTGCTGAGGCCTCGACGTCTATAAATAGAAGGATTGTGTATTCGAAAGGGATCTTTCGATCAAACATCAACATATATCTCTCAATACATCTATTGTATTGTTATCTAGAAACTTAGATTTAGGAGTAGAACACCTTCGAAGTCATCTTCAAGGTTAGATTGTAGTTACTTTAATTTAATAAAAGTAGTTCGTTACTTTTAGTCACTTTACTGTTCTTATTTAGGAGTAGATATTAATTTAGTCAGTTCGAAGTTCTTCAGTTAGTTACATCTTTACACAATTAAAGTCCTGTTCAAGGCATCGAACGTCACCACAATTCCCTGGTGAGGCGCAGTTTGGATTATCATATTTACACATTGGCAATTTGCTTGCCTGGCACGCTCGCACACACTTATAAATTTTTCCAACCAAACATTTTTGGCACACGCCCGGTGGGACCCTAGTGTCAAAGGATGGCAAACAGAAACCTTCGAAGCAATAGGTCTGTTGATAACGCCAATGTTGGTGTTAATATTGCTGAAATTGGTGGTTCTTCACACCAAGATCCTCAGAATAGCAATACTGGAAATCATACAACCAATGAAAACCCAGAAGTGGGGGTTGAAAACTTAAATTCGATTCAAAATAATGGGAATGTTGGTTCAGAAAATCAACATGATTTGGTGAGTCTGTTGACACCGATATTTGATCACTTGGGAAATATGCTTCAGAATGTTAATGTTCTGATCACTTCCCTTAACAACAGTTTACCACAATTTGCACCAATAATGGTGCCAAGTGGAAATCCTTCTATGATTCGACAGAATGAAAGAGGTCATAGCCATGGCTTGTTTCAGCCAAATCCTATGAATCATACAAATGGGCCTCCTCTTAGGCCTAATCACAAGAAAGTTTCTATGTGTCTGTCCCTAATAATACATTCCCAGTATTCGAAGGGATCCAAGGAAACCATGTGAATGGTCAAGATCATGGTCATAGAATAATAAATATTGAAGAACCAAGGCCTAGAGAAAACATGATAGGTCAGAATAGGAGAATAAATAACAATCCTATGTTCGAACCAGACCATATTGGGATAGGAGTGGGTCGAAGGAATGAAAATCCTAGGAGGATAGATAATAATCCTCAACCACCACCAGTACCACCAATGAACCATCTTTTTGGCCAGCCAGGTCATCAACAACCATTTAATATGGTTGATAGGAATGACATGATTAATTTAATCCATGAGGTTTGTGGACCTATGGCTCGGGGGGTACAAACTCTAGTTTATAGGAAGCCTTATCCTGATTGGGTTGATAGGATCGAATTCCCCAGGGGATTTAAATTCCCTACTTTTGCTATGTTTGCAGGGGATGGGAGTCAATCCACAGTTGAACATATAGCAAAATTCATCAGTCAGTGTGCTGATGCAGGAAATAATGAATATCTTAGACTTCGTTTGTTTCCTAGTTCATTAACAGATACTGCATTTGCTTGGTTTACTAATCTAGCCCCTAATTCGATCTATAGTTGGGCTCAGATGGAAGAATCTTTCCATACTCAGTTTTTTCAGACAGAACCAGAAGTATCAATGGCTGATTTAGCCAGATTATGTCAAAAGCCTGATGAAAAGGCTACTCAATTCATAAATAGGTTTAAAAGGGCTAGAACAAAATGTAAAATCATGTTACCTGAACCTGAATTTGTTAAGTTGGCTCAAAATGGCCTCGAATTTAGACTTAGAAAGAAATTCGACGCTTTGGAATTTAGAGATCTTGTTGAATTGACTGCTCGAGTCTCTAGATATGAAGCTTTATTGGAAGAAGAAAATGAAAGAAATGCTTCTTCAATAAAAACATATTATAAGGATCCCAATTATGAGATAGATGCTGCAGAAATAATAGGCAAAGAGCCTTTCACATGCAAGAGTCTTGTGAAGAAAAATGTTTCTGCTGAAGTGTATAAATCTAAAGGATCCTTTAAGAAATATTCATTCGATGTTTATAGATTGGATGAAATATTTGATCACTTATTAGAAGGAAAAATTATTAAATTATCTGATGGGACAAAATTACCTTCGAATGATGAATTAAAGGGTAAGAAGTACTGCAAATGGCATAATTCTGGGACCCATTCGACTAATAATTGTACTATTTTTCGAGACAGGATTCAAGATCTGATCAAGAAAGGGAAATTGAAATTCCCTGAAAAACAAATGGGGGTTGATGAAGATCCATTCCCAGCAGTACAGGAGGTGTCAATCAATGTTCATGACATTTCCTTCGAAGATCTGGTCAAAGAAAGAGAGAGTGCAAAGTCAGAAGACCATATGAAAAGACTCGAAGAAATGACAAGAAAAAACCATGATTTATCAGTTTTCAACCATGAATATGCAAAGAATCTATGCATTGGTTGTGGGAAAAGATATGCTGAAATCTATGATGAAAGGGTTGGGATCAAAGCAGGCAGGAAAAACAAACAGCCTTTGTTCGAACAAAAGAAACCAAGCACTTCTGGTGGACCTCCTTTCCAACCAATCATGAATGTTGGGAGAGGGCAGTTTAGAGGACCAATTTATCAAGCTTCAACATATACTGGACCTATGACAGCAAGGTATGCCTCAAAACCAGTGGCTCCTTTTAAAGCCAATTTTTCAAGAAACTTCCATCTTGGTAGTTATGTTCGACCATCAAGGAACATGCAATATGTGAGGCCAGGTTTCTCTCATACACCAAAGAAACATTATGGGGGGCAGAGAGAAAGGCAGATTCAGTTCATATCATCGAAAGTGGTACCAGCACATGTGGTGCAGGATGAGATAAATATGGAAGTATTAAAGGAATCATCAAAAGTTGGTGAGACATCACAATCAAATGAGTCTACATTGGTACCAGGAGTGCCAAATTGGTTTGTTTTGCAAGATGATAGGATAAAAAATATGATCGAACAGCAAGGCCCTCAAAACAAAAATAGGATGATCAAACCTCCTCATGTTGAAAAGAATACATGGCATGTACTTCAACATCCCAAGGGAAAAAGCCAGAACATGGTCCCTATGATAAATAGGACTCAACAGAGAAGACTGCAGAGGAAGTTTACCATGTGGAAAGAATTTTCTAATATGCAGGCTAGAAGCCAGGAGTTAGTAAGTGAAATGAAAAAGGATTTTAGTGATGATTAGAAGCCTAATCCTAGGTTCGATCGAAATCCAAAGGGTGATACTGATACTATGTCTGAGGAAAGTATCATTAAAGCCAAAGTATTGGAATTAGAAAAGGCAATGAGTATTGATGATGAGGATGAAGCAATGACAATGGTGAAATCTCAGGATCTGGGAAGTGCTGAAATGAAACTGGAAAATGAGGTGGTTAATGATGAGAATATGCTCATTCAATTTGGTACATTTTCAGAAAAAATGGAAGTTAACACTGCTACATTTGTGTTGCCAAAAATTTTCGAGGCAGCAGAAGATCAACAGTTAGTTGAAGAAATGGAAGTGGAAGCATCTACTGAGGATGTTTCTGAGGTAAATCTTCCTGAGTTTATTTTTAATGATTGTAATTTTGTTTATTCATTCGAAGAACCATCCACAGAAATGACTAGACACCTTAAACCATTATACATAAAGGCTTGTTTAAATGGTGTTCTTTTAAACAAAATGTTGGTTGATAATGGTGCTGCTGTCAACATTATTCTCCAGAATACTTTGAAAAAGATCAATAAACAAAATGCAAAATTGATAAAAACCCACATTATGATATCAGGATTTACTGGTGATAAGAAAAACTCCAAAGGGGTAATACCCATTGAAACCATAGTAGGTTCGAATAAATCCAAAACTGCTTTCTTTGTGGTAGATGCTAATCCTAGTTATCATGCCTTATTAGGAAGAGACTGGATTCATGCTAATAAATGTGTTCCTTCTTCAATGCATCAGAAATTGTTGCTAGTGAAGGAAAACTGTGAAATTGAAACAGTGAAGGCTGATGTCCAGCCTTTTCATGCAAGTTCCAATTGTGTCGAAGCTCAATTGTATCAAGAGAATGTCAAGCCAATTGACCTAAAAGAGTCAGAAGACGAATCCCCAGAAGAAAATTGGGATATGTTGGCTGAAATGCCATTTGGTTCTTTGGAACCATTGGGTGATGACAAGATAATTTGATGACTCATACATCCATGGCAATGAAAGATGTAGAAGAGACCATTCGACTGGTCTTACAAAAGCTGATGATAACAGATTTAGAGTCAAAAATTGAAAAAGATTCGACCATAAATTGGTCAGATTATGTTTTTGAAGAAGATTCACAAGAACTAAAAAATGGTGGCAAGGAAGAATTATCTGTATTGCCAGAAAATTCAATACAGGAAGTATCACAGGATTCTCTTTTAGAAGTCAATTTAGGATCAGATCAACAAAAGAGAGTTACTTACTTAAGTTCCAAACTTGGAAAGTATGATCAGTATAAATTGGTCGAATTGTTGAAGGAATTTCGAGATTGTTTTGCTTGGGATTATGATGAATTGCCAGGACTCGAAAGAAGCTTAGTAGAGCATAAGTTGCCTATCAAAACTGGCTACAAACCAGTGAAACAACAACCTCGAAGGATGACTCCAGAAGTCACTTTGAAGATTAAAGAAGAAATTGAAAGATTGCTCAAGGCAGGATTCATTAGAACTGCCAGGTATGTTGAATGGCTATCGAATATTGTTCCAGTAATGAAGAAAAATGGTAAATTAAGAGTTTTTATTGATTATAGAAACCTTAATTTAGCCACACCTAAGGATGAATATCCTATGCCAATAGTTGATTTATTAATTGATAGATCTGCTGGAAATTCTATAATGTCCATGATGGATGGTCCCTCAGGATATAATCAAATATGTATTACTGAGGAAAACATTCATAAAACTGCATTTAGATGTCCAGGTAGTATAGGTACCTTCAAGTGGGTACAAATGCCTTTTGGTTTAAAAAATGCAGGGGCTACTTATCAAAGAGCCATGAATGCTATTTTCCATGACATGATTGGAACATTCTTAGAATGTTATATAGATGATATAATTGTTAAATCAAAAACATTCGATGATCATCTTATTCACATGAAATCAACATTCGAAAGAATGAGATTTTTCAAACTTAAGTTAAATCCATTAAAATGTGCCTTTGGAGTCAGTACTGGAAATTTTCTAGGATATTTGGTACATGAAAAGGGAATTCAAGTGGATAAGAATAAGGCACAAGCAATCATTCGAAGTAAACCCCCTTCGACCAAAAAAGAATTGCAAAGATTCTTAGGACAAGTCAATTTTATTCGAAGATTTATTTCCAATACTGCTGGAAAAACTTTGATTTTTTCTCCCTTCTTGAAATTGAAGGATCATGAAGAGTTGAAATGGGAAGATAAACATCAGATTGCCTTTCAAGCCTTGAAGGATTATTTGGTGAAGCCACCAGTGTTAATGCCTCCAAGAAAAGATAGGCCTATGAAGTTATATATCTCAGCAGCAGAAGCATCGATTGGGGTTTTGTTAGCCCAGGATAATGATGATAAGAAAGAACAAGCTGTGTATTACCTTAGTAGATTTTTAAATTCTGTTGAATGCAAATATTCTTTTATAGAAAAGTTATGTTTGTCTTTGTACTTTGCAGTTATGAAATTAAGATATTATCTTCTTCCCACTGAAGTTTATGTGATTGCTAAGTTTGATTTGATTAAGTATATGTTGACTCGACCTATTCTGAGAAATCGAATTGGTAAATGGATTTTGGCCTTGTCAGAATTCTGTTTGTTTTATGTGCCACAAAAGGCAGTAAAAGGTCAGGCTTTGGCAGATTTTTTGGCTGATCATCCAAATTGCCTCGAAACAGAAGGGAATTATAAAATTGGACAAATAACTATCAGTCCATGGAAATTATGGTTCGATGGTTCAAAAACTGAATTTGCTGCAGGCATTGGTTTTGTCATTGAATCACCTGAGAAAATTAAAACCAAATATGGTTTCAAACTAGATTCGAATCAATGTACCAACAATCAAGTTGAGTATGAAGCTTTAATCTTGGGTCTCGAAACCTTGTTAGATCTTAAAGCTACATTTGTAGATGTGTTTGGAGATTCCTAGTTGGTCATAAATCATATGAATGGGACCTATAAATGTATGAGTAGTACATTGAAAGTGTATTATGATACTACAACAGATTTATTATCCAGATTCGATAATGTGAACTTGTTGCATGTTCCTAGAAGTTTTAATGAAGAAGCTAATGATGTAGCTCAGAGGGCATCTGGATTTAGAACAAATAATGAGGATGTTGAAATGGAACAGGTGACTTATAGGAAATTATTACCAATATTGGTAAATAGATTATCTTCTGTTGGTATCATAAATATAGAGGTTCATGATGATTGGAGAAAACCAATAATAGATTATCTCTCAGGATATAATGAAAAGCCTGATCGAGGTATAAGGCTGAAATCTGTCAATTACATCTTGTATAGTGAGAAATTATTCAAAAGAGGAAGTGATGGATTATTACTGGAGTGTTTAAGCAACCTCGAAGGATTAGAAGCTATAGCTCAAATTCATGAGGGATTATGTGGAGCTCATCAATCTGGAATTAAGATGAGATGGTTGCTTCGAAGACACAACATTTATTGGCCAACTATTTTGAAAGATTGTATTGAATTTGCCAAAAGATGTCAAGAGTGTCAGAAGCATGGTCCTTTAAAACATTTACCAACTGTTGATCTTCAGTATGTGGTAAAACCTTGGCCTTTTAGAGGATGGGCCATAGATGTAATAGGAAAAATCAGTCCTCCTTCTTCGAAGGGTCATGGATTCATTATTTTAGCCACATATTATTTTACTAAATGGGTAGAAGCAGAATCTATGCAGACTGTGACTCAAACAATGGTTGTAAAATTCTTAGAAAACATCATTTACAGATTTGGTATTCCTCAAACCATTGTATCTGACAATGCCTCTATATTTGAAGGGGATGTGATTGCATTTGCAAATAAGTTGGGAATTACAATGTCAAAATCAACCCCATATTATGCTCAATCGAATGGACAGGCTAAAGCCACCAACAAAGTCATAAAAGAAAATATGGCTAAGGTCATAAAAAATAATCCAAGAATGTGGCATGAGGTTTTGCCAGAAGTTTTATGGGCATATAGGACTTCCAAGCGAACAAGTACAGGTGTATCTCCTTATGCCTTAACTTTTGGACATGAGGCAGTTTTGCCTATTGAAATAAAGATTAATTCTCTTCGAGTGATGAAGCAGAATCAGTTATCTTTGGATGATTATCAAACATCCATGGCTATTGAGTTGGAAGATATTGATGAAGAGAGAATCAAAGCTCTCAATAATATTTTGATACAAAAGAGAATAGCATCGAAGGCATATAATAAAAAAGTACAACCAAGAACCTTTGATGAGGGGGATTTGGTTTGGAAGACAATATTGCCTATTGGATTCAAGGACCCAAAATTTGGGAAATGGTCACCTAAATGGGAAGGCCCTTTCCAAGTCAATAAGGTTTTTAAAGGTGGATTTTATCATTTGAAAAATCTGAATGGGTATGTCCATTTAAGGAAAATCAATGGTAAATTTCTCAAGCAATATTATCCCACTATTTGGGAAGCAAGAAATTTAGAATAAAGCATTCGAGCAAGAACTTGTATTTCATAGAAAGATAAATACAAACCAGCTATTGGTAAATTACAAGATCTACATTGGTATAGATTATTCATACCAACTTTGTTATGAATTAGGCTTTTAACCTAAAGTTATCCCAAGACCTGGTGTATAGTTTTGATTGACTAAGGATGAACTTTTGCCTTGAGATTGATTCTTGAGTCTTTAGAGGCTTCGATTCAAACTCTGTCTTTAAAACTAGAAGTTTTGCCTCAACACCTTGCTGTTTGATCTTCAGGTTTGCCAATTCAGTTTCTGCAAGTGCTAGATCCTTGTTTAGTTGATTCACTTTGGCAGATGCTTTTTCAATAAACATGTTGGTTTTTTCAAATTCTATCAAAGATCGATCCATCTCAAGAGTCTTCTCTGTAGTATACTCTATGTCAACTTCTAATTTTTCTCTTTCTTCGATGACCTTTTCTAACAAAAAGCAATCGAAATCAAAAGTTGACATGACTGCAAAAATTGTCTCCTTGTCTGGAACAGAAATGTTAGGACTTTCTAACATGAATTGGTATAAGACCTTCATAGCTCTTTGTACTTCCTTGTCCTCAAAAACCTCAAAAGAAATTTGACTAAAATGCCTCAAGGTAGCAAGAGCAGCCACTGGATCTATTGGAGGTACTTTTGGTTTGCTTCGACCTGTCATTCACTGGAAGAATTCTTGAACATTGGTCGAAGTGACATCCTCCATCTTCAGAACAAACTTCAAACTCTTTTTAAAGTCCTTGACTTCTTCAGGAGTCAAGTTAGGAGGAAGTGGCAGGTGAAATTCTTCAGAACTTGAGACACCTGAGGTAGTTTGAGGTTTAAATGAAGCGGATGTAGGAACAGCTTTAGGATCAGAACTTGCACTTGGTTTCGAAGAGCTAATCCCAATTTCAGGAATAGACTCAACCTGTTCAACAAAGAGTTAGGAATTAGTTCAGAATTTATCTATGAAAGGAGATCAGGAGTCAAAGGATTTTGGACGTCTTACCACTGGTTGGTACTCGAGTAATGTAGCATGAGTGTCCAAGGGAGGAGATTTCGGGACTTCTGGGATCTTAGGACTCTGATTTTTTGTTTCTGGAATGATTGGCACCGTTTCATGCTCAGGATGGGGTGCTATCTTCGAAATGGGGACTGCTAAAATAGGTACTATTTTCATGATCTCTGTGCCAGCAGAAGGTTCACTGGCTGTTTTGGCCTTCTTCTTCTTTTGAATTGATGAGGAGATTGGGCTGGTGTCCTCTTCTTCTTCAGAATCAGCATGTCCGGAGGCTACAGGAGAACTCTCTGTTGATAGGATTGGTTTCCTCTTTGGTTTAGGAGATGATGGAGCAGGAGCCTTTGAAGCTTTCGAGGGGGCTAGAGCGCTTGGTTTTGTTTTTGAAGCTCTGGTTGTTGGTGAAGAGCTTTCTCCAGCTATCACCCCTGTGTTATGAAGTTCAAGCAATCATAAGTCAAAGTTCTTTCCATCATTTAAAAAGGAAAGGATTCGGCCAGAATTATGATTACCTGGTTGATTCGAATCAATGTATCTCAGAAGATGGCATTTGTCCATCTCCACTGACATTAAATTTTCCTACCAGCTTGAGAAGGCAGGAGTACAAGTGGTATACACTGGTAGAGAAGTGAACTCCAAATTGCTGACTTTGTTCTGATAAACTGCCAATGCAGTAGTTATCACGGATTCTGGCACCTTCGAATGAGTTTTATAGGCTATGAGTATATTGGCCTGACTTCTGATTGGGAAAGGAATTGACTGAGTAAGTCCAAATTGCCTCGAAAATTGATTGGGGAGGTAGAGTTCACCCTGAGATTTGAGGCTAAGGGTGTTCCCAAAGAATAAGTCCCTACTAATTAGGAAACTTCCCCATGCAGCTTTTAGTTCGAGAGCATTTGCTGCTCTGTCCAAAATTTGACAAAGCCAATGGGGGGAAAGAGGAGATCTGTCTTCAGAACTGTAGAGGATTTTGAATGGTTGGAATAGTTTGTTTGACCTTATTTTAGGAAGATTAAAAAAAAGAGAGAGGGATTCTTTGAAAGTTTTATCAACACTTGGCAATAAAGCAAAAAAGGTCCCATGTGCCACAGTATTAGATAGGGGTCCTAAGTCATGAATTTCAGGGAAGTAAGCATATAACCATGACTGCAAAATCCAGAAAGGACCACCTTGGGTGAGAATGAAAGGATCGAAGCACAAATCAGAAAAAGATCTATAGAGAGATCCTAGAACAAAAGGTGCTAAGGCTAACCTTCGACCGACAGCCAGAGCTTTGGCAATATTAGAAAATTCGAGGACAACCCTCTGAGAAGAAGTACAAAATAGATGCTTCGAAAGCCAATACAGATGGAATCAGTAATATTCTTTATCAGTCACTGCTCCTGATGTTTTTCTGTGGGTAATTAGGAAGTTGGTGTACCCTAATGATTTGGAGTCAGTGTTGATTGGGGGACTATTAGATTCAACCATATAGGGATGAGCATCTTCCCCATGAGATAGAAACCCTAATAAATGACAAATGTCTAGAACAGTTGGACCTATTGGACCAAATCAAAATTGGAAGTGATTGAAAATGGGGTTCCAAAAACAGAGGGCTGCGGCTATTAAGTTAGGACTGGATTCGATGGGAAACTTTGAAAGATTGACAGCATGGTAAACCCCCGTGGTGATCAGAATTTCTCTCCTATTCTCCAAAATCCTATCTACCCATTCAGGCCAATCCTTTGCGGGTTTAGGCCAGTGTCTAAATTTCCAGTCATACTTGGGATTTGGAAGTTCCCGTTGGTAAGTCAAGCGTTGTTCTCCTAATCTAGGGTAATAGACATGGAGTCTCAAGCTTGGAACGCTTAGGCAGGGACCCACAACAATTGAAGATTCCTGGTTGGGAAGAGTAATGGGAACAAGAATCTTGTGAACCAGAGAAGTCTCTTGCCCACTCGAATAGCGCTCTTGCTCATCTCTAATGATCTTTTCAAAATCATCGCAAATCTTTTGAAGTTGAGTATTGTCATCAGATTTTGCCATTTTTTGGATTGCGAAGAAATAAACAGGTAGGGAAAGCAAAGTGTAAAATAAATGGGTTAGGGCAAAGCAAATTGGTGGAAGTCAGAAGGTTTGTCTTTCTTTGTGCTTATCTATTTATAACCTTTGGTGACGTTTGGAGAGAGGTGCATTTATTGAGAAATAGCCATTAGATTCGGTTACCTTTTTTGAACCGTTGTATCAAAGGAAAAGACATACTGGTTCAGAATGAACTAATCTATTAATAGAAATGTGAATGTTCCATCATTCATTACATTAAGAAGAGAGTGCAGTTACAATTCAAAGACATAATTGGTAAAAGTGGGGAAACCCATAAGTAACTAAATTGTGAAACATAGCCCAATAATAGGCAAAATACTCTGCCTCTAGTTCTATCTCGAAACATAGGTTTCTGGTTTCTAATGCCAGTTTATCTTCACTTTGAAGGGTGAGGTAAGCTTCCTTGAGTTGTTCTTCATATTGGCTTAACTGAGAGTTGATCTTGAATAGAGCTCTGCGGAGACTTCAAAGTTCTTTGGCCAATGGAGTCTTGCCTCGAATAGAAATACCAATAGCTTTGGCTTCATCTTTGAGATATGCAATTCGACTTTCGAGATCGGGCTTCGAATAATGAGAAATGGTGCTTTCTTCATCAGAGCTGCCACAACCATAAACATACTTCTCTTTGAATTCTAGGACTTCATCAAGGAGTGCATTGGGGGTTTCCTTGAGACTTTCATAGAGATCTAATAGATAATTCAGATGATGGACACTTTCTTGATGATGAGAATACCATCTCATGTGGGAAGCCAAAGTTCGAAGGGTAAAATCCATTTGAGTTCGAACAAGCGTTGAAATATTCCATTCATGACATAAGATGTGACAGCTCCATTCGAAGTTGATTCGAGCCCTCGAATTTTGCAGAATAGAGAATGGAAGATGAGAAAAGGCAACTAATAGCCTTTGAGCTTGAATAATCAAGCATGGGGAGGGTGATGTAATGAATGGAGTGTGCTCGAATGTAGGACCATGTCTACACAACTGGTCTAGCTTTAAAAAAGGATCACTAATGTCTTCAGTAGGATCTATCACTTGAACTTTGGTGTCAGGAAAGCCTAGTACAGAATGATCAAAGAGAAGTACCCTCTCTTCATAATCTTTCTCGAAAAGTTTTCATTTCGAAAGGAAAGCTGAGGAGTAGTGCTCATTGGAAAAATTTTCATGAGATGCCCTTACATATGTGTGGATAGGAGGTCTGCCTTGAGGAATTAAGACATTACCTCTTTGGAGTCTCTCACCAGGAGGACTGATTGAAGAGATCAGCCAGGCATTCAACAGATTTTGCTCTCGAGATAGATGATTCGAAAATGGATAGTATGGTTTTATTGTCCTACTTCGAATAACACCTTCGGCCTCAGGGTACTTGAAGCTTGGATGAATAACTGAAGGCACTGTGATTGGGGTTTCGAGCTTCATTCCCTTGTAATATCCTACTCCTTCACCATGGAAAATATGTTGTTCCCAAGCAGGAGGGAATGTTTGGTTATTGTAAATCAATTTAGAGGAACTCGAGGATGAATGCTGCCCTAATGAAGGAGCACTTGTTCTGTTTAACATCTCATGCCATTTTTCCCATTTCGAGTAGGTGAAAGGTTCGGGAGGAACCTCAAGGGGATCCCAATTGGTTCGAGGAGGAATTTCAGGGCGTTTGGTTGATAGTATCACTTCTTTGGGAAGATCAACAGGAAAGCTATCGCTAACATCGAACGAAGATTGAGAAGAAGACATGACCAAGAGAGTGAATTCAAAGTAACAGGGGCTCAAGGGTCAAGCAAATCCGATGGTTTGGAGTTAATTAAAGAGATGGTCATGCAATTTAAGAACATTCAAAGATTGCATAATATGTTAACTGCCCAGCATGATCTAATGTCACACCCCAATTTTTAGACAACCAATTATTAGTCAAGGGAGAACCCTCAACCAATATCCAGCTGTCCAATCATCAAGGTGTTTGTAATATAAAAACATCACACAGTCTGTACCGAAATAAATCATTACTCACAAGGGCTAAAGCAACGGTCAACATCCAACTAAAAAGTCAAACCTTAAATTCAACTCCAAAACATAATAAGAATCTAAAAAAAAGAACACTTCACTTAAACAATATCTTAAATTGTTAAATGGCCCACAATGCCAGAAATCTTATTTCTAAACTCTCTAAAGTGATATAAAAATGATAAAAAAGAACAGCGCAAGACTCCACACGCCTCCTGCTACCAGGTGCCACGAACTCCCTACTAGTCCTACAAATTATGATCGGCTACGCTCCAACAAGAACGCAACCGCGAGAAAAAAAACTCACGGGTCAGTCACATGACTGGTATGAGTTAAACCACGCACACACAGCTTCAGGATCACCCGTTGACCCTTTAACTACCACACAAAATATTAACTCGGGCAAGAGAGTAGTTCCACTTCACATATTGGGACAAGTGGTAGTTTCCCTTTATGTGGTGGCCATGCAGTTCTCGCCCGAATTTAAATAAAGTAATACTTACCCAACGTCCCATGGTGAGTCAATACCTGCAAAATGTTAGTGGACCCACCATCCTGCAACCACAAGAATAATAACAGCAAGATACTACAAGAATATACAGAACCACTTGTACTAAGATATAGGAAGGATCATTATCACAATTTACTCACTATACGTCCCAATACAAGGTATAAGAAAAGAATAACAGACGAGAAAATCAACATTTTATATCCTTTAACCCATAGGAAATTTTATTAACAGTGATTCTCTTATTTTTATGTACGATTCGTTATTCAATTTCCTAGGTTCACCACTTGGCTACCCTCCATGGTACACCCACACATATATCCCATGTGTGCCCGGACATACTACCAACATCCACTCTGGTGCCAGTTTGGTTGGGGTATCAACCAAACCAGGTATACACACAGAAGGCTAGTCAATATGCCTAGACGTCTAACAAATAAGCCGGGCATAAGGCTTAGGCCAGCTTGATCATGAAGCCACTGGCAAAAAGGTACACTCAGCAAGTCGAGCTACCAAAAACAATATCACAACTGGGAGCGGTGAACACTAAGAAACTTGAAACTATTTTGCATGTTTGGAATTATACAATTTAATCGGACTCAACGCTAATGACTATCACCTATTTCTTTTCATAGCTCAACATTATAGGAGAATTCATGTATCTCCAAGTAATCTTCGTTAATTCATACGAATAATAGAACAAAAAAAAACACAACGAATCATATTTCCCCAATTTTATATATTTTAATACACTAAAAACTGCTACTGAAATCTTCAATTTCTGCCCAAACGGTGCGGAATCAGGGAAAACTCAAAACACGAAAAGTGTGCAGAATTGCGTTTTACACAGGGCACGCGGACAGAATGTTAAAATTCCAACCCACAAGTTTACAATAATTTTCTAAAGTTTCTGCAACTATGTGAAATAAATAAAATGAATTTTACATATATTTCTTAATTACTATGAATATCTCACATAGAGTTTTATCAAACTAACCATTTACCTAACCCTTTTCGAATACCCTAATATCATAATCATAAAGTCTCACGAAGGGGAAAGAATATATCTAAATTACTTCAATCATAACAACGTGTATTGATCTATTACAAAGATTTAACCCTAACAATTAAATTTAACATGTACTAATTTAATTTTACTCCCGTATACATATATACATACGTGTACATATATATATAATCATATACACAAAATTTAACTCACCTCGTTCGATGAAAGAAAATCGACAGTAACGACGTTCCGCGATTCCACGCGAGACCACGGACCCGAGACCCTTCTTTTTTCTTCTCCCTTTTCTTCTTCTTCTTCTTCTCTCTCTCTCTCTCTCTCTCTCTCTCTCTCTCTCTCTCTCTCTCGGCGGCTGAACAGGGGGGTTGCCTATAACCTATGTTAATATTATAAATATATTATGTTATGATACCTAGTTAACTAATACCCACACATATACTAACACACTCACAACCCCATGACACACCACAGCACACACACACGTTTTCCCCTTTTTTTTTTTTTTGGCACATGGAATTGTTAGTGTGTAAAACACTCACACCAGTTTTTCATATACTAACTGAAGGAAAAAGTGGTTTAAAGTTTGAGTTTAAACGCGCAGCGGAAATAGGTTAAGTTATAAAAACTTTTGGTATTCCAGGATTTACTACTCGTCAATTCCATAGATGCGTACAAGGGGGTGCAATAATTATACCTTAGTGTCTTGAACCCAATTCTGAAACTTCAACTTCCAGCAGCCTCCACTAGATGATCTTCACCCTTATGACTTCTGCGGATGCCTGCCGGAAAGACTAGGGTTGGTGGGAACCCTAATAGAGAGGATAGGAAGGTTTTGGGAAGACTATGATAGTTTCTGCAGCTTATGCGTATAAAAACGACGATCACTTACTTCCAGAACGCAGCTGCCCTATTTATAGAATTCCAGAACCGACCTAGACTTCGATCGATCGAAGTGAGTTCGATCGATCGAACCTTCGATCGATCGAACCATTCTCGATCGATCGAACCTGAAGACTTCAATCGATCGAACATGCTTCGATCGATCGAACCTGTCTTAACAGCTTCCTCAAGTGTCTTTCCAAGCATCCTAGCGGAGCTAAGAGTGGGACCTCCTAGGCTCTTTATTGTTGGCTCAGACCAATTTGTTAATTACCATGACCAAACTCTTTGATCAGCAAACTAACTAACTGGTCAGTTAACGTTTATTCCACTATAAAACGATAACTGAACTCCAACGCAAAAGAACATATCCGAAGCGATAACTAGACTTGTATGGTGTACTAATGTCCCTCTACCGTCAGCATTCGTAATCATATTCAGGTAGTCGGATAACTGTTACTGTCAACCTGAATCATGATTACTTCTTGTATTCCTTGAGTCTCATTCACTACTCATGATTACTAAACATGTTGATAACTCTTATCAACAAGACTGCAGTACTCAGTAATCAACTTGGTGACATTCTCAAGGGAATGCTTACTCTGAATCAGAGGGTAGATTCTATCTTGACAATATATGTTCACAACCCTATGGACATGACATACCCAAGATACCCAGGTGTTGATCTTCTATAGACCTCACTGATTGGTAAGTCAAAGCAGCCATATCCATAGTCTGTGTTCATAATCATCTCAAGATTGAGAACACGTACCTTATACAAGTTATGAGTTCCTATTGACTGTTGACAGCCTTAAGCGTCAATAGGAAAGCTCAGGTCCGTCAATGCACTATAAGCACTAGCATATCAACTAAGAGCTACACTCTAGTGATTGAGATTAATCACTCCATCCAATGGTAGTTAATTATGCTACAGTGTAGACCTGATGAGGTATCCAGTCTCATCATCCACTGTGACATATTCTAAGTATCAAAGAATAGTAATTCGTATCTCACTTGTGTGTATCTCATACACACACGAATTGCTTACTATGATACTTAAGGATAAAACAATCATCTCATGAAAGAAACATACACAATGAAATGTAAAGCTGATATCCATATATTATAATGCTAATGTCTCATACATAAAGTAATGGTTTGAGGGCACAAACCCAACACTAACCACATTAATATTTCAAATAAAATCATTAAAATATTGTAAATTATTAAAAAAAAAAATCGGGATATTACATCTAACCACGATCACCATTATCTTTTTAAACCAAAAGGAAAATGGCGCGGGGGGTAATGTTTGTGATGAAAATATCCCGCCAATGCAGGTTTGACACGCAAGATGTGACGTGGCAGGATAATTGGTGGATACTGATGGACATTGGAACCGTTATAAGCAGTTGAGGCTGATTCATTTCGTTCAAATATTTAACTGATGAAAGACACGTGTTGACCATCATGGAATAACTAAATGGCAGTTGTTAACTTGAGAAAATACCACGTATAAGAGCAGTTATCAGTTTGAAAAGAGGAGGGAACATTCAAATCAAGTTGCTGAGGCCTCGACGTCTATAAATAGAAGGATTGTGTATTCGAAAGGGATCCTTCGATCAAACATCAACATATATCTCTCAATACATCTATTGTATTGTTATCTAGAAACTTAGATTTAGGAGTAGAACACCTTCGAAGTCATCTTCAAGGTTAGATTATAGTTACTTTAATTTAATAAAAGTAGTTTGTTACTTTTAGTCACTTTACTGTTCTTATTTAGGAATAGATATTAATTTAGTCAGTTTGAAGTTCTTCAGTTAGTTACATCTTTACACAATTAAAGTCCTGTTCAAGGCATCTAACGTCACCACAATTCCTTGGTGAGGCGCAGTTTGGATTATCATATTTACACATTGGCAATTTGCTTGCCTGGCACGCTCGCACACACTTATAAATTTTTCCAACCAAACAGGGTGCTAGAAGGGGTAATACATGGGGTACAATTAAAGCCACAACCTTTTTTGCACAACCTCCATTTTGTGTCTATCTCTCTCCTAGTGGGCACTGTGGGGTCACTGGCATTGTGGGACCCATCAAGAGAGAGATAGACACAAAATGAAGGTTGTGCAAAAAAGATTGTGGCTTTGGTTGTGCCCCAAGTATTACTCTGCTAGAAGACACCATAGAATAATTTCTTGTAAGGGAGTGTAGTCCCTCGTTACGAGGGTTTTGTCCCTCTCTTTGACGGTTATTCATTTATTTATTTATTATTTTGTTTGGTTTGAGGATCCACTATGGATCTCATTTCTCTCCTCGTATTACAGTTAGATTCGGCTACTCCTCTTTATAGATGCAGCTTCCATCAGATATGGTAATTTACTTATTCGTATTCGTCACTGTCTCTATTAGATCCGTTGTTCTTCAGTTAAATTTGGTGTTTTGATGGGCCTATTGGCAACCATGGCGAGTGTTGGGGCGATCTCTATTGTGGATCATGTTAGCAGCTTCCTCCCTTAACAGACTCAATCTCGAGCTATGCCACAGATAGGCATCAGGGATTATGGATGTTTGTAGCATGGCTAAGAAATTTGTGTTGCCAAAATTTTAATGCATTTTCTTATTTCTGTATATTTATACTGATTTCTTGTGAATCCTGCTATTAAAAAAAAAAGGAAATGAAAAAGAAAAGAACTCGTTTGGGAGTTTTAGGAAAATAAGATTTTTTTTATTAATAGATTTTTTAAAAGTGAAATTTTTTTTGGGTATTTAATTAGTGCTAATTAGATATTTTTTTTCAACATTTTCAAAAGAGCTTCAATTTGCTGCTTTTAAATTAATCTATGTTTTTCGCTTCTTGAAAAATTTAATTTTGAAACTACTATAAAAAATTGGTTGTCAAAATAAACTCTAACTTTTTTCAGTAATCTCAAACAATTGATTGTCAAACATGTAGTAATCATATTTCGCAGCCAATAGTTTGTTTATATTACAGATATTAACATTGCAGTTCGAACTCTGAAAATAGTCAATTGAAATTTGTTCTTTATTTGTGTTTTTATTTATAGAAATCTACGATTTGGTCCCCTGATATGGATTTAATATATATTTGGCAGTGTTCTAAAAATTGGCCTAGGCGGTGCCCTAGGCGCTAGGCGGTGTCCGACCGCCGAGATTTTCCCTAGGCGTTTGAAAAAATCGGACAGTGGATTCGTCGGCCCCTAGGCGGTGCTAGGCCAGCTAGGCGGGGCCTAGGCGGTGCTAGGCGGGTTAGGGTGAGAATGCTAGAGAGTCTTATTTGGGTCTGACTCTTTGGAAAAAAAAAACCCTAACATTAGTATATATATACACTTAAGATTTAAGTTAATTATGGAGAGATCCCTAATAGTTTTTTAAATATTAAACCTTCTAATAATCTTTGCTTATTTCCAAAAAACACCACACAACCTTTATATATATATATATTATTTGAACCACAAATCTATAATTATTTTTAATTAACACCACATAACTCATATATATATCTATTATATAATTAATTTTATTTATAAAAAAATCCGCCTAGGCCCCGCCTAGGCCCCCCTCTGCCGCCCGACTAACGCCTAGCGATTTTTAGAACATTGATATTTGGTCCATATGATTTTGTAGGAATAGAAATTAATCCTTTACATCACTAAATCTTAGGATTTAGTCATTTCCCCCAAATTTGTAGGTAATTTCTGGACGTATATATCCTTGACACATATTTTAAATTGATTTTTAATAAATATGTTTTGTTATATTTAGATAAAGTAACTGCAACCTAAATTTAGAAGTTATGAATTTATGGAGTTATGGTTGCTAAAATCATAGAGTTGCCTAAATTTGTGGTCTCCTAATTTAATTAAAATTCTTTCGAAAGGAAGGAATCATTTTTATGTCAATTGTTTACTTTTTTTTTTGTCATCCATTACTATCTGATGATTAGAAAATTGTTTACTTTTTTTTTGTTTTCAATAAAAAGTGAGAAATTTCTCACTTCGTCAGTTTTATATTAGAAAATTTCTCACTTTGACAGATTTTAACAATCATAAAGCACTCTGTGAGAAATTTCTCACTTTGACAGTAGAAAAAGTTTCTCAATTTGATTTATTTGTTTATTTTTTGGTCTAGACCTCCGGTATCCGGAACCACATTGGGCTCCGACTAATTCGGATCGAGTCGGGTAGGACCTGTTAGGGCGACAAAGCTCTCCCACCAAGTATTTAATCGCAGCTGCATACCCAAGACTCGAACTGGAGACCTTGGTTAAGCTAGAACAGCCCATTTGCAAGCATATCTACGCGCTTGTTGGTAGTTTCTTAATTTTATGATTTTCATGTTCATATCCTGAGTACAAGGAATCGTGTGCATCATCAAATCATTTGATTTTTGTACGTATCATATCGATTTATTGAATTCTTAGTGAAGGTAAGAATTTATCATTTTGTTAATGTGAAAATTATTATGATAAAGTAAAAAAATTCTCACTTACAGAAAGTAAGAAATTCATACAACAAAATGTGAGAAATTCTCACTAAAGATCAGAAAATGAGAAATTCATATAAGTGAAAGTGAAAAATTCATACATATAACCAAATTTCACGCTTTATTCACAGAAATACTAAAAAGTGAGAAATTCATATAACAGAAAGTGAGCAATTCATATAACAAAAAGTAAGAAATTTTCACTAAAAATCAGAAAATGAGAAATTCATATAACATAAAGTGAGAAATTCATACATACAACAAAAATTTCACGCTTTTTTCATAGAAATATGAAAAGTGAAAAGTACCCATTGTTAACCTAAGTACAGGCATACAAACATACAGTATTTAGTGAGAAATTTCTCACTAAAGAATAGAAAGTAAAATTCATGGCGGCAGCTTCACTATACGCGCTAGGGACTCCCTGGTAGGCGACTCGAGGCTCGGCGCCGGTGAGCGACGAGAGGTCAGTGATCATCAGCGACTTTGGCAGCGGTGGTTCTCCTAGCTTTTTCTCTTGTTTAAACGAGTTACGAAAACGTCCAAGTGTTAACAATATTGTTGTTTAACAAGAGTGAGAAATTTTATGCTCACAAAATTCTTACCGTCGTGAGAAATTACTCTCAACTTGATTTGTGGACTTTCCACTTCATATTGTTAATGTTTATATTGTTGTGAGAAATTATTTAACATGACTCAAATGAGTGAGAAATTCAATTTTTGGTGTCTCATTAGGGTTGTTTTTAAAAAACAATTTAAGTATCATACAAATAAGCTTATATAATTGTTGAAGTTGTATCCGATGAATTAAAATCTTCAATAACAATTATAGACCCTCAGATGTAAAAAAATTGTTATTTTTTACACACAATATGAAGCGTATTACAATTATAGACCCTCAGATGTAAAAAAATTGTGATTTTTTACACACAATATGAAGCGTATTGTGAAAACAACATTAAATCGAGTGAGAAATTCATTTTTCCTTGCCTCAAATTAGGGTTTTTAGTTTTGGAAATATTACTGATACCGTATTCTTTCATATTGTTGGAAAATGTCGAACATGAAACCAATTTTCTTCGTATTTGAATAAAAAAAATTACAAAATTTTTCACCTTTTGTTCCCATCAATTCTTCTGGATTGTTTACTCCTTTTGTCGTTCTTCAACGTGATGAAGTTTTGAGTTTTGATGAGAGTTTTTGGTAGTTTTGTAGTCGTTCTTCTTCGAGATTTCAATCGATGTCGTGTTCTTCAGAATCGTCTTTGTGAGAAATTTGGAATTTTTGGAAAGTGGATGAAGATGAGAAGGAAAATATAGATTTTTGTGATAAATTTTAAGTTTTAAACCCCTAAATTGTAGTCAAAATTAATGGATGTTGATGACAGTTTTTAAAAATGCAGTTACCACATATATATATTGAAGATGCAATTTTTGGTACTAGTCGGATTTAGGGTTTTAGAACATATTAAAATCATAGAAGAGAGGGAGAGAGAAATATAGGTAGCGTGTTTATATGTGGTTCGGCCCTGTTAATGAAGGAACCTACGCCCATGTGTGTGTCAGAGCACTTCCACTAAGTATAAGAAATTGCTGCAGGGACCTTGGTGATCCAACAATGTGTAGGGAGTGTGCCCTTAAACCATCTTTATGTATGAGACATTGACATTTTAATATATGGATATCAGCTTTACATTTTATTATGTATGTTTCTTTCATGAGATGATTGTTAATCCTTAAGTATCATAGTAGGTAATTCGTGTGTGTATGAGATACATACAAGTGAGACGAATTACTATTCTTTGATACTTAGAATTTGTCACAGTGGATAATGAGACTGGATATCTCATCAGGTCTACACTGTAGCATGATTAACTACCATTGGATGGAGTGATGAATCTCAATCACTAGAGTGTATCTCTTAGTTAATATGCCGGTGCTTATAGAGCATTGATAGACCTGAGTTTTCCTATTGACACTTAAGGCTGTCAACAGTCGATAGGAACTCATAACTTGTATAAGGTACATGTTCTCAATCTTGAGACGATTATGAACACAGACTATAGATGTGGCTGCTTTGACTTACCAATTAGTGAGGTCTATAAAAGATCAACACTTGGGTATCTTGGATATGTCATGTTCACAGGGTTGTGAACATATACTGTCAAGATAGAATCTATCCTCTGTTAAAGAGTAAGCATTCCCTTGAGAATGTTACCAAGTTGATTATTGAGAACTGCAGTCTTGTTGATAAGTAGTTATTAACATGTTTGGTAATCATGAGAGGTGAATGGGACTCAAGGAATACAAGAAGTAATCATGGTTCATGTTGACAGTAACCGTTTATCCGACTACCTGAACATGTTGATAAGTAGTTATCAACATGTTTGGTAATCATGAGAGGTGAATGAGACTCAAGGAATACAAGAAGTAATCATGATTCAGGTTGACAGTAACTGTTTATCCGACTACCTGAATATGATTGCGAATGCTGATGGTAGAGGGACATTAGTACACCATACAAGTCTATACATCACTTCGAATATGTTCTTTTTGCGTTAGAGTTTAGTTATCATTTTATAGTGGAGTAAAAGTTAATTGACCAGCTGGTTAGTTTGCTGATAAAAGAGTTTGGTCATGGGAATTAACAACTGGTCTGAGCCAACAATAATGAGCCTAGGAGGTCCTACTCTTAGCTCCGCTAGGATGCTTGGAAAGGCACAAGAGGGTCTTGTCAAGACAAGTTTGATCGATCGAAGGAGTCTTGATCGATTGAAGTCTAGACAGGTTCGATCGATCGAAGCTACTTCGATCGCTTGAACGTTAGGTTGGTTCTGGGAATCTATAAATAGGGCAGCTGCGTCCAAAAATTAGTTTTTGTCATTTTATTATATCAGAAGCTGCAGAAACTATTTTAGGACTTCCCAAACCTTCTCTATCCTCTCTGTTAGGGTTCCTATCAACCCTAGTCTCTCTGAGAGCATCCATAGGAGTCATAAGAGTGAAGACCATCTAGTGGAGGCTGCTGGAAGTCAAAGATTTCAGAATTGGGTTCAAGACCGTGAGGTATAATTCTCGTCCCCTCTCTTGTACGCATCTATAAAAATGACAAGTAGTAGATCTGGGATACCAATTAGTTTTTGAATCTTAATCTTTCCGTAACGCTTTTAAAATAATTTTTAAACTTGTTTTTCCTTCAATTGATATCAGAGCTTCGCTTGTTTGGATCTATAGATGCGTTTTGGAGCATTAGTTTTGATTTACATGTTGATATTAGAACTATTTTCGAAACTGCATCGTCACAGATATGTTTCTGCGGCAGTCTCGCAGTAGAATACAAATCTGTGATTGCATTGGTTGCATGGTGGGTTGGATCGATCGAAGTATGTTCGATCGATTGAACTTCTCAGTTCTCAAGCGATCGAACTAGTTTCGATCGATCGAACTTTGTCATGTTTTATCGATTGCATGAGGTTCGATCGATCGAGAGCGACTCTTTATCCAGGTATTCCTTTCATAGTTTTAAAAGATTTTAAAATTAATTACTTTAACTTTTTATTATCTTGTAAAATTTCAAATCATTTTGTGAAACTGAAAGTTCAATCGATCGAAGTTTCGAGCAATCGAACTTCTGTTGATCGATCGAAGTGTGACAGAAAATTGAGATATTGTTTTAAGTTCTAATTCAGTACGTAAAGAGTTTATGTACTGTGAGAATCAATTAGGGGTTCCAATAGTTACATATATTTGTTACATATGCACGGTTGTGTGTATAACTAACCCTCTTGCAGCAAGATATGTCTACTATCTCCCATGGCGCCATGATCAGTTTTAAATTTTGTGTTTAAATGTTTGAGATTGGTGCATGTTGCATTTAATTTTGGTTTGGTTTTAAGGCATGTGTAAAGGGCGCTGCGACTTCAATCCTACGAAAAGGAAAGTTGCACCGGTTTCCCTAGCCTTTTTATTCTATTGTTACTATTTCTTTTTCTAGATAAATTGTAAGCTTCAAAAGAAGCATATGTCCAATGTAATATAATTAAGGAAGCCCATGAAGATGGAGTAAGAAGCCGTTGTCCATTAAGATGGAGCTGGAGGTGACCAAACCAAGAGAAGGTTCTATGGATATAGAGCCATGGGAGATAGAGGCATATCAATGCCTTTATTTCATTTTAGTTTTTTGTTTTTATATGCTTGTTTGTGATTAGAATATTTAATATATTGTTACTACATGCATAATAAACCAAGTTTTCTAAAATAAAATTCAAAAACCGTTTCAACGCATTAGTAGACATTGGATGTCTATGGGCAATGAGTAGAAACAAATTTTTCAAAAACAAAATTTTCAAAAGAAAATCCTTTACTATCAAATCTAATGGGAGATGGTCTTATTTATAATACCCACGATCTTCCATTAACGGTTCATTGTAAGATGAGTAGTGCATTATGTGTCACCTCGCTAGGGGTGACCGTTCCACACGGAGGGTACACTACTCATTGGTTACTAGATGTGACCTTCCTATGGATAGGATCAATTAGACGTGTTAGAGGGTGACCACCACACGGAGGCACTACTTGAGGTGGTTGTGATTGGATCCTAGTTAATGGTACACACTAGCTAAGCTATGGAGATCAAATAGGTTCGGGAGTCATAACTTGTTTTGCAAGAGTTGCATAGCGGATAAGTCATGATTAATTGAAAGATCGAGTATTGACCGCCACACGGAGGCTTTACTCTTTTGTTTTGATATTCCGGCGACTTGGTTTTAAAATAAGAGTTTTAAGGATTCTTTTATTTTAAACTATCAAATTCTTATATCCATATTTATTTTGTCTTTTGATTTTTTCAGTAAATCATAATGTCTGGATATGCATTTAGTCCTCTTGCCACTATACTCACTCAGAACAAGTTAACTGGAAATAATTACACTGAATGGAAACGAAACCTTAACATCGTATTAACTGCGGAGGATCACATATATGTCCTCACCGCCCTATGCCCTAAAGAACCCGTTGCAAATGCTACGGCTGCTGCTAGATGCGAGTTCGATAAGTGGAAGAAGTCAAATGGGATGACTCGTTGTTACATATTGGCTTCTATGGCTAATGTGTTGCAACACCAATACCAGTCGAATGATTCTACTAGTACCACTATTAAATCTGTAAAAGAGATGTTTGGGGATCATGGAAGACCTGCCAGATAAGTTGCTATGTAGAAGATAATAAGTGCAAAGATGTCGGAAGAGACTGTAGTCAAAGGGCATGTTTTAAAAATGATTGGTTATTTGAATAATCTGGACACCCTAGGAGCCAACATCGATGCACAGACCCAAGTTGATATGATCCTCAATTCGCTATCGCCTTCATTCACTCAATTTAAAATTAACTATAATATGAATCAAATGAATTTTTCAATGAGTGAATTAATGAGTTCTTCACTGGCAGCGGAAGGGATTATCAAACCAGGGGGCAACGTTCTGAACGTTGAAAAAGGCTCTTCTTCCTCCCATTCTACACCGAAAGGAAAGAAAGGGAAGAAGCAAGCTAGCACTAATGGTCTAAGTGTTGGATCAGTCCCTAAGATTGCAAAATCTAAGGGAAAGGGTAAGGGTAAGGAGAAGGTGGGTGGCCAAAGCAAAGGAAAGTGTTTCCAATACGGTGAGAAGGCCACTAGAAGAAGAATTGTCCACAATTCTTGGCTACAAGGGTTCAAGATATGATTGAATCATATGTGATTGAAGTAAGTTTTATGATGGATACTTCAAACACTTGGTGCATTGATTCTGGTGCGACTAACTATATCTATAATTCGGTGCAGGGGTTCAGATCAACCAAGAAATGCAGTGATGGGAAAATTGTGCTGACTCTGGAATCTAGCGCAACCGTTTTCGTGGTTACAGTAGGAGCAGTAGCTTTAGAATTTTCAGAAAATAATGTTTTGACTTTATCAGATGTACTTTACGTCCCTTTAATGAGACGTAATTTAATTTCAGTTTCTAATTTATCGAATAATGGCTATTCTTTTCATTTTGGATTTGAAGTTGTGGTTAAAAGAAATAGCTCTTTTACTTATTCTGGTGTTAAATTAAATGGCTTGTATGTGATCACTCCAAATATTTCTAAAGACTCTTGTATGGAACTTAATAACTCGGTGGTAACTGTACCATCTAAAAGAAAGGAACCTTCCACTAATCCAACAAAGCTTTGGCATATGAGGCTTAGCCATATCAATCTAAATAGGAATGACAGACTAGTCAAAGAAGGGGTCTTAGGCGATTTGGTTCTCGAACCAATAGAAGTCTGTGAGTCTTGTTTAGAGAGTAAGATGACCAAAAGACCATTTTCTGCAAAGGGTAATAGGACCAATGCATTGTTGGAATTAGTTCATACTGATGTGTGTGGACCAATAAATATTAGAGCAAGGGGTGGTTATGAGTATTTTATAACATTTATCGATGACCACTCTAGGTATGGATATGTGTACCTCATGCAGCATAAGTCTGAATCCTTTGAAAAGTTCAAATAGTTTAGGGCTAAAGTGGAGAAGCAATTGGGCACACATATCAAGATCATTCGATCTGATCGAGGTGGCAAGTACCTCTTTAATGAGTTTATTGATCACCTCATACATAATGGAATTCTGTCATAGTTGACAACACCTGATGCGCCTCAGCTGAACGGTGTAACGGAGAGAAGGAATCAGATTCTTTTATACATGACTAGGTTGATGATGAGTTATTCGGAGTTACCATTATTCCTTGGGCGTTTTGCTTTGGAAACCGTTGCCATGCATACTAAATCTAGTACCAAGCAAGTCTGTTCCCAGGACACCACGAGAGATGTGGATTAGGCGCAAGCCTTCTTTGCAACATCTTCGGATATGGGGGTGTCCGACACATGTACTGAAAGGAAAGATGAGCAAGTTGGATTCTAGACTGGTAGTATGTTACTTCGTAGGGTATCCAAAGGGTACTTATGGATGGTATTTTTATGTTCCAAGGGAACAAAAAGTGTTTGCTAGTACAAATGCCATTTTCTTGTAGGATGATTATATCATGAACCATAAACCTAAGGGAATGATAGATCCTAGAGAGATAGAAGGAGAGCCCTTAGTCCTACCCTCAGTTGATAACGATGTAAGACAAGAAAATACCACTTCTTCACCCATTTTCGCACTGATACCTCGTCGTAGTGAGAGGATTATTAGCCAGCCTGATAGATACATGTTCTTAGGAGAAGTTTTTGAATCTGTCTCCATAAAATCTAAATATGATCCTACCACGTATGAAGAGGCAATGGCTGATGTAGACTCAGCTAATTGGGTTAAAGCTATGAAGGCTGAATTAGAATCTATGGATTCCAATTAGGTTTGGGATTTTGTAGAACTTTCAGTCAATATAAAACCCATTGGCTATAAGTGGGTCTATAAGAGGAAAAATGGATCTGATGGAAAGGTTGAGACTTTTAAGGCAAGGCTTGTAGCGAAAGGTTATACTCAGAGGGAGGGCATTGACTATGAGGAAACCTTCTTGCCGGTAGCCATGCTCAAGTCCATCAGAATACTCTTATCCATTGTTGCATGCCTAGATTATGAGATCTGGCAGATGAACGTCAAGACTGCATTCTTGAATGGCAATCTTGAGAAGGACATCTATATGCAACAACCAGAAGGGTTCATAGCTGGTGGGAAGGGTATCTTGGTATGCAAGTTGCAAAATTCCATTTATGGGCTTAAGCAGGCATCCAGGAGTTGGAACATTCATTTTGACCAAGTGGTCAAATCATTTGGTTTCATACATAATCTGGATGAACCTTGTGTATACAAGAAGTGTGAAGGGAAAGTGGTAGCCTTTCTTGTTCTTTATGTTGATGAAATTCTACTAATTGGGAATGATGTAGCAGCACTGTCAATGGTTAAGGTTTAGCTACTTAGTACATTCGATATGAAGGATCTAGGAGAGGCGAGCTATATTCTTGGGATAAAGCTCTTTCAGAATCATAAGCGAAAGATAATGGGATTATCTCAAGCTGGTTATATCGATAAGGTGCTAACTAGGTTTTTAATGGATAATTCGAAGAAATAGTTATTACCTTTCAGGCATGGTTTAGCGTTCTCCAAGGACCAGTGTCTAAAGACACAGGAGGAAAGGAATCGCATTGCAGGAGTTCCCTATGCTTCGGTAGTGGGAAGTCTCATGTATGTGATGTTATGCACTAGACCAGATATCTACTTTGTTGTTGGCATGGTTAGCAGGTATCAGTCGAATCCAGGTCCAAAGCACTGAACAGCCGTTAAGCACATTCTTAAGTACTTAAGAACTAAATATTACATGCTTATGTATAAAGTAGTGAGTTAATTCCAGTAGGATACACTGACTCGGACTTTATGTCAGATAAAGATTTGAGGAAGTTGACATCCGGACATCTCTTTACCTTATGAGGTAGTGTTGTTAGTTGGAGGAGTATTAAGCAGAAATGCATTATAGACTCAACTATAGAAGTTGAGTATATGGCTGCTTGTGAAGCCACAAAGGAAGTTGTTTGGCTAAAAAAGTTCCTTATGGAGCTTGAGATAGTACCAGCGTCACTATCCCCCATTACGCTATACTGTGATAATAGTGGGGCAGTGGCTCAGTCCAAAGAGCCAAGGAACCACGGAAAGGGAAAGCACGTAGAGCGAAAATATCATCTAATCCGAGATATTGTTCAATGTGAGTGTAACTGTCACTAAGATTGCCACCGTTGACAATCTTGTGGATCTGTTTACAAAGGCCTTGCCACAGAAGGTCTTTGAACGTCATCTAGATAGTTTAGGTCTCAGATGTAGTCCTGAATGGTTATGAGTGCAAGTGGGAGTTTGTTGGGAGTGTGCCCTCAAACCATTACTTTATGTATGAGACATTGACATTTTAATATATGGATATCAACTTTACATTTTATTATGTATGTTTCTTTCATGAGATGATTGTTAATCCTTAAGTATCATAGTAGGTAATTTGTATGTGTATGAGATACATACAAATGAGATACGAATTACTATTCTTTGATACTTAGAATTTGTCACAGTGGATGATGAGACTGGATATCTAATCAGGTCTACACTGTAGCATGATTAACTACCATTGGATGGAGTGATGAATCTCAATCACTAGAGTGTATCTCTTAGTTAATATGCTGGTGCTTATAGTGCATTGACAGACCTGAGTTTTCCTATTGACACTTAAGGCTGTCAATAGTCGATAGGAACTCATAACTTGTATAAGGTACGTGTTATCAATCTTGAGACGATTATGAAAACAGACTATGGATATAGCTGCTTTGACTTACCAATCAGTGAGGTCTATAAAAGATCAACACTTGGGTATCTTGGGTATGCCATGTTCACAGGGTTGTGAACATATATTGTCAAGATAGAATCTACCCTCTGTTAAGGAGTAAGCATTCCCTTGAGAATGTCACCAAGTTGATTATTGAGAACTGCAGTTGTTGATAAGTAGTTATCAACATATTTGGTAATCCTGAGAGGAGAATGGGACTCAAGGAATACAAGAAGTAATCATGATTCAGGTTGACAGTAACTGTTTATTGAACTACCTGAATATGATAGCAAATGCTGATGGTAGAGGGACATTAATACACCATACAAGTCTAGACATCATTTCAGATATGTTCTTTTGCACTGGAGTCCAGTTATCGTTTTATAGTGGAGTAAATGTTAATTGATCAGCTGGTTAGTTTGCTGATCAAAGAGCTTGGTCATGGGAATTAACTACTGGTCCGAGCCAACAATAATGAGCCTAGGAGGTCCCACTCTTAGCTCCGCTAGAATGCTTGGAAAGCCACATTGTCAAGACAGGTTTGATCGATCGAAGGAGTCTCGATCGATTGAAGTCTAGACAGGTTCGATTGATCGAAGGTGGTTCAATCGATCGACGGTTCGATCGATTGAAGCCACTTCAATCGATTAAATGTTAGGTCGGTTCTGGGAATCTATAAATAGGGCAGCTGCGTCCAGAAATTAGTTTTTATCATTTTATTATACCAGAAGCTACAAAAACTATTTTAGGGGTTCCCAAACCTTCTCTATCCTCTCTATTAGGGTTCCCACCAACCCTGGTCTCTCTAGGAGCATCCATAGGAGTCATAAGAGTGAAGACCATCTAGTGCAGGTTGCTGGAAGTCAGAGATTTCATAATTGGGTTGAAGACCGTGAGGTATAATTCTTATCCCCTCTCTTGTAAGCATCTATAGAGTTGACAAGTAGTAGATCTGGGTAACAAACACTGAATTTTGCACATTCATGTGCCAATATAATAGATATAATGCTCATTTAATCCCCCAAATCCCTAGTTTTACATGCATTTTGAAATTAATATAATTTAATGGTGATGTCACTCAAATGCGTGTAATTATTTATTTTTACATATTTTATATGTTTAGGTGAAAATGAAGTAAAATAAAGGGAAAGAAAGAAGTAACAACCACACCATAGTATATCCCATAAATAGTGACAAACAGTAGAATTACTGTAAGTTTCATAAATGAAATCAACTGAAAACAAATAATAAAGAATAAAAAAAAATAAACATCATTGAAATGGTGATGGTGATGTTTTTACAATTCGTTTCTCTCACTCTCTCTCTCTCTCTCTCTCTCTCACACACACACACACACACACACACACAATTGCACATGATTTCAAACACTGTTAAAGAACTGAAGAAAAAAATGGGAAGGCACAAAGAAAAGTTCCAAAGCTGATGAATGCAATGATGATTTCTTTCTCAAAATTGTCTATAAAACAAGGTAGCTTCAACAAACAAAGAGATAACTCACAAGCTGCAATAGCTTCACATACATTGTTAGGGAGAGAATAGTTTAGGGAGGTTATCATATGAGCACTTCATATTGTCCCTATAAATAGGAAATTTTAGTTTTTCTTTGCCTTTTCTAGTTCTAGTAGTTGTAAAAATTTACTGTTATGTAATTGATGATTTCATGTTCAAAATTATGTAGCAAAACTTTGTGTACTGTATTTCTTAAATTTAAAATATTTGTTTTCTTGTACAACCTTTGTCAATTTGTAGTAGTAAAATATTTCTATTTAAAATTTAGATTTAATATTTTTAGTCTAGTAGTACTTATAGTTGTCCTCTAAAATAGTTTGAAACCCTAAATTTTCAGTTTTTATAGTAATATTTCCATTCACTAGAAGACAGATTTTGCAAGTAAATGTTAGATTTTTTAGCCACGTAGTTGTAATAATCACCTACTAAAGTCTAAAGCACACCATACCCATATCTCGCTCCAAAATTAGATTAGGATTTGATTTGACCTTATTTGTGTTCTTCAAGTTCAACCACTGTGACCCCACAAGAATCCAAAGTCAATGGTTTAGTATTTTATTATAAATTCAGTATTTCCATTTATGTATATTTTATTAGCCTAGTTGTACTAAACTTTGCTATTTTGCAGATTCCACAAATTCAACTCCAACTCATGTTAAGTGAAGAAAAAAATATATTAATATTATATTTCACCCTTACCTTAGTTTTAAAACTTTAGTTTTAATTGGGCAGTCACTGTTTATATCTATTTAATCTTTCTTTAAAATGTTATTTTGACGATAGTTTCAATTCTAAAATGGTAGGCTAAAACTTTAATTGGGGATATGCAATAAAAACTTAAAACCACAGCTTCTGTGCACTAATCTTAATTGGCAAATTTATCTAAATGAGTTATTTTTTTTCATTTATGGCCAAAAATATCTATGTATCTATAGTTTATGACCATTTAACATGTTTATATACTATGGCTATATTGGGCTCAAAAGATTACATATTTGAAATAAGAATCTAATTATGTGGATTGCCAAATTATGCCTTTTGTCATAAAAAACACCTAGCATACTCAAACAACTCATATGACAAAATTCATTTTTCAAGTATGTGTTTATATATATTTCTATCCAATAATGGACATGCAATTGTGTAGTGGCAGAGTGGTGGCGACTGGACGCCGAATAGCCCACGTCCGCGGCGGGTCACGGTTCGAACCTGGCTATTACCCAATTACCCTTTTATTTTTCTTTAAACCAAGCAACGTCGTTTCATATCAAACCTGACACACTTGATATGACCCTGACTAGTGAAAGTTTATTTTCAAATAAATAATGACTCTGCGGTCTTAAATGCCAAATCATTTTCAAATGCACAAAAGTTGTGGGATTTAGTCTTGGTTTTGCATATTCCCAATTCCTTTAAATCATTTCTCTCTCATTAATTAATATTTCTTGTTTTTAATAACTTTGCTTAAATAACTGTACTATTTCTATCTTTCGCTATTATTAAATTCAAAAAGTTTATCTCACAAAAATTTAGCTTTTATTTCTTTTTTTTTTTCTTACTAGTATCTTAGTTAATTTATTTTGCACTGTTAAAATCTTTACCGTAAACTACTTAGGAAAAAAATAGCTTTTAATTAGTCTTATTGCAAAAAAATATAAAAAGTATTAGTTTAGTAAAATCCCATAAAAATCCATTATCTTTTTATTTTCTTTTTAGTGACAAAATAGTTATTACCTATCTTTGTTTCCCGTTCCCTGTGGGTTCGACCTGGACTTCCAGAATTTTATTACTTGTACGATCACTTACACTTGGGTGTGATAAGAAAACGCGTCAATAGGATGTCGTCACCGGGCTACCAATAAGTTTTTGAAACTTAATCGTTCTGCAGCGCATTATAAATTATTTTTAAACCTATTTTTCTTTCACCATGGTGACTGGAACTACCAAGAGTTAGCCATAGAGGGATGATATTTAGAGTTTCTTGGGAAAGGCTTGACAATGTAAGATGGTTGGATCAATTGGACTTGGGATCAGGATCCCTTCTTAGAGGAATGGGAGGACCCTTTTATAGAAGGCAGAGTCCTCTCTTACAAAACATTTAAGTCTGATTAGGTAACTCGTTGACAGCCTGTGATAATTGCTGTATATTCAGCCAGTTTCGTAGTCTAATAAGGAAACTGTTTATACGTATCTAGAAGGTTTCCTAGCTAGTTTAGGAAACTGCTGGGGTTCAAGCAGTTTGGGATGTGTCACTGAGTTAGCTGAGCTGGATCTGAACTGTATTGTAATTGGAAATATTCCGACCCATAGGCCGGGGTCGGGGTCGGTTCAGGGTCAAACTTGGTGTACTAGAGGTCAGACCTAGAAGGTCAGGTCTAGTGGTCGGGCCTGGTGATTGGGCCTGAAGCACAGGAGGTCGGACCTGGAGGTCGGGCCTTATCATGACCCATCCCGCTAACGTGCGGAAACAGCACATGTGGCACGACACCAAGGCTTATCCAACCATCAAATAACTATACGGAGCGGAAAAGAACTTTAAAACAACCTTGAGTATATAAAACTTTTGGAAACATTACCCTCCAAGTTATAAAATTCGAATAAATTGAAAACGTAAATATATTTTGAAACGAATGATTTTATGTTGAAAGGTGTCCCAAAGGTACCCTAAGAACCAATCAAAACCTTTTAAAAATTTCCGAAAGATATAGAAAAAGATTTCTTGCAGGGGGTATTTCAACCGGTCGAACGACCCCATTCGGCCGGTCGAATGACCCTTTAGCAGAATCTTCCACACATCTGCAGAATTTTGCCTAAGGCGCTAAACAACCATCACTTAAACCCTTTCACGACTACCATTCTACAAACCAAAACTCCCCAACTCAAACGAGGTTGCAAGAACGTATAAACAACTTACTAAACATTGAAATAAATGATAACAAAACAAGTTAAGGCTTGTTTGGATTAAAAACACAAAAGGACCATTACAATCATCCAAAATTCGAGTTCGCAAAATTAAGTATTCAAAACACGCATCCATGAGTTCAGATACATTCCAACATAACCAAAAGTAGTTTTGTGACATATTATAACATTCTAAGTCATTCCAAATCTCCTAAGTTGAAGTTAACCATTCTAACTTCTTAAAGTTATATTAATACAACATTTGGAATTGGAAACAAAAATATATACAAGAGAAGGATCCCCGTCGCTCCCGCGGTCTCACTCCTCACGCTTCTTCTTTTTCCTTTCTTCATTTCACCTGCAATGGAGTAAATCTCCACTGCTCAGCTATATGCTGAATGTACAATTCTAACATATGCATATATGATAAATCATGCCTTAACCTCATAATTCATATCAAAATAGTCTCCAGGGAGGAAACACGTGTTCATCCGGTAGTGGCAAGTCCAAGCCTTAAACCGCGATGCCAACGGCTAGTCCAAGCCTACAACCATTGCATCCCCAAGTGCCGTAGCAAGTCCACGCCTTAAACCATGCACAGTAGCCGTTGCTACTACAGTTCTCCAACAATGAGAAGCTTACCCCAACATGAATTTGTATAAACTCCCATTTGACCCAAATAAACAACTCAACGTGCAAGCGTAAAAGTAGACATGCTTTTCACATTCAAGCGCGTGCATAATTAGCGGGCCTAGGATTAACACATGAATTTTGCCCAAATCACAATTTCGTCGGCGAAATATAAAATATGTATTTTACCTATATAACATAAGCTAGAAATTCATACCTCGAGCTATCATCGTATAACTTTGAGGGAACAACTAGAAGCCCGATTAAACGCTAAATCTCTGATCCTGCGCGAAACCTACAAGTTTACACGTGTTTCCCCAAATTCCTAGATTTAGAAATTTATAAAACTTAGCCAAACGTGGCCTAAAGACTATCAATACATAGCCCTTACCTTAGGGAGTTCAAATGTGAATTTTGGTGAAATTCAGACAGACAAAAGGTCACCGTTTGTCGTCGCAAAGCCCGTGATCAAATCTCCTTTTCTCTCTCCTCTCCCAAGATATTATATAAGGTTTGCTAAAAATGAAATATCACCCCTCCTATATTTATAGACAAACTCTCTTGAAATCACATTTACCTCCCCGTGAGTTTCCAAAACTTCTAATTAACTCCTGAAATGTCATGCACATCCATTTTACAACTTTACGAGTGAAAACTAAAATCTACAAAAGTTTTCGACCAAGTCTATTTTGGTTTCAAAATTACGTTCGAAAACTAAAGTCTATAGAATCTCTACACAACCTACCTTTTATATAACGTGACACTCACGTTTTTTCCACAGTTCTCAAAATGCTCTACAATGATATTAAAATTACCAAAAACTATACTGCACAGGTATAATTTACTATTCATAAAGTACCAGATAAGCCAAATAACATTTAAATCACATAAATGTCATTTACCCATGCCAAAGCAATCTCGATTACCGAAGTCCCGTATCCTTACTGACACCTTACCGTTGACTCACATTCAACCTCAATTCAATTATCAAACAACATTGATAATTCCCAAAACCAAATAGGCTTGATAACTATGATGTTTTGGAACAGGTGTGACAACTCTCCCCTCCAAAAAGGAAGTTTGTCCCCAAACTCATGCCTCATACATCGAACAGGTGCGAATACCCATTCTTCATTTCTTCCTCACTTTTCCATGTAGCCTCTTCAACCGTGTGACTACGCCATAGTACTTTCACCATTGGAATTGTCTTAGTTCTCAAGACTTGTTCCTTCCGGTCTAGTATCTCTACTGGATGCTCTACGTAACTCAAGTCCTATTGAATTTGTAACGGTTCTGGTACCATGATCTTGCTCATATCTGACATACACCGTCTCAACATCGACACATGAAATACATTTTGCACATGCTCCAACTCTGATGACAACACCAATCGATAAGCCACTAGACCTACCCTCTCTAGGATCTCAAAAAGTCCTACGAATCTCAGATTGAGTTTCCCCCTCTTTCCGAATCGAACAATGCCTTTCGAAGGCGATGCTCACAAGTATACAAAGTCACCTACTTCAAACGTCATTGGTTGCCGCTTTGACTCCGCGTAGCTCTTATAACGGCACTGAGCTACCTTAAGTTGCTCTTAAATCAGCCTCACTTTCTTCGTAATTAACTGTATTATCTCAGGTTCTATCAATCTTCTTTCCCTAACTCCGGTCCAATAAATCGACGAATGATACTTACTTCTATACAAAGCTTCATACGGGGCCATTCCAATACTTGACTAAAACCCGTTATTGTATGCAAATTCGATCAAAGATAGATGTTTTTTCCAATCACTCCCAAAGTTTAGTATGCACAATCAAAGCGTATCCTCCAACATCTGAATCACGCGATTTGACTGCTCGTCAGGCTAAGGATGAAATGCAATACTGAAACTCAACTTCGCACCCAAAGCTTTTTTCAAACTTCCCCAAAACCTCGACGTAAAACTACTATCACAATCTGATACTATTACTGTTGGAACCCGTGTAGTCTTACAATCTCTTTCACATACAACTCAGCTAACTTCAAAGGTTTAGTCATCTTGATCGGTAGAAAATGAGCTAAATTTGTCAATTGGTCAACTATAACCCAAATCTTATCATTCTTGTTAGACGATCGTGGTAATCTAGATACAAAATCCATCGTGATCTCATCCCATTTCCACTCTGACACTAGTAATGGTTGTAGCAATCCCGCAGTTACTTGTCTTTATGCTTTCACTTGTTGACATGCTGAACACTCAGAACCATACTTTGCCACTTCACTTTTCATACCTTTCCACCAAAAATTTTCTTGCAAGTTCTGATACATTTTATTGTTACCTGGGTGAACTGAATATCGAGTACTATGCGCTTCCTCTAGAATCCTCTCTTTCAAGCCTTTCACATTCGGTACACATAACCGATTTCCAAGTTTTAACATTCCTTGTTCTAGTACAAAACCAGGTCGCTTTCCCAAAGGTATATCATCTCTCATTTTGCACAAGTAGAGGTTGTTAAACTATTCTGCCTTGATTTCATCAGTAATGACTGGGTGAGCTATGATCGCCATCATTAAGACACCATTGGCCTCTTGAATCATATCTAACTCCAAACGTTCCATCTCGTTTACCAACTCTTTTTGTTGGGCTAGCTCATCGGCTAAATTCTTTGTCGTCTTCTGGCTTAACGCATCAGCTACCACATTAGCCTGTCCCGGATGATACTCTATTGAAAGATCGTAATCCTTCATCAACTCTAACCATCTCCTCTGTCTCATGTTCAAGTCTCATTGTGCGAACATGTATTTTAAGCTTTTGTGGACTATGAAGATCTCACATTTTTCCCCGTACAAGTAATGTCTCCAAATCTTCAAAGCATAAATAACTGCGGCCAATTCAAGGTCGTCAGTGGATAGTTAACCTCGTGTGTCTTTAACTGTCTTGAAGCATAGGCAATCACCTTGCCACCTTGCATGAGCACACATGATGAGAGTTGATATGTGCAAAATATTGGCTTGATAAAGAGAAAAATTGGTTAAACTTTGCCCCACATTTCTAGTTTTACCTGCATTTGTGTCTTAACCTTTCTTTTTACACAATGATGTGTTTCTCGTGGTATGTCATTGTGTTTTGTCCTTTAAATGCAGGTTCTGAAGCTGGAATGAATAACAAGGTGGAAGGAGATAGCTCAAGAAACAAAGAGAACAAGTCAAAAATGGAATCCATGTACCAATTGATTGCAAGCAATCGATTGCTATACATAAATCAAAACCAATCAATTGCCAACTTAACCAATCGATTATTATTATTACCAATCGATTGGACTCAGATACCAATCGAATGGTAAAAGCTAGAAGTCAATTCTCTTTAACGGAGAAGAATCTCAGCGAATCAGTGTTAATGATAGTGACCAGCCATTACAAAATGAATCTGGATGCCTCAGACTCAAGGATTTCACATTATAAATAGATGGGAATGAGAGGGTTCAAGGGTTGGCTCACATTTCATTGTTTTGTAGGTTTTTCAAATTGGTTTTTGTTCTGTAAACATCATCAATTTAGAGAACTCTACATTCCGAATTCAGTTGTTAATTTAGGTTCTTCTCGTGGTATTTAGCTAGTTTTTGATTTTGTAGAGTAAAGATATTGTTTTGATTTTAGTTTTAAATTTTCTTTTGTAATCTCAAATTTATGTTTGAAACCATGTTTTCATTAGATTTTTAATTTGTTTTAGTTTATTTTCACTTCTACACCACCCATTATACTAGCTTAAAACCTCAGTTGGGAACAATGTGATGAAACATTGTTCCCCAGCCACTGCCATAAATCTGGAAAAGAATCAGTGTTAATCGATTGGTAACAGAACCCAATCAATTATCATAGATTCCAAACCAATCAATTGGAACATTAGCCAATCGATTGGAAGTCCTTCCATATCAATCGATTTAAATATAAGCTCTTTTGGCTAATTAAATCAATGAACATGCATAGCAAACACATCGAATATCCTATATCCGATTTGTTTGTTATAGTTCATGGTTTTAATTGGCTCCTATTTCAGTTCTTCATAGTAAGTAAGGTGATTCAACCACTAGTTATGTGAAACTCACATACTTAGTGTCTAGGTTACTTAACTTAATCGTTTTAGAGATAAGGAATACTAAAGGATGAAACCCCGGTTGTACGTTATTGATAAGTTATGGTAATGGATGGTACAATGCAAATTCACATGTTACCAACACCTTTTTCATATATAATTTAAAATCATTTTATTTATTTATGTTCAGTTCAGTTATTGCATTACTTAAATTGATTTACTTAAATCTCGAATACAGTAGGACTGTTAGAACTTCCACTCTAAAAGAAATCATCTTTTAATTTTTTTAGATCTCAATCTAGCTTTTCTATCCCCAATCTTTCGGCTCTTAGGATATGACCCGGTCTTACCGGTTATAGCTCGATGCGACCGTCTACGCTTGGACATACTCTTAGGAGATCGCACATTTTCAGTTGTGTCAAGTTTTTGGCGCCATTGCCGGGGACGGTAACAAAGGCCAGAATCTTTAGATTGATCTGATCCTTTCTTACCCCATTTCTTTCTTTCTTTTTATTTCCTATTCTTTAGAACACAAATTGTAAAGTTTATGTTCTTCTATGTCCTTTGACTCCACCAAAGCTTTCATTGTGGATTTATTCGAAGAATCTGAAGATAGTGCTAATAATCCCATTTCTACTCCTTGAACCTCTGATACAATGTATAGTACATAAAGCCAACAAGGAGAAAATAGGACAAATCTCATTGATAATGGTCAATGCCCCTTGCGTGAACTTCTAGATACTGATCGGACCACCACACCTTCTTGCATCCATATCCTGCCACACCCAGGAATGTTCCATTTTTGTAATGGAATGATCCAATTATTGTCTACTATCCATGGGATGGTAAAAGAGAAGGCATATATGTATATTCGAGATTTCAAAGATGTCTGTGGAACCTTCACCGATCAAACTTGCCCGGGTGATATAATTAAACTATTTTCCCCTTCACCTTGAAGGATAAAGCGAAGTCATGATTGTCATCACATAAGCCAAATTCTATTTCTACTTGGCCAGTAATTTATAAAGCTTTTCTTAAAAAATTCTTCCCCAATCGATTAACAACTAATATCTTGAGACAAATCAAAATGTACAATCAAAAAGAGGAAGAAACATTCGTTGAGGCATGGGAGCGATTCAAGGATTTGTTATTGCTCTGCCCACATCATGGTTTTGAGAAGTGGTGAATAATAAGCTTCTTCTATGATGGCCTCAGTCCAAAATCAAAGAAACTTGTAGAAACCACAATTGACGGTAAGTTCATGAGAAAGAATACAGACCAGGCTGAAGCACATTTTGAGTGGCTAGTTGAGCATGCACCTGAATGAGATACACAAGTGACAAGAACTCGAACAAGCTCGAGTTCAAGTCTGAAGAGTATTTACCAATTGAAAGCTGAGGATAGTTTAATGGAGAAATACAAGCTACTGGCTCGTAAGTTGGAGGCATTAGAGGTAAAGAAAGATATCGTAATACAGTTTGCTTCTGAAGAATCATGATCGAGTTGTCTACAGATGGGGCATACCTCTCAACACTGACAAATTTATCCTATTTATCAAGAATAGAATCCTGTTGAGGTACATGTTGTAAATCCCCCGAATTGTTTCAACCCTAATATAAGATGGAGTCATCCTGGGTTCGATCATAGAAATAGTACTGCCACACAACAGTGGCAGTCGAACCGAGGAAATCAATACCGATCCCAAAATCAAGGGTACCAACAGAGCTACCAACCTATTTCCACCTATCAATAAGGACAAGGGTACCAACAAAATCATCCACCTCAATCTAACTTCAATCAAGGGAACAACAACCAATCTACATCCAACACTTATGTGCCACCTCATAAGAAGGCACAAGAGGATCCTAATACACTCATGATGCAGCTGATGAGTAAACTCATTACAAGTGTGGAAAGATTAGCTTCTCATCAAGGGGACAGAGAGAGAATGATGTTCCCAGCACAACTAGAGTTGAATCCTAGAGGCCAACATTTGGGTATACGCCCTTCGGGGTCGAGACCACATGAAGAGGCCAAGGCGATAATTGTGTTGAGGAGCAGAAAAGTGATTAAGAAAGTTTCTACTCACCCACAACCCATGGTTAAAATGGAAGATGAGGTTGAGAATGAAGAGGAATTAGTGGAAGAAGAGAAGGAGGGTGAAACAGTTGAGCCCAAAATAACAGTTTTTGAGGATGCTGAGATGAAGAGAAGGCCTGGAAAAGAACCTCTTCTCAAAGAGGTACACAAATGCCCTGTTCTGATACCATATACTCAGAGGTTGAAGAAACCTCAACCAGAAACCAAAATTAGGAGTTTCTGGAATTATTCAAACAAGTAAAAATTAACCTCCCACTCCTCGACGCAATTAAATAAGTGCCTTCCTATGCCAAGTTCCTAAAAGACTTGTGCACTGTCAAGAGGAAGCAGAGTGTTAAGAAGAGTGCTTACTTGGCTTGCCAAGCGAGTATAATTCTCAAACACGACTTGCCTCCCAAATACAAGGATCCAGGTACACATACGGTTTCTTGTATAATTGGTCAAAAGAAAGTGAACAATGCGCTGCTTGACTTAGGATTGAGTATAAATCTCTTACCGTACACTGTCTACCAACAATTGGGGTTGGGGGAGCTTAAGCCCACTCGAATTACCCTCCAGCTTGCAGATCGATCGATTAAATATCCACGAGGAGTGCTGGAGGATGTCTTAGTCCAGATTGACACATTTATCTTTCTTGTTGACTTCATCGTGTTAGACATCGAACCGGTATACAATGTCAAATTACAGATTCTGATGATCTTTGGAGGTCCTTTCCTTGTGACGATTGATGCAACAATCAAGGTAAGGAGTGGAGTGATGACCGTGGTATTTGGGAACATGATATTGAATATCAAGATCTTCTCGAATCCCAAAATTGAAGATTTTGATGATGATGAAGAGGAAGTAAACTGGGTAGAGTCGGTAATCCAGGATTATTTTGACTCTACTGTTCCTGCTGATCCTGTGGAGTCCATAATCACTAACTTATGTTATGAATTGGATAGATACACTTCGCAAGATGAGGAGATAAGCCAAATATGTGTGATATTAGAGGTTATAGAAGAGGAAATTGCAAGGACAATGTGGACGGCCCAATATGAACAATTGCCACCAAAGACAAAGTTGCCAGTGCCGTCAAATCTGTAATTTCCTGAATTGGAATTGAAAAAATTTCCGAAAGAATTGAAATATGTATTTCTGGGAGAAAAAAGACCTTCCCTGTAATAATTTCATCCATTTTGAATCAAGAACAGGAGAGTAAACTGATAAAGTTGCTTAAGCAGCACATGAGTGCATTGGCATGAACTGTTGCAGACTTAAGAGGAATAAGCCCATCCGTATGCACCCACCAGATCTATCTAGAGGAAGATGCAAAACCATGTTGGCAAATGCAAAGGCGTCTAAACCCAAACATACAAGAGGTAGTGAAGAAGGAAGTTTTGAAATTGCTTGATGTTGGGGCAATCTATCTAATCTCGAATAGTCTTTGGGTAAGTCCGACTCAAGTAGTGCCAAAGAAGGCTGGCATTACAATAGTGAAGAATAAGGAAGGAGAATTGGTGCCTACACGTGTTGGTGCATGTGTATTGATTACAGAAGATTGAATGCAGTGACCCAAAAGGACCACTTTCCATTACCCTTCATGGACCAAATGCTCGAGAGAGTGGCGGGTCACCAATTCTACTTCTTCCTGGATGGTTATAGTGGTTATAACTAAGTTGAAATTGATCCTCCCGATCAAGAAAAAACCACTTTTACTTGTCCGTTGGGAACGTTCGCATATCACCGAATGCCATTTGGCTTATGCAATGCACCTTCTACATTCTAAAGGTGCATGCTTAGCATTTTCAGCGATATGGTCGAAAAGATCATGGAAGTTTTTATGGATGATTTCTCCATATTTGGAAGTAGCTTTGATGATTGTTTGGGAAATCTCCAAAAAGTTTTACAGACATGTGAGGAGAAGAATTTGGTCCTCAACTGGGAAAAATGTCCCTTTATGGTGACAAGGAATAGTCTTGGGGCATATAGTGTCTGTTGAGGGAATACAGGTAGACAATGCGAAGATTGACATAATTTCTAATCTTCCTGTCCCTACTATAGTAAAGGACATCCGATCATTTTTAGGTCATGCCGATTTTTACCAGAGGTTTATTAAGGATTTTAGTGCTGTATCTAGACCGTTGTGTCAACTTCTTACATAGGACATACCATTTGAATGGACCAGGGAATGCTAGGAATCCTTTGATAAACTAAAGCATCATCTCACTACAACTTCGATAATGCAATCTCCAGATTGGAGTCTCCCATTTGAGCTAATGTGCGACGCTAGTGACACTGCGATCGGGGCTATATTGGGACAGAGAAGGGACAAAAAGCCATCTGTAATCTACTATGCCAGCAGAACTCTTGATGGAGCCCAAAGAAATTACTCGACTATCGAAAAAGAGTTATTGGCAATTGTATTGGCGTTGGAGAAGTTCAGGTAATATCTCATTGGATCCCAGATTATTTGCTTAACAGATCATGCTGTATTAAAGTATCTTTTATTAAAGAAAGATACAAAGCATCGATTGATACGCTGGATTTTGCTACTCCAAGAATTTGATTTGGTTATCAAGGATTAAAAGGGAGTAGAGAATGTTGTGGCTAATCATCTTTCCCGATTGACTTTTAAGGACAACTCCTTGCAATCGACTCCGATTCGTGAATCTTTCCTTGATGAACAACTATTTACTACGACTGCGTTGCCCTGATACACAGATATTGTTAACTATTTGGCAACAGGGGAGACCACATCCCACTAGTCTTCCCTTGATAGAAAAAGGTTCTTATCCATCGCAAAATGGTTTTACTTTGATGATCCGTACTTGTTCAAGTACTGCACAGATCAAGTGATAAGGCGATGTGTCCCTGAGGAGGACATCTCTCATATCCTTTCCTCATGTCATCCTGAAGCGTGCGACGGTCATTTTTCAGCTCAAAAGACTACCTAGAAGGTGTTTAGTAGTGATTTTTACTGGCCAACAATTTTTAAAGACTCCTATGCTTTTTGTAGAGCATGTGCCAGGTGCCAGGTGCTAGGAAGCTTGTCCAGAAGAATTGAAATGCCAATGACCCCGATCATCACTATTGAAATTTTTGATTGCTGGGGCATTGACTTCATGGGACCATTCCTGCCATCGTCTCATTATGAATATATTCTCTTGGCGGTCGAGTATGTGTCTAAGTGGGTTGAGTCCATCCCGACAAGGAAAAACGATCACAGAACCGTGATCACATTCTTAAAAAAGAACATTCTTTCAAGATTCGGAACACCAAAGGCCATGATTAGCGATCGTGGGACCCATTTTTGCCATAAGCCTTTTGAGGCATTGATGAAAAAATATGGGGTCAACCACAAGATCTCTTTATCATATTACCTACAATCTAATGGTTAGGCAGAGCTAGCTAATAGGGAGATTAAAGATATCCTGGAAAAGACTGTTAACATCAATAGGAAGGATTGGTCGTCACGTCTAATGGATGCTTGTGGGTATACAGAATGGCGTACAAGACGAACCTCAAAATGTCTCCCTATAGGTTGATTTATGGAACGGCCTACCATCTGCCTGTGGAACTAGAGCATAAGGCATACTGGCTACCCAACTGTCAAACTTTGATATTCATGAGAGTGGTATACTGCTGAAACTCCAGCTCAATGAATTGGAAGAGATTAGGAATGATGCATATGATCGTGCCCGAACGTATAAATCAAAATTGAAAGCAAAAGCACGATCGATCAATCCGGAGAAAGAAGCTTGAACTGGGACAAAAAGTATTACTTTATGATTCCAAGCTTCATCTTTTTCCTGGGAAGGTAAGGTTAAGGTTGATAGGACCGTTTATTGTTAAGGAGGTGTTTCCTCACGGGGCAGTAGAAGTCATAAACCCCAAGAATGGGAATGCATTCAAGGTCAATGGACAATGCTTAAAACCATTCTTGGAGAGGGTCGAACCAGAGTCAGAGAGTATCCAACTGGATGATCCTGACTATTCTTCTTGAAAAGTTGAGAATCTTTGTTGTTGTGTAGTAGTTTTCTTTTTCTTGGTGTGCTTCTTTGTTTTTGTTTCTCCTTCGTTTCTTATTCTGTCTATTTATTGGTTATAGGATGAATCCGCTGCAGTTCCTACCACATTTGCTTTACCATGGGGTCCACTCTCCAGGAACCCCAGAATAGGTGGAACGGGAAAGGCCAATTTCCAATCCGCTATCTAGTTCGTGCCCAAATTCCCCTAATGAAGCAATCACTGTTATGAATACCTGGAATTTGTTGTGCGTAGTTCTAGAGATTCTGGAAGAGATTCAGTTAAACTCGGATGGAGAAGTGGTGGAGTACTTCGTGGATTATGCTGATGGGGAAGACTTTTCTTCTTCGGAACTTGAACTTAATTGAGTGGTCTATTCCTATAACCGCTGAATAAGATAGAACTTTATTTTGTTTTTCTTTTCGTTTGGCTGTTGCTTTCCAATCAAGATCTTGTAATTTTGGATTTAGAGAATCCACATTGAGTAATAAAATTGATGAATTCTGAATAAATTCTTCTAACTTGTGTGCTTGGTGGGTGTTTTTACTGTTTGGATGCTTGCATTTCAATCTTCTATCTTGAAAGTGCATTCTAGAGCAGTTAGGGGTGGTAACACATTTCATTTCTTAACCCCCTATGACCTTTGAGTATCAATCGATTGGTATATATTCTCAATCGATTGAATTTAGGTCCCATCGATTGGCAATGAATTTAAATCGATTGCTATTCTCCCCAGACAAAAAGTTTGTTCACCTCCCTCTCTCTCATTTAGTTCAAAATCTAATCAAGAGAAAGAAAGGGAGGCAATTTTGCTAGAGAGTGGCAGACCTCTTCATTTCCTGCAACTACTCCATCTTCATACCCTTCCCACCACCATATCTAGTATCACATCCACCATCACCATCATTTTCATCATCATTGCCATAACCACTACCACTGCCACTGTGTAAACAGAGAAGGAGGGGGTAATTAGAAGTTTTTCCTCATCACATCCAATATCTTCATCATTCATCCACATCCACATCCACACCCTGTAGACACCCCATTTTGTCGGCTATCGGATTTAGGAGATCCATAGCTTGGTGGTTCGCAATGATCGCAAAAGACTCGAAAGGACTCTCGGAAGTCAGCTCCATCTCTCAGAATGCTCAGAATGACCAAAATGCCCCCGAAAGCCCGAAAACTCCCAGATTTGGTCTCAAAGTTCTGAAAACATGCTATGTCGTAAGAAAAGCGATAAAAAGAGTTTTAAAGAGAAATCAGATGAAATCGTCGGCTCCCAGAGACCCCCGGAAGTTCCCAGAAAGTCTCCGTTGACCGGTTTGACCATGGTTTGACTAAGGTTGACCAAGGTTTGACCAGGTTTGACCAAGTTTGACCAAAATCGTCCGAATTCACCAAAATCTTTTTAAATCACGGGAAAAGTGTTAAAACAAGTTCCAAAAGAAAATCGAGCGAAAACATCAGCTCCCGGGAACTCCCGGAGGTTTCCAGAACTTCTCGGGAATCCCAGGTTTGACCAGTTTGACCAGAATTTGACTTTGGAGCCGGGGTGCTGAAACAATTTTCAAATATTTTTCATGGATACTAGAGGTCAATAGCTTTCCAACGGTATATCGCACATAATTTCTGGATTTAAAACGAATTTATTATGAATTCCCGAAGGTAAAAAAGGCGATCAAATCGGCTTTTATCACGAATACCGCAAAACTTTTCAAAGTGACCTATCCCCGAACTATTTTTTATGTAAAGTAGACTCCATTACCTTTCCAACGGTATATCACAACCTCAATTTGGAGTTCGTATGCATTTTCTGTGAATTTTGGACAAAATAGGGCCTTTTCGCGGATACCGGAACTTCAGGGGGCCTAAACAGCATTATCTAGACGAAGGGAGGAGCACTGCCACTGCGGCACTGGCCCACTGCCGCCGCGACACTGGCCCAGTGCCGCCGCGGCACTCCCCTCCATAACAGTGTATTTTTGTAATATGTTTTGTGGTCCCATTTTGATTAATTAAAAACCAAAACGACATAGTTTTATGATTTCAGATGTTTGGAGCCAATGGGAATACTTTCTAAATCCCAAAACCACCCCAAGTTGGCCTATATAAACACCCCATTACTCCTCATTTTAGGGGAGTCAAATGTGAGTTTTGAAAAGTTTGGGAGAGAAAGTTGTAGAGATAAGGTTAGAGTAGAGAGAAAAGAAGCATTCTTCTTTGATTTTCAAAACAAAAGTGAGTTCTAACTTTGTTTTTTACTTCATTACTTCCATTTATTTCAACATTCAATACTCCCAACCACCATTTTAGTGAGCATTCAAGAGAGTGGAAGCTTCTTCCATGTCTAGTGTCAATACATATGAGTGAAACACCAATCTACAAGTCTCATGCTTCATGAATATCATCTATTGATCATCATTTACTTGCTTGTTTATTTATTGTTCATCTCTTCTTATCTCATTTCTTTTTGATTTTCTTTATTTACTTACTAGTTCATCATCATCTAAGTGATGGCATGAAGTTTGGGGTGAGTGAATCCTTATGGATAGTAGCTCTTGACCTCAAAAACATGTTTGATAGATGATGATCATAACCTCAATACTTCCAAGGTATTCTTGGAATGTATTGAAGTTATGTTCAAAAAATAAAATAAATCTCTCCAACAATCTTGGAGATTCTTAATGATGAGTTTGATGTTGGTATTCTAAGTGGTCATAATCCTTATTGAGTGTTGAAGATATGTTTTCAAAACATCTATTTCAAAACCCCTCTCAATCCCTCTCATTTGGTTTCAAGAAATAAAACTTTGTTTTCCTCAATATCTCCAAAACAATGACCCAAAACAGTGAGCTGTTCAGATTCAAAGATTTGTTTTGAATTAAATACTCAAGTTATGATGATGAAACCACTTGGAAAACCTTCCCAATACGTCATTGTTTGTCCCTAATATTTCCCATTAATTATAGAAATGTGAAAGTATTTGTTTTGGATGTGAGAAGTTCATATTCATAATCTGCCTCTGTTCTCACAGAATGTTCACCCAACTTCTTGCACCTATTCTGGACATTTTCATCACTGTACATATATCGTTTCTATTTTTTTTATAAAACTTGGGTGTCTTAGGAAACTTTTGGTATATAATAGGTCATCATAAACCTTTTCTTTGATTTATGAAAAATCATACAAAATCAGTCAACAGTGCAGCTTTTGTTTCTGAGTCATGTGTACATTCTAATTTGTTTCTTTTAATCTGTGATAGCTATTGATGTTTGCCTTTTTGGGTTATTTTATAGACATAATAAGAATGATCTCAGATTTTTCCCACATTTTTCTAGGCACGTTTGACCTCCCATTATAATGTTGCAAAGTAATACATGCAGTCTGTCCACTATTCACAGCAAGCACATTTCAACTTTTATTCTTTGGTTTGATGCTCATATGCATTCCAAATTAGCCCATATCTTAGGAAGTAGTTCATACTACATTTGTATATATCCCATGTTGATTTAATCCATTCATTCATGCACATTTTAGACTTCCAAGTCATTTTAGAAATCCATGTACACAAAACACACTACAACCTTTGCACATTTCTAGGTACATACATTGTATCCATGCAAAGATTTGGGGTTTTTGTAACTCTTAATCTAAGAAGATTATAAGGAATGAACTTGATCACACGTTCATGCTTCTCCTCGATCTAATCATCCTTTCTCATCCGTCCCGGGGATTGAGAGATCTTCTTTTCTCAAAAGAATAACATGCATCATTCAAGTTTGCTAAGCATATTTTGATTTCTTTGATTATTTGTTTCAAGAACAATTCATGTCCCCTTTTAGATTAGGAAATCTTGATTATTTGATACATGATTAGATGATTTTTCCTAGGTTTATTTGTGTGATCTTTCACTTCACATTGTATGATATTTGGCTTAGATCTTATGAATGATATCTTATCTTTAGATCTTCCATTTCAAATTTTCTTATGTAATGTAATATACTATCATAGTATTATTTGTCGAACCAAACATAGTATAAGATGATTATTTGGATGCTAATTGAGGCCCGTCGAAAGACGGGGCGAGTTGAGGGTGTTTTAGTCGTGACAAAGGCTCCTTCCTCTCTCGTACCAAAACCCCGAACCAAGTTCTTTGGTTATGAAGGGCCGGTGCCCTTTATCCATTTGGGTGAGTCAAAATTAGGTTTCTTGGTTCCTTAAAGACCAAGTGGCGACTCTGTATCTGTTTTCAACAGACCTTTCCTTTTCTTTGATTCAAATCAATTTCAAAAACAATCTCAAACCAGAGAGAGAAGTGGTCCGATTCCGCGTGTCCACAATCTGGCGACTCCACTGGGGACTTTATTTTAAAACAAAATAATACAGAGGTTTGACTCATAAGAAGCATCCTTAAAATCATCTTTTTACTGTGTCTGGTTCACCGCATTGCACTCTGCATTTTACCCTCCCGACTGTGTCTGAAACGCGGCGCTGACATTGTTCAGGTCTTGCTGTGCCAGGGCACAAGTCACCGTTGATACTGTACCTTCCAAGGTATATCAAAAAGAGTAAAAACCTCCGTACTGTCTCTCTGACGGTATATTGGAACTCTCGTCAACGGACCCTCTCTGACTAAACCCAGCCTTTGCATATAGATTCTTGTAGAACCTTTCATAGGACTGTTCATTTATCTTTTCAGATAGGACAATATGATATAACTGCTGTATGCCCTGACGGGATTACCTGCGCGGTGTAGATGCTTATGTAGCATAGAATAGGACCTCCTTCTTATGATCCCCAAGGCAATCACTCACATGTGATCACATTGAGTTGACCTGCCTAGGCACCATGACGAGGATGTCTGCTCCATGCTTACAAAGATATACACCGCAAACCTTGTTTGTCGGTCCTGAGACATAGGAGTATGAAAACCTGCTAGAAAGTACGATCACTACAACCGTATTAACCAGTCTCTCCCAGAAACTCTGCCCAGATATCCCAGATATAACCATATTAACCAGTTTCTCCCAGAAACTCTGCCCAGATATCCCAGATATAACCATATTAACCAGTTTCTCCCAGAAACTCTGCCCAGATATCCCAGATATAACCGCGCTAACCCGTTTCTCCCAAAAACTCTGCTCAAATTTCCCAGAAATACCAGAAATTCTGTCCAGATACCCCAGATATAACCGCGCTAACCCGTTTCTCCCAAAAACTCTGCTCAAATTTCCCAGAAATACTAGAAATTCTGTCCAGATACCCCAGATATAACCGCGCTAACCCGTTTCTCCTAAAAACTCTGCTCAAATTTCCCAGAAATACCAGAAACTCTGTCCAAATTTCCCAAAAATGCCCAGTGACACGGCTTGAAATGTGTTCTCTGAAGAGTACGTCCAAGTGTAGACGGTCGCATCGCGTTTAAAACCGGTAAGACCGGGTCGAATCCCAAAGGACGGATTGTAAAGGCGGAAGAATCTAGATTGAATCCTAAAATGAAATAAAAGATGATTTCTTGTAGTAGGGGGTTCTAACAGTCCTAAAAAAAAGAAAAATAAAAGAAACAATTTATAGTGAAACAAAGACTTAACTAGATAAGATTAAAAACTGTGATAAAAATCAAATATGAAAAAGAGTTGGGAACATGTGAATCCACAAAGTGCCAGCCACTACCATGATTTTAACAAAACGAACAGTTGGGGTTTTATCCTTAGAGTATTCCTTATTTCGAAAATGATTAAGTTAAGCATTCTAGACACTAAGTATGTGAATCTTGCATACTTAGTGGTTTGATTACCTAACTTATTTATGAAGGACTGAAATAAAAAGTTAATTAAAACCATGAACAATAACTAACAAATTGAGTATGAGATATTTAATGTGTTTGTTATGGGTGTTCACTGACTTAATTAATCAAAAGTACTCTTATTTCAAAATCAGATTGCAATTTGAACTAGAAAGATCGAATTGGGTTTAGTTTCTGAAACAAAAGTTACTGGAATACAAAAAGGAGTAAACCCAAGTCATAAACATACCAATCGATTGACATCATATCAATCGATTGATATGAAATGGCTTTCAATCGATTGACATTTATATCAATCGATTGACTTGGAATCAATGTCAATCGATTGAACTCTGTATTCAATCGATTGGCATCGACTCTTTCACAGAATCATGGCAGAGGGCTGGGAACAGTGTTTCTTCACATTATTCCCAACCAGGATCTACTCAGACATGTTTAATCTAATAAAAACAGAACTATTTCGAAGGAAATTAAAATCAAAAGGCATGAATTAAACTTTAAACACAATAAGTTTTAAGAAATCGAATTCAAATCAAACCAAGGCATTTTGCAAGTACTCAAGCAGCATAACAAAAAGGAAAATGGAAATAGACCTGAATTTTAAACTGAATTCGAAAAGAAAAAAAACCAAATCCTTCAACTTGAGCTTTAGTTTTATCCGAAAAAAACCATGGAACTCCTACAAAACAATACAAAAATGAGCTAACCCCTTTGCCCTCTACACCCTCCTGTATATATAACATCCGAAATACAAGCTAGAGGTGTCCAGGTTCATTCCATAACGGCTGGTCGTCGCCTGATTGCTGAAATCTTGCGCCATTAAAACAGACTGTTTCCAGTTTAAGTCAATCGATTGACAAAGATGTCAATCGATTGATAAAGATGTCAATCGATTGACAAATAGTTCAATCGATTGGTAAGGAAAACATGTCAATCGATTGATACTATGTCAATCGATTGGTATCAAGACTTCATCAATTTGTTTCTGGAGTTATTCCTTTCAACTTGTTATTCCTTTTAACTTCAGAACCTGCACTCAAAGAGTTAAACACAACAACATACCACGAGAAATACATCATTGTGTAAAGAAACAAATTAAACACAAGTGCAGGTAATACTAGAGAAATGAGGTTATATCCAGTCAGTTTTTACTCCTTATCGAGCTAATATTAAGCTACTATCAGCTCTCATCACGACCCCCAACTAGCGCTTTGCTAGTCTCTAGCAATGAAGCGGAATTAACACAACTTAAGACGACCAACTATTAACGTTACGGTTTTATTGAGCTAAAACAAAAGGGAAATCCTAACTCACTTTCGCAGGAATCGCGGTTGCATTTAGCGTTTGCAACAAGCCTTTGAACCTTTAGGTTTACCCTAATGGACGAGTTGTGTCTCGTGAGGGTTTTCAGAGAATTTACCCACAAAATTCAAATGTCAAATTTTCCAAACTTGTCAAAGCTTCAATTTCTCTTTTATGCTAAAAATTCTGCTTAACAAGGATATGAATTCCTTTACCATGCTATGGAAGTAAACAACATGTTACAAAGTAACTTATTCAATGTTAAACTACATTCACAGCCTTTATATATCCTTGTGTGTGTGTGGGGAGTTAACAACTACGATATAAATCTTTACACTACAAGGAAAAATGCTTTTTATGTCACTTAAAAAGTGACATAAATAGGTATTTATGTCACTTTTTTTTCCAATAAAAAGTGACATAAATGGAGGCGACATAAATGTTTTAAAAGTGACATAAATGTTTTATAAAAGTGACATAAATGTTTCATAATACCAACACATATGTTAATAAAAAGTGACATAAATACTTAAAAGTGACATAAATACCATGTTATTTATGTCACTTTTAACCTAAAGTGACATAAAAGTAGAAAAGTGACATAAATACCAAACAAAATTATTACATCAAAGTCTTAAAAGTGACATAAATACTATAAAAGTGACATAAAAACTTTAAAAGTGACATAAATACTCTATAAAAGTGACATAAATACTTGATAAAAGTGACATAAATGTGTAATTAGGTATGTCAATTTTTTTAAAAATGACATAAATATTTTAAATAATACTGATTCAATAGCACCCTGTAAAAACAATATATACCATGTACATTTATACAATACCACCCTGTACAAAATTAAATCCAACTCAATAATCTATTTCAACTACTAAATTTCATCGATTCATCTCAATATCAACCAATTAATTAGAATGAACAAAAAAAATATACAATCGATCCGAGCCAAGTGTTAAACTAATAACATATACATATTACATATTCATCAAAAAGTACTAACAAAACTATGAAAGCAACAAAATAAAGTTATCCCAACAAAAAAAGTGGTTCGCTTGTTAGAACTTTCCATCAAAATGTGAAACTTTGTACCTACAAAAAAGAAAAAGTTTTCATTAATTAGTTTTACATATAAAATAATAAACGAGTAAAACTATGTTTGGGGGTTTTGAGAGACCAAAATGTGTTCGGGGACTCGGAATGATGAAAGAGTCATTTTTTTGTATTATTTGCTAACCATGATTCCGTTATGCATTCCATTTGTTCCCACAAGTTTCTTTAGGCATGTTTGAGGCGTGAGTAAGGTTTCGTGACGTTTGGTTAAGCGGTTTACCGTTTCACTACTCAAAACCACAAAAACTAAGTTTTTTTCAAGTTTAAGTGATAAAAAAATTATTTTTTTCGCATTATTTGTGAACCGTGATTCTGTTATACATTTGTTTAGTTACCACAAGTTTATTTAGGCATATTTGAGGTGCGAGTAAGGTTTCATGGTATTCGGAAACACGCTTTACCGTTTCACTACTCTAAACTTAGGCCTTTAAACTAAGTCTTTGACGCTTTGAGAAGCCAAAGTGGGTTCCGGCACTCGGAATCGAATAACATCTCTTGACTACATAAAACTAATTGAAGGGCCAACCGGGATGGGCCCGGGACTAAAGCGTAAAATTGCCAACAATCTCGTTCCTTTTCCCCCCTAATGCAACTTCAATATTTAATTTTTATATGCACTTGTTTCATACTTTTCCCTAAGAATATATCCGGATCTCACATAAACCATCAAAAACAGGCCCTTAAATAGAAACCTACTTTGTGATGTCACTAAATTTAAGCAAAAGTCAGCTACAGTATAGTAAATCATATACCTAATCTCTTCTATAGCAACCCACACTAAACTGTACTCCATTGGATAGGTTTGAACTTAGAAACCTAGCTGCAACCTTTATAATATCAGCAGTGAACAAAGATGTAGTAAATTAAACAAAGAACACAAAACTTTAGAAATTACTTTCCAGGTACTAAATTGAGTTGTAGTCAAATTAGATGATGTAATAACTAAGCCAACTTCAACTCATTGACAGTATGATTTTCAAGTCGGCAAAACCTGACCTGTTCAGCAGAACTCACATACCCAGTTCAAATTCTTCTTGTGTTCCTAGAAACCTTTTGTCCCGATAAGCTAAGAGCTTACTTATATCCTATCAATTAGTAAACAAAAAACATATGAATTAGATGAGAAAAATAGAATATAACATTAGCATAAGATGAGATAAATAAAAATAATGATTTTAGAGTACAATGGAACAAAAGAGTAACATTATAAAAAACAATTCATAAGCCAAATGACATTAGAAAACATGGGTTTCCAACAGTTCAGCACTGCGGTAGTAAAGTATATGTTTAGAAGGCAAGAGAGGTGTTTGGAAAGGGTGATTGATACAAGAGAAGGTTGCTAAAGAATAAGACTCGTGGCTCTATGCCCCTCCACTTCTACTATTTCCGGATTGGCATTCTTTAACTAGGTTCCTCTCCAACTTCTAGTTGGATGTTTATTTCTCAATTTGGTGGAGTTGAAATTGGTTGTACTTCCTCAAGTTTAAGCTTGAAAATACATCTTGTGCTCTATCTTTCATTCTTAGTTGATTGTTCTCTGGCGCCAGGAGGTTTTTCCATGTAAATTGGTAACTTGATTTTTTTTTTTTGTGTGTGTGTAGTGCTTGTCATTGCTATTTATGTTGTTGGTGTTGGATATACTTTGTTTCATTCGTAACTTAATTGGAGAGGAAAGGGATTGCTTCCCAACAGTGATTCAGTTACTAACCATTAAATACAACACGTGTACATTTGGGGAATCTAGCAGTACAAAAAATTCAGCAATGTTACCTTAAACAGGGAAGCCATGGAAATCGAAACAGAATATCCAATTGAAAACCAAAGAGCCAATTTTTATACTTCTAATCACACCTGCACGTTGTCACAAAATCTAATTAGTTGGGGAAATTGATTCATCAAAAGAGTGATCAAAAAACTTATCACAACTCTGTAGAGAATGGAGCGACTATCGAAATCACTGGTATAACTACCAAGAGAAAAAAGAAGAAGAAAAAATCACTGATATGAGTGGCTGGCCTGGAACCAAACCTCGCAAATTAGCAAAATGAAGCCCTAAATAGATTGCAAACTTCATTTTTACGAAGGAAAAAAAAAAGAGAGAGAGAGAGAAGATCAGGTTTTTCCTTGAAACGCTCGGTTTTGACGGACCAAATTTCAACTAATGCAAACAGAGGAACTGAGTAGAAAAGATATTGATTTTGATATTTAAAAAAATCCATTACAATTTTATTTTGGAAGAGTAAGATATGTTCAAGCCTTCAAAAGAAACATTTAGAATAATATATAATCAAATATGCTTCAGAATGGAATACAATGAAAATCCAAATTTAATTTGAGATATCAAAAAGTTTAAGAACCCAACTTCGACATAATGAAAAAACTTCAATATTAATTGTTCAGGCTCAAGGGAAGAGTGGCCTAATTTTAATTTTCAAATTCTAATATGATTAGTAATTAATTTGTTAGAAGTTATACGACACGATAAAAGATATTCTAGTAATGCATAAGTAGATGTAGAATGAAAACCAAATAACTTGATGGTGAGCTAGGGATGAAGAGTAGGATCGCCTGTCTGATGGAGTCCAATCTGTTGATGGTTCGACTGTTGTGCTGTTTTGGATGATTTGTGTGGAAGAAGATGCACACAAAAAGGGTGTTGCTGTGAGATGGAAAAAAAAAAAAAAAAAAAAAGGAGGATGAAGTATTTTTTGGAGTAACGTTGAATTAATCGAGGGAGGAGGAAAGTTTAGCCCAATCCTAATGGATCTACACATTCCATGCCACGAGTAAAGGACTGTAGATTGTTAAGCCCCTTTCTAGCTACTGCTATTGATGGCTTCCTCTCAAGCTTTTGAGTAACTAGAACTGCTCTTGTCTCTCTCATGTGGGCATGCAAGCCACAGGCCCACAGCAACTAGGTACCTAGTTAAAACCCTGTGAATATTGGGTCATCATGAAGGAGTCACATGATACTCTAATTATGCCAACCACAAGACAAACATCAACATGGGCTGATATAATATGCCAACTGCCATATATAGATATAGACATAGAAGAAAAGAAGAAATGAAGAAACTCACTGCTTGGCAAACATGTGATAAAGTGGACTCAATGTCAACCACATTGATCTGCCAAAGGGAATTAAGCATTGCATCTTTTTTATCTTCAAAGGATTTAGTCCTTGGTTCAACTTCTTCAATTCCTCCTGTATTTGAATTAAATTCATAGCACCTGGAAACATGCAAGCAAATTGGATAGTTGGATTCAATTGAAATTCAAAAAACAAAAACAAAAAAAAAATGCAATAACCATAGAATCAAATTTTACTCAAGAGGACTATTTATTTGCAATTATTGCACCTAAAGCTGCCATAACTTGCTGGTGTCCTTTATCTCGTACCCATTCTGCTAAAAATGAAACCTTCATGAACCGTTTGTCCTTCCCAATTTCTCTTGCAGCTTGTCTTGTATATATATAACCGATCGTATGTAGCATAGCCTCACTAAAAGCAGAAAATGATAATGTCATATAAATACAATGTTTTTGAAGTTTTAAACAATTAAACTACTAAATTGTTGCTTCAAACAAAGGCCTCCCAAGCCACCAAGAGTTGGTTGTCCTGACTCGAAATCAGACAGGTTAATAATTAGTCGAACCAATAAACCCGACCAGGACATGTCTTGCGGTTGAGTTAAGATTTCACATTTAGAACACTTAACTTTGAACTACCATTTTTTTCTGCTACAGAAGTTAAAGAATTCTGTCAGGACTATTTAATTAATCGAACAACGGAAAATGTAATCATCTGAAATTGTTTTTAACTGAAAGTTTAAAATAGTGTCGAAGATATCTGTCCGTGACTCCCCACTAGTGTGCCCAATCATCTACACTCCAACTATGCCTTAACTGTATAGTAATCACCCCCTTACTACTATAAAAATCAGCTTCTTCTAGAAATACTTTAAACTTTCATGAATAGTTTCTTAGTTTATGTCCTCTTAAGTTGTCAAGCAATACAATATAAAATGAGAAATGGACTAAACTAGAAAGGTTTACCACCTTGTGAAAGATGGCGAGCTTCTGATTTTGCCCAATCCATAAACTCATCGACCTTCGACAAATGGTTGAAGGCGGTTCTTCAGAATTCTTATGAGCTTCTCTTCCCTTTACTTTTGTAATCCCTGTACATAAAAGTGTTATAATCCTATCCATGATCTGTGAGAGACTGAAACCAAGACAGTAAGGAACACAGGAACAACATATTTACATTATTCAGTCAAAAAAAGAGCTACATTCACGAAGTTGCTGAGCTTTTCACTATACTTAAATGCAGAAACAAGAATTACAGAGTGCATTGATAGGTGATAGCCACATTTATTTGGCAGAGTGCATTGAGTTTCTTCTTTCCAGGTGCTGTGAATTTAATTCAAATATAGGAGGAATTGAAGAAGTTGGACCAAGGAGAAAACTTAACTAAAGCCTTTGAAGATAAAAAGGATGCAATGCTTAATTCCCTTTAGCAGATCAATGTGGTTGACATTGAGTCCACTTTATCACATGTTTGCCAAGCAGTGAGTTTCTTCTTTTCTTCTTTTGGCTCAAACGAAATTAATTATAGTAATTATTTCTGTTTCGTTTGCTCTTTACAAGTTTGTATCTATATCTTTAGAGTATACATAAATCAACAATCCGAGATAGTTATGGTTGGCAAAAAAAATCCTAATTTGCATTTCCCAAATGGTCCCAAAACACCCTACATGGGAACCATTTGGGATACAAAGCAAGCCTAGAACTCATGTAATGATACATTGAATAAGAATGAGACCTTAAATATTGGGTACATGTAATGATACATTGAATAAGAGTACAACTTTACATTGAATATCATCAATGTCAAAGTGTTTACCTTTTGAAATTAAGTGAAGCAACTGACCTGCATAAACACATATATAATCGAAGTGAAAAGGCTGAGCTGAAACTAAAAAAAAAAAAAAATAACATTCACAAAACCATTAATCCACCATGAACCATAAGGAGCTAAACAATGGTAAAGAAAAGTTGGGGAAAAAAATTCACAAAACCATTAATCCACCATGAACCGTAAGAAGCTAAACAATGCTAAAAAAACTCAAATACTTAGAAGTCGTAACTAAACAAGTCAAATAGCTATTCACTCGAAACCATAATCGTCAATTAGCACTGACCTTGACCTCACTTTCAACCTCTAAGATCTGATATGGTCATTAATGGAGGAGTTGAAGATCCCAAGCTAGTGAGGTTCAAGGAAATTCTCAGCTACGAAGCCACTGATAAAAATTCTCATCTCAAAATTTTCTGCAACACAGCCTTTGCCAAATAGGAAAATTATTAATCGAACTGTGGGCTATTTCATAAATGCATATAGTAAACAACATAGACACATGTTAGTAAATTTCTGGAAAATAAAAAATCTTAGTAAATTGGTGGAACACACCTTCATTCCCCTTTCCTTAACTCCTTTGGGGGCCAAGTCTTTCAAAAACAGACCTTAAACTTTTTCGCCAGTTCAAATTAGGCTGACAAATTGCAAAGGTCAATCTTTTCGCCAGTTCATGTTATGACAACAAACTTGGCTAAGGTTTTATATCAACAGAAATAGACCTTAAAATTTGTTAAGGTCAAATAAAAAAAATGAAAAATAAGATTAAACGATAAACCTTAAGCACACAATGGTAAAGGTTAAACAGTAAATCAACATTTTCCTACCCAAAGGAGTTAACGAACTAAGTGAAACGAACTAATTTAAGATGGAGTAGTGCTATCAATGATTCTCAAATTTATGTCTCATATTTGGTTCCAAACACATGTGACTATACGACTGTCCAAAACAACTTCCAATAAAAAATCAAGTGGTCCCACTGTATCCAATGTGGTCCTACTAAACTGATTCATTCATATTCATGGGGCGTCCAAACCCGGTAATGTATCAAAACAACAATACAAAAGTCTCTCAAAACAAGGTTTTTTTGTACAAAAATCCCGACGAGTTTTTATATTTGAGGGACTTTTCACTAAAATGTTTTCCTTGTTGGACCTAATGCTTAAAAAGTACTCTAATGTACCCTAGTCGTACCCGTACCCTACATTTTTGGAAATTGTTGTACCTCCGTACCTGTATCGTATCGTACCCATGTCACGTGTCCGTACCTGTGCTACATAGGTTATAACCAATCGAAGAAGCTCAAAGTAAAATAATTAAGAAGTCCATCCACTTGATCTTCAAGTTAAGGCATGTCCTGTTAAAATCTTTGTTTCTGCACAAAAGGGATCAACAGCTCTTTTCATTAGTTTTTATATTTGCGTTATTTTTTCTAGCCCAAACTTTTGGTTCTCCATCAGCTTTGCTCTTTTTCCCTTTGGACTGGTGTTATTCAAACACACTATTTTAGTCCTTAGGCTTACAGGATGGAGCATCCAGAAGTTAAGTCCACATCGTTACAGTCATATTTAACCCTCAATTGCATAACACTGAGCAGAATTTCTTAATACAAGGTTAAGCCAGATATAAAAAGTTAAGCGCACAAAGATTTTATAACCAAACTTTTCCTCCTTGTACAAATCTTATACAACCATTTTAGCAAGATTATAGAGCCCCAGTTCACCCAGACTAGAAAAAAAAATGAGGAAAAGCCCTCTGTTTATAGTTTACCCAAATAAAGAGGCTTCATTGATATACTTGGAGCAATTACTTGAAATCCAGATCATAAGCTTAGAGCATTCTATTAGTGGTTCTGATCAGTGGCAGGGCTATGTGGTGATTTGTTGGTTAAACTGAACCCACTGAAATTTGGGAAAAAACATATTTAAATACATAGTTTAGTGCTTTGAAATTATTACTAAGTTGACACCACCAAAATAACAGAAAAACAAGAGAAGGGTCTCAAATTTTAAAATTGATGAGGTTCAAAGAGGTCATTTCTATTTCACAATCAATACATGTGTTCAACCAAATGAGTATGTGTAGTGCACCCATATTTGGTGGTGTCATTCAAAAACCAAAAATCACATTTATGTGATGTACTAATGTTTGAACCTCATCAAGTTGCATCCTACTACACCCATAACTTGTGATGTGATTTTAGGTTATAGTATGGCATACTAAAAAAATATTCCGGCTACTCCACTGGTTCTGCTGGACCAACTAAGGGAACTCCCAAATGGTCTAACCATTTGAAAAAGGCAAGGCTGTGTAGTTGTAATTCTAAATATATAACCACCAAAATAAAAATTAAAAATAAAAAATGAAAAATAAAAATAAAAAAAACAGCAACCCTTCTCCAAATAGAAGAACAAAATACCAAACTCCTATTCCCTGTTGCATTAAATAAAAAACCAATATGTACATGATTACATCTACAATCAACATTTGGATTTCTTTTCTTTTCTTTTCTTTTTTAACAGTAACAAAAATTTTTTTTATCGATAATAAGATGGATAAATCACCCCCACAATGGGCAAAAAGCCAACGCCCTCCCCAAACAAGCTTGTACATATGACACAGCCTTATGAAAACTCACTTAGGACTCAGAACAAGCATTTGGAGTGCAACACTCACAAACAAGCACCCTGATTCCTCTATCAATCATAGTGAACCCCAGAAAAACTCAACAAAAGATAATATGCCATAATTAAAAGTGAGATGGACCATAGATTGGGACAATCAACATCTAGGGCATTAAATTAAGAAGAAGATAAGAAGAAGAAATAAATAATGAGATAGAGAGGGTCTCATACCTGAGATGGACCAAGATGATGCTTCGAGCGGCGCATATTAGAAGATACTTTGAGATTGCTAGACAAACGGTCCAAGATGGTGCTTCGTGGCCATGAAAGCTCGCAACGGCGACGAGAGGAGAGAGAGAAAAGTCTGAGGAGAGGTGAATGAGTGCAATTAGGGTGTGTGTGTGTGTGTGAGAGAGAGAGAGAGAGAGAGAGAGAGAGAGAGAGCACGAGAGAGAGAGAGAAACTTGGAGAGGAAGGGAGGAGATCTTGGAGGAGGCGGCCGCGACTGAGAGGACAAGGCTGAGAGAAGGAGAGAGGCGGCGACGGTTATGACTACGAGCAAGCACCAGCGTGGTGGTGGAGGGAGAGGTGCGATGGAGATGGATCTTGGAGAGGTTTTGGGAATAAAGTGAGGTTTGGGGGTTTGGAAATGAAGAGAGACAAGTTTGGAGCGAATCAGCAAATTTTACGCGCCCAAATCTTTTTATGTCACTTTTTTTTAAATTCACATTAAGCAAGAATGAGAATGACTTTTTATGTCACTTTTTTTTAAAACCTATACTATTTTCTTTATTTATGTCACTTTTTAGTAAACCGACATAATAACCAAATATTTTTATTTACAAAATTGCCACCGCGTTTTTATTTATGTCGATTTTTAAAAAGTGACATAAAAACATTATTATTTATGTCATTTTTTTAAAAAAGTGACATAAATACATTATTATTTATGTCACTTTTTTAAACAAATGACATAAATAATCAAGTATTTATGTCACTTTTTTTAAAAACTGACATAAATACTTAAAAAGTGACATAAAAAGACCCTGCAAGAAATAATTATGTCACTCAAAATAAAAGTGACATAAATACAATTTTAAAAGTGACATAAATAGCGTTTTTTCTTGTAGTGTTATCTTAGAATTAATTAGATTGACATGTTTAAGACTTCATAGTTTCAACTCAATCTCACACAGTTTACGCTCAAAATAAAAATCACTCTGAAACTGGCGTAAAACTTATGCACTCATAGTATGAAGCTCAAATGAGTAAATGTAGAGGCAATCAAACATGCTTTCATACTAGACACTGAAGAACGCTTATTTGAGGTGCATGAGTCTCATGGATGGAATACCAATTACAACAGGAGCGATCTACTGTGGAAAACTCATTTCATACTCGAGATTTGTTAAAATTAATCTGGAATCCTTAGGGCTTGAGACAGAAATATGAGGAGAGGTAAGAGATGATGGACTGTGAAAAATGAGTTCAAGCATGTGACATAGTAAAACCAACTCCACTTCACACCTTTTATTTATCAATTCTCCAATTTCTTTCATTTCTTGCTTTACACTTTTCTTCTTTTTTTTTTTTTTTTTTTTTTATATATATATTTAAATATCTGCAATCACTTCTCCTTTTCCTCCTTTAACTATTTTCACAAAACCGTCACATGCTCGATTATAAATATGTGATTTTAGGAAGAGGCCTTGATTTGTGATAGGTAAGTGAGGTTTTAGACTTCCTCGAGAGATGAGGTGAGGAAATGATGGCCTAAATCATCTTCTAGACATTATAACTCATCTCAAGTATTTCCTGAGTTTTAAAATTAGTAAATCCTGAACGTTCTCCTGAGGCATCAGCCAAATGAAACAAGAATGAGACTCTCAACGAGATAAAAGTGTATTTCAAGAATTAACACGAGTTTTGCGATTAACCCTCAGAATAAAAGAATGGCTCAAAACTCACTAGGGTTAAAAGTTTTCACTATTAATCCATTAACCATGACAATCGTATTTCATTCTCATTCAAAGATTCTTTCGTAATTGTCAACTCGTACAAAATTGTTTCAGGATATATTCGTGCTATGGATGTAAAACTCGATTAGTGACTAAGTAACATGTAATCGAAATCCATAATATAGCAAGGAAAACATGAATGCATCATTGCACAATAATTTAGCTTAGGAGGAACGAGGTTTTGATAGTTAGAAATTTAACAACAGTTTTTTTTTTTTTTTAAATTCAAAACAAACTAAGAAAGCTAGAAACTTGGAAATTCAAATATTAAACAGGTGTGCATTTTAAATTCAAGAGAGAAAACAGGTGGATATCTATTCCCTACCCCCAACTGAAATCGACATTGTCCACAATGGAAGTATTTCAAGAAAAAGAAGATATCACCTGATTAAAGCATTTCCATACACATCAGAGAATACACCTGGTTTAATATAACAATCTCCGCACACAACCAAGATCAAGAGTAAAAGGATAATAATCAAAAATATCAACAATAGAAACATAATCCATGAACAGAAAGAACTATCTGTAATATAAATGTCCAAAATCAATGAAGTCCAAGTACAGATATAAGCGAACATCAACTATACAATCCAGCTTTTCAACCAACCCAAAATAAACCATCCACAAATCTACCTACAAATCCACAAATCAACAAAAGGAATACAAGAGAGATTACAAAAATATGATTAACAAAATACTCTCTCTCTCTCCAACACTCCCTTCTAGGGCTCAACAGGATCAACAGCTACCTCACCGTCACCCTCGACAGCTGTCCCAGTCTGGGCGACAGCCACCGGGTCACTCACAACCGGTGAGGGAACAGCAGCTGGAGGAGGTGGCGGTGGAGGTGTCTCTAAGGTAACGCCCTCTGGATGAGCCGATGTCGAAGCTGGATCTGTGGGTGGAGGTTAGGCGATGAGGGTGATGATGGTGAAGATGATGATGATGGATGATATGAGAGGGGTCTCCTTCTCACTCCCAAAGAATCGCCTTCTCCCTCTCTCTCTCACAGAATTTGAATGGAAAAGAGGGAGAGGGAGAAGAACAGACATTACGTCTGGTGGGATTGTCAATCGATTGACAATAGATGTCAATCGATTGAACAAAATTCAAGTCAATCGATTGAACAAATTGTCAATCGATTGGAAACCATTTATATCAATCGATTGACATGAATATCAATCGATTGAATAAGAAATTCATGGGAACCCAAATGTTCCTCATGTGATCACCCCCAACAGTTTAAGAATGCATTTGTAAGACAGAAACAAGACTTTTGATCATTCAAACAAGGATCAAACCCATCAATCACACCAGTAGGAAGAATTTATTCCAAACATCATCAATTCAAAGTTCGAAATGGATTATTATCATCCAAAGAGTACAAGATCTTGGTCGGGAAACAAACAAACACAAAGAAAACAAGAAACAAAATTCTGTCTTTATTCATCTGCCATAGGAATTATCAATTCTGCTCAGGTTCAGGGGAAGAAAAGTCTTCTCCCACAGCATACTCCACAGAGTACTCCACAACTTCCCCGTCCGAATTGATTTGAAGGTCTTCCAGAATTTCACGAACTGCGCAAAGCAAATCCCAGGTATTCATATTGGCGATTACCGCAATAGGGGAATCTGGGCATGAACTGGAAAGTGGAGTAAAAATTGGCCTTTCTTGCTCCCTCGGTTCTGGGGTTCCTGGAGAACGGACCCCATGGTAGAGCAAATGTGGCAGGAAGTGCAATGGATTCATCCTATAGCCAATCAAAAAGACAGAATAAGAATAAAAGGAAACAGAAAATAAAGAAGCACACAAGAAAAGAAAACTACTATACAACAACACAAGGTTCTCAAGATTTTTCAAGAAGAATAATCAGGATCATCCAATTGGATGGTCTCTGATTCTGGTTCGAACTTCTCCAAAAATGGTTTTAAACGTTGTCCATTGACTTTAAAAACATTACCATTTTTGGAGTTAACAATCTCTACTGCTCCGTGTGGAAACACTTCTTTGACAACAAAGGGTCCTATCCACCTGGACCTCAGCTTCCCGGGAAAGAGATGAAGTTTTGAATCGTAAAGTAATACTTTCTGTCCCGGTTCAAACTTCTTTCTCAGGATCGATTGATCATGCTTATCTTTTAACTTTGACTTATAAGTTCGAGCACGATCATATGCATCATTCCTGATCTCTTCCAATTCATTGAGTTGTAGTTTCCTCAATGTACCACTTTCATGGATATCAAAGTTTAGCAGTCTAGTGGCCCAATATGCCTTATGCTCCAATTCCACAGGCAAATGGCAAGCTTTTCCATATATCAGTCTGTAGGGAGACATCCCAAGGTTCGTCTTGTACGCCGTCCTGTATGCCCATAGAGCATCAGTTAAACGTGACGACCAATCCTTTCTATTGATGTTAACGGTTTTCTCCAGAATATGTTTGATCTCCCTATTGGCTAGCTCTGCCTGACCATTTGACTGTGGGTGATATGAAAGAGCAATCTTATGGTTAACCCCATATTTTTTCATCAATGCCGCAAAAGGCTTATTGCAGAAATGGGTTCCACGATCGCTAATCATGGCTTTCGGTGTTCCGAATCTTGACAAAATATTCTCTTTTAAGAATGAGATCACTGTTCTGTGATCATTTCTCCTTGTCGGAATGGCCTCAACCCATTTGGACACATATTCGACTGCCAGAAGGATATATTCGAAATGTGACGACGGTGGGAATGGTCCCATGAAATCGATGCCCCAGCAATCAAAGATTTCAATAGTCATGATCGGGGTCATCGGCATTTCATTTCTCTTTGACAAGCTTCCCAACATTTGGCATCTAGCACATGCTCTACAAAATGCATAGCAGTCTTTGAAAACTGTCGGCCAGTAGAAGCCACTGCTAAACACTTTTTGAGCAGTTTTCTGGGCTGAGAAATGGCCACCGCAAGCCTCTGAGTGACAGGAAGCTAAAATATGAGAGATATCTTCCTCGGGGACACATCGCCTAATTACTTGATCCGCACAGTACTTAAACAAGTACGGATCATCAAAGTAAAACCATCGGGCAATGGATAAAAACCTCTTTCTGTCAGGGGAGGACCAATGAGATGGGGTCTCTCCTGTTGCCAAATAATTGACAATATTGGCATACCAAGGCAAACTAGTTGCAGCAAAAAGTTGCTCATCCGGGAAAGATTCACTGATCAGAATAGATTGTGAAGAATTGTCTTCAAACGTCAATCGTGAGAGGTGATCAGCAACAACATTCTCCACCCCCTTTTTATCTTTGATAATCAAATCAAATTCTTGGAGCAGGAGAATCCAGCGTATTAATCGCTGTTTGGTATCCTTTTTGGATAGCAGATACTTCAACGCAGCATGGTCAGTGAAGCAAATGATCTGCGAGCCAATCAGATATTGCCTGAATTTCTCCAGTGCAAATACAATTGCCAGCAACTCCTTTTCGGTAGTAGAGTAATTACGTTGAGCTCCATCAAGGGTTCTGCTGGCATAGTAGATCACAGTAGGCTTCTTGTCCTTCCTTTGCCCTAAGACAGCTCTGATTGCTGTGTCACTCGCATCACACATCAGCTCGAAAGGTAGACTCCAATCCGGAGATTGCATTATTGGAGCTGTTGTTAGGTGATGTTTGAGTTTATCAAAGGATTCCTGACACTTGCTGTTCCACTCAAAAGGTTGGTCCTTAACAAGGAGTTGACATAGTGGTCTAGATACAGCACTGAAATCCTTAATAAACCTCCGGTAGAAACCGGCGTGACCTAGAAATGATCGTATTTCTTTCACTGTAGTGGGGACAGGAAGATTTGAAATTATATCGATCTTTGCCTTGTCTACTTGTATTCCCTCAGCGGACACGATATGTCCCAAGACAATCCCCTTTGTCACCATAAAGTGACATTTCTCCCAGTTGAGGACCAAATTCTTGTCCTCGCATATTTTCAGGACTTTCTGGAGGTTCTCCAGGCAATGATCAAAACTGCTTCCAAATACGGAGAAATCGTCCATAAAAACCTCCATAATCTTTTCCACCATATCGCTGAAGATGCTCAGCATGCACCGCTGAAAAGTAGCAGGTGCGTTGCACAATCCGAATGGCATCCGGCGATATGCAAATGTTCCAAACGGGCAGGTAAAAGTGGTTTTCTCTTGATCAGCAGGATCAATTTCAATTTGGTTATAACCACTATAACCATCCAGGAAACAATAGAATTGGTGACCTGCTACCCTTTCGAGCATTTGATCCATAAAGGGCAATGGAAAATGATCTTTCCGAGTTACTGCATTCAACCTTCGATAGTCAATACACATGCGCCAGCTCGTGGTTACACGTGTGGGTACCAATTCTCCTGCTTTATTTTCTACCACCGTAATGCCAGCTTTCTTCGGCACTACTTGAGTTGGACTCACCCAAGGACTATCCGAAATTGGATAAATAACCCCAACATCCAGCAACTTCAAAACATCCTTCTTCACCACCTCTTGCATGTTTGGGTTAAGACGCCTTTGCATTTGACGACAAGGTTTGGCATCTTCCTCAAGGTAAATCCTGTGGGTGCATATAGATGGACTAATTCCTCTTAAATCAGCAATGGTCCATCCTAACGCACTCCTGTGTTGCTTAAGCAACTGTATCAGTTTGCCTTCCTGTTCGTGATTTAAAACAGATGAAATTATCACAGGAAAGGTCTTCTCTTCTCCCAGAAATACATATTTCAATTCTTTTGGGAGCTCTTTCAGTTCCAACTCTGGAAATTGCAAGTTTGACGGCACAGCCAACTTGGTCTTTGGCGGTAGTTGCTCATATTGAGCCGTCCACATTGTTCTTGCAACTTCTTCTTCAACAACCTCCAATATAGAGCACATCTGACTCATCCTTTCCTCTTGTGGAGTGTATTTATCCAATTCATAACATGAGTTATTTATAATGGACTCCACAGGGTCAGAGTGAGCAGTTGAATCAAAGCAATCTTGAATTACTGCTTCTACCCAATTCACCTCCTCTTCCTCATCATCAAAATCTTCAATTTTTGGATTTGAAAAGATCTTGATATTCAATGTCATGTTTCCAAAGACAACGGTCATAACTCCACTCCTTACTTTAATCGTCGCATCAATTGTCGCGAGGAAAGGACGTCCAAAGATCACTGGAATATGAGATTTAACATTGTAGACTGGTTCAGTGTCCAGAACAACGAAGTCAACAGGAAAGACAAAAGTGTCAATCTGGACTAAGACATCTTCTAGCACTCCTCGCGGATATTTAATTGATCGATCTGCCAATTGAAGAGTAATGCGAGTGGGCTTAAGTTCTCCTAACCCTAACTGTTGATAAACAATGTAAGGTAAGAGATTAACACTCGATCCTAAATCGAGTAACGCATTGTTCACTTTCTTCTGATCGATTATACAAGAAACTGTTGGTGTGCCTGGATCCTTGTATTTAGGAGGCAAATCGTGTTTTAAAATTGCACTTGCCTGGCATGCCAAGTAAGCACTCTTCTTAACACTTTGCTTCCTTTTAACAGTGCACAAATCTTTTAGGAACTTGGCATAGGAAGGCACTTATTTAATTGCGTCCAGGAGTGGGAGATTGATTTTCACCTGTTTGAATAACTCCAGAAACTCCTGACTTTTAGTTTCTTGTAGAGGCTTCTTCAACCTCTGAGGATATGGTGCCGGAAAAGGGCATTTGGGTGCCTCCTCAAGGAGAGGTTCTTTTCCAGGTCTTCTCTTTATTTCAGTATCCTCAGGAGCTATTGTTTTGGGCTCAACTGTTTCGCCCTCTCTTCCTTCTTCCACCAATTCTTCTTCATTCTCCACCTCTTCTCCATTACTAACTACGGGTTGTGAGGGCAAAGAGACTTTCTCAATTTCCTTTCCACTTCTCAACACAGTTACAGCCTTGGCCTCCTCATGTGGTCCAGATCCTGAGGGTCTTGTACCCGAGTGTTGGCCTTTAGGATTTTGCTCTGGCTGTGCAGGGAACATAGTTCGTTCTCGATCCCCTTGTTGGGCAGCTAACCTCTCTACACTTGTATTGAGTTTACTCATTAGCTGCATCATTTGCTGCATCATGAGTGTATTAGGATCTTCTTGTGCCTTCTTATGAGGTGGCACATAAGTGTTTGATGAGGGTTGGTTGTTGCCCCCCTGATTGTAGTTGGATTGAGGTGAATGATTTTGATATTGGTTCTGGTGATACCCTTGATTTTGTTGATAAGTAGAAGGAGGTTGGTAACTCTGGTGGTACCCTTGGTTCTGAGGTCGGTACTGGTTTCCTTTATTTGGCTGCCACTGTTGAGATGGGTTTGCTGCAGCAGCACTGTTTCTTTGATCGAAACCAGGATGACTCCACCTATCATTGGGGTTGAAACGACCAGGGGCATTTACAGCATGTACCTCCACTGGACTCTGTTCTTGGTAAACAGGGTATATTTGGCAATGTTAAGAGGTATGCCCCATCTGTAGACAACTCGAACATGATTCTTCAGATGCAAATTGTATTACCGGGTCCTTCTTCGCTTCCAAAATTTCCAATTTACGAGCCAGTTGCTCATACTTCTCCAGTAAGCCATCTTCCGCCTTCAGCTGATAAATGCTCTTTTTACTTGAACTCGAACTGGGCTGAGTTCTCGTCACTTGAGTTTCCCATTCCGGTGCATGTTCGGCTAACCATTCAAAATGAGCTTCTGCTTGGTCAGCATTTTTGCTCATGAACTCACCGTCACTCGTAGTTTCTACGAGCTTCTTTGACTTTGGACTTAGGCCATCAAAGAAGAAGCTTATTGTTCGCCACTTCTCAAAACCATGATGCGGGCAGAGCAGTAACAAATCCTTGAAACGCTCCCATGCCTCAGCAAAAGTTTCTTCCTCTTTTTGATTATACATCTTGATTTGTCTCAAGATGTCTGTCGTTAACCGATTAGGGAAGAACTTTTGAGAAAGGCTTCATGAATTGCTGGCCAAGTCGAAATCGAATTCGGTTTAAGTGACAACAACCATGACTTCGCTTTGTCCTTCAAGGTGAAGGGAAAAAGCTTTAGTCGGATTATATCACTTGGGCAAGTCTGATCTGTGAAAGTGCCACAAACATCTTCGAAATCTCGAATGTGTAAGTACGCCTTTTCTTTATCCATCCCATGAAATGTGGGTAAAAGTTGAATCATCCCATTACGGAAATGGAATGTACCTGTGTGTGGAGGGATGCGGATACAAGAAGGTGTGGCTGTTCGATCAGGGGCCAAGAGTTCTCGTAAAGGTCGCTGACCGTCATCGATGAGGTCATGCCTATTCTCTCCTTGTTGGCTCTCCGTATCAGACATTGAGTTAGAAGTGGATGGGGTGAAAATGGGATTATCAGCACTATGGATTGGATCTTCAAATAGATTTGTGATGAAGGCTTCAGTGGAATCAAAGGACATAGAAGGACACAAGCAATGCAACTTTGTGTTCTGAAGAACGAAAAGAAAGATAGAAATGGGATAAGAAAAGATCGGATCAATTGAAAGATTCTGGCCTTTGTTGCCGTCCCCGGCAACGGCGCCAAAAACTTGACACGGCTTGAAATGTGTTCTCTGAAGAGTACGTCCAAGTGTAGACGGTCGCGTCGCGTTTAAAACCGGTAAGACCGGGTCGAATCCCAAAGGACGGATTGTAAAGGCGGAAGAATCTAGATTGAATCCTAAAATGAAATAAAAGATGATTTCTTGTAGTAGGGGGTTCTTACAGTCCTAAAAAAAAGAAAAATAAAAGAAACAATTTATAGTGAAACAAAGACTTAACTAGATAAGATTAAAAACTGTGATAAAAATCAAATATGAAAAAGAGTTGGGAACATGTGAATCCACAAAGTGCCAGCCACTACCATGATTTTAACAAAACGAACAGTTGGGGTTTTATCCTTAGAGTATTCCTTATTTCGAAAATGATTAAGTTAAGCATTCTAGACACTAAGTATGTGAATCTTGCATACTTAGTGGTTTGATTACCTAACTTATTTATGAAGGACTGAAATAAAAAGTTAATTAAAACCATGAACAATAACTAACAAATTGAGTATGAGATATTTAATGTGTTTGTTATGGGTGTTCACTGACTTAATTAATCAAAAGTACTCTTATTTCAAAATCAGATTGCAATTTGAACTAGAAAGATCGAATTGGGTTTAGTTTCTGAAACAAAAGTTACTGGAATACAAAAAGGAGTAAACCCAAGTCATAAACATACCAATCGATTGACATCATATCAATCGATTGATATGAAATGGCTTTCAATCGATTGACATTTATGTCAATCGATTGACTTGGAATCAATGTCAATCGATTGAACTCTGTATTCAATCGATTGGCATCGACTCTTTCACAGAATCATGGCAGAGGGTTGGGAACAGTGTTTCTTCACATTATTCCCAACCAGGATCTACTCAGACATGTTTAATCTAATAAAAACAGAACTATTTCGAAGGAAATTAAAATCAAAAGGCATGAATTAAACTTTAAACACAATAAGTTTTAAGAAATCGAATTCAAATCAAACCAAGGCATTTTGCAAGTACTCAAGCAGCATAACAAAAAGGAAAATGGAAATAGACCTGAATTTTAAACTGAATTCGAAAAGAAAAAAAACCAAATCCTTCAACTTGAGCTTTAGTTTTATCCGAAAATAACCATGGAACTCCTACAAAACAATACAAAAATGAGCTAACCCCTTTGCCCTCTACACCCTCCTGTATATATAACATCCGAAATACAAGCTAGAGGTGTCCAGGTTCATTCCATAACGGCTGGTCGTCGCCTGATTGCTGAAATCTTGCGCCATTAAAACAGACTGTTTCCAGTTTAAGTCAATCGATTGACAAAGATGTCAATCGATTGATAAAGATGTCAATCGATTGACAAATAGTTCAATCGATTGGTAAGGAAAACATGTCAATCGATTGATACTATGTCAATCGATTGGTATCAAGACTTCATCAATTTGTTTCTGGAGTTATTCCTTTCAACTTGTTATTCCTTTTAACTTCAGAACCTGCACTCAAAGAGTTAAACACAACAACATACCACGAGAAATACATCATTCTGTAAAGAAACAAATTAAACACAAGTGCAGGTAATACTAGAGAAATGAGGTTATATCCAGTCAGTTTTTACTCCTTATCGAGGTAATATTAAGCTACTATCAGCTCTCATCACCCAGTCCCTCCTAGAAGCTTTCATAAAAACCTGGAAACCCCTGTTATCCCTCGGTGATCGTACTGGAAAGTAGGGTTAGCACACTCTATATGTTTAGGACCTTATTTGTTTAGCTGCTACATGTTAGAAATAGGGGCATCATATAGATTAGGGCGTACATCCGCATGCTTGTCTCATATGCATGCACCATTCCCATCTCTCTGCACGCACTGTCCCGAGTCGGTCCACGTCACTGTCTTTGTCTGTCTAAAAGTCGTCACTGTCAGGATCTGATACACCCCTTCTCTCAAAATCTGTCAGGTCAGTATAGATTCCCAAGGTCAGCAGCCGGAATCCTCGTTGTGGACCAGGAGTTCGGATAATCGTTTAGTCAGAATCGGTACGACAGCCCGCTTCAACATGAATAGAGAAGAATTGGAAAACAAGGTCACCGAGTTGGGAGCGACTATAAGCCAACAATCCGACAGTCTAGTCCAAGTCCTGAAATTCATGGAAGAACTAAAGCAGCAACAGCCACAACCCCCGCCCGAGTTTCCGCCACCAAGGTTTGAACCTCCTCTACATGAGAATAATGGGGAGGAAAACTGGTTCCAAGGGGTCCCACCGCTCACATATGAAAAGAAGCTCCAGGAAAAGATGGACAAGGTCGACAAACTGGAGAGCGTGCTGAGAAAAAGCAAGGGAATCGATGATTACATGCTAGATCTGGAAGGCCTCTTTGAGCCTGTCAAGTTGAAACTGCCGGAGAACTTCAAAATGCCTGCCATCGATCGTTTTGATGGGACTGGGAACCCGAAAAGCCACGTGAAGCTATGTATGAGTATCTTCCAGTCCATGGGTTGCACCCACGAGCACATCGCGATGCTGTTCCCGCAAACTCTGGCAAAATCTGCACTATCATGGTTCCTAACCTTGGAAGCCTCCAAGACCCGGGCCTGGGAAGATATCGTTCGAGTTTTTGTCGATCATTACTCTTACAACCAGGAGCTGGATGTCACTATCAGGGATTTGGAAACGACCCGGCAAAGCAACAATGAATCCTTCGCTGCGTTTCTGAGCAGGTGGAGGAACAAGGTAGCTCAAATGACCCACCGGCCGATTGAAAAGGAACAGGTAAGGATGCTCATCCGGAATCTGCAGCCACTTTACCATGAGAAGTTATTCTACCAGTCCATCTCCACATTTGAAGAGTTGTTTGAGGTCGGAACCCGAATTGAAGATGCTATCAGGGAAGGAAAGATCAAAAAGGAAGACCCTCCGAGTCAGCCAAGAAGGCCCAGCTACTCCCGGAATCCCCCGGATGTCAATGCCCTTAGCAGCCAACCCATGGCATACCCTCCAAGGCCATACCAACCCTCCAACCAGGCAAACCCTTCCAACCGCCCTTTCCAGAAAAAGCCCCCTCGCAATTTTGCCAAGCTAGAAATCTCCCTCTCCTCAGCCTTGGACCGCCTCCTCAAAAAGGGCCATCTCCAACTACTCCAGTCTCGAAATACCCCACCCCCGCCTAACTGCGATATGTCCAAACGATGCGCCTACCACCAAGCCCCCGGCCATAACACCGATGACTGCATGCGCCTTCGCCATGATATCCAAGACCTTATTGATCAGAATATCATCGAGCCGCCCCCAAAGCAGCCCCATATCACCCAAAATCCCCTACCAAACCACCAAAATGTCAACCTCATCGAGTCCAACCCTATACCCTTCAACCCTGCCGCTTATATTACCCCCCTACGACAACCCTTACCCCTTATTGACATCCCGGATTCTGAGGGAATTCATCTGATCGGAGGGGAGAATGACGAATGGCAGCAGCAGCTTAACGATGAGCAAGACTTGTTCTTCCTGGAAGAGCATGACCTAGGGGTGGTAGACCTCAAATGGTACGATCCTAACAACGAGAGTGATGATTCCATCTGGAACGAACCAGAAAAGCCCTTTGTGGGAACGGATTGTGATTGGTTCAAAAAGGATGGGACTGTAGAAGGGCCTACTCCTGCCGAGATTGATCACCTGACCAGGTCAGGCCGTTATTATCAGCCTCCACAGCCTGCCGCCGACGCAACCGAGAAAGGCCCAGTCAAGGACAAGGGGAAGAGTAAGATGGATGAGATCATCGAAGAAGATAATGAGTTGATAAAGCAGCTAAAGAAGACCCAAGCACATCTCTCAATGTGGGATATCATGGTAACATCCTACAAGCATAGGCAAGCCGTGTTGAATGCCTTGGCTGGGATTGAAGTTCCTATCGATGCCGCACCGGAGGACATGGTGGTTTTCTTGGGCGCACTTACCCCCGACCCGATCATTACATTTTCTGATGAGGACTTGCCACCGGAAGGATCCGCGCATAACAAAGCATTATACATCACTGTTGGATGTAAGGAGCAGCAGGTACCGTTTTGTCTGGTCGACACAGGTTCTGCTTTGAATGTTTGTGCCTTGAGAACTGCTACTGCTTTGGGGGTCAATATCCTTGACATCACGCCATCCGTCCAATCTGTGAGGGCCTATGATAATACCAGGAGGAATGTAATGGGGACTGTCTCTCTACAAATCCGGGTAGGGTCTTTGGCGAGCACTGAGATCTTTCAAGTCATGGACATACCTGCCTCGTTCAATCTGCTGATTGGAAGGCCCTGGCTTCATGCCAACAAAGCTGTATCATCCACTGTGCATCAAATGATCAAGTACATTCATGAGTAGGAAGTAAAGATCATCCTCGGTAATAGTTGGGGTAACGAAGCTTTCCCAAATTACGCTCCCATTTTTGAAGTCCAAATACCTGAGCTAGAAGAAGGAGAAATTGGAGGATTCTTCATGGAAGAAGTCCATGTGATCAATGATGAAGACCGATTCCCTGAGGTCCACTCTGCAGTTGTCAACATTGTTCGCAAGATGAACTACTTCCCCGGGATGGGATTGGGTCGATGCCAGCAAGGAATTCGGGAGTTCCCACAGATCAAAGGGCAACAAGGCACTTTCGGGTTGGGGTACAAGCCCACTGAAGAAGACGTTGAGCTACAGAGGCCATGGAAGAAAAGGGTGAAGGGTCTCCCCCCATACCGCAAGACTTTGAACGGACAGTTCATCAAAGAAGGGGATGATTTCCCTTACTTCGGGTTCCCCGAACCCTGGATCCATCAAACCACTGGGAAAAGGCACCCCGGGCTTGAAATCTTTGCTGACTGCGAAAGGCCCCCATACCAAGACCCGTTCTATCCCGAAGAAGTTGAGAAGACCCCGGAGGAAGACTGGTTGAAATACCTGGACGCTGAAGCCATCGAGGAAATGTGGGAGGAATCCGCTGGGAAGAAGGAAGAAGAGAGGGCCAAGAGCCAAGATGATCAGATCAAGCCAACTGAGGAGGGTCTGAGCAACCAGGCTGTAGAGTCATCTATTTGTGTCTCCCAATCCCCTATTCCCCCGGATTCTGTACTACCAATTGTTAAGTCTGTACCAGAGTCGGCTGCTGTAAGCCCACCACTGTCCATTGTAGTCACTTCACCTGTTATGAATGAAATGAAAGACGATTCTGCTTACTCCTCTGTGTCTAACACTTGTGAATGCACAGATCCCTCCGAGGATCTCTCAATTGAATTTAAGCAACTAATCGAAAAACCACCTGCTTATGAAATAATCGAAGATACTTTATCAGTTAACCTAGGCGAAACAGATAATCCACAAATTGTGCAAATTGGCTCAACTCTTAATAAAGAAGAAAAAGAAAAATTAACCCTCTTGCTAAAAGAATTCAAAGATGTTTTTGCTTGGTCTTACGAAGACATGCCTGGGGTCGATCCCGACATCGTCCAACATCATATTCCTCTCCTCCCCAATTCTAAACCTGTCAAGCAGAAACTGAGGTGCATGAGACCGGAATGGGCACTCAAGGTTAAAGAAAAGGTGGAGAAGCAGTTCAAGGCAGGGTTCATCATTGTCACCGAATACCCGGAATGGGTTGCCAATATCGTACCGGTCCCGAAGAAGGATGGGAAAGTTCGCGTGTGCGTCGACTTCCGTGATCTAAACAAAGCCAGTCCCAAGGATGACTTTCCACTTCCCCACATTGACGTCTTGGTAGATAACACCACAGGACATGAGCTACTTTCATTCATGGATGGTTTCTCAGGATATAATCAGATTCTAATGGCGCCAGAAGATCGGGAGAAGACGACATTCACCACCCCTTGGGGAACCTACTATTATAGAGTAATGCCCTTCGGACTCAAGAATGCGGGGGCGACTTACCAAAGAGCTGCCACCACTCTGCTGCATGATATGATTCACAAGGAGGTAGAAGTGTACGTAGACGACATAATTGTGAAATCCAAGGACAGAGAAGGACACCTGGTAGCGCTGGAAAAGTTCTTCGAAAGGTTACGCAAATACAAGATGAGGTTGAATCCAAAGAAATGCACTTTCGGTGTGACTTTCGGTAAACTCCTGGGTTTTCTCATCACACAAAGGGGGATAGAGGTGGATCCCTCCAAGATCAAGGCAGTCCTAGAAATGACACCACCACGGAATGAAAAAGAAGTAAGGGGGTTCCTCGGAAGAATCCAATTCATTAGCCGCTTCATCTCCAAGATCACAACCACGTGCGATCCTCTGTTCCGATTGTTGAGAAAAGGGGAGAAGTTCCAATGGGATGACCAATGCCAAGCCGCTTTCGACAAAATAAAAGCCTACCTTCAGAACCCGCCTGTCCTTTCACCACCCATCCCTCATAAGCCCTTATTCCTTTACCTATCTGTCTCCGAAAATGCCATGGGTTGCATGCTAGCCCAAGAAGGAGAAGAAAGCCACTCCGAAAAAGCCATATACTACCTCAGCAAGAGGATGACTGGGTACGAGCTCAACTACTCTACCCTTGAAAAAACGTGTTGGGCCTTGGTTTGGTGTACTCGCCGACTGAGGCACTACATGCTGGCCTTCCCAGTTGTGCTCATATCCCGCATGGATCCTCTAAAATACCTCCTCGAAAAACCCGCCTTGACCGGTCGCATATCCCGTTGGTTACTTCTACTATCCGAATTCGATATCAAGTATGTTACAAGCAAGTCGGTAAAAGGGAGAACCGTAGCCGAGCATCTCGCAGAGCATGCCGTTGACTCCGAAGAAAGTGGGGACTTTCCGTTTCCGGACGAGAATATCATGGAAATCAAGGAAGATCAGTGGAAGTTGTACTTCAATGGAGCGGCCAACATGAAAGGATATGGAGTAGGGATGATTCTCGTATCACCAAGCGGGGATCATACTCCATTGGCGGTCAAGCTCAACTATAACTCCACCAACAACACCGCCGAATATGAAGCGTGCATTCTGGGAATGGAAGCAGCCTTAGAACTGAGGGTTCAGAAGTTAGATGTCTTCGGGGATTCGAACCTCATTATATCGCAAGCCAGAGGGGAATGGAAAGTAAAAGAAGAAAGGCTGAAGCCCTACCATGATCATCTCGACCAACTCAAAAGGCGATTCAAGAGTGTCACATTCCTCTACTTGCCTAGGTAAGAGAACCAGCTAGCAGATTCATTGGCTACCTTAGCCTCCATGATCAAGATTCCTGTGGGAGTCAAGATGATGCCTTTGGTAATAGAGCAGAGGTACGAGCCTTCGTTCAATATGATCGCCGCAATCGAAGAAGAAGAGAATGAAATGCCGTGGTATCGGGATGTTTGGGATTTCATAGAAAAGGGGATATACCCCCAAGAATCTACCGAGAAAGACAAAAGGGCCATTAGAAGATTCGCCGCGCAATTCATCATTTGCGGTGGAAAATTGCTGAAGAAAGGATACAATGGTCACAACCTAACCTGCTTGTTCGGAAAGAGTTCCAAAAGAATGATGGAAGAAATACACGAAGGGGTATGCGGTCCGCACATGAACGGTCACATGCTGGCAAAGAAAATCATAAGACAAGGGTACTACTGGACAACATTGGAGAAATATTGTTGTGAGTACGTGAGGAGGTGTCACAAGTGCCAGATTCATGCAAACATGATGCATACACCACCATCCCTTCTGTACAGCATGACTTCGCCTTGGCCATTCTCAACCTGGGGAATCGACATCATTGGTGAAATCATTTCGAAAGCCTTAAATGGAAATCGGTACATCCTAGTGGCCATAGACTACTTCACAAAATGGGTAGAAGCAGCATCTTATACCAAGCTGGGGGCCAAAGAAGTGGCCAAATTCATCAAAAGAAATCTCATCTGCCGTTATGGAGTTCCTCATGAGATTATTTCGGATAACGGAAGTCATTTCAAGGCAGAAGTCAGGGATCTGTTCGAGGAATACAAGATCACTTATCACAAGTCGTCGCCGTATAGGCCGCAAACCAATGGGGCAGTCGAAGCTGCAAACAAGAATGTCAAGGCCATACTGCAGAAATCGGCTGATACCTACAAAGACTGGCATGAAAAGCTACCGTTCGCGCTTTGGGGATACAGAACATCAACAAGGACGTCCACAGGAGCAACTCCTTACTCGCTGGTGTATGGGATGGAAGCGGTGCTCCCAGTCGAGATAGAGCTACCGTCTCTACGCGTAATGGCAGAATGTGAAATTTCATAATCAGATTGGTTGAGAGAAAGATACGAAGAGTTGGCTCTCATAGATGAAAAGCGCCTAGCGGCAGTCGACCATGTCCGAATCTATCAAAAGAGGATAGCCCGTGCTTTCAACAAAAGGGTTCGTCCAAGGAAGATTATCAAAGGTGACCTTGTCCTTAAGGAGTTGCGAGCTCCGATCTTTGATCCCCGTGGAAAGTTCAAACCTAAATGGGTAGGCCCTTACATCGTCAAGACAATTCTTTTCGGAGGAGCAACTTATCTCATGGACCTCGATGGTGTCGAATTCAAAGAACCAATCAACATGGACCGTCTCAAAAAGTACTATGCTTGACCATTCCATAAACCATTTCTTTCAAAGCCTTGCCCTGAACTACGCTCGACCTGATTCCCACTCGGGGATACGTAGGCAACCACATCGGTTTGGTCGCTCCACCCACAAAAATAACCTTTTCCTTCAAAACTTTGGCCCGAACTACGTTGGACCTGATCCCCGCTCGGGGGTACGTAGGCAGACTTTCAAAAAGAAAAGAAGGATGGCTTGCTAGGTCGAAAATCCAAAAGGACGCCTAGGCAAAAATTAGAGCTAAATCCAAAGTGAGCAATAACAAAAGAGAGAAAATAGCTCGCCAGGCCGCTTCCTTCGTGACTGGGCAAAAATTATGAGCATGTGAGAAAATAAAGTCGCGGTCCTTACCATAACCCGGCAATCACCCTCCACACTAGGGGCAAACTTCGGCCACTCGCCTCGTTTGCCTAAACCCCTTCTAAACTAGGGGCAAACGTCGGTCATCTACCTCGTTTGCCTCATAACCATACATATCCCAAACTAGGGGCAAACTTCGGCCACCCGCCTCGTTTGCCTCTAATTACCCCGGCATGCCCAAGCAAGCGCCAAAAGCAACAACTGATTGAAATCTCAATTACCAAATGTTTTCAGAAAGCTAAAATGCATAAAATAAGATTCCCAAAGTGACCAAGGTTCACTGATGAACAAACTTTGAATATTACATAAGCAGGGATAACTAAAAAAATAAAGGTCTTTCAAAAGTAATCACGTGTTCAAAGACACTTGGAGGAATGAGCAGAATCAGTCAGGTCTAGTTTTATCTTAGTGTCTTTTATTTCTTCAAAGGTCTTTAGAAGTAGGCTTTTACCCGGTCAGTCCAACCATCAATAAAAGCAGCAATAGTAGCAACCCTGATCCTGGAAGCAAAGACCCTCTCAGTAAACCCCCGGGGAACCTCCTGAACCTGTCCATACTGTCTGGCCAAGCGGCGAGGATGATAAAAAGAAGTCTCTCTCAGACCCATCAACCACACTCTCTGGTGACCCCTGAGGCTCGTGGTAATAGCGTAAAGGCCCCAACGCCTCACAACCCAGCAAATGTCAGCCTCAGATAAGGCACCCATCATGTCCACCCAATCAGCAAAAGTATAGTGAGAGTAAAGCACAGCCCGACGAAAGTAAACTGGTGGTATGCGACCCGTCCACAGCTGAAGGCGCTCGTATAACCAAGCCTGTAACACCAAAGGCGCCCCGGAAAGAAGTGGAGTCCCTTGATTGAAGGCATTATCCAAACCATTTAAGGTTTCAGCTAGAACCATGGCCATGGGATTCTTTCTAAGCTTCAACCCAAGGCACACGTGCACTAAGTCAACGGAAGTACTCGAGAATAAGAAGTGTGAGGTCATGCACAATATCAAAGCAGCCCCGCGGGTAGCATCATACACGCTGGGATTCCCAGGACTGGCATACTGAGCAATAATGGAAGCAATATTAAGGGCCTCACCTTGAATCAGCCGACGGGAAATAGTGATAGAACAATTCAGATATTCAGCCAAGCCTCGCGTAGGACTGAGGGTACCAGCAGAAGGGAGAATCAGATCAGAGTCAGAATCATAGCCGAGAATAGCGCAGAACTCCTCAAACACGGGGCATATCTCCAGGCCATTGAAGTTGAAGACGTGATTCACCGGGTCCCAATGACCAATGGCAGCACGCAAGAACTCAGTATTCAGGGTCATCTGGCAAAGAGAGAATAGCTCGGTCAAGCCGTAGCTAAAGAGGTGGATCCGCTCCACGCCATCCGTAATGTTCAGCCAGGCTGTGAGTTGAACGGGATCATACAAAGCCATATCTTTCTGTCGCGGCTCTAGCAAAATTCAAAATTTCGGCAGCACCTCCCCGTTTCACGGACTATCCCACCTGCAAGGAAAAAGCAAGCACTATCACAAAACTGCCCATTGCAGTAACATCCAGCAATCACAGTGCACATATATCAACAAGCACACAACTGCGCCTCTAAACCGGAAGATATCCGGCCTAGGAGGCAATACATCATAATACTCTGTCAAAAGGTCACAAATTGTGCTACACATCGTCCTACACTGTCCAAATAATCATATCCTCAGTACAACCCAATCGAAAACAGAAAAAAGAAAAAATAATAATAATAATCCCCGCTTGGGAAGCCTCAGCCCTCCTCTTCTTCATCCTCCGTCGGACCGCCCGGAGTGTATGTCGGCGACGGCCTCCTCCTGCCACCTCTGCATCTTGGACCAGTCCTCGATGAGCCAGCCCCGCCTCCACGATACTGCACACACGAATAAAATGAAGGCAATCAGTAAAGGAATAACAAAAAGTACAAAAACAGAGCCGAGTCGAAGACTTACCAAGGACGCCATCTGGTTGGCAGCAAATTGCCGCATGCCGTCCATCTGTCAAGGGTAAAATCTAGGGTTAGAACCTCATAACTTTAAGGAAGTGCAAAATTAGAGACATACCCGGTGGTCTCGTGTGAGGACCAGGGACCGTAAGCTAGCTGCCAAGGCGTGACCCTCCTCAGCATAACTCCAAGGAACGTTGAGGACGCCCGCTGGCTGAGTAGGGTACCCACATGTAACTCGCAGCACCTCCATCATTTGGGGAGTGCCATCAGCACCTAGAACGTTGACGGTCCAATCCCAAGGAGGGATAGGGTCGGGAGACTGAGGAGCCTGTCTCCTGTACATCTCACGAAGCTGTAGGCACAAAACAAGTTAGGAAAAGATGAGTCGAAAACATAAACAACTAATAAAAGCAAAAATGAAAAAGAGCAACTCACCTCCAGGAGCGGGAAGTTAGGCATCAAGGAGCAACCACGGTAAGCCTCATACCCGGTCTCAGAGAGGAAATGATCCCAGACGTCGGTGCCGGCTAAGGCCGCCGACAGAGCATCACCGGAGAGGTCACTAGCATCCATCACAGGAGGATTATGGGGAACGCGATACCGGGAGCCACCAACCACCTGCCGAGAGACCCGTTCCCCAAGGAACCACTGCCTACACTCGGTACTCTCCAGCAAAAGGCGGCAAGAGGTAAGAGATTTAACCGCTTGTATCTCCTCTGGGGCGGCGTAAGCGACGTCCTCCCAAGGCGTCCAATCAACATTAGAGGCCGTCAGCTCAGTTAGGAAGTTTCTAAGCAAAACAATCCGATGGGCCCCACTCTTCACCCCAACAACGTCCCTCCGCCATCTCAAACCTCGTGGGAATAGAGGCACAGGAGCCATGCCATCCTCATCCTCGCCTGATTCATCCGCCGGGGAAGGAGCCAACATCTTCAGGTATTCAAAACTCCAGAGCTGCACAGACAAAGGAGAAAATCAGAACAAGTATAGAAATCAAAAAATATGGAAAATAAAGGAAGAAACAGTGCGTACCTCCCAAGCTCGCCAGAATCCCCCAGTAGATTTAACATCGCCCCGAGAGACCTCCCCCATATGCTTATAGAGATGGGCCAGGGCAGCGCCGCCCCAGTTGTAGGAAGGGATCTCATCAATGGTCGCCAGGCAAGAAAGGAGCCTCAAGCTCACCCGGTCGTTCCTTGTTGCAAAGATTGAGCACCCGAGGACATACAGAAGATAAACCCTCAAAAGCTGGGAATTGTTCAGATTGTGGTTACCTCTACCATAGGCCCGGTAAAGCCAGCCGCAGGGAAACCAATGCCTCTCCAGGTTGGGGGGAACAGCACCAATCAGCATCTCCACTGCCTCCGGGTCGATCTCATAAAAGTAATCCAGAATCAGGCACTTCCCGCCGACCCTCAAGCCCGTGATCATAGAGAAGTCGAAGGGCGTCATAGTCATTTCCCCAAACGGCAGGTGAAAAGTGTTGGTGGTGTCCCACCACCTCTCGGCCAATGCATAGAAGTGAGCTAAATCGTTGCTGCTTTTTGAAACCAAACGGACAAAGCCTCCAAACCCGGCGTCGTCCACCATCCTCTTAACGGTGGGCGAGAGTTGAGTGTACCATAAGAAGGCGTGGGCAAGGCTACCATGGCCTTTCAAGGCCACTTCCGGCACCTGCGCACAACAAAGACGACAAAAAGATGCACAAAATCACTATTCACAACCCGAGAGCCAAAATTCACAAAATCAACATTTGAGCACAAATCGAACTTCTAACGATCTCTAGGTGCACACTACGGCTCACAAAACTAGCACAATACATGAAGGTGGTCCTAAAATGTCGAAAGTTTCACATACCAAGCTCGCTAGAGCCGCGGCCGAAAGATGGCGTTGGGGCTCCCGTAAAATCAAGTCCGGGGTTTGCATTTCAGCCTTCATCCGTCCCTTAGCCTTCTTAGACGGTCTCCTTGAGCTCGAAGCCATGGATCTACAAGAAAAATGGAAGTCACATTCAAACTTTCTTCTTGAAAATTTGGGCAAACCAAAACACCAATCAAAAATCCGACTACGGGGGAAGATTACTCACCTGAGCGCGCACAAGCTGCGTTTTGATGAATTTTGGCTTCAAAAACACCCCAAAATGGCCAAGAATGAGCTTCAAAAGCTCAAAAACCCGAGATATAAGAAGATGGAGTCCGGCCACCCAGTGCCGCCGCGGCACTAGCCAACTGCCGCCGCGGCAGTGGCCCAGTGCCGCCGCGGCACTGCTCCCCGTGGGCTCCGCTTCGCTTCGTTTTGCCCCGTTTGGCCCCGTTTTGACCCGTTTTGGCCTTTTTCAGCCCGTTTTTGACCCCGATCAGCCCCGGTGGCCCAGTCCAGTCAAGATCTATGAGGTTTTACCCCAAGCAGACTAAAAATTGTCAGAACTACCTCCAGCAGGCAAAAACTGGGAAAAATCGGCTTCCGAAGACCCGAATCGGTCTTTTCAGGACAACCGTTGCAAGATTCGATCAAACGCGAGAATCCTGGAAACGGATCCTGGTTTTTAGCTAATACACCAAATAAACAAGAAAAGAGATTCCCCGAGAACCCTGCATCATCCCCCGAGGGGAAAAGCAGACAGATACCGGCTCCCGGAGGCCCTGACCGGCTCTCTCGGATTAAGCGCCGAAAGATTTGATCAACCGTGAGAGGTTCAGAGATGGATCCTGGTTCCCGATCAAGGAAAGAGATTCCCCGAGAACCCTGCATCATCCCCCGAGGACAAAAGCAGACAAATACCGGCTCCCGGAGGCCCTGACCGGCTCTCTCGGATTAAGCGCCGAAAGATTTGATCAACCGTGAGAGGTTCAGAGATGGATCCTGGTTCCCGATCAAGGAAAGAGATTCCCCGAGAACCCTGCATTATCCCCCGAGGACAAAAGCAGACAGATACCAGCTCCCGGAGGCCCTGACCGGCTCCCTGGATTGAGCGCCGAAAGATTTGATCAACCGTGAGAGATTCAGAGATGGGTCCTGGTTCCCGATCAAGAAAAGAGATTCTCAGAGAATCCCCTACCATCCCCAGCAGAAGATAACGAAAGTCCGAACCGATTCTCTAGAAGGATCGGACAAAACATCACCCGCAGTCAAATCACCCCGATTCCCAGGGCAAGCACTGTCTATTCACAATTCAAGGATCCATGTCCACTGATCATCATGAGCCTTCTTACTTCTTATAAGCTTCCTCACACCTTCGTCTAAAATTGCGAGCTTTCTCACTTATCGTGAGCTTCCTCAAATTCGTGAGCTTTCTCACTTTTCGTGAGCTTCCTTACTCCTTCATCCAAAATCGTGAGCTTCCTCACTTATTGTGAGCCTCACTCCTTTGTCCAAACTCGTGAGCTTTCTCACTAATCGTGAGCTTTCTCACTTATCATGAGCTTTTTCACTTATTGTGAGCCTCACTCCTTTGTCCAAACTCGTGAGCTTTCTCACTAATCGTGAGCTTTCTCACTTATCATGAGCTTTTTCACTTATCGTGAGCCTCCTTACTCCTATGTCTAAAATTGTGAGCCCCCTCACCTACCCATCGGTTATCATGAGCTTCCTCAAATAAAGATTATGAGCTTCTTCAGCAAACAAAAATCGTGAGCTTTTCCCTTATCATGAGCTTCCTCACTCCCTTGTCAAAAATTATGAGCCCCCTCACCTACCCATCAGCTATTGTGAGCTTTCTCGCTTAACGGTTATCGCAAAACCCTTCTCCGATTGGCTATCTTGAACTTCCTCATCTATCGTTTGGTATCCAGGACTTCTGCGTCCGTCGATTGTTGTCCTCTGGGACCCCACGTTCGATTACATTTTGTTTGCAAAGCACACTTCCCGTAATTCCAGAAGTTTTCCCCAAGACCCAGAATCTTCTAAACCTTGATGTCCTTATCCGAGTCACCCACCGCATCACAGTCGCAAACACTAGCACAATACCAACCCACTCGGAGTGGCACACCCCGCAGCACTTGCTCATACTAGGGTCATAACACTAGACATAATAGGACTCATGACACAGTTCACATCACATCCATGTATTTCATATCACTCTTATTGCACTGCATCCGCCTAATTGTTGTGTATGTGCATGTGTGATTTATTCCTTTGAGCTCCGAACTACGTCCAGGTCTGATTCCCCTTGGGATACGTAGGCAGCTCACATAGGGCACGACCAGCACTAACCTCTGCATCCTTGCATCTCTTGCAACGTTTTTTTTATCCTAAATCTATAGCCTCCAAAAAGTCTTGTCTCTTCAAAGCTTTGGCACTCGCTTGCGATATACGTTGCCTCGCAAGTTCATGCTAAAGAGGGGCAAACTGTAGACACCCCATTTTGTCGGCTATCGAATTTAGGAGACCCATAGCTTGGTGGTTCGCAATGATCGCAAAAGACTCGAAAGGACTCTCGGAAGTCAGCTCCATCTCTCAGAATGCTCAGAATGACCAAAATGCCCCCGAAAGCCCGAAAACTCCCAGATTTGGTCTCAAAGTTCTGAAAACATGCTATGTCGTAAGAAAAGCGATAAAAAGAGTTTTAAAGAGAAATCAGATGAAATCGTCGGCTCCCAGAGACCCCCGGAAGTCCCGAAAGTTCCCAGAAAGTCTCCGTTGACCGGTTTGACCAAGGTTTGACTAAGGTTGACCAAGGTTTGACCAGGTTTGACCAGGTTTGACCAAGTTTGACAAAAATCGTCCGAATTCACCAAAATCTTTTTAAATCACGGGAAAAGTGTTAAAACAAGTTCCAAAAGAAAATCGAGCGAAAACATCAGCTCCCGGGAACTCCCGGAGGTTTCCAGAACTTCCCGGGAATCCCAGGTTTGACCAGTTTGACCAGAATTTGACTTTGGAGCCGGAGTGCCGAAAAAATTTTCAAATATTTTTCATGGATACTAGAGGTCAATAGCTTTCCAACGGTATATCGCACATAATTTTTGGATTTAAAACGAATTTATTATGAATTCCCGAAGGTGAAAAAGGCGATCAAATCGGCTTTTATCACGAATACCGCAAAACTTTTCAAAGTGAGCTATCCCCGAACTATTTTTTATGTAAAGTAGACTCCATTACCTTTCCAACGGTATATCACAACCTTAATTTGGAGTTCGTATGCATTTTCTGTGAATTTTGGACAAAATAGGGCCTTTTCGCGGATACCGGAACTTCAGGGGGCCTAAACAGCATTATCCAGACGAAGGGAGGAGCACTGCCGCCGCGGCACTGGCCCACTACTGCCGCGGCACTCCCCTCCAGAACAGTGTATTTTTGTAATATGTTTTGTGGTCCTATTTTGATTAATTAAAAACCAAAACGACATAGTTTTATGATTTCAGATGTTTGGAGCCAATGGGAATACTTTCTAAATCCCAAAACCACCCCAAGTTGGCCTATATAAACACCCCATTACTCCTCATTTTAGGGGAGTCAAATGTGAGTTTTGAAAAGTTTGGGAGAGAAAGTTGTAGAGATAAGGTTAGAGTAGAGAGAAAAGAAGCATTCTTCTTTGATTTTCAAAACAAAAGTGAGTTCTAACTTTGTTTTTTTACTTCATTACTTCCATTTATTTCAACATTCAATACTCCCAACCACCATTTTAGTGAGCATTCAAGAGAGTGGAAGCTTCTTCCATGTCTAGTGTCAATACATATGAGTGAAACACCAATCTACAAGTCTCATGCTTCATGAATATCATCTATTGATCATCATTTACTTGCTTGTTTATTTATTGTTCATCTCTTCTTATCTCATTTCTTTTTGATTTTCTTTATTTACTTACTAGTTCATCATCATCTAAGTGATGGCATGAAGTTTGGGGTGAGTGAATCCTTATGGATAGTAGCTCTTGACCTCAAAAACATGTTTGATAGATGATGATCATAACCTCAATACTTCCAAGGTATTCTTGGAATGTATTGAAGTTATGTTCAAAAAATAAAATAAATCTCTCCAACAATCTTGGAGATTCTTAATGATGAGTTTGATGTTGGTATTCTAAGTGGTCATAATCCTTATTGAGTGTTGAAGATATGTTTTCAAAACATCTATTTCAAAACCCCTCTCAATCCCTCTCATTTGGTTTCAAGAAATAAAACTTTGTTTTCCTCAATATCTCCAAAACAATGACCCAAAACAGTGAGCTGTTCAGATTCAAAGATTTGTTTTGAATTAAATACTCAAGTTATGATGATGAAACCACTTGGAAAACCTTCCCAATACGTCATAGTTTGTCCCTAATTTTTCCCATCAATTATAGAAATGTGAAAGTATTTGTTTTGGATGTGAGAAGTTCATATTCATAATCTGCCTCTGTTCTCACAGAATGTTCACCCAACTTCTTGCACCTATTCTGAACATTTTCATCACTGTACATATATCTTTTCTATTTTTTTTTATAAAACTTGGGTGTCTTAGGAAACTTTTGGTAAATAATGGGTCATTATAAACCTTTCCTTTGATTTATGAAAAATCATACAAAATCAGTCAACAGTGCAGCTTTTGTTTCTGAGTCATGTGTACATTCTGATTTCTTTCTTTTAATCTGTGATAGCTATTGATGTTTGGCTTTTTGGGTTATTTTCTAGGCACAATAAGAATGATCTCCGATTTTTCCCACATTTTTCTAGGCACGTTTGACCTCCCATTATAATGTTGCAAAGTAATACATGCAGTCTGTCCACTATTCACAGCAAACACATTTCATATGGATTCCAAATTAGCCCATATCTTAGGAAGTAGTTCATACTACATTTGTATATATCCCATGTTGATTTAATCCATTCATTCATGCACATTTTAGACTTCCAAGTCATTTTAGAAATCCATGTACACAAAACACACTACAACCTTTGCACATTTCTAGGTACATACATTGTATCCATGCAAAGATTTGGGATTTTTGTAACTCTTAATCTAAGAAGATTATAAGGAATGAACTTGATCACACATTCATGCTTCTCCTCGATCTAATCATCCTTTCTCATCCGTCCCGGGGATTGAGAGATCTTCTTTTCTCAAAAGAATAACATGCATCATTCAAGTTTGCTAAGCATATTTTGATTTCTTTGATTATTTGTTTCAAGAACAATTCATGTCCCCTTTTAGATTAGGAAATCTTGATTATTTGATACATGATTAGATGATTTTTCCTAGGTTTATTTGTGTGATCTTTCACTTCACATTGTATGATATTTGGCTTAGATCTTATGAATGATATCTTATCTTTAGATCTTCCATTTCAAATTTTCTTATGTAATGTAATATACTATCATAGTATTATTTGTCGAACCAAACATAGTATAAGATGATTATTTGGATGCTAATTGAGGCCCGTCGAAAGACGGGGCGAGTTGAGGGTGTTTTAGTCGTGACAAAGGCTCCTTCCTCTCTCGTACCAAAACCCCGAACCAAGTTCTTTGGTTATGAAGGGCCGGTGCCCTTTATCCATTTGGGTGAGTCAAAATTAGGTTTCTTGGTTCCTTAAAGACCAAGTGGCGACTCTGTATCTGTTTTCAACAGACCTTTCCTTTTCTTTGATTCAAATCAATTTCAAAAACAATCTCAAACCAGAGAGAGAAGTGGTCCGATTCCGCGTGTCCACACACCCACACCCTCATCAATTTCATTTTTCCAAAAGGGTTAGATTAGTCCCTATTTGAAGCCGCGAATTCATTGAGGTAATTTCCCAAACCCATTTCCATTTTAAATCCTTAATCTTGATCAAAATTTGATAGGGAGACTCTCTTGGTCATAAGACCATTTTAAAAGTTGAAAGGGCGATGTGAGACCTTGTTGTGGGCATCCCCCTACTCTCCCTGCTGGCAATCGATTGCCATCTGGGCTCAATCGACTGCCATTAGGGATCAATCAATTGGTTTAGATTGTCAATCGATTGACAATTTATGTCAATCGATTGGTATTTGCAGAGAACAGATTGCTTCTTTTTCCTCATCTCATATCTCTGTTCTTTCTATTTTGTAGTTATTATGGCCCCAAAGCCCAAAGACAGTGGACCCCACCCCAAAAAATCAACTTCACTTGACATTCCCGACCCACCGCTCGCACATGATTTTAGGAATGACAAGGAAAATACCTGGTTCACAAAATACTTTCAAACCAGAGATGTCATGGTTGAGTGGCAGTTTGAGAATCTCTAGAGTGACGAGAATCCACCGTTTTACCTCACACGATTATGCGCTTTTTCGAGCTGGCTTCCCGTCCTCACTATTCAGAAGAAAGTGTATGCTTCTTGGATTCGATCGGCTTGTGCAAGCATGGTTATGGCCCTGAACGTTCCATACACTTACTTTTCATGTGTTCAGGTCGTTAGATCGAGTTTAGCCCTGCTACTGTGGCAAGGGCATTGGGTATTACTGAGGTTACAGATCACCTATATCCTATCCATGTTGACTGTCCTTTTCCCTCATATGATGTAATGGCCATAAAGATCTCGGGTAGGAAAGTCAAGAAGTACACAGGGAATCTAGTATTTGATGACCATAATCTGACAATGGACTACCACCTTTTCCATTTAGCCCTCTGTAGCTGTATCCTTCCTATGACTTATAAGTTAGACCTGGCTGGGTGGTATACAAGAGTTTATATGCTATTGGGACTGGCTTACCTGTCTGCCTTGCACGACTTTTTATCAAATTCTTTATAGAGCCCACACACCATCCCAGTAAGTCCCAGCATCTCAAGGGTGCCTGGGTTATTCATCATGTGTGCGAGGAGACTGGATTGGTAATCCTTGCGGGTGAAGTGTTTCAATAATCTAAGATTGGAGTGTTTTGCAAGTTGGAAGCTAGAAGATCGACTACACAAAAAGAGAAAGGAAAGGTGGGAGAGAGCAGTAGAAAAATGAAAGAAAAGGGAAAGAAGAGAAAGAGAGGGGAAGATTCATCTGAGGAGGAAGCCGACGACCCGGACGCCAGAGGCGGAGGGTCAGGATATGGTTGTGGTTGATGAGACGGAGGAGGACCCAGGGACGCCGACTGCGGCTGAGAGTCAGTACGAGTTGAAGAGGCATGAGCCCCCTGTAGCCTCCACATCTGCTCATGCATCTCTCTAGACCATTCACGACCTTTTTGTTGAGGAGAGAGAGGCGAGATTACAGTTACATGGGATGGTTAGGGAGCTAACCGCACATCAGGAGTTAATGGTTGCTCAGATGGCCTCTGATCATGATTCTGTTCACTCGAGACTTGAGCAGCTAGGTGGTCAGATTGAGCAGATCATGATGCTCTTGGGGATAGAGCATTCTTTGCATTCAGCATCCACTCCACCTCCACCGCCAGCTCCATCTGTTGTTCCAACATCTACTTTAGCACCTCCAGTGGTCATTTTATTCGAGATGCCACCACCACCACCACCACCTCCAGTTACTACTCCTACGCCGGCTGAGAGTGACCCGACGGCTATTTTCTAGACTAAGATAGCTGCTGAGGGTGGTAGTGGGGTTGTCAATCCCGTTCACAGCAGCACACCTCCAACCTCTGGTGACCCTCCTTCTATTGAGCCTTAGGACCGAGTGTGAGAGCGATAGAGAGTTTCTATTATATTTCATATCTTGTGATCTCTCTTGTGTTACTATATTTAGTTTTGTGGATATTTTGGGATGGATGATTACTTTTGGTTTTATATCTATACATGGACTCTATTGATTTTTGGACATTATTATATAGATAGTTCGTTGTGCTCATGGATTGTGTTTTGTTTGTCTATGCTCTCGATTGTTATCCATGAATATTATTGATCTTGGTTGTTGTGGAGTTGTAATATTGAAACAGGTGAACTGAATTGTAAACCGCTATGCTTATACCAGGTGATATCTACCTTTCTTTTCTCGAAATACGTCTATTGGGGACAATGTCGATTTCAGTTGGGGGTAGGGGGTAGATTTACTCACCTGTTCATTCTTGAATAAAAATGCACACCTGTTAAATATTTTAATTTCCATTTCCTTTTTAGTCAGTTTGGTTTGTTTTCTTTCATTTAGTTAAAAAAAAATCCTGTTGTTAAGCTTCTGACTTTCAAAACCTCATTTTTCCTAGCTAATATCATTGTGCAATGACGCATTCATGTCTTTCTTGTCATATAATGGATTTTGATTACATGTTACTTTGTCGCTAATCTGGGTTTACGTCCATAGCATGATTATATCTCGAAAATATTTGCACGAGTTGACAATTACGATAGAATCTTTAAATTAGAGTGAAATACGATTGTCATGTAATTGGAATAATAGTGAAAACTTTAAACCCTAGTGAGTTTTGAGCCTTTCTTTTATTCTGAGGGTTACTCACAAAAACTCGTGTCAATTCTTGAAATGCGCTAATATCTCATTGAAAGTCTCATTTTTGTTTTTTTGGCTAGTTGCTTCAGGAGAACGTTCATGATCTACCAATCTAAAACTCAGGAAATACTCGAGATAAGTTAAAAGTGTCTAGAAGATGATTTAGGCCATCGATAGCTCACCTCATCACCCGTGAAAGTCTAAATTCCCACTTACCTATCACAAATCAATGCTTCTACTTGAAACCATATATTATAGTTCGAGCATGTGATGGTTTTGTGTGAATGGCTAAAGGAGGAAAAGAAGAAGTAAAAAAAAAGAAAAAAAAGGAAGAGATATATATTGAAAAGAAAATTGCAGAAGAAAAATAAAAGAAAAATAGAGAATTGGTGGAAATGAAGAAATGAAAGAAATTGGAGATGGGATAAATAAAAAGTGTGAAGTGGAATTCGATATTACCCTGTCACATGCTTGAACCCATTGTCACATCTCACCTCGTTAAACCTCTCTTCTTATTTCTGTCACAAGTCCTAAGGATTCTAGACAATTTTTAATAAACTTCGAGTATGGAATGAGTTTTCCACGGTAGATCGCTCTTGTAGTAAATGGTATTCTGTTCATGAGACTCCTACACTTCAAAATAAGCATTTTCAGTATCTAGTATGAAAGCATGTTGCGTGCCTTTACATTTACTCATTTGAGCTTCATACCATGAGTGCACAACTTGTACGCCAGTTTCAGAGTGATTCTATTTCGAGCGTAGACCGTGTGAGAATTGAGTTGAAACTATAAAATCTTGAACATGTTCAATGTAAATAATTCTAAGATGAAGATTTCGATTGTAGTTGTTGACTCCGCACACACACACAAAGATATATAAAGGCTATGGATGTAGTTGTGATTTGAATAGTTACTTTGTAACATGTTTATTTCCATGGTATGATAAAGGAATTTATGTCCTTGTTGAGCATGATTTTTAGCATAAAGGAGAGATTGAAATTCTTTGATGAGTTTGGCAAGTTTGACACATGAATTTTGTGGTTATATTCTCTGAAAATCCTCATGAGACATAACTCGTCCACTAGGGAAGACATAGGGGTTCAAAGGCTTGTTGCAAACGCTAATTGCAACCACGATTTCTGCGAAAGTGACTTAAGATTTTTTTTTTGTTTTAGTTCAAATAAAATGTAACGTTGGTTGTTGTTCATCTTAGCTTGTTTTAATTTCGCTTCTTTGCTAGAGACTAGCAATGCGCTAGTTGTGGGTCGTGATGAAAACTGATATTTGTAAAATATTGGCTCGATAAAGAGAAAAATTTGTTGAACTTTGTCCCATTTCTCTAGTTTTACCTGCATTTGTGTCTTAACCTTTCTTTTTACACAATGATGTGTTTCTCACGGTATGTCGTTGTGTTTTATCCTTTAAATGCAGGTTCTGAAGCTGGAATGAATAATAAGGTGGAAGGAGATAGCTCAAGAAACAAAGAGAACAAGTAAAAAATGGAATCCATGTACCAATTGATTGCCATCATTGCAATCGATTGCTATACATAAATCCAAACCAATCTATTGCCAACTTAACCAATTGATTGGTATTATTACCAATCGATTGGACTCAGATACCAATCAATTGGTGAAAGCTGGAAGTCAATTCTCTTTAATGGAGCAGAATCTCAGTGAATCAGTCGTAATGGCAGCGACTAGCCTTTATAGAATGAATCTAGATGCCTCAGACTCAAGGATTTCACATTATAAATAGATAAGAATGAGAGGGGTCAAGGGTTGCCTCACATTTCATTGTTTTGTAGGTTTTTCAAATTGGTTTTTGTTCTGTAAACATCTTCAATTTAGAGAACTCTACATTCCAAATTCAGTTGTTAATTCATACTCTTCTCGTGGTATTTAGCTAGTTTTTTATTTCGTAGAGTAAAGATATTGTTTTGATTTTAGTTTTAAATTTTTTTTTGTACTCCCAAATTTATGTTTGAAACAATGTTTTCATTAGATTTTTATAATTTGTTTCAGTTTATTTTCACTTCTACACCACCCATTATGCTAGCTTAAAACCTCAGTTGGGAACAATGTGATGAAATATTATTCCCCAGCCACTGCCATGAATCTGGGAAAGAATCAATGTCAATCGATTGGTAACAGAACCCAATCGATTACCATAGATTCCAAGCCATTCGATTGGAACATTTGCCAATCGATTGGGAGTCATTCCATAATAATCGATTGCCCTACATAGCAATCGTTTGGCATGCTTATGTCTTGGGCAGAACCCTTTTGGTATTTCAGTAACTTCTATTTCAGAAACTAAGTCCAAATTGATATTTTTAAGTTCAAATTGCAAACTAATTTTGAAATATAAGCTCTTTTGGCTAATTAACTCAATGAACATGCATAGAAAACACATCGAATATGTAGCACCCAGAAATTTTCGGCAGAAATTCCATGTAGGAATTTAAAATAGTGACGTCACCCAGGATGCAGATACAGAAGGTTCATTAGGATGGCCTTAGCTAGAAATCCTTATTAGGATCCCGTACTAAGAATAGATAGTCGTAGTCTCGACATTTATAACATCTATAGTAGAATCCTTAGACAGGCTTAAACTTAGACTCGTACATAGCCCTGTACGTACATGTTTCAGGATTCACAGTCATATTCACAACTAACACGTACACCTAGACACTGGAATACTCAAGGGCACACAACCCGAGAGTGGACCACACCACTCACCATTCGAAAAACATGCACACACCATCACCCTTGTGCCATTAGTATCTACCCTTGAAAACACACACACACACACATATTTGTGCACCCAATGCACTTAATAATCCCCTCACCCCTCTCTTTATTTAAGGAACACACTCCCCCTCATTTAACCCTCAGATACTCAGCAACTCACACCCCACAAAGCTGTCCAAATGGACTGCTATATAGGGAGAGGGCCCAAAAGAGGGGGCCAAGCACTGACCCGAGAGAGAGCTTGAGAAGAAGAAACACACACACACTCACCTGTACACACCCTCCCCTCCCTACATTACCCTCTCTACATTGTCCCTGTTTTCTCCCCATCAACACATGCACATGCAAAGAGGCTATAGAAGAGGAGAACGGTGCAGAGGAGAGAGAGAGTTAATCAGAGAAGAGAGGAAGAAGATCTAGACCACCTGAGGTAAAATCACACCCCCCATTGCATCTCTGATCATTTGTATGTCACATAGGAACTTCTGGACCTGCATGCAAGCTTCCAAAAAGAGCCTAAGGCTCTCTGCAACTTCCGGTGGCCATTAGAGCACCCCAAGATCTTGATTTTTTCAAATCACAACCAAGCAGCTCCCAAGTTACCTCATTGTGATCCCCATGACCCCTATACCCTCCCCTAGAAGCAGCTTTGCAAGAAGGTCACGTTTACCCATTCATGCAGGCCATTATTCTCTTGAATGGCCGAAAGAATAATCTCAACGTGGGAACCCTAAACGAATGAACCAGAACCCTAGCTTCTAGTATGTGGTAGAGGACCAAATTCCGGTCAAATCCCCGTTGATTTCATCGATTTTTATTGAGAGACGAGGGAGATATGGAGAGAGAAAGATTTTCCGGCGAGGCGCGACTTTCCGGCGACGCCAACTCGCCGGAGAAGAAGGTGAAACCCGTTTGGGTTTCGGGTTATAAGACCCGGATTCGGGTAGGGTCTGGTTAGGGTTGGTCTGAGTGTATAAATGGGTTAGGGTTGCTGTTCGGGTTGTTTTAATAAAACCCGTGGGTCAACTTAAGTGGCACGACGTTGTTTTGACGTCGGGCTGGGTTTCAGTCGGGTTCGGGTAAACGGAGCGGGTTAGTGTGTGAGTATAGATGGATTAGGTTTGGGTCGGGTTCAGCCTGGGTTTGGGCTAGCGGGCTGGGTTAGTTTGTGAGAGGAGTTAGGTCTCGGGTTTGGATTAGGTTTGACCCGGTAGGGTTGCTAGGGCGGGTTAGTTTGTGTCTGTGGTTGGGTCAAGTCCGGGTTCAGGTTTGGGTTAATGGGTAGGTTTAAATTGTGTGTACTTGGGTTTCGGTTCCGGGTTGGGTTTGACCCGATTAGGTTTCTGGGTTGGGTTTAGTTGTGAGTTCATATGGGTAGTCCGTTTAGGATTTGGTTGGGTCGGGTCTGACCCATCGGGTCACGCGTTTGGGTCTCTTTGAGAGTGTATTTGGATGATCCGTTTTGGTCGGGTCGGGTCGGTTCGGGTTTGACCCGTCGGGTCTGAAGATTATTATTATTATTATTATTATTATTATTATTATTATTATTATTATTAGTATTAGTATTATTAGTATTAATTAGTTTAAAAGATTTTAATCGGTTTTAATAAATATTAATAATTTATAATTATACCAATAAGGTTTTAATATTATAGAATATTATTTTAATATTCTATATATCATTATTATATTATAAATATTATATATTTATTATTTATATGGTTAATATAAATAGTAAAAAATATCAGTTTTAAATAGTTTTAAATAGTTAATAAATACCTATATGTATTTATAAATTCTAGAAAATTAAGGTAATAACCCTGGGACTATTTTATTACATAATATAAGTTATAAAGCTATAATATTTTAGTCCAATAATTTTTAATAATTAATAAGGAGCTATGTTATGAGTGTATTAATTATTAAAAATACCAAACGAGCTCCGAAAATTATGAGATAAATGCTGGTGGTGTATTTTAATATCTAGTATTTAATAAAAATACTTTTAAGAACTGATTTCATTGTAAAATTATAAATAGGTATTTAAATCCCGTTTTGGATATTTTATGGTATATATTATCTTCAATAATTCAAAATAAATAATCTAGGACTCCGAAAATTACACGGTCAGTTCCCAGAGTCTTAGAATAATGTCTAGAACATTCCCTTAAAGTTTGGTGACTTTTCGACTCGGTCGAAAATACAGCCTGTCTTTTAGGGCCCGCATTAGTGTAGTAGGCCCTGCATATTATCTCGTAAAATGCGACGAACTCTGATTTGAGTCTAGTCAATGGCGTTGGACTTAGAATGACACGTAGATCACTACCTTGAGGTTTATGGCTTCAATTGGTAAAATTACCACTTTACCCCCATAATTGTACTCATACATTATTGTCGTTTCTTTCGTTTATTGTTGTAGAACTTGACATTTATCTGCTTTTCGAGGAGCGGCGACTCGAGGTGAGTTTCCGAACCTCACTCTAATCCTAATAAGATGAATATAAGATGTTTAAAAGCTACCTGTATGATATTTTGTATAAGTAATATGCTGATTTATGATGCCACATGTATTCTAATAATTGTAAGACTATGCAAAGCATGTTATGGTAGTGCTATCGCATACGTGAGCATGTCAAGGGTTTTATCTATATGTTTATCGGTATCAAATCCATGTTATGTGATCCATGCTCTATATATTACGTTTCTGCTGCTAATTGTTAAATGCACGTTGTACGATGTTGTTGACTGGAATAGATAACGCATGCCATGTTAATAATAAAGAGAAATGAAAGTAGATTTACATGTGAATATTGATAATGGACACACGTGCATTTCATGACATGTGTCAGTGTACGATGTGTGAGAAAGAGAGGTGTTTGATGAGATTGTGAATGAGATGAGATGTGCTTTCTGGATCCTATGGATCAACGGCTGACGAGCCGGGTGGACATGAACGGTTAGGGTTCCTAGCGCGCCTCTTTCCGTTGAAGACGTCCGGTGATGCGCATACGTGGTTGAAGACATCCTATGTATCGTTGAAGACGTCCGGCTAGTGCTCTAATATACTTCTCAGCCATGTAGACGACCGGTGAGAGTATACACATGGTTGAAGACGTCCCATGTGCCAGTCTCATTATTTACAGATAGCGTGCGCCGTGAAGACGTACGGTGGCCTATCAAGGGATGAGTATGAATTGGCTGTGATAGCATGTTATCATCCTTGACATACCGCGTGTTGTCAAGTGGATGAGAAAGAACAACATATCAGTTTATATATATGTGTGTTTTTAACTCTCAAACTCTCACAGACTCTCATTCTCTCCCTATTCTCTCAATCTCTATCTTATTCTATCTTAATCTCTCAAGAACAACATACACACACACACACATATACAGATTATATAAATATATACATACACATACAGATACATAGTATTATATACATCTCAAGATCAAAGAGAAATCGGAGGAGAAATTTCTAACGGCGGATATTTCGGCGGATATTCTCGGTCTCAAAATTCTCTGAATAATTAACCTCAGTAAGTATTATAAACTCACTCTCAACGTATATATATGTATATTTTAGTGTATACATGTATGTATATGTGTATATATATATAGATACACCATTAAAGCTTTGAAAATTAGAGTTTTACAAAAGTTAACCAAAATGAAATCCGTGAATTGGGAATGAATGATCTTAGTCCCAATGAGCTACGTTTCGAATCCTACAGAGTAATTTATTCGTATCGCGACGTACTGTTGATTTAAAGTTTTGACACCCTTACTTTAATTGCAAATATCTAGAGATATAATCTGTATTTTTTTAAATTGATCATATATTCTTAATCTACGCGGAAAGACGAAGAAATCTATATATGGCATGACATAATTGAAACATAAAACAGAAATGGGTATAATTTCAGTTTGAAAATCAAAAACAGGGGAAAAACGAGGAAGATGATGAAACAGTGACAACTCGCACGCGTGGCTCGCTCGCGCGGCCCGCTTGCGCGACCCGTTCTCCCCCTTCGCGCGCGCTACCTGATCGCGCGGCCTGTTCTCCCCCTTCGCGCGCGCGACCCATTCCCCTTCGCGCGCGCGACCCGCTCGCGGGACCTGGGCATTTTGAGCCGTTTTTGTATTTTTGTATAAGGGATTGTTTGGAAAAGGTTTTGAAAGTTTTAAAGAATTGTTTAACAGATATACTGTTTTAAAGGCTCATTGTTAAGAATTGGACTTATAAGAACGATTAAGACCGAGATTTATGTTGAAATGAATATCCAACTTTGAGATTAATAACTGTTACTACAAATTGTGAACATTGACATACATATTAGGGTCGAGGTTGTGTCAACATGCATGTGCGTGAGAAAGCGTGAAAAGAGTTAAGAGTGGCGGTTTGGTGTACGACCTCAATATCGATCGGATATTATTCCTGGCATTGAAGGCGACAGTGTTGTGTACGGCTTAGATATCGATCGGATATTTTTCTTGGTATCTAAGGCGCTCGTTTCGGATATCGATCAGATATTATTCCTAGTATCTAAGGCGTTCATTTCGAATATCAATCGGATATTATTCCTGGTATCTGAAGCGATGGTTGGTCGTGATCGACCCAAATATCGATCGGATATTATTCCTGGTATCTGAGGCGATAGCGTGGTATGCGACCTCAATATCGATCGGATATTATTCCTGGTATTGGAGGCGATAGTGTTGTGTTCGACTCAGATATCGATCGGATATTATTCCTGGTATCTGAGGTAATGGTTTGGTTGAGTCGAGTCTTGTTGAGAGAAAAGAGTCAGAAAGATGAGATGTTACATTGTTCATGCACGGTCGCATATTTATTGCTTACTTTATTCCCCCGTGACTGATGTTGGAGTTGGAACCTTGAATCTATTGTTCTATCATTTTATATTACATTGTGGTTATATATGCTTATATATACATTGCGAGCACTTGTTTATTTTGCTCACCAACTTTCATAAGCTGACGGCGTTGATGCGTCCTGGACTCTATGTCTAGATTTTCAGGGTCAGGAGCAGCCAGAGTATTTCGACTATGCTAGTTAGAGGTAGGGGACTTTCCAGGAGGCTACTTGACAAGCGGGGGTATTTGTAAAATACAACCGCGCTAAAAGAAGAAAAAGTATGAATTTAGTTTACAATTCCTCCATTTATCTGCAATTTGAATTACAATGCTAGATTATGCACCTATTGGTTAAACTATGATAAGTTGTGTGTTTTAGCTGTAATTCGTGGAGACAGCAGTTGCTGTGTGAAGAATTGAAAGATAACGATGAAGGGAAATGCTGAATTCTAAAGAAGACATATAAAAGCTGAAATATAGAGTTCGAGCGATTGAAGACCGTTCGATCGATCGAGGGTTCGAGCGATCGAGAAGGTTTAAGCGATCGAGGTCCTCACAAGTTCAATCGATCGAGAAGGGTTCGATCGATCGAACATGCCTTTTATCAGATTATACGCGCGCGCAGCAGAATGCATGTTTTAACCCTAGGCATTAGGTTATTTCTATAAAAACTCATTTTGTAAACGTCTGGAAGGACGCCCACTTTTACTTTTCACCAGTCTATAGAGATTAGAGAGCTTTTGTCTTATTTTTGTAGGTTTTATCAAAGATTATCATTGTTGGCTTGGATTTTCTATAGTTTAATACAGGTTTCATCATTCCAGGTTATTTTGTTTTGCTTTATTTATATTCTGCTTGCAGTCTACTCTAGTTTATTCTGTTAAACTCGTAGCTTTGCATGATAAGTAAGTTTACACCATAGGTTTTTAGAGTTTTCATGTTTAGATCAAAACCAAACGCATCCTTAATGAAGTTTTACGTTAAAAATAATACTGAGATCTTCCAGACCATGTCTGAGTAGTCTCCGGGTTGGGAGAGCACGATGAAACCGTGATCTCAGGCCTCTGCCATGTAGCAGATTAATCTCTGTGTTCGATCGATCGAGGGAGTTCGATCGATCGGACCAGAGGCATTGTCGAGCGATCGAAGTCAGTTCGATCGATCGAGAGATGAAGATATTCGATCGATCGAAAGGGCGTCGATCGATCGAACATTCTGATTCTTGAGAATGTTCTGTACAGTATTCCTAGACTTTCTATTTTACCGGATTGTTATCAAATTGTCCCAAAACGCTTAATTTGTCAAAACAATCTATGAACTTTAAGCCTTAAGGCATTTTCTTTCATATATTTTGCAAACCACCCTCAATGCTAATACCATTGTAGGTGAGAGTCTCAACTAATGTTTTAAACCGCCTTTTATGTATTTCAAACGTAAATGTGATGAGATAGTCTCGGTCATGAAAGGACTATGGAGTCTTTATCTTAAGAGAAGTACGGAATACTATAGAGAGTGTACTCCATCGAGCTTCAATGAAATTGCATGGTAGATGGCTAGGTTGCGGTGGATTCGTGTAATCCCACTATTCCTTTTTAATTAAGAAGAGCACGTTTCAAATCACTGCTTTAGTTAATTATTTAGTAATTAGTTAATTTAGTTTAATTGTTTCAGTTTAGTAGTTGTCGAACTGTAGAACTTTGTGTTCTACATCTTATAAAGAATTATTAAATTTTATTTTACTTGTTTGAGAATAATCTAAGTAATTAGTTTAACACCTTCCCTGTGAGATCGACTTGGACTTAATCCAGTTTACTACTTGCACGATTACCTACACTTGGGTATAGCACACAAGCGCGCACAGAAAATTACTCGTGTCACTGCTTTATATTTCCTATGTCTTTTTAATTTGGGTTGTAATTAACTAGTTTTAGACATTTGAATAAGGCGATTTGTGCCCAAGTTTATGACTGCTGTAATAGTCAGTAAGTTTTAATTTTGGAGGATTATGTTTATTAGTATCCTTTGCTCTAGAAATGCTATTAAGATATTTTGTTGCAGGGACAATTGGTTATACTCACTTGTCACGACCTACGAGTCCATAAAGGAAGTTAAATGCTTTCCTGTATTATGCTACGTCGGGGCGTGACATGAATGATACACAAGGCTTAATGAACCTAATTTCTATCAAAATAATGTGTGAGGTTAGTAGGAAAGTACCCTCACCTAAAGTCCCATGGCAGTACTGAAGCGCACAAGCCATACAAGTGATGAAAACAAGCAAGAGAAATTAAATAAAAACATCATTTTTATTTAATTGTGAAAGAAAAGAAAAAATTTACAAGGATGTAATTGAAAATACTGCTAAGAAAGCCTAAAAAAATAATAAGAATGCTTAGAGTGCTAAGAATGCTTTTTTGCATGCGTTTGCTGAAGTGACGCGGAGTGAGTTTGCAGCTTGGCTAGCCTGCTGATTTATAGCAGCCTTGGAGGTCTTCTAGATAAGGTAGAAAATAACTGATGAATAATAATCTGGTAAAAAATACCAGATTTCTTTCATAAACTGCTCTTGACTTCCATATCTTGAATAATATATATGTATATATATCTCCTAAACCTGGCCCGAATATGGTATAAATTCGGCTGACTTTGCTTGCAAGTAAGAGATATACTTCTATAATCAGATAATATCTTGACATATTATCTTCCCAATTTAACATGATAATAAATTTCCATATCTTACAATATTATCCCTTATCACATAGATGATAGTATTATCATATAAAAAATTTGTAGGGATTATTACACTTCCCATAACTGGCCCACCGTGTATATATATATATTAAAGGTGGCCAACTTATGAACGTGTTCAAATTAAATCAGCTGACCATTGAGGTGGGGCCGACTGTGGCAGAGCATGATCAGTCTGATTGCATAATGTATCATTCCAAATTAATTAAGCGCTGCTTGTTTTCTATAGTTTTGCTTAGTGTGTGTGTTCAAACTAATTTCCTATCTGCTTGAGTGAGTGATACTTAAGGCTTTAAAATCTGACTTCTAAACAAAGTGATTGTGTGTGATGAGTAGGAAAGTACCCTCGTCAAAAATCCTTCGGTAGTACTGAAGCGGACAAGACAAATAGTGCAAGGGTTTACTAGGTAAACAATCACAAACGACTAATAGACAAGTCGAATGATTTTTCCCGAAAATAGCCCGTGGCGGGATTCATAATGCGCGACCTAAAATTAAAAAGGAGAACAAATGAAAGCAGGAACACAAAATAAAAACAATGCTACTGAACTAGTTCGATCGATCGCAGCATGGTCGATCGATCGAAGAGTTCAGGATTCGATTGATTGCAGTTTCGTTCGATCGATCGTAAAACTATGAGTTCGATCGCTCGAACCATGTTCGATCGATCGAACACAGCGAAACGGAGACGTGAACAAATAGCAACGGGAAGAGCCCGTATACGCAAAATACCAAGAAAAACAAACATGAACTGGTTGAACAACCAATGGGGGGCACCCCCCATGACAATTCGAAAGAAATAACCGAGAGAGGGGGATAGTGGGCGTTACCTCGAGTCTCAAATGGAGAATGGAGGAGAGGGAAGATGATGAAGTGTCCCACTGAGGTCCGTGAATTGTGGGAGTAAGAAATCACCACGGTTACCTCTGTCGTCAATCGATTGAGAGTGGGTGAGGGATAGAGAAACTGAAGAAGTGTCTCAGCGATGCCTCATTAAAATACAGGTTTCGATCGATCGATTGTGTTTGATCGCTCGAAAAGTTGATCGATTGAGTCCTTCTCAAGCGCTCGAGGTCATGACACTCTCGATCGATCGAGATACGTTTGATCGATCGAGCGTAGAAATTCTACAAGATCCTTGAATTGAGAAATTACACACCCCAACTAACCAATTTGAATTTGGACATACAGAATAGGGATAAAACAGTGCATTGCCAGAATATGTAAGCCAAAAACGTCAACCTTATAGTAGATAATTGCAAAGTTATATAAATAAATCCATAAAATAGCATCCCTGTGCAATATTATTGCCCCCACAAAAGGTAATTAAAACCTTATTAAAAAAAGAAAACTAAAATAAAACTAAAATTAATAACACCCCGTTCAAGAATACAATCCAATTTACTAAAGAAGATATGAATTCCAATTTACTAAAGAAGATATGAAATGACATAAAACAACTGGAGTGACACACTATTCTTCAAGCAGAAAGATATCTTCCTCCAAAGCTTCTTTCGCTGCCAGAACATCAAATGTCGAGTCTAAACTGGATGATTCCCTTTCCCAGAACAATCGAAAAGCAACGAGGACATCATCAAGCAAGTCTGAACTCGGGAAGGAATTAATATCACAGGCAACAGGTGATCCGCATGGAGACAAGGATAAAGGAGTATGATTGCGCAACAGACTTTCCTCCCGCGACGGAGTATTCGGAGATCATACGTATGGCCCAAATCCATGAAAGAGTTGGTGTGGAAGATATAGCGGTAGGAATGGTAGATTCATAGTGATATTCTTGACAAAGGGAAATGAAAATGAAACAGAGAAAATAAGTTAACAAGAGCAACATAAAAACAAAAAGGAAGAGATTAATAAAGCAAAACGAAAAGAAAATCACAGGAATGTGACCCAAAATTAACCTCACTATTGGCCAGATATCCCCAAATGACTAGCTGGTAGAGGGCATTGAAGCCTGAATAGCAAGTAACTGACATGCTCATAGATATAGGGAACCATAGGGATGACCATGAAGTCATCAACATATGTGAAAACAACATAGTGGCGTTCGGGCACCACATCTTGTAAGTCCTCTTCTTCCCATGGCTCCCACATTGAGTCATTTTCCCATTGTTCCAACAATGCATCATCCACTTCTCCAACAGCATACCCTTCAGGTTCTCCTTCCTCTCCAGAAAGGTCCATATGCTCGAATGGGTTGATTTGGAGGAGAGCAGGATCATAAGGGATGTACCCATGGGTCAGGTCCACTACATCATCTGCCCCTGGTCCTTGATAAGGAGATAAGCAAAATGCTATCTCGTCGGTAGTCCAAGGTGGGTTCTGATATTCAGAATCAGCCCATGACCCTATAGAATGAACGTCGTCATCCCGCATCCTAATATCCTGCAAGGTAAAGACAACACAGAATAGCAGATTAAGAATCGAAGTCACACTAAAAAAAATTGACAAAAGATAAAACAAAATGAAATGCAGGAAAAGAAAAAGTACAACAACATTGGGAGAACGCACTCGGGCATTTTAGTTTGAAGTATAGTCGGGCTCATCAAGTTGGATGTGCTCGACTTCGGGTTGGAAATCCTCTAAGAACGATTTCAACCTTTGGCCATTGACCTTGAAACTTCCGTCGTTCTTAGGGTTAAATAGCTCAACTGCCCCGTGTGGAAAGACAGATTTGACTGTGAAAGGTCCTGTCCACCGAGATCGGAGTTTGCCTGGGAAGAGGTGAAGGCGTGAATCATATAATATAACATTCTGCCCTGGCTCAAAGGACTTACGAATGATCATTCGATCGTGGCGCAGCTTCAACCGTTCCTTGTGGAGTCTGGCATTGTCGTAAGCATCTCGACGAATTTCTTCTAGTTCAGCCAACTGGAGTTTCCGGAGATGTCCTCCCTCCTTAATGTCAAAATTTAATGAGCGTATTGCCTAATAAGCTTTGTGTTCTATTTCGACAAGAAGGTAACATGCCTTACCATATACTAGCCTATAAGGAGAGATTCCCAGATTTGTCTTAAAGGCAGTGCGGTATGCACATATAGCGTCAGTCAATTTATAGGCCCAGTCTTTTCGGTTGAAACTAACCATTTTTTCAAGTATATGTTTGATTTCACGGTTAGCCAATTCCGCCTGCCCATTCGTTTGGGGGTGGTAGGCTAGAGCGATCTTATGGTGTACCCCGTATTTCTTAAGTAGTGCTTCCAAAGGCCTGTTGCAGAAATGCTTGCCTTGGTCACTTAATAATGCTTTTGGGGTTCCCAAACGCGATAAAATGTTTCCTTAAGAAAAGACATGACTGTTTTGTGGTCATTGCGTCTCGTCGGTATTTCTTCCACCCATTTTGATACGTACTCCACAGCTAGGAGTATGTATTCGCAGTTATTTGATTTAGGGAATGGGCCCATAAAGTCTATGCCCCAACAATCGAATATTTCAATTGTGATAATAGGGGTTAAGGGCATAGAATTTCTTTTTGAAATAGTACCTAGCTTTTGACAGCGTTGGCACGATTTACAGAAAGAATAAGCATCCTTAAATATGGTGGGCCAATAAAATCCGTTGTGTAGGACTTTTTGTGCGGTCTTTTGGGAAGAAAAATGGTCACCACATGCTTCAGAGTGACATGAGGCTAGAATTACGGTTATATCCTCATTAGGGACGCAACGCCTGATGACCTGATCAGCACAATACTTGAATAAATAAGGGTCATCAAAAAAGAAATGGCGTGCAAACGAGAGGAACCGCTTCCTATCTTGATTTGACCAGTGTCTAGGAGTTTCTCCTATGGCCAGGTAGTTTACTATGTCTGCATACCAAGGTAAACCCATGACTGCCATAATTTGCTCGTCTCGGAATTCATCTTTGATTGGCATAGGCTCAGTATTTTCAGTAAATGTTAACCGAGATAGGTGGTCAGCAACCACATTCTCTACTCCCATTTTTATCCTTGATAGTGATATCGAATTCTTGGAGCAGGAGTATCCATCGGATAAGCCTCTGTTTTGCGTCTTTCTTAGATAACAGGTACTTGAGGGCCGAGTGGTCTGTAAAATAGACTATTGGGGACCCTATCAGATAAGACCTGAATTTGTCCAGAGCGAAGACTATTGCCAGTAGCTCTTTTTCAGTAGTTGTATAGTTCATTTGAGCTTCGTTGAGTGTTCGGCTGGCATAGTAAAAAACATAAGGCTTATCATCCTTCCTCTGTCCTAGGACTGCGCCAATGGTATAGTCACTAGCATCGCACATTAACTCAAATGGCAAACCCCAGTCGGGTGTCTGTATTATCGGTATGGAGGTAAGGTGTTCCTTTAGTGCGTCAAAAGATGTTTGACAGTTGTCTGACCACTCGAAAGGTGCGTCTTTTGACTAAAAGTTGGCACAGTGGTCTAGAGATTGCACTAAAGTTTTGGATAAAGCGTCGATAAAACCCAGCATGTCCCAGAAAAGAACGGATGTCTCGGACTGTTCTAGGGATAGGCAAATTCGAAATTATATCGATTTTTGCTTTATCGACTTGGATACCTTTGTCAGAGATAATGTGGCTGAGGACAATTCCTTTGGTCACCATGAAGTGACACTTTTCCCAGTTTAGTACTTGGTGTTTGTCCTCGCATCTCGCTAACACTTTCTCAAGGTTTTCTAGGCAGTTATTGAAACTATGGCTGAACACTGAGAAATCATCCATAAAAATCTCGAGTGTCTGTTCAACCATATCACTGAAAATTCTTAACATGCACCGCTGAAAGGTAGCAGGTGCATTGCATAGGCCAAAAGGCATACGTCGGTAAGCGAACGTGCCGAACGAACATGTGAATGTTGTTTTCTCCTGATCTTTAGGAGTAATTTTAATTTGGTTATACCCACTATATCCGTCCAAGAAACAATAATACTTGTGACCCGCCACTCGTTCTAGCATCTGATCCATGAATGGCAATGGAAAGTGGTCTTTCCGGGTCATAGTATTCAACTTGCGGTAGTCAATACACATCTGCCATCTAGTGGGGACGCGTGTTGGTACTAGTTCACCGTCTTTATTTGGGATAACCGTTATACCAGCCTTTTTGGGCACCACCTGGGTAGGGCTAACCCAAGGGCTGTCAGAGATAGGGTATATTATCCCAATGTCTAGAAGTTTTAAGACTTCTTTTTTTACTACTTCTTGCATGTTTGGATTCAGACGCCTCTATATTTGTCGCGAAGGTTTGGCGTCTTCCTCTAGATAAATCTTATGGGTACAAATAGATGGGCTTATGCCTTTGAGGTCAGCAATAGTCCATCCCAATGCTCCCTTGTGCATTTTGAGCATTTGAATCAACTTATCCTCTTGTTCGGAATTTAATGTAGCTAAGATTATAACAGGATAAGTCTTTTCAGTTCCCAGAAAAGCGTATTTGAGCTCTTTTGGAAGCTCCTTTAATTCCAAATCAGGAAACTGAAAGTTCGAAGGCATAGTTAACTTCGTTTTTGGAGGTAAAGGTTCATATGGTGTGACCCACATGCATTCATCTCTATCTTTCTCCTTGGTTTCCATCATGAGGCATGCATGATTTAAGGCAGCGTCCAATGGGGTAGAATCATTAGGTTGATAGGTAGTGTCGAATTGTGACACAACTACCTCCAAGGGATCTTTGTACTCTACCAGATCAGCCTCATCTTCGATGACCGTTTCAATGCAGTTAACTTCTTCGTCATCTTCGTATTCTTTAGGTCGGGGATTTGAGAATATCTTGACATTTAGAGTCATGTTCCCGAATACGATGGTCATGATGCCACTTCTTATTTTGATTGTGGCATCTATGGTATTGAGGAATGGTCGTCCAAAAATCACCGGTATTTGTGAACACGGGTTAGACACTGGTTCTGTATCTAGAATCACAAAATCTACCAGGAAGACAAAAGTGTCTATTTACACCAGAACGTCCTCCAATATTCCTCTAGGATATTTGACTGACCTGTCTGCCAATTGCAATGCAACTCGGGTGGGTTTGAGTTCACCCAACCCTAATTGTTTATATACTGAGTATGGCAGCAGATTTACGCTAGCTCCTAAATCAAGGAGTGCGTTGTCTATCATTTGATTCCCAATTCTGCATGAGACAGTTGGGGTGCCAGGGTCTTTTAGCTTCGGAGGCAATTCGTTTTGAATGATTGTACTTGCTCGGCAAGCGACATAAGCATGTTTTTTCACACTTTGCCTCCTTTTGACTGTGCATAAGTCTTTTAAATACTTAGCATAGGCTGGCACTTGTTTGATTGCATCTAGGAGTGGGAGATTGATTTTTACTTGTTTAAACAACTCCAAAAACTCCTGATTTTTTGCCTCGTTCTGAGGCTTCTTGAGCCTTTGAGGATACGGCGCAGGAAAAGGGCATTTGGGTAATTCGTCAATGACAGGCTCCTTTCCAGGCCTTCTCTCCACCTCATCTACTTCTTTAGAAGCGTCCTTATTTGGTTCTAATGGTTTGTCATTAGTGGAGGAACCTTCTACTTGAGTAGATGGTTTGCTCCTAAGTATCACTTCCTCCTCTTCATACTCCTCGGGAGTAGAATGAGGCATGTTTTGCCCTATGGCTTTGCCACTTCTTAATGTAGTCACGGCTTTTGCCTATTCATGATTAGGAGGGCCATTATTGTAACCCTTAGGGTTTGGAAGTGGTTGAGCAGGAAATGTGCCACTCGAACCCTCTTGTCGTGCATCCATCCTCTCTAATGTCGCGGGCATATTGCTCATCATTTGAATTAATTGTTGTGTTAAATTCACGTTAGAGAGTGGATCTTCCTCTTGCACCTTCTTGTGAGGTGGCACATAGACATTCGCCTGTTGATTAAGCGAGGGTTGAGCATTGTTGTAATTGTTTGACCTATTTTGATTGAATGGCTGGGACTGCCTGTTGTATTGCCCTTGATGTTGGTTATTGTTATTATAGGGTTGTTGTTGTTGAAATTGGTTTTGGGTCCCAGCGTTGTTTTTCCAGTCGAACCCGGGGTGATTCCATCTATTGTTATTATTTTGTGAATTGTAGTTGTTGTAGGAATTCCCCGCCCCCCTATACCCTTGCATGGCATTCATTTCCATGGGGGGTTGTTCTTGAAAATATGGCACATTGGGATAGTATTGAGTAATGTGTCCCAGCATATTACATGTGCCACATGGTTCTTCAGGAAAACACTGCCTAGAACTCTCTCCTTTCATCCCCAATTCCTCCACTTTCTTTGCTAGTTCTTCATATTTATTGATAAGATGATCCTCACTTTGGAGTTGATATAAACTTTTCTCTTCTACACAGGAGATCTGTGATCGTGGGACATCATCTGAATTTGACCATTCATGGGCGTGTTCGGCTAGCCACTCAAAATGAGCTTCAGCCTCCTCCGTGTTTTTACGAAGAAATGGCCCTAAACTCATGGTCTCGACCAACTTTTTAGTTTCCCCATTCAACCCTTCATAGAAATAGCTTATGGTTCGCCATTTCTCGTACCCATGATGTGGGCATGAGAGTAGCAAATCCTTGAAAAGCTCCCAAGTTTGGGTGAAGGTTTCATTGTTCTTTTGTTTGTAAGAGTTGATTTGTCTTTTAAGCTCGGTGGTCATGCGAGGTGGAAAGAATTTCTTTAGGAAAGCAGTGTTCATCGCATGCCATGTGTAGATTGAATTGGGTTTTAAGGTGAGTAACCACGCTTTTGCTTTATCCTTCAAGGTGAAAGGAAATAGCATCAGACGTGTTACATCTACAGGACAATTCTGTGAGAAAGTTTTACAAACGTCCTCAAAGACCTTGACATGTAGATACGCCTTCTCGCTCTCCATTCCATGAAAGGTAGGAAAGAGTTGAATCATTCCATCGCAAAATTGGAATTCGCCTGCATGAGGTGGAATAAGAATACAAGATGGCGTAGGCGCGTGTTCGGGTGTCATGAGGTCACACAAAGGACTCAATGAATCGTCGATTGGTACGACCACATTATCACTGTTTTCACTTTGGTTATCAGCCATAGAGTCGATCGGTGTAACTACAGGGTTAATCGAACTAGAAGAATTGATTAAATAGAACGGGTTTTCGTAAATTCCTTCGATGGAATTATCAGACATAAAGGGAAAGATCCTAAGAAATTTTTAATCTAAAGAACGAAAGAAAAAGAAAAACAAAAAAAAAAGGAAAAGAAAGATTGAGGTAATCAAAGAGTTAGCTTGTCGCCTTCCCCGGCAACGGCGCCAAAAACATGACACGAAGAATTTTCTGTGTGCGCTTGTGTGCTATACCCAAGTGTAGGTAATCGTGCAAGTAGTAAACTGGATTAAGTCCAGGCCGATCCCACATGGAAGGTATTAAACTAAATACTTGGATTATTCACAAACAAATAAAAATAAAATTCAATATTTTTCTTTTATAAGATGTAGAACACAAAGTTCCACAATTTAACAACTACTAAACTGAAGCAATTAAACTAGATTAACTAATTACTACTAATTAACTAAAGCAGTGATTTAAAAAGTATTTTTCTTAATTAAAAAGGAATGTTGGGATTACACGAATCCACCGCAACCTAGCCATCCACCATGCAGTTACATTGAAGCTCGATGGAGTACACTCTCTACAGCATTCCGTACTTCTCTTAAGATAAAGAATCCATAGTCCTTTCACGACCGGGACTATATCATCACATTTACGTTTGAAATACATAAAGGCGGTTTAAAACAATAGTTGAGACTCTCACCTACAATGGTATTAGCATTGAGGGTGATTTGCAAAATATATTGAAAGAAAATGCCTTAAGGCTTAAAGTTCATAGACTGTTTTGACAAACTGAGCATTTTGGGACAATTTGATAACAATCCAGTAAAACAGAAAGTCTAGGAATATTGCATAGAACATTCTCAAGAATCAGAATGTTCGATTGATCGACGCGCTTTCGATCGATCGAATATCCTCATCTCTCGATCGATCGACAATGCCTCTGGTCTGATCGCTCGAACTACTTCGATCGATCGAACACAGAGATTAATCTGCTACATGGTAGAGGCCTGAGATCAAGGTTTCATCGTGATCTCCCAACCCGGGGACTACTCAGACATGGTCTGGAGGGTCTCAGTATTATTTTTAATGTAAAACTTCATTAAGGGTGTGTTTGGTTGAGATTTAAGCATTAAAACTATGTAAAACAATGTTGTATACTTAGCTAGCATTCAAAACTATTTGTTTAACTGATTATAACACCACCGACTACGTGCAGAATTTAAATGAACAATAAATAAAGAACCTGGAAGTGTAACTCTGATTAAACTAACGAAGAATCAATCCAACAATCAATCACCAAGCTTGTGATCCTACAAAACAATGTAACTCTCTATATTTCTCTCTAAAAACTGATAAAAAAATAATGTGGGCGTCCCTAAGGACATTTACAAAATGAGTTTATATAGTGAAACCTAATGCCTAGGGTTAAACATGCATTTTGCTGCGCGCGCGTATAATCCGATAAAAGGCATGTTCGATCGATCGAATAATTCTCGATCGATTGAATTTACGGGGACTTCGATCGCTTGAACCTCTCTCGATCGATCGAACCCTCGATCGATCGAACGGTCTTCAATCGCTCAAACTCTATATTTCAGCTTTTATATGTCTTCTTTAGAATTCAGCATTTCCCTTCATCGTTATCTTTCAATTCTTCACACAGCAACTGCAGTCTACATAAATTACAGCTAAAACACACACTTTATCATAGTTTAATCAATTAGATGCATAAACTAGCATTGTAATTCAAATTGCAGATAAATGGAGAAATTATAAACTAAATCAATACATTTTCTTCTTTTAGCGTGGTTGTATTTTACAAATACCCCCGTTTGTCAAATATCATGGAAGAAAATGATTCATCTCGTGAGAGAGTTGGGCAGAAAGAAACCAAGAATCCGGAGGATCCTGGCGTTCAAGTGACTGATTATTCTAATGAAAGTCAGGCAATGCCCAGCCAAATGGAGGCTATGATGCAACAAATCAAATCTCTTACCGAAATAGTTGCAGTGTTGGTGAAGCAACAAGCAAATCAAACATCGTCTCATAAGGAACAAGAAGTTAAAGATCCCGGTTAGAAAGATCAGAACATGTAGCAAAGTACTGATCCACCAGTTCATAGAAATGCAGGAAGATTAAAGGAAGATGTGGCGGAGTCCGACCTGAGGAGCGAAGTGCTACATGGAGAGAATGAGGAGTGGAGGATTATCTTGGGGCTTACAGAGCCCCCGTTTTCTGAGTGGATCATGGCTGAGCTGTTACCAAAGAACATCATCCTGCCAAAAGTGGAATCTTACGACGGGAAGGTCGACCCTACAGAGCATTTATGTTACTATCAGCATGCCATGGCTTCGTATGATTGTAGTGAAGCACTCTTGTGTAGGGTATTGTCAAACACCCTCACGGGAGTAGCCTTGTCATGGTTTAGACGTTTACCTCTAAAGTTAGTCGATTCGTTCGCTGTGCTAGCAACAAAATTCATTAATCGATTTATTACGAGCCGAAAGTTGAAGAAGCGGCCGGATCATCTCCTGACTATCAAACAATCAAATGAAGAATCATTAAGGGATTACATAACAAGATTCAATGCTGAACTCGTTAATGTTGACAGGTGTGAGGGAGGTTTTGCCACTACTGTGTTAAGGGCAGGTCTTCAGCCTGGTCTATTTTAGAAGTCCATCACGAAGAGACCACCTCTAGATAATGTTGACCTATTAACAAGGGCTCAGAAGTACATAACTCTAGAAGATATGGATTCAGCTCGTCAAGATTGTAAGCTATTGGCTAATCCTAGAAGGAGTTCTAGAGGAGTGAAGGAAGATAGGAAGAAGGGAAGATTGCCAGATCGCTCAGATAGGAGAACAGCATGTTGCAGAGATAGATCCCCGAAGTCCAACCACTACACACCTTTGAATGCATCTCTGTCTCAGATCTTGAGACAGGTTAGAGGAAAGGAACAACTAAATTGGGTGGGAAAATTGAAGGGGGAACCTAGAAACTGAGATAGAAATAGGTTCTGTGATTTTTATAAGGATCACGGTCATATTACGGATGAATGCCGAATCCTAAAAAGGGAAATTAAGGAGTTGATCTAAAGAGGCCACCTCAAGGAGTACGTCGGGAGAAATGACAGAGTTGGCCCGACAAGAGATCGGACAAATAAAGATCATACGAAAGCAAATTAGATCAATGTCAAGCGGACCAACCTCCTCGACCAAATGTTATTTCACCATTCATAGCTGCACTAGAGATTCAGGATATTCAAACCGAGCAAAGAAGCGTTTCTCTCGAGAGGTCATGTAGGGACCGACGCGAGTTCTCAGTATGGATCAGAGGTTAAAAACCCTGACCCCGGTGATAACCTTTGGGGATGAATATATGATTGGAGTACATGTCCTGCATGCAGATGCCCTGGTGGTAACTCTTTCTATTGCACACTATGATGTAAGAAGGATCCTCATTGACAATGGAAGCAACATTAATGTTAGTTTCTTACACGCTCTGGAGAAAATAAACATCGACCTTGGGTAGATGAGGGGGTCCATGGAAAAGATCACCAGATTGCCCCTCACCATTGGAAAGGCTACCAATTACATATCTGGAGTGGATGAGTTCTCAGTGATAAATGCACCATCACCTTATAATGCCATCATGGGGTGTTAGTGGCTCCATGATGTGAAGATCATACCATCATCATATCACCAGTGCATGAAGTTGGTTCCCAGAGGTGAAGTGATATCCATCAGAGGTGATCAGAAAGTTTCAAGGGAATGTCACGCTACTTCATTCAGATATGCTAGGGAAAAATAGCAATTACATCACCTAGGAGGCCAGGCGAGGCAAGGACGCATGGATGATGACTCTGACCTGGTGCCACCAGGAATTCGAGATGACCGACCTGACTCTCTTAAGCTCGGGGAGGAAATAGAAGAAGTTAAGCTCGATAAAAGAGATCAGGAAAAGAAAATGAAAATTGGAACCTGTATCACGGGTGCACTCAGGGAGGAGTTATTTCAGTTTTTAACAGAGCACCAGCACATCTTTGCATGGTCTACTGGAGATCTAGTTGGAATTGACCCCAGAATAATTTCACATCGGTTAACGGTGAATCCAGAGCATCCACCATTCTGACAGAAGAGAAGGAAGTTCGCATCGGAAAGACATCAAGTTATTAACGCAGAAGTGGAAAGGTTACTAGAGGCCGGACACGTTAAGGAAGTTTTCTACCCGGAGTGGTTGGCTAACACCGTTGTAGTCCCTAAGAAAGGGGGGAAGTGGAGAATCAATGTGGATTATACAAACCTCAATCGAGCTTGTCCTAAAGACAGTTTCCCAATCCCGAAGATAGATCAGTTGGTTGATGTGATCGCTGGGAATGAGTTTCTTTCTTTTATGGATGCGTATTCGGGATATAACCAGCTACGGATGTACCCAGGTGACGAAGAGAAAACCTCTTTCATCACGGAGAGGGGTATTTATTGTTATAAGGTCATGCCATTCGGGTTGAAGAACGCAGGAGCTACTTATCAGAGGCTGGTAAATGGGATGTTCCATCACCAATTGGGAAAAACAATGGAAATTTATATAAATGACATGTTAGTCAAAAGCAAAGACAGGACAGACCATGTCAGGCATTTAAGGGAAGCCTTCACAGTTCTCGATAGATACAACTTGAAGTTGAACCCAGCCAAGAGCACATTCGGGGTTTCATCAAGGAAGTTTCTAAGATTCCTGGTGTTTGAAAGACGAATTGAAGCAGATCCGGATCAAATCAAAGCACTTCAAGAAATGATTGCACCTCAGAATAAGAAAGAGGTACAATCCCTCAATGGAAGGTTAGCAGCTCTCAACAGATTCATATCCAAAGCATCTGATAAATGTTTGCCATTCTTCAGAGTGCTTAAGGGGAACAAGAATTTTGAGTGGATGAAAGATTGCGAAGAAGCTTTCCAGAGTTTGAAGAGCTATTTGGGAAACCCTGTGATGTTAAGCACCCCAATTTAAGGAGAGGAGCTTTTCTTGTACTTAGGCATTTCAGATCATGCCGTTAGCTAGGCTCTTGTGAAGTTAGATGCTGGGGTTTAGAAGCCGCTCTACTACACCAGTAAGACCCTCTTGGAAAATGAACAGAGGTACCCTGAACTTGAAAAACTAGCATTTTCTTTGTTAAGTTCTGCTCATAAATTACGACCTTATTTCCAAGCATACACAATAGTGGTACCCACTGCACACCCACTTAGATCTGTGTTATATAAACCTGATACTTCTGGACACCTCATGAAGTGGGCAATAGAATTGGGTGAATTTGATATTAAATTCATTCCAAGGGTAGTGATCAAAGCATAGGCTTTGGCAGATTTCATTACGGAATTCCAATCAAGACCAGGGGTCAAGATACAAATTGAAACAGCACGGGGTTAGGAAATCTGGAAATTGTACACCAATGGAGCCTTTAGCCGGAAGGGAAGTGGAGTTGGTGTCGTCTTGATTACCCCAGAACATGTCCAATTGGAGAGAGCAATGGCTTTCTGTTTCAAAGCCTCGAACAACGAAGCTGAATATGAGGCCCTGATAACAGGACTACAAATGGCCAAATTGTGTGTAGCTGAGAACTTACAAGTTCACTGCGATTCCCAGTTAGTTATAGAACAGAAGAAGGGTGGATTTGACCTCAAGGATAAAAGAATGCAATTGTACAATCAAATAGCGCGGAGACTGGCTAATCAGTTCAGCAATTTTGTAATAGTCAAGATAGCCGGAGAAGATAACCATCGAGCTGATGCTTTATCAAAATTGGCAGCAGCATTGGAAGTTGCATCAGAAAGCGAAGTGAAAATTGGTGTTCAGGAACTGCCTAGTATTTCTTAAATGCCCAGGGTATGTGTGATGAATTCAGAAGAATACAAAGACACGTGGATCATGCCTAGTTTCTTCTATCTGACAAAAGGGACACTGCTCGAAGATAAAGTGTCAGCTCGGAAGTTAAGGATAAAGTCAGCCAGGTACGTTGTATACGAAGGAGTCTTGTATAGGAGGTCATTCACACAACCTCTCCTCCACTGTCTAACGCTATATCAAAGTGAATATGTGCTAAGAGAAATCCATGAAGGCATATGCGGCAATCATATGAGGTCAAGGTCCGTATCCCATCGAGCACTAACTCTGGGTTATTTCTGGCCCCATATGAGGGAGGATGCTCAGCAACTGGTTCAAAAATGTCAGAAGTGCCAGAGGTTTTCTAATTATATGCACATCTCAGGTCAGCCAATGACCTCAATCATTAGCCCCTGGTCGTTCATACAGTAGGGAATTGACTTGGTGGGACCACTTCCCAGAGCAATAGGAGGAATGAAGTTTGTTGTAGTTGTAGTGGATTATTTCACCAAATGGGCTGAGGCTGAAGCTGAAGCTTTGGTTAAGATCGGTCAAAAGGAGATTAAAAATTTCATATGGAAAAGCATTGTGTGCAAATTTGGAATCCCATAAGTGGTAATTACGGATAATGGCACACAATTTGAAGGGGGAATGTTCCAGGATTTCTGCAATGGCCTGGGTATTAGCCATCGTTTTTCATCACCCAGGCACCCTCAAGGAAATGGACAAGCCGAGGTAACTAATCGTTCAATTATAGATGCCATGAAGAAAAGGTTGAATCGAGCAAAAGGTAACTGGTTATATGAGCTCCCCGGGATATTGTGGGCATACAGGACTACCTAGAGAACTTCGACGGGAGAATCACCGTTTACCTTAGAATATGGTACTAAGGCGGTACTCCCAGTTGAAATCGATATGCCTTCATCACGAACAGCATTCTGTAATTCAGAACACAATGGGCAAGATATTCGGGAGAATTTGGACTTGTTGGAAGAAGTAAGAGATCAAGCTCTGGTAAAAATTGTAGCATATCAGCAAAGAATTACTAAAAGATACGACCAGGGAATCAAGCCTAAATATTTTCAGTTGGGAAATTTAGTACTAAGAAGGATTTTCCTGAATACAAAAGAGCCAGGATGTCAGCTGAACCCCAATTGGGAAGGACCCTATAAGATAATCAAGATTAACTGGCCAGACACATATTGGTTGGAGGATATGAGTGCCAAGCAAGTTCCAAGGCCCTGGAATGCAGAACACCTCAAAAAATGTTTCTATTAGTTAAAGTTATTTTCCCAGTTATTGTAAATATGTAAGTTCTCATTTCATGTAAATACGCAATTCTCAGTTTCTGTGATTATCCAAGGCAAAGCTTTATGTGCAAGTCCATCCAGTGTGTTATGGCGTGTGTAGTTCAACAGAGTACGGGATCATGAATCCCGAAGTGAACAGAAGATCTCAGGTCAACCCTGACCTGAGTGTAACAAGTTCAACAGAGTACGGGATCATGAATCCGAAAGTGAACATAAGATATCAGGTCAACCCTGACCTGAGTGTAACAAGTTCAACAGAGTACGAGATCATGAATCCTGAAGTGAACATAAGATCTCAGGTCAACCCTGACCTGAGTGTAACAAGTTCAACAGAGTACAGGATCATGAATCCCGAAGTGAACATAAGATCCTGAGTGTAACAAATTCAATAGAGTACGGGATCATAAATCCCAAAGTGAACATAAGATCTTAGGTCAACCCTGACTTGAGGAGAACAAGTTCAACAAGGGGTGGGATCATGAGTTCCCATATGAACAGTAAGATCTTGGGTCCGACTTGGTTTGAGCGTAAAGAGTTCAATAAGCATGGTATTATAGGCCCCAGAATAAACTATTAAGCTTCAAATTAGCCTGTACTAAGCTTTCGCAGGGCAAAATATAATCACAAACATCCCACACCGAGAATTAACAATAACAAGAGATGAAAGCTGATTGTAGAAATATGTCTCTACACCAAATTTATTCAAAATCCCATAAGATCATCACCAAACTATGTTGTATGAACAAAATGTATACAAAAATTGTAGTCCTAAAAGAGAAAAGGCAAATGAGAAAGGAAGGGTCAGACTTAATCAGGAAGGGAGGACGAACGGGTCCCAGCGTCATCCTGTGCAGGAATCACGGAATCAGATCTTGTGATAGGGTCAGGTATTGGTGGGGGTAACTCCAGAGTTAGTTTCACCTTCAAGGGGAATGGTAGATCTGCAGCAAAGTTCACATCGGGATCCAGCAGAGTAAAGTCAATATCGGGAAAATGTGTCATGAGTTGACCCACACGTTCCATAACTTTACCTCTGCATTCTTCCCAACCCTTGTCGAACCCATCTTGGGCGAAATTAGTTCCCTTAGCCACCAATTCATCCAACTTCTCTTTAAAGTACATCTCGGCAGCTCTTTTCTTCTCCACTTCAAGTTGCGCGAGGTGGGCAGCTTTATCTTTTTCCCTTCCTTCTTTCTCCAACAGAAGATCAGTAGCCACCTTCTGAGCATGGACTCTGGCATCATTCAGAAGAGAGTTAGAAGTTGCTTTTCCCGTATTGGCATCTTCCAAACTCTTCTACAATTCCTCAACTTGGGATAACAGCTCTGAATTTTTAAACACTTGCTCTTCCAGCTGATGCTCAAGATCAGCTCCCTCGTAGTTCAGCCTCCCTAGGGCTGATTGAGGATACAGTGCCTAAAATCAATAAGTACATGAGTAAAAATCCTTACATAGATGCGTATGAATATGCACAACGAGTAGGAATGTGGAGGAACATAGGAGGAGTTATGATCTAAAGAGGGAACAGATGTACCTTGGTCAAATATTCCGTGATCTTGAGGGTCATTTCAGGAGCTTTCCTGGCTTTGATCTGGGCAGGGAATCTGTCAGCAGCTTGCTTGAGGAAGCCTTGTATGTAATGATTCAGGCTCTCGGGTCCCCACGGTAGTTTGGAAGTATCTGTTGACTTCCTACTGCTCATCACGTGGCCAATGTCCATCCTAATCGAGGTATCTTGGGGATGCAGTCAGGGGGATTGCCGAAGTGATGGAGTGTTGATTTGATGATGAGGGAGATCAGGTGATTCAGAATCTAGGAGTGAAGAAGAAGGTGGGAGGATCAGAACATCACTATCATCTGGCTCTTCCGTCAGCCTGAACCTACGAGCGACCTGAACTTGAGCCTCAATACCAGGAGGGTTAACAATTTCCTCTTTCGACGAACCAATTGTGCTCCAGCCACTCGTGCACTGACCTCGTCCATCGTGATTAGTCCCGCTGAAAGAAGGGCCTCTTGGGTAATTACCTTGTCCGCGAGCCTAATCTCAGGTACCAGCCACGCCTTAAGTTTCTCACGGCGAGCTTTGGTAATGAGGGCCCGAGCTCTGGTTTCTGGGGCTGCAAAAATAACAATGACTATTAGAAATCGAGCAAATGAGGTCGCGACATAAGCAGGATATAGAATAAATCTTACGGGGACTACCCACTCTCCTGGGAACGTTCCCAATATCATCCCTGATAAAAAAGAAAGTGTTTTTCCAGCCTTTATAGGAGCTGGGAAGATCCTGTATAGCTTGAAATCTCTTCTCACCGGTAACATAGAATCCACTACCCTTTTTGGACTTTATTTGCATTACCATTATAAGGGTCCCTAAATCTAGATCTACCCCATTACGATCAGCTAAAATCAAGGAGCAAACTAGCATCTGCCACCCGTTAGGAGCCAACTGAGAGGGGCAGAGATGGTGGAACCTTAAGAAATCACAGAAGAATGGATAAAGAGGAATCCTAACTCCTAAGCGAAAAAAATAAGTGTAAAAGGCAATCTCTCCCTCTTGCGGTCTATAAACAACCTCCCCAGTGCTAGGAGCCCTACACTCATGTTCAGGAGGAAATAAGTATCTATCCCTGAGTCGTTGTAATATTTGAGAGGTTACGATAGATGGCTTAGAAGGTCCTGAGGCTCAATTGGACGACGCTGAGAGGATTTAGACTCCATCTCACAACCTTCCATGGTCAGGGTCTCTAAAGGATTGCAGACGTTAATACTATCAGTACATGATGACGACGTAAAACTAAGAAGAAGATGATAAGGAGGAGAGGAGTTACTAACCTAGAAGACAAAAGAGGATGAAAGGCCTTTAGTTGCTCCAACAGATAAAAAGAGAAGAAAAAGAGAGTAAAAGAAAATCACACCTGTATAAATAGGATCAGTGAGAATGATCGCAATAATGAAGGACGTGACGTTCCAGTAGCAGGCGTCCAAATTTCGAGGTGGCCTTTGGAAGATGAAGCGACAGATTCAAATATCGATAGAATTGTACCCTTCTGTAACCTCTATCCAATGGTCAGGAATAGAGGATTTTGGGGGGGGGGGGGAGTAGCTGATATACCAAATTTAATACCAACCGGTTAAATCATAAAGAAACAGAGAAGCCAGGCCCAAAGATCCACCATGGGCCCATCATTCTAACATGGTATACTGCCCGTCCACCCGTTGGGCCTTACGAGACATGTGATGGATAAGAAGGAAGCCCTAAGACTGGTGACGTCACTGATTTATAACCAACAAGAACCCACTAAGTCACGGGGTGAAAAGTGGCCTACATGGAGGAGGTTATTGGGCCGACGTGGACAGAAGAGTGGAGAAAAATATATAACTTAGCAGGAGAACATTGTGGAAGGTACTTGGTCTTTTCCATTCCATAATTCTATATGTTTTAAGATTGAAAACAAAACAACTAGCTTTGGCATCGGAGGAGGCCTCGGGTGAATAACCCCCCATGTGGCCTTTCTTGTTGTTTTGGGTGTTTTTCAGGAGATTTGCATTCGGCCGGACTTCAACTACTTCTAGAAGATTTTGGGTAACATAATTTGAGAAATCGCATTTAATTGATTAGTTGGATAAGGATAAGAAATTAGGGATTATGGATGATTATTTGGAGGATTCCCTATGTTTATTTTATTTAATTCAGGAAAAAGAGAGCAATTATATATAGTTTTGGAATGTTCTTGGCAATGACAGGTAAACTACATGGGCCTGGTAAATATATTTTCTCTTCTCATATCTTCTCTTCTTTTTCCATTGACTCCACCACCAAATGTATATGTACTAATATCATGGTTGAACAAGTTGCTGGAATTGGCTGTGTTTTTTTTTTTGGAGAGTTTTGGCCATGTCCATTCTCGATTCATGGTTTCAAAATTTTCACTTCATGCTTTATCTACTCTCTCTGTTTTTCTTTGAGGGATATTTGTTATGTTTGATTGATGAGAAAGTGTGAGAAGAAGAGATGTTCATCTCTCTCTCTCTCTCTCTCTCTCTCTCTCTCTCTCTCTCTCTCTCTCTCTGATCTTTAAGCCATTCTTCAAGGTCTTTTGTTATTTTTGGCTTCTACTTATTTGTTTTTTTTTTTAATTACAGATTTTGACTGTCTCATGATCAGAGACCCAAATCGATGTCGAGAAAAAGCTTGATGGGTTTTGGCCATCGCCGTTTTCTTCAACCTTAATAATAATTGTGGTTTTTGAGCAGAAGTACAAGCGTGCAAAGAGAAGTTGAATGCTAGCGATTTCAAGGCTACTATCAAAGCTATTGACGAGTGTTCAAAGGTTTAGACTGATTTCAAGACTATCAATACTAATTTGTGAATCGTTATCTAATTTGGGCATATGTTTTTTTTTTTTTTTTTTTTTTACTTTTGTTGGTTTGAAGCAAGTAAGCAACAATGTGCAATAGGTGGAATGAATATTAATCTATGCAACAGGTGGGGTATTTGGTTTGAGAAGATGTGTGTGTGAGCTTCTTGATCTAATTAGGACTCAGCTTTTTCATTTTATTTTTAATGGTAATGTATTTCAACTTTCTATCCATTGTATCGTTAGTTGTATTTTAACTGCCTTTTTGTTATTCTAGCCAAACTCATGTGTTAGATTTTGTCGATAAAGTTACTAAGTGAATTTTAGAAGGCACATGGAGTTAGTTATTGGGTCGGAGAAATGATTAGTTGTCAGTTATTGTTGAAAGGATTAAGGGATTTGCAATAAAGCCATTGCCCATTATCAACTAGACTGCGAGCATACATCGCAGGTATGGTTTGAATTGTTCGAAAGTAACTTTAGCCACGGATATATAATATCTAGTGTATATATATATAATACTACACACACCCACACGTTTTTCTCTGTTTCTTTTTTCTTCTTTTTTTCTTTTTGTTAGGCATAGCTAAGTATGCATGCATTCCCCTATCACCGCCATGTGTCACCTAGGTGGCACATGTATGGATCACACTACAATGATCCTAAATGTGGTCCCAAATATTATAAAAAAATGCTAATTAACCTACCAATTATGTCACGTGTTCAATTACGCATTCACAAGTGCATAATCATGAACACTAATAGAATATTAAAGCACTTAATATTTTATCAATTAAATAATCATATAATATCAACATGTATTATAATGTACACATTTACATTTACATGTCCACCATTTAATCACATAAATACAACTAATAGCAATTTTTCCAATCTGGATCTCCCGTGGCTCCCGTTTCACTTTTGTCCAACTGTGCCATCTGTCAAGCACTTATCACATCGGGGTAACTGCAACTTACCCAAATCATCACATACAATTAATTTTACTAATTAATGCATACAAAGTAAATATTGCTTCAATTTTTTGGGTACAAGTATTACATATATTATCTGATTTAAGGGGGATAATATTTTTACTTGCTTATGAAGCCGAATGAAGCCATAATTCGGGCCACATTCATGATCAGATTTATGGAGATAAATCTGATATTTTTTACCCGATTATTATTCATAAGATTTTCTCGCCTTATCATTATCAGTCCAGACCGCTATAAATTGACAGGCTAGCCAAGCTATCAAGACATTGTGCGTCTCTCTCGATAGACCGCATCCAAAAAGCATTCTTAACATTCTTAATTGTATTCTTGTAATTTCTTTTCTTTCAATCAAATAAAAATCCACTTTTTATTTAATTTCTCTTATTGTGTTTCATCACTTGTATGATGTCTTCAAGATCCACTTTTTAAAGAATGCATGTGCACTTTCCGCTCGTTGGCTACTTGACATTCCAGCGGAAAAAAATGTGATTTACATATGCGGGGGCCCATCTTGACCGGATTTCATACATTGATTGTAGCCACTTGTTATCATTTAAGCCACTTTTCTCCACAAGCTCCAACCACGTGGAGTCAAACTCTTCTTCACACTCTGAATTCCATATGCAATTGGAAAACTCCGTATAATAAGCATTATATTTTACTGAGTCAATCTTCTCCGAAAACTTTGTCAAAATGTGCCAACTATAATACCTATGATAGGTATTTGGAAGAGTTAGTGAAATTGCATTTGTCATAGCTGTATCCTGATCAGTGATAATCATCTTAGGGGCATCACCCAGCATAGTATCCAAAAATCGGTTAAATAGCCAAACAAAAGAAGGTATGGTCTCATCACTAAGGAATGCGCATGCAAATATAGTCGTCTGGCCATGATTATTAACCCCCATCAGTGGTGCAAATATCAATCCATAGCGATTAGTGTTGTATGTTGTATCAAAGATGACCACGTCACCATAAAACTTATAAGCCCTTCTAGAAGTTGCATCTGCCCAAAAACAACGAGTGATCCTTTTGTCATCATCTGTGTGAATTTCATAAGTGAATGACGGATTTCTTCCTTGTTCTAACTTTAAGTATTCGTTCAACATATCTCCATCGTGTCCTTTCATCTCATTGCGCCTGTCTCTTTCATAGTTATACAAATCTCTTTGTGTACAACCAATATTCTCAAAGCCTCCCACTTGCAATCCAAGAAGGTTGTATTGTTGATGTGGTGGTATATTTACTATGCCAAGTTGTTGAGTTAAAGACTTTTGGGCACTCGAAACCTTACGGTGAGATCGCAAAAGATGTCTTTTAGAGGGGGTTGCCAATGGGTGACAATGGCCCTCCTCAATTACACTAACCATATATGTTCCATTTGCTGACTTCACTACAGCAAGTCTTGCATTGCAACCTTCTTTTATTGATCCCCGTTTTCTTTTTACACCCACATCTGCTATTCGTTTACCCTTTCCTTGTTTATAACAAACATACTCCTTCCTTACTATCTCATTGCTTCCTACCCCCTTTTTTCGGACCACTTTCGAACACTAAATCCAGCATGTCTCGCATATGCATTGTAAAAATTGTTTACGTCATCTAATGTTTGAAATTCCTGACCTTGTTTAGGCGTAACATCATCCACTACTTGAGGATAGTAAACAAAATCAGAATCAGAATCAGAGTCGTTGTTTGAATCCAAATATTGCTCCCCACATTCACCCCCTACTTCAAACCCCAAATTCTGTCTGCTTTCTAATTCGATATTCAAATTCTCATCACAACTCCCTGTATTATACTCCATGTCATCCATGTTTTCTAAATCTATATTATACTCCACAATCTCCCCATTTTTTTTAGGCTATTAAAAAAAAAAAACAATTGACATTCAAATAGTTGGTGTAAGGAATTGAATTGAATCAAATAGTTTTCTAAATCTATAATATGCTCCACATTCTCCCCATTTTTTTTAGGTTGTTCAAAAAAAAAAAAAAACAATTGACAAAGGGGGTGCAAGAACACAGTGAACTAAATGAACACAGTGCTCCACAAGTATAATAGCAAATATATCATGTGAAATAAATGAACTACAAAAAAATGTGGGGGAAAGAGAATAAAATCATAAGTAAGGTCAAATCAGAAACCTATGTATTTGTAAGATTACAAGCAGTGGGGTGATTTGATTAATTGTCCATATTAAGGACTTACAAAGAAATTAGCCTCCAATATTTCAAGAAACCAATGCCACAAATAAAGCTTTCAAACATTATACAGACGAAGGAAGAGAAGGTAATCATATAAAGACATAATGTTATGCCACAGACAATGACCCATTTATATCTAACATGTAAAATATGCTGAAGATTAAGCATTAACCAGTAAGATCCAAGAGAATAACCACATTACAGAAAAAACCACAAGCATTTCAGGAATAAATGTCATAGAAAAATGAACCTGAGCTGTTGAAACAGTCCAGGAATTGGGGATGTTGATAATTATGAACTTCAAGGAAAAAGGGGTCCCTTCTATTTTCCACAATCACAATCACATACACATACACAAAAGGGGGTCTATTTTTAGGGGCTATGTTAGTGTTTTTATTTATTTATTTATTTATTTTTTTGGTTGATTTTATGGTGATGTTGATAAGTTGCTCCAGATGTGGACTATACAAAAGGGGGCAATTTCTGCAGATTGTGGGTCTCTTTTTAGGGGCTATTTTAGTGTTTTTCTTTTTCTTTTTTTTTTTTGGGTTGAGTTTGAGTTTGAGATTAAGATTTGAGGGTGTGCTTGTTACAGGTTTATTTGGGGTTGATTTTGGTGTATTAAATGTGGCCTTGTGCCATTGTTTAATAAAATATTTGCTTAGCATAAAAAACATACACATACACAAACACAAACTCATACAGAAAAATTGCAAGAAAACAGTGAGATCAAGGGAGAGAGAGAGAGAGAGAGAGAGAGAGAGAGTCGCCGGAGATGGAGAGGCGAGGCCGGAGTCTCCGAAGTAGTCGCCGGCGGCAAATCTTGTATTTTTCACCCAACTTTTTTGCCCAACTTTTTCACCCAATTTTTCGCCCAATTTTTTTCGCCCAATTTTTCTTTAGATCTTGTATTTTCGTTTGGTATCAGTGTATGATGACTATCATAGTAATAGAGAGAGAGAGAGTGAAGTGAGAGTCACATGTTTTTTTTTTTACTTTACTGAGAGAGGGCCCATATGTTTGCAAAGACTAGTAGCAAACGACAAAAGTCCGTCTTAAACCCGTGTTTTTCCACCCGCTCCTGATCGGCACTGTATATATATATATATATATATTTATCAACAATTAAGAATAATTTTTTTATTTTTTTTTTATTTTACCAAACCTAACATATAAAGTATATAGAGGGATTTGATCAATAATGAATCTTCTTTTCAATTGTGTAATGAGTTAATAAATAATTGATACATTTATTTTCTTTTCGTTGTTCTTTTTCGTGATTGTTGTGATTAACTAATGCACCAATTTAAGTCAATATGATAAAAATATGCTCCATGCCATGTCTATCACTGGGGTTTCACCCGGTTCCCATCCCAGCCCCAAAGCCTATATTCTCGTGAAAACACAACACCAAACAATTAACACACACACACACACACACACACACAGAGAGAGAGAGAGAGAGAGAGAGAGAGAGAGAGAGAGAGAGAGTTAAAATTACAAAACCACTACACAACAATAAATTTACGAAAAAAGAAAAATTGAAATCGGCAAAATTCATTTGCAAACATTTTGATAAGTTTTACTACATTTAACAACAATGGAGACCAATGATGATTTATTTTTTTTTTTTTTTTATGGGAAGACACAACTAATAAAGCATTTAACAAAGAAATTTGGGAACTATAGTACTATTCTAATTTATTTTTTTACAAATTTTCAATTGGCAATGTCATTTGTAAGTAGTACTATAACATCAAAAAGCACAGTGCATAAGCCCAACCAAAAAGGACACTATTACAAAAAGTATTAAGAATGAGTTAGGATGTAATGCTTGAGAAGAATAAGTAGGAGCAAGAGCAATAGGATAAGCCAAACCAAAAAGGACTCTATTATTACAATAAGTTTTAATATTGAGGTATGCTGTGATGTTTGAGAAGAATAAGTAGGAGCAAGAGCAATAGCATCTTCAGCATCCCCCCAAGGCACATAAGACTCAGAACTGGCGTCTGAATAAGCAATTGATGGTGATGAAGCAGGTGGTACATCTGGTATGGGTGGTACTGGTGAGCCTTCCTGGACCACAATGTATAGCTTTTGGCCTTGACGACAGTAGTCTGAGGCGCTGCGTATGAAGTGAAACACGCCTTTACAGATCAATGGAACCATAGCCGGACGATGCACGAAAGCCCGGTATGGATTATCTGATGAACAATTCTGGTAAGCGGATTCTGAGACAAGCATCACATCGTGAACTCCTGTCTGAAACTCAAAAACTGCAACCCAAAAGTAAGGAAACTATATAATATTCAATGTAATTAGAAAGGAGTAATATTATGCTTTCAAAACACTAATAAAAATAATATAGCTAAATTAGACGAGGTCACCAATTTGCTTTAGAAAGGCGAAAATCGCCCTTTATAGAATATTAAACTTCATGCAATTTATACTCCAAGCTCCATTAGCTTGCATTCAAATTGAAATTTCATAAAAATTAGACGGTTCTATGTACTAATATATAAAAAAGAAAGGTAGGGGTACCAATTCATATTTTTCAACCAATGATATTTACAATTAAATCCGTAAGTTTATCTCCTAACAAAAAAATTTAATAAAAGAGGTTTGCAAGGTCATTATACATATCAAATCACAAATGTCACAATACAACCAACCCATCTTCCTGTACCTTCTTTGCACAGTTCAACACATTACACCAACCAGAAACTAAATTTGAAATTTTAGGGCTCGTTTGGTAATGTTGTCGTTTTCTGTTTTCTGTTTTCTGTTTTTGTTTTCGTTTTTTAGAAAATGAAAATTGAAAACAGCGTTTGGTAAAGTTTTTGTTTTGTATTTTTAAAAAACGTTTTCAAATTTTGGGTAAAAAATGAAAACACCAAAAAGCCGTTTTGAGTTTTCTGTTTTTGTTTTAAAAAAAAAAAAAAAAATCAACAATGTTACCAAACAAGATAATTGCACTGCACAAGCGTTCCACGACTAGTATTCTATAATTCAAAAGCTTTACTTCTCTGCCTTCCAGACTCAGACAATTGATATACATGATCTTAATATATATAACACCAACAAATGAGGCGATGGTTGACAGAGTGAGCGATTCTCTGCATTCCAGACTCAAAACAAGTGGGACACCTTTAACCAGAAGTACAGTGTAATAAAAAGAAGAGATTAGATTTACCAAGACTGTCGCCGACGTAAAAAGAATGAGAGGAGGACCAATTAACGTAGAAATCGTTGGTGGGTGGAACGGTCCATGCTGTATCCCCAACCGTGTACTGCAAACCATATGATCGATTTAACATTAATGAAAGTACAACTACCATGTACATTGACAAACAGCCACTTTCCACAGCCATTGAGAGAGCGAGAGATCTGTATATGTGTGCGTGAGAGAGAGAGAGAGAGAGATGTCTTAGTACCATTTGGTTAAAATGGTAAGAGACCCCTAAATACCACTTGGTTCAGTTGGTACTTTCATTCCCGAATGAGCATTTGGCGGGTACCTTTTCGTGGCGGGTACCTTTTCTTTCGTTATCAAATGGTGTGAATGACACATTTTGGGCGCCGCCAATTATTTTCTCTAGGGAAACTCGCGACTCAAAAACAGAGAGGAAGAAGAGAAATAGAGAAAGAAGAAAAGAGTAACTAACCGAGAGAAGAAAAAAGAAGAAGTACCTGGATTTTCTCAGATTCCTCCAAATTAGGGCTTCTGAATTTGGGGTTTCCCTTGTCATTGCTCTTTCATCTTCCTAATCATTTGTGTATGTGTGTGTGTCGCCGGTGTGCGAGTTTGTATGTGTGTGAGCCTAATCTCTCTCTCTCTCTCTATTTGGTCCTATTTTTGTAGGCCATTTTTTGCTCCTATTTTTTTTAGGTTCTATTTTGACCTTATTTTTATATATAATACATGTATTTTAATCAAACAAGGCCTCATTCCAAGTCAAGAAATTTTTTTTAGGCCCTTTTTTTTTATCTTATTTTTATATATTAATACATGCATATATAAAGCCCTATTTTTTTTAGACCTTATTTTGGCCCTATTTTTATATATAATACATGAATTTTGGCCAAACAGGTCCTTATTCCAAGGCCAAACAATCCGTTAATTTCTGAGGCCTCAAGCAGCTGCTTGGGCCGCTTGGCCCAAGGGCCGACCCTGATTACAAGTGAACAAGGAAGTGTGTAAGTTTAACTATTTTTTAATAAGAAAGATGCAAATTTAAATAATAAAGTAGTAAGCCTTCCTTTTTTTTTTTCCCTTGAAATAAAGGTAGTAACTCACTAATCCTTCACACCCACAATATTGGTAATGATAGAGTCCACTTTCCATGAAGTTGCTTCCTCCAAAAGGTCTAAAACAAATGAAGAAAAATAACATTAAACGTATTTAACAAATATATGTTCAAGTGGGTAAACCAAAAAAAAAATAAAAAAATTACCTAACTCAAATTTGTCAAATGCTTAAACATCCTCCATGGCATTTTGAAAACTAATAGGAGTAGATGAAGACCTAAGGCAATTTTGTCCACAAATTAGGGCCTCTGCCATACTAGGAGATAAAGAACTACGAAATGAATCAAGAACATGACCTCTCGTGCTAAAAGCGGATTCAGAAGCAACTGTAGATACGGGAATGGCAAGAACATGTCGTGCAGCTAAAGAAAGTATGCGATATTTACCCAAATTTACCTTACACCATGCTAATATGTCAAATCCAATTGTGTCTTCTTCACAACTCTCCCTAAGATACTTTTACGACTCACTTTTGTTCTCCAATATTAAATCCGCCTCTTTCAAATGTTTCTTAAACTATGACATCCTACTTGATCCCTCTTTACCCTCAGACCCATTACTTGATCAATTCTTTGGTTGACTCCCTTTATCTCCTCCGGCCACCACATTCACTCCCATAAAATTCAAACAGCCGCTTCAATACTAATTCCACCTTTGTTGTTAAACCATCCAATTCTCCATAAAAAAACTCAATGCATCGCATTTTCCAACGAGGATCAAGAACCAAAGCCACATATAACAAAATATTCATATTTGCTAGATTTCCCCAATACTTCTCAAACTTAGATTTCATATTTTCAACTATTGATTTCAAAAACAAATTACCTTCTTTACACTCTGTCTCAATAGTGTCTTGGATTGTTATCAACTCCATTACAAATGCATTAACAGTAATGTGCTTCGTACCAGAAAAATGCAAGGTTGCATCAAAGAAAAGTTTAAGAAATTTGATAAACAATCTACATTTGTCCCAATCTTCATAAGTAATAGGTCCTAAACCGTCACAACCGGATAAAATAGCATTATTAAAGCTATTATCTTCCTCTTCCAAATGCTCAAAGGCTCTTTGGTATTTTCATCTCCAACATTAAATAGGTGTAGTTCCACCTAGTAGGGACATCTAACATTGTCGCGCCCCGCCTCGAAAGTGGGAGTCGGTCCCTTTGTGGGTCACGATCGTTTATGTCGAGATGCGTGAAAGTAAGTGAGGTGTGTGGGAAGTACGTGAAGGGCCAAGTATATGTTTCAGAGTCGCCACCTAACCTTTATTCGAGAGTTAGGACCCTTGCAAAGACAATCGATGCGATCATCTTTTTTTTTTATAAATGTTTTGAAAAAGTAAGGCCCTTTAAAAGTGTGACTCTTGAGAGTCATGTGAAACCAGAGTTCTTGAAGTGGGTTCAGGGACTCGATTATGTCGAGGGAAGGTGTTAGGCACCCTCGAGCATCCGTGACACACTAAGCCCCCCCTTATTTTTTTAGCACTAAGTTAGATTTGCTTTTATTTTAATGTTATCAAAGTAATCACTATGCTTTGCCTTTATTTTATTGTTATCATTATGATTTGCATGTATTTTATTGTTATCATTATGATTTGCATGTATTTTATTGTTATCAATATGTTTGTACTATATAGTGGATGACAATTTTATTCAGCTTCTCTTTAAAGTTAGTTATATGACTTAACTTGATTTAATTCTTTTTTTCTAAATGTTGTTTTAGGATAAACCTGATGCAAGAAATATGAAGGAAAAGACTTGATTACCATTTTCGGCAATGACTACGCAACGGGAGACCGGGCAGTCACGGGGAATGACTTTCCCACAGTGAGTGAAGTCAGTATCAAAATTCGATGGATGTCGCTGGCTTGGAGGATGAAAATGAGATGGGGAAAGCACAACCAAGTCATTCAAGCACATCCAACTGATCCGGCAAATTAATTTTGGTATTTAGTACATTAAAATAATTATGGACGCTTTTTATTTTGTTGAGTACTTTTTATTTATTTAATTTTTTTATGGAACTTTGATGTAACTTTGGTTTTTAGTACATTAAACAATCGTTTGTGAAATCGTACTAACCAAACCACTCCTAACCTTCACTTCGTCGCGAAGAACCAAAGTGTTCCCACAAACCTCCATTTCGTCCCGAAGACCGTATCCGTTTCGTCACGAATTGAAAGGATACACAACTTTCACAACCATCATTCTATCACGAAGACCGTATCCATTTCGTCACAAAGAATTGAAAGGATACACAACTTTCACAACCGTCATTTCGTCACAAAGATCGTATCCATTTCGTCATGAAGAATCGAAAGGATACACAACTTTCACAACCGCCATTTTATCACGAAGATCATATCCGTTTCGTCATGAAGAATCAAAAGGATACACAACTTTCACAACTGTCATTTTGTTTTGAAGACCGTATCCATTTCGTCACGAAGAATCGAAAGGATACACAACTTTCACAATCGTTATTTCGTCACGAAGACCATATCCGTTTTGTCACGAAGAATCGAAAGGATACACAACTTTCACAACCGTCATTTTGTCACGAAGACCGTATCCGTTTCATCACGAAGAATCAAAGGGATACACAACTTAGCCACTCATAACATCACCAGACTGATTCCTGTCGTAAACCAATAATGCTTTCGCCACTTATTTCAAGATTTGGATCCTTATGCAATTTTCGAATACGATTCATCATCATAACTTATAATCATCCTAATCCCCTAGCACATCTCCATAAGTTCTACACCTGTATGAACCCTTTTTGCATGCTCGTATCCTCAAGAGTACAATCAGAACATGACTAACCATCAATACTTATGATGGAAACGTAGCCACTCACTAGCAATGCAATAATCATGTCGGACAACATACTTATAGCTTGGGTAAGAACTTTCAATGATCCTAGTAGGATTAGTCATACACTACTATATTCATTAGCATACCATATATATAACAACGGAAACATCGCATACAGCTCATGGATATATAAAATGGATTTGATACCAACGAATATATAGATAAAACCCTTAACATGCTCATTTATGCGATAGCACTTCCATAGCATGAATATTCATAGCAACATAGGTACCGGAATACACAGCCACATCAATTGATCCAAAATATATATAACATACATCATACAAGTAGCTTGTGGATATCTTGAATAGCTCTTAATATTGATTAGAGTGAGGTTAAGAAACTCACCTCAATAATATAGTAAGTCACAGATCCTTGGTAGCAGCTAACTGTCAATAACTATAACATAAAACAGGAGAATCGGGAAAAAGTATAAGTTCTAATAATAGGGTTAAAATGGTAATTTAACCAAACAAAATGTAAACTCGAGTTAGTGATCTACGTGTCATTCTAAGTCCAATGCCATTGACTAGACTCAAATCGGAGTCTGTCGCATTTTACGAGGTAAAATGCAGGGCTTTCTTGACTAGCGTGGAACTGACCGCGTAATTTTCGGAGTCCTAGGTTAATTATTATGAATTATTGAAGATAAACAATACCAAAAAAATCCCTAAAAAGAGATTTCAATACATAAATATATCTATACTGAGAAATCAATACTTAGAATTATTTTTAATAAATAATCTCTATTAAAATACACTCTCAGTATTTATCTCATAATTTTCGGAGCTTATTTAGTATTTTTCATAATTAACAGACTCATAAAATAGCGCCTTATTAATTATTAAAAATACTAAGATACAGTATTATAACTTTATAACTTATGGCACAGTACAACATACCCTTGGGAATATATCCCAAATTTTCTAAAATTAAAAGTATAACTAGGTATTTAATTATTATTTAAATACCATAGAAAAATAATATTTATTATTTATATAATACATATAAAGAATAAACATATGTTATTATATAACCATAATATACAAAATATATGAAATGCTAATTAATAATAATGTATAAAATATCATTAGGGACATATCCCTAATTTTCTGGGATTAAATAATACCGATAGGTATTTTTAAATCTATTTAAATACCTTTTTAAAACTAATATTTATTATTTATTTTAACCATATAAATAATGAATATATAATACATAATATACTAATGATATGCAGAATATTTAGAATACTATACAATTACATTCTATAGCTTAAGAGTATTTATAAATACATTTAAACTATTTAAAAAAAATTGAAATCATATAAAACTGCTAACAAGCAATTAATAATAATAATAATAATATTATTATTATTCATTCTCTAGACCTGACGGGCCAATCCGAACTGACCCGATCTTAAATGGGTAACCCATATACACAAACAACAAAGTCCAAGTGGGTAACCCATTGGGCCAAACCCGACCCAACCATATCCTAAACGGACTACCCATTAACACACACAAAGGAACCCATATTAAAACCCATTCGGGGTGAACCTAACCCAAACTCGGAACCCTATTACACTAACAACCTGACTACCCGTTAACCCAAACCCGTACCGAACTCGAACCAAACCCTGAACCACTTCTACACATAACCTGGCCTGACCCATAAACCCGTACCAGACCCGATGTCAAAAAGACGTCGTCCCATTAAAGGGGGTCCACAGGTTTTACTAAACCCGACCCTAACCACTACCCTTATCCACTTACACTCACAAAGCAACCTGTACCCAGACCCGGCCCGACCCGGGTGTTATAATCCGAATTCCCTTTTTCTTCTCCGGCGAGCTGCTTGCCGCCGGTGACCCACGATTCGCCGGAGATTCTTCTAATTGCCATATCTCCCTCATCTCGCCATAAAAATCCACTTTACCAATGCCATTTTGACCGGATTCTCTCCCTCTACAATATACTAGAAGATGGGGATCAGATTCATTCGTTTCGGGTACCTACGTTCCCATTATTCTTTTCGGCTATTTCGGGAATAAAGCCTAGCTTGACCAACCAAACGTGGTCTATTCCAAATGCTGCTCTTAGGGGTTCATTCTGCTATCATTGGGGTCACAATAATGCAACTTAGGGGCTATTTGGTTGATGTTGGGAAAATCAAGCTTCAAGGGTGAAGGTTTAATGGTGGCCGGATCTCACAGAGAGCTTAGGACTCTGTTTGAGCTACATACACGTAGTCCCTAGGGCCTCTAGATGACATGCAATGATCCAAAAATGCAATTGGGGTGGTATATACCTCAGGGAAGTCTCAATCCCTTCCTTACTTCTCCTATCACCTCTTTCTCTCTTCTCTCTCCTTCTCTGCGTGTGTGTATCTGTTGTGTATGTAAAGGGAATATAGTGAGAGGGAGCATGAGGGTGTGTGGTTGTGTATATGCCGAAAGTGTGGGGGTGAGGATTGTTTCTTCTTCTCTAGTTCTTTCATACTCACTCTCAGATCTTTCTCTCCACAATCCTTGTATATGTGTGTATGTACTGTAAATGTGTATATATCATAAATATTGTGTGCATGAGGTATATGTATGTGGATAAGGGAGGAGGTTGGACAAGTGTCGTGGGAGCTCTAACATGTGTGAGACATGTATAGGGTGGCTATGCATGCTTGCCAAGTGGTGAGTATTGTGCCAAGTGTTAGGTGTGCTGTGCGCCTGGGTAAAACATGGTATGGGCAATGCATGGCTGCCACGTGGGGACCAGGCCATGTGTGGGCCCACATCTCAATTTACCTATAATTGTATTGGGTTACGTGCATGTCTCGATGCACGTGCACAAATGCAATTATACCTATGTACGGGGCTGTGTACGTGCTTAAGTATAAGTTGTCTATTATTCTAAACAAACCCAAAGACAGCGAGGCTATGACTACTATTCTTAATCTAAATGTCGTCATCATTACGACGATAACAAAAGATCCTATCCAAGGATTCCTAATTAGGGTATTGCTAATGGACCTTCTATAACCCCGTCATTGTGACATCGCCACTTCTAATTCTACGTGGAATTTCCAAGGAAATTCAGGGTGCTACATCTCTACCCACCTTGTTAAGGATTTCATCCAAATCAAGAGTTTGCTAGGTCTCAGAAAGTATAAGGTACTAATCATATCTCAGCTTCTAAAGTTGTGAGGTTTCTATCAGTCAATTAATCAGGTCTTCTTACGCGTACTTTCAAACATCCCAACTTCTTAATTTGCTACAATCAACACCATGTTAATTTCAAAGTTCTGACATTGAATATGGCACCTTCGATCTTTTATCTTGCTTAATGCTGAGATTGATTTGCTTATCTGTGAGCTCTCTTTTGGGATCTTCGTGGCAGCGGGATTGTGACGCCCCGCCCCGCCACGGTTCCCGGCGACGGGGTGTCAACCGGCGGAAGTACAACAATAACAATAATAACAATAGGCTTTGACACCAATCGGTAACTCCCCGAGTCCAAGACTCCGAGGGTTACCTATATTAAACGTTCATCATTCGGAAACATTTATAAAACAGAAGTCTGGTTTTCATTTGAAACATTCTTTCTTGAAACAAAATGTTTTCAATATAAGCAGCGGAAAATCAGGGTTAAGCTATCCTTTTATTTAAAAGCGGGTGGACTAACATTTGTCCAGTTGAAGCATAACATGTTCTTTGAAACCAAATTTCATTACATTAATAAATGATAATCCCCACACACGGGGTCTTCAAACTATAGCGGAAGCATTGTCAAGTCTTGGGGCCTTGCCCTTATCTATATCACCTGAAAGAGAGGTTTAATAGTCCATAAGCCAAAAGGCTCGTGTAGTCATATAACCGCACAATAACATCTGTTATATAACATGCATGAGTGCAATGAATGCCAATGTTAATGCATGAAAACCATTTTCATGCCTTTTCAAACACTCACCCTCAATCGTCATTATCATTACCCGGACCATGGGCTTCCCGTCCACGTAGGCCTAGCCTCAAACGTGCGGGACTTTGGGCCTTACGAATTTCACGGAGGCCTAGCCTTTACCGTTACGGGGGTTTCTTGCAGCACATCCCGCAATTCGAGTTCCTAGTGGTACCCATCTCACATGCCTACCCACAAATCCGGGATTTCTAACTTTTCAAAACAAATTCCCTCCTAGAGGGTTTTATGCATGGAAGCCTCTAAGGTCTTCCCTTTTTAAAACCTGGAAGCCTCTAAGGTCTTCCCTTTTCAAAAATTGAAAGCCTCTAATGTCTTTCATCCCAAAATCATTTTCGTGATTTTCGTGTTCATGCTCATGCTTATGAAATGATATGACATATGCGAGCTCTAAGCATCCAGACATATTCAATAATTCATAAGACAGATTATCAAGGCATGCTATCAATTCAAAGCAACACAATAGACATGCTGAAATTATCCAGGTAACACATAAGGCATAGCAACTCAAGTAACCACTTAAGGCATAGCAGCTCAAGTAAACATGTAAGTACACTATTAACATGTTATACAACTTTATTGAGGGTCATACGGAACTACCGTTCACCGAGGATAGACTGAATAATTAATCAGAATAGAAATCGGAACTGCTCAATCTGTTACAAATCTCAATATACAATAATGCGCGTATATTAGTGAGGTACAACACCTCAAAGCATGAGTACAACTACTATTAAAGTAAAGTACAACTCTTAAAGCATAGGGTACAAGACCCCTTAGCTCATAATAGGCTTAAGTACAACAAAACAGAAGTTTTTACTAAACTGCCCGAGGTCGCGCGGGGCCTCGCTCGCGCGGAGTGTGTTCAGAAGGGTCACGAGTTTATTTAAAAATAGTTTCCAAAAATAGCCTGGTCGCGCGCGCGGGCTGCTCGCGCGACCACTCGCTCGCGCGGGTCGCGCGCGCGAGTTGTCACAGAATCGTCTTCTTCCTCTTTTCTTCCCCTGTTTTGAAATCCAACACTGGTTTTGACCCATTTTGAAAACATAATTAAAACAATACTTCCAATATGTGAATTTCTTCCTTTTTCTGCGTAGATTTCAAATATGAAATCAGTTTTTCAAGAATCAAAATACAGCTCTTGATTTTATCGAAAAACCGAATGGTGACAAAACTTTAATTTGACCGTTCGTCGCAACCGTTGCGAATTAGATTTTGAAATTCGAAATGGAGCCTCGTGGGATCGAGACCTTTCATTTGATATACAGAATTCACGTTTCTATGACAGTTTTTCTGTTCGCTATTTTCGGACCCTTAGCAATATACGTATGATCCATATATATATCTAACTGTAAGAAAATATGCATATATATATTTATCCACACCAATAGATATATAAATTAAAAACAGAATCAAAAGAATGGAAATTGAATCTTACCCAAAAGTAAGGCTTGACTTTCAATCTCCTAGAATCAGGATATAAGTAATCATAAGGGTGAGTGTATAGATAATATATGTGGGTGTGTGTGATAATCTGTGTGTGTGTGTGATGTAAATCAATAAATGTGTGGGTGTGTCTTTGTACCCGAGATAGAGAGAGATTAGTAGTGTGGCAGTGAGAGATGAGAGTAAGATGAATGAAAGAATGGTTGGGGGGGGGGGGAACTCATATGTATAATACTGATATGCTTGGGCACCAAGCACAAAACAATACCTATACCATACTGTACACACGCACACACTGTGCACTAAATTTTTGAGTGGTCTCCAAGTTCTATAAAGAAACTCTTGTGTGTGTTGAGCTCACGCTATGATGCACACACACAGGTAAATATTATACTGCGAAAATCCAAAACTGCTATTTTAATTACCAAAACGTGAAATTAAAAATGCGGGGTATTACATCCTACCCACCTTAAAAGAAATTTCGTCCGCGAAATTTGAACATAGATAATCATTAGCACAGAAAACAAATAACTCAAGAAGCAAATAATTGCGGATATCGATCGCGCATCTCCTTCTCATTCTCCCAAGTAGTCTCCTCAGTACCATGGTGGCGCCACAGTACTCGAACCAAACGAATAGTTTTACCACGAAGCACATGCTCCTTAGCTTCCAGAATTTGTACGGGTTGTTCCTCATAAGACGCATCTTGCTCCAACGGTAAATTAGTCCAATCTAAAACATGAGACGGATCAGGTTCATACTTTCGAAGCATCGAGATATGAAATACATTATGAACTTTTGCCAACTGCGGAGGCAAAGCTAATCGATAGGCAACTTCACGCACACGTTCTAAAATCTGGAAAGGTCCAATGAAACGAGGTAAAAGCTTCTTATCCTGCCCAAAACGAAGCACACCACGACGAGGTAAAACTTTGAGAAACACATGATCTCCAACTTCAAAGGACAACGGTCTCCTCTTCTTATCAGCATAACTTTTCTGTCGACTCTGAGCCGTAAGTATCCTCGCACGAATCAGTTTTATCTTTTCAGTAGTTTCCCTTACTAGATCTGGTCCCAACAGAGACGCTTCTCCAACTTCTGTCCAACATACGGGAGAACGACACGGTCATCCATATAGGGCCTCAAACGGTGCCATCTGAATACTTGCTTGATAACTATTGTTATACGCAAACTCGATCAATGGTAGGTGGTCTTCCCAACTTCCTTTGAAATCCATAACATAAGCTCGTAACATATCTTCTAAGGTCTGTATAGTACGTTCTGACTGACCATCCGTCTGAGGATGAAAAGCCGTACTCAATCTCAATTCTGTCCCCAAAGCTTTTTGGAGACCTTCCCAAAACAATGAAGTAAACCGCGGATCTCGATCCGACACAATCGAAATAGGGACTCCATGTAACCGAATGATCTCTCGAATATACAAGCGACTAAAGACATCAACTGAATCGGTCAAGCGCATTCCCAGAAAATGTGCAGACTTTGTCAAACGATCCATAATGACCCAAACGGCGTCATGACCACGTGGTGACCTAGGAAGTGCTGTCACAAAATCCATTGTCACGTGCTCCCACTTCCACTCTGAAACTGGTAATGGTTGTAATAACCCTGCAGGTCTCTGATGTTCGGCTTTCACTTGTTGACAAGTCAAACAACGAGATACAAACTTAGCTACATCACGCTTCATGCCCTTCCACCAAAACTGACGTCGCAGATTATGGTACATCTTGTTGCCTCCCGGATGCACCGCTAATCGTGAATGATGAAATTCCTTCATCACTTGTTCACAAACTGCCAATGGCACAAACAAACGGTCTTTGAACTTCAACCCACGCTCGGAGTCAAAAGTCCAACCTTCTATAACATCACCTCGAAGAATTCGCATACGAAAAGTAGATGCTATCAGATCAGATTGTTGCTCATCTTTCACTTGTTGAATGATCGACGGTTGAGCCATAACAGAATATAATGAAGTACGATCATCAGAGTCATCAAGCTCTACCTCAAACTCCCCAATCTGATCGAGCATGTTCCTTTCCTTAATGGCCTGACAAGCCAATGAACCTCGTGACTTGCGACTCAGCGCATCGGCCACAACATTCGCCTTCCCTGGATGATACTGTAGTTCAAAGTCATAATCTTCTAAGTACTCCATCCATCGACGTTGTCGAAGATTCAAATCGCGTTGAGTAAAGATAAACTTCAAGCTCTTGTGGTCTGAAAAGACATCAAATCGTTCTCCATACAAGTAATGACGCCATGACTTTAAGGCGAACACAACGGCAGCAAGCTCTAAATCATGAGTTGGATAATTCTGCTCATGAGGCTTCAACTGGCGAGAACCATAGGCAACAACTTTGCCTTCTTGCATAAGCACACACCCCAAACCAAGAAGTGAAGCATCACAATAAACTGCGTAGTCAACACCACGCTCCGAAATAATCAAAACCGGTGCAGAAGTCAATCGAGTCTTTAAAAGCTGAAAAGCTTTCTCACACCCCTCAGTCCAAATGAATTTCACCCCTTTATGCGTAAGCTTAGTCAAAGGTGAAGCAATACGAGAAAAGTCCTTTAAAAAGCGACGGTAATAGCCTGCTAAACCCAAGAAACTACGTACCTCAAATAGGTTCTTAGGTGGCTGCCAATCCATAACAGATTCAATCTTTGATGAATCAACTGACACTCCATCTCTCGAGACAACGTGTCCCAAAAATTTCACTTCTGTCAACCAAAAATCACATTTAGATAATTTACCGAATAATTGGTGAGTACGCAATACTTGTAGGACAATTCTCAAGTGTTCTTCATGAAGTTCCTTAGAGGAAGAGTAGATGAGAATATCATCAATAAATACAATCACGAACTTGTCCAAATAATCGTGAAATACTCGTTGCATAAGATCCATAAATGCTGCTGGAGCATTGGTCAATCCGAATGGCATAACCATAAACTTGAAATGTCCATATCGAGACCTAAAAGCTGTCTTCGAGATGTCTGACTCTCGTATACAGAGCTGATGATAACCCGATCTCAGATCAATCTTGGAGAAACAAGTGGAACCTTTGAGTTGATCAAATAAATCATCGATTCTAGGAAGTGGATATTTATTCTTGATCGTCACATGATTGAGTTTTCGATAATCGATACACAATCTCAACGTTCCATCCTTCTTCTTAACAAAGAGAACAGGAGCTCCCCACGGGGATACACTCGGGCGAATAAAACCCTTACTCTGGAGATCTTCCAACTGAAGCTTCTACTCCTTCAATTTTGCTGGTGCCATACGATATGGCGGAATAGAAATAGGCGAAGTGCCTGGCACAAGATCGATTGCAAAATCGATAGCACAAATGGGTGGCAATTCTGATAAGTCTTCTGGAAAGACGTCAGAAAATTCACAAACAACGGGTGCCAATTCCACAAGAGGAGTGCCCCTAATAAACTAGCCAGAGTTCCAAGAGAAGAGTATAAACTACTCCGTGAAAACAACGAGGGTAGCGGTAAATCCAACTGATCGCCCTCGAATCTACAACTGTCTCCCTCAGGAGTGAAAAGGGTAACCCGACGCTTAAAATAATCTATTATACCCCGATACTTGACCAACCAGTCCATCCCAAAGATGACATCGAATCCTAGATTCGGCATAACAATCAAATCGACACTCAATTGCTGGTCCGCTATCAAAAGCATACAGCTACGGTAAACATGATTCAAATGACTAACACCTCCAACTGGAGTATCAAAAGATAAGACATGCTCCAAGCATTCTATCTCTAACCCTAATACTGATGCGAATGCTGATGAGATGAATGAGTGTGATGCACCAGTGTCAAACAATATAGATGCCCAAGAGTTAAACAATGGGACGATACCTCGGATCACAGACGGTCCGGTATTTCAAGTAACATGATAAGCAGATGACATCGGTAAAGCAAAATTCCTTCCTTTGGGTTCTTGGTGTTGTTGTGGCTGAAAACCACCACGGTTTTCTGTCCTCTGATAATTACCTTGATTACCTCTGTTCTGGTAGGGTTTCACGCTCTGAGCGGATATTGCCTGAGATGGTGGATAATACGGTGTTGAACCAATCGACTGAGATTTCTTGGGGGGGTGGTTGAGGACAAAACTTGATGAAATGGTTCGGATCACCACATTGGAGACAAACTTTTTCCCCAGCGGCATTCACACCTCGCTGTAACCCTGATTGTTGAGAACTTCGATAAGAAGATCTCTGTTGTGAATATGATCGTTGTTGTTGTTGTTGAGGAGGTTGGGACTGAAATTGAGACCTAGTCTCTGTCTTAGCTTTCTTAGACAGACCAATGCTCTTGGCTGGAGTAATGATCTCCCTGGCCCTTTTCAGATCCAAATCTACACTTTCAACACCCAACGCCCTTGTCAAAGTATCAGCATAAGTGGTGATAGGCGTGCTAGCCAAACTTTTTCGAATGTAGGGTCGAAGACCAGAGGCAAAACGTGTAGCCCTGAAATGATCACTGACCAACTGCTCTTGAGCAAAACGAGCCAAGGTGGAAAACATAGTAGCATATCCTGTCACTGATATGTCCCCCTGCTGAAGGGTAAAGAATTCAGCCCTCTTTGCGTCCCTCTGTACTTCTGGGAAGTAGTTATCGAGGAAAAGATTCTTAAATGACTTCCAAGTCATGCCAGCAAGTGGATGAACACTCACAGTGCAATCCCACAAATGGGTAGCTTCTCCATAAAATAAGTATGTAGCCAACTTGATGCGGAGAGCGTCCTCATGAAGATCAATAAATTCGAATATCTTTGTGATATGCTGAAGCCAATCCTCTGCAGCCATCGGGTCAGAGCTACCCGAGAACTGTGGCGGCTTTCTAGCATCGAAATCTTTGGTAATCAGCCACTCCCGAGCTCTAACGAGATTTGTCTCACCTCTCGGAGCACGAGGGGGAGGAGGCGGCATAGCATCTCTAACTGCCCTTGCAATTACATCAGCAACATTCTGCAATCCTTGCGGTCCATTAGGAATATCAACTGGTCCTGTGGAGGCTTCAGACTCAAATGCAACATCATGCGCGTGACCTCGACCACGACCAGGACCTCGACCACGGCCTTGACCTTGACCACGGCCTCTACCTAGACCACGTCCTCGAGCACGACCCCGACCTCGGCCTCTAACTGGTACCGACGCAGCCGATATCTGCTCGTCAGCCTCTAGTTCAATACTGGGATTCTCACGACGCGGCGGCATAGCTATAATAAGATCGAATCGAGTAAACGAATCACACAACATGATCTAATCACGAAGTGCAATCGACAATAGACGTATATGTCAAGTAAGTAGTTAACATCTCAAGTTACCAAGTAACAAGTTAACACATATCAATCATATGTCGTTTATCAACTAATCATGTCTAACATGTCAACAAAACTAAACATGCGAGTACATAACCCGGCGTCCAAAGTATTCGACCCGGTTACGCTCTGATACCATTCTGTGACGCCCCACCCCGCCACAATTCCCGGCGACGGGGTGTCAATCGGCGGAAGTACAACAATAACAATAATAACAATAGGCTTTGACACCAATTGGTAACTCCCCAAGTCCAAGAATCCGAGGGTTACCTATATTAAACGTTCATCATTTGGAAACATTTATAAAACAGAAGTCTGGTTTTCATTTGAAACATTCTTTCTTGAAACAAAATGTTTTCAATATATGCAGCGGAAAATCAGGGTTAAGCTATCCTTTTATTTAAAAGCGGGTGGACTAACATTTGTCCAGTTGAAGCATAACATGTTCTTTGAAACCAAATTTCATTACATTAATAAATGATAATCCCCACACACGGGGTCTTCAAACTATAGCGGAAGCATTGTCAAGTCTTGGGGCCTTGCCCTTATCTATATCACCTGAAAGAGCGGTTTAATAGTCCATAAGCCAAAAGGCTCGTATAGTCATATAACCGCACAATAACATCTGTTATATAACATGCATGAGTGCAATGAATGCCAATGTCAATGCATGAAAACCATTTTCATGCCTTTTCAAACATTTACCCTCAATCGTCATTATCATTACCCGGACCATGGGCTTCCCGTCCACGTAGGCCTAGCCTCAAACGTGCAGGACTTTGGGCCTTACGAATTTCACGGAGGCCTAGCCTTTACCGTTACGGGGGTTTCTTGCAGCACATCCCGCAATTCGAGTTCCTAGTGGTACCCATCTCACATGCCTACCCACAAATCCGGGATTTCTAACTTTTCAAAACAAAATCCCTCCTAGAGGGTTTTATGCATGGAAGCCTCTAAGGTCTTCCCTTTTTAAAACCTGGAAGCCTCTAAGGTCTTCCCTTTTTAAAAATTGAAAGCCTCTAAGGTCTTTCATCCCAAAATCATTTTCGTGATTTTTGTGTTCATGCTCATGCTTATGAAATGATATGACATATGCGAGCTCTAAGCATCCAGACATATTCAATATTTCATAAGACAGATTATCAAGGCATGCTATCAATTCAAAGCAACACAATAGACATGCTGAAATTATCCAGGTAACACATAAGGCATAGCAACTCAAGTAACCAATCAAGGCATAGCAGCTCAAGTAAACATGTAAGTACACTATTAACATGTTATACAACTTTATTGAGGGTCATACGGAACTACCGTTCACCGAGGATAGACTGAATAATTAATCAGAATAGAAACCGGAACTGCTCAATCTGTTACAAATCTCAATATACAATAATGCGCGTATATTAGTGAGGTACAACACCTCAAAGCATGAGTATAACTACTATTAAAGTAAAGTACAACTCTTAAAGCATAGGGTACAAGGCCCCTTAGCTCATAATAGGCTTAAGTACAACAAAACAGAAGTTTTTACGAAACTGCCTGAGGTCGCGCGTGCGGGCTGCTCGCCCAGGACTTCGCTCGCGCGGGCCCGAGACCTCGCTCGCGCGGAGTGTGTTCAGAAGGGTCACGAGTTTATTTAAAAATAGTTTCCAAAAATAGCCGGGTCGCGCGCGCGGGTTGTCACAGAATCGTCTTCTTCCTCTTTTCTTCCCCTGTTTTGAAATCCAACACTGGTTTTGACCCATTTTGAAAACATAATTAAAACAGTACTTCCAATATATGAATCTCTTCCTTTTTCTGCGTAGATTTCAAATATGAAATCAGTTTTTCAAGAATCAAAATACAGCTCTTGATTTTATCGAAAAACCGAATGGTGACAAAACTTTAATTTGACCGTTCATCGCAACCGTTGCGAATTAGCTTTTGAAATTCGAAATGGAGCCTCGTGGGATCAAGACCTTTCATTTGATATACAGAATTCACGTTTCTGTGATAATTTTTCTGTTCGCTATTTTCGGACCCTTAACAATATACGTATGATCCATATATATATATATCTAACTGCAAGAAAATATCATATATATATTTATCCACACCAACAGATATATAAATTAAAAACAGAATCAAAAGAATGGAAATTGAATCTTACCCAAAAGTAAGGCTTGACTTTCAATCTCCTAGAATCAGGATATAAGTAATCATAAGGGTGAGTGTATAGATAATATATGTGGGTGTGTGTGATAATCTGTGTGTGTGTGTGATGTAAATCAATAAATGTGTGGGTGTGTCTTTGTACCCGAGATAGAGAGAGATTAGTAGTGTGGCAGTGAGAGATGAGAGTAAGATGAATGAAAGAATGGTTGGGGGGGAACTCATATATATAATACTGATATGCTTGGGCACCAAGCACAAAACAATACCTATACCATACTGTACACACGCACACACTGTGCACTAAATTTTTGAGTGGTCTCCAAGTTCTATAAAGAAACTCTTGTGTGTGTTGAGCTCACGCTATGATGCACACACACAGGTAAATATTATACTGTGAAAATCCAAAACTGCTATTTTAATTACCAAAATGTGAAATTAAAAATGCGGGGTATTACAGGGACATTGTTTTGAATTCCCCATTCCAGACAATCTTTGCACACAAGTCCAGTCTTTCCACAATGGAAGCATTGTGCCTGTCATCTTGTGATGATTCTTGATGTATCTAGAGTTTCCCTTAGTGATTGTGGACTGCATTCGAGTAGCTGTTCGTGACAATGGTTTGTTTCTTCTATGTTTTTAATCGGGCAAGATTCTTGCCTCTCAGCTTCTAGATGCAATGGTTGCGAAGTCTAGTTGGTCTCATGATTGTCTTAGATAACTTGTAGGAGTCGTGGCTTCCTCTTAACTATGTTGTTGTGATTGAGTTCCTTCGCGTGTCGACATGAAATTAATCATTGTGGAGTTTCAGCATCGTAGGGATGACACAAGCAATTAAGCAATTTCCCCATGCATTAATTAATACATAGCATGTAAGGTTTTACTGGTAATTGAAGTAGGATCAAATTTACTTGTAAGGAGTTGAATTCATTAAAAAATGAGTACTCATTAGGTACTGAGTTAGAAAATGAATAGGTACGTGATCACTCAATCGTAGGATCACAATGTATAGAATGAGTATCTAAGAATAATCATCAGATGATTACTATGGGACAATTATATTAATGTGATGACTAAAGGTGTAAGGCCTCTAAGGTATAGAATAAGACTTCGTTGTCTCACTAGCCAATAATTTAGGTGAAGTTTTAATGATAAAAGTTAAGGTTACCAATAACAAAAACTTGTGAAATGAAAGGAAATGAAGACTAGTTTACAAAGGGGTGCAATATGCTTGAGTTCCTTAGGTGAACGAATATAGAGAGCTCCTTTGCAATAAAGTCAAGGGATACGAACTTGCAAAGGTTACTTGATCGGGAGAGAACAAATCCTAATTATACGCCTTAATTCACATTTGTTAGTCCTTTCTATCCTGTGTTTGTGTAAGTTTTACTTTATTTTCTATTTTCTATCAGGTTTTAGAAGAAAACAAGGAGATCAGGTTAAAATAGGTGAAAAAGCAGGAAGAAAGAAGCGGAAAAAAACACATCGCGTGCGCGATCCGCGGGCGCGAAAACACAGAAATCGCTCGCGCGATCCGCGTGCGCGACCCTCCCATTTACGCGCTCGCGCGGCCGGCTCGCGCGATCCGTACAAAAAGCAAAGATGCGTAGTTCAGTATTCTGAAGAGTTCTGTGCAAACGAAACTGCTTGAAGACGTCCAGATTGTAAATAACACCTGTTTTAATCCGTTTCGGGAGAGGAAAGCTTGGATAAACTCTTGTAACTCTATATATATCTAGTTTTTATGATTTTTAAGGGTTATACACCTTGAGAGCAATTCACCAATACATTCATTCAGCACTTTTGAAGGCAAGAGGAAGGAGGAGAGCAAGCTTGAAGGTCACTAATGGCTTCCATCAACTCAATCTTCATGCTTTCATCCATCATGAGCAACTAAACTCCTAATCTAGGGTTTCAATGAAACCCTAGCTATGTAAAGGGGGATTCTATGCTTTTCTATTTTAAGATTTTATGTTTTGGGATAGTGATTGTATGTTGGTGGATTTTATATAATCAGTTTTTAATGTTAATAATCAAGAGTATTTTGGATCTATTCTTGTCTTAGATTTTTCCTTATGCTTATTGAACTCAATAGTCCTTGATTTCTGTGATTGATAGGAGTATTTACATACAATGGTGCTTATGTGATTGTGATGTTTACATCCTTTATAATCCATGCTTAGGAAAGATGAGTTATGCTACACCCTAGTTATAGGTAGATATTTCATGTGAACCGTAGATGGATTATGTATAGATTAAACTAATGATATCTTCCTGACGATACTATTGGGCTTGTAGTTACAATAGATCATGACTATCCAAACATAGAACTTAGAATAAGAAGTATAGACCCCCAATACATAGTTAGTGGTGGATTTGTAATCCTAGATCCCATCTCCACATATTTAAATCAACTTTGAATTTCGCATATAAGTTTACTTAGATTTGCTTCTAGATTTTTGTTTCTAAAATTTCATAGTTTAATTCATAGTTTAAATTAGTAGGGATAATCAAAACCTAAAGCAATTTAATTTCCGATTTTTTTATAACTAGATAAATTAGATTTTAGTAATTAAAGGATTAAAAGTTAACAATCTCTGTGGGTTCGACCTTTACTTTCCACACTACAAATCTTTTGAAAGTAAAGCATAAATAAGCATACTTTTACATCTTGATTCTGACCCGATCAATTTTTGGCGCCATTGCCGGGGATTGAAATAATTTTTACCGTTAATTATTAGAATCGTAATTTACTTAGTTAGTAAATATTAGTTTCCTTTTTATTTTCTTTGTTTTTAGTTTTATTTTAGAGTCGCTAAAATTATTCTTGTTCTACAGATCTAAAATCGTCAATTCTAGCAAGATCGAGTGGAGCAGCTGTGCACGTCAACGGAGCTTACGCGGACCTGCAAGAAAAGAAATTGCAATTAATTTAAAATCACCAAGTAAATCCGTTATTTAATTTCGCATCGAACCACTGTAAGTCAGGGCGCTGTGACGCATTACTTGCATTAGGGTAGGTGTGGAGTGAGCATTGCATTAGCTAGGAAACCCGGGGCGTTGGGCTTGACACGATCATTGCATTACAGGATAATTTCATGCATCATATTAGTCTTGTGTGCTTGCATGCTTGGTTATTAGCGTAGCTATTTTTGTTTTTTTTATTGAGTCAACCCTTAGTGTATGTTTGGTACTCGTTCAACTAATCCTAAATTAAATCCGCTTAATCTCGAACTTGAACGTACACTTAGAGGCCTTAGGTTATCAACCCAAGCTACGAGAGCTCGGTTGATGTTAGACGACGAGTCCACACCGGAACCGTCATCTTCGTTTGAATCAGAAATCCGTAGTACCCTTCACTGTTTACGAAAAACTGAAATGATAAAAATCGAACCTATTCCTATGACCGATTTTGAACATAACCGGAATAATGGAAACAATCGGAATGAGGGGGATAATCTTAACATACCCCCACCACCACCATTAAAGGACTATTTCACTCCTACTGCTTACACACCACCGTCATGTATTGCATTACCAGAAGTGACGGTAGCTCATTTTGAAATCAAATCATCAACTATTGCGCTCCTTCCGTCATTTCACGGGCGTGTTAAGGAAGACCCTTATAATCATCTAGGCGAATTCAGGGTATTTGTGCGACTTTAAAGATTCAGAACCTAACAGATGATGAATTAAAAATGCACCTGTTCCCATTTTCACTTAAAGATAAAGCGAAGTACTGGCTCCAATCGTTGGAGCCGAATTCAATAAGAACATGGGATGAGTTGCAAACTGCTTTCCTACAAAAATTCTTCCCCATAACTAGAACGAATCAGATTAGAAAGTCAATAACTAATTTTACAATGCAAGATGGGGAGACACTTTACGATACTTAGGAACAGTTTAAAGAACTCTTACGTTCTTGCCCTCATCACCAGATACCTAAATGGCAGCTAGTGCAAGTTTTTTATGAAGGATTAATTCCTACCGTTCGAAATACCGTCGATGCTATTTGTGCGGGGACGTTCCTCCACAAGAGTGCCGATGAAGCATGGAAGATATTTGAAACATTAAGTGAAAACTCTATGCACCAAGCGGTATCCGTACGACCTGAAGGACACCTTCTACCTAATCCAAAGAGAGAGGCGAAAGTTGAGTCTAATCATTCATATGAAATTCAAGAACTAAATAGAAAAATGGACCAACTTATGATGATGGGTCGCATGCAAGGCCCACCTCCTTCTGCTGAAGTATGCCAGTTATGCTCAGATTCGTCACATTCAACATTAGCATGTCCGTCCGCATCCCAGTTCCCGAAATTTGTAGAACAACATATAAATGCGGTTCAACAGTTCCAACAACCCAATTATAACCCCACGGGTTATAAACCAAATACGACATGGGGACCTCACCCGAACCTTTCTTGGAACTCCAATAGTGAGAAACCGTACTCGAAACCCGATACGACCAATTTTCCTAATGCGTATAAACCACAATCTAATCAGTATCAGCAGCCTCCGAATCAACAAAGTCAATACCAACAGCCTCCCTTCCGCGCTAATCCTCCTAGGGAAAAAACTTTTGAAGAGAGCGTGTTGGCATCATTAAAAACCTTAGAGGCCCAATCACAATCGCAGTCTCAACTTGTAAATTCCCATACGCAATCTATAGCAAAATTAAAGTCCCAAATGGGACAATTAGCTAATACATTGAATCGACGTAATGAGGGAAAATTGCCAAGTCAACCTGTTCAAAATCCTAAAGGTCAGTATGAGGTGAGTTCGGTGAGTGATCAAGTTAATGCTGTTTCGACAAGGACAACTGAACGTCCTGAGGAGGTCGTACCTCCTCCCGAGGCAAGAAAAGATAAAGGTAAGGAAAAGGAAAAGGGTGAAAAGGAAGAGAATTCTACTCCAGTTTCAAAAGATGCTAATCCTTTGATATTGAATAAAACATCTAAAGCAGTAAATCCTTCCGATTATGTGCCTAGGATGCCATTTCCACCGAGCGGGGAAGCCCCGACTCACTTCACTAAAAAAAACACGAAACCGGAAGATATACTTGAAATATTTAAAGAAGTAAAAATCAATATTCCATTACTAGATGCGATTAAACAGATACCCCTGTATGCTAAGTTCTTAAAGGATCTATGCACTCAGAAGAGGAAGTCTAGAAACCATTTATCTAAGAAAGTGTTCCTAACAGAAAAGGTTAGTTCCCTGTTTAACACTAACACTCTCAAATATAAAGACCCGGGTACGCCAACCATCGCTTGTCACATTGGTGATAAATACATTCACCGGGCTCTTCTTGATTTAGGTGCGAGTGTGAATTTGATACCCTATTCAGTTTATGAACATTTGGGTTTAGGAGAACTGAAATCGACTGCGGCCACCTTACAATTAGCCGATAGGTCAATTAAAGTTCCACGGGGGGTAGTAGAGGATGTATTGGTCAAAGTTGATAGATGCTATTATCCGGTCGATTTTATCGTACTAGACACCGAACCCGTCCTAGATGCTAGTAAACAAGTTCCAGTCATTCTAGGATGCCCTTTCCTAGCTACGGCTAATTTAATTATTAACTGTAGGACTGGTGTGATGAATATAACTTTTGGTAACATGACCGTGCGTCTTAACGTCTTCAATGCATCTAATCAACCATATAGAGATGATGAAGAGGCAGATTGCTATGCCATAGACTTAATAGACGAATTAGTCCAAGAGGCAGCGCCTTTTATGTTGACTAAGGAAGCGTTGGAAGCATGCTTATCACATTTCAATTTTAATGATTTCAACATTGACACAAATATTGAAGATGTAAATACTCTATTGGAATCAGTAACCACAACCAATGCACTTCCATGGAAACCTAAATAGAAGCTTTACCGCCTCTTGTACATGAACCGGCCTTACCGTCCATTCAGTGTTCTCCAACACTCGAACTTAAGCCGTTGCCAGATTTTTTAAAATATGCATTCCTAGGGACTAACGCAACCCTTCCTGTTATAATCGAGTCAAATTTAATTGAAATTCAGGAAGTACAACTAATACAGGTTCTAGGTAATCATAAAAAGGCGATTAGATGGACGGTCGCTGATCTAAAAGGAATTGACCCGTCAGTTTGCATGCATAGAATAAATTTAGAAGAAATTGCTAAACCATCTAGGGAAATGCAACGACGTCTCAATCCTAATATGAAAGAAGTGGTTATGAAGGAAGTTATAAAACTCTTAGATGCCGGTATTATATACCCGATCTCCGATAGTAATTGGGTCAGCCCAACTCAGGTTGTCCCAAAGAAATCAGGTATCACGGTTGTACCTAACGAAAAAGGAGTCCTTATACCCACTCGTCAATCTACTGGTTGGCGGATTTGCATTGACTACAGAAAACTTAATTCGATGACGCGTAAGGACCACTTCCCTCTTCCATTTATTGATCAAATCCTCGAACGTCTGTCTGGTCAGAGTTATTATTGTTTCTTAGACGGATATTCTGGTTACAACCAGGTGCCCGTTTATCCTGACGATCAAGAAAAGACGACATTCACATGTCCTTTTGGAACCTTTGCCTACCGTCGAATGCCGTTTGGTTTGTGCAATGCACCGGTAAACTTTCAACGGTGTATGATGGCAATATTTTCGGATATGGTGGAGAAATTTCTCAAAGTATTTATGGACGATTTCTCTGTTTTCGGACCTACATTTGATGAATGCCTTCGAAATCTTGCGAAAGTCCTCGGTCTGTGCGAGGAAGCAAATTTAGTATTAATTTGGGAAAAGAGCCATTTCATGGTTCAAGAGGGAATAGTCTTGGGTCACGTTGTTTCCAAGAGAGGTATAGAGGTTGATAAAGAGAAAATTGAATTAATAGACAAACTTCCACCGCCATCATCCATTCGTCAGATCCGTTCCTTCCTAGGTCACGTCGATTTTTATAAATGATTTATCAAAGACTTTAGTAAAATTTCACGCCCCTTGTGCAACCTGCTTGCCAAGGATGTTCCTTTTGTCTTTGACAATGACTGTCTGAAGGCTTTTGAAATGTTGCGCACCTTACTATCCACGGCTCCGGTAATCCAATCCCCTGATTGGTCATTACCGTTTGAATTGATGTGTGATGCTTCCGACTATGCCGTTGGAGCTGTTTTGGGGCAAAAAGTGAACAAAATTCCTCACATAATTTATTATGCGAGTAAAACACTAAATGACGCGCAATTGAACTACACAACAACTGAAAAAGAATTACTTGCGGTTGTGTTTGCCCTCGACAAATTCCGCTCTTATTTATTGGGTTCAAAAGTCATCGTTTATACTGACCATGCGGCATTGCGTCATTTATTGAATAAGAAAGAAACGAAACCTAGGTTAATCCGATGGATTTTGCTCCTGCAAGAGTTTAATTATGAAATTCGGGATAAAAAGGGTTCTAAAAACGTTGTAGCTGACCACTTGTCACGAATTCTTATAGAATCAAACGATATTACCCCTCTAAAGGATTCATTTCCGGATGAGCAATTATTTGCGTTATCTACCGTAAATCTCCGTGGTTCAGTGACATCGTCAATTTCTTAGCTACGGGACATATCCCGAACACATGGTCTCGCTTAGACAAAGATCGGTTCTTTTCTTAAATTAAACATTACTACTGGGATGACCCACTGTTATTTAAACACTGTTCTGATCAAATTATACGACGTTGTGTTCCGGAGAGTGAGTTCAATTATATATTAAACTTTTGTCACTCTCTAGAATGCGGAGGACACTTTGGTGGCCGTCGTACGGTCGCTAAAGTCCGTCAAAGTGGGTTATATTGGCCAACATTGTTTAAAGACGCACATGAATTCTGTCAGAACTGCGTACGTTGTCAACAAACAGGGAACATGTCACGTCGTGATGCGATGCCCATGACCCCAATCCTTATTATAGAAATATTTGACATTTGGGGCATCGAGTTTATGGGTCCGTTTCCCTCGTCTTGTGGTTTTGAATATATTTTAGTCGCGGTCGACTATGTTTCTAAGTGGGTGGAGGCAGTGGCGACGAGAACCAACGACCATAAAGTTGTGGTTTCTTTTATTAAAGATAATATATTTTGTCGATTCGGTACACCACGAGCGATTATAAGCGACAGAGGTAAACATTTCTGTAATCGTTACTTTGAAGCACTTGTCCAGAAATATTCTGTCACCCATAAAGTAGGAACCGCATACCATCCGCAAACCCAAGGCCAAGTTGAAGTGTCTAATAGAGAGGTCAAAAGTATATTAGAAAAAACGGTACGACCAGATCGTAAAGATTGGTCACAACGACTGACTGATGCGCTTTGGGCATATTGTACAGCGTTTAAAACTCCTATTGGGATGTCTCCTTACCGACTAGTATTTGGAAAAGTGTGCCACCTAACTGTGGAACTCGAACATCGATCCTATTGGGCCGTAAAAACGTTTAACCAAGATTTAAAAGCGGCAGGCTGTCATCGTAAACTTCAATTGCAAGAACTTGAAGAATTCAGAAAGGAAGCGTATGAAAATTCGAGAATCTACAAAGAACGATCTAAATCTTTCCACGATAAAATGATTTTAAGAAAGAATTTCGAAGTTGGACAACGCGTATGGTTATTTAATTCGAAATTAAGATTATTCCCGGGTAAGCTACGGTCCCGATGGGATGGTCCGTTTACAATAACGCAAGTGTTCCCGCATGGAGCAATTGAGATTGAAGATACAAACGGAGGAACACCGTTTAAAGTAAACGGACAGCGGCTTAAGCCGTATAGAACCGTGGAAACAAACGAAAGAGAAATCGAATCTATAGATCTGGTAGACCCGGTCTATCTCGACTGAGCACATGCATCGGTCGAGCTAGCGACGTAAAACTTAGAGCTTCTTGGGAGGCAACCCAAGCTTTAGTTAGAATTTTCTTCAATTTTGTACACTAAAGAATAGTTTTTGGCCATTGTCTGACCATTTGAATGCCCAAAAGATGAAAATTTTAAATTATAGAACATTGATACAAGAAAAAAGAAAAGAAAAAAAATGAGAAAACAGCATCTCACTCGCGCGGCCCGCTCGCGCGAGATATTCCCTTAGACAAAAATTTTTGAAAGTTTTTAAATAGAGCTTCAGCTCTTTCCCACGCCTCAAATCACGTGAGCGAAGCCCTCGCTGGAGCGGCCCGCTCGAGCGATGTTGAGACTTAGAGAAAAATTTTGAAAACTAAAAAGAAAGTCCCATCTTTTCCTCGCGGAGGGACTCGCGCGCGTGAAACTCGCTCGCGCGGTCCGCTCGCGCGAGGTTGCCCTTCCTTTAAATATAGGGCTGAGCCCTAATTTTCAGAACACTGTTTCTCTCTATCTTCGTCTATCTCTCTCTCGCAATCTCTCTCTTCTCTTCCTCTCTTCACCATAAACACCACCACACCGCCGCCGTCCTTCATTCTCAGACCAGCACCACCACATCACACCGCCGCCAAACCGTCGCCGCCGTCGTCGCTGTGCTCACACAAAACCGCGGCCCGAGCTTCCCCCGTTTTCTCTCTATATCACAGGTAATATACTCCCCCCAAACCTTATATATATAGACCCATACACATAATCATATAGATTTGCATATAATTACACACATATATCCATGTACCTACATAGATACATACCTAATCACAGCTAGGGTTTGAAATTTGGGGTTCAAGCCCCGAATCCCTAAACAGTACATTTGTACATACAGATATATCTATATCTATATAAGTATATATATATATGCAGATTTGGACATATATATCGATATACACACATATATTGATAGACTGAAATCTGTTAAAGGGGAGTTAGGGTTTGTGAATTCATAAATAGGGTTTGTGAATTAATTCTCTGATTGAAATAGTTAGGGTTTGTGAATTAAAGGATTTATTGACCCCCAAATCTATGTATATAGTCACTACTTTCAAACTCTAACCTTTAGACCATAGGGATATAGGTTTATCTATACATATTGGTACATACACATACGACCACACAGTGATAAGAATTTCAAACCCTGACCCTGATTAAGACGTACTGTTTAAGGATTAATATTTGGGGCTAATATTCTCTTCATAGGTATAAACATATGTCAACTAATTTAAAACTAAATGCATGGATTGACACACACATTGCTTACTGACCATATGTGTTAGTCTCAGATATAAGCTCGAGTGTGATTCACTAAATGCCCCTGTTTTGAATCAGATTGGCTTACTCTATGAGTATAATTTCAGAATTGATGTACCTTAAAGTCTATTTAGTTACATATATCTAGGGTTTGAAATTTGGGAATCCTAGTGATTTATATAGGAAGGTTTACATATTTTCTATAATTAGTTAGATTCTTGATCAAATGCCTATACGTGCAGATGCAATTGTTTTTTTTTTTTTCTCTAGAGTACATGTATTCAATACTAGCACATGGGAAGTCCAATTTGCAATTAAGAACAGTTTTAAACCATAAGTGCAGTACGTTAACCAAATAGGCACCTTCAAACTCACACATGCGATTAAGCCCTCATCAGAGCAGATTCGAATTATACCACTATACTTACATCCTGAATTCTTTAGGCTGCTAGTGCACATATACTATGTTCGTTCCAATTTCATGATAACATAATTAGGCAATTCAGTGTTTGGATAAATTTCATACGGATAATCCATTATTCTGCTAACATCTAATTTCATGAAATTCAATGATCAAATTTAAATGTTCTCGTATACTATGGCCCTATTTCAGTATTCATATACGAAATCGACGTAGTCATGACCATTGTCAACCAACATTTCACCTTCCAAACAATAAAGCCCTATGTTTTCACATGATCAAACAAATCTGGATGTTGAAATTCTTTAACGATTTTGAATAAAAGTTTAAAACCTAGGAACTTCAATTCCTGTGTAACTTCACGATTAATCTTAACATGTTTTTATGACAACATAGAGTCGAATGTTGAAAGTCTTGACTATGTGTTGAATTTTATGAATTTAGCAAACAAAGCAATGACGTACAAACTCGAAAATAGGACATAGACATTGACATATCACATTTTTGTTTCGGTAATGAATTAATTTATACGCATTATTTATTAAACACGCGGCGAGTACCCCGTGACTCGACCGCAAAGTGTGTGCCCTTGTCGGGACAGTGGATGGGAAGGGATCGGCTCTTCTCACAGTTGCTGGGTGTTCCCCCGTGAACCCCAATTTCTTTTAAAACTGTAAATTATTTATTGATTGTGTCCCTTGCCGGGATGTTTTCATTTGCAGGTGACCCTTCCCCCTATCCCTTTCTTTTTCTTTTTCTGGGCATATCCCTATTTTAAAGCCCACATTTTCAAATTTTTCTAAAAATTCGTACCAACCTTTTCAAACAATGACAAAACCAACCGTACGATCCGCTTCTTCTTCCCAACCGCCCCAGAAAAAGTCAAAAGGAAAAGAAAAACAGACTGTCCCACCGCTACCACCTCCCCCAGACGACCCGAACCCCAACGACCTAGGCCCCAAATATGTAAACCGCGGCCTGAACCACGAGGCTGCAATAGACGCTGATTATTTTGTGTCTGACAAAGACGCCAAGTGGGGCCATAACAACCTAGTAGCCCGTAAATTGGCCCCACAACTCTACTTTCAAAACCCTGATTTAATTAGCTACCCCCGCCTCGTCCGCCTATTCTACCAAAACCTCCGCTACCATAAACAATCCCTCCGCCAACACGCCTTTATCTCTACTACAATAGATGGCCACGATGTCACCCTCAACCCAGATAACATCGCCGAAATTCTTCAACTCCCCTCCCACTCATACCAAGTCCCAAAATTAAAAGTCCTCACCAAAGCCCACACCTTTTTACACATTGTCCAAGACATGTGTGGCGGCCGCTCTGGGTCGGGGCAATCTATACGACGATCTCACATGCCCCGCCAGATGTGGTTTGTCGACCATGTCTTCAAACGAAACCTGTACCCCCTTGGTCACGAGCAAGAACGGACCAAGGAAGTCCACCACGCCCTCCACGCTGTCTACCGTAGTGACTGGTTCCACCCCAGCCTAGTCATTATGGATGGCATGCGCCTTGCTACACAGGCCAAAGATAATTCCATCGACCCTAAGACCCTTCTGCCCTACCCTCGTACCATCACTGCTATTCTTCGGGCTAAGGCCTTTCCGATACCGTCCGATGAGCCTATCGATACCTGTATCCCAGAGTTCGCTTTCGCTGATTGGAAGTTGAGCCTGGATCGTCTAGACCTGGAGGTTAGAAGGGCCCGAGAGGCAGCTCAGGCCCGTCGCGAGCAGGCAGCACAACGTCTATCTCCCCCGGAGAATACGCCGTATGCGTGGACATATGGAGACATGTGTGCTTTCTGTGGAGAGACCCTGCGGCTTCAGTCTTACATGCGGTCATACTTCCAGCTGGCTGATCCGGATCAGTTGGATGATATTTTGGCTTAGGGGGAGGCTGCATACCAGTCGGCTTTCCCGCGATCGGCTCAGCAGGGTGAGGTGGCAGAGGAGGAGCAGGGTGAGGTGGCAGAGGAGGAGCAGGGTGAGGTGCAGGGCGAGGAGGAGGTGGCTGGTGATGATGGTGATGGAGATGGAGGAGATGGGAGTGATGGTGATGGCGATGGTGATGAGACCACGGGGCAGGGGAGTACAGGGCTAGAGTTGGTCTTGATTGAGGGAGGTGAGGATTAGTTTAGGTTGGGTTGGGTGATTGGGCATTTCTTTTTCAGTGTTCTTTGTATATTTGGATGGGAGATTTAGACATTCTCAGACATTCGGGCCTGTATATTATTTTATTTTGTTGCTTTTCCTTTTTATTTAGTCTTTTGGTTATTATTAGGATTCTGATGTACCCGGCTTCGACCGGTTAGTTTATTTTCTATTTTTGTTTTTGTTTTATTATTTCTTTTTGATACTTGGGTCTGTACTTATTTCGTTATGTGGTTATTATTTTTCTTTTATGGTTGTTTTATTCCTGTTGCCTCTGGTTAGTCACATTCGTAACGTCTCTTTAGTTTTAATTTCACTTTTATGATTGGCTATATATATTTATTGTTTTTAGATACATTTGGAAGTAATTGTCGTTGAAATAGTATTGCACCGCCATTATACCAACCATTGCACTATATCAAGAATCTCTTAGGTTGCGGTTTGGGGGTAATTCTGTCCAAATTTCTATTTTAATACAAACTGACATTGCTCACGGTTACCACTTTGCCATTCATTATAACTACATAAGAAGGAATATAGTAACGTTACTTTTATTTGTATCTAATGCTTCCAACTAATCAAGTGAATTTGTTACTTAATTTTTGGTTTCAGGTTTTGTGTTTTCTTATATCCATATAGTTACCTCGACCCTCCTATCTCAGTTGTATCCTATCCTCATATTATGGACCACCCGATTTCTCCTCCCACTTCACCTGATAGGTCTTCGAGTCAGTCGAGTTATTATTTTGACTCCAGCTCGTCTTCTGATACTCCTATACTTAGTCCTAGGCTAGCCAAACCTGACGGCCTGGTCGGTCGTCCCGGCTGGTGTCGTCGTCGTCCTCGTATGCCCATTCTTAGCTGTTCTGATTCTTCCGAACGAGGATGACCTGTTTGGCGATGACCCTACTTTTCTTGATGGCCCTTATGGCGCTCCTCCTACGTCTTCCGAGTCGTCTTCGTCTGAATCGGCTGATTCCTCGACTGATGATGATGATGAGGGTGTTGTCTCAGGATTCGCTGCTATTTCTTTATCTGACCCTGTTGAGTCTATTGTGCCTACGCCAGAGGTTACCTATCCATATAGGAACCTACCTGATTATGTGCCGGACGTTGTTCGACAGCGTCCGGGTCACCCTGACTGGTCCCCTGAGGACATTGCCTCGATATTTGCGCCTTATTCTGGTCCTGAGGATGATAGGGTGGATTTGGGTCCGAGTGTCTTTGAGGAGATTGAGGAGGGTGAGCGTCCGGATTTACATGCTGATTTTCATGAGGTGGGCCCACCGTTCGACCTTGCGGAGCACCCGGAGTGGGAGCTTGTGGATTGGTACTTTCGATCTGGTGTACAGCTACCGTCAGACATTTTTCGTGGAGTGGACATCCTGGTGATCTTCTATGTGGACTACATCCATGTCCTAGTCATGTTCCCCTCTGCATAGGGACATGCAGTGATTTGGTTTGGGGGGAGTATATGGATATTTCATTTTAGTGTTTTTGTTTCGTTTTATTCGTATATTTTCTTGTTTTCGTACTTCAGAATATTTTTGTTAGTTTTCTTTTATTCGTTATTTCATTCATTTGTAGTTCTTTTAATTCATTGTAGAACAGAAAAATAAAAACAAAACAAAAATAGAAGTATAATAATAATAGAGAAACAAACGTTTTAGTAGTTCTATAAATAAATGAAATAAGTTTCTTAATACGGTTCAATATTGCATTCCTTTTTATTATAATTAGATTTCGTTGAAATTTTGAGAATTAAGAGAGTATATAATCAAATGTCTAGCGAATCTATGAGAATATGTTTTGAGAACTATATATTATCGGAATCATTGTTTTATATCTTATACTTGCATATCTTGTTGCACTGCACGTAGTCATATGGATACATATTAACATTGAACTGTAATATAACTTGGATTTCTAAATAGTAAAATTGTGGAGACTAAACCCGGTGAGCTGTTGAGCCTATCATTCTTTTTGAGGGTTTGTAAAGTATATTATCGAATCTCTTCGGACATATCGCATTATTTCGTTGATTGGTCTCATTATTTTTTTTCATTTTGATTGAAAGTCGAGTGAGTAATAGAATTACCATGTTTAAAAACATTAAAAGTAGAGAAATTCTATTTCCTTTTATATCATAACATTGAAAAATCATGTGACTCTAAAAAATGACACTAGGCCGTTTGTTCTAATATACCTTTTTGACCTTTGGCCTACCCAATATAAACATTTTTTTTCCCTTGTTAACCCATTTGAGCCATTTTTAAATAAGTCATTTCTTTGTTCACCTATTATCCTACCCACACCGATATGGAGTTTGCCACTATTAAATATTACCTACCCTATGTCCGAAAGTAGTTAGAGAATAGTTTTCATAGAGAAATTGGGCTATTAAACGACTAGGAGAAATAAATATGATGTATTGAGTAGTAAAAGAAAAGGACCTAAAAAAAATAGTTATTGAAAAAAAAAGGATATGATTCTCTTGAAAGAGACAAAGAAAAGGAAAAAAAAAAGTGATATAACTAGTCGTTGTAGTAAAGCCCTTGCGTTACACGTTAAGGCTATTCCTAGGTACTTACGGATTTTTTTGAATCCCTTTTACCTTTCTTTTCTAAGCCTTAACCCTTGACCAACATTACAACCCGTAGTAAGTCCTAGTTGATTCTATGGAAACATGATTTGGATATGTGACCGATAAGGAAAAGGAAGTAAAAACATGGTAGTAATAATATGTACTTGACGATCGATATCTATTCATGAGACTATTTTATTTCTGTCGTGTCGTACGTTGTTGAGAGTCATATGCAAATTTATTTGTTTTGCACAATAATTCTTTCTTGCATATATATAAATGAGTGCTTACACCTGTTTCAAAGTGACTTTATTTTAGAGTGTAATTAACAACGTGAGATTTGTAGTCGAGGCATCACTAGATAGTTATCTGATTTATATTCCAAGTTCATAGTTGCCGTGTATCCACTTGACTACTATTTCACACACATGCGAGTCTTCGATATATTCTATTGATTCTGGTGATATATGTTTTCGGATTATTTTTCATAATGTAGGAGGGCATACGATTGTTTTACACTTGATAATTTTAAAGTTTCATTTGAGGTTGATTTTATCGAAAAAGGATGTGACATTGAAATATTTAAAATTTTGAATAAAATCTTTACAAGTTAATAAAGATGGTTGTGAGTGACTTGTTGACGAGAACCCTCACGAGACTTCACTCGTCCGACTAGGGACACCTAGAGGTTTAAAAGGCTTGTTGCACAGGCTAAGTGCAATCGTTATCCATACGAAAATGGATTAGGAATTTTATTATTCGTAGTTTTATTTTCTTTTTGCTCGAGTACTAGCAAAATGTAGGTTTGGGGGTGTGATCGGGAGAGAACAAATCCTAATTATACGCCTTAATTCACATTTGTTAGTCGTTTCTATCCTGTTTTTGTGTAAGTTTTACTTTATTTTCTATTTTCTATCGGGTTTTAGAAGAAAACAAGGAGATCAGGTTAAAATAGGTGAAAAAACAGGAAGAAAGAAGCAACAAAAGACACATCGCGCGCGCGATCCGCGGGTGCGAAAACCCAGAAATCGCTCGCGCGATCCGCGCGCGCGACCCGCGCGCGCGACCCTCCCATTTACGCGCTCGCGCGGCCTGCTCGCGCGATCCGCCTCGCGCGATCCGTACGAAAAGCAAAGATGCGTAGTTCAGTATTCTGAAGAGTCCTGTGCAAACGAAACTGCTTGAAGACGTCCAGATTGTAAAAAACACCTATTTTAATCCATTTCGGGAGAGGAAAGCTTGGATAAACTCTTGTAAACTCTATATATATCTAGTTTTTATGATTTTTAAGGGTTACACACCTTGAGAGCAATTCACCAATACATTCATTCAGCACTTTTGAAGACAAGAGGAAGGAGGAGAGCAAGCTTGAAGGTCTCTAATGGCTTCCATCAACTCAATCTTCATGCTTTCATCCATCATGAGCAACTAAACTCCTAATCTAGGGTTTCAATGAAACCCTAGCTATGTAAAGGGGGATTCTATGCTTTTCTATTTTAAGATTTTATGTTTTGGGATAGTGATTATATGTTGGTAGATTTTATATAATCAGTTTTTAATGTTAATAATCAAGAGTATTTTGGATCTATTCTTGTCTTAGATTTTTCCTTATGCTTATCGAACTCAATAGTCCTTGATTTCTGTGATTGATAGGAGTATTTACATACAATGGTGCTTATGTGATTGTGATGTTTACATCCTTTATAATCCATGCTTAGGAAAGATGAGTTATGCTACACCCTAGTTATAGGTAGATAATTCATGTGAACCGTAGATGGATTATGTTTAGATTAAACTAATGATATCTTCCTGACGATACTATTGGGCTTGTAGTTACAATAGATCATGACTATCCAAACATAGAACTTAGAATAAAAAGTATAGACCCCCAATGCATAGTTAGTGGTGGATTTGTAATCCTAGATCCCATCTCCACATATTTAAATCAACTTTGAATTTCGCATATAAGTTTACTTAGATTTGCTTCTAGATTTTTGTTTCTAAAATTTCATAGTTTAATTCATAGTTTAAATTAGTAGGGATAATCAAAACCTAAAGCAATTCAACTTTCGATTTTCTTATAACTAGATAGATTAGATTTTAGTAATTAAAGGATTAAAAGTTAACAATCTCTGTGGGTTCGACCTTTACTTTCCACACTACAAATCTTTTGAAAGTAAAGCATAAATAAGCATACTTTTACATCTTGATTCTGACCCGATCATTACTCAAATGGTTGACAGTCCAAACTATTTATAAAGATTAGTTTTAATAGATCATAAGTCGAAATGGCTTACATCGATTGGTTTATAAATGAATTGTTGGAATCGATTTACATGATGATAAGTCCAAAGAGGTGACTTGTAGCATTAGAAAGCAAATGAATTCACAATTGGATTTATCACTGATCAAAATGACCCAAAATCTTGAAAAGTGAAATCAGAGGGGGCAACGAATAAGTGTCAATTAGTGGAATAATAAAGGATGTCCCAAGATTCATTATAAGGATAATCGATCTAACATAACCAATGATAGAAAATAGTGGATTTACTCAAGAGGAGTTAAATCAGAAAAAGGAATACAATTACTCAGCCTTTTATGGTTGTAATTTGTAACATGCACAAGGGTCAGGGATGCATTTCTTTAGCACATTTATGGAACGTTGAGGTTGTAAACCCAAACTATGTCTTCTCTTGGTAGGCCCTGTGCTTGATCGGGTCCTTGGCTTGAAGGTGGAATGCAGTACTTATCTTTGCTAATGTTCCCGGTGCGAGTCGTTTGTTGTGATTGAACGTTGTCTATGTCAGCAATCTATGAGATCGTTCGATTTGTTGAAGTACGTTCTACTCTCGTGTTTTCCATCGACTCGGGTATATAATTAAGCCAATTTCTCATGTGCTCCTTGTTGTAGAAAAGCATTGTCGTTGTGTGCCCTCAGTCCTTGAGAAGATGACTTCTTGCTACAGTACTAGCAAATGAAATCTGGTCGACGGTAGATCTTGGGAGTTTGCAATTTTTGTGCATGTGACCTGGCAGATTGCAAGTGTAGCAGATGCTGTGAAGATTCGCACGTTCTTATGTTTGAGTTGGTGTCTATAAGGTTATGTTAACTTATCATATTTCGTACATCACATACTATCTAAGCAATATAGAGCAATCCAAGCATATAAGGTGTCTATCTATCCACAAGGCCTATTTGTATTTCTATATAGGACTAGGGAATTCCTATTCTCAAGTTTCGTGCTATGACGCTATCCAACTTACAAGTGGAACCACTCAACTAACATGTAACTTAAGATGATGAGGTATTTTATCCTTAGTCTTTCTAGACTCTAAGCCGACTGTTCCGAGATCCATCTCAGGATGTTTTTTCAGAGCCTAAACTTCTTGTCAATATAATAAGTCGTTCTAACAAAATATCTAAGGAAGCTATCCATATATACTAAGCGTCTATAGTCTAATGGCTAACCTTATATCCTTCGAAGACGTCTGGTATTATGTATGGCTCCATAGCTTACCTGTTTAACAAAACTAACTATGACCAATATTGGTATAAGAAATCTTATGGTTCATAGCTTAAGTGTGTTGGACAGACGGTAAAAGCCTAAACCTAGGCTCTAATACCAAAATCCCTGTCACGCCCCGGAGTAGCAAAATAGGAAAAAATAAATTTCCATTTTTGGATCCGTGGACACGTGGCTGGTTGATTGACCATTCTATCCTTTCTAACTCTGCACATACATTCATAAGGAAAAATACTAAAGTATAAACATAAGTTAATCTTAACTGAACATAAGTATATCAGCAGAAATATAACAATCTACAACAACTTCAAACTTATTACATGAGGCCATACTAAATTATTACATAAGCTTAAACACTGAAATAGCTGTCTTTCGATCTCCAGTTCGGCTCTATCCTCCCTTAGCTTCTCAGCACTGCATCCTGAACTTACCTCTTAGTCTTAAACAAAACTTGCAACACTATGGACATAGGAATGTCCACGACGTAAAATGCCGTCAGCTTTGGAACAAAGCTGATTGAGTAACACAACCACACAATAATCTATAATACAAAACATCTCTCGACTCATGTCATAGTTTGGTATCGTAAGATACAATTAATTTTTTTTTATCAAAAGACGCATTCTTCAACAGGCATAGCAAAAGTCTCGACTAAAACGTGTAAAGAATAATACATGTCTCAACATCACTTTCATAGAATACATTCTCCTTATCGATGAGGCATCCATATGCTGCAACATTAACTAAATCCACATATCCTCATCCAAACAACAACAACTAACTCGCCTGACCTAGTATTCGAAGAGAGTACGGACAATCAATACAACTCGCTTCAACATCCTGAAATGTTATGACAGTCCATTACAAGAGCCTGACATAGAGTCCCAACTCTGAACAACACCACCAGAAGGTTTGCACCACACTAACCGAAACCATCTTTCACAAACCAAACAACCTTGCACTAACCAAAACATCTTTCGATAACCAAACAATCTTGTCCTGACCAAACAATCTGGTACTAACCAAACCACTCCTAACCTTCACTTCGTCACGAAGAACCGAAGTGCTCCCATAAACCTTCGTTTTGTCACAAATATCGTATCCCTTTTGTCACGAAGAATCAAAATGATATACAACTTTCACAATTGTCATTCCATCACGAAGATTGTATATGTTTCATAACGAAGAATCGAAAGGATACACAACCTTCACAACCGTCATTTTGTCACGAAGACCATATCCGTTTCGCCATGAAGAATCGAAAGGATACACAACTTTCACAACCGTCATTTTGTCACAAACACCATATCCGTTTTGTCACAAAGAATCGAAAGGATATACAACTTTTACAACTATCATTTCATCACGAAGACAGTATCCATTTCGTCACAAAGAATCAAAAGGATACACAACTTTCACAATCGTCATTTTGCCACGAACAATCAAAAGGATACACAACCGTCATTTCATCACGAAGACCGTATCTATTTTTTCACGAAGAATAAAAAATATACACAACTTAACCACTCCTGAAATCACTAGACCAATTCTTGTTGTAAACCAATAATGCTCTCGTCACTTATTTCAAGATTTGGCTCCTTATACAATTTCTAAATACGATTCATCATCATCACACTTATAATCAACCTAATCCCCTAGCACATCTCCATAAGTTCCACACCTATATGAACCCTTTTACATGCTCATATCCTTAGGAGTACAATTAGAACACGACTAACCAGCAATACTTATGATGGAAACGTACCCACTCACTAGCAATGCGATAATCATGTCGCACAACATACTTAGATCTTAGATAAGAACTCTCAATGATCGTAGTAGGATTAGTCATAGACTACTATATTCATCAGTATACCATCTCTATAACAATGAAAACTTGGCATATAGCTCATGGATCTGATACCAACAAACATATAGATAAAACCCTTAACATGCTCATTTATGCGATAGCACTACCATAGCATGAATATTCATAGCAACACAGGTACTAGAATACAAAGCCACATCAATCGATCCAAAATATATATACCATACAACATACAAGTAGTTTGTGGATATCTTGAATAGCTCTTAATATTGATTAAAGAGGTTAAGAAACTCACCTTGATAATATGGTAAGTTATAGATCCTCGGTAACAGCTAACCGTCAAGTTCTACAACATAAAACAAGAGAATCGAGATAAAGAAAAGTGTTAATAACAGGGGTAAAATGGAAATTTTACCAAATGAGGATATACATCTCAAGGTAGTGATCTATGTGTCATTCTAAGTCCAACACCATTGACTAGACTCAAATCGGAGTCCGTCGCATTTTACGAGGTAGAATGTAGGGCTTTCTCGACTAACGTGGACCCTAAAGACAGACTGCATTATCAACTGAGCCAAAAAGTTACCAAACTTAAAGGGAATGTTCTAGACATTATTATAAGACTCTGGGAACTGACCGCGTAATTTTCGAAGTCCTAGGTTAATTATTATTAATTATTGAAGATGAACAATACCATAAAATACCCGAAAAGAGATTTAAATACTTCAATATATCTGTACAGAGAAATCAGTACTTAGAAATATTTTTAATAAATAATCTACATTAAAATGCACTCTCACTATTTATCTCATAATTTTCGGAGCTTATTTAGTATTTTTAATAATTAATATACTCTTAAAGTAGCTCCTTTTAATTATTATTGTAATACTAAGATATAGTATTATAGCTTTATAACTTATGGCATAGTATAAAATAGCCTTGGGAATATATCCCAAATTTTCTAGAATTAATAGTATAGCTAGGTATTTAATTACTATTTAAATACCATAGAAAAACAATATTTTTTATTTATATAAACATATGCTATTATATTACCATAATATACAGAATATATGAAATACTAATTAATAATATTGTATAAAATATCATTAGGGACATATACAAAATTTTTAGGGGTTAAATAATACCCATAGGTATTTTTAAATCTATTTAAATACCTTTTTAAAACTAATATTTATCATTTATTTTAACCATATAAATAAAAAATATATAATACATAATGTACTAATGATATGCAGAATAATAATATTCTATAGCTTAAGAGTTTTTATAAATACATTTAAACAATTTATAAATAATTAAAATCATATAAAACTATTAATAAGGAAATAATAATAATAATGATATAATTATTAATTCCCCAGACCCGACGGGCCAACCCGAACCGACCCGATCTTAAATGGGTAATCCATATACACAAACAACAAAATCTAAGTGGGTAACCCACTAGGTCAAACCCGACCCAACCATATCCTAAACGGACTACCTATTAACACACACAAAGGAACCCACAATAAAATCCATTCGGGTTGAACCTAACCCAAACCCGGAACCCTATTACACTAACAAACTGACTACCTGTTAACACAAACTCGAACCAAACCCTGAACTACTTCTACTCATAACCTGACCCGACCCATAAACCCGCACCAGACTCAACGTCAAAACGACATCGTCCCATTAAAGGGGGATCCATGGGTTTTTCAAAACCCGACCCTAACCACTACCCTTACCCACTTACACTAACAAACCAACCCGTACCCAGACCTGGCCCGACCCGGGTGTTAGAACCCGAATTTCATTTTTCTTCTCCGGCGAGCTACTCGCCATCGGTGACCCTCGATTTGCCAGAGATTCTTCTAATGGCCATATCTCCCTCTTCTCACCATAAAAATCCTCCTAACTAATGCCATTTTGATCGGATTCTCTCCATCTACAACATACTAGAAGATGGGGATTTGATTCATTCGTTTTGGGTACCTATATTCCCATTATTCTTTTCGGCTATTTCGGGAATAATGCCTAGCTTGACCAACCAAACGTGGTCTATTCCAAAAGCTGCTCTTAGGGGTTCATTTTGGGATCATTGGGGTCACAATAATGCAACTTAGGGGCTATTTGGTTGATGTTGGGAACATCAAGCTTCAAGGGTGAAACTTTAGTGGTGCCCGGATCTCACAAAGAGCTTAGGGCTCTGTTTGAGCTACATGCATGTAGTCCTAGGGCCTCTAGATGATATGCAATGATCCAGAAATGCAATTAGGGTGGGGTTTACCTCAGGGAAGTCTCAATCCCTTCCTTGCTTCTCTGATCACCTCTTTCTCTCTTCTCTGCGTCCCTTCTTTCTCTCTTTTTCTTATCTCTCCTTCTCTGTGTGTGTGTGTGTATGTGCTATGTATTTAAAGGGAATATAGTGAGCGGAAGAGTGTGAGGGTGTGTGGCTGTGTATAAGCCAAAAGTGTGGGGGTGAGAAGTGTTACTTCTTCTCTAGTTCTTTCTCACTCTCTCTCGGGTCTCTCTCTCCACAATCCCTCTGTGTGTGTATGTACTGTAAATGTGTGTGTGTCATGAATATTGTGTGCATGAGGCATATGCATGTGGGGAAGGGAAGAGGTTGGACAAGGGTTGTGGGAGCTCTAACATGTGTGACACATATATAGGGTGACCATGCATGTTTGCCAAGTGGTGAGTATTATGCCAAGTGTTGGCTGTGCTGTGTGCACGGTGACACATGGTGGGGGCAATGCATGGCTACCTCGTGGGGACCATGCCATGTATGGGGCCCACTTCTCTGTTTATGCGTAATTATATGTGGTTGAGTGCATGTCTCGATGTACGTGCACAAATGCAATTATGCCTATGTACGGGGCTGCGTATAGGCTTAAGTATAAGTCGTCTATAATTCTAGACAAAGCTAAAGACAGCGAGGCTATGACTACTATTCTTAATCTAATAATATCGTCCTCGTTAAAACGATAACTAAAGATCCTATCCAAGGATTCCCAATTAGGGTATTCCTAATGGACCTTCTATAAGCCCTTCATTGTGACATCGCCACTTCTAATGCTACGTGAAATTTCCAAGGAAATTCAGGGTGCTACAAAAGGTATTCTATCTCAAGATCGTAGTTATCTATCAAGGTGTGTAATTTAAAGTTTTATCGTTGTTATGTTGGGAGATCATGAAGATCAAGATCTTAGGAATTTTTGGTTTATGTCTTGATAGATTTAGGTTTATACATTTGAATGTTTCCGATTTTCATATTCATGAAATTTCTAACATGTCGTATCAGAGCTTAGAGTTTATTGATCTTATGATTCTTCGTTAAGTTTACTGTTTATAATTGAAATCTTTGAAGGGCCTAATAGTTTTATAAAAATAGTTTTATTATTAATTTGGATTAGTTATGAAAAGTTGACTTTCTCAGAAATTAATGAAATTCGGATTGTATATTGGAAACGTTGAAATAAGTAAAACCAATTTCTGTGCAATTGCCTAAGTTGCTTTTTAGCCATTCGAGATCGTTTAGGCCCTAAAAAACTCGAATTTTCCGTTTACAGTAATAATGTAAACAACCATATCTCTCTCTAGAAAATAGATTTTTAAGTTCCATCAATTGTTTTGAGACCCTACAATCAAGCTTTAAGTTTTTGTAGTGCTAACTCAAAAATTTCCTTTTTTGCAAAAATACAATTTATTCTGATTTTATATATTAAAACTATTAAGGGTTGTTTTATCCTTAAACGGATATTCTAATATTCATGTATGTTTGGTTAGGATTACCATAGTGCTCCAATCCATGATTATGGGTATTAGATGTATGTTTTATATTTTAATATTGAATATAATATCCATGCAGCATAATGTTTGGGTGTTCTCCACAGTACTCCAGTTCGTAGTTATGGGTATCATATGTATGTTTTAAAAATTAATGAGTTCACATTATGCAAGTTTGGTGTTCACCACAGTGCTCCAATTCATGGTTATAAATATTAAAAATATGCACTACAACAAAATTGTGTTTCAGCAACGAAACATGGCGATGAAATATAAAATGCCTTGACAAAACTATAGTATTGGTGAGGCAATAATATTTCGTTGCCAAAAAGTTGAAAGGCACACTTTTGGCGACGAAAATATTATAATTCTAATGTTCATATTATGATAGATTAAGTGTTCATCAGTGTACCCTAATTTTTAAATAGTAAATATTAGACTAATGCTTAATATTTTGATATTAATTTTAGCATTCATATTATGCAAGGTTTGGTGTTCACCATAGTGTCCAATCCATGATTGTGGATATTAGATGAATGATTAATGCTATAGATGAATGATTAATGCTATTACGATATTGATATTATGATATATTATGTGTTCACCACAGTGCCCTAATCGATAATAAAAAATATAGATTATTATGTCCGCATTCATATCATGCATGTTTTGGTTGCCCACGGGTCCAAACATAATAATGAATGCATTTCTATGGATATATTATTGTTTATTTAATTAAACATTGAGGGGTCTTATATTTTTTAATTTAAAAAATATAGGACATCCACAGATGCCATGTTTTCTTTGATTGATTATTATATCACTCAATAACGTGTCCTTAAATATTAATGATTTATTATTACGTTGTGTATTATTACAGTAGTTACAACTTTTTAAGCAATTATGTTATATGATAAATGATTGATATTTGGAGGTTTGGATTCCCTAAACCCACAGGCATGGGGTCCTTTATTCTTAATCTTCTATTAACTGTTGATCTTATTATAAATTTAGAAGTCCAATGCATTACACTGAATGGACATTTGATAATTCATACTAAATTTATTGCTTCACTATTTGAATGAATATTCTTAATTATTGTTATTTTGTCATCTCTTGATTAATTTGAGAGTTTTCTTACATTTAATAAATTTGTAGTAGTTATGCGATTAGACAAATTTCATTGATATTAAGGTGTGTCGGACTCAATCAAGTATTTCATGTAAAATTGTATATACCCACGGAAGTGAGCTCCATAGAAGTGATTAATATCTATGACCAGTGGGAGTGATCTATTCACTTATGAAAATTGATCATCAAGTCACTTTTAGTGAGAGTATTTAAGTTTTTATCCCACTAACAATGAGGTAAAGGACTATATAAGGGTTTTAAAAGGCAATTTGTTAGTTCTAATAAATGCTTTATTAACACCCTAACAAGTAAGCTATCAGGCATTAAGTGCAATAGTTCTAGTAGTTGTTATAGCTCAAGTCCCTAAAAATTAAGATCTTAGAGTCATCCATGTCCATTTCATACTCTAAGCTCTCATGATGGACAATAGATCATTCAAACACACATAAAGTAAAGTGATCTATCAATAACATTCAATTGTGTATTCAAGAATTGAAGAAATTAAAGTATCAGAATAATAAAATTTTTTCATTTGACAATGGACATAAAGAGACAAGGGCATAAGGTAAAAATATCCTAGAATGAAGGATTAATGAAAATGTCACTTAATGACATGGCAATAAAGTTTCATTTTTCTTCTACAAGAAAATGGGACATATAAAAGTAGATACCCTATATAAGGAATGACTCAAGAAGAAAATACAATTTTATGTCTCTTATGTGTTATGATTTTTCAAACTAGAAAATACTCATCATGATGTTAGGTGAATTACTTCATGTACTTTAATTCACAAAGCCAACATTATATTGGGTTTCTAAGTCTAAAGGATGTGTTCACACACTGATGTTGTAGAAACTAACTAACAAGTTTTGAAAATTATTTTAGGCATTGGGAAAACCGTTACTGAAATTTAGTTTCTTTCAAAATAGACACTTTTGATTTGGGGTCCAAAATATTTTATTAAAGAATTTTGTATCATGGGTTTGGGATCTATGTCAATATTATTTACTTTGAGCCCTACATTTAAAAATTATTTTCTAAATCTTCAAGTACACAGTGGAACCAAGGAATTATAATAGATAAAACCTCCTCTACACTGTAGAATAAGAGATTGGTACAATCTTCTTAAAAGTAATTCAAAGAGTTGGTTGGAGTCTTGAAAGAATTTTGATCTCTTCCAACCTTGGTATTTGTGTTAACTGGATGAAGAAGTGGCAAACCAACAAGTCCAATAAAGTTGTAAGGGATTTACTTATTTTAATCATACACACACCTTATGAGAATTGGTCCAATCGTTTGTCTAAACGATCTAGAGACATTCGATCTCATTTATTGACTATCATTAATGGTTAATGAATCTCCACAGTCTTTCGACAATTGTGAGGTAGTGGATGTCATTAAAGAGTGAAAGAACAAAGTATAGAAATATTTGGACAAAAGTTTAAATCTTGTAATACCTTTCGGATTGAAAATATTATGGTAGGTATACAAAATAGGAAAAAATACGGGTCCGTTCGCTAAAAAATAAGGAATTATTATTTAGTACACCATGTCTCATATACCTTATAAAATGGGTTACAAAGAGGTGAAAACCATAATGTAGACACCCCATTTTTCCCAACCCAATCATTTTAAAATAAAGTGCTCGTGCCTATCGCTTTTTGAATCATCCCAATCGGACATCAAATGAAAGAGTTATCCCAATTCAAATAAATTATTGGGACAAATTAAATGGCGACAAGCTTGCATACGCCTTGCCATACCATACCATGTTCCTCACATGGATTCACGCACAAACATAAAAAGGAAAAGGACAAACAATAATAAAAAAAACACACCGAGCAGAACCATGTACTGGGATTCCACCCCTTTTCTTTTTTTAGTTTCTCCTTTAGTTTTTCTTTCTTTTTTTATTTTCCTATAACTTTGTCCTTTTCCTCTCTTCTTCCAGGACTCTGTCCCCCACTCCGTTTTTTTTCTTTTCTTTTTTTCCATTTCTCTCCTCCTTAAAAGATCCCTCTGCTAAGCCAAAAAGAAAAAAAGGAGGAACGGGGAGGATCAGTGGAAAAAAAACGGAAGTGCTCACCATCTCTCTCTCCATACTTGAGCTCTCTGTCTCCTCCATGCCAGACCACCACCTCCACAAGCCCAATTCATCTCTCTTTTTCTCTTTCACTACCACAAGCCGTCACTATTCACTACCACCATTCGGTAACCCCTTCGTAGGTAATTTTCTCCCCTCTCACACTATTGTACAGAAAAATAAAATAAAATAAAATAAAGTAAGAAATCTACATCCTACTCGGGGTCACATGGTTTCAATACAGAGTTCCTACGTGGTTTCTGATACGGGGACCTATGTTCTACTGGGGACTACGTAGATATTTAATATGGAAATCCATGTCTACCTAAGAAAGAATGCTTAATTCATCTAAATAGAATAATAAAAAGAAAGAAAGCATTAGTCGGATTCAATAGCCGCCTTTGCATTCGGAGATCTTCATAGGTAAATCTTCTTATCCTACACACACTTCTTTTTTTTTTTTTTTTTTTTCCTTCTTTTGGGAACCAACCCTTACTTCCGGTACACCCTTTTTTTCAATCATTTGGGCACTGATTCTTATTTATGGCATAGGACTAAAAGGACCGAAAATAATAAAAAAAATAGAAAAGTACAAAAAAAAAAACATTCCATTCTCCATGTACTTTCAAAATCTTATTTCAATCTCAATCACTTTCTCAAAGGTTAAAACCTAGAGCCACACCGTACATGTTAAAGTGAATAGCTATACCGAATTCTCATTCAGCTCACTTTTTCAAAGGTTAAAGTCTAGGACTACACTGTATAGGTTAAAAGTTCCTAGTTACATCATCTTTCACTCAAAACCACTACCTCACACTCGCACAGTCTAGATCGACCAATTGTTTCAAAACAGTTGCACACACTCACACATATACGAATCATAAGAACTATGTATTGCTTGATTCTCGTTTTGAGATACGTATGCAATCCTGACTAGGGTGCGGCCATAACCATTCTCCTTCGCCTATCTCGTGTTGAGATACGTACACGTAAACCTTTTCTTTCACCTATCTCATGTCGAGATATGCTTGCTTAAAATGTTTTCTTTCACAAATTGTTTGTCGAGACACGTGTAAACCTTAATTAGAATATGCTTATGGATATCATCGCTCTTTTGTTTTTTTTTTTTTAAAATAAAAACTTATTTTCTTATAAGATAATATGCTCCATTTCAATAGAAATTACTAAAATCAGCAACCATATGTCACGAATGCTCGAGGGTGCCTAACACCTTCCCTCGACATAATCGAGTCCCCGAACCCATCTCAAGAACTCTGTTTTTCGCATGGCTATTCAAGAGTCACACTTTTAAAGGGCCCACTTTTCTCAAACTATTTTTCAAAAGTCAAAGATGATTACGTTTATTGTCTTTGAAGGGATCCTAACTCCCGAATAACCTTAGGTGGCGACTCTGAACTTTTCCTTGGCCTTACTCTCACTTTTATGTACTTTAACCCACTTTTTTCACGCTTCTCTACGTAAACGGTCGTGACCCTCGAAGGGACCGCCCCCCACTTTCGGGGCGGGCTCGACACATACCCTTATGGATATGACATGGTGAGCACTCAACATGTTTTTGGATGTTCTTCACCACTTGTGGAATAAACCTATAAGGACATAAGTGTAAATCATAAATAGAGTTCTATTTTAGCTTATTTCTTAGGCACTTTTGAGTCAAAGAATGGTGGAACCTAATTTAATAAAGTTACAAACAAAGTTTTATCCTTATATTGAGGTTGAGTCATGAAATTCATACATTAAAAATGGACCCAAAAGCAGTTAATGGACTTTCTATTGGCTATAAGATATCTCTTTTGCACTTCAAGAACTATTGATATAAGTAATGCTAAATTTACGAGTGATCTTGACTTGAGTGGGAGGATCATAAGATTTAAGTGCAATACTTGTGAGTAAAGGTGAATTGTTAACCAATTCAAGAACCACCTATGAGGAACAAGTCAACATGTTGTCTGCATCTTGTAAATTTTGAATGATATTGATGATAAACCTTACTTTCTCTCATCTTGAATTCATATGCCATGACTAAAGAAATGTTCTAACTGTTTGGAAAATTTTTTATTGAATCCAAATGGGGGGTATTACATTAATTACATTAATGACATAAGTAAATGATTTACTTAAGTGGCATTAATGGAATTAACATGCAGCGAAGACAACATGCTGTGAACTATTCATAGATTTTCTTCAAAAAATACTATTCATTGGTAGAGGACTTTTTGACCGGTCGAGATGCCCCATTCGATAGGTTGAATAAGACCTGACTTGAGCCTTATTTCAAAACATGAATTTTTACCATTCAGAGAGGTGGTCGGTCGGTCGAAATGCCCGGTCGAAGGGGACTAGACCTAGTTTCTTGTAACTCATTTTTTCTTTAAAAAGTGTCAAGTGTGGAACTTTTACAACTTATGCCTAACATGTTTTAAACACTTTTAAACGTTTCTTTAAGATGGAAATGCATCCAACCATGCGATACACGAATCTCTAATGGATTACAATCCCGAACTTGAAGCCTCTAAGGTGTTACTTTTTTAAAATTTGGATGCCTCTGAGGTCTTCCTTTTTCAAATCGAAAGCCTCCAAGGTCTTTCGCCCAACTCATTTTTGTGATTTTTGTGTTCATGTTCATATGTATGGATATTCATGCTAATGAATGTCAATGAACACCATTATGCCAAGCATACTAACAACAATTCATAAATTTAAATCTTAAACAAAGATTTATGAATTTTCTAAACAACATGCTATCAACACTTATATAAAATCTTGTAGACATGATTTTAACTTTCAATTAAAACCATAAGGCACATAAACACATAAGGGAAGCAAATAAACACCCAGAACTCATAGAACATATAGGCAAATATTCAAGAAAACTAGGTTTGGGTTATTGACACCTCAAACGTGCTCCAAATTACTGAGTAGTCTTCCAGATTTACACTAATGAACATGTTCTACATAGAATTTAAGGATAATATATGGGAACTACCTTGAGTTTGAGAAAAATCTTCCACAAGAGAACTTTAGGGCTTTTTCCAAATAGAGGCATCCCCACATGATCCTCGCTGCAAGGATCGAAAAACTCTGAAGAAGTATAGGCGGGAAACTACCTAAGCTAGATAGAATTGCCTCTCCAAAGCTTGAAAACCTTGCTTGAGACTAATGGAGGTTAGGAGAGAAAGAGAAGAACTAGAGAGGAGATTGGTATTTTTTTCCTAACAAAATATCTCTAACATGTGCTAGTTATAGTAAGTAAGGTGGTACCACTTCAAAAGCACAAGGTACAACTCACTAATGCACTAGATGTTACAAGCAAAAATCGAGACATCTCCTAAACCATACTAGTTATGACAGAACTTAAAACATAGAAAGTGAATCGTTTTGCCTCACATAACTTTTAGTCAAAAAAAAAATTTATATTTTCAAAATTCTAGACAGGATTTACAATACAGGTAAAAATTACCAAAATGCCCATGAGCTTAATTTTTCAAAAAATTTACAAATCGAACCGAATAACCATTTCATGACTACTATAGTCAATAGTAAAGTTCGAAACAGTACCAAAAATTAAATACAGGGTATTACAATCTACCCCCTTTAAAAGAATTCCGTCTTGGAATTCAATGTGAGGATCAAACAAATCACAATTGAAGAAAAAGGAAGGGGAACATAGACTCACCTCAAGCAATCCATGACAACACAAAGATATCGTAGTGTTACCAAAATACACTAGGTGGAAGGGGAACTGAAAGATGCCTTACCAACTCAAATAGAAAGTAAAACAATGAGACATACCTTTCTGTGTTGTCTAAAACACACCAAGCGTGCCGAGGAACAACCTCAAGAAACATACAAGGTTTCGACGTCAATTGACAGAGTCAAACTCCAAGGATTGACAAACAACCATATCTTCTTAGTCAACAAACGAACTAAGTCAAGAGTACTGTTGGAACATGTAAATAAGATTGGAATCGAATTACTGGATTAGTGGACCTTTTAACAAATCAAGGGCCAAGTCGCAGGTCTCGCTCTCTTTAAGACGATTCGTGGCTCTGTCCAAAGTGTGCAAGCAGTTTGTACTTGCCACACCGTCCCCAGGATAAAATAGCCCAAAATCACCTTTGTCTCAGTTTCTCTTGCACATCGAGAAATTGGTATACTCATACTTTCAGATTTGGTTGCTCGGTAACAAAGATATAACTGGAAAACTCTCTCCATTTTTTGGGAAAAATAGAAATACACTAATTTTAGAAGTCTCTTCTAATTTTTCTATTTGAAGGAAAAACTCTAGAGGGAGAGAAAAACCATCGATGAAAAATATATACATATTTCTTATATGTTATGCATAACTAACAAAAGGTAAGTCATAGAAAGTGAAAATGTACCCTCTATCCAAAAACTGGTGATCACATAAATAGGGATCTATACATAGATAAATTTTTATGTACTAGATATTATAAAGCTATATATGCAACATATGCGACTCTTTAAAAATTATAAAAGAATGTGACCATTGGTGTACTTTAAAGCTCTTATCACCATTATAAATGCTAAATATATCCGTTAGGTAAGAAAGAAAAATGATGTCAAACACAGCCGTTAACCTCTAGAAACCAAAGCATCTTTTTAGTTTTAAATAAATGCATGCACGCTATGCACCAATAATATATACATCCCCCCTTTTTTCAATTCTTTTTGTTTTGTTAAAATATTCCAACATTACCCCACTTATCTTATTAAAATTTTAAAATGAAGTATTCATCGGGCAACTAACCGTAAGACTCTGTATAAATAAATGTGTTTTTCAACTTGAACCTTTATATAGTAAAAGTGTTTCAGAATATACTAGAGTATCACGTAGTTATGAACTCTATCTCTGACAACACCCCACATACAATCCTACTATGATGTAGTCCAAAAGCAAGCACTTTATGGCCATGTGCTTATATCACAGTATAGAGAATGCTCTATAGAATTTGTCCAAATTCCATAGGAAGTGGCCACACTTCCACAGTCGCGTAGGTAAGTCTAATATGGATACTCATGTAGCAAGGTATCCCACTCAACATATAGTTTAGATATCATGAAGAGTTAAAGTAACTCATCCTTTTATCACTTCAGGATGTCATGCTCCTATAGGATGGACTAGGAGTGTTAACCTCATGTCAGAATAATAGCATGATTCCACTCATATCACTTCATGACTTGTTATTACCCTTTGAACCTATTTCTTGGGATCTCCAGTCTATAGGTTGAGTTACCATCACAAGTGACTCGACTTTCTATGGGCTTTAGTCCCATCCCTTTCTAGGTTTTTCAAACCTTCCATCAAGCTAGACCTTTCGTCAAAGGATTAGATATATTATCTTCAAACCATAATCCACTTTTACAACTATTGTAGAGAGAAATTCTCTAATAGTGCTATTCTTGCGGCAAATATGTTACCTCTAACCATTATAATGGTTCTGTACTTTTTGTAATAGCCGTGGTACTATTTGTAGTGGATAAAATAGCTAGTATCGATCTCTCCCATAAAGGGGTATCTCATAGCAGGCTTTTTAGTCAAGCTTTCTCCGCACTAGCAATAGCTAATGGTATCAGCTCCGACTCCATGTGGACTTAACCAAAATAGTCTATTCTTAGACTTCCATAAAACTATACCCCTGTAATACAAAAAAATGCATATACTGTGGCTTTGGAGTCACCTGAAAGGGTATTCCAATGAGCATCACTGTATCCTTTAAGGACGACAAAAAATCTCGCACAATGAATCTAAAATTCATGGTCCTTCTCAGGTAACACATAACTTCTCAACTGTACTACAATACTGAAAATATAGCCACTCGTAGCTTTGGTGTCTTCCGTTAGGGAATATCAATTGGTATCACTATAACTTTCAAGTACATTGGAAAACTTTTTTTTCTTTTTATAGGAAATACCTAAATTAATAGGTTTCTTTAAAAAATCTCATAATTCCTCAAATTATACTCCTGATTTTTGAAATTACATACTTATCTTCCAAAAATAAATTCGTTAAAAAACCAGCCTAGAACCATAAAAAATTAATTCTTTCACTATTCCGCAGTATGTAGTACATTTTAAAAATATTTTTTCCCTTTTTACCAGGGTATACAATATATTTTTCCAAAATAATTTCTTCTCGGAGGAGAAATTCAATTTCATATCTCTAGTCTCGTAACATAGTTACAATTAATTAACACATGTGATTATATCCATTAAAAACCTAGGTAGTCACATTCCAATTTAAAATAGCATTTATCTTACTTCCTAAATATAAGTCAAGGTATAACAGTAGGGTATAGTAATTACTGCAAAAGTACCTACACATTCTGTCACACAGGTGCATGACTGGTCTTGGTATTTTAGCCGGACCGATCGAGGACAGGATTGGTCCTTGTTCTATATCGGGACCAATTTTGGTTGGGATCGGTCCTAGTTCTAGATCAGGATCGGTTGTGGTCGGGATCTGTCCTGATCTTTAGTGGGACCGGTCTTGGTGTCATTTTCAACCTCCAGACTGAGAGTTATAGTAGCAAATTTTTTATTTTAAAACTAAATCTAAACGGGGGTTGTAATATACCATTTTGTCCATATTTCCACATAGATTATGAATATATAAGTTTGGTGATTCGAATTGTACCATAGCTCTACATGTATGTGAAAAACTGAGAGTCGCCAAAGCTTAAAATCTACCGTTCGTTGCAATCATTACAAATTAACATATGATATTTGAAGCTAAGCTTATATAGACTTTAATCTATCATTTTCAATTCACGGAATTGGTCTTTGGTAATATTTTTGGTATCGTAAGTTTTGGACCACCATTGATGTATACATACATATATATATATACACATATATTTCTATATTTAGCACCCACATATCATTCATAAATACTTGAATTACATGGTGAGTGAGTTTAAAAACACTCACTGGTTTGAATTGCGGCTGGATTAAGAATCTGAGAGATTTTCGTAGTAAACCGTAATAGCCTTGTGCTTGTTAGCAATGGCTTGAGCTGTCTCTCGAAATGAACTCTCCGTATTTTCTCTTCTCTGTGATTTTTTCCTTGTTTTAGATTGTACTGTTTGCTTGTGTATGTATATAGAGTGAATTGAGAAAGTGCAGTGAGTCGTATGTTCTTGAGTCTGTGTGTATAATAGTGCATACATATATAGGCTTAGTGAACTTGGAGGTCAAGTAAACTTTACGCTTATTAATTGTTGCACACACTCATTTTTGTACCACGCAAATGAAATCAATTGTACTCATTAGTCCTAAGTTAGTTCAGTTAGTTAGATGATCAGTTAGATAGTTTAGTTAGTTTAGGAAATATCCCAAAAACACAAAGATTAGGGAAAATCATGTATATGATGTGAAACTTGATTTGATTAATGAATTTTTCCCAAATCATATGGTATTTTCCGAGGCATTTGATATTGTTGTTAAAAATACCAGGGGTTACAAAATTAAGGTATTGAATTGACAATTAATAACACAAGTACTATTTTGTATATTATTAAAGTAATGTTACTCAGGTTATATAAAACATAGTAAAAATATAAAAATTGGTATTTTATTAAAATAAGAAAATTAGAAATTACAGGTTGCTACATCTTTCCCTTCATACTAGAAACTTCATCCAAAAATCTATGCTAACTAATCCTGAAACAACTCTGGGTACCGAGTTCTCATTTCTGATTCTAACTCCCATGATGTTTCATTCTCATCGTGATACTTCCACTAAACTTTTACTAAGGGAATATCCTTATTTTGCAGCATCTTCATGCTGTGATCCAAAATCCGTACACGTCTCTCCTTATAAGTGACATTCTCATGGACTTCTATGTCATTAAAATCAATAGCGTGTGAAGGATCACCCTTATATTTTCTCAACATACTGATATAAAAGACATTATCTATTCTAGACATCTTTGGTGGCCACGTGAGTTGATATGCTATTTTCCCAATGCGTTCTAGTATCTTAAATGGTCTAATGAATCGAGGCGATAACTTACCTCTCTTTTGGTCAAAGCATACTACTCCTCGAATTGGCAAAACTTTTAGGAGTACGTGATCTCCAACATTAAACTTTGTGTCCTTTCTATGCTTATCAGTGTAATTCTTTTGTTTACTTTATGTCGCACTAATCATCTATTTCACTACTATTATCTTCTCGTTGGTCTCTCTAACCAAGTTTGGTCCCAATAGTTCCTTATCTCCAATTTCTTCTGAACATAGCGTGGATCGACATGACTGTCCATACAATGCTTCAAATGGTGTTATCCCTATGCTTGAGTGGTAACTACTGTTGTACATAAATTAAATCAATAGAACATATGTTTCTTAAGAACTCTCAAAATCTATAATACATGTGATGTTGTCAGAATCAAGATATAAAAAGTGTACTTTACTTTTCTAAGGATTTGTAGTAGTGAAAGCAAAGGTCGAACCCACAGAGATTGAAATACTACAGTGCTTTAATTTTTAAAACCTAAATTTAGTTAATTAAGAAAAACAGATTTTTGATTTGAATTTTACTTAAATTAATGAAACTAATGAAATTAAATCTAAATTATGAAAGCGATTTAAAAGTGTTTTTATAAATATGTTTAAAGGAACCTAGGATTGCGAATCCACCACTAGCTTCATAATAGGAATATTTATGCATTCAATTAGATTATTAAGTTGGATGATAATGGGGGATTGTAGCTACAAGCCCAATTCCTCCGTCAAGAAAATAACTATGGTTCAAGCACCAACATAATCTATCTTCAGTTAGCACGAATTATCCCACACTAAACTAGGGTTGTGACATAATCCGTCTAACCTAGGCATGGACTATTCGGATACTTGATAGCACAATTCAATAAAGCACCATTACATGTAAATAATCCATACAAGCACAGCAAATATAGATCATTGAGCACATCACAGTCAAAATAGATCTAAGACAAGAATAAACTTTGAAAGTAATGATTTAATCAATAGAAGTACGATTTGTTTATAAAAATCCTCGAAACATGTAACTGTCATCCATACATAATAAATCTAAAAGAAAAACATAAATAAAACCCTATTACTTGGCTAGGGTTTCATTGAAACCTAGATCTTGAGTTTACTTGTCCATAGAAGCGGTAGATGGCAAGTAGTTGATGGAGGAGGCCATGGGAATCCTTGGTCTTTTTCTTCTACTCCTTGCTTCCCTTCCTTCAATGGTTGAAAGTGTGGTTGTATATTGTGTGTATAACAATTGCCAACCCTTTAATTGAAGTAAAATAGGGTATATATAGATTTTAGGCAAGTTTTGGAACCTTTCCTAACCCGAATTATATTAAAACTGCTATATTTTACAGTCTGGACGTAATTAGGTAGTTTCGTTCGCGTAGGAGTCTTCAGTACACTGAAATATACGTATTTGATTTTTACACAGGTCGCGCGAGCGCGATATTGGGCCCTCGCGCCCGCGGATCGCGTGAGCGATTTCTTGAGTTTCGGGCGAGCGGGTCGCGCGCGCGATGTGGTGTTTCTTGCTTCTTTTACTCTGCTTTTTCACCCGATTTATCCTGGTTTACTTGATTTCTTCCAAAACCTTTCAGAAAATAGAAAATAAAGTAAAAATATACAAAAACAGGATAAAAAAGGTACTAACAAACGCATGTTAAGGCGTATAAATAGGATTTCTTCTCTCCCGATCAACCTGCTCTGAGCATATCCTTCATAACCCGATTTGTGCCCGCGGTCTGTCCATGAGGTTGAAACGAGGTACTCAAGCTCAATGAAGTTCTCAAGGCTTCTTAAAGACTTTTCCAAAACCTTGAAAACTATGAATCGAGGTCCGACACGATAGACACCAGTACTCTGTGTAGTCGTATAACTTGCTGAAAATACATCCTATTCATCTTCTCTATTGGATAAGTCAGACTATAAGTGATGAAGAGAGCAAACTTCATCATATGATCCATAATTACACAAATTACATCATGTTGCTATTGTGTTCTAGGTAATCCAACAATAAAGTCCATTATGATGTGCTCCCATTTCTATCCTAGGACAGGTAAAGGTTGCAAAAGTCCTAAGGGTCTCTGATGTTCGGCTTTCACTTGTTGACAAGTTAAACATTTAGACACAAATTTGGATACATCCCTCTTCATTCCCTCCTACCAAAAATTTTTCTTCATGTCCTTATACATTTTGGTTCCTCTTGGGTGAACTGTTAATCTTGACCTATGTGTTTCTTCGAGAATATCCTTCCTTAGACCATCCGTGTTGGGTGCACATAATCTATTTCTACACTCGAGTGCTCCATCGGTTCCAATTTTCCATTCCTCTGGGTCTTTTCCTAATACTTTTTGAAACCATAGTTAATGATCTACATCTTTTTTTGTGCCTCCAAAATACGACTCATAACTGTCGGTTGAACTACAAGACATCCAAAGTGTTGTCCTTCACTTTCTGTAGAAATCTGTACATCAAATTCTATGATTGTCTCCAAAGCTTTCCATTCTCTAACCATTAGAGAAGCAACTATACTTCAAGGTTTCGACTTAGGGAATATGCGACTACATTAGCTTTACTAGGGGGTACTTTAACGTGAAGTAGTAATCCTTAATCAGCTCTATCCATCTGTGTTGCCTCATATTCAACTCCTTCTAAGTAAACAAATACTTCAAGCTCTTGTGATCTGAGAACAAGTTATTCGCGGAACGTGAGAAGCAGATGATTAATCATCTGCTTCTGGAAGAAATTGAAGAATTTCTTGGGAATCCTACAAGATCCATTCTTTCCATAGAGATAGTGTCTTCAGATCTTTAGCGCAAATACTACTACTGCTAACTTTAAATCTTAAGTTAGGTAGTTCAATTCATATGGTTTCAACTACTTTGAATCATAAGTAATAACCTTGCCATCTTGCATGAGTATACATCCAAATCCTTGATATGATGCATCACTAGCAAAATTTTTCGCCAATCTTTGGTATTGCTAATACCGGTGTTGTGCTGAGTCTATCTTTTAATTCTAGAAAAGCCTGTTTGTGCTTACCATTCCATTCAGACTTTACTTCTTTCTTAGTCAACTAGTTAGCGGGTCTGCTATCCTTGAAAATCCTTCTACAAATCTCTAGTAGTCACCCACGAGTCCAAGAAAACTTTTGACTTTAGTAAGGATTATACGGTCGAGTCCAACTTAAAACTGCATTGCTCTTTGATGAGTTAACAATAATTCCTTATTGTGAGACCACATGTCCTAGGAATTTCACCTCTTGAAGCCAAACTCACACTTATTGAACTTGGAATGCAATTGATGACTCTAAAGCATCTACATCATGATTCACAAGTGTTGTTCTTGTTCTTCGTCCATCTTTGAATAGATAAAAAAAAATGTCGATGAAAACTATTATGAACTGATCCAAGTAAGGCCTAAATTCTTAGTTCATCAAATCCATGAATATCGTCAGGGCATTAGTCAATCTAAACGACATTAGCAAGAATTTATAGTTGTCACGCCCCGACGTAGCATAAATATGGAAAGCGTTTAATTTCCTTTATGGACCCGTAGGTCGCGACAGTTTGAAGGATCGATTCCGTCCCAAACGTCGAACAACATAAAAACTATTAATCAGAGTAGGGCAACCTGGGCTTATAAAAAATTTTCTAACTTATTACATCCTATAGTACGGGGTTTACTAAGGCACAGACCGCCTTGAAATAAAACAATAACTTACAGTCTATTACAGTCATCCTTATTACAAAACCAAATCATATCTTAAAACACATAAAGCGTATAAAAGTAAATTCTCTTCTCAGCAACTGATCTCAATTAGCATAGTCATACGGTTCATCTTGATTATTACCTGCAAAGCCTGGACACGAATGTCCAGGACGCATCAACGCCGTCAGCTTCAAGAAGCTGGTGAGTATTAAAAACATAGCTTTGAATGTAAAAACATACTCATTTACCTTTTTCCCATTACCATTTAAATACCACAAGTTTATATTTAAAGATAAAGAGCTTGATAGAAAAACAACCACAACATTATTTAAAAGATAATTTCACACATATGTAACCATGTATGAGGACAATGCACCATCTCATCTAACCGACTCTTTTCTCTCGACAAAACCCAACAACCCTCTATCCTACTCCTGGTATCTTTGAAATACTAAGATAGCCACACTTTAGCAACGGGGCGCCAGGGAGTGTCCAGTTTGCCTCACACTTTGGTCCGGGGTACCAGGGAGTGTCCAATGCCTCACACTTTGAAGACCCTAACCGCCATGCAAATACCGGGGCAACCCCCACACAGGTATCCAGACTCGAGTTATCAGGGAGTGTCCATAGGCCACACTTTAGCACTTCCATGGGTGCCAGTGAGTGTCCAAGTTCGGCTTCACACACTTTAACGCTTCCATGGGCGTCAGGGAGTGTCCATTTTTGCCACCTTCGCATTTCAAAGACACCCTCATCCTCTTTTTCAACTACAACCACAATCACAACCACAACCACAACCACAACCACAACCACAATCACAACTCACAACCACAATCACAACTCAAACTCATACACTTTCCACACTAACAATACTCTTTTCCACCCTACCATTACTCTTTTACACACTACCAACACTCACCATGCATGTACAACTGACTCCACATGAATGTCATCAAACTTTAAACATAAAGGAATTCACAGAATTAAAGAAATAATACGCGTACGGGGATTGAAAATTCATAATTCATTGCCTTAATCATTTTAAACATAACTAATAGTATTCTAAAAAACTGCTACTGTAATCCTCGTTTTCTGTCCAAACGGTGCAGAATCTGAGAAAATTGCATTAGACGAAAAGTGTGCAGAATCAAGTTTTGCTTGGGACAACGCGGGCAGAACCTTAAATTTCATTCGTTTTCCTAACAAAAATATGGAAACAAAATTCTGCTACTGTTAAAATTAAAAGAGAAAATATTAGATTGAATTTCTAATATACTTTTTCTGCTACTGTAATCCTCATTTTCTGCCCAAACGGTGCAAAATCTGAGAAAATTGCATTAGACAAAAAGTGTGCAGAATCGAGTTTTGCTTGGGACAACGCGGGCAGAACCTTAAATTTCATTCGTTTTCCTAACAAAAATCTGAAAACAAAATTCTGCTACTGTTAAAATTAATTACCTAAATCAGTAAATAAGGAATGAGTTACATTTTGAGTGAGTTAGTAATACTCACCGTGATGTAGATTGAAGAAGTTGTTGAGAAAGAAATACAAGAATTAAGAATCTCCAATTTCAAGCTTGGCTATGGAGGATTGAGCTCTTCAAATTCTGAAATTATTATCTCTCTATGTGACTCTCTCAAGCTCTCTATGTTAGGAGTGTAGAATGTGTAGTGTGGTTGGGTGTATAAATACTCAAACTCCCACTTAGAAAACATTTGCCTAACATCCCACTCATTCTCCATTAATCTCCACTAATTACAAAGAAAGTGCAGCAATGATGTGTAAATATACACTTGCAATTCATAATGCTCCATTGATAATTGAAAGGGTAGGTGGAGTTGGTGTGGGTCAAGGTGTGTTTGGGAATCAAGCTTATGGCATTAGGACAACACACATACTACAAGCATTTGCCAAACAAGGCCTAAGGGAAAACTTTAGCAATAATAATTGGGTATAAAGAAATTTGTCCAATCAGTTACTCCCAAAATTCTGTGGAAGTTTAACACTGCGCGGACAGTTTTAAACCTAAACTAGTATTTTCGTGACACGGTGTTTATCACAAAAATACAGAAAATTCATTTTAATGTTAGAAATAGTTTTCTGATTTTATAAAAATACAGTTTGAGTTTTAAAAGAAATAATTCCACCGTTTTGAAATACAGATTTGAAATTTAACACAGGTATTGCCAGTTTTTATGAAAATTGCATTTTGACCCCAAAAGTAATTTCAATAATGAGATTAGTCAAGAAATAAATTTTTCACATAAGGATAAAAGCAGACAAAATATATATAATTTTAAATATGACAATGCAAGAAAAATGCAGGTTATTACACCCTTCCCCCCTTAAACAGGATTTCGTCCCCGAAATCAAGACTAACTAGTCATGAAACAACTCCGGGTACTTCTTCCTCATATCAGCTTCAACTTCCCACGAGGCTTCATTCTCGTCATGGTGATTCCACTGAACTTTCACTAACGGGATATCCTTATTCCTCAGCTTCTTGATACTCTGATCCAAAATCTTCACAGGTCTCTCCTTGTAAGACACGTTATGACTCGTCTCAATGTCATCATAACTAACCACGTGCGAGGGATCTCGTATGTATTTCCTCAACATACTCACGTGAAACACGTTGTGAACCCCAGACATCTTCGGTGGTAGCGCCAGCTGATAGGCCACTTTCCCGATACGTTCCAAAATCTCAAACGGTCCAATAAAACGTGGAGCTAACTTCCCTCTCTTGAGACCAAAGCGTACTACTCCTCGTGTTGGTGAAACCTTAAGAAGTACGTGATCTCCAACACTAAACTCCAGATCTTTTCGGCGTCGATCAGCATAACTCTTATACCGGCTCTGAGCGGTTCTCATCCTTTCCTTGACCAAGGAAATCTTCTCGTTGGTTTCTCTAACCAAATCTGGTCCCAACAATTCTGTGTCCCCAACTTCTGCCCAACACAATGGAGAACGACATGGTCGTCCGTACAGTGCTTCGAACGGAGCCATACCGATACTCGTATGATAACTATTGTTATAGGCAAATTCAACCAACGGCAAGTGTGTCTCCCAAGATTCTTCAAAATCGATCACACAAGCCCTAAGCATATCCTCCATGATCTGATTAACACGTTCAGTTTGCCCATCTGTCTGAGGGTGAAAAGCAGTACTCATCTTGAGTGAAGTTCCCATAGCTTCTTGCAGACTTTCCCAAAATCCAGAAGTAAAACGTGCGTCACGGTCTGACACAATCGTCACAGGTGCACCGTGAAGTCGCACAACTTGTTGTATGTACATCCGGCTCATCTTTTCCACCGGGTATGTCATACTGTAAGCAATAAAATGAGCTGACTTCGTCAATCGATCCACAATTACCCAAATAGCGTCATGATTCTGCTGCGATCGAGGCAATCCTACTACAAAATCCATCGTTATATGCTCCCACTTCCAACCAGGAATAGGTAGCGGTTGCAATAATCCCGACGGTCTCTGATGTTCGGCCTTGACCTGCTGACACGTCAAACACTTGGATACAAACTCCGCCACATCCTTCTTCATGCCTTCCCACCAGAAATTTCTCTTCAAATCTTTATACATCTTAGTTCCTCCCGGGTGAACTGTATATCTTGACTTATGTGCTTCTTCCAGGATATCCTTCCTAAGCTCTCCAACATCCGGCACACATAATCTATTCCTGCACCGATACCCTCCATCGACTCCCACTTTCCATTCTGTCGAGTCCTTCTCTGACATCTTCTTGAACCATGATTGAAACTTCTCATCTTCTTTCTGAGCTCCAATAATGCGATCAACGAGAACAGGCTGTAGGATAAGACATCCAACAAGTTGTCCTTCTCCTCTTTCAGCACCCTGTACATCGAACTCCGCCAACGTCTCCAATGCTCGCCATTCTCTAACCATTAAGGAGGCGATCGTCCCACGAGTCTGCCGACTCAAAGCATCAGCGACCACATTAGCTTTACCAGGGTGGTATTCCAACGTGAAGTCGTAATCTTTGATCAACTCCATCCATCTGCGCTGCCTCATGTTCAACTCTTTCTGTGTGAACAAATACTTCAGACTCTTGTGATCGGAGAACAAATCAAACTTCTCACCGTAGAGATAATGTCTCCAAATCTTGAGTGCAAAAACCACTGCTGCCAACTCCAAATCATGAATAGGATAGTTCAACTCATTCGGCTTCAGCTGCCTGGATCCATAGGCTATAACTCTGTCATCTTGCATAAGTACACACCCTAGTCCTTGATATGATGCGTCACTAAAGATAGTGAACTTCTCACCAGGCTTGGGTATTGCTAGTACTGGTGCGGTAGTGAGTCTCTCTTTCAACTCTAGAAAGGCTCGCTCATGCTTCTCTGTCCATTCGAATTTCAAATTCTTCTTCGTCAACCCAGTCAATGGTGCAGCTATCTTGGAGAATCCCTCAACAAATCTCCTGTAATAGCCTGCGAGTCCAAGAAAACTCCGAACTTCTGTAGGGTTGCTTGGCCTAACCCAGTTGGATACAGCATCGGTCTTGGACGAATCCACAGAAATTCCTTGAGATGACACCTTGTGTCCCAAAAATTTCACTTCTTGCAACCAGAACTCACACTTACTGAACTTGGCATACAAGTGGTGGTCCTTAAGCGTCTGCATCGTAATCCGAAGATGTTGCTCGTGTTCTTCTCTTGACTTAGAATAGATCAAAATATCATCAATAAAGACGATGACAAACTGATCTAAATAAGGCTTGAATACTCTGTTCATCAGATCCATAAACACTGCCGGGGCGTTCGTCAATCCAAACGGCATCACCAGAAATTCATAATGACCATATCGGGTTCTGAAAGCAGTCTTAGGTATGTCTTCCTCCCGTACCCTCAACTGATGATACCCCGACCTTAGGTCTATCTTGGAAAATATCGTAGCTCCTTGTAGTTGATCAAATAAATCGTCGATCCGAGGCAAAGGATACTTGTTCTTGATTGTCACTCGATTCAATTCTCTGTAGTCGATACACAGCCTGAGCGTCCCGTCCTTCTTCTTCACAAATAACACCGGTGCTCCCCAAGGCGATGTACTTGGACGTACAAAACCTAGGTTCTCGAGCTCTTGTACTTGTCCCTTTAATTCTAGCAGTTCTGTGGGGGCCATTCTGTAGGGAACCTTGGTAATTGGTAGGGTACCCGGTATAAGCTCAATACAGAACTCTATACTTCTCTCGGGCGGTAATCCAGAAATGTCTTGAAATACTTCTTCGAAGTCCTTGACTACAGGTATAGATGATGCTGTCACCTCTGTACTGATGACTTCGATGTTGGCTAAACATCTTGTGAGGAACATATCTCCCGAAGGGTTACATTGAAAATCAAAGGGTTGATTCTCATTGTCGGAGAATGTAATTCTCTTCCTCGCGCAATCCAACTTCACTTGATTCTGAGACAGCCAATCCATTCCTAGGATTATGTCGAACTCCTTCATCGATAGGACGATCAACCTTGCAGGGATTTCTCGGTCTCCAATCCGTAGAGGACAATCCTTGCATACATGTCCTAAACTGACCGCAGCTCCTATTGGTGATGTAGCCTTCAAAGCTGTCTCTAAGCGATGAGGTAAGATACCCAATCTTCGAATTGTATTAACAGATATGAATGATAGAGCAGCACCCGTATCAAATAATACTCTAACATGGGAGTTAAATAGAGTCAATGTACCTTCCACTGCTTGCTGATCAGGTTGAACTTCTCCAAGATCTCCTTCTTCATATACAGCTCCATCATATCCAGCGGCATCAGGAATAACAGCATTCAAGCGGGTCTGACCCTGTTGTCCATAAGTTGCTTGCTTAGGAGCAGTGCAGAACCTGCTGATGTGACCTGGTTCACCACAGTTGAAGCAGACTATTCCTGGCTGAGCAGCACGCCTTGGTGCCCTGCAGTCCCGAGCCACATGTCCAGGGTTGCCACAGTTGAAGCACTTTACACCACTACTTCCTTCTCCTACTCGGGGTTGAGTCGGATGGGTAATAGCTTGTGCCTTCTTGCTCCCATCAAAGTTCCTCTTCTGCCCTTGGGTATGGTTCATTGGTGGTCTATTTCCAAAATTACCCCTCTGAGGCGGTCGGAATTCCAATTGTTTGCGATATACTCGAGCATCTTCTTCCAGGTCGGTAGCCAGGCCGACTAGTCCTTCAAATGATTTGTCTAGGTGGCCGAGAGTCAAGCGACGAATCTGCGGTGCCAACCCTTGATTATACTTCCGGATCTTCTTCTCCTCAGTATCAACCATGTGCGGGGCAAACCGTGACAGCCTCTCAAACTGTGTGGTATACTCTTGCACCGTCTTGGTTCCTTGCGTCAGATCCATAAATTCCTTCTCTCTTCTGTGCCTCTCCGTAGCCGGAAAGTACTTCTCCAGAAATCTCCCTTTGAACGCCGTCCACGTCATCCCCATAGCAGCGGTGTTTCCGATAGTGGCTATGACCGAGTCCCACCAATCTGCAGCGGCGTCGGTCAGTTGAAAAGTAGCCAATCTCCTTTTGTCCATCTCGTTGCATTGGACAGCTTCGAACATGCGGTCCATCTATCTTAACCATTGCTCCGCCTTCCAGGGATCCGTGGTACCCGCAAATTGCTCGGGCCTGAGCGCACGGAATCTTTCCAGCAGCTTATCTCCCGTCTGGCGGTCTCGTTGGTTTTCATTCGCATTACTAACCCTCTCGAGACGTCTAATAAAAGCTTCAAATATTCCCGTGGGGTCGGCAGCCTCGGGCGCTCCTTCAATCAGATTTCTGTTCCTCCTTGGTCTTCCAGCCATTCTATGCATGATAGGGGTAGTAGAATGAGAAACATGCATGCAACAGTACTATGACAAAAATTTTCAAAATAGTATATATTACTATATCACATACTCGTATTATCACATACAATAAAATATATATTAAGTACATATAACACGTATTCGAACTAGAGCTGTCTAATAGCAAAGAGGTTGTATTCTTATCCTCTAGACTCTGGTTGTGGGCCATACTGACTATTCCGAGATTTGACTCAGGAAATTTGTCAGTGCCTAAGCTATTAATGAGGGCTATGGTATGCTTTAATTCCTTAGAAACTCGGCTACTATCTTTCTGTAGGGGTATCATAAGTTATGGTTATCTCGACTAATCCTAAATGGATATGTCTGAAGGTATATGGAAATTGCTATTATTTTTGTCGATGTGACAAGACAAACGGGTAATCATTTCTATGATAAAACCAACTTAGAATTTTAGTTTCTGAACTAAGGGTAATCCGTACTAAACTAACACTAGAACTTGGTTGTATAGCTTAGTAAAACTTAAGGGTAACCTATGTCACTAATCTATGGCGTGAATAACTGAGCCTGGTCAATCTAGAAAACCTATGGCTCTGATACCACTAAATCCTGTCACGCCCCGACGTAGCATAAATATGGAAAGCGTTTAATTTCCTTTATGGACCCGTAGGTCGCGACAGTTTGAAGGATCGATTCCGTCCCAAACGTCGAACAACATAAAAACTATTAATCAGAGTAGGGCAACCTGGGCTTATAAAAAATTTTCTAACTTATTACATCCTATAGTACGGGGTTTACTAAGGCACAGACCGCCTTGAAATAAAACAATAACTTACAGTCTATTACAGTCATCCTTATTACAAAACCAAATCATATCTTAAAACACATAAAGCGTATAAAAGTAAATTCTCTTCTCAGCAACTGATCTCAATTAGCATAGTCATACGGTTCATCTTGATTATTACCTGCAAAGCCTGGACACGAATGTCCAGGACGCATCAACGCAGTCAGCTTCAAGAAGCTGGTGAGTATTAAAAACATAGCTTTGAATGTAAAAACATACTCATTTACCTTTTTCCCATTACCATTTAAATACCACAAGTTTATATTTAAAGATAAAGAGCTTGATAGAAAAACAACCACAACATTATTTAAAAGATAATTTCACACATATGTAACCATGTATGAGGACAATGCACCATCTCATCTAACCGACTCTTTTCTCTCGACAAAACCCAACAACCCTCTATCCTACTCCTGGTATCTTTGAAATACTAAGATAGCCACACTTTAGCAACGGGGCGCCAGGGAGTGTCCAGTTTGCCTCACACTTTGGTCCGGGGTACCAGGGAGTGTCCAATGCCTCACACTTTGAAGACCCTAACCGCCATGCAAATACCGGGGCAACCCCCACACAGGTATCCAGACTCGAGTTATCAGGGAGTGTCCATAGGCCACACTTTAGCACTTCCATGGGTGCCAGTGAGTGTCCAAGTTCGGCTTCACACACTTTAACGCTTCCATGGGCGTCAGGGAGTGTCCATTTTTGCCACCTTCGCATTTCAAAGACACCCTCATCCTCTTTTTCAACTACAACCACAATCACAACCACAACCACAACCACAACCACAATCACAACTCACAACCACAATCACAACTCAAACTCATACACTTTCCACACTAACAATACTCTTTTCCACCCTACCATTACTCTTTTACACACTACCAACACTCACCATGCATGTACAACTGACTCCACATGAATGTCATCAAACTTTAAACATAAAGGAATTCACAGAATTAAAGAAATAATACGCGTACGGGGATTGAAAATTCATAATTCATTGCCTTAATCATTTTAAACATAACTAATAGTATTCTAAAAAACTGCTACTGTAATCCTCGTTTTCTGTCCAAACGGTGCAGAATCTGAGAAACTTGCATTAGACGAAAAGTGTGCAGAATCGAGTTTTGCTTGGGACAACGCGGGCAGAACCTTAAATTTCATTCGTTTTCCTAACAAAAATCTGGAAACAAAATTCTGCTACTGTTAAAATTAAAAGAGAAAATATTAGATTGAATTTCTAATATACTTTTTCTGCTACTGTAATCCTCATTTTCTGCCCAAACGGTGCAAAATCTGAGAAAATTGCATTAGACAAAAAGTGTGCAGAATCGAGTTTTGCTTGGGACAACGCGGGCAGAACCTTAAATTTCATTCGTTTTCCTAACAAAAATCTGAAAACAAAATTCTGCTACTGTTAAAATTAATTACCTAAATCAGTAAATAAGGAATGAGTTACATTTTGAGTGAGTTAGTAATACTCACCGTGATGTAGATTGAAGAAGTTGTTGAGAAAGAAATACAAGAATTAAGAATCTCCAATTTCAAGCTTGGCTATGGAGGATTGAGCTCTTCAAATTCTGAAATTATTATCTCTCTATGTGACTCTCTCAAGCTCTCTATGTTAGGAGTGTAGAATGTGTAGTGTGGTTGGGTGTATAAATACTCAAACTCCCACTTAGAAAACATTTGCCTAACATCCCACTCATTCTCCATTAATCTCCACTAATTACAAAGAAAGTGCAGCAATGATGTGTAAATATACACTTGCAATTCATAATGCTCCATTGATAATTGAAAGGGTAGGTGGAGTTGGTGTGGGTCAAGGTGTGTTTGGGAATCAAGCTTATGGCATTAGGACAACACACATACTACAAGCATTTGCCAAACAAGGCCTAAGGGAAAACTTTAGCAATAATAATTGGGTATAAAGAAATTTGTCCAATCAGTTACTCCCAAAATTCTGTGGAAGTTTAACACTGCGCGGACAGTTTTAAACCTAAACTAGTATTTTCGTGACACGGTGTTTATCACAAAAATACAGAAAATTCATTTTAATGTTAGAAATAGTTTTCTGATTTTATAAAAATACAGTTTGAGTTTTAAAAGAAATAATTCCACCGTTTTGAAATACAGATTTGAAATTTAACACAGGTATTGCCAGTTTTTATGAAAATTGCATTTTGACCCCAAAAGTAATTTCAATAATGAGATTAGTCAAGAAATAAATTTTTCACATAAGGATAAAAGCAGACAAAATATATATAATTTTAAATATGACAATGCAAGAAAAATGCAGGTTATTACAATAGTGACTGTACCTCTTCTTAAAAGTTGCTTGTATCCTAATCGTAGATCTATCTTGGTAAAGATCGTAGCTCCTTGCAATTGATTGAATAGATCATCTATTCTCGCTAAGGGATGCTTATTCTTGATGGTTACCTTACTTAGCTCTTTGTAGTCAATGCACAGTCGAAGTGATCTATCCTTCTTCTTCATGAATAGCACTAGTGTTCCCCATGGTGACGTACTCGAGCGTACAAATCTTAAATCCTCAAGTTCATGAACTAGTTTCTTTAGTTCCAACATTTTTGTATGAGCCCTTTTATATGGGCTTTGGATATAGGGATAGTGTCAGGCAATAAGTTAATACAGAAATCGATTTCTTTCTTAGGTAATCCAGAGATATCTTGAAAAATATCCTCAATGTCTCTAACTATGGGTATCAATTTCTTAAGTATATGATATTCGATGTGTTCATCATGCATGTTCATTGAGTTAATTGGCCAAAAGGCTTATATTTCAGAATCTGTTTGCAATTTGAACTTGAAAAGATCAATTTGGGTTTAGTTTCTGAAATAAAAGTTACTAGAATACTATAAAGGTTTTTCCCAAGACATAAACATACCAATCGATTGCTATAGATGGCAATTGATTGGTCTGGAATGTCTCCCAATCGATTGGTATAGGTACTAATCGATTGGCTTCTGTATCCAATCGATTCTTATGGAATTTCATACAAATTCATGGTAGTGGCTGGGGAACAATGTTTTATCACATTGTTCCCAACCAAGGGTTCTAAGCTAGCATATTGGGAGTTACATAACCGAAGACAAACTGAAATGTATTGTTGAAGTTGAATCTACAAATGGATTTATTTATAAAACTTAAATTATAATAGAGGTTCAAAACTAAAACTAAAATAGAATTATGAATAAACAAAATCCAGAATAATAGAGCAAAATGAATAAAACCTGAATTGTAAAATGAAATTGGCAAATGGAATCTCAATACTTGAAGTTGTTCCTGGAAAATCAATATGAAAAACCTACAAAACAAGCCAAGATGAACCAACCCTTTACTCCTTTCATTTACACCTATTTATACTATGATACCATGAGCTTGAGGCATCCAATTTCATTCCGGAATGGCTGGTTACCGTATTAAACTTGATTTGCTGGGATTCTGCTCCATTAAAGAGGTTTCACAGGAAATTTTTACCAATCGATTGGTTCTGAGGTCAATCGATTGGTATTAAGTTCAATCAATTTCTTATAGATGGAAATTGATTGGTTTGGAATATATGTCAATCGATTGCCAAAGGATGCCAATTAATTGGAACTTAGATTTCAATTTTGAAATTCCTCTTTGTTCCATATTATCCCTTTTCTGACCTATTATCAATTCAATTGCTAAAATCTGTATAAAACAATACTAAACATAACAACATACCAAGGAAATATATCATTGCATAAAGAGATAGATTAAAACATGAGTATAGGTAAAACTAGAGAAATGTGGCTAAGATTGATCAATTCTACTTTTTATCGAGCTAGTATTCTACAAAAACCAGCCCTCATCAAGGAGGTGGTGTTGGAAGAGTTCAATTTGCTAGTGGGTGATGGTCCAAGGATACCGGCAGTGGCAGTAGTGGGTGGAATACCAATTTGGGGTGCAGTGGTGCGAGTTGATGAGCGGGGGAAAATAGTTGATTTCTATTAAAGGATGTTATGTTCTTCAATTAGTCGGGCCACCCCAATGGCCTCAGATAAGGTTCGAGGTTTCTTGAGTTTCACTTCTAGACGAACTTCATCCTTAAGACTGACTATAAAACACCTAATCCAATAACTCTAGGGTAAAGCAACAATGAGTTGGGAGAGTTGTTCAAACTCCTCCTGGTAAACATGCACTATGGTGGTCTGTTTAAGCCACATGAGGGCTTCGGAGGGGTCATCAAAGGCAGTAGGACCAAATGAAAGCAATAACGTATTGGTAAGATCTTCCCAAGACAATGGGCCTTGAATTTGGTCAACCAACGATGCCATTGTAATGCGATTTCTTCTAAGTGAAAGGATGCAAGTTGTACGCATTGATGTGGGGTAGTATTTTAATATTTTAGAATTCAAAATATTGTTCAGCATGATAAATCCACCCGGTTGGGTCTTCACCAGAGAATTTTGGAAAATAGAGCTTGAGGTTGGAATTTGGTACAAGGGGTTGAGGTGTGTAGGTTGCGGTTTATGTTTGGATAACTGGGATGCTTCACCAATGGCAAAGGGGTTAACGTCATCCACATTGGGGACTTTGGGTTGGTTGCGAGAAACCTTTAGAGCTTGAGCTCAGTTAGGATAGTTTGGAGGGTATTATGTACTTGATCAAAATTCGACACAGGACGAGCCAAAATTTTGCTCATATTCGACTCAGGAGAGAGAGAGAGAGAGAGAGAGAGAGAGAGAGAGAGAGAGGGGAAGAAAGATAGAAGAAGGAAGGCTTATATTATCATATTCATGTCCTTATCTCAACATATTCTGGCTATATTTAGCCTAACTGATGCATACAAAAGGAAACATGGAATCATGCCTCTTTACAAGGGAAACTAATGCATTTAAAAGAAAAGCATGGAAACATGGAATCAGGCCTATTGACCTGGGATTATGTTTATTATGTAGGAAATGGAAATTGACTACTGCTTAAATGCATGCATGGCTTAGTATATAAAACTTGCATGTATCAACATGTTGCAAGTGAACAGAATTAAAATTGATTAAATTGAATAAAAGAGAGAGAGAGAGAGAGAGAGAGAGAGAGAGAGAGAGAGAAAGATAGAGACAGAGACTCTGGCTGATCTATTGAGCAGTATCAGGGATTTGGATAGCTAAATGATCATCTGAGTGTACTTTTCAAGGGCCAGAATTCAAGTCATCGGTCATCGTTTGTCCATTGTCAACTCCAGTTGCTATTCTTTTCCTTCCACTTTTCCAATATGCGCATTACAGCCAGCTTATATATCTCTCTCCCTAAAATAAAAATCACAAATGCATAGGGGAAAAAGGGGCAAAAATATAAAGGGTAAGTTACATTAAACTCCCTGAGGTTATGTCAAAATACAGGGATCTTCCTCTTGGTATGCAAAATTACACTAACTTTCTTTGGGAAGGTAGAAAAGAGGAGGAAGGTCTGGGTCTCTGCCCTGTAAAGCTCATAAATCAAGCACTTTTATTCAAGTGGTTATAGAGATTTTGAGAGGAGAGGGATACCTCCATTGAGGACATGAGGTTTATAGTTTGGTATCACTTCCTGTAGACACCCCATTTTGTCGGCTATCAGATTTAGGAGACTCATAGCTTGGTGGTTCACAATGATCGAAAAAGACTCAAAAGGACTCCTGGAAGTTAGTTCTATCTCTCAAAATGCTCAGAATGACCAAAATACCCCTGAAAGCCCAAACACTCCCAGATTTGAACCAAATGTTTCAAATGTTCTATAAACATGCTACGTCGTAGGAAAAGAAATAAAATGAGTTTTAAAGAAAAACCAGATGAAATCGTCGGCTCCCAGAGACTCCCGGAAGTCCTGGAAGTTCCCAGAAAGTCCCTATTGACTGATTTGACCAAGGTTTGACCAAGATTTGACCAAGGTTTGATCAAGATCGTCCAAACTTGCCCAAAAATTCTAAGATCATTCTTCATCATGTGAAAAGTATTAAAATGAGTTTTAAAAGAAAATCGAATGAAAACGTCAGCTCTTGGAAGCTCCTAGAGGTTTCCAGAACTTCCCGGGAATCCTAGGTTTGACCAGTTTGACCAAAATTTAACTTTGAAACTGGAGCACCATAACAATTTTCATGGATACTAGAGGTCAATAGCTTTTCAACGGTATATCACACACAATTTTCGGATTTAAAACGAGTTTATTATGAATTTCTGAAGGCGAAAAAGGCGATCAAATCGAATTTTATCACAAATACCGCAAAACTTTTCAAAGTGACCTATCTCCGAACTATTTGTTATATAAATTAGACTGCGATACCTTGCCAACAGTATATCACAAGCTCAATTTGGAGTTCGTATGCATTTTCTGTGAATTTCGGACGAAATAGGGCCTTTTCTCGAATACCGGAACTTCTGGGGGCCTAAACGTAAATGTAATAACTTGCATTTTCATTTAATTAATCTTTACATTGCATTGTAATATTTAAAAATAAATATACATTGTTTACTTTTATTTTAATTTCAATTCATATGGGATTTAGTGGATATTGTCCGCTTTGGGCCTAAACACAAAGAACTTCCCAGGGGGTCACCCATCCCTGGTATTGCTCTGACAGCAGCACGCTTAACTGTGAGGTTCTTTCATGTTTAGCTCCCTCGCGGTTTTAAAAGGCCTTGTTGCATATAGAGGGACGATTAATCCTTATAAACTAGTCCAGGAACTTCACCCCAGGCGATGTGGGACAAGCCCCCACACCCAACCTCACCTCATCCATCTTGGCCATCCTGCCTCAGGAGTATTGGCTCTTGGTCGTCACAATCCACCCTCCTTAAGGGCCACACGTCCTCGTGTGGGACCTGCCCCCACACTTCCGGCTGGGTTTTCGCTCTGATACCATTTGTAACGACCCACCTCCCCATCTAGCAACAATATTGTCCGCTTTGGGCCTAAACACAAAGAACTTCCCAGGGGGTCACCCATCCCTGGTACTGCTCTGACAGCAGCACGCTTAACTGTGAAGTTCTTTCATGTTTAGCTCCCTCACGGTTTTAAAAGGCCTTGTTGCATATAGAGGGACGATTAATCCTTATAAACTAGTCCAGGAACTTCACCCCAGGCGATGTGGGACAAGCCCCCACACCCAACCTCACCTCATCCATCTGCCACTAAATCCGGTGTAATAACCTGCATTTTCATTTAATTAATCTGTACATTGCATTGTAATATTTAAAAATAAATATACATTGTTTGCTTTTATTTTAATTTCAATTCTTATGGGTGAAATTTATTTCTCGACTGATTTCATAATTAAAATACTTTTGGGGTCAAATTGTAATTTTTACAAAGGTTGGTAATACCCGTGTGGATTTCAAAATCTGTATTTCAAAGACGGTGAAAATAATTTCTTTGGATTCAATCAGTATTTTTATAAAACCGGGAAATCAATTCTTACACAAAAATGAAATTTTTGTATTTTTGTGGTGACCACCGCGCCACGAAAATACCAGTTTATGTTCAAAAACTGTCCGCGCTGTACTAAACTTCCACAGATTTTGGAAGTGATGTAAAGTTGGACGTGACATACACTTTACTTTCCAATTATGGCAAGTAATGATTTGCTTATACTTTGTTTGGTTAAGCTTATGTGGTGTGTGTTAATCTTGTGCCAAAAGTTGGTTTTCCCAAACAATTTCAATTACCCCCTATATACCTATACATGACTCTTGGTTTATCTGATGGGTTATATCAGTATACATACGTATGTATTACTGTGAATACATGTATACCATCAGGATATGAGTATTCTTGGGCATCAAGTTCACTCCATCAGAGCTTCTATATATACACACACTTCACTTCTCTTGATTACACATTCTACAACTGAATCCTGAGAAATATAGAGAGAAAGCACAGAGAGCTTTTAACAGATTTTAGTAAGAGAAGAGTTTGAAACTCCATAGCCAAAGCTTTGATTGGATTTCTCATTTGCTTAAATCTTATTTCTTTCTCAACAACATCTTTGCTCTTAATCATAGTGAGTATTCTAAACTCACTATGAATGTGATACACATCTTAATTTCTGTTCTTATAGATTGATTTAAGAATCTACATATTAAATTTTACGTATGAAACTTCATAGCTCAAAATCAAGATTTTTCCACCTCAATCAAATTTAGTTTTTAGAGATGATTATGGTAGATTTTACATCATAGTGAATAGGTGTAAAGTTTTGGGGCTTAATTCATTCACATGAGAAAGTATATTAGAAAATAAGTTTTGACATGTTTTAGTTTTTCATAAAATTGGAGAGCTATAGTTTGATTCATGGTAAATTAATTACATATTCTTAATCCTTGTAAGAAAAGGAAGAGATTCATATATTGTATGACATATATAGTCGCAGAGTTGAAATGGGTCAATATAGACCCTGTCTTACTAAAACAGAGCAGTTTCTGCGGAGAAGATGAAGTCTCTACTGAAACTCGCGCCACGATCACGCGCGCGATAATCGCGCGAGCGGCCCGCGCGCGCGATCCTTGCTCCCTCAGACAGATAGAAGAGTTTATATATGTAAAAAGAAATTTAGGCTGGTCGCGCGAGCGAGGGTCGCGCGAGACACCTTTCGCGCGAGCGATCCGTGCGCGCGACCTTGGCTGTTTCAAGCAGACAGAAAAGTATATATATAAAATGAAAATTGGGCATATCGCGCGAGCGGCCCGCGCGAGCGACCTTTCGCGCGAGCGGCCCGCGTGCGCGAATTCTGGCAGTTTCTATTTTTGTCTATTTTCTGTTTAAGGTCTGTTTGGTGCAAATTTTAAGTACTGGTAAGGTTCTGTTTGGGAAATTTAGTAAATCAGAACTCTTTTGGTTATGTTTGAATGATTAAAACATTGTATTATGACTTATCAATCCCCGTACGCGCGTTGTTCCTTTAATTCAGCATTTTTCTTTCGTTTAAGTGCATATCATTCATATGGGGTCAGTGGTACATGCATGTGGGTGTCAGTCAGTGTGGAAAAGAGTAATGGTCAGTGTGGAAAGAGTACGAGGTTGTGGTTGAGACTGTGGTTGTGGTTGTGGTTGTGGTGAGGGTATCTTTGAAATGCGACGGTGGCAAATATGGACACTCCCTGACGCCCATGGAAGCGTTAAAGTGTGTGACGCCGAACTCGGACATTCCCTGGCACCCATGGTAGTGCTAAAGTGTGGCCTACGGACACTCCCTGATACTCGAGTCTGGATACTGCGTGAGGGGTTGCCCCGGTATTTGCATGGCGGTTAGGGTATTCAAAGTGTGAGGCATTGGACACTCCCTGGTACCCCGGACCAAAGTGTGAGGCAAACTGGACACTCCCTGGTGCCCCGTTGCTAAAGTGTGGCTATCTTAGTGTTTCAAAGATACCAGGAGCATGATAGTGGGTTGTTGTGGCTGTCGAGAGAAAAGAGTCGGCAAGATGAGTGTGGTGCATTATCTCATACACGAGTAACTGTTTTTATGAATGAACGACTTTTAATATATTCCTTGTCGTTTTATAAAATGAATTCTTTCTGCGGTTTAACTATTGATTGTTACAAATGGAAAAATGGAAAAAGGTAAATGGGTATGATTTACATTCAAAGTTATGTTTTTAATACTCACCAGCTTCTTGAAGCTGACGACGTTGATGCGTCCTGGACATTCGTGTTCAGGCTTTTCAGGTTATAACCAGGAGGAATCGTACGACTATACTAACTGAGAATGGCTGCTTTCGGAATGAGGAAACTGTTTAGTTATTATATGTTTTCTAGTTTTATACTGTTTGTGTTATAAGGATGACTGTATCAGACATTAAGCTATTGTTTTATTTCAAGGCGGTCTGTGCCTTTAGATGACCCGTGCTGTAATACTTATTAAGTTAGAATAATTTGTAAGCCTTGTTTGCTCTACTCTGATTATTATGTTTTGTTGTTCGATGTTTGGGACGGAATCGATCCTTCAAACTGTCGCGACCTACGGGTCCATAAAGGAAATTAAACGCTTTCCTTATTTAGGCTATGTCGGGGCGTGACAGGATTTAGTGGTATCAGAGCCAGGTTATTATTTATCTCAAGATAGTTTAGCCAGGTTAGGGTTTACCAGTATAGACCCGATTCCACATTCCATTAAGTGTTACACACCCGATGATACGACAGGGAGGATGGACTCAGAACCCAAACGCCTAAGATTATCTTTGTTCTGACTTAGGTAGAACCTTCTTATCAGGTATGGATCCAGCTCATCCGCTATATGTACCAGACAGATTTGGAGGACACTTTGTGATACCTGGGGCAGTGATCCCAACCTTTCTCGACTTATATCATGCGACCGTTGAGTAGTTGGCCACATCGACTGTAATATCTGATGTATGGCACCAGGTTCACGTGATAGGTTTAGTTGACTTGACTCGTATCCGCCTAGAGCTTCGATACTTTGCAGAGGCTCAGCGCTTAGGTTTGGTCAAGATTTTGAGGTTGGTCGATAGCGATGCTTTCTATCTTCCTCTCGAGATCTAGATTGTGCATGCCCATCTGGCACAGCTAGAGATGCCCCCGCTAGTAGTTCCCATCGCTGAGGACGATGCTGAGGTTGTTCATGTGGTCCCAGTAGGTGGGGAGATTATAGAGGACGGCATAGGTCTAGATGATCTTGTCGCCGAGCTCGAGGCTGAGCTAGCACTTGAGCTAGCTCTACCTGAGGAGATGGTAGTTGAGGCAGATGCCCCTGTACCTGCTTCATCGTCGACCCCTCCCAGCTATGACGGGGTTGGTCCGTTCTTTGTGCAGCGATTTCGCCCTGTCGATTCGCTAGATCTACTGATAACTGCTTATGGAGATGATTGACGTTCTAGATATGAACCTGTACATATTAACTACTTTTGGTTATTAGCTCTATCTCTTTTTGCAATTGTAATTACATGCATTAGAGTGTAGGGCAATGACCCCATTTTTGTAACATTAACTCTTGCATGCGTCCTAACCCATACAGATAGGGTAGGCATTGATCTGACCATACATGCTTTTTGTATCTACTTGACAGAAGTTATATATAGTATACTCTTTTGGATATTGTCGTCATTTGAATTGCTTCATAGTACTGTTGCATGCATGTTTCTCATTCTACTGTCACTATCATGCATAGAATGGCTGGAGGATTAAGGAGGAACAGAAATTTGATCGAAGGAGCACCTGAGGCTGCCGATCCCACAGGAATATTTGAAGCTTTCATTAGACGTCTCGAAAGGGTTAGTAATCAGAATGAAAACCGACGAGACCGCCAGACTGGAGACAAATTGCTGGAGAGATTCCGTGCTCTAAGGCCCGAGCAGTTTGCGGGTACAGCAGAACCCTGGAAGGCCGAACAATGGTTAAGACAGATGGACCGTATGTTCGAGGCTGTCCAATGCAACGAGATGGACAAGAGGAGATTGGCTACGTTTCAGCTGACCGATGCTGCCGCAGATTGGTGGGATTCGGTCATAGCTACTATCGGGAATGGAGCTGCAATGGGAATGACATGGACTGCGTTCAAGGGGAGATTTTTGGAGAAGTCTTTCCCAGCTACGGAGAGGCATAGAAGAGAGAAGGAATTCATGGACCTGACGCAAGGGACCAAGTCGGTGCAAGAGTACACCACACAGTTTGAAAGACTGTCTCGGTTTGATCCTCACCTGGTTGATACTGAGGAGAAGAAGATCCGTAAGTATAACCAAGGGCTGACACCGCAGATTCGTCGCCTGACTCTCGGCCACCTAGATAAATCTTTTGAAGGAATTGTTGGTTTGGCTACCGATCTGGAAGAGGATGCTCGAGTGAGCCGAAAACAATTTGAATTCCGACCGCCTCAAAGGGGTAATTTTGGGAATAGACCACCGATGAACCGTACCCAGGGGCAGAAGAGAAATTTCGACGGAAGCAAGAAGACCCAGGCTATTACCTATCCGACTCAACCCCGAGTAGGAGAAGGAAGTAGTAGTGGAAAGTGCTTCAACTGTGGCAACCCTGGACATCTGGCTCGTGATTGCAAGGCACCAAGGCGTGCTGCTCAGCAAGGGATATTCTACTTCAACTGTGGTGAACCAGGTCACATCAGTAGGTTCTGCACTGCTCCAAAGCAGGTGACTTATGGTCAACAGGGACAGACTCACTTGAATGCTGTTATCCTTGATGCCGCTGGATATGATGGAACTGCATACGAAGAAGGAGATTTTGGAGAAGCTCAACCTGATCAACAAGCAGTGGAAGGTACATTAACTCTGTTTAACTCTCATGTTAAAGTGTTATTTGATACGGGTGCTGCTCTTTCGTTCATATCTGTTAATACAATTCGGAGATTGGGTATCTTACCTCATCGCTTAGAGAAAGCTTTGAAGGCTACTTCACCATTAGGAGCTGCAGTCAGATTAGGACACGTGTGCAAGGATTGTCCTTTACGGCTGGGAGACCGAGAAATCCCTACTAGGTTGATTATTTTATCGATGAAGGAGTTCGACATAATCCTAGGACTGGATTGGCTCTCTCAGAATCAAGTGAAGTTGGATTGTGCGAGGAAGAAGATTACATTCCCCGACAATGAGAATCAACCCTTTGATTTTCAATGTAACCCTTCGGGAGATATGTTCCTCACAAGATGCTTAGCCAACATCGAAGTCGTCAGTACAGAGGTGACAGCGTCATCTATACCTGTAGTCAAGGACTTCGAAGAAGTATTTCAAGACATTTCTGGTTTGCCGCCCGAGAGAAGTATAGAGTTCTGTATTGAGCTTATACCGGGTACCGTACCGATCACCAAGGTTCCCTACAGAATGGCCCCCACAGAACTATTGGAATTGAAGGAACAAGTTCAAGAGCTCGAGAACCTAGGTTTTGTACGTCCAAGTACATCGCCTTGGGGAGCACCGGTGTTATTTGTGAAGAAGAAGGACAGGACACTCAGATTGTGTATCGACTATAGAGAACTGAACCGAGTGACTATCAAGAACGAGTATCCTTTGCCTCGGATTGACGATTTGTTTGATCAACTACAAGGAGCTACGACATTTTCCAAGGTCGACCTAAGGTCGGGATATCATCAGTTGAGGGTACGAAAAGAAGACATACCTAAGACTGCTTTCAGAACCCGATATGGTCATTATGAGTTTCTGGTGATGCTGTTTGGAATGACGAACGCCCCAGCAGTGTTCATGGATCTGATGAACAGAGTGTTCAAGCCTTATTTGGATCAGTTTGTCATCGTCTTTATAGATGATATTTTGATCTATTCTAAGTCAGGAGAAGAACACGAACAACATCTGCGGATTGCGATGCAGACGCTTAAGGACCACCACTTGTATGCCAAGTTCAGTAAGTGTGAGTTCTGGTTGCAAGAAGTGAAATTTTTGGGACACAAGGTGTCATCTCAAGGAATTTTAGTAGATTCATCCAAGACCGATGCTGTGTCAAACTGGGTTAGGCCGAGCAACCCTACAGAAGTTCGGAGTTTTCTTGGACTCGCAGGCTATTACAGAAGATTTGTTGAGGGATTCTCGAAAATAGCTGCACTATTGACTGGGTTGACGAAGAAGAATTTGAAGTTCGAATGGGCAGAGAAGCATGAGAGGGCCTTTCTAGAGTTGAAAGAGAGACTCACTACCGCGCCAGTACTAGCAATACCCAAGCCTGATGAGAAGTTCACTATCTTTAGTGACGCATCATATCAAGGACTGGGGTGTGTACTTATGCAAGATGGCAGAGTTATAGCCTATGGATCCAGACAGCTGAAGCCGAATGAGTTGAACTATCCCATTCATGATTTGGAGTTGACAGCAGTAGTATTTGCACTCAAGATTTGGAGACACTATCTCTACGGTGAGAAGTTTGATTTATTCTCCGATCACAAGAGCCTAAAGTATTTGTTCACACAGAAAGAGTTGAACATGAGGCAGCGCAGATGGATGGAGTTTATCAAAGATTACGACTTCACGTTAGAATATCACCCGGGTAAAGCTAATGTGGTCGCCGATGCTTTGAGTCGACAGACTCGAGAAACGATCGCCTCCTTAATGGTTAGAGAGTGGCGAGCTTTGGAGACCTTGGCGGAGTTCGATATACAGAGTGCTGAAGAAGGAGAAGGACAATTGTTCGGATGTCTTATCCTACATCCTGTTCTCATTGACCGCGTTATTGGAGCTCAGAAAGAAGATGAGAAGTTTCAGACATGGTTCGTGAAGATGTCAGAAAAAGACCCGACAGAATGGAAAGTGGGAGTCGATGGAGGATATCGGTGCAGGAATAGATTATGTGTGCCAGGTGATGGAGAGCTAAGGAAGGATATCCTGGAAGAAGCACATAAATCAAGGTATACAGTTCACCCGGGAGGAACCAAGATGTACAAGGATTTGAAGAGAAATTTCTGGTGGGAAGGTATGAAGAAGGACGTGGCCGAATTTGTATCCAAGTGTTTGACGTGTCAGCAAGTCAAGGCCGAACATCAGAGACCCTCGGGATTGTTGCAACCGCTACCTATCCCTGGTTGGAAGTGGGAGCACATTACGATGGATTTTGTAGTAGGATTGCCCCGGTCGTAGCAGAATCATGACGCTATTTGGGTGATCGTGGATCGATTGACAAAGTCAGCTCATTTCATTGCTTATAGTACGACATACCCGGTAGAGAGGATGAGCCGGATGTACATACAACAAGTTGTGCGACTTCACGGTGCACCCGTGTCAATTGTGTCAGACCATGATGCACGTTTTACTTCTGGATTTTGGGAAAGTCTACAAGAAGCTATGGGAACCTCGCTCAAGATGAGTACTGCTTTTCACCCTCAGACAGATGGGCAAACGGAGCGTGTTAATCAGAACATGGAGGATATGCTCAGGGCTTGTGTGATCGATTTTGAAGAATCTTGGGAGACACACTTGCCGTTGGTTGAATTTGCTTATAACAACAGTTATCACACGAGTATCGGGATGGCTCCGTTCGAAGCATTATACGGACGACCATGTCGTTCTCCTTTGTGTTGGGCAGAGGTTGGAGATACAGAATTGTTAGGACCCGATTTGGTTAGAGAAACCAACGAGAAAATTTCTTTGGTCAAGGAAAGGATGAGAACCGCTCAGAGCCGGTATAAGAGTTATGCTGATCGACGCCGGAAAGATTTGGAATTCAGTGTTGGAGATCACGTACTTCTTAAGGTTTCACCAACACGAGGAGTAGTACTCTTTGGTCTCAAGAGAGGAAAGTTAGCTCCGCGTTTCATCGGACCGTTCGAAATTTTGGAACGTGTCGGGAAAGTAGCTTATCGACTGGCGCTACCACCGAAGATGTCTGGGGTTCACAATGTATTTCATGTTAGTATGTTGACGAAGTACATACGAGATCCCTCGCACGTGGTTAGTTATGACGATATTGAGACGAGTCATAACGTTTCTTACAAGGAGAGACCTGTGAAGATTTTGGATCAGAGTATCAAGAAGTTGAGGAATAAGGATATTCCGTTGGTGAAGGTTCAGTGGAACCACCATGACGAGAATGAAGCCTCGTGGGAAGTTGAAGCTGATATGAGGAAGAAGTACCCGGAGTTGTTTCAGGACTAGTTGGTCTTGATTTCGGGGACGAAATCCTGTTTAAGGGAGGAAGGGTGTAATAACCTGCATTTTCATTTAATTAATCTGTACATTGCATTGTAATATTTAAAAATAAATATACATTGTTTGCTTTTATTTTAATTTCAATTCTTATGGGTGAAATTTATTTCTCGACTAATTTCATAATTAAAATACTTTTGGGGTCAAATTGTAATTTTTACAAAGGTTGGTAATACCCGTGTGGATTTCAAAGTCTGTATTTCAAAGACGGTGAAAATAATTTCTTTGGATTCAATCAGTATTTTTATAAAATTGGGAAATCAATTCTTACACAAAAATGAAATTTCTGTATTTTTGTGGTGACCACCGCGCCACGAAAATACCAGTTTATGTTCAAAAACTGTCCGCGCTGTACTAAACTTCCACAGATTTTGGAAGTGATGTAAAGTTGGACGTGACATACACTTTACTTTCCAATTATGGCAAGTAATGATTTGCTTATACTTTGTTTGGTTAAGCTTATGTGGTGTGTGTTAATCTTGTGCCAAAAGTTGGTTTTCCCAAATAATTTCAATTACCCCCTATATACCTATACATGACTCTTGGTTTATCTGATGGGTTATATCAGTATACATACGTATGTATTACTGTGAATACATGTATACCATCAGGATATGAGTATTCTTGGGCATCAAGTTCACTCCATCAGAGCTTCTATATATACACACACTTCACTTCTCTTGATTACACATTCTACAACTGAATCCTGAGAAATATAGAGAGAAAACATAGAGAGCTTTTAATAGATTTTAGTAAGAGAAGAGTTTGAAACTCCATAGCCAAAGCTTTGATTGGATTTCTCATTTGCTTAAATCTTATTTCTTTCTCAACAACATCTTTGCTCTTAATCACAGTGAGTATTCTAAACTCACTATGAATGTGATGCACATCTTAATTTCTGTTCTTATAGATTGATTTAAGAATCTACATATTAAATTTTACGTATGAAACTTCATAGCTCAAAATCAAGATTTTTCCACCTCAATCAAATTTAGTTTTTAGAGATGATTATGGTAGATTTTACATCATAGTGAATAGGTGTAAAGTTTTGGGGCTTAATTCATTCACATGAGAAAGTATATTAGAAAATAAGTTTTGACATGTTTTAGTTTTTCATAAAATTGGAGAGCTATAGTTTGATTCATGGTAAATTGATTATATATTCTTAATCCTTGTAAGAAAAGGAAGAGATTCATATATTGTATAACATATATAGTCGCAGAGTTGAAATGGGTCAATATAGACCCTGTCTTACTGAAACAGAGCAGTTTCTGCGGAGAAGATGAAGTCTCTGCTGAAACTCGCGCCACGATCGCGCGCTCGATAATCGCGCGAGCGGAGTACGCGAGCGATCCATCGCGCGAACGGCCCGCGCGCGCGATCCTTGCTCCCTCAGACAGATAGAAGAGTTTATATATATATAAAGAAATTTAGGCTGGTCGCGCGAGCGAGGGTCGCGCGAGACACCTTTTGCGCGAGCGATCCGCGCGCGCGACCTTGGCTGTTTCAAGCAGACAGAAAAGTATATATATAAAATGAAAATTGGGCATATCGCGCAGCGGCCCGCGCGAGCGACCTTTCGCGCGAGCGGCCTGCGCGCGCGAATTCTGGCAGTTTCTGTTTTTGTCTGTTTTCTGTTTAAGGTCTGTTTGGTTCAACTTTTAAGTACTGGTAAGGTTCTGTTTGGGAAATTTAGTAAATCAGAACTCTTTTGGTTATGTTTGAATGATTAAAACATTGTATTATGACTTATCAATCCCCGTACGCGCGTTGTTCCTTTAATTCAGCATTTTTCTTTCGTTTAAGTGCATATCATTCATATGGGGTCAGTGGTACATGCATGTGGGTGTCAGTCAGTTTGGAAAAGAGTAATGGTCAGTGTGGAAAGAGTACGAGATTGTGGTTGAGACTGTGGTTGTGGTTGTGATTGTGGTGAGGGTATCTTTGAAATGCGTCGGTGGTAAATATGGACACTCCCTGACGCCCATGGAAGCGTTAAAGTGTGTGACGCCGAACTCGGACATTCCCTGGCACCCATGGTAGTGCTAAAGTGTGGCCTACAGACACTCCCTGATACTCGAGTCTGGATACTGCGTGAGGGGTTGCCCCGGTATTTGCATGGCGGTTAGGGTTTTCAAAGTGTGAGGCATTGGACACTCCCTGGTACCCCGGACCAAAGTGTGAGGCAAACTGGACACTCCCTGACGCCCCGTTGCTAAAGTGTGGCTATCTTAGTGTTTCAAAGATACCAGGAGTAAGATAGTGGGTTGTTGTGGCTGTCGAGAGAAAAGAGTCGGCAAGATGAGTGTGGTGCATTGTCTCATACACGAGTAACTGTTTTTATGAATGAACGACTTTTAATATATTCCTTGTCATTTTATAAAATGAATTCTTTCTGCGGTTTAACTATTGATTGATACAAATGAAAAAATGGAAAAAGGTAAATGGGTATGATTTACATTCAAAGTTATGTTTTTAATACTCACCAGCTTCTTGAAGCTGACGACGTTGATGCGTCCTGGACATTCGTGTTCAGGCTTTTCAGGTTATAACCATGAGGAATCGTACGACTATGCTAACTGAGAATGGCTGCTTTCGGAATGAGGAAACTGTTTAGTTATTATATGTTTTCTAGTTTTATACTGTTTGTGTTATAAGGATGACTATATCAGACATTAAGCTATTGTTTTATTTCAAGGCGGTCTGTGCCTTTAGATGACCCGTGCTGTAATACTTATTAAGTTAGAATAATTTGTAAGCCTTGTTTGCTCTACTCTGATTATTATGTTTTGTTGTTCGACGTTTGGGACAGAATCGATCCTTCAAACTGTCGCGACCTACGGGTCCATAAAGGAAATTAAACGCTTTCCTTATTTATGCTACGTCGGGGCGTGACAGTAAATTATGGGCGTCTGAGGAGCAGTGCCACCGCGGCACTGGCCCACTGCCGCCGTGGCACAGGCCCACTGCCGCCGCGGCACTCAACCCTCGCAGAGTCCATTTTTGTAATTTTTTTTTGCGGGTTCAATTTGATTAATTAAAAGCCAAAACGACATAGTTTTGTGTTCACAGATGTTTGGGACCAATGGGAACACTTTCTAAATCCCATAACTACCCCCAAATTAGCCTATATAAACCCCCCCATTGCTCTACATTTTAGGGGGGCCAAGTGCAAAGCTTGAAAAGTTATAGAGAAGAAGAGAGATAGAGATAGGTTTAGAAGAGAGAAAGGGAGCTTCTCTCATTGATTTTCCATAAGAAAGTGAGTATTAATCTTATTTTCTTCCATTATCCTCCTATATACTTCACATTCAAAGTCCACTCCAACCCTCATTCTTGAGCATTCATGAGATAGAAAGCTACTTCCATGTCCAATTGTCAAAATCTATGAGTGAAACACCAAGCTACAAGTCCAATATCACATTGATCATCATCTATTGATTGTCATTTACTTGCTTGTTTATACAATGTTCATCTCTTCTTACCTCATTTCTTTTTTATTTTCTTTATTTACTTACTAGTTCATCATCATCTAGATGATGACATAAAGTTTGAGGTGAGTGAATCCTTATGGATAGTAGCTCTTGACCTCAAAAACATGTTTGATAGATGATGATTATAACTTCAATATACCTCCAAGGTATGCTTGAAGTTATGTTCAAAATAAAAATGAATCTCTCCAATAATATTAGGGGTTCATGATGATGAGTTTGATGTTAATATTCCAAGAGGTTATAATCTCTAATTGATGTTGAAAATGTACTTTCAAAACCTCTATTTCAAAACCCTTCTCAATCTCTCTCATTTTGATTTTAAGAAAGAAAACTCAAGTTTTTCCCAAAATCTTCAAAATAGTGAGTCAAAACAGTGAGTGATCGGACTTTAAAGATTTCTCTAGAACTCAATACTCAATGTATGGATGCAAGGCCACTTGGAAAGTCTTCCTAACACATTAAAGAACACCCACGATTTTTGGTTTGACTTGGAAATACTTGAAAATGGTCCATTTGGACCCAAACATTCTCTCCAGACATTCTGCCTCTACTGTCACAGCAGCTTGGTTGGCTTCCAACTTGTTTTTCAGAAAACCTTTCCAAAAGGGGTGGTCCTAACTTATTTTTACCTTAAACATCAATGTCTTAGAGAACTTTTTATATATAATGGGCCTCTAGATCTTTTGTTTTCATTTTCTACATTTCAGTCGACAGTACGGACTCTGTTTCTGACTGACCTCTATTGTTTATATGATTTCTCTCAATCTGTGATAGTCATTAAATATTAGCTTTTTGGGTTGTGTTCTAGACAAAATATGAAAGATCTCCATAAACAATCATGCATTGAAAACATTCCTAACCCCTCTTTTCAATTTCCAAAAGATCATGCTACTATTCTGTCCACTATTCACAGCAAGCATACTTTTACTTCCCCCCTTTGATTTGATGCTTACATGCACTCCAAATTAACTCATGTCTTAGGAAGTAGTTCATACTACATTTGTACATATCTTATGATGATTTCACTCATACATTTATTCATTCTCTAGACTTGTAAGTCACTTTAGAAAGTCCATGTACACAAACACACTATAACCTTTGCACATTTTAGGATCATACATTGCATTTAAGCAAGATTTGGGGTCATTGTGACTCCTAATCTAAGAAGATCACAAGGAATGGGTATGATCACACATTCATGCTTCCGCCTTGATCTAATCTTCCTTTCTCATTCGTCCCGGGGATTGAGAGGTCTTCTTTTCTCAAAGATTAACATGCATCATACTAGCTTGCTAAGCATATTTTGATTTCTTTATTTATTTGTTTCAGGAACAATTCATGTCCCCTTAGATTAGGAAAACTTTATTACTTGATATGTGATTAGACGATTTTTCCTAGGTTTATTCGTGTGATCTTTTACTTTGCATTATGTGATACTTGGCTTAGATCTTATGAATAATATTTTATCTTTAGATCTTCCATTTCAAGTTTCTTATGTGATGTAATATACTATCATAGTATTAATTGTCGAACCATACATAGTATAAGATGATTATTTGGATGTTAATTGAGGCTCGTCGAAAGACGGGACAAGTTGAGGGTGTTTTAGTTGTGACAAAGGCTCCTTCCTCTCTCGTACCAAAACCCTGAACCAAGTTCTTTTGTTATGAAGGGTCGGTGCCCTTATCCGCTTGGGTGAGTCAAATTTGGATTTCTTGGTTCCCTAAAGACCAAGTGGCGACTCTGTATCTGTTTTCAACAGACCTTCCTTTTCTTTCTTTGATCCAAATCAATTTCAAACAAAAACAAAAAGAAGTGGAATTCCGCGTGTCCACAATCAGGCGACTCTGCTGGGGATTTTTTATTTTAAAACAAAATAATACAGAGGCTTGACTCATAAGAAGCATCCTTAAAATCATCTTTTTACTGTGTCTAGTTCACCGCAGTGCACTTTACATTTTCCCCCTTCGACTGTATCTGAAACGCGGTGCTGACATTGTTCAGGTCTTGATGTGCCAGGGCACAAGTCACCGTTGATACTGTACCTTCTAAGGTATATCAAAAAGAGTAAACACTTCCGTACTGTCTCTCTGACAGTATATTGGAACTCTCGTCAACAGACCCTCTTTGACTAAACCCAGTCTGTGCATATAGATTCCTGTAGAACCTTTCATAGGACTGTTCATTTATCTTTTCAGATAGGACAATGTGATATAACTACTGTATGCCCTGACGGGATTACCTGCGCGGTGTAGACGCTTATGTGGCATAGAACAGAACCTCTTTCTTATGATTCCCAAGGCAATCACTCACATCTGATCACATTGAGTTGACTTGCCTAGGCACCATGATAAGGATGTCTGCTCCATGCTCACAAAGATATACACCGCAAACCTTGTTTGTTTGTCCTGAGACATAGGAGTATGAAAACTTGCTAGACAGTATGATCACCATCATCACCTATTCTTGTCGTATATCCCTATTTCTTCCAGAAACTCTACCCAACTCATCAGGATATCCCTGTTTCTCCTAGAAACTCTGTCCGAATTACCCAGATTTCCTAGAAATCCCTATTTCTCCGCAAATTACCCATAAATCTCAATTTCTTCCAGAAACTCCGATATACTTATGTGCCCCCAGATATTCTTGCTTCCCCCAGAATACCCAGAAACCTAAATTTTTCTTAGAAACTCCGATATACTTGTTTCTCCCAGAAAGTCTGTCCGACTTACCCAGATATACCTGTTTTCCCAGAAGCTCTGTCCAAATCTCTCAGATTTCCCGAAAATTCCAACAACTCGATGTTGGGTTTTTGCCCTCAAACCATTACTTTATGTATGAGACATTGACATTTTAATATATGGATATCAGCTTTACATTTCATTATGTATGTTTCTTTCATAAGATGATTGTTAATCCTTAAGTGTCATAGTAAGTAATTCGTGTGTGTATGAGATACATACAAGTGAGATATGAATTACTATTCTTTGATACTTAGAACTTGTCACAGTGGATGATGAGACTGGATATCTCATCAGGTTTACACTGTAGCATGATTAACTACCATTGGATGGAGTGATGAATCTCAATCACTAGAGTGTAACTCTTAGTTAATATGCTAGTGCTTATAGTGCATTGACAGACCTGAGCTTTCCTGTTGACACTCAAAACTGTCAATTAGTCGATAGGAACTCATAACTTGTATAAGGTACGTGTTCTCAATCTTGAGACGATTATGAACACAGACTGTGGATATGGCTGCTTTGACTTACCAATCAGTGAGGTCTATAGAAGATCAACACCTGGGTATCTTGGGTATGTCATGTTCATAGGGTTGTGAACATATATTGTTAAGATAGAATCTACCCTCTGATTCAGAGTCAGCATTCCCTTGAGAATGTCACCAAGCCGATTACTGAGTACTGTAGTCTTGTTGATAAGAGTTATCAACATGTTTGGTAATCATGATAGGTGAATGGGACTCAAGGAATACAATAAGTAATCATGATTCAGGTTGACAGTAACAGTTATCCGACTACCTGAATATGATTACGAATGCTAAAGGTAGAGGGACATTAGTACAACATACAAGTCTAGTTATCACTTTGGATATGTTCTTTTGCGTTGGAGTTCAGTTATCGTTTTATAGTGGAGTAAACGTTAACTGATCAGTCGATTAATTTGCTGAATAAAGAGTTTGGTCATGGGAATTAATCAACTGATCTGAGCCAACAATAAAGAGCCTAGGAGGTCCCACTCTTAGCTCCGCCAGGATACTTGGAAAGACACTTTAGGAAGCTGTCAAGACAGTTCGATCGATTGAAGCTAGTTCGATCGATCGAAGTCATGGCAGGTTCGATCGATCGGGAATGTTTCGATCGATCAAAATCCTTCGATCGATTGAAGGTTAGGTCGGTTCTGAAAATCTATAAATAGAGCAGCTGCGTTCTGGAAAAGAAGTTCGTCGTTTTTGAACGTCAGAAGCTGCAGAAACTGTTTTAGAGCTCCAAACCTTCTCCTTTCCTCTCCATTAGGGTTCCCACCAACCCCAGTCCTTCCTGTGAGCATCTACAGGAGTCATAAGAGTGAAGGCCATCTAGTGGAGGCTGCTGGAAGTTGAAGATTTCAGAATTGGGTTCAAGACACTATGGTATAACTCTTGTCCCTTCTTGTACGCATCTATAGAATTGACGAGTAGTAGATCTTGGGCCACCATCAAGTTTTTATAACTTGACTTTTCCGCTGCGCGTTTAAACTTTTAATTTTAAACCGGTTTTTCCATCACTCGATTCAAACTTCCCAAAAATGCCTAGATGTACCAATTTCTCCCAGAAATTCTGATTTTCTAATTTCTCCTAGAAGCTCAGCCCAAATCAACCAGAAATCCCTATTTCTCCTAGAAACTCAAATGACTTCTAGAAATTTCTCCGAGTCTTCCAAATCCCTGTTTATTCCAGAAACTCTGTCCAAAATTCCCAAAGTATCCCGGAAATTCCTATTATCCCTTGGTGATCACACTGGAAAGTAAGGTTAGCACACTCTGTATGGCTAGGACCTTATTTGTTTAGCTGCTATCTGTTAGAAATAGGAGCATCATATAGATTAGGGCTTACATCCACATGCTTGTCTCATTTGCATACACCATTCCTATCGGTCTGCATGCACTATTTCAGTCAGGCTGTACATAAGTCAGTCCATGTCTGTTAACATCACTATAGTTGTCATCTCAATTATCACTGTTAAAAGTCTGACACAGTCTTTTCACACCTGTATGTCAGTACAAGTTTTGAGCACCCAGGATCTGCATTTGTGAGTCAGAGGATTAGGGAGTCACCTTATCAAAATCACTCAGCCAAAAGTCAGCTTTATGGATCTAGAAGGTTTGGAAGCCAGAGTGATAGAAATGATCAACCAACAGTCTGATCGGTTGGCCCATGTTTTAGTCTTTATGGAAGAACTGAAACAGCAACAACCACGATACCCACCTGGGTTCTTACCGCCATCGGGGTTTATACCACCACCACCGCCTGGGTTTGTACCACCTCCCGAGAATAATGTGGATGATGATCAGTTCAATGGGGCCCCACCACTTGCATTTGATAAGAAAATTCAAGAAAAACTAGATAAAGTCGACAAGCTTGAGAACATACTGAGAAAGAGTAAGGGGGTCGATGATTACATGTTAAATCTGGAAGCATTGTTTGAGCCCAACAAATTAAAGCTGCCTAAGAACTTCAAAATGCATGAAATTGACCATTTTGATGGTACTGGGAATCTGAAGAGTCACGTAAAGTTCTGTATGAGTGTTTTCCAATCAATGGGCTGCACCCATGAGCACATCGCAATGTTGTTCGCTCACACCCTCGTCAAGGCCGCTCTATCTTGGTTTCTGACCTTGGAGGTTTCTAAGACTCGGACTTCGGAAGATGTAGTCCAGCTCTTCATTGATCATTACTCCTATAACCAAGAGCTCAATGTCACCATCCGGGATCTGGAGACTACCCGGCAGAACTTCAATGAGTCCTTCGCTGCATTCTTGAGCAGATGGAGGAACAAAGTGGCCCAAATGACCCACCGACCGATCGAAAAGGAACAAGTCCGGATGTTGATCAAGAATCTACTACCGCTGTACCATGAGAAACTCTTATACCAGTCCATCTCAACATTTGAAGAACTGTTTAAGATTGGGACTAGAATTGAGGATGCAATCAGAGAAGGGAAAATCAAGAATGAAGAATCACAAAGCCAGTTCAAGAGGCCCGACTACTCCCGAAACCCTTCAGATGTCAACGCCCTTAGTAACCAACCCATGGCCTATTCTCCCCAATCATACCAGCTCATAAACCAAACCATCTCACCTAGCCGCCCTTACCAAAATAGGGTACCCCGTGAATTTTCCAAGCTAGATATCTCTCCCTACGTAGCCTTAGGCCGCCTGCTAAAAAAGGGACACCTCCAACTCCTTCAGCCTCGTGCCGATCCCCCACCACCTAACTGTGACCTGTCCAAACGATGTGCCTACCACCAAGGCCCAGGCAATGACACTGACTGGTGCATACGTCTCCGCCATGATATCCAAGATCTCATTGATCGAGGAATCATCGAGCCACCACCCATTCAACCCCATGTCACCTAAGCCCATGGCCTATCCTTTCAAATGATCCCTTTTATTGACACCCATGAATGTTGAATCCGTGCAGTGGAGCGATAGTGTTTGGAACTTCTGCTAAAAAAAACAATAATAATAAATGGGTCACAAAGACACTCCATTTGAGACCAAGTCGAGTATGTTCTATATTTTGAGTCTATTTCAAGTTTGATCTTGTGGTCGAGTCTGTCTATCGTCGAGTTATTGTGAGTTTGTATCGAGTGAGGTAATCATTCTCTTGTGATGGAACGAAGTCTCATTTTGCCTAATTTGATGTGTGTAATCATAAGTGCATGAATCACTGAACTAAAAATGTCACTTTTCAAATTACCATGGATATTACTCTGCTAATAAATTTTGGCATCAAACAAAAAAGAACCCTGAAAAGGTCAAAGTCGATTTCACGTTGGCATCGATGAAGAGTCGAGAATTGAATAGTCTTACTTTAAGAATTCAAAGATGCTTTTGCTCAAATCTCGAAAAGACATGCTTCGAACTGACTCGGGGCTTGCCCAACACCCTTTTCCCACCATTTCAAAGCCTTGGGCCCAACCCAATTGAGAGCCATATGAACTTGTGTAGACTTAGTCCTTGATGGTAACCAAACATTTCAGTGAGTTTCATCTCCACTTTAAAAAAAAAAAAGAAGAAGAAGAAGAAAAGAAAAGCTCGCTAGGTTGAAAACCCTAAAGGGCACCTAGGCAAAAGTTAGAGCTGAAAAGGTATTGATTTCCAAGATCTGACCCTAGCCAGTCAAAATTATTTTACAAATGAGAGAATTGTACGCTTCAAGGTACATCATAAAAATGTGGCGAGATCACATTTCAAAAGGCTCGAAATGACCACAAATAAATCTCGAGAGCTGATGTGCACATTCTGGAATTTCGAGATTATGATCGGAAGATCTCACATGTGAAAAGGAAAATTGACTGGCTAGGTGAAAGTGAAAAGGATCAATCCTCATAAAAAAAAAAGAGAGAAAAGAAAAGAAAAGAACGAGAGACTGAAACTGAATCTTCTTATTAAAGGCTACCACAAGTGACCTAAGTTTGAACTCCTTTGACGATTGGTTTGAAAAACCCTCAAACCAATTTCCTTCAAAGCCTTGCTTTGAACTACGCTTGACCTGATTCCCACTCGGGGATACGTAGGCAACTGCATTGGTTCGGTCGACACAATTAATATTAACCCCTCTTCTTTACAGGTCCTAGCCCGAACTACGTTGGACCTGATCCCTGCTCGGGGGTACGTAGGCAGACTTTCAAAACGAAAAGAAGGATGGCTCACTAGGTCACAAATCCGAAAGGACGCCTAGGCAAAAATTAGAGCTAAATCCAAGGTGAGCAATAACAAAAGAGATAAAAGAGCTTGCTAGGTCACCTCACTAGTGCGTAGGCAAAAGTTATGAGCATTTGAGAGATTAAAGTCACGGTCCTTTCCTCAAGCCAGAAAACCACCTTCCACACTAGGGGCAAACTTCGGCTACTCACCTCATTTGCCGAAATTCTATTATCTACCCTTCATACAAGAGGCAAACTTTGGTCACCCACCTCGTTTGCCTATGAATACCACTTCGTACACCTCAAACTAGGGGCAAACTCCGTTTGCTTAACACGATCCCTTCGCACCAAGGGCGAGTTTTCAAGTCACCAAGTTGTTTTGAAATTTTTTGAAATGGAGCATCTTTTATTCTAAAAGCTAAGGCACTAATTCAAAGCACTTCCTGGGAGAAGTAAAGAATTGATTAGATTAATAGGGAGGAATTTTCAAAAACCAGATTTATCAGCAAAGTGCTGACATATCAAGATGAGGAGTGAACATAAAAGATGAGCGGTACATCATTCATGATGAAGGCACATTGCATCGTGGCAATTTGAGAATTTCATGTTCAAGTCAATCCTTCTTTATTTGAGTCAGTAGTAATCTGATCACATGTGTGTCAGAGACCAAGGTTTCATACAAACTAACCCAACTTTCCTTGTCGTTCCTGCTAAGTCCATTTGTCCTGATGGTCTCAAATGTGTGGGTTAAAGGAGATTCCCAATTATAAAAAAACTTTGGATATAAGTAGAAGTACTAAACATTATTACTACACCAGTCAAGGTCGTAACATGAGAAGTGTCCCAGGTGCGAGTGGCATAAACACGTAAGTGGTTGCAAACTACAAACCGATAGTTGTTTCTCAAGGCGACTGATCGGAGGAAATATTGCCAACACCAAGAAATTATTGCTGATAAGGTGTGTCGATAAGACGTGTTGTTGAGGTGTTTTAGGGCCCAAAGTCCAGATGTGTTGATGAGGAGTGTTGATAAGATGTGTTTTAGGGCCCAAAGTCTAGATGTTTTGATAAGATGTGTTTTAGGGCCCAAAGTCCAGATATTTTGATAAGATGTGTTATTGAGGTGTTTAAGGTTCAAAGTCTAAGTGTGTAGTTGAGGAACATCGGATGTGTTGAGGAGCATCAGATTTGTTGAGAAGCATCGTTGAAGAGTTGAGGAACATTGGATGTGTTGAGGAGCATCAGATTTATTGAGAAGCATCGTTAAAGAGTTCATGTATAGGACTTAGGGAGATAACATTAATTTGTCTTTTGATTAAATATGTTGCACACATTTTTCTATGAATACTTTTCAATAAACCAAAAAGCCTATCTACAAAAACAAGTGTATTTAGCATTATACATGTATGCACTTAGTGAACATGAATTTATTTTTTGATTAACTACATTGCACACATTTTTCTAAAAATGTATTTTACCATTATACATGTATATATAATACATATATATAAATCAAAGCCAAATTCCTTCTCACAATTTGCCACTTAGCATTTCCTATGTTTTTTTTTTTCTTTTTTCCACTTTGACATTTCCTAATTTTTCCTTTTTTTCATTTCTCACTACAACAATATTGTGCTTTAGCAACAAAACATGGCAAGGAAAATAAAATATCATTGCCAAAAGTATAGTTTTGACAAGGAAATTAATTTTCGTAGCGAAAAAGGCTGAAAAATACATGTTTAGCAACGAAAATATATTTTTCTTGCCGAAAGTATTAGATTTGGCAACGAAAATGTATTTTCCTTGCCGAAAGTATTCGATTTGGCAACGAAAATGTATTTTCCTTGCCGAAAGTATTGAATTTGGCAACGAAATTTTTTTTCCTTGTCGAAAGTATTGGTTTTGGCAACGAAAATTTATTTTCCTTGCCGAAAGTATTCGATTTGGCAACGAAAATGTATTTTCCTTGCCGAAAGTATTGAATTTGGCAACGAAATGTTTTTTCCTTGCCGAAAGTATGGGTTTTGCCAACGAAAATATATTTTCCTTGCCGAAAGTATTGAATTTGGCAACGAAATGTTTTTTCCTTGCCGAAAGTATTGGTTTTGCCAACGAAAATTTATTTTCCTTGCCGAAAGTATTGAATTTGGCAACGAAATTTTTTTTCCTTGCCGAAAGTATTGGTTTTGGCAACGAAAATTTATTTTCCTTGCCTAAAGTGAGTTGTATATTCAGTATTATTTAACAAGTGATGTGGGTCCCACCCCACACCACTATAGCAGCCATTTCTCTCTCCCCTCCCATTCTCACGTTATTTTGGGAGCATTCATTCTCTTCATCTCCTTCTTCTCCAAAGACCCAAAGAAGTACAAGCTTCAAATCCAAAGTTCTTCCTCCTCTTTGATTTTCCTTCTCCAAGACTTGAAGGGAAGATCAAGAACAACATTATCAATCATCTCTAACCATTGTAGAGCTTGAGTTCATCTCTTTGGTAAGTATTTCAAAAACCCCCAAATTCTAGGGTTTATGTAGATTTCAAAATTTTGGTTAGCAGTGATCATCTCCTTCTTTGTATAGCCTCTTGGGAGTATTTAGAAGATATCCTAACCATATTCATTGAAGGATTCTTAGTGTGGGTAAGTTTTTCAATCTCTAACACCTAAGGTTTTGCTAGTTTTGTGATATCTATTCTAACCTTGGGTTATTCTTGCTTAGAGTGGTATTCATGGAGCTTCCTTCAATTCCTAGCAACCTCATTGAAGTTATTTTGGAGTTGCTTAGCTCTCTTGAGTTTTCTTTGAATTTTGGAAGCTAAGCATTGAGGTAGATTCTTTGTTGTCTCTTTTCTATGTGTTATCCATAGTTGAAATGTGATGAGAAACATTTATGTGAGAACATAGGCATATGATTAGGTTTCCCCCACTTTGATAAACTAGGGCTTGAAGCCTAAATGTGGATTGATATGTGCTAAGTGTTGTATGTGATTATGTATGACATATAGATTTGTTACAACACTGTCTACTTAGCCGTCGTGCTAAGGTACTACGCTACCCACCATTTTGCAGGTGATGTCGATAAGGGCATGTGTGACCCCGGCCGTCTTGAGTTTAAGAGCTTACTTTGTTAAGTTTCAATGAGTTAGCTTCTTTGAGAATTGTTGGACACATGTTAGTCCTTGTTTTACTATCATTATTGTTAAACTTGTTGAAGAATTTTTGAATCGTGTAATTAAGTCTCAAGGTCATTGGATCTCTTTTGTTTGAACCCTTACCGGGTTCACTTTAGTTAAATATGTGGTATGTTTGATGATGTTGTGAACTTTTGTTGAGTTTGTTTTAACTTAATTCATTTTGTGTTTCGATCCTTACCGGATGAAGCTTCAATTGTTTTAAAGAGTTAAAGTCTTCAAATACCTCAAATGATTTCAAATCTCTCTCCCTCCCTCCCTCTTGTGAAAATCTCTTTCGCTACCTCGTGTTTGTAAATTGTAATCGTTGGATGTTCAGGATAGCTTGTACACGTGCATTATACTATTTTAGACTTGCCTATACCTATTTGGAAGTTTTAAAAGCTTTTAGAACACTCTCTCCCCATCTCTCTCCTCTTATCTCTTTTTCCTTTAAAAATCTCTCCCGACCTCTCGTTTTACTAAATTGTGCTCGGATTTAGTTCCGGTTAGATGACATACATGTTATACATCTATTCGGACTTGTTTAAGTATGTTTTGAAATTCAAATTCGAGAATTTATCAAAATTAGTGTCGATACGGATTTGCTGTCAAAAAATACCTTGCTGTCAAATCTCCTGCTGTCAAAAATAGGAACTGCTATAGCAGTGACCTTTTTTCTGCCCAAACGGTACGGAACCGAGAAAATATCAGTCGGGAAAAGTTGTCCGGAATTACGTTTTACATGTGACTACGCGGACGGAATATCAGATTTCAAAATATATGAGTGTCGAAAATCTTTTTAAAGTTTCAGCAACAGAAAATTAATCCTGGGACTGATTGTAGCAGTGAGCTTTTTCTGCCCAAATGGTGCGGAACTGAGAAAATTTCAGTCGGGAAAAGTTGTCCGGAATTACGTTTTACATGGGACAAAAATAAATTTCGGTTTTCAGGGCGTTACAATTTCCTTGCCAAAAATAAATTTTAGCAACGAATATAGTTTCTTTCGGCTTTTATTTACAATAAAAAAGGGGATCGAAATGGATAAGAGTTGGGCAGGGGGGAGGGCACCGTTTGATAAAACTGGAAATTAAGTACTACATTTTTTTATAAAATTTCAATCTTTTATGTCACACAATCATAACATATTATTGACACATCACTCCTTATCCAACAAAGTCTTAGCCTTTTTTATATTTCATCTTTCTATCTTTTTTATTTCAAAAAAAATTCCTAGTCACTTAACTTGTATATGTCATTAGATATGGACAAGAGTTGGATACCATTAACTTGCACAAGACCGGGTAGATTGAGTGAGCAATATGCAAATGGGGTAAAATCATTCCTTAAGTTTTCAGTTGCAGTTAAGGACCATGAAGGTACTAGTCGGTGTCCTTGTACAAGCTGTGTGGACGTTCTACGACATCTATTACCAACTGTTCACGTTCACTTGATCACGAATGGGATTATGAAATCATATGTTCACTGGGTAGAACATGGGGAACCTCAAGTCTCGCCTAGTAGTGTTGACAATCAGGGTTACGATTATGAAATGGAAGATACTGATAGTGGGGGACAAGATGGAATGGATGAAATGGTAGAGGATCGAGTAAGGGGTGAGCCGACCAATATGAGCCAAAGGGAGGAAGTGCGAAATTTTGATAGACTAATTGATGATGCCAAACGTGAGATTTACCCGGGTTGTAAGGACTTTACTCTATTGAAGTTCGTCGTTAGTATACTTGACGTGAAGGTACTAAACAATTGGAGTAATAAGTCACTTGACATGCTTCTTGGGTTACTCATGAAACTTTTACTCGGGGGTAATTTGGTTCCAAAATCGACGTATGAATTAAAGAAGATACTACGTGACCTGGGCATGTCATACGAGCACATAGATGCATGTAAAAATGATTGTGCTCTCTTTCGAAAGGAGAATGAAGGCCTCGATAAGTGTCCAGTATGTGAAGAGTCTAGATACAAGATCAATCATGGTACGGGTAAGAAGATTCCCCATAAGGTTTTGCGTTACTTCCCTCTAACAGAGAGGTTGCAAAGATTGTATATGTCTAGGAAGAGAGCATCAGATATGAAATGGCACAAAGATGAACGCGTGGATGACGGGGTATTAAGACATCCGGCCGATAGTGCTGAGTGGAAGGAGCTAGATCGGCAGTATCCAGAGTTTGCGAGGGAACCGAGGACTGTGAGGCTAGGGCTAGCCACTGATGGGTTCAATCCTTTTGGGAACATGAGTACCTCTTACAGTATGTGGCCCGTGATACTCACACCCTATAATCTGCCACCCTGGATGTGTATGAAAGAGCCTTTTTTTATTGTCGTTACTTATTCCTGGGCCCTCTCAACCAGGGAAAGCGATTGATGTTTACATGAGACCGTTGGTAGATGAATTGAAAGAATTATGGGAAAATGGTGTATTGACTTACGATGCCTCGACTGGTTATACATTTCAGATGCGTGCATCTTTGTTATGGACAATACACGACTTTCCTGCATATGGTAACATATCGGGCTGGAGTACGAAGGGTTATATGGCTTGTCCTATTTGTAATGATGAACCATTTTCAGAACGCTTGAGGAATAAGATTGGGTACACTAACCATCGTTGCTACTTGCCTGAGAATCACCCTTGGCGAAGAAGTAGGGCATATAATGGCAAGCGTGAGACAAGGACTAGATCCCTTGAGTTACCGATTGAAAAGATACACAATCAGTTGGACAATATGCCGGTTGCCAACTTGGGAAAGCTTTCAAGCAATCATAAAGAAGCAAACTGGACCAAAGTGAGCATCTTATTTGAGCTTCCATACTGGAAGGAGCGAAAACTCCGACATAACATTGATGTGATGCATGTGGAAAAGAATATTAGTGAAAGTATCTTTGGAACTTTGTTAGCCATCGATGGGAAGAACAAGGACATAGACAAGGCACGGTTGGACTTGCAGGATTGGGGCATTAGGAAGGAGTTGCACTTAGAACAACGTCCTAATGGATCTTATATTAAGCCTCCTGCAATATTTTCACTGACCCCAAAGGACAAAGAAGGTTTTTGTGAGTTTTTGAAGTCTGTTAAGTATCCAGATGGTTATGCAGCAAACATATCGAGGTCGGTGAGCACAAAAAATGGTAGATTGTCGGGCCTTAAAAGTCATGACTACCATGTACTCCTACAACGAATTCTACCAATCGGGATGCGCGGTCATATCGATAATAATATTGGTACAACCCTATTTAAGTTGGGCAACTTCTTCCAAGATATTTGCGCTAAAACATTGAGAATGGGAGATTTGGAGAAACTTGAGGAAAGGATAGTTCTTATTCTATGCAAGCTTGAGAAATATTTTCCCCCAGCTTTCTTTGATGTGATGGTCCATTTAGCGATTCACCTACCTCGAGAGGCCAAGCTTGCAGGACCTGTGCATTATCGGTGGATGTATGCAATCGAAAGGTATATGTTATTGTGTTTATGTGTAGTTTCAATTCGATTTGCATGTAGTTTTGATAATGGCATTAATTAACACTCTTTTTTAAAGGTATCTCGGAACTTTGAAAGGATACGTAACCAACCGAGCTCGACCAGAAGGTTCGATTGCAGAGGCTTATATTGTCAAAGAGTGTCTTACTTTTTGTTCAATGTATTTAGATGATATCGAAACAGTGTTTGATAGACCAGAAAGAAACATAGATCGCGGTGAACGCACAGGCATGACAGTATTTAAAGACCCAGGCCGTCCTTTTAGCTTGGTATCAAGGTCTGGCAATATTTCACAAGAATTTTGAGACAATGTTCATTGCTTCTTGCTCTTTAATAGCCCCGAGGTGGAGCCATATTTTGAGTAAGTGGTTGTATAGCTGTAATTATTGTTAGCTTTGCATAAGTAAACTATTCTTAATATATTCCATATGTTGTCTTAAATAGGGAACACATGAATTTGATACAAATCCCAATTGGTGATGATATCACACAGAGTCAGCGACGAGAATTCCCCAGCTGGTTTCGTGATCGTGTAAGACATTAACAAGTTTGTGACACACACAATGCTATATCACTTGCACAAGACTTGATGTTACAAGTATAGCTAACTCTATAATAATGCATGTTATGTAGGTCAATACCTTGAAAGTTAACATGTCTATAGAACAAAATGACCAACTGTGGGCCTTGGCAAATGGTCCAAATGTGATAGTGAAACAATATTCAGGATGCATAATCAATGGCGTAAGATTTCGTACCAGAGACGTTGACAACCGTCGTAAGAGCCAAAATAGTGGTGTGTATGTAGAAGGGGAGCACGATAATCAGAAACATGATTATTTTGGTCATCTATGTAACATTTGGGAATTCGAGTACATGTGTGGCAATAATGTTGTTTTGTTTGAGTGTGAATGGTATAACACTAGTAGCACTGGCAGGAGGACAATTCGAAGTGATTCACATTGCACAACCATTGATGTCAGTATTCGGTGGTGTAAAAATGATCCATTTATCCTACCCAGCCAAGCAAAACAAGTATTTTACCTCGATGATACCAAGTTTGGCAAACCATGGAAAGTCGTACAACGAGTTGAGCATAGGGGAGTGTATGATCTACCGGTGGTTGGAGAAGAACATGGAGATTTACCGGAGTCTAGCGGTGCATTCCAATTAGATGAAACTACAGAGTTTGTCCCAATTGCTGTTGATGATAATGTTGCTCAATATTGTAGGGATGATGTTGAACCGGAGGTCATTCCTAACGTTGATAATGACATATATAGAGACATGGATGATAACGAAGATGTCGAAGTTGAAGATGAACCTAATTGGCGTAATGATTCTGATAATGATTTAGATGTTGACATGGATTATAGTACGGATGATGATATAGACAACAATGGTAATGATAGGGATTATAATTCAGATGTGTAACATTTGCTTTATGATATGTATCATTTTTTTTATGTGTAACATTTGTTTCCATCCGTTGATAATCGAATTTGGTTAATGGTATTATGATTTTACCTTTTATTTTGTTAGTTTAGTTATTCCTATCTCTTTTATTGTGATAAATGATTGTGATAGTTGAATTCATTTAACTTTTGCGTGAATTACCATTTAATAGTATCACGAAATGTCCAAAGCAAAGAGAAATTGGGTCAAACCAGGTTATTTAGCCGCAAACCTTGAATATGAGAAGCAAAGGGAAAAAACTATCAATGACAACAAAAGAAGAGTAGAAGCCTTAGGGTTAACACACTTGGCAGCTTCTTTTAATGGGCCAGATCATCCAAAATGCACGAATAAGAAGGGGAAGTCAATAGTGGGTGATACGTGTTCTGATGATGACTATATACCGTCAAATAGTGGAGATGATGATTCATTTGACGATTTAGAACATGAGGTATTATACGCGTGTTTGCTTTGTGGTTATAACTGATTTTATATGCAGAAATTACATTTTAGAACATGTCATTTATCTCAATTTGATGAAATTAAAGTCACTAAGTATTTCTTTCCATTGTCTCCTTTTTCAGGTAACTGAGATGCCACCAGCTCGTCGCCTCACATTTTCTGAGCCTTCGATCTCCCAACCAGTTAACGATGTTGTTGATGAGGCTATCCTTCACAATGTTGTTGGCTCTCTTGAGAGGAATAGCATGTCTACTGGTATTAGTGATCACAATGTTGTTGGGGAGGGTAGTAGTGAGCCACGGGCTAGTAGTGAACCACGGGGGATTAGTGAGCCACGGGCTAGCAGCGTTGGTGCTTCTTCAAAATTACTTAGACTTGTCAATTCTCAATATTATTAACTTGATGTCTTCATTAACTAACCAAATGGATATCATCTATAATGTTTTAAACAGGATCATCGACTAATAGACGGGGGCCTACACGATGTCTTGGGACAGACGTCCGGATTGAGAAAGAAGGCAAGCTTCCTGTGCTCATTCCTACAGATTTTAGGCAGCCGGTGGGGCCACATGCTACTCGTTTTGCTGTTGCCACAGGTCTACAAATTAGACAAAATCTACAGCGCCCGAGCATCCGTAGGTGGTCTAAAGTGCCAGAAACCTCCGTTGTCCCGATAATTCAACGCGTAAACGTACTTAAAACAACTCTATGTGTTTTCATTTTTAACTGAGCAAAAACAATCTCTAATGTTGTTCTTTTCAGGATAAGTTCAATGTGGAAGGGGACGAAGTTGCTATCCAAAAAGCAAGGAAAACGAAATGCGATACATTACTAAGTGGTTGGACCCACAGATTGTACAAGCATTACAAACGTCTCAGAGACACTAACAATGAGGAACATGCTAGAAACAACTACCCGAAGAAATTATGCACCCAGGATTAGTGGACTGATTTAATTGACAATAAATGGAATGATCCGAAATTTTTGGTAATAGAAGCATTTACTTATATAATCCATGAATTCGTTTGAAGATTATTAACCATGTTATTCTTTTGTTTATATTTGTTTAATGCAGCACCAATCAGCCGTAAATTCAGCCAATCGAGCACGTAAAAGGACTAATCACGTATGCGGCTCGAGCTCATTTGCAATGAAGGCTCATCAGCTCGTGCGTATTCTTTATTTTTTTAACATTAGTTTACTGTTTTATGTTGTTAAATACTAACTCATAATTTTGAAATCCTAATGAAATAGTTAGTGGAAAAAAACGGAGATATCGACTTTCCAGATTTCTACCACTCTTGTCATTTCAGCAAATCAAAGAACGAATGGGTTTCTTCGGACTGCAGGACTTACCATGTAAATATAATCTCTCATATTTACAATTATTTGAAATCTTTAAAGTTATCTATTAAAGTTGATTGAATGTAAAGTTTTTGTAAAATGATAGGACGAGATGATAAAGCTGCAGGAAAACCATAAATTGCAGCCCAATGCAACTCCTCTAAGTGCTGAGGAGTTGTCTGTTCAATGTCTGGGAGCAAGATCCGGTATAGTAAAGGGACTTGGTATGAGACCTTCTTCTTCCTCTCGTTCCTTAGTTACGTCTATTCAAACTATTGAGCAAAAGATGGAAGAAAAGATGGAGAGAAAGATGGCAGAGAAGATTTCTGAAATACAATCTACGACACTTAGTCAGATTCAGGAAATGGCTGATAGGATGGCAAGCATATTTCAATGGGCTCAAAGAATTGGCTATGACATGCCTGGGAACTCAACTGGTGCCAATGGAACTTCTTGGTAAGTAGCACTTCATTGACTATTTAATTGCAAGTAACACGCGAATACTCAAAACTCAGTTTTGAGGTTTTGATAGCCCAAAATGAGTTCCGTGACTCGGAATGACACGAGACCGGAACTCACACCTCACACTCGACTAAATAGACGTGTAGGAACAAACGAGACAAAATTCTGACACCCGGATTGCAAATAACACGCGAATACGCAATTTCTTAGACTTAGGCCTTTCAAAACTCAGTTTTGAGGTTTTGATACCCCAAAATGAGTTCCGTGACTCGGAATGACACCAGACCGGAACTCACACCTCACACTCGACTAAATAGACGTGTAGGAACAAACGGAACAAAATTCTGACACCCGGATTGCAAATAACACGCGAATACTCAATTTCTTAGACTTAGGCCTTTCAAAACTCAGTTTTGAGGTTTTAATACCCCAAAATGAGTTCCGTGACTCGGAATGACACGAGACCGGAACCCACACCTCACACTCGACTAAATAGACGTGTAGGAACAAACAGAACAAAATTCTGACACCCGGATTGCAAATAACACGCGAATACTCAATTTCTTAGACTTAGGCCTTTCAAAACTCAGTTTTGAGGTTTTGATACCCCAAAATGAGTTCCGTGACTCGGAATGACACGAGACCGGAACTCACACCTCACACTCGACTAAATAGACGTGTAGGAACAAACGAGACAAAATTCTGACACCCGGATTGCAAGTAACACGCGAATACTCAAATTCTTAGACTTAGGCCTTTCAAAACTCTGTTTTGAGGTTTTGACTCGGAATTGCTTTTAATTTTTAAATTTTTTTATAGTTCTGAAATTTGTAATATTCTAACACTTTTCTTTTAATTTTGATGCAGATCTAGATTGCTAGCTTGCTCACGACTTTTAGGACTTTTTTTTTGTATTATCGTGTGTATGTTAAATGGTAGGATATAAAGTAAGATTGTTGGAATTGTTGTTATGAGATATTCTTTTCTATTTTGATGTATGAAAGGTTTGGAATGATTGACATGGTTATTTAATATTATAAATATTTTGAACAATGAGTATTGGATTGTACAGGTATTGTTGGGGTTACTTTTAGTGAGGAAAATATTTCCTTATCTAAGAGGAACTATGTTGGCAATGAATTATATTTCGTTGCTAAAATCCCATTTAGCAAGGAAATTTGTTTTTTTATCTATAGGTGAATACTATTGGCAAGGAAATATTGTTTCCTTGACAATCATCTATATTAAGTACTGGAGCAGGGGTATTAGCAAGGAAATTAACCTATATGCAACAAAAAACATGAGTATTAGCAAGAAAAACTTTCCTTGCAAAAAGTTAAGAATTGGCAAGGAAAATATTTCCTTGCCAATTGTCTATATGTAGCCCAAGATTAGGGGTATTGGCAAGGAAATCAAGCCATTAGCAACAAAAAAATGAGCATTAGCAAGGAAAAATTTCCTTGCAAAAAGCTAAGAATTGGCAAGGAAAACAATTTCCTTGCAAAAAGCTAAGAATTGGCAACGAAAATTTTTTTTCGTTGCTGTAGGCTTTAGCTACAGAGCTTTAGCAAGGAATCTGGCAACAAAAAACATTCCTTGCTAAAGGCTTTTGCTACAAAAATATGGCATTTAGCAAGGAAAATTTTCATTGCAAAAATCATTTTTTGTTGTAGTGTCTTTCTCAATTATATATACACGTATGCATTAAGCCTTTAAAAAAGGCATTCAAATAGTATTTTTTTTATAAAAAAAAAATTATTTGTATTCAAGTAAATCCAACATTTCTCTCTTGGAAACCGTGACACTTGATTTTTTACTTTTTAGGTTCAATTTATGAATAAGATAATATCTTTTTAGTTTTCTCCAAACACTCTTCAGCAACCAAAACTAGTTACTTACAAAAAAAAAAACCTTATTAAAAATGGTGACCTTTAAATCATGAAGCCCTCTATGTACCCATGGCTTATACATTTGGCAAGAAATTTCTTCACATTTGATTATTCATCAAAATATATGCATCTCTATATATATATTTGGGGCGTGAAGTTGCGTATCTTTTAGACCACATTTTTTATATATTTTCTGCAAAAACATAACCTCACATTCAATCTTCAAATACTTGCAATTTAATTTTATTTAAATATTTTTATTTTAACTCTAACACAATTCCGTTCATTGTCCTAGTTTTTCGCCTGGGCCAATCCCAACCCCGCTATCGTCCTTTGTCCTTGTTCATAATCACATAGAGGTCCTAGATCGGTGCCCTCTCTAGCCTATCCCAGTGTAGGCTTCCCTTTCTTGACAAAAATAAATAAAGCCACCCAAAACAAAGTAAATAAAGGTACTAAAAATATCTATTCATACCCTCTCTCTCTCTCTCTCTCTCTCTCTCTCTCTCTCTTGGGATAATTATTTTGACCTCCTCTGAGTTTAGGTCTAATTACATGGACTTCTCCTGTAGTTTTCATAATTACATTGACATCCTTTGAATCTAGCGTCTAGATAATAATTTGCCCCCTCCGTTAGGAAAAACCTTAAACCCATAACGGAAAATGCTTACATCATCAAATAATTACACTTACCTCTCCCAAAGTTATGTCAAAATAACACAGACCTCCCTTATATTTTTTTTTAAAAATTACGCTAAGCCATTTAAAATTTGAAATATAAAATATAAAAATGCTCTTTTTTTTCATACTTTTATTTTACCCCGTAGCTGACAAAAAATAATTAGCACAATAATATATGTTAACTTTAGAGAACTATAACTTACTCATTTTTTAAAACATTTTCGGCGTGTTTTTTGGGAGCATTGTTTTGCGCTTTTATCTGTCTAAATAAATAATATTATTTGTTGACAAACATATAATATTTGAATTAAACAACCATAATTTATTCAATTTTTGGCCTTTTTGGATGATTTTCTTAAATTTGTATTTCATGTATTTCTTCGAAATCTATGCATTGGGCTTGGAAAGTTAACCAAAAAAAACATTTTTTGATGACCCTATTTTAAGATTTTTTTTTTACTCCAGGATTTCATAGTCATTGTTTGGGTTTTTGTTTGTGGGTATAAACATAAATTGAACCACAAGTAATGTGTACATATATATATATACTATTCAAAATCTTTAATTGTAGATGTAATAAGAATGAGCATCGGTATTTTCAAAAAATGTAACTTAAAAATTATTAGTTTTTTGGCCTACAATCATTGTTGGCTAAAGAAGGGGAGGTGAGTGTTACACAACTATAAATTTTAAAGGAGGTTTGTGTAATTAAATAATAGCTCAGGGGTGGTGAGTGTAATGTACCAATTTATGACGTAAGCACTTTCCATTAAGGGTTTAACGTTCTGCTAACGGAGGTGGCAAATCGTTACCTAGATGCTAAACTCAAGGAAGGTCAGTGTAATTATGAAAACCACAAGAAAAGTTCGTGTAATTAGACCAAAACTCAGAGGACGTTGGAGTAATTTTTCCCCTTTTATTTTTTTTCGATAGAGACCATTCATACTCTCTTAGTGTATACGTAAGCCTACATAACGTTAATATGGTAGTTGCACATCCACATCCACAACAAATTTTGAGGCGCATCTTTATACTTATTAAATGTTTTAAGGAAAAAATAATGGACCACAAATTTTCTGGTTAGATTGTAATTAAAATCGCTACCTTTGTCCACATCTTTATACCAACATCCAAAAATACCACACCACACTGTGAAATTTTTGGGAGAGTGTTATATTCATGAGTTCAATTTATGAAAGCCAAAAGTTTGTAATTATGTGCAATAAATTGCTAAAATTAATGCCACATGACCATGGCCAGGTAAAAGATGGCTCCCCACTAGGTCTTTTTCATTCTGGACTTTTGTATACATTCTATTGCAAGATAATATTATTACATTTAAGGGAATAAATGAGCCCTTATTAGGGTCCAAGTCCGTAAAAGTTTTGAATTTCTTTCTTGGTCTTTTTATATTATTTTGATTTATTAAGAAGGCAAAAAGAAGTATCTTGAAAGGAAAGTACTTGCCTACGTTGTACAATTAGTTCATCAACTGCAAAATTAATTTTCTAATGAAGATCACTAGTGCCTGTTTGATTACTAGGGCCTGTTTTATTGGTATTTGAATTTGAGTAGTTTCATTCAGATTTCTTGTTAAATCTTAAAGCAAAATTCATTACTATGAATGACTTCATTTATAAAAATAGGAAACTTTACCATATTTCTTCTGATGTAGTCATTTCTACCTTTATCTAGAATGCCAAAATTTATGATTGTAAGCATCAATTCTGAGATGAGCATGCTATTTCTAAATGGAACCATTCAAACTTACCATATCTTTTTATAAACTTTTATAGAAATAATAAAATGCAATTATTACATTCAAGGACAACCAAACATGCCCTAATTTGTCCCTTCAATAAGACTGAATTGTTTGGTATTCCTATCGAATTGCATGGATATCATTTTTGATATCCCTAAGAGCATCTGTAGCGGTGTAGTTAGTAGGGTAAGTTAATTTAGCTTTTGGGTAAAAACACCCCAACGGTGTAGCTGTATAGGAACTTAATTTCTATATAGTAGTAAAACTTAAATTTAGCATTTAGCTAAACTTCTTAGCATACAGGACAGACAGCAAAGTCTTAGCCGGCAAGGGCCTAGCCGTCAAAGGATTAGCCGGACGCCTCTAGCCGGCAAAGTCTTTGCTATTAAGTTATTTATTTATTATATTTTATTTTTGGAATAAATAGCCAACCGGCATTGGCAAAGCAGCTACCCCTGGCTGGCTAGGCTTGTTTCATTTTTTTTTATAAGTTAAGATTTCATTAAAATATATGATTTTCAAAATAGATTAAACGGATGAGGCTTAGTCGGCCACCTCTAGCTGGATGAGGCTTGGTCGGCCATCTCTAGCCGGTATATCCTAAGTCGGCTATTCATTTACACTATTGTAGAATTCTACCTCTCTGTCTATAAACTTAATTTAAATTTACCCTATACACCTCTACACCATTGGAGATGCTCTAACAAGGGAGCGCAATCCTATGTGTAATTATTGCTAATTAGAATTGATAGATTTCTTTTAAGAGAAATTAAAATATGTCATAGTCATCATATAGCACCGACCATTCTTTTTTTTTTTTTGGAATACGAGAACAAATCCCCCGTTTGCCTTATACGACTCCGGGATCAGCACCTACTATCGTTTTTATCGGAGTAGAACAAGAGACAAACTTTGGGCACATGCACTGATCTCACAATATACACACTAGGTAAATCATGGAGGTAAGCTAGCAGTAGGATCCGAACCCACACCAAGTTGGACATTTATTAAAGTCCATCTTGAAGTCTATTCCTCTAACTTTCTTACACGACCTCTGGGATTTTTTCGAATCCCTAACCTCATTTAGGAGGCCAAAAATTCTGACCATAATCACTTTTATTAATATGAAGTTTTAAACCTTCAACCAAAAGGGTATAATAATACCCCCCATTGAGTCTCATTTTCACCTAGACCTAATCAAGATTGTCTTGGATAGCACCCACCATTCTTGATGTAATGCCTGGCAACTCCATCTGTATACTCGAATAAACAATAGCAGGACCTTTTTGTCATCTTTCAAAATTACATTTTACATTCCTTTCTCATGATCAGAACTTGACCGGGCTTCTTACGTATGACATTTGATATTATACTTCAATTGCCAGTGTCCATATGGGGTTAACTGAAATAAGTATGAATGTGAATCATTCCTCAAAAAAAAATATATATATATATATATATATCAAAAATAAAAATAAAAACAAAAACAAAAACGAAATATATTGGGTATTTCTTAAAAAAATGAAAACAATTATTTTGAACTATTAAAAGAAGTTGGGCAAAATAAACAATTTCCTTTCAAAATACTTAATATTACCTCTTTCATAAATAAAACCAATATAGAAAGACCTACGAAGAAATTCAAACTTTTGTGAACGTAGATGTTAATAGGAACCCAATTATTCCCTAAATTGTAATAATCTCTATTTTTGACAAAGCAATTTACTAGTATGAAAGTAACCAATATTTGAAACTGCCAATGTTAAAATTGAAATTAACACAAACTTGTATGGAAAGAAAAAGGTTTGGTATGATTCTGGACATGCCTTCAGCTATCAGTCCGATACTTATGCCTAAGATGTTGGGTTTGTGTCCTTAAACCATTACTTTATGTATGAGACATTGACATTTAAATATATGAATATCAGCTTTACACTTCACTGTATATGTTTCTTTCATGAGATGATTGTTAATCCTTAAGTATCATATTTAGGTAATTCGTGTATGTATGAGATACATACAAGTGAAATACGAATTACTAATATTTGATACTTAGAATTTGTTACAGTGGATGATGAGGCTGGATGATTAACTACTATTGGATGGAGTGATGAATCTCAATCACTAGAGTTTAGCTCTTAGTTAATATGCTAGTGCTTATAGTGTATTGACGGACCTGGGCTTTCCTATTGACACTCAAGACTGTCAACAATCGATAGGAACTCATAACTTGTATAAGCTACGTGTTCTCAATCTTGAGACGATTATGAACACAGACTGTGGATATAGCTGCTTTGACTAACCAATCAGTGAGGTCTATAAAACATCAACACTTGGGTATCTTGCGTATGTCATGTTCATAGGGTTGTGAATATATATTGTCAAGATAGAATCTTCCCTCTGATTCAGAGTAAGCATTCCCTTGAGAATGTCACCAAGTAAATTACTGAGAACTGCAGTCTTGTTGATAAGTAGTTATCAACATGTTTGGTAATCATGAGAGGTGAATGGGACTCAAGGAATACAAGAAGTATTCATAATTCAGGTTGATAATAATAGTTATCCGACTACCTGAATATGATTATGAATGCTGAAGGTAGAGGGACATTAGTACACCATATAAGTCTAGTTATCGCTTCGGATATGTTCTTTTGCGTTGGAGTTCAATTATTGTTTTATAGTGGAATAAACGTTAATTGATCAGTTGGTTAGTTTGCTGATCAAAGAGTTTGGCCATGGGAATTAACAACTGGTACTAGCCAACAATAAAGAGCCTAGGAGGTCCCACTCTTAACTCCGCTAGGATGCTTGGAAAGGCACCTGAGGATCTTGTCAAGGCGAGTTCTATCGATCGAAAGTGTCTCGATCGATTGAAGTCTTGGCAGGTTCGATCGCTTGAAGGTGGTTTGATCGATCAAAATCACGATCGATCGAAACCATTAATTTCCATCACTCGAGCATTAAGTCGGTTATGGGAATCTATAAATAGGGCAGTTGCGTCCAGAAAAAAGAGTTCGTCGTTTTAACATGCCAGAAGCTGCATAAACTTTTTTAGAGCTCCCAAAGCCTCTCTATCCTCTCCATTAGGGTTCCCACCAACCCTAGTCCTTCCGGCTGCCATCCGCAGTAGTCATAAGAGTGGAGACAGTCTAGTGGAAGCTGCTGCACCATCCAGAAGAGAGAAATTCAGAATTAGGTTCAAGACCTGAGGTATGATTTCTTGTTCTCCTCTTATATACGCATCTATGGAATTGACGAGTAGTAGATCCGGGCATACCAATAAAGTTTTTGAAACATAATCTTTCCGCTGCGTGTTTAAAAATTAATTTTTAACATGTTTTTCCTACATAAGATGTATTAGAGTCTGTTAGGAAAGTCAAAGAATCATCTATGGTTCATAAGTGAACCGATTCTATAAATTTAAATGTTTAGTTAATGTCGTTGCAAGCATAGGATTCCCTTTGCAGCGTAATACTTCTCTTAAAATTTGGTTCTTTGTAAAACCAACTCATAATATTGGTTCTCACAAAACCAAGTAGAAAGTGAGAATGGGAGTGAAGCTAACACAATTGTCAAACAAAAATCATAGCAAGTGGAATATCCACAAAATAAAAATAAAAAAAGGAGAAGAAGAAAGTGAAGGTAGAGCTGCTTAGCCAAAAAACAGCGTCGAACGTTGAAGAAAACATAAAAGAGCGTCAAATATTATGTGTACATAAATAAGGAAGAATAAATGAGGCTGTTGGGGATGAGTCTATTCAAAGTATATTTTTTTTTTCTTCAGGAAATGAGGCTTTTTGGGATGAGTCTATTCAAACTTATTTTTATGCAATTGATTTAAACTTTGAATCTAAGGCAAAGTATACTAACTAAAAATTTGATATTTATCCAATGTAGAATACATAAGGGGCAGTTGGCCACAGCTCCCTGTAAATGTCCTAATTAAATAAGCCTACAGTCTAGCCTTTTTTTTTAATGTCATAGGTCCTCATAGTTTTTCAATATTTAAAATGCTATAACTACACTACAGGTCGGTTTTAGATAAATTTTATATATCGGTGATCTACAAAACAAAATCTATACAACCATATCCATATTGGCTATAAAAAGCTGTTTTACAAAAAAAAAAAACGTTATTTTGCTGCTCCAACACGGATACTGAAATTATTATTATTTTTTTTTGTAAAATCAATACTTCTATTGCGTAGAACTCGAAAAAAATAGCTCAAATAATTAAAAAAAAAAATCGTCCAAAACAGCCCAATGATCGCAAAGTTATGGCCATTTTAGCAAATGTCATTGTCTAATGTTACTGTCATTATAATGCTACCAGGTAATGACAGTGACATTTGTTCAAATCAAACAAAAAAATGTAAAATTATGGCCAATTTCAAATGTTACTATTTTTTATAATACTGTTCAAGTAAAGACAGTAACATATCATCATATTCCAAAAAAAAATTTGAAGTTAGTATCATGTCACTGTCATTTGCGACGGTGATGTCATACAGTGACATGATTTTTTTTTTTTCAATTTTTCAGTTTGATAAATTTTCTCTTCTAGATTACAGATATATAAATTTTATTCACATTGGAGTTGTGGTTTGAAAGTTATAGCATTTTAAAGTTTGAAAAATAAAAAACTGTCCTTGCATTAAAAGAAAACGGCCTAGACTAGGTGCATAATACTGCCTATTTCAGGGACTGCTAATTAATTTTCCATATATATAATGTTACAGAATTTAAATTTGGATCATCAAATAGCATAATTATCACCTTCAGGTCCTTAATTTATCACATTGTATGGTATTCCAAAAACAACAATGTATAAACTTACTTAACATTTGTAACGTGAATCCCATATAAATTCGTTCAATATTCATAACATAGATCACAGTTGAACATAATACAAACACATAACAAAAAAAAAAAAAAAGAAAAGAAAAAAAAAGAAAGAAAAGAAAACAAACATGCAATAACGCGTGCTAACTTGACCACCGTTGCATGTATGATATATACATATACACAACAACAATTCATATATATATATATTCAAAGATATGTTCACTGATACGATTGTATATAGAGAGTTAAACTATCTTCAATCAAAATGTTGTAAGCTACGAGATATGGGTTGTATAGACGATAGAAATAGTGAGAAAATAGGATTGATTGAATCAAGGTAAAGTTAGAGAGATAGAGAGGGAAATTAAGAGAAATTGGAGATTTAATTATTATAATTGACAGAGAGCTTGAGGGAAATTAGAGATTCAATTATTATGATTGTTATATTTCCAGATTGACGTGATGATGCATATATATGTCATTATTATAGGGAATTGTTATGTACACCCGTGCATTTGTTATGTACACCCAAATTCCTTTGTTCCAATCATTTTTCTTCTAAAAATTTGTACTTTTGTAAAGATGAGCGGTGTACATAGCAAACTTAACGGTGTACATAGCAATTCTCTTATTATATATTATATTATATATATGTATATATGTATAATTATATACTCCCTCAGTCCCAAATTACTTGGTACTTTTGGGGAATCCAACTTTTTGAGTAAACACAATAATTGCACTTTTGTCAAACTTTTATGCTCCAACTTTTCAAATTTATCCATCATAAATGCATTTAGATTAGTTGGGAGTGTGAAAAAAGAAAGGGCAAAATAAGAAAGATTTAAAAATTGTTGTGTTGACTTTTCAACATAGACTATCATTTTGGGACAACCCAAAATAGAAAGAGTGTCCAGTAATTTGGGACGAAGGGACAATATATATATATATATATATAGAGAGAGAGAGAGAGAGAGAGAGAGAGAAAGAGAGAGAGAATTTAGAGCATGCAATCTTTGCTAATCTAGCTTTTCAGATTGAGATTATGATTCAATTTGTTATGTCTCCCATTCATGATGTATGGCATGCATGCAATCAGTTATGTATATATATATATTAGAAATTCATAAAACAAAAAAAAATGACACATTGGTGGATAAATCGTATCAACAACAACAAACTACTTCAAATCAAATAAATATTAAATTAGTTTCCATCAACATATAAATAAATAAAAAGTTAAAACAAAAAAACAAAACAAAGAAATGAAAAGTACGTAACACACGCTACAATTAGCAAAACAAATGAAATTATAGATTATTAGACACATAACATTTTTTTTAAAACCATTTAGTATATTAACTTACAAAATAAAAAAAAATAAATTGTTCATGTATAAAAAAATATACCGTCATAATTTCCTCACACTAAAGAGCAGTCTCTCCTTGAAATAGAAACCAATATAATCAAATTTCAAAGTTAGATAAAAATAAGAAGTGAATAAACAAAAGTAGAGTTCAATATAAAAAAAAATTAGATTATTTATTTTTAGGTAAAAGGCATTTTGCCCCCTCAAACTATACATGGTTTTGCAATTGACACCCCCAACTTTAAAAATTTGCAATGTCCCCCCCCCCCCCCCCCCCCCCCCTCCCGAACTATCTTTAGGGTTGCAATGTCCCCCCCTGAACTTTAAACAGTTGAAATGTCCACCCCCCCCCCCCCCCCCCCTTAACTATTGTATGTGTTGCAATGTCCCCCCTGAACTATCATCTATGTTGCAATATTCTCCCTGAACTATCTTTCGTGTTTCTTGATGGACTATGATGACAGGGTTGTCATTGCAACACGAAAGATAGTTCAGGGGGAACATTGCAACATAGATGATAGTTCAGAGGGGACATTTCAACAGTTTGAAGTTCATGGGGGACATTGCAACCATAAAGATAGTTCAAGGGGGACATTGCAATTTTTTAAAGTTTGGGGTGTGATTTGCAAAAGCGTGTATAGTTTGAGGGGGTTAAATGTTTTTTACCCTTTAATTTTTTAGATAGATTAGCAAAGTTAAATTTAAAATAAAATAGTTGTTTAGATACTGGAAAAAATTGCGAATAAAACTTCAGATTTCACTTTTAGATTATTGGAGGAGTAAAAGTTATCCAGATTTTATGTATTTGTGAATGGCATGACAATAAAACTTTGAGAGTGAATTAAATTTGCAATGGATAAGATAACATTTAAAAAGTTACAATGATACATAATGAGAGCAAAATTTTCGTGAATGACATTAAATAAAATAAATAGCAAGGAAATGTGAATATGAGCAGTTTGAAATCTAACCAAGATTAGTAGATTGTTATCAATTGAACAAAATTCAAAAAAATTTAAAATATGAAAATGTTAGAAAATGACATGTGACAGAAGGTAAGACTTCTACTTTCATATATAGATATTAGTTGAACATGTGAATTTCATTAATCAAGAAAGCGGATTCCAAAAAAGAACTAGTACAAGTACACATACAAACGTATGAAACATAAAAATAAGCAACAGAAACTTTATAGTTGCACTGCAAATATTTCCAATCATAAAGATGAAACTGTCTATGAGGTAGCTCAACACTGAGCCGGCTGAAAGAGTAATGCTCCGTTTGATAAAACTAAAAATTATGTACCGAAAATTAAGTTATGAATTTTAAGTACTGAAAATTTTAGGCGATTGAACTTGTAATACTGAAAATAGTGTGCCAAGTACTCAAATAGACTGCATTCAGTGATTATTTTTAGTAGAAAATTTTCACTTTAAGTTTTCAGTACTTATTTTGCTATTTTTCTAATTAAGTGGTACATTATAAAACGCACTAAAAATTATTCAGCACTTAATTGGATTATCAAACACACCCTAAGCTGCCAAAATTTCACCGTGACCGCGAAGATACTCCACCAAAACGCCTATATCTAATGAAAAAAAAGTCAAATCTAAGGAACACATCGCCAAATCTACATGAAGAAAGCACCAGATCTAGGAGCAAATGGACTACAAAGAGATAGTCAAACTGACCACAAATGAAATAATGAATTTTAGATGACCCAAATTAAAATTGTGGGGGAAAAAACTGGGTAGCAAAATTTTTTTTTTTATCCACATCTCCGTGGACACCACAAAATATGCAAAGTTATAAGTCATTTGCTGGAATTTAATATTTAACATGGATGGGAATGATAGTAAGAATCAAAAACATTTAGGATACGTACGCACAATCTTTAGATCTTATTTTGAATTTATTGTTTTCTTTTAACTGGACTATGAAAGAGTACAAGCGTATCTTCCAAATATTGCTGCTTATCAGCATTAAAGCCTGATTTCGCTGGGATGATAGCATTCATCCTTGTCTGATCTGGGGGTCCTTGGATTCCTTGAACTGGTGCCCCATAGTATCCTCCTCGTGGTGCATGATAATCCTTGCTTAAATCTTCCTGCTTATTGCAATTCTAGCAGACGAGATCCATTAGGCGGTTAACCCTGGGGACTGTGCAAAACTTAGCAATGTGCCCTGGCTTTCCGCAATTAAAACATCCTCCATTGTTGCTTGGCGGGGCTGTTAGCAATGCTTGTGACTGTGGTCCTTGCTGACGATATTGTTGGGGTCGAGAATAACCCTTCTGTGGCTTCCTGGTTCCTTCCTAGGTTCTCTTGTTCCCTTGAAAATTTCCCTGGGGTCTCCAACTCTGGGTATTCCTTGGCAGCTGGGTCTGGAAACTCCGTGGCTGAAATCCGTTTGACGACTGAGGTCATTTTATCTGTGGTTGTTGTATTGGATAGGTGTCTTTCTCCAATCCTGCAATAAATCTGATGATCTCTTCAAATGACTGATTCAGATGACCAACCATCATATGTCTGAGGTGGGGGTTCAATCCTTGGTGAAATCTCTTCACCTTCTTTTGTGGGGTGTCTATCATATATGGAGCAAAATGAGATAGACGCTCGAATTGTATTGTATACTCCCGCACATTCCATCCTCCTTGGACCAGATTAAGAAAGTTTCTCTCCTGTTGGTCTCTCTCATCTTTTGGGAAGTACTTTTCCAGAAATCTTCATTTAAACATCTCGAAAGGCATCGCTCTTGCAGCATTCATCCCTATAGTAGCTTGCTCAGCTTCCCACCAATCTGCAGCGGCATAGGTGAGCTGGAACGTAGCAAGACGATGCTTCTCTCGTTCACTACATTCTAATGCTTCAAAAATTAGTTCCATTTCCCATTCTCACTGCTCTACCTTCCATGGCTTTGTAAATCTGTCAAATTTCTCTGGGCGTAATCCGTGGAAACGTTTGAGTAACTTGTCACCAATTTGCCTTGGTGGCGGTGGTGCAATGGGTCTCTAATGAGTAGAGTGGTTATACGTATCTCCCACATGATCCATCCTTTGCATGAAGGCGTCAAAAACTCTCGTTAGATCCATGCATTCTGGAATAGGGGCTCCCAAACGTGCTTGATTCCTTGGTCTAACCATAATGATAATAAGTGCCACCTACAAGAGACTCAATGATCAGCTGAAAGTCTTCTCGTAGAAACGAAAGTAAGATGGAGAGAAAAGCAACAAGAACTAAAAGTTCTACTAAATAACACATATCAATCAAACATAAAATAAAAAGTGAAAGTACTACTCGGATATATATATATATCAAAAGATGTACCACATAGTACACACTAGTCAAACTGTGTACCACGTGGGACAAAAGCAACAACAGTGTTAAGGTCGGCTATTAACAATACTACCACTGCTAATAACATCTGTACAAAAGCTATGGTCAAATAGTTATCTCTCAAGCTCTCAAAAATCTGGTGGACAACATGTCCTGATGTAAACTAACAAAAGCTAAACCCTGCAGATCCTGGCTAAAAAATCATTAGCGTCTGATCCTTAGGTGCAATATCCATATCCACAAGTTGATCGGCCTCTACTGGTGGAGCAAGTCTTCCAACCACTACTCCTATATCCCAATCCTCCACGATCATGTCGTTAATCTCCATCTCCTCAACATCAAATGTTGGCTCGGCAACATCGGTGGTCAACTCAGCAAAATCCTCAACTAGGGCCATAACCTCTGCGAATGCAACTCCTCCTATCAGAACTGAAGTTGGCTGCGCAACCATCGTTGCTATTACTTGGCTACCATATTGGCAATAGCTGCCATCTGAAGTACAGGTCCTACAAGTAAATTGAACACAACGGGTATCTCTGGTGCTATAATCTCCTCTGGCTCGACTACAACGTTCTCTATACCCTCATCTCCTACTATATCATTCCCTCCGACCATAACATCCTCATCACCTAACTCTGGGTCCTCCTCCGGGTCCTACTCATCATCCTCGACAGGCTCGATGTCCTCGGCGGTATCCTCCTCTAGGTCAATATCTACTATCGGCTCAGCCTCTGATGACTCTGGCTCCTCAGGCTGCTCCTGTGGCTCAGGAATAGGTACCTCGAGTACCGGTGATGGTGGTTCTACTGCTGGTACCGCCTCAATAGGTCCTCCAAGAATAGCTCGAAGCTCAATAGGGTTTGTGGACACCCCATTTTGTCGGCTATCAGATTTTAGGAGACCATAGCTTGGTGGTTAACAATGATCGAAAAGACTCAAGAAGGACTCCTGGAAGTTAAATCTATCTCTGAAAATGCTCAAAATGACCAAGATACCTGAAAGCCCAAAAACTCCCAGATTTGGACCGAAAGTTCTGGAAACATGCTACGTCATAAAAAAGCACTATAAATGAGTTTTGAAGTAAAATCAGATAAAATCGTCAGCTCTCAGAGACCCCTGAAAGTCCCGAAAATTCCCAAAAAATCTGCGTTGACCAGTTTGGCCTAGGTTTGACCAGTTTTGACCAGGGTTTGATCGAAATCATCCAAATTTTCCAAAAAGCACCAAGATCATTCTAGATCATGTGAAAATCGGACGAAACCATCAGCACCTGGGAGCTCCTAGAGGTTCCCAGAACTTCTTGGAAATCCCAAGTTGACCGATTTAACCTAAAAGTTGACTTTGAAACCAGAACACCGTATCATTTTTCAAATATTTTTCATGAATACTAGAGGTCAATATCTTTCCAACGGTATATCGCACGTAATTCTTGGATTTAAAACGAATTTATTATGAATTTTTGAAGGTGAAAAAGGAGATCAAATCGGCATTTATTGCGAATACCGCAAAACTTTTCAAAGTGACCTATCTCTGAACTTTTTTTTATGAAAAGTATACTCCATTACCTTTTCAACGGTATATCACAACCTCAGTTTGGAGTTTGTATACATTTTTTGTGAATTTCGGACGAAATATGGCCTTTTCACGAATACCGGAACATTTGGGAGCCTAAACAGCATTATCTTGACATTGGAGGAGCAGTGCTACCGCGGCACTAGCCCACTGTCATTGTGGCACAGGCCCAGTGCCTTGCGGCACTCTCCCCCTTAACAGCCCATTTTTGTAATTTATTTTGGGGGTCCATTTTGATTAATTAAAAACAACGTAGTTCCTTATTCACAGACATTTGGAGCCAATGGGAGCACTCTTTAAATTCCAAAACCACCCCAAATTACCTATATAAACCCCCCTTGACTTCTCATTTGAGGGGTGCAAACACAAAGCTTAGAGAAAGTTGTAAGGAGAAAATTGTAGAGATAAGGTTAGAATAGAGAGAAAGGAAGCTTCCTCCTGTAATACCCTGTATTTTTGTAATAAATTATATAACTAAGACCTTGTATGTTTCTTTTTATACTTGCTTGAGCTTGGCCTTACCCTTGGTATATTTTGGATACCAATCGATTGAACTTTATCTCAATCGATTGAAGTGTCAATCGATTGACACTTATGTCAATCGATTGGAGGCAGCTGGGCAGATTCTTTTGCTCTGGCTGGGGAGAGGCCACGTGAACACTCCCTCTCTATATATACCAGCCCATTTTGGGCGTATTTCTGTTTACAGAAATCAGAGAGAGTGAAGGGGAGGGTTTTGTGTGTGTTATATATATACACTCATATATATATATACTCACATATATACATACATACACTCACACACACACAGAGATGGACTGAGACGAGAAGAAGAAGAAGAAGAAGACCAGAAAGAAGAAGAGAAGAAGGGGAAGAAAGAGAAGAGAGAAGGCAGAGAACTAGAGAGAGAGAGAGAGGAAGACCACCATTGAAGCTCAAGCTTCAAAACACAACCAAACACGCCTTAACGCCTAAGGTGAGTTCTAAACTCACTTGGTAGCTTGATATTGATGTTAGAACATGTTTTGAATGAAGAAATGAAGAAGAAACCATGTTTCCCGTTTATATGTTGCTGGGCAGTCTTCTCTGCGAAGAAGACGAAGTGTCAATCGATTGACACTCTACCAATCGATTGACATCTTTCATGTTCCAATCGATTGACACTATATCAATCGATTGACATCTTTCATGTCTCAACCGATTGACATTTTATACAATCGATTGACATGGATTGTGATCCAATCGATCGAACTTTGTTCCAATCGATTGACACTATACCAATCGATTGACATCTATATCAATCGATTGGATGTTGTAGTTTACTGTTTTACTTGTTTAGTTAATGTAATAACTGTTTAGTTGTTTATTTACTGTTCAGTACTTCCCAGCATGCTTTACTATTGTAATACAGACATGATAACGAGTTAATGCAGCATAGGATCGTAGTAATAACAAGACTATCGAATAACGTTTATAATGTTAGATAACGGAATAGTTGTGAATCCTTTGGAGTTAACGTTCATTTCATTCAGAGTAGTCGGGCCACATTGGGATTGTCATGTATCGGTAATAGAGTTGAACTTAAGTAGGTTTGCTAAGATTCGGGAACCTTGCGTGGGCGGGCTTTGGTCGATCATATGTTCTTAAAAGCGGTAGACAGACGAAGGTGTCTATGACTTGCGGTGAACCGGACCATTTGCCCTAAGATAGCCAGATGATCTAATCATATGTTCTTAAAAGCGGTAGACAGACGAAGGTGTCTATGACATGCGGTGGACCGTGATCACTAGTAGACGTCGCTAAGTCGTGGCATAGAATGATGTACTGTTGTTTAAAGCGTTATATCCCTGACATGCGGTGGACTGTGCATATGTTCTTAAAAGCGGGGGATGGACTAACGTGGTATCCATGACATGCGGTGAACTGTGCATATGTTCTTAAAAGCGGTGGATGAGCAATGGTGCGTTATAGAGTTGAACTACTGTCGAGTCTGTTTCCCCTATCAAGATGCGTTATCGGTCTTATAATGAGTAAAACGTCAGTAATCGGATCATTGGTTTGATTAAAGGAGTTACCCTTACTGAATTCTAATTTGATTACGGTTTATAACTTGTAATAATATCAATAGTCGATACCCTGTTAGTATCTAACTCACTCGGCTTTCATTAAGCTGACGGCGTTTATGCCGCTGGACATTTCTACATTCCAGCGCATCCTGGTTATGACTATACAGGTGAAGGGCCTGCAGAAGAAGACTACTATGCCAGTGACGGAGTTCCTGTGGAGAATTTCCCCGACGGAGGTCAGACCGAAGAAGACTACTACGCCGAGGACTACCCTTATGCCAACTGAAGACTAGACTAGAATTGTAGCTAATTGCCCTTACCGTTTTAGAATTTTTTTGTAGTCAGGCATATGTTGCCTTGGCATTTGTACTTCCGCTGCTTTATATTTGATTCGAGACTCTGATATGTAATAGTTAGTAACTTCTGTTGACTTTATGTTACGTTGTGATCAGAACCTAGACTTCATTCTTGTTACACTATTACTTCTTGTTGCTTAGTACTGCGTGGTGTGGACAATCATGTGACTTCACCCGTCATTCCCTATGGACCCATAAAAGAAATTTATTTTTCTCTATTTATGCCGTTCCGGGGCGTGACAGGATTTTTGGTATCAGAGCTTAGGTTGTATACCTTTTCGCTCACAGATTGTCCCACACCATCTGGTCCTAGAACCTTGAGATTCTATAGATGAGTATTAAGATTATTTCTGACTTAAGGTAGTCCCTTTTCAGGTAGCATGGCACCGCCGCTGTTCGTTCCAGACGAGTTCGGAGGACACTATGTGTATGAGAGTAGTATTGCGCCAGCCGATCCAGAGTACTATGCCTGGAAGGTTAGACAGAGAGCTATTGCAGAGACAGAGCGAGACATGCGGATCGAGCAGCAGAGGTTTGGGACCCAGGACCCAGAAGTGATACGTCAGGAGATGATCTACCGCAAGGAGACCTTCAAACGCATCGAGGAGGATTCTCTACTAATGTTACGAGACCGTTCTTCGTACCAGGTTCTACTTGCACAGGTTAGAGCCGCACCTCCACCCCCACCGGAGGAAGACATGGCTGATGCACCCCCAGCAGATGAGGACCCGGAGGATGATGATGAGAGCGATGGCGACGATGAGCCAGAGGATGCAGATGAGGAGATGGAGGATGAAGAGGACGAGGACACCGATGACGAGGAGCCGGAGTATGATCCAGAGGAGGAGGACCCCGTGGACCCAGCCGGTATGGACGTGCCAGTTGGTGTAGATATTGTAGTTGCAGAGGGTTACCCGATAGAGGAAGAGGAGGTAGCCGCAGACAATGATGCAGTAGTACCAGTCTTACCAGGAGGAGTTATAGCACAGCTAGCAGCTGAGTGGGCCGCAGAGATGGCTGCACATCCCCATGGATTTGAGATCGGAGCACCGGAGTTGGCACAGGCTATGGTACAGGCTGAGGCACTTGCAGCCGCATTTGATGCAGCCCAGGCTGACATGGCAGCTGATGCAGGAGATTTGGGAGCTGTTGTGGAGCATGATGGACCCGAGCTGATCGAGGATGTCGTGATAGAGGATGAGGACATGATGGATGACGATGACATGGATGAGGATGATGTTTTGTCTGAGGTTGCCCCAGAGGACGAGGCTTCCATCTATGGATCCGATGTGGACAACTTTTGAGTCCAGTACCTTTAGGACTTAGACTTTTTCGTCTGACTTTAGGACATGTTGTCCACTTACTTTTGACGCTTACATAGACAGATATTGACCGTAGCCTTTTTGTATAGGTAGCCACCAGTAGTGGTTTTGTATGTATCTTTCTTTTGTTTAGATCTTGTATAGGATCATGTACTACGCGGTACACAGATGATCCATTGTGTACTCCGCTGTACATCTTTTGGGTATATATATATATGGCAGATCGTTTCTCTTGATTATTTCTGTTATCATCTCATTATTATGTTATGGTTGTGATGTTGATTCATGTTATGCTTCCTGTTATTTTAATATGATCATTTCCCCGAGAAGATTGTCAGCTAATCGTTAGATCCTTCATAGGTACACCTCACACGGATCACTATGGTGGGACCCACAAGGAACCAAGCACGACTGGGAGCACCCATTCCCGAGGGTATGGACCCAACTGGAGTCTTCGAAGCTTTCATGCAACGGATGGAACACATCGGCGATACCTACAATCATGCCACCAACGACAATGGCAACAACCACTTTGTCCCTCCAAGGCAGACAGGCGATAAACTGTTGGAACGATTTCGTGGCTTGCGACCTGAGAAGTTCGACGGCATGGCAGAGTCCTGGAAAGCAGAGCAATGGATACGAGAGTTGGAGCTAATCTTTGAAGCCCTGGAGTGCAGTGAGCTTGACAAGAGACGTCTAGCCGCATTTCAACTGACTTACTCTGCCGCAGACTGGTGGGAGGCCGAGAGAGCCACGATTGGGATTGACGCTACAAGGAGAATGCCTTGGGAAGCATTCAAGACTCGATTTCTCGAGAAGTATTTCCCTGAGGACGAAAGAGATCAACAAGAGAGAAATTTCCTGAGTCTAACCCAAGGAAACTGGACAGTCAGGGAGTATACTACACAATTCGAGCGACTTTCCCGTTTCGCTCCGCACATGATAGACACCTCCGTCAAGAAGGTCAAGCGATTCCACCAAGGACTCAACCCACACCTCCGGCACATGATGATAGGCCATCTGGGCCAGTCGTTTGAAGGGATTGTCCGTCTTGCTTCAAGTTTAGAAAAGGATGCTTACCCCGTACAAGGACCACAAGCGAATCGACCTCCACCCAGGACCTTCCAACCAAGGAACTTTCCCGTGCAATCATCAAGGAACAATCAAGGATGGAAACCCCAGACCAACAACTATCAGGGAACTAAGCGCACATGGGATGGGACAAGGAAGCCCCAAGCAAATTTTCCTTGACAACAGAATCAACAGCGAGGACCACCTCAGGCACAGCCCGTCGCCCAGCGACAAAACACTGATGGATGTTTTAACTGTGGAGTGCCCGGACATATTGCAAGGTATTGCACAGCCCCCAAGACCAACCGGCGTAATGACCTCGTTTGTCGCAACTGTAACAAGCCTGGTCACATAAGCAAGGATTGTCGAGCACCACGTGGAGGCTACTATGGAGCGCCTGCTCAAGGACAGCAAGGACAGGTTAGGGTGAATGCCATCATCCCTGACAATGCAGGGTATAATGCAGAGGAACAGCAAAACTTGGAAGGTACACTCATTTTATTTCACTGTCAAGTTAGAGCTTTGTTTGATACCGGTGCCGCCCGTTCTTTCATAGCTATTAAGATGGTACGTGATTTGGGATTGTTACCCCTAACACTTGAGCCGACCCTTAATGCCGTTTCGCCCTTGGGAGTATCCGTTAAGTTAGGTAAGGTGTGCAAGGATTGTCCCTTGACACTAGAGGATAGGAATCTCCCAGCAGACTTGATAGTCCTGTCAATGTCTGAGTTCGACGTGATCCTAGGAATGGATTGGCTTACTAAGTATGGCGCTAACCTGGATTGTGTTAGTCGGACCATTGTCTTTTCGACGCCTGGTTGCCCGCAGATCAGATTTCAGTGCCAACCGTTGAGCGACATGTTTATCACAAGCTGCCTAGCCACGATTAAGACTTCAAGCACGGAGCTTACTATCAACCAGATCCCCGTTATTCAAGACTTTGAAGATGTGTTCCGAAGTATCTCAGGACTTCCGCGGAAGAGAGAGATAGACTTCTGCATCGAGTTAGCACCCGGAACATTGCCGATTTCCAAGACCCCGTATCGGATGGCGCCAATAGAAATGCTAGAATTGAAGAAGCAAGTTCAGGAACTTGAAGATTTAGGTTTTGTTCGCCCGAGTACATCACCTTGGGGAGCACCAGTTTTATTTGTGAAAAAGAAGGACGGAGAGCTACGACTCTGTATCGACTACAGGGAGCTGAATAAGGTCACGATCAAGAACAGGTATCCACTTCCCCGGATAGACGACCTGTTCGATCAACTACAAGGATCAAGGATATTCTCGAAAATTGATTTGCGTTCAGGATACCATCAATTACTAGTTCGGCCGAAAGATATACCGAAAACTGCCTTCAGAACGAGATATGGACACTACGAATTTCTAGTGATGTCTTTTGGATTGACTAATGCCCCGGCCGTATTCATGGACCTAATGAATAGAGTATTCAGACCCTATCTGGATCAATTCATTATAGTATTCATCGATGACATTCTAATTTATTCGAGGACGGAAGAAGAACATAAGAAGCATCTACAAATCGCTCTACAGACTCTTAGAGACAACAGTCTGTATGCGAAATTCAGCAAATGTGAATTCTGGCTTCAGGAAGTTAAATTCCTGGGACATGTGATATCACAGGATGGGATTTCCGTAGACTCATCTAAGATCGATGCAGTCTTGAGCTGGAACAAACCAACCAACGCGACCGAAGTTAGGAGTTTTCTAGGATTGGCTGGGTATTATCGAAAATTTGTGGAAGGATTCTCTAGAATCGCAGGACCGTTGACAAGCCTGACTAGGAAGGAGACGAAGTACGAATGGACCGATAAACATGAGGATGCATTTCGGGAATTGAAGGAGAGACTAACCTCAGCACCCGTGCTTGCAATACCTAAGAGTGGTGAACAATTCATAATCTATAGTGATGCATCACACCAAGGACTTGGTTGTGTGCTAATGCAAGAGGGAAATGTCATCGCATACGGATCAAGACAATTGAAGCCGCATGAGAAGAACTATCCGACGCACGACTTAGAACTAGCTGCAATCGTGTTCGCCTTGAAGATTTGGAGACACTATTTGTATGGAGAAAAGTTTGACCTGTTCTCAGATCATAAGAGTTTAAGATACCTGTTCTCTCAAAAGGAGTTGAACATGCGACAACGGAGATGGATGGAACTACTCAAGGACTACGACTTCTCTTTGCAATACCACCCGGGTAAAGCAAATGTTGTAGCCGACGCTCTGAGCCGAAGGCCGCGCCTTTCGGTTTCTTTGATTTTGATTAGAGAATGGCGAGCATTGGAGACGTTAGCCGAATTCGACCTTCAACCAGTGGAATCAGGAGAAGGACAACACTTTGGATGTCTTGTCGTGCAACCGACTCTCATCAGCCGCATCTTGGAAGCTCAACAGTCAAACGAGGATTTAAAGTTATGGTTTGCCAAGATGTCCGCAAGGGAACCCGAGATATGGAGTATTAGTACGGACGGAGCACTGAGATGCAAAGGTAGACTCTGTGTGCCAAATGACGATGGACTCAGGAAGAACATTCTGGACGAAGCACACAAGTCAAGGATGACTATCCACCCAGGAGGAAACAAGATGTACAAGGACTTGAAGAGAAACTTCTGGTGGCAAGGAATGAAGCGAGAAGTGGCCGAGTATGTATCGCAATGTCTTATTTGCAACCAAGTAAAGGCAGAGCATCAGAAACCACCTGGACTCCTACAACCGCTGCCGATTCCCCAATGGAAATGGGAGCACATCACCATGGATTTTGTGGTTGGATTGCCGAAGTCTCAACAAAACCACGACGCCATTTGGGTAATAGTGGATCGACTCACCAAGTCAGCACATTTTATCGCCTACAGCATGACGTACCCTGTTGAAAGATTGAGCCGGATATATCTACAGCAAGTTGTGCGACTGCACGGTGTACCTGTCTCAATAGTTTCAGATCGAGATTCACGCTTTACCGCAGAAATCTGGAAGAGCCTTCAGACAGCAATGGGAACTTCATTGAATTTGAGTTCAGCCTTTCACCCACAGACAGACGGTCAGACAGAACGAGTCAATCAAGTGATGGAAGATATGTTGCGAGCTTGTGTCATTGAATTCGAGAGTTCATGGGAGACGCATCTACCTTTAATCGAGTTTGCCTATAACAACAGCTACCACACGAGCATAGGGATGGCACCGTTTGAAGCCTTGTATGGAAGACCTTGCCGATCGCCGCTATGTTGGGCCGAAGTCGGAGATACTCAACTACTTGGGCCCGAGATGATTCGAGAAACCAACGAGAAGATCCAGATTGTACGAGAAAAGATGAAGACAGCGCAATCCAGATACAAGAGCTATGCCGACAAGCGACGGAAAGATCTAGAGTTTGCAGTTGGAGATCATGTGCTACTTAAAGTCTCGCCAGTTCGAGGTATCGTCAGATTCGGACAGAAAAGAGGCAAGTTGTCGCCGCGATTCATCGGACCGTTCGAGATCCTAGAACGTGTTGGGAAGGTTGCTTATCGACTTGCGTTGCCGCCAAAGATGTCAGGAGTGCACAACGTTTTCCACATCAGCATGTTGAGGAAGTGTGCCCACAACCCAGCGCACGAGATCAGTTTTGAAGATATCGAGGTGAACGAGAACGTGACCTACAATGAAGGACCAGTGCGTATTCTAGACCAAGGAGTGAAGAAGCTCAGAAACAAGGAGATTCCGCTAGTGAAGGTTCAGTGGAAGCACCACGACGAAGGAGAAGCTTCATGGGAGCTGGAGTCGGAGATGCAAGAGAAGTTTCCATTTTTGTTTTAACCCTGTTTATTTCGGATTTCGGGGACGAAATCTTTTATGAGTGGTGGATGATGTAATACCCTGTATTTTTGTAATAAATTATATAACTAAGACCTTGTATGTTTCTTTTTATACTTGCTTGAGCTTGGCCTTACCCTTGGTATATTTTGGATACCAATCGATTGAACTTTATCTCAATCGATTGAAGTGTCAATCGATTGACACTTATGTCAATCGATTGGAGGCAGCTGGGCAGATTCTTTTGCTCTGGCTGGGGAGAGGCCACGTGAACACTCCCTCTCTATATATACCAGCCCATTTTGGGCGTATTTCTGTTTACAGAAATCAGAGAGAGTGAAGGGGAGGGTTTTGTGTGTTATATATATATACACTCATATATATATACTCACATATATACATACATACACTCACACACACACAGAGATGGACTGAGACGAGAAGAAGAAGAAGAAGAAGACCAGAAAGAAGAAGAGAAGAAGGGGAAGAAAGAGAAGAGAGAAGGCAGAGAACTAGAGAGAGAGAGAGGAAGACCACCATTGAAGCTCAAGCTTCAAAACACAACCAAACATGCCTTAACGCCTAAGGTGAGTTCTAAACTCACTTGGTAGCTTGATATTGATGTTAGAACATGTTTTGAATGAAGAAATGAAGAAGAAACCATGTTTCCCGTTTATATGTTGCTGGGCAGTCTTCTCTGCGAAGAAGACGAAGTGTCAATCGATTGACACTATACCAATCGATTGACATCTTTCATGTTCCAATCGATTGACACTATATCAATCGATTGACATCTTTCATGTCTCAACCGATTGACATTTTATGCAATCGATTGACATGGATTGTGATCCAATCGATCGAACTTTGTTCCAATCGATTGACACTATACCAATCGATTGACATCTATATCAATCGATTGGATGTTGCAGTTTACTGTTTTACTTGTTTAGTTAATGTAATAACTATTTAGTTGTTTATTTACTGTTCAGTACTTCCCAGCATGCTTTACTATTGTAATACAGACATGATAACGAGTTAATGCAGCATAGGATCGTAGTAATAACAAGACTATCGAATAACGTTTATAATGTTAGATAACGGAATAGTTGTGAATCCTTTGGAGTTAACGTTCATTTCATTCAGAGTAGTCGGGCCACATTGGGATTGTCATGTATCGGTAATAGAGTTGAACTTAAGTAGGTTTGCTAAGATTCGGGAACCTTGCGTGGGCGGGCTTTGGTCGATCATATGTTCTTAAAAGCGGTAGACAGACGAAGGTGTCTATGACTTGCGGTGAACCGGACCATTTGCCCTAAGATAGCCAGATGATCTAATCATATGTTCTTAAAAGCGGTAGACAGACGAAGGTGTCTATGACATGCGGTGGACCGTGATCACTGGTAGACGTCGCTAAGTCGTGGCATAGAATGATGTACTGTTGTTTAAAGCGTTATATCCCTGACATGCGGTGGACTGTGCATATGTTCTTAAAAGCGGGGGATGGACTAACGTGGTATCCATGACATGCGGTGAACTGTGCATATGTTCTTAAAAGCGGTGGATGAGCAATGGTGCGTTATAGAGTTGAACTACTGTCGAGTCTGTTTCCCCTATCAAGATGCGTTATCGGTCTTATAATGAGTAAAACGTCAGTAATCGGATCATTGGTTTGATTAAAGGAGTTACCCTTACTGAATTCTAATTTGATTACGGTTTATAACTTGTAATAATATCAATAGTCGATACCCTGTTAGTATCTAACTCACTCGGCTTTCATTAAGCTGACGGCGTTTATGCCGCTGGACATTTCTACGTTCCAGCGCATCCTGGTTATGACTATACAGGTGAAGGGCCTGCAGAAGAAGACTACTATGCCAGTGACGGAGTTCCTGTGGAGAATTTCCCCGACGGAGGTCAGACCGAAGAAGACTACTACGCCGAGGACTACCCTTATGCCAACTGAAGACTAGACTAGAATTGTAGCTAATTGCCCTTACCGTTTTAGAATTTTTTTGTAGTCAGGCATATGTTGCCTTGGCATTTGTACTTCCGCTGCTTTATATTTGATTCGAGACTCTGATATGTAATAGTTAGTAACTTCTGTTGACTTTATGTTACGTTGTGATCAGAACCTAGACTTCATTCTTGTTACACTATTACTTCTTGTTGCTTAGTACTGCGTGGTGTGGACAATCATGTGACTTCACCCGTCATTCCCTATGGACCCATAAAGGAAATTTATTTTTCTCTATTTATGCCGTTCCGGGGCGTGACACCTCCTTTGATTTTTCAACTAGAAAGTGAGTTCTAAACTTTGTTTTCTACTTCATTACTCCCATTTATTTCACATTCAATATATCCAACCACCATTTTTGTGAGCATTCATGAGATAGGAAGCTACTTCCATGTCCAAATCATTATATATGAGTAAAACACCAAGCTACAAGTCCAATATCTCAATGATCATCAACTATTGATTGCTATTTACTTGCTTTGTTTATATTTGTTCATCTCTCCATACCCCATTTCTTTTTTATTTTTCTTTGATTACTTACTAGTTCATCATCATCTAAGTGATGACATGGTATTTGAGGTGCGTGAATCCATATGGACAGTAGCTCTTGACCTCAAAAACATGTTTGATAGATGATGATCCTAACTTCAATACAACTCTATGTATTCTTGAAGTTATCTTTAAAAATAAAAAGAATACTCTCCAGCAATCTTGGAGGTTTTTGATACAAGTCTAATGTTGATGTTGTAAGCAGTTATAATCCTCATTTAGGTGCTGAAAATGTACTCTCAAAACTTCTATTTTAAATCACTTATTAAACCCCTCTTTTGACTTCAAGAAATAAAACCATTTTCTTCTAAAAAATCATCAAAATAGTGAACAATCTGAGTTCAAAGACTTATCTAGAACTCAATACTTAAAGGGGGTTTACAAGACCACTTGAAAATTCTTCCTAACTTGTTAGAGAACACCCATGATTTTTGGTTGGACTTGGAAACACTTGGAAGGGTCCCATTTTGGCCCAAACATTCCTTCTAGACATTCTATTTTTTCTCTCACAGCAGGTTGGTTGACTTTCAACTTATTTTACAGAAAACTTTTTCAAAAGGAGTGGTCTCAACTCATTTTTTCCTTAAACTTCAGTGTCTTAGGGAACTTTTTATATAATATGGGCCTCTAGATATTTTGTTTTCATTTTATAAAATTTTTTGACATTTCAGTTGACAGTACGGATTTTGTTTCTGAGTGACCTCTATTGTTTATATGATTTCTCTCAATCTGTAATAGTTATTGAAGTTTGGCTTTTTGATATGTGTTTTAGACACAATAAGGATGATTGCATAAACTAACATTCATTGAAAACATTTCTTACTCCACGTTTCGATTTCTACAATGTCAACTCACGGTTCTATCCACTATTCACAGCAAGTATACTTCTACTTTCATTCTTTGATTCGATGCTTATATGTACTTCAAATTAGTTCATACCTTAGGAAGTGGTCCATACTATATTCTTACATATCCCATGATGGTTTCCTCCATGCATTCATTCATAGTTTAGACTTCTAAGTCACTTTAGAAAATTCATGTACACAAACACTCTACAACCTTTGCACATTATAAGAGCATGCATTGCATCCATGCAAGATTTGGGGCTTTTGTGACTCCTAATCTAAGAATATTATAAGGAATGAGTTGGATCATACGTCCATGCTTCCCCTCGATCTAATCATCCTTTCTCATCCATCCCGGGGATTGAGAGGTCTTCCTTTCTAAAAAATTAACATGCATCATTCTAGCTTGCTAAGCATTTTTTTTTTTGTTTTCCTTGATTATTTGTTTCAAGAACATTCCATGTCCCCCTTTAGACTAGGAGAACTTCATTACTTGATATGTGATTAGACGATTTTTCCTAGGTTTGTTTGTGTGATCTTTCACTTTTCGCATTGTGTGATATTTGATTTAGATCTTATGAATGATATCTGATCTTTTGATCTTCCATTTCAATATTCTTATGTGATGTAATATACTATAATAGTATTAATTATAGAACCAAGCATAGTAAAAGATGATTATTTGGATGCTAATTGAGGCTCGTCGAAAGACGGGGCGAGTTGAGGATGTTTTGTTCGTGACAAATGCTCTTTCCTCTCTCATACCAAAACCCCGAGCCAAGTTCTTTGGTTATGAAGGGCTGGTGACCTTTATCCATTTGGGTGAGTCAAATTAGGTTTCTTGGTTCCTTAAAGACCAAGTGGCGACTCTGCATCTGTTTTCAATAGACCTTTCTTCCTTTTTCTTTTCTCAATCCAAATCAATTTCAAACCAACAAAAAAGTGGACGATCGATTCCAAGTGTCCACAACGTCCATCTCTAGCTTACTCTGGATCAATTATAAAATCTCCTGGTAAATATCCCTATCAATCCTCGTTGAATGATAAGCATCCATACGCATCTCCGTACGTAGGTGGGTCTTCCCGATCACATAAAGAGCATTCCACATATCATCCTCTAGATATCTACTAGCTGTCTGGTGTATACGGTCATGATAAAACTCCGGATCAACTGGCTCTATGGTATCCCCATGGATCATGTGTCCGCCATATGTATCACTCACAAACTTATAGAACTCTGGATCCATAATGCTAATCTGCAAAGAAAAACTAACTATCGTCATAAGGACGAACTTATCTTAAACTCATATCACATCTTAGGAAATCTCAAATACTAGGACCATATGGTGTGCAACCGTTTGTGAAAGGAAATATCATAAACCTAAAGCTCTGATACCAAAAATCTTGTCACGCCCCGGAGCAGCAAAAATAGAGAAAAATAAATTTCCTTTTTGGGTCCATAGGAAATGACAAGTGAAAGTCACTAATTATCCACACCATACAGCACTAGTCCACAAGATAAACAAGAACAATAAACAACTGTAATATATTATTAGTAATCTATTACAACATTAGAGTGTGATCCTCAGGATCCCAACAGGTCTGGAGACAACATATGCCCAAGTACCCGTTAACTAAAACAAAATAGAGTTCAACAGAAACAACAAAAATGTAAACTAGGTATAAATATCTTCAGGTCTTCAACTGGCGTTAGGATAGTCATCAGCATAATACTTCTTTCCCGTACAATCGGTATCAGTGGGGCTACCCTCTACATAATCCAACTCCGGGTAGTATCCATCACCATAAGTTCTAGCACCTGCATTGTTAGGGATAGGGTAGTCTGGACGGGGAATGTCCAGGCAATAAAGGCCGTCAACTTACTGAAAGCTGAGTGAGAACTAACTAACACAGTCTCATAGAAATAATGTAATTACCAGTTATGCACGATAATAAGCATTGATATTAATAATATCTTTTCCCTTTTTATTCAGACACCTCATTAATCGATTCTCATCGTCTTCCAACTCTAAGACTGACTGTACCAATACCAACTGACTATACCCCAATGATTATATCATCACGACATACTAGTGCTCCTGTTCACCGCTTTTAAGAGGTCTTACTATTCACCGCTTTTAAGAACTCTTATGAGCACTATACATCGCTCTCACATAACGACTTGTTTATAGACGCACCAATACTCATGTTTACCGCTTTTAAGAACTCTTATTGTTCACCGCTTTTAAGAACGCTTGCGAGTATCATCCATTCATATTCAATATGCACTAGTACTTCTTGCTAGCATAACACATAATGCTTACATCCCACGTAGATGTGTTCATGACCAAGTCATGATACTGACATTCTTGTAGTGACGATTGCTAATACCCCACTGACTCAAACACCAGGATGAACTAATGTACTCACCCACATAACTCAAACCTTATCTCGTTAATGCGTCAAAATGTTACTAACCTTCCGAACCTTATTACGTTTCTCACCATGTTATCTCAATCTCATTATCTCATCCCATTACCTCCGTAATCCATACTATCTCATAATAAAAACATGAAACAATAACTAAACAGTTGTGCATTATGAATTATAAACTAAAGGAAACAACCTAGTTCTGTTATTTTCAATCGATTGAAGTCCTCTCAATCGCTTGAAAAAAGAGAGGTTCGATCGATCGAAGTGTTCTCAATCGATTAAAGTCAAGGCGGTCTCAATCAATTAAAGTCATTTTGATCGATTGAGACTCAGGGTTGTTCGATCGATTGAACTCAGTTCGATTGCTCGAACTTCGTCTTCTCCAGATTCTGACAGTGAATGTCCAGAATATGTTAGGGGGTGTTTGGATTCTTTTTAAACGTACAGAATATGTAATATACTATAACTAAGCTACCGAGTAAGTTTGGAACTCACCGAACGTTGTTAAGGGCGTGTTTAGAAAAGCTTTGAGCTCTCTCTCTCTCTCTCTCTCTCTCTCTCTCTCTCTCTCTCTCTCCTTAAATTGGTTTACTTTACTCTTACCAAATTCTGGCATAGAGACAGAGGAGCAAAGAAGAAGCAAGAAGAAGAGGAAGGAGAAGAAGAAGAGAAAGAGAAAGATAGAAACGAAGAGAGGAGCAGAGAGAGGAAGAAGGAAGCCATTGAAAAGAGAGAGAGAGAGAGAGAGAGAGAGAGAGAGAGAGTGAGAGACTATTTTTTGTATGTGGTTCGACCCTGTTAATGAAGGTACCTACGTCCACGGGTGTGTCTAAGCACGTTTACTAGCAGATCACCGGCGATCCTGGTGAGCCAACAAAGAGGGGCGGCACTACCAGTAATACCGGTCGGGTGTATGCGTGTAATGGTAAATTTTATAGAGGTGCTGTGTAGACTAAAGAGTTGGCCCCCTCAATGGGGGGTGAATGGTCTCTTTTATAGATGTAAGAGACCTACCCGTACATGGATAAGGAAATATAATCCATTTAGAATGTGATTGACAACAATCAAGTAAGTTTCCTAATTGTATTAGGATTGATTGACATTAATTGTGGGGGTTTCCTAATTGGATTAGGAAATAGTTTGCACTTTCCATTAATCTCCTAGCTTGAGTAGGAAACTGCCCGTAATGTTCGGGATCATGCCTATGGGCTCGAATGAGCTGTCCCCGCAGTGGGATGTGCCTGTGCGGTCTTCCCGACCTGTTGGCCGGGTCGTAGATAAACCGCTTGGGATGATGAGTATACTAAACCGCTCTGGCAGATGCTTCTGAGGAGTGGTGCAAGAACTGCTCGGTCATAAGATAGAGCCAATTTTGGGTGTATCAGCTGCCCCCCTTTTCCAAGGTTGGCCAAATGCTATATCGGGGCAAGTTTGGAAATTAGTTTGATGTTACTTGCCGCTGTTTGAGTGCTTGTGAAAGCTGCTTCGGGGCTTCTGAGCCTGGTGAGTCCTCGGGAACTGACTGAGAGTTGAGACTCAGCCTAGCTCGGGACCTTTAAGTGCTCGGGAACTGACCGGGAGTTGAGACCCGGCCTAATTCGGAGTCTTTGAGTGCTCGGGAAGTGACCGAGGGTTGAGACTCGGCCTACTTCGGAGTTTTTTTTTTGCTTGAGTTACCTCCCAGGATGGTTATCTTCTGCCCGTAAACCTTTGTCAAGGTTGTGGGTAGAAGAATTTGACCATGTTGGAAAAGCCGACCTAAAGTTTATTGCTTTAGGGTCCTTTTGTGTTAGCTCCCCAGGATGGTTGTCTTCTGCCCAGTTAGCCTTCGTTAAGACTGTTGGGAGAAGAGCTTGACCATGTTGGTGGAGCCGACCTAAATCACGTTGCTTTAGGGTCTTTTTGCTCCTCTATTGTCGGCCAACCTAAGAGATATTAGTCACCTCTATCGCCGGTCTGGGCCTAAGTGGAGTTAATGCCTCTGAGTACTGTAGGTGCTCGGGTTGTCCAAGATTTTGACTTGGTTATCCGCGAGGCCTGTAGATACCCGGTGTGATTACCTGCTTAGTTCACTGCACCATCTTGCCCCCCAAGCTTTTGCTAAGACGAGGGTCTTACAGAGGCTATGACTGTAGCTAACCGACCTGGAACATGGTGGTTGCAGAGTCTTTTGAAGCTTGCCATCATCAGCCACCTAGGGGGTTTGCCCCCATCGTCGGTTGAACCTAAGCGAAGCCGGTGCCTCGAGCGTGACCCCGAGGTCTTTGGTGCCTAGGTTCGGAGCCCGAGGTCTTTTATGCTTGGGTTCGGAGCCCGAGGTCTTTTTAGTGCCTGAGTTCAGAGCTCGAGGTCTTTTTATGCCTCGGGGTTAGGCCCGAGGTCTTTGGAAGGGCTGTCTAACAATCGGTGGAGCCTCATGTGGCGAGCAAGCAAGTACCAATATAGTCGGGCTCATCTAGACTGATGGAGACAGGGGGTCGGATCGGGATCGTCAGGCTCCTGATTTCTCTGTGCGGGAGGCAAAGTCGGAACTGCTTGATCCTTACCGATATGAACTGGAGGTCGGGTCAGGGCTGCCGGACTCAGACCGCTGTGAACTGGAGGTCGGGTCGGGACTGCCTGACCCGGACTGCTGTGAACTAGAAGAACTGTCAAAACTCCCAGACTGATCTCGCTTTCACTTGCTTCTGGAAGACTTGTTGCTTTCTTGCCCGGGGTCTTTGATCTTTATAAATTCTTCGGTGTCAATGTATTTTCCAACCCTCTCTGCGAGTTCGACCAAGGTTACCGATCGGTTTCGGTGGAACGATGTGGCGCACTTGGTGTGTTGAACTCCCGAGCAGAAGGCTATGATGGCGATTGTCTCGTTCAAATTGCAGATTTGAAGCTTCTACTGGTTGAACCAGTCGGTGAACTCCTTGAGGGACTCATTATTCCGTTGTCTGACCGTTAGTAGCTGCATGTCTGGCTTTGGCCGTTCATGCATGCCGGCGAACTGGTTGATGAACTTCTTGCTGAGCTGCTCGAAACTGCGGACCGATCGGGGCTCCAAGGAGTAGAACCATCGCATAGCCGGGCCTTTCAAAATGCTGGGGAAGGCTAGGCAATGTAGTTCATCAGAGTTGGTGGCTAGGGCCATCTGAATCTTGTAGGTCCGGACGTGGTCGACCGGGCTTCCCGAGCCATTGTAGGGATCTAGGCGAGGTTGCTTAAATTTGCGCGAGATGGCAAACCTCGTGATCTGGCTGGAGAACGGTGAATCTGTCTTGGTATTGGCCTGACTTTGAGCGCGGTTTTGACCAAGCTTTTTGGCCACTTCGTCGATCTGCTTCTGTAAGTCCTTGATTTGGGCTTCCACTCCTTCCCGACCGGTATATGAGGAACTGGTCGGGTTGGTGGAAGAGGCTTCTTCATAGCGGGGTGCTGTCCTCCGGGATCGGGCTCGGCTATGACTCCGGGTAACCGTTCGCCTAGGGACAACTCGGATTGACTGAGTGACCCTGGATTGATTGCCAGGCCATATGCTCCTGCCTTTCCTCTCGGGCAGCACGCCCACTGTTGATGTTTTTGGCATCCTCAACACGGGACGGGTTGGCTCGGGCACGTTGTTTGGTCAAGATCAGTTCTCGACCGTACGCAACATTCCCGGGTCGCTTCCCGGTCCTTGGAGGACTGCTTTGCTGGGCTAGCAGGGCTTCAATCTATTGCTGGATTTGACGCTGGCCATCCAGGAGTTGTGTGAGGGTTGCGGTGATTTGCTCAGATATCATGATTGCCGCAGTCGGTGCCGGGGCCGAAGGAACATCCCGGTCGGACTGCTGATCAGCCTTCTTAACCTTCTTCGGTGGCATGATGATCAGTCAAGAGATTTGTTGATGAGAAGACTTGTCGTTTTCCACAGACTGCGCCAAACTGATGATGCCAGAATTTGGTAAGAGTAAAGTAAAGCAATTTAAGGAGAGAGAGAGAGAGAGAGTGTGTGTGAGAGACTATTTTTTGTATGTGGTTCGACCCTGTTAATAAAGGTACCTACGTCCACGGGTGTGTCTGAGCACGTTCACTAGCAGATCACTGGCGGGCCTGGTAAGCCAACAAAGAGGGGCGGCACTACCAGTAATACCGGCCGAGTGTATGCGTGTAATGGTGAATTTTATAGAGGTGCTGTGTAGACTAAAGAGTTGGCCCCCTCAATGGGGGGTGAGTGGTTTCTTTTATAGATGTAAGAGACCTACCCGTACATGGATAAGGAAATATAATCCATTTAGAATGTGATTGACAACAATCAAGTAAGTTTCCTAATTGTATTAGGATTGATTGACATTAATTGTGGGGGTTTCCTAATTAGATTAGGAAATAGTTTGCACTTTCCATTAATCTCCTAGCTTGAGTAGGAAACTGCCCGTAATGTTCAGGATCATGCCTGTGGGCCCGGATGAGCTGTCCCTGCGGTGGGATGTGTCTGTGCGGTCTTCCCGACCTGTTGGCCAGGTCGTAGATGAACCGCTCGGGGTGATGAGTATACTAAACCGCTCGGGCTGATGCTTTTGAGCAGTGGTGCATAAACCGCTCGGTCATAAGATAGAGCCAATTTTGGGTGTATCAGTGTATATATAAGTGTGTGTATATGTATAGATGTGTGTGTATAAATATAAACACAAGCACACACACTCTCTCTGATTTCCCAAACACACACAGCACACGAGCACAAACATATATATAGGAAAAAGGGAATGCAGGTGGCTGGTTCTGCAGGAAACCTGGAATTATGATAATTACACATTCGATTAATCGAACTTCCTTCGATCTCTTGAACTCAGATCGGCCAGTTAGATCGATTGAAAAATGGGTTTGATCAATTAAAGTAGGGACCACATATTAAATTCAGGTTGGTAGGGTTTCGATCGATTGAAAAATGTTCGATCGCTTGAACTTTGAAATGCTTCGATCGCTTGAACGAACTTCGATCGATCAAAGGTAAAATTTCAAATATGAGCAAAGGAAGTATATAGAATCTCTGTGCATAAATACTTATTGAAAATACAGGGCATTACATAGGTCCAACTCGTTTTTTTTTTTTTTTTTTTTTTTTTTAGTAAAAAGTCCCTTGAAAGAAAATTTTTACATAACCAATTATATGAAAGTTTGTAATAACATAAGGATTGAATTTAATTATGTTTCACTAGACATTTTTTTAAAACCAAAATTCTACTACATTTCCTTTTATCTATCAATCTATCTATCTATTACTATATGTAAAAGCTAAAAGTTTGGTCTGGAAGTAATCTGAGGCTGACACATGTATCTACACATTTATGAAAACTCTTAAAAGGAAAGGCTTATAAGTTCCCATTTCAGTTTCACTCCTTTGGTCACTCTCTCATACACCAAAGTAATTGTTATAATAGTGGGTGTTAATGGGCTGTACATAAAGTGTATATTATATATAGGGTTAAATACATTTAGACCCCTTGTGGTTTGACCGGTTTGCATTTACCCCCTCGTGGTTTAAATTTTGTCACTATTAATACCCCTATGGTTCGGACGAAAGTGTAACTGTTAAAATTTGCTAAGGAATTGAAGGGGTAAGTGCAAATCGGCCAAACCACAGGGAGCATTAGTGCAAAAATTATCCACAACTTATTTAATGCTTGCACTTTAGTCCAAACCATAGGCGGTACTAGTGACAAAATTTAAACCAAAATGGATAAGTGCAAATCGGCCAAACCACAAGAGGTGTAAGTATATTTAACCCTTATATATATATATGCCAAAACCCGTGAATGGTATATCAGTTAGTTCAACTAAAAATTCAAGAGTAAATTTAATCTTTTATATATATATATTGTATAGTTTTGTTTCGGATCATGTCAAGGTATCACTATGATCATTTTATAAGGTTTTTCTTCTTCGTTTTTTTGCCCACTACACAAATTTGTATGACTTCTTTTATGGTTTGTATAAGCTTGTAACCAAAAAATTCATTATTTTAAACGAGATTATCATTTTACGACAAAGTAAGAATCATCATCCTCCATTTAACCTATACGGTGACTTCTAAGTTTTCATAAGATAAAAATACTCACACTCTAACGAAAAAAGAAAATAATTAATTAAATTTTATAAATGGATTATCTAGAGCACGAAGTTGCATATATGCATGCTATGCAAAACATTTCCAAGACAATTATGAAGTGTGTGTGTTTTTTTTTATTTATAATTATTTGGTATAGTTGTCTTGTGGAAGGATATAAGTGTCATGGCCTAAGGGAAGGAGGGAGGTGAGGTGAGGTTTGAAACCTGGTGAGAGCAAGACATAGATAACATTTTTACCAACTAGGTTAAGTCGCTACTGATATTATTGATATATTTACGGAGTGTAATTTTTAATTACCGGTATTATTGATATATTTATGAACAATATACCCACATATTATGCAAGACACATGCTAGTACGTAGTAATAGTGTAGTAATAGTGAAGATAAATTTAGAATTGCAAACAACTTTGAGTGAAAATTTATGTGATCACATCAGTTGAAAAGGACCAAAGTTCTACTTTTATATACGTGATTAGTATTTTTAGGATTTGAGGGAAAAAAAAAAGATTAGTATTTTTAGGAAAAAAAAAAAAAAAAAAAACAAAACACGTGATTAATTAGTAGCATGTAAAGTGCATTTTCGTATGTCTATATATTTTGTATGTACAGCTATGTCATTTAACACCCCTCAATGCCTTTCAAGTTCCCCACCTGCAATTTCAAGCACTTCCCCTTTCTTATACGCCTCTCCTCTCTTCCTCATTTCACCCTCTTCCCCACTCTCTCTCTCTCTCTCTCTCTCTCTCTCTCTCTCTCTACAACTTGCTGTCATGGATCCAGTACTTCTATCTTCACTCTCTTCTCACTACCACCTCATCATCCTAGCTCTACTCTTCATCATCTCCATCGTGATCTTATTCTCGTGCAAAACAAAGTCAACCCGACCCAATCTCCCTCCCGGGCCTCCGGGTTGGCCTGTTGTTGGAAACCTCTTCCAAGTCGCCCGCTCTGGCAAACCTTTTTTTCAGTACATAAGAGACCTTCTTCCCAAATATGGCCCAATTTTCACACTCAAAATGGGCACCAGAATCATGATAATAATCTCAAGCTCCGAGCTCACTTACGAAGCCCTTATCGAAAAGGGTCAAATCTTCGCTACCCGACCCAGTGAAAACCCGACAAGAATTATCTTCAGTAGCAACAAGTTTACGGTCAATGCTGCAGTTTATGGCCCTGTTTGGCGTTCCCTAAGGCGAAACATGGTTCAAGGCATGTTAAATGCAAGTAGGGTTAGAGGATTCCATGACTTGAGAAACACTTCAATGGATAAACTCATTAATAGGCTTCGGACCGAGGCCGAGGCTAATGGAGGGGTTGTTTGGGTATTAAAAAATGCCCGGTTCGCAGTTTTTTGCATACTTCTATCGATGTGTTTTGGGGTTGATATGGATGAAGAGACCATTGAAGAGGTTGATCAGATGATGAAAACAGTATTGATTACACTTGATCCTAGGCTAGATGATTTTTTGCCAATTTTGAGTCCACTTTTTTCAAAGCAAAGAAAGAGAGTTAAGGATGTGAGACAAAAACAAATGACAACCCTAGTCCCGCTGATCGAGAAGCGCCGGTCAGCCCTCGAAAACCCAGGATTAGATAAAAATGCAGCATCATTTTCTTACCTTGACACCCTTTTTGACCTCAAAATCGAGGGCCGAAAAACGTGTCCATCCACGGCCGAGATCGTCTCGCTCTGCTCAGAATTCCTCAACGGTGGGACCGATACGACCGCAACCGGAGTTGAGTGGGCCATAGCACGACTCATTGAGAATCAAGAAATTCAATCGAGACTCTATGATGAAATAAAATCAACCGTGGGCGATAAAAAGGTGGATGAAAAGGATTGCGAAAAAATGGTGTACCTAAACGCCGTCGTAAAGGAGTTACTACGAAAACACCCTCCCACGTACTTTTTACTGACCCATGCTGTAACCGAGCCAACAAAATTGGCGGGTTATGACATACCCATGGGCACAAATGTGGAGTTTTTCTCGGCCGGTATATCGGAGGATCCGAAGGTATGGACCAACCCGGAAAAGTTTGACCCAGATAGATTCTTGACCGGTGGAGAGGACGCTGACATTACGGGGGTGACCGGAGTGAAGATGGTTCCGTTTGGAGTGGGTCGGAGGATTTGCCCCGGTTTGAGCATGGCCACAGTGCACGTGAATTTGATGTTGGCGAGGATGGTTCAAGAATTCGAATGGATTGCCCACCCGGAAAACAGCAACGTGGATTTTAGTGAGAAATTGGAGTTCACTGTGGTTATGAAGAACCCTCTAAGAGCTAAGATCAAGCCAAGGGCATAATGTTGTGCCGAATCTTATAATACGGTCTACATATATAAATATATATACATATATATATCATACTTGTGGTATATAAAGTTATGTGTTTTTTTTGATTTTTTGGGATTTTCCAAGAGTAATTCGATGATATTTTTTTATTTATTAATATCGTATATTTTGTATTGGTTTCCTGTCATTGTTTTGTTACTAATTGATTTTTGGGGAATTTGTTAATGGTCATCGGCTCAATTGCTTCAGTAGGATTTTCAGTGTGTTGAAACTATTAATTTTATCATCATACTTGAAAGAGGGGACGGGATTACAACTCTCTCTCTCTCTCTCTCTCTCTCTCTCTCTCTCTCTCTCTCACACACACACACACACACACACACACACACACCTAGGCCGGCCTAAACGGTTGGATGTTGTTTGACCATTAAGAAAATCACATATTAATCTATTATTAACTCTATAATTCAACAGATTTAACAATATATATATATTTATTTAATCTGAATCTGAATCTTAATTTTTTAACTATCGAATTAGTGCATAATTGTTTTTGTTATAATAATAGAATTCGAAGTAGTACTTAATGTGCTTCTAGAATTATATATATAAAAAAAAAGTTTCTAGAAAGGTTTTAAAAAAAATGCATATAGAAAGATGAGAACTGGCCAGAACTGTTATTAGACGTGCAAGTAAAGAGTTGCAAATATGCAAAAAGTCAAACTGAAAATTAAAAGAAGTAACAACAGTTTAATTGTGGGAAAGTAGATTTAAAATAGAAATTGAAGGCAGAAGATTCTTTTTTTTTAATCAATTCATCCTCTTTGAAATTAAATATAGACATATATTGCAGTAAATATACATAAATGAAGGCTTGTGATGTGTAATGTAGTTAATGATTCTCATATATTATTAGGAAACTTCATGAATCATCACATCCTACTTTAAGACTTTGTTTGGTTTGCGATTCACTTAGTGAAAAGAAAAATAAAAGGAAAGTAAGAAGTAAAACTATTTCTCTCGTGTTTTCTTTTGTATTTTCCTTCTTATTTAAATAACATTATAGGTTAAAATTTTTAAAATATTGTTAGTACCTAAGAAAAAAGCTGAGGAAGCTAAATCAAAAAATCCAAAAATTTTAATTTATGTCCGAATGTATTTTTCTTTTTAGTTCCTTATTTTCCTCACTTTTTCATGGTAACTAAACAAGGAATCATGCATGTTTTCTTTTCCTTTCCCTCACTAAATTCTTGATCAACCAAACCAAATCCAAGTGACTTATTGGGTTTGAGTCTTATCCAAAAACTGATTTCCATATAAGTTTCCAGTAATTAAATAGATCATTTCTGAGTGAAAATCCGAGGTAATGATTGGTTTTTTTTCATAACTTCTATGATATGTAACCTAGCTTTGAAGCTTAAAGGTTGGACATCCTATTAGAAATTTAATTTGGTCACTGTTAGTGTTTGATTTAGGATAGCTGTGCGACTAGGAGAGTTTTTATATGAAGATAAGAAGACTTTTTTTTTTTTTTTTTAATAAAGACTTTTCTAAAAATATGTTTAATATTTAGTACTGTTGTGCAAATTAGGGTTTTGTCCAGCTATATAAAATTAAAAAAAAATCAATTTAGTACTTTTAGATAATCATTTAAAAAAAAAAAACTTTTTGAAAATGGGGGTGGGACCGGTGGGTGGTTTGGGGGGGTCAGAATTAAAGTCATCATCAATCGATACACACAGAGAAATCACAACACATGAATGACAGTTACATCTCATCATAGTTTTACACTTCGCACGTTGAGTTTGTTGTCTTTAAATGGGAGTTTCCTTTTCTGGTTGAGCACTAATTGTTTGGTTTCATTTCGCAACCATGTACTACTTCCCTTTTTGCTTTTTTAGAAATATTAGAATTGGTCCCTGAATAGGCGTGTATAGTAAGTTTGGTCCTACTGATATTGTGTGTATTAAAATAGATACCCAAGTTAATAGTTGAATTAAAAATTAGTCTTTTTTCCCAAATATTTGTATTTTTTATGGACAAAATTGCCCTTCAGTAGATATATACATATGTGTTTATATACACCACCACCTTAAAATTAGGGATTTCAAATGAAAACCCAAAAAAATACAATATCCTTTCTCTCTCTTCATTATCTCACCCTCTCTCTCTCCTCATGATCTGTCCTCACAATTCCTCTCTACTCCTATCCATTTTCCATGACCTTGGTTGCAAACACATAGGGATGATCTCTCTCACAATCTCTCTCTCATTATCTCACTCTTTGTCTATCTCACGATCTCTATCTCTATCTTTCTCACAATTGGAGGTTTTGTTGCTGCTGCTTTTATCTCTTGTAAATTTGAATGCTTCCATGACATCTATTGGAATTTATGGTTTCAATTGCTTAATGCTTGCTAGTGCTGATCAAGTTCAATGGGCGCAATTTCTATGCTTTCTTATGATGTTCTTATGCTCGGATCATTAAAGGGCCTCTTAGCCTTTTTTTCGTCAATTTCCCCGGCGCCACATACACCGATATGCCGTAGAGGGTGTGTAACAGTCCATTGTGCCGGATCTGATTGGTGACGGTGCTGAGTTTGAAATCTGAGGCTTTGAGATCGACATGAGGGTTTGACCAAACTGAAACCCCAATTGTGTTGTAAGAGTTTGTGAATCACGGGTCATCTTCAAAGTCTTTACTATTTGGGGTTATCTTCAAGAGTTTTTTTTTTGTGAGAAATTTTCTCTTCAAATCCATTCAAAAGTGTGATAAATTTGTATTACAAAACCTCCATCAAAATTCTAAAACTGAAAATTTCTCACCAAAAAGTGAGAATTTCTCACCATTATAGATAAAATTTCGCACTGTTTTTTTTATCTCACTGTATTTTAAGTGAGAAATTTCTCACTCTTTAAAGTGGGGAATTTCTCACTGTTATAAACTCTCATTTTTGCTGTATTTATCTATGTTAATTTCTCACTGTTTTTTATCTCACTAATTACTCTCTCTTTTATGATAATCGCGAGATTTTTGGTATGTTTAGTGTTTTAAATTTGAATCCCTAATTACTTGTGATATCATGGGGACTAATTTCAGCAGATTTATGACAAATTTAAAAAATATTCTCTAACTCAAATTCTACTGTAAGCACGCTAATTGAGTACAGGGGGTATTTTGATCCATGAAATTGTAGAAGGACTAATTTCTAAACGGACTTATTTGTTGGGCCTATTTCTAGATTGGGTGTAGCTAAAGGACTGAAATCTAAAAGACTTATTAGGCTGAGCACTAGTTACTTTCATTGTCAATTTGCATCATCTACTCCTCATCCATACAACATTTATTGGCTTCAAGGAAAATGTTACAATACATCCCACTAGTTTAAGGCTTAGTTTGGCCCCCATTTTGGTGCTTCTCATTTTTTAAAATACAATTTTATGTTAATTTATTTGGTAACTAGTTTATGAGCTTTGCAAAAATTGAACTTAGGACTTTTTTAGAGGAAGCTTTTAAAAGCTCAATGTTACTTTTTAGTTTAATGATATTTTTTTGAAGAATAATGCGTCACTTATACAAAAATATTAAACAATTTAATAATAAATTTCATAAGCTACTTTTAAAAAGCCACATGGGGGCCAAACTAAGCCTTAGAAGGAACAGATGTCCGCTAATGTTACAATCATTTGGCACGTGGTGCTATGGCAAATTGCTTTGTATCATTTAAAAAAGGGTGATATTATTTCCACTCCATCATTAAACTAAGGCACTCCATAGTACCATTCTTAAAGCATGTGGTACCATGTATGTCATGCATTGCATACATGGTACCACATGCTCTAAAAATGGTACCATGGAGTGCCTTAATTCAACGATGGAGTGGCAATAACAATTCCCTTTAAAAAATGGTGAATTGCAAAAGCAATTGTGATTTTCAAATTAATTATACATGCTGTAAAATTTGGGATGTATGATACATTTCATAACAATAAAATGTATTTTTTTTCTTTTCTATTTTTGCTAATCATAGTACATTAAAGAGAAGAACAGTCTGCTAAAGCAGTAGAGATTACATCAAAAGGGGTGGGGTGGGGTTAACAATAAAATATATATTTTTTTCTTTTCTATTTTTGCTAATCATAGTACATTAAAGAGAAGAACAGTCTGCTAAAGCAGTAGAGATTACATCAAAAGGGGGGGGGGGGGGGGGGGGGGGGGGGAGGGAGAAGAACAGTCTGCTAAAGCAGTTAGAGATTACATCAAAAGGGGGTGGGGGGGCAGAGAAGGATCCAAAGAACCAGAAAAAGAAGGGTTGCTGCACATCTTGCAAAATTGTGGGCAGTAGCTGACACAGCCCATCCCGCTAACGTGCGGAAATAGGACACGTGACACGCCACCAAGGCTCAACCAACTATTAGATAATTATACGCCGCGGAAAAGAACTTTAAACAACCTTCAGAATATAAAACTGTAGGAAACATTACCCTCCGAGTGGTAAAATCCATATAAAATTTAAAACGTAATTGTTTTTCGAGTCGGATGAATACATGTTAAAAAGGGTCCCAAAGGTACCCTAAGAACCAATCAAAACATTTAAAATATTTCCGGAAGGTATAGAAAAAAATTTCTTATAGGGAGTATTTCGACCGGTCGAGCGACCCCCTTCCACCAGTCGAATGACCCTCCAGCAGAACTATGCCTAATGCTGCAGAATTGTGCTAAGGCATCAAACAACCCACACATAACACTTCAACCCCACATGCAAACCAATTCAAACTTCACAAGTCACAACTTACTATCAAAACCAACGTTTAGACTTACCAATCCATGAACAAGGACGATAAAGAAACAAGCTAAGGCTTGTTTGGATTAAAACGTGAAAGTTCTATTACATTCCTCCCAAAACACGAAATTAACAAGTTAAGCATTTAACACACGAATCTATGAGTTCGGATTCATTACAACGTAGTTAAAAAGAGTTTTAAGACTTATTACAATATCATGAACACCGTACTACACCTTCCAAGTCTTTTTTTTTTTTTTTTTTTTGCTGAACCACACCTTCCAAGTCAATTCCATAGTTCTAGTTATTTAAAGCGCTAAATATTACAAGGCTTGGAGAAGAAAACAATAACATATACAAGAGGAGAATCCCCGTCGCTCCCGCGGTCTCACTCCTCACGTTTCTTCTTTCTTTTATTTCTTTCACCTGCAATGGAGTAAAACTCCATTGCTCAGCTATATGCTGAGTGCACAATTCTAAACATATGCTTATATGACAATTCATGCATTAAACATCTCAAACACATCAAATAGTCTCTAGGGAGAGAGACACACATTCATCCGGTATATCGGCAAGCCCAAAGTCTATCAACCGCGATGCCAATGGAAAGCCCAGAGTCTATCAACCATTGCACCCAACTGCTCTGGCAATGCCGGTTCCCAAACCAAGCAAATAGCCGTCGCTACTATAACTCTCAAACATCGAGAGGCGTACCCTGGCATGAATTTTGTATCATACTCCCCTTTGACCCACATAGACACATAACATGCTCATATAATCATCTATAAGTGCTTTCATGGCATTTTCATGTGCATAACTAACGGGCCTACTTAGTACATGAATTTTGCTCGGATCCAAAATATTAGGTCTGATAATTAAAACATGAAATTTCCTATAATTCATAGGCTTAGAATTCATACCTCGTGCGATTTTCTTATAACTTTGATGGATGAATTAGGAGACTCATTAAATGTCGGATCTCCGATTACAAGGGATTCCTACAAGTTTAGACATGTTTTCCCCAATATTTTAATATTAGGACTTTTATAAAAACTATGCCAAACAAGGCCTAAGTGGTATCAAAATGAAGCTCTTACCTTAAGGAGCTCAAATACGGAATTTGGAGAAAAACTGACGATCGGAAGGTCGTCGATTCGTGTCGGAAAGCTCGTAGCAATCAAATCCCCAAATCTCCCCTATCTTGATTTCCAAGTTAGGTTTGAACTAATGAAATTAATTCATGAGTTTCTATATATAGGCACGACTCTCGGGAATTACGTTTACCTCCCCATGAGTTCTCAAAACTCCTAATTATTCCCTGAAACGTCGCACATGTCCATTTTATAACTTTACGAGTGAAAATTATCAATTTCAACAGTTTTCGGCTAAGTTTCGTTTGGTTTCAAAATTTTGTCCGAAAACTAAATTCTGTGAAATCTCTACACAATCTACCTTTTATATAACGTGACACTCACGTTCTCACCACAATTCTCAAAAAGATATACAACAATACCAAAATTACCAGAATTTACACTACTCAGGTAAATTCACTATTCATCATAATACCAGAATGTCAAATAACATTTAAATCATATAAATGTCATTTAATCGTGCCAATGTAAAATGAACTACCAGGTTCCTGTGTCCTCACTGACACCTTACCGTTGTTCACAGTCAACTCTAACCCCAATTATCAATTAACATTGATAAACTCACAGATTCAAATACGCATGATAAAAACTTGTGAAATTTTGGAACGGGTGTGACAGTAGCATTGGCCGATCTACAGATTTTTGAAAAGTTCCAGTCACTAAACTAAAATCTTTCTTCATAGAGCGAATATCCATGGTCAACGGAATAAGCTTCTAGCTTGGAGAGAGATGCCAAAAATTAACGGATAATTCTTGACCATTTCACCTTAAAATCTATGGAGACCACCATTCTAAGAGCAAAAGTTTTCGCGACATATGGATCAATAGAAGAAACCCTCTCAGTCCAAAGGCCAAGAATATCACCAGTTGAGTTTCTCAATACTGCATCGATATAGGAGGAGTTCCTCACAGCTGCATCACAATTAAATTTCAGCCAAGTGTATTAGGGAGGCACACTAATTTGGGGAAACAACCTGAAGTTGGGGTTGAGGTTGTGAGAATGAGGAGTAGGAAGTAGCTTCTACTAAGGAAGTAAATTCAGCTACTTGAGAAGAAATACCACGGATGATAGCTTTGAGATTGATCACTTGATTTTTAAAAATAAATTTATTCTTGATACGCCAAATGTTTGTATCGGATAACTGCTACCAGGGGAAAGAACCTAGAATAGACTTGACTTTGAGAACCCAAGCGAAAGAGATAAAGAAACCATTCTTTCAGAGAAGTCGAGACCAAGGAAATGAAACGAAAGAGATATAGCCACATGACAATGAAGAAAGAGATGAACTTCAGATTCAATGAAATCTTAGGAGAGGGGATCCGGATAAGTGGTATCTTCTAAGTTCATTCTATAGGCTAATGTGGATCTCATTGGGAGGGCTTTCATAAAAATTATCCAAGGAAATATTTTAAGCCTCAGATGAATTTTGAGGTTCCAGATTGTGCTCCAAAACTGGGGTTTAGGCTGGAGATGGTTCAGTATTGTCGATTGGTCAAGATTATAGGTTGATTTCATAGAAAAGCACCGCTGTTTGTTTTGAATTCAATAAATAGTATCTGGGCTAGGGAACGAAGGAATATGGATAGACTTAATGAAAGGAATATCTTCAGGATTGCAGATTTAGGTCAAGAGATTGTGATTCCATGTATTGTTAGTATGATTGATAAGTTTGCTTACATTACATGGAATGTTATTTGCCATTGGAGGAGGGCTGATTCTGAATGCATCCTTGTTGGGAATCCTGGGTCTGTCTAGATGTTGACATCTTTTCTTCCCCAATAATGTAGCAAGCACCTTTAGCTATAAGATCACGAACTTCTTAGAGAGATTTCCAGATTGAGGAGTTTGTAAGTAATTTTTCATTGTAACTGTATTTTGATATTATAAATAAGACCCTTTGATTTTTTTCCTTATCTTTGGTGAATTTTTAACCCCATTCAATTGGCCTTATTATCCAATTGATTGGCACTTAACAACCTAACCCCAATCGATTAGTAGTAGTTGAACATGATCAGTAAGTTTGCTTTGTGTCGTTGTGGTTCTTCCCTTTCCCTTATATATGGGCCTCATTTAATTGATGTGGGAGTTTTTGGCAAAACCAGAGAGAACTATACATATATACACACACATATATATATACACACCCATATACACACACACACACACACACACACACACTCATACCTCACTCTGAGAAGAAAAGAATGAATAGAAGAAGGAAGAGAAGAAGAAGACAGAGAGAAGCACAAACAGAAAGAGAAGGAGAAAGGGAAAGAAAAAGGGAAAGAAGAAAGAGGGAAAGCTCACCGAGGACCAGAATCACCCTGAAAACCTCCACGCGTCACCGAACCTTACCGTGAGTGTTCTAACTCACTTATCACCTTTAGTTATGTCATTTATATATGTTTCGACAATAAAGATAGGGCCTTGAATGTATGCTTAGTGTTCTGCTCATCTTTGACAGTTTCTGGGTTTTAGAAATATATACTAAAGGCTATGCTTTATGTAGTTGATTATAATACTCCCTCCGTCCCATTTTATGTGTCCCCCTTTCTATTTTGGTATGTCCCAAAATTGCTGTCCACTTTCTTAAATTAGTATATAAATTTTACTTAGTTTTTCAAATTGTCCTTCCTTACAACCAATACCAAAACAAAAAAAAAAAAAAAGTGCAATGATTATGGGCAATTGTGGAAAGTAGGTGTAGATTACTTTTGTCCCCTTAAATAGTTGGATTCCCAAAAAGGGACACATAAAATGGGACGGAGGTAGTAATATTTATTATTTCATTTTTATGAGAATCTGTGTAGGCAATGTTTGCATTCTATTGTTTATTTAATATTGTGAATGTGTGTCTCTTATTCCACATAGTTTGTTGTTTAGTGTGTAGAGTTCGGCTTATACACAAAAGACCAGACTATCGGATCTTGTAAACATTAAGATTTTGGTTTACAGTCTTAGATGGGATTGGACACACCATCGATAGGACTGTAGTATGGTGATGTAGTAGGTTTGTCTTGACTACGGAAAATGGTATAGTTTTATCTCACTATGCTAGTACACTTTGTGTATTAAACGGGACCGACTTGGGGTAATTATCTTTGTACTGACTTATAAGATAATTAATACCTTACGGTTATTATGAGTGTTTATGCTCTAAATCCTAAGTTAATTTATAAACATGTACATTTGATATTTACGCTTTGATTCCTAAAAGGGTGAGATCCTTAAATGAGTCAATATCTCATTGGATTGTGTGGCAATATTAATTGTATGGTTGATATTAATTAATGATGGAATCCATGTCTCAATTTTGGGATTGATGATATCCCCTTCAGAAAGCTTATAAGTTTTGATTATGTCAAACCCTGCAGGTGGATTTTGTATCTGACATATCAAATAAGCTAAGTAGAGGATCTCAAGGAATTTTAAGAGATTAATTAAATATAATTGTCAGTAATTATATTTAATTAGTGGATAACTGTAATCTTAACGTGGGGAGATAATAATCATTTAATAACATGGCGCTCGAAATAAATTTTTGAGGTAAGGGTATGAGTGCAATTATAATTCTTTAGTGGTATGAATTATAATTTATAGAAATAGGAATCTGATTCAGTTCGAATTAGGGTTTCCTAATTCCATAAGGAAGCCTACTCCTTATTGACTTCTTATGGTTCCTATCGTAGCCTATATATGCTACTTTGGCTCTCTTCTCAGTTTACGTTTTTCCATCAAGAGTATTATAACTCAGAACAGAAAAGAGAGCGTAAAAAGAGAGAGCAGAAAACAGAAAGGATTTCGAAAGAGCCACACTCAATTCGAGATTCTGGCAGCAGAGGAATACAGTAGGAGATCGTGAGCTGTTATCGAGCCCTTGTTCTTAATTCGTCTACGATAGCAATCCATTTTTGTAGTTCTGGTAACCCTAGTTCTGCCCTTGTAGGATTATTGTACCTTTCACGTAATATTTGCAGTACCAACTTATACGCGCTGTCAACGAATTCTGGGAACACAATTTCCTAACACTGGAAATAAGACGACTTCCCAATCAATTACTTTTTGATCACAATGGACTGCCAGTCTTCCCAATCGATTGCCAACCCTGGTATCCAAATCGATTGCATTTTTACCCTAATCGATTGCAAGTTGGGTTTTTTCAATTGATAACAGTCTTAACCCAATCAATTGTGTACTTCAATTTGTTAAATATTCAGATTGTTTATGCGCTTTGAGTTGTTACATTTTTATATGTTGTGCGTTGACTATTGGATGCTATATTGGAATAGTACACATGCTTGAATAATGGACTTAATGCATTAAATAGTGGAACAATTTGTATAATGATGAGATAATGTTTTTAATCCAGATTGAGAATCCAACATGCATAGTAGTGGGTCTATTGACCATTGAGACAGGTCTAGGGGTGTGAGAGGCGTGTTTGTTGAAAAGCTGGGACTGAGTGTCAGGCTTCTGTGTCGAGAAAGTTGGGACTACATGGCAGGCTTATGTGTCAAAAAAGCTAGGACCACGTGCCAGGCTTATGTGTTGAGAAATCTGGGACTACGTGTTAGGCTTATGTGTCGAGAAAGTCGGGACTACATGTCAGGCTTATGTGTCGAGAAAATTGGGACTATTTGTCAGGCTTATGTGTCGAGAAAACTGGGACTGCATGTCAAGCTTACGTTTAGCAGTGTTGGGACTTCGTGTTAGGTTTGTGTCACACCAATTTAGCTAAATAAGAAAAAAAAAATTCATTCCATTTTGGACCCGTAGGTATTGACAGGTAATGGATCGCTCGTCTTGTACTTAGCTTAACATGTACCAGAACACAGAGTATATAAAGCAGCAGGGAAGAAAATATAAATTAACATTATAAACTTAAAAAATATTACAATGTCTCAAATAAAAGTATTTTTTAAGGCACAGATCACCTTATGCAATTTAAAACATTATCATTATCCGTATTACAACTTGATTTAAATAAAAAAAAAAGTATCTCCGTAGGCTTCTCTAGCTAGCATAATCATATTGCCCTGCATAGCCATCTCTTGAACATTTTGGGTGTCTAGGACAAAATAAAATCATCAACTAATGAAAGTCGAGTGAGTAAAATGAACACACAAGCAATGTATATAAAAGTCCATTTACAGTTATTATTATCATTGAGTACTTTATAGTACGGTTGATCATTTATTCCAGTTATCGCATGATAACAATAGGTAAACAGTTTAAGTAATAAATATTTAAGACCGTGCATGAACAATGTAACCATCTCATCTCATTAACTCTTTTACTTGAAATACAATCTCTCGATTTGTTCGGTACTCCTAGAACCATCTGGCACAATGCCGTTAATTTAGAAGGCCTGTTAATGTCTTTGCCGTATCAGAGGCAGCCTGGACGTACGTAGACATTTAAGGTCAACAACATGTTAAAAACCCTTATTAGTCTGCCGTATCCGAGTCAGCCTGGGCTAAGTCTAGAATATCCAACGATCGGTCTGGCATATTCGAGTAGGCCTAGACGCGATTAGATTGGCACGCCATATCTGAGTCAGCCTGGGCTCAATCCTCTGAATTAATCTGCCGTATCCGAGTTGGCCTGGGCTCAATCCTTCCTAATTAACCTGTCATATCTGAGTCGACCTGGGATAATTAAGGTTACCCGTCAAAAGACATTATCTCTTTGCTCATTTCTCACAAACATACATGCTGACCAAACGACCCCTTTCCAACATGTCATCTCGACTATGCAAATGTGTAGCTTATTCCCTTTCTTTTCTTATTTATAAAGGCGTTAGAGTGATCGTATAGTTTATTCATTCTTTTACATTTCATATATATTAAGGTATCAGAGTGATTTATGCTTCTCATCATATATTCATATGCATAAATGTGCCAGTCCGATTGTATGATTTATTCATTTTCTTACATAATTTCTTACAAAGGAACCAGAGCTAGCTATATGACTTCGATTTTTCTTTTCACATTATCCTCATAAAGGTATCAGAGCAGTTATACCTGTGATTATTATCGATTAAATCAACTTATCCAAATCTCGCTTTCATAATCAGTTTTCCTTTTATTAACAAGGTACAATATCCTTAGAATCATTAAGTTAACAACTACGATCTAAATTATCAGGTCATATATGAAACAATAGGTAAATTCATCAAAGAATTCTTTAACAAGCTTTTACTGCTATCAGTACACAAGTGGGTCCACTTTGAAGCAATGCCCTTAAAAATGAGTTATAATTTTCGTGGCTGAATTTCATATCAAAATAAAGGTCTTTGAGTCTAGTTTCCAATGCTTCGAACGATGCGCGCTTTCGAGTTTTCTAGAGGAAGTTATGGTCGTGTTACTAAAAGTTGTCAGTGCTGAAAAAGGACAATCGATTGGATGACATGACAATGGATTGGATATATTGACAATCGATTGCCACTCTGTCTTCAACCTCCAGACGCTGAAAAATCGAGTTTTTCTTCCAATTTTCAAATATGAACCAACCAGGTCGTTTAATATACCATTCTCTTCGATTTTTTTTTTTCATGTAGATTATGAATATGTAAGTCTTGATTATCAATTATTACCGTATCTCTACTTATAGGAGAAAATCCGAGAGTCATCAAAAATTTTTTTAATTGTACGTCGCAACTGTTATGAATTAGCACTTGATATATGTCTTTTCCAATTTGCAGAATCGATTTTCATTGAGTTTTACAGTACAGCTAATTTTAGACCTCCATGGCTATATATATACATATCTATATGTATTCACCTATATTTTATACCCCTGACTTGTGCCTAATGACTAATAGTACATTATGAGTTGGTTCGAGAGACTCACCGATTTGTAGATTTGGTTGCTCGCCTTGCCTAAGAAATTCTGAAAACTACAATGTATAAGCTTCAATGGCTATGGAAGCTTTAGCTACTTAGAGCTTACTGTAATGTTATATTATGTAATTCCTTCTCTAGCTTATAATCCCAGAATGTATGTGTGTGCTTGAGAGTGTAGAGAAAGGGCAATTGAAGAACTTTTCTAGTTCACCCCAACATTCCCCACTTGTCGGACTGTTGTTGAGCAGTTTTTGGATATCAAACGGACCTCCCCAGAAGCTAATTTTAATGTGGCCAATTTCCCCTCTTTTGCATCAGTTTTGCTACCCTGACGCAGCTGGGCCTTCCTGGACTTGAACCAGAGACCTCGCCCGTGAAGTAAATCATCGCACCTACGGTCCAACCAATTAGGGGAGAATCAATAGATTCCTTTTCGAGAGCGATTCAACCTTCCCGAACGCAGCATACAACTTCCGTTTGTACTGCGCTCTTATGGAAATGGAAAGGGAAGCTATGGAGATGGAGAGTTTTGAAATGTTTACTGTGATAGTTTTGGTTTGCAAATGTATAAGTTTATCAGTGTTGTATTTTGCTTGCAGACTGTGCAAGTATATAATACAATTTGTGAGGCTAGTGTGAACACAAATATATGGAGGCAATCAGTGTGGCAAGTGGGTAAACGAATCATTTTAAGGATAAAATTTACAGTTGGTTGAATCGAACAGTCTTCTGGTGTCATTTATTCATTTGAAAATTTGATCTATCCTTAGAAAAAATCAAGGAAAGATTTGAAAAAGTGATCGGACAGCCTTCCGGCGTCATTTATGAATTTTGAAAAGTATATCGATCCTTGTTAAAATGTAAGAATAAGGTAAGAAAAGTGCACTTTGAATGTAACCAAATCATTCTATCTCTTGTAGATCCTTTCTAAAAAATAATAAATTAATTAAAAAAACAAGATTTTTTTTAAACCTGGATTTGAAATGTGAGTTTGACATCCCATTTGAAAGACGTGATATATATCATGTGTGCAAAATGTGGCTTTTGGCTGACTAATGCATCCTAATCGCAGCAGATCTAGTTCCCGAATCTTTAGACCTCCGGAGCCGAAGCTACCATCTTTAGTCGGTGATTCAAGTGGGGGAGGTTCCACAAAGATTCCATTGGCAAAGGTAACCCTCTATGCCTTCGGGCCCAGTACTGACCCCCTACCTATATAAAGGGGGCTCCCTGTTGTCTCACGAATTGCTCTACTAGACACAAGATTTCTCAAATATGAACATGCCTGTATTGCTACAGTTCAGACGATATTGAATTCTGGAACTGTGATCTTGACGTTCTTCCCAAATTTTAACATGCCACTACAAGATCCTTACCTTCTTTCGGCTTTAAAAGTTCAGATCCAAATTGGAGGTGCCTTTTCCGTCAGTGACACCTATGCTACCAAGTTAAATTACCAAATGGCGTACAGATTGCAAAATCATGCCCAAGTTTGCAAATAGGGAAAATTTTGTGATCACTCTCATCAGCAAACTAATTATCATTCAGCTATTCCTAGGATATACCATCAAACATCGTGTTTATGGTTCGGACCTTCCTGATAAAGATCTTTTAATTGGTTTTGACATACTTCAATCACTCACAAAAGTGACATGGTTCCTAAGGGTCTCAGATACAAAAAATTTTCTTGCCTTGGACTTCGCAACCTAACCTCTTTACTCTTGACACATTTCTTCCAATCCAACAAGAAATCATTAAGGTGTCTTGTGCTGAAACCCATTCTGGGAGTGAGCAGAACATGTTGGTACATTTCTCCAAGAGATGCATGCGCAATTAGTTTGCCTTTGGTCTGGAGAAGACGAGAAGTCTCTGTGCCAAGAGGTTCTGGAAGTGAGGTGAGAAAAGCTTGCTTTAGATTGACATCATCCATTCCACCCAAGAAGTAAGTTATTACCAACTTCTTGGGTAACTTCTTATGAGCAGCACCATCGTCAATCTCATCCAGATCCAACTTGCAGATCCAACTTTCGTTATAAAGCAAGACAGTACTGTTGAAATCTCGTTTGCTAAGCCAGCTGCGAATGCTCTGGCCATTTTTCCCACAACAATCAGCATGATACAACCAGTTGATTCATCAAACACCAGTGCAGGGAAAATCCCTATTCACTCATTTAATGCTTCATGACAACCACTTTACCACTTTCAAGATCCGATCATAGGACACAAGTTCTTCGATTATTGTGATTGTGAAGAATGTTGCCTTGATAAGCTTTATGGTGATGATGATATTCCCCAGAAATCAAAAAAGAAATCTTCTCAAAGACTACTCCAAGAAAGATATGACTCTGGCGACGCCAGTGTTTGATTACTTGGAGAACCTTCAGGAAAATTTGATTTCTATGTACTTTACTCTGACAAACAGAAAAAGCCTGCCCAACCTAAAGCCAAAATCCTTTCACCTTGCAAGCCGCCTTATCCCTTCAACAGCATATCACCAACTCCTCCTTCACCCATTCCCTATTACATGTTTGCCTCATCATCCACATCTTTCGAAGAAAATTTCCCTCCGCTGTAGTTTATAACTCCAGATGATCAAATCAGGCATGAGCGCAAAATTGCTCCTCTCACTGTCATCACTTCAGACGGAACAAAGAAACCCATCTCAGTTGCTGAAATAACTCTCAATTGGTAATCAACCAATGCTTTAGCATAGAATCGTTGTCTTCAACAAATAGTCCAAACTCAAGCTACCCTGGACCAGAAGATGACTTCTCTTGAACGCTTGATCTATGTTCTTCAGCAACGAATCCAAGGGCTACATCATGAACTTTTATACATGGCACAGTCGACCAGTATTTATTCCTCGGCTTTCGCCCAGAAAGAGGTTGAAATGAAACATTTGAAGAATCAACTACACTCATTGTAAGCCCAAAATCAATCTTACTCCTCATACAAAGATCACTACCCTTACCCCTTTGACCCACAACTCTCCTTACCTGATTATCCTTATTCCCCTTAGACATTACCTCAGCAGCAACCTTTGCCATTTTCTCCCTCTTACGGCCCCATTGGTGGAATGTTCAATACAACCACTTTCCTCCCTATAGATCCCAAACCAGCACGTCCTAAAAGAAAACCGCCATCCCCACCAACACCGCTCTGAACCAGACCACCCACTTTTACAGATATCATTCAAAAACCAACCATCACCACCACAACTCCTACTGCCACAATGATTGTTGAAAATTCTTCCATTCATCCTAATCTACTTTCCACTCGGCTCCAAACCATTGCAACAAAGCCACCCTCCGTCCTAAACTCCTGTCTTGATTCTTCCAGTGATGATGATTCATGGTCCCTCTCTGCCACAGAGCATGACATGCTTGACATTATATCACACATTTCCGAAAGGAAATCCACACAGAAGTTCATAGGGTAAATCCTGGATCCCCACATGTTAAAGAGGCTGTAGATGATCCACCTAGCTCAGATGGCCCAATCCCAAACGATGCATAGCAACCGACAAATCCTCAAGCTTCAACAGATTCTCCATTTTCGAATCCCCCAAGCCAAGGATTCTCATTTGATAATATTATTCCTTCTAAATGGCTTGACAAAATCTATGAGCGACATGCTTGGTGCACTGTAGAACTTCTACAACCAGGTTCTACCACACAAACAGTAATCACCAAATGTCTGTTAAGATTTCATGGACGTCTGTGTCAATGGTACATTAGTCTTGGTGAGTACGGGCAACTTCAACTTGTAGAGTTGCCCTCCATAGATGACTTCCTGAACATAATTCACACTGAATTTCTTGGAATCATGGACATTCACAAATGACCAAGCCCGTAAGATTATCTCCGGGATAGATGTTCCTTTAAAAGGAATGACCTAGAAAAGCATTACGAAAAAATGACCAAATTATTCTACTTCTTGGGTGGAATAGATGATGTTAATCTAAAGCAAGCTTTTCTCACCTCACTTCCAGAACCTCATGGCACAGAGACTTCTCGCCTTCTCTAGACCAAAGGCAAACAAATTGTGCATGCATCTCTTGGAGAAATGTACCAACATGTTCTAATCGCTCTTGACAAGCTCTGCAACCAACATAAATTCTTCAAGACATTTCATAACCAAGGCAAAATGCTTGAAAATGCCTGTTCTTGACCAGATCTTCTCATCAAATGCAAAGTAAAAGATTGCAATTGTCCAGTTTCTTCCAAAAAATCCAAACACCTCCGCAAACATAAGTCCCAGTCTGATCTTCCACCATTTATTCCTCGGAAGAAAAAGAGGAAATATTTTCGGAAAAAGCCATGCCGTGGACAGAAGAATTCAGATCGTTGCTTCATCTGCAAAAAAATAGAACATTATGCAAAATAATGTCCTAAAAAAGGTTATTAGAAAACTAGCTCTTGCACAACTGGCCCCAGGAAGTGATGATGCTGACATTGAATCTATGTTCTCCATGGATGACGAACCCCATGATGATACTGTCTTAGCCTTGGCCCTTGCAGACTATTCTTCCGATGAAGACAGTACAGATAATTCCATCGAACTCTTCGATATCAATGATTACCATGACATCCATTACATCTCCCCCGAACCGATCACTCTTGTCCAACCTCTTGCAAAGGACACCCCTGTCCCTACAAAATATGACAAACCCATCTCTGTCATAGCCTTCTTTGATATAGGTGCAGCTGTCTCCATCATAAATCCCTCCATTCTTCCTAAATCACGTTGGCATACATCTTTCAAACCTTTCAAGGCTGCAAATGGGGAAAATTTCATGATCACTCACATCAGCAAACCAATTATCATTCAACTATTCCCAAGATATACCATTAAACATCGTGTTTATGGTTCGGACCTTCCTGGTAAAGATCTTTTAATTGGTTTTGACATACTTCAATCACTCACAAAAGTGACATGGGTTCCCAAGGGTCTCCGATACAAAAAAATTTTCCTGCCTTGGACTTCGCAACCTAACCTCTTTATTCTTGACACATTTCTTCTAATCCAACAAGAAATCATTAAGGTCTCTTGTGTTGAAACCCATTCTGAATTCCTTACCAAATGTGCCCACCCATTGTGGACTAACCCGGATTTCTTCATCTCTTTACCTTTAAAAAAGAATGAAGATGTCAATCCCACCAAAGCCACTCATCAAGGAATGAATCCAGACCACTACCAACTTGCTTTAGCCGAAGTTGCCCAGCTACAAAAGGAAGGGCTGATCGAGCATACCACCTCCAATGGGCATGTGGAGCTTTTTATGTCAACAAAAGAGCAGAACAAGTTCGGGGAAAACTTCACCTTGTCATCAACGACCAGCCCCTTAACCATTTTTTCCATGATGACAAGTTCCCTCTTCCACGCCGTCACAATTTTCTAGCCCATTTAACCAAAGCCCAGCTATTTTCAAAATTTGATCTTAAAGCAGGTTCCTAGCAACTTGAAATTTACCCAGAAGAAAGACACAAAACAGGTTTCTGTCTTCCTGACCACCACTTCTACTGGACCGTTATGCTCATTGGCCTCAAAACAGCCCCTTCACTTTTCCAGAAAGCCATGGTCAAATTTTTGAACCGATTCTCTCTTCCTCATTAGTCTACATTGATGACATACTTTTCTTTTCCTCCAATCCAGATTCTCATGCTCTACTCTTGCAAAAATTCCATTCTTTGGTCAAACAACATGGAATAATGCTGTCTCAAAAGAAACTGGTAATTGGTGTCCCCTCCGTCGACTTTTTGGGTTTGCAGATCTCCAAAGGTAAGTATACCCTGCAACTTCACATTGCTAGCCAGCTTGAACATTTCCCAGATTCCAGTCTATCGATGAAGCAACTCTAGCAATTTCTAGGAATTATCAACTATATGGCAAAGTTCATTCCACACCTTGCCAAGCATAGACAGCTGCTTTCCTCGCTTCTAAAAAACAATGCTCCTCCTTGGTCTTCTCAATCCACACAAGCTATCAAAGCACTCAAAAGTGGCAAAAACTCTTCCCCCTTTACGCATTCCTTCACTGGAAAACGACTACTACAAACAGATGCTTCTGATTTGTATTGGGGAGCAGTTTTATGCTTCTGATTTGTATTGGGGAGCAGTTGTATTACAACAAGAAGCAGATGGCACTAGGAGCATTTGCGGTTATAAGAGTGGAGCTTTCACCTCAGCAGAGTTACATTTCCATCCCACTTATAAAGAGATCCGCGCCATCATGAAGGCAATTGAAAAATTCAGGTTTCACCTAATTGGCCACCATTTTCTCATTGAGACAGATCTTATGAGTTTTCCTCAAATGCTTAAATTCAAACAAAAGGCCCTCCCTCCTACCCAATTACTTAGATGGGAAAATTGGTTTTCCCAATGGAGTTTTGATGCTATTCATATCAAGAGAAAAGACAACAACCTCTCTGATTTCCTTTCAAGACTCAAAAAGGAAAAAAAATCCCATATCCACTCCATTTTTCCCACTCATTGGTGCCTTTGAACATGGAGAATCATCTGGCCTTTCTACCACTGCTCAAAATCAGGAAACTCTGGATACCTTAGTCCTAGCCATGCCCATACATGTACAACATACTCTTTTGGAAAGCACTCTCATCTCCCAAAATACGAAAGCTCTTCACTCTTTCCTCAAGCTCTATCTTTCATGATATGGCCTCGATGCTGGACTACTACGACCACTACCGTTCCACCCAGTTTACCCTTTTTAACTATGTTACATTTTAATCATGTTTTTCAGCACAACTTCTCTACTGAGGCGTATTTACTTCAATGGTATTTGGAAAATCTTTACACCATTGGCATCATGTTCAATAAGTGTCTCCTGCTTAGATATTTTGCCCAATGTCAATTACTCTATCCAGATATCACCAAAACTTTTTTTGCCTTGGAAAGTGGTTCCAGTTATTTGGAGATATTTCATATTGACAAAATCTTTTAAGCCAGTCCCCTTGGAAATATTGTGTCATCCTTTTCTCATCAGAGAATCTTTTGTAACATCCCCACAAGGCAAAACTGTCTTACACAGAATACCCACATCTGGTATTCTCACTGGCTTTGAAAATCTTCTTTCTTTTGAAGATACCATCACCTTCCATTTTCTACAGACTCAGCTCTACCTTGTAAATCAGATTGAACCTGAAAGTGTCCCATCAGAACTCCTCCATAAAGATACCTGCACTTGGCATAATATCGGACTGTATCCTTTGGACTAATGCCAACTATTTTACCATATTCTTGCAGATTTCCATGATCAATATGGTTGGGACACATCTCATCCAAACCATCCAATGTACCGAGTCCATTTGCTTGCTTATTCACTCAGAAATAGAATAGGAACACCTTGGGAACCAGACACATCAGACAGTGACACTGATTAGTTTACTTTTGTAACAGTGTGTCACAGTGTATAATAGTCACTTGTACTTTTGATTTTATGTTTGCTTTTGTTAAAGCGATACAGTGTATAATAGCGTGTAATAGTCGATCATGTATGTACTTTTACTTTTACTTTTGCTTTTGCTTTATGCTCATGTCTGTACTTTTACTTTTGCTTTTACGATTGATTTGTTAAAGCGACACCGTGTATAATAGTGTATAATAGTCGCTCGTGTCTGTACTTTTACTCTTGCTTTTTACTGGTTATTAATTCTCCTTGGCTCTATAAAAGGAGAGATGAGCATCCATTTAAAGGCAGAGGTTTGGATGGTTATGAATGAAGTTAGTTTGTATTATAACTCCTTCATGTGTGTTTTACTATATTTGTCCAACCTCTTGCAAAGGTCACCCTTGTTCAAGCAAGTCGGATTGCTCCAAAATGGAGATGAGTGTAACCATGTTGTTTCCACAGTAGGACGAAGGTTGCTGGGATCTCAAGACTAATTAATTGTTCAGTTTCTGTTGCTGGGATATAACATTGATCAAATTTGGAAGTCTAGATGTATTCTCTCAGAGAGGAAGGGCGAGGTGTAGAAAAGATCTTTTTGACAGTGGTAATTAACGAAGTAGAGGGTTTGATGAAGGTAGAGTAAGGGTTTAGGAAAGGGAGATCAGTAAGAGGAACAAGACCGAATAGGATATGTCGTGCTGAATGAAATACATGAATTTTATCCATCCCCAATTACGATTGGAATGGACGAGAAAAGAAGTTTTTTTGGTCCTCGCGATTGCGGGATTGAGACAAGTAACTCTATAATTGCAATCCTGCAAAGGTGTAAGGAAAAGAAAACAAGTATGTACAAATATACAAGATATCATCACTCTTTCGCTCTCGTAAAAAGTCGATATGACATTAAGTAGCTAAAGTGGCTTGAGCTGGCCTGTTTACTCCCCAGCAAAGTCGCCAAGCTATCTAGCCCCAAAAATGACCCGAGCAGGATGATGTAAGTGTGTGTTTTGAAATACACATTTTTCCTTTAAAATGAGAAGGCCTTTATTCATTTTTTACAAAGTTGCCACCTAGCTGGTTTAAAGATGTGTAGGCCATCTACAATATTTTTAAAGTAAAGTAATATGCCCATTTAAAATGTACGAGTCTGCAAAAATGATCTGTTGTGCCAAAGAAAGGGTTCGAAGGCTCGATTATGTTGTGGGGAAGGTGTTAGGCACCCCTAAATATCCCTCGAAAGGGTTACCATGCTACTTTGGTGTCACATCGACATTTCAGTCTAAATGAAAGTGAAATTGTATCAGAAAATGGGAGTTGGATTTTTATTTGGTGCGACCAAACCCCTAGTGAGCTGCCTACTTAACTCAGATTTGGTCGAGAATCAGGTCGTGCATAGTTCTCTCGTTTCTCAAGAGAATTGAAAAGTAGTTTGAGGAAGTGAAATGTGGTGCCAATTATACTCGTGGTGAGCTTGAAAGTTGCCAGTTATACTCATGGTGAGCTAACAAATATGGTCAGGAAACTTTAGCCTTCGACGACATGATCCCAAATTTTGACCAAAGATGTGGTATGGATGGGGACTTGACCGCTGGGCTACATTGTCCCAAACTTTAGCCAAATGTGATTGTTTTGAAAATGTGGGACTTAGTCCTGAATCTTGAAAATGTGGGATTTAATCCCAGAATTGATTTTGAAAATATTTTGAATATGTGAGATTTAATTCCATAGTAGATTTGAAAATATGGGACTTAATCCCAGAATTAATTAGATGTGGGATTTAATCACAAAATTAATTTTGAAAATGTGGGATTAATTTGGGTAGCATAGAATTACTCTTTCTATTATGTAAAAATTGTACCATTAGTGATAACATTGGACACATATATATATATATATATACATTTCTATATCACATCACTTCGATTGGTTTGGCCCCTCACCCTCCGCCACTGAGGCCCTGATGAGTGATGATGGGTTGGTTAAAAAACTTCAGCAATGTGTTTATTACTTAAAATAGTTATCAGTGCTTCAGACCTTTTGAGGGTGTGTCCAAATGTGTTGAGCTTTCTATGACCATTGATAAGGGATGCAGTATAAACCTAGTAAGTATCACTTAAGAACAATGTCATGCTTCAAATTTAATTTTCAAATACTTCAATAATTGTACAACATGCTATAGCAGTATTTGGTGGTACACACCAACGCACATGGTACAATTGGAAAAGAATTTGGAATTCTAAATTAGAAAGCATATAATTATGTTTAACATAAACTTGTAGCAGAAGTGTAATATTTACCCGTTTGTTAAATGAAAACCGCAATGTTTGAACATGTGTTCCGGAGCAAACTGTAGTGCCAAAACCAAGGGTATCTATACCAATAACTGTAGCCTCTTGTCATTTACGCAACGAAGATTCGAAATATGAAAATATCAAATAAGTATTAAAGAGTAATGATACATGACGCATCAGACAATATTTCATGACAAAAATTATAGAAGAGAAAAATAAATCTTTACATATTTCAAATATAAATGATTGCTAACAGTTCACAGCTGAGGAATATAAATAAACAATCTAATTTTTCTTTCTTCTTTATGCAGAACACTAGATATCAAAAGTTGCATTTACATGTCTAAATTATTTTACATAGACTTGAAGAGAGAATAAAAACGGTACCGGTAGAAAAGTTCAACCACATTTTGCTTCTTGTACTGTAACGCAAATATTTGGTCAATATCCATCATCCGTACCAAATTTAATGTCGACTAGCATGCATCCCGCGCAATGTGTGGGTACGCATGAGTAAATTGTTTATATTAAAAATTCATACAATATTGGTGATTAATATTGCTATGGGTTCAGAATAATTGTGGAAATTATCAAGAGAAAGAAATACGACTACATCGTAGTAGGAGTGGACATAATCCGAAGGCCTATCTGAACAAAACAAGGTCTGAATAAGAGTATGGGCCGTAGGGCAAAGTTAGACCCTTATAGGAGTTGGTCAAAGTTATTTCACCAAATGCTTTCAATAATTCAAAGCATAATTTACACGAAGTAGCAATTCAAAACTTTGTAAAATCTTCAGGCAAAGCAAAATGCAGGATACAACACATTGATTGATGGACTTGAACATATGAATGCGAGATGCACCATATTTGGCATTTTGATTTAGAAAGCGCAAATGCCCAAAAGAGGGGTAAAATTTGAAAACGACGTTACAAATCCAAAGACACAGCACCCGAACCCAAATCGTAGTGTTTGTAGCTTTTTTATAAATTTTGGCTATATTATAACTTAAACGATGATCATCATCACGAGCAAAAGACTCCATTTTTTGCACTCAAGAAAATGTTGTAGTTGCTTATACTTGAAATAAAACTTATTTATTAACTCAATGTCATCAAGTAACTAACTCACAAAATAATGTTCTCATGGCTTCTCATGTTGAGCCCTCCTAAACTTTTATGGCAGAAAGGTTAAAACCAAAAAAAATAAAAAAAATAAAAAATTGTTGGAAAGTTTAACTCCTAGAACCCAAGGGTTGTTTGAGAATTCCCTAAACTAAATTTCAGATTAATTTGTTTTACACCGTTTCTGACTTCTTCATCCTATTTTCTTTATTCTAATTTTTTACTTTTTAATGGTATACTTCCTTCTATTGTAACTCTGTCAGAAACTCGTTGCTTAGGAGAAACTGGAAAGTTGTTCAATCGAACATTATGAGTATAGAGATGATCCATGCAAATGATCATGAAAGCTTGATTTTTTTCATTGGTTCCATTACACAGAAATACTAAATATCCAACTCTATTAAGTACCTTTCAAATTAATGCCTAAACTCAAGTCAATAAACAACATCCACTGCCTTCCCACGATTGAAGTAGATTTTTGCTTGTTGAACCGGTGTTTGATGTCTCATGCTCACCATTCTTGAGAGCAAAAGTTTATCCCTACATACTCAACCTTCACTCTTAATACATATATATATATATATTTATATATAAATATCTCCAATGAAAACGCATACAAAAAATTTAAGATAAACAAATCTAGAATGAATCAAGAAGTTTGCTTACCTTGATTTCAGAGAAAGAAAGTTGCTTTTGTGTGTACGTATGTGCCTGCATGATTAAGAGTGTTCTTGAATGTTCGGACAGTGAGTGCTTCTGTGCCATTGCTGCCAGCAAATCTCGTGGCGCCCTCGAGTCAATTTGCAAATTTGTAGTGAGGGTTTTGCAGAGAGAACAACTACCAGAACCAAATGAGAATGATGAGGATGAGCTTATGTGATTACTATCTTTCACCAAGTTGCCTCATCAAGTTTTGATAGAATTCATAATGATCGTGCAAGATCAGATGATCAATCTAGATAAGTTCATTCAAGAACTTGAACAGCCCTTTACTTCTCTCTCTTGTATTAATTTTTGTTTCTCTCTAATTTACATTGAAATTGAGAGAGAGAGAGAGAGAGAGAGAGAGAGAGAGAGAGAGAGAGAGAGAGAGAGAGAGATGGTAGAGACAAAACGTTTAAACTTAAGGCACTTAAATTAAATTGACCCGTGTAGTTCTCTCGCTAAATTTTGCTAGAACTCTCCGCTATTAGTATACACTATTAGATTAGATTAGACACGAACAACAAAATATGGGCTGAATACTATTTAGTGCTTCAAAAATATGAACTTACAACGATAGGAAGTTACTGAACTAATCACTTCTCGTCTTATTACATGTATGGAAGTCTGCCAAATCTTGTTAAATAAAATAAACACTCTTGTTAAATTTTGCTAGAACTCTCCGATGTTAGTATATACTATTAGATTAGATTAGATATGAACAAAAAAATATGGGCTGAATGCTTTTTAGTGCTTCAAAAATATGAACTTGCAATGATAGCAAGTTACGGAACTAATCACTTCTCAACTTATATGTATGGAAGTCTGCCATATCTTGTACATAAAATAAACATTCACATTCTCCAATAACAAGCTTAACTTTGATACAGACAAACAAAAAATATATGAAATGACTAATCTCACGATGCCTCTTGCAAATGCCTAGATTTGATAATTTGCAAAAATGTGGACAGAAGAAATACTTTCTTTTATAAGCAAAAGAAAAGAAAATAAGACAATGTCACCAAAAAGATTTGGAAATATTTTCAAGTTATATTTGTTGATAAAACTCTCAAAAAACAATCAGCCTATTAGCCTATTAGCATTCTAAAAAAATGCATGAGATAATGTAAGTCAATGTAACAATCAGCTATTAGATTACAAAAAAATAACGTCAAGAATAAAGATGAATTAATTCCAAAGTTGTTCCCAACTTCTTATTCCATTGTACCACTTTTTTGTTCCGATATCACTTTTGCAGCTTTGCTCACCCAAATTTAGTTAACCATTGCTCACCCATGCCTTTACTGCCTGACATGTGTCTCATACAAGGGAAAAATGGGAATGAATGAGACACATGTCAGGTGAGCAAAAGTGCTCTTTTTGTTCCAACACTATGAAAAGATTTCTTATGCTGAAATTGTGATCTTACCTCCAAAAGCAACCATCCATAGGATGTCTGGTGCAATTACCAACCAACTACCATGAAAATTCGGAAACTAAACTAACCAGCCACTTAGAACAAATTATCACAATAATGTGCTTAATCATGTTTTATACATCAAAATGTAAATATTTGAACTATCCAATATGCTAAAGGATATGTAGGAACGGATACTTAAATTGCCATTTGATCAACTATACATACAATACATATATATATATATATATCTATAAAATAAATAAATAAAAGAAAGAAGAAAGAAGAAAACTTTGAAGTGGATTACAGTTCGCACCCACATTATGAAAAGAACTATTGAAACTTTAACAATGATCAAAAAGCAGTCTGAAATTTTGGACAAATTCAAGTAAATCAAGGATCAACTTTGCCCACAAACAATACATCAAACACCTAATGGGCATTAGAAAATGTACCCCAAAAAATAACCATGAATGCATCACCCAAATCCCCCAAACAACACCTAAGGGGCCAAAAATACAGGGCAATAATAAAAAAAAATAAAAACACAATAATTCAACTAAGCCAAGGAAGAAATATAACTTATGGATTTAGAAAACAAACCTTATATTGCACCAGAGATACAGTCTCGAAGATAGCCGAAGTAGCAATGGTGGCAAATGGGTATATAAATGAGCAAAAACTTGAAGCAATATCTTCTCATGTCTGCAAACGTTCCAGCCCATTGGTCAACCGAAACCACTAAATGTAGAGATCTTAAAGAGGTGAGAAATGGGAAAAACTTCTTGAAAGCAGAGAGGACTGGTGTGTACAAACAAAGTTAGAGAGAAAATAGTTAAGACTCTTCAATATGAACCTAGTGAATAAAGAGAGAGAAGGGTAAAAGTCTGTATGAGAGAGAGAGAGAGAGAGAGAGAGAGAGAGAGAGAAATGCATTCGATTGACTGGAAAATTGGAAAGTCTTCAACGCTGAAATAGAGAATGTAAGAGAGAGCGGACAGTAACCACTCTTCAATACAATGTGTTCAAGGGAGAGAGATAAGTTGTTTTATTTATTCAAGGAGATGAACTGCTTCAACCCAGAAGCCAGTGGTTTTAATGCCTCCAACACGTGGCGCACCCTTAGCGATTGTAAGGGAATAATCTCAGCTTTTAGTTTTTTAATGTCGATTTGGTGTTAATGATATTTGACCAAAATGTGAAATTTGAATAAAGTTGAAATCCGTAACCATGTTAGTAATGAGAAGACAAGTTAATCCAAGAAGAGTAATGTTAGATGCACAACAAAATGCACAATTAAATATAAAATTCTGTTTAAAATTGTTGGACTTCGTGTTGAAAAAGTTGTACAGTTCTTTTTTTTTGTTGTCTTTTTCTATGTACAAACTTTTCAGCACGAAGTCCAATAATTTTAAGAAGGATTGTGCATTTAATTGTGCATTTTATTGTACATCTAGCATTACACATCCAACAATTGGTTTCGTGAAATGTAAATCCAAGAAAAAAAAATATTAAGAGGTGTACATCAAATGCTTTATTATTATTTGATAAAAATCAACAAAGAAACTTAAGCGTTTTACCTCCACTTGAATACCCTTGCATCTCCAACATAGTGATTTGAGGGCCTGTGTGGACTTTTTTCCACCGGCTTTAAGGCGTGATATTATTTTGTCAACCGAATGTGCAATAGCATCAGGTCGTGCTTTCCTAAAATCCTCTTATCTCAACAACAGTCTGAGGAAAATGTGAACAAATGGAAGTTTTAACAGCTGATAATAGACCCCTACACCCACCAAACTTCTCAATAAGAAAATGTGGACCATCCAAAGCTAATACAGATTGTAGTAGACTTCATGATTCTACTCTAAAACATAGAACCATTAATGAACATAGTAATATAGAAGATCAAGATTCAAGATTTACAATACGACATTTCAACATTTTTCCATTCATTCCTTTTCCCTGTAGAGCACGGTTCTAAGGGCAGCTGAAAGATAAAGATCGCACTGAAAGAAATTCAACTAGTGATGTAAGTTCATTATTTGAGTTTTGAGGCTACGAAGAACATATGCCATACAAGATTCCACTTAATATTTTGAGGAAAAAGAAAAAACAAAAATTGATAGATATCTGTAATAAAAATGTAACAGTAGAAGAGTGCCTAGATGTCATACCCGTTACATAATATGCCCCACATTGAATAAACTTGGAATTGAATATGGCTAAATATACATGTTGGGCCCCTCCAACTAATAACTTAAGCTTTTGGCTTGGATCTAAAGTTTCTTCATGGTATTAGAGCCAGGCTCATTCCCAACCCTTTGAAGAAAAAAAAAAATAGCCCACACTTTCACGATAACAGACCCAATAAAAAGCTGGATGATGATAAGTCCTAAAGAGTCGCACGTGATAGACCCAAGATGAGGTTGCTCTTGAGGGGGCGTGTTAGATAATATGTCCCACATTGAATAAACATGGGATTGGCTATGGCTAAATATACATGTTGGGCCTCTCCACTTAATAGCTTAAGCTTTTGGTTTAGATCTAAAGTTTCTTCAATATCTATCTTGATCATATATATGTGATATAAAAATGGAATCAGTTTTCAAGATAGGATAACAGATATCACATTCTAATTGCGACACAAACAACATCCACATGACTTCTAAGATTTCCCCTCCGATCTTGAGGTTACTTTCAGTTTCTTAATCTCTCCGACTCCAAGTAAGAATGGGTGATAGTAATCTACCTAAATAGTAGACACGGTCAATAAATTAGAGACTCTTTAGCCACTCAGTGGTGTGGCAGTGTGTTTGCACCCAAAAACTGCTAAAGGTTTTGGTGCTTGAATAGAGAGAGAAGAGTGAACCTGAGCTGTACTTTGTGGCCCATTTAGACTACAGAATGGACGATCGGGTTTAAGAAAGTGATAGGGAAGTGGACTTGGTTAAGGCATTGACCCGGTTATGGAGGATAAAAACAGAAGCTCGATGAGCAACAGGGGTAAGACACGCAATAATCGGGCATCATGTTGTGAAGAAGTGTGAACCTCCAGAGTTCGAGTGCGATTGGACGGAGGCATGCGCATTGCCCTTATCGGGCTCACTGTTGCAGTTCAAGGTAAGAGCTGGGCATACAGACAGGGAAGAAGCAGCTCGAAAGTTATGAAGGCCAGGGCAGAAGCGTGTGGTTCATGATTTATCATTCCAAGCGAAATTTAGGGAAGTCGTTTAGGAACGAAGTCAATCAAATCCAGCTAGTTATGGAAGGCCAATCCCAAAGATTTCGGGAGTGAATCAAATCTAGATAAAGATGGAAAGAGTTGAGATAAGGATTCTGGATGGTCTTATCTTGCTTAAGGCGCAATTCAAGGAATCCCTGCTATATTTGAACTCTGAATGGCTACTATAAACATAGAAACAGGGCTACGTATCAAGGAACTCCACGTCACTCTCGATAACACCGCATTCAACAACATTCACAGCATTCAACCTTGCGTTCTTGCATTCTCAACACTCATAGCAATAGGTTTGTCCCTTTTGTTATTTTCTTTACTTTTTTGATCTTTCACGAATAGTCAGAGCCTGTTCTAATCCTATTCCTTAGTTTTGTTAGTTTTTCCAAACATTCAATAAAATACCTGCATATTTTATTAATTATTTATGATTGTTTACTTGGTAAATTCATCACCATTAGACTTGTGCGCTTCAGTACTGTCTAGGAATCATAGGCTAAGGGTACTTTCTGTTGGAAAATATCGGAGGATGATGCTAAGAATATGATTGAGACGTGCAATAGTTTGCACTATCCTTAAGAACAATTCCGCCCTTCGAAGTCAATGACTCGATGCACAAGGTCTTAGAGCTATGCTCTCTAAAATTCAGCAATCAGGTCTTCCAAACGGGATCGAGTACGTGGTGATAGGTCTTGGTCACCGTCACTCATGATTGGATAATCCTGTCAATCTCAATGCATAAATACTATGCATGTATGACAATAATTGTAATCATTTATGTATACCAACATAACATATGCATCAAACATCTCTACTATGTATGGATGCATTCTAGAATATGTCACCAATCATTCAACCCTCCACTCATCATCAAACGTTCCCAATATTTTGTTACCTATAGCTCTGATACCAAAAAGTGTCACAACCCATCTTTCTATGCACGAAAATAGGACACGTGGCATGCCACCAATGCTTATCCAAACCAATTACAACATAATAGTAGAATAAATATAAATACAACGTTGATAAAACCACTCTAAAAGATTCAATGGATTAAAAATCAGAGTTAAAAAAGTTTCTCATTTGAAAACCCTTAAGGAAGAAATCAGTTTTGAAAACAGTAGTCCATTTCACTGTGTCGGGGATCCAATCGACTTTGAGGTCAATTACAGAGAATATAAGGCTCAACATCCCAATCCAATCGACTATGTCGGGGAATTAGTCGACTGGGGTCTTAATTTCTCAGTCGACGGTTACCTATTCAGTTGACTGGAAATTTTCAATAGAATGACAAATTTTGGGACACAATCTAGTCAACTGAAACAAATAAACCAGTTGACTAGTTTTCTAAATCTGGGAAGAAATTTCATTTAACAAATGGGTTCAGTTGACTCTGGTCCCGGCCCAGTCGACTATTTCCCCTGCTACTACATAATCTATAGAATATAAGTCGAAGGTTATCCAAACTCATCGGGGATTAACTGCCCATGCCAAATTTATTTCAAATGAAAACTAGCTCTATTATAACATCTCCAAAATATAATTTACAAGAGTTTTACTACGAATCACTACTCTGCGGATCCATTTCGAGATTTCCAAGTTAAAACAAAACATGGCTATAGATAGGGAAATTCATTATTACAACATAGAAATGGAAACCAAAAACATTTACAAGGATGGTTCCGTCGTCTCATCGGCTTCACTCTTCTCGTTTCTTTTTTCCTTTCTTCTTTTTACCTGCAATGGAGTAAAGCTCTACTATTCAGCTATATGTTGAGTGCATATTTCTAAACATATGCTTATATGATAATTCATGCTCAAGACATCAAAACGCATCAAATTAGTCTCTAGGGAGAGTGGTACGTTTCCATCCGGTAAATGAGATTGGTGCCGTGAAAGGCTTTCCTCTTCCATGCATCCAGTGCCCTGGCTGGGCCTTTCTCCAAGCCAAGCACAACAACTATCGAAATCACAATCCTCAAACTTCGAGGAGCTTACCCTCGAATGAAATCGCACTATACCCCCCTTTGACCCACATAAACACATAACATGATCATATAATCACATATACGTGCTTTTATCGTAATTTTATGTGCATAATTAATGAGCCTACTTAATACATGAATTTTGCCCGGATCCAAAATATCAAGTTAGATATCTAAAACATGTAATTTTCTTATAATTCATAGGCTTGGAATTCATACCTCGTGCGATCGCCCTATAACTTTGAAGGATTAACTAGAGGCCTGATTAAACGTTGGATCTTAGATTATACAAGATTTATATAAGTTATGCATGGTTTTTCCCAAAATTTTAATATTAGGATTTTCGTAAAAATTTTCCAAACGAGGCCTAAGAGACATCAAAACGTAGCTCTTATCTCGAAGAGTCCAAATACGAAATTTGGTGATAAACCGATGGATGGAAGTTCATCGATTTGTGTCGGCAAGCTCGAAGCTCCAAAACCCATCTTTTTATTTCAATTTGAAAAGTTGTAAATGAGAAAATATCTTGCCACCTCTATTTATAGGCCCGACTCTCCGAAATTATGTTTACCTTCCCACAAGTTCTCAAATCTTCTAATTATCCTCCGAAACGTCGCACACGTCCATTTTATTACTTTACGAGTGAAAACTATAAATTAGAAAAGTTTTTGCTTAAGTTTCATTTGTCGCCGTAGTTACGTCTGAAAACTAATTTACGTGGAATCTTTATATAACCTACCTTTTATGCAATGCATCCTATTGGTTATTGTTAAAACCATCAAAATGATCCTCTATAGGATTAAAACTACTAGAAATTACACTACACAGGTAATTTAACTATTCATGAATACTAGATAAAACATATAACATTTAATCACATAAAGGTCATTTAAATCCTGTTATTTCCTCATGATTTTCCAACTGCCGTGTCCTCGACTAACACTTCCTGTTGCTCCCCATCAACCACTTCCACAATTATTAATCGACATTAATAATTGTCAAAAATTCAATTATTCATATTAAAATATTGATTTTCCCAGAACAGGTGTGACAGATTCTGACCTTGTGTCAGATAAGGATAAGAGGACGTCGACATCTGGACATCTCTCTACCTTAGGAGGTGGTACTGATAGTTAGAGGAACATTAAGCTAAAATGAATTGCAAACTCGACTACAGATGCTGAGTATGTAGTGGATTGTGAAGCTACGAAAGAAGTTATTTGGCTCAAGAAGTTTCTTATAGAAATCAGAGAGGTACCAGCATCATTGTCACCTATTAAACTTTGTTGTGATAATAGTGGGGTAGTCACTCAGTTCAAAGAGCCAAGGAACCATGAAAAGGGATGTAGTTCAACGTGGAGACGTAACTGTCACCAAGATTGCCACTGCGAACAATCTTGCAGATCCGTTCATGAAGGCATTGTCGCTGAAGGTCTTTGATCGTTATTTAGATAGTTTAGGTCTTAGATGCTATTCGAATTGGTTATGAGTGCAAGTGGGAGTCTGTTTGGATTGTGTCCTCAAACTCATTACTTTATGCTTGAGACAATTTTATATTTATGGATATCAGTTTACATTTTGTTATGCATGTTTCTTAAGATGAATGTTTAATTAATTGTAATGCTTAAACATTATTGCAAGTATTTTTTTTTGTAGGTATGAGATGAATACAAAGGAGATACAAATTACTAATCCTCGATGTTTAGAATTATCGTAGTGCATGATGAGATTGGATATCTTATTAGGTTTACACTGTAGCATGGTTTGGATGGAGTGAAGTACCTCATTCACTAGAGTACATGACTCTTAGTTAATATGCTAATGTAAAAGTGCATTGACGGACCATGAGTGATCCTATTGACATAAATAATTGTCAACAGTTAATAGAAACTCATAACTTGTATATGATATATGTTCTTAATCTTGAGGCGATTACATGTGTATGGTTACTTTGAGTTACCAATCAGTGAGGTCTTCAAGATTAACATCTTGGTATCTTGGGTAATTGTATTGCATGATGTTGTGAATGTACTTTGTCAAGATAGAATCTACCCTTAGTAATAGAGTACGCATTCCCTTGAGAATGTCACCAAGTTGATTACTGAGAACTACAGTCTTGTTGATAAGTATTTATTGACATGTTTGGTACATCATAAGAGGTGAATGAGACTCAAAGAATAAAAGATGTATTCACAGTTTAGGTTGACAGTACTGGTTATCCGACTACCTGAATATGAATACAAATACGAATGCTAAAGGTAGAGGGAAATTAGTATTATATTACAAGTCTAGTTACCATTTCAGATATATTCTTATGCATCGGAGTGCAGCTATCGTTATTTAGTGGTATTAACGTTAACTGATCGGTAAGTTAATTCTCTGGTTGAAGTGTTTAATCAAAGTAGAATTAATTACTTATCTAAGCTGATAATTAAGAACCTAGGAGGTCCCATTCTTAGCTCCATAAGGTTACTTGGAAAGGTAGGAAAAGGAAAATCGGTCGATTAGATAGAGTCTAATCGATTTAAACTAAGGTCGGTTAGAAAACTTATAAATAGGAGGACTTGCGAGATAGAATACACTACTCACCGCTTTTAACTCAGAGAAAAGTTCAAGACCTATTTCTAAGTGGTCTAGGCCTTTTTCATCTCACTATTAGGGTTTCCACAAACCCTAGTCTTTCAGGAAGCATTCAAGGAGACATAAGAGTGAAGACTTGCTAGGAGAAAGCTATTGGACATTCAAAGAGAGAAGACAAAATCAGAATTGGGCTCAAGACCATAAAGGAAATATTCTCCCTTCTACGCACTAATAGATGCAATAAGAAGTAGATCTCGAACACTAGTAAAGTTTTGAACTTTATCTTCCGCTGCAAGTAAATATGAGTTTTCAAAACATAAATTTTCCAACAATTAAATCTCAAAACCAAACAAAAATAATTCATCTTTACATCATTAAACTAAGGCAGACAAAGATATCATTGTTGGGAATGCTCTTGTAGAAGCTTCTGCTGGATTAGGTATGGTGGATGAGGCATGGCATATGATTAACATGATGGGTTTAAGAGATGCCATCATGTACATAAGTTTAGCTACGTAAATAAATCATACAGGATATCATGATATGACTTTAAGCATGATCAATCACATGTATGATGATAATATTAAGATTGGCGAATTTAGCCTCACTGGGTTCGTATCTGCATCCACTGGCTTAGGTGCAATGGAACATAAGAAACAACTTCATTGTTACTCTGTAAATCTGGGTTAAGCAAATGGGTGTCAGTTTTAAATGGTTTGATTAACTTGTACAGTAAATGTGGGTCCATTCACAAAATGAATAGAGCTTTTGAGGAAGTTCTTAAGCTAGATGTTGTGTCACGCAATGCATTAATATGTGGGTTGGCATCAAATGGATGTATCTCCACTTTTCTGTCCACCTTTGAAGATATGAGTTTGGAGGGTGTCAAACTAGAGTCTATTACATTCTTGTTGGTGCTTTTTGCTTGCAATCATGGTGGATTGGTTGATTTGGGTTTGGACTATTTCAAATTTCTGCAAGAAGCACACAATATTACATCACAAATGCATTACTATGTGTGTGTAATTGATCTTCTTGGTAGAGTGGCCGCCTAGAGGAGGCCACATGAGTAATAAAGACTATGCATTTCAAGCCAAACACATTGGTGTACAAAACATTATTGGGTGCCTGTAAATTACATGAGCACATTCCTCTAGGTGAAAATATTGCAAGTCAAGGTCTTGAGCTCGACCCATCTGATCCAGCATTTTATGTTATACGTGCAAACTTGTATAATGATTTTGGACTACCAAATTTAGCTGTTCAAAACCGTAATAAGATACGAGAAAGAGAGGCTTGATAAAGAATCTTGGTCAAAGCAAGATGGGTATAAGAAACAAGGTCCATTGCTTCACTGCAGGGAATAGAACAAATCCATAGACAAAAGAAATTCATGGAAGGATAGATTCAATCATCTCTAAGTTTATGGCCCTTTCTCATTTTTATGATAACTGGTGTCTTGTTGGTTTGAGAAAGAATTAATTTCAAAAATATTCTTGGATTGAGCTCAGACTCGTGTACCGAATAATCAAATTTCTAGAACTGGTTCTATACTGAACCACAGATCTAGTTTTTTGCCTTCCTAAATAGCCCAAGACTCAAGGATATTCATATCTAAGAATGGAGATTCCTCATATCACGATGAGAAGTTGGTAGTTGTTGCCTTAGGATCTTTTCTATATTATTAGTTTTGTTTTCCAAATAATTTTTTTGCCTAGTCCCACCTAGGTGCTATTCCCCCCTCCCCTGCCTAGCTACTACGTAGCGATTTTTAGAACATTATTGCTATATCTCTCCTAAGTGGCACTAGGCCCATTGAATTTTAACCAGACCATACAATGCCACTTAGGAGAGAGAGAAGGAGAGAGAGAGAGAGAGAGAGAGAGAGAGAGAGAGAGAGAGAGAGAGAGAGAGAGAGAGAGAGAGAGAGAGAGAGAAATTTGTAAATGAATTGTAAGAATGAGTTGTACTCCTATCATTACCCATGATTCAAAAATAGGTTCTGCTTGCAATCTATTTTGGAGTATTTGGAGAAATTTTAAAAGGGATCACTACTTATAAACTATGATTAAGTTTTTTTTTTTTTATGAATTTACTCTAAAGTCATTAGTTTCAAGAGAAGAGAGTATGAGATTTTAAATTTTTTTTATGGCATCTTCAATGAATTATTAGTGCCCAATATGAGAAACCAGCTCACTTTATTCCAATTTTTGGAATTTATTTACTCTTTCTCTCTATATAGATATATATATATATATTCAAATATCTTGAATGCATGTTTGTATCTTGCAATTTGAGAAAAAGGATCTATTTGTTATTCACCGATATGTATCCAGATTTCTTATCTCACTCTTCTCTTGATTATGTGAAATCTAGCTTTTAAAAAAAAAGCTAAATTAATAATTTACTATTATTTGGACTTCAGATATGTGCTATTATAAAATATATGTAGGAGGAGGAGAAATGCTATAGAGAATAGTTCCCAAGATGTATAACAGACCAGAGCTGCTGCGAATCGAAAGTATTGCTCGCAAGTTCTTTCTTTATGCAACTCACAGACCTTGAATGAGGGTGTTTGTGTTCATAGCCCCATAATCAAATTGAGCCTTCATAATCATTTGTTCCTGGACAACAACCTCTTGTCTCTTTATGCAACACACTTTGTACAAGAACTTGCTCGCCACTTCTTCGATGAAATGTCATATACGGATGTTGTGTCGTGGATATGAATGTTGTCTGCTTACGTCCGACATGGAAACCATGAGGAAGCACTTAAAATATTTGATTTGATGAAGAGTTCTGGTCAAGATCCTAATGAGTTCACGCTCTAGAGTATATTAAGACCGTGCTCTGCTCTATGGGAATTCAAACACAGAACACGTATTTATGCGTATATGATTAAGAATGGATATGAATCAAATCCAGTTTTGGCCAACACTCTGATTGATTTGTACTCCAAGTATAATTATATGGAAGAAGCATATATGTTTTTCACTTACATGAGCAATGGCGATAACATTACTTGGACAATGATAATATCTTCATTTGTCTAGGCTGACAAGTGGGGTGGGGCTTAACGACTTTATTTTTATATGATCGGAATAGGGGTTCATCCAAATGAGTACACTTTTGTGAAACTTGTAACTGCATCTAGTTTTCTTGGTTTGAACTATGGGAAATTAGTTCATGCCCATTTGATAAGGTGGAGAAGTAAGTTGAATCTCATTCTAAAAATAGCTCTTGTTGATATGTGTTCAAAATGCCAAAGGATGGCAGATACATTAAAGGTTACTAACCAAACACTTATCTGATGTATTTTTGTGGACTGCAATTATCTCGGGTTTTAGTTAAAATTTGAATTTCAATAATGCTATTGCTAAATTTTGTGAGATGATAATTTTTGGTGTTATACCTAACAATTATACCTATTCTGAAATCCTAAATGTATGTTCATCAATCCAAGCACTTTGTTTGGGGAAACAAATCCATTCACGGGTGATTATATGTGGCTTGGACCGTGATGTTTCTGTCGGAAATGCACTTGTTGATATGTACACGAAAGTAATAGAGGACGCTTTGGGAGTGTTTAAAGGCATAATGTTCCCAAATGTCATCTTGTGGACTTTTCTGATTGCTGGTTTAGCTGAACATGGATTTGAAAATGAATCTTTTTATGTATTCGATGAGATACAAGTTTTTTGGGAGGAACCAAATTCCTTTATTCTCTCCACTATCCTTGGTGCTTCTGGTGATATTAAATCTCTAAACCAAACAAAAATAATTCATGTTTACATATTTAAGCCTAAGGCAGACAAAGATATCATTGATGGGAATGATCTTGTAGATGCTTATGCTAGATTTGGTATGGTGGATGAGATATGGCGTGTGATTAGCATGATGGGCTTAAGAGATGCCATCATGTGCGCAAGTTTAGCTACGCGACTAAATCAGACAAGATATCATGATATGGCTTTAAGTATCATCAATCACATGCATAATGATGATGTTAAGATTGACAAATTTAGCCTCTCGGGTTCTTATCTGCATTAGTTGGCATATGTGCAATGGAGAACCTGGGAAGCAACTTCATTGTTACTCTATCAAATCTAGGATAGGAAAATAGATGTCAGTTTCAAATGGTTTGATTGACTTGTATGGTAAATGTGGGTCCATACACCCAATGAATAGAGATTTTGGGGGAGTTTCTGAGCCAGAAGTTATGTTATGGAATGGGTTATTATGTGGGTTTGCATCAAATGGACATATCTCCACTTTTCTTTCTGCCTTTAAAGATATGAGGTTGGCGTGTGTCATACTCGACTCCATTATATTCTTGTTGGTGCTTTTTGCTTCCAGTCATGGTGAATTGGTTGATTTGGGTTTGGACTATTTCAAGTATATGCAAGAAACATATAGTATAACATCATAAATGCATCTCTACATGTGTTTAATTGATCTTCTTGGAAGAGCTGGCCACCGAGAAGAGGCCACATGAGTAACAGGAGTAATAAAGACTATGGCTTTCAAGCTAGACGCATTGGTGTACAAAATATTATTGCGTGCCTGTAAATTACACGTGCACATTCCTCTAGGTAAAAATATGGCATGGCAAGGTCTTGAGCTTGATGCATCTAATCTAGCATTTTATGTTTTGCTTGTAACCATGTGTGATGATTTTGGACGGTTGAATTTAGGTGTTCAAACCCATAATAAGATGAGAGAGAGAGAGAGGCCTGATAAAGAATCTTGGTTAGAGATGGATGGGGATAAGAAACAAGGTCCATCGATTCACTACAGGGAATAGAACAAATCCATAGATAAAAGAAATTCAAGGAAGGATAGATTAAATGATATCTGAGTCTAAGGTCCTCTCTCATTTTTGAGATAATCAGTGTCTTGTTGGGTGGAGAAAGAACCAATTTTAAGAATATTCTTGGATTGAGCTCAGACTCCCGTACCCAATAATCAAATTTCTAGAACTAGTTCTCTACTGAACCATGGATCCGATTCTTTGCCTTCCTAAATAGCCCCCAAGACTCAGGGATATTCATATCGAAGAATGGAGATTCCTCGTATCATGATGAGAAGTTGGCAGCTGTTGCATTGCATCTTCTCAATGTGTCATCAACAGAGAATCAATCCAAAGCCCATACAAGGTTCATTTTCTCTATCTGATTTCTTCTTAATGCTTTTAGTTCTAAGCCAGTTCTTTCATGTCTGGAATCATCTTTCGCAATATCTCTGATTTAGCTACTGAAGTATAGTTTGGTTCCAGCATCTTTTCCTTAGTGCTGGTTATGACTTTAACATGAACATGTCTAGGACCAATTGACATCTACCAATGAAGAATTAAGCAGTCCTTATGATATGTAAATTCTTGAACAAAAGTTGCTCACTGGTTGATCTTGAGTACTAATTAGTTATGACTTATTGGTGCAAATAAGCATAAATTGAACCCTCATGTTGTCTTGTCTTAGATGATCATTTTGATCTAAATTATCTACCATCTCTATTTTCATGAAATATTCAGATGTAGCATTATAGAACTATTCTCCATCTTGGTTGTTATGGCTACTCAGATTTTTGTTACAGGTTCGAGGTAATTATCATTTAAACATGTTTGAACCGGTCAATAGTTGTCATTCATTGCTAATTAATATGTCTTCATTGGATGGATTTCTTTATCTCTGTTGTTTTCATTATTTTTGGTACCAAGTGGTGATGTGGTATGTGGGAGGAAAAGTAAAGCTTGGTTTCTATCAACTGCATTCTAGAAATACATAAAATACTTGAAAATTTCAGTGAAGGCTTTCATCATAGGGGTATTAATACTGTGGGTTTCTTGTTATGTTAGATTGCAGAGTGGCACCCCTTTCGGTGGTCCCGATGACTATGAATGCAAAAGTTATTGAGAGTGATGCTTCCGTCCACATGAGAGTTCCCCATCACCGACCCAACCCAACCCGACCTGACCCTATTCCCGATGAGTTATACAAAACAATGGAAGCTAATATTTCGGGCACCTTGGAGGCTGCTATTTTGCCCTCAAAGTTGATGAACCTGCATTCACCCCTCGGAAGTGGCTCAAACGAAGGAGCAAAATATTATTAGCATTCCGTTTGGATATTCAAGAAGATACGTCTCATTGCGAAGCTGAATCGATGTCCTGGCTATTTTATGTCTTGTATGTGATAGTTCATCTTGCTTCATTCAAAATTGTTAATTGGCATGACTAAATAGTGTAGGAATGAGATATGATAGAGTATTCGAGACAATAGTCCCACAAGATTCTTATCCCGCTCAAAGTGGATGAACACTCATTTATTGGTAAGATTTTTTTCTGGAAAGTAAAGCAAGTGAAAGTTGCTTTTTTTTTAGAAAAGTAAAAATAGTATAAGAACGAGTCTTTAAGGTAAGTTGAGAATAATTTTTTTGGTGAGTGTAGACACCCTATTTTGGTTCATCCGTTCAACAGAAGGGACCCCTCCTCAAGAACAACACGATGATCGGAATCAGGATTTGTCGGTTATATGAAGCAGAACTCCGTGAAGCATCGTGGTCTCCGAGACACGTTAGCGTTAGAAACGCAATTTAGAAACAAAAACCCAACATAAAATGTTTTTCTACATAAAATGACCAAAATATTTTTATTAAGCCAAATACCATTATCCAAGCTGAAATCTGGACCCTATGGTAGGATCCCAAGAAGTCCTTTTTAGTCCTAAAATATTTTTAAACCATATCCCAAACCTTGTTTTTGACCAAATAATTCCCAAATAATTTTTATACCGAAATAACCTTCAAAGCCCATTACGAGCAGGCATTTTTAACACAACTTTAGTATTTTGACCATAACTCTTAAACTAGGAGGAGTTTGGGCCTAAAACCACTAGAATGGATAGTACATTTCCTAGGCATATAAATCCGTAGGTCATAAGACCAATTTGAACTTAGAATGAGTGAGATCTGGCCTTTTAAATCTGGCCCATAGTGCAGTGACGGGATTAAAACTCCAAAACAGGGATTTCTGTCTTATTATATTTTTGGAGACTTTTTAAATACGACAATTAGTGTTTTTAGTTTCCAAAACTCTTTAAAAGCTTACATATTCTAATATACTTACTCTACTTAGTGAAAGACTCCTAGGTACACCTCAAAATAGCCTAAGTACAAGCCTTTAAAGCTTGTATCTCCGTCCTACATCACTTAAACACTTAAAATACAACCCAAATGTCAAACTATAAATAGAGGCTTTCACCCTACATATTTTCTACACCTGAAAAATCCTAAGGACTAGAGAGCCCAAGGAAACTCCAATGGAGGATTCCTCAAGCACTCCTAGAATGTGCTTTGGAAAATATAATTTTAGAGTGGGGATTAGAGTCTTGGAGTCCACGGTGCCAGTGAAGCTTTGCTGGAAGAGTATTCTGAGGGGAGTTCTTGGGGTAAGCTTTCTTCTCCTTCTTTTCTTTGCTTTTAATAGTTCAGATATTTGTAGTTCATAGTTTAGATTTGTTTTCTTATTTGTTCACAGTCGTTCTTATTTTCATAGTAGTTTAGATCTTCTAGGCTTCTAGGTTAGCCTTATATCCCATTTATAGATAGGTTATCCCTAGTTTTCCCTATTCCAACCATGGAATAGCAACCACTAGTGGGATTGTTATGCCAAGCCATGGCTATTCCAATCTTACTAGGGGCCATGAAACCCTAATTATTATATTCTAGCATTGCTTATTCCTAGTAACCGAGTATAGCTTATTCATGCTTATCCATGCATCCATGCATACACATACTGTCACACCCATTCCGGGAAAAGTACATTTAAATTTTAAATGCATAATTGAATTCTGGAATTATTAATGTTGATTAATAATTGAGATGAGGTTGACTATGGGTCAGCGGTGAGTGTCGATTAAGTACACGAGAAGTTGGTAATTCATGAGGAATTGATATTATTTAAATCGCATTTATTTGATTTAAATATTATTTGAAATAGGTGTATGTGAATAGTAATTTTACCTGTGTAAAGTAATTTCTGAGAATGTTGATCTTGTTTTAGATAATTTTGAATACTACAGTGAGAACGTAGGTGATACGTTGCATAAAAGGTAGGTTATATAGAGATTCCACATAATTAGTTTTCGGAGCGTGATTTTGGACCCACACGGAACTATATGAAAAGTTTTGTAATTTATAGATTTTCAACTGTGAATCAATATATTAGACATTTAAGACATTTAGGGAGATAATTAGAAGTTTTGAGAACTCATGGGGAGGTTAACATAATTTTCAAGAGTCGTGGCAATAAATAGAAAACATGAAATATTTTGTCCATAATATTCCAAAGCAAAGATCTTAGAGAGAGAGAGAGAGAGAGAGAGAGAGAGAGAGAGAGAAAGAAAGGAGATTTATTCCCACGAGCTTTGCGACACCGATCGACGACTGTTCGTCCGTCAGTATTCAATCATATTTCATGTTTGAACTCCTTGAGGTAAGATCTGCGTTTTGATCCTCTTATGCCTCGTTTGGCACCTATTTTTTACGAAAATCCTAATATTGAAATTTTGGGATAAATATGTTAATACTTATAGGAATCTTTCTAAATCAGAGATCCGATGTTGAATCGGTCCCTAGTACTTCCCTCAAAGTTATAGAGCTTTAGCACGAGGTATAAAATTCTAACCTATGTTATATAGGGAGTATACACACCTTGATTTTTGATGACAAAATTGTGATCCGGGCAAAATTCATGTGTTAATAGTAGGCCCATTAATTAAGCATGCAATTATATGTGAAAAGCATGTCTAACTTTTTACGCAAGCACACTAGGTGATTATGTGGGTCAAAGGGGGGATTTATACAATGTTATGCCGGCGTAAGCTTCTCGATGTTTGAGAATTTAGTAGCGATGGCTACTATGTATGGTTTAAGACTTGTACTTGCCAGGGCACTTGGAATGCGATGGTTGTAGACTTGTATTAGCCATTGGCATCGCGGTTTAAGACTTGGACTTACCGCTACAGGATGAATGCGTGTTTTTCACCCTAGAGACTATTTTGATGTAAATTATGAGATTAACGCATGACTTATCGTATATGCATATGTTAGAATTTGTGCACTCAGCATATAGCTGAGCAGTGGAGCTTTACTCCATTACAGGTGATAAGAAGAGAGGAAATAAGAAATGCGAAGAGTGAGGCCGGTGGGGCGACGGGATCTCTCTTGTATATGTTTTTGTTTCCTCTTCAAATGTTGTAATAAAGTTTTTGAGAAGTTAAAACTATGTGTTTAGCTTAGAATCTTGGAATGGATTTGTAGTTATTGTAACCTATAGTAAAACTTCAGTAATTATATTTTGAATCGTTGAAATATAATAGTGAATGTGTTGGAATTGGGTTAGAGAACCGTAGATTGTAAATCTACTGAATGCTTAGCAAACTAAAGTAAAGTAGTCAACTGGATTTGGAATAGTTGACTGGACCCCTATTTTGAGCCAGCTACTGTGCTAATATATTGAAAAGCAGTCAACTATGTCCCCAACATAGTCGACTGGATTCTTGGGTTGAGATGTTATTTTTCGTTTGTTGAAAGAAACAATCGACTGGATTGTATTTTCAAATGGGGGAGTTTCTGATTCAGTCGACCGGGTAGTATCAGTCGACTGAAATTTTGAGGCCACAGTCAACTGGGTCCCCGATATAGTCGACTGGACGGGCTACTGAGCTCTTGGGCTCTTTGTATCTTGCATTTCTAGTCGACCGATCAGTCGACTGAATTGGCTGCTGAGATTGTAAGACTCTCTGTATTTTGCATTTCCAGTCGACCAGACCTATGATCAGTCGAATGGACTGTTGGCTTCAATCAGGGTATTTCTTCAAGTGTTTTCAAATGTGTAAAACATTTTAGAACTCAGAATTTCATGGATTTCACTTATGTTTTTCGTTGCTATTTACTTTAATTGAATTGGATGAGCCTTGGTAGCATGCCATGTGTCCTATTTCCGTGCATTACGGGATAGGTCGTGACACATACACACTCTCCACACGTAGAGTAGTAGAATATCTCGATTAAGGTTTACACATGTACATATGCACATAGTGTTCATGTTTGGTTATTATGATGTTATTATCCTAGCCTTGGCCAATTAGGAAGCTGCTATAAGGAATGCAATGCTATCCCGGGTAAGTCCTAATACCTTCCTTATTTACCGCATTCCTAGATCTCCTAGAAGCATGATTGGGTATATAAAATCAACTTAAATCCCTATATGATATTTGTGCATAGATATCTCATTTTTTTAGGGGTTGAGTGTGATTTGCATGTTCATTTCCTTTTAATTTCCTTTTGCATGCATAAGGTAGCATAGCAATACGTTTAGTCCCCAAATTACTATTTTAGCATGTGCATTGTGTGATATATGTAAAGCTTCTTGCACGCTTTTCTTTTATTAGCTGTTTATAGCTTGAATTAAGATTGCATTTGTGTAATTGAAATGGTCTTCATAATCTCTAATCGAACACCTTGAAAATTGAGTAAAGGCCCATCTCACGATGGGGCGAGAAGGGGTGTTTTAGCATGATCTAGTTCCTTCCTCTCTCGTACCTTAAACCCCAACCGCGTTGTTTGGTGATGACGGGATGGTGCTCACTATCCACTGGACTTGATAGATTTAGTTTTTTTGGTTTCTTTTATCAAACCAAGTGGCGACTCTATTCGTGAGGATCTCTTCGGATTTAGCTTTGTGGGATAAAATATGGATTACCCACTCGTGTAGCCCTGGATACGGATAATGGGCATTGATTGTTGCCTCGGGTGGGATATAAAGCCACATGGAATCCAAAACTAGACTCCAAATTGGTCGGATCGGATAAAAGGCTAGTGAAGGTGGTGAACCTCACTCGTTGTTGTTGACTTGAGGAATGTAATGGGATCAATCCAGTGGACTTAATCCTTCTAGGCCCTATACTTGGTTTGGGTACCTACAATTGGCGACTCTGCTAGGGACCAGACAAAGAGGATTGCACATGCATTATTTTTGGGAAGCTTGGGCTGACCAAAGTCGGGGCATGTAACTCGTCAGATTCCCCCCGTTGAGGACTTTCCTTCCCTAGCACGTACCTACGGATATAAAAAGCATGCCCACGTACCACACCAAACCCTGTAATGGGGGGTATATAGGACATCTCACTGGGGGACCATCGGACTCTATCCACCTTGATGCATGTATTAGCCATAGATCCTAATCCTTTAGGGCTTGACCTGTTATGAAAATGTGCGCACACACGTCTTATTTGCCTGCTGGGATTATGTGATATGATGAGAAAACCTACACAACACGTGATACATATCCTTGTTTAACACTGAAAGCAATCTCTCTAAATGAAATGCTTGGCACATGACATGAGGATGGTGTGCCAAGATGTTATACTAGGGATATGTGCCACGAGTCTGTGGGACGATGAATCATAACCTTGTTTATGTCCTATTTGTTAGAACTAGCCCTGAGTAGACCTATGCTATCATGAACCTCGTCGCACATGAAGTTCCAAGCATGGAATAACTAACGTGACTTTGATTAAGATGGCCATGGAATGAGAAGGAATACTCGATGATGTGATTAGGACATAGATGGCTATATGATGATATGGAATAAGGTTGTTCATTCGTATTTGTATTTCATGCATGTCATAGTATAAAATTCAATATCCAAAAAAATAGTTTTTTTCATTGAAACATGAGTCCTTTTTCAAAAATCCTTCCCCTAAGAAAATCATGTTGATTAAAGAATTCATTTTGAAAACAAAATAAGAATGCATAGTTTGCTTGAAAATGAAAAAAGGATGAATTCCTAATTTTGAAAACGAAAAAGGTTTAAGAAGAAAATTAAAGGCAGAATAAAATTGAATAGGGACTCGTGAACAAAAACAAAAGCAAAAAAATGGCACAATCATTCTGGGGTTGAAACTTAATTTTAAAATTCAAAATTGCAGAGAGACAAGTGAACATAGCTTTGAGAAATAAAGAAGTCTGCATATCCTTATGTCTAATTCCCTATCATTTCAAAATCAAGACTGGTCCAATTGCTCAGAAGTATCTTGAAAGAAGATTCAATGCACTTCAGAGTATAGTAGAACAACAAGGTCACATGCTCTCCCAAATCACCGAGAAATTAGATGAATTGATAGGCTCTGTCAACCATCTATTCTATGAGCTACAAATGATAGACAGGTTAGAGAGCATAATAGAGGCAAGAATGGGTCAAATGACTATAACCTAGGGTTAGAAAGATCTCTCAGCATTCCCAAGGATGCGTTAAAAAATGACAGGATCAGGAAGAAAGAAGATGTGCCTCGAAGGAAGCCTATGGGAGGGAACCACTCCACCAATCATACCAAACCTAATATCAATGTCTTTCACCAAAACTCTAGCATTAATTCCAAACCAACATCATCCAGAAGCACAGACCGTAGGACCATTACCAAACTTGGCATGACCTTATCCACCACCCTTGAACAACTTGCTATCGGAGGACACCTTAAGCCACTAGACCCCACTCCACCACCTAATCCACTTCCAGATATAATTCGACCAAATGCTGCACCTTTCACCAAGGATATGGCCATGAGACCAATCGTTGCATTAGACTCTGCCATGAAATCCAAAACCTTATCAATAATAAGATCATCGCACCCCCACCCACTTAGCCAAACGTGTACCAAACCCCATTACCAAACTACCATGCTATGCTACCGCCCTAGAGTATCAACCTAATTAGCCTCGACCGAACCAACTATGACCCGTCCATATGTATCACCACCATAACCGAACCCGAACCTGTGGTTATCCTCCCAAAAGAAGTTGAAGTTTATAACATGAGCCATGAAGGATAAAAAGATTTCTTTGAAGATGATGGCTATTTTGAAAACGATAACAAGGCAGATCTTTTCTTCTTGGAAGAACGAGACCTTGGGTTGCAAGAAATCAAGTGGTGGGATGGAGAGTCTCCCAATGACTCGATATGGTATGAACCTGAAGAAGGGCTTGAGGTTACCAGCTTTAAGATATTGGACATGCTTAAATCTACCGAGGGCAAAAAGACCACTATGAAAGACTGGATGGAGAATATGGACTATATGTCTATGAGCCTACTATTTGGGGGATTTGGACCTAAGGATCGTTGTGAGAATGCTAATGGAGTGATGATGCTGGGAACTATTCTTGAGCGTGGATGCTAGGACTACTAACGAATAAGAGTTTTCAAATAAAGTGTTCATGATACACCTATGGAGTAAAATATTTAGGTTGAGTTTTTGTCTAGTCCTTAGGGTTTGAATAATTGTGCTTGTTCAAGAGTCAAGTATTCAAGTTTGAAGAAAGAAAGAGTCTAGTGATGCATTAGTTTCTTCTTCTAATCAATAAAAAGAATTTTTATCTTTATTAATTCCGTTGTGCCAAATTATGAATGTGCGGATTGCATGATGATTGCCAAGAATAAAAATGAATCACGCAAGAAATTGTACAAGAGACTCCTTATATGAACTCGATTATTGAGAAAGATCCTAAAATGTATTTTGAGGTAGTTCTTTGCTAACTCCAAATGTAAGCCAAATGTTGTCGTTCTATTCAAAGAACCGAAAGAAGATTTTGACTAAGCTCTAAAAGATATGCTCGGAACTAATCCCAAGTTTCTCCCAGACCCATTCTTTTTTCTATCTGATACCTTTATCCAATCCCATCTTTCGTTAAATGAGACTAAAAATGGTGCCTAGACTAAGGAGTGAGATTTATTCAAAGCTATGGTGATCATATGGTCTAATCCTACCTCTATTGTTGAATCTCCTAACTATAATGAGCTTCAATGTGCTTTTGAGGAGTTACATGAGGAGTTAGAGAATTTGGGATCTAAATATATAACTCTTAAAAAGAACTTTTCCAAACTTTCAAAAGAGTTAAATATTTTAAAATCCCAAAATGAATCTTTGAAGATTGAAAATGAAAAACGTGTTTCAAGAGGACAATCTTCAAATGAGCTTGAAAGAGAAAGTTTAGAATTGAGAAAGAAATTGGAAGATTTAAACAAGAAAAACTTATCTCAACCAATCAACCTTCAAGTGAGTTTATTGAAAAAGAAAAGGTTGAATTAAAAAAGGAGATTGGAGATTTGTCAAAAACCTTAGCCAAATTTACACAAGCTAAACAAAATTTAAGTATGCTTTTGGTAAAGAAAAAAATGTGTTTTTGACAAAGCCGATTTGGGATTTAATCCCACATACAAGGAAAAGAAGTACAAAAGCTTCTTTGTAAAGTCCACATCTTCTACTTGAAATTCTTAAAATTTCCCCCAAAAATTTCTTTATTAAGGCATCAATCTCAAATGAGACCCTTCCCCATGTAACTTGTCATTATTGCATGAAAAATGGACATGTTAATTATAATGTTCATTTCGAAAGAAAATTAACATGGTTTGGGTTGTGAAGGGATCCTCTCCTAACAACTTGGCAAATGAAGCATCTAAGAGATGCTTGGACAATGGTTAAATCTCTTACCTTAAGCCTAGTAGGAGTAGGATAGATTAATTTATTTTGATATTTCTCTTGATTTTTATAGCATACTAATCATGTTTGGTTTATCACATTATTTTGTTTTGATGTTCATAGTAATTCCATCAACCTAAGGAGATAATGCATAATTGTGATCTTATAATTGGTATTTATTCATATATGCATATGTTGAGGGGGAACATATCATTATGTTCGCTTAGTAATTTTGGTATCTTGTTGCCTCCATGACTGTTTGATTATTTTGAGGGGGGAACTTTTAGTTCAAACCCCTTATCTTTTTGTTGTTGTCAAAAAGGGGAAAATGAATATAGATCTTTAAACTTTAAATAGATGAGAAATTGAAATGATAATAGATAATTTTTTTTTAGAAAGTTATCATTCTTGGATTCATAATATGCAAATCTTATTACTTTGAATGATAACATGAAAATGACACTTACTATGCTCTAAATTGTTATATCTCTATTGCATGTTTTGACATCATCAAAAGGAAGAAATTGGCAGCCTTGAATTAATTTAAGGCATTATTTATGTTTGTTTTGATTATGACAAATCTAGTGATAATTGCATGTTCTTAATGGTTTTACTCCAATCAATTATCAGGTCATTTTCATTGTGCTAATCTCTTTATTCATGTACTTAAATGTTCTAACTTTGTTTGAGTTTTTGAGATAGCATATGGTGAAGCTCGAGAGTGTTAAGGCTCAACAAGGATCATGCGTGAAGTTTTGAAGATCTTTCATCCTTAGTGAAGTCTAGGATTTACATGTAAAATATTTTGATCATCACTTATAAGGGTTTAAAAGGTTTAAAGTTGTTTCAAAATCTTTAAAACAGAAAAACTATTTTTCAGTGGAAAACAGTCGATTGGATCGTTTTCCCAGTTGACTGGGTGCTTCAATGCTCAGTCGACTGATGATGAACAGCCGACTGGTTTGTGCTTCGAAAAACTTTCTTTCTAAATTGTTTGACAAATAGTCGACCGGACTTTTCCTTCAGTTTACTGTTTTTGGCTTATTTTTAAACTATTTGAAAAACAGTCGACCAGACTCTTCCTTCAGTCAACTGATCTTTTGGCTTATTTCTAAACTACTTGAAAAGTAGTCGACTGGATTAACGTAGAATAGCCAAACGGCTAGTTTTCTAAAAGGCTTTTAATTTATCATTTTTCCACTGACGGCTATAATCTTTCAAAGCCTATAAATACATGTTTTCCCAAATCATTTGAGAGAGATTAAGACATTAGAAAACATCATTTGAATCACACAACTTGTTGATCATTAATCATTCACATTTGAGCCCTAGTTGTGCGAGTTAATCAATTTGTTCTAGTCCTTCATTTGTATATCCTTGAGAGAGCAAATTATAATGAGCTTTTAATTGTATAATCCATTCTAGAGAGAGAGCTCAATTTGTAATTCAAACCATTTGTAAAGAGATAGAGTTAGTAACCATTATATGCAAAGAAGTGGTGTTCTTCTTTGGGAGAATTGAATTCTCTTGTAAAGGTTTTATCTATACCCGTGAAGTAGGTTAGTTTAAAGGAATCCTCAAGAGGTGTTCTTGAGGGGTGGACGTAGGTCGCGGTGTGCAGATTATTGAACCACTTGAAAACTCGGTTTGCAAGTTTTCTTCCCTTCTTTCTTTACTTAATTGTTTGCAATTATGTTTAATTCATAATTAATTTTAAAAAGGTTAATTTTCAGCTAAAACCTTACTCACCCTCCTCTAAGGTTTCTATTTCGGGCCAACAAGAAGTTTGATGGCCATGATGCGGAAAGAGTAATGAATTGATTATGAACATGATTAGGGTGAATATTCAATTCTTGAATTTATGAATGAAGTATCATCTCAAAGAATGGAGTGAATATAAAAGAATAATCTAGATCATGTGCAAGGTACATCACTCGTAATAAGACACTGTGTCAATGGAAAACAAAGATAGAAAAAGAGATGTATGATTTGACTGTTTTTAGTGTATCAAGTTTGAGTCGTAGAGTAATAAATTTATGGGTGTGTCATAAGAAATAGATAAGAAATTGGTTTTTCTGAGAAATGTAATGCAAATCAGAAAGGAGTCCATGAGCATTTGCGTGATATTCTGAAATGAGTCGTGTTCACAACATCAATGCATCATCAAGCATGTACGTCTAAACTAGAGGCAATGTTCACATCTCTCAGATTTCATAAATTTAATCCCCATGATTTTAAGGGTATCAATAATAATGATTGTGTAATGCATATGTGGTTCACCTTCAGTGGCTCCACATTATTTCCTTTTTAAGAGCAGTTCGCCTTTACTTGATGTACATGGTTTTTATAGTTAAATGGGTGTCTCCCGTATAGCATGATGATTTTATTGCATACTCCAATTTCATGCACCACATTCATTGTTTGCCATAAATGGCTTTATGGTTGCGTATCTTTGAGAGTAGCTCGCCTACTTGGCTCTATATTGCATTGGATTGATAAATGGGCAACCCCTGGACTTATTGATTTTTTTAGCATCTTTTTAAAATCATGAATATGCATCTATATTTGAATCCCCAGCAGAGTAATTAGCTTCAGTAGTTGCATTGCATTAGTTTTGGAGAATCTCCCACATTGTTGCACTGATTATGTTGAGTCGTGCATGGTGTACCCGGTTCGCCTTAAATGGCCCCGAAAGTACCTTTTCCCCAATGGAGTGATGTCGTATTTATGTTTAATTCCTTAGAAAAATAGTTTGCCTTCTAGGCTTTTCATGAGTTTGTTGTTAAGCGGTTACTGCATCTGTGCATTGATTTCAACGTCTCTTCTAAGCCATGCATACTATTCATGCCATCCATCATCCACGCTTTCTAGGCTATCCACGCTTTCATTGGTCTCCATAAATCCATGCTATCCACATTTATGATGTATGTGCCCTATGCACACTTATCATCTTTAATCTTTGCACTCCCTACCTAGCGTGAAGTGTTATGTATGGAGAACTCTGCATCTCATCCTCTGCTCTCTGCTCTATACAAAGATCTTATCTCTCTATATCTTAGCTATGCTCCTTAACATGAAGTGCTATATACAAAGATCTTATCTCTCTATATCTTAGCCTACGCTCTCTACCATCAGCATCTCTGTGCACGGAGAACTTTGCATCTCAGCTCTCTACATCTCAACCTCTGCTCTATGCTCTCAGCATCTCTGCACTCCCTACCTAGAATGAAGTGCTACATATGGAAAATCCTGCATTTCAGCCTCTGCTATCTGCTCTTAGCATCTGTGTACTCCCTACTTAGCATGAAGTGCTCCATAGGAAGATATATGCATCTTAGCCTCCGCTCTCCATAAATGCTCGTGATGTTCATCATAACTGGCTCATCACTGCGTCCTTCAGGCATAGTTTGCCTTAAATGGCTCTATGGACCATTTTTGTCTCCACGGACCATTTTTGTCTCCACCTAGCTCGCGCGAAGAGCTACGGGCGGAGATGTCGCAAAGCCCTCTAACTGAGGCACCCTTGCATTGTCCACGATAGGACACCCCATTATTTTATCATTCGCAGTAAGGACATCCCTTTGCATTGTCTACAATAGGACACCTCATTTAATCATCCGTGCAAAGGACATCTTTCATGAGATCCCAAGTAGGTTGCATGTTAGCAGTAGTTTGAGTCTTATATCATTTATTATGTTTTACTTGAATTATTGCTTGCATGTGGTGTGCTCATTTGAACTACGACTGGCCTAATTTCCTATAAAGGAATATGTAGGCAGCACTTTCGAGCACGACCACTTGATTTTTGAGATTTTTCTTTATGTGCTTGCTTGCATGTTTTGATTTTCTTGATTTTCATTCGGAAGTCTTCTAGACTCACGGAATGGTTGTCATACTTTGACATTACCTTATGATGCACGTTACTTGCAAAGCTCTGTCAAAGAGGGGCAAACTATAGACACCCTATTTTTAGTTCATCCGTTCGACAGAAGGGACCCCGCCTCAAGAAGAACCCGATGATCAAAATCAGGATTTGTCGATTATATGAAGCAGAACTCCGTGAAGCACTGTGGTCTCCGAGATACGTTAGAATAACTTCTTGAAAGACTTAGGAACGTTAAAAACACAATTAGAAACAAAAATCCAAAATAAAATATTTTTCTAGGTAAAAATAACCAAAATATTTTTATTAATCCAAATACCATTACCCAAGCCAAAATCCGGACCTCCTGGTGGGATCCTAAGAAGTCCTTTTTAGTCTTAAAATATTTTTTAAACCATATCCCAAACTTTTTTTTTGGCCAAATAATACCCAAATAATTTTTATACCAAAATAAGCTTTAATGCACATTATGAGCCATTTTTAACTTAGCTTTAGTATTTCAACCATAACTCTTAAACCTAGAGGAGTTTTGGCCTAAAAGCACTTAGAATGGATAGTATGTTTCTTGGGCATATAAATCTGTAGGTCATATGCCCAATTTGAACTTCAAATGAGTGAGATATGGCCTTTTAAAGCTGGCCCATAGTGTAGTGATGGGATTAAAACGCCCAAATCGGGATTTCTACCTTATTTTATTTTTGGAGACTTTTTAAATACAAAAACTTTGCCAGAGGAGTACTCTGGGGGGAGTTCTTGGGGTAAGCTTTCTTGTCCTTAGTTTATTTGTTTTTCATAGTTTAAATTTGTTTTCTTGTTTGTTCATAGTAGTTCTTATTTCCTTAGTAGCTTAGATCTTCTAGGCTTCTAGCTTAGCCTTATATCTCGTTTGTGGATCGACTATCTCTAGTGGTCCCTATTTTAACCATGGAATAGCCTCCACTAGTGGGATTGGTATGCCAAGCCATGGCTATACCAATCTCACTAGAGACCATGAAATCCTAATTATTATATTCTAGCATTGCTTATTTCTTGTTTAACCTAATGTAGCTTTGTAGCACCACTATTTTTCTTGTGTTTCCGTATGTTCGAATACATAAATAAATATCAAAATTTCCCTATATTGCATATTTTACTAATACTGTTTATCTGGCGTATTGTGTGAATATTTATATATATTCATAAATACGGTCCCACTATATTTATTTTAATTACCGACTGTCCTGACAAGTTCGTGCCGACCGCATCGCAATAGAAGTGAACAGTAACCTGACCGCGAGCTTAAAGTCATACCAATTTTACACGCAGTCCGTGGAGCAAACTCACATTACGAGATGTTTACACGTAGATCAAGGTAGACCCCACTTACTGGACACATGACAACATCCTAAACCTCATTTAATCACATTTTGACACTTATCCCACTACACACCATCAATCGCCCAACATTGAACACTTGTCCTACTTACTCCCCATGCTATAGAAGAGTTATTTGTAGATAAATGAGTTAACTTTCTTGAAAAAAAATAAAAAATTGAAGAGGTTGTGAGATCTCGAGCTATAAGAAAAGCTATTTTTATTAAACTACGTTCTGATAAAAATTTCAGTTTCCCAGATTTTAAGATTTTTCTTGCATGTTGCATTTGGAATTGGTAAATTGATTTTTGGACCTAATGTAAAGCTAAGAAGTTATATATATGTGTGAGTTATCCTTCTACACTAAAAGACCCAATAGGTTATGAAGTCTTGAGCTACGAGAAACTTTCTTTTACCTAGTGGCTGTCCGAATGAATATTTTTAATTAAATGATTCTGCTAGTTATTATTACCTTGTTTATGTCATATGCGTTTGATGAGCTGCGTTGGTTACCGTTTCTACTGTGATTAGTATGAATGATGTAGGATGAGTTAGAAACATGGCATGAAGACTTACTACGTATTTGTGAAATCGTTAGTAAGTTGAGACGATAGCTAATATGACGTAATTACTGTAACTTAATGTTGACCTTAATGCGGTTTGATAATAAGACGATTCGCGTGAATGGATCTTAAGACGTAAAGAACGAGTAGTGGGTAGACGTGTTAGATAATAGAAACCCTTTAATAATAGATTTTATGTGAATAAGGGACATTAATATTCATTCCGGTCGTTTAACTTCCGGTTAAAGTTGAATCGTGGACCTTTGTGTCGTGTTCGGCTATTTCTTGAGGAGTTTGCCTTTTAGTGATCTTTGTTCGGTCGATTGGTGAGGTGTAGTTCATATCCTTGATCTGAGGATCGTTAGTAACGTGTTTGATCAAGTGATTGTTTATGTATATTTTGCATCCATAATCTATGGATCGTCCGTGACGTATTCGGTCGAATAGTTGACCTAAGGATCGTTAGTGACGTGTACAATTAAGCGATAACTGTAATGTGTTCCTCTTCTTGATTTGTGGATCATCCGTGACGTGGTCGGTTGAGCAGTTAACCTTAGGATCTTTAGTGACGTGTGAGATCAACGGATTCATTATTGAGTGTTGTTCTTTCTTGACTTGTGGATCGTCGTTGATGTTTGCGGTCGAGCTGTCATTAATGTATGTTGAGATTGTATTGAGTATATTGAGAGTTAGAGAGCTATCTTTCTTTTCCCTGGATGCGTTGTACCCAGAATATTGGATTCCTTTGGAGTTACATCTTCTCTTAGTCGGTATTATTGGTCAGTTTAGTTCTAGGGTTAAGTTTCATAGGATATGGTTGGGTTTGGGCGAGACGTGATTTTGAGAATAAGAGATGACGAATAACTTACTTTATGGTGGTATCTAATTCAGCTTAATTGCTGACGGCTTTTCTTGCCACTAGACCATCCCTGTCCAGCCTTTGTAGGTTCTGACGAAGCAGGCTACTATCAAGATGCTGATTTTACTGCTGAAGACTATACTGGTGAAGATTACTGCGAGGAAGGCTATGGTTTTGCTAGCTGAAGACCCTGGAGTTTCTCTTGATGTAGTTTTGTTATTAATATGCTTGATGATGTAATAGTCTAATTGGACATGTACTATGTATCTTTTCGATATCCTTTAGGTCTGTAATATATTAATCATGTAAGACTTTAATGTTGTAGATTCATGCTTTCGCTGAACTTAATCATTTTCCAGTATTATATTATTATTGTAAGCATGTTTGGAATAATCAGGTGGCATTCAACCAGTCACGTGTCTACGAACCCATAAAGGAAATTTATTCTTTCCTATTTTTGTTACTTCGGGGCATGACAGGGATTTTTGGTATCAGAGCTTTAGATCACTGATTGTCCTACACATTAAGTTATGAGCATAAGAATTACCTTGCACTAGTATTGGCACTAAGTTAGCTTCTCTTGTAGGACCATGGATCCGATTTTCGTTCATGATGATTCCGAGGTCATTGTATTCTTGATGGCCATGTTCTGCCTGCTGACCCTATACTATACTGACAGTGGATCTCTAGAGGGCTAGACACATCTTGGAGGAGCACATGTTGAGAGCTGTACATACTGATGCATTGCAGTATCCAGACTGGGTTTAGATCGAGTTGATCTATGCTTCAGAGATGACTATACTCATTCATCAGGAGCTTATCAGTATGGTCCAGGACGAGGCATTATACAATGATATACTTTTTTCGATTATCATTGCAGCACCAACACCACCAATCTCTCCTAAGCATGTACCAATATCAGACCCTTTCGCGAGAGCCTCCCCAGAGCCAGGTACGGATTCGGATCACATGGATACGGATAGCTACGGTGACAAATCGAGTGGAGATGATTCTATAGGTAGTGATCATACAGTTGGCAATCCATCCGATGGTGATGACACAGACGACGATGATAGTATAGCACCTACCGATGATGATCTGATGATTGATGACGATCCGACAAGTAGCGATGACGACCCAATCGAGGAGGTTGACCCAACGGATGATATTCAACAACCAGGGGATGATGTACACGACCATCAAGCACTACCAATTGACGGGTACAAGATGGTATCGATGCCTGAGTAGGACCACAGAGTAGATCCAGCTGACATCAATGAAGGAGAGTTAGCTGATATTGAGGAGGAGGACCCTGAGGAGGAGTTCTTAGATCACCCATCAGATGACCCAGTTATGGAGCAGATCAAGGATGATTTCGGTGCACAGCCTGACCTTCATGATGATGTGGATCCAGACGATGTGGATGAGCCTGATGAGTTAGTAATCGTGTTGGGCAATGCGCCACCTGAGATCGTAGAGCTGGATGATAATGGTGATGTCGACTTAGACAGAGTTGGTGGTGATGATACAGCACCAGGGTGGATTTTACTGGATGGAGGGTTTGCTGCCTTTGACCCATGGCTGGACTTTATGCCAGCGAATGTGGTTATCATCCCAGGAGATGAGATACTACCTACAATTACTGATGATGAGGCTGACTTCTATGCCCCGACAAGTTGATACGATCTACTTAGAGACGTTACTACTTCTATATAAATAATGTAAATATTAGTTTTGACTGGCGTAACTCATATTATAGATCTTTCTGATGTAAGTTACATTGTATATGTATTTTGTAAGCACTCATAGTAGTTGCTTAAACCTTGATATATAGTATGTACTAACCATGGATGTAGTACTTTGGATGTAAATCTTTTTGGTTTAATGAAATGGTTTCAGTTATTTATGTAAAGTATGTGCATCGCTTTATTTCATTGATAATTGGTATTATATGCATGTTTGTTATATTTTAATTTCGGTGCTCATTGAGACCCACCTATAGAGACTTTGTATGGAATCGAAGGATATTAGTGCTAAAAAAACACACGTGCATTGATTTCAAATGGCAGGAGGACGTAGGGGGAATTGCAATGGTCGTAACGACGAAGAACCAGAGATACCCATTGAGATTGACCCTACAGGACTGCTCATAGTTTTGGTCAGGAGGATTGAGAGAGTTTTGAACAATATAGGGAACAAAAACAACAATCGCCCAGTACCACCCCCAAGGCAGATAAGGGATAAGATACTTGAATGTTTCTGTGCACTAAGATTGGAAAAGTTTTGATGGAACCGTGGAGAGCTGAGCAATGGCTATGAGAGCTGGATCTCATCTTCAGAGCCATGGATTACAGTGAAGCTGAGAAGCGCCTTTTGGCTCTGCTCCAATTGACGTATACCGCCACAGATTGGTGGGAAGCGGAAGAGGCTACTTTGGGAGAAGGAGCCATAAGGTAAATCACATGGACCATATTCAAGGAACGGTTTCTAGAAAAGTATTTCCCGCTAGTGGAAAGAAATCTAAAGAAGAAGGAATTCATGGAGTTGGTTCAAGGGAAGAAATCTATTCAGGAGTACACAACGCAATTTGAGCGCCTGTCCCATTTTGCATATCACATGGTGGACACACCTGCCAAGAAGAATGAGCAATGTCACCAAGGGTTATCTCTGTCACTCCAAGAGATGACTACAGTGCACGTAACTCAATCCTTTGAATCCCTGGTAGGGTTGGCTACACAGATGGAAAAAATACATAAACAGAAGTAGAAGAGGTTTACCAGTAGATTCCCATTATGGAACGTTCAAGGATTGAGGCCACTCACGCATTATTAGGATAACAAGCACACCTGGAATGGAGAAAGGAAGCCGCAGCAAGCATGGACACAACCGAGGCAAGCTAGAACTGCAGTATCACAAGCACTAGTCCCTATTGGAAATCAAGGAGGTTATGCCGCTCAAGGAAAAGGCCCAGGGAATTGTTTCAATTATGGCATACCCGGTCACCATGCCAAGGATTGTCGAGCCCCCAAGACCCATAATCATGGTGAAGTGATATACTTTAATTGTAGAGATAAAGGTCACTTAAGCCGAGATTGTAAGGCATCGCGTCGAGGATAAGATTGACCCAATGTTCAAGGACAAGCTACCAAGACTTATCTGAATGCCGTTGTCCGAGAAGCAGCAGGCCTTGACACTGAAGCGCAATAGAATTTGGAAGGTACACTCACTCTTTTTAGTAACATGGTTCAAACGTTATTTGATACTAGAGCATCGAATTCGTTTATTGCTAGTAGAGTCATACTAGATTTGGGTTTAGTACCTCAGAACCTTATTGTAGCGTTGAATGTCGTGTCTCTGATGGGTACGTTTGTTAAGTCAAGTAGAGTATGTAGAAATTGTCCCATCAACATAGAAGATAGAGATCTATTCGCAGATTCGGTGATTTTGTTGATATGAGAGTTTGACGTCATCTTAGGAATTGATTGGCTTACCAAGTACCATGCCAATTTGGATTGTACCATCAAATCGATTACCTTCACAATACTTGGAAGTCAATCCTTTTGCTTTCAGTGTAACCCATTGAGTGGCACTTTTCTCACTAGTCGCTTAGCTGCCCTCGAGGGCACAAGCTTAGAGATCGCAATCGCAGAGATTTTAATAGTACGAGAATTCGAGGACGTATTCTAGGATATCTCAGGTTTGCCACCAAAGTGAGAGATAGACTTCTGTATAGAACTGGCACCTGTAGACACCCCAATTTTGACCATACATCGAATTAAGGGGAGTACAACCTCTAAGATCCAATGATGACAAGTATCCGACTAATTTAGGACTTCCAAAGATGACTTAAACTCTTCCGAAAGCTCTTTCAAGTTAAAAACAAGAGAAAAAAAGAGAGAAATTCAGCATGAACCCCGAAAAACAAAGTCAACAGCCGACCCAGTGAAAAGTCAACGGGTCAAAAGGGAGTCAATCATAAAATTTTCGAATTTCAAGATGAAAAGTCTCGGTAATTGTTCATTGGGTCTCCCTTATGCTAGAAATGATTTTTAAGAATTTTTAAATGAAGGAATCATGGTGAAATCGAAAGGCTTTTAAAGAGAATTGTGCAGAAAATCGATATTTTGCCTTCGGAGGGAGAGTTGACTTTTTTTCCTTAAGGATTTTGATTTTTTGGATATTTTTATCGAATCCAAATTTCATGTCTTAAGTAAATACATAAATTAAACGACATTTACTTAAATGACATCAAATGAAATTAAGGTGCTGATTAGTGCTGAATTGCAGTGCAGCGGCAGTCGGGGTGCACGAACGGAAGTCAGCGACTGCCGGTACGGCACTCGGCGAGTGCCGCCCGGCATTCAGCAAGTGCCGCCCGGCTTTCACTGAGTGCCGCTAGGTTTCATCAAGTGCCGCATTTTTGTGACAGTTTTCCAAAAGTAGGTCGGTTCACATCCCGAAAAGTGGCGGCGAGAATTAGGGTTTTGGCTGCGAATTTCCCAAAATATCCCCCTAATGATTGCCTATAAATAGGGATGAATACCCCTTTGTTTAAGAGAGACAAAAAATGGAAGTTTAGAATGTTAGGATTTTCATGTTGATTCTCACCTAAAATTTTCCAAATCTAGAGAGAAATTAGAGAGATTTGTTGGAAGAACAAGAAGAGTTTGGTCATCATTTGGAGGAGCTTGAAGAAATCAAAGAAAGTTGAGGATACTTAGAGGTAAAACTCTAAACTAGTTAGTTTATTTAGTAGTTCAATCACAATATTTAGATACTTAGGACCTTTTACACATTTTCACAACCTCTCTTCTTACCTCATTTCATCACACACCACCTATATATTGTGATTGAACTCTCATCTCGTTAATTTGGATCAAAAGCAAGTCTATACATTTGAAGTTTAAATGAGTCTTGAAGTAAAACTTTGGTCCTTTTCTTTATTTGTGTTTGTTTAGATTCATGAGACCTTCAATGTCTCACTTCAATCTTAGCAACCGAAACCCAATATTCTCATAAACTTATGATTTATGAGGGGATTGAGGTTGATTATTTTTAGTATATTGAGTTAATGAAGTCCAAACTCCATCCATAGTTTGGGACCATTACCTTGGGATTTTATGAAGTTCTTTGTACTTTATTAAAACCCACGAGTTCAAGAATTATTTAGTCTCCAATGACCATCAAATGGTAGGAGAAATGTAGTCTTGAAGTAAAACTTTGGTCCTTTTCTTTATTTGTGTTTGTTTAGATTCATGAGACCTTCAATGTTTCACTTGAATCTTAGCAACCAAAACCCAATATTCTCATAAACTTATGATTTATGAGGGGATTGAGGTTGATTTTTTTAGTATATTGAGTTAATGAAGTCCAAACTCCATCCATAGTTTGGGACCATTACCTTGGGATTTTATGAAGTTCTTTGTACTTTATTAAAATCCATGAGTTCAAGAATTATTTAGTCTCCAATGACCATCAAATGGTAGGAGAAATGTGTTAGTTCAAGTCTACTCCCATGGCTTAGACTAATCTTTCCCATAGGTTTTGGGAAGTCCTTCATACTTCATCTAAAACCTACATATGAGTATGTCTCTAGTCTCTTATGACCATCAAATGGAAGGAGTGATAAGTTGAATTCAAGCTTGGGTCCATAGGTTTGAGTTCTTTATTTGAGGGTTTTGTGAAGTTCATTTCAATACTTCATCAAGATCCATAAGTGTAAGGTGTCCTTAAACTCCAATGACCATTAAGTGGTAGGAGTAGTGATATGAATCCAAACTTTTATCCATGAATTTGAGTTCATTGTTCCTTAGATCTTGTGAAGTCCATGCCATACTTCATTAAAATCTATGAGTATATATGTCTCTTAGTCTTCAATGACCATCAAATGGTAGAAGAAGTAGTTTGGTTTGAGCCCAACTTCATGTTTTTAATAGTTAAGGCCAACCAACAAAGTTGAGCTAGCAAAAGGAAAACAGTGGGTTCACAAACTGTTTTTGATCAAGGATTTTTAGTTTGAAATCCGACCGTTGGAATCGAATGAAACCAACGGGAAAGTGTCCATACACAAAGATCTACCATTGTGATTTTTGTTTTAAGAAGGTTCCATGTTTTGAATGATTTGATCATGAGTTTTGTGGGACAACTACAATCTGTTCAGAACTACAGAATAGTTTCAGCACAGCAACACTCTTTTGAAATAATTAAATCGAGAGTTTTATAAAGTGTTTGTGACCCAAAATAAATTTTCCTAAGTAGATTAATGTGTTAGGAAACCACCCTAAAAAGAACAAAGCAATTCTGATTTGTTTACTATTTTTAAAAAATCAAACAAGAACTCTGGACAGAGAGTTGTGAAGTGCTGAGTGATGTCTAGTGTTTACCCAATTCCCGGAGATCTAACCGTTCAAACCTTGATTTTTGTTTGGGTTAGAAACTAGACTCACAGAGGCATATTGAGTCCAAAAATCATCAAGATCAAACCATAGGAGCCATGCCTTTTATTTCTTTGAAGTTTGGGTCTGCTCTCTGGAATTTTCAGAGTTTTGTTACAATTTATACTTACTTAGCAAATAAAGGTCCAAATGACCCTTTCTTGACCAAGGGTTCATACCATGCTTCAATAAAGGTTTATTAAGCTTAAAATCAGAGACTAAATTATCCAAATCAATGAATAGTTCATAACCTTATTCCTTTCATACTCATGTGTTCACGTGCACGCATCTATGTAGATTGGTATTTGTAAATAGAATTCATCTTGTGTTAAAGAGTTGTTACTTAGGAAGTTCAAATGACATGTTTTATTTAAAATGTGGGACTAATCCTTTGTTTTGTAGCGCTTTTTGAGGTACAACTCCTCATCCCTTCTCTAGTTTAATTCATTTCTTTGATTTTACTTGATTTTTCAACCTCATGCGCAACACCTTAGAATTAGGATTTGCCTTATGTGTATATGTGATTAGAGACCTTTGTTTAGGACTTTCTTTTGCATGTATGCATTTGCATATTTAATATCGCTGCTGGATCCCGGGTAAGTTCTTCTGTTTCTTATTGCATATCATGATGCTTGCTAGTTGAATTATGTGACTTATGAATGATATTTTACCGTTAGCAATTTTACACCATTTCCAACATGCTTGTGTTATGTATACCTATATATGTATTAATTGAGGGCATGCTTAGATAATTAATTCGATTAAATGGATGTTGAGTAGAGGCCTATCGCGAGATAGGATGAGAGGGGGTGTTTTAGTCTGTCGGGCTCCTTCCCCTCTCATTCCATAATCCCCGGACCCAGTTAATCTTTGGTTTCGCAGACCAGAATTTCTGATTTTGGGTTCACTCGAGGATTAGACTTGAAAGCATCCTTTAATCGAATTAATTAATTTATGTGTGCCCGTTGCATTGCACTTGCATGTTTCGCCAGTCGATTGCATGGAACTACGACCTTGGAGGCTCGGGGCAACCCGGTCGGTCAAGTCATCATGGGACCGTGTGATCACCCTTGATCTTGTACCATGATTTGGTATATGAAGCATCCTATCGGGTGTGTGTCAAGGGTCCCTTTTCTGACCAAAACCCAACCTTTGCATAGTAGCTTCTATAGAACCTTTCAAACTTAGGGATTTAATTCGTGATTAGGATTATGTGCTAGGGAGTTTTGTACACCCGAAAGGGATTATTTGAGATGATGACGATGCTTGCTTGATAAAAGATGTGTAACCCTTTAATCACCTTTTAGAAATTCCTTCTCATGTCCCACGACATTTGGGAACATGCTGGATCTTGATTATGTGATTACATCTCTTACATCTTGCTAAGCTAAGCATCATTGACCTTATATGCATCCGAATCCGTGAAATGTACGGTGATAATCCGATCAATGTGATCCTTCTACCCAAAGAATTTTTAATCCATCTTTAGAAGCAAACAAATCTTCAAATATTCAAATTGCTCTTTCGAAAATCTTCAATAAAATCTAAAAATCTTGGGAATTGTTTTTAGGAAGAATGTTTTTTTAAATGAGTTTCAGAGGAAAATTTCAATCCAATCATCTTTATTGGGAAATATTTAAATTGTTTTCAAAAGATTTTATCATCCAAGAAAAACTTTTCAAATGATTGAGGGGGGTAATAAGGATCAAAATGAAAGGAGAAATTAGCGCACTGGACACGGATAGGGATTTTATGTTCTTATGTGCTTATATGTTAGAAGTAGGATTTTCTTTTCTTTTGCATTTATAATAGGCACACATGCACGCATGCATTGCATCCGCATGATGTATAAAATATGTATAAAATAAAAGTCTTCCTTAATAAAATGAAGGTGAAAAAGGTTTTCTAAAAAAAGAAGTTTTCGAAATTTGCTGTAGGAGCAAAAATAGCAAATCGAGCGTGGTTTAGGGATCCTACGGCAAGGCTAGTAAGGGGAGGGTACGCTGACATGGCCGAAGAGAGAAACAACGAAGAGATGACCGGGTTGAGGGTATTAGTAGAACAGCAAGCGGAACAGATGCGGAGACAGGCCGAGAACATGAACCGCATGATGGGAATGATAGAAGAGTTGAATCGCCGACCACCACATATGAATCCACCTGTTATGGACCCGCCTTTGGGAGGAGGAGAAGGAGATTGGTTTGACGATCAGGAGGCACAATGGACCGATGCACTAAGGGCCAACAGAGACAGGGAGCAAGCTGAGAAAGAGAAGCAACTAACCGAGAAAATAGAGAAGCTGGAAAGGATAATGCGCAAGTCTCAATGGGTTGATACCTATCTGATGGAGTTAGAAGGCCTGTATGACAGGGTCCATGAGACGCTGCCCGCCGGATTCAAAATGCCAGTTTTTGATAAGTTTGATGGCACAGGCAACCCCCGTAGTCACGTCCGAATGTGCATAGGAGCTTTTCAGCCTAGTGGGCTGAGCACTACCATGATGGTTGTCCTGTTTCAGCAGACCTTAACGGGAGCTGCTCTATCGTGGTACCTTACACTTGAGCCGAGCAAAACCAGGGGTTGGGGGGAAGTGGTGAAGTCATTTGTGGCCCAGTATGAATACAATCAAGACTTGGACGTCACTGTCTGGGACCTAGAAACAACCAGGCAAGGGAACAAAGAATCATTTGCTGAGTACCTGAGCCGATGGAGAGGGAAAGCTGCGAAAATGGTGCAAAGGCCGTCCGAGAAAGATCAAATCCGGATGTTAATGAAAAACCTACAGCCAGTCTACCAGGAGAAGATGAGGTTCCAGTCAATCAACACCTTTACTGAGGTGTTCGATGTGGGGACAAGAATCGAAGATGCGATTCAAGAAGGGACAATCAAGAAGGAAGAACCACAAAACCGATATCGGAGGCCCAATTATGGATCAAATGGAGGGCATTCGGGGGGTCACTCTGGTCCCACCGATGTCAATGCACTTAGCGAGACGGAGAGAAAATTCGATATCACCAGAAACCACCCAAGAGGAGGAGAGGATAAGCCACTAAGAAAGTTTTCGAATTTGGGAGTATAATTATCAACCGCCCTCGACAGGCTGTTAGCAAAAGGGCATCTCCGTCAGTTGGAACCTCGACCCCCGCCGAGTCCGCTCCCACCGCATTTTAAAGGAGATCTCTACTGCAAATACCATCAGCAGAAGGGCCACTCGACGGATCGATGCATGAGGTTAAGGCATGAAATACAAGACCTAATCGATAACAAAGTCATATCTGAACCACCTGTCAAATCCCCCAATGTCACCAAGAATCCTCTGCCAAACCACCATGCTGTACCACCGCCGCGGGGTATTTACTTCTTAGGGGTAGGAGGAATGACATTTGATCCATCCAAGCTAATCACAAAGGTCGGGGAACCGAGAAGGTTTTATCAGTTACCGGAAGATCTAGGGATCTGTACACTTAGGAGTCAGCCGGAAATATGGGAAGATGAAGTAATTGGGCAGTCAGATTGGTGGGTTTTTGAAGGCGATGATCGGGGCATGAACCAAGTAGAAGACGATCTGTGGTATCAGAGTGACGAAGAGGCAAAAATTGAGGAGGAAAGTTCAGGGGTCATTTCAGAAATCGACGATGTTTGGGCAAAAGAAGAGATCAATCACCTGACTCGATCTGGTAGACACTTCAAGCCGCACGAACTAGAAGAGGATCACCCGGGGAGGGAACTGGAAAAAGGGAAAGGGACGGTGAATGAAGAAGAAGAAGAGGACAGGGTTTTAAGGCAGATGAGGAAAACGCAAGCTAACATCACTATCTGAGGATTGCTGATCGCCTCCAAAAAACACAGGTAGGCAGTCTTGGATGCTTTGAAACAATCCGATGTCTCTATCGATACAGCGCCTGAAGACCTCGTAGGGATGATCAGTAGGATCCCGGCTCTGGCTATTACCTTCTCGTCCGACGACCTACCTCCTGGAGGGTCCGTGCATAACAAGCCCTTGTATGTCACCGTCGAATGTTTGGGAAACACTGTGCCTGCCTGTCTGGTGGACAATGGATCAGCCTTAAACGTGTGCCCGTTTCGAACTGCCAAGCGCATGGGTTTGGATGGATTAACTTTCATACCATCTGAGCAAAGAGTGAGAGCGTACGACAACACTCAGAGAACTGTCATGGGCATAATTCTCCTTCACCTCACTATCGGTCCACTTGAGAAGGAGGCCGAATTTCAGGTCATCGACATTCCTGCATCCTTCAACCTGCTGCTTGGAAGGCCATGGTTAGACAGTTTGGGCGCCATACCATCAACAATCCACCAGAAGGTCAAATGTGTTTGGAAGAACAGGGTCTGTGACATCCTCAGAGATAGCTGGGTTCGTCCGTCTGAAGCTTCATCGAGCGCACTGGTCTTAGAGGTACAACTGCAAGAAGAGGAGACAGGTTTGGGGGGATTTGAGTTCATTAACATGCTGGAAGAGGGAAAGCCGTGAGAGTTCCTACCGCTTTATTTTGATCAATACGCCAGTCCGTTGGTCGCAGGGATAATGAAAAAGATGGGTTTCTTCTCGGGCATGGGATTGGGTAAAAATCATCAAGGCTTGCCTGAATTCCCGCGCATTCCAACTCAGACTCACTCTCATGGTTTGGGTTACCAGCCAACAAAGGAGGAATTGAGGGCGAAGAAGAAGACAGCTAATGCGCCAATGGACCTCTATCAGAAAACACTCAATGGGTACTTTGTAAAGGAAGAAGAAGATTTCCCCTTCTGTGGCTTCCCGGAGCCGTGGATGGATCAGAAAGGCAAATGTCTAAAGCCGGGGTTCGAGATCTTTTTCTCCCATGAGTTTTCCAAGTACAAGGACCCATTTTTGCAAATGCCTGAAAAGTCTGCTACAGTCAGCGATTGGATTGGTGTACTGGACGGACCGGTCATGTAGAACCTGTTGAGCGAAAGGGGGGTAAAAGACGAAGGGAAAGGAAAGGAAGACAAGGGTCTGGAGGTCAAGGCTGAAGAAGTGTATGTTGAGGATGTATTGGAAGAGGAACCAGAGGAAGAATCAGTGGAAGAGCCGGGGAAAGAAGAAGCGGAAGTGATTACCAAAACAGAGAATCTGGAAGAATGCTTCATCACCTACAAGGGAGGGGAAAGCAAGAAAGAATGGGTCTTTGAGTCTAGTGATAGGTATCCCCCACCCCCGGAGTCTGTAATGGCCCAAATGAGGCGTCTTTCAATTTCTATGTCTGTTGTAATTGCTCCAAAGAAAATGAATGAAAATGTGACCGATTCTGCCTACTCGAATGCGCTCAATGAATGTGATGAATATGATGATCATGAAATACCGATTGAATTGCAAAAATTATTTGAAAAAGAAAAAGAACCTGCATGTAAAGTCATCGAAGACACTCGAACAATTAATCTAGGAAATGAAAATAATCCTCAAAATGTCTTTATCGGCTCTACACTTAGCAATAAAGAAAGCAAAGAACTAATCAATCTATTGAATGAATTCAAAGATGTTTTTGCATGGTCTTATAATGATATGCCAGGTATTGATCCAAAAATAGTCCAACACCACATCCCACTCTTTCCCAATTCGAAACCCATAAAACAAAAATTGAGGTGAATGAGGCCAGAATGGGCACTTAAGGTGAAAGAGGAGGTTGAAAAGCAATTAGGGGCCGGATTCTTAATGGTCACCGAGTATCCAGATTGGATCGCCAATATAGTACTGGTTCCGAAAAAGGATGGTCGTGTTAGGGTGTGCGTGGATTTCCGAGATTTAAATAAAGCAAGCCCTAAGGACGATTTCCCATTACCTCATATTGATGTTCTGGTCGATAATACTGCAGGGCACGAGCTCCTATCTTTCATGGATGGCTTCTCAGGTTATAACCAGATCCTCATGGCACCCGAGGACAGAGAGAAAACCACTTTCATCACGCCCTGGGGGACCTATTGTTATAGAGTGATGCCATTCGGTCTTAAGAACGCAGGCGCAACCTATCAGAGGGCTGCCACCACTTTACTGCACGACATAATCCACAAAGAGGTAGAGGTGTATGTGGATGACATGATTGTGAAATCCAAAGAAAAAGGAGGACACCTAGGGGCTTTGAGGAAATTCTTTGGGAGGTTGAGGGAGTTCAAAATGAGGCTAAACCCGCAAAAATGCACCTTCGGAGTCACTACTGGGAAATTGTTAGGGTTTCTCATCACTCAAAGAGGAATAGAGGTGGACCCCACCAAAATAAAAGCCATAACTGAAATGAACCCACCTAAAAATGAGAAAGAACTGAGGGGATTTCTGGGGAGGGTACAGTTCATCAGCCGCTTCATTTCCAAACTTACCTTAACCTGCGACCCACTGTTCAAACTACTCCGAAAAGGAGAGAAGTTTGAATGGGACACCCCTTGCCAACAAGCCTTCGACAAAATCAAAACCTACCTCCAAAACCCACCTGTCCTGTCACCACCTTCACCCGGGAGACCCTTGTTACTTTATCTCTCCGTGTCCGAAGATTCGATGGGGTGTATGTTGGCCCAAGAAGGAGAAGAAGGGCACGTGGAAAAAGCCATTTACTACTTGAGCAAAAGAATGGTCGGATATGAGTTAAAGTATTCACCCTTGGAAAAGGCCTGTTGGGCCTTGGTTTGGTGTACCCGTCGCCTTCGCCACTACAGGCTAGCCTTCCCTGTAATCCTGATATCCCGAATGGACCCATTAAAATACCTATTCGAAAAGCCCGTCTTGACCAGTAGGATTTCCCGGTGGACCATGATGCTAGCTGAGTTTGATATTAAGTACGTCATCGCCAAATCCATGAAAGGAAGGGCTGTCGCGGAATTTCTAGCCGATCTCGCCGTAGAATCCGAAGATAAGGGCGAATTTAAGTTTCCTGATGAGGAGGTAATGGAGGTAAAGGAGGACTTGTGGAAGATGTACTTTGACGGAGCGGCCAACCAATTGGGATTTGGGGTTGGAGTCATTCTCATAGCTCCTGATGGGACCCCCACTCCATTAGCCGTCAAACTCAGGTATGACTCTACCAATAACACTGCAGAATATGAGGCATGTATAGTCGGAATAGAAGCGGACTTGGCCCTGAAAGTTGAAAGGATCGATGTCTTCGGGGATTCCAACCTGATCATATCTCAAGTACGAGGCGATTGGAGGGTGAAGCATGAGAAATTGAGACCTTACCATGACTACCTAGAAAGCCTGAAAGTGCAATTCAGAAGGATTTCCTTCTATTACCTTCCCCGAGAAGAGAACCAACTAGCCGATTCCTTAGCAACCCTAGCCTCAATGATCCAAATCCCTTCCAAGACTACCATGATCCCACTATCCATAGAAGTAAGAAGTCAACCGTCGTTTGAAATGATCACGGCCATAGAAGAAGAGGGTGAGGTGCCTTGGTTTGAGGACGTCTGGAATTTCATTAAAAAGGGAGAGTACCCCGAGGGAACCTCAGAAAAGGACAAGAAGGCAGTTCGGCGATTCTCTGCTCAGTTTGTGATCTACGCGGATAAACTATGGAAGAAGTCCTACACCGGGTATAATCTGGAGTGTTTATATGGGAATGAGGCTAAAAAAATGATGGAGGAAATACACGAGGGAGTGTGCGGGCCCCATATGAATGGGCATATGCTAGCAAAGAAGATCATCCGACAGGGATACTATTGGACAACCTTGGACAAAGACTGTTGCGAATATGTTAGAAGGTGTCACAAGTGTCAGATCCATGCAAATCTGATGCATACCACGCCATCACAGCTCTATAGCATGACCACCCATTGGCTGTTTTCAGTATGGGGGATTGATATCATCGGAGAGATAGTCCCAAAGGCCTCCAATGGGCACCGATACATAATCGTGGCAATCGACTATTTCACGAAGTGGGTAGAGGCAGCCTCGTACGCAACCCTGAAAGCCAAGGACGTGGTGAGCTTCATCGAGAAGAACATAATCTGTAGATATGGGGTCCCGAACGAATTCATCTCTGATCATGGAAGTCATTTCCAAGGAGAGGTCATCCCGCTCCTAGAAAAGTATAAGATCACCCGTCATCAGTCATCCCCATATAGGCCTCAAACGAATGGAGCGGTGGAAGCGGCAAATAAGAATGTTAAAGCAATCTTGGGGAAAACAACAGATACGTATAAAGATTGGCACGAGAAGCTGCCATTTGCCTTGTGGGGATATCGAACATCTATAAGGACTTCAACATGTGCTACGCCGTACTCGCTGGTCTACGGAATGGAGGCGGTCCTCCCAATTAAGGTAGAAATACCCTCTCTCAGGGTCTTAGCAGAATGCGAAGTGACCGAATCAGAATGGGTACAAGGAAGGTATGAGGAGTTGATCTTACTCGATGAAAAGAGGTTGGCCGCGATAAACCATACTCGGGGATACCAGAAGAGGATAGCCCGTGCTTTCAACAAGAAGGTCCGCCCAAGGAAGCTTGCTGAGGGTGACCTTGTCCTCAAAGAACTGAAAGTGCCTGTTTATGACCCCAGAGGAAAATTCAAACCCAACTGGGTCGGGCCGTACATCATTAAGACTCTCCTCTCCGGAGGGGCGGCTTATCTCATGGACCTGGATGGGGTTGAATTTAAACAACCAATTAACCTCGATCGCCTCAAAAAGTACTTTGCTTGAAACCTTTCTTTTCAAAGCCTCCTACCTTGATGAACTACGCTTGACCTGATTTCCCGCTAGGGGATACGTAGGCAACCTATTTGGTTCGGTCATTTAAATCAAACTGCCCGAGCGGTGTCTTTCTTCAAACCTTGAGCTGAACTACTGCAGGCCTGATACCCACTCGAGGATAAGTAGGCGGGTTCTCAAAAAGCCTTCGGCCCATGAAAACATAAAAACAAAAATGTGCTAAACTAGGGGCAAACTGGCGTTTGCCCGCAACCACTTCGAAGCCCCGAAACCAGGGGCAAACTCCATTTGCTAGCCGAAGAACCCAGATACAATACCACCTTTTTGGATTACCTGGCTATCAAAATGAGTACTGTAGAGAAACAAGTGAGAATTCATGGCATAGAAAGAATAAAGCTTTAAACAAAAAAAAAAAAAAAAAAAAAAAGAGCCGAGTAAAGACACTAAAATGAGAATTCTTCATAAAAGATTAATCGAAGGGGTGAACACTTTGATTAAACATGTTAAAGCTTTCTTAAAAGATAACAACACCCCTTGAAGGAGAAAATAAGGAAAAACACAAGCGCAAACAAAGAGTAAGCAGGGTCTGTCAAGAAAGTTTTGTAAAATGGCAAGCTTTTCCCTGTTTTCGTCTCCTTTATTATGCATGTGTCTGTCAAGCTCGCCTCGCAACCAAGGCTTGGATCTCCAGGAGATACTCGGTAGCAGGCACGGTCAGAACAGGAATCCTCGGGAACGGAGCAGCCAGTCTGCCGCGCCAAGCCTCCATAAAGGCCTTCACAATAGAAGAACGCAAAGCGGATCCCCTCGTGAAATCAGCCGCAATGGTCTCAGTAGTATCCTGCAAAAGGCCAAACTAATGGACCACCCAGTCAGGAATGTAGAAAGTAGTAGCATGCAAACCAGGCAACCAGACGCCAGGCCACCCAAGGAATCATACTGCGACGGTGCGATAAACCCAAAAACGGACAGAACCAGCAAATGCTACTATAAGATAAGCCTTAGAGCCAAATAAGCCATGCATCGGCGGAGTAAAATAAGTGATGAATCTCCATGCGATCATAAGGAACCAATCCGCGAAGATAGAAGGGATGTATGAAGAGATCAAAGCGCTCCATGGGCCAAACTTGTAAAACATAAGGTGCCCCGGCAGACAACATGGCCCCAACGGCACGGGCATGATCCAACCCCATTAGAGTCTCACCAAGAACCAACGTGACTGCACTTTTCATCTCTCTCAAACCGCAGACAATGGGTATAAGGATAACAGAAGACGACTGAAAGAGAAAATAAGAAAGCATGGCGATCAATAAAACCGCTACGCCGTGTAACCTAGTATCTGCTGTCGTAAGGGTCCCCGATGAGAGCATAAACCAAGGAAAGGCGCTCAAAATCGACCTGTTTGTCATGAATGAAAGAGCCTGCGGGCTCCATCTTTTGAAAAGTTAAAATGAATTTGAGCCCGCGGGCTCCAGATTTTGAAAAGTTAAAATGAATAAGAGCCCGCGGGCTCCAGCTTTTGAAAAGTTAAAATGAATTTGAGCCCGCGGGCTCCAGATTTTGAAAAGTTGAAATGAATTTGAGCCCGCGGGCTCCCAATTTGGAAAATTTGAAGATAAATTTAAGCCTGCAGGGTCCCAAACTAAGACCTCGTTTTGAGAATATAACGAATTTATATTCTCGATCCTCGTAACAAATTTACGACGATCCTTTATTTGAGAATGTGACGAATTTACATTCTCGGTTCTCGCAACGGATTTGCGCTAACCCTCGTTTTGAGAATATAACGAATTTATATTCTCGATCCTCGTAATAGATTTACGACGATCCTTTGTTTGAGAATGTGACAAATTTACATTCTCGGTTCTTGCAACGGATTTGCGCTAACCCTCGTTTTGAGAATATAACGAATTTATATCCTCGATCCTCGTAACAGATTTACGACGATCCTTTGTTTGAGAATGTGACGAATTTACATTCTCGATTCTTGCAACGGATTTGCGCTAACCCTCGTTTTGAGAATATAACGAATTTATATTCTCGATCCTCGTAACAGATTTACGACGATCCTTTGTTTGAGAATGTGACGGATTTACATTCTCGATTCTTGCAACGGATTTGCGTTAACCCTCGTTTCGAGAATATAACGGATTTATATTCTCGATCCTTTGTTTGAGAATGTGACGGATTTACATTCTCGGTTCTTGCAACGGATTTGCGCTAACCTTCGATGTTCAGTCAAAAATAGCTTTCTTAACAAGATTTGGCATCAGTCCAAGATTCGGTAATCTTCTTTGATCAGCACATCGTGTAAAGTACGTCGTATAGACACGATGTAGGGTAAGCATGACGTTTGCATAATTAGGACAATTCAAGAAAATACCATTGCATAGCATGTGCATCACGACAGGATAGGTGCATCCATCTGTGTGGCTACCTGCGCTCGTGTGTGTTTGATCCCTGTCCGAACTACGTCTTGGTCTGATTCCTGATGGGATACGTAGGCAGCTCACCATCGAGCATGACCACCATGAACCGTTTGTATAGCCGTTTTCGCAACGAGTTTTGTTTTTACCTAAATTCGTCAGTCTGGTCAAAGGCTTGTCTTCACACAGGCTTCGACATTCACTTATGGTATGCGTTGCTCCACAAGCTCTGTCGAAGAGGGGCAAACTGTAGACACCCCAATTTTGACCATACGTCGAATTAAGGGGAGTACAACCTCTAAGATCCAATGATGATAAGTATCCGACTAATTTAGGACTTCCAAAGATGACTTAAACTCTTCCGAAAGCTCTTTCAAGTTAAAAATAAGAGAAAAAAAGAGAGAAATTCAGCATGAACCCCGAAAAACAAAGTCAACAGCCGACCCAGTGAAAAGTCAACAGGTCAAAAGGGAGTCAATCATAAAATTTTTGAATTTCAAGATGAAAAGTCCCGGTAATTGTTCATTGGGTCTCCCTTATGCTAGAAATGATTTTTAAGAATTTTTAAATGAAAGGAATCATGGTGAAATCGAAAGGCTTTTAAAGAGAATTGTGCAGAAAATCGATATTTTACCTTCGGAGGGAGAGTTGACTTTTTTTCCTTAAGGAATTTGATTTTTTGGATATTTTTATCGAATCCAAATGGGGGGTATTTCCTTAATTACATTTAATGTCTTAAGTAAATACATAAATTAAATGACATTTACTTAAATGACATGAAATGAAATTAAGGTGCTGATTAGAGCTGAATTGCAGTGCAGCGGCAGTCGGGGTGCACGAACGGCAGTCAGCGACTGCCGGTGCGGCACTCGGCGAGTGCCGCCCGGCTTTCACTGAGTGCCGCTAGGTTTCATCAAGTGCCGCATTTTTGTGACAGTTTTCCAAAAGTAGGTCGGTTCACATCCCGAAAAGTGGTGGCGGGAATTAGGGTTTTGGCTGCGAATTTCCCAAAATATCCCCCTAATGATTGCCTATAAATAGGGATGAATATCCCTTTGTTTAAGAGAGACAAAAAATGGAAGTTTAGAATGTTAGGATTTTCATGTTGATTCTCACCTAAAATTTTCCAAATCTAGAGAGAAATTAGAGAGATTTGTTGGAAGAACAAGAAGAGTTTGGTCATCATTTGGAGGAGCTTGAAGAAATCAAAGAAAGTTGAGGATACTTAGAGGTAAAACTCTAAACTAGTTAGTTTATTTAGTAGTTCAATCACAATATTTAGATACTTAGGACCTTTTACACATTTTCACAACATCTCTTCTTACCTCATTTCATCACACACCACCTATATATTGTGATTGAACTCTCATCTCGTTAATTTGGATCAAAAGCAAGTCTATACATTTGAAGTTTAAATGAGTCTTGAAGTAAAACTTTGGTCCTTTTCTTTATTTGTGTTTGTTTAGATTCATGAGACCTTCAATGTCTCACTTGAATCTTAGCAACCGAAACCCAATATTCTCATAAACTTATGATTTATGAGGGGATTGAGGTTGATTATTTTTAGTATATTGAGTTAATGAAGTCCAAACTCCATCCATAGTTTGTGACCATTACCTTGGGATTTTATGAAGTTCTTTGTACTTTATTAAAACCCATGAGTTCAAGAATTATTTAGTCTCCAATGACCATCAAATGGTAGGAGAAATGTAGTCTTGAAGTAAAACTTTGGTCCATTTCTTTATTTGTGTTTGTTTAGATTCATGAGACCTTCAATGTTTTACTTGAATCTTAGCAACCAAAACCCAATATTCTCATAAACTTATGATTTATGAGGGGATTGAGGTTGATTTTTTTAGTATATTGAGTTAATGAAGTCCAAACTCCATCCATAGTTTGGGACCATTACCTTGGGATTTTATGAAGTTCTTTGTACTTTATTAAAATCCATGAGTTCAAGAATTATTTAGTCTCCAATGACCATCAAATGGTAGGAGAAATGTGTTAGTTCAAGTCTACTCCCATGGCTTAGACTAATCTTTCCCATAGGTTTTGGGAAGTCCTTCATACTTCATCTAAAACCTACATATGAGTATGTCTCTAGTCTCTTATGACCATCAAATGGAAGGAGTGATAAGTTGAATTCAAGCTTGGGTCCATAGGTTTGAGTTCTTTATTTGAGGGTTTTGTGAAGTTCATTTCAATACTTCATCAAGATCCATAAGTGTAAGGTGTCCTTAAACTCCAATGACCATTAAGTGGTAGGAGTAGTCATATGAATCCAAACTTTTATCCATGAATTTGAGTTCATTGTTCCTTAGATCTTGTGAAGTCCATGCCATATTTCATTAAAATCTATGAGTATATATGTCTCTTAGTCTTCAATGACCATCAAATGGTAGAAGAAGTAGTTTGGTTTGAGCCCAACTTCATGTTTTTAATAGTTAAGGCCAACCAACAAAGTTGAGCTAGCAAAAGGAAAACAGTGGGTTCACAAACTGTTTTTGACCAAGGATTTTTAGTTTGAAATCCGACCGTTGGAATCAAATGAAACCAACGGGAAAGTGTCCATAACACAAAGATCTACCATTGTGATTTTTGTTTTAAGAACGTTCCATGTTTTGAATGATTTGATCATGAGTTTTGTGGGACAACTACAATCTGTTCAGAATTTTAGAATAGTTTCAGCACAGCAACACTCTTTTGAAATAAATAAATCGAGAGTTTTATAAAGTGTTTGTGACCCAAAATAATTTTTCCTAAGTAGATTAATGTGTTAGGAAACCACCCTAAAAAGAACAAAGCAATTCTGATTTTGTTACTATTTTTAAAAAATCAAACAAGAACTCTGGACAGAGAGTTGTGAAGTGCTGAGTGATGTCTAGTGTTTGCCCAATTCCCGGAGATCTAACCGTTCAAACCTTGATTTTCATTTTGGGTTAGAAACTAGACTCACAGAGGCATATTGAGTCCAAAAATCATCAAGATCAAACCATAGGAGCCATGCCTTTTATTTCTTTGAAGTTCGGGTCTGCTCTCTAGAATTTTCAGAGTTTTGTTACAATTTATACTTAGCAAATAAATGTCCAAATGACCCTTTCTTGACCAAGGGTTCATACCATGCTTCAATAAAGGTTTATTAAGCTTAAAATCAGAGACTAAATGATCCAAATCAATGAATAGTTCATAACCTTATTCCTTTCATACTCATGTGTTCACGTGCACGCATCTATGTAGATTGGTATTTGTAAATAGAATTCATCTTGTGTTAAAGAGTTGTTACTTAGGAAGTTCAAATGACATGTTTTATTTAAAATGTGGGATTAATCCTTTGTTTTGTAGCGCTTTTTGAGGTACAACTCCTCATCCCTTCTCTAGTTTAATTCATTTCTTTGATTTTACTTGATTTTTCAACCTCATGCGCAACACCTTAGAATTAGGATTTGCCTTATGTGTATATGTGATTAGAGACCTTTGTTTAGGACTTTCTTTTGCATGTATGTATTTGCATATTTAATATCGCTGCTGGATCCCGGGTAAGTTCTTCTGTTTCTTATTGCATATCATGATGCTTGCTAGTTGAATTATGTGACTTATGAATGATATTTTACCGTTAGCAATTTTACACCATTTCCAACATACTTGTGTTATGTATACCTATATATGTATTAATTGAGGGCATGCTTAGATAATTAATTCGATTAAATGGATGTTGAGTAGAGGCCTATCGCGAGATAGGATGAGAGGGGGTGTTTTAGTCCGTCGGGCTCCTTCCCCTCTCATTCCATAATCCCCGGACCCAGTTAATCTTTGGTTTCGCAAAAGATCAGTTTCCTTTTGAAATGGTTTCTTAATTTTTCCTTTAAAAATTAAGTGGCGACTCTTTTGTTTTGAATTTGAAATTTGGAAAAAGATTTTAAATAAGAAAAGCTGTGGGTAAGTTAACCTGCGATGTCCACAGCACCCAGAACCATGCCCATGTCCAAGACTCCATACAAAATGGCACTGATAGAAATGCAAGAGTTGAAAAAACAAGTACAAGAGTTAGAAGAGTTGGGATTCGTGCGGCCAAGCACATCACCATGGGGAGCACTGGTACTGTTTATGAAGAAGAAAGATGGGTCCCTTTGACTCTGCATAGACTACAGAGAGCTGAATAAGGTAACCATTAAGAATAAGTAACCATGCCGCGTATTGATGACTTGTTTGGTCAGCTACAAGGAGCTACGATGTTTTTGAAGATCAATTTGAGATCAGGATACCACCAGCTATTAGTTCGACTAGAAGATATATCGAAGACGACATTTCGTACTAGGTATGGCCATTACGAGTTTCTTATGATGCCATTCAGACTAACTAACGCCCCAGCAGTGTTTATGGACTTGATGAATAGGGTATTCAAGCCCTACCTAGATTAGTTTATTATCGTCTTTATAGATGATAAACTGATTTACTCCAAGGCTGAGGAGGAACACAAAAAACATGTGCAGATTACTTTATAGATGCTCAGGGACAACCGTTTATATGCAAAGTTCAGCAAATGCGAGTTTTGGCTCAAGGAAGTCAAGTTCCTGGGACATGTTGTCACCTAGAATGGGACATCAGTGGATTCTTCAAAGATAGACACAGTGCTAGATTGGAAAAGACTGAGCAATGCTTCAGGGATTAGTATTTTTCTTGGTTTGGCTGGCTACTACTAGAGATTCATAGAAGGATACTCTAGAATTGCAACCCCTTTAACTGGTCTTACGATGAAGGAGTTGAAGTTTGAATGGAAGGATTGTCATGAATGTGCATTTCAAGAGCTGAAGGAGAGATTGACTTTGGCACCTATGGTATCAATACCCAAAAGTGGTGAAAGGTACACCATCTACAGTGATGCTTCACACTAAAGACTGGGTGTGTGCTTATGTAAGGTGGAAGAGTGATAGCGTATGGATCAAGACAGTTGAAGCTGCACAAGATGATTTATCCAACGCATGATCTAGAGTTAGCCGCAATTGTGTTTGCACTAAAAATCTGGAGACCTTACCTCTATGCAGAGCAGCATGATTTATTTTTAGACCACAAGAGCTTGAAGTACTTATTCTCACGGAAGGAGCTGGATATGAGGCAGAGATGATGGATGGAGTTACTTAAGGATTATGATTTCACTTTGCAATACTATCTTGGTAAAGAAAACATTGTTATAGATGCTTTGAGTCGTAAACCTCACAGGGTAGTTGCTATTCTCATGATTTGAGAATGGAAAGCATTAGAAACTATAGGAGAATTTGATCTCTAACCCATATAGACAGAAGAAGGACATCATTTTGGATGTCTGGTAGCACAACCGATGCTTTTTAGTCGTATTTTGGAAGCTCGGCAAAAAGACGAAGAGTGGAAGAAGTGGGTTGCTAGAGCTTTGGCTAAGGAACCCGAGGAATAGAGCGTAGGATCAGATGGAGGATTCTGGTGTAGGAATCGACTGTGTGTGCCTGATATGGGGAATCTGAGGAATGACATTTTGGATGAAGCATACAAGTCTTGTTTAACTGTTCATCTAGGAGACACAAAGATGTAAGATGTATAGAGACTTGAAGCAGAATTTCTGGTGGGAAGGCATGAAACGAGAAGTGGCATATATGTTTCTAAGTGTCTTACTTATCAGCAAGTTAAAGTAGAACACTAGAGGCCATCAGGATTGTTACAGTCATTGCTGATTTCGCAGTGCAAGTGGGAACACATTACCATGGATTTTATGGTAGGTCTGCCCCGATCTGAGCAGAACCATGACTCTATTTGGGTGATTGTGGACTGACTCACCAAGTCAGCTCACTTCTTAGCATACAGTATGACATACCCTGTAGAGAAGTTGTGTCAGTTGTGCATACAATAGGTCGTACGATTACATGGAGTACCCGCCAGCATAGTGTCAGATCATGATTCTCGGTTTACTACAGAATTCTGGGAAAGTTTCCAAACAGCTTTGGGGACTTCACTAAGATTGAGTTCTGCAATTCATCCCTAGACTGACGGATAAACTGAGAGGACCAATCGAGTAATAGAAGACATGCTCAGAGCTTGTATGATTGACTTTGGTAGTTGGTGGGAGACTCATCTACCATTGATTAAGTTTGCCTACAACACTAGTTATCACTCAAGCATAGGAATGGCACCATTCGAGGCATTATATGGAAGGCCATGTCGTTCACCATTATGTTGGACCGAAGTTGGAGATGGTAAGCTTCTTGGACCGGAGATGGTTCGGGAGACTAATGAGAAGATAGTCATTGTCAGAGAGAAGATGAAGGCAGTACAAGATTGATACAAGAGCTATGCGAACAAGCACCGCAAGGACAAAGTTTCAAGGTAGGAGAACATGTCTTACTCAAGGTATCACCAGTCTGAGGATTAGTAAGGTTTGGATAGATAAGAGGAAAGTTGTCACCGTGCTATATCGGACCATTCGAGATCTTGGAACGCGTAGGAAAAGTTTCTTATAGACTTACGTTGCCACCAAGGTTGTCGGGCATTCAAAATGATTTTCACATCAGTATGTTGAAGGAGTATCATCAGTGCATGACTCCGCATGTAATTGACTTCAAGGACATCGAGGTGAATGGCATCGTGTCTTACACAGAGAGACCTGTCAAAATTTTGGGTCGAGAGACCAAGAAGCTGAGGAACAAAGAGATTCCATTAGTGAAGCTTCAGTGGAATCGTCATGACGAAAGAGAAGCTTCGTGGGAGATGGAGTCTGAGATGAGAGAAAAATATCCAGAGTTATTCAATACGGCTTGCGTTTTGATTTCAGGGACGAAATCTCTTTTTTGGTGGTAGAGAGATGTAGCATTGCTATTTTTCCTGTGTTTCCGTACGTTCAAATACATAAATAAATATCAGAATTTCCCTGTATTGCATATTTTACTAATACTGTTTATCTGCCGTATTGTGTGAATATTTATAAATATGCATAAATACGATCCCAGTATATTTATTTTAATTACCGACTGTCCCGATGAGTTCATGCCGACCATACAACAATAGAAGTGAAAAGTAGCCTTATCGCGAGTTTAGAGCTGTACCAGTTTTACACGCAGTCCATGGAGTAGACACACATTACGAGATGTTTACATGCAGATCAAGGTAGACCCCACTTAATAGACACATGGCAACATCTTAAACCTCATTTAATCACATTTTGACACTTGTCCCACTACACACCATCAACCCCCCAACATTCGACACATGTCCTACTTACTCCCCACTATATATACATTGTTTATCTCTCTTTTTTGAGAGTTAAACCACCAAAACACAGATTTCTCCACTAACTTAGAGGGAGTTTAGAGAGAGAGAAGAAGAAGAAGATGTAGATGATGAAAGTGAAGCCCAAATCCTTCAATGCATGTGTTATTTTGTGATCTACACCATCAAATACCCCCATATACACCCCCATTTCACCAAAGGAAGATAAGTTACTATTAAAGGAATCTAAAGAGTCCATAATCAAGCTCCAAATTGCAAAGAATTGGAAGAGGAGAGGAGAAGATCACCATTGGAAGCATTTCAAGCTCATCTTTCAATTTTCCTCCATTTTCTCATCACCCAAACAAGCCTTAACCCCTAGATGAGTTTAGAATTTAATTTATATGTATATATATATGTTTAGAACATGTTTTGGGAATTGGAATGAAGATCAAAGATGAAAAAAAAGGAAAATGTTAAAAACATACAATCTGCCAGGATTAATTTCACTATGTTGACTGAATTGGTATGATTTATTTGAGCATGATAAATTTATTTTTAGATCAAATTCAAAACTAGAACATTATCTTTATTTGGGTTATCTTTATGTACAAAAAATCTAGCTTCATTTGGATTTTTGAGCTGCTCAAATCGTTCATTTTATTTAGACATTTCTTATATTTTTGGACTGCCCTGTCCCAAATTTATAGCACTGCATTGTACGTGCATTTCACCTATGAAGGAGTGAATTTTAGACCAGGCTATAAACAGTTATTTCTAGATAAATGAGTTGGCTTTCTTCACCAAAAAATTGAGAAGGTTGTGAGATCTCGAGCTATCAGAAAACCTCACTACACCAAAAGCCCCATTTTCTAACGGACAGATTTTGACATTTCTAACAGATATTTCTGTTACAAATTTATAACGGACATATCCGTTACAAATGTGAAAAGCCGTTAGAGATTTTAAAAATCTGTTAGTATTTTATTTGACACTGAAAAGTTTTTTGTAAAATACGGTGGCACTTTTGTAAATAAACCCAAGAAATTGAAACATGCGGTGGCAATCTTGTAAATAAAAATTCGAACCGTGGTTAGTAAAAGTGGATGGTCAAGATTTCTAGTCATGAAAATAAAGGGTCCTGATGGATTTTGCCCTACGAACCTGCCTAAATGGATTTTGTCAAAGATTTCCCCCCATATTTCCCCCCATAAACATTCATCTCCTCTCTCCATTGTAAGATTCAAGACCACCAGCACCATCTTGTTCCCCTCTATCCCTCCTCAAATAAATCCCCAGACCAAACAACAATGGTCAGTGCTCACCACCACCACGTCGTCATACCAGCAACCCCAAGTCTAAATAACTCCATCTCTCTCCCACACAAAGATCCAAACACGCACAAATCGGTGCAATTTTTGTTTGATTTTTATTCTACTCAGATCTTCTCTTAATCTTGATTTTGCAGTTTGAATTTGATTTTATTTTTGATGTGTTTAGGCAAAGAAGAGAGAATGAAGGAAATAGACCAGGATTCTATCTCAGACTCCCTCCATCACGGACTGTGAATATCTTCTTCTTCTTCTTCTTCTTCTTCTTCTTCTTCTTCTTCTTCTTCTTCTTCTCTCTCTCTCTCTCTCTCTCTCTCTCTCCTTTTCTAAAGTTAAGGCTTCAATTATCTTGGTTTCAATTTTAATGTTTTGGGGTTTTAATTTCAATGTCTTACCCCAAATTCTTGCAACTTTAATGATACATTTTAATTCAATTAGTTTCATTCAGGCCATCTTGGGTGTAGATAGATGGTCTATGATTAGTTGCTTTCTTTTCAACCTCGAAAGAAAAAACCTGATCATCAATTAATTTTCCTAGATTTATTTATTAAATCATGGTCTATATATATACAATTTTTGGTAGAAAGGGTATTGATTAGCAATCGCTAATCTTCTATTATGTTATTCGTTTGTTGTTTTCTAGGGGTTTGATGAAGAAACATGACGGTGAGCATATATGGTGAACAATTTTGTTGTGGATCCAGATCTGGACTTTTGAAAGGGAACATAGGAGGTATATCTTAAGCAAAAATACTGAATAATGTTAATTGTAGAGTTATTGGGTAAATCTGGGAGTCAGTGAACCATTGAATGGCTTGATTGAGATGCAATTTTTCATTGCATCAACACAATTTATAACCCATTTTATAGAGTGGGTTTTGGTGTTTGGAGCTCCTTAACCGATTTCCATTTTCTATTGGTTTAGTGGAATATATCCTTTTGCCTGGTCTAGTAGTCTTTCTCATTACAGAGACTTCTCATATTTTTGTTGATGCGATGAGTACAATTGAATTTTAAGTCATCAACTCCTTTATTGCTCGGACAGTATATGTACTTTCTTGTAACATTTAACTTTTTTTTTATTGTAATAGGATATGTACTTTCAAGTGGAATATATCCTAAGAACAATATCAATGCAACTTTATGGGATTGCAACAACTTGAGATTCGAAACATTTGATTTAGTTTCCTATAATGCACTTTGGCATATGAGTACATACATATACATATCTATTACTAGCATCTAACAGATGGTAGAACACTATCAGCCTTCACGGCTTTACCTAATGATTTCTTTCTGATGAAAAGGTCACTTAGAAAAGTGACTATTGGATTTGTCAAGTAATTGTCAGTCCATACCAATTGTGAATTGTAATATTTTGAATAGTCTCATTTTGAGTTGCAGTAGATTGTCTGGTTCGATTTTGTTTGAGCTAGATCGACTCAATCGGCTTAGCAAATTTTTCGTTGCTATTGCGAATAACGATCTATATATTTAGTTCTCTTGCAGTTTTTATTTTCATTTTTTATTAATGCTTACACTTCTTTATTGACATTCATATGCTAGATTATAATAAGTTTTCCATCTGCTAATTGGTTTTTATTTGTTGAGATGAAGCATGAATGAAGGCCTTGAGAGGCTAAACAAAGAGGAAATATGAAGTGATAATACTTGTAATTTGGTTTAGTATAAAATTGGGTACATTTCGAAACTTTTCTTCTAAAGTTTTGACTTATGCTAGGTTCTATTTTCATTTTCTGTAAGTCAACCTATTACTCACCTAGGTAGTTGTTTTCATTTGCTATTGCAATATCTTCTAAGATCACTCATGGGTGCTGCAAGGGGAATGAGGAGCATTCTTCCCTGGCACCGACCACCATGTCCTTCAGTCTCCTCAATGGCCTTGCCATTCATAGGTATATATTTGAGTGTGTGTGTGCTTTCTCTGCACTTTGTTGACTAAACTCTTAAATTGCAGGGGGAAAATCACAATCGTAACCCATCTAAGTTATTTTCTAGAATTGACTTTTCATACTGTTAATATCATTATGTTGGTCTAGATCTCGTGGTCAACTAGTTTTGTGGATTCAACTAGGTTCATTGATTTGAAAGGTTAGAATTTGTGGTTTACTGATTTTAATTAACTGAATTTGTTCTCATTTTTTTGTAGTTTTGGTTGGGTTTTTGGTTCACCTTCTCCATGCCTGCTTCGGTTGGCTTGTACGATACCTTGACCTTCATGAGCTTTTCCCTTGCAACTGCATTCTACAATTGGAGTCCTCGAATGCCAAACACCAATTGGGTATTTACTGGTCAGTTTTTTTTTAATTCTAATCTCTTTTTTCTTTCTTTCGGCAAGCAGCTTTTGGTTTAGGGTTATTTGTACTTGCTTAGATTTTGGTAGGAGAGTACTTTTAGTGGCTTCTATTAATGAGTTCTTGATCAATAATGGAACTTTGAATAAATCAGTCAACTTGCCACTTGTTGAGTAATGCAGCTTATGTGGTTGTAAAATGTCCCAAATAGAGATTTTGTGAAAATAAACCTAAATTAACATAGGCCAAGAATTAACAATTAATTTGGTTTGTTGTATTTTACAAATTGCACGGCTATTGATAAATAATACAATCTCTTCCTTTTTATTAAATTAAAGTTTAGATTAGATTAGAAATATAGTAGTGTAGTACTCTTGGTACAAAAATCGAAGTCTTGGAATGTCGGTTAGGTGATAGAACTATAATCGAGATGAGTCTGGCCTACAAGTTGGTGGATATAATTAGTTAGCTCCAAACTATAAGGATCTTGTATATATGCATGAAGTTAAGCAAGCATTTAGAAAAGAAAAAAAAAAGTGAAAAGAAAATTTTGGTGGCAGATTTCAAAGCACATTTTGGGTCATGGGTATTTTACTTATTTATGTTTCAAGGCTCACCATTGGTCCTATCATGATAGTGATTTATTAATATATTTGGTGACTACATTTTTCTTGGTTCTATGGCTTTTTGCTATTAGTTCATTTTAGATGTTTCATTACTTTCTTTGGAACCACCAGTGTGATTGCAATGTGTGACCCGATTGAGATTTAGAGTAATGCTAAGGTTCCCAAATGTGTTTCCCAAATGGTTTGGAGTTGTACAACATTTAATTACGGTAGGAACTACTGAATTTTTAAAGGAAGTTTTAGGTGTCAAAGCATTTGGGAAACAAATTTGGGGTAGCTAGAGAGATAATGTTTAGTGTTTAAAAACATTATCAAAGATTGTTTGGATTGAGCAGTGTTGTTTGAAAAGACTATGCACAAGTATTGTTTTAAAACCTCAAAACTAAATCAGTTGTTGGTAGAGCATTAAAGAATATAACAAACATATATTATGTGGATTATAGAGCTTTTTCTAGTACATTTCCCCTTTTCTTGATTTTCAGCTGTATTTGCTAAGAGCTATTCAAGCTTACTTGATTGGGGTAGAGTTATGCCTAATGATGTCTGCATATCTACTAAAAAAAGGGGGGCTGGGGGGGGGGGGGGGGGGGGGGGGGGGGGGTCCGTTTTGTGCTTGCTTGAGGATCCATCTATGGATATATAGTTTGACTTCAGAAGTGAGTGTTTTTCGTTATAGCCTCCAACTTGTGTTCATAAAATTTCTATGCTTCTCATCCTTTGGCTGCTGCAAAGTGATTGTGTTCTTATACAATTCAACATGGTAGAGTGCTCAATTTAGCTGAGAAAAGTGACCTTTATTTATTTTTATGTTTTTGCAGTTCCATGTTTCTTTCTCATTCTTAGTCTAAATTCTAATAATGTTATTGAGTTAAAGAGGTTTTGTTAGGTGAAAAATAATGTTCTGTAACTGAGTACTCATTCATTCAATCATGGAAAAGAGATTATCAAAATGCATGTACAAAGTGTGTTTATTTGATTATTTTTTTACCCTCCATCAGTTCTTTTATGTTTAAGCATTTCAACATTTTAACTCCCTCACCCTCTCGTTGGAGCTTCTAAATTGTATGGACTTTTGTAACATTTTCAACATGAAGTTGCACATGAAGGTGAGACTGGGAAAGTATCCAGAGCAAATTTTCATTTCGATTTTAGAACACAAACTCTGCTGAAAGTAATATCCGCCATATAGTATACCTTATAGAGAATGCTATCCTTAATTTGGGAAGGCCAAGAATTCGTGGTAAGGAGTATTTGAGCGCTATTTTTAGATAACTTTTTTGTGTAGCAATCTGTGGGCGATTTAAATAGGTCAATTGGAAAACAATCATGATTCTATTTTTCAGAGAAATGGGATAAAAAAATTAGTGAAATTGTATTTGATCATGTATTATCCATTCCCAAATGTGCACTGAGTTTCTACTTCCTAACTTGTTAGGGGGGTTGTGTACACGTGGCCTCTAATGATTAAGATTCGTGGTCACCACCACGAGGTGATTGCAAACTTGATGCAGTGTACATGTTGGTGTGCCATTCCTAAGTTCCTCACTTCACCCACTGTGATGCCATTCTGGCCTCCTTCATCTGGGTCACATAGTCCTTCAAGCTAGTCATCTCATCACCACTCTTGGTGGAGTAGTATCGAACCAACTCAGCCAGCTTGGTCTTGTTCTTAGAATCTTCATGCATACCGAGCTAGAGGTTCTTTGGGAAGGCCTCATAGAACTAGTTGTATAGTCTTCATTGTTCTCAGTGATTTTGAAGAACATCTCAATGCACTTCTCCACCAAATTCTTGCAAACGACTTTGAGGATCTTGTTCTGCTGCAACATCTCTCTCGAGATATTGGGGGGAATGACTTCAATCCACAATGCCCTTCATAAAGCTACAAACTCGAGCATCAACTCCTCACAGTTGTCCATGATAAAGACACGACGAACATAAAGCTTGATGTTGTTTGGCTTCTTCTTTGTGTCAAAAGAGATCAAAGGTGCTCTTTGGGCACAAAGAGGACAACCTTGAACTCTAGTTGACCTTCAAAAGAAAAATGCTTCACAGACAAGTGCTCCTCCTAATCATTGGTCAAGCTCTTATAAAAAGCTGCATATTCTTCTTTTGTGATTTCCTGAGGCTTTTTCATCCAGATGGGCTTCTGCTTATTCACCAAAGACCATTCATGGGACACTTCCTTGATCTTTTTCTTTTACTTTTCTTCATTCTCCTTCTCTTCATCAATATCCTCTACCTTTCCCTCTTCATCCTTCTTCTCTTCCTCATCCTCATCATCAGCAATTCCTTTTTATGTTGCTCTTGTCTATCAAGCTCTCAAAATGAATCTTGTCTAGAGCCTAAAAGCTCTACAAATTCAATTACAAATAAGTTTCAACTTAAAAGTTCTACAAATTCAATAACAAATAAGCATTAGTTTAAAAAGTCTAACAAATTCACTATTCTCATTTCTATATTGCCAGTTCAAAATGCTGCTTACAAATACAAATTAAGCTATCAAAATACAGGAATTAGAATGAATTCCATTTGCAAATAAAACTTGGGTTGTTTTCCATTTACAAATAGGAAAGAAAAGTAGGGATATACCCATTACATCTACAACAATCAGGCAAAAAATTAGATACCCAAAAGAACCTCTTATCAAAAAAAGAAACCCAAAAGAACCCACAAAATCTTCTTTTACCTCATTGGTTTGCTCTTTGGGCTTACAAGGTAACCCTTTTCTTGAGTTGCACTCCTCTGGAACTCCTTACATACTCCTACATGCCATTCAATACTCAGGTCAATACACACTCCTATGCATGGGCTTTATTTTTGGACAATGTCTGGCAGTTTAAAATCTATAACGGGAGGGACCTACACCGCCCTCCCTTATTATATAGATGTTTTATCTACCAGTCTATTTCCAATGTTCTTTGCAAGCTTTTAGGCTTTGTTCATGAATATAAATGATTAATGATTTCACATCTAGCTTCTTTGTATCCTCATCTCCTTATCTCTTGCATAGTACATAGCACACGTTCACAACTGCTCACGTTCAAAGCACACAGCACACGAGCACAGCAACAGGTGCACAGTAGCACACACACATGCACGACAGTGCACAACATGTGCACAGGCAGCACACGTGAAGTTTGTCAGGTTTTTTTCTACCTGACATTGGGTTTCCACCTGCCCTGTTTGCAACTAGAGTGGGCTACACGCTAAGCACATAATTAGCTCACTGTAATCTTTTCCATGCATAATCTAATTGTTTAGTATACACTGAATTAGTAATGTATGATCTTGATCTAGAGTGGCCTACTAAGTTGTGTTTAGTATATACTAATGTATGATCTTAATCTAATTATTTTTCCTCCAACTGAAACATATGTTAGCTTCCACATCTTGAAGTTCGCGAGGCATGATAGTGTAATTTAATAGATATTCCAAAGGCAAATGTGATTAATTCAAATTGCTTCACATGCGAGTTGAAGACGTCACGAAGCTCAACGACTTGATCGTAGCCAAAGAGGTTCATTTCATTTTTCCTTTTTATCTTTTGTGTGTTTTTTTGCATTACTTGTCCCCTCTTCCACCTTGATGTGTGAGATTGAGCCTCCTATTTCATTGTAAAAAGTATATAAAGCACAACTAAATTATTTTGTTAAATTTATTTTAGTCTGCTAGCTATGGTCCTTTGACTTAGACCAAGTGTACTAAATAAAAATTATCATAAAGTGATTATAACGACACTACAACTGTACAGTCAAGAGGAGTTTTTTAATAGTAACATCAAAATCCATTTCTTGTATTAGGTACTATCTGTGTTTGGAAATTGAAAGTTATGCTTATCAAAGAGAATCAATACATCTCAAAATTGCTTATTAATTCTGATACTTAGCAACTTGATTGAAAGAATTAATAATAAAGAAATTCAAGACATACAAGGATTATCAAATTTTGATCTACAGATCCAAAGCATATAAGATCAAATGAACTTGGGGGTGAACTCAATGGAGGCATATTAGTAATAGTACTCAAGTTACAATATTGCTTTAGTTTTGGATGAAGTAGTCTCTAGGCATTATACATCTATCACGGATCTAAGTGAACCTTCGAACCCCAAATTAGTTAATCATTTTTCTGTTCTATCTTTAGAAAATTGATGGCAGTATCCATGTATACTTAGGTATGATCATTCATTGCTTTATAAGCAACATTAGCTTCGTACAATCACAAATTTTGTAGTTTTTAATGCTTTTGATGTCAACTTGGTTTGGAAATATATATATATATACATACTGGGAGATGACTTGGTTTGGATATTATTTTCGTGCCATTGAAAGATTTTGTTTCCTTTTATCTATGTAGGATATAATATGAGAAATCAGAATTGTAGAATCATAGGTGATAACCGTGGGTTTAATTTGCTACATCAAAGGGATGGAGCATCAGCCAGATGGTGGGAGTGTAAAGTACATGCTTGTATAATGTATATACATTGATATTTTATTTGTAGAATTCATAGAGAATATTGTGAAGTACATGTTTGAAATCTATATACATTGATGTTTTATTTTTAGGATTCATTGAGAATTTTCTAAATAATATAGTAGATTATCCACGATTCTACTTGTTATGATTACTATGAATTATATCTGTTGTTTTGTTATAGATTGAGCTTTGTGTGTTTGTTAGAGATTAATTATGCTTTGTTGTGTTGGATATAGATTATTCTTGTTATTTCTTGTATTTAATATAGATTAATATGCTTGTTAATTAGGTGAAAAAAAATTAGGAAGCATGTAAATGAATAATGATATTTTTAGATTTATGCATATTTCTAACGGTTATATCCGTTAGTAAATCCGTTAGTATTGTTTTAAAAATTTTTTGGAAATTACTAACGGATATATCCGTTAGTAATAGTTGACACACCGTTAGTATTCAATACAAATATTTTAAAAATGGTTGAAAAAATCCGTTAGTAAGGAGTTTTCTAACGGATACATTCGTTAAAAATCCCTTGATTTACTAACGGATATATCCGTTAGAAAAATTAATTTTACTAACGGAAATATCTATTAGTAAATCCGTTAGTAATATTACTAACGCTAAATTACTAATGGATATATCCAGTAGTAATATTATTTGCAACGGATATATCTGTTAGTAATGAGACCATATGGTGCAGTAATATGGTGCAGTGCCTAGTTTTACTAAACTACGTTATGATGAAAATTTCTGTGTTCCAGATTTTAAGATTTGTCTTGCATGTGCATTTGGAATTTGTAAATTGATTTTTGAGCCTAATGTAAAACTAAGAAGTTATATATATATATATATTTGTGAGTTATCCTTCTATGCTAAAAGACCCAATAGGTTATGAAGTCTTGAGCTACAAGAAACTTTCTTTCAACTAGTGGTTGTCTGGATGAATGTTTTTAAATAAATGCTTCCGCTAGTTATCATTATCTTGTTTATGTCATATGTGTTTGATGAGTTACTTTGGTTATCGTTTCTACTGTGATTATTATGAATGATGTAGGATGAGTTAGAAACATTCCATGAAAACTTAATATGTATTCATGAAATCGTTAGTAAGTTAAGACGATAGCTAACATGATGTAATTACCGTAACTTAATGTTGACCTTAATGCGGTTTCATCATAAGACGATTCGCGCGAATGGATGTTAAGACGTAAATAACGAGCGGTGGGTAGATATGTTAGATAATGGCAAACCCTTCAATAATATATTTTATGCGAATAAGGGACATTGATATTCGTTCCGGTCGTTTGACTTCCGGTTAAAGTTGATTCGTGGACCGTTGTGTGGTATTCGGGTATTTCTTGAGGAGTTAGCCTTTCAGTGATCTTTGTGGGGTCGATTGGTGAGGTATGATTCGTATCCTTGATTTGAGGATTGTCAGTAACGTGTTCGATCAAGTGATTGTTTATGTATGTTTTGCATCCTTAATCTATGGATCGCCCGTGATGTGTCGGTCGAATAGTTGACCTGAGGATCATTAGCTACGTGTGCCATTAAGCGATAGCTGTAGTGTGTTCCTCTTCTTAATTTGTGGATCCTCCATGACGTGTTCGGTCGAGCAGTTGACCTGAGGATCATTAGTGACATGTGCGATCAAGCAATTCATTACTGAGTGTTGTTCTTTCTTGACCTGTTGATCGTCGTTGATGTTTGCTATCGAGCTGTCATTGATGTATGTTAAGATTGTGTTGAGTATATTGAGAGTTGGAGAGCTATTTTGCTTTTCCCTGGATGCGTCGCACCCAGAATATTGGATACCTTTGGAGTAACATCTTCTCTTAGTCGATATTGCTGGTCCGTTTAGTTCTGGGTTAACTTTCGCAGGGTATGGTTGGGTTTGGGCGAGACGTGGTTTTGAGAATAAGAGATGATGAATAACTTACCTTAATGGTGGTAACCTTAAGGGTGCCCTCATTCAACTTGATTGCTGACAGCGTTTCATGCCACTGGACCATTCCTATCGAGCCTTTCCAGGTTCTGACGAAGCGGGCTACTATCAAGATGCTGATTTTACTGTTGAAGACTATACTGGTGAAGATTACTACGAGGAAGGCTACGGTTTCGCTAGTTGAAGACCTTGGAGCTTTTCTCTTGACGTAGTTCTGTTGTTAATATGTTTGATGATGTAATAGTCTAGTTGGACATATATTATGTATCTTTTGGATATCCTTTGGGTCTGTAATATATTAATCATGTAAGACTTGAATGTTTTAAAGTCATGCCTCCGCTGAACTTAGCCATTTTCCAGTATTATATTATTGTTGTAAGCATGTTTGGAACAATCAGGTGACATTCAACCACTCACGTGTCTACGGACCCATAAAGGAAATTTATTCTTCCCTATTTTTGGTACTTTGGGGCGTGACAAACTTATTCATGCTTATCTATGCATCCATGCATAAACATACATATTATCCACACATAGAGTAGTAGGATATCTCGATTAAGGGTTACATATGTACACACACACATAGTGTTCATGTTTTGTTATTATGTTGTTGTTATCCTAACCTTGGCCAATTAGGAAGCTGCTATTAGGAATGCAATGCTATCCCGGGTAAGTCCTAATACCTTCCTTATTTACCGCTTTCCTAGATCACCTATAAGCATGATTAGGTGAATAAAACCGATTTAATTCCCTATATGATATTTGTGCATATATATATATATCTATTTTCTAGTGTTTGAGTGTGATTTGCACGTTTATTTCCCTTTTTATTTCCTTTCGCATGCTTAGGGGAGCGTAGCAATACGTTTAGTCCCAGAATTACTATTTTAGCATGTACATTGTGTGAGATATGTATAGTTTCTTTCACGCTTTTCTTTTATTAGTTGTTTATAACTTGAATTAGGACAGCATTAGTGTAATTGTATTGGTCTTCACAATCTCTAGTCAAACACCTTGAAAGCTGAGTAGAGTCCCATCTCACGATGGGGCAAGAGGGGTATTTTAGCATGATCTAGCTCCTAACTTTCTCATACCTTAACCCTCGAACCGAGTTCTGGTGATGATGGGACGATGCTTACTATCCATTGAACTTGATCGATTTAGTTTTCTTGGTTTCCTTTATCAAACCAAGTGGCAATTCTATTAGTGAGGATCTCTCCAAATTTAGCCTTGTGGGATAAAATATGGATTACTCACTCGTGTAGCCTCGAAAACTAAGTAGAGTAAGTATATTAGGATATGGAAGCTTTTAAATTCTATCCTAATCCTTTTAGAGAGTGTTGGAAACTGTAAACACTAATTTTCGTATTTAAAAAGTCTCCAAAAATAACATAAGATAGAAATCCTAGTTTGGGCATTTTATTCCCGTCACTACACTATGGGCAATCTTTAAAATCTATAGCTCACTGATTTTAAGTTCAAATTGGGCTTATGACCTATGGATTTATATGCCCAGGAAACGTACTGATACGTCCCAAAATTGCCTCCATACCCGAGCGGTTCTACCCAGCAACCGGTCTCTATCCTGACCAGGTCATGGAATGTTACTTAGACAAGCATCATCCTGAGCGGTCTAGACTACCTTAGACTTCCTGAGTGGTATATGCCCAACCCCGACCAACAGGTCAGGAAGACCGCGTAAGCACAGCTTGTCGCAGGGACAACTCGCGTAGGTCCCGAGGCATAATCCAGAATATTCCAGACAGTTTCCTACTCAAGCTAGAAGACTAATGGAAAGTGCAAATTGTTTCCTAATACAATTAGAAAACCCCCTTGATTATGCCAATGAATTCTAAATCAGATTGTATTACTTAATCTGTAAAATTTCCTTTTACCAGTAGGTCTCTTGCATCTATAAAAGAGACCACTCACCCCCACAGAAGGGGATCAAATTTTCAGTCTATATAGCACCCCTATAGCAGACATCATCATGCCCCGCCGACCTACGGTAGCTCCAAACTATTGTTGTTTCACCACAATTCCCCGGCTTTTTACAGTATAGGGAACGGCTCAGACACACATGTGGACCTAGGTTCCTTCATTAACAGGGCCGAACCACATACAAAAAACCAGTCTCTCACTCTCTCTCTCCTTAAACTGCTCTAGTTTATCTTACCAAATTTTGGCATCATCAGCTTGGCACCGTTGTAGACACCCCAATTTTGACCGACCATCGAATTCGGGGGATGGTTACCTCTAGACCAATGATGACACTGTCCGGCGAAATTCGAAGATTTTTTTTTTTGAACGTGATTCAAATTCTTTGGAAGAATTCTTTGGCTTCCAATTAAGTTCACAAAAGCAAAAAAAAAAAAAAAGAGAAGAAAAGAAAACGATTGTTCTGGAAAAACTCAAGTATGAAATACATGTGTGAAAGACAGTCTAGAAGTTAATTTCAAAATATAAGGTAGAAAACTATTTGAAAAGAAAGTAAAAGAGAGAAAGAGGAAAAGAAAAGAGGAAATATGTGTATATAATAATAAGTATATGTATAAAATCTATATTATGTATATAAGTATATACTAGTATATGGTTATACATATTAATATATTAGTATAATCTACTAAAGTATGTTAGTATTAAAGTATGTATTTAGTATATGAAAATATATTTGAAAAATAAAATAAAAAAGGGGATAATTTCGTTAGTAGCGGCACACGGGATACCCGGCGGCACTCGTTGAATGCCGCATCGGCACTCACTGAGTGTCGCAGACAAGTCAGCAAGTGTCGCTTGCTGCAACAGGCTGCTTTTCTCAAATACGTATGGAATATTCTTGCACATGGGTTTTCACCTGAAATTATCAATTTAACCTTGTAAGGATGGTTTATATAAGGAGGCCTTCACCTCCATTACAAGGATCTATGATATTCTCCCATTTTCATATCTATACAAGGGATATACAAGAAGACTTGGAGAGAATTGTGAAGAAAACTTTGAAGAAATCATGAAGAATTTGAAGAATTTTAAAAGAAAAAGTCTTCATAAAACAAGAAATCCTTGAGGTTATTAGAGGTAAACTTTTAATCTTGTTAGATTTAGATTGAAATTCAATCACAATTCATAGATTTAGGACTTGTTGCACATTTTCAAAAAGTCTCTTCCTACCCCATTTCATCACACACCACATAGAATTGTGATTGAATCCTTGTTTGCTTTCATTAATTTGGATCTAAATAGAGCTTTGGATTTAAGATTAAAAGAGTTTTTTTGACTTAAAGTCTTCAAATAAACTTTGGTTTCATTTCTTTTGCTTATATTCTTTTCTTTGGAAAACCATGAGATCTTCAATATCTCATTGGATATCTTTGAATTTGGTCCTCTAGTCCCCTATGATCCTATGATTTATATGGGGATTAAGGTTTATTGTAGTAATATTCACTTATGATTGGGTAGATCCAAGTCTTAGTCCATGACTTGAACCTTCCAATTAAGAATCTCATGGAATCCTCTTTATATTCCATGAAGGTTTATATGGATTAACTATCTTCTAGTCTCCAAGGACCATTAATTTGAGAGGAGAATAGAATATAATAAGCTCCTATCCCTCAAGGATCACCAACCATGAGAGGGATTTACCCTATTTTTTTTAGTGTCAAGTCAATATTGGTGTAGTGAATTCATGAACCCATTGAGATCAAAGATTTTTAATTAAATCATGGTCCATGGGAATTGAGTGAGACCAATTGGAGAGTGTTCATAACTCATATATCTACCACCACAATTTTTTTTGATGAGATTCTATATTTAAAATGGTTTGGTCTCATGATTTGTGAGAAAGGTGCTCTCTGTCCAAAATTTCAGAATAATAAATCTATTTTAAACTTAGTAAATCAGAACCCTAATTAAGTTTTCTTGGCCTCAAATAATTTTTTCTAAGAAACTTAATGTGTTAACAAGACTCCCTAAAAATAATGAAGTCACTCGGTTTGTTTGCTATTTTTAGAAAATCATACAAAACTGGACAGAAAGTTGAAAATTTCTGAGTGATGTCTAGTTTTTGCCTGATTCCCAAAGATTGAACAGTTAGGTCTTTGATTTTCATTTTGGGTTAGAAATGAGACTCAAAGAGGCATAACATACTCCAAAATCATTAAGATCCAACCGTTGGAAGTATGATTTTTCCATTTTTAAAAGTCTGGTCTGCTCTCTGTAATTTCTGTAAACTTGTCTCAGCTTTGATAAATCTTGTTAACCCTAACCCAAATGATCTCCTAATGCCTTAGGGCCCAAACCATGTTTTAAATAATGATAATTAAGTTTAAATCCAGAGACTAAAGGGTCCAAGTCAATGAATAATTCATAGCTCATTCTTGTTACATCCATGCATTCATTCATGTGTATTGATTCTTGTAATTAGGACACTTGTTTGTATTATGCTAAGTCATAATTGGTTGAACCTATTTATGAGATCCTTATGAACATGTTGGGATTGTACTACCTCTACATAAACATTGCATTGGCTCCTAGTTGAGACTTGCATATCTATAGAGGTGCTGCAATTTCAACCAGTTAGAAGGAATTCCTGATTATGTCAACTTTCTCATGTTTGATAGATTTAAGTTAGGGGTTTGATATCTAGGATAAGATATTAAATTATGTTCAAAACATGTGGACTAACCCTTTGTTTTGTAACGCTATCGAGGTACGATTTCTCAACCCCTCTCTAGTATATTTTATTCTTTGATTGTAATTGATTTTCAACTCCATGCGCGGCACCTTAGACTAGGTCTTGCCTTATGTGTGTCTTTGTGATTAGAGACATTTTTTCTAGGATTTCAATTCTTGTATGCATTAAACGTTTCTATTTCACTACTGGATCCTGGGTAAGTTTCATTGTTCCCTATTTGCACATCATCTTGCTTGCTACTTGAATTATGTGGTTTATGAATGATATTTTATCGTTAGCAATCTTACTCCCTTATAGACATGCTTTTGTGATGTATATTTATACACATGTATTTGTTGAGGGCATGCATAGATTAATAATTTGATTAAAAAGAATATTGAGTAGAGGCCTATCACGAGATAGGATGAGAGGGGGTGTTTTAGTCTGTCAGGCTCCTTCCCCTCCCATTCCATAATCCCCGGACCTAGAAATCTCTGGTTTTCCAAAAAGATCAGTTTGCTTTTAAAATGGTTTATTAAATTTCCTTTAAAAAATTAAGTGGCAGCTCTTTGTATTTTAAAATGTTTAAAAAAAGAAGCGTGGGTAAAACTGGGAGTATCCACAATCTGGCGACTCTGCTGGGGATCGAACCCAGAATTTCTGGTTTCAGAGACTAGAATTTCTGATTTTGGGTTCACTTGAGGATTAGACTTGAAAGCATCCTTTATTTAAATCGAATTAACTAATTTTTGGGTGCCTATTGCATTGCACTTGCATGTCTAGCCAGTCGATTGCACGAAACTATGACCTTAGAGGCTCAGGGCAAACCCGGTTGGTCAAGCAATCATGGGACCGTGTGATCACCCTTGATTTCATACCATGTTTTGGTATATGAAGCATCCTATCGGATGTGTGTCAAGGGTCCCTTATTTGACCAAAACCTGGCCTTTGCATGGTAGCTTCCATAGAACCTTTCAGTCTTAGGAAATCAATTCTTGATTAGGATTATATGCTAGGGAGTTTTGTATGCCCATAAGGGGATTATTTGAGATGATGATGATGCTTGCTTGATGAAAGATATATAATCTCTTAATCACTTTTGTTCAATTCCTCTTCATGTCTTATGACATTCGGGAACATGTTGAATCTTGATTTTAAAATTATATCTCTTATATCATGTTTAGTTAAGCATCATTGACATTGTATATATCTGAATTCATGAAAAGTATGGTGATAATCTGATCATGTGATCCTTATACCCAAAGAATTTTAAATGCATCTTTGAAAGCAAATAGATTTTTTCCATCTTCATTCCAAAGTATTTAATCACTCTTTCAAAGTCTTTGAAGTTCACTTTTTGATTAAAATATCAAGTCAACCCTTGTTGGGGTATATTTTTGCATTCTCATCTTTGAAGGAGAACCCAAAAATCTTGGGAGATGGTTTTTGAGAGAAATGCTTTTCAAATAAATTTCAAAGTAAAATTCCAACCCAATCATCTTTGCTAAAAAATGTTTTCATTCTCAAAAGCATTCTCACGAATTATTTTCAAAAGGGTTTATCATCTAAGAGATGCTTGTCAAATGAATTTGAAAACAATTTTTTTAAAAAAAGGAACAAACTTTGAAGGGGAAATGAGGATCATAATGAAAGGAGAAGTTGGCGCACTTGACATGGGTAAAGATTTTATATGCTTATGTGCTTTGTGTGTTAGGATTAAGATTTTTGTTTCTTTTGCATATAGAATAGGCACACACGCACTTGCGTTGCATCCGTGTGACATATGAATCATTCATAAGAGTTTCACCAAGTGATTCCAAAAATAAATAAAGTTGTTTGAAATCAGTCAAATTAATAAACAAAATGAAACATGGTTGTAGGTAAAAGATAGAATCAGCCACAAGCACAGTTTGGGCCAAGGATTCGAGTGCAAGATTTGTGAGAAGAGAGCCAGAGAAAGAAATGGATCAAGGACAACACGCTACAGAAATGGTTCAGCTAAAAGAGAGAATGGATCAAATAATGATAATGCTGGAAGAACTGACCCGCCAAAGGCCTGTAGTTGATCCACCAATAATTGATCCTCCACCTGCTGCTCGGGATGGGGAAGATGATTGGTATGAGGATCTAGAACAACCTAGAGCTGGTGCAAATAAGGTAGAAAAAGAGAAAGTTGAAAAGGCTGAGAAAAAGCATATCGAGATGAAAGAAAAAGTGGAAAAGTTAGAAAAATTCGTCTGCAAGTTCAATGGGGTTGACAGTTATCTGCTAGAGTTGGAGGGATTGTTTGAGGGCACTCAAGAAAAACTTGTAGTTGGTTTCAAGATACCCAAGATTGATAAGTTCAATGGTTCTGGCAACCCCAGAAATCACGTAAGGATGTGCTTTGGGGCTTTTCAGCCGAGTGGCTTGAGTCCCGCCATGATGGCCATGTTATTTCAACAAACTTTGACTAGGGCAGCCTTGTCCTGGTATTTTTACTACGGAGCCAAGCAAAACCCGCGTGTGGGAAGAAGTTATAAAAGCTTTTGTCACCCAGTATGAATATAATCAAGAACTCGATGTAACTATGAGGGATCTAGAAATGACTACGCAAGAGAATAAAGAGTCGTTTGCTGAATTTTTGGCACCTTAGAGGGGGAAGACTGCAAAAATGACCCAACAGCCCTCGAAGAAAGAACAGATTCGGATTATAATAAAGAATCTGCAAAGTGTCTATCAAGAGAAGCTCATGTATCAATGCATCCACACCTTCACAGAATTGTTTGAGATCGGAACAAGGATAGAAGATGCGATCAAAGATGGGAAGATCAAGAAGGAAGAGTCCCAGGGGAATCGCTCTAAGAGACCGTTTTATGAAGAGAATATGTGTAGACATCTAATTTTGACCACACTGATAGGATTTAGGGTGGACAACATCTTGGAGGATTCTATGATAAAAAGTACCCGGTAAAAGGTACTGGATCCCACACAATCGAAAGATCGAACTTCTGAAAATGACTTCAAGCTCAGAAAAGCCCTTTCCCATACATAAATCCCAGTTTTGTCAAAATCATCTCCCAGAATTCATACTCACTCAGGGTTATATGAACATAAATTGTTCTAAACACAGTATTCTAGGTATCCAAAGATTCAATTTTAAAGAAAAGTTCAAAATCGATGCACATTGAAAAGCAATTTTGAAAAAGATGTCATTTGATTTCAAAAAGACGAAGAAAGTTTCGGAGGACTTCCGGACTTCAATTAGACTTGAATTTTCATTTCAAAACCTCCTAGAATATTTTTATACTAAAATTCAACTCGACAACTTTCCAATGATACATAAACAAACAATTTTGAACACCAAAAAGCATTTTTACGAAAATCTAGAAAAACAGTGAATGTAATATTTGAAACAGAGCTTAAAGGCAACCAGTGGAGGACAAAAACTAGATGACGGGTCCCACAAAAGGGGTGGCAGGTCCCCCCTAAGCCTCCACCTTATAGTTGCCCCCTCCATCGAGCTTTTCGAGTTCCAGACCAGTCTAGAAGCCTCCCACTGCGATGAAATTGCCTGGAAACTGCGTTTAGGCACCAAAATGGCCATTTTAACCCTTTTCTGCTCTCTGAAAATCCTGTTTAACCCTATAACATAGGAGTTAAGTTTTTAAAACTCTACATATAGATCTATATGAGATCATCTTTGGGAGATAGGAGAGTATATACAAGTACACAAGAGATAAGTACATACAAGTGAATATACTTACAAAATACTTTCAATTTAAGAAAGATTTCTAGAGAGATGAAATGAATTATGAATTAAAAATTCCTAAACTAATCTCAAGATAAATAGATTAGAGATTTTGACATCAAATTGCCTCTCTTAACTTCCATGGATGAGTGATTGAAGAACTTGAAGAACACTTGAAGAAGAAGACTTTGCAATTCAACATTGGTGATATAATTGAGAATCCTCCAAGAGGTAAACACACAATTCATCTCTAATTCCTACGTTTATATATAGATCCATAAGACTTAGATCTAGTTGAGTTTTATTTTCTTTGTTAGAACACTCATCTTCTTCCTCTCTTGTTCTTCACATACTCACATAACTAGATCCAAGTCCCTTTTGATTTTGTTGATAATTATTAACTAGAGAATGATTTTCACTTTTGTTTCACAATTTTGATTTCATTTCTATTTTAGTTTAGAACCATGCATACATGATTATATATATGTATCTATTTTGAATTCTATGATGGTTTGGAAGTATGATCTATGAGAAGGATGATTCCTATGTTCATACCTATCTCTTGATTATTCCTATTACCTAGAATTCTGATTGAATTTCATCTCCAATAGGATATTTGTAAGTCCCTTTGATACATGATCCAAAGTTCTTCATAGAACTTGAGGGCTAAATTAATTGGGAATCATGATAATTAAGTAGATCTATGAATTTGATTTCTCTAAATAAGCTTCTACCATCACCTAAGATGTTTTTTTTTCACACTTTAAAATGAACCAGTTAAAATTCAGCAAAACAGATTAGTTTTGTCCATAAGATTTGGTCCACAAAACCTATAGTTTGATGGATTTCAAATTTTCTAGGTAAACTTTGATGAATTAGCTTTCATTCGATATGTTTTGGGAACCTCTAGGATCCATATGCTATTTTTTAGAAATTGTTGAGAAATTGGTTGACAGATTTGAACATAGTCTCTTTGTGCTTGAATAATAGAAAATCTATAATTATTATCGATATTCCACTTTTTGGGGATGATTTCTAACTCATGTATCTATATGCCGATGTAAAATCATGTGCACACGATCGAGTTAAGATCGATTTCTAAGCATTTGAAGTTGATACAACTATTCTAGAATTTTCTAGATTTAACTACATTTATGATTATGTATACAAAATGATCATACCTTGATCACTCAACAACAAATGATGAACAAAACTTAGTTTAGAAGTCATCTAGGATAAATTGATGAGGGATCAAAAGCTCTGATTAACTTGATTAACATGATTCATGAACTTCTATTATGTTTTGCATTCCTTTGTCAAATGATAACAAACTTCCAGAATAATAGAGTCTGTTTAAAATTTTTTTTTCAGAAATCTTAAATTCATGACATGCACATGGGATTATTTTTTTCATAAACTACAATGAAATAGCTTTCTTTTAACACCAAATAGAGCTTAACGTGCTTTCTGTAGAATTAATTATGATTTTTATAAGAATAGTGGACAGTCCTGGTCCACAGTTCCCAAAACTCTTATTTTTCTACCTTTAAAAATGGAAAAGAGCTTCTACTTTTTGTCGAAGTTCCCTAGGACATGTTTCTAACTTTTTGTAAAAGGATTTTAACATAGCTCATGTTTAAGACCACTCTTGATAGGATTCATTAGTGGTTGCTGAATCTGGAAATTTGATTGATGACTTCTTCAATTTGTTTTTCATGCATATCATTTGTTTGCTTGTGTTTTTGCAATGTTTGGGTATTTCTTGGTGTCTTAGTGCAGAAAATTGAATGCCATTGATTCGGACTTCGATTTGTGGACTTGCCTCGTCTACATGTGGCTTAGTGCCCATGTATCGTTTACTATCTCTCTCATTTTCTTAGAATTTTTCTAAGTTTACAACTTTGTTTTCAACGACACAATTCCTTTAGGATAGTCTCCGTTCATGTGCTTATGTGTTAGAGACATCTTATCTAGGATTATCACATGATTGGATTTTATGTTTCCTTTCTCTTTGCTTTTTGCGACTCAGCATGAGTCGACCCAATGTAAGCTTTCTTGTTCCTTTTTGCAAATCATGACATGTTTCCTTTACTTGCATCGGTCCCAGGCGGGACTAACCACTGTGAGTATACCTCTCCCTTGTATTGCATATGCATCCGACTTCTACTTGACTTAATCTCTTGAAATAATTTTCCTTAGATGTATCCTTTTGACATACATATATATATATATCTAGTATGTTTGAGGAAACAACACCAATTATGAATTAAGAACAAGGATATTTGAATCAAGTCCTACCATTCGGTAGGGCGAGGATGGGGTGCTTTGGTCCTACTTGGTCTCCTTCCCCTCTTGTACCAAGACCCCCGAACCTAGTTTCTGTTCATGAAGGACAAGTTACCTTATTCAATTTTGGACGATTCAAACTTGGGTTTCCTAATTCCCGATAAAAATTAGGTGGCGACTCTTTGTCTCTAGGATTACGTGATGAAGTCCTAGTTTTCCCTGAAGTGTGCTCCTTGGGATCCGTCCCGGGACACTATCGAGGGAGGACATCAGGACCCCCTCATCATGCATATCACGGTATCCACAATCTGGTGACTCTACTGGGGACTTGAACATGAAACCGATGGTTTCTCGTTCTTCGAGGGTTTGACTTGAGCCAATAAATATCCATATTATTAATTCGATAATCGTGTTGTTTCTGCCTGCATTTGCACATGCATTGTTCTTTCACCGCGACTGCTTGAGACCATTTCCTTGTGGCTGGAGGGCCCTCTTTCCTCCATTGTCAAGAGACTTTGGTACAATATAGTCACCGTTAGCCTTGTACCGCGTACGGCATATAGAGCCCATGTGTGAACGGCACACCCTCAGGGAGGCGGTCACCCACACCGCTGAACTTGTTAATGGACCCTTTATGAGACTAAAACCCGGTCTTTGCATATATTTTCTATAGGACCCTTCAATTAGGATCTTGATTATCATATTTGATTAGGACAATGTGATGAATTATTTGCGTTTGCCCGTTAGGGATTATGTGGATGATGAGGACGTGTATGCGAAGGCATCATCAAACATTGTATGGTGGATTCGCCTAGAGTAATATGGTCTTCATCCTAACATCCAATCATTATTGAAGTACAATTTTTGAAAATTTTGAAAATACAAGCACTTCTTTGAAAAACCCGAGTCTTTTGAAAATTTTTAGAATATCCCTTTTGAAAATTTGCCTTGAAATTCACTTTCGCAAAATCTTCCAAAATTCTCCCTAGATTTTTAGAAAATTTTGAAATTCCCACTTTGATGATTCAAATTTTAAATTCTCCTCTCAGATTTTAGAGGGATACAAATTCCCACTTTGGTTTTCAAGAAAAATCATAATCTCACACTTTGATGATTCAATTTCAAATTCTCCTTAGATTTTAGAGAATTCCAAAACTCCTACATTGGTTTTCAAACGAAGTCATGATTTCAACTTTGATGATCCAATTTTAGATTTTAGAATTTCAAAATTTCCTACCTCGATTTTCGAACCACAAGCATTGATGGTTCAAAAAAAATTATTTTTGAAAAATTACAAATCTCCCCCTCTATTTCAAGATTTTTATGAAAAATTCAATTTTGTAAATCTGAGCCATCAAGAATTTCAAAGCTAAAAATCCTTGGATAATGATGGGATTAGTAAGGTAATTAGCATACTCAAGGAATCTTATGTGCTTATGTGCTGATATGCTAGGTCTAAGCTAGATTAAGGTGCATTGCATTTAGATTAGATTGCATTTCATACACTACACGAGCATTTCATATACGACTCATAAGTACGACACCTCTAATATACTTTCGAAAAGAAAAGATTTGTTTTTTGAAAAAAGATTTCTTTGATTTTAGAAAATATTTTTGAAAAAGAAATGATTTTTTATCTTTCATTTTCCATTCTTTTGTAAATACCATTCTTCCAAAATTCTTTTACACTAAAGATACCTGATTATTTTGAAAATCCCTAATAAATATAGAGTTGTACTTCCTCCTGGGTCAGAGCTTCGAAGCAGTTGATTGATCAGATCAGATCAGAGTTTGGGGTAAGAACAGCTAAATCAGTCAGGATTGGAAAGATGTCACATAAAGCCGATATGGATGCTAGGATGACTGTTATGGAATCTACTGTCAACCAAATCAGTGAACTGCTTGTAAAAATGGTGGGTGTGGTAAAACAATTGGTTGATACCACACCTCTAAATCCACCTATTGCACCTTTTGATGATAATGAATGGTTTGAAAGATTGGTGACACGACGAATTTTCTGTGTGCGCTTGTGTGCTATACCCAAGTGAAGGTAATCGTGCAAGTAGTAAACTGGATTAAGTCCAGGTCAATCCCACAGGGAAGGTGTGAAACTAATTACTTACATTATTCTCAAACAAGGAAAATAAAATTCAATAATTCTTTATACGATGTAGAACACAAAGTTTCACAATTTAACAACTATGAAAAACTGAAACAATTAAACTAGATTAACTAATTACTAACTCCTAACTAATTAACTAAAGTAGTGATTTTAAAAATGTTTTTCTTAATTAAAAAGGAATGTTGGGATTACACGAATCCACCGCAACCTAGCCATCTACCATGCACTTACATTGAAGCTCAATGGAGTATACTCTCTAGAGTATTCCGTACTTCTCATAAGATAAAGAATCCATAGTCCTTTCATGACCGGGACTATATCATCACATTTACGTTTGAAATACACGAAAGCGATTTAAAACAATAGTTTAGACTCTCACCTACAATGGTATTAGCATTGAGGGTGGTTTGCAAAATATATTGAAGGAAAATGCCTTAAAGCTTAAAGTTCAGAGACTGTTTTGACAAACTGAGCATTTAGGGACAATTTGATAACAATCCAGTGAAACAGAAAGTCTAAGGATACTTCAAAGAATATTCTCAAGAATCAGAATGTTTGATCGATCGACGCGCTTTCGATCGATCGAATATCTTCATCTCTCGATCGATTGAAGTGACTTCGATCGATCGACAATGTCTCTGGTCCGATTGATCGAACAACTTCGATCGATCGAACACAGGAGTTAATCTGCTGCATGGCAGAGGCTTGAGATCACGGTTTCATCGTGATCTCCCAACCCGGGGACTACTCAGACATGGTCTGGAGTGTCTCAGTTTTATTTTTAACGTAAAAATCCATTAAAAGTTTGTTTGTTTGTGTTCTAATCATGAAAACTATGAAACTAGTTGTATAACTCTATTTAGCATGCAAAACTATAACTCTAACAGATTAAACTATGGAAAACTATGAGCAGAATATAAAGAAATAGTAAAGAAGTAACCTGGAATGAAGAACTATTATTAAAACTAGAGAAAAATCAATCCACAAGCAATCCTTTTACTTTCAAACCTACAAAAACTTATATAAACTCCTTCCCTCTCTTCTAAAACTGATAAAAACAAAGTGGGCATCCCTCAGGACGTTTACAAAATGAGTTTATATAGTGAAACCTAATGCCTAGGGTTAAAACATGCATTCTGCTGCGTGCACGTATAATTTGATAAAAGGCATGTTCGATCGATCGAACCATTCTCGATCGATTGAACTTGTAGGGACATCGATCGCTTGAACCTTTCTCGATCGATCGAACTGTCTTCAATCGCTCGAACTTTAAATTTCAGCTTTTACATGTCTTCTTTAGAATTCAGCATTTCCCTTCATCATGATCTTTCAATTCTTCACACATCAACTGCAGTCTGCACAAATTACAGCTAAAACACACACTTTTTCATAGTTTAGTCAATAGGTGCATAAACTAGCTTTGTAATTCAAATTGCAAATAAATGGAGGAATTGTAAACTAAATCCATGTTTTTTCTTCTTTTAGCGCGGTTGCATTTTACAAATACCCCCGCTTGTCACAACCCCCAACTAGCGAGTTGCTAGTCCCTAGCAATAGAGCGAAAATAAAAACAAGCTACACTATAACTGTAATGACTAATAACATAAGTCAACTGAAGTAAACTAGATTAAAACAAGAAAGAAACTACCTAACTCACTTTCGCAGGAATCGCGGTTGCATTTAGCTAATGCAACAAGCCGTTAAACCCCTAAGTTTCCCCTAGTGGACGAGTGTTGTCTCGTGAGGGTTTGCAGTGAATATACCAACAAAATTCTCTGATTAAGCTCAAAGAAAATAATATAGAATACTTTTAAACAATCTCTAATATTCAACTATTAATTTAGCTCTACAAGTCATATCATCCTCATTCAAATCATGAAGAATTTCACATGTTCCTCATGTCACCAAGATAAAAATAACATAAGCATCACATTCATGTACCCGTGTGTGTGTGAAATTAATAGGTATACATCAACTTTTATTTAGAGCTGTTTAAACTATCATACTCTCAAAACTTGTAGTTTCAACTCAATTCTCACGTAGTTATTTCACTCAGAAATGAACATCTCACAGAAACTTGATGAATAATAGTTGCACACGGTATGAAATCTTTGATAGGAGTGATTTTTTTCGGATACTAATGCTTTCATACTTGACTCTATAAAAGACGAACATTTTAGAGTGTATAGTCTCATGAAAGGAATACTACTTACTAGAGGAGCGAAATACCGTGGATAACTCAACTTACACTTTCATGTTTAAACTAAGTTATAGAGAATCATTAAGGCTTTGACTTTTCGGGTTTTTATTTAGTAGGGTAGGAATTAGAGAGGTAAGAAGTTGCACATCTTCATCATGTGACTATATTAAGTAATTTCTTGACTTTCTTCCAACCATCCTCTCTGTACATATCATCATCCATTTTTTTTTAACCTGGAAAGAAATCATTCCCACCACTATTCCCTCCTTATACTGCAATAATTCAATCACATTGGGTGTGCAATGGGGTATTTTTAGGTCAAGGTATAAAGTCAGGAATTTAGAATTTCATAATGGATTTGACAGTATTTACTAGGTGTGGGTTAAGAACAACATATATTTAGAGGTGTCGATATAGGAAAATGGAGAAGGTAAAGAATAAATGCGATGGCTTAAATCATTTTCTCAACTTCTTAATTTTAACACTTACATGTTCATTGAGTCTAATTGGTAAATCTTGAACGTTCACCTCTAATAAGCATCCAAAATGAAGAAATAGAGACCAGTCAACGAAGTTAATCGGTATTTTCAATTAAAACAATTCGAATTCCCTCAGAATTGAAGATTGGTTTCAAAAGCTCACTAAGGGTAACTAGTTTTCACTACTTCATTCTTTAAAGCATAATCGCCGTATTAACTCTTATTTAAAGTTTCTGCATAGCTATTAATACGTGCAAATAATTTGGATACAAGAATGATCAACACATGCATCTATCCTAGAGAACTAAAAAAATGCGTGAACTTAATTCATAAAAGGATGAGAATAAAATGGTTGTGTCATTGCTTGTCAACAGCTAAATTGAAGTGAAAATTTAAAATTAATCTACTCATTTAATTCCAAGACTTGGTTAATAGTTTGAAAATTTTTGAATTTTTTGTATTTGAAAATTTGAAATTTTTGTATTTGAAATTTTGTGTTTTTTTTTTTTTTTTTAAATGGAGATTGTATGATGTTTGCTAAGAGATATGATGATCCAGATTGCTACGTAGAAAATATGCACAGGTGATTATCAATCTAAATCCCACTCCCAACTAAAAATCGCAATGTCCTCAGTAGGTGATTTTCAAAATAGAGAGAGATATCACCTGAAATATCACCGTAAACATCATAACAGTAACAACCTGTACAGAAAGCATACATACTCCAAGCAGCCAAGAGCAAATAGATAGGAAAAAAAAATAGCATCAGATCCAAACATAAAAGAGAATACATCACCGAAAATATAGGAAAATGAACGAACAGAACATTGATAATAATATATCTACATGCCATATAAACAAAAAATCCAAACCCTCCAAACCACCAACAAAGTAAACAACAATCCAACAGTGTCCAAAATTGCCCAACAACAACCCAGAAAAATACCAAACCAACCAAAAATCTATAAACTAAACCCACAGTCTACCCATCATCTGGAACATCAGATAAAATGTCAATCACTAAATCCAGAGCATCCATAGCACCACCCTCGACATCCGTAGTAGCGGTAGCCGGAGCACTCGCCATCGTGGCAGCTGGAGTAGAAACTGATATGTCGGCCACGACCGGAGGAGGTGGAAATGGTATCTCTGAAGTAGGTGGTCCCACTAATGATGATGGTGCAGTAGGTGGTACAGCAGATGTAGAAGGAGCGAAAAGATCTACCGGGGGAGCGAAAGATGAAGGACCAGTAGGGGCAGAGGAAGATAAGCCAGCGGTAGGTGATGGAGCAGCAAATGTAGAAGATGGTACAGTGGAAGTGTCAGGAGCTGCTGTAGGTGGATCGTTGGGTACAGTAGGTGCAGCTGTACAAGCCACCTGATCAACTCCAATCTGTATCAAGATCGCCTCCAGCAAGGTAGTCATCACATCCACCTTACCCTCAAGTCGAATCCTGGCCTCTCTCTCCTCAAATAACAACTCATGAATAGTCGGGAGAGGCGCAGAAGAGGACTCTCCCTGGGTACGAGCCTGAGACCTCTGTCTCAACTCAAATCGCGTCACCTCCTCAACAGGGTCTAACTCCTCCTCCGAGTCATGCTCCTCAGCCTCAGTGGGCATCCCAGAAGCGGCTCCCTCAGTATTTGTCCCGCCTCCACGTCTCCTCTTCTCTCCCACCTTCGCCTTGTCTTTCCCTTTGCGCTTCCTATACTGTGCATTGGACCGACGGGACGCTGTCTCTCCAAAACGACTGCGGGACTGGGTAGTCGCGTCCCCCGCCAAAGGAATGATACCTACATGCTCGATCACCCGATGAATAGCCCAAGCACCCTTCAGGTGCTTTTTAGCCTGAATGTAGCGTGTAGGGTGTCGCATGAAGTCGATGTAAAGGCAGGGTAGACAGACAGGCTGCCGTGTACCAATCACATATAAAACTCGAGCATACCATGGTGCAACCTTCTCCCGATACGATGTCACTAATAGGCAATTGCTCAGGGCGAGGTGGAGCATATGGTAATTGTCTGTGAGGTGGAGGTCGGGAATGAGAGCCTCGCCATCCCAAGTCGGAAGAGCTCCCCCGGTGATCTCTTAGATAATGGTGGTTGGTGATAACTGAGGTGTGTCGGGGCGATGTGGGCATACACAATCAGGTACCTCCGGTACACCAAGAGCAGCAGCAACGGCGGCCGGGCTGAAAATGATCTCCCGGCCACGGAAAAATGATCGAAGTGTGAAAGGAGCAGCCGGATCCCCGATCATCGTCGCACACGCCTCCCGTATCCCAGATAGATTTACATGCTTAGGCTGGGAGAATGTGTGTACCAATGTGGCATGGCACGTATCCGTGCAAGATACCACGGAGTAGCCAGCCAGGCAGTCTCAAGAGGACGCTCGATCATGACCTTCCGCGACTAGAAAAAATGGGTGAACCAAACGCGGTCTTCCTCGTTTCTAAACCCGTGATCTGGATCTGGGTCGTGTATAGCGAGGTCGAATGGCTTAGATTTGTGGTAGCCAGTGATCGGATTCATGATAGAGCCCTGAAATGAAAAAGCAAGGAGAGAAAACATTAATACAGGGAAAACAATAAAAAGAAAGAAATTGCCACCCTTCGATCGATCGAAGCCTGTTCGATCGATCGAGAGTATCTTTGGTTCGATCGCTTGAGAATCTTCGATCGATCGAACAGTAGCTGGGTTCAATCGATCGAAACCAGTTCGATCGATCGAGAACAGTGAGGTGGCAGCTGCAATGATTGAGATTGGGGATGACCCGAAAACAACAAATACAGGCATACCATTATGAAAAAGAGTTAAAGAATCAATGGCACCCCCATATGAATTAGAAAAGAAATGAAATACGAGGGGTGACACGGGGTTCACCTCGAGAAGCGCACTGGATGTAGGGTGCCGGTGGTGCCACTGGTGATCCGAAGGACCCGGAGCTCCGTAATGAGGTGGGTTGAAGTGGGGGAGTCCAAAATCGTAGGAATGGTACTCTGTGTTCGATCGCTTGAGGAAGGAAGAGAGATGGAGAGACTGAATAAAATTCTGAACGACGCCTCGTATAAAAACAGGTTTTGATCGATCGAGTAGGCTCGATCGATCGAACCTCCGATCGATTGAGTCCTTCTCAAGCGCTCGAGGTGATGACACTCTCGATCGATCGAGATACGTTCGATCGATCGAGCATATAAATTCCACAACATCCTGGAATTGAGAAATTACACACCCCCAACTAACCAATTTTAATTTGGACAAACATAATGGAGATAAAACAGTGCATTGCCAGAATATGTAAGCCAAAATTGTCACCCTCAGAGCAAAAAATTGCAAATTTATATAAATCCTTAAAATAGCATCCCTGTGCAATATCAGTGCCCCCACAAATGGTATTTAAACCCTTATTGAAAAAGAAAACTAAAATAAAACTAAAATTAAAAACACTTTGTCCAAGAATATACTCCAATTTATTAAAGAAGATAGGAAATGACATAAAACAATTGGAGTGAAACACTATTCATCAAGCATAAAGATTTCCTCCTCCACAGCTTCTTTCGCCACCAGAACTTCAAATGTTGAGTCTAAACTTGATGATTCCCTCTCCCAGAACAGTCGGAAAGAAACGAGGACATCATCAAGCAAGTCTGAACTCTAAAAGGAATTGATATCACAGGCAAGAGGTGATCCGCATGGAGACAAGGATAAAGGAGTATGATTGCGCAACAGACTTTCCTCTTGCGGTGGAGTATTCGGAGACCGTATGTATGGCCCAAACCCATGAAAGAGTTGATGTGGAAGGTATAGCGGGGGGAATGGTAGATTTATAGTGATATTCCTGACAAAGGGAAACAAAAACGAAATAGAGAAAGTAAGTTAACAAGAGCAACAGGAAAAGGAAAAGATAAATAAAGCAAAACGAAAAGAAAATGAAAGGAATGTGACCCAAAATTCATCTCACTATTGGCCAGATGTCTCAAGATACACTAGCTGGTAGAGGGCATTGAAGCCTAAATAGCAAGTAACTGCCATATTCATAGATGTAGGGAACCACATGGAAGACCAAGAAGTCGTCAACATATGTGAAAACTGCATTGTGGCATTCAGGCACCACATCTTGTAGGTCCTCTTCTTCCCATGGCTCCCACATTGAGTCATTTCCCATTGTTCCAACAGTGCGTCATCCACTTCTCCAACAGCATACCCTTCAGGTTCTCCTTCCTCACCAGAAAGGTCCATATGCTCGAAAGGGTTAATTTGGAGGAGAGTAGGATCATAAGGGATGTATCCATAGGTCAGGTCCACCACATCATCTGCCCCTGGTCCTTGATAAGGAGATAAGCAGAATGCTATCTCATCGGCAGTCCAAGGTAGGTTCTGATATTCAGAATCAACCCATGACCCTATAGAATGAACGTAATCATCCCGCATTTTGATATCCTGCAAGGGAAAGAAAGCACGAAATAGCAGATTAAGAATAGAGGTCACATTCAAAAAGACAGACAAAAGATAAAACAAAATGAAATGCAGGAAAAGAAAAAGTACAACAACATTGGGAGAACGCCCTTTGGCGTTTTAGTTTGAAGTATAGTCGGGCTCATGCAGTTGGATGTGCTCGACTTCGGGTTGAAAATCTTTTAAGAACAGTTTCAATCTTTGGCCATTGACCTTGAAACTTCCGTCGTTCTTAGGGTTAAATAGTTCAACTGCCCCGTGTGGAAAGACAGATTTGACTGTGAAAGGTCCTGTCCACCGAGATCGGAGTTTGCCCGGGAAGAGATGAAGGCGTGAATCATATAATAAAACTTTCTGCCCCGGCTCAAAAGACTTACGAATGATCGTTCGATCGTGGCGCGCCTTCAATCGTTCCTTGTGGAGTTTGGCATTGTCGTATGTATCTCGACGGATTTCTTCCAGTTCAGCCAACTGGAGTTTCCGGAGATGTCCTCCCTCCTTAATGTCAAAATTTAATGTGCGTGTTGCCCAATAAGCTTTATGCTCAATCTCAACGGGGAGGTGACATGCCTTACCATACACTAGTCGATAAGGAGACATTCCCAGATTTGTCTTGTAGGCAGTACGGTATGCCCACAGAGCGTCAGTCAATTTACAGGCCCAGTCTTTCTTGTTGAAACTAACTATTTTTTCAAGTATATGTTTGATTTCACGGTTAGCCAACTCCGCCTGCCCGTTTGTTTGTGGGTGGTACGCTAGAGCGATTTTATGGTGCACCCCATATTTCTTGAGTAGTGCTTCCAATGGCCTGTTGCAGAAATGCTTGCCTTGGTCACTTAATAATGCTTTTGGGGTACCGAAACGCGATAAAATGTTTTCCTTAAGAAAAGACATGACTGTTTTGTGGTCATTGCATCTCGTCGGTATTGCTTCCACCCATTTTGATACGTACTCCACAGCTAAGAGTATATATTTGCAGTGGTTTGATTTAGGGAATGGGCCCATAAAGTCTATGCCCCAACAATAGAATATTTCAATTGTGATAATAGGGGTTAAGGGGATAGAATTTCTTTTTCAGATAGTACCTAGCTTCTGACAGCGTTGGCACGATTTACAGAAAGAATAAGCGTCCTTAAATATGGTGGGCCAATAAAATCCACTGTGTAGGACTTTTTGTACGGTCTTTTGGGAAGAAAAGTGGCCACCACATGCTTCAGAGTGGCATGAGGCTAGAATTACGGTTATATCCTCATTAGGGACACAACGCCTGATGACCTGATCAGCACAATACTTGAATAAATAAGGGTCATCGAAAAAGAAATGGCGTGCAACTGAGAGGAACCGCTTTCTATCTTGATTTGACCAGTGTCTAGGAGTTTCTCCTGCGGCCAGGTAATTTACTATGTCTGCATACCAGGGTAAACCCAAGACTGCCATAATTTGCTCGTATGGGAATTCATCTTTAATTGGCATGGGCTCAGTATTGTCCGTAAATGTCAACCTAGATAGGTGGTCAGCAACCACATTCTCTACTCCCTTTTTATCCTTGATAGTGATATCGAATTCCTGGAGTAGGAGTATCTAACGGATAAGCCTTTGTTTTGCGTCTTTCTTAGACAACAAGTACTTAAGGGCCGAGTGGTCTGTGAAACAGACTATTGGGGACCCTATCAGATAAGACCTGAATTTTTCCAGAGCGAAGACTATTGCCAGTAGCTCTTTTTCAGTAGTTGTATAGTTCATTTGAGCTTCGTTGAGTATTCGGCTGGCATAGTAAATAACATAAGGCTTCTCGTCCTTCCTCTGTCCTAGGACTGCGCCAATGGCGTAGTCACTAGCATCACACATTAGTTCGAATGGCAAACCCCAGTCGGGTGCCTGTATTATTGGTGCGGAGGTAAGGTGTTCCTTTAGTGTGTCAAAAGATGTTTGACAGTTATCCGACCACTCAAAAGGTGCATCTTTAACTAGAAGTTGGCACAGTGGTCTAGAGATTGCACTAAAGTTTTGGATAAAGCGTCGATAGAACCCAGCATGTCCCAAAAAAGAACGGATGTCTTGGACTGTTCGGGGGATCGGTAAGTTAGAAATAATATCGATTTTCGCTTTATCGACTTGGATACCTTTGTCAGAGATAATGTGGTCGAGGACAATTCCTTTGGTCACCATAAAGTGACATTTTTCCCAATTTAATACTAGGCGTTTGTCTTCACATCTTGCCAACACCTTCTCAAGGTTTTCTAAGCAGTTATTGAAACTATGGCCGAACACTGAGAAATCATCCATGAAAACCTCAAGTATCTGTTCGACCATGTCACTGAATATGCTTAACATACACCATTGAAAGGTAGCAGGTGCATTGCATAATCCAAAAGGCATGCGGCGGTAAGCGAACGTACCGAATGGACACGTGAATGTTGTTTTCTCCTGATCTTCAGGAGCAATTTCAATTTGGTTGTACCCACTGTATCCGTCCAAGAAACAATAATACTTATGACCCGCCACTCGTTCTAGCATCTGATTCATGAATGGCAATGAAAAGTGGTCTTTCCGGGTCACAGTATTTAACTTGCGGTAATCAATACACATCCGCCATCCAGTGGGGATGCGTGTTGGTACTAGTTCACCATCTTTGTTTGGGATAACCATTATACCCACCTTTTTGGGCACCACCTGGGTAGGGCTAACCCAAGGGCTGTCAGAGATAGGGTATATTATCCCAATGTCTAGAAGTTTTAAGACTTCTTTTTTCACTACTTCTTGCATATTTGGATTCAGACGCCTCTGCATTTGTCGTGAAGGTTTAGCGTCTTCCTCTAGATAAATCTTATGGGTACAAATAGATGGGCTTATGCCTTTTAGGTCGGCAATAGTCCATCCCAATGCTCCCTTGTGCAGTTTGAGCATTTGAATCAACTTATCCTCTTGTTCTGGATTTAACGCAGATGGAATTATAACAGGATAAGTCTTCTCAGTTTCCATCATGAGGCAGGCGTGATTCAGGGCAGCATCCAATGGGGTAGAATCATTAGGCTGATAGGTAGTGTCGAATTGTGACACAACTACCTCCACGGGATCTTTGTACTCTACAAGATCAGCCTCATTCTGATGACTGTTTTGATGCAGTTAACTTCTTCGTCATCCTCGTATTCTTCAGGTCGGGGATTAGAGAATATCTTGACGTTTAAAGTCATGTTCCCGAATACGATGGTCATGATACCACTTCTTATTTTGATTGTGGCATCTATGGTGTTGAGGAACGGACGTCCAAAATTACCGGGATTTGTGCTCCTGGATTAGACACAGGTTCAGTGTCCTAGATCACAAAATCAACCGGGAAGACAAATGAATCTATCTGCACTAGAACGTCCTCCAATATTCCTCTAGGATATTTGACCGACCTGTCTGCCAGTTGTAGTGCAACTCGGGTGGATTTGAGTTCACCCAACCCTAGTTGTTTATATACTGAGTATGGCAACAGGTTTACACTAGCTCCTAAATCAAGGAGTGCGTTGTCTATCCTTTGATTCCCAATTCTGTATGAGACAGTTGGGGTGCCAGGGTCTTTTATTTTCGGAGGCAATTCATTTTGAATGATTGCACTTGCTTGGCAAGCAACGTAGGCATGTTTTTTCACACTTTGCCTCCTTTTGACCGTGCATAAATCTTTTAGGTACTTAGCGTAAGTTGGCACTTGTTTGATGGCATCAAGGAGTGGGAGATTAATTTTGACTTGTTTGAACAACTCCAAGAACTCCTGTTTCTTGAGCCTTTGAGGGTACGGCGCAGGGAAAGGGTATTTAGGTAATTCGTCAACGACAGGCTCCTTTCCAGGCCTTCTCTCCACTTCTTCTACTTCTTTAGAAGCGTCCTCATTTGGTTCTAATGGTTTGTCATTAGTGGACGACTCTTCTTCTTGAGTAGATGGTTTGCTCCTTATTACCACTTCTTCCTCTTCATACTCCTCAGGAGTAGAATGAGGCATGTTTTGCCCTATGACTTTGCCGCTTCTTAATGTAGTCACGGCTTTTGCCTGTTCATGGTTGGGAGGGCCATTATTGTAACCCTTAGGGTTTGGAAGTGGTTGAGCCGGGAATGTGCCACTCGAACCCTTTTGTCGTGCATCCATCCTCTCTAATGTCGCAGACATTTTGCTCATCATTTGAATTAACTATTGCGTTAAATTCGCGTTATAGAGTGGATCTTCCTCTTGCACCTTCTTGTGAGGTGGCACATAAACATTTGCTTGTTGATTATGTGAGGGTTGAGCATTGTTGTAGTTGTTTGTTCTATTCTGATTAAATGGCTGGGACTGCCTATTGCATTGCCCTTGATACTGATTATTGGTATTGTAGGGCTGTTGTTGTTGAAATTGGTTTTGGGTCCCACTTTTGTTTTTTCAGTCAAACCCGGGGTGATTCCATCGATTGTTATTATTTTGTGAATTATAGTTGGTGTAGGAATTCCCCGCCCCCCTATACCCTTGCATGACATTCATTTCCATGGGGGGTTGTTCTTGAAAGTATGGCACATTGGGACAGTATTGAGTAGTATGTCCCAGCATTTTACATGTGCCACATGGTTCTTCAGGCAAAAACTGCCTAGAACTCTCTCCTTTCATCCCCAATTCTTCCACTTTCTTTGCTAGTTCTTCATACTTGTTCATAAGATGATCCTCACTTTTTAGTTGATATAAACTTTTCTCTTCGACACAGGAGATCTGTGAGCGTGGGACATCATCTGAGTTTGACCATTCATGGGTGTGTTCAGCTAGCCACTCAAAATGAGCTTCAGCCTCCTCCGTGTTTTTGCGAAGAAATGGCCCTGAACTCATGGTTTGAACCAGTTTCTTAGTTTCCCCATTCAACCCTTCATAGAAATAGCTTATGGTTCGCCATTTCTCGTACCCATGATGTGGGCATAAGAGTAGCAAATCCTTGAAACGTTCCCAGGTTTGGGTGAATGTTTTATTGCTCTTTTGTTTAAGAGTTTATTTGTCTTTTAAGCTGGGTGGTCATGCGAGGTGGAAAGAATTTCTTTAGGAAAGCAGTGTTCATCGCATGCCATGTGTAGATTGAATTGGGTTTTAAGGTGAGTAACCACGCTTTTGCTTTATCCTTCAAGGTGAAGGGAAACAACATTAGACGTGTTACATCTACAGGACAATTCTGTGAGAAAGTCTTGCAAACATCCTCAAAGTCCTTGACATGTAGGTACGCCTTCTCGCTCTCCATTCCATGAAAGGTAGGAAGAAGTTGAATCATTCCATTGGGAAATTGGAATTCGCCTGCATGAGGTGGAATGAGAATACAAGATGGTGTAGACGCGTGTTCAAGTGTCATGAGGTCACACAAAGGACGCAGTGAATCGTCAATTGGTATGACCACATTATCACCGTTTTCACTTTGATTATCAGCTATTGAATCGATCGGTGTAACTATGGGGTTAATAGAATTAGATGAATTGGATAAGTAGAATGGATTTCCAAAAATTCCCTCGATGGAATTATCGGACATAAAGGGAAAGATCCTAAGAAATTTTTAATCTAAAGAACAAAAGAAAAAGGAAAAACAGAAAAAAGATAACGAAAGATTGAGATAATCGAAGCGTTAACTTGTCGCCCTCCCTGGCAACGGCGCCAAAAACTTGACACGACGAATTTTCTGTGTCCGCTTGTGTGCTATACCCAAGTGTAGGTAATCGTGCAAGTAGTAAACTGGATTAAGTCCAGGTCGATCCCACAGGGAAGGTGTGAAACTAATTACTTAGATTATTCTCAAACAAGGAAAATAAAATTCAATAATTCTTTATACGATGTAGAACACAAAGTTCCACAATTTAACAACTATGAAAAACTGAAACAATTAAACTAGATTAAATAATTACTAACTCCTAACTAATTAACTAAAGTAGTGATTTAAAAAATGTTTTTCTTAATTAAAAAGGAATGCTGGCATTACACGAATCCACCGCAACCTAGCCATCTACCATGCACTTACATTGAAGCTTAATGGAGTATACTCTCTACAGCATTCCGTACTTCTCTTAAGATAAAGAATCCATAGTCCTTTCATGACCGGGACTATATCATCACATTTACATTTGAAATACACGAAGGCGGTTTAAAACAATAGTTTAGACTCTCACCTACAATGGTATTAGCATTGAGGGTGGTTTGCAAAATATATTGAAGGAAAATGCCTTAAAGCTTAAAGTTCAGAGACTGTTTTGACAAACTGAGCGTTTAGGGACAATTTGATAACAATCCAGTGAAACAGAAAGTCTAGGGATACTGCAAAGAATATTCTCAAGAATCAGAATGTTCGATCGATCGATGCGCTTTCGATCGATCGAATATCTTCATCTCTCGATCGATCGAAGTGACTTCGATCGATCGACAATGTCTCTGGTCCGATCGATCGAACAACTTCGATCGATCGAACACAGGAGTTAATCTGCTGCATGGCAGAGGCCTGAGATCACGGTTTCATCGTGATCTCCCAACCCGGGGACTACTCAGACATGGTTTGGAGTGTCTCAGTTTTATTTTTAACGTAAAAATCCATTAAAAGTTTGTTTATTTGTGTTCTAATCATGAAAACTATGAAACTAGTTGTATAACTCTATTTAGCATGCAAAACTATAACTCTAACAGATTAAACTATGGAAAACTATGAGCAGAATATAAAGAAATAGTAAAGAAGTAACCTGGAATGAAGAACTATTATTAAAACTAGAGAAAAATCAATCCACAAGCAATCCTTTTACTTTCAAACCTACAAAAACATATATAAACTCCTTCCCTCTCTTCCAAAACTGATAAAAACAAAGTGGGCGTCCCTCAGGACGTTTACAAAATGAGTTTATATAGTGAAACCTAATGCCTAGGGTTAAAACATGCATTCTGCTGCGTGCGCGTATAATCTAATAAAAGGCATGTTCGATCGATCGAACCATTCTCGATCGATTGAACTTGTAGGGACTTCGATCGCTTGAACCTTTCTCGATCGATCGAAATCTCGATCGATCGAACTGTCTTCAATCGCTCGAACTCTAAATTTTAGCTTTTACATGTCTTCTTTAGAATTCAGCATTTCCCTTCATCATGATCTTTCAATTCTTCACACAGCAACTGCAGTCTGCACAAATTACAGCTAAAACACACACTTTATCATAGTTTAGTCAATAGGTGCATGAACTAGCTTTGTAATTCAAATTGCAAATAAATAGAGGAATTGTAAACTAAATCCATACTTTTTCTTCTTTTAGCGCGGTTGTATTTTACAAATACCCCCGCTTGTCAATTGGCTAATCTCGGAATACAAACTCTGGATAAAGAAATCTTTGACAAACTCACCAAGAGTGGTACATTAGAGAATGTGACTCGTTAGTTGATGACCACAAGCTTGATATGGAGGGATTATATGATATGCCCAATGGAAGGCGTTCAAAAAAGCTTAAAGGACCACTTCATTTGAACAAATATCCATTACCTGATATCGATGATTGGCACCACAACTACCGAAGGGATCAATTCAACAGCAATGGGGAAAGAATACCATAGTTGCAAGGGGAAACCATAATCAAGGGAAAAAGAAAGAAAAGAGAGAATTTTCTGAGCTTGGATTGTGATAGAGCAGCACACTTGAAAAAAATACTAGAGGAAGGGTACTTAGAGAAGCTAGAACCCAAGCCAGAACCTGATCCACTTCCACGAGGCTTCAAGATTGAGTACTTCTGCGATTTCCATCAGACCCATGGGCATAGCACAGATAGATGCTGGAGACTAAGGCATTAAATTTAGGACTTGATCGAAAAGGGTATCATCATTCCTCCACCACAAAAGACCCGAGGAATTAGCCAAAGAATTCAAGCCTTTGTTGAAGAATGAAGAATTTGGGAGAGCTAAGAAGGGGCAGTGTTTTAATGATGTTTGGAATAGCTACTTGTTAAAACCGAACGGATGTTTAAGAGGAATAAGGAGTCACAATGATGCTCCACTTCGAGTCCAGTCGAATTAGTTTTAAGTCTCATTGTCGAGTCTGTCTATCATTAAGTTGTGGTTGAGTCTATGTCGAGTACTGTAATCCTTCTCTTTTGAAGTAATGAAATAAAATCTTGGTTTGCTTGATTAATGCGCCTAGTCAGGAATGAATGAATCTCTAAGCTGAAAATATCATTTCTCTGATTATTATGAAAAATACACTATTGATAAATTTGTGCATTGAAAAGAATCCCGAAAGGATCAAAAGTTGATTTTGCAGTGACACCGAAAAAAGCTAAGAATTGATTAGTCTTACTTCAAGAATCTTGAGATGCTTTTGCTTAAATCTTGAAAATATATACTTGATAGTGACTCGGGACTAGATTAAATCCCTGATCTTCCCATTTTGAAATCTTGAGCCCATAAAAATGAGCCATTCAAACCTGTCTAACCTGCAAGCCGTGTATACTTCGTCCTTGATGGTAGCCAAACATTTCAAATGAACTAATTCTCTAAAAAAAAAAAAGGAAGCTCGCTAGGATGAAAACTAAAAAGGGCACCTAGGCAAAAGTTAGAGCACAAAAGAAAAAGAAGAAAAAAGAAAAAGAAAAAAAAAACAAAAGAAAAAGAAGAAGCTCGCTAGGATGAAAACCCAAAAGGGTGCCTAGGCAAAAGTTAGAGCATGAAAAAAGGAAAATTTGGCGTATTGTTTTTAAGAACATGATCCTAGCCAGTCAAAACTTTAGAGTGAAAAAGAAAAGAAAGAAGAGGAAGGTGAATGAAGAAGACCGAGAAATAGGGAACATGAATTATCCCAAAGATTAGATTTCCAATTTCTTAAGTAAGCCCAAAAATTTTAAGGGCAAATCTTGCTCTAAAAACATGTATGATGTATGACGAAAGATGTAAAAATTGGCTGGCTTGTGAAAAGGTAAAAAGAATCAACCACCAAAAATAAGAAAGAAAAAGAAAAGAAAAGAAAAGAAAAAGGAGAGATAGTTTATTTCTTTCAAACGCTACCACAAGTGACCTGCTTCAGAATGTCTGTCTGATGACATGGCTTGAAAAGACCCCTAATTCTTGAATCACTTTCTCTTTCAAAACCTCCAGCCTTCGAGGAACTACGCTTGACCTGATTCCCAATTGGGGATACGTAGGCAACCTACTCAGTTTGGTCACTGCTCCTAAAACACTCAACCACATCTCAAATACCTTCTTTCAAGACTTAGTTGAACTACTTTGGACCTAATTCCCACTTGAGGATAAATAGGCGAGCTTCCCTGGCTCTCAATCCCTGAACCTTGCAAACTAGGGGCAAATCTTTCAAGTTTGCCCAGAGCCTCAAGATACCACTGCCACACTAGGGGCAAACTTCGTTTGCCCAAACTTCCATTTATCCTCGTCAACTAGGGCCAAACATCGTTTGCATGTACCCCCTATCACCTGAAAAGCGAATCCTGAATCATCAAGTGTATCTTTGAAAATATTTGAAATGAGTCATCTCTTATTCTATAAGATTAGGCACTAATTAATTCGAAGCATATTTCAGAGAAAGCAATGGATTGATTGAGATCCATATGGAGTATTTCCAAGGCATTACTTTATCAGCTGAGTACTATCATAATAAGATGAGAAGTGCACATTAAAGCAAAATAGATACGTCAAACATAACAAACGCGCATTAAGATTAAGGAAAAAAGGGTTTTCTCCTCCAAATTTCTATTTCAGTGTCAAGAATGTCAACTTCCTGTGTCAATGTCTATCAACCTCTGTCATGGTTAAGTCTGTCATCGTCTAGTCTATCGTGATCTTGAGTGTGTGGGTCCGAAGTGATCTGTAATTGTAAAACTCTAAGAGCATCCAATGGTGGATACATGTAAAAGTTCTGAACACTATTGTTACATTAATTAATACTAGTCAAGATAAAGCATCGAGTGGATGATGAAAAATGTTAATCAGAACACTGGCCTTGGATGTTGAGTTGAACTTTTATTGAAACAGATCAGAGTGCTATGCATGAACATCTACTAGAATTGGTTGAAGACTTGTGAAGCACGTCAACGTCATGCCAAAATCATTACGTCTTTTGTGTACCTATCAATTATGAATCAGAAGTGTGATATTGGGAACTTTGTTTTGACCCCAGATTGGTCCGATCTTGATGTATAAACCTTAAGAATGCTTAAAACTTGTTGGAATTGGTCTAAAGGACCCTTGAGAATTTGAATCTTGATGGAAAATCATTCAGAATTAAAGAAAAGTCTCTAGGTACGAAGAATCGAGGGAACCGCAGCTTGAAAATAGTTGAGAATTGATGATTTGTAGAAAACTCATGTTGTTTTGGGTTGATTATGTGCCGTCCTGGACCATGAACATTTGGGTCTACTGTTGCTCGAGAATTACATCCAGAAAGGATTTGCATAAGATGGATCTGAATTTAGAATAGGGTCAGAATTAACCAGATGTATTTGCAAGAATACTTGAGCTAGTCGAAGCACCACTGTCAACTTCAGATCAATAGAGCCTCCAGAATAGAAGCTTTTCACATCTATCAGAATTTTAGTAATCTCCCCAGCGGAGGACTTTCATCAATCGTCTAAGTGGTTAGGACTCTCAGGAATCGAGTTTAAGAATAGATCAAGTTTAAGATCATGTCAAGTTTTAGATCAAGTTTAAGATCAGGTCAAGTTTAAGACAGCATCGAGTTTAAGATTAGATCGAGTTTAAGATCAAGTCAAGTTTTAGATCGAATTTAAGATCATGTCGATTTTAGATCAAGTTTAAGATCTGGTCAAGTTTAAGACAGAATCGAGTTTAAGATCAAGTTAAGTTTAAGACATAATCGAGTTTAAGATTAGATTGAGTTTAAGATCAAGCCGAATTTTAGATCAAGTTAAAGATCATGTCAAGTTTTAGATTGAGTTTAAGATTAGGTCAAGTTTAAGACATAATCGAGTTTAAGTTCATGTCAAGTTTTTGATCGAGCTTAAGATCAGGCCAAGTTTAAGACAAAATCGAGTTTAAGATTTGATCGAGCTTAAGATCATATCAAGTTTTAGGCTGAGTTTAAGATCACGTCGAGTTTAAGAAAAAATCGAGTTTAAGATTAGGTCAAGTTTAAGACAGAATCGAGTTTAAGATTGGATCAAGTTTAAGATCATGTCAAGTTTTAGATCGAGTTTAAGATCAGATCAAGTTTAAGACATAATCGAGTTTAAGATTAGGTCAAGTTTAAGATTAGATCGAGTTTAAGATCATGCCGTGTTTAAGATTAGATCGAATTTAAAATCATGTCGAGATTTAGATCGAGTTTAAGGTTATATCGCGTTTTAGAGTAGGTTTAAGATCATGTCGAGATTTAGATCGAGTTTAAGGTCATGTCGAGTTTTAGATCGACTTTAAGATCATGTCAAGATTTAGATCGAGTTTAAGATCATATCAAGTTTTTAGATTGAGTTTAAGATCATGTCAAGATTTAGATTGAGTTTAAAATCATGTCAAGGTTAAAATTTTGCCAAGTTTAAGATCATGTCGAAGTATAAGATTGAAGTGAGTTTAAGGACAGATCGAGTTTACGATCATATCATGTCTAGGATTAAGTTAAGACCTGTTGAGAATAAGACTTGTCCAAAACCCTCTTCATTAAGAAACCTGAATCAAATAGGAGAGATTGTGTCAAAAGTTTCTGTTGGCCCAAATATGGAAACCTTAGAGGGGGGATGAATGATGTTTTAGCGGAATTTTAACCTTTAAAAACTTAATAGCAAATTAAACACAATCACAAGCAATTATGTAAAGAGATAAGTGAAGAGATACTTGCAAACCAATTTTTCAAGTGGTTCGGCAATCGCACCCCGCGGCCTACGTCCACCCCTCAAGAACACCTCTTGAGGATTCCTTTAATCCGATCTACTTCACGGGTGTAGACCAAACCGTTCCCGGAGCACTTACGGGTGTGCACCAAACCGTTACAAGAGCCTTCAATCTCTCCCAAAGAAGAACACCTCTTCTTTGCACACAAGGGTTACTAACCCTCAACCTTTACAAATTAAATTGAATACAAATTGAAACTCTCTATATAGAGTGGATAATACAAATAAAGCTCACTACAATTTTGCTCTCTCAAGAAATACAAATGAAAGATTTGAGCAAATTGATAAACTCACACAACTAAGGCTCAAATGATAATGTTTAAAGATTAAAGAGATGTGTGATCAATACTATGTTTTCCAATCAAAATCTCAACCCCAAATAGCTTGGGAAAACATGTATTTATAGGCCTTGGAAGATTATAGCCGTTGGTGGCAAGTTTGGTAATTAAAAGCCCCTCTAAAAACTAGCCGTTATTGCCTTTCAGGTCGCTTCAGTCGACTGGACCTTTAAGCAGTCGACTGAGCCTTGAAGCAGTCGACTGAGATGTGTTAACAGATGGTTCTGTTTGCATTCTGCTCACTTCAGTCGACTGCATTGGGCCTTTAGTCGACTGCCCCTCCCTGTTTGACAGCCAGGCACATCTCTACGAAAATGGCCATAACTCCCTCTACAAAACTCGAATTTTTGATCCGTTTGATGTTTTGGAAACTAGATTCAAATAGCTTTCCAACCATATAAGATTCAACACTTAATTAATTTCCAATTGGTTGGGGCATTTCTTTAAAGATTACCCACTTAAAATTTATTTCCAAAACTTTAACTTTTAGAGTTTGTTTGAGCCCCTATGAGTGTGAGAGCACGATGCCTTACAATGATGGTCCTAGAATTCAGCAAAGGATGAAATGTCTTCAAGTCTTCAAGCTTGATCCTTGTTGAGCTCCTTGTAATCTTGATCTACATCAATTAAATCTCATGCACACAAAGATGTTAAAACATTGATACAATATTAAAACATGAGATTATATATGAGCATGAAAATGACTATGATAATAACAAAGAATGAATCAATATGAATCATGCAATTATCATAGCATATTTGACATCATCAAAACATAATTAAATATGCCTTAATATACCTTAAGGCTAACAATCTCCCCCTTTTTGATGATGGCAAACAACCAATGAAGGATATGCCAATATAAGCACATTTGGTCATTTTCATATTATCATTCATAATGGATATCATATGTTAAAGAACATGAATGATAACTACCCAAATACTTATCCCCAATGCTTCACATATTTCTCCCCCTTTGACATTATCAAAAAGATTTGGGGATAAAACACAAAGCTCCCCCTTACAATAGGCATACAAATCAAAAGGCCAAAATGATACCAAAAATAAACAAATATAACCACATGTGAAAAAATGAATACATGAAAGTGCTCCCCCTAAGCATGTGCAATGATAAAGGATACCAAAAGATATGAAGATAGCATATTCTCCCAAAAGATACCAATAATAAAGTTGGAGAACTCAAAATATAAGAAAAACAAATAAAATTTAAATAAGCCTCAGTTGACGAAAAAAAAGCATCAGTCGACTGTGCATTCGATCAGTCAACTCCTTAGTCGACTTAACAATGCAGAATCAAAAAGTTCAAAGCCTCACACCTGAATCAGCCGACTATGTCGGAGTACTAGTCGACTGCTTTGTTCAGCAGTCCATAAAAATGACAGTACAGTAGCAAAAATTTGAATGATTCACAAAACATCATTTGGTCTAACCATTATTAAAACTTTGTATAATCAAACAAAAGCATATCATCATTTTTTTTAAATAGGCAATATCAAGTATGCATACCTAAACAAAAACAAAGTGATTTAAAACAAATAAGTATATGATATGAAATCAAAAAAAAATTAATTTAAGTAGGATGATGAATGCAAATAAAAAAAAATAACCTACCAAACTACCATTACCAAATCAATACTTAACCTTTGTCCAAGCATTTCGTGGATGCTCCATTTGCCGAGGTGGTAGGAGAGGCCCTTTCCAATGTCATGAGGCAAAGATTGACAATCTCTTGACCATTTGAGTCATCGTCCGATGATTCGCTCTCGGAGCTACTATTAGTGGCCTTGATTGTCTTCTTTTTGTGTTTTTCCTCCTTGGATGACTTCTTTCCCGATTTTTCTTTCTTTAGAAACTTTGCAAATTTTCGGGTGATCTTTGTCATTTCCTCATCCTCATCACTCTCAACATCTTTCCTCTTTTTCTTTGAGTTTGAGGATTTTAAAGCCATGTCTCCCTTTTTGGCCTTTTTCACTTCTAATTTCTTGTCTTCACTTTCAAAGACGGCCAATTCCATTTCATGAGTTATGAGAGAACCCATGAGTTGTTCCAAGGAGAGTGTTGAAAGCTCCTTTGCTTCACGAACCACCGTGACCTTTGGTAAAGACCTAAGCACTTTCTCAATCATTTCTTCATTAGTATAAACTTTACCAAGGTTTTTCAAGTTATTAATAAGAATGGTAAAACGAGAAAACATATGTCCAATAGATTCATATGGCAACATTATAAACATTTCATAAGTTTGAACAAGCAAATTGATTTTAGACTTTTTAACTTGGCTTGTTCCCTCATGAGCATTTTCAAGTTTATCCCAAGTTTCTTTTGCGGATTCGCAAGATGAAATTCTATTGTATTCATTTGGGTCTAAACCACAATATAATAAATTCATTGCCATAGCATTTATTTTTATGAGTTTCTTATCGGCACTATTATATTCATCTACCGTCTTTGGAATAGAAAAACCATTTTCAATTTTTGTAGGTAGATGAGGCCCTTTGACCACGATTTACCATAAATCAAAATCTTGAGAAATCATATAGATTCTCATTCTATTTTTCCAATAGGCATAGTTTGAGCCATTAAAACATGGTGGTCTTAATGTTGATTGACCCTCACAATAATAAATGCAAGAAGAGTCGGTTTCCATTGGATCTTATCTCTAGATTTTCAAAAATCTTTTGAAAAAGAAGAGCCGAGGCTCTGATACCAATTGTTGGCCCAAATGTGGAAACCTTAGAGGGGGTGATTAAGGTTTTAGCGGAATTTTAACCTTTCAAAAACTTAATAGCAAATTAAACACAATCACAAGCAATTATGTAAAGAGATAAGGGAAGAGATGCTTACAAACCAATTTTTCAAGTGGTTCGGCAATCGCACCCCGCGGCCTACGTCCACCCTCAAGAACACCTCTTAAGGATTCCTTTAATCTGATCTACTTCACAGGTGTAGACCAAACCGTTCCCGGAGCACTTACGGGTGTGCACCAAACCGTTACAAGAGCCTTCAATCTCTCCCAAAGAAGAACACCTCTTCTTTGCATACAAGGGTTACTAACCCTCAACCTTTACAAATTGAATTGAATATAAATTGAAACTCTCTATATAGAGTGGATAATATAAATAAAGCTCACTACAATTTTGCTCTCTCAAGAAATACAAATGAAAGATTTGAGCAAATTGATAAACTCACACAACTAGGGCTCAAATGATAATGTTTAAAGATTAAAGAGATGTGTGATCAATACTATGTTTTCCAATCAAAATCTCAACCCCAAATAGCGTGGGAAAACATGTATTTATAGGCCTTGGAAGATTATAGCCGTTGGTGGCAAGTTTGGTTATTAAAAGCCCCTCTAAAAACTAGCCGTTATTGCCTTTCAGGTCGTTTTAGTCGACTAGACCTTGAAGCAGTCGACTGGGCCTTGAAGCAGTCGACTGAAATGTGTTTATAGAGGGTTCTGTTTGCATTCTGCTCACTTCAGTCGACTGCATTGGGCCTTCAGTCGACTGCCCCTCCCTGTTTGACATCCAGACACATCTCTACGAAAATGGCCATAACTCCCTCTACAAAACTCGGATTTTCAATCCGTTTGATGTTTTGGAAACTAGATTCAAATAGCTTTCCAACCATATAAGATTCAACACTTAATTATTTTCCAATTGGTTGGGGCATTGCTTTAAAGATGACCCACTTAAAATTTATTTTCAAAACTTTAACTTTTAGAGTTTGTTTGAGCCCATATGAGTGTGAGATCAAGATGCCTTACAATGATGATCCTAGACTTCAACAAAGGATGAAATATCTTCAAGTCTTCAAGCTTGATCCTTGTTGAGCTCCTTGTAATCTTGATCTACATCAATTAAATCTCATGCACACAAAGATGTTAAAACATTGATACAATATTAAAACATGAGATTATATATGAGCATGAAAATGACTATGATAATAACAAAGAATGAATCAATATGAATCATGCAATTATCATAGCATATTTGACATCATCAAAACATAATTAAATATTCCTTAATATACCTTAAGGCTAACAGTTTCCATATGTAAGAGAGAGAGTCGTCTCATCCCTTGCATTAGATTTTGCATCTAGAATCCTTAGGGATGATTCCTCCAACACTTGCACATTCACATTTTTTTTACTGCATCAACATCCTAGGATAGGAGCATTTCATTTGCATTGTTGTTTGTGTGTTCTTTATCTCCTCGCGCGCTTGAACTACACCCTAGTCTGATTCCTGGAAAGGATACGTAGGCAGCTCCAGCGGAGCACGACCAGATCAGCTTAGATTTAGCAGCCTCTACCCCGCATTGCATTCTTGCATTCATGATTTCTTGATTTTTTGTGGATTTTTGTTTTTCCTAAAAGCTCTCAATATGGTTATTGGGTGCCTTCTAGCTTTGGCAGTCACTTGCAGCTCAGATTTTTCACAATAAGCTCTGCCAAAGAGGGGCAAACTGTAGACACCCAATTTTGACCACACTGATAGGATTTAGGGTGGATAACGTCTTGGAGGATTTGATGATGAAAAGTATCCTATGGAAGGTACTGGATTTCACACAATCGAAAGATCGAACTTCAAAAAGTGACTTTAGGCTCTGAAAAGCTATTTTCTATGCATAAATCCCGATTTTGTCAAAATCATCTCCCAAAATTCATACTCACTCAGGGTTTTAAGAAAAGTTCAAATTGACGCACATTGAAAAAAGGTGGGGAGCGATATGCTCAGCCCATTTTAGGAGGAAGAGAGTGTGTTACTCATGCTGCCCATATGGTAGAGAGCATAATGTTCATGCTACCTACATGGAGATATGGAGACTAGAGTCATGCTCTTTGGGGACTACTTCTAATGAATCTGTCTAAGGTTACTAGACGAGCTATATATGGTTTCCCCATTCGTATTAACTTAAATTAGTTGACTTATCATTAGTACTAATTCCTGAGTTTTAATCAAAGGTTCAAGAGCTTGATGCACCTTAGTACAATTATGAATTATAAAATCAGAGGACACTCCTAAAGATGCTATTGCAATAAGGGTAGTCTCAAGCGCTCAGAAGATACCAGCATTGAATAAAGCTCTAACTTAATGATAAAATCATTGGACCGTACCTTCCAGATTCTGCTGCTCTTCCACATAAAGTCATGCCTCTTTGGAATGATAGCATCCAATCTTGCCTATCTGACTGGGTCCTGAACAGTTGGTCCGTTGTATACCCTATGGGGTGCTTTATAGTTCTTACTCATATGACCGTGCTTGCCATAATTATAACAGAAAATGTTCGCCCAGTTGTAGCTCTTAGAAGCTCGGCAGTCCTTGCTAATATGGTTGCATGCTTGGGCGATTGTAGTTCTTGGGAGCTTGACAACTCTTAGCTAAATGGTCGGGTTTCTTGTAGTTAAAGCAGCCATTGTTGTTGCCTTATGGGGGAGGTGCTTGGGTTATAGCCAGCTAATTATGAGGAAATGTAATGTGTGGCTTTCCCTCACCAGCCCAGTTACGCTTGTTTCCTTGGAGCTGCATCAGGGGTCTCGGTCCTTGGTTACACCTAGGCGGTGATCGATTTTGGGTATGTCATCTTGACATCGATTCATCACGATTAGGTACCTATATAGACATCTATCGGTTAGTCGTCAAAACTCTACTAAACGTACAAAATAATCATAGCAAGTAGTTTATACTAGAATATAGTAATCTACAATTATTATGACATTAGTAGCATAAGTAAATTCCATATATGAATGACTCCAACACATTTCTTAGAGTCAACCCTATCTCAATAAATGTTAAGGTTCAAACTCAAAATATGTTGGACAATTGGTGAGCACGACTACAAAACCTAGGCTTTGATACCAAATATCCTGTAACGCCCCCACAGTAGCAAAAATAAAGAAAATAAATTCCTTGTTGGACCCGTTGGCCATGACAGTTGAAAGTCACCACATTGTCCATAACCAAAGTTAAATCATCAAAGTAATGAATCAAACCACGCATTTTGAAAGTCTAAGTTCAATATATAAAACTAGATTTGTAGTACTAAACTACTACAAAATTAAATATATGCTGAAACATAATTTAAGTATTATGGCAACATACGCCGATTATAAAACTTAACTATACAAGAGTCTATAAAAACATAAACATAGACTACTACAATGAAGCTCCAAGTTTTCAGCTCGTGTAGTAGTCAGCATCGGCATAGCTTCCGTCATTGTAAGTCCCAACCTCATAGCCCTTAACCATGCATTCCTCACATGTGACCTCATAACCATGCCAAGCTAGACGTAGGATTCCAGCAGTATAAAACGTCATCAGCTACGAAAGCTGAGTGAATGCAAATCCTAACAAAGTATCCATAGATATATAGTATGTAAACAACATTTTTAAATAATCATCGCGTCATTCGTACTCATATATGCACCAACTCAATGGAACAACATCGTCCGAACCCATCCCAACATAACATGGACTCCTGGTTCAGATCCCGCAGGCAGCTTTACATCTCATATTACTCAACCTATTTCTCAACCAACTCTTACTATTCTGGTACGTAGCCCAACACATCCAGACATATCACATTCGACACACAGTCACAACTTCCAACACACAACTCATACATACTTCTATTCCACGATATGTTCCTCTTAGTCTCGGTCTTGGACTAAAGTGACATATCCCTTAACCTTTGTTGGATCTCCCATATCAGTCATGGGCTAAGGTAATATTCCTTTCACTACTATCGGACTAAGTTCATGATGTATCCCTCTTAATCTAGGGGTGTCACAAGTCCGAGTCTCTTTAAAGCTTGGTGATAATGGGCTCATTTGGGGATGTGGAAGTGTTTTTTGCATGTGTGGTGTCTTTGTTGTCTCTTTGGGAGTGTGTGCTTAGTTTTCTTGGGGGGAGGGGAGGGGCAGTGTTCTGTAGTTTGTTTTTGTATTTAGTATTTTGGGTGCCTACTTTGGCTTTGTTTCAGTTTAGTCTTGTTAGTTGTTTTTAGTCGTTTGGTTTTCATGGTGGTTTATTTTTTTTAGTCGTGGTTGTAGATACCCCATTTTGTCGGCTATCAGATTTAGGATACCCATATCTTGGTGGTTCACAATGATCGAAAATAACTCAAAAAGGACTCCTGGAAGTTAGTTATATCTCTCAAAATGCTCAGAATGACCAAAATGCCCTTGAAAGCCCCAAAGCTCCCATATTTGGACCAAAAGTTCTGGAATCATGGTACGTCATAAAAAATGCTAAAAATAAGTTTTGAAGCAAAATTAGATGAAATCGTCAGCTCCCAGAGACCCCCGGAAGTCTCGGAAGTTCACCGAAAGTCCCCGTTGACCGGTTTGACCTAGATTTGACCAGGGTTTGACCGAAATCATCCAAATTTGTCAAAAAGTTCCAAGATCAGTATAGATCATGAAAAAAGTATTAAAACAAGTTTTAAAAGAAAATCGGACAAAAATATCAGCTCCCGGGAGCTCCCAGAGGTTCCCAGAAGTTCCTAGAGGTCCCTGGTTTGACCAGTTCGACCAAATGTTGACATTAAAACCGGAGCACCGTATCATTTTTCAAATATTTATCATAGATACTAGAGATCAATAGCTTTCCAATGGTATATCACACATAATTCCTAAATTTAAAACAAATTTATTATGAATTTTTTAAGGTAAAAAAGGCGATCAAATCAGCTTTTATCGCAAATACCGCAAAACTTTTCAAAGTGACCTATCACCAAAATTTTTTTTTTATGTAAAGTAGACTCCTTACCTTTCCAAGGATATATCAGAACCTCAGTTTGGAGTTCATATGCATTTTCTGTGAATTTCGGAACACGAATACTGGAACCTCTGGGGGCTTAAATAAAAATTTTTGTGCGTCTGAAGAGCAATGCCACGGCGGCACTGGTCCACTGCCATGGCGGCACATGGCCAGTGTCGCGGCGGCACTCAACCCTTGCAGAATCCATTTTTGTAACTTATTTTGGGGGTCCAAATTGAATAATTGAAAGCCAAAACGATGTAGTTTTATGTTCACAGATGTTTGGGACCAATGGGAGAACTTTCTAAATCCCAAAACCACCACAAATTTGCCTATATAAACCCCCCTTTGCTCTTCATTTTGGAGGGCCCAAGTGCAAAGTTCATAGCAGTTGTAGAGAGAAAGAGATAGAGATAGGTTTAGAAGAAGGAAAGGGAGAGCTTCTACCACTTATTTTCTATAAGAAAGTGAGTTTCAATCTTGTTTTCTTCCATTACCCCTCTTATATCTCACATTCAAGTCTTTCCCAACCACCATTTTTGACCAATATTGAGTTAGGAAGCTACTTCCATGTCCAAATGTCAATATTTATGAGTGAAACACCAAGCTACAAGTCCAAAATTACATTGATTATCATCTATTGATTTTTATTACTTGCTTGTTTACATTAATGTTCATCCCTTCTTACCTCATTTCTTTTTTAATATTTTTTTATTACTTAC